>OY728138.1:941985631-946785631 GCA_963277665.1 Viscum album
AATAAATAATAAATAATAAATAAATATAAATAATAAATAATAAATAATAATTAATAATTAATAATTAATAATTAATAATTAATAATTAATAAATAATAAATAATAAATACATATAAATAATAAATAATAAATAAATATAAATAATAAATAATAAATAAATATAAATAATAAATAATAAATAAATATAAATAATAAATAATAAATGATAAATAAATATAAATGATAAATAAATATAAATAATAAATAATAAATAATAAATAATAAATAATAAATAAATATAAATATAAATAATAAATAATAAATAATAAATAAATAAAAAAAATAACTAATAAATAAAAAATAATAAAGAATAAATAATAAATAATAAATAATAAATAAACATAAATAATTAATAAATATAAATAATACAGAATAAATAATAAATAATAAATAATAAATAACCAGTTACAAATAATATATAATAAATAAATTAAAGTATATTATAAATAATAAATAATAAATAATAAAGGAAACACATGAAAAAGTATGAAAAGACGTGATAAGGGATGAAAAATCATGAAAATGCATGAAAAAGGATGGAGAAGCATATGAAGAATGAGGTATTAGAAAGAATGAGAACGCATGAAAACTCGTGACAACTCTGGAAAACTCCTTAATAATTCAACATAATCATCATAATAACCCACAAAAAACCATTGATAAAGATAACAAGTCATGGAAACCCAAATAAACAGTAATAAATGGAGCTACCGTTAAAACCCGTCAAAACGGTCATAAAGAGACAAAAACATTGGACTCACATTAACGGAGATAACTTAAGATCCGAGAGTCCGTTTTAGATCCGCGACCTGTCAAATCAAAGATCCTGAAATGATCTTCAACCTGAAAGGTGAAAGAGTCTGAATGGATAGGCGGATCGGAAGTTACGACCATTTAAAAAAAGCTGACGGGGAACGGGTGCTAGAAACGAGGCATTGAAAAACATAACAAACCTGCTACCCACTAAAAAGGTCATAACATATGATCTAGGAGTGCATGTGGGCGCCGCAACTAGTCAAACTGAAGCTCATGGAACGAGCTATGATCTGGCAGGTGGAGGAGGCCGAACTGACACGTGGATCGAAAGTTAGGTCCGTTTGAAGACAAGTTCGACGGGACACCGGTGACAGAAACAGGGTTTTGGAGGCCTTCAGAGGGGTTTTTGGGGTCGAAAAACACGACAGAAGCTTGCTTGTGTTGAACTAGTGCGTAGCTCTCTTCGCTGGCTTCGATTTGATATGTGGTAGAGCCCAAACGGACACCCGGAGCAAAAGTTATGGCCGTTTGAAGTTGGAGAACTTTTTTTAACTTTTTTATAACTCTAATATCTTCCACACCTTAGACTGTCTCACGGTTTTTATTATATGTGCCTCTAGATCTCTTCATGAGCTTCGATTTGACTGGTCGTGGAGGTTTTTTCGTGGCGCTTTTGAAAACCGCCGCGAAATGCCGGCCCGAAACGCATTTCGCGGCGGTTTTTAAAACCGCCGCGAAAAAACCGCCGCTAAACGGCAGTTTTCTCGTAGTGATGCAGGGTCAGGAAAAGTGAAATGTTTTGAATGTTATTTTTTGATATTATGAATGTATGGGCTATATGCCAACTGAAAATCATGGTTGTTGGGGGTCCTTGGTTCTGCATAAAATTTTGATGAATTCATGCGGGTCTGATTCTAGTTAGAAAAATGCATGGAATCTGTTAACTATGTATATTTAGCTAAAATAAATGGATTCCCCAGGATTATATGGTTTATGTGATAACACCCTAAATTAAGTAGAATTGAATAAGGGATGCCCTATTAAATCTATAATCATGTCTTTCTATGTTAGGGGTTTTAACTTGTTTGTGGACGTGATTGTGTGTTTGGTTTGGCTCTGGTGATATGATGAAGGGAATATGATTGTGTTGTGATATGTGGGGGTAGTGGATGAGATATTTTATGCAATGGGGCTATGATTGTTTCAATGGTATATATGGTTGTATAGTGGGGATGCAATGGGTATGGTTATATAGAAGGGTTGTATGATGGTTATGGTTTGGTTTTGTAGCAAGGATACAAAAGGTTTACGTGGTTGTTAATTGGTGATGATGTGGGATTATTGGAAATAAAGTAATGGGTTGTTGTGTGGTGTTTCTTTCGATGTGTTGGTTATTTTATTGTGTGAATTAATTCTAGTTACCTAAGAATTATGTTACTAAAATGGTATATCTATTCTTGGGAGGAATATAGAAAAAAAATTATTTGTAATGGAATGTGGAATGTGAATAACTTAGCAATTAATAATAACATGCTGGAATTTAATGAACAAATGAGTTTTTAATATGGAATTATTAAATGTTTTTTAAAACTTGTTATGTGGCTAAATGTGGACCAAAAGTGTAATGTGACTTGTGGCTTGTATTCTGCTTGTATGGTGTTGTGCTTTTTCTATGTGGTTGGTTAGGTCAAATCTACTCAAGTATTAATGTAATTAATACTACATGTTAATGACATCAAATGGATAATGTTTACTGAAGAAATTTATGATGGGTTTTATTATTTCACTTGTGTATTTTTATGTATAAACAAACTGGTTTGGAAGGTGAAATGGGATTTGGAACTTATTGTGTAGTGTTGTGTATCTAGAATTGTCATCAAAGGTGGTGGCTTGTGAGTTGGTTGTTTGTTTGGAAACCCATAGGTTGAGATGACTGTTTGGTGTGTGTGTGTGTGTGTGTGTCTATATATATATATATATACATGTATTTCCCTTGTGATTTCTATACACACCCCCACCCTAGTTGAGCACTATGTGCTGAACACCCCCATTTTCATGGGGGAGGGTGTATTTCCCCAACATCTTAGTGAGAGGATGTATGGATGGTTATTGGATCTTCCCTACTCAATATTATTGGAATTGGTATCCCAAGACTCTTCAGGCAGGTTGTGGTGCGGTTTTGAGGCCCAGGTGTCTGCAGGAGAGGTGTGATTTCCCAGGTGTCTATAGGATGAGATCTGGTGTGATTTCACTGGTGTCTTCGTGATGAGGTATGTTTTTGTCCCAGGTGTCTGTGGGTAGGATGTTGTAGGTTGTGGCCCAAGTGTATGCAGGATGTATGTGGTGAGGTTTTTTTCCCATGTTGTGGGACTAGCTTTGAGGCCCATGTGTGTGCAGGCGGGTTGTGACAATGGGCTTGTGGAAGTGTATGGAAGTGTCATGATGTTTTCTATTAGGGTATGAGGATTTAATTAGTTTGAAGTGGTGTGGGGTACCCAAATCATCGATGTTCTTACTATATTACTTTACTTGACTTGCGTTATTTGATGATCATACCTTGGTGAGGTTGGGATGGCTCGTATTATTTTTGGGTGTTGTTGGTTTCTGTTGTTTTCTCATAGGAGAATTAGTATGCTTCTCCCACTTTTGCATGAGAGACTAGTATAATTGTATTCTCACCCTACATATTTAAAAACTATTTTCAGGTTTCTAGGATAATTACAAGGACGGTGTTGGACCTTACCAGATCGTACCTTTAAAGTCGTTGTTGTGTTTCTATCTTAGCTTTTGTTTATTTTGGTCTTTTATTTAGAGATTTTTATATGTATAAGTTTTTATTTATACACATATTTTGTGATGGTTTAGATTTATTTTATATACATATTTGAGTTGGTTGTGTTTGATTCATCCTATCTCCTAATCTTGCTTTCTCATAAAGGGTTATGCCTCTCATATTTTGTGATATTTGTACCCTTGGTGCTAGTTTCCAACCCAGGGATTATTAGAGGTAATAATTGGGGGTCATTATCTCCCTTTATTCATTTCCAGCCTAAGAGAGGTTCTTTTAGAGGGAGGGGTCGTGACAACTATTATGAATAGTAAAAGTAGAAAGAATTAATTATAGCGGTTAAGGTAAAAACAGATTTTACAGGGGGTAAACTAAGTAGAAAATAGTTACCATGATATAAAAACTCGTAAAAACCCCATTTTATGGACATATTTCAACCATATAACATATAAACATTGATAATGACCCATTTTTTGAGTCTTTATCCATGATAATAACCTGGTTGTAATTAATTCTTTTCAAAAATTCCATGTGTATCCTCTCCCCCGCTTATAAAAGGCCACTCACTCTCTTGCCCTCTTCACACATCCAAATCCATTTAGTTTAGACAATAACTACCAAAATAAATTCTATAATACCTTACTCTCATACAATATTCTTTGTTTGATCATAAATTCATCCTAGGAAGGATTTTGGTGTAAAGCTATAGAGGTCGTCTGAATAAGAGGTAAAGTTCCTAAATGATTATTTTTAAATAATTTCTTCTTCCTCATCCTTCAAATCATTTTAAATCATGATGATGTATAAGAACTAGTATAAAAAATATAATTATGTGTTTTTATTTTAATTTTCATAACCTATATACATCTCCTCTTCTATAAAATGGGAAACAAAACTGTTAATCTTGTGTACGGAAAATTACCTCCTTGCAAACTGATATAATTCGTTTTCCATCACCACCTCTCACTATTGGATAAAATTGTGGATTTAATTTATATGTGTGTGTGTGTGTGTGTGATATTTAACATAATTATACTTATTTAATTATAATATCACATATACTATTTAACTTTCCATTCCATTTAAAATATGATGTTGTCCTTTGTGTGTATGGTGGATTACCACCACACAAAGCAATGTGATTAATTTTTCACTTACACTTTACATGGAAGGTAATAATGATAAATTTAATAAATATATGAGATATATATGAAATTATATTGATTATGTAAAACGAATATATCACCACTTTCTTACCCTTTCACTCCTTGATGGAATGATATTGTTGCTCATGCGTATGTACGGCCTACCGTCTCTATAAAGCGATGTGATTCATTTTCCATGTACAAATTTATTAAATGGTTTTAAAATTGTATCTAGTGAATAATTATTATATTTATAACATTAATATAATTATATAGATTATATATATATATCCTGTGCATAAGTACCAGAACCTTTATTACCAAAAGCACATGAGAAAACACGACAATTAACACCCTAAACAGTGAAAATAATGAAATATTATTAATAAGAGGGTGGAAAATGTAATACTAGGATAATATATGATATTATAATTATGATTATTGTTCTATTAAAAATTAATAACATTCTTAAAATAATAATAAAGGATGTAAAATCATGTTCAACTAAAGGAACAAGGGAGGTAAGGGACTTCATCTAAATTTTCCATCATTGAGGCATATTCTATTGTTGTGAACATAATTTATTTTATATGTTGTATATACTACCCCGTTAACATTTAATATCAATAATACTTCATAATTAATGCTATTTTAGGTTTTAATTTGAGTTATTTCATATAATGGTATTTGAATTAGAAATAACCATGTGGCAAAGAATTTCATAACTCAATTTCTTTTTATTTGGGTATATTACATCTTCATTGTATTTGAAATTCTAAGATTATATGTATAAATACTTTTGAATGTCTTATTTTGTAATAGAAATTGTTTTATTTGGATTTACATTTGATACAAATAATTTATTCATTGATTCTCACTTCATTTTTATGATCATTGTAATGGATTTTGTCTCAATTTCTATTTCATTAAGACAGGTTTGTTAATATGCATCTATTCACTTTTATGTTGTGGGTATACTTCCCATTTTATGTATTTAAGATGAATACCTATGGATAATGTATCAATTCAATTTTATCCATTTTATTTTTTTCATGGATATGAATATTTCTAAAACCATATACCATTATTACATACATTATTTACATAGAAAGTTATTTGATTAACAAGGGAAATATTGATAAATTATTGTTCTTTAATAAATGTTGATTCTTTTTGATAAGGAATATTATTATGAATTTAAAAGATTATTTAATATATTAAGAATTATTTGAACATGAAATGTAAGGTTGGACCAGAATTATATAGCCCCTCGATGTAATGATAGGTCTCATGAGCTAAATTGGTTGGCCAAATTAAATGGTTTTCTACCTATAGTTTTAATCCGACTTCTAAAAGGTCTTGATGGTACAGGTATCATGATTCCTGAGATAATTATGTCCAATAATTAATAATTTATATCAGTGATAATTCAGTTATTATTATTTTCCATGATGTTTTTAGTAATTTACATTTCCATATTTATTAAATATTATCTAATCATGAAAACCAAGTTATTGATTTAATGGGATGTTTGTTCAGTTATTTATATTTCCATATTGACTATTATCTATTAATTCATGGAATCTTCCACTATATATAAACCTTACTAATCAATTGTGCTCACCATTATTTTGTTTCCTTTCCCCGGGATAAGAAGAATAAATAATTGAATGATTTTTCAAGGATGTCTATCATTTTCATTAATTATATATTATGTGTTTTTTTCTAATTTATAATGTAAAATGGGTATAATATATGTATATGGTTCTCAAAGACTACTAAAATGATTAGTCCTTTGAAATATTTCCCTTTGTATATATTCCAATGTAATAAAGTTAATGCCTGCTTCAGGCTACTAGAGTTGGGGTTGTTACAAAAACAGTTTCACATTTACAGCAAAAGAATGGTATAAACATTTCCACTATTTTACAATTATAAAGTAGATACCAAACAATACATATCAGAGAACATGACCATTTAAAAAAAATTCAAATCATGCCTCATTTTTAATATTATGTCCATATCAAAAGAAAATAAAAACATATTAAAGAACAATGAAGATCACCCCTAGGATAACGTAGGTTCAGGCTAGAAAGGTCTCTAATACCTCTATAATCAAATCATGAATTAGGGTGCACTAAAAAAGTCCCTAGATTATTAGGACCTGGGGAATAAAGGAATAACCCATGGATGAACCCCCCAACGGTGTCAAAGAAAGAAGTCCCTAGAATAAAAGATCCTAAGGAATGGAGGAACAATCCATGGATAAATCCCCTAAAAATAAGTATATTTTACAATTCTATAATCCCCTCCTAGGTACCAAAGGCTCCCAAGTGTTTTATATTTCATAACATTCCAAAGGGTTTATCATGATTTATAAAAAATTCCCAAAAAACCATTTTCTATTAAAAAATTTCTTTTAAAATCAATTCTAAAAACCATTTCACCACGCTTTGAAAATATATTTCCATTAACAAAATAATGGGGAAAAAATATTTAATAAAAAAATAATTTATGCAAGAATATTAAGAAGATAAAGGATGATTCCAATAATTATTTATAAAATAAGTTATAAATGTAGATAATGTGTGGTTCACTAAACAAATTCTAGAGATATAACAACCTATATCACACTTGGGTTCACAAAACAACAACAATAGGATCTAAACGTTGAAAGGAAAGTAAAAATGAAAGAAAGGGAAGGGAGACCATTATAGAACACGATATCCATAGAAAACCAAAAAATAATGAGGGATCATAGATTCATTTCACAATAATAAACGTAGAAAAAATCAATATAGAATGGATTATCAAATGAAAGAGGAACCAAATCACTCAAGGTATCCACCTGAATATAAATCGGAAACCCAATACTCTTCCCAAAATCATCTGACTAGAAATCCTAGAATGGTAAGGAATAAAGAAGGATTAATAATGTATAAGACTAATTTAATTTCTCATTTAAACCCTCCTCATAAATATCATCCACATTTCCATAAATATAAATAATACCATCCTCAAAAATAGGTGCCAAAATCGGTAATTTGAATTCTCAAAATAGATGACACAATAGTATAGTGGATGTTCACCATGCTCAGGGTGGTCTCGATCACAGCACATCATGAAGCCTAACACACCCACCAAACATGTCATAGCTCTGAAACTGTGGTCATTTGGGGCTGGCCATGCCCCACCTATGAATTGCTGAGGCCATATTGTTCATGGTTTATAGGAATACCACCATTGTGTTATGCCTATGGAATACTATAACTACCGAATATAAAAACAACATAGACCATAGTGTGGTCTAGCCCGTATTTCACCATGAAAATCCAAAAATACTTTGTTAAGCCATCAGCACTGACTGACACATATTTTACCTGAAAGAAACCATCACGGAGCTCAAAAAATAGAATATACCTCAAATAAGGATTTGATATGAACTGAATGTAGATAGTAACTCGGATAACAGTTTATAGATCATTTGATATGATTAAGAGTATTAATGATGATGAATATCATATCGAGGATATGATCACAAGTGTAAATGATGATGGATTTCGATTAGAGGAAATGAAAATGGAAGTTTAATTTAAACATCATGATTATACAAAGTTTTTTGAGAATTTAAATAGCTCTAAAAAGAAACCATTTTATGTTGTATGTACTAATAATCTGAAACTTTCATCCATAATAACGCTATATACTTTGAAATATTGAAATGGATGGAGTGGCACTAGCTTTACATAACTACTTCCTCTCTTAAATAATATGATAATAGAAAATAATAATCTTCTATACTGAAAATATGATGATAAAATAATGTTATTTTCAATGGGTATGGTCTCTATAAGAATACATGCATGTCCAAATGACTCTATATTTTTTCATAAGGGTCATGAATCACTAGGTGTTGTGTGTATCAATACATGAGATATTAATCAATTCATTTAAAATTTTTATGGTTCTTTCTAATCATTCCAAGGTTTATGATCCTATAATAAATTGAGGAGACATATAGGTAATTAGTGGGGAATACAAATGTAAGAATTCAAGATGGGAATCTTCATCACCTATTAGACTATCTTTAATATATGAAAATTAATCAAGAGTATCTGGAATTCGGAAATGATAAGATAAGCCTTAGTCTTGTGTTATATACAAATGAAATGAATCCTTTTGTGTGAAACATATCACTCCCAGTTCATGGAAAATTATTGTGGTAAATTATAACTTTCCATCATGATTTTTCTTGAAGTGAAAATACATTATATTGTCTCTAATTATATCATGTACAAAACAATCGGGTAATGATATTGATGTTTATTTTACTCCATTGATCGATGATCTAAAACTAATATAGGACTCATGTTTTTTGCTATATGGTTCTTATAGAAATAAATATTTCACATTAAGAGTTATGTTTTATGGAACAATAAATGAAATTACTATTTAGGGAACTTTTTCAAGATATAACATTAAAATAATTCTGAGGTGTCTCATTTATGAAGAAGTTTTACACTTAGTTAGGTTAAAACATTCCTCGATGAATTTTTCTCATACATGACAAATTTTTACAATAATGATATAAATACCAATCTTGGAAGACATAATTTGATAGGAATTTAATAGAATATACAACATTTTCCCCCACTAATAGGTGATCAGTGGTTTGAGGAAGTAAAGGATATGGTCACCGTTTTTGGTAATCCATTTTCAAAAAACTTTATAAAAACTGATGGGAGGTCAGTTTTTTAAAATTAATGTACTAGAATTGTTTGCATGCAAAAACATTTATTGACGTTATACACATAGAAAAAAAATTATGTGATGGTTTCATTAGGACATTTATAAATTCACTCAAAAAACAAAGGATGTCATTAAGGTTATATTAAACACAATTAACATGGGGATAAGGGAGATTTGGTTATAATAAAGGGTGAAAGGTGTACTTTTATTCCTTCAATATATTACACACATTCCAAGAAAGAGATATATTAATCTTACAACCTCCAAAATGATGTTAAGGTTAAATAGGGGTATTCATAAAATATCAATAATATTGAGTCAATGACTAATCTAAATTTAATGGGACTAAAATTAAAAGACTATATTTTTTCTGTTATATTTAATGTATGTTGTTTTTTGTTTTGTTCTATATAAAACTGACTAAAATACAAGCATTGTATCTTTATCAAAGAAAAATTCATTAAATTTATAGATCTAGAAAAGTTTCATACTATGGAAATGTTAATTTCTTTTTTACCAAGTAAATTAGTTATCTTATTCTCAACTTCATTCTATTATATAATGGTTCACTTAATAGTTCACTTAGTTAGAGATATATATCTTTGTGTCTCTATATATTATAGATGGATATGCTCCATTAAAAAGTATATGAATATTTTGAAAGGGTATGTCAAAAATTGAATTCATCTAAAAGGTTGTATTGTAGGGTGATATATTGTGGAGGAAGCCAATGAATTATATATAGATTACTTATCTAATGTGGACAACAATAGACTCCTAAAATATTATCATATCAAGGGCCATATGGGTAAAGGAGTTTTGTGAATAGATGTTGTCACAATTATCATTACATAGAAGGAGTAGACTCACCTTTACATTTAACATTATAGTTTAGAGGTTTCACTATATGTTGAAATCCCCAATGTAATTATTAGAAATTTGAATCATTAAAAAGTTAAAAATTGGATATCAAACACATATAATTGAAAGTTTATAGGATGGTTTTGAGACCATATTTTTAAGGAGTCTTCTGCAAATCTTAATTCAATTTCAAAGTGATTATAATGGCTAGCTAGAGGACCAAGTGCGTATGTATTATCTTATAATTTATATGTAATTAATGGTTATATTTTCTATATAATGGAAAAATATGAACATAGAACCATGAAAAATAGTGGAGTTACTTTTATAGTGTAATTGATGCATGTATTTAGTAAAAATGATAGAAATTAAATTAATGTGAATGTGACGTACATTTACATCATCAAAAAAATATGGTAATTTGATTATATAATATTACAACTTCATATTTTTCAATGAAAATGTGTTGGTATTCTTAGTGTAGTTAAAATCAATTATTTGAGATTCAAGAAATAATATTTTAGTAAGAATGATACAATGAAGAAGTGTTTAAAATGGAATCACAGTAAGTACAAGTACTTTATTTCTTAGATCCTATAAAAAATGGTCAATTATTCTATTATCAATGAAAACTATTATAATTTCATATATTAAGTCAATTGATTATAACACTTTTATTAGGTTATTATAATAATTTCATAGTGGTCACAATGTAGCGTAAGTATTTTTATGTCATAGGGGATCATGAGGAGGGGATTTGGATACTCTATGGAGGGGTCAAATCACTTTAACCTTTATATAAAAAACGATATTTCAATGAAAAAGTTAATGTTTTTTTAATATGCATTGAGTTTCCTTATAATATCATGTGTTGACTACTATATTCATATAATATAAGTTTAATATTTAACTACTTCATAAGATAATGTCCTCCACAAATGATGACACTTCGAACATCAAGGAAGAACATATTAATAATGTTGAAACATTAAAAGTTTTAGAAGGTGAGAAACATGTGGATGGAAAATCTAGAAGTGTTGTACTGTGAAAATATTGACCAATGTTTTTAAGAAGAGAATTTAAGGGATAAAAGTTGAGGATTGATGGAATGTACACAGCTAACCTTATGAACCTAAAATACTATCTTCATTAGTTACATTGGGTTCTCCACTCAAATGCACTTGATAATTGATGTATATTCATGGAAAAATTTTGTGCATACATTAAAGTCACTAATTTGGTAAGATATTAGGGTAAAATTATGATATACTTTCTCTGTTTTACTAAAGAATAAAACAATGTAACATTTATTTTCTCTTCATTATCCATTGTAGAGTTCATTTATATTAAATAAATGTTGAATTAAATTTCAATTAATTGTCATTGGAATGTCTCATAGAGACTTTTATAAAGTAATTCTAAATCATCAACTTAGGGGTGTTAAAGAGAAAGTAAACCACCACCCACCAGAGATATACGCACAAATAATAAACCAAGAAACCTAGAATGGCTTTATTATTTGTCGTGAGGAGGTATACTTTCAAGTAAATTGTGATTGGTAATATTTTACTTGGAAATTTATATTCTAATCACTTTTATTTAGAATTATTGATTTATGAAATAGAAACTGAGCATTGAAAATAAGTATCATGCATAAAAACTAATGTACCACTACCGTAAAGTATGGGGTATACTCCAGTTGATAATATAGTGTGTATATAAATTGGATAATAATTATTTTATGGGTAATGAAACAAAAACATAATTATGATCCTTTATTTATATACAATTTTAAATAACAAAATCCAAAGTCACTTCCATCCCACATCAAGTTCTATATAAGGAGGCTAGCATAAATGAAGTGGGAACACCTGTAGATAAAAAACTAAAAAGGTTATGGGAACCATATATAAGTATAACATAGTATAAATTTTTTATTATTTAAATCAGTATTATTTAAAAATGACTACTTATTTTCATATATGTTTTATCCAATTTAGACACAAGAACCATCATCAGTTGTACCCAATGAATAGAAATTTTTTGTGGTCTTGAATCAGCTAGAACAATATGGATGAATCAGAGGTTCGGTTTTTAGTGTGTTGCCTCAAACATATTTTGAGAAAATAAAGGCACAAGGGGACACAAATGGAATAATAAAAAAGAATATATGAAAAGATAACAATTCTAAATAAAATATTTATTTGTAAGACTTGTTTGATAGTACCATTAATGTGAAGAATACAAGATTAATAAAAAATAACTCAATATCCACTACGTGAAGAGACACCCCCCCCCCCAAAATTGAGGCTAGATAATCCCCTAAAAGGCCTCCCTTACCTGAGGTAACCAATGTTTTCATAATAGTTTCTTCAAAATGTGAATCAAACAACTACTGGTACCTTTCTTATAATATAATTTGTTAGGGTTAAATGATTGTGATTTATATCTATTAGCACCCACCCATTACCTTGTTATAAGGGGTATGATATAAAATATTTGAGGTGGTATTCTACAAAATAAATAACTTCATAAATATCATATAAGAGTGGGAATTCATGTAGATCATGAGATAATTTTCGAGCTACCTATTCCCATTAATGATATAGATGATCACAAGGTCAAACTTTCTATTGGAGCTTTCATATAATGGTCGTTCAATCTTCTAAAAAAATGATAATAATGATGAATTTACTTGAAATTTTATTTTTTATGAAAAACCTTTTAAAATTAATTAATAAAGTATTGAATCATGTAATCTATTTACAAATAGATAAAATGAAGGTGGAACATATGGTCAAATCAAAATAATATAAAGGATCAACCAATAAATCAAAATAACCTTTTGAGATTACCATTATTCCACAAATTTCACTACTTCATTTACTAACATTATAATTTCATTCGGTTAAAATGTTCAAATATAATATTATGAAATTAATTTATTTTGAAGAAAAAATGTACAGAGAAGTCATTATAAGAAATATTGGTCTTGAGAATGTAAATAAAATTCTCAAGAATGGATGGTTGGGAGCCTCTATTGTGAATGTATACATGAGGTGTATTTTCAAAATATATTTTTCTAATAGTTGATATACTATGTTAATTAAATAAAATACTATTCATATATTTATAGGTGTATATATCAGTATTGTGTGAATGGAAATCCCTAAGATTGAAAAATTAGAATCATTTGTCATCACATTACTTATATACATGAAAATAGATTGGAATTAGATTAAATTTCAATAATAGTGGATAGAATGGCCCCAAAATTTTAAAATAAACTTATAGATAATAGAATATACTTAGTACAAACAATTTAATGGTAAATATTTATAATCTAATAATATAAAATATATTTTAATTTTATTCATTAATTGTTCCCTTCTATTTTTTTGGAATAATTGGATGATCATTTAAATAAATTTGGATAATACAAAGATTTATTTTTTAGATTCAAAGAATGGGTATCCAAAAAAAATTCCACACATGATAAGCTTTATCGATTTATATAATACCACATTCAATACTTTATAAATATAGTTCAAATTATACATTTTATATTTTGTTTTAATGATAATTTTTTTATGATTGGGTGGTGTTTAAATATCACCAAAATAATTGTTTGAGGATGTTCACTGAGCACAAGAAGTATGTAGATTTTCTATAAATATATATGTACTAAGGTATATATAATATTATTTCATTATCAAAACAAATTAATTATTCTGGTCAATGTTTCCATGGTGTTTGAAATAAAATAATAGCAATGAGTATGGTTGTTATGTTTTTAAATTTATTAAAGATGTCATATTACCTCAATAAAATAGCATCCCTGAAGAGGTATTTCCAATTATAATTACAAACTCGTTTAAAATATTTATTAATCATTTGTTTATTTATATATTTTCAGTACTACAAGAACTTTCATCAGTCAACATATTCATAAGAGGAAATATATTTTTCTAGAAATGATTGGGAAGAATAAATGGTTACATAATGCTTGAAGACATCATGAATAGGTGACTTCCTACTTTTTATTTAGTTAATTTTATTATTATTTTATATACTAAATATTTAGATAATTTTATTATCATTTTTCTATACTACTTTTTAATTTAATTTTCACAACAATAATGAAGATTTGATTTTCTACTAATTTTAATAAAATCCTTTTGTGCCTTTGAAGAGCACAAGAGGCCTCCATATAGGAAAAAAATTCTTCAAGGAAAATAAATTCTAAATGAATGATTCAAGAATGATGATGCACTCGGGTACCTTTTATTCTCTCCATAGATTTTTTTTTTTGTTATTTAATTTTTCTTATTTTTAATAGTGATACAATGAATTCAATTTTGGGTCTAATGCGTTTTAATGACATGATTTAAAGACCAAATTATGTTTTAGAAATAGAAAACAATATTATTTTCAAAGTGTAGAATTTAACCACATGCCATTCTGACACATGGTGTTCCAAGTATGACTGAAAGTGAGTATTTTTAGTTTAAAATTGTCATTTTAATTCAATTAACATGTCATATACTCAGAACATAGAAAACATACTCAAATTATCTTGATACATTAGAAAAGTTATCCATAAATTTTTTTGATTTTTAGGAACCAACTGCATGTGAATATAGAACACAGTGTTTCTGATATGTCTTAGAGTGTATGTTTTCAGTTTACAGATGATATTTTAGTTCAAAACATGCTTCACATACTCATAACTAAGAAAACATGATCGTATTGTCTTTAAACTTTTATTTGTACGAATCAACTGCACATCAATCCAACACACGATGTGTACAATGTGATTGAAAATGTGTATCCTCAGTTTAAAAGTGAAATTTTAGACAAAAACATTAGTTTTATACTCATAACCAATCAAATGAACTAGAATTGTTTTAATGCTATTGTAAAATCATATATAAATCATTTTTGACATGTATAAAATATTTTCACAGCAATTTAACACATGGTGTGGGCTATAGGACTGAATGTGTATGTTTTCTGTTTAAAAGTGACATTATAGATCAAAACACATGTCATATAATCAAAAATTAGAAAACACTCTCAAATTATCTTGATACATTATGAAAATAGTATATAAATTATTTTTGACTTTTAGTAATAAACCTCATCTCAATCTGATACACGATGTGGGAAGTATTACTAAAAGTGCACAATTTTAGTTTAAAAGTTACATTTTAGTTCAGAAAAACATCACACACTTATAAAAAATAAAACGATCTTATTTTGTCTTTATACATTAGTAAAATTATACATAAATATTTTTGATTTTGTAGTAATCAACTGCATGTTAATCTGATACACAGTGTGCATGATATGACTCAAATTGCACATTTTCAGTTTAAAAGGTACATTTTAGTTCAAAAAACACATCACATAATCAAAAGAGATAAAATGTTCTCAATTATTATGATAATTTAATAAAATGACCCAAAAATAATTTTTTACATGTAGGAATTAACCTCACATCAATCTGACACATTATGTGCCTTATATGACTATAAGTGTGTATTTTTAATTAAAATTGATATTTTAGTACAAAACTCATAAAACATTTTGAAGAATAATAAAACACACTCATATTGTATTTATAATTTAGCGTAAGGATTCATATATCATTTTTTATGTATAGGAATCAACCGCATGATAATCTGACACATGTTGTGGCAAGTATGGATGAAATTGTGTTTGTTAACTTTAAAAGTGACATTTTAATTCAAAAAACACATGACATACTCAAAATTGAGAAAATATAATCATATAGTATTAATAATTTAGTAAATAATTACTAAAAAAATTATCTATATGAATTAACCACATACCTATTCAACACATAGTGTTCCCAATATGACTAAAAATTCATGTTTTTATTTAAAATGGACATTTTAGTTCAAAACATGTGTCACATACTAAAAACTAAGAAAATTTTATGAGGTGAACTTGATACATTAGAAAAAATTTCCATAAATAATTTTTTATATGTAGGAATCAATCTCACATCAACAGGATGCACGGTGTTGATGGGTATGATGGAAAGTTTTTGTTTTTAGTTTAAAAGTTATTTTTTGTTCAAAACAAAAATTGAATACTGAAAATAGAGAAAAAGATCATATTGTATTGATATTTGAGGAATAAAATATATAAATATTTCATGATTTGTATCAATTAACTTCACATCAATCTAATACATGATGTGACCGGTATAGCTTAAAATGCATGTTTTTAGTTTAAAAGTGACATTTTAGTTCAAAACATAAATCATATACACAAAATTTTGAAAATTCACCCTGATTGTCTGGATACTTTAGAAAAATGATTTATAATTAATTTTTAATATGTATGAATTAACCAAACATCAATTTCATACACACTAAGGCTTTTATGATATAAATTGTATGTTTTCATTTTAAAAGTGACTTTTTAGTTTAAAACACACATCACATACTCAAAACTAATAAAACATTATTGGTTTATCTTTATACTTTATAAAAAATCCATAAATAATATTTGATATACAAGAAACAATCACACATCAATTTGACACATGATGTGCCTGATATGACTCGAATTTTGTGTTTTCAGTTCAAAAGTGGGTTTTTAATTCAAAACATGCAGCATATAATCAAAACTAATGAAAAACACTTATATTATATTGGTAAATTATTAAAATGATCCATAAATCATTTTTCATGTGTAGGATTTCACTTCATGTCAATCTGAAAAGTGGTATTCCTGGTATAACTGGAAGTATATATGTTTATTTAAAATTGAAAATTTAGTTCAAAATATGCATCATATACTCAAAACTGAGAAAACTCAATTATATTTCATTAATATTTTAAAAAAATGATCAATAAATAATTTTTACCTTATTGGAATCTACCACACATCAATCTGACACACAATATAGTGCATGTTTTTAGTTGAAAAGTGATATTTTTTTCAAAACACCTATTATATAATAAAAACCAAGAAAATGTGCTCATATTTCCATGATAGCTTAGGAAAAAACCCATAAATCATTCATGACATGTATTAAGTAGTCACACATTATTCCTAGTATGATGAAAATGCGTGATTTTATTCAAAATTAACATTTTAGATCAAAATATGCATGACAAACTCAAAATCATGAAAATGTGCTCATATTGTCTTCATTCCTTAGTAAAATGATCCTTAAAAAAAATTGACTAGGAATAAAATAAACATGAATCTGATATAGGGTGTAGCTAGTATGACTTTGAGGGCATGTTTTCAATTTAAAAGTAACATTTTACTTCAAAACACAAGTCACAAACCCAAAACTAAGAAAAAATTATCTTATTTTATTGATAATTTAGAACAAAAACCCATAAATCATTTGTGGAATATGGGAATCAACCGCACATCAATCTAATACATGGTGTTCCTTGTATTAATCAATGTGTTTTTCAGTTTAAAAAATGTGTCACATACTCAAGATTAAGCAAACATTATCTGATAGTCTTGATACTTTAGTAAAATGATCTATAAAGCATTTTTTACATTTATTATAATTAACTAACCCAAAATACCATCTAGACCAATATCTGAGCTGATTCTCCACTAACCTCAAGAGAATTTATGATCCCTATAGGATAGCGACAAGCACTTGGGATCCATAAACAATTTTTGGGAATGATTTTCCCATAACATAATATAAAAAAATCAAAGTTTATTGGGAAAATATCATCACATAAATAAATTTATACAATAATATTAGGGAATAATGAGACACCATAAAAACTATAAATTAAACAAAAACTACTAAAACCCATCTTTTGGTGATCCATAACCACCATCTATAACCCAATTCACCTTCCCTCAATTAACCAAGCATGAAATCAAAAAGATAAATGACACAAATAGGATCACTTACTATAAAAAAATAAAATATGAAAATTCCACGTGGTATAAAAAAGTTGTAAACTATAGATCATAGTAGTATTTTTCTAAAGAATCTATGTAGTTACTTAATAAGGCAATTTAGAGGTGGTAAAAGATATTAAAATAAGAGATAACAAGGATTTACATTTCATTACATGAAATTATATCCATCAAGATAAGATTACAACAAGATCGGGTTTTAAAAAATAGAACTTTAATCATTTAAAAATCATTTTTAAAACCAAATATGGAAATATGAAATTTCATCATTTAAAACCCAAACCCTTTCCTAAAAATATTTTAAAACCATTTCACAAGATAAAGTTAGATAATTGAAGGGAAGTTAAAAACATGATCCATATATCAACAATATTCACAATAGTCAATACAAAAGAGTCTAGGTGTGTCATCTCAATAAACATATCAATCATGAATGGTAATAAATCAATCAAGGTAACTATGGTGTCAATTCATGTAAATAAACAATGTAATATAAGAAGTATAATGTATAAGGATAAAATGGATTCAAACAAGATGCATTATTGAATCCACCATAGTCTAGTTAGAAAATAAGTTGTGAATAATCATTAGGATTTCATCAAGTCTAAAGGGTCCTCAAGTAAACTAATTTCATACACACCCACTTTCTTGGGTTCATATATATATCCTAAAACTTTAATGTTCTCTACAGATCCACTAAACAGGGTGTGATTCCACTATATAATAATAAATATATGTCTTCTCATCTAACTAAATAGGTTCCCAAGACTAGTAAAAAGTGGTTAAACTCCTACAATGTGAATAAATCCTTTTTCAACACCCATAAATGGGAAGTAAAATAACCAAGTAAGTTACAGCTATGGATTATCATAAGGTAGGACCATTAGAAATCTCCAACCATTCTATAAAGCATCATAAATTCCAATTCAAAACCATTTATTCAAAATCCGTATTAAATAGGGTAACCATACCATCTTCCTTTAACAAGAATCATCAAAATTTCAGTCATTCCATTTAACCAATCATTTCCTTCAAAAACATCCCTATGGCATTCAAATGAAGTTTTACAATTTAAAAGGTTTGGAATAATTTCAATACATGGTTCAACACCCTTCTCCACATGTATAAATAATTACTTTTAAATCACCCAAGAACACTCATTTCATAAAAAAGGTGAAGAATAATTTTAAAAGGGTTCTTGATCATTTCATAAACAAATTCTTATAAAACCATGTAGAAAACATTTCATAAATAACCCCTTTCATTTAAATAAATAAATTTTACTTTATAAATCAATATTTGTCCCAATACCTTTATTTCATAAAAATATCCTTTAAAATATATTATAATATAAATCAAAACCAACATGGAATTCAATAAATTCTAAATAATTAAAGGAATCTTGATTAAAACAATTTTGTCCATGCCATGGTCAATTCATAGAGAATATGATCAAAGATTATTTCATGAGATATTTCAAGGTCAAAATTCATAGAACATTTATTATAAGATAATAAACATGTTTCTATAAATTCACAAGTAATAATTAGTACAAGGTTTTAGGAACTTCATAAAAATACCAACCTTAATTATTAAAATTACAGAACACCAAACGAGGGATCCGCAATAGAAACAAGAAAAGGTCCATGCCCCATGATTAATGAAATAAATATTAAACACCATTCTGATAATCACCTATCACTTGGACACCTCAAAATATACTCAAAAGAATAATAGGAATCAAAGCAGCAAGGCTTCATGTATTTTAAATAAAAACACTAGGCATTATAGAATTAAAACCCCCAAAAATAAGAACACTAATTAATTTATTGTTTCACTCAAATCATGAATATAAAGGGTTTTAAATCATTTATTATAGGAGTTATAACCTTTAAATTTGTTAGATAATTATATTCCCATGATTAATGACTTTTAAAATCATAAAAATGATTTTTATAGACGTGTTGGGGAAGGAGTGTAAAAGAGGGTTTTAAAAACATTTAACTCAAAAAGGAAATTATGTAAGGGTAACATGGTTTACCCTTGAATAGCTCATATGTGTCATGTAAGGTTAAGTATATTTACCCTTATGTAGGCCACACTCCTAGGCTTACCCTTACAAAGAATCGGAGTACCCATACAAAGCCTTTTTAAAACAGAAGTTACATTTACATAACACTTGGGGTACCCATATGCAACTCATATAAGAGACCTCCACCCTTACACAGTGGCTTGTTTACCCTTACGTACCCCTTATAAAAGCATGGGTACCTTTAAAAAGTTCCTTAAGTACCCTTATGTAGCATTTGAAAAAGATATCCTTCCCTTATGCAACAAGGGTTTACCCTTAAAAAACCTTTAGAAAAACCATGTTACCTTTATGAAGTTCTAGAGTTACCCTTACGCATCATATATAAAAATGTATTACCCTTACATAGCCAATAGAAAATAGGATTTTTCCAATATGGGATACTTATAAATCCAGGCTTTCCTTTATGTAAGTGATGCAAACTTCTATCTATGCTTACATAGCCCATGGAAACTTTGTCCTACCCTTATGAAACTCATTAAAATTGGGAGTTACCGTTATAAAACCCCTAAAAGTTTCCCTATATTAAAGTAGGAGACACTTACCCTTATGTGGATCTTATACAAAGCATAAGGGTAAAAAGTAAATTAATTTTTTTACATCCATTAAATGGATTTATAAATAAAAACGAAAACAGGTCTTTAATTATAAGAAAATGAGGATGTTATAATTCTCCCCATTATAACAGTTTATATCCTAAGAAAGATTCCAATCTGAAAGATAAAAAAACTAGACTAAAATAACTCACATACTAAACCTGTGATGTGGGAAGTCCACGAAATAGAAGAATACTCACCCAAAAGTATTAACACATTACTAGTCCAAGAGAATGGTCTAACAAGTATCCTAAAGAAACCATTTAGCATATCTAACAAGGTCTACACTCACCTCAAAACAAAAACTCAACAACACTAATAAGGATAAAAAACCATAAATAACTAGTAACCTAGACTAGGTCTCCCCACCATTTAAAGATTATCCAAAAATTTAGAATAAAATGAAAAACATGCACCAAAACACATCTCTTCAACTCAAAGAAGAGAATATGATCATACGTCATAGAAAAACATCCAAAATCCAAAACTAAAACCCCAAGGACCGGCGTATCAAAAAAACCTCAATGATTCCCAAAATAGAAAATGTTCTCAAGATCCAACTATGATCAAATGTCCATAAGAAAGGCACATAACTAAAAAATATTTCTACCCCTTCCAAGTAATCAATGGTAACCTAGGATTTTAAACACTGAGCCTCCCCCTCTATGGGATCATCAAATCAATCACCAACACCTTTGAGTTCCTAGCTATAAGGAATCCATATATTCCTAGTTACGATAATTTAACCCCAAGGTCTATCCAAGTCTAACCAAAAATATCTCAAAACAATAAAGACAGTATACTAATAGGGCACTACACTCTTATGAATGATATCATCTATCACATCAAGATTGATCTCTAACCACCAAGGACAAAACAAGAGGATACCAAGGAGTAAAAACTAACCCAAATGGCATCCAACACCAACCATAGAGAGACACCCATGGAAAGAAGAATTGGGATGGATTTCAAAGATCCAAAACCCAACATCTAAAGTTTCTCAATACATGGTTTCATACCATTCCCAAGAGCATAAAAAATCCCAAGGGACTGTAACCATTCAAGATTATATCTAACTATTAAAAAGTTAAAATTCACAAGGAACAACAATAGGTATATCAATTAAATAAATCCATCATCTTGATCACAATAGAGATCTAAAATAGAACATCCATAATGGACTCAAGGAAGTCTATAGGAGATATCTAGAGTGAGAAATATCCAAAGACCAATGAGCTAAAAATAAGGAAAAAATAAAATAGTTTCCATTCTAATATCAGAAACAATAATATGGATCACATAAAACCCAACTAAAATCTCCTCCATTGTTTGAAAATATTCACTCTAAGGTCTATGGGTGGAGTTATATTTTCTATAAGAATTTACTACCCCACAATTAGGATTTGATGATCCCTAATCAATAGTCCTATATTGGTAGCCCAACTTATAGAACCTCTTAAGGTGACCCAAACAACCACACTATTTACAAAATTCATATCATTAAAATATGAGTTCCTAGAATTACCAGGTTCTCTACACTGAAATCACATGTAATGCCTATTATTTTCTTGAGAATATTTTTTATGATCAACCAAATTCTACAATCCAGCATATAGAACTTCTCCACCCAATCCAACCTTGAATGATGATTTCTTCCTTTCTTGTCATTTTTCTACCTTTTCTTCAACTGGAAGGGCCCTTTTAAGAACTAATGGATTAGAGGTTGGAAAAACTTATGTGATTATAATTAAAATATCTAGGTGAATAGACCTTATAAAACAATTATATTTAATATATTCATCTTCAAAAATCTTAGGTGAGAAAGATAATGTACATGATAATTTCTTGGCATACTCTACAATGGATAACTCACCTTGACTAAAACCCAAGAACTTAGAAACTTTATCATTATTAACTTACATATGATACTTCCACTAAATTAAAACTATAT
The DNA here is from genome assembly GCA_963277665.1 of Viscum album. Taxonomy (NCBI): domain Eukaryota; kingdom Viridiplantae; phylum Streptophyta; class Magnoliopsida; order Santalales; family Viscaceae; genus Viscum; species Viscum album. The sequence goes on from OY728138.1 coordinate 942,008,544, forward strand.
TGAAGAATTAACAAGTATTTATATTATAAAAATAATAATGAATCATAACTTTTGACCAAACTTGGATAGGTCCCTCAAACAGTGGGTTGATAGACTTAGACCTTGGAGCATCAGGAGTCTTGAGAGAATCAGAAATCTCCTCAACTACTTTATAACACTTCATTAATTAAGCAGAAACCCAATCACTTATATAAAAATGTGGAGGATAATCCAATAATAATTTGGTAGTCTTGAAAATTTAGAAAGGATTTTACTTTTCTACACGATACAAGGTGTAGGTAGAGTCAACAACTTTATATACCACTTCTGGAAAATGTGAAGGAGTACTTAAAATATAAAACCTATGAACTAAAATTATATAATTATTGGAAAAGTTTCTTGGAGAATTTTATTAACTTCTTGAAACACATACTCATCAACTCAGGAATAAACCAAAACCTGAAACAAATATTCAAACAAGCTGAAATTTTTCAAAGAACAAAATATTTCACCATATATAAAGCATTAAAATTTTCTTGAAATTATGAAATATTGATATAAATCTATCCCAATTTAAAAAATTCATTTGTATTCTCATGGAAATTATTCAATCATTTCAAAAATCAGTAATCCCATTTTTAAATTTTGAGACAATTTCCATTTTAAACCCATTACAAACCAAAACTTCTACTTAAAACATTCCATTATCACGTCACATAAGAGTCTATGAAAATAAATTTTCTACATAAAATTTTTGATAAAATAATAACTTTTGGTAATTAAAAATACCATACAATGAACTAAAATAAAATTTGTTTTAAGTCAAAAATTAATGAATTTAAAAACATCACCAAATGGATTAAGCTGAAACAGCAAAAAAAGTCACTAAAAAAACCATTCCCATAACCCTTCCAACTAACCTCACCTATGTGAATTAATTTTGGAAGAAAATAGACAAAGCACAAAGTTTGGGTTAGAGTAGAACTATTCATGGATTGGTCACATGGGCTATTAAACCACACAATAACCTCAAAATATTTCATGGACTGAATTCAAGATCATCTATCCAGAGTTCTCATAGTTTATCGGACCATGAAGGCACAATACGGCTCTGATAATATTTCTGTTCCAGCCCAAAAATCATAAAAGATTCCAAAAAAAAAAGATAATATCATCAGTAATATAAATTTCATTTATAATCAGGAAACCAATAACTCAACTAAAATAATCAATTCCCCACTTCCCCTGGTAATTAAAATCTCATCGTGAATAGGTGGTAATAAATCATCACTCAAAAAATACCTCTTGATATATGTCATGAACCAATTATACTTTCTACCATGAATCACCCCAAATAACATACGATCTTACAAGTAAAAGTACATTCTTTCAAGTAAAGACCTCCTTTAATACCATTTATAATGAACCAGCTTGAAATGTCATCTAAATTGATATCTGAGCTGATTCTCCACTGAATTGAAGAGTGTTCATGATACCCACAGGATGGAGACAGGTTCATGGGGATCTAGAAATGAATTTTGGGAATGACTTCACCCACAAAATAAGTCAAAATAGTCAATCTACACTATGAAAACATATTTTTGATAAATAAATCAATACAACTATATCAAGGTATAAGGAGACATTTTAAAATTGTAAATATAACAAAAATTACTAAAACCCATCTCCTAGTGATCCATGACCACCCTCCATTACAGAAGTCACCTACCCTCAGCCAAATAAGCACATAAACATAAAGTAATGTGATAAGATCATGAGCACCTACTATAAGGACATAAAGATTATAAAAATAAAATGGTGAAAGAAGGGTGTGAGATACAAATCCCAATAGGATCTCACTAAAGAGTATATGTAGTAAAGATAAAACAAGGCTCTATATTTCATAATAGAAAACTAAATCCATCAACATTATATTACAATAGATAAGGTATTAAAAAACAAATCATTAAACATTTCAAAATAAATTTTGAAACAAAAGCTATAAATATTTCATTTTATCATTTAAAAATTAAACCCTTTATTGTAAATTTTAAAACCCATTTCACAAGATAAATTAACATAAATAAAAAGATTTTAAAAACATGAACAATATATCAAGAAGTTATACAAGATTCGATATAATAGATTCAAGGTGCATAATCTCAATAAGAAGATTAATCAATAAGGGTAATCAATCATGAAAGGAAACTCCAATGCCAAGTAGTGAAAATGAACACCATTATATATCTAGTATCAATAACAAGGATGTCATGGGTAAAACCTAGATACGTCTGGGAGTCCACTATAGTCTAACTAATAAATAATTCATGAATAATAATCGTTCATACATCAAGTATAAAAGTATTTCAAGAAAACCAAGTCCATGCACACTCGTTTTCCTAGTCACATGTCTATAGCATTAACCTCTCATGTTCTCAAAAGATTCACTCTAAAGTGTGTGATTTGGATAAAAAAAGCATAAATATATGTCATTTTTTCCTACTACTCAGGTTCCCATGACTAGTCAAAATAGTTCAAACTCACTCAATGTGAATAAACAATAAGTATCTTGACCTTGGTAGCCTAGAGTCAGTGATTACTTTATTACATTTAAATAAGATACAAAGAATCACATCCGGAAGGACCAAATATTTTTGTAGTCTTGGTAAACTATATACATACTTGAAATTAAAATTATAATTTAAAACATAAAATACACAAAGTGTTTTCCTTGAGAATTCCATATTTTCCCTTAGTATCCCTTGTATATCAGTTATAAAACAATTCCTAGTATCCTGGGGATAATAAGACATAAGAAAGGGGTGAGCTCAGATTCTCAATAAGGGTACATGTATAGTGTAATCTATCATGAATAAACCAGAATAATAAATATGGAAAGGTAAATAATTGAAATATATTCCACATAAAAAAATAACTTGAGAATAATATACCAGGAATATATTATGATCAAATAAATACATATAAATAATAACATAAGCTTGAAAATTATCCATAGATATCATAACTAATAAAATAATCATAGGAAAATCAATAATTGATCTTATAATCAGGGAATTCTTAACTCCTGAAATCTAAAATTTACTTTCAAGACCTTTCATAAGATATTTTTAATATGTGGGTAGAAACCTAGCTAATTTGACCAACTGCTTTTTTTCATGAGACCTGTTGATGAATAGAGGGGATATCTATAACCAAACCTCACCCATTACTTACTAAGTCCAATTAATTACTCATATAAAAGGGTTTAAACATAATAAATATAAACATTCTTATTGAAAATCTTACATATGATTGCTAAAACTTACCCCCAATCAAATAAACATGATCATAAACCATCTAGAAAAATATGGTGAATGGTAATAAAATTGTACATCCTCATTTAAGCTGATCATAAACCATCTAATGAAAGAATAATTTTGATATCAATACAACACATCCCCATTGAATTATAATTAAATTAAATATTTAATGTCATCTAAGAATATAAATACCATAATAAAATTATTAAAGACATTCTTGAGGAAAATGTCCTTTTCACTTTGAAAATCACCTTTTAAAACAAATGTACATTAAACATTCTGAAAATACTTTTATTTTAAAATAACCATTGAAAACTTATAAAATAAGTTTTAAAACACTGATTAGTTATGATGTAAGAAAATATCATTCTTTTTGTACATGTTAAAACAAATATTTCTTTCACAGTTTTAGTGAATGCCAAATATGACTTATTTTAAAAATGACATCAAGGTTACTTTCAAAACATTTTTTAAAATATAAAAATAGGTAAATATTTTTTTAATAAATAATTCTATAAAATTTAAAAATATTTTTAAAAACTATTTTTAGAAAACAATGATTTTTATGAAAAGGTATTTTCAACCAAAGAGATAAATAAAGTCATATTTTGTTAAAAAAATTCTCAATCATTTTTAAGTACTAAAGGGTGGGAAATGGTGAAATTTCTTGAAAAGGTTAATAAATAAATATTTTATAATAAAATATATTGATTTTGATATATAAATGTAAAATAATTCTCCCAAGGGAGACTTACACAATAATAATCCCAAATAATGATGAGATTGTGAAATAAACTCTCACCACTTTGGTAACTTCTAAATCATAGTCCACATAAAAAATATAACATAAAATGAAACTTTAAATATGGTTAATATAAATAAATTAATTATATAACATATTAAAGTGGCATAATATACACTACATAAAATAAATTAGTGGTGAATATGGCATATGTCTCACGAAATTAAAAGTGAGATGAGAAACCCTTAACTCAAGTTTGATTTCCTTAATATGTGTCTGAACCTACTTTATAATAAATATAATTTTATTATAATTAAATTATAGAACCATAATAATATATATAATACATTATATTATTTACTTATAGTATTTTATCACCCATTTATTAATAATTCTTTGTTAAAATCACTGTTTTGAGTGATAATTGCTTCGTTTTTCATGTATGTTTTAGTTCTGTAATTTTTGTCCTTTTAATATTATCATGGTTAAATAATATATATAATTTTAACAACGATATAAATTTAATATATATTCATTATATATATATTTATAATAATCTAATAAAGTTAGATATAAAAAATGGATTACATCGTTCACGGAAATGGTAGGTCGTACGTACGCATGAATGTTATATTCATTTTTCTCAATGGATAGAATGAAAGGAAAATAAATATTCGTTAATGATTATAGAATAATTATTATAACAGAAATATCTTTTAAATTAATCAAATATATTCTTATTACCATTCATGTAAAAATAAAATGAAAAAAAAATTGTATCGCTGCGTGGAGGCGGTAGTCCACACGTACGCATGAGCGACGTTATTGTTTTCCAACGGATGGGAAGGTAAGAATTTAGATGTTATATTATATTTATATAATTAAATTTATATCATAAATATAACATATATTCATTAAATTTAACCTTAATTCCTTTCATGTAAAGTGTAAGTGAAAAGTGGATCACATTACTTTGCAAGGTAGTATTCTACCATACATATGAGTGTTGTTATCATATCCTCCATGGAATGGAGAGTAAGAAGTTATATATGATATCATAATTCTATAATTAAAAATATTCCCTAAATATCATATAAATATGTTAAATACATCATTATTATTGGAACCATGGTTGTTCTACGCATGAATTGGAGTATGGTTTTTGTTTTTTGTCAATCGTCAGTGGAAGTTCAGAATGTGTTCTAATAAAGTGATCATACAGTTCAAGAAGACAACAGTATTGAGGGTGGAATCGTTTCCCAGTGTTTGCCAAATTTTTGGGCCTAAAAATCAGAAAATGAAGTCATAGGTTGTTGTCAATAGGAGGTGTGTGCAAAAAGGAAGTGGTGTGCGAAATAAAGGAGGATTGCGCGACATAAAGGAGGTTTTCACAAAAAAACAGCAGCGTGCGTGAAAAGTAGGGGTTGTGCACAAAATATTTGGTCATGCGCGAAAAACAACGTGGTGTGAGAAATTGTGGAGCATGATTTTTCGCGTAAATAGTTTTTTGGAATAAGAACGTCAAAAAATGGCTAAGGCATGGGCTACGCGGAAAATCGGGGGGTGTGCGCGAAAAATGATTTCTACGTGAAAAGTATTGCACTCCGAATGAGAGTTTTTTTGCGCCAAGATAGGTTTTTCACGCGGGGGTCTAAGACACTTATAAATAAGAGGTGACCCCCCTCATTCCATTTTTTTTAAATACTTTGAGAAGATCTGAGGTATAATGCGCGTAAAAGGTTCGCGTAAAGGGGTTGTGCGAAAAATTATGAGTTGCGTGAAAAATTCCAGGTTGCGCGAAAAAGGTAGAGTTTCGTGTAAAAATTGAGGTGGAAATTCAAAGTTTTAGTGGCACGAAAAAAAATTTTGTTGCGAAAAATATTTTTCCGCGTGAAAAGGAAATATTACGCGCAATTGGAAGGCCTTGAGCGAAAAGGGTTGGTGTTGCATGAAATTGTCAGTGGAACTAGTTTTCACGTTCTGGTTATCCGGTTCAGTGGTTCAGTGCGTACAAGTGCATCATTTCCGGACTTCGATGCAAGAAGAGTCTTGTGCTAAGCAGAGGCAAAGACTTCAATGCAAATGTATTAAAGATACCTTCACATCTATAAAATGACTGGGACTTCACCAAAGGCAGTGAGCTAGGGGGAGTCAATGGGAGTGACCTGAGGGACACAGTGGGCTTACTCTGAATAGTTGTAAAGGTAGTGAGCCTGGGATAGAGTGAATGTTCCTGAACCTTTGTAATCCACAACTATTGAAGAATAGTGGAATTAGGTACGACCGAAAACCTGTCGGTGTATGCTCCTTGGATGTTTCCCTTTGTGGTGAACCAAGTAAAAGTTCTGTGTTAACTTCCTAATTTCTTTTGTTTGACAGGTCTAAAAAGTTCCTACCAACGTGGGAACAAGATCCAAAACTTTAAAAAGAAAAATTTGACACCTTGATTCACCCCTCCCCTCTCAGGGTGTTTCGGGGTCCTTCAAGTGGTATCAGAGGGAAGTTACGTGGTGTTTGATCTGTCATATTCTGTTATGGAAAATTCTGCCAATGTTCGGGGATTCCCTCTCTTCGATGGAAGTAATTTCCAGATCTGGAAGAACAGAATGAGATCTCATCTAATATATCTTGGAATGGAAGTCCTTTTTTCTACTATTCATGGAATATAAGTCACTAATCCAACAGGCCTGGCTATGACTAACGCAGACAGAAAAATTCTTGATGCAGATGCTAAAGCACAAAATGCTCTCACTGTGGCTCTTTCTGATCAGATCTATCTAAAAGTGATGAGTTTCACCTCATAAAAATCCAAGTGGGATAAACTTGAAAATATTTACGAAGGAGATAGAAAAGTGAAGGAGGAAAAACTGAAAGTCCTACACTATAGGTTTGATGATCTAAATATGCATCCGGATGAGAATGCATACTCATTATTCAATCTAATTACTGAAGTGGTTAGAGCTATTCAGGGTCTAGGAGAAGAAATAAAATACATTGACATTATTAAGAAAATAATGAGAAGACTTACACCCCTTTACAATGCAAAGGTTTCAGCCCTTGAGGAAAGAGATCTTTACAAACTTTCTCTGGATGATCTTCTGAGCAGCCTGGTGGCATATGAAATGAGAGTCAAACTAGAAGATGCTACGACTTGAGTGAACAAGGAAATGGAGTTCAAATCCATTGAGAAATTGAAGATCTAAAAAGATATTAGTGGTGAAGATGATGAGTAAAAAGAAATTATTTCTCTCATTGCAAATAAGTTCCATAAGGGAAAAGGGAAATTCAAAGAGAAGTTACCTCTAGATTGCTTTCGTTGTGGAAAAGTTGGTCACATTTCCTCTCAGTGCTTATGAAATATCGTTGATGAGAATAGTGATGCTGAAAACATTGAGAATCCTCAGAAAGGGTTTTTCAAAAAGGGAGACTTCAAATCTAGAAAGAAAGTTCCAAAGAAGAGTTTTTTCTGTGAAGAGGAAGATGATGATAATGAATTCTATGATGAAGAAGAACCATAATTTAAAACTGGAAACCATGCTTCCATGATGGTCACTATTAAAAAATCAGAAGACACTGGTGGAAAAAATAAATTGACGACTAGTTCCAATCCCGATTTGCAACTTAAGGATGTTGTTAGTAAGCTTAATATTAAATGTAAGAGTTGCAATAAGTGGAAATCAATTGTAGAAGAATCAACTGAATATGTTGATCAACTTGAAGTTGAAATTGAATGATCGGAATAATTGATGAAAGTATAGTCTAAAATACTTGAAAGAAATGATGATGTAGTGGATATGAAGCTGAGAATTGAATATCGAGAAAAGTTCATCAATGACATCACCTCCAGACTAGATGAGAAGTACAAGACTATTGAGGGTATTAAGGAAGAAGTTTTTACTCTTAGGAGTAAGATTTAATGTCTATCAACCACAAATGAGGGTAAGAAGAAAATTCATTTTGGAAGATTCTTCGATACAGAATTACTGGAAAGAGCCAAGTGTGGTTCAGATGGGGTTGGAAAAATCTTGAGTGATCAAAGACTCTCTTGCATGGGAAAAAGTGGAATTGGCTGTCAAGCTGAGACATCAACTGCTGGAAGTGAAGAGAGACAAAATAAAGACAAGATTAAAGTTGGACATGTTGAAATGTGGCCTAAAGTGTTGAAGAAGAAACCCTCAATCCAAACTAAAAGAAGAACTAAAAATTATCCTCAAACTTTCAAAAATGATAGGCAGTCTAACTATTCTCCCAAGAAAGAAGGAATGAGGAGAAATTCAAGTGAGAAGACATTTCCTCTCATGAAGTGTCAGTTCGGTGGCTATCTGGGCCATACCATGTCATATTGCGAAGTGGCAAAGAGCTACTTGAATGGGGAAGATCTGGTACATCAAAAAAAGAGACTGAATTCATATCCTCTATCTTATAGAAGAAATAGTTTCTATGGATATTGTTTTCATTGTTCTAACTTTGGCCATAAAGCTATGTATTGCAGGCAGAGATTCTATAGGAGAGATTCATACAACTCTCAGAGACGGGTCAATTTTCACCCTCCTAATGGTGTTGATCTCACAAACATGTTTTCTCCTCTGGAAGAAGATTATGGGTATGAAGAATCTGATTATGTGAAAGAAATAATTAAAATTACATAAATATCTTATACTCAATCCAATATCTCTTGGAAAGAAAAGAAGAATATCGAGAAATCTAATCTTGCTGAAGTAGCCTTCAAAGTTGTAAAGAGCAGCACCACCTGGATTCTTGATAGTGGATGCTCTTCAAATATGACATGAAATGCTGACCTTTTGAAGAACATTAAAAAGAAGGTTGATGGAATAGTGAGGTTTGGTAATGATGGTGATTTGAAGATTAAAGGCAGTGGGAATACTACTCTCGCCAATGGAGAGCTGAAGAAGACAGAAGTTCTTTATGTGGATGGTCTACGCCACAATCTCCTCAGTGTGAGTCAACTCTGTGACTCCAGGCTCATAGTCACTTTCAATGAGAAAGGATGCTATATAAAGGGAAATACAGGAAATTCACTTATGAAAGGATGTAGAACAGAAGGCAACCTGTATCAGGTTGATATCAATGAAAACATCTATTGCATGACTGTTAAAGAAGAAAACAACTTGTGGCATCAGAGACTAGGGCACATAAATCAACAATACAAGGAGAAAATATCAAAACTAAAGATTTTCATGGACATTCCCAACCTGAATTGTGAGTGTGAAAAGTCTTGTGATGCTTTCATTCGTGGGAAGATGGTCTGCAGTTCATATCGTCCAAAGAAGAAAAGGGCATCTCATCTTCTTGATCTAATTCATACAGATGTATGTGGGCCAATAAATGTTTTTGTAACTCATGGAGAAAGGTACTTTGTCTTTTTCATATATGATTATAGTAGAATGGCATGTGTAATGGTCATTCATAGGAAACGACAAGTTCTTGACAGCATGAAAACATATTGGCGAATCACCGAGAATGATAGTGGACGAACAATCAGAGTATGGTGATCTGATAATGGAGGGGAATACACGTCCATTGAATTTGAAAATTACCTAGAGAAGCATGGGATACAACATGAGGTAGCTTCTGTGAGAACTCCACAACAAAATGGATTTGTTGAACGTAGGAATTGGCAGGTGGACAACATGGAACAAACTATGCTGATAGAGAGTCGTATTTCACGACATTACTGGAAAGTGGTTGTTCAAGTTGTCGTGTATATTCAAAATCGAACACGACTTTATATGGGTGAGACAAAGACACCATATGAATTATGGCATGGAAGGAATCCATATTTGAAATATTTTTGTGTTTTTGGAAGTAAATGCTTCATCAGGAAAAAAGTAGGAAATCAAGGGAAATATGGTGACAATGCAGATGAAGAAATTTTCCTTGGATACTCAATGAACAGCAAATCCTACAAGTGTTTCAACAAGAAATTAGGATGGATTTTGGAAAGCAGTGATGTTAATATCGTTGAAAAGAAAACCACAAATGCCCCAAGGATTTCATATGCTAATGTGATAGAAAGTGAGAAAGAAAATGAACATGGAGAAAATACAAATACAAAAATAGAGGAAGGTATACAAAACAATTAGCAGCCACATCATGATGTTGACTCAGAAGAAGAATCTGAAGAAGAAACCCTGGATGGGGAGAATGCAACTAAATCGCATAGGATAAATCAAAGAACTGATATTGATCCATCTAACATAATTGGGGACAGGAGTGAACCCACACAAACAAGGAGTATGAGGAATAACACACAATCTACATTTCTGTGAGTTATGGAGCCATCCTCATTTGAAGAAGCTAGAAAGGATGAATCTTGGGTGAAAGCCATGAATGAAGAGTTAGATCAGATTGATAAGAATCAGACATAGGATCTTGTCCGAAGACCCGATGGTCACAATGTTATTGGTACAAAATGAATCTTCAAGAACAAGTTTGATGAGCATGGAAGTGTTATTAGAAACAAGGCACAACTGTTATGTAAAGGATACTCCTAGATTGAAGGTGTTGATGTTGAAGAAACCTTTGCTCCAGTGGCTAGACTAGAGTCAATTAGGATTTTCCTTGCCATGGCACTCCAAAAAGGATATAAAGTATATCAAATGGATGTCAATATAGCATTTTTGAATGGTGTACTCAAAGAAGAAGTCTACATTGAACAACCAGTTTGTTTTCTTCTTGGTACTGATGAAACAAAGGTTTGAAAACTGAATAAAGCTCTATATGGTTTGAAGCAGGAACCACGAGCATGGTAGTCTCGACTAGACTCTTGTCTCAAGAAGCAGGAATTCAAAAGAGGGGGAGTAGATCACAATCTATATGTGAAGAATTCTCCAAAATATCAGTTCATGGTTCTAGTTTATGTCGATGACATTATATTTGGTGGCAGTAGGCAGAAATTAGTGGATTAATTTTCCAATCACATGAAATCAGAATTTGAAATGTCAATGATTAGGGAGATCACATATTTCTTGGGGTTGTAGGTGACTCAAAATAAAGATTACACTTTTATCTCTCAGGAAAAGTATTCAAGAGAGCTATTGAAGAAATTTAATATGCATGAATCCAAACCAATGTCAACTCTGATTGTAGTTGGATCCAAACTTGGAAAGCATGAGGATGGGACCTCTGTAGATACCACCATGTATAGAAGGATCATTGGGTCCCTACTATACCTGATAGCGACACGGCCAGATATTGTCATTACAACATGTCTAGCAGCCCACTTTCAGAGAAATCCAAAGGATGAACATATAGCGGTAGTAAAAAGAATCATGAGGTACATTCAAGGTACTCATAACTTTGGGTTATACTTTGTTTCAGGAAGGTAGAGTGAATTATCAGCATTTTCTGATGCTGACTGGGCTGGCGATGTAGTGGACAGAAATTCCACCAGTGGTGGAGCATTCTATATTGGGAATAAATGTGTTGGCTGGTTGAGCAAGAAACAAGAAAGTAGTTCTCTTAGAACTGCTGAAGCTGAGTATATCTCTGCCACAAAGGCATGCACTCAACTGCTATGGATGAAGCAACAACTAATAGATATTGGTGGTGAGGTGAAGCAACCAATGGTGATTTACTGTGATAACAAAAGTGCAATTGATCTTACAAAGAATCTGGTTTAGCATTCTCGTACAAAACATTTTGAAATCAGTTATCACTTTATCAAAGAGAAAGGTGAGCAAGGCGTGATTAAAATGGATCATGTGGGAACTGATGAGCAAGTGGTTGATATCCTGACCAAGCCACTGTCAGCGGATATGTTTGAGAAGCATCGGTTGAACCTCGGTGTCCAGCCACCTCCCTGTGCATAAGGAGGTTACGAAATACCCCTCTCCCCAGTTATGTTAACTGCTTTTAATTTTTTTATGGATTTGATGCAGGTTTATGGGAGAGATACTATCCAGGGGGTGTATTGAGATGTTCAAAGAGAAAATACCGATCTTTGGGTTTATTTCCAATGGGGGAGAAGGAATAATTTCAGGACATGTTTGGTATCACGATGAGATTTTGGTGATAGGATAATAAGGAATTCATTGGACATGATAGGATAAGAAGGAATACATTCCAAAACATGGGATCCCAATTCATGCTTCCCCTCTTTTTTTTCTACACCGAGCATTGCTCACGTAGACTTAGAGTGTTGGATGAGTTTATTCTTGCGTTTTTGGTTTTCATGTGGATGGTAATCAATTGAATTTATTTAGTGATTGCCAACAAATCCAAAGGGGGATATTGTTGGAACCATGGTCGTTCTATGCATGAATTGGAGTATGGTTTGTGTTTTTTCTCAATCATCAGTGGAACTTCAGAATGTGTGCTAGTAAATTGATCATACAGTTCAAGCAAACAACAGTATTGAAGGTGGCATCATTTCCCAGTGTTTGCCAAATTTTTGGGCCTAAAAATAGAAAAATTAAGACATAGGTTATTGTCAAGAGGAGGTGTGTGAAAATAAGGAAGTGGTGCATGAAATAAATGAGGATTGTGCGAAATAAAGGAGGCTTGCACAAAAAACAGCGGCGTGCGTGGAAAAATAGTAGTGTGCGCGAAAAGTAGGGGTTGTGCGTGAAATATTTTGTCATGCGCAAAAAACAACATGGTGCGTGAAATTTTGAAGCAAGGTTTTTCACGAAAATAGTATTTCAGAATCAGAACATTGAAAATGGAAAAGGCATGGGTTGTGTGGAAAATCAGGGGATGTACGCAAAAAATGATTCATGCGCGAAAAGTATTGCGTGCCGAATGAGAGGTTTTTCGCGAAAAGATGGGTTTTGCACGCGGGGGTCTGAGACGCCTATAAATAAGAGGTGACCCCCCTCATTCCGTGTTTTTTGAAGACTTAGAGAAGATCTGAGGTCTGATGTGCATGAAAGGTTCACGTAAAGGGGTTGCGTGAAAAATTATGAGTTATGCAAAAAATTACGAGTTGTACGAAAAAGGCAGAGTTGTGCGTAAAAATTGACGTGGAAAGTCAAAGTTTCAGTGGCTTGAAAAAGGGTGTTGTTGTGTGAAATATTTTCCCATGTGAAAAGGAAATATTGAATGCAATAGGAAGGCCTTGCGCGAAAAGGGTTGGTGTTTCACGAAATTGTCAGTGGAACTAGTTTGCACATTCTGGTTATCCGGTTCAGTGGTTCAGTGCATACAAGTGCATCATTTTCCAGAAATTGATGCAAGAAGAGTCTCATGCTAAGTAGAGGCAAAGACTTGAATGCAAACCTATTTAAGAAACATTCACATCTATAAACTGACTAGGACTTCACCAGAGGCAGTGATCCAGGGGGAGTCAATGAGAGTGACCCGAGGGACACAGTGGGTTATCCCTGAACAGTTGTAAAGGCAGTGAGCATGGGACAGAGTGACTGTTCTTGAACCTTTGTAATCCAAAACTAGTGAAGAATATTGGAATTAGGTACAACCGAAAACCTGTCAGCGTATGCTTCTTGGACTTAGCCCTTTGTGTTGAACCAAGTAAAAGTGTTGTGTCAACTTCCTGCTTTCTTTTGTTTGACAGGTCTAACAAGTTCCTACCAACATGGGAACAAGATTCACAACTTTAAAAAGAAAAATTTGACACTCTAATTCACCTCTCCACTCTCAGGGTGTTTTGGGGTCCATCAATTATATCCATCCTTTAAAGTTGTTGATGTAAAACTAATTACATCGGCTCGTGAGGCGGTTGTTTGTTGTACACACAATTGACAATTTCATTTCCCATTTGATAGAATTTGAGATAGATATAGGTTATTACATTAATGTAAAAATATATATATATATATATATTATATGTTGTTCTTTTTATTTTATCATAGTTTAAAAGGTTTTTGATGAGGTGTAATAAGAAATAAAACAAATGTGCATGTTTAAGAAGTTTACTTCTTCTTCAGAGAGCCTATTTAGGTTTATACCTAAATCCTTCATCGTATGGAATAATAATAAAAAGAATGAAACTAATATGTTTTTAGGGAATTAAGGAAGATATTTGGTCATTTATTTTCTACAAAAAATGGTTTTTTTATGTGTGAAGAGGATGGGATAGTGGGTGTCCCTTAATAAGTGGGGGAAGGACACACATGGATATTTTGAAAATATAAAGTGATACCCGTGATTGTATCATGAAAGAAGCCTAAAAATGAATATTTATCAAATATTATAGGTTATAGGGTATAAATATGTCCGTACAATAGGTTTTGGAAAAAATGTAGTTCATTTTGTACCCTTATCTTCTTAGTATTACCCCCTGATAAACCCATTTTTAACTTAACAGTGATAATTAATTTTTTCTTTTTTCACAATTCATTATGATCAAAAATTAAGTTAATATTATTAGATAATATAAATTATTTTTATTACAACTATGGAATAAATTTTTCCAATTTCAATTCAAATAATTTTCATAAAACAATTTAAAATTAAACTGCAGACGCAACGAAAGAGCTTTTTTCCAAAGAGAAAATTCTCAAAGTATTAAATGTTTTAATATCAAAATTCAATATAAAATTGAATCCAATTACATAAATAGTTAAATAATAATATAATTTTACTATTTTTTTGAAAAAAAAATTAAAATATAATTTAACTCTTTAAATAATTTAAATTAAAAGGCATTTTTCAATAAAAGTTAGTATTTTCACTATTCATCAAAAAAATAATCTTTTAAAAAAATTCTAAAAAATTTACCCAAAGATAATTTTTATTTGTAGATTTAAAAAAAATATTTATTTTTTAAAATAAATTTTATATAAGTAGAAAAAATTATTTTTAAATTATTTTCGCAAACCGCGACTAGACCACCTTTTAGAAAAATACGTTTTTTCAGAAAAAATTTCTTTTTCAATCAAATGGATATTTTTTCTAATAAATAGATAACTGTTTAATTTATTTTAAACATATTTAAAGCATATAATTTTAATAATTTAGTTATTAATATTCATATCCTCCATCTTAACGGTTGGGTTATAATGGTCATGTTTAAATAATAATATTTTAATAGAGTTTTGTATTTCATTTAAACATGGTGTTGCATGTTATTAAATCTATCAAATAAGTTGAATTTATTTAAAAATAAGTATATCATAAAGTTTTGGGGTGTTACATTCTCATCTAAGATCAGTGTTTCATGTCATATATGTTATTGAATATGTTTTTTATATTTTAAAATATCAGGGTGTTACATTCTACCCCCTTAAATAAATTGTGTCCTCATAATTAAATCCTGATCTCAGTAATCAAGGGTTTGACATTTAAAAATACCTTTCTTGAAACCCCACATCATAAAAAGGTTTAATAAAAATTCTTATGGATATGATAGGAAGAGAAGTATAAAGGTCATCGAAAATAACACATATTGGATTTCCAAATAAAAGAACATTAGTGGAAGTGAAGATATTGACATAAAATA
Source organism: Viscum album (assembly GCA_963277665.1). Taxonomy (NCBI): domain Eukaryota; kingdom Viridiplantae; phylum Streptophyta; class Magnoliopsida; order Santalales; family Viscaceae; genus Viscum; species Viscum album. Next base: position 942,024,007 of record OY728138.1, read on the forward strand.
TTATCATAAATAATAATTGAGAGTGGTAGAGATCATTGATCATGGTAAAGTGAATGATATTTAAAATTAAATGACCAAAAATCCATAAATTTGTGATAGATGAAATGAAAATTGGTTCAACATAAACGAAGTTATTAGGATAGCATTTTTTTCAATATCCTTTTTATAGAGTTGAGGATTTCCTTTACTATCTAGATTGAGAACATATGAAAATATAATTACTTTAAATATTTCTTTTTCATATGAACAATTTCATAATTTGGTTATGATTTGATCAATTCCCACTTTATTTCTTACTCCAATAAATGAATATCCAAAATTAATTTTTATGGATAAAGCACATATAACATATCATTAGAATGAAAAGTCATTAATCTTAACTCTGGATATTTTCTAAAACAAAAATGGTAAGAACAAGTTATCCAATAACACCCAAACTTCAACTTAATCCACTCCATATATAATTAACCTTACGACTCATCCAAAATATGTATGTCTAAATTCAAAGTCCAAAAATCTTTATGGAAGGTTACTAAATCAACATTATATTCCCCAAACAATATAAAGTGGATCTTAATGTCACATTCAAAATATTTTAATGCCTTTATCACCATAAAACTTTAAGAAAAACATGCATGCTTCCAAAAATAAAATCTCATATTATTGAATCTATTCCATAAATCCAAACATGGATTGAACTCCAACAAATATAACATAAACAATAAAATCACTAACTAAATTAAATGACAAAAATATTATCCCATAAACATCTATTTTTCATTATTATCTCAATATCAAGCACATATTAAGGGTTATATTTCCTCAATTACGGGTTTTCTAAAAATATTAACTTTACACCAAATGATTTTCTTGGTTTTTGGTATTATTCATCATGTGCATTAAGATCCTTAAATAAAAGGTATTTCTATACAATCCTTATACATTATATTATTCTTATAATGATAATACCATTGATAAAATTCTTCTAAAACATATTTCTTGAATCCATATTCAATAATTTTAATCATTCCACTTTGGTTGTACCAATAATATAAGCTTGACCTTGATATTTTAGCTTCTTCTATGGTATATTATTAGGACATTCATTTTTGTAGTTCCCTATCTCCTTACAGTTGAAGCATTGAACATTGGAAACTTCTTTATTACACATGAAATCACGAGAATGGAGGCCTTTCTCTCCATACTCATAAAAAACTCACATTTTTATCAATCAAGTACTATGGTGTTTCTTTCCACAATTACCACATATGGGAAAATCCTTATTTACCTTATTTCTTTTATCCATCATTTTATCATCTATCATCTTCTTGTATTTATTTCCTTAGATTCCATAAGACGTGGATAATTATTTCTTTTTCTTGATAGTATATGATATTATGTATTCGTATGATGGGAATGTTTGGGAACCTAATTCCTTTCAAAGTATTTTCTTTAACCCATAAAATAAATAGTCAATATTACTCTTTTTATTATGTACTTAGTTCATAGAATGCATTTATATCCTTGTAAAGTTTGATGTAAACATAGAAATATTTTTATATTACTTTTATATTAGACTCTGGATTGTCTCTTTATATCTGCTTGTTGCCCAAGAGGAAGATACTTTTCTAATAAGAGATCCTTAAAATACTTAAATTCAAGGTTTTTTATTTGTTATCCATCCTTAGTGTTTTGAATCAATGACCACCATTGATTCATATCTTTTGAGAGACGATAATCGTTCATGACAACCTTCTCCCTTTCATTACTTCCCAAAGTAAGAAATATCTTCTCTACGGAACTTATCCATTTCTCAACTGAAAATATATTTCTATTAACATTTGATTATAGAGGTTTTTAATATAAAAATTGGTCTAACATTGTTACACCACATGGTGGATCAGCAGGATACACTATATGGTAAATCTAATTTCCCATAACTCGAGTTAGCTACCCCAATATGGTTATAATTTCTTTAGTTCCCACTCCATCTATTGATCCAACTTCATTATCTTTCCCTAGAGGTAAATCCCTCCATGGAGTATGTGTATTGATATATTACCCATTCCTTTAACTAGGCACCACTTTTAAACAATTTAATACACTAGATTAGATCATAAAATTATGAAACATAATGTATAATTCCAATACTAGTGAAAAAATTAATATGAATTAAAAAATTTATGCATAGATAATCTCTTAATCATAAACATGGTTTTCTTGAGAAGGTTTTAAAATCATAAGAATATTTTCAAATCATTCATAATGGTTTGTAAATAAAATTTAAATTAACCAAATAATATATACCAAGAGTGTCAAAATAGGTACATAGTGAAGCTCATTGTCGTGTACTGAGTAAGCATATGCACCTTTTTCCAAGTTATTAGCCCTAGGTACATCTGTGATAGAACCATGTCCACATGTAATATCAATATATGGATTTATTGATAGTAAAATCACATAATATATATGTTTCGTTCTTGGTTTTTCTGGCCACGAAACGCCCAACGGCTCCGTATCTAATGATTGATGGACCTTCTTTCCAAAGGCAGGCGTTTGCCGGATGGTCTAACCAGCGACTCTTAAGAGATCACATTGGTCGAGAGGATGGGAATTCAGGCTCATTGCACCCTTTTGGGGGGGAAATTATTTCTTGTTCTGGGACTCTCTTATAGATTTAAGACGTATTCATACGTTCGCAAATCTTTGATTTATACCCAAACATAGTATCCACATATTTAACCTTGATGGGCAACGGTCAACTAGACGCAGGGGTTCGGAATCATTTATACCTAAGGTTTACCATCCCTCATTGTATTAATGATCCTGAAGGGTTGGAACTCGTTTGAGGCGGCACCAGGAGTGGCGCGGTGAACCGATATGGAGATAATCGGATCGACCGGTTGTCGGGCTTGAACCCCATTAGAGGCTTCCTACGTACCCTGTCTAGGACACAGGGATCAAAGTCCATGTAGTTCACTTAGTTGTAAGATAGCTGACGTGAAGAGAGACCAGGTGGTCCGATGGGTGGTGGGCTTGAACCTCATGGAGGCTTCCTACGTACACTGTCTAGGAGGCGGGGATCAAAGTCCACGTAGTTCGCTTAGGCTTGGGGATTACGCTATGAGGCAGCCCAGAATGATGGATTGGGGATTACACTCTGAGGAGGACCAAGGTGGGTATGGGGATTACACTCTGAGGATTCCCAAGGTGGTTATCATGGTCGATGCTTACTCTAAGCCCATGTGAGTCATGCTCGGTGTGAGAAACAAGAGGCAGAAGGGACCAGAGGATCACGTCGTGAAAGGTGCGTCCTTGAGAATCGGAGTGGGGCTTATGCATGGAGCGGCCCAGGGTGATGAATTGGGTCATACACTCTAAGGAGGCCTAGAAGGTTAGGTCTTACTCCGAGATGGACGCTCGTGGTGTCTTCCTCGTGTCTAACCATGAGGGCATCCCAACCCATTGGTGGGTTGAGGAGTATAATGGGTTCCAACGCCTATGCGCATGTGCACAATAGGGATAACGCCAAGGGCGTTGGAATCAGTACAAACAAAGGGAGTTGAAAAGTGTGAATTACAAGCCCGACATTCAGAACACAATGAGGATGTCATGGTGATGGAGGATAACTGTTGACCATGTTCGAAACACAACATTCATATCACGTTAGCCTAAAATGGGGATGAACAAATGAGGGTCGACTGCTGACCATGTTTGAAACACAGGACCTATCTTGAAGTGTTCTCCATAGTATTCTGGGGCGTTGGCCCAGGATGGTAGGTGAGCTGATGCGGCATGGGACCAGACCATTAGGGGGTCCCTTCAGACATGGAAGAGTATGAAGATCTGAATGAAGGACACGCAAAGCGTGAGGTGGAGTGATGGAATGTTTGAATGGATTCCAGCGCTCATGAAGTTACGCCACTGTAAACATGGAATAAGGAATCTATTTCATGGAGAAAGAGGCATCCAATCATTGAATTATAGGGAATGCTACAGTTTATAGTCATGTAGAGAGGACTGTTTCCATACAGTTTAACGTCATGTGGTCAAGACGAGGTCCATATAGTTTAACGTCATGTGGTCAAGACGACTAGGTAGGAGAGACCTAGAAATGGTTGGTGTGGGACTTACGTAAGGGAGGCCCTTTCTGGATGAACCTAGAAAAAGGATCTAGGTAATGGGTTTATAGGAGAGTCATGAGGAGTAGCTCGAATCATGGAATTTATATGACAGATGTTGGAGCAGCATGAGGGTGCAATGGAAAATCCCGACATCCTAGCCCGAAAAGTCCGTGGTGCGACTCTCCATTTTTCATGGGGGTTAGTGATGGAAGTGAAGGGACCGGCCCGGAGGGCAGGGACTGCAGCCCAGCACTGAACCTGAGCAGGGGTGCGAGGGCGCAACCCTCGTGGTATGGACCAGCGGGTGCATGGGGTTTTCTACATGGGGCTATCCGCGAAGGTGCTGGCTGCGAGGTGCCGGCCACGAGGGACCGGCTGCGGAGGAGTTTTCCACGAAGGACTGGTCACGAGGGACTGAACATATGTGGTTCACGGTTTATTTCTCCGCGATTGGTGTTCGTGGAGGAGCTTTCCGTGGAGGAGATGGAAGTCTGAGAAGGATGCTTTACGCGAAGGATGATTTCCGCGGAGGAGGCTATCTGCGAAGGAGGTTGTCCACGGATGATATGGCCATCCGTAAAGGGTGTCTACAAAGGGGCCGGTGCTCGTCCTACTCTGCACCCGCGGAGGTGTTCCGCCTCCATTTCACGAACGACACTGGTCCACGGAAGAGATGGTCGTCTGCGAAGGAGATGGTCGTCCGCGAAGGAGATGGCCACTAAGGGCTGGTCGCGGAGGAGTTTTCTACATGTGGTTCGCGGACTAGTTTCTCCTCTACGTGGGAGAGTTCATCCACAGACGATATGCGGTCCGCGGATGGCTGCGGAGAGATTTCTCTAGCGTCTCTCCATGGTTTTTCACCCGTACTTTCTCTGTTTTTTCTTTTTGGTACCCCTTGGTGACAATTTATAGAGCCTCAAATAGGATGGGCACATATAATTTGCGGAAGCCCATGAGGGAATCCCCATCTGTGGATGACTCGGTCAATCAACATTTATGGAACTGAGTTTTTCAGAAATGATCCGCGGCCGTGCACCTCTCCGCCTCTATTCCGTGAACGACAGCGGTCCGCGGAGGGGGAGGATCATGGAGGTGGACCGGCCTGGTACCCATCCTGCTTCACACCCACGGAGGGTCCCCGCCTCCATTTTGCGGATGAAACTAGTTTGCGGTATTGCAGGAGGGCGGTCATCTGAACCGGTCGCGTGCTGTTGCTGGGAGCCAGTGTGTGGACCAGTTCGGTCCTCTTCCATGTTTTGGGGTAATCGGATTTCCACCTTGTGGAATTTTCAGGACCCTACAAATTCCCCCCATCAGAATGGGGTCCGATTGGAATGAAGAGGAGGTCATTCCGATGTAGAGTGGTCCTAAAAATTTATGAGTGATTAGACAATGCTCTAAATTTTACCTGAGCCAAGGGACTCAGCGAGCACGGTCTGACTATTGCTAGGGTTTTATAAGAAAACCCTAAAAAGTTTTTGTCTTTTTCTTCTTTTAATGCCATGATTTATCTTGGGCCAATTAATTTGGACCCAGCGGGTATAACCCAGCTTTTGCTTAGGTCGCCCTTTTTGGGTTTTCGGCCTAACAGGCTTTGTGCCTCTTTCTTCTATGGGCGGTTTAAAGTCCCGCCGACAAGACAATAATTACTGATGTTTTAGGTCGAAAATATTTAAGAAAATAAGGTGGGGCGAGGGCCCCAATAGGGTTCAACTGATTAAAATATGTCTTTATATCCTTCAGACGCACGTGGGGGAAACATGTTTGAATTTGAGCAGCATGCAGGGCATGCCTCAGGGCATGGCTCAGGGAATGGGAGTTGTGCCGGTGTACAGAGGTAAGAAGAGCATTGCCTAAGGAAAACATGCCTTTGGTAGACGGGCCAGGGGAAATCAATATGCAGAGCCGCTTAGGGCATGGTATTCATAGTCATACAAAGTTGTCCTTAAGTCAAAGACTTATCCATTTCTGATGGCCAGAGGACTTCATGGAAGTCCAGCTTATGGAAACCACGATGGGTGGCATGGAAAGAAATGAAAACCACCAGGGGCGGCTCATAAGGAGAGTGTGACATCTGAAAGGGTTTTGGGAACATCCGTACTAATCAGGAGCGTGGTCCGGAGACCACCCCCCTACGCATTTAGTTAGCGTAAGGGATGGTTGAGGCTTGACGCAGTTTAAAGTCATGCAGCTGGGACATTATCTGAAATGGAACGACTTCTCCTGGTTCTTGGTAATCTCGTCAAAGACATTTCACCGCATTCAGGTAGGATTGTGAAATAGGTTGGTAATTTGTATCTCAGAGGGTTTCCGAATCCCGGGATAGAAATGGGGGCTCAGAGGCCAAGAGACGTATGGAGAGAAGCATTGCCCAAGGAAAACTTACCTTTGGTAGACGGGCCAGAGGAAATCAATATGCAGAGCCGCTGAGGGCATGGTATACATCGTCATACAAAGGTGTCCTTAAGTCAAAGACGATCCACTTCCAATAGCCGAGCAACTTCAGGGAAGTTGAGATTTGGAACCACCAGGGGTGGATTATGAGAGTTCATCTTTTTCTGAGTACAGAGTATGGTTTATGATGAGAGGGTTCCAGAATACGGGGGAAATATCTAGACTAAACTTCCTGAGAACAGGTGAAGTAATTCTTTCTCATGCTGGTGTGAGGCGGTGGTTCGTGCAGGTCTGACCCGTGCACTACAAGACAGAGAAAAGCCTATGTTTCTTACTGAACCCGTGATGGGTTCGACTGTGCAACTTAACGTCATGCGGTAAGGAAGAAGATATTTTTAAGGGATTCCATGCAGTTTTAACGTCATGTGGGGAGGATGGAGATATCTTTAAGGGTTGTCATGCAGTTTAACTTCATGCAGTAAGGACGAAGATATCTTTAAGGGATGCCATATAGTTTTAACGTCATGCGGTGAGGACGGAGATATCTTTAAGGGTTGACGTGCAGTTTAACATCATGCAGCAAGGACGGGGGGGATTTTTAAAGGTTTATATGCAGTTTAACGTCATGCAACGAGGAGGGATTCCGCAAAGTTTAACGTCATGCGGTGAGGGAAGAGATATCTTTAAGGGTTTTCATGCAGTTTAACGTCATGCGGCGAGGACGGGGGGAATTTTTGCGAAGTCTTATCTTCATCATAATATAACTGGGCTTGAATACCTCAGCATGCCCCATACATGGAAGGGGGGTTGATGGTGTAAATCATGGTTCTGAGGCTTCTTGGATCAGGAAAGGTGATATGGGGGATCTGAGGCCGGTAAGTGTACAGGGCTAGGAAGAGCATCTCCTGTGGAAATCTTGCCTTTGATGGATGAGCTAGGGGATATCATTGTGCAGAGCCGCTAGGGGCATGGTATGCATAGTCACACAAAGGTGTCCATGGGTCAATAACGTTCCACTTCTGATGGCCATGAGTGGTTATAAGGATCCGCAATTGTCCGGGCCACAAATTCTGTCATTTGGCAGGGGAATGTCTGGACATGTCGGGGATATCCATCCCTGGTTGCTTGTTGAGTTTCAAAGAGCCCCCCTGCACTGATCTTTTCTCCTCTTTTTTTTTTGCGCGGGGGTGTGCCTTCATTCCATGCAGTTTAATTTCATGTGGTAAGTACAAGGTACTCCTATTTTATCATTCATAGAGCTCGGACCATTGGGTGACTATTGATGCAGTCACTCAAAGGATAATTTGGTCAGGATGTTCTGGTATACTTGGAACAAGATGGGGGATGAATGTTGTAAACTACAACTTTGAGCTTTCCTGGATCAGAAGGTATGGTGTGGGGGCTCTGAGTTCGGTAGGCGTACAGAGCTAGGAGAAGTACCGCCTGAAGAAATCTTTCCTTTGATGGACGAGCCAGGGGCTATCATTATGAAGAGCCGCTGAGGGCCTGGTATGCATAGTCATACAAAGGTTTCCCCAGGTCGATAACTTCCCACTTCCGATGGCCATGAATGATTATGAAAATCTGCGATTTCTCATAGTGCAGAGTTCGGAATGTGAGGATAATGGTGTCCGGGTATATAAGAAACATCTTCACCACAATTATCTATTGTGTTAACGTAGCCTAGTCCTAGCTTGATGTTTGTTGATGCAGGTCACTATGTAAACCACTGGTGGACACACATGCTATCCAGATAGGGAAACCCTGGCAACACCCGAATGTGAAAAGGGGAATGAACTTGTAAACCACTTTGCCATAAAATTCTGGATCAAGAGATATGGTCTGGGGGCTCTGAGGCCGGTAAGCATACGGAGCTAGGAAGAGTATCGCCTGTGGAAATCTTTCCTTTGGTAGATGGGTCAGGGGATATCAATATGCTGATTCGATGATGGAATGGTATGCATAGTCGTACAAAGGTGTCCACGGGTCAATAACTTTCCGCTTCTGATGGCCATGAGTGGTTATGAAGATCCATAATTGTCTGGGTCGTGGAGTCTGATGTATGGAAAGGATATATCCAAATGTGCAAGGAGAATCTCCATATCGTATCGCCATGTGTCCTGGGTGGGTTGCGACGAAGTCCGTGCAGTTTAACATAATTCGGTGAGGACAAACTCCATGCAGTTTAACATCATGCGGTACGGAAGAAGGTGACCCGACATGAATGAAAAAAAGGGGTCTGCGCAATTTAACGTCGTGCGGTGGGGACAAATTCCGTGCAGTTTAACGTCATGCGGTAAGGACAAATATATACACCCCATGCAGGTCTGGTCCGTACACAGGGGAAGGGGGAATTTTTAACATCATTGTCCATGTAGTTTAACGTCGTGCGGTAAGGACGAGAAGTACACCCTGTGTCGGTTTGGTTCGCACACGAGGGGAAAGGGAATATTTTTTATTTTTGAAGTGGTTGGGCCGGGATGGGGAATCCTGGTTTCTCTATGTATCCTATGAGGGCAGGAATCAAGCCGTACATAGTTCTCTATAAAGATGATACACCCCATGTAGGTATGGTCCATACACGGGGAAAAGGGGACATTTTTTTTGAAGTGGTTGGGCCAGGATAGGGAATCCCGGCGTCGCTACATATCCTACGAGGGCAGGAATAAAATCGTATGTAGTTATCTGTAAAGACGATACACCCCATGCAGGTCTGGTTCGTACGCGGGGGAAAGGGGTCATTTTTTTTGAAGTGGATGGGCCAGGATAGGGAATCCCGGCATTGCTATGTATCCTGTGAGGGAAGGAATCAAGCCATACATAGTTCTGTGAAATCTGTGCATTTTAACATCATGTAGTGAGGAAGTGGTCCATACAGTTTAACTTCTTGTGGTTAGGACGAGGGTGAATTATTAGATTCCATGCAGTTTAACGTCATGCGGTGAGGATGATGTGCTTGGCAGTTTAACGTCATACAGCTCGGACGATGAGTTCTTTGTCTCTATGTGAAATACTTCTTCAGGAATCTCACATTGGTAAGAGCCGTGGTGGACTACCCATCCATGGAGATCAGGGCATATGCTCCGTTGGATTAGACCTTGTGTATAGCATATGGTCCCTCCCACTTGGGCTCTATCTTTGGAGGCTTTTTTCCAAGTATCATTGGGATTTGGAGGACCAGCACTAATTCTCCTTCCAAGAAAGACCGGAGGTGGACCATTTTGTTGAAGGCTTGTGCGATCTGGTTCTGGTACACTTCCAGGTGGTGCAGAGTGTGAAACCTCTTCTCGTCTAGCTATTCCAATTCACCTAGTCGCTTTTCTGACTGCTCATCATTGGATAATCAATCACATATGGCAACGCATAGTGAGGGAAATTGGAGTTCAATGAGCAGGACCACCTCTGTGTTGTACACCAATGAGTACAGGGTAGACTGAGTAGCGGTGCGAATTGTGGATTGATAATCCCACAATGCATGGATGGGTTTATCCGACCATGAATTCTTGTCTTTGTCCACCATTTTCTGGAGGATGTTGGAAAGGGTCTTGTTGAAATCTTATATCTGTCTGTTGGCCACTGCATGGTAGTGGGATGAGTGGTTAGCCTTGATACCATACTCGTGGTATAGCTTTTCCAACTCAGCAGAGTAGAAATTGGTTCCATTGTCCGTCAGTATAGTATGAGGCACACCAAATCTGGTGATGATATTGGTCTTCACGAAGCTGAAAATATTTCTTTCCCAAACATCCTTGAGGGGTACGACTTCTGCCCATTTGGAAAATAAGTCAGTCGCCGTGAGGATATACTTCAGCTGTTTGGTCGTGGCGGGAGGATACGGTCCCACGACGTTCATCCCCTAGATGGAAAACGGACAGGAGTACTTAGCTTGATGAAGTAACTCCGAGGGCTGGTGTATGAAGTTGGCATGAATCTGGCATGAGTGTAATTTTGTGGTAAAATGATTTCAATATCGTGCCACTATAGTCCAGTAGTACCCAAGCCTTAAAACCTGGTGGGAAAGCTTGGTCCCTAGTTAATGTGCTCCACATGTTCATGCATGTACTTCAGTCATGACGGCGGCAGTTTCTTCTCCGTCAATGAATCTGAGGATCACTCCATCGAGGCCTCGTTTGTAGAGGACCTCTTGCTGACCTGTGCCGCCATATAGGACAAAATTGATTGCCCTTCTCCATATTTTCTCTCGTTCAGCCTTGTCTGATGGAATCTCTCCCCGTTGAAGGTAGTTCGTGATGGGGATCATCCAGCCAGTGGCAGGATCATACGGCTCGGGGACAGGACTGATTTCTTGGATCTCTTCCATCTTAGCTTGAACAAATGGCAATACCATTCGATGGTGAGAAATACTGATAATCATTTCATCCTGGTCGGGGTCAGCTAGGGTTGTGGCTGCGTTGGCTAATGCATCATCCTGAGCATTCTGGGACCGGGGAATATAAGTCAATGTCAGTTCTGTGGAGAACTCGGCCATTATCCCTCGTACATGGTCAAACAGGGGGATCAGTTCCTCCTTTTTAATATCATAGTCACCATTGACTTGCTTGATGACCAGCTCCGAGTCACCTTTTACCATAAGGTGTTGTACCTGTGCCTGGAGTGCGAGTTCCAGGCCTGCAATGAGGGCTTGATATTCTGCTTCATTGTTCGTACATCCCTATGACAAGAGGAAGGAATATGAAAAAACTACCTTTTCTGGGGACACGAGTATTATCCCCAGACCCACTTTGTTGAATCTGGGATCCTCCATCCTCTTCCCGGTGGGGCTTCGGGACGCGCCGTCAAAGTACATTTCCCATGCTGGGACCTCCTCGTGAATCGAGAAGATATCTTCATCAGGTAGTTCAGCATCCAGTGCAGTGGTCCCTTTTGAAGGGTGTTCAACTAGAAAGTATGTTAATGCCTGGACCTTAATGGATTTTTGAGGCACGAATCGAATGTCAAATTGCTACAGGATGACCGCCCATTGGGATAGGCGTCCGGTTAGCATCGGGTGACTGAGGATATACTTGAGCGGGTTACTTCGTGAGATCAAATGGACCTCATGATGTTTTAGATAATGTCGCATCTTTTGAACCGCGAAGACCAAGGCCAGACAACTCTTTTTGATATTTTAGTATCGAGTCTCTGCATCAATCATGGTTCGACTAAGGTAATAGAGACTTTTTTCGCTGTCGGCATCATTCTTCTGTGCGAGGAAGGCTCCCAATGACTGTTCTAGGGCCATCACATATAGAATGAGAGGCCTTCCTTCGACTGGGGGAATGAGCACCAGTGGGCTTAAGAGGTACTTTTTCAAGTTTTCAAACGCTTCTTGGCAGTCATCTGTCCATTGATACGTGACCCCCTTCTTCATCAACCTGGTGAAGGGAAAACATTTTCCTGCCAGGTTGGCTATGAACCGCCTAGTATAGGCCAGGTCTCCTTTGAATCCCCTCAGCTCAGTGAGATTTCGAGGGGGTGGTAGGCTCAGGATAGCCTTCATCTTCTCAGGGTCGACTTTGATGTCGTGATGGCGTACGAAGAAGCCAAGGAACTTCCCTAAGGTAACCCCAAAGGCGCATTTCAAGGGGTTCATCTTCAAGATATGCTGTCGGAGCTTTTTGAAGATGGTCTCAAGGTCCGACAGGTGATCCGAGTGCTGTCTGTACTTGAACACTAGGTCATCCACGTAACATTCAACGAATTTCCCCAGGAATGGATTAAAGATCCGATACATGGCACGCTGATACGTGGCGCCAGCATTCTTGAGACCAAAGGGCATGACCCTGTAATAGAATACCTTTTGATGGGCCCTGAAGGTAGTGGATTCTTCGTCTTCTCGGACTATCCTGATTTTATTATATCCGTAATAGCCTTCCATGAAGGATAGACCCTCAGACCCAGCCATCGCATCAATTAACAACTCAGTGATTGGAACTGCGAAGTCATCTTTCAGACAATGCCGATTTAGGTCTCTAAAGTCAATACAGATTCGGATTTTCCCGTTATTTTTCTTGACAGGGATGATTTTGGCCAACCAAATGGGGTACTGGACCTCTCTGATAAAGCTTGCTTTAATGAGATTATTGACTTCAGCCTCTATCTTAGCAGCATGTGAGGGGTGTGTCCTTCTATCGGCCTGTTTGTAGCCCCGGTGGTCTTCTGGAAGACCCAGGTGATGCGTCGCTACCTCGGAATCAAGTCCTGGAATTTCCGTGTAATTCCATGCAAAGACATCTCGATGTTGCCTTAGGAAGGAGGAATATACATCATGTTCCTCGGGAGACATGACCGCGCTAATGAGAGTGGTCCTCGGGTCTTCTTCGGTACCCAGGTTTATTTCCCTGAGCTCGTCCACAGTGGTGTAGATACCCTCCTCGAATGCGGGAGGTGCATCTCTGAGATCTTCCCCCTCTTCTTCTCCCAATTCCTCATCTTCTTGATCTGGCGAGGAGAGAGTTTCCGGTGTGAGATTTCGAGGGTCTGAGGGAGAGGCATCATGGGCATCCCCGCTTGAGTATTCATCCCCAAATCGGGGGTTGGTAGATGTTCCCGCATTGTCGTGCTCAGCCAACGTGGCTGAAGTCATGAGGACATCCGAGTGCGTGTCTGGACTCGAACTTCTACTCTCAACATGGTTGATGGGCAGGACATAGTCTCTACCAAGCTGCCTGAGGGGTTCGTCGGGGACCATTTCCAAGCCATTTGGAGTGGGGATCTAGTCGACGCCATCGACCAAAGGCTTCTTCTTCTTTTGATCATAGAACTCGGCGTCTATGTAATTTGACTCGAAGAGCTTGAAAGGGTCCTTGTCGGCGTGAAACATCCCGCTTTTCCCATTGATGCAGTACTTGATACACTAGTGGTAGGATGAAGGAACGGCCATGTTCTTATGGAGCCATGGCCTTCCCAGCATGGAATTGAATGTTGTGCTCTTCCGGACCATCAGGAATTCCGTGTAGGCTACCCGGTCACCAAAATGGGTCTTTAGATTAATCTGTCCCATTGGTTTCTGCTCACTTTGTTCGTAACCCAACAGAGTTGTGGCTAAGGGAATTAGATCGTCCTCACTATAGCCCAACTTACAGAGTGTCCGTAGGGGAAGGAGGTTAACTCTAGAGCCATTGTCTATGAAGAATTTTCAGATCTCAACACCATTCAGTGTGCTGGACACATATAGCGATCTGATGTGTCCCTGCATGATGGCATCTTAATCCTGATCGGTGAAAGAAATCACCACATTGCATTCAGCCGGGCCAGTCTCCGTCCAGTAAATCTCAGCGGCGGCTACCTCGTCTTGGAATTCATAGGTTCTGATCAAAGCTTCTATAAGCACCTCCCTGAGGTCGGTTGACAAACTCAGGGCATCCAGGATTGAAAACTTGGCCGGTACTGACGCCAGCTACTTAAGGATGTCGTATTTTTTCTCCAGCGGTCAACACTTCTCCGTTGGCAGGAGAGTCTTAGCGGGTTCTTTGGGAGCTGGATCATTTGACGAGGAGGGACCGGCCGCGAGGACGGATGTCGATGGTGTTCCCGCGTTTTGAGAACTTGGCATGGCCGGTCTGTTTGTGCGCACTAGGTGACCGGACACTTGCTCCTCCTCTGGTGGGTATCGTAGAACGACAGGACCAGAGTGACTACTTGTGGGGGTGGAGGGGCATTCCCTCTCCTGCTGAGTCCGCTAGATGGCTCTCCCATGGGTTTCTGTGGTATTGACGGTTTGGTCCGGGGTCCAACCGTAGGGTTAGTTTCGGTCGCGGTTACGCCTCCCCTGGAATCCCCTGCTTCTGCGATTCCTCCTCCCAGCTCCTCATGCAGGAAACTTGGGTTCTTAGTCATACCCTTCATCAGGGAATGATTCCATGAGATGGATGATGTTGATAGAACCAAAGATTGGCTCTTCATCCTCTGACAGTTCAACCTGGTCGGTTGTCTCTGATGGTGTCGTTTGGTGGGTCGGTGCCCGTTGTGCCAAATTTGAGGGCATGAAATCTTCTAGGGTCAGGACTAACTTTGTCCCCGTCGCGGACTGTTCCTCTTGTGATTTCTTCCTCCTTTGACTCCATTCGGATGATCGGCTTGTGGAGGGTTGTGAGGCCGATGTTGTCAGCTCTACGGCTTCAGAGGGTGTTGGTGGAAACACCAGCTGCTGTAGTTGATCTCAGAGTATGCCCTGGGCTCGATCGATAGTCTTCCAAGTCATCCAGTTGTCAAATTTCTGACCCTGCTTGCTGGTGACTTTCTTTCACCCCTCCTCTTTGTCGGAGTTGGTGGTTGAGATACATTCCACATGTGTTGGGGGTGGTCCCAGCTCAACTTGTCCAGAATCTACCATCCTCTGCAGGAGGTCTTTGAAGATGATGCACTCTCAGATACTGTGCCCCAACATCCGATGGTAGGGGTAGTAATTTGGCCTTTCATCACGGCCGACTTCTCCAGGTCTCCTCAACTCCGGGAGGTTGAGCAAGTTTCAGTTCATGGCAGCGATGAAGTAGTCGCAGACTTGATCATCTGGGAACAAATATACCTTTTGTCTTCGTTCCTCAAACTGGTTCCGATTCGGTCCTCTCTGATCGTCCCGTTTAGGCGGGGGCGGCCACTAATATGCAGGGGGCCTTGACGATTCGGTGGAGGCATGAGTAGCGGATCGGGCACAGGGTCCGGCTTGAGTGTGACAGCAGATGCTTCATCTCTAGGAGATCTCTTCACCGGAGCCTATGAGGCTATTCAGGACTTTGAATTAGTCCGCTACAGGGAGTCCTCAATTCTCTGGGCAATGGCCGAGAGATGGCGGAAGCCAGTGGTGCACTCCACCAGTATGAGCGGTTTTCACAGCTTATCTATAAGATTATCGATGCATATGGCTAGCATCTCATCTTGAGGAATTGTCATGTTTAAAGAATAGGTCAGGCCTTTCCATCTAGTGATGAAATCTGAGACCCTCTCATTCTCCCTCTACTTGCAGTTCATGAGATCTCTGACTGTTGTTTTAGGCAGCGTTGAGCTGAAGTGGAACAGGAACTGCTGCCGGAGGTCCTCCCAACTCTTTATCGACTGGGTCGGCAGACTCATATACCAGAAGAAGGAGGATCCTTGCAAGGTCTGTACGAAGCATCTGAGTTTCACTGCTTCTTGTGGTTTCGGATTCCCCATCATAGGGTCGCAATAGGATTCATAGTGCATCAAATGTTGCTCTGGATCGCCTGATCCATTGAATATGGGGAATACAAGGCTCCCAAAATTGGGTGGAGGGGGTGTGTTGGTCACCCAGTCTGGGTAGGGTTTCCGCTCTAGCTGTATCAGAGTGCTTCAACCTTCCATCACTTCCAGTCGAGCTGTTAATGCCTCGATGGTATTGGTGAGTCCCTGGTTTACATCCTGTTGGGCCTGGTCCTGGGCAGGCGCAGCCCGAGGTATTGCCTGGGGGTCCGGGTTGCCCGGCACCAAGGCTGCATATTCCATTCGGGGTATCCTCAGAGGGTTTAGGCGTACTTACTCCGGTTGTCTCTTAAGTGGATGGAAATCCTAGTATTCATCATCCACGTTTGGGTAGTTGGACGAACCAGGCACCTCATTGGGTAGGAGCCCTGATCGTGCTCCGTTTTCCGGAGCAAGCCTTAGCCTTTGAGGTGCACTTGCTGGGAGTGCATGACATAGCTCTTCTTGGGACGCACTTTCAATAAGGCGGTTCCTCTGAAGCATCTTGGCGTTAAGCCGCCTCAATTATTTCATCTCTTCTTCCTATCAAGCGAACCTCTCTTCGAGCGTGAGTGGCTCGTTTTTATCGAGATAGGGGGATGGGTTAAGGGTAATTGTTCCATTATTCTTATCCTTGTTGGAAGCTCGTAGGGTAGGCAGAGGGAGGTTAGCTAAAGGGGTGGCCATATTTAAAGCGGCCCTCTGGTTTTGGGTGTGCACACCTGGGGGTTCATTGTGAGTCATAGCCTAACCGGAACCGTTGTCTCCCGATCCGTCCGGATTTTCATTTTCTCCAGTGTCACCCGCGGGGTTAGCCTCTATGGAATTGATGAACACATATTGAGGGGTGGAGGGGATTTCATCTTCCAAATAGGAAGAGGATCTTATGCATCTTCTGTTGGCCTTCCCTTTCATGACCTGGGATTGCCTTAGGACTTCTTGACGAAGGGTGACGCAGAGAGTTCTTTGATGCGACCTGATGGTGCACATTCCTCTCGAAGGGTATGATGATTCGAATGACGGGATAGGACGGGAACCTCCTCTTCTGACTATCCTCCCTAGATGATAGAATACCGACTCTCATGGGGGAGGTTGTTGTTGAGGGGCTAATAATGCCCCCATCCCTAAGGGCTGGGGCTGGCTCCGTTCCCTAGATGTTGAGTCTCTTCCCGGTTTTATTGGTCTTATGGGGGAATTTGTTGTTAAAAATTCCCCCGTCCCTGCAGGCTGGGGTTGACCCTGGATTGCGGTGGTGGTTGTGGCTATCACGACCTGCATGATCTCGCGTTCCCCCATCCAGGGGTGAACCGGATCTGGTGCCGAATTCACCTGTGGATCAGTCCCTTCTGGGGAGGTAGGAAGAGATCGTTGATTGGTCTCTCTTAGACGGGGCGCCTGTTTTATGCTCTCGGTGGCCTGATTCAGGGGTTTTTGAATGGATCGTTCCCGCCGGTCCTTATGCTTCTGGGACTTACTTGAGGCCTGATGTAGTTGGGTGTGTTGCCTCTCTTGAACAGGGGGTCCACCCGATTGTCGTCTCGATGTGATGACGTTGCAAGACACCATACCGAAGAGATTCTTCTGGGCGGGGAGCGGAGTGACATGCAGAGCTCTGTGTTCCCCCCAGCCCCTGATATGGACTCCCGCTAGAGTGTCACCGATGAGGCGGCATAGCTGATGCAGTGCGCGGAGACAGTCTATCTTCATGTTTCCTTTGCGCCTCTTGGGGCGTTGTTGTCACGTCGAGGAAAGGTCCTCCAGTTCGATGTGACGCAGGAGTTCACCGATCATCTTGACATGGTCTACATACCCATCATAGTGCAGGAAGCTTGTCTTCAGCTGTCGGAGGGTCATCCATATATTATGGCGGATGTCGTGCATGCATTATTCCGAAAACTCCATGGGTACGTCGTACTGAGAGGTGGCCGTGGGCCAAAACATGACTGGTATATCATTCATGGATAGTCGTTTCCTCAGGTGAATCGTATCTTCATAATCCCCCACCTGCGATTCTTCTAACTGGTCAACCCAGCTGCGGCGCTCACTGCTAGTGTGATCAGAGGTAGTGGGACCAGTAGGTGTTGAATCATTATGTAAGCGATTCCGAGGTGGTTCAGAAGATGAAATCAGCCTCGGATCATCTCCTGATCGAATATGGGCGTTGTTAGTGACAAGCTGGGAATCTGACATGCTTGATTCCGTCCTTCTGAGTGCCTCGGCATACGAGGGATTTTCGGTGCTTGATTCGGCAGGAGGAGGACCTTCCTGTTGATATAATATGTCATCACGGGGAGGACCTTCTCAATGACGGCCTTAATGGAGAGGAATACCATTACTGCTTGATGCTTCACTGCATAGAGGACTTTTGCAGTGCACACCCTGGAGAGGACCTCCAAGGCAAGTTGCAGCAAGGGGAGGACCTTCTGGCTGTGTAGCATCGTTATAGGAAGGACCTTCGCAACAACTGCCATCATGGTGAGGATGACCATCATGGATTGATGTTCGACGTGCATCCTGGGGAGGACCTTCAGGACATTCCACGACAAGGGGAGGACATTCTTGTTGCTTGGGTCCATTGCGGGGAGGACCTTCGCAATGGAGGTCGTGGTGGAGAGGACTACCATCAAAACTACGACAATGGAGAGGACTAACATTACTGTTGTCGTAGGGAGAATATATGCGGGATACATCCTGGGGAGGGCCTCCAGAATGTACCGCAATGAGGGGAGGACCTTCTCGTTGCTCGATGTCTATATGGAGAGGACCTCCGTTATCAGGGTGGCGAGGACTACCACTGTGACCTGATGCCTGGCTGCGTGGAGTTCCGTTGCAGTGTAACCTCTGGGGAGGACCTTCAGGGCAAGCCACGACAAGGGTAGGACCTTCTTGTCGTAATGAGATGTCACTAAGGGGAGGGCCTCCGTAGTTGAGACTATGATAGCGAGGACTACCATCACAATCTTTGGTCCCACTGCATGGAGAGTGATTGTAGTGTATACCCCGGGGAGGACCATCAGGGTGGACCGTAGCAAGTGGAGGACCTTCTTGCTGCTTGATCTTCTGGTCACGTGGAGGGTTTCCGTGACTCGCATCAAGAGAGAAGCTCTCATGACCGATTGTTATATGCCCGCGGGGGAGGCCCCACGGGTGCTCTGGGGAGGACCTTCAGAGCTGCTGGTAGCGACATTGTGGGGAGGACCTTCACAACTGCTACTGCCACTCTCATAATATGGAAATGGGTGGGCAGGTTTTCAAGCCTTTGATGTGTGCTTAGCGGTGTTGGGAACTCCAGCTTCCAGCAAAGCGGAGTCATGAACCCGCTCTTTATTTTCCGGCTGCCTTCGGCGCGTTCGGGGCGCTCTTTTGCGGGCAGCGGGGACCGTCTGTTGTTGACAACGGCCTTTACCTTTGGGTTCCTGTATAATTGGGTCTCGTGACGTTGCCGATATATTCCAACGAACATCTTGACTTTTAGCAGGGATATATGCCTGCTCTGGATCATCCACCATGATGGACGGGTGTACCCCAGTTGGAATGAGTGAAGCTGCTCGATCTAGTTTCCCTTGCGTCGCGGAATATAGCCAGCGACCCTCCTGGGATGAAGCAAGGATGCAGATCTGCTCTGAGGCGGCTATCTCATCTCTTAGATGAGTCGCCTCAATTGGGGATACAGGCTCATGGTCTTGAGCCCTTGTTGTTGTTGCCGATGCAATTACATGCTGGAAAGTCTGCAAGATATGATCTGGGATCGATATCTACTCCTCCATCATTTCCAGGATATGTAGAGAGACGTCTTTGGATGGAACGGGTATGAAGGCCCATTCCGGTATCGGAGTAGGAATATCCTGCTCCGGTCCTCCAGCGGTCAGTGGGTACTGACAATTCTCCTGTGTCGAGGTAGGTGAACGAATCTACCCCTGTACCGAGATATGCCAGTTTCTCTCTCTGTTTGCCGCCACATCGGGGTGGTGGACTTTACTTGAATCCGCAGGGAGCTAGCCCTGCATATATTGGTTTCCCACCATATCGATTTGGTGGCCTTTGTTGGTGGGGAGACGTGCCCCCCTATGATTTTCCGCCACATCTGGGTGGCGGGCTTTATTGATCGCCACCATATTAGGATGGAGGGCGTCTTAAGTAACTTCCAGGAGCTGGTCCTACAGGTGCCGGGTCGCCACCATGTCAAGCCGGTGGGCTTCACAACCCTAGGTAGGGAGAGGTGCCTGCCTGGTAAGTGTCGTCTTGCATGAGCGACGGGCTTGATGGAGCTCGGTGGGGATGCGCGTCGGCTCGTATGATGCTGCCTTGTCTGGATGGCGGGCTTGAGAGGAGCGAACAGGTGTAGGTGCCTGTTTGTGGTACGTCTATGTGGCTGAGCAGTGGAGCTCCTCCTCAGGGACCAGGGTGATGACTGGTCCCTGATTGTACATCTGTCGCCCTCTTCGGGTGGTCCGAGGGGCCGGATCTTGGGGAGCGTGGGCCTGAATCCTCGAGGAGACATCCTCCTCAACGCGAGGATGTTGGGTCGCGGCGTGACCACGATGATGTCTGCCGGTGGGGGCCTTGGAGTGGAACCCCCGTTCGTTGGAGATGAATTCCTCAATGTCGACCTCATCTGCCTCCCTAAGATAAAGGAGGTATGCATTGTCCCGTTCCGGGGATAGACTCCTGAAATGGTTGGAGACAGTGACAGGGGTTGTCTGGATCCGCCTTTGCGGTCGCTGCTGGGCAGGCGACCGGCGAATCTTGACAGATTAGAGTGTGTGCATGGCCGCCTCCACCGTTGGGAGAGTACCATTCATGTGGTACTCTTGAATAATCGCGTCTGAAACCCAGCGTTGAAGACGTTGGGTGGGTGACGTGTTCCTCCGTTGTTGAGGAAGTATCGTCCTTGCGTCGTTGGAAGCGCGCACTTGTGAGTTCCTTTGCGATTCCATTGGATCTAAGGGAGTTCTGAAAGTAGTGCCTACAAAAAAATTTATCAAATACAATCAGAAAACCTATCAAAGCAGCATCTCATAATCCCATGTGTAGTTAATGACCTTGCTTGGCCCTCCTTTAGAGCATAAGGGGGAACACGGTGGGATTAGGTTGAATCTGTCATGTTTGGTTAAAGATTCATGTCGGGTTCACCATTTTTTGTTTTGTTCTTGGTTTTTCTGGCCACGAAATGCCCAACGGCTCCGTATCCAATAATTGATGGACCTGCTTTCCAAAGGCAGGCGTTCGCCGAATGGTCTAACCAGCGACTCTTAAGAACTCACATTGGTCGAGAGGATGGGAAGTCGGGCTCATCGCACCCTTTTTGGGGTAAAATTATTTCTTGTTCTGGGACTCTATTATATATTTAAGACGTATTCATATGTTCACGAATCTTTGGTTTATACCCAAACATAGTATCCACGGATTTAACCTTGATGGGAAACGGTCAACTGGACGCAGGGGTTTGGAATCATTTATGCCCGAGGTTTACCATCCCTCATTGGATTAATGACCCCGAAGGGTTGGAACTCCCTTGAGGCGGCACCAGGAGTAGCGTGGTGAACCGATATGGAGATGATCGGATCGACCGGTTGTCGGGCTTGAACCCCCTTAGAGGCTTCCTACGTACCCCGTCTAGGAGACAGGGATCAAAGTCCATGTAGTTTGATTAGGTGTCAGAGATCCGACATAAAGAGAGACCAGGTGGTCCGATGGGTGGTGGGCTTGAACCTCGTGGAGGCTTCCTACGTACCCTGTCTAGGAGGCAGGGATCAGAGTCCACATAGTTCACTTAGGCTTGGGGCTTATGCTCTGAGGCAGCCCAGAATGATGGATTGGGGCTTACACTCTGAGGAGGCCCAAGGTGGGTATGGGCCTTACACTCTGAGGAGGCCCAAGGTGGGTATCATGGTCGATGCTTACTCTAATTCCACGTGATTCATGCTCGGTGTGAGAAACAAGAGGCAGCAGGGACCAGAGGATCACGTCGCGAAAGGTGCATCAGTGAGAAGCGGAGTGGGGCTTATGCATGGACCGGCCCAGGGTGATGAATTGGGGCTTACACTCTAAGGAGGCCTAGAAGGTCTGGGCTTACTCTGAGATGGATGCCCGTGGTGTCTTCCTCATGTCTGACCATGAGGGTATCCCAACCCATTGGTGGGTTGAGGAATATAATGGGGTCCAATTCCTATGTGCATGTGTACAAGCGGGATAACACCAAGGGCGTTGGAATCAGTCCAAACAAAGGGAGATGAAAAGTGTGAATTACATGCCCGACATTTAGAACGCAATGAGGATGGCATGGTGATGGAGGATAATTGTTTACCATGTTCAAAACACATCATTCATATCACATTATCCTAAAATGGGGACGAACAAATGAGGTTCGACTGCTGACCATGTTCGAAACACAAGACCTATCTCGAAGTGTTGTCCAAAGTCTTCCGGGGCGTTGGCCTAGGATGGTAGGTGAGCCGATGCGGCATGGGACCAAGCCGTTAGGGGGTCCCTTCAGACATGGAAGAGTATGAAGATCTGAATGAAGGACACGCAAAGCGTGAGGTGGAGTTATGGAATGTTTGAATGGATTCCAGCGCTCTTGAAGTTACGCCCATGTAAACATGGCATAAGGCATCTCTTGGATGGAGCAAGAGGCATCCAATCATTGAATTATAGGGAATTCTATAGTTTATAGTCATGTAGAGAGGACTGTTTCCATACAGTTTAATTTCATGTGCTCAGGATGAGGGCCATACACTTTAACGTCATGTGGTCAGGATGACTAGGTAGGAGAGACCTAGCAATGGTTGGTGTGGGACTTACACAAGGGCGGCCTTTTCTGGATGAACCTAGAAAAAGGATCTAGGTAATGGGGTTATAGGAGATTCATGAGGAGTAGATCGACTCATGGAATTTATAGGACAAATGTTGGAGCAGCATAAGGGTGAAATGGAAAATCCCGACATCCTAGCTTGAAAAGTTCGCAGTGTGACTCTCAATTTTTCATGGGGGTCAGTGATGGTAGTGAAGGGACCAGCCCGGAGGGCAGGGACCGCAGCCCGGAACTGAACCTGAGTAGGGGTGCGGGGGCGCATCCCCCGCGGTATGGACCAGCGGGTGCATGGTGTTTTCTGCATGGGGCTGGCCACGAAGGAGCTGGCCGCCAGGTGCTGGCCGCGAGGGACCAGCCGGGGAGGAGCTGTCCGTGAAGTACTGGCCATGAGGGACTGGCCGCATGTGGTTCGCAGTTTAGTTCTCCGTGATGGGTGTTCGTTGAGGAGCTGTCCATGGAGGAGATGGAAGTCCGCGAAGGATGCTTTCTGCGAAGGATGATTTCCACGGAGGAGGCTGTCCGTGAAGGAGGTTGTCCGCAGATGATATGGCCATCCGTGAAGGGTGTCTGTAAAGGGGCTGGTGCCTGTCCTACTTCATGCCCATGGAGGTGTTCCGCCTCCATTTCGCGAATGACACTATTCCGCGGAAGAGATGTTCGTCCGCGAAGGAGATGGTCGTCTGCAAAGGAGATGGCCATTAAGGGCTGTCCACGGAGGAGTTGTCTGCATGTGTTTCACAGACTGGTTTCTCCTCTACGTAGAATAGTTCATCCATAGATGATATACAGTCCGCAGATGGATGCGGAGCGATTTCTCCAGCGTCTCTTCATGGGTTTTCACCCGTACTTTCTATATTTTTTCTTTTTGGTGCCCCTCGGTGAAAATTTATAGAGCCGTGAATAGGATGGGAACATGGCCTTTACGGAATCCCATGAGGTAATCCCCATCTGCGGATGACTCAGTCAATCAACATTTATGGAACTGAGTTTTGCGGAAATGCTCCGCGGCCGTGCACCTCTCCGCATCTATTCCGTGAACGACAACGGTCCGTGGAGGGGGCGGATCGCGAAGGTGGACCAGCCTGGCACCCATCCTGCTTCACGCCCACGGAGGGTCCCCGACTCCATTTTGCGGATGACACTGGTCCGCGGTATTGTGGGAGGGTGGTCTATTGAACCGGCCGCATGCTGTTGCTGGGAGCCGGTGCGCGGACCGGTTCGGTCCTCTTCCATGTTTTGGGGTAATCAGATTTCCTCCTTGTGGAATTTTCAGGACCCTACAATCTACCTTACCAAAACATTGTGATTTTTTATTGTATATAGAACTATCCTTAAAGTAACTCATAGAGTTATGTTCCTTAATCTATGTTTTCTGAAATTAATTTCCCAATGTTTCTGCTAAACCTCCTCTAATACCAACTTTAATGAACCTGGCCCTAGAGGGCCAGAGTTAGTGGTTACTTTATTACATTGGGATTGGATATAAGGAATTGTATCATTGTGGATCAAATAGATTATTAGTCTTGGTAAACTAGATACATAATTGATATTCAAATTATAATTGAAAACATAAAATACATAAAGTGCTTTCCTTTAGAACACCATATTTCCCCTTAACATAACCCTATATATCAATCATAAATCATTTCTTGATATCCTAGTAAAAATAATACATAAGAAAGGGGTGATATTAGATGGTCAGTAAGGATTTGTATATAGTGGAAGTTTTCATGAATAAATAATCATAATCAATATAGAAAGGTAAATAACTAAAACATGTGAAATTTAAAAAATGACTTGAGCCTAATATAGTGAAAATAAATTGTGATCAAATAAATCCATATAAATAATAGCATAATATTGAAACATATCCAAGGACGTTCTATCTAATAGAATAACAACATGGATATCAATAAATAATCTCATAATGAGGTAATTCATAATACTGGACAACTAAAACATACTATCAAGACCTTTTACAAGATAGTTTAAATCTGTGGGTGAAACCTATCTAATTTGGATAATTGATTTGTCTCATGAGATATGTTGATGCATCAAGGGTCTGTCTATAACAAAGACCCACACATCACTTAATAGGTCCAATGTATTCCTCATATGAAAGGGTTGAAACATAATCACTATAAACATTTTGATTAAAAACTAAAAAATTAAATTTTAATACTTACCCCAATCAAATAAACATAATCCTAAACCATACAGAATAATATGGTGAGTGGTTATAAAATTGTACATACTTAGTAAAAATTATCATAAACCATACAAATAAAGAATAAATATGATAAAAATATAATATATTCATAGTGGATCATAATTAAAATAAAGGGTTGATGTTGTCAATTAATATAAATACCATAAAAATTTCATTAAAACATTTTTGAGGAAAATATCCTTTGCACTTTTAAAATCGCCTTTTAATACAAAAAGTTCACAAAATATTTTTAAAATGATTTTATTCGAAAATATGTTTTGAAAACTTGTAAAATATTATTTAAAAAATTTATTGGCCATTATGGAGTAAAATTATGTTCATGTTGTACATGTTAAAACAATGATTTATTCATATTTTTGATAAAAGCCAAGCGGGCCTTGCTTTGAGAACGACATGAAGATTCAATTCAAGAAATTTTTTAAAAATTTGAAATAGGTAAAAATTAATTTAATAAATCATTTTAAAAATGTTAAAAACATTTTTAAAAACATTTTTATAAAAAATGGATTTTGAAGAAAAAGGATTTTTGACCGAAGAGAGAAATAAAGTTGGATTTTCTTAAAAACATTTTCACAGTCATTTTAAGTAAAAAGAGTGTAAACATGGTAATATTACTTGAAAAAGTTAATTAATTACAATATTATAATAAAATATAGTGATTTTAAAATAAAAATACCAAATAATCTCCCTAAGGGAGACTTAAACATAAACAATCTTGAATAATGTTGTGATTGTGAGATAAATACTTACCACTTTGGTAACTTTTAAATCGTAATCCCCATGAAATAAATAACTTCAAATTAAACTTTAAATGCTATTAATATAAATATATTCATGATATAACATATAAAATTTTGGTTTTATACACCACACAAAATAAATAAGTGGTCAATAAGGCATATGTCTCATAGAAGTAAAAGTGAAATGAGAAACCCTTACCTCATGTTCGAATTCCTTAGTATGTGTCTGAAATTCATATATAATAAATATAGTTTTATTATAAATATATTATAAAAAAATAATAATATATACCATACCATATATTATTTACTTATATCCTTTTATCACCCGTTTATCAACAATTATTTGTTAAAATCACTATTTTGGGTGATAATTGTTTCATTTTTCGTGTATGTTTTGGTTCAATAATTTTGGTCCTTTTAATTTGATCATGATAAAATAATATACATAATTTTAAAAATTATGTTAATATTATATATATTCATTATATATTTATTTATAGTAATCTATTAATGTTAGAGATAGAAAATAGATTACACTATTCATGTAGACGGTGGTCGTACGTACGCATAAATGTTATTTCCATTTTTTCCAATGGATTGAATTAAAGGAAAAGAAATATTAATTAATCTTTTAAAAATAATTATTATGCTATATATAGAATTTATATTTATCAAATAAATCCTTTTTACCATCCATGTAAAAATAAAATAAAAATTATTTCAGATCTCTACGTGGTGGCGGTAGTCCACACGTACGCACGAGTGACGTTATTATTTTCTAGCGGATTGGAAGGTAAGAAGTTAATCATGATATTATATTTCTATAAGTATGTTTAAATCATAAATATCAAATATATTTATTAACTTTAACCTTTCAACTTTTCATGTGAATCATAAGTGAAAAACATATCACATCGCTTCGCGAGGCAGTAGTCCGCCATACGCACAAGTGGCGTTATGATATCTCCCAATGAATGGAATGTAAGAATATATATGTGATATAAAAATTAAAAAAGTATAAAAAATCATAAATATATATATATATATATATATATATATATATATATTATATACATCATTATATAGATCCTTGAAATTTTGTGATGAAAAATGAAATACATTGATTCGTGAGGCGGTAGTCTGTTATACACACAATTAACGGTTTCATTTCAATTTTTATGGAAGTGGAGATGTATATGGGTTATTCCATTTAAATAATAAAATATCATTATATATGAGATAATTTTTTATAATATTATCATATTTTAAGAAGGTTTTATGGAGGCGTAAAAAGAAATAAAACAAATACGCATGTTTGAGAATTTTACCTCTTCTTTATAGAGCCTCTTTAGGTTTACACCTAAATCCTTAATGGGAGGGATTAATGCTAAAAATAAGGCCTATAATATGTGGTTTAAGTAAGTAATGAATTTTGGTAGGTACTTTCTGAACTAAATGGTTTTGGAAGTGTGAAGAGGGGGGATAGCGAGTGGCCTTTTATAAGTGGGGAAAAGGAAATGTATGGAATGTTTTAAAATATAAACCGATACCAACATTTTTATCATTCAAAAAGACTCAAAAACGGGTAATTATAGAACCTTATAGGTTAAAAAGTCGAAATATATCCATAAAATAGGTTTTGTACAAGTTTTAGGTCATTTTTAACCCTTATCTTCTTAATTTAACCCCCAATAAACCATTTTTTCCTCAACAATATTAATTAATTTTTACTATTTTTAATATTCATTATAGTAAAAAATTAATATGGAATTATTATATAATATAAATTATTATATTAAAAAATATGCAATAAATTTTTAAAAATTCAATATAGAGAAGTTGCGTGATTTAATTTAAAATTAACCAACAGACGCGACAAAAGAGCGATTTTCCAAAAAGAAAATTCTCATAAGTATATAATATTTTATTATCAAAATTAAAGATGAAATTGATTCCAATGACCTAAATTAGTTAAATTTTAATATATTTGAACTAATTTTACTCTAAAACTAATTTAAAATATAATTTAACTTTGGGAATAATTTAAATAAAAAATAAGCTTTCAATAAAAATTAGTATTTTCAATATTCATCAAAAAATTAATCTTTTTAAAAAATTCTAAAAACATTACAAAAATAAAATTTGTACATAAATATTTAAAAAATAATAATTTTAATTTTTCAAATAAATTTTAAAAAGTTGGTAAAAAATAATTTTAAATTACGTGTGCAAATTGCGATTAAATCTCCTTTTAGAAAAATACAGTTTTTCAAAAAAATTCTTATTCTTTAAAATTTTTATTATTTTATTTCTAATAAGTAGATAACAATTTAATGTATTTTATACATGTGTACACCATATAATTTTCATAAATTAGTTATTATTATTCATACCTTCCAACTTAATAGTTTGGTTATAATGTTCATGTTTAAATGATAATATTTTAATATAATATCGTGTTCTATTTATACCCGGTGTTGCGTGTTACAAAAGTTTTCAAAAAAATAAATTTATTTAAAAATAATTATATCATAAATTCTGGGGTTCTTACATTCTCATCGAATCTTGGTCTTCCTTTCAAATATGCTATCAAATATGATGATCCTCTTTTAAAATTTACAGGTGTTAAATTAATCCTTTTTTAACATAATTCAATGGGAAGTGCAAGAATCAAGTATGTTACGACTAGGTATTATCACAAGGGAGGGACATAATAAAGTTCCAAATGGGCCATCATGAACCATAAATTTCAATTAAAAACATTTTTTTAAAAATAAACATTCAAAAGTGTTGTTATACCCACTTCTTTTCACAAAACATCAGCAAAATACCAAACAAGCATTCAGACCAAGCATTTATTTCAAAAAAACCCAAAGGTTTTCAAATGAAATTTTAAAATTTAAAAGTTTGAATAAATTTAAATACATTATTCAACACTTTTTTACACACATAAAAATCATTCGTTTCAAATAACCTAAGAACACTCATTTCATAAACAAGGTAAAGAATTATTTCAGAAGGGTTCTTGGTCATTTCAAAACTCAAGCCATCCAAAACCATGGGTAAAATATTTCATAAATCATTCTTGTCATTTAAATTAAATCATTTTACTTTATAAATAAAAATCCATCTTAATCCCCTTATTTCATAAAAATATATTTTAAAATCTCTTCGAAGAGACATCAAAACCAACATGGCATTCAAAAAATTGTAAATAGTTATGGGAATCAAAATCAAAACTATTCGTTTTATTCCATTTTAAATTCACAAAGAAGAGAAATAAAGGTTATTTCATGATATATTTCAATGTTAACCTTCATAGAACATGTATTAGAAGATAAGAAACATATTTCTGGGAATTCTTAATCAATAATGAATTACAGGAATAAGGAACTATATAAAAGCACCAACCTCAATTATGAAAGTCATATAAAACCTAATAAGGGGTCCACAATAGCAATAGGAAATGTTCTACACCCCAATATCAAATAAAAAAACATTAAACACCCTTATATTGATCACCCAATATCTAGACACCCCAAACTCAACTCAAAAGGATAGCATGAATCAAAATATCAAGGGTTCGTGTATTTTGAATAAAAATAACAGGCATAACATCATTGAACCCCCAAAAATTAATAATTTAAATTAACTTTTTGTTTCATTCAAATCATGAACATGGAGGGTTTAAATCGTTTAATATTGGAGTTACATACTTTAAACAAGTTAAATAATTAAATCTCAATGACTTCTAACTTTTAAAATCGTAAAAATGAGTAATAGAGGTTTGTTGGGGAATGAGTGAGAAAGTAGGTTTTAAAAGAATTTTAATAAAAAGGGGTCTCTATAAGGATAAAATTATTTACCCACAGGAAACTCATATGTTTTGTGTAAGGGTAAGGATTTTTACCCTTACACAAGCCACATGCCCAGGATAACCCTTACATAGAACCAGAGTACCCTTACGCACTTTTGGAAAACAATAGTTTATTTTACATAACACATGTGGTACCCTTAAAAAACTAATATAATATATCTATACCCTTACACAACATCATTTTTAACCTTACATAACCATTAAAAATGCATGGGTACCTTTATATAGTGCTCTAAGTACCCATACCCATTATCTGAAAAAGCATGTCTACCCTTATGCAATTAGGGTTTAACCTTAATAAACCTTCATAAAAACCTATATACCTTTACACATCACTAGATTAAACCTTAAAAAACAAATATACATATGGATTAACCTTACATAGCCTATATAAAATAGGAGTTACCCTTATGTATTTCTTATAAATCCGGTATTACCTTTATGAAACTAATGAAAACTCTTCTCTACCATTACTCAACCAATGGGAACTCCATCCTACCCTTACGCAACTCTTTAAAATATGGATCTGACCTTAAAAAACCCTGAAATCCACCATAAATAATGTTAGGAGACACAGACCCTATACCATGCATAAAGTTAAAAATTGAGTTAAAATGTATTTAATTTTTATTTATATGATTTATAAATTAAAACCAAAAGTGTATTATTTTTATTATTATTAAATGTGGTTTTTACATGTATGAATAAATATCACAATAATTTGATACACTTTGTGCCTAGTATGACTCAATGTATGTTATTCAGTTTAAAAGTGACATTTTAGATCAAAACGCGTGTCACTTACTCAAAACATAATAAATACACTCATATTTTATTAATACATTAGTAAAATGATAAATAAATCATTTTTAATTTATAGAAACTAAAATCCTGGAAATATGACATGAAATGTTCCCAGTGTGACTAAAAGTATATGTTTTTAGTTTCAAATTGACATTTGTGTTCAAAACACATGTCACATACACAAAATTGAGTAAACATGCTTGAATTTTCTTGAAACTTTAGGAAAACAAAACATAAATAATTTTTGACATGTATGAATCAAATGCATGTAAATATAGAACATTATACATCTGGTATGACTGAAAGTGTGTGTTTTCAGTTTAAAAATGACATTTAAGTTCAAAACACATGTCACATACTGAAAACTGAGAAAACGATCTTAGAATATCTTGTTACCTTAAGAAAACAATAAATAAATAATTTTTTATTTGTAGGAATAAAATGAACATTGGTTTGACACATGGAGTGGCTGGTATGACTGAAATTACATGGTTTCAGTTTTAAAGTGACATTTTATTTCAAAACACTTTCCACATACTCAAAAACTAAGAAAACATGATCAAATTGTCTTAATACTTTATAAAAAAAGCATTAATCATCTGTGATGTTTAGGAATAAAATTCAAATCAATATGACACATGGTATGTTCAATATGACTAAAATTACATATTTTTATTTTAAAAGTGACATTTTAGTTCAAAACACACGTCATATACTTAAAAAAGAGTAAACACATTCGGATTATCTTGATACTCTAGGGAAATAATTCATAAATCGTTTTTAGCATGTAGAAATCTATCACACATCAATATGACACATGGTGTAAATGGTATGACTGAAAAAAAAATTATTTTATAATTGAAATTTATGTTCAAAACACACATTATATGCTGAAAACTAAAAATTTCCTCAGATTGTTTTGATACTTTTGGAAAATGATCCATAAATCATTTATGACATGTATGAATCAACTGCATTTCAATATAGAGCATGGCATGATTTTTATGACTCAAAGTGAATTATTTCTATTTATAATTGACAGTTTTTGGTGAATTATGTCATATATATGTTTCATTTATTTATTTATATTATTACTAACATAAGCATTTTTTTTCTATTACATTTACACTCTTCTTCTTTTTTATCTAGATTGGTATGTTTGGAAATTGGTAGAAGGATTAAACTTTTTTAAATGGGGTTTCAAATACAGTGGAATACAGGTCCATCCATGGTGTTTTCAAATTTTTTAGTAAATGTACTATTTGTAATAAATTGTACATAGTGATGTGATTATAGTTCATAGAAATTTTTGTACTGTATATTTTTTGAAATTTTAATTAACTGTTATAAAAAATTATAAATGTATCATAACATTACTACAGCCTATGGCATTTATCATCAAAAAAAATCTCCTTCATTGATGATAAAAATAACAATGAAAAAGAACCACTTTTATCAACACTTTTTTTAGCATTGATGAAAGTTACCAAATTTTTTAAGGCATTTACAACATCAGCACTTTTTATAACTAAAAAAATACATTATTACTTTTGATAAAAGTATGATATATAGTAGTGTTTATGGAAAATTATTTTCCTACATCTACCTTCTATTATGAACATCAAAATTTGAAAGAGTTGTTTTTATATGATCACCAACATCATTCTTACGACTATAGGTGATACATATGTTGTTTTTAAAGGTCTTTCTAAATTATTTATGAATCCTTTTATATTGAAAGATTATTATCATTTTTCCATAACTAAAAACATAGTATGAATATTTTATAAAATTAATATATCCACAAATTATTTTAAAATATTTATTATATCAGCATCATGGGTGGTGGATTTAAATATTTTCTAGATAAACAAGTATCACTACAAAAAAATGGCTTTTAACGGAGGTTTATTAGCGGTGCTTCTGAAAACCTCCACTAATTGTTTTTGTATATTATATATAGTAATAGTTTTATAAAACTTCCACTAATAATTTTATTTATTTAATTTTTTATTAAACCTCTACTAAATACATTAAAAACTAATTTACCCTGCACCCCCACCCCACCCCACCCCACCCCAACCCCTATGGCCTAACACCCCCCCCCCCCGATCAACCCTCTAACTCCACCTCTCTCAAACTTTAACCACTAAATCACACTCCCTTGACATTGACCCCCCTCCCTCAATGTTTAACATCATCCTTCAATCCCCCTTCCTTGATCCCAACCCTTGAACCTTAACCCCCCCCCCCCCCACCTCCCTTATCAATGAAAACTGACCCCCACCGACCCACATGAACCCCCAACCCTCCATCCCTTGATATCGAATGTGGAGATGTCCCCTAGTGGATCTTCACTAGAGTCAGTGGCCCCTAATCCCTATTTCTTGATGACCATAATGCCCAATGGTTTTCGATCCCTAACCCCTTACCCACTACCCTATACTTCTGCCTCTCTCCTCAATTTCCACTAATTCTATCCGAGTCGGATGTTGTTGGGATCATATCCCTGACCTCTACACTGTTTATTTCCCTCTCCTAACCTCAGTGACCCTATTCCATGAGATCTGATCCTTTTATTATGAGGTTTAATATTTATTCATTTATGTTTATATTTTTTATCATGAATTGAATCATTTTCATGTTAAATTTTTGTTCTTTCAAATCAAGACCCTACCCTGGTCGATGATAAAATTGGGTGATGTTGAAAATTGATTATAATTATTTTATTAAAAATTTGTATCTTTATATCTGAATGTATAGAGATAAGAGTTGAAATAAAATATCAATGGATAAATTTTTTATTAATTTACCTCAAAACTCACCTTGGTATGCTAAGGGTTTGGAATATTTTTTAGATTATGCAGTTTCAAACAGATCAGTGGATGGTGGAATAAAATGTATGTGTCCTTATTGTAAATTCAAGTGATAGATGAATATAAATGAATTATATGTGCACATTATATTGAAATAGTTTCATGCTTGGTATGTATCTAGGATTTGGTATAGTAAATCAAATTTTATAGAAAGTTAAAACAATTACTATCCTATAAATTAAACAAAAAATTGACCCTCTAGAGTAGAATTCTGTTTCAAACTTAATAAATGATGCATTTGGATTTTCAAGATACAATGTCCAAGATTTTAATAAATCAACATAACCTTCATTTGATCTTGACCAGGTTATTTTTCTTAGAACATCAGTGACCAAAAAATTATGTTTATGAATTAGTTAAAGATGGATGATAATAACTGTATAAAGGGTGTTCCAAGTATTCAATGTTGTATTTTCTACTTAATTTGTATCATATGAATATTCTCTATGGAATTACTAAAAAATAAATTTCCATGATTTTGGAGTTTCTTCATGATGAATTTAGTGAAGCTAATATCCCTGCATCATTATATGAGAAGAATAAAATCATCAACAACCTTGTAATTGATTATAAAAAGCTACATGCATAACCTAATGATTTCATGCTTTACTAGGGAGAATATTATGATAAACAGAATGAATAATATGTCGCATAATCAGATGGAATTCAATGAATAATGTTGAGAGTAAAAATCAATGCAACACCATGAAAAAAAAAATATGAAGAAAAAACCATCAAAGGTATTTCATTAATTTCCACTAAAATCATGATTGTAAATATTATTCATGTTGTTTGAATGCACGCAACATGAAGTGGCATGTTCAAGATAGTAACAACGATGACTTCATGATAAATAAAAAAGATTCAACATAATGGAAGTTGTTTGATTCATTATATCCATATTTTTATTTGGATAATAAGAATGTAAGTTTGGGATTGGATTATGGTTGTTTTAACTATTTGGTTCCTTAAGTAATAATTATAGAATTTGTATTGTTGTTTTGATCCACTGTAATCTACCTCCATGGATGTTTATGAAGAATTCTTCTTTCATTATTTAGATTATTATTCCTAGAAATAAAATTACTAGGAATGAAATTGATGTATACCTTCAACCTCAAATCAAAAAATTTCAAGAATTATGTGATGATGGTGTGGAAACATATGATTCTTCAACATGAAAACTATTTAAAATGCATGTTGCGTTAATGTTGACAATTAGTAACTTTCTTGGTCTAGGAAACTTATCTGGATGGAACACTCATACTGGTTTGGCATGTCCAGTTTTTTAATTTGATTTTGAACCTCAATGACTACATCATAGTAGAAAATGGTTTTTTGTATGTCATCATCATTTTCCTGATTCTTCTCATAAATTCATGTTTAACAAGACAAAATTCAATGGAGATATTGAATTGAGAAATCCACCAAAGTTTTTATCTGATTTAGAAATTTTTGGAAAATTAATGAATGTGATTATCAAATTTTTAAAATGTAAACAGTTTAAAGAAGATGGGAAAAGGATATAAGGTATAGTATCTGAAGAAGCTAGAACACAATAGTGGAAAAAATGAGTATATTTTTTAATCCCTCTTATTGGGTGTTTAATTTGATATGCCATAAACATGATGTAATTCATATTTAGAATAACATATATGGAAAAGTAATTTTTACATTGCTAATGAGCAGGGTAAATTGAAGGATCACCTTAATGGGTGTCATGATTTAGAATCAAAGAATATATGGTATGGTTTGTGGTAAAATGATAATGTAAAGTATCCTTTAGATATTTTCAAAATGAAAAATCATGATAAAGGTGTATTCCATTGAACTTTAAAGAATTAAAAGGTTCCATATGGATATTCAAGTAACATTTCAATGTCTTTTGACTTAAAATGTCACAAGTTAAATGGATTGAAACATCATGACTAACATATTATGATGGATTAGTTTTTTCATTGGCATTGTATAATAGGTTACCTAAAAAAGTAAATGTGGTTATAGTTGAGTTGTGTAATTTTTTCAAAAATCATTGTGGAAAAACTCTAAATCCAACTCAGCTTGATATACTTTAAGAAAGTATTATTTTGAAACTTTTTCATTTAGATATGTTATTTTCCCCTTCATTATTCATAGTCATGATTCATTTGGATGTTAATTTGGTTTAAGAAGTTATACTTGGTGGATTAGTACACTATCGATGTATGTATCAAATTGATAAGTACATTGATATTGTTTTTATTTTCATTAGTGAGTTCAATTTTATCAAATAATTTCATAAAATTTTAAAATATGTTTATTATTTTTTTCAACAGTTACATAGGTAATTTGAAATCATATGTGAGGAATAAAGCTCAACCATAATTCTCTATTGTTTAAGGTTACATAACAGAAGAGTGAATAACATTCCATTCTAGGTATTTGGATGGTATTGTAACTAGATTTAATTGTGTTGGACATGATTATGACATCTCCACTAATTCTCATTCTTAAAACCAGTCATGAGTATTTCCAATTATTGGATGACCAATTGAAAAGGGGTAAAATTTTACACTATCTGAATTGGAGTTTCTACAAGTATATAAATATATGCAACTCAATAGTCTTATTATAGATCCATTTATTAAAGAATTTCAATTTCAAATAAATATGTGACTAAGGGGTCGAGCTTGAAATAAGATGGAATTTACAATAGTTTTTAATTAGGAGATTTTAGAATGGTTCATCAATCATGTAAGTATATACTCATATTCATATTATTAAAATGTAGTTATTTTTTCTATGTTAAAAGTAACACCTTATATCTTCTTGTCTGTATATTTAGTGTTGATAATAAAGGTGAAATATCAAATGATTAAAAGTTTTTCCCTCAACGTCCTCTAAGGGAGGCTAGGATATTTGATTCCTACAGTATTCATTAGATTCTGATTTCATAAAATTTATCATGAAAAGGGATTAAAAACTAAATATAGTGGTGTATTTACACATGAAAATGTTGGATACTATGGAAATTTGATTGATATAATTGAATTAAAATATCATGGTAAATTTTCAATTGTCTTATTCAAATGAAAGTGGGTCAACATTTATAGGGTTATAATGAAATATTCATTGCATTTTACTTTTTTCAACACATATCACTTGATCTATACTAGTGAGTGTGTAGAGAAAGATCCATTTATATTGGATCCACAATCAAAGATGATTTATTATGTGGATGATTAAATACATGAAGGTTGGAGTTTTTTTATACACTTAAAGTAGATATTATTGTATGGTATGGGTGATAATGATCAATTAGTACTTTTTGACATTAAACCTCAACAACCAAAAAAAATTGAATGATTTTTTCATGAAAATATTAAAATAATAGAACTTACAAGAAAGGGTGAAAATGAAGTACTTATCGTAATGTATGTTGATAAAAATAAAGACAATGAATATGAAGATAATTGAATTTTTAAATTGGTAATAAAACTATATTAAAATTTATCATTTATAAGTATTTAATACATATATACATTATTCTATTTTTTCCTTTTTTTAAAACTTTACTTCTACATTTTTTATATATTTAATATATTCTAAACCATTTGAATTATATGAATTCTGAGAATAAAACAAAAAATCAAGATCCTAGTTGATCAACATCTCAGAGCATACCACCACTATTGTAAGAAACTGGTTCTTCCTTTGAGTCATGGATATTTTCTTCTTGGTTTATATTTAAGAAAAATATAGAAAAAGAGGTTAAGGGATGCATTCAGGCCTGTTACACAATATGACTAGGGTTATACGCCGTGTAATCCCAGTACATGTCGTTTATGAAAAGTCGGCCGGACTCTTAATGACGTGTTAATAAATTCAGCGAAAGGAGGGAAAATGGAATATACATGGCATGTATATTCAGATTAGATGCTTTGTATTTTG
The DNA here is from genome assembly GCA_963277665.1 of Viscum album. Classification (NCBI taxonomy): domain Eukaryota; kingdom Viridiplantae; phylum Streptophyta; class Magnoliopsida; order Santalales; family Viscaceae; genus Viscum; species Viscum album. Next base: position 942,060,997 of record OY728138.1, read on the forward strand.
TAAAATTTGTTAAAATAGGTAGTAGCCTCATTTCTTCATTTCTAGATAGAGGGCTCACTGGGTTTTCTTAAACAGTAGTGCCAGAGCTCGTTTTGGCTATCGAATCATCATCTGAACTCTGACTCAATCGTCATCGGATTCGTTGGAACCAAATCTCTAATATATCGATTTCTCTTGAGTTGTTCATCATAATTTCATATCTTGACATATTTATTAAAGGTTAATTGTTTATGATCATTGTGTAGATCTACCCCATTCTAGTTCAAATTAGAGGCTGAAGCAGGATGAGGAGAGTTATACAAATACGAGGTAGGTGTTCTTGTGCCTTTAGCTAATTTTTAAGTAGATAATATATGTCAGAGTTCCATAGACCTATTTTTAGGGTGTCTCCTTGAATGTATTTTTTCGAATGATATTTCCTATTTTTGTTTAGGTAATTTATTAATTGCTTTGAAGCATGTTTACGGTTGTTAACCTTGATTAAGGGTCACCCCATGGGTGTGTTTTCCTTGGATTACCTTTTATGGGTTTTTGGCCTAGGATTCCCATGAGGCATGCCATGTATCCCATTCATGGGTTGTTTAAAATGGAATTAGTTAAATTAATGAAATTACCACATGAGATGATTGATTGGTTAGGCCCTGTGATACTTTAAATTACATGATTATCTTGTTATATGAATCTCCCATGTGAGATTATTATTGTTAAACCATGTAATATTATAAATTACATGTGATGATTTTTATGCAAATTATTCCCATGTGAGTTAATAATTTTAAACCCATGTAATAGTATAAATTACATGTGTTTATTATTGTGTGATTTTCCCATGTGAGTTAATAATGTTAAACCCATGTAATAGTTTAAATTACATGTGTTTCTTATTGTTTCATTTTACCATGTAAGTAATTTAAAGTAAAATCCTTATGAGTTTGGCCTGATTGTTATGTTAAAGTTGTGAGTGATCCATGGATGTAGCAATCGGTCTCATGGAGGCTTTACTCTTCTTTTTTTTGCCGAGTGAAACATGGATCGTTGTGGGATTCCGTGGATGAACTATATTGGATTTGTTTAGATGTCATGAGTAATACCTAGGGATTCCTTATAGAACCACTAGTAACAGGATTAGTTTACATGGAATTATATCACACCTAGTGTGATACTGGGATTCCATAGTGGTTCATCAGGATGGGCTTGTAGGATGTTGGTTTGTTTTCACTTAGAGTGATACCAAGTTTCCAAAGAGGTTTGTTGGGACAAGCTTGTAGGTTGAATATGGACTTTCACATGAAGTGTTACTTGAGTTCCAACTGAGGAATATCATGGATGGGATCAGGTTATAAATTTAATTTTGAAATGAAATAAATTATGATGTGTCTTCCAATCTAAATCACAAGCTTGGATTTTGTCTTCAATTAATTTTTTAGATAGCCTTCTGAGGTATATGTTGTTCTTTCTTTTACACAGGGGTTTTCAGGATTAGGTCAGATCCTGGGACTTGTAAAAATTTAATTTAATTGAATTAATTAATAAACATGAAATGAATGTAAATGAATACTAGTGATTTTAGGACTGTTTAATTTTGAATACTTCCTAGATTTTTTCTTTCATTATTGTACACAGCCTATTATATATATTCACTGATAGATTGGAATAGATCTTGGGTGGTTTCCTACTAGTATTTAGCCTCACACCTTGTTTGGGTAATGTTTGTGGGGCTAAACAGATTATATTTTTGCAGGTGTCGATAAGGGTAAGAACCTTTCTACAGGTACTAGATTTGTTGTTAGGAGAAGGAGAGCATGGGACCAAGCCAAGGCTTGTGATGCTTCTGAGTATCTTTTGTTCCTTTTTTACTTTTGGTACTTGTATTGCATATTACTTCAGTGTATCATATTTGGATGTTTTCCTAGAACATGTGACATGAAGCATCAACCTTTGAATGCTATGACATATGGTTATTTATATTATATGTATTCCATTGTTTACTTCAATTGCCTGGTATTACTGATTCCACTATTGTATTGTTATTTTTTTGCTATGTTTTACTCTGCCAATGAGTTCATAGTCTCCCTACTATTACACCTAGTCCATCTCTACTAGTTGGTAGCCTCTGGCGTTTGGGGAAATGCGTTTGAGGTCGTGTGGCCAACCGGGTACGGAGCACCTTTGAGTGGTATTTGGATCCAGGATGTTATAAAGTGGTATCATAGGATTTCTTTTCTGTTTTTCCTTATTTTTTGGTGACATTATATAGGGATAGGAAGGAAATTAAGTTTGGTAATAAACTAAGCCCGGGAATAGCTGCCCCGTGTACAAGGAAAATCCAAATTGCCTGAAATTGAATTGTGATTTTTGGATTTTGAGTTGTTACAGATGATTCAATTTCACTATTGAGTGACTCACTGGTATTTTGATGTTATTATTGATATCATTTTGGTTCTATTTTATTTCAACCCAATGAGAAGAGGGTATGTCATCTCATGCATCATATAGGCACTTGTTAGAAATCACATGCCATGCATTCCTACCATGAAATTTAGATAGCATTACTGATTTCATTATATTGTGATAAGTACCATAATAGATATGATTTATATTGTGATAGGTGTATTGGTATGTGTTATGGTTCAAATTGGATGGACAGTAAAATTTGGTTCTTGAGGTGTATGGGCCCTCTTGGATCAGAATTTGGTGGATCATGTTGTTTATTTAGACTGAATTGTGTTATGATGTGCTATATTTGGATGTCAAACTTTGATTTGTGGAGATTATGGGCGCCCCATGGATCATAATTTTTCATACCGTAGGTTTACATTTCAAAAATAGGGGTTCTGGGGAAGTTCCATGGAGTTTCTAGACTTTATGTTTGAAAACCCAGACAACACGGTGTGTGGTTCTATAAACACATGCCATGTGTTCTTCTGTTGGGAAGGAACCCATTTTTTAAGAACATGTCATGTACTCTGAGTACATGTCATTTGTTCAAAGACCGTTTTTTTTATGTTTGAGAAAGAACATAGAATAATGGTCTAGGAAAAATACACGGTTGTGTACTTTAGGTACACTCCATGTAGTGTTACTCAGGAAGAACTTGTGTAGTTTTAAACATGTAAAAGTACATATCCAAGAGGGGAGAGTTGAGTATACATCATGTATCAGTCAAAAATTTCATGTATCTTGGTTGGTTACACGCTAAGGCCAGTGGAAGTACATGCCCGGGTAAGAGCTTGAGGGTATTGGTCGTGTATGGTTTCTACACGTAGTGTACTCCTCTTTGGGTAACCTTTGTGGGTTTTCTTCTCCTATTTAGTTCTTGCACTCTTGCACTGTGAACTTTGAAAATGAACTTGAACTGAGGGGTGTGCTCAACCTTGTAGATTCATTCCTCCACAACAACCTCCATTTGTATGCCAGGAAAGTTGTTATGATCATACCCCAATGGTGGTAGGCCATGGGATACCAGTGGATCCTCTAGTCGTACTAGTTGCAGTACCAGCTATTATACCAGACATAGGTGCTGATACATAGTTTTGTGAAGGCTTTATGAGTTTCATGCAATCCTTTCAGGGAGCACCACATCCTATTGCATATATGGAAGAGTTGATGTGAGTGTTCCAGTAGTAGAATCTGCCCAAATTTTCGGGGGATGGTGGAAAACAGTCTATGGAGTCATGGATGGATTCCATTCTTACGATCTTCAAGTATATAGATACACCTCTTGATATGAGAGTAAAACTTATGATGTATATGATACATGATTCCACCAAGAGATGGTTGGATGTTATCACTCAGGCATAGCGTCATTGGGATATGGCATGGGGAGATTTTTAGACAGTCTTCTATGATTATTTCTATCCTGAGACGCTGAGGGAAGAAAGAGCCTGGTAGTTCATGCATCTGGAGAAGGGATATTTATCAGTGATGGATTATACATCCTGTTTTACTGAGCTCTGGTGTTTTTCAACTGTTCTAATGGGTGAAGATATATCAAAGTCTAGGTGATCCGAGGATGGTCTTAGGTTCGACATCTGATCACAGGTGAATTTCTTCATGTTTCCTTCTGTATATTCTATTGTAAATCAGACACCAATTACTGAGCATAATCTGAGGGAACCTAGAGGTGAAATCCATGGTGGTTCGATACCGAGATCATGTATTGTCTCAACTGATAGTAAGAAGCATCATCTACAGCTTTCTTATGGTGACATTAGTAGTTAGAAAGTGTCGTCAGATAGCCATGTGAGGTGCTACTAGTGTGGTAGGCTGAGGCATATGAGTTCATAGTGTCTATAGAACCCAATCGATTTCTGATCTTGTGGTAATGTGGGCCATTTATAGCATTTATATAGGATGTTTCCACCAGCATCTAGTGAAAGAGGGTCTACACCAACTCCAAATTCTGGAGTAGGGTCAGTGACATCTCACTGGCTAGGGAACTAGAATGTGTTAGGATTCTTAGGCATAGGTGGTAGTTATGGTCGTAGTATCCAGACCCTAGGTTCTCATTGATGGTAGGGTGGATCAACTTAGGGTATCGAGGAATTGTCATAGGGCTATGGTATAGTTCAGACTTATATAGTGAAATGGACCCAGCAGAAGCAGGTTCCTGAACCCTCTACTATCAAAGGTACTATTCTAGACACCTCTGTTTTAGATTCTACACTTTTTGATATAGGGGATTCACATAGTTTCATATCTGTGCCCATTTTGGAGAGCCTTGGGCTCTGTATTTTTTACTTCTGATGATGTTATTATGATAGACACTCTATTAGGGATTAGAACAGCAAGTGTGCATTAGTGAAAGGAGTTCCCCCTTGAGGTTGGTGGGTGTCACTTCTTATGGGACCTCTAAGTCTTAGAGATGATTGGATTTTATTTCATTATCAGAATGTACTGGTTGGTCTCCATTCAATCCTTTGTCGATTACTATAGTCGTAGGGCGAGTTTTACATCACCATAGGGTAGATCGTTTCTAAAAAAAAGTGAATGGGATGTCTAGGAGAGATAAGAAAGACCTGAGTATCATGGGTTAGTTGGGATGACAGTCAAGATTGAGAGTTTATATTTGGATGAATAGAGAACATGTTAAATGTATTTCTCTCTAGTAGTTTATCATTTTAGGGATGTCTTTCAGGATGAATTTTAAGGCCTACCTCTGGTGAGAGAGGTAGAGTTCTCTGTAAATCTAGTTCTATGAATTGAATTGGTACCCACTCCTCCTTATAGGATAGCTATGATGGAGTTTCAAGAGCGCAAGAGACAATTAGAGTATTTAGAAGCTAAGGGTTTCATCTGAACGAGTACTTCTATATGGGGTTCTCTGGTCCTTTTTTGCAAAAAAGTTGGATGGTACCCTCAGGATATATGTAGATTATCATAAATTTAACCAGTTCATGGTTAAAAATGGGTATCCTCTACCATGAATAGATGATCTATTTGATCAGATATAAGGAGATTGGGTATTCTCTAAGATCGATTTGAGATCTGATTATCATCACGTGCGTGTTAGATCATTGTGCATACCTTGCATAGCCTTTCAGAGAAGGTATGGCCTATATGAGTATTTGTTCATGATGTTCAGTCTCACGAATGTGCCTGTAGTTTTTATTGAACCGAGTGTTCCATTCTTATCTTGACTCGTTATTTGTGGTTTTCATGGATGATATCTTGGTGTATTCTCACAATCAACATGAACATGCCAAACATCTTGAGATCATTTTGAGTACACTGATATAGAATCAGTTATATGCTAAGATTACAAAGTGTCACTTCTGGATGGATCAGATTCACTTATTCGGTCACATCATCTTAGAGACAAGAGTATCAGTGGACCCAAAGAAAGTGAGATCGGTAGTTTTCTAGGAGAATCCCAAGAACATCTTTGAGGTGTGGATTTACTTAGGGTTGGGTGGTTACTACAGGCATTTCATACATGATTTCTCACACTTAGAAACATCATTGATGGGCTTTACTGAAAAGGGTGCGCAGTATATTTAGATAGATTCCTATGAGATAGCCTTTCAGGAACTGAAAGGGATATTGACTTCGGTGCCGATATTGATTTTTCCAGAGCCAGGCATAAGTTACACTATGTACTGCGATGCATTAGGTATCGTACTAGGAGCAGGACTTATGTAGTTGGATTGAGTCGTTGTGTACGGATCTCAATAGTTGAGGCCTCATGAGAGGAATTACCTGACACATGATCTTGAGTTAGTGGAAGTTGTTAATGCTTTACGTTGTTGGAGACATTACTTATTGGGAGAGAGTTTTGTGGTTTACATGGACCAAAAAATCCTCAAGTACATATTTAATCAGTGTGATCTGAATTTGAGGCAGTAAAGGTGGGTGGAATAACTTTAGTCTTTTGACTTTGAGATGGCCTACACGCCTATCAAAGGAAATGTAGTGGCAGATGCACTGATGATATGTGTATTTAATGCATATATTTTTGAGTAGTTTAATGTGTTGATTTTGTAATTTATTGAATAAACTTTCCATGTTTGTAAAAAATTGAGTTATTTTGTTATTTATGTTAGGAAATGAAGAATATTTCAAAAATAAAAGAAAAGTGGATGAAAAATGATCCAAATGACCCTTAGCACCAAGAGCTTCGCTCGTGGTGCGACACCAGATTTTTAGAGATGAAGTGGATCAGAAAACTATAAAAACACTATTACACATTGTGTACCACAAGTACACATCGTGACCATTTCAAGTGAAATAGACTACATAGGACAAGTCGTGACAACAATAAACGTTGTGAACTTCAAGTACATGTCATGTACCACCAGTTTCTGACATGACGGCAGTCAAACCAGTGTACAAATTTTCCGTAGATTCAATGTGATGGAGAAAAAATCAGATCTGAAGTACACGTAGTGTACCCTAGGTACACACCAGGATGATGGTGACGCGTGAAAATTAAAATCGATGTTTCAATCCATGATGCGGATATTGGCTATAAAAGGAGGCCTCTATCCACTATATCAAGACACTCTGGGACTAAGTAATGCCAAGTGACATCAAGGGACAACCACCGGATGATTCAGAGCATCTATTCGCTACCATTCCTCCTTGGGTACCCATGTCGCTCACTCTCATCAAGAGAAAGTGGTCTCTTAGTGTCAGGTTATGTGATTTTTAGTAGGATTATTGATAAGGATTGTTTTCATTTATTATTAATGTTTTGGATTTCTACAAACTATTTATCAATTCCAATCAATTCTCTTTTTGTATTGCATGACCATTGCTACATTATGAAATTTATCATTTAATTTCATCAATTAATCACCTTAGTTTGTGTATGAACATTATGCAACATAGGATGGTTATGTTTAAAAAAGGTTTCAGGACACCTATTTCTGTGATTGATCTAATTAGATGACCATTCCAAAAGTGAGATCATAGGACTCGGATGGGATAACCAGAACAAGGATCCTCGCTGACCTAATTCTAGGACAAAAACTGAACAAACCCATATCAATTGAATCCCTAGGGCATGAACCTAAAAATCATTGAACCTGACATGCCTACCACCTTGATCCAAAACCCAATAAATCCTACTATTTTTTCTCTTTTTATCCAAACGAATTAAACAGTTTCAATTTCAATTTTCTAATTAATTTAGAACTTACAGATCTTCCTTGTGGGTTTGACACTCGTACTTACTAAAAACTACAATTTAAGTTAGTATGGTCTAAGTTTTATAAATTTTTGTTTTTCCATAGCATCGTCGGGAACTAATGATTCCATGTGGGGCTTTCAACTGACTAGGAGGACTCAGATAAATGTAGTGAAGCAGGCCAGTAGCAAGTGGAAGTTTATGGAGTTTTTATATGAGATGAACTTGGAGGTGCATGATAGGTAGGGACAAACTTTTCTTTCATCTTTAGTTGTTATCTCTACCCTACTAGACAGAGTAAGGATGAGGCAGCTATCGGATTTTGAAGGCCTAGTTTTTCGGGAGAGTTTGTAAGGTGAGGACCCTCATCCTGGTTGGACCATAGGTGAGGGTGAGGTTCTGGAGTTACATGGTCATGTATGGGTGTCACCAGACATGCATGAGGATCTGATACGGGATTTTCATACCTCTGTATGGGCAGTTCATCCTGGTGTCACAAATATGTATCAATATTTACATTATCAGTATTGGTGGCCATGTATGAAAAGGGATATGGCTGGTTTTTTCATGAGGTGCTCCACCTGTTAGCAGGTGAAGGTGGAACACCAAAGACCAGCCAAAATTTTACAGCAGATACCCATTCCTGAGTGGAAATGGAATAATGTCATGATGGATTTTGTGATGGGGTTTCCGAGGTCACCTCAAGGTAATTATGCAGTATGGGTTGTTTTTGACAAACTCATAAAGGTTTCACATTTCTTGTTGATCAAGTAAACCTTCAGTATTGATGAGATCATGAGGTTTTACATTTTGGATATTATAGGACTTCACGGGATTCCATATTCTATCATTTCAGATAGGGACGCCCGATTTACTTCTAATTTTTGGAAAGGTCTACAGAGGGCGTTGGGTACACAGGTTCTTATGAGCACATCTTACCATCCTCTGACAGATGGCTAGTTAGAATGCATGATTTAGGTACTGAAGGACATGTTTCGGGCATGCGTCCTGGATTTAGGGGGTTCCTGGGAGAAATATATACCCTTTTTGAGTTTACTTATTTCAATATATTTTAGGATACTATTGAGAAGGTGCTATATGAGGATTTGTATGGTAGACCTTGTTGATCACCCATGTGTTGGTTGGAGGCAGGAGAGGCAGCTATGTTGGGAACTTGACCTGTCTAGGAGACCATTGAATAGGTTTAGTTGATTCAGAAGTGGATGGATATTGCGCAGTCTTGTTGGAAATATTATGTTGATCATTGCAGATGAACTCTTTAGTTTGAGGTTAGGGATTGAGTTTTCCTACATGTTGCATCGAGGTTGGGACACTAGAGGATCGGGAGACAGGGTAACTTTTCACCAAGATATGTCGATTCATTCAAGATTCTGGAAAGGGTCGGTCCAGTTTCCTATCAGTTTTATTTACCTTAGACCAAGATATGCACAAAAACTTCCTCATTTCTCAGTTGTGGCGTTAATTTTCATACCTGTCTCATGTTTTTCAACCCAAGGAGGTTGAGTTATGGGTAGATGCGTCTTTTAATGAGCATCCTATTTGAATTTTGGATCATAGCATGAAGGTTCTGTGTGGTTGGTATGTTCCTTTAGTATGGGTTTTATGGCAGCATGACCGAGTGAAGGACGAGACTTGGGAGAGGGAGGCTGATATACGATCGCAGTGGCTGGATTTTTTTGCAAATATTTCTTCACCACCCTTAAAAGGCCAATTCGGGGACAAATTTATTTAAGGAGGGAAATTTTTAAGAACTCGGTTCTTCCTTTAAGGTATGGATTGTTTATTTTTTGTTTTTATTTAAGAAAACCATAGAAAAAGAGGTTAAGGGATGAATGCATTCCTTTTACACAATATGACTAGGGGTTATATGCTGTGTAATCCTAGTACGCGTCATGTACAACAAGTCAGAAAGACTCTTAATGACATGTAAATGAAGTCAGAGAAAGGAGGTAAAATGGAATATACACGGCGTGTATATTTATAGTTGACATCGTGTATTTTTTATAAAATTTTAAAATGGGCAGTAGCTTCATTTCTTCATTTCTAGATAGAGGGTTCATCAGGTTCTATCAAACAGCAACACCGGAGCTCATTTTAGCTCCCAAATCATCATCTGAACTCTAATTTGATCGTTCTTGGATGTATTGGAACCTAATCGGTAAGCTATTGATTCCTCTTGAGTCATTATTCATGATTTCATATCTTGACCTAGTTATAAAAGGTTGATTATTTATGCTTGTTTTGTAGATATACCTCATTCTAGGCCGAATTAGAGGCCAACACCGGATGAGGAGAGTTGTACGACTATGAGGTAGGTGGTCTTGTGCCTTTTTCTAATTTTCAAGTTGATTATATGTGTAGGAGTATCACACACTCATTTTTAGGGTGTCACCTTGAATAAATTTTGCGAAATTCTATTACCTATTGTTGTTTATGTGATTGATTAATTGATTTGAAGCATGTTTAGGGTTGTTAACCCTAATTAAGGGCCACCCCATGGGTGTGTTTCCCTTGGATGACCTTTTATGGCCATTTGGCCTAGGATTCCCATGAGTCATGCCATGTATCACATTAATGGGTTGTTTAAAACGGAATTGGTTAAATGAATTAAATTCCCATGTGAGATAATTGATTGGTTATGCCTTATGATAGTTTAGATTATATGATTGGATTGTTATATGAATTTCCCATGTGAGTTTATTATTATTGAACAATGTAATCGTATAAGTTACATGTGATTCTTGTTATGAAAATTATGACCATGTGAGTTAATAATGTTAAACCCATGTAATAGTTTAAATTACATGTGTTGCTTATTGTGTGATTTTTCCATGTGAGTTTATAATGTTAAACCCATGTAATAGTTTAAATTACATGTGTTTCTTATTGTGTGATTTTTATATGTGATTAATTTAAAGCCCATGCCTTATGAGGTTGGTCTGGTTGTTATGTTCAAGCTGTGAGCGAGCCACGGATGTAGCGTTCAGGCTCATGCAGGCTTTAATTTTTTTTTTGAGTGAAACATGGATCATTGAGGTATGACATGGAAATAATCTATTGGATTTGTTTGCATGTCATGAGTAATACATGGGGCATCCTTATAGGACTGTCAGTAATGGGCTTAGTTGACAAGGACTTATACCACACCTAGGTGATACTGGGATTCAAGAGAGGTTCGACGATACAGAGTTGTAGGATGTTGGTAGGTTTACACCCAGAGTGATATTGGGTTTCTAGAGAGGTTCGTTGGGATGGGAATATAGGTTGAAGATAGAATTTCACCTGGAGTGATACTTGAGTTCCAACTGAGGAATTTCATGGAAAGGATCTATTTATAAATTGAATATTGAAATGAAATGAATTATGATGTGTCTGTCAAGCCAAATTACAAGCTTGGATTCGGTTTTCACTTACTTTTTTAGATAGCCTTATGAGGTATATGTTGTGCTTTCTTTTACATGGTGGTTTTGGGCTTAGGTAGGATCCTGAGACTTATAAAAATTTAATGTAGTTAAATTAATTAATAAAAATGAAATGAATGTAAATGAATACCAATGCTTTTAGAACTATTTAATTTTGATTACTTCCTAGCTTAATGATTTCATTATTGTAAAATTCATGTTATATATATTCACTGACAGACTAGAATATATCTTGGGTGGTTGCCTACTAGGATTTAGTCTCACACCCTGTTTGGGTCGTGTTTTTTGGCCCAAATAGATTATATTGTCACAGGTGTTGATAAGGGTAATAACCCTTCTACAGGTACTTGATTTTCTGTTATGATCAACAAATCATGGGACTAAGATGAGACTTTCAATGCTTCTGAGTATCTTTTGTTCCTTTTTTACTTTTAGTACTTGTATTGCGTATTACTATAGTGTATCATGTTTGTCTATTTTCCTAGAACATATGAAATGAAGCATAATCCTTTGAATTCTACGACATATGATTATTTATATTATTTATCTTCTATCGTTTACTTATGTTTCCTAGTATTACTGCTTATGTTATTGTATTGTTATTGTTTCCGTTGTGTTACACTCTTCCAATGAGAGCATAGTTTCCCTACTATTACACCTAGGCCCTCATTGCTAGTCAAAAGCCTCTGGAATTTGGGGAGATTTTCTTGAGTTCATGTGGCCAACTGGGTATGAGTCACCTTTGAGTGGCATCGAGATCCGGGACATTACAACTATCATCAACTTCAGTGGATCCGAGTGATTATTCTATACCAGAGACTTTTAGCTAGCTAGTAGTTTCCCCTGATGTTGTGGTAGCCACCATCTAATTCACCTCTAGTGATGTAGTAGTTTTTCACCTCTCTATATAGGGGATATTGGAGAGTTATCATTACTGTATTGTATGTCATTGTACAAAAAAAACTATATATTTTATTAGTTTTTTAATGCATTTTTCAAACCGAAAAATATAAAAATAGAAAATATATAAATATGAATATAGTAGATGTATGGGACCTAAAATACTTCAAGATTATCATTCCATTTGATGACTTTGGGGTGTCTGTCAGTGATGTTGTCGAAATCTATGTATAGATTCTTAGGCATATTTCTTATGAGACGATGAGTTTTCCCATTAATTATAATGATTGGAGGAATATTCCCATAACTTGGAAATTTAATTCTTTGATAACAATGTAAAGGAAATATTAATTTAATATAAATTGATAAGTAATTTATAATACATGAGTAAAATTATTAATATACTTATAATTCTTTATGTTTTTTTCTAGAGGTCTTTTTAATTTTATTCCCTTGACTCTGTTTCACACCCATGGACTCTAAAAATTTTGGGCTAGAAATGGATAGATATTAAATAGAGATTATGGTATGAATTTAATGACACGTCTCTAAGATCATGAAAATTTTATGTGAAAATTCTTGAAAGTGTTTCTTGTGAGTAGTGGATGATGTTTTTTGATATTAACAATGATGGATATCGTGAGTTAATTTTATATTTTATAGTATCTTAATAACATATACATAATAAAAATATAATTTTTATTAATGTCATCATTTTTTGTAGCAATTATCTAAAAAAATATTATGAATCATAAGAAACAAGTCATTCCTCAAATCGATGGGTCTTAGAATTTTTCAAGAAAAATAAAAAACTTGGTTGAATTTTTACTGCTATTATTTTATTATAAGTCAAGGTTTCTTTCTAACTTATATATATTTTTCTTATAAAGTATAATGAATAAGGTCACTCTATTGGATGGAAAGAGATGTTTCTTAAAGTTCGTAGGAAAACTGGTGGTAGTTTTCTAAATGAACTTACCAAAGATGTTGAAGTAAGTATATTTTATTACTATTTTATGTATTACAATAAAAATATTAATGAAAAATAAATTATAATAACAAACACACCTTAAACCCATTTAAATGGGTTTGGATATATTGATCAAATTATGCCAATTTTGAACCATTTGACCCATGTATTTGGCCCCAATCAATTGGAATTATGGCTTGTTTGCTGTTATAATTTATTTTTTATTATAGTAATGAAATAATATTAAATACTAATGGAAAAATTATTAATTGGATAATATTATGAAGTTTAGATAATTTAAAAAAATCATTACTTATATTTTTGTATTAATATATTAAAATATAGGAAGTATGGGATGAAAACCCTTCACAATCAACATTGATTTCCCATAAATATATAGTTGCAACAGGTTTAGGGAAGGAGAATCTTGGGCATGTATGGGGAACTACTACAAAATATGGCTATGGCCATGGTTTTAAACCATTGATATAGGCCCAAAAACCATGGCTATAGGTTATAGCCACGGTTCCCACAACTATGGCTAGTATTGTCATGGCTATAGGGTTAAACCTATAGCCACGGTTTGAACCGTGGCTATAGATCTATAGCCACAGTTCCAACTGTGGAAACAACCCTAAAGCCATGGTTTTCAACCTGTGGCATAGGCTAAAATCACTCATCTTCTATAGCCATAGTTAAAACTATGGATATAGACATATAACTATAGTTATGAACCGTGGTTATAGACCTATATCTACGGTTTAAAAACATGTCTATAGGCCTACACATTTCGTAAAAAAAACCCAGCATCGTTCAGCCGATGTTAGCCCCTTACATCCTCCCCACTGCCCCATGCAAATCCCCCCCCCCATATGCACCCCTCCCCCTGCAGCCCCCCTTCCCCCCCCCCCCACACCCCCTCCCTCTTGGATAGACCCCCCCTGGACAACCCCACTCGGACACCCCCCCCCCCGGACAGCATCCCCCACTGGACCCCCCTGGACAGACCCCCCCCCCCCCTCCTGGACACCCCCCCTCCCTCCTGGAAACCCCCTAGATAACCCCACCCAAATACCCCCCCCCCCCCGGACAGCAGCTCCCCCCCCCTCCTAGAAACCCACCTGAACAAACCTTCCCAGGACAACCCCACCCGGACAGCCCCCCCCCCCCCTGCTGGATAACCCTTGCACCCCCCCCCCCCCACTCCTACACACACCCCTCCATCCTGGAAACCCCCCGGACAACCCCACCCAGACAGCACCCCCCAGATAGCAGCCCCCCCTCCCTCCCTCCTGGAAACCCCCTGGACAACCCCACCCGGACAGCACCCCCCCCCCCCCCTCATGGAAACCCCCCTGGACAGACCCCCCCCCCCCCTCCCAAGAAAACCCCACCCGGACAGCACCCCCACCCCCTACTGGATAACCCTTGCACCACCCCTACTGGACACCCCCCCCCCCCGAACAGCATCCCTACTCCACCCCCTGGACAGACCCCCCTCCACCCCCTGGACAGACCCCCCTCCACCCCCTGGATAGACCCCCCCCCCCCCCGGACAGACCCCCCCCGGATAGCATCCCCCCTGATGGACACCCCCCACCCCGCTGCACAGCCCCCCTTGCACCCCACCCTGCACCCCCCCCCCCCCTACACACCTGCACATCCCCACTACACAACCCCCCCCCCCCCGGACAGACACCCCCCACCCCGCTGCATAGCCCCCCTTGCACCCCCCCCCCCCCCCCGGACAGACCTGCACAGGCCTACACAGCACCCCCCCCCCCCAATACCCCTTGCACCACCCCTTGCATGTGGAATTTTGTAATGGCACTGAAGCAGGAATGATGGTATCCTGGTTAACACATGGAGACCTCAGGTGTAGGTAGTCATAGTGGCCTAGGAGTGGTATCATGAATCAAGCCTAGGTGTGGTATCATGAATCACCAGACAACACAAACCACAAGATGATGGCTTTTACTACATCATGTTGTATACTTTGGTGCATATTTACAATAATCTACAACTTTCATGTATGCATCATAGGTTTTATTCAAATCAATTAAATCATTATGAAATGATACCAATTATTTTGGATATGATCTTCATATAAACACCCTCAAACATTAGGATAAAACAATGTACCAAAATTTTGAGAAACTGGAAGCCCTCTACGGGCGTTTTGGTGAACATATTAGAGTTGTGAAAGATGAGAATATATGTTTAGGAGGTGGATGACTAAATAATGATGTGGCCATGGAGATGGTTGTTTTTCCTAATGATTAACTACTTGATGCTACGGTGTCAAGAAGAAGGGTATTTCATTAGGAGTGAAGTCCTGAGAAGCACTTGAAATGATATGGAAATAGTGGTTATGTTGTACAACATTGATAATCATATGACTTATAATGTCATATGAAAATGTTGTGCATAATTCTTTCCTAAAAGTATTCAAATATCTAAAATATGACTTTTTTTACTATGTGATCAAAAAATATGTGACAATATAGTCTAATAGGTGGGATTAAAACTACCCCCCCCCCCTCACACCCCTTGCACCCTCCCCCTTCCACTTGTACCCTCCCCCTACCCCTCCAAACCTCCCTACACCCTCCCCCCTCCCCCTACTCCTGCCCCTGCAGACCACCCTGCACCCTCCCCCCTGCACCCCATTTGCACCCTCCCCCTTGCTCCAGGGATATGATTTCTCTCGCTTGGCCCAGCTCTAGGGTTCCTTACTATACCATCACCACATCCTATTGTGCATGAGGAATTTCCCTCTATTAGTAAGATCTCATAAAGTTATAAAATGTTACCTTTTTCCTCTGATATTCTAAATGAGTTTGATAATATTTGAGGAGATTATAATGAACTAAAACAGGAGTTAAAATATACTAATGATGAGATTAGATAACTTAAGAAGTTATCTATTTCCATGGTTGATTTTGACAAGTTGGTTGGGTTAACGACTACACAAACAAAGTTGATTAGGAATCTCCAATCATTCCCTCCAATTCAAAAGTTGTTTTTGAAGTAAATTTCAAAGAGTTTAAGGATGTAAATGGTCTATTTAGATATTTGAAGGATGTTTATACTACCAAGTCTGTGTTCAATGATATTGGTGTTATGGTTGTATCTCAAAGGTACATGTTCTAACCGGATCGGGCTACACCAATCCAACAATCTCCCTTGTTGCATCCCTTGATGAGAAAGAGGTTAAGAGTGCCCTTTTTTCTCTAAATTTTTAGAGTGTGGCTTGTCCTGGTGGGTTCATAAATTAATTCTTTATGTTCTACTGGGACATATTTTTTTATGATCTCCTTAACTCTATGATGGAGTTCTTTAACCATACCTCAATGCCATATGGAATCAACTCCAATTTTATTTCCCTGATCTCAAGGAAGGAAAATTTTGTGGATGTAAAGGATTTCAGAACTATTGTTATTGGGAATACCTTCCCAAAAATCATTATACAAATTATTACATTGAGGTTAGGTCCCATTTCTTGTGGGTTTATCTCTTCAAATCATCCCCCCGAACAGGCCTTGGACACCCCCCTGGACAACCCCCCTAGACACCCCACCTGCACCCTGCCCCCTGCCCTACAGACCACCCCCCCCCCCTATACAGCACCTCCTAGACACCCCACATGCACCCTCCCCCTTTCCTACAGACCCCCCGGCACCCCCCCCCCCCCCCCCGGACATCCCTTAGACACCCCCCCTAGAAATCCCCTCCTAGACACCCCACCTGCACCCTCCCCTTGCCCTGCAGACCCCCCCCCCCCCCAGACAACCCTTGGACACCCCACCTGGATATCCCCTCCTAGAAAATTCTATAGCCATCAGTACCTTCACTTCATTATGAAATAATGCTAAATGAACAATGCCTTGAAACATTTCCAAGAATAATATTTGTTTGTCTTAGTCTAAATAATATACTTTCACCAATTATAACTCGGACCCTCTAGTAGGATAGTTACAAAAATAACCTTAAGAGACTCATAAATCTAAAGCTGGATAAAAATATCTTAAACCTTCAGTACCAAAACCAATTCATCCTAAGAATCTTGTTACCCAGGAATTATTGTGGGGCTACCATCTTGATTCTGGGGTTCCTAGGTGTGCCTTCAAGATAGATTTATTCAAGGATTTTGATTTGGTCAGGTGGGACTTCTTATAGGATGCTTTGGATCTTATTAGCTTTCTGGCTAGGTTCTCGTCTTGGGTTAAATGATGTGTCTCTACCCCAATGTTCTCGGTGAACATTAATGGCAGTTTACATGGATACTTTTTGGGGAAAATAGAGCTCAGGTATGGGGATCCGCTTTCGATTTTCCTTTGTTGTGATTTTCATGGAGTTTTTCTCGCGCATCCTGGAATGAAAGAGGCTGGGGGATGGTGCGGTGGCTAGTGCGGGCTGGAGTGGCTAGTGCGGGCGGGAAGGCAGGCGGCAGGGGGATAGCAGGGGGCTGGTGCGGGCTGGAATAGGTGGCAGGGGGATGGTGTGGGCTGGATTGAAGGTGGTTGGGGGCTGTTGGGTATGTGGTAGGGGCTAGTGTGGGCTGGGATGTAGGAGGTCAGGGGATGGTGAGGGCTGGAACTGGTGGTTGGGGCTGTTTTACAGGTGGCAGAGGGCTGGCATGAGTGTTTTTCAAGAGGATGGGGGGGTTGTGGCTGGTATGGTGGCTGGTGTGGTGGCTGGTGCGGGTTGGATTGTAGGTGGTTGGGGTATGGTGCATGCTCGAATGCAGGTGGAAGGGGGTTGGAATGCTGGTGGAAGGGGGTTAGTTGCAGGTACTGGGGGGATGGTGCGGGTTGATTCGAAGGTGGCAGGGGGGTTGTTACGGGTTGGAATGCTGGTGGCAGTGGGGTGAAATGAAGGTGGAAGGGGGATGGTGTAGGCTGGATGTGGCTGGAGCAGGGCCAAATCACGGCATTATCGCGATGTGACCACGGTGTGACCGTGGCATGACCACGATGTATTGACCCGGTCTAGCGATATATGCGGAGTAGCATCTTCTGGCCAGAAGAGAAGGGAGCAGGAGGAGGCGGGGTAACATTCCAGTTGTCGCCCCACTGGCAGAAATTGTGATTATTCAGTCTCAACATTGATCACAAGACTCATGGAATACTATCACTGCGAACCATCGTGGGGTGTCGTCCTAGAGCAGGGCTAAATCACGGCATTATCGCGGTGTGACCACGGCCTGACTGCGGTGTGACCGCGGCATGACCGTGGTGTGACTACAGCGTGTTGGCCCGGTCCAGCGACATCCGCGGGGCAGTATCTTTCGGCCAGAAGTGAAGGGAGCGGGAGGAGGTGGGGAAACATTCCGTTTGTCTCCCCGCCAACAGAAATTGTGATTATTCAGTCTCAACATTGATCACAAGACTCATGGAATACTATCACTGCGGACCACTGTGGGGTGTCGTCCTGGAGCAGGGCCAAATCACGGCATTACCGTAGAGTGACCGCACCATGACTGCAGTGTGACCGCAGCGTGTTGGCCCGTTCTAACGACATCCGTAGGGCAGCATCTTCCGGCCAGGAGCGAAGGGAGCGGGAGGAGGCGGGGAAACATTCCGTTCGTCGCCCCACTGACAGAAATTGTGATTAGTCAGTCTCAAAATTGATCACAAGACTCATGGAATACTATCACTGCGAACTGCTGTGGGGTGTCATCCTGGAGCAGGAAAAAATCACGACGTGACCACGGCGTGACCGTGGCGTGACTGCGGTATGACCGCGGCATGACCGCGGCATAACCGCGGCGTGTTAGCCCGGTCCAGCGACATCCGCGGGGTAGCATCTTCCGGCCAGGAGTGAAGGGAGCGGGAGGATGTGGGGTAACATTCTAGTTATCACCCCGCCGGCAGAAATTGTGATTAGTCAATCTCAACATTGATCACATGACTCATAGAATACTATCACTACTAACCATCGTGGGGTGTCGTCCTGGAGCAGGGCCAAATCGTGGTGTGACCGTAGCGTGATCGCGGCGTGACTACGGCGTGACTGCGGTGTGACCGCGGCGTGTTGGCCCGGTCCAGCGACATCTGTGGGGCAACATCTTTCACCCAAGAGCGAGGGGAGTGGGAGTAGGTGGGGAAACATTCCGACCGTCACCCTGCTAGAAGATGAAAGAACAGATCAACTATTTAATATGATGTAACAAGGGATCGCAAGAGAAGGTTGTAGCAAGTGGCACAATGACACAACATCTAAAGGGAAACAAAACGACGGAAAATAATCATACACCCTACACAAACCATTTACAAATTCATTTACTTTGCCTAAACATGGAGATTTTATTTATAATATTCAAAGTGTGAAAAGGAAAGTGTCATGGTCAAAGCATATGCCTACTCGGGCAATGTCATTTGAGTTAAACAAGTATGATAAGACAATTTATATTATTCAAAGAAAAAAACTAACTAGCCACAAAACAAACATCAAAAAGAGGCATATGAAAGACTATAACCAAATCTAAACATGATAAAAATAACTATCACTACTCTTTGGTTTAGAAGACAGCGCACCTCTGTTGGAGGGATTTTATTATAAAATCATGGTTTTGCTTTATTATAAAAACATGACTTTATTTATAAAAACGTGACTTTATTTATCAAATGAAACAATTATATTAAATAACACTTATTCAAGATATGCAATTCAATATAATTAAGCAGAATTAAGAAATAAGCTAAATTAAATTCAAATCATTCTTGAATTAAAGAGGCTAGAAGAGGGATCCTACCTCAAGGTGGAACCAAACCGTCCACTTCGGATCTTGGAGCTTTCTAACTAAAATTTGTTGCTCCCCCAATGGGTATACGCACCTTCACACACATTCAAGGACACCTAGCCCCTATGCAGACACCAGCATGGCCATGAGCATGTGCAAGGGGATCCTTGCACATATGCTTATATGTATATACTAGTATCCACTCACCTGTGTATGCATTTATATATATATACAAGGTCACACATATCCTCATACGTGCATAATCACTACCATGACTAATTATAGCTGACTTTATTTGCAGGTTCATAACTAATTATAGCTGTGATAAATGGAAAGTTATACCTTCTCAAGGAAATTACCAATGCACAAGACATAGTCAATCGGTGAGTTCATCGAGTTTATGTGAACTATTTCTCCCAATATGCGATCAATCGTTGCACCCTAATTAACATACATTCAAAAGAAAAAACAATGAATGTTGTAAAGTTGAAATGCTAAGGCCCATTTAGTCATGAAAAACAACAGTGTTTTTTATTTCAATTTAGCATAATTAAATAAAACATTTATAGGTTTAACTTGAAGTGCGCTGGGAGAGAGATTGAGTCTCACATTAAGTGAAAGCATATGATTTTAAGTGGTGGTTCACCAATGCAGGCAGTTAAAATAAACCATTAAAAAACTAAATAACATGTTTGATTACGTCCAATTACCTTCGTAACACCCAATGACCTCACCTCAATACATCAGTTTCCCTGGACAATGTCAATTGATGCATTTGCGATTAGGCTTGTCCAGAGATGTTGCAAAACATCCCTTGCTTGAATCCTTAAAAATTCATAATCTGCTTTGAAAAATGAAAAAACAGAAGAAAATGTTAGGGGTGATGAGTCAAGATGCATGTTTAAATGAGCATCTGAAACCATTTTTGAGTTGTACCTACGTACTTGAAGTTCTAAACAACTGAGGTTTCCTGAGGATCAATAATTGATCTAGGTGTTCGATTAGTAAAATACCGAAAAACATGTTGTAAAGGTTTTCAGAACATTAGATATTAAGATATCAAAACTAATGTCTCATTCAGAATATTGGAAGTGCTTTCAATGGAAGGGAAAGAGGTGTGTCATGGAAAAGTGGCAAACAAAATGGAAAATAAGTGAGGTTTAAAAAATGATTTTGGTATATAAAAAGATAAGATGGAAAATAAAAAAAATGACCAAAACATTAAAAAAATGTAGGTGGGCATGATAATGAAAAAGGTTGTTTGGTCATTTAATGTCACTCCTACATCTGTTTCATAGGATTCAAGTGAGATAAATATATTTTGATAGAAATGAATTTCATGGATTCAAAATTCATATAAACCCTAAAACCATAAATCTTAAAACCTGAAACCCGAAAATTCTAAAACATAAAACCCTAAACTCGAAACCATAACTTCTAAAACTAAAAATACTAGAATATAAATCATAGAATCTAAAAATCAATAAGGCTAGAGGTTACACCCCAAATCTCAAAATCATAAAACTAATGTTGGATTGTTGTATCCCCCCTCTACCCTACCCCCTACCCCCCTGCCCCCTGCCCCCATCCACCCTGCCCCCTGCCCCCTGCCCCCTACCCCCTGCCCCTACCCTCTACCCCCTCTACCCTGCCCCCTGCCCCCTGCCCCCTGCCCCCTGCCCCCCTCCACCCAGCCCCTAGCCTGCACAGCCCCCCCTGCCCCCCCCCCCAGCCCCCTAGCATGCACCCGCCCCCCTGCACCAACCCCTAGCCTGCACTATCCCCCTAGCCTACACACCCCCCTGTGAGTCAAAAAAAATCTTTGGTGATGCCTGCGGTGTCTCAAATGAGAGGAGTAAGGATTAAAATGGAAAACATAAATGCAATAATGTCAAACAAGCTATATAAGCATAAACTACCACTGTGAGTTTTCACAGACAGAACACCTCTATTGGAGGGGTTTTATTACAAAACCATGACTTATTTATAAAACGAAATAATTATTTTAACTAACACTTGATCAAGAATTGAAATTTAATATAAACAAGAAGGAATCAAGAAGGAAGCTAAATGAAATTTAAAAAATTCTTGAATTAAAGAGGCTCGGAGAGGGACTCTTCCTCAAAGGTGTCAAGCCACGCACAAGAGGATCCTTATATATATGCTCACATGCATAAGAATGGGCTATGTTTTGTTATTGGTTCTCTTTATAGCATGCATCCCTATCCATAGACACAGCCAATCATGAGAAAGCATACACACAACAAATCCAGTTCTTGTGAAGACATTGAGACAAATAATACTTCATAAAGATATATTCAGAATGAGTTATACTAATAAAAGGGATGAGAATAATTCCTGGGGAGTAATCCATTTCAAAAGGACCATCAACGTTTGAGAAATAATATTAGAAAAACGAGGTCCAATGGAAATGTACTCCAAAAGCCTGTACTAAAAAGAACAGCACAGTGGTTATCGAATGAAAGGACCAAAAGTAGTATCTCATTGAAATTGATTGTAATTACCTCTCAATGTCATCAAGGATTATGATTCTTAATTGTGACGTATAGGCATCCTCAAATACCTGAAAAGAACAGGTGCAAAAAATGACTAAAAGTATTCAGTATAAAAGTTTCAAATTCAATAAGCATAAATAAATGGAAACCTAGTTGATTTTAAACCTTGAAAATTTATTCACATTTACTGTCCTCACTCACCCCAATAATTGATTCAGTTGAAACCTGGCCATATAAAACCCAGCAAAAGTTGAAAAAAAAAAATAGATTCAAGTGCATGCATGCGATAATGAAAGGAAACAATGAGAATTATTAAAATGCACTTACAATCTTAACATATGTGAAATCAATTTCAATACCAATGGTGCCTGTATAGCCCCTTCGCACTTTCACATCCCCCCCACCCCGGCCCCCATTTCCCCCTTGCACACCCTCCCCCCCCCCCCCCCCCATACCCTGCCCCCTACCCCCCTCCACCCTGCCCCTACCCCCTGCCCCTGCCCCCTTCCCTATTCCCAAGCTAGGAATAAACCTTCCATGGTCCTAAAGCAACTCGTGTGCTATTATCATGTTAAAAATAAAATCTCACACGAGGGAAGAAATAAATCCATGATTCCCAAATTTTCTAGAAAATTCAGAAGTGCATGCATGAAGAGTCCATCCAGACTTGGAGCTAAATTTGAAAGGACAAACTGGTTGAGAAAATTTTCTCAACCCAACAACTCACATTGATTAGCAATGAAATCCACCTTATTCCCTAATTATTTTTGTATTATTATTGTTCCATACAATGCAGGGAATTGAAGGTGAAACTAGTTCTCAAGAGGAGAGAAAATGAAGGGAATTAAGCTGGAATAACTATTCCAGATCTGAAAAAAGGTCACCATGTTGGTATGATTTATCAAATGGTATTCCAAAGAACATCAGAAGGAAAGATCTGCCTTGATGTAGTGAAGATATTGTGTCTCCTAGATAGGGATATGAGTAGAGAAGACCCTCGAGAAGCTACCAGACTTATTTATTCCATGCAAATCTGGAATTTCTGGAAAGTGCTTGAAAAAGTCATTAATGAGGTATGCATTTCTCTTATCCTTGTTAATGACCGAATAAAGTCTAATATTAAGGGGGAGAAATTGAATTAATCAATGATAATAAGTCGAGGAAATTTGAGATCTCAAGGTTTATTTCTAAAACCTGTTACATGTACTTGAATGTTTTCAACATGTGTATTGAGATGAGTGCAAGATCTTAGGTTGTAATTCCAAAAAGAATGAAGATATAAATTGGAATCATTTGGTTTCAACTTTAAGACATATGAACATCCCCTAAATGATTCATGGGAATTATAATCAGTTGGTATCATGTTCAGTTTTTTAATGGGATAGCTTTGTTTTCTAAATTAAACCCTCATATTTTCTACACCAAACATCAATCACATAGACTTTGAATAGAATGAATGGTGGCACATTGTTTAAGAATAAAGTGATACCATCCTCTTTCATGAACATTTTATTTATTGTCAATAAGGGGAGAAAATAAAATGAGATAATTCAATGAGAAAAAAGAGGAGAGAATAAAATTAAAGAACATCTTGACATACCTATTGTTATATTGGTATTGACAATAAACACAAAGATAAAGATTGTTAAATCCACATTGTGTTTGTGTCATAGTTGTTTTCAATGAGGAAGACAAGTTGTTTCATGACAATATGCAGATGATAAATGTCTTGCAAGTTATTTGGAGTACCCAAGCATATTGATGAGACAATTGGGAGCTAGAAAACTTATAAGGGAGTTGGAAGTTCCCAAGCTTGTTGAGAAGGAATATGAAGTTCCCAAGAAAAGGTGTTCATATGCGAATCTTATATGAGTCTTGAAGAATTATCCTGAAACTTGGAATTGATTTAAACCACCACCACTGATTATGTCACAAAGAAATGAACAAAAGAAGGAAGTGTTTCAAGTCCCCCCTTCCAGCCCCCCCCCCCCCTACAGACCCTCCTGGACACCCCCTGCCAGTCCCCCCTCCCAGTCCATATTTCTCTTATATAATTAACACATGACCATGAATCTTATTCTTGATTCCATCTCCATGTGGACATCAGTTAATAATTTCACTTGCTTCCTTATCAAGGTGATAACCTAATGATAAAATTTGACTTGAATTTCAATTACATTGTATATTTAGACAATCCCATAAATATCTTTATCATTTCTGGAAGTGAGGGAATCTTATTCTTGCCACATATAAGTAAAGGGTGGATATTCAATTATGATCTGGGCAGGAAGGCTTTTATATCTTCTTTTATCAAGCCATATGGACATCTCGGGCTCATAATCTAAGGAATACTATTCTCATCACCTATATAATCCTATCTTCATCACTAAAGTCATCATAGGCTAGTCACCTGTGGTACTTTTGGGTCATCACCTAATGAACTCTAGGCTCATCACCTAAGGAATCCCATGCTCATCACCTAAGGAATTCCATGCTCATCACATGAGGAAGGATGGGATTATGATGCATTAGTAAAGGTGAATCATCCTATTCTTATCACATAATAAATCTTATACTTTTCATATATGGAAAGGTAGGGTCCTCTTATAATCACAAAATTCTAGTCATGATTGTAGGTCTAGTGGGGACTAGCCCCCTTATGCTAATCTCATAAGTTTGGTGACGATTTAAATTCCAGTGGAGACTAATCCTTTTATACTCCTCAAATAAGACAAATAATGGCAGAACTGTCTATAATATCATCATATAACCTATTCAAAATATTATGGTGACCAACCACTCATGGAAGGTCCATATCATGTTCCAATACATTCTGAATTCCAACCCATAATAAAAAACATTGATTCACGTACTTTTTAAATATAATTTAATAAAAAACTATAAATAAAAGCATACAATAATGATCCTCAATGAAAATAAATGGAAATAAAATCTTGTATCATCTTTATACTCTCACTAGTGATTCAAAAAAACCTATGATATTGGATGATTTCCACCATAATCTAGTGGAAATAATCTCCAAATCCGTTCTCGTTTTCCCTAAATTAGTTAGAAGAGAAATGAGAAACTTGAATGAAAGGAAGATGAGATCACACATTGAATCACCATAGAGGTCTATAAAAACCACCACATTTAAAGGTGAGATTGAATGTGAATAGGAAATGAATCTCCCTCAACCTCCCCTGATTCGCTCACATGTGTGGGACGAATAGAGGATGGGTGAGTTGTTTAAAAAATCAAAGTGGATAAATGTTTATTTACCTTTCTTTGAGTGAGCCTCCATCCTCATCATTTCAGCATCCATTAAAATATTCATTGGGGGTGCTCTCCATTTCCTAGGGGGAATCCTCAGAAGTACCAAACAAACAAAACACAGGTCCATTCCTCTATGATGTCATGGACCTATCCAATGAAACCCACAATCCCTATACACACTAAGGACCATAAAAATCCATCAACCCTTTCTAATAATTTTTCAAATGATAACTAATAAAACCCCTCATCTATTACTCTTTAAAAAATTCCCAACTATAAGGTTCTGTATCATGGTTGTATTTCCCAAGAAGCACCACTATCACCTAAATTTCCCATCTAGTGCACTTTGACTCGATGTTTCCATAGGTGTGAATATAGGGCACCATAATTAGCCAATCATAGTATAAATGGGCACCAAAACAAGACATCTCAACCATCACAATTTTCCACCATGCCATACCAATAAAAAAGGTAATTTTATTTCTTTTTTCAATAGGGATAATACCATGGGACAGTCCCTCTAAAACACCTGACCAACTAACCCAAGAAGAGACGAAACAACCAAAACCATGGCCATGGTAAACTAATATTTTACTATAGGGAGACAAGTAAAACCAAATTTCCCAACAATAGAGAAAAGGCCACTCCACCTGGGTATTTTCCCTCCAACACATGGAGCTCTAATCCATGGAGGCTCCATGGTGAAAAACCTAAAGCTTAAAATGGTTACAGGTCCACTCATCTATGCTTAGACACACACCTGAGAGCCTATATCGCCCTCAGGCCTCAATTCACATAAATGAAAATCTTATTGAGAATTTCCAAATATATATTCTCTAACCAAATAATGGTTCTAAAAATTACCACATCCTTGGAAAACCAAAATTCAGACTTGCTAAGAATTTATCAACCAGTATTGGCATGAATCTTTAAATTTATCTCAACCATGAGTCATGGATCATAAATAAACTTCCAAAGTTATAAGTAACACTGAGTTTACTCATTAGAATAGGACCAAAACTGCAAACAGCAGCCACATAACATAATTAAGTAAATTAGTTGGACCAATGCACCGTATGGAGGAGTAAGGCCCGAAGAAGGGTATGGAGGAACCCTTTTTCCAACGCACCGAATGGAGGAGGAATGCCCAAATAATGGTATGGAGGAAGGCAGTACCGCTTGAGGGATAGAGAAACCCCGAATGGAGAAGTCGATCCATGATTGGAGAATCCGTATCGTGAATAAAGGAACCGCGATGAGGGATGGATTGTAAGAACTCGGATCTTCTTTTCAGGTATGTTTTTCCTTTTTCTGGAGTTTTTGAGAAAATATGAGTTTTTGGAAAAAAAAATTAGTACACGCCGTGTACTTTCTGAGTACACACTGTGTACTTTGTTGCCGCTTGAGACCGTGTGCTGGCTGTGTCATGGAAACACACATAGCCATGTAGGGGTGACATGGAGGCTTCCAAAAGCAGAGTGCGGAATGGCCTAGTACACACCGTGTACTCTAAAAGTACATGTATTTTACATTATTTTTTTCATTAAACGGATTGGGGTCGCGTCTTAACCCCAGAACCGTCTTCTTCTCCAACTTCTTCGACTAAAGGCATCTCGTTCAGCCGCAAAACTCCTCCAAGACCCCGATCCTCTGTCCGTTCTCCGAATCGACCACCGTCGATTGCGTTGGAACCGCAGCGGTAAGCTCTTCCTTCTACTAGAGCTTCATCTTCCAATTCCTCCTCTTTCTCAAGTTATCGTGGGTTGAAAGTTTCAGAATTTTTTACAGATATTCTCCGTTCTAGGCCAATTCACAAGTCTTTGTTCAAGTATATCGATCTCCTAGGATTGAGGTAGGTGGTTTGTTGCCTTACGTTGAATTTCTTTGAGTTTTTATGCAAAAGTACTGGATTCCCATGTATCGGGTATCATAGGTTAGGGTTTTGACCCTGTATTAGTATCTGTCTTATATTTCTTTTATGCTTGAGGTTATTAGATGAATAATTATTGTTTGTTAGTATGTTTTAGGATCACCCCATGGGTGTTTCCCTTTTTTGGTTGTTTATCGTTGTTTGGCTTAGGTTGCCCGTGAGGCAGACCTTGTTAAATTGATTGCCTATCTTGATATAATTGATTGCATGTATTGCCCACTGTTTATATGCTTTTGATGCATTGTAGCTATTATCCAAGTAGTTTTTTGAACTTACTTAGGGCTGCTGACAGTCGTTTATGCAAGACAGGACTGCTCAGGGCTGTGTGAACCTGGTGCGGTAGACTAAAGAAGGAATTGATGGTTAAGGGATTCCCTAGAGAGTCTGTTATAAATTAGTATCGTTTGAAGGACCTAAAAGAATTAGAATCTGTGCTTCCTCAGAGTGTCCTTAGTTATGTATTGAGACTACAGGGGGAATTAGATGTAAGTGCTTCCTCAAAGACTCTATATCTATCGTTGAAAGACCATAGGGGGATTGACGGTGAGAGCTTCCCAGAGTGTATGTGCCTTGTATGATTATTTGACTAGAGGGGTCTGCTAGTGTGAGACACCCAGAGAGTCAGTGTGAATATTGTTTGGTTGGTTGTGACAAGTCCACCATGCCAAAGAAAAAGCTTCGGTTTTGTACTGCTTGTTGTTTAGGTGGTTTGCTAGGATACTTGTTGTGTTACTTGCTATGGTTTGGGATTATATAGTTGTTTTCTAGATTCCTTGGTTGATAATTAAATGATTGAATTAAATTAATAAATAAATTTTAATGGAGATTTTTAATATTATTTACTTTAGTGTACTCCTGTTTCTCTGCTGCATTATTTCCATTACTTTTTCTATATTGCTCACTGACAGTAGGGCACAGATCTTCTGGTGGTTGCCTACTGGGAATAGTCTCATACCCTGTTTGGGTCCTAATTTTTGGCCCAAACAGGTTTTATGGTTTCCATTGTGGATAGGGACTGTGGCCCCTATACTTTAGGTACATGATTGCTGGTTGGAGCTGGAGAGCATAGGACCGAGCTTAGGCTTGCGATGCTGCTGGAGTTACTGCTTACTTTTCATACTTTGTTTCTAATTTTTATTTCAATACGTTGTTGTGTTTTCTGATTTCCTTAGACACTTGTAGCTGCTACATCATTATCATCATTATTATATATTCATTTCTTCCGCTGTTTAGTTTCAGTTATTGTATGATGTTTACTTCTTCTGCTATTGACTATTATTTCCTTTCCCTTGTATACATTACCAAATGAGGCCATAGTTTCTACAATGACTCACCAAGGCCCTTGATGCTAGTCATCAGCCTCTAGAATTTGGGGAAATGTGCTTGATTTCATGTGGCGGTCCAGGTACGGGGCACCGGTTGAGTGGCTCCGAATTCAGGTCGTTACAAAGTGGTATCAGAGGGGGTTCCTTTTCTTTTCTATTGACTTACTGTTTAGAGATATTAGACATGGATGGGACGGAATAGGTAAATGGTAAATAGTTGTTCCTAGGAGTTCAAGAACCAGTGTACAGGGAAAAAACTAGGTTACCTCGAATATTGCAATTTTCAATGTTTGCAAATGTTACAGTTTAATTGATTTCACCGTTGGGTGGTGCACTTGTTTTGTGTTGTTACTATTTATATGATTGTGGTTCTATTTTGTTGAAACCTGATGAGATGAAGGTATTTCATCTCATGCATCATATAGGCACTCATTAAAAAATCACATGTCATGCATTTTTTCATGCCATCTAGATTGTATTAGAAGTTTCATGCTATCATGATAAAAATTGCGATAGACTATGCATGTTGTTGTGATAGATTCTGTGATATAATACCTGATATGTTGATAGGGTATCTTTTGATTAGAGCTTCTTTATCATGGATGCAAAACTTTGGTCTTAGAGGTGTTATAGGACCTCGAGGATCGGAATTTGGTGGATCGTGAGGTTGTTATACTATTTAATTGTTATGTGCATTGTTATGATGTCAAGACTTGGTTCGCGGGGAGTATGGGCCCCCATGGATCAGAAAATTGGCACCTTAATGCTTGATTTTCTGTGTTTTCTGGGCTCCGGTGCGGTTCTGAGGCTATTGTTTGGAAAAACCCAGAATACATGGCATGTACTTTATGAATACACGTCGTGTAGTCTGTAGCCGTTTCACTGACCGTGCGAGCAAGGACACGAGGTTGTGAAAAATCTTATAGGAGCATGTTGTGTACTAGTTTAGCACACCGTGTAGTATGAAATAGGTACCCAACCGTATCATGAGAAACACGGGTTGTGTTATCTTTTCACATACACGTCGTGTCTGAATTTTACACACCGTGTAGTTTGATCTAGGTACCCGGTCGTGTCATGAACAACACGGGTTGGTGTTATCCTTTCTCATACACACCGTGTTCGCCTAAAACACGCCGTGTAGTGTCAGTCATGTAGCCGGTCGTGTAGCTATCCACACGGTCTGTTAGGACTTCTTAGTACACGTCATGCCCTTTTGGAACATGTTGTGTAGTGTGAACTAGGCACATAGGTAGTTCCACTAACAACACGGGCTAGGTGAAGCTTGTTGAGTACACACTATGTGTTCCTTGAACACGCCATGTAGTTTTGTCTTAGGAGAGCCTTGTGGCTTAACCGTGTACAAGGACTCAGGCAGGGAAGAGAAATCAAGTACACACCATGTGTTGGGACAACACGCCATGTATTTGGGGTGTTACACGACTAGTTAGGTAGGAGTACACGCCCATGTAAATGACTTAAGGGAACACGCCGTGTAGTCTTTATACACGCCGTGTAGTCACATTTTGTTTCTTTTGAATGATTCTTTCCATGTTCCCTTCTTACACTCCTAGTTTTCAGTTCCTGGTAATGTGATCTAAAGTGTGTTTTTGACATTGCAGAGTCATGGCACTGAGACGTTCTCCTGTTGCACATCAGAAACCAGGCAGTGATTGTACACTTGATATGAAAGATTAGGGACTACTAGTAGTTCCGCCTATTGTTCCAGACATGGAACCTGTAGTGATTCCAGACACTGGTGCCAATGCTCAGTTCAGAGAGGGTTTCATGAGATTCATTCAGACCTTCCATGGAGCACATCATCCTACCCCATCTATGGCAGAACTGACGCAGGTTTTTCAGCAGCAGCATCCTCCCACGTTCACAGGGGATGGAAGACCACAGGCTGCAGAGTCATGGATAGAAGCCATGTTATCCGTATTCGAGCACCTGTAGATTCCCCTGGAAAGGAGAGTAAAGATTTCGACTTATATGCTATGAGATTCCGCCAAAATATGGTGGGATGTGGTTTTGCAGGCAGGACGCCAACAGGATATGGCTTGGGATGAGTTTCAGTGTACGTTCTATGACTACTTCTACTCAGCGGCGTTGAGGGATGACCGAGCCATAGAGTTCATGAACCTTTAGTAGGGTACTCTCATAGTTATGGATTATTCATCTCACTTCATAGAGTTACAGTGTTTCACTCCCGTTCTGGGGAATGACGAGTTGTTTTTAGCGAGGAAGTTTGAGGAAGGCCTCAGACCAGACATCAGATCTCAGGTGAACGTCTTTAAAATGACTTCTATTACTCTAATAGTCAACCAGGCACTTATCAAGGAGAGAAATATTAGGGAGACTGGAGCCATTGACCAGAGCGGTTCAGCACCCAGGGCTAATTCATTTTAGATGGACAGCAGGAAGAGCCACCGAGTGTCTACACGAGGTGACTCAAGGAAGAGAGGTATTTCTTCCAGTAGACGGGATATTCCTTCTAGAAACCAAGTGGTGTGATATCAGTGTGTAAAAAGCAGGAATAAGAAGATTCAGTTCCCGAGGGACCCAATGGAGTGCTGATCTTGCGGCAAGGTGGGTCATCTGTAGCGTTTCTGCAGGGTTCTCCTTCCAGCGGCTAGTGAGGGAGGATCAGTTTCGACTCTGCATATAGGAGTAGGATTACCAGTTTCGCAGTAGACTAGGGGTTGGAGTTCTTCAAGTCATTCAGGCCAGGGTAGAGGCCGTGGACACAGTGGTCAAGCTTAGGGAGGGTCAGCTTAGGGATCTCAGGCTGCTACACAGGGTCGTGGTGCAGGCCAGACTTTTGCGGTAGAGCAGATTCATCAGAAGCAGGATCCTGGACCTTCCACAGTTCGAGGTACGATTTTAGTAGCCTCAGTTTTATCCTCTGCACTTTTCAATACAGGATATTCTCATATATTTATTTTTGTGCATACTATGGAAAGCCTTAGACTTACTATTTATACTTCTGAGGATATGATAACACTAGACACTCCCTTGGGAATTAGAACTGCTAGCGTGTGCTAGTGCTTAGACTGCCCCTTGAGGTTGGTGGGTGTTGTTTTTCATGGAATCTCTATGTTTTGGAGATGACAGGTTATAATTTCATTCTTAGGATGGACTGGTTAGTTCCCTTCCATGACTTTTTCAATTTCTATCATCGTAGGGTGAGTTTCACATCACCAGAGGGCGGATCCTTTCTTCATAAGGGAAAATTAGATGTCCTAGCAAGTAGAGCTGGACCAGAGCATCATGGGTTGGGCGGTGTTACGGCCCATATTTCTAGCTTATATCTGGATGACCAGGGGAATTCTCAAATAGATCTTACTCCAGCGGTTGATCTCTTTCCAGATGTTTTTTCAGAAGACTTTTCAGGTTTTCCTTCAGAGCGAGAGGTAGAATTATCTATTAATCTTGTTCCAGGAGAAGCACTGATATCCATACCTCCTTCTAGGATGGATACACCTGAGTTATAGGAGCTCAAGAAGCAGTTTGAGGAGTTGCAGGCAAAGGGTTTTATCCGACCCAGTACTTCTCCTTGGGGTTCGCCCGTTCTGTTTGCAAAGAAGGCGGATGGTACTTTACGGATTTGTGTGGATTATTGGAAGCTAAACCAGTTTACGGTCAATAAATGATATCCATTTGCACAGATATATGATCTCTTTTATCAGATTTTAGGAGCCAGAGTGTTCTCGAATATCGACTTGAGATTCGTCTATCATCAGCTACGTGTCAGACCATCGGATATACCTCTTACAGCCTTCCGGAGTAGGTATGGTCTATATGAGTATTTGGTTATGATGTTTGGTCTCACGAACATGCTAGTAGTTTTCATGGCACTGATGAATAGAGTTTTCCATCCTTACTTGGATTCTTTCATGGTGGTTTTCGTGGACGATATCTTGGTGTACTCTGGCACTCAACACGACCATGCTACCCATCTTGAGATCATTTTGAGTACATTAAGGGAGCATCAGTTATATGCTAAGCTCTCAATGTGCCACTTTTGGATGGACTAGATTCGTTCCTTGGGTCATTTCATCTCAGAGACAGGAGTATCAGTAGACCCAGAGAAGGTGAGAGCAGTAGTTACCTGGGAGCAGACGAAAAATGTATTTGAAGTACGAAGTTTATTAGGGCTGGCTGGTTACTACAGGCGATTTATACAGGACTTCTCATGCTTAGCAGTGCTGTTTACAGGCTTGACTAAGAAGGGGGTGAAGTATGTTTGGTCAGAAGCCTATGATTCAGCCTTTTAGGAGTTGAAGGAAAGATTGACTTCAGCACCGATTCTAGTTTTTTCAGAGCCGAGCAAGAGTTATACAGTTTTCTGTGATGCATCTAACATCGGGCTTGGAGTAGTGCTTATGCAGGAGGATCATGTTGTTGCATATGGATCTCGGCAGTTGAGGCCACATGAGAGGAACTATCCAATGCACGACCTAGAGTTGGCTGTAGTTGTTCATGCTTTGCGTTGTTGGAGACATTATCTTCTGGGAGAGAAATTTTTGGTATATACTGACCACAGGAGCCTCAAGTATATCTTCACACAGCATGAACTGAATCTGAGACAGTGGAGGTGGGTTGAGTACCTACAGTATTTCGATTTCGAGCTTGCTTATACGCTTGGGAAAGGAAATGTTGTGGCAGACGCACTTAGCAGGAGGACTCAGATACAGGCAGTTCAGGAGGCCAGTAGCGAGTGGCAGCTTATGGCTATGTTCTCTGAAATGCATTTGGAGGTGCATAACAGGCAGGGTAAGACTTTTCTCTCTTCTGTAGTTGTTACCTCTACCCTTCTTGACCAATTTCGAATGAGGCAGCTATCGGATTCTGAAGGCCTAGTCATACGGGAAATCGTGTTGGGAGAGGACCCTCTTCCCGGATGGAAGGTAGGAGAGGGTGAGATCTTGCATTTCCAGGGACGTGTATGGGTGCCAGCAGATATACACGAGGATCTGATATGAGACTTTCATTCCTTAGTTTGGGTAGTGCATCCTAGCGTCACCAAGATGTATCGTGATCTACACCGCCAGTATTGGTGGCTAGGTATGAAGGGAGATGTTGCTGGTTTTGTCATGAGGTGTTTCACCTATCAGCAGGTGAAGGCGGAGCACCAGCGACCAGAAGGGCTTTTACAGTAACTACCCATTCTCGAGTGGAAGTGGAATGATGTCACGATGGACTTCGTAACAGGGTTACCGAGATCTCCTTGAGTGAATGACGCAGTATGGGTTGTCATTGACAGGCTCATGAAGGTTGCTCACTTCTTGCCGATTAAGGAGACCTTCAGTGTTGATGAACTCGAATGGTTGTACATCTGTGAGGTTGTACACTTGCATGGGGTTCCGAGTACTATCATTTTAGATAGAGAAACCCGCTTTATGTCACATTTCTGGAAAGGGCTATAGAGGGATTTGGGTACACAGGTACTTCTGAGCACAGCTTACCATCCCCAGACAGATGGCCAGTCAGAGCGCATGATTCAGGTGCTAGAGGACATGATACGAGCATGAGTCCTTGTTTTTTGAGGTTCTTTGGAGATACATATAACTCTAGTGGAGTTTTCCTACAATAATAGTTTTCAAGAAACTATTCAAATGGAACCTTACAAGGCTTTGTACGGTAGGTCGTGCCGATCACCCTTGTGTTGGCTGGAGGTAGGAGAGGCACCTATGTTGGGACCTCGTCTTGTTCAGGAGACCACTGAACAGGTGGTGTTGATTCAGAAAAGGATGGATACTGCATAGTCTCGGCAGAAATCTTATGCTGATTAGCGGAGATGACATTTGGAGTTCAAGGTCAGAGATCAGGTTTTCCTACGTGTTACCCTGAGGTTGGGACACAAGAGGATCAAGAGACAGGGTAATCTTCAACTGAGATACGTCGGGCCGTTTGAGGTTCTGGAGAGAGTCGGGCTGGTTGCTTATAGGTTGCAGTTACCTCAGAGGTAGCAGGCTATGCACGACGTCTTCCATGTTTCTCAGCTCCGACGCTATTTCCCAAACCCATCTCATGTTTTTCAACCCGAGGAGTTTGAGCTGGAGCAGGATGCATCATTCGAGGAGCATCCCATCAGGATTGTTGATCGTAGTGCAAAGGTACTCCATGGATGGTTTGTTCCTCTGGTATGGGTGTTATGGAAGCACGGTCGTGTACAGGACGAGATATGGGAGAGGGAGGCTGATATGCGATCACAGTGTCCAGAGTTGTTTGAGGTTTCTTCTTTGCCACCTTGTTAGGGAAATTCGGGGATGAATTTCTTTAAGTGGGGAAGTTTGTAAGAACCTGGATCTTTTTTTCAAGTATGTTTTTCCTTTTTCTGGAGTTTTTGAGAAAAGGGGAGTTTCTGGAAATTTTTGAAGTACACGCCGTGTACTTTCTGAGTACACAACATGTACTTCATTGCCACTCAAGGCCGTGTGCTGGCCATGTCACACATGGCCATACAGGGGTGACATGGAGGCTTCCAAAAGCGGAGTATGGAAAATCCTAGTACACATCGTGTACTCTAAAAGTACACACTGTGTACTTTCTTTTTTTTCATTAAATGGACCAGGGTCGTGTCTTAACCCCATAACTGTCTTCCTCTCCAGCTTCTTTGACCGAAGGCGTCCTGTACGGATGCGACACTCCTCCGAGCCCCCGAGCCTCTGTCTGTTCTCCAAATTGACTGTCGTCGATTGCGTTGGAACCACAGCGGTAAGCTCTTCCTTTTACTAGAGCATCGTCTTCCAATTCCTCCTCTTTATCAAGTTATTGTGGGTTGAACATTTTAGACATTTTTGTAGATATTCTCCATTCTAGGCCAATTCATGGGATGTGGTTCAAGTATATCGATCTCCTAGGATCGATGTAGGTGGTTTGTTTCCTTACATTGAATGTCTTTGATTTTTTGTGTAAAAGTACTGGATTCTCATGTATCGGGTATCGCGGGTTAGGGTTTTGACCTTGATTTAGTATCTGCCTTAGATTTCTTGTATTCTTGAGGTTATTAGATGAATAATGATTGTTTGTTAGAATGTTTGAGGATCACCCCATGGGTGTTTCCCTTTTTTTGGCTGTTTATCGTCGTTTGGCTTAGGTTGCCTGTGAGGTAGACCTTGTTGTATTGATTGTCTGCCTTGATATTATTGATTGCATGTATTTACCACTATTTATATGCTTTTAATGCATTGTAGTTATTATCCAAGTAGTTTTTTGAACTTACTTAGGGCTACTGACAGTCTTTTAGGCACGACGGGACTGCTCAGGGCTGTGTGAACCTAGTGCAGTAGACTAAAGAGGGAATTGACAGTTAAGGGATTCCCTGGAGAGTCTATTATAAATTATTATCATTCATAGGACCTACGGGAATTGGAATTTGTTCTTCCTCATAGTGTCCTTAGTTAAGTTTCAAGAATGCAGGGGGAATTAGACGTAAGTGCTTCCTCAGAGAGTCTATAGGAATTGTTGAAAGACCATAGGGGAATTGACAGTGAGAGCTTCCCAGAGTGTTTGTGCCTTGTATGATTATTTGACTAGAGAGGTCTACCAGTGTGAGCCACCCAGAGAGTCAGTGTGAATGTTGTTTGTTTTTTTGTGACAAGTCCACCAAGCCAAAGAACAATCTTGGGTTTTGTACTACTTGTTGTTTAGGTAGTCTGCTGAGATACCTTGTAACGACCCAAGTTTTTAAATGGAAATTACCTTCTTATATTTATGTCATAAAATCACATTAAATCACAACATAATGAACTACTAAGTGATAATTGACCTTTAAACATAAGTTTGTCACTTCTGTGTTTGGAATTTTGAAAATCAGACATACACGGTTGTGTTCAAGATGTTTGTTGGTGTCTAATAAAACAAAAATAATTTTTGGTGAATAGTAACCTACCCTAATGAATAGTAACATACCCTTATGAATAGTGATATACCCTAATGAATATTAACCTCACCTATGATAGTATAAAAATAATATTCAAGTTGGAAGTACAATATACCTCTATTTTAGAATGAGTTAATGAATGTTTTAAAACTGGTTTTGATAATAAAATATTATTTTAATTAAATATTAAAATAATCATATTTGGAAAATTATTTTTGAGAAATGGACTTCATTTTTGGATTCTACACGTCGAAAAATGGTTGGGGTGAATTTTCGGGATTTTTCTAAAATACTTGAATTTTTTATGAATAGTAAAATATGGTAATTTACCGTATATGTACATTATAAGATAAATAGACTATTCCTAGCATCATGGATGATGTCACCACCCTTGGTTCGGATTCACATGACCCATTTACTATTCTTGGTCATGGAATACTTACTATTCTTTTTCTTGTGAAGAAATAATAAATTAATGATTATAATATCATGAAATCCCTCCTCTCCTCCACTATAAAAACCCCCCTTCACTCCCTCTTCTCTCCACTCCTCTCAAGCTCCAAGACTTCTCTAAATTCTGCCCAAATATATCCCAAATGTCCTCCCCCACATCCAAAAGCTCTCATCCTCTTCAAAATACCAAAACCTCTCCTCTTAAGAGGTTCTCAAAGGAGGAAGTCTCAAGAGGTAAAGTCCTTTTTAAAAATTTCTTCTTTTCTTTTATGTTCCTTTCTTTCTTATTTTCTTTCCTCACCTCCCTTCACCATAATAGTATGATAAATCCAGTAACATACATGAACTATAATTTCTTCATGCTAGTGTTATATTTCATTATCTTCTCCCTTTCCCCACCCTTTTATTTGAAAGAAATGAAAGCACTGTTTGAGATGTGCTAATTTATCACATTCATGGACAACGGTTTATCAATTTCTATTATTATCTTTAATTCTGGTCATGAAACCATTTGTGTTATGGTTGAACCAGATTATTATATATTTAATATATCCTATTTTTTGTTCTGTAATCTTTTGGTACAAATTTAATTAAGTTATAAATCAAAACACATTCTTTGTAATCAAACCCACTGAATAACAAAAACGGTTATCACTAAGGTTATATATATAATAATTCGACATCACTCTAAGTAACCTAATTATAATTAAAACCATGTAATCTCCTGGATATGAACTAAAGAATTTAACATCAATTATGGACAACCACTTTCATCTTGCATATAATCCAAACATGAATATAAGTGTACCGATCTTTTAAATCCAAGTAAACAAACGAGCCCGAACAATGAAATTGAACCTTATAACTAATCAAAAATGATTTTAATGAACTAAAAAGGGTTATAATAAATCAATTACATATAGAAGAGTTTATTTAATTATTAATTAATAATCCTAATTTTTTTATTCAGGTCATTAATAACAAGTGGATAACACCACCGAATTTTGAGGTAAGGGATCCTCTCCTTTTCTCTCTTAATCAAGATTATACTCTATACTATGCCTTTATATGTGCACTAGAAAATTATGGGGTATGTTTAATAACCTCCCCCATACTTCCTTATGGATTTATAAGTTATGAGAAGCCTCGTTTCTCTCTCATCAACCCCTCTTGGTCACACCCGACACCATGCCGATAAAATCGTAACAAATTCTACCTGAACCTTCTTTGTTCTTTCAGGTTGCCTTATCTTTATTTTGAATGGTGTTATCTTATATATCTATGTGAGTCTTATGAATTCTGGTTATTTTTACAAGATTCTTATATCAAGACCCTTTCATCACATTCTTTTGGGGATATACATGATTTTGAAAGATTCCCTCCTTAGAACTTTCCAATAAGCCAACCTGTTTTAAGGGGACTTCCCAAATTTTTACCCAAATTTAAAGTAAACTCTATTCTATGTTTTAAAATACCATTGTATTCATAAAATAATTATTTTTATTATTAAAACCTTCTTGGTTAAATTCTGGTTTTATATAAAAGAATGTCCTCTTTTCTATTTGAAAAGCGCTGGAGTGTTTTCCTTAAAACCGCAAAAAAATGTTTTAATGCTAATGTTTCTAAAATAAATTTTTTTATATGTTGTCACTTATATTTGACACCACTTACCATTTTATATGCCTATTTTACCCTATTAATTTCCATGTATGTTCTAATCCCTTCCTTTCATGGACACTTTCGTGATACGCCCATTGGATATATTTTATGTCATGATTGTGGCACCCAATTCTTTCCATGGGTAACCTTATGTTTATGTATGGTTGATTATGTATAATTATTTATGTGGAAAGATTATTTATGTGGAAAGAATATTCATGAATATTTTGAGATGGGTGCGCCCAGATAGCGCTCCAATGCATTGGGTATGGATAAGTCTCATGATATGTGATGTGAAATGGGATTGGCGGTTAGCCTTGACCCGTACTAAAATGGGAAACGGGATTGGCGGTTAGCCTTGACCTGTACTAAAGATATGATTTAAGATTCTGCCACATTTATATGATCCCATGTTTATAAGATCCCATGCTTATATTAAATGATTTTATAAGCTTCATGCTTTGGATATCATTATGTCATGCCTCCTAACTCATGTGCTTGAGATGTATCCTTATGTTCATTTCTTTACTGGGCTCTTTAGCTCATACCTTTGTTCATGTGTTCCCCAGGGTACCCTATGCATATGTAAGAGCTCAAAGAAGGTTAGAAGCTCTTTATAGAGATTAAATAAAGAAGTTTTTTTTAGTCCCATGTTTTATGTTATATGTACCTTGTCTTACAAGACACTAGACTTAATGATCCTTAGATTGTACTCTGATGATTAATTATGTTTAAAATCATGTAATGTTTTATGTAAATGGTTTGGGTCTCTATAGTTGATATCAGAGGATGGTCTAGTTATTTTTGGAGATTAGGAATAGAACACCTTAGTGAGAACCTTAAGGATGAGACTAAGTATAAGAAAACAATCCTAAATTTTGGTGAGTATAGAGTAAGTGGTTTATCAAGAAAATACATCCCTGTCTGGATACGAGCAGGTAGAGGTGGCTCTGGCACAGATGTATCTAGGGGTAAAACCCGAAAACACTGCTTTGATCTAGAATCGAACGAGAACTGGTGCACGATAACGGTCTTTGCTGCACTCTTGGTTATGACACTCCCGGGGGATAGGCTTCGGTAGATTCATGAGCTTAGTACAAACCATTATTAAGAGACAAAAAAATCCCATAAGAATATAAGTTAAGAAATAGATCAAGGATAACCTAGATATAAACCTAAGGAACCACAAGTTAGGATGTACTTCTTCTTTACAAGTTTATCCTTTAATGTTCAAATTTTCCTTTTTATGCACAATATCTAAGTATTCAATACCTATAATTATACGTTCTTTTTCTTAGTTAATGGTGGGAAATATAAGAACACATTCCAACAACCAATGTGAGAGGCAATGTAATGATTGCCCTAATGACATGCCTGATGTGATGGAAGCGAGTGCTCAAAACTTCATGGAAGTACTTTCTCAGCTGGCTTGAGTTATGAATAATAACTTGAATCAGGTGGAACGTCCCCCTCCTCTAATGAAATAGCAAGTTTCCTTAGAATCCTTCATGCGGAAAAGGCCTCCCATGTTTAGCGGGTCTTCTTATCCCCTCCTCACAGAACAATGGATTAACTCCATTGAAAATATTTTCTCTGTCCTCCAATGCTCGGAAGAAGAGAAATTTGTACTGGCAGTCTATCATTTTGATGGGTAAGCTTATCAGTGGTGGAAACTGATCAAGAATATGAAGTCCCAAGAGGAAATTGATTCCATATATTGAGAGGAATTCAAGAGGATTTTTTTCAACAAATATTTTCCTCAAACCCTCCATCTCAAGATGGAAAGAGAGTTCCTTGTACTCAAGCATAAGGAAGATGAGTCCATCGGGGAATATGAAGTGAACTTTACAAGGCTTACAAGGTACGCCTCTAGATTTTTCATGAACACCGAAAGAAAGGTGGATCGCTTCTTTAGTGGACTAAAGCCGAGTCTATGAAAAGTGTTGGCAATTCAAGACTTTGAAAACTATTAAAAAATTGTTTGTTGTGCCCTCAAGGTTGAAATGGAGATTGGAGACTCTCAGTGGTCTCATGGTCCTAGTGACAAGAAGTGTAAAATGGAGAACAACATGGGTGGTTCATCAAACAAATCCCATGATGGAAAGAAGCCTCACTTTCCCCTTTGTAAGAATTGTGGGAAGAAGCATCTTGGTGACTGTCTCAAGGGAACCAGGAATTGCTTCAAATGTGGAAAGTTTGGTCATCTGGCCAAGAACTGCTGAAGGGATATGAAAAATCCCACTAATGTTGAAGAAGAACGGGAGTTTTAGATCAACACTCAGCCTACAGTGCAGTGTTTTAACTGCAAGAAGCTTGGGCATTATGCGAACAATTTCCCTAAGCTGAGGGTTGTCGGAGGCAATCAGCAACAACCTCCAAGGTAACAAGTAATGGATTATGCTATCACTACTGCTGAGTTAGATCCGGAAAATGATGTGGTGACAGGTACACTTGTTATTCATTAAATAATATCGAACGTACTATTTGATTCTGGTTCTATGCATTCTTTCATATCATGCAAGTTTAGTAGAACTATTCAAACACCACCTCAAAATTTGGAGGAAAAGTTATATGTGAGAACTACGAATGGGGAAATTATTGCATCCATGGTTTATAACTCCTCCCCGGTTAATGTTTGTGGACTGAACCTCCCAGAAAATCTTGTCATACTTCCTTTAGTGGATTTTGATTCTATCTTGGGAATGGTTTGGCTATCTTTGTACAAGGACAACATCAACTACCGGGAAAGGTAGATTACTCTTCACATCCCAAAACATCCTCCAATTCTTTACAAGTGAAAGGAGGAAGATGAGTCTCTTTTAGAATCTTCATCTCAAGTTTGGATATTTCTTCCTTATGAGCATGCATACCTAGCTCAAATAATTGAGACAAAGGAGAGAATCATGCTTGAAGACATTCCCATCATGAGGGATTACACTAATGTATTCCCTAAAGAGTTGTTTGGTCTTCCCCCTGACCGAGAGGTTGAGTTCTCAATTGAACTTATCCTTGGATCTCTACCAATCTCAAAGACACCTTATAGAATGGACACCGTAGAGCTGGAAGAGCTGAAGAAGCAGTTACAGGAGAATATGGAGAAGGGTTTTATATGCCTGAGTGCTTCACCGTGGGGTGCTCCAGTCCTCTTCGTCAAGAAGAAGGATGGATCAATGCGCCTATGCATTGATTATCGTGATCTTAATAAAATCACTATAAAGAACAAGTATAACCTTCCATAGATAGATGACTTGTTCGATCAGCTTCATGGGGCCAATAATTTCTCTAAGGTGGACCTTCAGTCGGGATATCACCAACTAAAGGTGAGGAAAGAAGATATTCCCAAGACTGCCTTTCGAATGAGGTATGGATACTATGAGTTCATAGTGATGCCCTTAAGACTCACTAATGCTCCATCAATTTTCATGTATTTAATGAATAGAGTCTTTAGATATTACCTCGACAAATTTGTGGTGGTCTTTATTGATTATATTCTGATATACTCGAAGAGAAAGGAGGAACATGAGGAGCATTTGGAACTGTGTTAAAGACTTTGCGAAGGGATAAGTTGTATGAAAAGTACAGTAAATGTGAGTTCTAGATGAAGGAAGTATCATTCTTGTGGCATGTTATCACCAGGAAAGGGATATATGTGGACCCTTCCAAGATGAAGGCAATTGAGGAGTGGCTGAGGCCAACTTCTGTAACGGAGATCCACGTCTTTTTAGGTCTAGCTGGGTATTATCGTCGATTCGTGAAGAACTTTTCACAATTGTCAAACCCAATGACCA
The DNA here is from genome assembly GCA_963277665.1 of Viscum album. Lineage (NCBI taxonomy): Eukaryota > Viridiplantae > Streptophyta > Magnoliopsida > Santalales > Viscaceae > Viscum > Viscum album. Next base: position 942,103,517 of record OY728138.1, read on the forward strand.
AGCTGACACAGAAGGGAGTAATGCTCATCTGGACACAAGAATGTGAAGACTGTTTCAAGGAGTTGAAAAGGAGGCTTATCACTGCGTCGGTACTCACACTCCCTTCAAGTGGAGAACTCTTTGTGGTGTATAGTGATGCTTCTAAGAAAGGCTTAGGTTGTGTGCTAATTCAAAATGATAAAGTGATATCCTATGCCTCAAGGAAACTGAAAATACATGAGCAAAACTATCCCACGCATGATCTGGAGTTGGCAGCTGTGATCTTTGCATTGAAAATCTGGCGGCGTTATCTCTATGGGGAAAATGTGAGATATATACTGACCACAATAGTCTCAAATATATATTCACACAGAAAGAGATTAATATGGGCCAATGAATATGGATAGAGCTCATCAAGTATTAGGACTGATCAATCCACTACCATCCTGGTAAGGCAAACAAGGTGGCGAATGCTCTAAGTAGAAAGGATCTTGCATCTTTATCAATGATGAGAATTGAAAAGGATCTGATCTTCTTGGATTTGAAAAGGATGGACATGGGAATCATTAAGGGAGGAAAATCATAAATCCTTTATCAAATGATTGTTCAACCATCCCTCATGGAGAAAATAAAGGTTGCTCAAAGAAAGGATGTGGAAATTCAAATAAGGGTGGAAGCTGTTAAAAATGGGAAATCCTCTGATTTCAAAATTGATGAGGAAGGAGTTGTAAGATTTGGGACACGATTATGTGTACCATCTGATCCAGAGATAAAGAAGGATCTATTGAATGATGCACATAGCTCGACCTTCTCTATCCATCCTGGGAGTACCAAAATGTATCGTGATCTCCGAGAACACTTCTGGTGGGATAACATGAAGAAGGAGATTGCGGAATATATATCAAGGTGCTTGGTATGTCAGTAAGTTAAAGCTGAGCGACAAAATTCCAAAGGTATGATGCAGCCATTTCCTATACCTATGTGGAAATGAGAAAATGTTACTATGGACTTTGGCACGGGTCTCCCGAAGACATCAAAGGGAAATAATGTGATATGGGTTGTGGTTGACCGACTCACCAAGACATCCCATTTAATCGCTATTCAGGAATATCTCTCTCTTGAACAACTTGAAAAGTTATATGTGAAGGAAGTGGTGATACTATAGGGTGTTACACTCTCAATTGTCTCTGACCACGATCCAAGGTTTACATCTAAATTATGGAGGAGTCTTCAACATGATTTGGGTACTGAATTGAGTTTCAGCACGGCCTATCACCCCCAAACTGATGGTTAATCTAAAAGGACTATTCAGACTCTTGAAGATATGCTAAGAGCCTACTCTCTTGACTTCAAAGGTGGTTGGGATCAGCATATCCCATTGGTTGAGTTCTCATACAACAATAGCTTCCACTCGAGTATTCAGATGGCTCCATATGAAGCTCTGTATGGAAAGTGATGTAGAACTCCAACCTATTGGGATGAAGTTGGAGAAATAAAGCTACTTGGACCCGATCTTGTTCAAGAGATGATAGAGAAGGTTCAAGTCATCCAGAAACACATCAAAGTTGCTCAAAGTCGGCAAAAGAGCTATGCTGAAAACTGTCGAAGGGACTTGGAGTTTGACGTTGGAGATAAATTCTTCCTTCAAATATCTCTATGGAATAGATTCATGCGCTTCAGGAAGAAAGGGAAGCTAAGCCCAAGGTATATTGGCCCCTTTGAGATCCTTAACCGCATAGGATTCGTGGCCTATCGGCTTGCACTTCCACCGAATATGACTCGAATTCATGATGTTTTTCACGTATCACTCTTGAGGAAGTACATACTTGATCCCTCACAAGTACTAAGCTCATAGGTGGTGCAGTTGGAAGATGATCTCTCCTATGAGGAGCAACCAGTAATGATTCTGGATCGAAGATAAAAGGTTCTACGCAACACGAAAACCCATCTTGTCAAAGTGTTATAGAGGAAACATAAGTTTGAGGAAGAAACATGGGAATTGGAGGAATCAATGAAGGAAAAGTACTCACATCTATTTTTGGCTTAGTATGTAAAACGAAATTTCGAGGGTGAAATTTCATAAGGGGAGAAGAATGTAACGACCCAAGTTTTTCAATGGAAATTCACTTCTTATATTTATGTCATAAAATCACATGAAAGCACAACATATTGAACTACTAAGTGATAAGTGACCTTTAAACATAATTGTTTCACTTCTGTGTTTGGAATTTTGAAAATCTGACATACACGATTGTGTTCAAGATGTTTTTTGGAGTCTAATAAAACAAAAATAATTTTTGGTGAATAGTAACCTACCATAATGAATAGTAACATACCCTTATGAATAGTTATATGCCCTAATGAATAGTAACCTCACCTATGATAGTATAGAAACAATATTCAAGTTGGAAGTACAATATACTTATATTTTAGAATGAGTTAATGAATGTTTTAAAACTGGTTTTGATAATAAATTATTATTTTAATTAAATATTAAAATAATCATATTTAGAAAATTATTTTATAAAAATGGACTTCATTTTTTGGATTCTACACATCAAAAAATTCTTGGGGTGAATTTTTGGGATTTTTCTGAAATACTTGAATTTTTTATGAATCGTAAAATACGGTAATTTACCGTATATGTACATTATAAGATAAATAAACTATTACTAGCATCATGGATGATGTCACCACCCTTGGTTAGGATTCACATGACCCATTTACTATTCTTGGTCATGGAATACTTACTATTCTTTGTCTTGTGAAAAAATAATAAATTAATGATTATAATATCATGAAATCCCTCCTCTCCTCCACTATAAAAACCCCCCTTCACTCCCTCTTCTCTCCACTCCTCTCAAGCTCCAAGCCTTCTCTAAATTCTGCCCAAATCTCTCCCCAAGGTCCTCCCCCATGTCCAAAAGCTCTCATCCTCCTCAAAATACCAAAACCTCTTCCCTTAAGAGGTTCTCAAAGGAGGAAGTCTCAAGAGGTAAATTCCTCTTTCCAAATTTCTTCTTTTCTTTTATGTTCCTTTCTTTTTTATTTTCTTTCCTCACCTCCCTTCACCATAATAGTATGATAAATCCAGAAACATACATGTACTGGAATGTCTTCATGCTAGTGGTATATTTAATTATCTTCTCCCTTTCCCCACCCTTTTATTTGAAAGAAATGAAAGCACCGTTTGAGATGTGCTAATTTAGCACATTCAAGGACAACGGTTTATCAATTTCTATTATTATCTTTAATTATTGTCATGAAACCATTTGTGTTATGATTTAACCAGATTATTATATATTTAATATATCCTATTTTTGGTTCTGTAATCTTTTGGTACAAATGAAATTATGTTATAAATCAAAACACATTCTTTGTAATCAAACCCACCGAATAACAAAAATGGTTATCACTAAGGTTTTATATATAATAATTTGACATCACAATAAGTAACCTAATTAAAATTAAAACCATGTAATCTCATTTATATGATCTAAATAATTTAACATCAATTCTGGACAACCACTTTCATCTTTCATATAATCCAAACATGAATATAAGTGAACCGATCTTTTAAAGCCAAGTAAACAAACGAGCCCGAACAATGAAATTGAACCTTATAACTAAATAAAAGGATTTGAATGAACTAAAAAGGGTTATAATAAATCAATTACACATATAAGAGGTTCTGGACTTATGAATTAATAATCCTAATTTGTTTATTCAGGTCATTAATAACAAGTGGAGAACACCACCGAATTTGAGGTAAGGGATCCTCTCCTTTTCTCTCTTAATCAAGATTGTCCTCTATACTATTCCTTTATATGTGTACTAGAAAATGATGGGGGTATATTTAAGAACCTCACCCATACTTCCTTCTCGACTTATAAGTGATGAGAAACCCCATTTCTCTCTCATCAACCCCTCTTGGTCACACCTGACACCATGCCGATAAAATCGTAACGAATTCCACCCGAACCTTCTTTGTTCTTTCAGGTTGCCTTATCTTTCTTTAAAATGGTGTTATCTTATCTATATATGTGAGTATTATGACTTATGGTTATTTGTACAAGATTATTATATCAATACCCTTTCATCACATTCTTTCGGGTATATACATGATTTTGAAAGATTCCCTTCTTAGAACTTTCCGATAACCAACCTGTTTTAAGGGGACTTCCTGAATTTTTACCCAAATTTCAAGTACACTCTATTATATGTTTTAAAACACCATTGTATTTATAAAATCAGTATTTTTATTATGAAAACATTCTTGGTTAAATTCTGGTTTTATATAAAAGAATGCCCTCTTTTCTATTTGAAAAGCTCTAGAGTGTTTTCCTTAAAACCGCACAAAAATGTTTTAATGCTAATGTTTCTAAAATAAATTTTTTTATATGTTGTCACTTATATTTGACACCACTTACCATGTTATATGCCTATTTTACCCTATGAATTTCCATGTATTTTCTAATCCCTTCCTTTCATGGACACTTTCATGATACGCTCATTGAATATGTTTTATGTCATGATTGTGGTACCCAATTATTTCCATGGGTAACCTTATGTTTATGTATGGTTGGTTATGTATGATTATTTATGTGGAAAGATTATTTATGTGGGAATAATATTCATGAATATTTTGATATGGGTGCGCCCAGATAGCGCTCCAATACATTGGGTGAGGATTAGTCTCATGAGATGCGATGTGAAACGGGATTGGCGGTTAGCCTTGACCCGTACCAAAATGGGAAACGGGATTGGCGGTTAGTCTTGACCTGTACTAAAGATATTATTTAAGATTCTGCCACATTTATATGATTCCATGTTTATAAGATCTCATGCTTATATTAAATGATTTTATAAGTTTCGTGCTTTGGATATCATTATTTCATGCCTCCTAAATCATGTGCTTGAGATGTATCCTTATGTTCATTCCTTTACTGGGCTCTTTAGCTCATCCCTTTGTTCATGTGTTCCTCAGGGTACCCTATGCAGATGTAAGAGATCAAAGGAAGTTAGAAGCTCTTTATGGAGATTAAATAAAGAATTTTTTTTAGTCTCATGTTTTATGTTATATGTACCTAGTCTTCCAAGATACTAGACTTAACGATCCTTGGCTTGTACTCTAATGATTAATTATATTTAAAATCATGAAATGTTTTATGTAAAAGGTTTGGGTTGCTATATACCTATTGTGTTACTTGATATGCTTTGGGATTATATAGTGGTTTTCTAGATTTCTTGGTTGATAATTAAATGATTGAATTAAATTAATAAATAAATGTGAATGGAGATTTGTAGGATTGTTTGCTTTAGTGTACTCTTATTTCTCTGCTGCATTATTTCCATTACTTTTGCTATATTGCTCACTGACAGTAGGGCACAGATCTTGTGGTGGTTGCCTACTGGGATTAGTCTCACACCCTGTTTGGGTCCTATTTTTTTGCCCAAACAGGTTATATGGTTACAGGTGTGCATAGGGACTGTGGCCCCTCTACTTCAGGTACATGATGGCTGGTTGGAGCTGGAGAGCATAGGACCGAGCTTAGGCTTGTGATGCTGCTGGAGTTACTACTTACTTCTCGTACTTTGTTTCTCAGTTGTATTTCAGCACGTTGTTGTGTTTGCTGCTTTCCTTAGACACTTGTACCTGTTGCATCATTATCATCATTATTATATATTCATTTCTTCTACTGTTTAGTTTCAGCTATTGTATGTTGTTTACTGCTTCCACTATTGACTATTATTTCTTTTCCCTTGTATACCTTACCAAATGAGGGCATAGTTTCCTCAATGACTCACCAAGGTCCTCGCTTCTAGTCGGCAACCTCTGGCGTTTGGAGAAATGCGTTTGAGGTCATGTGGTGAGCTGGGTACGGGGCACCAGTTGAGTGGCTCCGAATTCGGGTCGTTACATGGAGGAACCGAATCCGGCGAGGACGAGCGATAGAGGACAACAGTATGGGCGAGAGAGAAAAGCCATGAGGGAAGAGAGGAGGGCGCGGTGAGAGAGGTCGTCGGGGGGGGGGGGGGGGGGGAGAGGCCGTCGGGGGAGGAGGGTGTCGCGGTGAGAGGGTCGCGTATCAGGGATGGAGGAGGAGCCCGACTGAAATCGAAAAAAGGGGGACGCATATCGGGGATGGAGGCGGAGCCCGATAGGAATCGAAAAAAGAAGGGGGACGAAATTGTGTAGCCACGGATTAAAAATTAAACCGTGGATATAAACAAGCTATAACCACGGACCTATAAAACTGTGGCTATAGGTCAGTGGATATAGCTTAAATTTATGGTAGTGAGGGTGGGTTTTGGGCCTACTCCACTAGTTGTGTTTGGTAAGGGGAATTAATCATTTAATACCACACCTAGTATGGGTTCAGGTAGTGTCGTTGATCAAGAGGCCCAATGAGAAATTTCAAGGTTGAAAGAAAATGGGAAAGAAGATGAATCTTATAGGAAAACACAAGATCAATGGCAGTTGATGCGAAATCATGTGACAACCATAATTGAATTATTTATGACAGGTACGCCCAGACAACACATCAATCTAACGTGTGGTGTGCTTGAAATGACTCAATAAACATTTTTTAAAGATACCAAAGTATTTAAAAACATGTGTCATGGGGTCAAAACCAAACTAAAGACGTTTGATGGTTATGAAATCATAAGAAAACGATCGTAGATCGATTTTTGAAATGTAGGAATGGACGACACATCGTTCTAAGTAAGAGTTTTCATGGGATCCTTGTAAACACATTTTTAGTGTTTTAAAACTCTAAAATGTGTGTTTAGTAGTCAAAATCATAAAAAAACCTCAAGCACATTTGATGTGAAATCACAAGACAACCATCGTTTGATTATTTTCTAAATATTGGACATGTTGTCATGTTAATGTCTTTAAAATTTGTTTATTAAGTAAATTTCAAGCACATTGCACGTCGATTTTAAAAATTGATTTGATTCTTATATATTTATGTATTTTCGGTTTGAAGTGTTGAATAATATCTTAAATAGGTAAGTTTCTATTTTTAATGTGTTTTGCATGATATATTATTTGTTTTATGTTAAAATGTCTTCTGTTTGAATAATAAAAATAACAAATGTTATGTGCAACATTCTGAATATATTCCATGTCTATTTTTTTCGCATTTCTTTTTTTAAATGTCATCGTTTTTATTAAAGGCGACACATGTTAGCATTAACCAGGAGGTAGACTGTTCTGATCCATGTTATGGTTCTTAGTTTTTGTGGTATGTTTAAATATTATTAATGATTCAACTGTAATTCTGATTTATTATGTTCAGTTCTAATTTGCCTTTTTTTTGTTTTAGTCGATGAGTCCATATGGTCGATTATAATTGATGAGATGATGTGGAGGTAGATGAATGTAGCAGATGTTGTGATATGAGTGTATATTGACTATGGTTTATTATTTGTCATATATATATATTGATAACCAAGGTATGGGTTGACCAATGTTATAGCGACGGAGGTTGTATATATATGACTGTGGATGTATGGTGGTGTATGTATAATGAGTTTTTGATGCATTTATGCTTTAGTTTATTGTTTTTCCGATTTTATATATATATAATTTTTTATTACATATTTTTAAAATAATATATTTTATAATCTATTTAGCGACGGTTTATGATAATCGTCACTACAGTATATAACGGTTGTTATGTTCATTTCCACTATTTTATGTTTGACTTATTTAAAAAAAAAACTGTCGCGAAATTAATTGAGAATAGCCGCTAAATTCTCCAAATACAACACATAAGAACCGTTACAAAATAGGAATAAGTGCCACTAAATGAGTGTCGATTATGAAATACATGGTGGTCTTGGTAACCGCTACTAAAGCAAGTACCGACGGTTTAAACCATTGCGTATAGCAAAAAAACTGCGGCTATGTTCTCCCTTTTTTGTTGTGTATTATCATATCATTATTGCATAATGATTTTATAAATATTTAATAGTTCTACTTTTTTTTATCAAATATGGGAAATGATTATCCCAAATGAACTATTTAAGAGGCAAAAAAAGATAATTTTTTCTTAATGGGGGTTATTTTTCTTAATTGATTGACTTTAATTGCTTCTACATTGAAAATGTTAATTATATTTTATTAGAATTTTCTCTTGACAATGTAGAGTACCATCACAAATTTTCAAAAGGATAGTTTTTTCAAATGTATCATCATATGCTAATGAAGATGTTGTTTATTTTGTTTAAATGTGAAATTTTACTAAGATATTCCCTCTTGATTACTACTTTAATTTGATTCAGTAATATTGATTTTCCCAAGTAACATATGTAGTTCAACGATTTTAAAACTCATATTTGTAATGATAACTTTGAGTTTAATGGATATTTGTATTGAAAATGATAAATGTTGTTGCTTAGTTTTTCTTCAAAACAGACATGGTTTTGTGTGTACATCATTCAATGGAGGCTATACTCTTCACAAAGCATTCACCACCGCTCCATCTTCTCCACCATTCCAAGATTTGAACGACTGCAAAAAATAATAAACCAAAAGAACAAAAACCAAGGGAAGAGGTTTATTCAAAACCCATAAACCACAAGACAGGAACTGAAGAGGTCAAAGCCAAAGGGCTCCGGCCTGCCTCAATGCAGGAACCAGTTCCCCGGAGATATGGGTGGCCATCACCCGATCCAATCCCCCGAAAAACCGCCCCCCGACGAACACCGCCGGGAGCAGCACCGCCGCCCCGCCGCCGCCCTTGCCGCCGCAGATTGCCTCCAGCTCGCCGGAAACCTCGGCCTCGTCGTCGCCCTCCACCTCCTGAACGGCGGGGTTGACGCCCAGGGAGAGTAGCAGGCGCAGTATGACGTGGCCCATGCAGCACCCCCGCCTGCTGAACACCACCACCGCGTTCTCCGCCACCAACGCGCGGCCGCGCCCCCGCAGGCCTTGCCGGAGCTGGGCTCCGCCGACCGCCGCCGCATCGCCGCCGCCGCCGCCTTTCATGGTATTGTTCTGCGGCGGAAGAGGGGGAGCGCGGCGGCATTTATAGCGGTGGCCATGTCGGTGTTCACCCGGCATAGGGTTTTTGGGTTAGGATGACATCATGAGCGGTGACAGGGTGATGTGTCTGGACGAACCAAATCCTTTCTTCCCAATTTTCAAATGTTTTCCTTAGAATTTAGAGTCGTCTTTTTGGATGCATGTTAAACCGAATAGAGAAGCGACAGAGTTTCTTTTTTCCATGTGCAGAGCAATAAATTAATTAGAAGAATCTTAGTGTGATACAATTAATTAGAAGAATTCACAAGCAATAAAGAATTGAAATCATGATGTATACATTGATTTTAATCCGAACGATCCTTCTCTCTCACAGATCCGGGCAAGGGATGCGCCGACTTTTATCAGTGCTAATCAGAAAGCACTGATAAAAGGGGGACATTCACTAAAAGCGCTGATAAATCTAGCATTTATTAAAATCTTTTTTAGCGCCGATAAATGGTAGATTTAATAGGAATGATAAAAGTTTTTAATAAAAAAATATTATTAATTTATATAAAATTATTATACTTATATTTAAAAATAACGTTTATTTGTATACATTGAATAAAAAAAGAATGTTTATAATTAATACATATTTTTTAATAATTCAAATATATATATAAATTTTCATTAAATAATAAATATATATATTATATTTATATATTTATAATCATATATAAATACATTTTAAATATATATATATATTTATAATTATATATAAATATTTTTTTATAAATGTATATTTATAATTATATATATATATATATTTGTATAATTAAATAAATATATGTTTCCAATGAATTTTGTCAGTTGATGCGTGAATATAATTGACGTTCATATATTATGTATTTATCATGAATGTCCATTAATACATTACACTTTGATGATCAGGTTGTTGTTCATCCACGTAGTGTGAATCTTCACACTTTCGAATCGACTCCAGCTGTTTTTCGGCCAGGATCGACCTCGTTAGTGCAGAAGACCGATCGTGACGTTGTCATCGAAGTATCTCAGGGGGGGGACTTCCGGCGGATCGTAACCTCGAAGGCGCGAAAGCCACTACTACAAATATGGCCTTTAACAGCGCGCAAAATGGCTTTTAACAGTGCTAAAAAACACTGTTAATCGAAGCGCTGATAAAGGGCTACCCGCCTGCAATGTGTTGTTTATATAACAACACACCCAAAAGCCAACTGCAATTTAAACAACACACCAAAAGCAAACCTACCATATACATTAAATTAACATCATGAATACAAAACTATCCACCCATGGTATATACAAAAATAAACACTATTATTTACATTTCAAACAAAATGTTATATAATTACATTTATAATTGTCCAACAAACATTCTAAAACATTAATATTTCATCTTTTGACATCTGTGATCCCCTCTTGAAAATCTCCGCCCATGGTATCAGTTGCCGAACAAATCATCTCAACCCGAGCAAAAATATTCCACCTATATAAAAAAACAAATTTTATGTTAGTAATACTATAAAGAAATAAATTAAACATTAATATGAAAAAACACATTAATAAAATATCAATATTTAATAAAAATGACACATTTGGAGTTATATCGGTCACACTGTGTATCCTATTGAGGTGGGGTTGATTCCTACACATTACAAATGAGTTATAAATCGTTGTCCTAAAATATCAAAACAATCTGAATGTGTTTGCTTGGTTTTGAGTATGTCACTTATTCTTTTACTAAAATTAAAATCAATTTTAAATAATGACACATTTAGAGTTATACCAGCCACACTGTGCGTCGTATTGAGGTGTGGTTGATTCCTACCTATCACAAATTACTGATGGATTGTTGTCCTAAAGTAACAAGACAATCTGAATGCGTTTTCTTGGTTTTCAGTATGTCAGCTGTGTTGTTTTTATTAAAATGTCATTTCAAACTGGAAACACGCATTATGAGTCATACCGGTCGTATCAGGCGTCGGATTGACATGAGACTACTTCATACACATCACATAACTTATGAATCATTGTCCAAAATTATCAAGACAACCAGAGTGCATTTTTTTTGGTTTTCAGTGAGTGACACATTTTGAACTAAAATGTCAACTTTAAACTGATAACATACACTTTTAGTCATATCGGTCACATCGTACATTAGATTGAGGTGTGATTGGTTTCTACATGTAAAAAGTAACTCATGGATCATTGTCTTAAAGTATCAAAACAATCTAAATGCGTTTTCTTGGTTTTTAGTATGTCACTTGTTGTTTTTACTTAAATTAATATCAATTTTAAATAAAAAGTGACACTTTGAGTGATACCGGTCACACCGTACGACGTATTTAGGTGCAACTAATTTCTACACATCACAAATGATGTATATATCATTGTCTTTAAAAATCAAAACAATCCGAATGCATTTGCTCAGTTTTAAGTATGTCACTTGTTGTTTTTACTTAAATTTATGTCAATTTTAAATAAAAAGAGACCCTTTGAGTTATACTGACAACACCGTGCATCGTATTGAGGTGAGAATGATTCCTACATGTCACAAATGACTTATAGATCATTATCCTAAAGTGTCAAAACAATCCATATGTGTTTTCTCTATTTTCAGTATGCCAGTTGTGTTTTTTTTACTAAAATGTCATTTCAAACTGTTAACACGCATTATGAGTCATACCGGTCGCATCGTGCGTCAGTTTGATGTGAGACTGCTAATACACGTCACAAATGATTTATGAATTGATGTCCTAAATTATCAAGACAATCAGAGCGTGTTTTCATGGTTTTTAGTGAGTGACATGTCTGGAACTAAAATGTTAATTTTAAACTGATAACAGACACATCTTCATACTATTTGTGTAATTCTTCTATCATGTATGTTGCCCATTCGTTTCAGAGCACATCTATATTCTCTTGTGAATATGAGTTTTTTCAATAGTCCTAGTAGTACTAGAAAAATATAAATATACAAAGGATTGATAAATATTTTAAATTAAATGGTAATTATCTCTGAAAATACCTCTTCAGGGATACTAGTTTGTTCATGGAATATGATCTCTCTCATAAATTTACAAACATAATAACCGTAATCTTTTCCATTGGTTTGTTTCAGACACTATAAAAAGTTTGAGTAGAATAAGAAATTTGTTTTGATATGTGTTTGGATAGTGAAATATTATAATATATACCCCGATACTTATTGTAACGACCCGAACTTTTTAATTATATTTGTTTCCTAAATTTGTGTGTTATTTTATTTTATACTCAACAAAACTATATACTTTAATTAATGAAGTGAGTATAATTAAAATAAGACCGTTGGGTTTCGATTGTTATATGACCGTTGGTCAATATGACTGTTGGAAACTATAATCTTAATGTTGTGTGTTTATAAATTCAAATGATCTTGGTTAATTAATACAGAAAGAAGAGTCGATGACATCATCCAGTAGACTCGCACCATATGAAGACCATCCGTCAGATCTTGGGAAGGAGGTAGCATCACTGGGCTTTGCTCTGGACCAAGCCCAAGCCAAACTTCAACATATGAACATTGAACAGAATCGCCTAAAGGAGAAGTTTAATCTGATATAAATCACCACTCAGGCAATGTTGTCTGAGCCACCCCAAGATTCTATCACCATAGCACACCTTACACTTAGGTCCTATGCTGGTGTTATAAGGGGCTATATAACGAGACCTTAGCTACTTTGTATAATCCTTTTGTATAAATAAAATTTTTACTTCTTATTATGGTAAAATTTGTGAATTTCAAATGTCCAGATAAATATAGGATAAATTTATAGAAGTTCCATATTATTGATGAATTTAGGAAAAAAGGGGTATTTTAAAATATTTGTGTATTCTTTAAATAATTAATAATGTGAATTGATTTTCGAAAAATGGTCTTCTACAGTTGTGTTCAGTAGGAAATTTAGAGTCTAATAAGATCAATTTAATTTTTAGTGAATAGTAAAGTATGAATAGTAACATACCCGTATGAATAGTAATGAATAGTAAATGGACCAAAAAAATAGAAACTTCACCCATGAATATATAAATACATTTTAGACATCTTAAAAGTGAAAAAATGATCACATTTTAAGTTTTGGTATTTTTGTATGTCATAAATATTTTATTTACAATTTTATAATTAATTTAATAATTTAAAATGGTAATTTATTTTCATAAAATATAATCATAAATTTTTACTTTATTGTCTTATGGTTATACGATAATTTTATGGGACCTTGATTACTTTCTTAAGGTGTTACAAAATGAGTTATAGTTTTAAAGTTGTATTTTTGGAATAAATTATGATTTTATTTATAAAATAATTGAAAATTATTTTCATAAAATGGAGTCCATTTTTTAATTTAGAGCATCGATATTAGGTTAGAGTGAATTTTTGAGATTTTTCTGAAACGGTTGATTTTTCGGTGAATAGTAAAAATACAGTTTTGAGTTTCGGGTGTTTAATGACATCATTGATGATGTAATCATGATGTAAATAATCTGGTCGACTTGTGAATAGTAATATATGTTATGAGGTGTCCCAAGTGGCCAATACCATGAGAAAATACCATGGGCAAGCCCATGGTTTTGCAAATACCACCGATTAGGTGTCCCTTGGAAATTAATAATTTATTCCCTCACTTTTTCTATAAATACCAATCCATTACCTCATTCATTTCATTCCAAAACCCTCCTCAACGAAGTTCTAGTCTTTTACCCTCCAAGGAGTCCTCCCATGGTGCCCTCAAGCCTCACAAGGTCCCGACCTTCAAGCTTTCGAAGTTACTCTTGAATGTAAGAGAACCTTTCATCCTTCTCTTTTAAGTCATGACTTCCTTTATGCTATGTCTTCTAGTTTCCATTTTATTATGTGGGGGTCTGTTCTTCTATATACCTAATACTATACATTTCATTTCCATATTAATGGAGACCCTTTCCACTCTCATCAATTTATTTTCTGAATTTTTAAGTGACACCGTTAGACTGCTGAATGTTTTGTAAAAGAAATTGCATCTTCTCTTTTCCTTCGAGTTTTATTTTCATATAGTATTTCCTTCAAATATCCATAAAATGATCTTATTTATTTTTATTATGTACCCCTACTTTATAATTAGTTATTTATTAGTGGGTTAATCTTGTTCTTTCTCTTTTCAATGTTTTCTAAAACCACGTTATATAACCGTTATGCTGTAGAAATTTCATCTCAAAATTTATCTCTTTCTCTCAAGAAATATTCTTGTTTTATTTATGTGAATACCCAAACCTATTTCGTTTATATGGGTGTTCATAAATACACAAAAAAATGATATATTTGATTCTATAATTGACATACATATAACCCTCACTCCCTTTCCATGGGTTATAAATGACATAACGATCAAGTTTTTTAAGAACTTTTAAAACGTCACGATTTTGAAATGAAACCCATTTCTTTTATTCTCTATGAGTTATTTATGAAATTTTTGATTATGATATATGTGGATCACATGAAAATAAATACATATTAATGGTGCGCCCTGATAGAACTCCAATGAATTGGGTAAATAATTAATCTATAGAGATGACTAGTTTCATGATAACTTGGTGAAGAACCTTGGTAATTTTTTTATGACACCTTGGGGATGATCCTTGGTGATATGTTCATGAATTTATAAATGAAATTTTGTAGCCACATATTCAAGTTATGTTTCAATTTCCTTTCATTATGATATTCCTCTACTTCCATTTCTTTTGTATTTATGTTTTTATCAAGTTCTTATTGATTTCACAATTAAACTGATTCCCTTGTTTTCCTTACTGGGCCTTCTGCTCACCCATTCCTTTGATGTATGTCTCTAGGTTATGAGATGCAGTAATTGTACTTAGGATGAACCTATGATGAATCCTTACAAGTGTATTATAAGGATTTTTTATTTTGTTTTCATGTATTATGTTCCTGATTTCCAAGACACTAGATTTTAAAGATCCCCTGTATGTAAAATGTAATGAAAAGCTATGTAATAAAAAGGCGGGATGCCATAGTTGGTATCAAAGGATAGTTTAGTTATTTATGGAAATTAGGCTATGAAAACATTAGGAATAATACTATATAAAATTTTAAATATAGGAAAACTTTCTTGTATTTTGGTGAGTATTTAGTAAGTGGTTTATCAAGAAAATACATCCCTGTCTGGATACGGGCAGGTAGAGGTGGCTCTGGCACAGAGGTACCTGAGAGTGAAAACTCTGACAAAGAGTTTTGGGCTTGACCTAGGGTATCCTAGTACACAAAAATGAGCCTTACTTCACTCTTGGTTACGACACTTTTAGGGGATATGTTTGGTTTATCATAATCTTTTTATGAATCATTATGAAGGATTTATAGAGAAATGTAATTGTTTAAAGCATGAAGTTTTAAGACATAAAATCCTTTATAGTTGAAAGATTATTAAGTAAAATAAGTTTCTCACTAAGTTTTTATTATTTTAGAAAATGGAGGGTAATAGGACGAACCGTGCAAATGGTGACCACAATGGACCATGCGCTGACGACCCTCCGATGGAAGCCGGAATGGAAACATTCATGTGAATGATGAACCAACTGACTCAAGTTATGGGGAATAACTTGAATCAAGATGAGTGACCAATCTCACCATGAAGGGAACAATATTCTATTGAATCCTTTATGCATCAATGACCACTAATCTTCAGTGGATCGACTGACCCATTGGTTGTTGAATAGCGGATTGACTCTATAGAGAAGATCCTTTCTGTGATCTGCTGTTCAGAGAAAGAGAAGGTCACCATGGATGTCTATCGCTTAGATGGAGAATCTGACTAGTGGTGGGAACTGATTAAAAACATGAGGCAAAGAGTGGAGGTTGAAGCTATGGAGTGGGAAGAGTTCAGAGGGATCCTCTTCAGTAAGTGTTTCCCTTATTCCATGAGAACAGGAATGAAGAAGGAGTTTCTAGAGCTGAAGAAGAAGGAGAATGAATCTGTGGGAAGCTATGAGATGAACTTTACAAGACTTTCCCGTTATACCTCAAGCTTTTTCATGGATCCTAATGGTAAGGATGATAGATTCTTTGGTGGACTAAGACCTTATCTACGAAAGAATCTAGCCAACCGAGACTATGCCAGCTCTGAGGAGATCGTACGGAGTGCAATGAAAGTCGAGATGGAGTTTGGTGAGACGCAATGGTATCATAAAGCTAATGACAAGAAGAGATCGATGGAGCCCAGATTTGGGAATACCTTTTGTTAGGGAAGATGAGGCAAGCAAGTGCAACATCCCACATGTAATAAATGTGGGAAGAAGCATTTGGGGAACTGCCTACTCGGGAGCAGGAAATTCTATAAGTGTGGAAGAGATGGGCATATTTCAAGGAATTGTCGTAGTGAGGTGAAACCTCAACTTACAAACATTAACAACAAGGGAAATATGGTGCAGGCCCTACCTGATATCTAGTGCTTTAAGTTTGGACAACTTGGGCACTTTTCCAATCACTGTCCAAATCTGAGGGCAGTGAAGGGGAATTGCCATCAGCCTCAACAATGGCCAAGGGAACAAGGTCGTATCTTTGCAATCACTACGACTGAATTTGAAGCGCCAAATGATGTGGTGGCATGTACTCTTTTTTTTCTCTCTCAAAGCTAGCAAGTACTTTGTTTGATATTGGTTCTACACATTCCTTTATTTCCTCCATGTTTTCAATGAATTTAGAATCAACCCCCAATTTTCTAAAAGTAGAGTTATCAGTCAAGACCCCTAGTGGGATTATCCAAGAATAATCAGTATTTAGAAACTCTAGTATTTAATTTAGTGAGAAAAATATTATCAAAAATCTAGTAGTCATTCCCATGATAGAATTCGACATTATACTAGGGATAGACTGGCTCTCAATGTATAATGCTAAGATCAAATACAGAAGCAAGGAAATCTCAGTAGTCTTTAATGAAGAACCTATAGTTATCTTCAAAGGATAGATATATCAACCTGATCTTTGTATAGAAGAACCTCTCATATCCTTCTTTATGGAGTTGATCGGTGAAGAAGAAGAAGGAAATAAGAGTTTGAGGATAGAAAATGTTTCCATCGTCCAGGAATACGTTGACGTATTTCCTAAGGATTTTTCTGGACATCCCCCAGAAAGAGATGTAGATTTCTCTATTTAACTCGTACCTAGATCTCGTCTAATATCAAAGACCCCGTATAGGATGGAAAATGTAGAGCTGGAATAATTAAAGAAACAACTCCAAGATCTTTTAGAGAAAGAGTTTATCTGACCGAGTGTGTCTCCTTGGGGAGCACCTGTTCTCTTTGTGAAGAAGAAGGATGGATCGAAGCAGTTATGTATTGATTATAGAGAACTGAATGAGATCACAATAAAGAACAAATACCCTATTCCATGAATTGATGACTTATTTGACCAACTTCATGGGGCTCAATTATTCACTAAGATTGATCTTCGATCTGGTTATCATCAATTGAGGGTGAAGAAAGAAGATATTCCGAAAACTGCCTTCCGATCAAGATATGGGCATTATGAGTTTGCTGTTATGCCCTTCAGACTTACTAATGCACCTGCTATTTTTATGGATCTGATGAATAGAGTCTTTAAGGACTACCTTGATAACTTTGACGTAGTTTTTATTGATGATATTCTGATATATTCCAAAAGTTGTGAGGATCATGAGGATCATCTAAGGGTTATTTTGAAAACTCTATAGAAGGAGAGGCTTTTTGGAAAGTTCAGAAAATTTGAATTCTGGTTACAACAAGTTGCTTTCTTGGGGTACATTGTTACCAATAGAGGAATCACAGTTGACATTACAAAGACAAAAGTTGTAGAGGAGTGGCCTCAGCCTACAACAATAACTGAGATTTGTAGTTTCCTTTGATTAGTGGGATATTATAGGAGGTTTGTGAAAAACTTTTCAAGAATTTTTAATCCATTAACCAAGTTAACTTGAAAAGGGGTCAAGTTCATCTGGAAAAAGGAGTGTGAGGAAAGTTTTCAAGAGCTGAAGAAGAGATTGGTTATGAAACCCATGTTAACTCTACCCTCAAGTAGATAAGGATTCGTTATTTTTAGCAATGCATCTCTAAAAGTGCTTGGGTGCATCCTCATGAAAAATGAAAAGGACATTGCTTATACATCTCGACAGTTGAAGACTCACGAGCAGAACTATCCTACGCATGATCTGGATCTGGCTATGGTCATTTTTGATCTGAAGATATAGAGGCACTATCTTTATGTGGAGAAATGTGATATATATATAGACCATCAAAGTTTGAAGTATATTTTCACACAAAAGGAATTGAACATGAGACAAAGGAGATGGTTGGAACTTATTAAAGACTATGATTTTTCAATTCATTATCATCCTGGAAGAGAAAACAAAGTCACTGATGCATTAAGCAGGAAAGACCTAGTTGTTCTATCCATTATGATGATTTAAAGAGATCCTTTGATCAATGACCTAGTAAAGTTCGACATGGGAATTATAAAGGAAGGGACATCATCAATCCTAACCCAAATGATTTCTCAACCATCATTACTAGAGAAGATCAAGAAAGCTCAGAAAGAAGATCCTTTGTTACAGAAGAAGTTTGAGGCTATGAAGGATGAGAAGTTTCCTGAGTTCAATGTTGATCAAGAAGTTGTACTGAAATTTCATACAAGACTATGTGTTCCATCTACTCCGGAAATAAAGAAAGAACTGATGGATGAAGCTCATAGCTCTACTTTCTCTATACATCCTAGAAGCACAAAAATGTATAGGGACCTTTGTGATCATTATTGGTGGGAAAATATGAAAAGGGAGATTGCTAACTACCCTTCAAGGTGCCTGGTGTGTCAGCAAGTGAAGGCAGAGCAATAACTTCCTAAAGGGTATTGCAACCACTACCCATACCAGCATGGAAGTGGAACAATATCACTATGGACTTCGTCACTGGTCTCCCAAGAACTTCCAAAGGAAACAATGTGATATTAGAACGACCCTTCTCTCCCACAGATCCGGGCAAGGGATGCGCCGACTTTTATCAGTGCTAATCAGAAAGCAATGATAAAAGATGGAAATTCACTAAAAGCACTGATAAATCTACCATTTATTAGTCTTTTTAATGCCAATAAAGGGTAAATTTAATAGGAATGATAAATTTTTTTAATAAAAAATATTATTAATTTATATAAAATTATTATAATTATATTTAAAAATAATGCTTATTTGTATACATTGAATAAAAAAGATTTTTTATAATTAATATATATTTTTTAATAATTCAAATATATATATATATATATATATATAAATTTTCATTATATAATAAATATATTTATTATATTTATATATTTATAATCATATATAAATACTTTTTAAATATATATATATTTATAATTATATATAAATATTTTTTAAAAATGTATATTATATATATATATATAATTAAATAAATATATGTTTCCAATGAATTTTTCCAGTTGATGCGTGAATATAATTGACGTTCATATGTTATATATTTATCATGAATGTTCATTAATACATTACACCTTGGCGATCAGGTTGTTGTTCATCCGGGTAGTGTGAATCTTCACACTTTTGAATTGGCTCCAACTACTTTTCGGCCAAGATTGACCTCATTAGTGCAGAAGACCGGTCGCGACATTGTCATCGAAGTATCTCAGGGGGACTTCCAGCGGATCGTAACCCTGAAGGAGTGAAAGCCACTACTACAAATATGGCCTTTAATAGCGCGCAAAATGGCTTTTAACAACGCTAAAAACGTTGTTAATCGAAGCGCTGATAAATGGCTACCTGCCTACAATGTGTTGTTTATATAACAACACACCCAACCTGAAATTTAAACACAACACACCCAAAAGCAAACTGCAATTTAAACAACACACCAAAAGTAGACCTACCATATACATTAAATTGAAATCATGAATACAAAACTATCCACCCATGGTATATACAAAAATAAACACTATTATTTACATTTCAAACAAAATTTTATATAATTACATTTACAATTGTCCAAAAAACATTCTAAAACATTATTTGTAACACCTCAATATTTCACAGTACGTTATCTCATTAAAGTAATTCAATAGCTTGCACTACACGCGAGACTGAGTTTGAGCACACCATAACTTACCAAACTAGTCATTCAAAAAATAGTTATGAATAGTATTAACTTCATTTTGAATCTTATATACTCTATATAATTTTAACATCCATATTATGTGTTTCTTAGACCTAATATAAGAACAAATTCATATTTTCCGATAAAAGAAGTATTTTTCAAAAAAATGCAATTTTACCGCCTTTTAATGAAAAACCCTTTTTAAAACCAATAATTGACACTTTTATATATTCAACTTAATGAAAATAAATTCTTTTTTAGAAGCGGGGAATAAAAATTTAGTTTGGATAAATTTTTAGTACTTTTCTGATAAATTTCATATTTTGATGAATAATGAAAAATACTATGTTTTAATTGAAAACAACTTTTTTAATCGAAATAATTTATAGTGTTAAATTATGAATTTGAATTATTTTGAAGTATAATTAGATTATATTTTTATCATTTAATACAATTTAATTCATTATAAGTAATTTGATATTTAAATTTGACATAAACACTTGTCAATCTTTTGATAGTTTTTACTTTTAAAAAAACCGCCCTTTGGCTTTGACAACGAAAATTAATTTTAAATTAATTAATGAAACTTCTATGTTTTGAATTTGGTAAAATAGAATTCATTTTTTGAATTAGTAATATCAAAATTAACTTCGGGTGAATTTTTGGTATTTTTTTGAAAACATTCAATTTTTGATAAATAGGGAAAAACACTGCATTGTTGTTTAAAACCGACTTTGTATTTAAATAATTATTTATTTAATTTAAATTTATTTTAAGTCAAAATATATATATAATACCTATATAAGTTCAATGTAATTCATTGGAGTCATTTTATAATAAAATTAAATATATAAATTTTTATTGAATTTTTTACAGTCTTTTACCCACATTCTAGGAGCATTTGCAAATTTGCATAAAACATAATTTTACCGCTTCTGTGAGTTGAATTTCAAAAATTTGAGAGACAAGGTTGATATCAGTAAGTAAAATGTGGTTCAATAAGATGAAAATAATTTTTTGTGAATAGTAACTTTTGACTTTTATTTACTACGGTTAAAAGTAAATAGGGTAATTAAGGGTAAAAAAATATTATAATTATCCTAACACATGTCCTAATTTTACTAGATAATTTTAATTCGACCAAAAACAACCTTATTAATAATATATGATCCTCTTTGGTCCACTTGGATTAGATTAGCACATTTATAATTATTTTATTTAAAGAAGAGTTAAAAATGTTAAATTCAAAGTTTAATAACTAAACCATTTTTAATATAAGGTTACACACAATATAAATTAGAATATAAATATTAATTAAGAAGAGAAAAAATTTTCCTACATAATGATATTTTATTTATAATTTTTAGACATTACATAATTTAATTTATTTATGACACAAGGATGATGCAGTAATTACCTTATTAATGAAATATTAAAATAATTGATATTATAAATATCTAAATAAATTTAAATTGAGACTTCTGATGAATTATACTAATTTTATAGGTTAATATGACATGTTAGGGATTATTAGATAAATTTTGTTTGAAGTGATAAGGTTGTTATGACTTTCACAAAAACAAAATACCAAATAGTGTCAAAATTGACATAAATTAATTTTTAAAACAAATACTATATTATTGGTTGATATAATATTCCTAAAAATATAAGGTTCAGCTAAAGGTAATAAATAATATTATAAATTTTATTAATAAACCACTCGAGTTTCTCTTGGAAGTTTAGATTACTTTTATTAACCATATAGTGTAAGAATACAAGAAGACACGGTAAAAGTTAAACTATTTAACTAAGAGTTAAATCTAAAAGATAAGGTTAAAATGGTAACCTAAAATTGTCTAAAAACTATTGGTTGAGAGGTTTTAGACCAATCCCCACCTTATATTAGAAATAAATCATTTTAGATCCATTAGAAACCAAAAATGATTTTATTATAAAATAATATTTCAAGCTTTTCCAAAAGTGACCATCACCTCTCTTATAAAAGGGTACTTCTCCTTCTCTCAAAATCACACCTCCAAATCCATTTGGCTCAGCCAGCCTCTTCCCAAATATCCTCAAAACTTTCCTCCCTTCTAATTAGAGGCCTTACTTTGATCATAAAGCCATCCCATGGAGCCATTTTGATCAACTCAAAAGGAAACACCCGAAGAAGAGGTAATAATTTCACGACCCTCTTTCAAGTTATTTTCTTCTTACACTTCCTCTATCTTTATTGTTTCCATACCAAAATAATAACTCTAGTACCTTCTACATACTGTGATGTTATTATAATTTTTTTACAACCATACTCGTTATTCTATCCATCCTATAAATGACAAAGTCACCATATGTGCGTACGTATGACTTACCGTCTCCACATCGTGGTGTAGTTTGTTATTCAAACACTTCATTATTTGGATGGGTATAATAATGAGTATAAATGATATAAATAATAAATATAATATGTTAATTATTCTGTATATATGATATACCATCCAATTACATATGATTTCATGATCAATATAATGATATTGCCGCTCGTGCGTATGTACGGATTACCGTCTCCACGACGCGATGAGATTCATTTCCACGTTCACCATTCAACGATGATTATAAAAATATATATTATTAATAAGTATGTAATATATGACATAATAATTCTACTATATATATATATACTTACATATATCTTATTCACTTACTTCCATTCAATACAATATGAAAGAGGAAATAGAGTTTATGCGTACGTACGACCTACAGTCTCCATAAACGGTGCCTTCCATTTCATATATCTATCTATTATAAATATTTATATTCTAAATATATATTATATATAAATCAAGGTTTATATTATGGAAGTATTTAAATCATGATCTAAATGATAGGATCAATAATAACAAGTTAAAACACGTACGATAAAGAAAGCGATTTTTACCTGAAATGTTAATTTAACATGAAAATCATTATTAAATGGGTAGTATAAAGTATTAAATGAATCATGTATGATATAATAAATATGAATATGGTTTTTTTTATAATTTAATAACATACTATTCTCATTATACAGAAGGTTAAATGTACCCTCGACCAAAGGAAAGTGCAAGGTAAGGGTTAATTCCTCAATCTCATTATTATCTGAGATTGTTTATGTGTAAGTTTTTACTGAGACATATTTATTATCCATGTCCATGTTTCATAAAATAGTTTTTAAAAGGATTCATTTTAAGAGACTCTTTAACTAAAAAATCATTTTAAATGGTTTAAATATTTATTCTTCTAAACCATTCTCATTAATGTCCATGTTTTCAAAATGATTTTAATGATTTATTTATATGGACATAAATGTTGTAAAATGTTAATTCCTTTCAAAATTTTCAAAGTGGTATGAGACACTTTGATTCAAAAATACCTTTTAAATGACTTCCTTTATAAATTGTGTGACTTTTAAAATGATTTCACGAAAAAGGGATATTTCTCTCAAAGAGTTTTACTGATCATTTTCAATTATGTCAACATCCCTTACTGAATATTATTCTTGATTGAGGTTGATTTATTATGATAAAAATCTTCCGTATTGTATTGAAGGTTTTGTGATATGTTTTACTGTGTATGTGTTATTTTTATACCATTCATGGTTTATGGATAAAGTATTGACATTTCGTATGCTAGTTTTAATACGAATGTTTATGTTATGTTTAAATCTTTTCATATGAGGAATGGATTGGACTTAGTAATTGATGGGTGGAGCCTGCTATAGCTCCTTGATTCATCGGTAGGTCTCATGAGACAAACTAGTATATTGGAACAAGGCCTTGAAAAAATATTATTTGTAGTCTTGGCACAAGGCCTTAACTATGTGGTTATGAAGTCTGGCATTATGCATTCCATCATTATAAAATTAGCTATTGATATTACATGTGAGTATTCGACTAGTATAATATCCATGTGAATAAGTAAATGGAATTATTTGATTTATCTTTGTCATATTATGCTGAATTTTAAGTTTAAAAGGCTTTTGTTTTAGTTTTATACATTGCCTTAAATTCTTAAACTTATTTGTGAAAGTTTCCACTATATTGTTATCCTTACTGAGTGTTTGAGCTCACCCCTTTCTTATGTTTTATTTTCCCAGGATTCCAAGAAGTGTTTTATGATTGATAATCAGGGTTAAGCTAGGGGATTAATAGAATTCTCAAAGGATCATTTATGTTGTGTTTTATTTTCTAATGTGTAATGTAACATTCATGTATGTGATCTATTTTCAAAGACTGCTAAACTGATCGGTCTTTCAAGACTTGATTCCTTGTAATCATGCCAATGTATTGAAATAATGCACTGAATCTGGGCTTTTAGGGCCAGGGAGTTACAGTTGGTATCAGAGGAAGTTTAGCAACAACCTTGGAAATATATTTAGATAAACTCTGATTAGAGAACATTACCCTAAGATAGACTTTGAGGATTAGTATAGAAGAACTTCCAAAAATTTTGGTAATGTAGAGATTTTGTGTATTTTCTATGAAATACATCCTTGTCTGGATATGAGCAGGAAGAGGCGGCTCTGGAACAGATGTACCTAGGAGTGAAAACTCTGACAAGGAGTTTCGGGCTTGACCCAGGGTATCCTGGTACATGACAATGGGCCATGATGTACTCTTGGTTACGACACTCTCAGGGGATATGCTTAGTGAAGGTTCCGGGCGCAGCGGAAGAGCGTGGGTGGATGTTCCCACTTGGATTCTTGTCATTAGAAATGATCAATCCGGGATCAATACGACGATAAATGCCAGTCTCCACGGACCGAATCAAAGAAAAATACAAAGAAGATGGTTTGTCTCGGAACCACAAACAAGGATCGTTACAGGTTGATTATAATTAATTTAATTAATTATAAATAAATACATTTTGGGTGTTCTTTCTTAGTTTATGTTCTTGATCACGTTGTCGATGTGATACGTCGTTGCATTGCAGAATCCAAGTGTAGACTCCCTCTAGCGGTGATCCACACGTGTACCTCTTATCTCTGGACGTCGCTAAAGGATTATTCGGGTGCTAGCGTGGAGAAGCCTTTGCTTGCATTGTCCACCTTAGATCATCTTGATCCTATGGAAGAGGATCTATCTCGGTCTTGAGAGAATTCTTGGAGGAAGAGGTTCTTTCTCCCTTGAAAGAATACTCCAGAGATGTTGTGCACAATGATTCTCTTGTGTAGGAAAAGAGTTGGGGTTGTGAGGATATTTATAATAGAGTTTGAGGTTGTAGAGTTATGACAATAAATAAACGCGTTACGTGTTTCATTTATTTCATTAACTCTTATTGAGAACCCCCATGTTGAATAATTAATTCCTTGACATGTTCTCACGCTGATTATAATAAATATCATTTAATAAAACGATATTATATCCTCAAAATCCCGACTGGAAAAACTACACGGCGTGAAATAATAAATACACGATGTGTACTTGTTTTTCATTGAAAACTACACCGCGTGTACATTAAATGTACACGGCATGTATATCTTGTTTTCATTTATTCATTTCCTTTACAAAAAAAACTACACGACGTGTACATTTAATAATACATGGTGTGTACTTGTTTTATTTTATTTTTCCTCCATCATTTAAAACAACTTAGGATTCCTTGAATAATTATTAAACCACGTACGGGAATACTCTTTATTCAACTTGAGATACTTGGATACACTTAGTGTGTGACCCTCTAGGCCTCTTTCTCGTTGGCATTAGGCAGGCTTTCCTAAAGTCCAAGATTACTGTCTAGCAACGGGTCAAGGCACCCAAGAGAAAGAAGTTGACGCCGCATTGACGTATCACCTCATACGAACGCTTACTGTGTAATTTAATCCCTTTGTCTCAATATCTCATCAAGCTGGTTTCATGGAAGTGTCATAAACCTATATGCTTGATCCGTCGTTCTTTGAATACCTGAAATAAACTTGTCATTTACACCATGGCCATGGAATTTAATGCGACAGTTCTATTTCAATCGAAGGGCCGAGATATCAACTTCCATAAATAGAAGGGACAACTCCTTCATCGACTTATCCATTAACAACATGTCACTCGTGACACACCCAACGTACCCTACTTTCCGCCAACTATCTGCGTGACGGGTTTCGTCAGTAAATATAAGTGCGCGAGTCATGACATGAGTTAATGATAATATTCCAGTCTAAGGACCATTACACACGCTCGCAGATAGAAATATCTGATGACACCAAGACTTGCGGAATTACTACTGGAGGTTCAGTTCTCATAATCTCCCATCTTAAAGATTACCAAGTGCGAACTCCATGAGAGAGAGTCTCATCTTCTTACGAGTACTCGCACATGACGGTATGTATACTATGTGTCCTATCATAGTATGTCATCCAACCGCAGAACTTTATTTAAGAATATTGTTATATCATTTCAAGGTTCTCATCATAGCGGGGATCTTCTATGACCTTATTAATGCAACAAATATTCTAGGACATTATTATATTATAGTCATGAATAACAATGAACAATATATAATAATTGAACATTCATGTAATCAAAGTACAAAACAGTTGGTTTTGAGGACACCAACCGTTACAAACTCCCACTTAGACTAGAGCCAACTGCCTATGACTTTTAGTCTGCTAGACCTCACATGATGATCATGTTTCTGCTGAGTCAAGGATTTAGTCAATGGGTCTGACACGTTGTCTTCCGTGGAAATACTGATCACTGCAACTTCACCTCTCTGAGAAAAATACCTCAAGAGATGATACTTCCGAAGTATGTGCTTTATCCACTGATGTGACCTTGGCTCTTTTTCAAGTGCCACCGCTGCAGTATTATCACAATAGAGTGTGATAGGATCTTTACTTCTCAGTACAACGTCCAACTCTTGGACAAAGCTTCGCATCCATACTTCTTCTTTAGCTGCCTCAGAAGCTGCGATATACTCGGACTCCGCTATAGAATCTGCCACCACACTTTGTTTTGAGCTCTTCCAGCTCACTACACCTCCATTCAAACTGAAGATGTATCCAGTCTGCGACTTCATGTCACCTTGATCAGTCTGGAAACTAGCATTTACATGTCCTCTGATGACTAGTTCCTCATATTCTCCATAAACCCAGAACATATCCTTAGTATGCCTTAGATACTTAAGGATAGTCTTGACTGTCATCCAATGGCGGTATCCTGGATCATCTTGATATCTTCCTACCACACTTAATATGTAATCAACATATAGCCTCATACATAGCATAACATACATGACTGACCCAATCGCGGATGCGTAAGGGATCCTTTCCATCCTCTTTCTTTCCTCATGTGTCTGAGGATACATTTTCTTAGAAAGATGAATGCCATGTGACACTGGCAACAATCCCTTCTTGGACTGTTCCCTACTGAATCTCTTCAGTATCTTGTGAATGTATGTACTTTGACTCAGGCCCAACATTCTCTTGGATCTATTACGATGGATCTTGATCCCAAGAATATATGCCGCCTCTCCCAAGTCTTTCATGGAGAAGCATTTATGCAACCATGACTTAACTGACTATAAGACAGGTACTTCGTTTCCAATTAGCAATATGTCATCAACATATACTATTAGGAAAACGACTGCACTTCCACTAAACCTTTTGTAGACACAAGTCTCACATTTTTTCTTAACAAAGCCAAATTCTGTAACAGCTTCATCAAAACAAATGTTCCCTGACCTTGATGCTTTTTTTAATCCATAAATGGATTTATGCAACTTGCATACCTTGTTGGCATCATTTGGAGTCACAAACCCTTAAGGTTGTGTCATGTAGACATCTTCCTAGAGGTTCCCGTTAAGGAAAGCTGTTTTGAAATCCATTTGCCAAATTTCATAGTCATGGTAAGCAGCAATGGCCAATAGGATTATGATGGATTTTAGCATCGCAACCGGTGAAAAGGTTTCATCATAGTCAATTCCTTGACTTTTTCTAAAACCTTTTACAAACAGTCGTGCCTTATAGGTGCTGACTTTCCCCTCCATGTCCAGTTTGTTCTTGAATACCCATTTATTACCAATAGGTTTTACATCAACTGTAGGATCTACCAAAATCCAGACTTGGTTTTGGTACATGGAATCCATTTCAGAATTCATGGCTTAATTCCACTTGGAAACGTCTGTGCATTCAACTGCTTCCTTGTAGGTAAGAGGATCATTATTGTCAACCAATAATGAGTCACCATCCTCAGTGATAAGAAAACCATAT
Organism: Viscum album; assembly: GCA_963277665.1. Lineage (NCBI taxonomy): Eukaryota > Viridiplantae > Streptophyta > Magnoliopsida > Santalales > Viscaceae > Viscum > Viscum album. The sequence goes on from OY728138.1 coordinate 942,131,908, forward strand.
CGTTCTGGTTCTCTCACCTCTCTCGTGCTCCTACGCAGTTCTTGTGTCTCTGGATCAGATTGTTCTTCCATGGGGCTTTGTGGAATCTGTTCTTGTACCAACTCATGTGTATCTTGAGCCTCGACTTCATCAAAGTCTATCTCGCTCCCACTATATCCTTTGGAGATGTGCTCCCTCTCAAGGAATATGGCGTGTCTTGCCACTGTAACCTTTTTGTCTGAGGGGTTGTATATGTAATATCCCCTTGTTTCCTTAGGATATCCTATAAAGATATACTTTGTGCCTCGGGGCGCGAGATTGTTACCTGAAGAGGCCTTAACAAATGCTTCGCTACCCCACACATTTAAATTCGATAACATGGCTTTGCGTCCACTCCATAACTCGTATGGAATACCATTTATCAATTTAGTTGGTACTTGGTTTAGTATGTACACTTCTGTTTGTAATGCATATCCCCAAAAGGATAATAGAAGACTCGCATGACTCATCATTGATCTCACCATGTCCAACAGGGTGCGGTTCCTCCTTTCACTTACACCATTCCACTGCAGTGTGTAAGGAGGAGTGAGTTGAGATACAATCCCAAACTCTCGTAAGAAATCAATGAAGTCCTAATTAAGATATTCTCCTCCTCTATCTGAGCGGAGTTTCTTAATCTTCTTACCAAGCTGGTTCTCAACTTCATTATTGTATTCTTTGAACTGATCAAAATAATATGACTTATAACTCATTAAATAGATATATCCATATCTACTAAAATCATCAGTAAAAGTTATGAAGTACGAGAACCCACCCCTTGCTTCAACTGGAAATGGTCCACACACATCTGTGTGAACTAATTCTATAAGCTCTTTATCTCTTTCACCTTTCCCACTAAATGGGGATTTGGTCATTTTTCCTTGTAGACACGCATGACATACACCAAGTGGTTTTAGTTCGAAAGAACCTAAATACCCATCTTGATGTAATTTTGTCAAAAATTTCTCATTGACATGACCTAACCGGTGATGCCAAAGTTGGGTGTGGTATGAGTCATGTGAATTAACTTTGTTATCGATTTCCATTACTTGGTTTGTGTAGTCTAACACATAAAGGCCGTTATATAAATATTCCCAACCAAAACAAATGCTATATTTATAAAAATAGCAACATCCACTTCCAAACTTGAAGATTAATCCATCAGTATCTAATCTGGATACTGAAATAATGTTTTTGGTTACAGAGGGTACATAATAACATCCTTTCAAAACCAAGACCATCCCTGTAGGCAATGTGAGGTGGTAGTCCCCGACAGCTACATCAGTAAGTCTGGCTCCGTTGGCTGCTCGTAGATCTACCTCCCCTTGATCAATTTTCCTGAATCTACTTGGTTCCTGTATTTGGATACAGATGTGAGCAGCACAAGAAATATCTAATACCCAATTAGTAGAAACAGATAGATTGCATTCGATAACAAACGCACCTGAAGATTCCCCTTGCTTCCTTGGCTGGGTGGAGTTTTTCTTCCAGTGGCCCTTCTTGCCACATGCAAAACAAACAGCATCATGTTCCTTTGCCTCCCCTTTGATCTTCCTTTTCTTGGAAGGCCTTAAAGAAGATTTGGTCTTAAATATCTTCGCCTTCCCTTTCCTTTTATTCACCATGAGGACATAAGGATTTTCACACTTCATGTCAGTGTCCACTTGGAGAATGAGGATGAGAAGATCAAACAAAGACTTCTCAATGTTGTTCATATTGAAGTTCACAACAAAGTTTGAGAAGCTCTGGGGGAGTGATGCAAGAATGATATTGGTACCCAGTTCTTCGGGGAGTTTAAACCCTAGAACCTCCAAGCGCTCAATGTAGCCAATGAGATTGACTACATGAGGCCCAGCTGGGGCACCCTCTCCAAGCTTGCTCTGAAATAGAGCCTTGGAGATCTCAAACCTTTCCTGTCTTGCTCTCTCCTGGTATAGACCACAGAGATGCTCGAGCATGCTATAGGCATCCATGTCTTCATGAGACTTCATGAGCTCACTAGACATTGATGATAGCATCAAACATTGAATGTCGAGTGCATCGTTCAAATGTTGATCATAGACTAGGAAATATTCATCACTCGCCCCTGGGGAAGGGGAATCAGTAAGTGAGGACTCCAACACGTAAAACTTTCGTTCATGGCATAGGATAACCCGAAGGCTCTTAAACCATTCTTGAAAGTTACTGCCGGTGAGGATGTTGTCTTTATCCAGAATTGATCGCAGAGAAAAAGTGGTTGACGAGTTTGTCATCTTGATTCTACAATTTAAAAGAGAAGATTTATTAGTACTTTCTTGATTACATTTTTATGAGAAATAATAAATTAATTAATTCTCCTACTATTTTATCAAGTCCCAATGGCCCTCACCATTGAACTTGGAATGTCCAGTTTCTTTGACATTCTAGTGGCAAGGATCCATATTTCCCTTCGCATAACCCCAAAAAGGGTTGGTCAAGCTATTTGAAGGTATTTAGGTAGGCAAGTCTTTTCCAACTGTGAGCTTACAGTTCCTTGATCTGTTGAGTGGAATCCCCAATCCTGAAATCCTGAGTTGGATTTCCTCAAATTTTGCCTCCAATATTACACCAAGTCTAGAAAGGGCTACTTCTCTTGATGTAATATGGTTAAGTCAAACCGAAACCTTTTATAAGGGCTTATTTTATAAAAGTAAGTGTCCCAACAAGGGTTGGTCAAACACATAGTTTTATTGAGTCTTTCCCTTAATCAGGTAACATAAGGCTTGGTCTGACTTAATATCGTATTGAGGGATTTTATTCCTTTATGCGTAGTTTCACATTATTACATGCTTGTTAATATTAAGTGATTCTTTCTTAAGTGATTAAACATGTTCTGATAATTTTTACGCATAGTTCGGTTTTTATTTTATTCCATCTTTGCATGCTTGTTCATTTTATTAATTATGTGATTTCAACAACACATACATAATAAATAAACCATGCAATCAGACAGAAATAAAATAATATGGAATGATCATGAGATTATATTGGTTATATTATCTAGCGGTTTTGATAAGCTAACCATGACCTAGGGAAAACACCTTGAACCTGTTGGTTCATGTTTTGAAGCTCCCACCTGTCCACCTTTGTATCTTCTTGCGTCGGTTTCACCTCGACTTCGGGATTTGAACCATCTCCTCTGGCTTGGGAGATCCTCCATTACATGGGTTTACATTAAAGAAACCATGGGCACGCAGGCCCTACATTTTATTGGAAGAAGGCTCATAGGACAACAAATTTAAATTAAATAAATTTAAATGAAACCATACACATACAAAGGGTCTTTGGTCTAGCTCATGATCATCCACAGCATGCAACGACATTTACGCATATTTAGAATTCAAATTATTTTAATCGCTCTTTCATTTAAGATAAGTCGCACTCGAATTCAATTAATTATGATCTTATAATTAATCAATTCTTTATCTTAAATTACTTTCTGAATTATCTTGAGATTCTTCTCATCCATATTCTTTGTGCGGGTCTTTGTACATTGGAGGAAACCTGGTGAAATTCCATTTCTGGAAAGTACACGGCGTGTAGTTTATAATTACACGGTGTGTATTTCTTTTCACCCTTTATCCAAAGTACACGCCGGGGCTTTGGCGTGTTTTCTTTACTTTGGAAATTTTGGAGTACACGACTTGTAGATAAATCATACATGGCGTGTACTTCATTGTTACGCGGTAACCATCCTGGCGATCCTGTGTATGCGGTACGCGACTTATCTTTGTACACGGTTTCACCTAGGTCGGAACAGACTACACGGCGTGTTGCTCCAACATAAATGCCGTGTATTCCGGTTTCCACGCACCGTTAAATTCTGGTCAACACGACGTGATTAAAACTTAGGCATAATCAATTCACATGGCATGGTTTGGCGGACCAGTGTTGGTTCGTTGAACCTAAGTACACGACCTATAGTTTTAAGTACACGCCGTGTAATCCCGTGTTGTACAGACAGAAAGAGAGACTCCTCCAGATGAGTTCCTCATTTTTATTTTAATCAAAATTATAATTAAAAGGCCGTTTCTGTGATATGAATCGAGAAACGGAGGAAGAACAGATCTCATTTATTCAGATTTATAGAACGATTTATTTCGAATTGAATCAAATATAAATGCGTAAATTATCAACGAAAATTAAATAACTATAATCAACGTTGTAACCTCCCTCTGATACCATTTTAAGGTTCCGGGCGTAGCGGAAGCACATGGGTGGATGTGCCCACTTGGCTTTTTGTCATTAGAAATGATCAATCTGGGATCAATACGACGATAAATGCTAGTCTCCATGGATCGAATCACAGAAAAAGACAAAGAAGATGGTTTGTCCCAGAACCACAAACAAGGATCGTTACAGGTTGATTATAATTAGTTTAATTAATTATAAAGAAATACCTTTTGGGGGTTATTTTATCATTGATGTTATCAATCACGTTGTCGATGTGATCCATCGTTGCGTCGCAGAAGCCCAGTGTAGACTCCCTCTAGCAGTGATCCACACGTGTACCTCGTATCTATGGAAGTCGCCAAAGGATTATCCGGGTGCTAGCATGGAGGAGACTTTGCTTGCGTTGTCCGCCTTAGATCGTCTTGATCCGATGAAAGAGGATCTCTCTCGGTCTTGAGAGCGTTCTTGGAGGAAGAGGTTCTTTCTTCCTTGAAAGAATTCTCCAGAGATGTTGTGCACAACGATTCTCTTGTGTAGGAAAAGAGTTGGGGTTTTGAGGATATTTATAATCGAGTTTGAGGTTGTAGAGTTATGACAATAAATAAACGCGTTACGCATTTCATTTATTTCATTAACTCTTATTGAAAACCCCCATGTCGAAAAATTAATTCCTTGACATGCGCTCATGCTGATTATAATAAATATCATTTAATAAAACGATATTATGTCCTCAAAATTCCGACTGGAAAAACTACACGGAGTGTAATAATAAATACACAGCATGTACTTGTTTTTCATTGAAAACTACATGGCGTGTACATTAAATGTACACAGCGTGTATATCTTGTTTTCATTTATTCATTTCCTTTCCAAAATAAAACTACACGGCATGCACATTTAATAATACACGACATGTAATTGTTTTATTTTATTTTTCCTCCATCATTTAATACAACTTAGGCTTACTTGAATAATTATTAAACCACGTATGGGAATAATCTTTATTCAACTTGAGATACTTGGATACATTTAGTGTGTGACCCTCTAGGCCTCTTTCTCGTTGGCATTAGGCAGGCTTGCCTAAAGTCCAAGATTACTGTCTAGCAACGGGTCAAGGCACCCAAGAGAAAGAAGTTGACGTCACATTGACGTATCACCTCATACGAATACTTACTGTGTAATTTAATCCCTTTGTCTCAATATCTCATCAAGAAGGTTTCATGGAAGTGTCATAAAACTATATGCTTGATCCGTTGTTCTTTGACTACCTAAAATAAACTCGTCGTTTACACCATGTCCATGGAATTTAATGCGATAGTTCTATTTCAATCAAAGGGCCAGGATATCAACTTCCATAAATAGAAGGGACAAATCCTTCATCGACTTATCCATTAACAACATGTCACTCATGATGCACCCAACGTACCCTACTTTCCGCCACCTGTCTGCATGGCGGTTTTCATCAGTAAATCTAAGTGCACGAGTCATGACATGAGTTAATGATAATCTTCCAGTATAAGGACCCTTACACATGCTCACAGATAGCAATATCTGATGACACCAAGACATGAAGAATTACTAACGGTGGGTCAATTCTCATAATCTCCCATCTTGGAGATTACCAAGTGCGAACTCCATGAGAGAGAGTCTCATCTTCTTATGAGTACTCGCACATGATGGTCTGTATACTATGTGTCCTATCATAATATGTTATCCAACCGCAGAACTTTATTTAAGAATATTGTTATAGCATTTCAAGGTTTTCATCATAGCGGGGATCTGCTATGACCTTATTAATGCAACAAATATTCCAGGACATTATTATATTATATTCATGCAGAACAATGAACAATATATAATAAGTGAACATTCATGTAATAAAAGTACAAAATAGTTGGTTCTGAGGACACCAACCCTTACACTTAAGACAATTCACATTTTCATTAAAAGCCTCATGAAAGATTTAAGAGTAAATACTTCCTCAAAGAAAACATTTTATGATTATAGATTATATGCACAATCTTTTCAATTTATGTTAGATATTTTACAAGTTTGGAATTATGTATTGCGATTCATAAACTAACCTAGTGTATGCCATTGTTTAGAAATGACACCTAGCAGAAGGAATGGGAATTCCAGCAATACGCATGATCAAAAGATTAAGAAGGATCATATATTTCATGGTATTAAACCAACATTTAAAAGTGAAATAGTCTCCCACATATTCTCATTATATGAATAAATAGTATCATGTGTTAATAAGATAAGTAAAAAATTATTTGAGTCCTATGGATTTGAAGAGAAGCAAGAGAAGAAAAGGATGGAAGAGGGGAAAGAAGGAGTTTCCCATATGTGATAACTATGGAAAGAATAACCTTGGTAAATATTTGAAGGGAATAAGAGCTTGTTATAAGTGTGGAGAAAAAGGACACCAAGTACGTGATTGCAAGGGTAAGAAAAATGTTTCCAATGTACAATGATTCATGTGCAAGGAGTTGAGACACCACACGAATCAATCATCAGAGTATACCACCAATGATGCTGTTGGATAATAATCAAGTTATGATATTACCATATATGAAGAGTAATGACTAGTGTTCTTATGTTTATATTAAATAATTATGTCATTTGAGTATTGTATCAATGATGTAATGGTTATAATAATTATGAAGTATATAAGGACTGTACTGCAGTACTATTTCATTTAGGACTTGAGATTGTGTGGAACCAAAAAATGTGACTCAATAGGAGGTTATTTTTTTTGGAAAATATATGGTTGATAGAAAGATAAACCATAATATGGCTCTGATACTGAGGTAGTGATTTTGGAATAATATAAGATTTATTTGGATAAATTATATTGGATATTCTTGACTACCTTGAAACTGATTAATGATTTGTATATTCCATCATTGTTGGAGTTTACAAATTTTTTGTATAGAAGGAGTATATCCAGTATTCTATAAGGAATAAGGGAGCATGAATGTAATCAATAAGGTTTTATGTTAATTTAGGGTGTTATTGTAACACCCCAGGTAAATAAAGAATATGAAATTTTCATATTTATCCATATTTTTGAATAAAATATTAATATGAATTTAAAGGGGACTATATGCTCGATGGCGTACCCAACACGCAACAACAAGTTTCTTGGGAATCTTACGTTGCACTCTAATAATAAAATAATATTATTTTAAATGGTAGTTAACGCCTAGCCGTTGTAATGGTGGGAATGAATAGAACTAACTACAAAATGATTATATATGTTTGTCAAATATTTTTACTTTTTATAATAAATGTTAGAGAATTAAAAATGCGAATGAATCCAATTTTAAGCGTAAACATTCTAATATTCTTTAAAAGGTCGATTAAACGCCTTTTGATGGAGAACATCTTTTAAATATACTTTTTGACAATATTATGTGTTATATTTGACAAAATAAAACTCTTCTTTAGAATCGGGACATCAAAATTTACTTTGTGTATTTTTTTGGTATTTTTCCAAAAAAGTTCAATTTTTAATGAATAGTGAAAAATGTTGTATTTTAATTCAAAACCTCTTTTTAATCTAATTTATTTATATGAATAGATTATCTTTTGAATTGGTTTTAAAGTGAAATTAGAATATATTTTTACTATTTAATACAATAGTGTTCGTTGGAATTAATTTCACTTTGAAATTGGACTTAAACTAGTGTCAATCTTTTGATACTTATTGTTTCATAAAAACACGCTATTTTCTCTGACAGCGGGAATTAATTATTAAATTAATTAATGCAACTAATATGTTTTGAATTTTGTAAAATAGACATCATTTTTGAATTCAGAATATCAAATATATCTTAGGGTGAAGTTTTGGTATTTTTCTGAAAAACTTCAATTTTTGATGAATAGTGAAACCACTAAGTGGTACTTATAAAAACTGATTTTCCGTTTAAATGAAATTTTGCCATCATTGTGTGTTGAATTTTAAAAATCCGACATATATGGTTGTCATTAAGAAGTAAAATGTGGTTCAATGGGATTAAAATAATTTTTTGTTGAATAGTAACTTATTAAGTTTTGAATCGCGATTAGAGGTAATTAGTGTAGTTTAAGATAAGAATAATGTTTTAATAAAATAAAATGACCTAGAAACAAGTCCTACCCTCATTGGATGAGTCATGTCCGATCAAGACAATCCATGGGTCAACTTGGGGACCCCATGGAGCCACTTTGGTTGGAAAATGACATAAATACCTTTTTATTTAATGTTAAAGTAAAAATGACACAAACATGAGATGTTTTACTAAAACAATTTTTACATGGGGTTATACAAGTCAGATTTTTGACTATAAATAATCATTGGAAATATAAAAATATTTCCTACATCATAGTATTTGTTTTATAATTTTTAGATGTAAAATAAATTAAATTATTTATGACATCATGATGATGAAGCGATGACCTCATTATTTAACGATTTAAATAAAATGGAAAGATAATGTAATATCTAAGACCTACACATGTCCAAAACCTATTGGATGAGTGGATTCAGAACCCTTATCACCTTATCCTCGAATTATATCAATGTGGGACCTCTTAAATCTGAATATCATTTTAAAATAAAGTGACTTTTCTTTACTTTCCAAGAGTGCCCCTCCTCTCCTCTTATAAAAGGCCCCCACCTCTACCTCCTTACCCACACTCCCAAAGCCTCTGGCTCGGACAAACCCTGCCCATTTTATCTATAAACTTCCCTATCTTACTCCTTGAATCCTCAATTTGGGAAAAAGTCTTCCCAAGGAATCCTTTTATCTCAAACCAAAGGGAGTTACCCGATTTTAAGGTAATGTCTTCACTTGAGTCCTTTGGTTTTATTTTGATTCTCCAACCCCTAAAATCTTTTTATTCATTTATTTTGTAAAAAATATAGTATCTTCAATATACTAGGATGTTTTTATAAGAAGGTTTTGAGCTACACTTACACACACCTACATCTAATGGTTAAAGAACATACTGTTTCCGTGGATGACGAATTTCTGCCTCCCGAAACGATGATTGTTCAACATTCTTCTAACACCTTCAAAGGTGGACATTAAGATGACACTATATTTATATATGATATCTAATATGTTTATGTTTTACTTATGATTCTTTATTTTTCATTTATGGAATACCTTTATGGTTTCCATTATGGGTAAACGTGATATCTTTATTTAAGGAAGTGCGGACTATCGCCCCCTCAAAGTGATTTGATTCGTTAATACCATATGTGGTACGTATAAAGGATATATTTAATGATATTATATATGATACCATGCTGAAATTAAAATACTATTATGTATCATTATGTTTTAATTCCATTAAATATGAAATAGAAATGGAAGTAGCGTTCATGCGTACATACGGCTTACCGTCTCCATGAACGGTGCATTTCATTTCTTAACTCTAAATGTTATGTAATATTATAAATGCATGAATATACTGGATATATATGATATATATGATATATACATCATGAATACAATTCTGGATATAATGAACCTTTGACCACACAAATAACATGTAATTATAAGAAGTCCACTTTCGACTTAAGAACCAAGTATCGACAAAACAAACATTATTAACTTAAATGATTACATAATGTCTATGACATGGTAATAAGTGATATAAAAGGAATAATTAACTTGAAAAAGTTTCTTAAGGAAGTATAAATTAACTCAAGTTTATTATTCAGGAGATTAAAGAACGATCAAGTCAAGTCGGACCCGAGGTAAGGGATCTTACCCCTCTCTTTCTTTTTAAGTACACTCTTTTATGTCATTCCTTCTAAAGCTCATATTTCTTGTTATTGGGATGTTATTTTATATTAATATTACTGTAATTTTTATGTTCATATGATGAGAGACCCTATTCTCTCTCATCAATCCATTTTGGAAGTTTTGAGTGGCGCCGTTAGGCTGCCGAATTTTCGTAAGAGATCTAACCTCTCTCTTTCTTTTAAAGTACTCTCCTTTATGTAACTTCTTTTAAGATCCTATTTGTTATAATGAGGGATGTTATTTTATATTACTATTGATGTAAATTTTATTTAAATGTGATGAGATACCCTATTTGATCTCATCAATCCATTTTTGGAAGTTTTAAGTGGCGCCGTTAGGCTGCCGAGTTTTCGTAAGGGATTTTTCATCTCACTTCTATTCCTGTGAGATTTATGCTACATTTTCCACAATTTCCTTTGAGTGGTGTATGTACTGCCCATTATTATACACTTTGTGTAGTATAATTTCATTTATGGGTATTCACATCCTCATTGTATGACCCTTCTTCCATGGGGTGTACGTTTCCAAAGTTACCCAACTCGGTAAGGGGACCTTTCACCCTCCTTTTTTAAAAAAAAGACTTCTTTTGTTATGTCTTTTAATTCACATACTATTATGTTGGGATATGTTCTTCTATATCCTTATTTATGTAAATTTTATGTCCAAGTGATGATACCCCCTTTATCTCTCTCATCAACGCTTTTTGTAAAATTTTATGTGACGCCGCTAGGCTGTCGAATTTTACCAAGGGAACTTCTTAACCCAATTTCGATTTCTTTGGGTTCAACATGTAGTTATTGAATATGTAATCATTTTAATATGTGTGAATAACCTTTGATTGTTTTACACTTAATATCCAATTATATTGGGTGTATGTATATTTTTCACACATAATTAAGAGATTAATTTATCCTTAATTTAAGGATACCTTCTTTATAATGGATTTCATCTCATTTTACATTTCTTTTGAGACTTCATTGTTGTTATGCACCAATTCACTCTTATATGGTGTGTATACTATCCTTTGACATATTATATCATGAATCCTTTTATTCTCATGATATTATAATGTTCGTATTAAATGTTATTCCACTATTATTTTTATTCAAGAGTCTCTCATTTTGTTAAAAACTATTTAGCAAAAATATCGTTTTAAATGTTTTAAATATTTATTATTCTAAATATTTATCTTTAATGTCCATGTTTTTAAAATGGTTTTCAGTATTTATTTATATGTACATTAATGTTTTAAAATTATAATTCCATTAAAAGCTTCAAAATGGTATGGGACACTTTGATTCAAAAATCTCTTTAAAATGGTTTTTGAAAATGGATTGATCAATTCAATATCTGGGAATTACTTATTGTGATTGAAAATGAAATGTTGTTATTGAAATGTTTATATTTTCAATATTTTATGTGTAATGATGGTACTTGGACATTTTACGGGTGGTTACGTGATAAACCATATGACGGGTGGTGCCGTGAATACCAGGACGGGTGGTTACGTTATAACCTCCAATGCATTGGGTATGGAAGTCGGCCGTATGGCTATTACATTAAGTATGTATGGAAGTCGGCCGAATGGATATTCCATTAAGTGATATGTGTGGAAGTTGACCTTATGGTTATTCCACTTAAGTATGTTTATGTCCCAAGTTACCTTTATATGTTATGTGATCTTTATATGGGTTTTATGGTAATCTTTTGGTTATAGAATGGTAAGTAATGAACTTTTATTCAGTGAAGAGTTTTTTTACTACTTAGAAAAGGTGAAAAGTATTAATTTGTTAAAGTATACATGGTTTACTTGTTGTTTTGAAAAAACTAACAGTTTTCATTCTTTGTGTATCCCTTACTGAGATTTTTATGCTCATCCCAAGTTTTTGAAATGTTTTCACAGGACTTAACGTGGAATAAGGTCAAGGATGGGAACAAGGGAAAATCATGCTACCAAAAACATGGAACTAGACATGTTTCGTTTTAAGAATTTTTATTTTATGGAAACTTAGTAGAAGTTTCTACTTTGTAATCTTTTGAGATGTAATAGTTATTTCCTAATTCTCTAAAACTCTAAAACTGAAAATATCCTCAATGTGAATTATTAATTTAATTCAATATTAAGTAAGGTTTAAGGCTGGGGCCTTATAGTTGGTATCAAAGGTTGGTTTAGATAACTTTAGAGGTTAGGGTATTCTTTAAGCATAAGTGACATTACCATAATGGTTAGGATTTCAGAAAGAGTCATAGTTTTTAGATAAAATGAATGAGTAAGTATATATTCCTCATTAGTACATGATGGTTTTGTTGATATACTCACACTGACCCTTTTTGGTTTTAGTAAATGGCTGGATCTAGTAGGCACCAAAGTAACAGTGGATGTGAAGGAAACTGTGACAGTTTTCTGAGTGAGTAGCTGAATGATATGGGAGCTGCAATGAGAACTCTTGTGTTTATCCTCAACCAACTATCTGGAGTTATGATTGACCACCTAAACCTTGGTGATTTCTATAAGGCATCATATATGCGAGAAACAAATCCCTACATAACTACAGGTAATAATCATAAAGGTAAGTGTGTACAAAAACCTATGTGTCAAAGATGTGGAAATAAACACCTAGGAAAATGTTTCAAAGGGACAGAAATATGCTATAGATGTGGAAATGAAGGTCATAAAGCAAGAACCTGCCATGGAAAAAGGAAGCATCCAGTTGACTCGAGGAAAGGGAAAGAAGTTCTTTCTGAGGGATCAATTTAATGTTTTAAATGTGGTGTTCATGGTCATTATGCAAAAACATGTCCTATGAAGAAGTTTCGTGAATGGGATCACCAAGATCGTACAAATGTTCGTTTACCAATACCTAATGCCATTCTGATTAAGGATGAAGAAACTAAAAATGACCAATCAAAGGTATGGATTATTTCATAACTATTGTTTTCCTATTTTGGAATCTTAGGATATGATTCATGATTTTGTTTGTAGGAAAGAAGTATTTCAGAATAAGTTGGAAAGGAATGGTTAATGGATCATGAAGAATGTTGAGTGAGTAAGATGTCAACATATAAGGGATTCAAGAGTTATGGTGAAATTCTTAAGAGTATTAATTCTCTTTTGATGATGGGGTTACATTAGAAGACTTTTTATAGTATGTGTAACCGTGATGTTTAATATATGAAAATTTTATTCAAGGAATAGTTACCTTTTATTTTGTGGACATAGTTATAAAGAACCATTTGGGTTTATATGATCCTTACTTTTGAGGTAATTATGGGTTACTATATGTTATTATTGAAGTGAAAGGAATGAGATAAAATTGAGGTTAAATTATGTTATGGTTATTTTTGATGATTTTATCCCTTTTTGGGGGATGATTTGAGAATTATATAGTTTTGGAAAAGGACAAAACGCAGACCGTGTGACTACCCGTCATGTCGGACAAAGATGCGGGAATCGAACCCACAACCAAAGTGCGACTGGTATTTATCGCCTATAACTGGACTACGTGAAGTCCCTGGTTAGTTTGACTGATTATTTTTAGTTATATGATTTTATGAATTAAGAGTAAGTTGATTTTGGGTTATTTATGAAAATGATTAACCTATCATGGAGGATATGTGATTAGGTTAATTACTTTTCAATACGAGACGTTAGGAGCAATTGATGTTGTTTGGTGATAAATGTTACGATTTAACTTGGAAGACTATGTGATTAAATCCTTCAAATATTTGGGTTTCAATCTTAGTTTGGTTTACTTTGAAGAATTTTATGGACAAATTGTTTATCGGATGGTCCTCGTTGAACTTTGGGTTTTGTTGGACAAATTTTGGAGATTAAGAATAGATTTGTTTTTTTTTTAAAAAAAGGATTATACTTTTTGGGTATTATCTGATCTTTTACTAACCTTTTTGGTTTTTGTTTTGGTTAGATTCTAAAGAAATGGGAAGTATATAGTTCTCTATTATGGATTAGGTGATTCTCTAGAAATTGATTATAGTACTCTTAATGCGAACAAGTCTTCCTGAATACTCGTCTTTTGGAGAAAATATGAGTTTGATTAAGGAATCTAGTAAAAGTTGAAAGTCAACATGATAAGTGATTATGTTTCCTTATGAATAAATTCCTCAATAAAAAGTAACTTAAAACAAAAATGTTGTCTATTAACTTTTCCTACTGGGGAATCGAATACCGTTTAACCCATCACAAGTTTGTGATTTTCGTATGGTTAACTTTCTTCTAGACATGTTTACTATCACTATCCCTCAAGAACACGACCCTTTGCTTTTTCTTCCATTTCCATGTTTTCCTACACGAAATCCTATTAAGGGTTAACTCTGGTGACCTCTTTACTTATCTTTCTTTATTTTAAAGTGATTGTTTTACCGACTCCTGTTCCGATGTGGGACTTTCAAGGATGTTTCCAAGCTCAATTTTAAAAATTGCGAGGACGCAATTCCCAAAAGGAGGGAAGGATGTAACACCCCAGGTAAATAAAGAATATGAAATTTTCATATTTATCCATATTTGTGAATAAAATATTAATATGACTTTAAAGGGGACGCTATGCTCGATGGCGTACCCAACACACAACAACGAGTTTCTTGGTAATCTTACGTTGCACTCTAATAATAAAATAATATTATTTTAAATGGTAGTTAACGCCTAGCCGTTGTAATGGCGGGAATGAATATAACTAACTACAAAATTATTATTTATGTTTGTCAAATATTTTTACTTTTTATAATAAATGTTAGAGAATTAAAAATGCAAATGAATCCAATTTTAAGCGTAAACATTCTAATATTCTTTAAAAGGTCGATTAAACGCCTTTTGATGGAGAACATCTTTTAAATCCACCTTTTGACAATATTATGTGTTATATTTGACAAAATAAAACTCTTCTTTAGAATCAGGACATCAAAATTTACATTGTGTAAATTTTTGGTCTTTTTCCAAAAAAGTTCAATTTTTAATAAATAGTGAAAAATGTTGTATTTTAATTCAAAACCTCTTTTTAATCTAATTTATTTATATGATTATATTATCTTTTGAATTTGTTTTAAAGTGAAATTAGAATATATTTTTACCATTTAATACAATAGTGGTCGTTGGAATTAATTTCACTTTGAAATTGGACTTAAACTAGTGTCAATCTTTTGATACTTATTGTTTCATGAAAACACGCTATTTGCTCTGACAGCGGAATTAATTATTAAATTAATTAATGAAACTAATATGTTTTGAATTTTATAAAATATAAATCATTTTTGAATTCGGAATATCAAATATAGCTTAGGGTTAAGTTTTGGTATTTTTCTGAAAAACTTCAATTTTTGATGAATAGTGAAACCACTAAGTGGTACTTATAAAAACTGATTTTCCGTTTAAATGAAATTTTGACATCATTGTGTGTTGAATTTAAAAAATCCAACATATATGGTTGTCATTAAGAAGTAAAATGTGGTTCAATGGGATTAAAATAATTTTTTGGTGAATAGTAACTTATTAAGTTTTGAATCGCGATTGGAGGTAATTAGTGTAGTTTAAGGTAAGAATAATGTTTTAATAAAATAAAATAACCTAGACACATGTCCTACCCTCATTTTATGAGTCATGTCCGACCAAGACAATCCATGAGTCAACTTGGGGACCCCATGGAGCCACTTTGGTTGGAAAATGACATAAATACCTTTTTATTTAATGTTAAAGTAAAAATGACACAAACATGAGATGTTTTACTAAAACAATTTTTACATGGGGTTATACAAGTCATATTTTTGACTATAAATAGTCATTGGAAATCTAAAAAGATTTTATACATCATAGTCTTTTTTTTATAATTTTTAGACGTTAAATAAATTAAATTATTTATGACATCATGATGATGCAGCGATGACCTCATTATTTAACGATTTAAATAAAATGGAAAGATAATGTAATATCTAAGACCTAAACATGTCCAAAAACTATTGGATGAGTGGATTTCAAACCCTTATCACATTATCCTAGAATTATATTAATGTGGTACCTCTTAAATCCGAATATCATTTTAAAATAAAGCGACTTTTCTTTACTTTCCAAGAGTGCCCCTCCTCTCCTCTTATAAAATGCCCCCACCTCTACCTCCTTACCCACACTCCCAAAGCCTTTGTCTCAGCCAACCCCTGCCCATTTTGTCTCTTCACTTCCCTCTATTACTCCTTGAAGCCTCACTTTGGGCAGAAGTCTTCTCAAGTAAGCCTTTGAGCTCAAACCAAAGAGAGTTACCCGATTTTAAGGTAATGTCTTCACTTGTGTCCTTTGGTTTTATTTTGCTTCTCCAACCCCCTAAACTCTGTTTATTCATTTATTTTGTAACAAATACAGTATCTTCAATATACTAGTATGTTGTTATAAGAAGGTTTCGAGCTACACTTACACACACCTACATCTAATGGTTAAAGAACATACTGTTTCCATGGATGACGAATTTCTGCCTCCCGAAACGATGATTGTTCAAAATTCTTCTAACACCTTAAAAGGTGGACATTAAGATGAAAATATATTTATATATGATATCTAATATGTTTAAGTTTTACTTATTCTTCTGTATTTTTCATTTATGGCATACCTTTATGGTTTCCATTATGGGTAAACGCGATATCTTCATTTAAGGAAGTGCGGACTACCGCCCCCTCAAAGTGATTTGATTCGTTAATACCATATGTGGTACGTATAAAGGATATATTTAATGATATTATATATGATACCATACTGTAATTAAAATACTATTATGTATCATTATGTTTTAATTCCATTAAATATGAAATAGAAATGGAAGTAGCGTTCATGCGTACGTACGACTTACCGTCTCCATGAACGGTGCATTTCATTTTTTAACTCTAAATGTTATGTAATATTATAAATGCATGAATATACTGGATATATATGATATATATGATATATAAATCATGAATACAATTTTGGATATAATTAACCTTTTACCACACGAACAACATGTAATTGTAAGAAGTCCACTTTCGACTTAAGAACCAAGTATCGACAAAACAAACATTATTAACTTAAATGATTACATAATGTCTATGACATGTTAATAAGTGATATAAAAGGAATAATGAACTTGAAAAAGGTTCTTAAGGAAGTATAAATTAACTCAAGTTTATTATTCAGGAGATTAAAGAACGATCGAGTCAAGTCGGACTCGAGGTAAGGGATCTTACTCCTCTCTTTCTTTTTAAGTACACTCTTTTATGTCATTCCTTCTAAAGCTCATATTTCTTGTTATTGGGATGTTCTTTTATATTAATATTAATTTAATTTTTATGTTCATATGATGAGAGACCCTATTCTATCTCATCAATCCATTTTGGAAGTTTTGAGTGGCGCCGTTAGGCTGCCAAATTTTCGTAAGAGATCTAACCTCTCTCTTTCTTTTAAAGTACTCTCCTTTATGTAACTTCTTTTAAGATCCTCTTTGTTATAACGGGGGATGTTCTTTTATATTCCTCTTGCTGTAAATTTTATTTAAATGTTATGAGATACCCTATTTTATCTCATCAATCCATTTTTGGAAGTTTTAAGTGGCGCTGTTAGGCTGCCGAGTTTTCGTAAGAGATTTTTCATCTCACTTCTATTCCCGTGAGATTTATACTACATTTGCCACAATTTCCTTTGAGTGGTGTATGTAATTCCAATTATTATACACTTTGTGTAGTATAATTTCATTTATGGGTATTCACATCCTCATTGTATGACCCTTCTTCCATGGGGTGTACGTTTCGAAAGTTACCCAACTCTGTAAGGGGACCTTTCACCCTCCTTTTTTTTTATAAAAAGACTTCTTTTGTTATGTCTTTTAATTCACATACTATTATGTTGGGATATTTTCTTCTATATCCTTATTTATTTAAATTTTATGTCCAAGTGATGATACCCCCTTTATCTCTCTCATCAACCCTTTTTGTAAAATTTTATGTGACGCCGTTAGGCTGTCGAATTTTACCAAGGGAACTTCTTAACCCAATTTCGATTTCTTTAGGTTCAACATGTAGTTATTGAATATTTCATCCTTTGAATATGTGTGAATAACCTTTGATTGTTTTACACTTAATATCCATTTATATTGGGTGTATTTATATTTGTCACACATAATTAAGAGATTGATTTATCCTTAATTTAAGGATACCTTCTTTATAATGGATTTCATCTCATTTTACATTTCTTTTGAGATTTCATTGTTGTTATGCACAAATTCACTCTTATATGGTGTGTATACAGTCCTTTGACATATTATATCATGAATCCTTTTATTCTAATTATATTATAATGTTCGTATTAAATGTTATTCCACTATTATTTTTATTCAAGAGTCTCTCATTTTGTTAAAAACTATTTAACAAAAATATCATTTTAAATGTTTTAAAGATTTATTATTCTAAATCTTTATCTTTAATGTCCATGTTTTTAAAATGGTTTTCAGTATTTATTTATATGGACATTAATGTTTTAAAATTATAATTCCATTAAAAGCTTCAAAATGGTATGGGACACTTTGATTCAAAAATCTCTTTAAAATGGTTTTTGAAAATGGATTGATCAATTCAATATCTGGGAATTACTTATTGTGATTGAAAATGAAATGTTGTTATTGAAATGTTTATATTTTCAATATTTTATGTGTAATGATGGTACTTGGACATTTTACGGGTGGTTACGTGATAAACCATATGACGGGTGGTGCCGTGAATACCAGGACGGATGGTTACGTTATAACCTCCAATGCATTGGGTATGGAAGTCGGCCGTATGGCTATTCCATTAAGTATGTATGGAAGTCATCCAAATGGCTATTCCATTAAGTGATATCTGTGGAAGTCGACCTTATGGTTATTCCACTTAAGTATGTTTATGTCCCAAGTTACCTTTATATGTTATGTGATCTTTATATGGGTTTTATGGTAATCTTTTGGTTATAGAATGGTAAGTAATGAACTTTTATTCAGTGAAGAGTTTTTTTTACTACTTCAAAAAGGTGAAATGTATTACTTTGTTAAAGTATACATGGTTTACTTGTTGTTTTGAAAAAACTAACAGTTTTCATTCTTTGTGTATCCCTTACTGAGATTTTTATGCTCATCCCATGTTTTTGAAATGTTTTCACAGGACTTAACGTGGAATAGGGTCAAGGATGGGATCAAGGGAAAGTCATGCTACCAAAAACATGGAACTAGACATGTTTCGTTTTAAGAGTTTTTATTTTATGGGAACTTAGTAGAAGTTTCTACTTTGTAATCTTTTGAGATGTAATAGTTATGTCCTAATTCTCTAAAAATCTAAACCTGAAAAGATCCTCAATGTGAATTATTAATTTAATTCAATATTAAGTAAGGTTTAAGGTTGGGGCCTTATAGTTATAGTGTTTTAAAAGAATACATGATGAAGGTATTCACATGTTATTATGTGGAAAAAAGAATCTTTATTGTGTTTACCTTCCATATAAATTTTGGACTGTGAGTTTGGACAGAAGTATTTTGGATAAGTCTAAAGGTTGGAATCGATTAAGTTTGACTTTGGATACTATTGTTATGGTTAAATCATTTGTTGAGATTATTTTTGGATTGTCATAAAAAGGAAAACCTGGAGGTTGGGCGACAACCCGTCACGTCCGGCAAGGCCATGAGACTTGAACCCGCAACCAAAGGGCGACAAGGGTGGATCACCTACCACTGGCATACGTGATGTCCTGGTTTGTATAATTTAGTTGTTTTAATAGTATGAAAAATGAATTATAAATTCATTATTTTTGGAACACTATACGATTAGGATAAATAGAATATTTTTGAATTCTATTATCTTTTGGAGTAAAAGATTAGTTTGTGGTAGGAATTAGTTGAAGGATGAAACTCTACTGGTCAAGTATATTTTTTCCCTCTTATTATATGAATAAATTAATTCTTAAACATTAGGGAAGGTATCTTAAAACAAAAAATGTGTCATCCTAATACCTTATGTTTTTTTGAACCGATGATATTTTAAATCATCATAGATTTATGGCTTTGAGGTCCTCAATTTTACACTTGTTTGTGATTGATGACCTCAAACAATCCCTATAAATATTTACGTTTTCCCTCCAATTATTTGTCTCTAATTTCCACCAATATTATTCTAATCGATATCATAATTTGGTGGCAAATTTTTCATTTTCCTTTCCCTCTTTTTAATGCTAAATTTTATTAACCCAATTTCTGATGTGGGTTTTCCGCAAAGATATTTTTCTATTTTTAAACATTTATTTTCGAAGAACAATTTCAAATTGAGAGGACACAATTTATTGAAGTAGGGTAGAATGTAACACCCCAAGATTTCATAGTACGTTATCTCATTAAAGTAATTCAATAGCTTGTGCTACACGCGACACCAAGTTCGAGCACACCATAACTTACCAAAATAGCCGTAAAAAAAAACAGTTATGGATAGTATTAACTGAATTTTGAATCTTATATACTATATATAATTTTAACATCCATATTATGTGTTTCTTAGACATAATATAAGAACAAATTCATATTTTCAGATAAAAGAAGTATTTTTAAAAAAAATGAATTTTTACCGCCTTTTAATGGCGAACCCTTTTGAAAACCAATAATTAACAATTTTATATACTCAAATTAATGAAATTAAATTCTTCTTTATAAGCGGGACATAAAAATTTAGTTTGGATAAATTTTTGGTACTTTTCTGATAACTTTCATATTTTGATGAATAGTGAAAAAATACTATGTTTTAATTGAAAACAACTTTTTTAATCGAAATAATTTATAGTGTTAAATTATGCATTTTAATTTATTTTTAGTATAATTAGATTATATTTTTATCATTTAATACAATGTAAGTCATTATAAGTAATTTCACATTTAAATTTGACATAAACAAATGTCAATATTTTGATAGTTTTTACTTTTTAAAAACCCGTTTTTTTGGCTTTGACAATGGGAATTAATTTTAAAATAAGTAATGCAACTTCTATGTTTTGAATTTTGTAAAAATAGAATTCATTTTTTGAATTAGTAATATCAAAATTATCTTAGGGTGATTTTTTGGTATTTTTCTGAAAACATTCAATTTTTGATGAATAGTGAAAAACACTGAGTTATTGTTTAAAACCGACTTTGTATTTAAATAATTATTTATTTTATTTAAATTTATTTTAAGTAAAAATAGATATATAATACCTATATAAGTTCAATTTAATTAATTGGAGTCATTTTATAATAAAATTAGATGTATAAATTTTTATTGAACTTTTTACCGTTTTTAACCACCTTCTAGGAGCATTTGCAAATTTGCCTAAAACTTAATTTTACCACTTCTGTGAGTTGAATTTCAAAAATCATAGAGAAACGATTGATATCAATAATTAAAATTTGGTTCAATAAGATGAAATTAATTTTTGGTGAATAGTAACTTTTGACTTTTATTTACCACGGTTAAAAGTAAATAGGGTAATTAAGGGTAAAATTGATATTATAATTACCCTAACAGATATCCTAATTCTATTGGATAAGTGTAATTCGACAAAAAAAACCTCAGGAATAAAATATAATCCTCTTTGGTCCACTTGGATTAGATTAGGACATTTATTATTATTTTATTTATAGAGGAGTTAAAAGTGTAAAATTCAAAGTTTAATAACTAAACCATTTTTAATATAAGGTTACACAAAATATAAATTCAACTATAAATATTCATTATAAATATAAAAATATTTCCTATATAATGGTATTTTATTTATATTTTTTATAAATTTTATAATTTAATTTATTTATGACACAATGACGATGCAGTAATTACCTTATTAATGAAATATTATAATAATTGATATTATAAATACCCAAATAAATGTAAATTGAGACTTCTGATGAATTAAAATAATTTTATAGGTTAATATGACATGTTAGGGTTGATTAGATAAATTTTTTTCGAAGTGATAAGGTTTTTATGACTTTCACAAAAACAAAATACCAAATAGTGTCAAAATTGACATAAATTAATTTTTAAAACAAATACTATATTATTGGTTGATATAATATTTTTAAAAATCTAAGGTTCGGCCAAATGGAATAAATAATATTATATATGTCATTAATGTACCACTTTAGGTTTTCTTGGAAGTTTGGAGTAAGTTTATTAACCATATAGTGTAAGAATACAAGAAGACACAGTAAAAGTTAAACTATTTAACTAAGAGTTAAATCTTAAAGATAAGGTTAAAATGGTAACCTAAACTTGTCTAAAACCTATTGGTTGAGATGTTTTAAACCCATACCCACATTATCCTATAAATAAATCATTTTGGTGCCATTATAAAGTAAAAATTATTTTATTATAAAATAATATTTCAAGCTTTTCCTAAAGTGAACATCACCTATCTCATAAAAGGGTACTTCCCCTTCTCTCAAAATCACACCTCCAAAGCCATTTGGATCAGCCAAACCCTGACAAAATATATTCCCAAATTTCCTCCCTTATACCCAGAGGCCTTAATTTGATCATAAATCCAAACTAATGAGCCCTTTTGATCAACTCAAAAAGAAACACCCGAAGAAGAGGTAATAATTTTACCACCCTCTTTCAAGTTCTTTTCTTCTTACACTTCCTCTTTATTTGTTGTTTACATACCAAAATATTAAATCCAATACCTTATACATACTATGATGTTATTATAAATATGTTACAACCATATTCATTATTCTATCCATCCTATAAATGACAAAGTCACCATACGTGCGTACGTACGGCTTACCGTCTCCACGTCGTGGTGTAGTTTGTTATTCAAACACTTCATTATTTGTATGGGTATAATAATGAGTATAAATGATGTAAGTAATAAATATAACATTTTAATAATTCTGTATATATTATATACTATCCAATTACATATGATTTCACCATCAATATAATGATATTTTTTGCTCATGCATGCGTACGGATTACCGTCTCCATGACGTGATGAGATTCATTTCCACGTTCACCATTCAACGATGATTATAAAAATATATATTATTAATAAGTATATACTATATGACATTATAATTATACTGTATATATATATATATGTGTGTGTATATACTTACATATATCTTATTCACTTACTTCCGTTCAATACGATATGAAAACGGAAACAACGTTTATGCAAGCGTATGTACGGCCTACCGTGTCCATAAACGGTGCCTTCCATTTCATATATCTATCTATTATAAATATTTATATTATAAATATATATGACATATAAATCAAGGTTTATATTATGGAATTATTTAAATCATGACCTAAATGATACAATCAAGAATAATAAGTTAAAACACATATGATAAAAAAAGCGATTATTACCCGAAATATTAATTTAACATGGACATCATTATTAAATGGGTAGTATAAAGTCATACATGAATGATTTATGATATAATAAATATTAATATGGTTTTGGTATAATTTAATAATATACTATTCTCATTATACATGAGGTTAAACATACCCTCGACCTAAGGAAACTGCAAGGTAAGGGTTAATTCCTCAATCTCATTATTATTCGAGATTATTTATGTGTAAGTTTTTACTGGGACATATTTATTATCCATGTCCATGTTTCATAAAATATTTTTCAAAAGGATTATTTTTAAGGAACTCTAACTAAAAAATCATTTTAAATGTTTTAAAGATTTTTTCTTCTAAACCTTTCTCATTAATGTCCATGTTTTCAAAATGATTTTAAGGATTTATTTATCTGAACATGAATGTTTTAAAATGTTAATTACTTTCAAAAGTTTCAAAGTGGTATGGGACAATTTGATTCAAAAATATATTTTAAATTACTTCCTTTATAATTTGGGTTACTTTTAAAATGATTTCATGGATAAGGGATATTTCTCTCAAAGAGTTTTACTGACCATTTTCAACTATGTCAACACCCCTTACTGGATTTTATTCCTGATCGAGGTTGATTTATTATGATAAAAATATTCCATATTTTATTGAAGGTTTTGTGATATGTTTGATTGTGGATGTTTTATTTTTATACCATTAATGGTTTATGGATAAAGTATTGACATTTCGTATGCTAGTTTTAATACGAATGTTTATGTTATGTTTAAACCTTTTCATATGAGGAATGAATTGGACTTAGTAAGTGATGGGTGGAGCCCACTATAGCTCCTTGATGCATCAGTAGGTCTCATGATACAAACTAGTGTCTTGGAACAAGGTCTTGACAAAATATTATTTGTAGTCCTGGAACAAGGTCTTGACTATGTGGTTATGAAGTCTGGCATTATGCATTCCGTCATTATGAAATTAGCTATTGATATTACATGTAATTTTTTGACTAGTATAATATCCATGTGAATAATTAAATGGTATTATTTGAGTTATCTTTGTCATATTATGCTGAAGTTTAAGTTTAAAAGGCTTTTTTTAGTTTTATATATTTCCTTAAATGTTTATGATTATTTGTGAAAGTTTCCGATATATTGTTATCCTTACTGAGCGTTTGAGCTCACCCCTTTCTTATGTTTTATTTTCCCAGGATTCCAAGAGGTGTTTTATGATTTATAAGTAGGGTTAAGATAGGGCATTAATGGAGTTCTCAAAGGATCATTTATGTTGTGTTTTATTTTGTAATGTGTAATGTAACATTCATGTATGTGATCTATTTTCCAAGACTGCTAAACTGATTGGTCTTCGGGACTTGATTCCTTGTAATCATGCCAATGTATTAAAATAATACAATGACTCTAGGCTTCTGGGGTTGGGGAATTACATTAATATTTCATCTTTTGATATCCGTGACCCCCTATCAAAAATCTTCGCCCATGGTATCAGTTACCGAATAAATCATCTCAACCCGAGCAAAATATTCCACCTATATAAAAAAATAAATATTATGTTAGTAATACTATAAAGAAATAAATTAAATATTAATATTAAATAAATCATTAATAAAATATCAATATTTAATAAAAATGACACAATTGGTGTAACACCCCAAGCTTCCATGGTTTGTTTCCCTTTGAATAATGCAATAGCTTGCATTGTACGCAACTTCGAGGTTCTAACACACAACAACCAATCAAACTAGCTGTTATGAATAATAATACCCACTTTTTAAAATTTTATAAATTTTATCTTTCTAAATGGACTTCATTTTTGGATTCGGAAGATTGAAATTATCTTAGGGTGAATTTTTGGTATTTTTCTGAAAACATTCAATTTTTGATGAATAGTGAAAAACACTGAGTTATTGTTTAAAACTGAATTTTTATTTAAATAATTATTTATTTTATTTAAATTTATTTTAGGTTAAAATAGATACATAATACCTATATAAGTTCAATGCAATTCATTGGAGTCAGTTTACAATGATTTTAGATATATAAGAATTTTATTGAACTTTTTACCGTCTTTTACCCACCTCCTAGGAGCATTTGCAAATTTACATGAAACTTAATTTTACCGCTTCTCTGGGTTGAATTTCAAAAATCTGAGAGAAATGGTTGATATAAATAAGTAAAATATGGTTCAGTAAGATGAAAATAATTTTTTTGTGAATAGTAATGTTTTACTTTTATTTACCATGGTTAAAAGTAAATAGGATAATTAAGGGTAAAAATGATATTATTATTACCCTAACAGATGTCTTAATTCTATTGGATAAGTTTAATTCAACCAAAAACAACCTTAGGAATAAAATATGATCCTTTCGGTCTACTTGGATTATATTAGAACATTTATTGTTATTTAATTCAAAGAAGAGTTAAAAGTGTTAAATTCAAAGTTTAATAACTAAACCATTTTTAATATAGGGTTACACATAAGATAAATTTGACTATAAATATTAATTATAAAGATAAAATTATTTCATACATAATGGAATTTTATTTATATTTTTAGAAATTAAATAATTTAATTTATTTATGACACAATGATGATGAAGTAATCACCTAATTAATGAAATACTAAAATAATTGATATTATAAATATCCAACTAAATGTAATTTGAGCTTTTTTATGAATTACACTAATTTATAGATTAATATGACATGTTAGGTTTGGTTAGACGATTTTTTTCGATGTAATAATGCTGTTATGAATTTAGCAAAAACAAAATACCAAATAGTGTCAAAATTGACATAAAATAGTTTTTAAAAAAAATATTATATTATTAATTTATATTATATTCCGAAAAATATAAGGTTTGGCCAAAAGACATATATAATGATATTTGTATAATTAATTAACCACTTGGGGTTTTCTTGAAAGTATATATTAAGTTTATTAACCATATAATATAAAAATACAAAGAGACATGGTAAATGTTAAACTATTTAACTAAGAGTTAAATATAAAAGATAAGGTTAATATAGTGACACAAACTTGTATAAAACCTATTTTTTGAGTGGTTTTCGACCCATACCCACCTTATCTTTTAAATAATTCATTTTGGAGCCATTAAAAACCGAAAATTATTTTATTATAAAATAATATTTCTAGCTTTTCCTAAGGTTCCCTTCACCTCTCTTATAAAAGGGAACTTCCCCTTCTCTCTAATTCACACCTTCAAAGACATTATTATCAGAAAAAACCTACCCAAATACCATATCAACTGTCCTCCATTCATCCTAGAGGCCTTCCTTTAGTCATAAAGCCAACCTAAGGAGTTCTTTTGATCAAATCAAAAGGAAGAACCCGAAGAAGAGGTAAATATTTCATCACCTCTTTCAAGTTCCTTTCTTCTTCCACTTACTCTTTCTTTGTTGTTTACATTATAAAATATTAAATCCAGTATCTTATATATAATATGATGTTATTATAAATATGGTACAACCATATTAATTATTTTATCCATCCTTTTAATGACATGTCACCATACATGCGTACGTACGACTTACCGTCACCACGTCGTGGTGTAATTGTTATTCAATACATTATTATTTGGATGGGTATAATAATGATGTGTAATTGATGTAAATAATAAATATAATATGATAATTATTCTGTATATATGATATACCATTCAATTATATATTATTTTAATATCAAAAGAATGATATTGTCGCTCGTGCGCACGTACGGATTACCGTCTCCACGAACGCGATGAGATTCATTCCCCATCGTATCCATTCAAGACTAATTTTCATTTGATAATTAAAAATAAAGTTTAAAGACTTAATATAATTTTGAATATGAATAAGATACATCCTATCCTTAACAAACATTACTTATGTAACAAAGCATATAAAGGAAAGTGAATTAGTTAACACCCGAAACGATGATAATACTAAAATATTATTAACAAAGCAATATGAGAAGATCATATATGATATCATATTAATGTATATAGTTATTGAATAATTTAATAACAATTATTTCACCATTATACATAAGTTTAACCTACCCTCGACCAAGGAAAAGTACAAGTTAAGGGTTAATTATACAATCTCTTTATTATCTGAGGTTGTTTTTACGTAAGTATCTACGGGGAGCTCTTTATCATCCACATCCATGTTTCTTAAAAATGAATTTCAAAACATTTTTAATATTTAATAGACAATGAGTTAAAGTCATTTATACCCTTATTTGAACATATATGTTTTGAAATTAATCTTTCAGTCATTTTCCAAACAAGGTACTTTACGACCTTTTCGACAAAATTAAGGTAATTTTTTTAACTTATACGGCGAGTGTGGTTATTCTCCGCCATTTTAACATCGTCAAAGCTTCCCTTAAAATATTATAGGAATATTTTAAAAATAAATGTTTTCTTTTATAATTATGTAACTTTAAATGATTTCAAAAAAAGAAATAGATATTTCTCTCAAATAGTTTTGATTTCTTCTATGTCAACATCTTTTGATGGATTTTATATTTGTTTGAAGTCAATTCATTATGATAAAAATCTTCCATATTGTATTCAAGGTTTTGAGATATGTTTTACTTTGGATGTGTTATTTTTATACCATTAATGGTTTATGGTTAAAGTATTGACATTTCATATGCTAGTTTTAATACGAATGTTTATGTTATATTTCAACCTTTTCATATGAGGAATGTATTAGACTTAGTAAGTGACGGGTAGAGCCCTCTATAGATCCTCGATACATCTGTAGATGTCATGAGACAACTAGACATGGAATTGGACGAGGCATTTCCCAATTTGATATATGGTTTTGGCTGAGGCCTTAATCATTTTTAGACTTCTTGGTTGAGGCCTTGAAAAAATGTTTCAGAATTTTCAGCATTATACATTCCCTCATTGTGAAAATAATATTGATGGTTCATGTGGTCATTCGACAAGTAGAATACCCATGATTATGTTTTATTATGGCATTATTTACTCAGCTCATATTCCTACCATAAAAGTATTCATGTTTATTATTGGTAAAGGCATGTGGTTTCAATTATTCACCATGACTAATATTTATGTTATCTTTTGCTGTATTTCTTACCCTTACTGATCATTTGAGCTCACCCCTTTCTTATGTTTCACTTTCCCAGGATATGAAGAAGTTAATTATGAGTGACTTGTAGGCTTAATATAGGAGGCTTGGATGTTTCTAATGGAATAAATTAGTGTTGAATTTATTTTCATGTTGTAAATTTGAACTTATGTATGAATCTTATTTCCAATAATACTAAACTGATCAGTCTTTTGGGACATGATTTCCTTGTGATCATGCTAATGTTATGTAATAATGCACCAACTCTGGGTAACTAGGGTCGGGGCGTTACATTTTGAGTTATACCAGTTACACCGTGCATCCTATTAAGGTGTATTTGATTCTTATACATTTCAGATGATTTATAAATCGTTATTCTAAAATATTAAAACAATCTAAATGTGTTTGCTCAGTTTTGAGTATGTCACTTATTATTTTACTAAAATTAATGTCAATTTTAAATAATGACACATTTGGAGTTATACTAGCCACACCGTGCATCGTATTGAGGTGCGATTGATTCCTACCTGTCACAAATTACTGATGGATTGTTGTTCTAAAGTAACAAAACAATATGAATCCGTTTTCTTGGTTTTCAGTAAGTTAGTTGTGTTTTTTTATTAAAATGTCATTTAAAATTGGAAAAACACATTATGAGTCATACCGGTCACATCGTGCATCGGTTTGAAATGAGACTGCTTCATACACATTACATGACTTATGAATTGTTGTCCAAAATTATCAAGACAATTAGAGTGCATTTGTTTGTTTTTCAGTGAGTGGCACATTTTGAACTAAAATGTCAACTTCAAACTGATAACAAATAGTTTTAGTCATAACAGTCACATCGTGCATCATATTGAGGTGTGACTGGTTTCTACAGGTCAAAAATGACTCATGGATCATTGTCCTAAAGTATCAAAACAATATGAATATGTTTTCTTGGTTTTTAGTATGTCACTTGTTATTTTTACTTAAATTAATATCAATTTTAAATAAAAAGTGACACTTTGAGTGATACCAGTCACACCGTGCGGCGTATTTTGGTGTAACAATTCCTACACATAAAAAATGATGTATATATCATTGTCTTAAAAAATCAAAACAATCTAAATGTAACACCCCAATCCCAGTTACCTAGAGTCGGTAAATTATTACATAACATTGGCATGATTACAAGGAATCAAGTCCCGAAGGACCGATCAGTTTAGCAGTCTTGGAAAATAGATTACATACATGAACATTACATTACACATTAGAAGATAAAACACAACGTAAATGATCCTTTGATACCACCATTAATCCCCTATATTAACCCTTCTTATCAATCATAAAACTCTTCTTGGAATCCTTGGAAAATAAAACATAAGAAAGGGGTGAGCTCAGATGCTCAGTACGAATACAATATAGTGTAAACTTTCATAAATAAGCATAAACATTTAAGCCAATGAATAAGACTAAAAAAAATACTTTTAAACATAAACTTCAGAATAATATGGAAAAGATACAATAAAATAATGCCATTTACTTATTCACATGGATATTCTACTAGTCGAATAATTACATGCAATATCAATAGCCACTTTCATAATGATGGAATACATAATGCCAAACTTCATAACCACATAGTAAATGCCTTGTGCCAAGACTACAAATAAGATTTTGTCAAGACCTTGTGCCAAGACACTAGTTTGTCTCATGAGACCTACCGATTCATCGAGGAGCTATAGCGGGCTCCACCCGTCACTTACTAAGTCCAATGCATTCCTCATATGAAAAGGTTTAAACATAACATAAATATTCGTATTAAAACTAACATACGAAATGTCAATAATTTATCCATAAACCATGAATGGTATAAAAATAACACATAAACAGTAAAACATATCACAAAACTTTCAATACAATATGGAATATTTGTATCATAATAAATCAACTTCAAATAAGTTTAAAATCCATCAAGGGATGTTGATATAGATGAAAATGATTTGTAAAAATCTTTGAGAGAAATATCCATTTTTCATAAAAACATTTAAAAGTCACACAATTTATAAAGGAAGACATTTAAATACATTTTTGAATAAAAGTGTCCCATACCACTTTGAAACTTTTGATACGAATTAACATTTTAAAAACATTCATGTCCATATAAATAAATCCTTAAAAACCATTTTGAAAACATGGACATTAATGAGAATGATTTAGAAGAATAAATATTTAAAACATTTAAAATGATGTTTTTGTAAAAAAAATCCCTTAAAAAAAATCCCTTTTAAAAATATTTTATTAAACATGGACATGGATAATAAATATTTCCCAGTAGATACTTACGTAAAAAAAACCTCGGATAATAAAGAGATTGTGAAATTAACCCTTACCTTGCACTTTCCTTTAGTCGAGGGTATGTTTAACCTCCTATATGAAGACAATATTATGTTATTAAATTATACCATAACCATATTAATATTTATGATATAATACATGATTCATTTATGACTATATACTACCCATTTAATAATAATTTCCATGTTAAATTAACATTTCGGGTAATAATCGCTTTCTTTATCGTACGTGTTTTAACTTTTTTCTCTTGATTGTTTCACTTAGATAAAGATTTAAATAATTCCAGAATATAAATAATTATGTATATATCATATATATTTAGAATATAAATATGTATAATAGACATATATATGAAATGGAAAACACTGTTTATGGAGACGACAATCCGTACGTAGGCATAAACGTTGTTTCCGTTTTCATATCGTATTGAACGGAACTAAGTGAATAAGATATATGTAAGTACACACACACACATATATATATATCCAGTAGAATTATTATGTCATATATTACATAATTATTAATGATATATATTTTATAATCATCGTTGAATGGTGGATGTGGAAATGAATCTCATCACGTTCGTGGAGACGGTAATCCGTACGTACGCACGAGCGACAATATCATTTTTTTGATATTAAATTAATATATAATTGGATGGTATATAATATATAAAGAGTAATTATTATGTTATATTTATTATTTACATCAATTAAACATCATTATTACACCCATCCAAATAACAATGCACTGAATAACAATTACACCACGACGTGGAGACGGTAAGTCGTACGTACGCACGTATGGTGACATGTCATTAAAAAGATGGATAGAATAATGAATATGGTTGTACCATATTTATAATAACATCAAATTATATATAATATATTGAATTTATTATTTTATAATGGAAACAACAAATAAATAAGAAGTGGAAGAAGAAACGAACTTGAAAGAGGTGATGGAATATTTACTTCTTCTTCGGGTTCTTCCTTTTGATTTGATCAAAAGGGATCCTTATGTTGTCTTTCTGACTAAAGGAAGGCCTCTAGAATTAAGTTAGGACAGTTGAGAGGGTATTTGGGTAGGTTTTGGACAAGAAAAATGGCTTTGGGGGTGTGAAATTAAGAGAAGGGGAAGTGCCCTTTTATAAGAGAGGTGAGGGTCACTTTAGGAAAAGTTTGAAATATTATTTTATAATAAAATCATTTTCGGTTTATAATGGCTCCAAAATAAATTATTTAAAGTATAAGGTGGGTATGATCCGAAAAACTCTCAACCAATAGGTTTTAGACAGGTTTAGGTCATCATATTAACCTTATATTTTAGATTTAACTCTTAGTTAAATAGTTTGACATTTACCATGACTCTTTGTATTTTTATATTATATGATTAATAAACTTACTATAAAATTCCAAGAGAACTCCAATAGGTTCATTAATGACATATATAATATTATTAAGTCCATTTTTTCAAACCTTATATTTTTAGGAATATTAAATCAACCAATAATATTGTATTTGTTTTAAAAACTCAATTTTTTCAATTTTGATATTATTTAATAAATGACTTTTGTTAAAGTCCTAAAAACTTTATTACTTAGAAATAAATTAATATGTTCAATAATAAAATGTCATATTAACCTAAAAAATTAGTTTAATTCATCAAAAGTCCCAAGTTAAATTTATTTTTATATTTATAATATCAATTATTTTAATATTTCATTATTAAGGTAATTACTGCATCACCATTATGTCATAAATAAATTAAATTATTTAATGTCTAAAAATTATAAATAAAATATAATTATGTATGAAATATTTTTAGGTTTCTAATGAATATTTAGAGTCTAATTTATATTATGTATAACTCTATATTAAAAATGGTTTAGTTATTAAACATTGAATTTGACTCTTTTAACTCTCCTTTAAATTAAACAATAATAAATGTCCTAATCTAATACAAGTGGACCAAAAAAGATCATATTTTATTTCTAAGGTTTTTGGTCGAATTATACTTATCCAATAGAATTAGGACATGTGTTAGGGTAATTATGATATCATTTTTACCCTTAATTACCCTATTTACTTTTAACAGTGGTAAATAAAAGTAAAAAGTTACTATTCACCAAAAATTATTTTCATCTTATTGAACCAAATTTTACTTACTAATATTAATCGTGTCTCTTGTATTTTTGAAATTCAACTCACAGAAGTGGTAAAATTATGTTTTATGCAAAATTGCAAATTCTACTAAGAGGTGGGTAAAAGACGGTAAAAAGTCCAATAAAATTTTTATATATTTAAACTCATTATAAAATGACTCCAATGAATTACATTGAACTTACATAGGTATTATGTATCTATTTTGGCCTAAAATAAATTTAAATGAAATAAATAATTATTTAAATAAAAAGTTGGTTTTAAACAATAACTAAGTGTTTTTCACTATTCATCAAAAATTGAAAGTTTTCAAAAAAATACCAAAAATTTACCTGAAGATAATTTTGATATTTTGAATTAAAAAATGAATTCATTTTTACCAAATTTAAAACATAGAATTTTCATTTATTAATTTAAAATAAATTTTCGTTGTCAAAACCAAAAATCGGGTTTAAAAAAAAGTAAAAACTATCAAAAGATTGACATGTGTTTATGTCAAATTTAAATGTTAAATTACTTATAATGACCTAAATTGTTTTAAATGATAAAAATATATTCTAATTATACTTACAAACCATTCAAATGCAATATTTATCACTATAAATTATTTTGATTAAAAAAGATGTTTTCAATTAAAACATAGCATTTTTCACTCTTCATCAAAATATGAAATTTGTCAGAAAAGTACCAAAAATTTATCTAAACTAAATTTATATGTCCCACTTCTAAAGGAAAATTTAATTTCATTAAATTTAATATATAGAAGTGTCAAATATTGTTTTTAAAAAGGGTTTTCCATTAAAAGGCGGTAAAATTGCATTTTTTGAAAAATACTTCTTTTATCTGAAAAAAATGAATTTGTTCTTACATTATATCTAAGAAACTTATAATATGGATTCTAAAACTATAAAGATTATATAAATTTCAAAATTCAGTTAATACTATTCATAACAGCTTTTGAACGGCTAGTTTGGAAAGTCGTGGTGCACTTGAACTCGGTGTTGCGTGTAGTGAAAGTTATTGAATTACTTTGAAAAAATAACATACTATGAAATATTGGGGTGTTACACTGAATGTATTTTCTTAGTTTTTAGTATGTAACTTTTTGTTTTTACTTAAATTTATTTCAATTTTAAATAAAAAGACACCCTTTGAGTTATACCTACCACACCATGCATCGTATTGAGGTGAGGATGATTCCTACACGTCAAAAATGACTTACAGATCATTTTCCTAAAGTGTCAAAACAATCCGTATTTGTTTTCTATGTTTTCTATATGCTAGTTGTGTTTTTTTACTAAAATGTCATCTCAAACTCGAAACACGCATTATGAGTCATACCAGTCGCATCGTGCGTAAGTTTGACGTGAGACTACTTCACACACGTCACAAACAATTTATGAATTGATGTCCTAAATTATCAACACAATCAGAGCACTTTTTCTTGGTTTTTAGTGAGCAACACGTTTGGAACTAAAATGTTAATTTTAAACTGATAACAAACACATATTCATACTATTGTTGTAATTATTCTATCATGTATGTTGCCCATTCGTTTATGAGAACATCTATATCTTATTGTGAATATGAGTTTTTTCAACAGTCCTAGTAGTACTAGAAAATTATAAATACACAAATGATTGATAAATATTTTAAATTAAATAGTAATTATATCCAAAAATACCTCTTCAGGGATTCTCATATGTTCATGGAATATGATCTCTCTCATATATTTATAAATATAATAACATCAATCTTTTCTATTGGTTTGTTTCTGACACTATATAAAGTTTGAGTAGAATAAGAAATTTGTTTTGATATGTGTTTGTATTGTGAAATATTATAATATATACCCTGATACTTATCTTGCCGTAGAACTTGTCTTCCTCCTTGTGCCTAGCCCCTGGCCTCATTCCTTTTTTTTCACGATAGTGATGCACCTCCCTATCACAACAAAATCCTCATTAAAAGATAATATAAATTATACAACTTGATGTTTAGATCTGAAATGTTGGATGTAGTGTATTAAAAATTGAAAAATTCCATCATGTTTGGATGGTTTGTTGGATATCCAAGCATTAAATCTAGAAAATAAATTTTTGGAGTATCCAAATTTACCACAATGAGCATCAAATGCTACTTAAAAACACAAAAAGGAATAAGTAATGAAAGAAATGAAAATATATTTGATATGGATAAATTGTAGAGTTTTACCCCTATATCATTGGTATTAAATAGAGTCTGTAATCCGAAAGTTTTTTTTGAAATGATTTGATCAGACCTGCCACTAATTCATTCTTTTTTTTCTATCTATTTTTGTTTGTTCTATAGAGGAGATGTGAGGACTAACTAGTCTGTTTTTTTCATGAGAAAATCCATTCAATTGTTTTTCATATAGACGTCTGTAAAAAATATGAAATGTATTATTCATAATTAACATATTATATCAGCTTTTGGAAAATCAAATCATGAAAACATACCTCATGTATATATTTAAAACTGAGCCGCCTAGATAATCATAGTCGAGGATTTCACTTACACTCTCAACACCAATGAAGTCTTGATCTTTCTCTTCAAACATATTTTCTTGAAAATCAACTATGTGATTACCACCATATTTTATCTTTGTATCCACATGAACCTTCAATTATAGTAAATGTGAATATAGAATGAGTAGGGTAATGGTGATTTCAGTAGATCTCTTAGATCGGTTGGTCGATCCTTTATATAGTTTTGAGGCAGTCTTTTGTTTCATCCCCTTCTCTTTGTCCATCTATAATAACATTAACCAGTTGAAATATTTTTTCATCAATTGTTAAAGTTTTAGATTGAAAACTAAATTGGAAATGAATAACTCATTTTCAAAATGTTTTTTACAAGATGCGATGGTCATACGATGAATGTTCCAACAACGTTTTCGACCATATGAATATATTCCTCATAAAATAAAACAAGTAGCTATGTTCTCAACTCATGAGCTATGCTAATCGACACTTAGACATGGCCTTTTGGAAGTGATCTGTTGTGTTTCATGTCGTTTTAAATATTGAACACTATAACCCTCACTACAAGGCAATGGGTGGGTGTTGCAAGATATAAATCACAATCATTATAACCTTATAGAATATTAGTATAGGAAAGGTATCAGTGTCTGTCTAATTCACATTTCAAATAAACATTTATTAGAACAATGATTACCTTGGATAAGACATCACTTTGAGGGGAATTGACTAGCCTCATAGCTGGTGGGTGGTGGGGCAAGATCTCTACGTGGTGGTTTTCCTTGAGTTGCTTCTTCACTTTGCCTCCCCCCATTAAAGTTTCCACCATCTCTCTCTACCATTTTAATTATTATTTAAGGGTAGAAATTCTTTCTCTAATATAGTTTATTAATTCACTTTGACCCACCTCTTGTTTTTTTCTCAAAATTTGTTTAGGGTGTCACCCCAAAACCCACACCTATGACGCGACCATACTGTTCTGGCTGCTTCAAGGCCACCAATAGTATGTGTTCATCTGGTTTAGGTATTTCTAATTCCTATGACTATGTCAGATATAAAATATAGAAAAATAAGTGATCATTTTTATTTAATAGCGATTTAAAGAATTTTTTTATTATATAATAATAACATACGTTTCTTACACTTTTTGTATGTTTTCATATATTAGTATCCTGTTTTTATTTACACATTCCTCCTTCCATAGCATATTGTGTGGGATAGAAGTGACTTTGGATTTGGATTCATCAATCTACATATAAACATAGGAACATAATTATGGTGTTGTTTCATGTCATATAAAATTATTATGGCAGATTTAAAATATGCACCAATTTTTTTTCAAGTGAAGCGTACCCTATCATTGCTTTACAGAAGGGGTATGATGGTTTTTATATTCATTCCTTATTTAAAATACTCAGTTCTTATTTCATAAATAAAAAATTTTCATTCAAAGTGATGAATAAACATATCATCAAACAATGTATTACTAGACACAATGCACAACAAAAGACACATCTACACGATGGATAGTAAACACATTCCACGCTTCTTGGGTTATCAAGTGTACATAGATAAGCGGTGGGTGCATGTTTATTTTCCCTTCATCGTCTTTAAGATGATCTCTTGTTATAATTGTGCGAAATACTTTGTGAATACTTCAAACAAGAATTAATACATATTTCATATTAGATTCATCTACTATAAATGCACTCTACAATGGATGATGAAGAGTAAGTCAGTGTTTCATTATTTTATTTTTTAGTAAAATAAAGAAATGATATCATAATGTTACCGTAATCTCTTCCCAAATCAGTGTCTT
The DNA here is from genome assembly GCA_963277665.1 of Viscum album. Classification (NCBI taxonomy): domain Eukaryota; kingdom Viridiplantae; phylum Streptophyta; class Magnoliopsida; order Santalales; family Viscaceae; genus Viscum; species Viscum album. The sequence goes on from OY728138.1 coordinate 942,169,234, forward strand.
AAGCCCAAACACAACATGGTTCCATGAATCTACATCAATCAACATGTGTTTCCGAGTGACGATTCCAATATAACTGCTGAACATGGAATTGTTAGAGTTAACATGATGGCCCTGTGCATTCCATCCAAACTCATATTTGATGCATTTGGCTTTCACCTTGATGATTTTTTGCTAACACCGTCAAAATACAACGCTTCTATTTTTTTGCATCGTTGTTCCTTCATCGCATACCATTTCATCAGAATCAACATCGTTAATATGTTCATCTGGAGCGGTAGAATCACATGTGAAAATAGTCATTGTACCTCTGAAATAGGAGTAATAGAAGGTTGAGAAAGCTATTATTCCTCAGGAATGGGAGCACCATCATGTGCAGAAGGTTGTTCCTCTGTATTATGAGCAATAATAGGTAGAGAGACTTTTTGTTTCTCAGGTTTTGGAGCACCAACACATACAGAATTCATTATCTACAGAAGTGGTTTAACATTTAATTTAAAGTACATAAATGCAGGAACAAACAGATAATAACATGAGGTAACACGATTTATATTACAAAAAAGTAACATGATTATTGAACTCTCTTTTTATTTTTTAAATACTGAAGGGATTTTACCCCTCTATCGATGATCCAAATCCCTTCATTGTGGTTTCCTATTATATAAAAAATTCCTTCTATATTGGGACCACTGAAAAATGATTGCAACGTCCCAATGAAATGGTCATCCTCAGTTGAATTTTCATATGACCCTTCTTTGGTTTTGGTCAATAATAGAACAATTGAACACTTTTGGTTTGTGGGATCTAGAACATAAAATAATTTTAATTCCTATGATTCCATTATAAACAGTTCGTCTTTGTATCCTTACTTACTAAAATCAACTTTCATGAATCCCAATTCATCAATTTTAACAACACTTCTATTATCAACCCACTTGCATTGAAAAATTGGAACTGGGAATGTTTTATAATACAACTACCATATTGGTTTGATGATGCCAAATTATAGCATATTCACATAAATTGGATTTCTGTCCTTTGTACTAGAAACATGTATCAATTCAAGCACAAGTGTGGCTCCACTATTTTTCATAGTACTGTCTTCATCATGATCATTTTTATAGAATGTATAAACATTAATTATATAACCATTATAGGATAATACATACACACTTGGTCTTCTGACTAGCTATCAAAATAGTTCTGAAATTGAATATGGGGTTTCATCTAACTCGTTTAATATATAGTCCCGAAACCATCATATAAAATATTGATTATGTATATTTGATATCTATCTTTCATCCCTTGATCGATTCAATTGCCTAATAATTTATTTGTGGGTTTAAACATATGGGGAAACCTCTAAACTGTTATGAAAAACATAAAGGTTGGCCTACTCCTAATCTGTAATATTGATTGTGACAACATCTTCTCCAGAAATTCTTTCACCTAAAAGCCACCCAGTGTGATGAGATTTTGGGAGACAAATTATTTCTACATCAGACATGTATTCAGTATATAATTCAATGTATTTCTCAATAATATATTGCTTCGAAATACAATCCTCTGTCCAACTTTGATTTTTGACATACCCTTTCAAAATATTCATATACCGTTCAACGAGGTTCATCTGTCTATAGTGTACAAGTCCACATAATCTAATCTCTCTCACCAAGTGAACCATCAAATTAACCATCATATCAAATAACATTATAGGTAAGAACATTTCTAATTCATATAATATGATGACAAGTTCTCTTTCCACAGTCTAAAATTTAACTGGGTCTATAACTTTGTTGCATATAGCTTTGAAGAAGAAACAAATCCTGGTTAATGTATGAAAAACATTCTTGGGTAAAATTCAATGTAATGCTATAGGCATTAGATCTTACATCAAAACATATAAGTCATGCAATTTTAGACACTTTAACTTTAAATCCATCATTGAAACAATGTTATTTATATTTGATTAATACCCCTCTAGAACCTTTACATCATTTAAGAAGTTGCCAAATTGTTATTTCTCGTACTTAGAAAGAGTGTAAGTAGTTAGAGGGAGAAATGTTCATTTTCACCCTTCAATAGCACCAAATATTCTCGTATTCCCATGTCAACTAGGTCCATCCTAGAATTAATTCCATCATTTGTATTACCGGGTGTATTTAGCAATGTGATGATGACACTATCACATACATTTTTTTCAACATGAATAACATCAAGAAAATTTCTGACTTACAGACAATTCCAGTATGGTAATTAAAAAACCGATATCCGGTTTTCATAAGGTTTTTTAAAAATGGTTTACCAAAAGTAGTGTCCACATATTTTACTTTATCAAATAGTTGATCACCTATTAGTGGAGATGGTGCAGTACGTTCTTATGAACATCCATCAAATGATGTCATCCAAGATCAGTACTTATGTCATCGGTGTAGAAATATGCGATGTCCTAGAAACACGGTTTTTAATGAATGGTTTATCTTAATTGATTGTGTACCTTGTTCACAGATGGGACACCCTTGATTTCCTTTAATGCTATATCCTGGCAAATTTCCATAAGTAGGAAAGTCACTTATCATCACGTACAATATGGCTCTTAGTGTGAAATCTTCATGTCTATAACATCATACAACGCAACACATGAATCCCACAATAATTTTAAATCCTCGATCAATGGATCCAAATAAACATCAATATCATTACCTTGTTGTTTTGGTCCTCATATAAACATAGATAACATGATTTATTTTTGTTTTATCCATAACAATGGTGGAGAGTTATAATTTACCAACATAACTGGCCATGTACTATGAGTGCTGCTTCTAAAACCAAAAAGATTCACTCCATATATAGATAATTCAAGAAGAAAGTTTCTCAGTTTATTTCCAAATTCAGGATACTCATGATAAATTCTCTTCCAATGAGGAGAGTATACTGGGTGACATAGTTTCCCATCTTTAATTCTCATGTCTGCATGCCACGCCAATTTCCCTACAGTATCCTCACTTCTATATAGGCACCCAAACCTCATAATGATTGGAAATTACCATAGAAATTTCATAAAATTAGATTCATTTTTCTTTTATCGAGAATCATCACACTTTGGGCATTCTCTAAGTGATTTTTGGTCCTTTGAAAACAATATAAAATCATTTGAGCTTGCATGTATTCTTTCAGAGATCATACCCATCGAGCGTAGCATTCGTTTGGCATTGTATGTTTGGTTAGGGAGCTCATTATCTTTTAGGACCATGTCATTCAATAGATAAAGTAATTCCATAAAATTGGTGTCACTCCATCTATTTCCTACTTTCATATTATACATCATTAGTACGGCTGAAAATGTTATATATTTAGTGTAACCACTCTATAATGGTGTTTTTTCACAACTCTTTAACTTCTCAAACAATTTTGGGTAATCATGAAGTTCATCATCAAATGTCCTTGTAATTTCCTCAATACAATCTTCATCATCATTAACATATTTAATGAAATCCTTGATATGGTCTTCTTCATTTTCCACACTTTTATTCATATCAGATGATCCCTAAAACATAATGTTATCCCAGCCACTAGATACATTCTCTTTTCCCCATGTTTATTCAAGCATTTATAAATTTGATCTATTTTATGATAGATCAAGTCTTCTTCCAACTCCTATAAACTAATTTTTCTTGAATAAAAATAGTGTAAATATGAACAAAGGATTGAGAAGTGTCATATGCATGATCTTTTGCAAACTTGATGAACTCTTTCTTGTCATCTTCATACTCTTTTGTCATATGATTGGAATCCATCAATTATTTATTCATATCCATCCCATTTGATTCGTTAATATTAAAATTTAACAAAATAAATAAAAAAACATTGATATAAAAATTAACCAAGGCTAAAAAAATTTATAGACTTTAAGTCTCCTTCAATATTATCCCTTCACTTTCCAGAACCATGGTCCTTCATTTGGGATCTTCTAGATAAATCAATCTTCAACTCTTATAGTCTTTCCTTCATTGTTCCAACTAAGATAAATTCATCCACATAAAGAAGTAAAATTAAAAAACTCCCATCATAATACACCTTCATATTATAGAAATTATTTACATTACACTGCATGAACATTAATTCTACCATGAAAGCTTTTAAATTCCAGTTACACTGTCTTGGTGCCTACTTAAGCCCAAAAAAAATCCATTTGAGACTAGAACCAAACCTTCTATTCCATTTATCATGAAACCTTCTATTTGATCTATGTATATATCTTCCTCTAAATCTCCATGAAGGAATATAATCATGAAATCCATTTGTTCTTGAAATACATTTACCCTTACCATGGTGTTATTATAGATCTACTTTTCTTCCCTATATAATGTAATGGTTTTCCTAATTATGTAAAAATATAAACTTAAAATATTATTGAAAAAATACATTATATATGTCCTTTTAAAACTATTTATAAAATAACAGTTGAAATCCCATTAAAAAAATCAACCAGTCACACAAATTCCTCTTTAAAATAACACACCCTTTTTAAAACAAACCCATTACTTCCAAACACTCTTTCACAAAACCCCAATTCATTTTTTAAATAATTCAAGGAAACTTAATGACCCAATAATATTAATCATTTAAAATGATTGAAAAACTTCTATAGTTTAATAATTTTCATTTAAAACTACACACACACCATGTTAAAATGAAACCAATATTACATATAATTTCAAAACATTCACATCCCTTTATGAAAGTCAATAAGGTGAGTTGACAAACACTTAGCATGAAACCTAGGTCTATGTAAAGTTTTTAAATTATTTTAAATATATTTAAAACTAAAAAATGGTATGTTGAATAGATATAATTTTTTAAGAAACATTTCAAAACACTTGAATCATTTTAAAATAGACAATTAGGAATTTTTACAGACATAAATCTAAAGAGAGGCACTATATAAAGGATACATGAATAAAAAATAACCAAAATTTTATAAAATATAAATCTATAGAAAATTTATCACGACTCTCATGAATAAATAGCATGAATCATATAGTTTACTCTCGTAATACTACTAAGGAGTGAATAAGTGATAGATAAAGACATAAGTGTCACTTGGCCATGATACTTTTGAACATAAATTCACATCTCTTCAAAGTGGGAAACCATCTTCCAATTGATTCTTTAATCATGTACCACTTAAGCATGATCCTTCCAATATGGTATATTATAAAAAATGTTTTCCTTATTTAGGGTATACATTATCACAAAGTTAAAGGACTATAGGCACTCAAACCTTCTATGCTATCAATGGTTCATTTCAATTTGTGATTAAATATATTTCAAACACTTTTTTTAGTGTATTACAAAAATATCTCACACTAAAGATAATACTAATAACACCTCATGGAAAGCACTAATATTTCCAAATCTAGGAAATAATTTAGGAACTTTCTCTTATGCGTCCTTAATTGTCAGGACCCATAAGCAACCACACGACCATCATGGAATAGAACTTTTTAAATCTTGACTCTTGATACATCACAATATAATCTATACTCATTACCTTTCTCATTTATGGTTAATATTGGTGTTTTCATCAATCTCCTATTAAGATCTTAGAATAATATCTCATGAACATACAAGAAAAAGAACCATATCACAATCTTGGATAAATCCTTCTTAATGCTTCCAATCAGTAAGAATCTTGGTTTCCCCTTTGTTAATAATTAGAAATTCCCAAAAATATTTGGATCTCAAAATAATTCTTTGTACTCTCTAAATAAACTATAACATCGAACTTCTAAATTTATAAAAATACGCTATCCACTAATATCATTTTCCCCATGAAGTGTACATTATCAATCCAAAACATAAACTTTGAGATCATGGAATATAGTTGATGTTCCCTAAGTTTTATCAAAATGATCTCTAGATATCGATCATGTTCCTCCCTTGATCTTAGAGAACACTTTAGCACCTCTAAGTTGATCAAATAGTCCATCAATACGTATAACTAGATATAAGTTCAGTTCTATCGCTTAGAATAACCTCTAATAGTCCACACATATTCTCAATTATCCATTTGAATTTTTATGGAATAAACTAAGGCACCCTAAGGAGATATAATCATTCAAATGAACCCCTACACCTCAAAGTTGTTCAATTGTGCCTTCTTATCTCATAGATCTACATGATCCATATTTTATGGTGGAATAGATATATGCTCTACACCTGGTAAGAACTGAATCATAAACTCAACCTATCCCTTGGGTGGTAACCTAGAGAATTCCTTCAGAAATAAATCTAGGGACTTTTCAATGATAGTAGGACATACTGACTAGTGTTTCTCTCTATCATCAAAAATTAATCTAGAAAAATGGGTTATAAATCTACCCAGCTATTGAAATATATGTCATACAAAACTAGTTTTAATATCCAAATCTCTAATATAGACATAATCATCACCCTTGAAAAAAATAATTCCACCCATTGATGAAAACAATTGATATATTAGATACCTCACTACATGGGGGGTTTTAATTGTAGTCACAAACTAGACTCACAATTTTCATGTCACTGAAACCCTTACTTTCCATTTTTCTGTCTATATTAAGTGGGAATTAATGAGTTTAAAGGTAAAACTATCAAATAGTTGTGAGACATTCTACGCATCCATTTTTTTATATGTGAATTTTTTTATCTCCATCTTGTATTCACTTCCTACTTTCAATCAAATTATACATGACTAGAGATGATTAGGAAGTGGTTGGATCACCTAAAAGGTAGCACGAGCCTCATCCTCAATATTCAGAGTCTGTGTAATCACCAACATCTCCTAGTACTTATGAAATAAATCACAATAGGTTGGTGGAGGCATCCATTAATGTTTGACTAAAATGCATCCCATGTAGTACTATCTAGTTATTGAGATATGGAATTTTTATGCTTTTATTTTATCTTCTATAATAAATTTTCTTGGTATGTATTGAATTCCCCAAAAAATACTATTTACCATTGAAAAATACCTAGATTGGAAACCCCTAGAATGTAATTACATAAACTATTTTCATTCATTTTCAATTTCTATCCCCTTGGGAATTAGTAAAGATATTCCTCTTTGTTAGCATGATTGAAGCACACCATTACATCATTAAGAAAATATTACTTAAATGGTTAAAAAAATTATCCACAAATCCTTAACCTCATAGGGTTGGGTATGTTTATCTCTACAACATATCTACTAGGTTCAACCCATAAATGTAAATCGAATAGAGAAACTAAAAACCTTTAAGCATTCTCCTGATCTCCATGGGTTGGAGACAAGAAATAGGGTATCATACAAAGAAACATGGGAATGATTTCACCTTCAATAGACACATGATAAGAAAAGAAAAATCATAGTATCACATTAAAAATACATAATACATAACATCTCAAAATAACCAAACCATAAAGGTAACATCAAAAAACTGGATAATAATGTCTAAATAACAAATGAAAAGACTTTCAACATGGATCTGGAATCATAGAGATTAGAAGAATTAAAAGACTCACAGTAGTAGCCCCTGAGGAGCTGGGTTCATGGAAGAGGTGGGTTCATAGAGGAGATAGGCTTCATAGAAGAAGCGGGGTTCAACAACAGAGGTGGGTTATGTAGAGGAGGTCGGTTCGTAGAAAAGGAAGGGTTCAGGGAAGAGGTGGGGTTCCACATGCGATAGAGGTGAGGTTCGCAGTAGATGGAGTTTGGCGGTGGAGGTGATGTTCACAACGGAGGAGGGCTTCATAGTGAAAGAGGATTGATTCACGACAGTGGTGGAGGAGGAGTCAGTGGTAGCGAAGGAGGAGGAGGAGAAGGAGGAGGAGGTAGGGTTCAGTTTTTGCGAGAGAAGGAGGAGTCGGTGGCAGTGAAGGAGGAGGATGAGGAAGAGGCAGGGTTCGACTTCTACGAGAGATGGAGGAGACTGTTAGAGTTCATTTATAAAAGCATATGGTTTTTTTATCAGCGCTAGCAAAAAAGTGATGATAAAGGTATGTTTTATCAGTTCTAAAATAGAAAGGGCTGATAAAACATCCCTTTATAAGCGCTTTTTTAGCATGGATAAAACTATAGTGATAATAAATTATTTATATTTATATATATATTTATAAAACTATATGTATAATAAATAAATAAATAAATATATATTTATAAAAATAACTATAGATAAATATATATTTATCTATAAATATATAATATATATTTTATTTTATATTTATAAATTTATAATAAATAAATTTATTATATTTATAATTATGTATAATTAAAATCTTTATTATAATTTTATAATTATTTAAATATATCTATATTTATTTAGAATTATAATTGTAAATATTTTTATATATTTATTATAATTTTATAATTATTTAATAACTATATATATATATATATTTATAGTTATAATAAATATATATTTATTTGTAGTTATAATTATATATATATATTTCAATAATTATAAAATAAAACAAATATATTTATTACATTTATAATTTTATAAATATATATCATTAATATATTTATTATAATTTATTAATTATTTAAATATATCTGTATTATTAAGAATTATAATTACAAATATATGTATTTCTTTATATATATATATATATATTTAATTATATATATATATATTTAATTATTTAAATATAAATATATATCTATTTAAATAATTATGAAATTCTTATGAAATAAATTTATATTTATTGCATATATATATATATATATATTTAATTATAGTCATAAATATTAATAAATATATATATATATATTTAAATACTTATACAATGAAAATAAATATATTAATTATATATAGTCATAAATATAAGTAAATATATAGATAATTAATTAAATATAAAAATATATTTATTTAAATAATTATGAAATTATAAAAAATATATATAAAAAATATATTTATTTTAATTTCTTAAGTATTTAAATATATATATATATAAATATATATATATATATATATATATATATATATATTTATGACTATATAATTAATATATTTAATTTAATTTCATAAGTATTTAAATAAATAAATAAATAAATAATTATATTTATGACTATAAATAAATAAATATATATATATTTATAATAATAATTATAAATATAATAAATACATTTATTATAATTTTATAATTATTTACATATATATATTATTTATAATTATAAATATAAATATTTGTATATATTTGTATATATTTATAAATATATTTCTATAATTATATATATTTATAAAATTAGAATTATTATAAATATATTTATTGTGATTTTATGTATTTATGCGAACATAATAGCTTCATGAGAACATTAATGAATCATGTACACCGAGTAAAGTATAGATCATAAAAAATGAGTCATCATATATACGGACAACCTGAATAGTAATGAGGGTGTATTGTATAAATGAACATTCATGATGGATACATAACATATGAACGTAAATTATATTCACGTGTCAATTAACCAAATTCATTGGAAATATATATTTATTTTAATAAATATATATATATATATATATAATTATAATTATATATATATTTAAAAAGTATTTATACATAATTATAATTATACATATTTAAAAAGTATTTATATATAATTATAAATATATATATATTTAAAAAGTATTTATATATAATTATAAATATATAAATATATAAATATATAAATATATAAATATATAAATATACTAAATATAACTAATATAATAAATACAATAAATATATTTATTATTTAATGAAATTTACTATATATATATTTGAATGATTAAAAAATATATATTATTTACAAACATGCAATTTTTATTTAATGCATACAAATAAACATTATTTTTTAATATATGTGTATAATTATTTTATGTAAATTAAGTATATTTTTTTATTAAAAACTTTTATCAATGATAAAAATAGTGATGGTAAATCTACCCTTTATCATCGCTAAAAAAGTATTGATAAAGGGTACACCATTATCAGCGTTTTTTACTAGCACTGATAAAGGCCCCCTTTTATTAGTGTTTTCTACTTAGCGTTGATAAAACTAGGCATATCCCTTTCCCGAATCTATGGTAGTGGTTACTCCAGAATGCGATTTGAATTAATCTCAGTGTAATACAATTAATTAGAAGAATTCACAAGCAATACGAATAACTCTTCTCTACAACACTGGATACTCTTGATTAATTGTTCATCGACCATGAACAAACTAGAAGTCATAGGAGAGGTAATAAAAGAATTAACTAGAATAAAATTATTGAATAACAATGAATTACTTACTTAAATTTTTATTGACAACCAACATATGAATTCTATGGTCACACAACGAAATGCGAAAAAAAAACAAAGAGAACCTACATAGATCCTTTGGTGGAAAATCTACTCTTGCTTCTCTAACCTCCAAGTTTTCGATCCTTTATTTTTTATGTTTGTTCTTCCTATATTCCCTAAGGGTAAATTCATCCATAAATACCCTTCAAAAACCAATTAGAGTTCCCTATAAAATATCTTTCAGAATTCCTAAAAGACTGGAGAATTGTATTTAAAAAACCACTAACTTGGAGTTCCGCGGTGTGGGAAACACCACTACAACATAGTCTTCATTCATTGGTAGAATTAATCTCCGTTTTAATTAACTCCTTAAGTACCCCTAAAATGAAAAGAAAATCACTATGGTGTAACTCCATTCATAGATCTGAAAAAACTAGAAAACAAACCTCCCACATCATATAGAGATACCCACACACTACAACCACTTGAACACTATGCAGGGATAAATCCTTCATCATAAACCATGGTGAAACCAAATGCCTCATGACATAAGCTCATCATGAAATATTCTCTCCTCTATTTCTATGATACAACCATAATCTCCAATGATTCCACATATTATATATATTGTGAAACACCCTTACATAGCTTGTCGAGGACCTTTACATGAGCTTCTTTTTTACCTTTATGTATCCAACCTACTACCCTTACATATTCCTTAATGAACATAATGCAGTTCCAAACTCAGCGTGAATCATTTTTACACAATAAAACAATCCATGCACACAACTAAGCCGTCAACATACAAACATCCATGCCTTCCCACACATTCACATTCCCATGGTGCAGTTATTAGACAACATCGCAACAACCCCCAAATAGCCACACATCCACAATACAAAATTGTGATATGCTACAAATCCTCACAACTTCGAACTATTTCATGTATTTCCTTCTTCCTTGTGATACAGAAATGATGGGTGTCACAATGACAGAAAAGAAATTATTCAGAGAAGAGTAAAAGGGGAAAAAATAGAATGAGAACACATAGATTTACGTGGTTTGGGAATAATCCCTAAATCCACGGAGAGGTATAATTTTCACTATGATTCAGGAGAAAAATTTACAAGATATCTCTCAGAGTTTCTAACACTAAATAACCCTAGACTGAAATAGGTTACAAAAGGAGAAATATGATCCACTGTTCCACCAACTGCACAGAAAGTCCGCATCGCTACAGTGAAATGCGGCCACCCATGTCAACAGTACTACAATGGATGCTAGATGAATGTGTAATGAGTTATAGTGAATGGAAACTGTAAGTCCACATCACTAATATGCCTTGTCGATGTCATCCATTTAGCTCTGCTATAGTGTGGTCATTGCTAGAGTTCCCCACAATTTGGGCTGGGGACCTTCGGCCCTTGGACCCTTGAAGCAGGGGTGCATTGCCCCCTATAACCCCCAATGAGCTCACAATAGAGATCGACCCACAAAGGTTTCAGCCTGGTGCGCAGTATGAGCCACAATCATTCGACCCAAACATTCAAACCACATTTGGATACAACAATCCAATAATCTCCCACTTGGATCCTGGTCTGTAACACTGACTTGATTTGATTTCATTGAATAAGACAACTTACCTAATTTTTGATCTTCCTCTTCTTCACTCATCGGTGTGTGTGACTTCCATTCAAAACCTCAATTTCAAGCTAAAGATTCATAAAACACAAGCTATTTTCCTCTTGTGCTCCCATTGAGTCCTCCTTATTCTGCCTCTCATCCTCCATTCATTAGTGGAGACCAATAGAGGCACAATAGTTCCTCAACTTCTGTATTACCATCATATTTTTCAATATGTATGCCGGATTTTTGGTTCCAAAAATCTTCTACAATGTCAACAACCCATCCTATATCAAACCTCTAATAAAATATTACTTCAACTGAATGTGCTTCATCTGGGCATGAAACACTGGGTTCTTTATAAGATGTATATCACTCTGACTATCACAATGAAATATATTCTCCTCTATCTTTCTTCCCAACTCATCCAAGAAGTTTTTCAGACAAGACATATCCTTCCCAGCTTCTATTACAACAATGTATTCTACCTCTATGATGGATAAAACCACCACCTTCTTCAATTGTGATATCCAAATTACCGCATTTCCTTCACAGGTAAATACATAACCTGTGGTACTCCCACTACTATCAACATCACCTCCAAGGTCAGTATCCACATACCCCTGCAATGAATTTCCTTTACCAAAGCACAAAGATACCTCCTTGATACCCATCAAATACCTCAGTATCCACTTCATAGCTTCCCAATGTTACTTTCTTGGGTTATCCATGTACCTGCTCACAACTCCCACTACATGAGCGATGTCAGGTTGAGTTCAGACCATGACATACATCATGCTTACAACAACTGATGCATATGGAACCTTTTCCATGTACTAAACATATTCTATCATCTTTGGTGATTTCTCTTTTTAGAGTTTTAAATGAACCACTAGGGGAATAAAGACTGACTTTTCTTCTAGCATACTGAATCTTCTCAAAACCTTCCCTATGTAGTCAACATGTGATAACATTAAAGTTCCAGCCACATGGTATCTCTTGTTCTTTATCCCCAAAATCTTTCCAAATTATCCAAGATCCTTCATTTTGAACTCCTCAGACAACTATCCTTTCAACTCATCAATTCTCTGCATATATGATCCTGTAATGAGCATGTCATCTACATATAGAAGCAATATAATATATTCATCACCAAAGGACTTGATGTAGAAACATTGATCCATGCCACATCATTTATATTAATTTTTAGACATAAATGAATCAAAATTTTTGTTCCAATGCTTGGGTTCCTGCTTCAATCCATATAAGATATTTTGGGGTTTGTACACCAGGTCTTCCTTCCCATACTCAAAATATCCCTCTGGATGCTGCATGTAAATGTCCTCCTCCATATATCCATGAAGTAATCAAGTCTTGGCATAAAGATGCTCAAGATTCAAGTCTTCTGACGCCACAATGATGAGAACCACCTGGATGGTGGTAAGATTCACTATTGGTGAGAATATTTCTGCGAAATCCACTCCCTTCTTTTGTTGGAAGCCTTTCACCATCAACCTTTCCTTGAAAATCCTCTTTCCATCATGTTCTTCTTTGACATGGTAAACCCATTTGTTCTATAATTCTTTCTTTCCTCTTGGAATAGGTTTCAACTTCTAAGTGTTGTTATCATTTAATGATAAAATATCCTACTTCATATCCAACTCCCACTTGCTCAACTCTTTCAACTGCATTGCTTCTTCAAATCATTCTAGTTCTCCACCGTCAGTTAATAATAGATAATATAAGGATGTTGAAAACCTTTACATAGGCCTTCTCACCCATGTTGATATCCTCAATTTTACTAGGGTAATATGTTCCACTGGTTCTGATTTCTCATGATCAGGCACACCTTCATGCTCAACTTTCTCTTTTCACTCTAATTCAATATTCCAATTTTAATCTTCAATTGCATGATGATATTTGTACATGAAACCTTCATTGAATATCACATTTAGTCTCCTGATGACCATATTTTTGAGATCATCCCAAAATCAATAACCAGACTCCTCAACACCATATTGAATAAGGAAACATTTTTTGGACTTGGAATTAAGTTTTTCCCTTGCATTAGAATCAACATGAACATATTCCAAAATACTAATGAATTATAAATGTGAGAGTCTTACCACCTTACCAGAACAAAACTCCTTGGATAGACATTATCTTATTGGAACATATGGACTATTTTTAATGAGATAGACTGCCATGTTTACTACATCATCCCAAAAAGTCTTGGGAAACCCTGAGTGTAACCTCATACTCCTTCCATGTTCATGAAAATTTTTATTCATACTATTTTCCATTCCATTCTATTGCAGTGTATCTGGAATAGTATTCTCCCACCGAATTCCATTATCAGAATAGAATTATCTAAACTCCGGACTATGATACTCTCCATCATTGTCAGACCTCAAAAATTTCAGCATTGATCCCGACTCATTTTCCACAATGACCTTCCACCTTTGAAACATCTTAAAAACATAAGATTTCCTTTTCAGATAGTAAACTCATACCTTTCTTGTTGAGTCTTCGATGAATGTCACATAGTATTGTGACCCTCTAAGGGAAAGTACTAGTGTAGGCCCCCAAAAATCTATGTGAACTAGGTCTAGCTTCCAAACCTTCAGGGTTCTGCATCCTTTTGAAAATGATACCTTCTTCTTCTTTTCAATGATTCAATCTTTACATAAACCAACTTCTACTGACTTCATATCTGATAGCATCCCTTTTATTTCCAACACCTTCATCCCCCTTTCACTCATGTGGCTGAGTTTGTAGTTCCATAGTTTAGAATCCTCAGTAGCATTTATAGATGCTACCATGTTCATGCAAGTCTCTGTCATGTTATACAAAGTACCATTTTTTTATCCCCGATCTATGACTATAACTCCCTTAGTAATCTTACAAGCACCACCAGTGAATGTGGTACTCGACCCTACATCATCAATTTATCCAATAGAAATAAGAATTCTTCTTAAGACATGGATACACCTCATGTTTTCCAAAACCAATAAACTCCCAATTTTGGTCTTGATCCGTACACCTCCTTTAATCGAAATCTGCAAGGGTTAATCATTAGCAAGATGTACCTTGCCAAAATTTATAAAAACATAATTGTTCAAGAAACCCTTATCTGATATCGAATGGAAATATTCCCTAGAGTCTAAAATCCAAGACTTCATTGGGATATCCATGCTCAACAACATCACATCATTGGTTCCTTCAGCCACTATGTTTGCTTCACTGGTTTTAGGTCCCATCCGTTTTTCTCTGCACTCATTATTGACATTTCCTTTCCTCTCGCAAGTCCAGAAGGTATGACTAAGCCCCTTTACATTGACTCATCTTTTCCCTCTTGACTTTGATCATCCTATATGATTATATTTCTCTAGGTATATTCCTCTTCATTCAACATTTAGAGCATAACCAGGGAATCTTCCTGATTATCTTCTTCACATATCCTCACTAAGGATCAGGTCTCATACATCTTTCAGAGCCAACTTTTTATTACATAAAGAACTTCTCATTGCTATTACAACTACTTCCCAAATGTCAGGTAAATAGTATAGTAAGACCAGTGCACATACCTCATCACTAAGATCAATGTACACCAATGTGAGATGACTTATGATGGTGTTGAATTCATTGATGCGATCTGAATCAATTCTACCTTAAAACATTTTAGGATGAACAATCATCGCATCAAGTGCACCTTGTTTGTTGCAAAAGAATTATCGTTCATATTCATGAGAGAATTCATCATCCCAATCATCTTCTTTTCCTCTCTGATGTTGAAATCCACGTTTTTTTCCAACATAAGGCACAGAAAACCCAGAACCTATCGATCCAGCATCTCCCACTCTGAATACTCCATATCCACTGGCTTCAGACCTAGAAGCAGCAAGTGCATATGTTTTTGATAAAGATAATATTTGATCTACATACTCTATAAACTAAAGTTAGTTCCATAAAAGTGATTGATATTCACCTTTTATTCTTCTACAACCATCATTAGAGAATATCGAACTCAACCCTCTAATACCAGTTTATGTGGAAATGATGGGAGTCGTAATGATATAAAATAAAAGATTCAGAGAAGATTAAAAGAAAAAATAGAATGAGAATATGGAGATTAACATGGTTCGAGAATAATCCCTACATCTACGAAGAGACATAATTTTCACTATGATCCAGGTGAACAATTTACAGGAGATCTCTCAGAGTTTCTAACACTAAATAACCCTAGCCCAAAATGGGATACAAAATGAGGAAGACCATACAATTTTCCACCAACTGTATATAAAGTATGCATTAATACAGTGAAAAGGTCGATACCCAAGTCAAAAGTGATACAGTGCTGCCAGATAGAAGTCCAAGGAGCTACAGTTAATAGAGGCTGGAAGTCTATGTCACTACAGTGCCCTATCGGTGTCGGCCATTCAGCTCTGCTATAGTGGTCATCTCTATAGTACGTGCTACAAGCATTCAACCCCAACATCCAAACCGGATTGGGATATACAAATCCAACACCTTGCACCACATGGATGCATGGAACCTCATAGACCTTACTGTGGCTTCACTAAAGTTCACTTAATCTCCTTTAGATCTCCTTTGATGATTTCAAATTCCTTTGAATCAGTTTCAAGGTCCCTTGGTTGAAAATGATGGTGTGGTTTACCAATGGTCGATGTGGAATGAAAGAGATATTGGTGGTGAAATCTATCCATTTTTCTATTCAAGGTGGGTAACATGAACAATAACATCAAATGATTCCACTTCAATTAAAATAAATATTTCCCAAGAACTCATTGTCCCACATTGTAATAAAGATCTTAAAACTCCCACTTAATAATATGAGACATGAAGTGAAACTCACACATGCCCCTATTCCAGCCTAGAAATAAACCTTGCCGGTCCTTTCTCTATCTCATGCACACATGCCCCTATTCCAACTCATGCAAAGCTTTCCTATTACTGTTGATGACACCTAGGCACTGGAACCTACCATGATGATTGGATGTATGCCATTGGTGGATGGCCTAATCTATTTCATGTGATGGAACTTAAGGTTTAACTTTATTTTTTTAACTCTTTATTATTATTATTTTATTTTTCCTTTTCCAAAGAAGCCTTAAACATGTCTAGATTTACTTCATTTTCTAATAAACTCACAAAAACACATTCAAACTCTACAATAATTGTTTCCCCATTCATAACATAAATAAAAGAAATATAATTACACTAGAATAAAAATTAGATTAAAATAATGAAAGATATATATATATATATTAGAGAAATAACTTCGCCCCACTGACAACACATACACCATGCCCTAACATGACCATCAGGTCTTGGTTGATATGCACCATCAGTTTCCCCATAGAAACACACACCCCTACGCCAAACCATTCTGGGATTTCCTATTCCTTTTGATGCCTCCCAGACACTGGCGCCTTTGGTGAAAATTGGCTAGATTCCATTGGTGGTTGGCCTAATATCCTGTGTGTGTTGACACTTAAGGACTAGATTTAATTTTTAACTCTTTTTTTATTATTCTTTTATTTTTCCTATTCCAAACAATCCTTAAATATGTTCTAATTCACTTCATTTTCTGATAAAATCACCAAAACACCTTCAAACTCTGAAATAAATTTTTCCACCTCATAAAATAAATAAAAGATATATAATTGCACTAGAATATCAATTAAATTCAAACAAATAAATATATTTATAAATATATTCGTGTAACAACTAGACCCCACTAACATCACAGACACCCCGCCTTAACATGGACATCAGGTCCTAGCTTGCTAGGCACCACTAGTTTCCCAAAATACACATGATCCCATACCTATAACCCACAAAGGTTCCTGAAAAAGTCATCAAACTAATTACTTCCCCCACAAGACAACACATTTTCTTTTAGCGTGCTTTTTCCTCAATCACACACACCATGGACAACTTGCCAAGTGGTCATCCATCCTGAACACTACTCCAGGAGAAACATGCTTAACTATGGAGTTATAATCAATTATTCTCCTTAAAAGAAAGGAAACCATATTGAAATTAGTCATATCATTTAGAATTTTTAATCCTTTAACATTATGGGCTGTTACATTCACCCCATTTAGAGAATAATGTCCTCATTATGGACCCTACATCTCAACCTAGGTAGTTCCACTACACATATGGTTGGGTTCCTCACATGATACTAATTTAGAAAATGAGCACCGCCTAAACAAGGTCATCAGATCCTAGTCCTCTAGGCACCACCAATTTCCCTACAGACACAAGATCCCCTACCTAGATCCCCCCCACATGCCTGAACATGCCATCAAACTAATGATTGTCCCCATAATCCAAAACATGTTCTTTTAGTGTACTCTGTCCTCACTCAACACATACCTCATGTAACTTACCATGAGGTCACCCATCTTAACCACTACTCTAGTCCAAACATGCATAAATATGGAATTATAATTAGGTAAGTAGGTAGGATCTCAGAAGGAAATGCGAACCATGTTGAAATGAGTCATTTCATTTAGAATTTTTAATCCTTTAACATTATGAGGTGTTACATTCACCCCCTTTAGAGCACAATATCCTCATTGTGGATCCTACATCTCAACCTAGGAACTTCCACAATACATCTAGCTAGTTTCCTCTTCTGATACCAATATAACAATCGAGACTCGTTGATATCACATACACCCCGCCTTAACATGTTCGTCAGGTCTAAGACCTCCAGGCACCACCAGTTGCCCTGAAGACACATGATCCCCTACCTGGGACCACCCATAAGCCTGGAAAAGTCATCAAACTAATGGAAGTCCCCATAGTCCAACACATGTTCTTTAAGTGTACTTGGTCCTCACTCTCACACACCCTAAGAAAATTTCTCAGAGGTCACCCATGTTGGGTTCCTACTCTTATACCAATATAACAACTGGGCCCTGCTGATAGCACAGAAACCCCGCCTTAACTTGGCCGTAAAGTCCTAGCCCACCTGACACCACCAGTTTCCACATAGACACATGATCCTCTACTTTGGCTCCACCCATGTGCCTGAACTAGTCATCACACTAATGACTTTCCCACATGACAATAAATGTTCTTTTTGTGTGCTTTGTCCCCACATACACATACAATGGAAAACATCCCAATAGATCACCCATCCAAACAACTACTCCAAACCAAGAAAGCTTAACCATATAGTTCTAATCAGGTAGGATCCTGAAAAGAAAGACAACCATGTTGAAATGTGTCATATCATTTAACATTTTTAATACTTTACCATTATGGGCTGTCACATTCACCCCCCTTTAGAGAAAAATGTCCCCATTGTGGACCCTATATCTTAACCCAGGTAGCGCCACCACACTTCTGATTGGGTTACTACTTTGAAACAAATGTTACAACTAAGACTTTCTAACAACACTCACACCTCGCCTTAACATGATCGTCAGGTCCTAGCCCACCAGGCACCACCATTTTACCTATAGACACATGATCCCCTACCTAGGGACCAATCACATGCCTAAACGAGTCATCAAACTAATGAATGTTCCCACAGTCTAACACATTTTATTTTAGCATGCTTTATCCTCACTCACACACACCATGAGAAACTTCCCAAGAGGTTACCCATCCCAACCACTACTCCAGCTTCTCTGGTGGGTGATCCACTCTTGCTTCTCCAACCTCCAAGTTTTCAAACCTTTATTTTTATATGTGTTCTTCCTTTTATTCTTCCTGTATTTTCCAAGGGTATAAATTCATCAATAAATACCCTTCAAAAACTGAGCTGAGATTCCCTTAAAATTATCTTTCAAAATTACTAAAATATTGGAGGATCATATTTAAAAACCAACTAACTTGGAGTTCTGTAGTGTGGGAAACACTAATATGAAATAGACTTCATTCATTGGTAGATATCAGTTCCCATCTAATTTCCTCCCTAAGTACCCCTATGGTGAAAAAAATGGATATGGTGTAACTCTATTCACAATTTCGAAAATACTGAAAAAGAAACCTCCCAAAATCTCACATAATATCCTTCCCTTCTATTGATCTCAATCATATCTTGACTTATACATTCCTCAACACATAAGGTTGTGGAAAAACTTAAAATCCTTTAATGTAGAGCCATGTAAACACCCTTATGTCTTGCTCCACCGATACCCTTACATGGATAGAGTCACCCATACTACAATGTGCATGTAGGTACTGTAGTGTGGAACTGAGAAATCATGCCACTGAAAAATCATGACCTCCCACATCACATGGTGATACCCACACACTTTAGCCACTTGAAAACCATGAGGGGATAACTCCTTCATTATCCACCATGGTGAAACTAAATTCATCATGACATAATATCTTCCTGAAATATTCTCCCCTCTATTTATACAGTATAACCATAATCCCCAATGATGTAACATATTCTACATGTTGTGAATCATCCTTATGTAGCTTGTCGAGGACCTTTACAAGAGCTTCTTTTTATCTATATGTATCTACCCTACTACCCTTATATACACCTTTATGACCTTAATGTAGTTCCAAAAATAGTGTGAATCAGTTCTCCATGATGCAATAATTCATGCACATAACTAAGACTTCGATATAAAAATATCTAAGCCTTCCCACACATGAATTCATGGAACCTCCTAGAACTTACTGTAGCTTCAATAAAGGTAAACTAATCTTCTATAAATCTCCTATTGTGATTTCAGATTCCTATAAAGTATCTTCTAGCTCCCCTAGTTGAAAATGATAGTGGTTTACCAATGGATTATGTGGTGTGGAAGATATGGTGGTGCTGAAATCTAGTGGTTCTTCTGTTTGAGGTGGGTAACATGCATGGTATCATCAAACAATGCCACTTTGGGTAAAATGATTAGTTCCCATGAAGGTGTTTTTCCACATTAAACTAGAGAGAAGATAAATTATGCTTAATAATCTAATACATGAATTAAAACTCACACATGATCATATTCATCCCCTACTCATGTTGTTCCTCCTACCTAGAGATGACCCATGTTGAGTCTTCCCATGTCTCAAGAACACATGCCCCTACACCAACCTATGCGGGGATTTCCTTTTTTCCATTGATGCCTCCCAAACACTAGTCCATGTGGTGAAAATTTCATAGCTACCATTGCTGGTGGGTATAATCACTTGAGTGTGTTGGGACTTAAGGGATAGATTTATTTTTTAACTCTTTTTTACTCTTATTTTGTTACTCCTTTTCCAAACAAACCTTAAACGTGTCCTGATTCACTTCACTTCCTAATACACTCCCCAATACATCTTTACACTATACAATAATTGTTTCCCAATCATAAAATAAATAAAAAATATATAATTTCACCAGAATAATAATTAAATTCAAAGAATTAAACACACACACACACATATTAGTATAGAAGCTGGGACCTACTGACAGCATAGACACCCTATCTTAACATGACCATCAGGTCCTAGACCGCTAGGAACCACTAGTTTCCCCATAAACACACATGTCCCTATGCCGACCCATGCAAGGCTTTCCTCATCCCGTTGATGCCTCCTAGAACTGGTACCTATGGTGAACATTGGATGGTTACCATTGGTGGTTGGAAAAATCTCCTGTGTGTGCTTACACTTAAGAGATTATTTTATTTTTAACTCTTTTTTATTTTTCTTTTATTTTTACTTTTCTAAACAAGCCTTAAATGTATTTAGATTCAATTAATTTCCTAATAAACTCACCAAAACACCTTCAAAATCTAAAATAAATGTTTCCCCATCATAAAATAAATAAAAGAAAGAATATTTCACCAAAATAACTATTAAATTTAAAGAATTAAATATATATATATATTAATGTAACAACTGGGACTAACTGACAACACAGAAACTACTCTACAACATAGCCTTTAGGTCCTGGCCCACTAGGCACCAAAAGTTTCCCCACAAACACATGATCCCCTACCTGGGGTCCACCCACATGCCTGAACTGGTCATCAAAATAATAAATATCCTCACAGGCCAACATATGTTCTTTTAATA
The DNA here is from genome assembly GCA_963277665.1 of Viscum album. NCBI lineage: Eukaryota > Viridiplantae > Streptophyta > Magnoliopsida > Santalales > Viscaceae > Viscum > Viscum album. The sequence goes on from OY728138.1 coordinate 942,191,197, forward strand.
TTCTTTGTCCTTACTCACACACACCTTGAGAAACTTCCCAAGAGTTTAACCATCCCAACCATTACTCCAGGACAAACACACTTAATTGTGGAGTTCTAATGAGGTAGGATCCAAAAAAGAAAGGCTAAAATTATTGACATGAGTAATATAATTTAGCATTTTTAATCCCCTAAAATTATGGGGTGTTTCATTCATCCCCCATTTAGATCACAATGTCCTCATTGTGGACCCTACATCTTAACCCAGGTAGTGCCACCACACCTCTAACTGGGTTCCTCCTCTGATACCAATGTAACAAACGAGCCTCACTGATATCACAAACACCCTACCTTAACACAAAATCCTCATTGTGGAGCCTACATATCAACCCAAACAGTGCAACCACACTTCTGGTTAGTTTTCTCCTCTGATATGAATGTAACAACTGAGCCCCACTCCTGCCTTAACATGCTTAACTGTAGAGTTATAATCAGGTAGGCTCTTAAAAAAGGTGACCCATGTTGACATGAGTCCTATCATTTAGAATTTTTAATCCTTTAATATTATGGGGTTTTACATTCACCCCCTTTATATTAGGACATCCTCATTGTTGACCCAACATCTCAACCCAGGCAATGCCACTCAACTTCCGACTAGCCTCCTTCTCTGATACCAATGTAAAAAATGAGCCCCGTTGATAGAAAATACACATTTTCTTAACACAAATTATTCATTGTGGACCCTACATCTAAACTCAAGTAGTGTCACTTCACTTACAATCAAAATTTACTCATTTTGGACCCTACATACTAACCCAAGTAGTGCCACCGCACTTTCGAATGGGTTCCTTCTCTGATACCAATGTAAAAACTGAGCCTCACTGAAACAAAAACACTCTTACTTAACACAAAATCCTCATTATGGACCCTACATATCAACCCAAGAAGTGAAACCACACTTCCAGCTAGTTTTATACTATGATATGAATATAAAACTGAGCCCCACTAATAGCAGAGACACCCTAACTTAACACGCTTAACTATAGAGTTTTAATCAAACAGGCTCTTGAAAAGAAAGGATAACCATGTTGAAGTGATTCATATCAATTATAATTTTTAATACTTTAATATTATACGGTTTTACATTCATCCCCCTTTATATCATGACATCCTCAATGTTAACCCTATATCTCAACCCAGGCAGCACCACTCAACTTCTGGCTAGGTTCCTCCTCTGATACCAATGTAAAACCTGAGCCCCATTGACATCAAAAACACACCACCTTAACACAAAATCCTTATTTTGGACCCTACATGTCAACCCAAGTAGTGTTACCACAGTTCTAGCTGGGTTTTTACTCTGATACCAATGTAATAACTTTTCTATGCTGATAGCACAAACACCCCACCTTAAACATGGTCATCATGTCTTATCCCATTAGACACCACCAGTTGCCCTATAGACACATGATACCCTACATGAGGCTAACCCATGTGTCTGAAAGGGTTATCACACACCCTAGTAAACTTCCTAGTAGGTTACCCATGTGCCTGAAAGGGTCATCCCACACCCTAGTAAACTTCCCAGTAGGTTACCGATCCTAACCACTACTCCAGGCTAAGCATGCTTAACTTTGAAGTTCTAATTAGGTATGCTACTGAAAAGGAAGGTGAACCTTGTTGACATGAGTCAAATAACTTATCATTTTTAATCCTTTAACTTTATTGGGTATTACATTCACCCCACTTTAGAGCATAAATTCCTCATTGTGGACCCTATATCTCAACCCTACCAGTGCCACTACACTTCCAGTTGGGTTCCTCCTCTGATACCAATGTAATAACTAGGCCCCACTGATCGCACAAACAACCTGCCTTAACATGAAAATATGTCCTAGCCCATCAGACATAACTATTTTCCCCATAGACACATGGCCCCCATCCTGGGGCCCACCCACATGACCGAATGAGTCATCAGACTAATGAATGTCTCCATAGGCCAACACATGTTCTTTTAGTGTACTTTTTCCTCACTCACACACACCCTAGACAACTTCCTATGAGGTCACCCATCCTAACCACTACTCTAGTCCAAAGATGCTTAAATGTTGAGGTGTAATTAGAAAGCCTCCCAAAAATAAAGGTGCACCTTACATACTTTATAATTTTTAATCTTATAACATTATAGGGTGTTACCATTACAGTTATCAATCCCCCCACACACTTAAATATCTACTCATCCTAGAGTAAAACCTCAATATCTAACTAAAAAATGAAATATAACTTGGTAAGGTAACATTTAAAAAGTATCATGATAAAAAATAAATTTATAATTGATGATTTTAAAAGAAAAAAACTCACCCAAAAACAAGTGCCAAATCATAATTAATTTTAAATTTTAAATTCAATAATTTACTTCTCTTCCACTCACATTGTTCAAATTTTCATTAATATTCAATCCAATTGTGATTTACCAAACCTGAGTTACATTTCACTCATCACTCAAGATCATTTGATACAAAGTTATGGTCAATATGAAGTATGGTCACTCTATCCATAGCCTTTCATGTTTAGTAAATCTCAACTTAGAAATTAAAATACCAAAAACATGAGGTTTTTCCTTTATGTTCAAATGTCATTGAGGAAAAAAGTGGTTGGGAAATGATGTGTAAAATTAAATTTATAGGATTTAAAAATGAGGATAATATTATTAAAGTATAATTCATGATATTCAAGAAAATCTCAATCAAATATAAACCTCCTTTAACTCCCCTTAAAAATGAAAATTCCACACTTTCTTTTCCATTTATCAAGTAAGGTCTTCATTTATACAAGAAAAATAGTGATAAAAATCCTCATTTTCTCCCATCATTTTTCATATTTTATTTTTTAGTGGAACATGTGCATGAAAATGTCCCGCACCCATAGACGTTAAACGAAATAACACCTCAATCCCCATAATCTATATACCACTCACACTAATTGGAATAATTATCAAGATAAGGAGGAAGGTGTTGCTAACTATAGTTCAATCCTAAGTATCCCATATTCTGAAATTTTCCTATTTAATATTTTTTTTATTTTTTCCTTTCAATTTAATCTTTCCATTTTTCAAAACATAGAGAATGCAATAAAGAACAATGAAAAATATAAGGAAGTTTTTATCCAATAACTCAAGAGAACCAAACCCTATTATTAATTTCAGTATAATAATTTCTGAAACTCCATGAAAATAACCTAATCCCATATATTCTCAAATGAATTATCATGCATGTAACACCCCAAAATTTTATGGTATGTCTCTTTTCAAATTCTTTGATTGCTTGAAAACTTAAACAAATGATTAAATATTATCATTTAATTATGACAATTATCACCTAAACATTAGAATGGGGCGAATAAATGAGATTAAGTAAATTATGAAAATATATTTTACACATGTTTATAAAATTAATTCATTGGTTACCAATTAATTATAAATGAAAATAAAAACCAATTGAACATAAAAAATGTGTTTTTATAAAGAAGTATTTTCATAACCACAATGAAATTTTATCTTAATAAATTATATTAATAACTATTATTGAAATATTTTAATTAAATTTATATGTTACATATTCAATAAAATGTTTTTAAATTAAAAATAATAATTTTTATAGGCTTAAGATAAAAATAAATCCAATTTTAAGCATAAAAGATATATTTTTTAAAAGATAATTTTACCGTATTTTAATGACACTTGTTTTAAATATAAATTTTGACACTTTTATAAATTATATTCTATAAAATAAAATTTATTTTTAAAATCTTAATGTCAAAATTATCTTAGGAGGAATATTTGGTATTTTTCTGAAAATATTAATTTTTCAGTGAATAATAAAATTATCGATTTTTATAAAATTGTCAATTTATTTATATTGAAAGTATATTTATGATTTTAATTTGATCTTAATGGAACCTAAATAAAATTTTCATTTATATAATCAATTTTTTATTTTAATAATCATCATACCATATTTTGGTATAAATACATTTTTGGGCTTAAAAATACATTTTCTAATAAAACTATTTTTCATTATATTTTGCAGGATTAATTTTAAATTAAATTATGAAACTTATGTGTTTTGAATATTGAAAAATGTATTCCATATTTGAATTAATAATTTAAAAGTTTATTAAATATGTCTCTTTTATTTTTGACTAATCTGAATAATAATTTTGTTAATGTTTATTACCACGATAAAAGGGTAAAATTGGGCAACTTAGGTTAAAAATTAAATGATAAAAACTAGAAAATTATCCTAAAAAAATCCAAAATATTATTTTATGATTTATATTATACCATTATCACCTAATATTTGAACTCGAGTTATTTAATAGATGATTTTCCATGAAAATAACTTTGATATTTTTTAAATTAAAGAAAATCATAAAATATCCAATTCATATTTTTAATAAATATATTATTTTTAATATGGAGTTATTAAGAATATATCTTCAACTATAAATATTTTTTTAAATATAAAATATTTATCTACATCATGGTATTTAATTTTTAATTTTTAATTAATAAATAATTATTTATATAATTATACAATGATGATGGAGTAAATATTTTATTAAGGAAATAGTTAAATAAATGATGATTTTAATTTAAAATTAAATTTATAATATTTGGAAAATTATTTTCACAAAATAGAGTCCACTTTTGAAATATACACCTCAAAAAATTGTTAGGCTTAATTTTTGGGATTTTTCTAAAATAGTTGATTTTTGGTGGATAATGAAATATAGTAATTTATGGTATTTAACATTATAAGTAAATAGATGAATTATTGGGTCATGAAGGATGAGGTAAGAACCCATTTTTTTAAACTAACATGCTCTATTTACTATATTTATTCTTGGTAATCATCACTATTGATAGTTTAAAGCCAAAATAATAAACTAATGAATACAATAATAAAAAAACACCCCTCTCCTCCACTATAAATATCACCCCTCACCACACCTTATTCTCACACCTTATATTATTTTTATCTTTCTTATATTCTACCCAATTACTCTCTTAAAACTCTTCCCCACATTATGGTCATTATGGTATCACTAAAATACCATTTCCATTTGCCTTAAGGAGATTCTTAAGGAGACAACACTTAAGAGGCAAAACCCTCCCTCATTCTCTTTTATTTTCTTTTATTTTTTTATAATTTCCTCAAATCCTATATCCAAAGTGTAATGTTAACTCTGGTATCATAAATATACTTTAATTTTATTATATTAATGGAATATCCATCATCAAATCTATTCTCTTCTCCTTTTATTCTAAAAATGAAAACACCATCTGTGATGCGTCGATTCAACGCCTTTGTGGATGACAAGTTTTTAGTTTTTCATTAATGCCTTAATGGATAGTCATAAAACCATTTTTATGTTTAAAAATATTATAAAATTTGTATTAAAACTTATTTAATGTTCTGTAACTAGAATATAAATGTAATATTATATAAAATGATATTAGTTCGTGATGGACGTAAAAACCGCCAAAATGAACTAATCATTCTTCATTAATGTTTTATCTAATGAATCATAACCATACCATATAACCAAATGATATATGATATAATATGATATAATTTAATTAATACTATATAATTTCAATTATGGAAAATTTATTCCCATTTGACAAGAACTCCCATATTTATACTCAAGGGAAATCACCGTAAAACCATGAAACGAACGATCCCGTAACAACGATATTAATCATCATAACTCACAGAAATGAACATAATTGAACTTAATGAAATTATTATAAATAAAACATGTGTTAAATATGTTCTGAGTTAAGTAATTAATGAATAAAATTTGATTATACATAACATTAAGTACAAGTTAAGAACACTTTTAGACATAAGGTAAGGGTTTCTCATCTCAATTTTATTTTTGTGAGATATACCTTATTCATGTAGTGTATATATAATGTACTTTTATATATCATATCATTAATAAATTTATATTCATGGTATTAAATGTTTCATTTTAACATCCTTAATTTTATGGGGTATAAGTTTGACTGTTTGCATAGTGGTAAGGAAATTCTTAACCCAATTTCCATTATTTGGGTTAAACATATACTCCAATGATTATGTCATGATATGATTATGTTTTAAATGAATTTTGATTATGTTAAGTTGTATTTTCATTTTTATGTATATTTAATGCTATTAAACATAATGGATTCATTTGGTTACCACTCACACTTTCTTTTAAAAATACACTTAAATGTTTCTTTTTTTTTCAAAATTTTAAAAAATATTTTTTAAAAATTATATGGCATGAGAATATATTCATGCTTTCATGAAAACTTAATGTTTTAAAGAATAATTTACAAGTTTAAAATGTTATTTTCACATATTTTTTTCTTTTATAATTTCATGACTTTCTAAATAAATGAATCCAACGTAAAAACAATATTTCTCTTAAGAAATTTTCAATGATTTTGTTAGAGTATTTTCATCTATGTTAACACCATCTGTTGAATATTATGGTTAATTTTGGATGATCTATTTTGATATACTCTAAAATATTTTATTTAATGTGTTAGGATCATTTGGACTGGGTATTTACTATCTTGATACCATTATCCATATTTCTATAAATAGTTTATGATTTTGTTTAATGATTGGGAAAATTATTTACATTTCATATACTAGTTTCAATATGAATGTATATGTTGATTATATTTAACCCCTTTCATATGAGAAATTTATTTAAATTATTAAGTGTTGGGAGGACTCGCTATAGCCTCTCAATACATCAGTGGGTCTCCTAAGACAAACTAGATCGGGTTTTGGCCAGGGCATTATCCATTTATGTTGAATTCTGGGACAAGACCTTGATGGTATGTTTATAATGTCCCAAATTATGCATTCCCTAATTATGAGGCCACTTATTGAAAATACATGTGATTATTCAAATAGTATAATATTCATGGTTAAGTTTCATTCTCATGTGATTATTTATATGGAATTATTTGATCAGCTTTTATTTCTTCCATATTATTCTCAAGATTATGTTTTAATGATTTTTTTAGTTATTCACCTTTAATTTTTGTTTATGTTTATTTATGATAGATTCGGTTGTGTACTTACCCTTATTGAGCATCTGAGCTCACCCCTTTCTTATGTTATATTCTTCCCCAGGTTGTCAATAATTTTGTTATGATTGATATGAAGGGTTATGCTATGAGTAATAATGGTGTTCTAAAAGATTTTTTTTATTTTATGTCTAAAATTTATTTTTAATTTAAAATATGTATATAGTTTTACAAGACTACTAAAATATTTGGTCCTTTGGGATGCGATTCCTTATAAAAATGATGATGTAATAAAGTATAACATTGACTCTAGGCTACTGGGGTTGGGGTATTTAGAGTTAGTATCAATGAAAGTTTAGTTAAAATCTTGGAAACTATATTTAGGAAATATTATATTAGGAAACATAAACCTAAGATATACTTTTAGGATAACTATAGAATAAAATCCCCAAAAAACCATGTTTATGAGATTAGTTATGCCTAAAATTTATACTTTATGTTAAGTATTTAAATTATTTTTAGATTATACATTATGTTTCATAATGATATAAAATAATCTATCATATGTCTTAATTTATAAATGGAACCTCACAGAATGAATGAGAACCTCAACAATTCACGTTATCCAAAGAGTAAGGAGGATCAAATTATTTATGGTATTATGACAATCTTTAAAAGGTAACAAGTATACTAATCATTCTCATCATTTGAGGACATAATATCATCTGATAATGAGACAAAGAAAGAATTATATAAGTATTATGGATTTATAGGGAAGCACAAGGACATGCGTACAACTAGTTAAAAGTTGGAGAAATTAAATATGATAAAGAAGTATTTTTACAAGTGTGATAATTGTTGAAAGAAACACCCTGGTACTTTCTTAAAAGGAATTAGAGTTTGATAAAAGTGTAGAGATAAATGCCACCATTATATTGATTGAAAGGGAAAGAACACGTTTTCCAATTTACAATACTTAAAACGCAAGGAGATGAGACACTACATAATTCAATGTCTCAAGCATCAAAATAATATACCCCAAAATAAGATAATGGATCATGGTCAAGCATATGATACTACCATAGAATAATATTAATGATTAATATTCCTGAATTTGGATTCAATAATTATATTTTAGTATTTTATAAATAATTATCTAGTTATAAGAATCATGAGATATATAAGGATTTTACTATAGAACTTCTTCTTTAAGGAATTTGAAGCATGTGATGAATAACACCTATAATCAAGAGAAGTGGTTCTGTTGTAAATTGATCTTCCTAAAAATATTAATTGGTAAAGATAAACCTAAAAATGTTATTAATATTGAGATAATAATAAATAGATGTTTATGGGACATTATTAGTGACCATGAAGGTGGTTAGTGATCTGATGGTTTATGTTATGATGAAATTATTAAATGTTTGGATTTAAGGAATATATTCAACAACCTGGTATTTTATTATTATAATATTGCATGTTTCATAAAATTGTTAAGGAGATTAAGGTATTTATATATTTAATATGTGAAAATAAGAGCTAAATTATTTGGGGAAAACTTATGTTTTGTTGATTTTGTAAATTTAGTGACATTACTTCTAAATTTTTGATCTTTGAATTTGGACAAACATATTTTGGATGAGTCTTAAGGTTAACTACTTATGGATTGGATTAAGGATATTTTTTTATTAATATTAAAGTATGATTTATCTTATTGAATAAGTAGTTCTAACCATTTTGGTTTTAGAAAACATTTAAAGGTATAAGGATTGACTTATAGATCTTTTGATTCATTAAAAGAACTTCAGACATAAATATTTTTTAATATCCATATTCAAGTGTACAAAATGAAGTGGAAATAGATCTAAGCACAACCAAATGATGAAATTATGATTATAAAATGGAAATAGATAATTTAGTTTTATTTTCTAAAGTAATTATCTGTATATTAAAAGAATCCCTCAACTCTAGGAAAAGGATTTTGGAACAAAAATGTTATTCATTGAATTTTCTTACTAAGAAATCAATGGTATTTTAACATATCACATATTTACAGTTTTGTGATGGTTAAAATTATAATTACCTTGTTATATATCATTAAACAATAGAAATTGATGGTTATATTTTTCTTACATGTACATATTTTCACTTTTCACTAATTTTATCCTATTCAAATGCCTAATTTTGTGATGACCTTCACATTTCCCTTTCCCTCTTTTTAAGAGGAAGTTTTATTAAGCCTTTTTATGATGTGGGATTTCCAAAAGGTTATTTTTAAATGAAAACTCCATGATTACAAATAAAAAGTTTAAATTGAGAGTATGAAATTTATTTAATGAGGGGTTAATGTAACACCCCAATATTTTATGGTATGTATCTTTTTAAATTATTTAATTTCTTACGAGCATAAACAAATGATTAAATATTATTATTTAATTGTGATAACTATCCCCTAGCTGTTAGAATAATGTGAATGAATAATATTAAGTACATTATGAAAATATATTTTACACATGTTTATAAAATGAATTCATTAGTTACCAATTAATTATAAATGAAAATAAAAACTAATTGAACATATAAGATGTGTTTTTATAAAAAAATATTTTTATGACCAGAATGGAATTTTATATTAATAAATTAAATTAATCACTATTAGTGAAAGATATTAAGGAAATTTATATGTTACATATTCAATAAAAGGTTATTAAATTCAACCAATAATTTTTATTGGCTTAAGATAAGAATAAATCCAATTTCAAGCATAAAAAGATATATTTTCTGAAAGGAAATTTTACCATATTTTAATGGTGCACTTATTTTAAATCTAAATTTTTAAACTTTTATAAATTATATTTGAAAACATAAAATTTATTTTTAAAATTTTAATGTATAAAATATATTAGGATAATTTTTTGGTATTTTTCTTTTAATATTTATTTTCTAATAAATAGTGAAAAATATTGATTTTTATAAAACTATTAATTTATTTATATTAAATGTATATTTGTGATTTGAATTTGATATCAATGTAACTTAAATATCATTTAGATATAAATAATATAATTTATTTTATTTTAATCATCATTATTCCTTATATTTGTGTAAGTACATTTTTGGGATTAAAAAAACATTTTCCAATGAAACTATTTTTTGTTGCATTTTGAGGGATTAATTTTAAAATAAATTATAAAAAATTTATGTTTTGAATATTGAAAAATGGATAAAATATTTGGATTCAGAATTTTCAAATTTAGTAAATATGTCTCTTATTTTTGATGAATATGAATAGTAACTTTGTCAATGTTTGTTACTATGGTAAAGTGTAAAATTGATAAATTTATGTTAAAACTTAAATGATAAGAGCTAAAAAATTATCCTAAAACATTAAAAAATATTATTTTGTGATACTATAGAATGTACTATTCAGTATTATAGCAACCAAGAATATTCATCCATCTAGGTCTCTGGGCCACCGGTTTGGTTCTCGGGGCCTGTAAGGCTTTTAGGCCACCCCAGGCCTTTGGCCAAGTTGTCTCTCAAGGCATTCCGGCTACCTCAAGGCCTACAATCCACCCCAAGGACTTTCAGCCACATGAATATGAAGATTTACCAGTCATACTACAAGGAATAAGGCTCCAAATGAGGATTTAGAGAATGTGCATCCATAAGAGAATATCTAACCAGAATTAGAAGAACGAGAGGGTATGACATTGCCATTGGTACCGGGCTTGTGTCGCTCTACACAGGACAGCTAGCCGACCAGCCCTGTAAAAGTGGAGTACTGATATCATGACATGTGCTGGGGAGGAGTAGTTTCAAGTTGTCTTGTCTAGGTGATTCCCTCTAAGACCTATGGTTCATGTAATTATCTCTAAGCCTTTGGGTCTTGTAAGGAATCAAACTCACCCCTTGAAAGGTGGATTATCAAAAATAATAAAAAACGAAGGCCTTCAGGATATTCAGTCAAAATGCCACATTCATATTTTTAATAAATATATTATTTTTAATATATTTTTATCAAAAATATATATTCAACTATAGATTTTAATTTTAAATATAAAATATTTATCTACATCATGTTTTTTTAATTTTTAATGAATAAATAATTACCTTAAATAATTATACAATGATGATGCAATAGTTATTTTAGTAAGGAAACAATCAAATAAATGATGATTTTAATTAAAAATTAAATTTATCATATTTAGAAAATTATTTTCATAAAATGGAGTCCATTTTTCAAATATACATGTCTAAAAAATTTTAGGGTGATTTTTTTTTAAATTTTCTAAAATAGTTGATTTTTTGGCGAATAATTTAACACATTAATTTACGGTATTTAACATTAGAAGTAAATAAATAAACTATTGAGTCATGGATGATGTATGTATGGGGAAAAAATCCATTTTTTAGAACTTACATGCTCTAGTTACTGTATTTAGTCATGATAATCAACACTATTGATAATCTTGAGCCAAAAATAATAAACTAATGAATAAAATAATAAAAAACACCCATCTCCTCCACTATAAATACCACCCCTCACCACCCTTTCTCCTTACAATTTATTAGCTTTTTATATTTATTATATCCTAACCAATTCCTCTCCAAAATCTCTTTATCATGTTTGGGTCTTTATAGTCTCACAAAAAGACCCTATCTAAGTTCCTTAAGGAGGTTCCCAAGGAGACGATGCTCAACCGGTAAAACACGTCCTATTTCTCTTTAATATTTTTATCCTTCCCTAATGTTCCTTATAAAAAGTGGAATTGTAACTCCATCATAATACATATATAGGAATGTTATTATGTTAATGAAATATCCATCATCAAGTCTCTTTTCTTCTCCATTTATTCTAAAAATGAAAACATCATCCGTGAAATGGCGATTCACCACCTTTGTGGATGATGAGTTTTTTGTTTTTCATTATCACCTTCAAGAATGCTCATAAAACCATTTTTATTATTAAAAAAGATTATAATATTTGTATTAAAACTTATTTAATGTTCTTTATCTAGTATATAAACATAATATTGACTAAAACTGTACTTGTTTATGATGGACGTAAAAACTTCCAAAATAAACTAATCATTTTTCATTAACATTTTATTTAATGAATCATCCCCATACCATATTAAAAAATGATATATGAGATCATATTAAATTCTAGAAGTTAATTAATACTATATAATTTAACTTATGGATAAGTTATTCCCATTTTACAAGATCTCCCATATTTATACTCAAGGGAACCGATCATAAAACCATGCAATGAATGCTCTTGGGACAACGAAATTAATCATTATAACCCATTGAAATGACCATAAATGAAATTATTAAAAGTTAAATAAATAAAATATGTGTTGAATAGGTTCTTAGTTTAGTAATTAATGAATCTAATTTGATTATATAGGATATTAAGTAAAAGTTCATAACACTTTTAGACATAAGGTATGGGTTTCTTATCACAATTTTATTTCTGTGAGATATGCATTATTAACCACTTATTTATTGTGTGTGGTGTATGTATAATGCAATTTGATATATCATATCTTGAATCTATTTATCTTCAGGGTATTCAATGTTTCATTTTAAGATCATTAATTTTATGGGGTATACAGTTTGACTGTTTTCATAGCATTAAGGGAATTCTTAACCCAATTTTCATTATTTGGGTTAAACATCTACTCCAATGATTATTTCATTCTATGATTATGTGTCAAATTAATTTTGATTATCTTAAGCTGTATTTACAATTTTGAATGTGGATTTACATTTAATACACATAATTTATTCATTTGGTTATGTCTCACACTTTATTTTAAAAGTAATCTTTTAAAGGTTTCTTTTTTCAAAATTTAAAAGAAATGTTTTTTAAAAATTTTATGGTATGAGTTGATTTTATTCTTTTATGATGACTTAACTTTTTCAAAAATCTTTTACATGTTTATAGGGTTATTTCTCATTAATTTTTTTCTTTTATAATTGAATGAGTTTTTAAATTAATGATTCCAAAGTTAAAATGGTATTTCTATCAAGAAATTTTCTATATTTTTTTTAAATTATTTTCATATATGTTAACACCCTCTATTTAATCTTATGGTTAATTGCGGTTTATCTCTTATGGTACCATCCAAAATATTTTATTAAATGGTTTACAATCATTTTTACTTGGGATATACTATCTTGATACCATTCTCTATATTAATTTAAATAGTTTATTATTATGTTTACTAAATGGGGAAATTATTAACATTTCATATACTAGTTTCAATATGAATGTATATATTTATTATGTTTCACCCCTTTCATGTGAGGAATAAATTGGACATATAAAGTGTTAAGTGGGGCCTGTTATATCCCCTTGATACATCAGTAGGTATCATGAGACAAACTAGATAAAGTTTTGGCTGAGGCCTTACCCATATATATAGAATTCCTAGTCGAGGACTTGATGGTATGTTTATGATGTTCTATATTATGAATTTACACATTATCAGTTTAGTTACTGAAAATCCATGTGATTATTTGAATAGTAGAATATTCATGGTTAAGTTTCTTTTTCATGTGATTATTTATATGAAATTATTTGACCAACTTTTATTCCTTCCATATTATGCACAAGATTATGTTTTAATTTAATGTGTTTTTATTTATTCACATAACCTATTATTTATGTTTATTTATGATATCTTATGCTGTATACTTACCCTTACTGAGCATTTGATCCCACCCCTTTCCTATGTTTTATTCTTCCCCAGGTTTCCAAAAAGTGTACTATGATTGATATGCAGAGTTACGCTATGGGGAATAATATAGTTCTCAAAGAAAATAATTTATATATTTTATGTCTAAAATTTATTTTGAATATAAAATATGTTTATAGTATTATAGGACTATTAAAATATTCAGTCCCTCAGGATGTGATTCTTTGTAATCATTCCAATTTAATAAAGTAAGGCAATAGCTTTGGGCTACTAGAGTTGGGGTCTTTACAATTTAATTATACTCAAATAAGTATGGTTAAAAAGGATAGTTTCATTTATAGTGTGTCTTTATATCAGAATATTACATGAACTCTAAGGGTTTCAGGTAAGATCAAATTTAAGTTAGTAATTAAGGTAAAATAGTCTCAAATATAAATACTTTATGACCTCAATAATTTTAATGAAATTCTAAATAATCATGTATTGATAAGCAAAAAAATAAAGTTGTAGTAGTGAAACATATCTTCTTCTCTATCAATAAAAATGGTATGAGAATAAAAAAATGAAAATTGGCTTAGAACCCTCTTAGGAATGGGGATTGAAATATACTGGACAATCAAGTCATGACCTGGAAATAATAATAATTTAAATAAATTCATGCTTTTAAGAATCATAGTAATGAAAATAAATCATATCATGAATTTATTTTAGAAAACTAAAAATTAGATTGAGAATATAACATTATAAAATGAACACTTATATATTTTCCACTTATGGGCATGATAAATCAGAATTTACCCACAAAAATTATATTTCCTAAGTGAGGATGTCCCTAGGCCAGTTAAAAGAGAAAAACTAAAAATGGTGTTATCCAAGGATTCCTCCACCACATATAAACCAAACATTGTCCCTAATTTTCAACCATGGAGAGAGTGGTGTATGAAAAATATAAAATTAGGTGCAACACAAGAATTAATCAAAATAAATATGATAAAAAAATTTCTCCCTTGATTAAAGAATCTTATTTTCCCTGGTCCTTGGGATAATATGACTGGAATTGATGTTCATTGAATTTTTTTATCTATTCTATCCCTCCTTATTAGATATTCCATTCCTTATAGATCTTTTATATTTGTAATTATAGAAACATATTAAACATATAAAGTGTATATTTCCATTCATTAAAGATAAAAACTTAATGAGTGGGGGTGAAGAAACATTATCTACCTAAAGTAACTTTAAAATAAACTAAAAATAAAATTAGTTCATAAGAAAGTAGTAAAAACCCATGTTTCTCACCAAATATTTTTGTTAAAGTACTTTAAGCCTGTCCTTTACCTTATTGTCATGTAATTTTATTATGAAACAGTTTTACCAAATATGGTCGTAATATTATTCTAAATTCTTCTCACCTTGATTAAATAATCTCATTTTTTTATTAATTATATTTTTAAACCTTTTTTATGAGTGCACCAATACATGAAAAAACTTAATGAATGAAATAATAGCTCATGGATTGATCAAGATCGATAAAAATTCTCCACCTATACTTCTTTCTACTATAGTTCATCAAATTCTACAATGTACTTTTATAATTTATATATATTTATTATATAATTCTAACTTCACTTCATCAAATTTAGAAATTTATATTTTTAATTCTATAGTCCTCTCCCACCCTTACATTAATTCATTCGCGGAATCTATCTCCAAAAATTCCTATTCTGAAAATTCAACAAATGTGAGTGTAGTGTTCTCCCGAGATTCTATTTTGATGGAAAATTCTTCATTGGAAGACTCCTCAAATTCAGCCTTCAACTCGATTTCACCATTTTCTCTCACTCTTGGTTCAACTATAATGTATGATTTATCGTTGGAGGATTCCATTGATTTTGCTAATCCATTTGTTTCTTCCTCTAGGTGTTTTCACTCATCTTTGAATTATCACTATATGAATGTGAGGGATTTTTATTTATTACCTCGCTAGTGTTCAACATTTACACTGTGGTATGAATGTGGCCCCCATATTTTTCTTTTAATTATCCTTTTTAGTGTTGAGATTTTTTTGAGGTAGGATATCCAACTGTATTTCCAAGTGAATGTGTGTCTTCATATTTTAATTTTTATCAAAAAAAAAGAAAATAATACCCAAATATGTAAAACTGAGAATAAATAAAAAAAACAAAAAAAAAAACAAAAACAAGAACAAGAACAAAAACAAAAACTAAAGCCTAAGATAAAATAAAAAAATAGAAAGGGAATAATCTTGACCTAATTTACCAATTTTTTAACCATTAATAGTTTTCATTGTTCCTCGACAATGGTGAAAAAAACTTGACTAGCCTCAGGAATCGTTAATTCCCCAAGGTAGAAATATTTTATATTTTTTATTTTCCCTATAACCACTATAACATCCTGGTATTTCTTTCATCTATTGATATCTCCTTGTTTTTTTCCAGGTTTCTCGAGGCTTTAGATGAAAAATCAGACCCTTGTACTAGGTGTAGACCTATACTTGCAGCTTGTAAAGCTCTAAGTGGTCCATCATCTATCTACTGAGTGCCACTAACTATATGGTGGGCTGTAAAATTATGATAACCCTAAATTTTATAAACCAAATTTCCATTCTAATATCATAAAACACACACATCACATAAAGAACCTAATAAAAATATTATTCTCATAAATTAATAATGATACATTAGTTAGAAAATAAATCAATATGAATTCCAAATATTACAATGGGACAATAAATAAAAGATAAGATAATAAGAACGAGAAAATTTGGATCTGCTCGATCAACTAGGGTGAATGCACTCATGAAAAAATGTGTAGAAATAAAACATAATATTCATAATATAATATTAATTTTGAAGATGAAAATATATAAAACTTATAGGAAGTAGAATTGAATGAATAATCAATTAAATAAGTGATATTTATAGAAATTAAGAAACCTATATGACCGATATAAATATAACCATTGAAATAGTAATATGACCATTAGGAATAGTAATCTAGAAATTATAATAGTAATTCCACATATTAAAGTATAAAATTAAATTTATGTGTCTTATAAAAAAATAATATATTTATATCATGGTATAAGTAAATTAATGTTTTAAAAATGATAAATTATATTTTGGTATTTTTGAAAAACTTAAATGTTTTTTTACAAATTTATAATTACTATAATGATTTAAAATAAAATTTATTTTCATAAAATAAATTCAAAAATTAATATTATTTCTTATTATAATTTTAAGATAATTTTATTTGACCTTAATTAATTTCTTAAAGGGTTAGAAAATCAATTATAATATTAAAATCATTATTTTTCAAATAAATGATGATTTTATATTAAAATTAAATTTCTCATATTTATAAAATTATTTTCCTAAAATGGATACCATTTTTGAAATCTACACATCTAAAAATGGTTAGGGTGATATTTTGGTATTTTTCTAAAATAATTTAGTTTTTAGTGAATAGTGAAATATTATAATTTACGGTATTTACCATTATAATCCAAATACATAAATTTTTGAGTCATGGATGATATAATCACCCATTATTAAAAACTTTCCTGAACCATTTACTATATATATTCATAATAATAAACACTATTGTTAGTCCTAAAGCCAAAATAATAAACTAATGAATATAATAATAAAAAACACCCCTCTCCCCTATTAATACCACCCCTCACCACCCCTTACCCTCAAACATTATAAGCCTTGTATCACGTCAAAATTATACCCAATTCCCTTCCTAAGAATCTTCACCTTGTCCAAGTGCTACTGAACTAAAAAAATACCAATTCAAAGTTTCTTAAGGGTTTTTTCAAGGTGGAGATATTCAAGAGGTAACTTTCTCAAATCTTTTCTTTTAATTTCATTTATTCTTATACCTTCTTCTCAACTAATTTATCCATAAAATAATAATAAATCCATTATCATGTATATAATTTAATGTTTATTTCTAATGGAATAACTTTTTTCCACCTCTTTTCTTATCTCCTCTAATTCAAATAAATGAAATGATTGTCCAAATTATGGTGGTTTACCCTCTCTGTGGATAATGATTTTTTTTTCATTACCAACTTAAATTACAGTCATAAAACATTTATTACGTTTAAATAATGTTTTATTATTTATATTATAACTTATTTCATGTTTTTTAACTAATATATAAACATAATATTTAATAAAATGAAACTAGTTTGTGATAGTCGGAAAAAATGCCAAAAATAAACTGAACAATTATCATTAACATTTAATCAAATGAATCATACTCATACAAGAAATAACATGGTATATGATGACATTAAAATTTCTATAGGTACATTAATACTGTAAAATTTCACTTTGGGATAATTATTCTTATTTGAAAATAACTTCTATAATTTTATACAAGTGAACCGACCATGAAACCATTAAACGAACGCTCCTGGAATAACGTAATTGAACTTTATAACTCATTAAAATTACTATAAATGAACATAATAAAATTATAATAAATAAAACATGTATAGAATATGTTCTAAATTAATTAATTAATGAATCTAATTTAATTATCTATGACATTAAGTGGAAGTACAGAACAAATTTGGACATAAGGTAAGGGATCTCTCTGAAACTCCATTTTTTTCCTTTAGGTTACACACACTCCATCTTTAGCCTAATGTATTTATTCATTAATATTATATAATTCTACTAAATTTTGGTATATGCTCCAATTTTTTTTTATCTAGATAAACTCATCTTTCTTTTATAGGAAATTACATGTTTTAAAAGGTTTACTTACCAATTCCTTTCGATATACCAACCCGATTAAAGAAAACTTTTCTATTTCAAACCCATATTTAAATAAAATTCATAAACTATTTTAATCTTTTAATATTTTTCTAAAATACTTAAATTTATGATGAAAAACTATTTTAGCTATTTTCTTATTTTATACAAACAATTATTCCTTTATCATCTTTAAAAACTATTTATTCCTCCAAATACTTTTTTTCCATTTTATGAATAAAACCACTTTTATAGTTGAGTGGGAACCTAAAAAATTACACCATACCTAAATAAATTACATGATATAAAAATTAAAAAAGTAGAAAAAATCACCAGTACACAACCATCACATTCAAATTTAAAAACAAAATTCAAAATTAGCGCACATCATCATCACCACTGACTGCGAGCCACCTCAAACTACACACCCTACACACCAGTTACTAACATCATCATCCATACCCCATCATTAAAGATGACCCAATATAATATTGATGGAATCACTGTATAGAACAAAAAAAACAAAAAAAATCCTCCGAAAACCACTATCACCATCATGAACAAACAATCCAACATCAATGAACCCCATCCATCAAGAATCACCAACAGTAGGAATAGACCATGGAAACTAGAATTGATTGTGATATCTTGGGTAAAAAATAGATTCACCAAACTTGGACCAACACAAAAACCTTCTTCAAGGTCTCACATCTTAAAACTCCAACCACTTCTCAAACAACACTATCCCAAAACCTCAATAAGAACCATCACACCAGGATGACCTGGCTTGAGTAATGTCTTAGTCTCATGAGATGTCATATATGAGATTAGAGAGAAAAAATAATACATTATGGGAGTTTTTACACCATATGATATAGTCTTGGTAGTTATCCTTGACCTATGTTTATGTCATGTTATATTTTTATGCCATAGTTTAATATTCCCATGATCATATGATTCCATGTTCTATATGTTATGTTTCCATATATTTATTAACAATCCATGAATTTTATATTATCATTCTATTCATTCTTACTCATATTCTATGATTTATTCCCATTTTTATTCCCTTATTAGGCTTTTTAGATTATTCCCTTTTTCTATGTATTCCCCAGACTATCCTATGAATTTATATGAGCTCAAAGGGAGTTAATATCTCATTATAGAGATTAATAAAATGATATTTTATTTTATTTTCATTTTTGTAATTATGTACATAGTATTGGAAATACACTATAATTTTTGATCCTTAGTTTTTATTTCATGGATAATTATGCTTAAAATCATGTAATAATACATGTAAAAGGTTTGGGTCGTTATAACAATAGTGTCACTGGATGAAACTACTAGAAGGGTTAACATTTCAACTATACCCTAAAAGCGCCATTTTATTTATCTTCTATACTCCCTCAACCATATATGAACCCATATGAAACTTGAGAGTCCTATTTGGTGATTTTTTCTCTCCCAACCTCATCTCTTGGCATATATAAGTATCGATCAAAGTGGTGATCCTCTTTCAGTATGTCTGTCTCCACTTGGACTTCAATATATTTTCTCTTGATCCTTTATTCCAAGAATATATAACATCCATAGTATTAGTTAGATCTAGAATTATTGAGGTTTAATTATTATTATAATATCTATTTTTCTACTTCTCTCGTCATCCCTCTTCCTTGATTTAGTGCTCCACATCAGAGGTGACACATCTTAGATTCATTGTGGTCTGATCCCATAAATTCCTAGTAGGTGTTTCTATAAATTTTGTTATTCTTACGATTAATTTGTTTCTTTGATTTATTTTTATTTTTTGTTGAAATTTATTAAGCATATTTTGATAGTTTTGAAGAAAAAATGACCATTTTTGTTGAAAAATGGTATTTGGCATAGATTGTTTCATAAAAATGACCTCTTATTTGTTTTTAAAAGTAATTGGATTGTATTTAATATTGGTGGTTTCATTTTATGAAATGTAAACCCTCATTTTAATAAAAATGTATTGATTCATTAAGATTATTCCAAAAAGTTTAAAATGTTTTTTTCCTTAAAAATTATCTTGGAATGATTTAAATGATAACATGTGATTGATTATTTTGAAATGGTTAATTGTGATGATATTTTAAAATATTAAAGGGAATTGTTGGATTTTTCATGTCCGTTTCTTAGAGGCCCATTTGGAACCTTAAATTTGTTTGTAAAAGAAGTGGATATGTATGATCCCTTTGAATGAATGTTTTAAAATGATCATTTATATAATTGATAGTGGTTTTGTTTACCTAAAATTACTTTTTGGATCTTTTTGAATTAAATGTTGTTGTTTTGTAAATTCTTAACGAACCCCTTATGTATGTTCTTCCTTCATGAATAGTGCTTTAAGTACATGGTAACTGGTGCTCAAAATGTGGTTTTACTCATTGAGTAAGTGTGTTGGTGAGGGTGATATGCGAACCTTGTATGATATGGAATATTTATTTTCAATGTTGATTTGTTTTGGATCCCCATTATGATCATTATTACATGTTATCTCACTCACCTCTTGGATTGGTCATGGAAAACTTGGGTAGCTAGATGAGTGAACCTATATTTATGATACAACTTTTTAGACTCAGACATCGACTAGTGTCTCCCTAGTGAATGTTGACTTCATTTAGGTTTGTTCTTTGAGGATCTCAGTATGCATTGAGTTGATAGGCTTGTTTTTATGTTAGATTTGAATTTTGAATATAGGTGGTCTTGGTTTGTCTACCCGTCTTTGGTGGACTCCCTAATTTATCTAGGACTTTACCATGACATATTATCTTGTCACTTGGCATTGATACATGATTAAAACTTTTATTTATTGACCGTTACTCAGATATGGAGTTGTCAAGTTTGGATTCCTTTATTATATCATTTTAATTGCTATGAGGTACATTATTTGTCCATGTATTTATCATGGTATGAGATATTTTTGTGATATGTGGTAACAACTCATATCATCCCTATTCATTGTTAACCATGTAATTTGAAACTTTTTTCAAGGATTTATTAAAAAGGGTATTTTATAAAAAATAAATTTTGAAATGATTTCCTCTTAAGGATCCTAAATGGATTTGTAAATGGAAAAGGGTAATGATTTAGAATCTGTTTTTCTCATCACCAAATATTATGGTTTCATAAATCCATTTTTAAAATTTGGCATGTTTTCCTTCTTAATTTATAATAGAAAACCCCCTTTTATCATTCTAGTTTTTCAAACTAGCATATCTGATTTTCTTGGTAGAGAATCTGCATAGACTTATTTGGTGGATACTAAGAGGGTCTATTTTTAAAACACCATGCATATACTGCTTTTAGTATGAAACTTTTATCTTTGTATAGAAGGTGATCATATTATCTTAATATTCTTTTTTGGGTTCATTATTAGTCACATGAGGGCAGTGAATTGGGGCACTGTGGGTGGTCATAAACCACTAGGAGATGGGTTATGGTAGTTCTATTTTTTTCTTTCTATTCATGGTTATTTTGTATCATCTTATTTTATAAAAACATGGTCGTACAATTTCTTTAAAATTTTTAAGGTTTCTATAGATCACTTTAATTTATGTTATATTTTTTTTGTACAGGAATTATTCTAAAACACTATTTCTTGACGACTCGGTGCTGGTCTCTATTCCATGGGGATTGGGAACACCCTTCAGGAGAATGTAAAATTAGTTTAGATATCAATTCAAATGGTATTATAGGATGATTTGTAAAAATTTGTATCAAAAGGGGGGTTTTTCCTAAAATAGTTGATATTTGGAAGCCCTTTTATTTATTTATTTGGGTGAGTTATTGTAGAAATATGATCATGGACATGTCGGGAAAGAATTGGTAGTTCATGAATGAGTTCATGATCACCAGCCTTTGTGATGAGACTTGAGTTACCATAGAATGCAGGGAATTGAGTCTTTATTTTTAGTTATCTATTTCTAAATTTTTATGATATTTAGATTCTTGATGAAAATATCTCTAATTTTGGGAATATTTTATTGGTTTTGGGTTGGATCTAAGAGATTTCTAGAGCTGTACACTGCCTTCACGGTCTGGTAAACTATGGGGAATTAGTGTGGTTGATCTGGAATTCAATAAAGGGACTATTGTGAAGTAGGTGAGTAGTTTACCAACACATGAATCCTATCCATGTATATTTTTAATTTAACCCCGAACTTGGATCCTTGTCTATTTGCTTCTAATATTACTTCATTTACATTAGGTTATTTTATTAGGTTCTAGATTTTGAATAGATGATGATGGATATGATTTATTTTAGGTTCTTTTTTCTTATTTTAGTATAATCACTTTGGTGACGATTTTAATTACTTTGTAAAATGAAAATTTAAATTTAAAATGGGTTTTATTTGAGTTATTTGAAAAATGTTTTCAATTAAAAAATGTGTGTTTTAAAAAATGTTTGGTTTTTAAAACCGATTATCAAAGACTCTTATGTGATGTTTTAAAGGAATGTCTTAAGAAGGATAATTTTGGTTTTATAATGGATTTAAAATTGAAATGTTTTCATGTAACAAACTGAAATGGGTTACCCTCAAACCTAGCACTCAAACCAATCATCCATATACCCAAAGAGCATTCTCGTTACCCATGGGCTGACGACTATCACCAATGCATAAAAAAACTAGAGGGAATGATTTATCCCAAAATAATGTAGAAAACATGGTATATATATACATAGTAGAGAGAAACTACATAATAGAAAATAGGAATATATATATATATATATATATATATATTCCATAATGGAAATAAGACACTGAAAATGATATAAATCAAAAGTAGTTTAACAAACTCCAAGGTACGAGTCCAACAATATAGTAAAAAACAAAAACTATAAATAGCTACTCTATGTGATATCATGCGAAAAATCCCACCATCCCACCACTCTTTACTTAGAAAAAACTGAAAAACACCTTGCCACATCACTATAACACATATCCTATCCCTGCATATAATGATATAACAAAGTCTACAAACTGCAAAAAGGGAGTGTAGGATGTGATTTAAATAGTATTAGTAAGATCCCACCCATGTCTTCCACAACGAGTCTCTATGAAACAATCCAAACATGATCAAAATTAAATAAAACAATGCATGATAATCTGTGAAATAGTTTCTTATTTAAAAAACATGGTAAAACATTCCCCCTTTTCAAAATCTATAAACAATTCTGGTAAAATAGTTCCAAAGCATATCATACATATATCAAATTAATTCAAAGCATGTATCACATATCATTTCATATCCAAAACCTTACAAACTAAAATCATATATAACATCATTCCAATGATTACTATAGGTTAGGATATCTAGAACACTCCTACCCAAACATAGAAAATTATGTGCATTAGGTCTCTAAACACATGCATTGAATCTATAGATAAGAGGAGAACCCTAGAAAGTGAATGTCACAATAGTGGATAACAAGTCCCCATAACAACATGCCTAGGGAGTAGAGAAACAAACCATGAGTGAACCCCCCAACAATATCAGTCACGACCCATCCCCCGGGGCCCATGCCGTGACTACCCCAAGCCCGCCTTCCTTAGGCCAGGGGATGAGGACTAGCACTAAAGGTGTAATTCCTTAGACTTTGGAAGACATTGCCTTTATAACCTATAAACACACAACCAAGCACATAGAAAGATATGAACTCAAGTAAACTGAATAGTAAACAGATTGAGTATAGTAAGAAAAAGGGGCTAGAATACAATCCCAACTGTAAAGTACAAGGAAAACTAGAAAGTACAAGATGACTGATAGGTGAAAAAACAGATCATGGATCGTCCACCTCTATTCCTACCTGAAGGGTAGGTACAGATCGCCTCCTCAGCACTCCACATCCACCCGTCTCCTCTACGAACTGACATGCTGTATGGTCCACCTTTGAGCATCGTCAAGTCCTAGTACCCTCGTCCTCAATTAGCATTGTCCGTCATCTGCATCCAACACAACAAGGTGCGGGCATAGCCCATGCAGACGTGAGTATAACAATACTCAGTAGGGACCCCGAGACCCTTAAGGTATCAAAAAATCCACCAAGGATAAACCAAAAAGTATGAAATAAAAAGATAACCCTACTTAGGTATATACCCATACATATACCTGAGTTTTCAAAAAATCCATCTCAATCATGAGGAAATCACAGATGTACTAACTGAACTCACACCAGGTATATCATTAGGTATGGTAGTATAGATGATTAGTTATAAATAATGATTCATCTTATTCCATTAAGAGGATCTACTGCTGACCTGCATAGAATCTCTAGGAGTTGACCCACACATGATCACTTGGAGCTGACCCACACAGAATCTCTAGGAGCTGACCCACACTAGATTGCTAAGAGCTGACCCACATAGGATCGCTAGGAGATGACCCACAAGGGATCTCTAGGAGCTGACCCACACCAGATCACTAGGAGCTGACCCACATAGGATCTCTAGGAGCTGAACCAAATAGGATTGTTAGGAGCTCACCCACACAGGATCTCTAGGAGCTGACCCACAGATGATCGCTAGGAGCTGACCCGCACAGGATCACTAAGAGCACTCTTCTCGTCACAGCCAGCTACTGGGTTTCCGCACTAGGCTTTCTCATCTCTGGGAGAGTCTATTCCCCAAGACACTGCTCGATTCTACAACTACCATGATGTCCCACGAAAAAGTATCTCAAAGGTTCTCTACGTCATAGGGGTCTTAACGCAATAGACGGAGCGTCAATCGGATGCCCAGTCCGTGAGTTATTAGCCTTTTAGTCCTAGGGGCCTGGTTGGATTCGTGCTGGATCCAACCTGACCATACCCCATCATAATCCAGAACTCCAGTGGGGTATACTTAAAGGGACCGTCTCGCTCTAAGTTTTCTAGCACCGCTGATGGTTTCGTCAAACGGATGTCCGATGCCAAAGTTATGACAAAAAGAGCGTAAATGGGTCGTAGTGGGTCTGGGTCCGGTCCGACCCGGCCTAGGCTGACCCTGTATTGGTCAACCTAGCCTAACCCGCTGGGTCCGGCCCGGGCCGCTGGGCGGCCCAACCCGTTGGGTTTGGCCCAGGCCGTTGGGTGGCCCATCCCGCTGGGTCCAGCCCGGCAGGCCGCGAGGTGCTGCGAAGGGCCACAGGAGGCCGCAAGGCCGTGGAGGGTGCCGCGAGGGCTCAAGGCCGTGGGGCGGATTGGTCGAAGCAGTTCAGCCAGAAGGGCGGCAACGACTCAGGTGGCGGCTCGGCCCGGATAGCAGTGACATCTCGGATGATGGCTCGACCCAACAGCGGTGGCTCAGTGGTGGCTTGGCCCGGACGATGACGACGAATCGTCCTAGACGGCGGTGGTGGCTCAGACGGCCACAACAACTCAGCCCAGACGGTAGAGGTGGCTCGGCCCAGATGGCAGTGGTGGCTTGGGTCAGACTATGATGACGGCTCAGACGGTGGCAGTGACACGGCCCGAACGACGACAATGACTCGGGTTGGCTCACCTATGGACGATGCGAAGAGGTAGAGGCCGCAGGGTGGCCATGGAAGCGGGGTGGATTTGGTCATAGACGGTGGAGCGCCGCGGGGCTTGGAGGCTGTGGGGTGGTGGGGCGTTGTGCCTTCATCTGCGGTTCTTGAGTTCCACCGGTGCCGATCACCGACACTGGTCACCATCACCAAAGTCTCCTTCTTCCATCACAAAGGATACACCATTCAAGAAGAACAACGGAGGGGTCAGGCCATGTTTTTTTTGGCCCGCACCCTCTGCATTTGAGCGGTAGCAAGAAACTCAACAAGAACAAGAACATGTATGGAAGATATTTAAGAACTTAAATCCCCACAACCTTCGTCAATCACTAATCTCATTCCTAAAAAAGAAACTTAGAAGGGAAGAACATTGGGAACAAAACCCCTACCTCGTTTGATTCGTCGACGGAGATTGTGAGGGAGAAGACAACATCATTGGGGAGGGGAATACGATCGTCGATTGAAGACTTCCCACATTGGTGGATGTCCCGAGAAAGAAATTCGAAGTCAAGGTCGGCGTTCTTTGTTTGAGAGATTTCTCCCAAGTTCTCCAACACTCTCTCTTTTTCCAAACCTTTTCTCCAATTCCACAAAAATGAAAAGGTATCCCCAAAATAATAGGTTATGATATCTATTATTTAGTTTGTTGGCACAAATTCAAAATAGTCTAATTTAATTAAATTGAGTTGGCATAATAAATGTTGGAGGAGTTGTAGAGGCTCTCCCACATTTAATAGAAAGTTTGAGAGTTTCCCATTAAAGGGGAGTTCAAGGGGAGTTTTTACCTCGGGTGGTCCCCACTACCATAACCTCTCATGGGAGGTTAGTTTGGGTGGTCCCCACCATCATAACCTCTCATGGGAGGTTTAGGTATAGTGGTCCCCACTTCTCAACATCCACATGGGAAAAAAATAAAAATAAAAGCTACACAATTCTATTATTATTTTATTCTTTAACGAATATGTGAAAAGATAACTTCCACCCTCGACCTACTACGGTCGAGGTGAAAGTCTCCTTAAGAGAATACCAGTGTTGTGAGTTCAGCAGTGCCCTCAGATTTCAATTCTGAGCACCGGTTCAAAAGTTAGAAAAACTCACTCGCACGTTTACTGAACGTACCCAAAATAAAGATCAGAAATTAATTTCGGGCACTCCGGGCCTCAGAATTATGCGCCGTCAATTTTTGCGGACTCATAAAATTCCCATTTATTTTTTTAAAAAAAATTACATGGATATTCCAGGTCTTTACATTCTCCCCACCTCAGGGCTTTACGTTCCCGTAAGTTATAACTCAAACTAAGGGAACAAGTGGGGGTACTGAGCATGCATCTGAGCCTCCCACTCCCATCTACTCTCCTCGAGGTTCCCATGATGCCAGTGAACGCGCACCAGTGGTATCAAACATGCACAAAGGACCCACTCCTATTGAGCCTCAATCTCTACTGGAACCTACGTAAAAGTCTCCCCATCGTCGACGTCCAGCTCGCCATTGTAGATGATGTGGGAAGGGTCGTGCACGTATCTCCTCAACTGGGATATGTGGAAGACGTCGTGCACCTGGTTAAACTGTTGTGGTAGAGATAAGCAGTAATCCACCTCACCAACTTTACTAAGGACCTAGAAGGGTCCAATGAATCTTGGAGATAACTTGTCGACTCAGCCAAATCTCCGTAAACCTCGTCGGGGTGAGACCCGTAGAAAGAGGTGGTCGCCATCCTCGAACTCCAGAGGTCTCCGTATCCTATCAGGATATGACTTATGCCTATTTTGTGCAGTCTACATCTTCTCCTAGATGATCTAAACCTTTTCAGTGGTAGCTCATACCATCTTTGGACCCACTAATGCTGACTCCCCTGGGTCAGTCCAGCACAAAGGTGATCTGCAAGGTGATCTGTACAACGCCTCAAATGGTGCAATCCCAATGGTGGAGTAATATCTGTTATTGTATGAAAAATCCACCAAAGGAATGTGATCCTCCCAGCTATGACCGAAGTCAAGGATACAAGAACACAACATGTTCTCGAGGGTCTGAATAGTCTGCTCAGTCTGGCCATCTGTCTGAGGATGGAAGACGGTGCTCAAATGAAGCTGCGTCCCGAAATCCTCTTGCAACCCCTTCTATATCCAGGAAGTAAAACATACATCACGATCAGAGATAAATTTTGAAGGTACTCCATGTATCCCCACAATCTCCTGCACATAGAGGAATCCCAGGTTCTCTATTGAACCCTGCTCTTTGATTGGTAGGAAGTGGGCCGACTTGGTGAGTCAGTCAAAGATCACCCAAATCGAGTCAAGACCCTTGAATATAAATGGATGTCCTATAAAAAATTCCATGTATATACCATCCCACTTCCACTCTGGGACCTTTAATGGCTGAACCAAGCCTGCTGGTACCTGATGCTCCGCCTTCACTTGCTGACAAGTGAGGCACCGAGAAACATACTTTGCTACTACTTTCTTCATTCTCGGACACCAGTCCTATCATTGGAGATCATGGTACATCTTCTCCACTTTTGGATGTACCTCTAGAGGGGATGTGTATAACTCCCTCAACACTTCCTTCTGAAGTGACACTGGTACCATGGTACGTCCTCTGAAAAGGATGACGTGCTCTCCACCTTCATAAAATTTATCTGGTTCCAGTCCTGTGGATATCTGCGTAAAGACCCGGAATTTCCGTAGAATTTTTTTTCTAAAATATATGGGAATTTTAAAAGTCTACAAAAACTGACAGCGCATGATTCTGAGGCTCGGTGTGCCTGGAATTAATTTCTGAAGTTTTGTTCGGGTATGTTCAGTAAACGTACGAGAAGGATTTTATAACTTTTGAACCGGTTCTCGGAATTGAAATCTGAGGGCAATGTTGATCACGCAACGCCAATATTCACTTAAAAAGACTTTCACCTCGACGAAACTTATTCGTGAATAAAAGATAGTTTTTGGGTTTTAAGTGGAATAATAAAATAAAATAAGTGCATGTCTTATTTTATTTTATTTTTTGTAACCACCATGTGGTGGTTGGAGGTAGGGACCGCCATACCTTAACCTCCCATGAGAGGTTATGGTGGTGGGGCCCACCTGAACTCATCCTCCCATGAGAGGATTAATTTGATGGGGACCACCCAAGTTGGATGTCTCTTGAACTTCCCATTAAGTGGGGAGAGCCTCTTGAGCTCCCCACTTTATGGTGCCAATCCACTCAAATTAATTAATGGAGCATTAATTAATTCATTTTCGAATCTTTTTGAATATTTGGGACAACAATTAAATAATGGATTAACTTAATCCATTATTTTTGGGTTAGCATTTTCATTTGAGTAGAGGATTATTGGGAGAAGCTCCCAACGAAGAATGCTTATCCCGATGAATAACGACCATAAGAAGAATGGAGAACACTTCATCCACCGATGATGGACATCTTATTCTTTGATCTCCAAAAAGATCAAGGTAGGAAGTGCCGTCCTTGAAGAATGCCAGCGACGTCATCCTCGACTTCTTCATCTTATTTTCCAATGTCAAAAAATCCAAGGTAGGGGTGTGTTTTGATTTAAGTAACATTGAATCTTCCTTCCATGATTGATTCTCTTGACCTGCTTGGTAGCAAACTAATGTGGAAGGACCGAGCCAAATGAACATGGCCCGATCTCTCCACCTTTGATGTGAATGTTTGGTGTTTTCTTCGCGTTCTTCATGGGTGACTAACAATGGATTGTTGCGAGTTCGTTGTGCGACACAATGATCCCAAATTTAAGACCAACATCACAATGACCTAACAGAGGTGTGGCGACGATATCAGGCGACAGATTGGACCAGAATGGGAAGGACCATTCCTCAACTGTTATTCGTCTGTGTGAATCAAATCGTGTTTTCAGAGCCGATTGGAGGTCGAAAAACACCGGAGACGACTACGGGACATCAGGGAGACCTAGTGTCTGAATTTTCGTGACAAAAGGACCATCAAAACAAAGAACAGACTTCACAGGAGGTGTGCTGGCTGGAGGTTCCATTTCAGGAAAATTTCAGAATACACAGCGTGTACTTATGACGAACACACCGTGTAGTATGGGCATTCTACGGCTTGAGTTTTAGATGCCAGAAAAGTAACACACGGTGTGTGACCCCGGTCACATGGCGTGTATTCTCTGCAAAAAATGGTAGAAGCGGGTTCATGAGAAATAATGTGTATTCTGGGAAATACACAGAAACTTGCAGAATTACACGACCAAGAGGCACGACATGTACTCTCTACGCAGAATGGCAGAAGCGGCTTCGCGAGACATAGCATGTATTCTGGGAAATACACGAACACTGGTAGAATTACATGGACAAGAGGCACGATGTGTACTCTCTATGTAGAATGGCAGAGGCGACTTCGTGAGACTCGGCATGTATCCCTAGGATACACAGACACAGGGTGGAGTACACGAGCATGTACTCTACCACACGACCAGGCATGTCCAGTGGCATGGGCTACCCCATGTACAAATTACACGGGTTGACGAACACGAGTTGAGGACGTGTATGTGCACATGGACAATGTACACAGAAGCGACCCCAGTTACTTAGACACGACGTGTAACCATACCACACGCCATGTACTTTCTTTTCTACATGACCAGCCTTACGACGCGGGCCGTTGTACAAGGGCAGTACCTGAGGTCTGAAGACACGGCGTGTTCCTCATTCCTACATGATGTGTAATTTTTGGGAAATGGACTGGCCATATTGTATTTAGTATCTTGGACACATTTTGTTCGGGTTAGCCCCCTATGACGTGGCATACCTCTGAGATACTTATTCGTGGGACTTTGCAGCAGTTGACGTATTGAATCCTGGCTTGAGGAGAGGACCCTCCCAGAATCAAGCTTGCTTTGTGGAAACCCTGTGGCTAGTTGTACACTGACTTATGTTCCTAGATCATGTGTTGGTCTAACAGAATAGCTAGTCCTGGATTCTTGGAGGGTCCGACAGCTCCAACTTCTGTTCCTTGATCATGTGTTGGTCCAACAGAATAGCTGGTCTTGGATCCTGTGTGGGTCCGATAGCTTTGAATACTATTCCTAGATCCTGTGTGGGTCCTACAACTCCAACTACTATTCCTGGATCCTATGTGGGTCCGAAATTTCTAACTGCTGGTCCTGGATCCTATGTGGGTCCGACAACTTAGATTATTCAGTGGATATATCTGATCATCTCTATCTCTCTACATAAGTTGTATACCTATGTGAGATGAGTTAGTGACTTCTGTGTTTTCCTCATCATTGATATGGGTTACTTGATAACTTAGGTAAATGTATGGGCATATACCTAAGTAATGGATATCCGTTTATTTCATACTCTGTGGTTTATCCTTGTTGGATTTTGTGAGTCCTTAAGGGTCTCAAGGTCCCTACTGAGTATCGTTATACTCACACCTGCACAGGTTATGCCTGCACCTCATTGTGTAGATGTAGTTAATGGATAGAACTGACCGAGGCTGAGTGTACGAGGACTGAACAGTACCCAGAGGTGGACCTCACGATGAGTCAATACCTGGAGGAGACTGACGGACAATGAGTGCTGAGGAGGCTATCTGTACCTACCCTTCAGGTAGGATCCGTGGTGGATGATCTAGGAGCTGCACTTCACCTTTCATCTATTTTTTCCCTTTTCAGTTGTACTTATACTTTACAGTTGGGCTTGTATTTATGGCCCCCTTTACTTAGAAATGTGATATATACACCGACCACCAAAGTTTAAAGTATATTTTCACTTAGAAATAATTGAACATGAGACAAAGGAGATGGTTGGAGCTTATTAAAGACTATGATTGTTCAATTAATTGTCACCCTAGAAGAGAAAACAAAGTCACATATGCATTAAGCAGGAAAGAACCTGTTATTCTGGAAACAATGAGGATCCTAGGAGATCCCTTGATTAAGGATTTAGTAAAACTGGACATGGGAATTGTAAGGGAAGGGACATCATCAACCCTATCCAAAATGATTTCTCAACCTTCATTACTAGAGAAGATCAAGAAGGCTCAAAAAGAAGATATTTTTTTGTAGGAGAAGTTTGAGGCTGTGAAGGATGGGAAGTTTCCTAATTTCAATATTGATCAAGAAGGTGTATTGAAATTTCATACAAGCCTATGTGTTCCATCTATTTCGGAGATAAAGAAAGAACTTATGGATGAAGCTCATAGCTCTACTTTATTTATACATCCGGGAAGTACTAAGATGTATAGAGGCCTTCCTGATCATTATTGGTGGGATAACATAAATAAAGATATTGCTGATTACACTACGAGGTGCCTGGTGTGTCAACAAGTAAAGGCAGAACGATAACTTCTTAAGGGGGTATTACAACCGCTACCCATACCAGCATGGAAGTGGGATAATATCACTATGGACTTTGTCACTGGTCTCCCAAAAACTTCCAAAGGGAACAATGTGATTTGGGTTATAGTGTACCGTCTCACCAAGACCACCCATTTTATCCCTTTTCGGGAAGATTTCGTTCTAGATCAACTTGCCAAGATATACGTAAAGGAAGTGGTAAGGTTTCATGGGGTACCACTATCCATCGTATCTGATCATGATCCAAGATTCACATCAAAATTATGGAGAAGTCTTCAACATGCTCTGAATACTGAATTGAATTTTAGTACGACCTATCATCCTCAAACTGATGGCCAATCTGAAATGACTATTCAGACACTTGAGGATATGCTGAGATTATTCTCAATGGAATTTAAAGCTATATGGGATCAACACCTCCCATTAGTTGAGTTCTCATACAACAACAACTTCCATTCGAGTATTCAGATGGCACCCTATGAAGCTCTGTATGGAAAGCGATGTAGAACTCTTACTTGTTGGGATGCAGATGGTGAGAGAAAGCTTGTTGGGCTTTATCTTGTGCAAGAGATGACAGAAAAGGTTCATGCCATCCAACAACACATAAAGGCTGCTCAGAGTTGGTAGAAGATCTATGCTGACAACCGTCGAAGGGACTTGGAGTTTGGTGTTGGCAACAAAGTCTTCCTTTGAATTTATCCATGGAAGAGAGTCATGCGGTTTGGGATGAAAGGGAAGCTTATCCTTAGGTACATTGGCCCCTATTAAATCCTTGATCGCATAGGAGAAGTGGCCTATCGTCTAGCACTTCCACTGAACCTAGCTCAAGTTCACGATGTCTTCCATGTATCTCTCTTGAGGAAGTACATACCCGACCCTTCGCATGTACGGAACCTAGAGGTGGTATAACTGGAACATGACCTCTCTTATGAGGAGCATATAGTGGATATCTTAGACCGTAGAGAAGAGGTTCTACGCAACAAGACTACCCACCTTGTGAAAGTGTTGTGGATGAATCATAAGTATGGAGAAGCGACGTGAGATCCTGAGGAAACAATGAAGCAAAAGTACCCTCACCTTTTCGACTAAGCCTTTGGTTCAAAATTTTGGGGAAAAAATTTCTTAAGGGGGTAGGAATGTAACGACCCAAACTTTTTGAATAGTATATTAATTTTATCTTAACGATTTAATAGAGTTATTAATGGTTAATGCAGAAAGAAGAGTCGATGGCTTCATCTAGTAGACTCAAACCTTATGAAGCCCACTTTTCAGAGCATGGGAAGGAGGTGGCATATTTGGGCTTCGCTTTGGACTAAGCCCAAGCCGAACTCCAGCGTGTCAAGATTGAATGGAAACGCCTGCAAGAGAAGTTCAAGTTAGTGGAGATTACTACTAGGGAAATGTTATCTGAGATTCCCTCAGATTCTATCACCTTAGCACACCTTACCCTTAGGTTCTATTCTGGGGTTATAAGGGGCTATGTAACGACACCATAGCTACTATGTGTAATCCTTTAGATAAATAAAATTGTGATTTCTTCCTATGGTGAAGTTTGTGTTTTTTGTAGATATTCGAATAAATATAGGATGTATACTGATGATTTGTTTAAAAAAAGGGATATTTTAAAATATTTATGTAAACTGTAAATAATTAATGATGTGTAAGGATTTTCAAAAAATGGTCTGCTACAAATGTGTTTAGTAAGAAATTTAGAGTCTAATAAGATCAACTTAATTTTTGGTGAATAGTAAATTATGAATAGTGATTTTACGCTTAGGATTAGTAATGTGACCAAATGGATTAGTAATCTCACTTAAATAAAGTATTAATATAATTTAGGCACCTTGATTAAGTAATGTGATTCAATAAAAGAGGTAAATAACTGTTTCAGAAATTATTAGTTATGTATTAGTTTTTTTCAGGTGAATAGTGTTTTTTATTTATAAATTAAATTAAAAATATTTAGAAAATTATTTTTATAAAATGGATTTCATTTTTGAATTCAGATCATCGATATTATGTTAAGGTGAATTTTGGGGATTTTTCTGAAAACAATGAATTTTCAGTGAATAGTAAAAATACAGTTTTAGGGTTTCAGTATGTTTAATGACATCATGAATACATCATGATGATGTCATGAGATATTTTAATGTATGGTAGACTAAAGGGGATGAATTATTGTATGAGGGGTCCCATGTGGCCAAACACCTTGGGAAATACCATGGGCAAGCCCATGGTTTTTCCAAGACCACCAATGAGGTGTCCCTTGGCCATTAATGCCTTATCCCCTCACTTTACCAATAAATACCAAGACTTTCTCTCATCCTTTAGACTCAAAAATCATCCTAAACAAATTTATGGTCTCCTTACCTCCCAAGTAATCCTCCCAAGGTTCCCCCAATCCCTCAAGGTCCCAACCTTTGAGTTTTAAGAGTTACGTTTTAAGGTAAGGGATCCTACCTCTCTCTTTCTTTCCAAGTACTCTCTTTTATGTCATTTATTTTATGTTCCATGTTCTTATGTTGGAGGATGTTATTTTATATTCATCCTACTGATATTTTATTCTCATATTATGAGATACCCCATATTTTTCTCATCAATTCATTTTAAGAATGTTTAAGTGGCGCCGTTAGGCTGCCGAATTTTTAAGGGATTCTTTCACCCTTCTCATTTTCAAGTTCTACTTTCATGTCAAGTATTTAAAGTTACTTTTTATTATTTTGGGGTATGATATATATATATTTGTCATACTGATATTTTATGTTCATATGATGAGATACCTTATTTGATTTCATCAATTCATTTTTGGAAGTTTTAAGTGACACCGTTAGGCTGTCGAATTTTCATAAGAGAAATCTTATTTTTTGTCTTCCTTCCATGTTTCTCAATTCATATGGTATGTATTTAAAATTTCATTACCATGTTATTATATCCTTTATATTCTGTCACTATACTATTCTATGGATCATTTATGAGTGGATGACCCATGTCCCCTCTCTTTTCAATATTTCTAAAACCCTATAACATAGCCGTTATGCTGCAGAATTGTCGTCTCAAAATGTCTCTCTCTTTTTCTAAAATTATTTTATTTTATTAAGTGAATACTCAAAACTCTTTATTCTATAGGGGTATTCACATATATATCAAAATGTTATATTTTAAATTCTTGTATTTACATACATGAAACCTGCTTTCCTTTTCCGTGGGTTTAAAGTTACTTAAAGATCATGTCTTTAAAGCAGTTTTTAAAACGTTATGATTATGAAATTAAACCCTTTTCTTTTATGCTATATAGGTTATTTATGAAATTTTTGAATATTATATATGTGGATCAAATGATAATAAAGGAAAATTTAAGGGTGCGCCCTGATAGCGCTCTAATGCATTGGGTAAAGACTTAATCTCTAGAGATAACCATTTTTAACTACATCTTGGTGAATAACCTTGGTAATTTTTAATGACACCTTGGGGATGGACCTTGGTGAAACAAAAATGATTTTCTATGTTAAATTTTTTAGACACATCTTCAAGTTATGAAATATGTTATTTTTTATTATGATATGCCTCATGATTTCTTTCTCATGTTTTAAAGTTCTTTTTCATGACTTTATGTTGTATCTCAAGCTCACATGTTAAATGTTTCCATTGTTTCCCTTACTAGGCCTTCTACTCACCCTTTCTTTTGATGTATGTCCCCAGGTTATGAGGTGTAGTAATGAACCTAGTATGAAAATAATAAGAATCCTTTCAAGTGTTTAAGAAGAATGTTTTATGTTTTCATGTATTAAGTTCCATTGTTTCCAAGACACTAAACCTTAAAGATCCTCGGTTTTGTATTTTGTAATGAAAGTTAATGTGATAAAAAGGCGGGATGTCATACTGGAGGTCAATGATGGGGTTACTTTTACAGAGGTTCTATTGGAGATTGAGGATCGACAGAATTAGGTCCTTTGTAGACGGTCGATACCTCTGGTGCGCGTACATTGGCAGCACGAAAACCTCCAGGAGAGCACATGGGAGTGGAAGGATTAGATACGTGCTCAGTACCCCCATTTGTTCCCTTAGTTCGATTTGTAGCTTATGGGGATGTAAATCCCTAAGGTGGGGAGAATTTAAAGACCTAGAATTTCTATGGAATTTTTTTCATAAATACATGGGAATTTTACGAGTCTGCAAAAACTGACGGCGCATGATTCCGAGGCCCGGTGTGCCCAGAATCAATTTATGAAGTTTTTTTCGGGTACGTTTAGTAAACGTACGAGCATGATTTTATAAATTTTGAACCGGTTCTTGGAATTTTAATCTGAGGGAACCATTGATCTCGCAACTCCGATATTTGATTAAAAAGACTTTCACCTCGACGGTAGTTAGTCGGGAATAAAAGACAGTTTTTGGGTTTTAAGTGGAATAATAAAATAAAATAAGTGCATGTCTTATTTTATTTTATTTATTGTTACCACCATGTGGTGGTTGGAGGTGGGGACCGCCACACCATAACCTCCCATGAGAGGTTATGGTGGTGGGGCCCACCCTAACTCAACCTCCCATGAGAGGATTAATTTGGAGGGGACCACCTGAGTTGGAAGTCTCTTGAACTTCCCATTAAGTGGGGAGAGACTCTTGATCTCCCCACTTTATAGTGGCAATACACTCAAATTAATTAATGGAGAATTAATTAATTATTTTTTGAATATTTTTGAATATTTGGGCCAAAAATTAAATAATGTATTAACATAATCCATTATTTTTGGGTTGGCATTTTCATTTGAGTGGAGGATTATTGGGAGAAGCTCCCAACAAAGAACGCTTCTCCCAACGAAGAACAACCATAAGAAGAACGAAGAATGCTTCTTCCACCGACGATAACCATTTTCTTCTTTGATCTCCAACCAAAACAAGGGAAGAAGCACCGCCCATGAAGAATACCGATGAAGTCGTCCTCGACTTCTTCATCTTCTTTTCCAACTTCAACGAATCCGAGGTAGGGGTGTGTTTTTATTTAATCAAAATTGATTCTTCCTTCCAAGATTGATTATCTTGACCCCCTTACTACCAAACTAACATGGAAGGACCGGGCCAAATGAACATGGCCTGATCTCTCCACCTTTCTTGTGAATGTTTGTTGTGTTCTTCACGTTCTTCACGGGTGACGAACAATGGATCGTTACGAGTTCGTTGTGCGATACAATGATCCCAAATTGAAGACCCAACATCACAACGAACTATCAGAGGTTTGACGATGATAGCGGGTGACAGATCAGACTGGAATGGGAAAGACCGTTCCTTGACCGTTCTTCGTGCGGGTGAATCAAATCGTATTTTCGGAGTTGATCAGAGGCCCGAAAACACCAGAGAGGACTACGGGACATCTGGGCCACCTAGTGTCTAAAGTTTCGTGACGAATAGACCGTCATAATGAAGGATGGAAAATATGGGAGGCGCGATGGCTGGAGGTGATGTTTCTGGAAAATTTCAGAATACAAGACATGTACTTCTGACGAACACACCATGTATTATGGGCGTTTTGCGGCTTGAGTTTCAGACATCAGACAAGTAACACACGGTGTGAGACCCCTATCACACTGCATGTATTCTCTGCGCAAAATGGCAGAAGCGGCTTCATGAGACATAGCGTGTATTCTAGGAAATACACATACACGGGCAGAATTAAACGACCAAGATGCACGACGTGTACTCTGTATGATGAATGGAAGAAGCGGCTTCGCGAGACATAGTGTGTATTCTGGGAAATACACGGACACAGGCAGAATTACACGACCTAGAGGGATAATGTGTACTCTCTATGAAAAATGGAAGAGGTGGCTTCATGAGACTTGGTGTGTATCCCGGGGATTCACGGACATGGGGTAGAGTACACGGGCATGTACTCCACCACACGGCCAGGCATGTCCAGTGGCACGAGCTACCCCGTGTTCCAGTTACATGGGTTAGTGAACACATGTTGATGCTATGTACGAGCACATGGAAAACGTACATGGAGACGAACCCAGTTACTTGGAAACGGCGTGTAACCATACCACACGCCATGTACTTTATTTTCTACACGACCAACCTTACAATGCGGGCCATTGTACACGGGCAATACCCGAGGTCTGAAGACACGACGTGTGCATCATTCCTACATGCAGTGTACTTTTTGGGAAATGTCTTGGGCATCTTGTCCTTAGTATCTTGGACACATTTTGTTTGGGTTAGCCCCCTATGACGTGGCATACCTCTAAGATACTTCTTCATGGAACTTTGTGGCAGTTTACGTATCGAATCTTGGCTTGACGAGCGGACCCTCCCAGAATCAAGCATGCTTTGTGGAAACCCTATGGCTGGATGTACTCTGACTTCTGTTCCTAGATCATGCGTTGGTTTGACATAATAGCTGGTCCTGAATCCTATGTGGGTATGACAGATCCAACTTCTATTCTTGGATCACGTGTTGGTCCAATAGAATAGCTGGTCCTGAATCCTGTGTGGGTCCGATAGCTTTGACTACTATTCCTGGATCCTCTATGGGTCCGATAGATCCAACTACTATTCCTAGATCCTGTGTGGGTCTAACAGTTCTAACTGCTGGTCCTGGATCCTGTGTGGGTCCGACAACTTAGATGATTCAATGGCTATATCTGATCATCTCTATCTCTCTACATAATTTGTATACCTGTGTGAGCTGAGTCAGTGACTTCTGTGTTTTCCTCATGATTGAGATGGGTTACTTGATAAATTAGTTATATGTATGGGAATATACCTAAGTAATGGCTATCCATTGATTTCATACTCTTTGGTTCATCCTTGTTGTATTTTATGATACCTTGGGGGTCTCGGGGTCCCTACTGAATATTGTTATACTCACCCCTGCACGGGCTATGCCTACACCTCATTGTGTTGGATGCAGATGACAGATAGCGCTGATCGAGTATGAGTGTACGAGGACTGGACGGTACCCGGAGGTGGACCCCATGACGAGTCAGTACTCGGAAGAGACTGACAGACGAGGAGTGATGATGAGGCTATCAGTACCTACCCTTTAGGTAGGATCCGTGGTGGACGATCCAGGAGCTTCTCTTCACCTTTAATCTATTTTTTTACTTTTCAGTTGTACTTGTACTTTACAGTTGGACTTGTATTCCCGGACCCCTTTACTTTTCAGCACTCTTTTGTTATATAGTTTTACTTACTATTTTTCTTCCAGCTTGTACACTGTAGTGTGTGTTTATAGTTATAAAGGCAATGCCTTCCCATTTTAAGGATTTATGCCTTTGGTGCTAGTCGTGAGCCCCTGGCCTATGGAAGACGGACTTGGGGTAGACACGGCACAGACCCCGGGGGAACGGGTCGTGAAAATCTGAGCACGTCGTGCCTCGTAATCTGCGTCCCCACACTGCGCCTCACCGACTCACTGAAGAAGTGGGGGAGTGAATATAAGATACTGAAGGGAAATTTCTCCATCACGTTCCACGAAGGATATCTAAAAATCAGCCAGCTACTCTGTCACCTCACCTAGAAGCTGTATACCCGACCTCCTACTGAGTGCATCTGCTATAATGTTCTCCTTCCCAAAAGTATAGACTATCTCGAAGTCATATTCCTAGAGGAACTCAAGGCAACATCGCTGTCTCAGGATAAGTTCCTTATGAGAGAAAATATACCTGAGACTCTTGTGATCAGAGTAGACTGTAAAACATTCGCCAATCAGACAGTGTCTCCGTATATTCAAGGTGAAGACCACTACTGCTAACTCCAGGTCATGATTATTGTAGTTCTGATCATGCTGTCTTAGCTGTTGAGAACCATATGGGATCACTTCTCGCTCCTGCATCCGGACACATCTAAGTCTGGTCCTTGATGCGTCGTAGTAGACTACGTACCCTACGCCCTCCTCTGGAAGCCTCAATATGGGGGAACTAGTCAGCCTCTGCCTCAACTCTTGAAAACTCCGTTATCATTTCTCCGACCAAACGAAGGGTTTCCCCTTCTTCATCAATGATAATAGTGGTGCTACAACTCTGGAGAAGTCTGGCACAAACATTCAGTAGTATCTATACAAACCCAGGAAACTTTGAATCTCTGTCACACTCTTGGGTGGCTCGCAAGAAAGTACCGCATCAATCATCACTGAATCCACTGCAACTCCAGCCTTCGATATGACGTGTCCCAGAAAGTGAACCTCTCGGATCCAGAACTTGAACTTTGAGAGCTTACCATAAATCTGTTGCTCTCGGAGTGTGTCCTGTACTACCTTCAAATGACATGCATTCTTCTCCTCGGTAGCTGAGTATATTAGAATGTCATCGTTGAAGACTACTACAAAGCGAGCAAGGTATGGCTGAATGATCCTGTTCATGAGTCCCATGAACACTGATGGAATGTTGGTTACACCGAATGGCATAAAGAAGAACTCATAATGGCCATACCGACATCTGAATTCCATCTTCTGCACATCCTCATCTCATACTCTGAGCCGGTGATAGCCTGATCTGAGGTCTATCTTTGAGAACCACCGTTCTTGTAACACCCCGAGATTTTATGAAAAATATTCTTTTTAATTTCATTAATGTCTTTTGTTGTATGCTACACCAAAAGGAGCTTGATCTACATGCATCCTTGAATTTCTTTGCATTACACGCAATCGCGACCTTCCTCAATAGCGTGTGTAGTACGCAATACCGAGTTTCACTAAACAACGATATGCTATTAAAATATTATTAAAACTAGCCGTTATGAATAGTCATAACTACCTTTTAAAATTTTAGAAATTTTATCTCTCAAAATGGACTTCATTTTTGGATTTGGAGTATCGAATTTAGCCTAAGGTGAAATTTTGGTACTTTTCGGATAACTTTCATATTATGATGAATAGTGAAAATTACTAAATTATAATTAAAAACAAATTTTTTAACCGAAATAATTAATAGTGATAAATTATTAATTTGAGTGGTTTTAAAGTATATTTAGAATATATTTTTACAATCTAATACAATGTTGTTCATTGGATGTAATTTCACATTTAAACCAGTCATAAAAAAGTGTCAATCTTTTGATAGTTATTATCTCTTAAAAATACGCTATTTGTTTTGACGACGGGAATTAATTTTTAAATTAATTAATGCAACTGATATGTTTTGAATTTGGTAAAATAGACATCATTTTTGAGTTCATAATATCAAATATAGGTTAGGCCTAATTTTTGGTATTTTTTTGGAAACTTTCATTTTTTGATGAATAGTGAAACCACTAAGTGGTAGTTAAAAAAATGAATTTTTCATAAAACTTAATTTTACCGCTTCTGTGAGTGGAATTTCAAAAATCCGAGAGACACGGTTGATGTCAGTAAGTAAAATGTGGTTCAATGAGATGAAAATAATTTTTGGTGAATAGTAACTTTTTACTTTTTTTTTACCACGGTTAAAAGTAAATAGGGTAATTAAGGGTAAAAATGATATTATTATTACCCTAACACATGTCCTAATTCTATTGGACAAGTGTAATTCGACCAAAAACAACCTTAGGAATAAAATATGACCATTTAGGTCCACTTGGATTAGATTAGGAAGTTTATTATTAATTTATTTAAAGAAGGGTTAAAATAGTTAAAATCAATGTTTAATAAGTAAATAATTTTTAATATAAGGTTATATATAAGATAAATTCGACTATAAACATTAATTAGAAAGATAAAACGATATCCTACATAATGGTATTTTATTTTTAATTTTTAGACAATAAATAAGTTAATTTATTTATGACACAATGATGATGCAGTAATTATCTTATTAATGAAATATTGACATAATTGATGTTATAAATACCAAAATAAATGTAATTTTATACTTTTTATGAATTACACTAATTTTCTAGGTTAATATGACATGTTAGTATTGATTTAATTAACTTTGTTCGAACTAATCACTCTGTTATGATTTTCACAAAAATTAATTACTAAATAGTGTCAAAATTGACATAAAATAGTTTTTAAAACAAATATTATATTATTAATTGTTATTTTATTACTAAAAATCCAAGGTTAGGCCAAATGACTTAGATAAGGTTATATATATTAATAATAAACAACTTGGTGTTCGTTTGTCTTGTTATAGTAAGTTTATTAACCTTATAGTGTAAGAACACAAAAAGACACGGTAAAAGTAAAATTATCTAACTTAAAGTTAAATATAAATGATAAGGTTAAAATAGGAACATAAACTTGTCTAAATTCTATTGTATGAGAGTATTTCGACCCATCCCCACCTTAGCTTCGAAATAAATCAATTTGGAGCTATTTAAAACCGAATTTGTCTTTATAATAAAATAATATTTTTAGTTATTCCAAAGGTACCCCTCTCCTACCTTATAAAAGGGCACCTCATCCCTCTCTTCCTCACACCCCTTTGAGCATTCAAGCTCGGCCAACCCCTGAAAAAATCTCTTCTCCACTTCTCTAGTATCATCCTAGATGTCCTGGTCTTCTTCAAATACCATCCTTAGTTCTTTAAGTGGAGGTTAAGAAAAGGCACGTCAAAAAGAGGTAATATCCATTACCGATCTTTTTCAATTTCTTTCTTCTTCAACTTCTTCTTATTTAGTTATTTTATGATAAAGTAATAACATAAGTATTTATTATATACTGATATGTTATTATAAATATGAAGCAACTCTAATTAACCTTCTATCCATCCTACGGAAAAAGGAAATCACCGCGCGTGCGTACGTACGGAATACTGTCTCCACGCCGTGGTGTAATCTATTTTCCACCACCACCTTAATTGGATGGGTATAATGGTGTAATGAGTAACTATATATGATTATTATAAAGTGACATTGATACTGAAATAGTATACATACACTTCAACACAAGTTCACGATCATGAGAACGATATCATCACTCATGCGTACGTACGGACTACCGTCTCCACGACGCGATGAGATTCATTCTCCACATTAACCATTCATGAATGATTATAAAGTATATATAATGAATAATAATGAAATATATGACATGTTAAATCTACTGGATTTATGTATATATATATATATGTTTGTCATCTACTTACTTCCATTCAAGACAATAAGGAAAGGAAAACAGCATTCATGCGTACGTACGGACTACCGTCTCCATGAACGGTGTGTTTCATTTCATTTATCTATCTATTATATATATATATATATACTGAATATATATGATATATAAATAATTTTTTATATTCTGGAAGTAAGTAAATCATGATATAAGTAATAATAATGTCAACAACAACAATTCCAAACACCTACGATAAATGAAACGATTTTACCCAAAACGATTCTTTAACATGGAATTTACAAAAGAACGGGTAATATAAAGTCATAAGTGAACTATATATGATATCATAACAATGAATATGATTCTGTAATAAGTTAATGACATTATTTAAATCATTATACAGGAGGTTCGGATATGTACAAAGCATATCAGACATAAGGTAAGGGATAATTATTCCAATCTCATTCTTATCCGAGATTGTTTATTCGTAAGTATTTACTGGGGTTATGATTATTATCCATGTCCATATGTTCTCAAAATGTTTTCATAAAATGTTTACTTTTCTTCCATGTATGTTTAAAGTCATTTTTACCCTTTTCTACTTTTACCACATCGTATGGAAGGAATCTTTCTCTTACGAGGTACTTTTTGACTTTTCTGACAAAAGTACAAGAAGAATGTTTTTTTAACTTATACGGCATGAATGGATTTTTAAAACATTATTTCCAAGAAGATTCCTTTACAAGTTTTCAAGTTTATTTTTAGTCAACTTATTTTAGTTTAAAATTGTATGACATGTTAAGAAAGGGAAATGTTTTTGAAGTAGAAAGGATATTTTCCTCAAGAATGGAGTTCAAGTGTTTTATCAAAATTATTTTCCATCTAATATAATATAGGGTTCTGTTTCTATCCCTATTATTACCTTGATTTGATTATGTTGTGATGGAATTATTTTTATGAATTCCTTTATCTTATATGAATTGTTTTATGATGTCATGTTGTTTAAGAATCCCATTTTTATTACATGGATTATGAAATGATGTATGGTTTATGATTTTGTGGCACACATAAGATTGGTATCATTATGATATGGGTGGGACCTATATCTCCCTCCAATGAATTGGGTAAAGATTTTATATCTCATGAGATAGACATGGCTGGAATGGTAGGTTATACCGGTTCAGTGAAACCGGACTGAAACGAGGGTGACTCGGTTCAGAAATGGACTTTGTCCACTAAGATAGTCTTGGAAATGAGTCTTGACT
The DNA here is from genome assembly GCA_963277665.1 of Viscum album. Taxonomy (NCBI): domain Eukaryota; kingdom Viridiplantae; phylum Streptophyta; class Magnoliopsida; order Santalales; family Viscaceae; genus Viscum; species Viscum album. The sequence goes on from OY728138.1 coordinate 942,235,945, forward strand.
AATAAGAAATGATTCTCTATGATTATATGTGTATGCCACAAAGTTTCATGTTTTAAGTTATGATTATTGGGATTTCATTTCACTACTATGATTTATCCCATGTTATGAAATTATGCTCTCTTTTGCAGGTTAATATTTCCAAAATGTTATGAAAATGATGTGATTGATATTTATTTTGTTTACCCTTACTAAGAATTTGAGCTCACCCTTTTATGTTTTCTTTTCCCCAGGATACAAAGAAAGGTTTTAGGTAAAAAAAAGAAGATCTTTATGGGAGATGTTGAAGATCTTTCACCACGATTAGAAGATTATATTCTGAGTTTCCAAAGACACTAAACTATTATGATCCTTGTGTGTGTGTTTTTGTTATGTACTAAGTATTCCTAAAATGTAATGTAATGTCCATGTACGTCAAGCTTCGGGTCTCTACAGTTGGTATCAGAGGAAAGGTTTAGTCAACCTTTGGAAACTAGGATGCAAAAATGTTAGTGAGATCCCTAGAGATATTTCTAAGGTATGACTAGGGATGTCCCTAAGGATAAGTATACGTATAGGATATAGTCATAGAACTACGGTAACGATCTTAGAATTTAACCTAAGATGTTAGATATTGAGGGTGCTCCCCCTTTACTATGTTGTTTTACCTAGCATGATTTTTGCCTCTCACACTATTCTTTTTGGGTTTTAGACGATGGTTGGAACCCAAAGGAATCGTGTTAATCACTGTAATGGACAATGCAATGATTGTTCTCCTAAAAAAACAAATGTTATGGGAGATGGATTGCAAAATATTATTTCTATACTTACACAAGCTATGAATCATTCTGGACTTCCAAATGAGCAGAGAAGGGAACAATATTCTATTGAGTCCTTCATGAGGAAACATCCACCTTCTTTCAGTGGGCCTTCCGATCCACTTGTTGCTGAACAATGGATCAGTACCACTGAAAAGAAATTTTCAGTTCTTCAATGTTCTGAACATGATAAAGTCATCTTAGCAGTATATCTTTTGGAAGGTGAAGCTGATCAATGGTGGAATCTTATCAAGAATACGAGGCCAAGAGATGAAATTGAGTCCATGGAATGGGACGAGTCCAAGAACTTGTTTTTCAGTAAGTACTTCCCTCGTATTCTTCGCACAATGATGGAAAAGGAATTTCTTGAGCTGAAACAGAAGGATGATGAATCTATTGGTATATACGAAGCGAATTTTACAAGACTTGCAAGGTATGCATCTGGCATTATCATCCAACCTAAAAGTAAAGTTGATCTATTTTTCAGTGGCTTAAAACCAAGTCTTCAAAGGGAATTAGCTATAAGAGACTTCAGTAGCTATGAAGAAATTGTGCGTTGTGCTATCAAGGTATAAATGGAAGTTGGTGTTACATATCCATCTCATGGTTTTGACAAGAAACGAAAGATGGAGTTCAAGGAGAAATCTCAGAATAATGGTGAAAAGAAGATGAATGTTTCCTTATGCACAAAGTGTGGAAAGAAGCATGGTGGAGATTGTCTTAAAGGGACTAGAAAATGTTTTAAGTGTGGAAAAGAAGGTCATCGAGCAGCTGAGTGTCGAAGTAATGGAAAAAGGGTTTCTAATGATGTGAATAAAGCAAACACTGCAGAGAATGCACCACTAACACTTTAATGCTTCAAGTGCATGGAAATGGGGCATTATGCTAATAAATTCACTAATCCAAGGGTTAGTGATGATCGACATGAGAAACTTCTTAAGGAAAAGGACAATGGGAAGTCACATGCGATCACTATTGGCGATGTCGAATATGACAATGATGTGGTGGAATGATTAAGTGTTTATGTAATGGGATTTCAAAATAGTATCATGGAATCTCATTTATGGTATTGTGGAATTTTGGAATATCTATGTATTGGTTTTCAATAATTATATGATACTGGTAACCAGGAAAAAAAGTGATTGAAATATTTTTGGAAAGTAGATGATATGCGCATAATGAAGGGACAAGAAGATAATGAGATGTTTGATTGTATTCATGAGCTCATGATGGATATAAGGACTAAGTATATAGAATTTTGAGGATTTTGGTATGTGGAAAGAGTTATCTTTTGACAGCACTCATGTTTTCACTAAGATTCAATGGGTATTCATTTTTCAAGAGATTACATGATTATGGTACTCACATGACTGGAATGTGATGAACAAGATATATGAGGGATAAATGATGGCATTCACGTGATCATTTTCTCTATTCTATGAGCTTGGACCGAAGTATTTTAGATAAGCCTAAAGATTGGAATGGATTATGTTGGACATAAGTTAGTATTGTTTAAGGATAAAACTTTTTTTTTGATATTATTGATGGGATGTTATAATAATCTAGTTTTAGAAAAAGGACAACCTGCAGGATGTGCGACAACCCATCACGTCAGCCAAGGCTGTGGGAATCAAACCCACAACTAAAGTGCGACAGGCCTTTATCACATACCACTGGCCTACAGAAAGTCCCTGGTTAGTAGAAACTAGTTTTATTTTATTAAGCGGTATGATATATGAAGTATAAGTTCATTTTTGGAATCGTATATGATTAACCTCACCAAATAAGGACTTATGTATATTTGATAACTATTGCTAAAATTTTGTTTGAAACAAATGGAATGACCCATCATTCTATCACATGATCTGTTAAAACTTCACGAATAACAAATTCAACTTTATTTCTTTAAGAGATGAAGTGGAAATTGTTCAAAGCACGAACAACAGTGAGATTGTACCAAAATCAAGTAAGTATTTTTTTCTAATTCTAATTTTTCAACTTTAGGGAAATGATATTGAAAACCAAAAATGTTTTACTAGTGATCTTATATCTGATGAATCATATGGTACCCTAGATCATCACAAATTTATGGCTTTGCGATTGTTGGCTTTTTCATAGCCATGTTCTCTACCACTCTCCATCAGAACATGATGGTTAGATTTCTCTTCCATATCCATATTTTCACCTATGTGGAAACCCAATGATTAGTTTATTTGGGTAACTGTTACGTTTCATACTTTTGTTTTTAAAGATTGGTTTTGGTATTCCTTTTTACGATGTGGGTTTCTATTAAAGAAACTTTTGAATAGTAAACCATTTATAACCCCGATGAATTTCGAGGGCGAAATTCATTTTAAGGGGGGTAGAATGTAACACCCCGAGATTTTATGAAAAATATTATTTTTAATTTCATTAATGTCTTGTGTTGTACGCTACACCAAAAAGAGCTTGCTCAACATGCATCCTTGACTTTCTTTGAATTACATGCAATCGCGACCTTCCTCGATAGCGTGTGTAGTACGCATACTGAGTTTCACTAAACAACGATATGCTATTAAAATATTATTAAAACTAGCCGTTATGAATAGTAATGACCACCTTTTAAAATTTTAGAAATTTTATCTCTCAAAATGGACTTCATTTTTGGATTCGGAGTATCGAATTTAGCCTAAGGTGAAATTTTGGTACTTTTCGGATAACTTTCATATTCTGATGAATAGTGAAAATTACAAAATTATAATTAAAAACAAATTTTTTAATCGAAATAATTAATAGTGATAAATTATTAATTTGAGTGGTTTTAAAGTATATTTAGAATATATTTTTACAATTTAATACAATGTTGGTCATTGGATGTAATTTCACATTTAAACCAGTCATAAACAAGTGTCAATCTTTTGATAGTTATTATCTCTTAAAAACACGCTATTTGTTTTGACGACGGGAATTAATTTTTAAATTAATTAATGCAACTGATATGTTTTGAATTTTGTAAAATAGACATCATTTTTGAGTTCATAATATCAAATATAGATTAGGCCTAATTTTTGGTATTTTTCTGGAAACTTTCATTTTTTGATGAATAGTGAAACCACTAAGTGGTAGTTAAAAAAATGAATTTTTCATAAAACTTAATTTTACCTCTTCTGTTAGTGGAATTTCAAAAATCCGAGAGACACGGTCGATGTCAGTAAGTAAAATGTGGTTCAATGAGATGAAAATAATTTTTGATGAATAGTAACTTTTTACTTTTTTTTTACCACGGTTAAAAGTAAACAGGGTAATTAAGGGTAAAAATGATATTATTATTACCCTAACACATGTCCTAATTCCATTGGACAAGTGTAATTCGACCAAAAACAACCTTAGGAATAAAATATGACCATTTAGGCCCACATGTATTAGATTATGACATTTATTATTAATTTATTTAAAGAAGGGTTAAAATAGTTAAAATCAATGTTTAATAAGTAAATAATTTTTAATATAAGGGTATATATAAGATAAATTCGACTATATATATTCATTAGAAAGATAAAACGATATCCTACATAATGGTATTTTATTTGTAATTTTTAGACATTAAATAATTTAATTTATTTATGACACAATTATGATGCAGTAATTATCTTATTAATGAAATATTGAAATAATTGATGTTATAAATACCAAAATAAATGTAATTTGATACTTTTTATGAATTACACTAATTTTATAGGTTAATATGACATGTTAGTATTGATTTAATTAACTTTTTTCGAACTAATAATTCTGTTATGATTTTCACAAAAATTAATTACTAAATAGTGTCAAAATTTACATAAAATAGTTTTTAAAACAAATATTATATTATTAATTGTTATTTTATTCCTAAAAATCTAAGGTTCGGACAAATTACTTAGATAAGGTTATATATATTAATAATAAACAACTTGGGGTTCGTTTGTCTTGTTATAGTATGTTTATTAACCTTATAGTGTAAGAACACAAAAAGACACGGTAAAAGTAAAATTATCTAACTTAAAGTTAAATATAATTGATAAGGTTAAAATAGGAACCTAAAATTGTCTAAATTCTATTGTATGAGATTATTTTGACCCATCCCCACCTTAGATTCTAAATTAATCAATTTGGAGCTATTTAAAACCGAATTTGGCTTTATAATAAAATAATATTTTTAGTTATTCCAAAGGTACCCCTCTCCTCCCTTATAAAAGGGCACCTCATCCCTCTCTTCCTCACACCCCATTGAGCATTCAAGCTTAGAAAAACCCTGCCAAAATCTCTTCTCCACTTCCCTAGTATCATCCTAGAAGTCCTGGTCTTCTTCAAAGACCATCCTTAGTTCTTTTAGTGGAGGTTAAGAAAAGGCGCGTCAAAAAGAGGTAATATCCATTACCGATCTTTTTCAATTTCTTTCTTCTTCAACTTATTCTTCTTTAGTTGTTTCATGATAAAGTAATAACATCAGTATTTATTATATACTGATATGTTATTATAAATATGAAAAAACTCTAATTAACCTTCTATCCATCCTACAGAAAAAGGAAATCACCGTGCGTGCGTACGTACGGAATACCGTCTCCACGCCGTGGTGTAATCTATTTTCCGCCACCACCTTAATTAGATGGGTATAATGGTGTAATGAGTAACTATATATGATTATTATAAAGTGATATTGATACTGAAATAGTATACATACACTTCAACACAAGTTCACGATCATGAGAACGATATCATCGCTCATGCGTGCGTACGGACTACCGTCTCCACGACGCGATGAGATTCATTCTCCACATTAACCATTCATGAATGATTATAAAGTATATATAATGAATAATAATGAAATATATGACATGTTAAATCTACTGGATTTATGTATATATATATATATGTTTTTCATCTACTTACTTCCATTCAAGACAATAAGGAAAGGAAAACAGCGTTCATGTGTACGTACGGACTACCGTCTCCATGAACGGTGTGTTTCATTTCATTTATCTATCTATTATATATATATATATATACTGAATATATATGATATATAAATTATGTTTTATATTCTGGAAGTAAGTAAATCATGATATAAGTAATAATAATGTCAAGAACAACAAGTCCAAACACCTACGATAAATGAAACGATTTTACCCAAAACGCTTCTTTAACATGGAATTTACAAAAGAACGGGTAATATAAAGTCATAAGTGAACCATATATGATATCATAACAATGAATATTATTCTGTAATAAGTTAATGACATTATTTAAATCATTATACAGGAGGTTCGGATACGTACAAAGCATATCAGACATAAGGTAAGGGATAATTATTCCAATCTCATTCTTATCCGAGATTGTTTATTCGTAAGTATTTACTGGGGTTATGATTATTATCCATGTCCATATGTTCTCAAAATGTTTTCATAAAATGTTTACTTTTCTTCCATGTATGTTTAAAGTCATTTTTACCCTTTTCTACTTTTACCACATCGTATGGAAGGAATCTTTCTCTTACGAGGTACTTTTTGACTTTTCCGACAAAAGTACAAGAAGAATGTTTTTTTAACTTATACGACATGAATGGATTTTTAAAACATTATTTTCAAGAAGCTTCCTTTACAAATTTTCACGTTTATTTTTAATCAACTTCTTTTAGTTTAAAATTGTATGACATGTTAAGAAAGGAAAATGTTTTTGAAGTAGAAAGGATATTTTCCTCAAGAATGGAGTTCAAGTGTTTTATCAAAATTATTTTCCATCTAAGATAATATAGGGTTCTGTTTCTATCCCTATTATTACATTGATTTTATTACGTTGTGATGGAATTATTTTTATTAATTCCTTTATCTTATATGAATTGTTTTATGATGTCATGTTGTTTAAGAATCCCATTTTTATTACATGGATTATGCAATGATGTATGGTTTATGATTTTTTGGCACACATAAGAATGGAATAATTATGAGATGGTTGGGACCTATATCTACCTCCAATGCATTGGGTAAATATTTTATATCTCATGAGATAGACATGGATGGAATGGTAGGTTATACCGGTTCAGTGAAACAGGACTGAAACGAGGGTGACTCGGTTCAGAAATGGACTTTGTCCACTAAGATAGTCTTGTTAATGAGTCTTGACTAATAAGAAATGATTCTCTATGATTATGTGTGTATGCCAAAAAGTTTCATGTTTTAAGTTATGATTATTGGGATTTCATTTCACTACTATGATTTATCCCATGTTATGAAATTATGCTCTCTTTTGCAGGTTAAGATTTCAAAAATGTTATGAAAATGATGTGATTGATATTTCTTTTGTTTACCCTTACTGAGTATTTGAGCTCACCCTTTTATGTTTTCTTTTCCCCAAGATACAAAGAAAGGTTTTAGGTTAAAAAAAGAAGATCTTTATGGGAGATGTTGAAGATCTTTCACCACGATTAGAAGATTATATTCCGAGTTTTCAAAGACACTAAACTATTACGATCCTTGTGTGTGTGTTTTTGTTATGTACTAAGTATTCCGCAAAAGTAATGTAATGTCCATGTACGTCAAGCTTTGGGTCTCTACAGTGCTCCCTTCATCTGATCAAAGAGGTCATCAATCCTCAAAAGTGGGTACTTGTTCTTCAAGGTGACCTGGTTCAGGTGCTAATAGTCAACACAAAGCCTCAATATCCCATCTGCCTTCTTGGGAAACAGAATTGGGGCTGCCCAAGGAGAAACACTGGGCCGAATGAATCCCTCCCCCTGCAAGTACTCTAGCTATACTGACAGCTCACGAAGCTCCACAAAAGCCATCAAATATTATGGTGTAGATATCTATGCCATCTCAAGGTATAATTCAATGTAAAAGTTCAACTATCTATGAGGAGGTAGACCCGAAACATCATCAAGGAATACATCCGCGTACTGGTCCACCACTATAGGACAATTTAGACTCTCCATATCAACTGCTCCGAGGGTAAGGCTAGCCAACTGATGTGAAATTAGCTGCACCCTCCTCCGAGTAAGTCCATCCTACACTGCAAATACTCCCTTCTCACCGGTGAAGGTAAACCTGGTCCCATATGTACAAACACACCGCACTTTGCACCTAATACAGTCAATTTGAGCATGGACTGTAGATAACTACTCCATACCCAAGATGACGTCGTAAGGACTTGACGTTGATATTAGGAGATCCCAGCCAAAGCTATCACCTCCTAAAGTAAGCTCACACTACCGACACCAGTGCGTAATCGTCGAATCCACTCTCGTAAGAGTCTTTAGTCGTAAGGATCAAGCCAATGGCTGCATCAGATTCTCCGAGCTCTGAACGAGGTCAGTGGCAGTAAAAGAATGACTGGAACCTATGTCTATAAGTACTGCAACTAAGGTGGAGTAGACATAGATCGTACCTCGTATAATCTTCGGAGCACCGTGATCGTAGGCCTCAGTTTCCTAGAGTTGAGCTCGCCCCTTTCCACCTGCTCCTTGTGGTCGGGGTGGACCTCCTTGTGGTGGTGGTGGTAACATCTCGAATCGTCACCCACTGCCAGCTACATGACCATCTCCTCTGCCATGTCCGCCTACTCCCTGAAGACCTCCTCGGTCGAACCTCTGTCTCTGCCTAGGTGGTACTTCGACTATATTATAATCATTCGTATGACGGGTTAGACAATCAAGAGCCATGTGACCCTTCCCACCACATGTGTAACACTTCCCGCTCCTGGTATGACTGGCTCTGTCTCGGGTGCCCCACAGAACCGATCCAAAATCATGCGGTCATCCACCTGTAGGTTTTTTCCTCTTGGACCTCTACGACATCTGTCTGCTCCCAGCTGCAGAAGACTCCAACATATGACGATTGGTGGTGGGCCTCGCTGCTAGTGACTGCTCAGCAAGGAAACTCTCCACTAGGAGGGCTGTCTCTAACACCCCCTCCTGTGTCAGGATGCTGAGTGAGATCATCGAATCCCTGATCTCCCGCCTGAGTCCCTTCTTGAAGGTTCGGGCCCTGAAGAAAGGGTCCCGTACCATATTAGTGGAGTAGCATGAGAGGTCAGTGAACCTTGCTGAGTACTAAGCTACAATCATACTTCTCTGCTGCAGATGAAGAAGCTCCCATATGCGCACTGCGTGAAGATTTGCTGGAAAAAACTCTGCCCGAACAGGCTCTGAAAGTCTGCCCAGAGAAGCGTCATCTCATCGTGTACCTAGAGCATCAAGCTCCACCATCTGCCCGCTGATTCCTGTAGAAGGCTGGTAGCAAGGTTCACCATGAGATCAGCGGGTGTCCCTACCAGTCGAAAAACTCTCACTACAACCTCCAGCCAATCCTCAGCCCCCTGTGGGTCCGTCTCTCCCATAAACATGGGCGGCCTCTGGCACTAGAACTCATGCAACGCGCTCAACCGACATGCACCCTCTCTTGCTGGGGCTGGTGGCATCGGTGTCCCAATGGGTAATTGTACCACTGGTGCCTCTACTAGAAGAGGTCCCTATACGAAGGCCTCATCACATGGTGAGATATCAGTGCGTACAACTCTCGGAACCCTAGCTGGTTGTCTGTGTGGAGGCATCCTACAAAGATACAGGTGCACCATGGTCAACAAGTTATACCTGGTGAGCTAACTCAAAAAATCACAAAGAAAAATCTTCAAAATAGACACAAAATCAGTGTTTTCATGCACTGAGTCAGAAATCAGAAGTCAAGGTCCTGGTGTATGGATGTATCGACTGCCGCACCAACATTGGATTCCCTAAATTGATAACCACACCCACTATAATTAACAATATTTTCATTAAAAATAACAATAAGATTCCTATTTTCTATGGTAGAACCGAATCCTCTGATACCAATTTGTCACGACCCGTCCCCCGGGGCCCATGCCATGACTACTACAATCCCGCCTTCCTTAGGCCAGAGGCTGACGACTAGAACCAAAGGTATAATTCCCTCGAACTGGGAATGAATTGCCTTTATAACCTATTAACACACAACCAAGCACACAAGAAGATACGAACTCAAGTAAAATGAATTGTAAACAGAGTGTGTATAGTAAGAAAAAGGGGCCAGAATACAATCCCAACTGGAAAGTACAAGGAAAACTAGAAAGTACAAGATGGATGATAGGTGAAAAAATAGCTCCTCGATTGTCCACCTTGATTCCTACATGAAGGGTAGGTACATATTTCACCCTTTTTACTCCACTCCCACCCATCCCCTTTGCAAACCGACACACTTTATGGTCCACCTCCGAGCACCGTCCAGTCCTGGTACTCTCATCCTTAGTCAGCGCTGTCCGTCGTCTTCATCCAACAGAACAAGGTGTATGTATATCCCGTGCAGGGGTGAGTATAATGATACTCAGTAGGGACCCCGAGACCCTCAAGGTCTCACAAAACACACCAAGTATAAACCACAAATTATGAAATCAATAGATAACCCTACTTAGATATATTCCCATACATATACCTGAGTTTTCAAGTAATCCATCTCAATCATGAGGAAATCACAGAGGTACTGACTCACCTCACACCAGGTATATCTTTAGGTATGGTAGTAGAGATGATTAGTTATAAATACTGATTCATCTTATTCCATTAAGAGGATCTGCTGCTGACCTGCACATAATCGCTAGGAGCTGACCTGCATAGGATCGCTTGAAGCTGACCCACACAGGATCGCTGGGAGCTGACCCACACATGATCACTAGGATAGGACCCACATAGGATCTCTAGGAGCTGACCCACACAAGATCTCTAGAATCTGACCCACATAGGATCACTAGGAGATGACCCAAATAGGATCACTAGAAGTTGATCCACACGGGATCACTAGGAGGTGACCCCCACAGGATCACTAGGAGATGACCCACACATGATCGCTAGGAGATGACCCGCACAGGATCGCTAGGAGCTGACCCGCATGGGATCTATAAGAGCTGACTCATAGAGGATTGCTAAGAGATAACCCACATAGGATTGCTAGAGCTAACTCGCAGAGGATCGCTAGGAGCTGACCCGCACAGGATCGCTAGGAGAACTCTTCTCATCATAGCCAACTTCTGGGTTTCCTCACTAGGCTTTCTCATCTCTGGGAGAGTCCGTTTCCCAAGCCACTAGTCGATTCTACAACTACCACAATGTCCCATGAAGATTTATCTCAAAGGTTCTCCACGTCATAGGGGTCTCAAATCAACAGACGGTGTGTCAATCAGACTCCTGGTCTATGAGTTTTTAGACTTTTAGTATCGGGCCCCCGGTTGGATTCGTGATCCATCCAACATGACTGTACCTTATCATAATCAAAAACTCTAGTGGGTCATACTCAAAGGGACCATCTCACTCTGAGGATTCCAGCGCCGTTGATGGTTTGTCAAACGAACATCCGATGCCAAATTTATGGCCAAAATAGCGTAAATGGGTCGTAGTGGGTCCAGGTCCGGTCTGACCCTGCCTAACTCAGCCTGGGTTGACCCGGCTCGACCTGCTGGGTGGCCCAGCCCATTGGGTTCGGCCAGGCTCACTGGGTGTCCCGGCTCGCTTGGTTCAGCCCTCCAGGCTGCGAGGGGTCGTGGAGGGCCGTAGGTGGCCGCGAGGCCGCATGGGGTGCCATGAGGGCGTGAGGCCACGGATGGCGGCTCGACCCGGACGACGACGACTCGGTGGTGGCTCATCCCGGACAGTGGCGGCAGCTTGGTCCGGATGATAGTGTCAGCTCAGACGGTGGCGGCGACTCGGCCCGGATGGGGGTGACGGCTCGGCCCAGACGGCGGTGGCGACTCGACCTGGATGGCGGCGGTGGCTCGGACGGTGGCAGTGACTCGGCCCAGATGGTGGCGACGACTCGGGTCGGCTTGGATGTGGATAACGAGGAGTGGCGGAGGCCACGGGGCGGCGATGGCCGTGGTGTGGCAGGGGCTGCGGATGGCAGAGCGCTGCAGGGCGCGGATGCCGCTGGGCGACGGGGAGCCGTGCCTTCATCAGTGGTTCTTGAGTTCCATCGGTGTTGACCGCCGACACCGGTCGCCATCATCAAAGTCACCTTCTTTTATCACGAAGGATACACCATTCAAGAATAACAACAGAGGGGTCGGGCCATGTTTGTTTGGCCCGCACCCTCCGTGTTAGAGTGATAGAAAGCAGCTCAACAAGAACAAGAACATGTATGGAAGATATTTAAGAACTTCAATCCCCACAAACTTCGTCAATCACTAATCCCATTCCCGCAAAAAAAACATAGAAGGGAAGAACATGGGAACAAATCCCCTACCATGTTTGATTCGTCGACGAAGATCACAAGGGAGAAGATGACATCGTTGAGGAGGAGAAGACGATCGTAGATTGAATACATCTCATGTTGGAGGATGTTCTGAGGAAGAAAGTTTAAGTCGAGGTCGGCATTATTTATTGGCATTCTTCGTTGGAGAGCTTTCTCCGAAGTTCTCCAACGCTCTCTCTTTTTCCAAGCCTTTTCTCCAATTCCATCAAAATGAAAAGGTATCCCCAAGATAATAGATTATGATTTCTATTATTTAGTTTTTTGTCACAAATTAAAAATATCCTAATTTAATTAAATTGAGTTGGAATAATAAATGTTGGAGGAGTTGTAGAGGCTCTACCACATTTAATAGGAAGTTTGAGAGTTTCCCATTAAAGGGGAGTTCAAGGGGGTTTATACCTCGGGTGGTCCCCACTACTATAAAGTCTCATGGGAGGTTAGTTCAGGTGGTCCCCACCATCATAACCTCTCATGGGATGTTTAGGTCTCATGGTACCCACTTCTCAACATCCACGTGGAATAAAAATAAAAATAAAAGCTACACAATTTTATTTTTATATTATTATATCATGAATATGTGAAAAGCTAACTTCCACCCTCGACCTACTGCAGTCAAGGTGAAGGTATCTTTAATCGAATACCGGTGCTGTGAGTTCAACAGTGCCCTCCGATTTTAATTTCGAGCACCGGTTCAAGATTTAGAAAAACCAGATCCCACATTTACTGAACGTACCCAAAATAAAGTTCAGAAATTCATTCCGGGAACTCTGGCCCTCAGAATTATGCTCCATCAATTTTCGCGGACTCGTAAAATTCCCATTTATTTTTTTAAAAAAATTACATGGAAATTCCGGGTCTTTACAATATCAAAATATGAGGCCTCTTACTACACCTTCCACCTAAGTACATAAGGTTTCCCATGTTCTATGTTTTACAAATCATTTCATAAAAAACCATGATTTGAAATTTTTTTATTGTTCCATTTCACATTTCTTTGAAAATACCATTTCTATTTCCAAAACTTTGAAAAACCACATTTTCTCAATAACCCATTTTGAAACACATAAAAATAAACCAATCAATCATGCCATTTTATTTATAAAATAGTTTATCAAAACTAAAGCAATCAAGGTTCACCCAACTCAAGCTAGATACAGAACCAACTACCTAAACTCAAGTTTCACATGACGAAAACATAATATACCAACAAGGAAGGAATTGAAAGACAAAATTGGATGCCCTAGAACCAATTACCATTTCTTAGAATCAATTTAACAAATGAAGAGGTCGATAAAGATAATAAACAACATATACCACAATGAACTTGCACACCACTTCACAACCAACATAAGGGCGAGTCTACAGGGGAAGATCACACAACATATCTTGAAAAGATCCAGAATAAAATCACAACATGATCAATATATCCACATGTGTAGTGCATGGGAACTATCACGATCAATGGAGATAAAGAATCAGAAAGATCACTTACCTAGACAAATAAAGAATAACCACAATGAATATGAAGTTCCAAACAATGTGATTCAGAAGTGGTGGAGATACTCAAAAGAATCTAGGATAGTACCTATGGTTTGAGGGAGAGGAAATCCTATACAATGAATGAAAAACATAAGATGCCTTGCATGGTTAAACTTGCTGGTATGATGTTTTTGTGGTATGAATGACTCTTTTATGGCATAAGAACCCCATGAGTTATGTAAGATAAAAAACACACCACATCAGATTTTATTATTTTTCAGAGTGATTTTATTTTGGCATAAAACCATGTCTTGTGTCATAAAAGTAGATCATAACAGAAATTTTTTTTATATCTTACAAGATTCTTATACCATAAACAGACTTTACGACTTATTCCCAGCAACACATTTATGCCTTAAATGTGTCTTATGATGTAGAATGGTCATGTAGGTAGAACAATAACTAGATTCTATAGAGAAATCCCAGTAACATCCCAACACTCCCTAAATCCATTATCACATTTATACCCAGACACCATTAATTCAAACAAACATACATCCCTGGACATGTGGTAATTTTCCCCAAAAAATGCTATTCGACATTAAAAGGTTTGAATCACAACCAAATGAAAAGGAGAGATAAATAATACCTAAAAGAAGGTAACATGATGTTTCAAACTCCCCACCCTAAGACTTTCCATCCATAAGAATCCATGTGGAAGAACGGTTCTCAGGAAAGAGGTGAGGCTGCTGACCCCTCAACGACGTTTTAGGCTTAAAAGTCTTGTGAGATTTTTATCCATGTTTCCATAAAAATTTGACTAATAGAATAGAATTCCCATAAAATACATTCAAATGAGATTCAATGATCTCCATTGAATTATCTATTACAGAAACATATGGCTCTAACTCAATCTATTCCCAACTTAAAACATGAGAGTGATCAAGATGCTATTTCTCAAGACAATATATGTATAAAACATCAAGAATATATATCAACTAATTCAATAATTCAAATTGATAAGAATCCTTCCCAAGTTGATCAGTTAACTTGTAATTTCTAGCATATCATGGAGCCTACTTTCCCTTCATTTCAAGCCAATAGTGACCCAACTGAGGATTGAAATTTCAAGAAAACCAAGGCACTAACAGAAAAATATAAAGGGTAACATCAAAAATCCACTTATGATTTTTTCCGACTATGAACTGTTACCAGAAACTACTGTATATACTAAATATTTGATTACATATCAGAAATAAGACTCAATCCCACACGAGAGGCCTCACCCACCTCTTCCCAATAAATATGTGACCTGTATAGAGGGCCATAAATAGCCTTGAAGGGTACTATTCTGATCGATGAGTGATAACTATTATTACAAGAAAACTCAACCAACTTTAAATGGTTATCCCCCAATCCACTAAAATCTTAGATGCATGCATGGAACATATCCTCCCAGACATGAATAACATTATCTATTTGACTATTTGTCTGTGGATGGTTTGCTGTACCCAACCTAACATGAGTCGCCATTACCTTTTGGATACTATTCTAGAATAGTGACGTAAATATAAGATACATGTCTAAAACAACAGTAGAGGGATCCTCATGTAACCTCACAACCAACTGCACATACATCTTACCTATATATTCAACTTTAGTGGTGTCCCAAATCATAATAGAATGAGATGACTTTTTCAACAGATCAATCACCACTCAAATATTATTTTCCCCTTGGGTGTCTATGGTAATCTAACAATAAAGTCCTTGGACACCTCGTCCCATTTTTATACCGACACCAGAAGAGGCTGAAGCAAACTAGATGACTTTATTTTGTAACACCACAATATTTTATGATTTTTTTGAATATATTTAAATTATTTTATTTCTTTCATTACACACAAAATTTTTTTTTAACAAAACATGATATACTTTTAAAATATTATTATTTAATATGATAGTTATCACCTAGTCATTGCAACAGTGGGTATAAATATGATTAACTAAATTATGAAAATATTTGTTTTTAAAATTTATATATAATGAATTCTTTTATGACCAATTAATTATAAATTAAAATAAAAAAAATTATTTGAATATAAAATAAAACCTTTTTGGAAAAAATATTTTTACGCACCCAAATATATTTTACCTCAATAAATTAAAAAATAACTTTTGATAAATTATTTTAAAGAAATTTATATATTATATATTCTATTAAATGTTAAAAATTATTCTTATGTATTTTTATAAAATAGATAATAATAAATCCAATTTCACACTTAAAAACTGTATTTTTCAAACAATATGTTTTATCGCCTTTTGAGAAATTATTTTAAAATTAAAATTTTATACTGTTAGAAAATTTCTTTTAAAAAATAAATATTTTTCTAAAACAGCATGTCAAAATTATATTGGATTAAATTTTTGATAATTTTTTTAAAAGATATTTTTTTCGATGAGTAGTGGAAAATACCGGCTTTTATTAAGAATTTCCATTTATTATGAAGAATTAAAAAACATCAAAATTATTTTAATATAGTTTTAAAAGTAATATTAGTTTAATTATGTATCTATAAATCCAATTTATATCATTTTAATCAATTTTATATTTAATTTCAATATAAAAGGTTTTTTATCTTTTGAAACTTTTCTCTTTGGAAAATCACTTCTTCATCGCATCTGTAAGATTAATTTCAAATTAAAAGTTTCCAATTATGTGAATATAATTAAGAAAAACAGATTCTATATTTATAATCCAAATATTTATATAATCTAATAATATTATCTTAATTTTTTAAAATATTGAATAGTAAAAATAAAAAAAATTAATTATTGTGATTAAGGTTAAAACAAGTTTATTAAGGGGTTAAACAAAAAAGATAAGGGGTAAAATGAACAATATGGTTTTAAATATACAATTAGATAAATAAATTTAGACCTTATAACCCCTAAGTTTAGATAATGTACCATTTTGGATCCTTTTTAAATGTAAAAAATTGGTTACACATTTTTCTTTTAAAAAATTACATTTTTTTCACGCACCTCACTTATAAAAGGCCACCCACTCTTTATCCTCTTAAAATTTCCAAAACCAGTTGGTTTGGAAAATACATACTAAAATATATTCCTTAATTCCACCCCCAAATATTTGAGATTTTTTTAGATTATAAATTCATTCTAATAAGGATCTAGGTTAAACCTAAAGAGGTTGTCTCAAGAAAAGGTAATGTTTTTTACTATACATTTTTGTTTTTCTTATTCTTCTAACTCCTATAAATATTTTACAACTATGATAAAATAATAAAATAATAAAATAATATATAATTAGATGTTATATGTTAATTTCATATCCTATATGCATCTTCAATTCTATCAAATAGGATAATAAATCATCATTCATGTGTACGGTGGACTACCACCTCGCGAACTGATGCTAATCATTTTCCATCGCCTCCTCTCACAGTTGGAAATAAATATGGATTTAATATTTATATGATATATTTATGATATTATTATAAATTTTTAATTATAATATCAATTATAACTTCTTACCTTATAACCAATTTCAAAATAATAACGCCGCTCGTGTGTACAGTGGACTACCGCCTCATAAATTAATGTGATGTGTTTTTCATTTCTGTTTTACTTGGATGGTAATAAGGATATATTAAAGGAATTAATATTATATATGCAATTTAATTATAATTATGTAATTATTATATCACATATAACTTCTTACTTTACATTCCACGGGGGATAAGATAACGTCGTTTGTGTGTAAAACGGACTACTACCCCACGAAGTGATGTGATTCGTTTTTCACTTACCCTTTTTCTGGAAATAAATTAGGGTAAATTTATTGAATATATGTGATATATATGAAATATAAATTATTATATAATGTTAATATATTATTTATCTTAATTTTGTTTCATTATTCGAGAAAATGGAAGCAACGTTTATGCATACATATGGCCTACCATCTCCATTAACACTGTATTTAATTTTATATATATGATTTTTATGTATTACAATAAATACATATATAATGAATATATATAATATGTATATCATGTTTAAAATTATGGATATTATTTAACTAGGATCAAATTAATATGATTAAAAAAAATAACATATCAAAACATACAAGAAGAACAAAGTAGTTATTGCCCAAAACACGACTTTAACAAGAAATTTGTTAATAAAAGAGTAACAATAAGTCATAACTAAATAATAGATGGTATTATACACACACATATTTTTTTATGTAATAGATTTATAATAAAATTATATTTATTATATAGGTGGTTTGAACATGTATAAAGGAATTTTAGACTTAAGGAAATATATTTTCGTCTCACTTTTTACTTCTGTGAGATACTAGCCATATCCACCACCTATTTATTTATGTGGTGTATATACTTACGATGAATATATTTTATGATAATTTTCCTAAAATTTTTGTGAGTTTACATATCCATTTTAGGAACTATATTTTATGGGGATTATGGTTCAATGTTACTAATGTGGTAATTATTTTATGATACAATCTCCTCGTTCATTGAGATTTTTTTGTTTATGATTCCGATGATGAAATTTTATAATACATGTCTCAAGAAAAAAAATGAATTTTCTTATCTATTGTTTATGTCATGATAAAAAATTTGTTCCCTTAATTTTTCTCTCTTTATGTACTCCGGAGTTCAAAGAATTTTTTTAAGAAAAATGGACATTATTTATCCCTTAGGTCAAAAACCCTTTTTCTTCCAAAAACATGTTTTATAAAAATGTTTTCAATTTTTTTTTAATATTTTAAAAATGATTTATTAATTACATTTTTACTTTTTTTTTGATTTTTTTAACAACATTTTCTAAAAGGAATATTCATTTCATTTTCAAAACAATTCCCATTTAGATTTTACCGAAAATGGTAAAGGAATATTTGTTTTAACAAGTATGAAATTTCTTGCTACCACGAACATTCAATATTTAAATATACCTTTTTAATTTTCAATGTTTATTTTAAAAAAGGATTTTTAAAAAATTTTATGTTATAAAAAAGTGTTTCAATGTGAAAAGGTTATTTTCTTCAAGAAACATTTTAAATTATTTTAAAGTTTTTTTTATAAGTTTTAGATGTTATTTCAAAGAAATGTATTTTGAAAATGTTTTATATTTTAAAAAGGTATTTTTAAAAGTGGAAATTATATTTTCTTCAATAAATGTTTTAAATTATTTTATAAATATTCCTTAATATTTATTCAAGGTTATTTTAAAAGAAAAGTATTTTGAAAGTGTTTTATGTTTTAAAAGGTGATTTTCAAAACTGAAAGGCTATTTTCCCCAAGAAATTTCCCAAGTGATTTTTCAAAATAATTTTCAATCTAAGATGACATAATTTTATGTTAATAAAGCTTTAATAGAGATATTATCCAATGATACAATATTTAATATTTCTTTGGATGGTTTATGATTATGATTACAAGATGTTTGTGAAATTAGTTTCTTTCTATGGATTGAACTATACTGAAATGTTTATGAAACTAGATGCCTTTTCATGGGTTATGATATGATAAATGTTTTATGATCTTTTGGTACATAGATGTATGAATTATGTGATGGGTAGGTCCTATATCTCCCTCAAATTCCTTGAGTAAATAAAAAAACCCATACTTTACATACATTATTATTACTTCAAAATTGAAGCACACTTATTACAACATATATCAAAACCATGAAAGGACCGTATAGGTACAATGTCTTTAGAAACTGGGAAACATAAAAAACTGGTTCATAAAGCATCTACATTGTCTCCCATTTATTTCATCATATCTAGAGTCCCTTTTGGAATATCCTACTTAATAACCTTATTCCGGACTTGGGGAAAGAAAACATACAAAAGGGTGAGATTAAATTCTCAGTAAGGGTAAACAAAAGAAATATCAATCACATCATATTCATAAGAACATAACATTTTGGAAATCTTAACCTGCAAAAGAGATCATAATTTCATAACATGGGATAAATCATAGCAGTGAAATGTAATCCCAATAATCATAACTTAAAACTTGAAACTTTGTGGAATACACACAAAATCATAGAGAATCATTTCTTAGTAGTAAAGACTCATTTCCAAGACTATCTTAGCGGACATAGTCCATTTCTAAACTGAGTTCACTCCTCGTTTCAGTCCTGTTTCACTGAACTGGATTAACCTGCCGTTCCAGCCATGTCTATCTCATGAGATATAAATCTTTACCCAATGCATTGGAGGGAGATATAGGTCCTACCCATCTCATAATGAAACCATTCTTATGTGTGCCACAAAATCATAAATCAAACATCATAGAAAAACCCATGTAATAAAAATGGGATTCTTAAACATCATGCCATCATAAATCATATAAGATAAAAAAGACTTCATAAAAATAATTCCATCATAACATAATCAAATAAATGTAAAAATAGGGATAGAAACAAAAACTATATTATCTTAGATGGAAAATAATTTTTATAAAATACTTGAACTTCATTCTTGAGGAAAATATCCTTTCTACTTCAAAATCATTTTTCCTTTCATAACATGTCATACAATTTTAAACGAAAAGAAGTTGATTAAAAATAAACTTGAAAACTTTTAAAGGAATATTCATGGAAGCAATTTTCTAAAAATATATTCATTCCGTACAAGTTAAAAAAAAATTCTTCTCATACTTTGGCCAGAAAAGTCAAAAAGTACCTCATACTAAAACTGACAAAAGATTACTTTCATATCTTTTAATAAAAAATAAACAACGGGTAAAATTGGATTTAAACAATTTTAGGTGTATGGAAACAATATTACATGTTGAGGAAACATGGATGTGGATGATAAATATTCCATAGTAAATTCTGAAGTATAAACAATCTCGGATAAAAATGAGATTGTGACATTTTCCCTTACCTTAGGTCTGATTTGCTTCGTAAGTGTCCGAAACTCCTGTATAATGATTTAAATAATGTCATTGAATTATTCCAGAATCATACTTATTGTTATGATATCATATATGGTCATATTCTAAGCTTCTTATTAGTAATATTTCATTGCTACTTGTTATTCGGGTGTTTATTACTTTTGGTTCTTATGCGTGTTTTGTCGAATAAATTCTTATTCTTCATTTTAGGTTATAGATAACTCATTTCCAGAATTGTATTAGTGTAATATATATCATATTTATTCATTAAATTCATTTATATAATCATTATGCAATGAAGATCATGTAGAACGAGTCGCATCACATCGCGGAGACAGTAGGTCGTACGTACGTATGAGTGATGATATCGTTCCCATGATCATGGAATTGAATTTAAGAGTATGTATAATATTTCAGAATCAATATCACTTTAAAATAATCATATATAGTTATTATTTACACCATTATACCCATCCAAGTAAGGTGTTGGTGGAAAATAGATTACACCACGGCGTGGAGACGGTATTCCGTACGTACGCACGCACGATGATTTCGTTTTCTGTAGCATGGATAGATGGTGAAATAGGGCTGTTTCATACTTATAATAACATATCAGTATATGAGTGATACTGATGTTATTACTTCATAATGAAACAACTAAATAAGAATAAGTAGATTAAGAAATAAAGTTGAAAGAATCGGTAACAGACATTACCTCTTCTTTGAAGCGCCTCTTCTTAACCTCATCTTAGGAAACTAAAGAAGGTCTTTTAAGAAGACCAGGACCACTAGGATGTTTCTAGTAAAGTATAGAAGAGAAATTGGCAGGGTTTGGCCAATATTTAAGGCTCAAAGTGGTGTGAGGAAGAGAGGGAGGAGGTTCCCTTTTATAAGGGAGGAGAGGGGCACCTTAGAAAAAACTAAAAATATTATTTTATTATAAAGTCATATTCGGTTTTTAATAGCTCCAAATTGATTTATTTCGAAGATAAGGTGGGTATGGGTCGAAATCCTCTCATCCAATAGAATTTATACAAGTTTAGGTTTCTATTTTAACCTTATCATTTAGATTTAACTTTAAGTTAAATAATTTTACTTTTACTTTGTCTTCTTGTTTTGTTACACTATGAGGATAATAAACTTACTATAACAAGACAAAAGAACCCCAAGTTGTTTATTATTAATATATATAACCTTATATAAGTCATTTGGACGAACCTTATATTTTTAGGAATAAAATAACAATTAATAATATAATATTTTTTTTAAAAACTATTTTATGTCAATTTTGACACTATTTGGTAATTGATTTTTTTTGAAAATCATAACAGAATTATTAGTTCGAAAAAAGTTAGCTAAATCAATAATAACATGCCATATTAACCTATAAAATTAGTTTAATTCATAAAAAGTCTCAAATTACATTTATTTGGGTATTTATAACATCAATTATGTCAATATTTCATTAATTAGATAATTACTGCATCATCATTGTGTCATAAATAAATTAAATTATTTAATGTCTAAAAATTATAAATAAAATATAATTATATAGGAAAGCTTTTGATCTTTCTAATTAATATTTATAGTCTAATTTATCTTTTGTATAACCCTATATTAAAAATGTTTTAGTTATTAAACTTTGATTTTAACTATTTTAACTCTTCTTTAAATAAAATAATATTAAATGTCTTAATCTAATCCAAGTGGGCCTAAATGGTCATAATTTATTCCTAAGGTTGTTTTTGGTCGAATTAAACTTATCCAATAGAATTAGGACATGTGTTAGGGTAATAATAATATCATTTTTACCCTTAATTACCCTATTTACTTTTAACCGTGGTAAAAAAAAGTAAAAAGTTACTATTCACCAAAAATTATTTTCATCTCATTGAACCAAATTTTAGTCCTTGATATTAACCGTGTCTCTTAGATCTTCTAAATTCCACTCATAGAAGCGGTAATATTAAGTTTTATGTAAATTTTCAAATTCTCCAAGGAGGTGGGTAAAAAACTGTGAAAAGTACAATAAAATTTTTATATATCTAAAATTATTATAAGATGACACCAATGAATTACATTGAACTTATATAGGTGTTATGTATCAGTTTTGACCTAAAATAAATTTAAATAAAATAAATAAATAATTAAATAAAAAGTCTGTTTTTAAATAGTAACCCAATGTTTTCACTATTCATCAAAAATTGAAAGTTTTCAGAAAAATACCAAAATTTCACCGTAGGCTAATTTCGATATTATGAATCCAAAAATGAAGTCCATTTTGAAAGATAAAATTTATAAAATTGCAAAAAGTTGGTATTACTATTCATAACGTCTAGTTTTAATAATATTTTAATAGCATATCATTGTTTAGCGAAACTCGGTATTGCGTACAACGCAAGCCATCGAGGAAGGCCGCAGTTGTGTATAAATCAAGACAATCTAGTGTTGTGTATAGTGAAAGATTCCTTTGATGTTTTATATAACATAAAAACAAAATATTTCTCATAATAATCTCGGGTTTTAAAGTAAATATGAATAACTCATCAATAAATATGTTATGCATAAACCTGATTACATGTTCACAATGTTATTTGTGAACCTGATGACATGTTCACAATGTTATATGTGAACCTGATTACATGTTCACAATGTTATTACTAAACTTGATGAAATGTTTACAATTTTATGCCTGAACCTGATTACATGTTCACTGTGTTATGTGTTGACCTAGATTTCATGTCAATAAGGTTATGCGTGGACCTAATTACATGTCCATAAGTTTAAGCGGTGGACTGATTTAATATCCTTACCTTAATGAGGGAAACTGTGTCTATTTATACACATTCACAATGTTATAATCTTATGTTTATGCCACAAATCTATGTATTATTTCAATTTTATATTTTCATGGCTCATGTTCTTTGATACTATTATGATTCATGTCTTATAAACCACCGATATTTATGCCATGACCTAAGATTTTGATATTTTATATGCATGGTATTGTTTTCATATGTTATGCCCATGTTTTTATACCCTTATGATCACATTATGTTTATATATTTACCTTGTTTACCCTTTCCAAGCATATGATCTCACATTTTCTTATGTTTTCTTTCCCAGCTTATAAATAAAAGTTTTAATTAAGGTATATTTATGAAGAATACAAAAGGGTAAGATCTTTATAGGATATCTTGACGATATTTCACTAAATTAAAAGATTGTTTACCTAGTATCCAAAGGAACTAAACTATTATGGAACTTGGGAACGTGTCAATAAAATGTAATGAATATTATTCTATTAAGTTGTGATATCTATGTATGATAAGTTTGGGCCACTACAGTTGTTATTAAAGGAAAGGTTCAGTTAACATTTATAAACTAAGATGAGAAACCTTTAGTGAGATCCCTATGTATATTTCTATGTATATGTCTAGGGATATGTCTAAGGATAAGTCTAAGGTAGAATCAAAGTATTGGAAAATGTCTTGTAATTTTGGTAAAGGATAGAGAGATTGGTTTCCAAGAAATTACATCCCTATCTAGATACTACAAGTGGATGTAGCTCTGAAACAAATGTAACTAGGGTTTATAACTCTAAAAAGTATGCACTGAGAAGGAATCGATCCTCACCTAACACATAATAATGGGACTTGCTGCACATATGGTTTGAAATTCCTTGGGGATATGTTTTGGAAATTAAAAAACTCTTTATGAACCACCATGAAGGATTTAAATCATAACTATTAATGACTTAGGTTAATCCTAGTATTCCATTGATTGTAATGAATGTTTTATGATTTAGACATCCTGCAATTGATTCTTTATGATTACGTGGTTTCCTAGTATGAGTATTATTACTCACACTATGATTTAGGTTTGAGTCAATGTCTGGAACCCAAAGGAATCAAATGACTGCTAAATGAAATATACAATTCAATGATTTTACTTTGAA
Source organism: Viscum album (assembly GCA_963277665.1). NCBI lineage: Eukaryota > Viridiplantae > Streptophyta > Magnoliopsida > Santalales > Viscaceae > Viscum > Viscum album. The sequence goes on from OY728138.1 coordinate 942,260,402, forward strand.
GTAAACAAATATTATAGGAGATAGAACATAAAATATCATTGCTATACTCACACATATTTCTATGAATCATGTTGAACTTCCAAATGAAAAATTTGAGAACAGTGTTCTATTGAGTCCTTCATGAGGAAACATCCACCTTCTTTTAGTGGTTCTACTGATCCACTAGTTGTAAAGAAATGGATTAGTTCCATTGAAAAGTTATTTTTTATTCTGTAGTGTTTGGAGCATGAAGTAGATTTTTTGAATATTTATCTTTTGGAAGGAGAAGTAGATAAATAGTGGTATCTTATAAATAATATGAGATAATGAGATAAATTTGATTCCTTGTAGTGGGATGATTTTAAGTGATTAATTATGAATAATTACTTACCTCATATTCTTCATATAAAAATAGAAAAGGAATTACTTGAGATGGAACAAAAGGATGATGAATCTATTGGTGCTTATGATTAAAATTTTTCTATACTTGTGATGTATGATTCTGGTATTATCATCCTACCTGAAAGTACGTTTGATCAATTCTTTAGTGTCTTAAAACCAAGTCTCTAAATAGATTTATCCATAAGGTACTTCAGAAGCTATGAATAAATCATTCATTATTCTATCAAGTTGTAAATAGATATTGGAGTTACCCATCAATCACATGGATTTGATAATAAAAGAAAGATGGAATTCAAGGGAAACTCTAAAAACCATGGAGAAAAAAAGATGATTTTTTTTACTCTCTAAGTGTAGAAGGAAAAACGGAGAAAAGTTTCTTAATGGCACTACTAAATGTTTTATCTGTAGAAAGGAAGTTCATCGAGCAGATAAATGTTGAAGTGATGGAAAAAAGATAGCTAATTATGTAAATATAAAGAAAGATCCATTTAATGCACCACCCACACTATAATAATTCAAGTGTAAGGAGTTTGGTCTTGATGAAAATCAATTCCCTAATTCGTGGAATAATGTGGATGATTATCCACAACAACCTTTGAAGATAAATGATAAAGGGAAAGCTTATGCAATAAAAATGGATTAATTGAATCATGATAATTAGGGCACACTTATCCTCCCCTCCTTTGTTTTGAATTTCATGTTTGAGTTTTTAGGAATGAGCCCTATTAAAATATTATTATTTATCCTCAGTAAAATTTCATGTAATTTTTATAACTGATTATATCCCTCTACATGGATTCAGGAATAATAAAATGACATTTGATATTACCTTGGTATAAGTATGAATCCAAGATTCCAATGGAATATTTTTTGTATAAGATAAAATTTTATTGAATGAATAAAGGGTGATTTATCTTTTTGAAGAGTATATATCTCTAGGTAATATTTATTTAAGATTTATGGGTAACATCATGGGTTTATGAATTTAAGGTTGATCACAAGGTCAAGGACATTGACACCCCTTATGATGTTTTATATGATGGGTTTTTATCAATATAAATTATATTTTAAGAGAAATTTATGGAAATAAAACCCTTTTCTTTTGTACATGTTTCAGAGAAATATTTATTTGAGGAGGAATTCCTTTACACTTTGTGGACATATGATTTAAGGTATTGATAACCTTTAGGGTTTATATTATCATTGATGTTGAAGAAATTATGGTTTGTAGTCAGTCACCTTATGAAGTCAACACAATTCATTACAATTAGAGAATATTTTTCTATGAATCATATTACCAGAATATACATTAAATAAGTGGTAAGGTTGCACGGAGTAACACATTCCATTGTATCTGATCGTGATTTTGGGATTACCTCAATGTTCTGGAGAGGTTTTCAATAACCATAAGATACGAAGATAAGTTCTAGCACTATGTATCATCATCAGAAAAATGTTTAGTATGAAAGAATAATTCAAACCCTAGAGGATATATTAAGATATTATTCTATGTATTTAAACGGTGTTTGGGACCAACACCATCATATAGTTGAGTTTTATTACAAAAATAACTTTTACCTCATCATTTAGATGGATCCTTATGAATCAATTTATAGAAAGAAGTGTAGAACACTAATGTACTAGAATGAAGTTATAAAAATAAATCTATTGGGACCAGATGTAATAGATGAAATGGAAAATAATCAAAGATCCATTTATTAACATGTAAAGGAAATAGAAAGTCGATAGAAAAGTTATGCTGATAATCATCAATTTTATATGAAATTTGAAGTTTGTGAGAGGGTTTTTCTATTTAATTTCCCCATGGAAAAAGATATTGATATTCATAACTAAGGGAAAACAAAACCCTAGTCATACTAGTCCCTATGAAATTGTTTCTCCTATCGGGATATTAGCCCATTGGTTGGTGCTTCCACTGAACCTATATTAGGTTCATGATATGTTCCTTGTATCTATCACAAGGAAGTATGCAACGACCTAGAATTCTACCAATGAAATTTACATTCTTATAGTTATTTCCTATAATATAAATCACATAAAATCACTTAGAGAATACAATACAAAATTTATAAATGAATAATGAATAAAATAAGAGGTATCCCTAGAAGCTAAGGAACCTATACCGATGAAATAGTAACTTGACAATAAGAATAGTAATATGAACCTTATGAATAGTAAACCAACCAGATGAATAGTAACATCACCCATGAAAGTATAAATAAAATTTTGGAATCTTATAAATGAAATTATGATATAATTATATCATAGTATAAGTAAATAAATATTTTTAATATTATTGACTAAGTGCTGATATTTTTTTAATTCATAAATATTACATTATAATTTTTTTATTAATAAAATGATTTAAAAGAAAGTTTATCTTTATAAAATGTATTCATAAACTAATATGATGTTATCTTATGATTTTGATATAATTTTATGAGACCATAGTTAATTTTTATAAGTGTTATAAAATTAATATAATTTTAAAATTTGTATTTTTCGAGTAAATGATGGTTTTAATTAAAAATTAAATTTATCATATTTAGAAAATTATTTTCATAAAACGGATCTCATATTTTAATTCTATACACCAAAAAATGGGTAGAGTGATTTTTTTAATTTTTTTTCTGAAATACTTGAATTTTTGATGAATAGTAAAATATGGTAATTTACGGTATAAATACTTTATAAGATAAAAACAATATTCCATGAGTCATGGATGATGTAAGAACAATAATATCTAACTTTAATTCATTATATTAATGTATTTGGTGATAATTATCCAACTCTTAATAGTATTGAGGCAAAATAATAAACTAATGAATAAAACAATGAGAAAACACTCCTCTCCTCCAATATAAATACCACCCCTCACCACCTCTTCTCCTCACATATTCAAAGCTTTGAGACCTGTCATATTGTTTCCTAATAATATTTAGAATACTCTCCCTCACATCCATGAGACTTTCATATCAACAAAAGACAAAAACCAACCCTCTTAAGGAGGTTCTCAAGGAGGAGAATTCAAGAGGTAAAAACCTCTTTCTTTTCTTTTAGTTTTTTTTCAAGTTATTTTCTTTTCTTATTTTCTCCTCACATCCCTATCCCAAAGTAACATGATATATAAATTATATTATATATACTATAATTTTATTATGTTAAGATAATAATCCATCATCAATTCTCTTCCCTCTCATTTTGTTATATAAATGAAAACATCGCCCGTGACGTGTCAATTTACCAACATTATAGACGATGCATTTTCATTTTCCATTAACACCTTCAAGGATTGTAATAAAACCATTTTTATGGTTAAAAAATTATAATATTTGTATTATATCCTATTTATTTCTCTAGAACCATTATATATACATGATTTTAATTAATAAAACAAAGCAAGTTTGTGATGATCGAAAACAACCAAAATAATCTAAATGATTATCACTAATGTCTTATAAAATGATTCATCCTCACCCCAAATAACAAAATAATTTATATAAAAATTTAATATTATATATTTTCATTAATAAAATATAATTTTAATTCTATTTATCTATTCCCATTTTACATGAACTTCCGTACTGATATAAAAGTAGACCAATCATGAAACCAAGAAAATGAATGCCCTCGAATGATAAAATTGTATCTTATAACTCATCAAAAAGACCAAAAATAAACTTAGTAAAACTATAATAAATTAAATAAATGTATAAAAGGTTATGAATTAAATTAATAATGAATATAATTTCATTATCTAGGACTTTAAGGTCAAGATAAGAACACTTTTGTTCATAAGGTAAGGGTTTTTTCCCGAACATCAATTTTCATTCAGTTTATGATTTCTAACTCTTTACACTAATGTAATTATTAATTATTTTTATATAATTATTATATATTATATTTATATGTTCCAAAAAAATGTATCTTGATCAGTTTATCTTTATTTTATTGGGAAATACATGTTTTACAAGGTTCCCTTCTCAATTCAATCCGATAAGCAAACCCAATTAAAGGGAACTTCTCAATTTATTACATATTTTCATGTACCATCCATAATATATTTTAAGACACCATTATTTTTATAAAATTACTAATTTTCTCCTGAAAAACTATATTTTTTCATTTCTAGTTTTATACAATTAATTATGACTAATACAAATTATTTTTCCAAAAGAAATCTTCTTTGTAAAGTAAAAAGGGAATTTCTCTCAAGAATTCATTAATGATTTTATTGGAGTATTTTTATATATTTCAAAACATATGTTGAATATTATGTTTTATTGAGATTTATCTCTTATTATTATCATCCAATCTATTCTATTAAGTGTTCTATGATCAATTTTATTGTGGATGTGCTATCTTGATACCATTCACCATACAACTCAGAATGGTTAGTGATTATATCTACAAACTGGGGAAAGTTATTTACATTTCATATGTATATGATGTTAATATTTAAATCCATTCATATGATTAATTAATTGGATTTAGTATATGATGGATGGGGCCTGCTATTTCCCCTTGATGCATCTGTAGGTCTCATGAGACAAAACATAAATGGATTTTGGCCGAGGCCTTAACCATTTATTTTAAAGTGTCTTAGTTGAGGCCTTAATAGTATGTTTATGTTTTCCAACATATTATTTACCTCATTATGGTATTATTAATTTATTATTTATGTTAATATCTAACTATTAGAATATCGTTGGTTAAGCTTTATTCTCCTGTGATTATTTTTATGGAATTATTTATTCTTCTTTTATTCTTTCTATATTATTCTCAAGTTTATTATCTAATGGAACGTGTTATTAGTCATTAACTATGAATTATTATTTATATTATATTCCACTATATTGTTTACACTTACTAAGAATCTGATCTCACCCTTTTATTATGTTTTATTTTTTTTCCCAGGATGTGAATATGTATATTATGGATGTCTTGTAGGGATATTATAGGAGTTATGTATATTTTCAATGGAGTTGATATGTTGTTTTTAATTTAAAGTTGTAATGTAAAACTTATGTTTGTATCAGGTTTTCTAAAACTACAAAAATATTCAGTCCTTTTGGATGATACTTCCTTGTTTATTATAACAATGTAATACAATAAGGCACCAACTCCAAGAAACTAGGGTCATGGTCTTTACAATTGACATCAGATAAAGTTTATTATAAAACATGAAAACTAGATTTAGAAAACATAGATTAGGGACCTAAACCTAAGATAGACTTTGAGGATAATAATAGAAGAACATACTATAATTTTGGAAATGTAGATATTATGTGGGTATTCCTAGCAATACATACCTATTTGGGTACTTTAAGTGGATGTGGTTTTGGAAAAGATGTACCTACATGTAAAAAATCTGAAAAGGTGTCCTAGGACTGACTTGAGGTAACCTGGTACACAACAATGGTTCTTACTGTACACCTAGTTTGACACTCCTGAGGGATATGCTTAGTATTATTAAAAAAATTTATGTACCATTATGAAGGATTTAAAAGTAAACACATCCCCAAATAAACAATGTTTATGATTATGAGATTATCTATACATAAGATTTAAATTCATGTTAAGTTTTTTTGCTAGTTTGAGATTATTCATTATGATTTATAACATAATTTAGTGTATTCCATTATTTATAAATGGTTCTTAGTGGATGGAATGAAAACCATATTAATGCGTGTATCCCATATAGGGATTTTCCCCATATGCAAGATAATTATATTGGTACTGGAGATATTATTGGTATTGAGAAACATATAACTATAATACCATGATTAAATCAGGTTGTGAACAATAACCTTACCCATATGGCGCATCCTAATCCACAATGTGGTGGATCAATGTCAGACCGCTTTATGTGAAAACATCCTCCATAATTCAATGGGACTACAAACCCATTTCTAGCAGAGTAGTGGATAAGTTCCATAGAGAAGATATTTATCACTTTAGTAAGTAATGAAAGGGGTAAGGTTATCATGGATGTTTATCATCTCTCTGAAGATACTGATCAATAATGGCCATTTATTAGAAAAAAATAAAGTGTTAAGAAATTGAAAATATAGAATTGAAATATTTTAAAGAAATTTTCCTAGAATAATATTTCTTTTATGAAAAATGAGCTGATATGGAGAGTAAATTATCGAGTCTGAGAAAAAGAGAGGATGAAAAAATTATAAAGTATGTATCCAACTTTACAAGGTTAGTAAGGAATACCGTGGACTGTATACGTAATCCAAAGAGCAATATTGATCGATTCTATAATGGTTTAAATTCATTCCTCCAAAGGGAACTGGTCGCCCAAAATTTATCATCATATGAAGATATCACCTAATGTGATATCAAGTTAGATAAATAATTCTCTATGTCTTATGAATTTAAGGGAAAATAAGAGAAGAGGGTGGTGGAGGAAATAATGGATAAAGGGAAGAATAAAAAATAGAGTTTTCCAATATGTGTTACTTATTAAAATAAAAATAATGGCGCTTTCTTAAAAGGAAAAGAAGTCTATTAAAAGTGTAGAGAAAAAATCCACCAAGCCTGTGATTACAAGGAAAAGAAAGAATATATGAATGTTCAATGATACAATTGTAGGGATATGAGAAAATATTCAAATGATTGTCCTAAGAATCAATGAGACTTTCCCTAGAAAAGGACAAGAGAGAAAGGCTAAGCTTATGTGATCATAGTTGGGGAGGTTAAAGTTCCTAATGCTATGGTGGTAGGTACTTTAATCATTTCATAAAACATATCCAATGATTTATTTGATTTTGGAACATTTAATTATTTTATATCTTCCCAATTTTCCAATAAAATTATACATTTATCTTTTGATTTAATAAAGGAGTTTTTAGTCAAAACTCCCAAGGGAAGTATCATTGCAACTAATATGTGTCAGTCAGTCCCCTTTATGACACATAAATATTCTTTAGTTTCAAACCTTATCTTCATACCTATGGTTTATTTTGATATAATCATTGGTATAAAATAGATTTTAAAATACTATGTAAAAATTTATTGCAATAATAATGATGTTAAAATTTGTGAGGAAGATATAGATACCGTTATCTTTAGAGCAGAAACTTCATCATATGGTTCTCATCCAGATCTACCTCTAGTATCTCTTCTAAATGAAATTCTTTGGGATGAAGAGAAAAAATCATCTATGGAAAAAGAAATAAATCTTAAAATTGAATATGTACCTATTATGAAAGAATATATTGATGTATTTCTATAGGATTTACCTGGTCATCCTCTAGAGCAGGAAGTTTATTTCTTTATTGATTAAATTCTTAGTGAAATTCCTATATCAAAGAATCCATATAGAATGGACAATTTGGAATTAGTGGAGGTGAAGAAAAACTAGTGGAATTGAGTGATAAGGGATTTATTCACCCTAGGGTTTCTCTACGAGGATCCCTTGTTCTTTTTGTCATGAAGAAAGATGGATCCATGTGTCTGTGCGTTGATTATAGATAAATTAATACTATTATAATAAAGAACAATTATCCTCCACTTCACATTGATGATTTATTTGATAAACTTCATGGACCTCAATATTTTTATAAGATTGAACTTTGATGTAGATGTCATAAATTGTGTGTGAGGAAGGAAGATATTCCAAAGTCAACATTTCAAACCAGGTATAAACATTACAATTTTATAGTAATTCTATTTGGATTAACTAATTCAACCTCCGTTTTTATGGATCTAATGAATATAATGTTCAAAGAAAATCTTGACTATTTTTTTATGCTATATACTGATGATATATTGATATATTTCAATAGCTATGAAGACCATGATAAGAAATTGTGGGTTATTATAGAGACTCTTAAAAGAAAAGAGTTATATGGGAAGTTTAAAATATGTGAATTATGGCTTCAAATAATTTATTTTTTTGGCCATATCGTCTCTAAGGATAGAATCTCAGTTGATCCTTTGAAGAAAAAGGTGGTTCATGAATGACCTACACCAACAAACATAACCGGGGTACGTAGTTTCATTGGTTTAGCAGGTTACTATCAATATTTCATTCAGAATTTTTCTTGATTATCTTACCCATTAACCAATCATACTCATAAAGGGTTTAAGTTTTTATGAATAAAATAATGTGAAGAGTTTTTTGAATAATTGAATAAGATATTAGTTAATGCTACGATCTTGACTCTACCATTGGGAAATAATGGATTTGTGATTTATAATGATGCATCAAATAAAGGACTTGGTTGTGTACTTATACTAAATGAAAAAGTTATTACCTATGCATCAATGTAGTTAAAAATCCATGAAAATAAATATCCAACTCATTATCTCGAGTTAGAAGCTGTAATCTTTTCTCTAAAAATAGGGATACACTATCTCTATGGTAAAATATGTGAGATATATATAGATCACAAGGATTTAAATTATATCTTCTCACAAAAATAAATCAACATGAGGTAAAGGTGATGGCTTGAGATACTTAAGGATTATTATTGTTCAATACACTATCCCCTTGGAATGTTGATTAAGGTATAAAATTCCTTGATCAAGAAATATCATGAATTTCTAAACAAAATGAGGATTGACAAGGATCCTATGTACATGGATATAGAAAAAATGGATATGGGAATTATCAATAAGGGTTAAACATCATTACTTTTTCAATTGGTTTCCCAACCATCTTTGTTAGGAAGGATTAAAATTTCTCAGTCTGATGATGATAAATTTCAAAGGAAAAGTAAAGCTGTGAAAGATGGGAAGTTGGTAGACTTTGTGTACGAGGATGGAATTCTGAAATTTTGGAAAAGTCTTTGTTTTATCGCTATACCCGAGCTAAAAATGGAATTATTGGATTATTTCCATAGATAAAATTTCTCTATACACCATGATAGCACTATGATATATAAATATTTGAAGGAACATTTCTGGTGGGATAATATGAATGAGGAAACTTCTAATTATATATCAAGATTTTTAGTCTGTCAACAAGTGAAGGCTAAAAGATAACATCCTAGAGGAGTCATACAACCTTTGAATATTCCTATATGTAAATGGGATGATATTACTATGTATTTTTTCATTGGATTACCATGGAATCTAATAAATAATGATGAAATCTGTGTAATTGTTCACCAACTTCCCAAATCTACACATTTCGTCACTATAAATGAATATTTTGAACTGGATCACCTTGTATGAATCTTTTTTAATGAAGTTGTAAGAATTCATGGAGTACCTCTTTTAATTGTGTATGATTGTGACAAAAAATTTACATCAAAATTATAGAAAATTATTGAGAAATATTTGGATACTGAGCTTTATTTAAGTAATACTTATTATTCTCAAATTGACATGCTATTTGAAAGGACCATTCAAACATTAGAAGACATGTTGAGATCATTCTAAATTGAATTTCAAGGTATGTGGTATTGGTATTTAAATTTGTTAGAGTTAACCTATAATTATAGTTACCATTCAAGTATTAAAATGACACCAAATGAAGCATTGTATAGAAAATGATGTTGTACACCAACTTGTTAGGATGAAGTTGGTGAAAGGAAGATTGTAGGTCCTAAGCTGGTGAAGGAAACAATGGAAAAGGTAAATACTATTCAAACTCATATCAATGAATTTCATAATAAGAAAAAGATATATACCGATAATCTAAGGAAGTATTTGGAATTTTAAGTGGGAGATCATATTTTATTGAAAGTATCTCTATGTACGGGTGTTATAAGATTTGGAAAAAAGGGAAACTAAGCCCCGGGTACATTGATAATTTTGAAATCCTAGATAATATTGGAGCTATGGATTATCATTTGGTGATTATAACTAGTCTTTATAAAGTACAAAATGTGTTACACATCTCATATTTAAGGAAGTACATGCCTGACCCATTTTATGTCCACACTTTTAAAGAAATAGAAATAGAATATGATTTATCTTACTGTGAATAGCCTATCTAGATTCTGGGAACTAAAGAATTTGTGTTGAGGAATATAATGACTCGAATTGTAAAGGTACATTGGAAAAATCATAAAATTTAAGAGGTGATGTGGGATCATGAGAAACTTATGATGAAGAACTACCCAAATCTTTTTACGGGGTGACAATCAGGAAATTCTGAGGATGAAATTTTTGCAGGAAGGGAGAATGTAACGACCTAGAATTATATTAATTAAATTACCCTTATTATAGTCATTTCATATAGTAAAAACCACATAAAAGTACTTAGAGAATAGAGTACAAACTTTAGAAATTAAGAATGAATTAACTAAGAGGTATTTCTATAAGTTAAGGAACCTATATCGATAAAATAATAACTTGACATTAGGAATAGTAATACAACCCTTATGAATAGAAAAATTAATAGTAACCTCACCCATGAAAGTATAAAAAAAATTAAGGTATCTTATAAAAGAAAGTATTATAATTATATCATAGTATAATTCAATAAATATTTTAAAAATTATTGATTAAGTGGTGGTATTTTTGTAAGTCCTAAATATTAAATTAAAATTTTATAATTAATAAAATTATTTTAAAAAAATCGTCTTCATAAACTATATTCAGAAAATAATATTATGTGTTCTTATGATTTCTAGATAATTTTTTGAGTTAGTTAATTTTTCAACGTGTTATATAATCAATTATAATTTTAAAATATATATTTTCTTTTGAGTAAATGATGATTTTAATTAAAAATTAAATTTCTAATATTTAGAAATTTATTTTCATAAAATGAAGTTCATTTTTTTAATTCTATAAGTAGAAAAATGGTTAGGGTGAATTTTTGAGATTTTTTCTGAAATACGTGAATTTTTTGTGAATAGTAAAGAAAAAAAATTTACGGTATAAATACATTATAAGTTAAAAACAATATTCCTTGAGTCATGGATGATTTAAGAACCACAATCTAGAACTACCATTCATTATATTAATATATTTTGTGATAATTCTCAAACTATTCAAAGTCTTGAGGCATAATAATAAACAAGTGAATAAAATAATGAGAAAACACCCCTCTCCTCTGCTATAAATACCATCTCTCACGACCTCTTCTCCTCACACCTTCCAAGCTTTGAGCCTTGTCAAATTTGTACCCAATACTCTTACAAAGACTCTCCCCCACTTCCCAGATCCTTTGGTCTCAAGAAAATACTAAAACCAATTACCTTAAGGTGGTTTTCAAGGAGGATAATTCAAGAGGTAAAACCCTCTTTCTTTTCATTTAATTTATTTTAAAGTTATTTTATTTTGTTATTTTATCCTCACCTCCCTATCCTAAAGTAAAATTATATCTATAGTATCTTCTATATACTAGAATTTAGTTATATTAAGGTAATAACCCATCACCAATTCTGTTCCCTCTCCTTTTTTATATGAATGAAAACATCACCTGTTATGTGTTAATTTACCGACATCAAGGACAACACATTTTCATTTTACATTAACTCCTTCAAGGCTAGTCATAAAACCATTTTTGTGGTTAAAAAAATTATAATATAGACTATTTATTATTATTAAACTATTATATATAAATCATGTTAATTAATAAAACAAAACTAGTTTTGATGATAAAAAAACCGCCAAAATAATCTAAATGATTATCCCTAACGTCTTATCAAAGGATTCATCCTCATCCCAAATAACCAAATGAATTATATAACCATTTAACCTTAGGTATGTTCATTAATAAAATATAACTCCAATTCTATATATCTATTTCCATTTTACATAAAATTCCATACTTATATACAAGTAAATCGATTATGAAAACCAAGGAAATGAACACCACCGAAAGATAAAATTTTATCTTATAAATCATCAAAAAGACCAAAATTGAACATAATAAAATTATAATAAATAAAATACATGTATAAAAGGTTATTAATTAAATTATAAATTTATCTAATTTCATTATGCATGAATTTAAGGTTAAGAGAAGAACACTTTCATACATAAGGTACGAGTTTCTTCCCGAACCTCTATTTTCATTTGGGTTTTGATTTCTACCACTTTACACTAATGTAATTCTTAATTATTTTTATATAATTATTATATATTATATTTATATGTTCCAAAAACATTTTTTAATATCATTAAATCTTTATTTTATGTGTAAATACCTGTTTTATAGAGTTCCCTTCTCAATTTGTTATGATAAACAAGATCGATTAAATTGAACTTCACGATTTCATACCAATTTTCAAGTACCATCCATAATCTATTTTAAGACACCATTGTTTTTAAAAAATCACTAATTTTTTCATAAATAACTATATTTTTTAATTTATGGTTTTATACTAACAATTATGAAAAATAAAAATGATTTTTCCAAAAGTACCCTTCTTTGCAAAGTAAAAAGGGTATTTGTCTCAATAATTCCTTGATGATTTTATTAGAGTATTTTTATCTATTTCAAAACCCCTGTTAAATATTATAATTTATTGATATTGATCTCTTATGATTATCATAAACCATATTTTATTAAATGGTTTATGATCAATTTGGTTATGGATGTGCTATATTGATACCATTTTCCATACTACTCAGAATGGTTAGTGATTATGTTTATAGATTGGGGAATGTTATTAATATTTCATATGTATATGTTGTTTAAATTTTACCCCAATCATATTAGTAATAAATTTTACTTATTAAGTTATGGTTGGGGCTTTCTATCACCCCTTGATGCATTGATAGGTCTTGTGAGATAAAACAAAAATGGATTTTGGCCGAGGCCTTAACGAGTTATTTTCAGGTGTTTTGGACAAGGCCTCTGTGATATGTTTATGATATCTGATATATGAATTTCCTCATTATGATATTTATAATTAATTTTCCATTTGAATTATCTACTAGTATAATATTCATGTTTAAGATTCATTCTCATGAGATTATTTTTATGGAATTATTTATTCAACTTTAATTCTTTCTATATTATGCTGAAGCCTATGTTCTAATGGAATGTGTTATAATTCATTCACCATAAATTATTGTTTATATTAGCTTCTATAGTATTTTTTAACCTTACTAATCATCTGAGATCACCCCTTTATTATTTTTTCCCAAGGATGAGAAGATGTATATTTTGAATGAATTTCATGGATAATCTAGGAGTTATGGATGTTTCCAATAGAGTTTTTATGCCCCTTTTCATTTCAAGTTGTAATATAAAACTTATGTTTTTATCTAGTTTTCCAAAAATACTAAACTATTTGGTCCTTTTGGATGTTACTTCCTTATTTCATATAGAAGTGTAATAAAGTAAGACACCAACTCATGAAAACTGGGGTCGAGGTCTTTACAGTTGGTATCATAGGAAGTTTAGTATAAAACATGGAAAATGGATTTAGAAAACATATATTAGGGAACATAATCATAATATAGACATTGAGGATAATCATATAATAATAGAAAATAATTTTGGTAAGGTATATATTATGTGGTTCTTCAAAGAAATACATCGCTATCTAGATACTAAAAATGGATGTGGTTCTCATACAGATGTACCTAGGGGTAATAACTACGATAAGGTGTCTCGAGCCTGACTCGGGGTAACATGGTACATGACAATGAGACTTACTGCACACCTGGTTTTTCACTACTGGGGGATATACTTAGGATAATTCACATTTTTATTAAGAATCGTTATGAATGATTTAAAAGTAAACACACCCCAAAGAAAATATTTTTATGATCACGAGATTTCCATGTATAAGATTTCAATTCATGTTAAGTGTTTTTCTAGTTCGATATTATTCATTATGATTCATAACCTAATTTAATATATTCAATTATTTAGAAATGGAACCTATTTGAACAAATGAAAACCGTATCAATGTTTGTATCCTATATAGGTATTTACCTCCAATGAAAGATAATGGTATTGGTACTGGAGCTGCAATTGGTGTTAAGAATATTTTAGCTATACTTGGACAACTGTCTCAGGTTATGAATAATAACCTAACGTATATAGAGAATCATGATCTCTAATGCGGAGGAGAAATGTTATACCTATTAATGTGACAACAAACTCCATCATTTAATGGGACTACAAACCCATTTGTAGTGGATTAGTTGATAAGTTCTTTATAGAAGATATTTCTCACTTTGGGAATTAATGAAAGGGATAAGGTTATAATGGTAGTTTATCATATCTCATGAGATGATGATTAATGTTTATCATTAATTTAAAACACAAAGTATGAGGAAGATATTTAAAATTTGGAATAGAAATAATTTAAGAAAATTTTCATAGAAAAATATTTCCCTTAATAACCTCGAACAGATATGGAGAGGCAATTCTTGAGTCTGAAACAAAAAAAGGATGAAAACATTGTGTAGTATGAAGCCAAATTTACAAGGTTATAAAGGCATGTTGTGAACTATATACTTAATCCAAGTAGAAAAATTGATCAGTTATTTGATGGTTTAAAACCATTCCTTTGAAGGGCACTCATCTCCCAAAATTTCTCATCATACGAAGATATAGTCTCATGTGTTATGAAGAAAGAGAAATAATTTTCTAAGTTTTATTACTTTAAAGGAAAATAAGAGAAGAGGGTAGAAAAGTAATGAATGGATAAAGGGAAGAATAAAAAATGGATTTTTCCAATTTTCAATACATGTGGAAAGAAACATCCTGGTGCCTACTTAAAAGGAAAAGGAGTCTATTACAAGTGCATAGAAAAAGAACACCAATCCTGTGATTAAAATGGAAATAAAGAAGCTACCAATATTCAATTCTAAAATTATAGGGAGATGGGACACTATGAAAATGATTGTCCTAAGAGTCAAGGAAACATTACCCAAAAAAGGCCAATGGAGAAAGTCCAGGCTTATGTGATCACAACTATGGAGGTTGAAGTTCCTAATGATGTGGTGGAAGGTACTTTAATCATTTTATCAAACTTACCCAATTCTAGATCATCACATTCTTTTATATTTTTCTTGTTTTCTAAGAAAATTAGAAATTTCCATTTGATTTAATAAAGGAGTTGTTAGTCAAAACTCCAATGGGAAGTATCATTACCAAAATATGTGTCTATCAGCCCACTTTATAACATATAAACACTATTTAGTTGAAAACCTTATCAACATACCTATGGTTTATTTTTATATAACCCTTGGTATGGTTTGACTTTAAAAAATATTATGTGAAAAAATATTTCAAGAACAAGAAAGTTACAACTTGTGAGGAATACGTAGAGTCCCTTATCTTTATAGTAGAAACTTCATCATCTCATTCTTATCTAGATCTACCACCAATAACTCTTTTAAATGAAATTATTAGGGAGGAAGATAAAACATAATCTATACACAAGGAAATAAATATTCAAATTTTATTTGTACCTATTTTGAAATAATATAATGATGTATTTATAGAGGATTTACCTAGATATCCTCCAGGGCAGGAAGTTCAGTTCAATATTGATTTAATTCATGGTTCAAGTCCTATATCAAATACTCCCTATAGAATGGACACTATGGAATTAGTGTAGCGGAAGAAACTTCTAGAGGATTTGAGTGATAAGAGATTTATTCTCCCTAGAATTTCTCCATGGGGAGACCCTATTCTCTTTTTCAAGAAGAAATATAGATCCATGAGGCTGTTCATTGCTTACAGAGAAATTAATGATATTATAATAAAGAATATGTATCCTAATCCTTTCATTGATGATTTATTTGATCAAATTCATAAAATCAATGTTTTTTAAGATTGAACTTCAATCTGGATATCATCAATTTCATGTAATGAAATAAAATATTCCAAAGATAGTATTTTGAACCAGGTATGAAAATTATGAGTTTATAGTAATGCCATTTGGACTGACTAATGCACTCTACGCTTTTATGGATCTAATGAATAGATTATTTAAGGAATATCTTGAAGATTTTGGTGCAGTATCTATTGATGATATCTTGATATACTCTAAATTCTATAAGGACCCTGAGAAGAACTTCTGGACTATTCTATAAACTATTGAAAGAAAAGACTTATATGGGAAGTATAAAAAATCTGATTTATGGATTCAAATAGTTTCTTTTCTTGGATATATTTTCTCTAATAATGGAATCTCAGTTGATCATGAAATGAAAATGGTGGTTTATGAATGGATGACACCAACTAATATAACCAAGGTATGTAGTTTCATTGGTTTATTAGGTTACTATCAGTGTTTAGTTCAAAATGTTTCTCGATTAGATAACTGATTAACAAAGATTACTCATAATAGGGTTAAGGTCATATGGAAAAAAGAATTTGAAGAATGGTTTGAATAATAGAGGGAGATATTAGTGAATTATATGATTATATATAACCTAACCTTTTTTCACATATGATTACCTAATTTTTGGCATAATTAAACATCAAATTACAAGAAAAGGATCATAAAGTCTAGTGTCTTGGAGATTAGGTACATAATTAAACATCATGATTCAAAAATAGAAAATCATTTATTTAATCATTATAAAGAGATACTAACTTCCTTTGGTACCTTAAATCCCTATAGGATAACTCAAGTATAACATGAACAAACAGATGAGATAAAAATCCCAATAAGGGAATGAACATAAGAATAAAGCTCATCACATGGGTTAGAAGGCATAACATAATGATATAAAAAGAAATTGAGTATGGTAAAACATATGGAATCATAAAATATAGAACATGAGAACATATAATAACGGAATCATAGTAATGTGGAAGAAATATAAAACATGACTTTAGCATGATTCAAGGATTTTTGCACATAGAGGAGTAAGAGTCAAGGCTTGTTGCACATAGAGGATCACGAGTCAAGGCTGGCCACTATGGCAGTTGCACATAACATCTCATGAGACTAAACATTACCCAATTTTTTGAAGCTATATCTATGAACACCTATTATAACATTTTAATAAAGATATTTTACACCTAAATAATCATGAATAAGAAATCAAACATAAACACAAGGGTTACCCATGGAAATAATTGGGTATCATTATCATGTCATAAAGAATAATAAATGGGCATGCCATAAAGGTTTCCATGAAATAAAGTAATTAAATCATACATGGAATTTAATAAAGGAAAATAGTCATAAATTAGGATTAGTTATGTTAATATTAAATGATAGCATATAAAAATAGTATTTTTGAAACTTTAGAATTAAAACATTTTAGTGCGGTTTAAGGAAAATTTTAAAGTGCATTTAAAGAATAAAAGGGAATAATATTTTATATAAAACCAGAATTGAACAAATAAAGTTTTTATAATAAAATGAGTGATTTTTTAAAAATAATGGTTGTTGAAAATAGATTATAGAGCACACTTAAAATTGGGTAAGAATTCAGAAAGTTCCCTTAAAAAGAGCTTGCTTTGTGGAAGAATTGAGTAGGGAACCTTTTAAAAACATGTATATCCTCAAACAATAATGTTGAATGGATATTTATACATGAGTGTGGAACATATAAACAAAATTTATAATATTTACATAAAAATAAAAGATAAATTCATTTGGGTAAAAAGAGAGAAAGAGTAACTTGAAGGAATAATGGAGGTTTGGGTAGAATCTCTTACCTTATATATGAAGGTATTATTTACTTGATATTAATGTCATGGATAATAAAACTAGATCAATTAATTAATAATTATATAACCCTTTATATTTTTATTTTATTTATTATAGTTATATTAAATTCATTTATGTATTTTTTGATTGGTTAAGAGATTCAATTTCATTATTTTGGAGTGTTGGTTTCCTTGGTTTTAATGATTGGTTTACTTGTATAAAAGTATGAAAGGTCATATAAAGTGGGTATAATTATCCATAATTGAACTTATATGTTATTAATGATCTTATATAGGTTAAATTGGTCTTATATATCATATTTTATAGCATAATAAGTAATCATTAGGTAAATAATAAATGAAAATTGTTTAGATTTATTTTGGTGGTTTTCGATCACAACGAAGTCATTTTGTTTTATAAATTAATATAATGTGTATAAAATAAATATGTAACATTAAATAAGATATAATAAATATATTATAATTTGGTTCAACCATAAAAATGGTTTCATTACCAGCCTTGAAGATGGAATTTAAAGATGAAAGTACATCGTCCATGAAGGTGGAAAATCGACACCTCATGGATAATGTTTTAATTATTAAAATAAAAGAGATAAGAGAAGATATTTGATGAATAATTATTCAATAAACATGATAAAATTACATTATATATAAGATATTGGAGTTTTCATGCCACTTGGACATGGGTAAGTAAGGAAAATATAAGAAAAGAAAAGAACCTGAAAATAAATTGAAAGAAAAAGGAAGAGGGTTTTACCTCTTGATTCCTTCTTCTTGAGAACATATTTAGGGGATTGGTTTTTGTCTTTTGTTAAGAAAAAAATATCCTTGAAATGTGGTATAGGTTTAGTAAGATTATTTAGAAGAATTTGGAAAAGGATAAAGTCTTGTGAGGTGTGAGGAGAACATGTGGTATTTATAGTGAAGCTGAGGGGTGTTTTCTCAATATTTTAATCATTAGTTTATTAGTTTGGCTCAAGAATATGAATATTTTGATCATTATCATAAAAAATATTAAAATAATGAATTATAGTTCAATATTTTGGGATCGAATCATCCATACATCATCTACGACTTTATAATTCATGTATTTAGCTTTTATCATTAATTATCGTATTTTATTATTCACAAAAAAATCATGTATTTCAGAAAAATACAAAAAATTAATTCTAACCATTTTTAGATGCGTAGAATTAAAAAATTTACTCCATTTTATGAAATAATTTTCCAAATATGATAAATTTTAATTTTAACTAACATCATCATTTACATGGAAAATACAGATTTTAAAATTATAACTACTTTTATATCCCTTTGAAAAATTTACTAAGGTATCATAAAATTATCTTATAATCACAAGACATAAAAATAATAATTTATGAAAATAAAAATTCTTTTAAATTGTTAAACTAGTCATAAAATTATAATTAAATATTTATGACTTACAAAAATACACATACTTAATTAATAATTTTTAAAATATTTATTTACTTATACTATGTTATAATTATATCATATTATCACTTATAAGATGGATAAATTTTATTTATACTTTCATTGGTGTCATTACTATTCAGTTGTCTGGTTTACTATTTATAAGGGTCGTGTTACTATTTTAAATGTTAAGTAACTATTAATTTGGTATATGTTTCTTAACTTCTAGAAATGAATTTTATTTAATTAATTATTCAGTTATAAAGTTTTTATTGAGTTATTAATGTGATTTAATGTGATTATAATTATATGAAGGGAATTTCCATTGATAGAATTTAGTGTTTTTACATTCTTCCCCCTTATGAAATTGCACCCTCGAAATTTTGTTTTCCATTCTAATATAAAAACAGGTATGGGTACTTTTCCTTCATTGCTTACTTTAGTTCCCATATTGCCTCTTCGTACTTTTGGTTCCTCCATAGTACTTTTACCAGGTGAGTAGTCTTGTTGTGTAGAACATTATCTCTATAATCCAAGATCTTCACTGGATGCTCCTCGTAAGAAAGATGATTCTGCAACTATACCACCTATGAAGTCATTACATGTGAATGACCTGGTATGTACTTTTTTAAGAGTGATAAATGGAATGAATCGTGTAATTTAGACATGGTAGGTTAAAGTTCTAGTCCATAGGAAAAAAATCTGACACGATCAAGGATCTCGTAGGGCTTGTTGTACCTGGGACTTAGCTTCCCTTTACTCCCAAATCTCATGATACTCTTCCCTAGAGATATGCAGAAGAATACCATGTATCTGACCTTAAACTTGAGGTCCTATCAATGATTGTCTATATAGATCTTCTATCAACTTTTCGCTACCTTAATGTGCTGCAAAATTGTTTTTAACTTCTCCACCATTTCTTCGACCATTTCAGGTCTTAGAAGCTTATTCTCACTGGATTAATCCCAACATTACAGTTTTCTATACATTTTCCCATAAAGGTATTCATATGGAGCTATTTGGATGCTCGAGTTGAAACTATTGTTTTAGGATAATTTTATGAGTGGTGGGTGTTGGTCCCATCCTACTTTGAATTCCATATAACACACTCTAAAAATTTCTTATAGTGTTTGGATATTCTTCTTGGATTGGCCATCATTTTTAGGATGATATGACATACTATAGTTAATCTTAGTTCTTAGAGTATGGTGAAGAATTTTCTAGAACATGGAGGTGAATCATGGATCTCGATCAGATACAATTGATAGTGTCTCTCCATGTAGCCTTACCACCTCTTTGATAATATCTGTGAATGTTGATATAATGACAAGTCCTATCGAATTGTGATAAAGTGATCTATCTTTATAAGACAATCCACCACAACCCATCTAGAATTATTCCCTCCAGATTTATTTGGAAGTCCAGTGACATAGTCTATAGTTATGTTGTCCCACTTCCATATTGTTGTGGATAATGGTTGTATCATCCCTTTAAACCTTTTCCTTTCAACCTTCAATTTTTGACATACCAGAAACATTGATGTATATTCAGCGATGTCCTTTTTCATATTTTCCCATGAAAAGTTCTCTTATAGATCTCCATATATCTTTGTGCTCTATGGGTGAAAAGATAAGGTTGAGTTATGTGCCTCATTCAGAAGATATTTATTTATCTTTGGATTGGATGGTATACATATTCATGACCGAAATATTATGACTCCATCTTCATTGATTTTGACTGCAAAGGATTTCACATTATTGATAGCTTCCACCCATTTCTGAATTTCCATATCATTTCTTTGATCATCGTTTATTTTCTCCATAAGGAATGGTTGAGTAATCATTTGAGAAAGGATTTATGATGTTCCTTCATTAATGATTCCCATGCCTATCCTTTATAGGCCTACAAAGATTTGATCCTTCTCAATTCTCATCATCGATTAAGATGTAGGTTCCTTTCTACTTATAGCATCTGCCACCATATTTGCCTTACCAAGATGGTAGTGGATTGACAAGTCATAATCCTTGAAGATCTCTAACCATGTTCACTGGAACATATTAAGCACCTTATGTATGAATATATATTTGAGACCCTTGTGAGCAGTATATATCTCACAATTCTCCCCATAGTGATAATTCTTCTAGATTTTCAATGCGAAGATCATGACTTCCAACTTCATATCATGCATAAGATAATTTTTCTTATGAATTTTCAACTGCCTTGAGGCATAGGCTATCATTTTATCATTTTGCATCAGTACATAGCCTAAGGCCTTTTTTGAAGAATCATTGTACACAACAAAGAGTTCTCCACTTTTTAGGAGTGTGAGTTCGGGCGTAGTGATAATCCTCTTTCAAAGATCCATAAATATTTCCTCCCATTATTGAGTCTAGACAAACTTCACTCCCTTCCGTGTAAGCTTGGTTATTGGGTTTGAAAATCACAAGAAGTTATTGAAAAATCAATGGTAATACCCCAATAGACCAAAACTTTTGTGGATCCCTATTACAGATATTTTCCTAGGCCACTATTCAATTTCCTTTATCTTGGAAGCATCCACAGATATCCTTTTTCTGGTTATTATATTCCCCAAGAATGATACTTCATCCATCTAGAAATCATATTTTCTGTATATTACATATAGTTTCTCCCTTCGAAAATTATTTAGCATAATATTCAAATACTCCTCATGTTACTCCTTTCTCTTGGAAGTATATCATAATATCACTGATAAACAATACCAAAAATTTATCGAGGTAATATATAAAGACTATATTCATTAAGTCCATGAAAATTGTTGGAGAATTAGTGATTCTAATGGGAATAATTATGAACTGATAGTGTCCATACCATATTCTAAAGGAAGTCTTGGGAATATCTTATTTCTTCCCCTTTAATTGGTAATATCCCGACCAAAGGTCCACCATAGAGAAATAACTGAACCCACATAGCTGATCGAATAAGTAATATATCCATGGAGGGGGATAATTGTTATTTATCATGATTTTATTGAGCTCATGATAATCAACAAAGAGGTTCATTGATCCATCCTTATTCTTGAAAAAGGGGAATGGTGCACCCCATGGTGAAGCACTCGGTTATATAAAACCCTTTTCCAGATTCTCCTATAACTGATTCTTCATTTCTTCCAGCTCTATAGTTTCCATTCTATAAGGTGTCTTTAATATAGGAAAAGATCTAGGAATATTTTCAATTGAGAACTCATACTCTCGGTCAAGAGGATGACCAGACAATTCATCAAAGAATACAATAGTGTAATACTTCACGATGGACATGTATTATAACATGTTTATATCCTTTTTTCTCAATCAATTGAGAGATATATAATTGCTCATAAGGTATTAACATCCACACATGAGATGATGATTCTGAATAAGATTCATCTTCCTCCTTACACTTGTAAGGAATTAGAGGATTCTTTGATACATGAAGAGTGATCTACCTTTTCAGATAGTTGATGTTGGATTTCTATAAAGATAGACAATCTATGCCAAAAATTACATCAAAATACACCAAAGGGAGTACGACAAGATTTTATGGGAGGTTCAGTCCATAAACAATAACTGGAGAGGAGTTATAAACATTGGATTCAATAATTTCCCCATTTTCTGTTTTCACAGATAACTCAACCTCCATATTTTTAGGCAGTGTTTGAATAGTTCTACTAAAATTGAAAGATATGAAAGAATGCGTAGAACTAAAATCAAATAGTACATTTTTTATTATTGAATGAATAAACATCATACCTGTCACCACATCGTTCTCTAGATCCACCTCAATAGTAGTGATAACATAATACCTTCATTAAGTGTTGGTTTTTTAGTAAGTCATAAATATTAAATTACAAATTTATAATTAATAAAAAGATTTAAAAGAAAATTTATCTTTATAAAATGTATTCATAAATTAATATTTTATTGTCTTATTATTTTAATATAATTTTACGAGACCTTATTTAATTTTTCAAAGTGTTATAAAATTAGTTATAATTTTAAAATCTATATTTTTTGAATAAATGAGGATTTTAATTAAAATGTAAATTTCTTTTATTTAGAAAATTATTTTAATAAAATGGACTTCATTTTTTAATTATATATGATAAAAAATTTTTAGGGTGATTCTTTTTTATTTTTTTTGAAATACTTGAATTTTTAGTGAATAGTAAAATACGATAATTTATGGTATAAATACAATATAAGTTAAAAGCACTATTCCTTGAGTCATGGATGATATAAGCACCATAATCTCAAACTAACCTTAATTATTTTAATATATTTTGGGATAATTATTAAAATATTTAATGTCTTGATGGAAAATAATAAACTAATGAATAAAATAAAGAGAAAACACACATCTCCTCCACTATAAATACCACCCCTCACCACCTCTTCTCCTCACATGGTCCAAGATTTGAGCCTTGTAAAATTTATACCAAATAATCTTCCCAAGCCTCCCCCCATGTCTGGGAGACTTTATTCTCAACAAAATACCAAAACCAATTCCCTTAAGGAGGTTCTAAAAGGGGATAATTCAAGTGGTTAAAACCTCTTTATTTTCATTAAATTTCTTTTTAAGATCTTTTCTCTTCTTATTTAATCCTCACCTCCCTAACCCAATGAAACATGATATCTACATTATCTTATATATAATGTAATTTTATTATGTTAAAGGAATAATTCACCATCAATTCTATTCCCTCTTTTTTTTTATATAAATGAAAACATGACCCATGATGTGTCAATTTACCGACATCTTGGACGATGCATTTTCATTTTACATTAATGCCTCTAGGGCTGGTCATAAAGAAATTTTTATGGTTAAAAAAATTATAATATATTTATTAAATCATATTTATTGTTATAGAACCATTATATATATATATATATATTATGTTAATTAATATAACCAAACTAGTTTGTGATGATCAAAAAACTGCCAAAATAAACTAAATGATTATCACTAACGTCTTATCCAATGATTTATAATAAAACCAAAATAAAAAGTTACTTATATTAAAATTTAATCTTCTATATGTTCATTAATAAGATATAAATTCAATTCTGGATATCTATTTCTATTTTACATGAACTTCTATACTCATATACAAGTAAACTGATAATGAAAACCAAGGAAACGAACACTCCTAAATGATCAAATTGTACCTTATAACTCATAAAAAAACCAAAAATGAACTCAATAAAATTATATTAAATCAAATAAATGTATAAAAGGTTATTAATTAATCCAATTTCATTATCCAAGAATTTATGTTCAAGAGACTAACACTTTCAGACATAAGGCAAGTGTTTATTCCCAAACCTCCATTTTCATTCAGGTTATGCTATCTCCCTCTTTATACCAATTTAATTATTCATTATTTTTATAAAATTCTTTAATATTATATTTATATGTTCTAAAAACATGTATACATATCATTTCATTTTTATTTTATGGGGAAATACATGTTTTATAAAGTTCCCTTATCAATTCTTCCCGATAAGCAAGCCCCATTAAAGGGAAATTCTTGATTTCTTACCCATATTCAAGTACCATCCATAAATTTTTTAAGACACTATTATTTTTTCTAAAATCAATATTTTTTTCATGAAAAAATATATTTGTTCATTTATGGTTTTATACAACAAATTATTACAAATAAAAATAATTTTTCCAAAATAACTCTTTTTTGAAAAGTAAAACGGGTATTTATCTCAAGAATTCCTCAATTATTTTATTAGAGTATATTCATCTATTTCAAAAATTATATTGAATATTATTCTTTATGAAGATTTATATATTATTATTATAATATAATATATTTTATTAATTGGTTTATGATCAGTTTGACTGTGGATGTGGAATATTGTTACCATTCAACATACTACTCAGAATGGTTAGTGACTATGTTTACAGATTGGGGAAGGTTTTTATATTTAATATGTATTTGTTATTTATGTTTTACACCATTCATATGAGAAATGTATTGAACATAGTATGTGATGGTTTGGTCCTTTTATATCTTCTCTATGCATCAGTAGGTCTCATTATACAAAACAAAAATAGATTTTGGCCACACCCTTAACCATTTATTTTTTGGTGTCTTAGTGGAGGCCTGGAAAGGTATGTTTATGATATCAGGAATATGAATTACCTTATTATGATATTAGTAATTTATTATCTAATTGAGTATTATACTAGTATAATATATATGGTTATGATTTATTCTCATGTTATTATTTTTATGCCATTATTTATTCATCTTTTATTCATTCCATATTATTCTCAAGTTTATAATCTAAAGGAATGTGTTATTAGTCATTCACCATGACTTATTATTTATATTAGATTCCACTATATTTTTTACAATTACTGAGTATCTAATATTACCCCTTATTATGTTTTGTTTTTCCCCATGATGTGAAGATGTATATTAGAAATGACTTATAATGATAATCTAGGAGTTATAGATGTTTCCAATGGAGTTTCTATGTTGTTTTTCATTTCAAGTTGTAATGTAAAAATTATTTTTTGTCTAGTTTTTTTAAAACTACTAAACTATTCAGTCATTTGGGATGAGACTTCCTTGTTTATTATACCAATGTAATAGAGTAAGGCACTGGCTCCAGGAAACCGGGGCTAGGGTCTTTACAAAGTACATAATTGGCCCGTCACATGTACTGAACTTGAGGGCATAACACCAGAACATGATATTTCTTATGAAGAACAACTGGTTGAGATTCGGGATTATACAAAGAAATTTATATGAAATAAGACCACTTATCTAGTCAAATATTTGTGAAAAAACCACCATCTTGAGGAAGTTATGTGGGAACCTGAGGATGTAATGAGGAAGAAGTATCCGTGATTTTTGTTATCATAGTGATGAATTTAGAGGGAGAAATTAATTGTAATGTGGAAAAAATGTAACAATATGATATTTTATGGTTTTTTTCATTTAAATTTAAATTCTTTGATAGCTTTATTTACATTAAACATTGAGTTTTAACGAAACAAAACAAAATATTGAAATACAATTATTTAATATGGTATTTATCATCTAGAAATTGGAATAGAGGGTATAAATATTAATAAAAAATTATAAAAAGATATTTTTACACATTTTTATATAATGAATTATTTTATGACCAATTAATTATAAATTAAAATAAAAATATATGAAAATAAACGAAATCTTTTTTTGAAAAACTATTTTTATTCACACAAACAAAATTTACCTCAATACATTAAAAAAATAACTTTTGGTAACTTATTTTAATTATATTCATATATAATATAATATATTAAATGTTTAACATTGATCTTATTTGTTTTTCAGACAAGTAATACAATTAAATCTAATTTTACAC
The DNA here is from genome assembly GCA_963277665.1 of Viscum album. Taxonomy (NCBI): domain Eukaryota; kingdom Viridiplantae; phylum Streptophyta; class Magnoliopsida; order Santalales; family Viscaceae; genus Viscum; species Viscum album. Next base: position 942,287,198 of record OY728138.1, read on the forward strand.
TTAAAACACTAATGTTCTAAAATGTAGTTTTGTTTCCTTTTGAAAAATTATTTTAAAATTTATATTTTCCAATTATATATTTTTTTTAAAAAAATAAACAAAAATTTGGAACTCATCATTTCAATATTTTTTTGTATTAATTTTTTTATAAATTTATGAATAGATAATTTTTTCGATGAATAGTAAAAAATACTGGTTTTTATTAAGAATTTTCATTTCTTTTAAGGTATTTTAACACTTAAAAGTTATTTTAAAAATGATTTAAAAGTTAAATTAGATTAATTATATATATATTAATCAATTTTAATAAATTAGAGTTAATTTTATATTTAATTTTGATATAAAATATTTTTAATCTTTTGAAAACTTTCTCTTTGGAAAACCACTTTTTCGTCACATTTGTGGGATTAATTTTAAATTAAAATTTTCCACTTATAAGAATGAAATTTGAAAAAATAGATACTATATTTAGAATAATAATAATTTCTAATATCTAATTATCTAAATTTAATTTTTTGAACATAATTAATAGTAAAAATAGTAAAAATTAATTACCACAAATAAGAGTGAAACATGTTTACATTAGTGTTAAACTAAAAAGATAAGGGGTAAAATGACTTCAAAACTTATAAAAAACCTATTGGATAGCCATATTTCAACCTTTTAACAAATAAGGTTCTATAATTACCCATTTTGAGCCTTTTGGAATGTAAAAAATATGGTTACACCTTTTTTCTTTTCAAATATTACAATTGTTCCACTTACCTCACATATAAAAGGCCACCCCTCTTCTGTCCTCTTCACACCTCAAAAACTACTTGGTTTGGCCAAAAAATACTCAAATATATTCTTTATTTCCCTCTAAACAATACTAGAGTACTTTTTGAGATCATAAGTCCAATATAGTAAGGATTTAGTTTAAACCTAAAGAGGTTGTTTGAAGAAGAGGTAACATTTTTAACTGTGCGTGCTTTTTTTACTTATTCTTATAACTCCTTAAAATATTTTCCAAATATCATAAAATAATAAAAATAGTTTATAATATTTACTTATATTTTACTATATGTTATTATTTTAACTTCATAACCTATATCCATCTCCACTTCCATAAAATAGGATACAAAATCATCATTCATGTGTATGACAAACTACCGCCTCATGAACCGATGTTTTTCATTTTCCATCACAACCTATCATAGATGGATGTAATGATGTATTTAATGTTTATATGTGATATTTATGATATTATTATAATTCTTGAATTATAATATCACATCTACATTATTTCCTACCTATCCGTTGGAAAACAATAGCATCGCTCGTGTGTACTGTGGTGTATCGCCTTGTGAACCGATGTGATGTGTTTTCATTTATTTTTTACAAGTATAGTAATAAGGAATGATTAAATGAATATATATTATATTTGTAACATAATTATACTTTTAGAATTATTATATCACATATAACTTCTTACATTATATTCCACGGTGATATGATAACAATGTTTGTGTGTATGATGAACTACAACCTCATGAAGCGATGTGATTCATTTTTTTGAAATATTAATAGATGTACAACAACGCTCATGCCAAATTACAACCTACCATCTCCATTAATGGTGTATTTAATTTTCTATCTCTAACTTCTTAGGATTACTGTAAATACATATATAATAAATATATATGATAATTATATATTTTTTAAAATAATTGAGATTAAGGAACCATGATCAAAGTGAATGAACAAAAAAACTACAAATCAAAACCTACATAAAAAACAAAGCAATTGTTTCCTGAAACGTGAATTTAACATGGAATTTGTTATAAACGGTGTAATAAAAAGTCATAAAGAAATCATATATGGTATGATATATATATATATATTTATAGTTCTATAATAGTTTTATAATAAAATTATAGTTATTATATAGGAGGTTTGAACATGTACGATGGAAGTCGAGACATAAGGTAAGAGATTTTCATCCCACTTTTTACTTTACTGAGACATGTGCCATATCTACCACCTATTTATTTTATGTGGTATATATACTACCCATGAATTAATTTAATGATGATTTTATAGAAAATTGTGGGGATTTAAATGTCCAATTGAGGATATATCTTTCATGGGGCTTATGATTCAATGTTACCAAAGTGGTAATGGTTTTGTGATACAATCTCATTGTTTATCAAGATTGTTTTTATTTATACTCATAATGATAAAATATTATAATACATATCTCTATAAACTCATGATTTTTCTTCTAATATGGTTATTTTATTAGAATACTTATTTCCCTTCATTTTCCTTTCATTATTTAGTCATGAGTTCAAAGAATGTTTTTAGGAAAAACTACCTTTATTTTTACCTTTGGTCAAAAATAAATTTTCTTCCAAAACAATATATCTATAAATTTTTCTAGTTGTTTTTAATATTATAAAAATTATTTATTAAAGAAATTTCACCGCTTCTTTTAATTTTTTTACAAAATGTTCTAAAAGTAATCTTCATGTCACTTTCAAAATAATGCTCATTTGGATTTTATCAAAAAATTGAAGGGAATTTTGGTTTTAACGTATACAATATTTCCCAAGATCTTGAATATTCACTTTTTTGAAGATTCATTTATATGTTTTCAAGGTTATTTTATAAGAAAATGTTTTTTTAAAATTTTTATGTTAAAAAAACTTTTTTCAAAGTGAAAATGTTATTTTCATCAAGAAACATTTTAGATGAGTTTTGATGTTTCATTTATGTGTTTCAAAGGTTATTTTTAAATAAATTTATATTAAAAATGATTTATGTTTTAAAAAAGTTTTTTTCAAAGTATAAATAATATTTTATTCATTAAATGTTTTAAAATTATTTTTAAAACTTCCTTTATACATTTTCAATGTTATTTTTAATTAAAAGGATTTTAAAAATGTTTTATATTTCAAAATAATTTTTAACAGATGAAAGACTATTTTACTCTAGAAATATCTAAAGTGATTTTTAAAATCATTTTCCATATAATATGAAATAATTTTATGTTACATTATATTTACTAGGGATATGATATGATGATACCATCATTATTATTATTTTGGATGGTTTACAATTATGATTACATGATTTTTGATAAACATAATTCCTTCCACGAGTTATAATATAATGAAATGTTTATAAAACTAGACCCATTTTCATGATTTATGATATGATGAATGTTTTAGGATCTTATGGAATTTAGATGTATGAATTTTGATATAGGTGGGACTAATATATCTCTCCAATGCATTGGGTAAAGTTGGAAAACTCATGAGTAAATATTTCATGAGTGAACCTGGTTACATGTTCACAATGTTATGTGTGAACCTGATGACGTGTTCACAATGTTATTAGTGAACTTGATTAAATGTTCACAATGTTATGCATGAACCAAATTAAATGTTATCAATGTTATGCATGAACCAGATTAAATATTCAAAATATTTTGCATGTATGTGGATTTAATTTTCATAAGGTTATGTGTGGACCTAGTTTCATGTCTATAAGTTTATTCAAGGGCTTGATTTATGGTCCTTAACTTAATGAGTTAAAATATTTCTATTTATACATGTTCACTATCACGAATCAACCCGGGTCGACCCTAAACCGGTCACCCGAGCCGGTCCATAACATGGCTCGAGAGGCGTTCTCGATCCTCCAGGGCTGGCGAAAAGTGCCAGGGCATCAACAGAGGCTATAGGAACGATCTCTCCCAATATAAATAAATAAATCAGCAGAAATAATACAGAGTAGTGTAGAATAAATAAACCAAACAAAATGACTAAATAGGAACAAAAGAAAATAATTATAACCAAACTCGATGTCCGAACTAACTCTGTATTACTCCACGGGTCACTCTCTAACTCAACGATCAAGCATCGCCCAAGGCGAGCACACTCAATCCGTTTCCTGCACAAACACTAAAAACAGAAAAGAACTATAGGCGTGAGTTTTAAAACTCAATAGGCTAGCCTGATATCTATTCCCAATGCACTAACTTTAAAATAAAAGAAACGTTATTTCAAGTTTTAACTACAATATATAAAAGTATGTTTTTATAAATATTTTTCTTAAAAACAAAGTACGAACCATTACCCTTAACCATTTCCAAACTTGGGTTCATTTCATTAGTTTCAGTGTATTTTTAGAAAGGGAAAGTGATGTTTACATTTTCAAACTTGCACAAAGATGATTAAACACTTTCATTTGAAAACCATTTTTAGAAACCTAATCAAAAGCAATTTACAACTTTCCAAGGAAAAAAATACACCAGAAATGCACAAAGTAAAACACACAGCAACACAAATGTAAGTATACATATGAGTATCATAGTCACTACTGCAAGCAACAAAAGCCGAATAGACATGGGTGACCTAAGAGATCAAGAATAAATGAGAAGACACTAATACATGAGAAATCATCCTTATTGACATGTCACGATGAAATCAAAACACACAGTATGCTCGACCATCCTCTCTCAGGCCGATCGAGGGAAAATACCATAGTAATAAAACCAATATATCCACCTACTATGGGCCACTGGTCAGTACCATAACCTACCAGTGCAGCAATCATTCTTAGAATATTCTCTCAATATCCCAGATTCCCATGTCTCAAGTGTTTGGAAAGGGGGTGATCCAACCGATGCCAACCGTGCATCCAATCATATGTATATATATATATAAAGCACAACAAGAATCACCCCGAGCCACTTAATGGAACAAACTCTTTCCTTTAAACTACTCAAGCACCCGGGAGCCTCTAAGAGTGGTCTCCCAAACAATCAATTGCAACCAAGGTAGGAGTGTTATCATAGGAGGGTTTTTATCAAAACATTTTCATTGTTTTCCATAAAGTTCCCAACGAGCATTGAATACATTTCGTAATAACCACTTTAAAAAGAATGTACAACTTTGTTATATGACCAAAACCAGTTTTGAAACCATTTAAGGATCCCCAAAACACTACCTCACAGGTTGCCAATATTTTTATAAAACCAAACCAAACAATTTTATTTTTACAAATAAACTGTAAAAGCCAACCGGACAATTTCTCATGAGAACCAGAATACTTGTTCATGCTTCAGAAGAAATAATTAACCATTAATCAGAACAATATTTGATATTTCTCGAATTATGTTTAAAAGCCAAATAGGAATTATTTCACTAATGGGTGTCCGATCATCAAGAAAATATTTCGAGAATCATGTATAAAATAAATGGCTCTTTTTAAACCAAATAATCAGTTAGAAAAAATTATCTTATATTACTTCTCATTTATTGAAGTTAATAAAATATTTAATTGAAAAATTATCGTGCAAAATCATAACAAAATGACACCATTTTCATACTACATGAATTGAATTATAATGTTGCATAATAATATTTAGAACATATGTATTTATATAGGGTGAAAACAGCAGGAAATAAAGTAACTTAAATTTTAAAAGCAGTGCAATGGGAACCTACATCGAGGTCAGTGTGTGACGACAACACAACCTCAGAACCAAGGCGTGATGATAACAACACATGTTAGTAACCATGAGGAAAGGTCCAACGTGCAGAAAAATAAACACTAAGGTCTTGAACACATACCAAAAACCTCAACTAGTGTATGCGAAACCAAGTGGCGAGAAGAAACACTCACCTCGAAACTGAAGCGTGACGATGACGCAAACCCGAGACTGCTTCATGAGGGTTTTAAACATAAAAAACCTACCAAAATAATAATTAACATCCAAACTAACTAAAATAAAACAATATTAGATGTTGATTATACCAAATAGTAGGGCTGGTTGGAAGGAGGTTGGTGATCGGCAAGGGTGGTGCCGGTATAGTGTGCGACGTTCAGTATGGGGTAGCCGAAGAAAGGGTTGCCACTGGACAAGGGGTTCACTAGAAGAGAAAAGAAAATAATAAAAATTAAAATTAAAACACCACCACAAGGGGGTTCTGCGCCATTGGAAATGGGAGGCTGTGGGCCGGTGATGGTGCAAGGGAGGAGTCGGCCGGGATTTGCGGACAGAGGAGGATGAGGCGCTTGCTAAGGCAGAGGGTGGTGCAGACAAGATAAGAAGAGGGGGCTGTGCACATATGAGGCCGGGGCTGGGTCCCTGATGCAGACATAGGGGGGAAGTCGAGCACCGGGGGGGGGGGGGGGCTACTGTGCAGGCTGTAGAAAGGGAGGAGAGGGAGTCGGGTGCTTGGCTACATGAGGAGAGGCGTCGAGGCTGGGTCGCTGCTGCGGACAGAGGGAAGACGACAGAGTAGGGTGCGGGGCTCAGGGAGGCGCTGCTGTATGCGCTGGAGCAAGGGAGGGAAGTGGAGGTGCTGTAAGGGGGAGCCGAACTAAGGGGAGTGAGGCATTGTAGGGGCGGTGCAAGTGGGTGGCCGATGAAAGGAGGGTGGCAGCGCGCTAAGAAGGAAAGAAAACGGGGGAAAGAAAAAAAATGGTCCGCCGGAAACCCTAAAAAAAGAAGAAACCTAAAATTGAAAATAAAACAATTATAAATATCAGCAATATAGTAATAATAATAATAATTATAACACCTTAATGATAATAATAATGAGAATAATAATCATAATAATAATTATACTAATAATACTCAAAACAACAACATTGTTATTACAAAAATAAAATAATTCCAAACAATCGTTTCAATTAAAATTATTTTACTTATACTATTTAGGATAACAATAATAACATGATGGAAAATAAAAATAAAAATAATAAATGTTTTCATATTTTCTCAATATTGATAAAATCATTAACACAATAAAATTTTTAAAAGAGACAACAATTAATGTGAGTTTTAAAAATAAAAATTTTTATTTCAATTTTTCCGAAGGCGAATGGGATGCGCAACTTCCCAGGTGGGGATGCGTGGGATTTCCAAAATAGGCTCCACTTGTGCGCCCGATGACGTCGCATTAAAAAACACACTTTTTTAACAAAAACTCAAAAAATTTCGTCCGGGACTCAACTTGAACCCCAACAAAATTTTAAAGGTCAAAGAAAATTATAAAATAAAATAAAGGATCTATCGGGGTGTGACAATTCTCCCCACCATAACGCTTTCCATCCCTGGAAAGCCACACCACCAACTATTCAATCGATCAACACCAAAGGATTCCACATAAAAATGATCCAACCTCTTAATCCAAGGAAATTTCACCGACCATCTATGGGACTCAACCTCATTTCCCAAAACAGACCAACAGTAGAGGGGAGGCCTGAACGGAATCTCCACCATAAGGACTCCACTGGCACCTGATAACAACTAAAAAGGAAACCCCAAAGAGACTCATGGTGGGTCTCCCCACCCTAAAGAACCAACCTATTAGCGACCAAACAGAAAACCAACTTAGACATGCACAAGGCCTTACTCAAGCTAGAAAGAGAATATTAAGGACCTTTAAACCACTTACTCCTATCAGAAAAGGATAGAAGTTTAAATAGAAAGTTTGAATAGACTAAAAAACCTAACCCCTCAGATGGGGAGGGAGGGCCCAAGGATTGGATCAATGAAACTACGACGTACAACTACCCACGACCCATAATTTCGTGATGAACACAAACTGAAGTCACAACTGATTCTCATGGATGGCTCACGCAAGGTCACTGATCAGTAAACTGTATCCAAAAGGCATAATTATCGACATTGCGTGTTGGATAAGTCCGTTACACACTTTATAACAAGAGGAAAATTACAACGATAGAGAAACTAGAGCATAAACGCTATAACTTTCTCACCGTGATGATAGAGGCATGACTTTAACCCGACTCCTTAAAATTCCCTGGGGGTTCCTGACTATACACCGTCTTCACTCCGAGGCCTTTTGGCTAGAGCTCTGATGGATGAATCATCTGCTGCCTCACAGTCAGGTTCTGATAATCCCAATAAGAAATTTACATCTTTTGATCTGATTGATGAAAGGATAGAATTTTGAAATATAACCATGCTAGGATTGAACACTGGAGTTCATCAAAAGACCCATGACGTCCCATAAATTTCAAAACCCAAAACTCCATCAGTACAACTACAATGATAAAAGACCCCTTACACTGAAAGGAAACTTGCACCAGAAACTTTGAACAAAAACCCAACAGTACATCACTTCTGAGGACTTCCTCTGTAACGCTTTCTAGAAATGCCCTGACAGAATCGTCGCAAGTGACCCAGGCGTCGACATGCATCGTAGAGCTTTGAAGTTATTGGGAACGAAGACTTATTTTAACCCAGTTTTCCACCCTAATAACACACGAGGATCTCTATCTCCGAAGAGGTTGATGAAAGATCCCGAGGCCTCTTGATTCCATGAAATTTTCTATCCACTTTCATTTGCTTACTCATCTCCTTCCCAGAATATTTACCACTACTCATAGGGATCGAAGGAGGGAGAACTACTTCAAGCACTCCTGCCATCGCGAATTTGACATGAAATGCTTATCTTTCCACATCGACAAAAGAAGTTAGGTTGGACTCTGACACCTTCGACTGTAGATCAGGGCGGAGACCCGACTCGAAGTGTCAAGCCTTCACGGGGTCATTCGTGGAATATGATGAATCATAAGGTATTAGCTCCACAAAGCGCTTGAAATACTCCAACATGGATTTGTTGCCCTACTGAAAACAACACATCTCCATCCTCTTTCTCACCCTTTCTTCTTCAAATAAATACTGACGAATGAACAAAGACTTAAAAAACTCCCAGGTAAGCTCTTGATGGGGCTTGTTCTGAGACACCAAATTCCACCACATCCACGGTGAACCTTCAAGCATAAAGGTTGCAAACTTGAACTTCAACGACTTGGGAAACTCAATGAGGTTAAAGTCACTTTCAATCTTCCGCATCCACTCCTCTTCTATAGAAGAGTCTACTTGAACATAAAAGATAGGTGGATTCAGCTTCCGAAACTCAAGCATAAAATCCTTAGGTTGATCAACCGTACTACGATCAACCATCTAAGCTTTAAAGGGACAACCTCTGGACAAGGAAAAGTCAAAAACCCAATCAAGACCAATTCAATGAGTGAATAAAAACCTCAAAATCAAACACTACACAAGTGAAAACCTCGAAACACAAGAAAAAAAGTTATCCTGACATCAAAACTTATCTCTTTGAAAACATCTTTTAATTTAAAACAAGATTGGTGGGTTAAGTCCTTGTCCTTTATATTCTTTAGAGTATCACTCACATGCATTTATCTGTGCCACCCCGGGAATCCATCCATCATATCAGACATCCACTCATAATCAAACATACCACTATGAATGTGAGCACCCCAAGGAAAACCAAGGCCAAAACAAAGAAACTTCATTTTACAAAAACAAATCATTTATACCACTTCTTTTAAAATAATCCACAAATTAAAAATTTCATTTCAAACAACCATTTTTTTTCAACCCCCCCTTTTTTTTCAAATACCAAGCACTCTCAAAAGTTACAGGAGACCAAAAACATCTAAAATAGGGAACTAGTATCGGTGACCGACTTGAACATATGGTTGGCGGCCATATGTCAATCACATCACCGACACGAAGAGTCTTTTTAGACCATGTCCCTAGCTCCACATGGCTTGCCAGGACATGTGACTTAGGACTATTAGCCCAACTCCCCTTTTCGTACCCCAATCGCAAAACATTTTTCCATAAATTCCCAAATAAACAAATTATACCGGACTTCCCATGAGAACTTGAGGATTGGTACGGGGAAGAGTTCACGACGCTCTTCCCGCACCTACCCCTCAAGTCCCGACAATCCTACTCCGTCTACATTGACATCCCAAATAAGAAAGGACACTCTGAAAAGCGAGGTCCGCTAAGAGATGACCTCCTTTGATACCATTTTGTCACAAACCAACATGGTTTGACCCTAAACCGGTCACCCAAGCCAGTCCATAACATGGCCTGAGATGCGTTCCCGATCCTCCCGGGCTGGCGACAAGCGCCTGGGCATCAACAGAGGCTATGAGAACAATTTCACCCAATATAAATAAATAAAGCAGCAAAAATAATATAGAGTAGCACAGAATAAATAAACCAAATAAAATTACTAAATGGGAACAAAAGAAAAGAATTCTAACCAAAATCGATGTCCGAAATAACTCAGTGTGACCTTGTAGGTCACTCTCCAACTCAACGATCAAGCATCGCCCAAGGCGAGTGCACTCAAGTCATAGCCAGCACAAACAATGAAAACGGAAAATAACTATAGGAGTGGGTATTAAAACTCAGTAGGCTAGACCGATATCTATTACCAATGAACTACCTTTAAAATAAAATAAACATCATTTCAATTTTGAACTACAATATATAAAAGTATGTTTTTCTAAATATTTTACTTTAAAACAAAGTATGAACCATTTCCCTTAACCATTTCCAAACTTGGGTTCATTTTATTAGTGTCAGTGGATTTTTAGAAAGGGAAAGTGATGTTTAAATTTTCAAACTTTCACAAAGAGGATTAAACACTTTCTTTTGAGAACCATTTTTAGAAACCTAATCAAAATAAATTTACCACTTTCCAAGGAAAAAAATACCCAAGAATTGCACAAAGTAAAACACACAACAAAGGAAATATAAGTATACATATGAGCATTATAATCACTACTACAAGCAACAAAAGAAGAATAGACATGGGTGAACCTAGGAGATCGAGAATAAACCAGAAGAAAACAATACATGAGAAATCATACTTATTGACATGTCACGGTGAAATCAAAATGCACAATACGCTCGACCAACCTCTATCAGGTAGGTTGAGGGAAAATCCCATAGTAATAAACCCAATATATCCACCTACTATGGGTCACTGGTCAGTACCATAACCTAACACTGCAACAATCATTCTTAGAATATTCTCTCAATATGCCAGATTCCCATGTATCAAGTGTTTGGAAAGGGGGTGAGCCAACCGATGCAAACCGAGCATCCAATCATATGTATATATATAAAGAACAAGAGGCATCACCCCGAGACACTCCATGGAACAACCTCTTTCCTTTAAACTACTCAAGCACTCGAGAGCCTCTAAGCATGGTCTCCCAAATAATCAATTGCAACCAAGGTAGGAGTGTTATCCTAGGAAGGGTTTTTATCAAAACATTTTCATTGTTTTCCATAATGTTCCAAACAGGCATTGAATAAATTTCATAATCACCACTTTAAAAAGATATTACAACTTCATTATAAGACCAAAACCAGTTCTGAAACCATTTAAGGAGCCCCAAAACACTACTTCAAAGGATGCCAATATTTTTATAAAATCAAATCAAACCATTTTATTTTTCCAAATAAACTGTAAAAGAAAAACAGACAATTTCTAATGAGAACCATAATACTTTTTCATGATTCAAAAGAAATTATTTACCATTAATCAGAACAACTTTTGATATTTTGAGAATTATGTTTAAAATCCAAACGGGCATTCTTTCACTACTGGGTGTCCTCTCATCAAGAAAATATTTCTAGCGTCATGTATAAAATAAACAGGTCTTTTTTCACCAAATAATCATTTAAAAAAAATCATCTTATATTACTTCTCATTTATTGAAGTTAATAAAACATTTAATTGAAAAATTATCTTGTGTAATCATAAAAAAATGACACCATTTTAATACTATAGGAATTGAATTATAACATTGCATAATAATATTTATCTCATATGTATTTATATAGGGTGTAAACAGGAGGAAATAAAGTAACTTAAATTTTAAAAGCAGTGCAATGGGAACCTACCTCAAGGTCAGTGTGCGACGACAACGCAACCTCGAAACCAAGGTGCGGCAACAAGGAGACTTCAGAAACAAGGTGCGATGATAACAACATGTGTTAGCAACCACATGAAAAGGTCCAATGTGCAACAAAATAAACACTAAGGGCTTGAACACATACCAAAAACCTCAACTAGTGTATGCGAAACCAAGCGGCGGGAAGAAATACTCACCTTGAAACTGAAGCGCGACGATGACGAAAACCCAAGACCGCTTCATAAGGGTTTTAAACATCAAAAACCTACCAAAATAATAATTAAACTCCAAACTAACTGAAATAAAACAATAGTAGTAGTTTATTATACCAAAGAGGAGGGATGGTTGGAAGGAGGGTCGTGACCGGAAAGGGTGGCACTGGTACAGTGTTCGATGTCCGGTAGGAGTTAGCTGAAGAAAGGGTTGCCACTAGACAATGGGTTCGCTAGAAGAGAAAGGAAAATAATAAAAATTAAAATTAAAATACCACTACAAGGGGGGTCTGCACCATTGGAAATGGAAGGATGAGGGCCGGTTATGGTGCAAAGGAGGAATCGGCTGAGCGATGCAGACAGAGGAGGCTGGGGTGATTGCAGAGGCAGAGGGTGGTGCGAACAAGAGAGGAAGAGGGGGCTGTGTGCATATGAGGTCGGGGCTGGGTCGCTGTTGCGGATAGAGGGAGGAAGTTGAGCGCCAGGGGGGTTGCTGTGCGGGCTGGAGCAAGGGAGTAGAGGGAGTCGGGTGCTGGGCTACTGGAGGAGAGGCTCCAGGGCTGGGTTGCTATTGCAGACAAATGGAAGATGGCGGAGCAGGGCACGAGGCTCAGGGAGGCGCTGCTATGCACGCTGGAGCAAGGGAGGAGAGTGGCAGCGCTACAAGGGGGAGCCGAACCAAGGGGAGTGAGGCGTTGTAGGGGTAGTGCAAGTGGGAGGCCGATTAAAAGAAGGTGGTTGCGTACTAAGAAGAAAAGAAAACGGGGGAAAGAAAAAAAAGGGTCCACCGGAAACCCTAAAAAAAGAAGAAACCTATAAATAAAAATAAAACAATTTTAAATATCAGCAATATAGTAGTAATAATAATAATAATAATAATAATAACACCTTAATGATAATAATAATGAGAATAATAATCATAATAATAATTATACTAATAATACTCAAAACAAAAACATTGTTATTACATCAATAATGTAATTCCTAACAATCATTTCAATTAAAATTATTTCACTTGTACTATTTAGGATAACAATAATAACATGATGGAAAATAAAAATAAAAATAATAAATGTTTTCATATTATCTCAATATTGATAAAATCATTAACACAATATTTTTTTAAAAGAGACAACAATTAATGTGCATTTTTAAAAAAAAAATTTTATTTAAATTTTTATGAAGGCGAACGAGATGCGTAACTACCCGGGTGGGGACGCGTGGGGTTTCCAAAATAGGCTCCGCTCGTGCGCCCAAGGACATCGCGTAAAAAAGAGAACTTTTTAACAAAAAGTAAAAAATTTCGTCTGGGACTCAACTCGAACCCCAAATAAAATTTAAAGGTCAAAGAAAATTATAAAATAAAATAAAGGATCGGTCGGGGTGTGACATTCACAATGTTATAATATTTTGTCTATGCCAAAAATCTATATCTTATTATAATGTTATTTTTTCATTGATTATGTTTTTTATTCCATTATGATTCATGTATTATTAATTCTCAATATTTATTCCATGACATAGGATTTTGATATTTGATATGCAGGGTATGGTTTTCATTTTTGTTTCTCATGTTCTCATACCATTATTCTCAAATTATATTTATGTATTTACCATCTTTACGATTACTGTACATATGATATTACACTTTCTTATGTTTCCTTTACTGGGTTATGAAGAAAGGTTTTATGTAGGGTATGTTTATGAAGAATACAAAAGGGGAAGATTATTATGGGAGATGTTAAAGATCTTTCACTAAATAAGAAGATTGTGTACCTCATCTTCAAAGGAACTAAACCATTATAGTTATCGGGAATTTGTTAAATTTTATGAATATTATTATATTAGGATGTGATATCTAGGTATGAGAATTTTTGGTCTCTACACAGATTCTCTACCTTTATCTATTTTGTGTGTAATAATGGGACACATAATCTGTAATGTCATGATTTATACTTGGAAAAAATAATAACCATCACATGTAATAATACATATTCATAGTGCCTGGATGAACAACTCAAAAGTACTATTAAAGTCAAATAAAATTGAGATCCTCAATTATTCTAGGAAGAAAAACTAATCCATAAAGCATAGAATACCATATTAAGAGAGAGACCAACCAAAAATAGTCTCCCCACCATAAAGGGTTTATTGAATTCTTCTGAACTCATCATCATACTACTGAACCTATAGAATAGACTTAATGAGAGATGATGATAACTGAACATAGGTAAGAACCATACATGAAACACCCTCTTTAGTGTATATATGGAATTGAATGAATATTACCATAATAATTCACTCTTCATTCGATTCCAAAATAGATTGAGATGAAACTTTACTTATAATAGCAGCTACAATGAAATTACCCTTCCCTAGAGTGTAGGCGATGTCAAAGTTGAATATATGAATGTATTTTAACCACCTCCTATATAAGAGATCCAATTCTTTCTTGGAAATTATATAGCTTATAGTCTTATGTACAAAAAACAATATGAACCTATTCCCAAAGAGATATCACTAACAACATTTAAGTATATGTATAACTATATAAAGTTTCAAATAATGAGTGGTGAAATTATTCTCATTTGACTATAGATGATGAGATCCATAGGCCACAAAATGATCATCCTACATAAGAACATAACCCAAACCGATATCAGAATCACCAAAAACACTACACACCCTTTATCAAGATTAGTTAATATCAGAATAAGAGACAATGTCATAATCCATTCCAGTTCATCAAAAGAAGACTAAAATTTTACATCCCATGTGAAAATAACCCCTTTCATACTAAGAGCAGTCAATAGTGATTCCAACTTTGAGAAATCCATGAAGGATCATCGATAGTATTTAAAAACACCAAGTTAGATTTGAATCTCAAATAAATTTTATAGATACTCCCACGAAAAGATGACCGTCACCTTCTTAGGATCAAATGGTAAGTTGTGTTTGGAAACATGTGGTCCAAGAATTTCACTTCTTGGATATAGAAAATGAATTTTTAAATCATTCCATACAAATAGTGACTAATCATTATTTCTAAAACCAAACTCATATGGTTCTCATATACACAATCAAATCTTGAATAAACCAAAATATCATCAATGAACACTGTAAAAAAGGTATTGAGATAATGATGGAATATATATTTTACCAAATACATAAAACCATAGGATCATTACTCGACCAAAAGGCATCAAAGGATATTCATAATGTCCATACATACTATTGAAATCAATATTTGATATATCAGACTCCTGAACTGTGAGATGATGATAACCTGATCAATGATCTATCTTTGAAAACAATTTTCCCCATTTAGTTTATCAAAAAAATAATCTGTGTGTGCTAAAGGATAATTATTCTTAACCATTACCTGGTTTAAATTTTGGTAGTCCATGCATAATCGAAGTGAAACATAAGCCTTCATGGAAAAGAGTACTGGGGCCTCCCAAGGTGAAATAATGGGGTGAACAAAATCATTCATCATTAGATTATAAAAATAAATATTGAGATCTTTCATCTTTTCTAGCGACACATAATAAGAGGGTATTGAGATCTATTACAAACCCGAAACCAAATCAATCATTAAATAAACCTCTATCACTGGTGAAATTCCATTTTTTTGGGGAAAACATAAAGAATTTATTTAACAACCACAATAAGATCAACAAGATACGAAACACCATCAATATCAATTATGTTATCAGATAACGATATCTTAATCACTCGGTGGAATGTTCCTATATGACCAGAACTCATATCTCACTCTCCATGAAACACCCAAGATCTCTCACCAGACACATGGAATAAGCCACACTAATGATAAATATAAACCTCAACATATTTAGTGATAATAAAATCCAACCCGATGATAAAATCTAACTGATATAGATCAAGAATGAAGAAATCCCATACAAAATTCACAAAAGCTGTCGATAGTGAATATAAAGTACAATGAAACCCCTATACTTTCCTTTTCTGAAGAGGTGTCTCTAACTTTATAACAAAGGAAATAAAATCCATTGGAAGTATAAGCAAATAAAAAAATGGTAAGAAATAAATGATTGGAATGCACTGGTGTCAAATAAAATAGTCACCACAGAAGATGAAATAAAGATGGTACCTCTCACTATCACTTGACCCACATCAACCTCTATTAGAAACTCATCCACTACATTAAGGTGATGCACTCTAGAGGCTTATAACTAGATCCATATAGAATGTTAATCGTCTAAATGATTCTAAGTGACATTTATAGCTGATGATACTTGAATATAATGAGGAGTATAATTCACTTGTTATAAAATCTTTAAATGACCATAACAACCATAATTTTTTTACATATTTTAAGGTGTGGAACAATAATTCTAGGATTTCCTGAATGTGACACAATGATATCTATTCTATGGTATACTAATAGTGGTAACTAATGGTTTATGGGAAGTTTAATACCTAGAACCACCTCCACTACTCCTATGATTGTCATTCCACTTCTTCCTATTCCCTTACGTGCCGCTAAATATACCACTGAGTGGAATAGAATTAATAGAAGTTCTAACATTTTCTTACATATCCATTTCTTCCATTATGTACTGGTCCACTATCTCTACATATGTAGAAAGATTCAGCACAAATACTTGAAATCATATATCCATTATCCAACCATGCATGCACTTATGAGCTTTTAGCTAGTCATTCTTCACTACCTCTGAAAAAACACTAGATCCAAAAACCTATTGGAGCATACTAAAACTAATTTCTCTCTCATTTTAAGAGAGAGGAAATCTAGATACTTTTCGATCATCAGATACTCTAGAAAGAATTTATATAATAAGAGGGTCTTGAAACCCTTCCAGTCCAATACCATGTTCTAATCTGCCTATACTATAAAATGCCACCATCACTTGCTGGGTCCCTTGAGTCTGAAATCCATACACATCACCTTGATATTCTAAGGTGTATCTAGGAAGTCAAATATCTATCCAATATTGTCCAAATAGTCCTCCAACTCTTGGAGATCATTAAAAAATTTAATAGAAGATGGTTTCTCATATAAAAACTCATGTAATCGATCTCTTTATTCTCCATAACTTGGTTTTATGTCAAAAACCAGGTTATGGACTTGTTATACATTTTGGTGCACATCATGAACTAACCACACAATGGATTTTTTATTATTTTGATCCAAAGTTACATTCCCTTAAGGAGTATCCACTGCACCCTCCCATGGAACCCATGGAAGATGTCTTGAAGGCCTATCACAACACACCAAAGAATAGAAGAAACGATCAGATTTTTGGAAAAATATCAGTTCAAACTGAAAAACCAAAAAAATCTAAGATTAACATCAAGAACTCCAAATAAGATACACACACCCCAACATCCCATTGTTACTTGAGTCTCATCATGGAAATAGTTGGCTAGACATTTATCATAACCTACCTCTTAAGTCCCAAAAATCTTACCTCTAGTCTACCGACTTCCAAAGCCTAATCATAACCTCCCTTTGAAACCCTTTTGTAATGAACTAACCTGGGTTAACCTTAATCCTGAAACCTTACCTGATCTTCCATATAACTGAAGGACATTCCTGACCCCAAGGGATTGTAACTAGCAGTTGTTCATAAAAAAACCCATAGGAAACAATTTTTCCTGACTTAAAGTAAAAACATGGAATATATATACATAGAAGAGAGAAAAAATAGAAGAGAAAACATGAATATATATATATAAATATTACATAAATGAAATAAGATAGAAGAAATGATACAACTCAAAATTATATAAAGAAGCTCTAATGTATTAATTCCAACATCAAAGTACAAAACCAAAAATAGAAAGAATATCTCCATGTGATAGCATGGGAAAACTCCCACCATATCACTATAAGCAACCCAGAAGAAACTAACTAAAACCTCACCACATCACTATAGCACCTTGAATTTCCATACATCAGAAGACATAATAAGTTCAATGCACTGCAGAAGGGGTGAAAAGGGTGTGATCTAAAGAGATTCAGTTGGATCCCACCCACGTGTTCCATAAAAAGTCTTTGTACAACAATACAAATATGATCAAATTTAAATAAAACAATTCATGATAGTCAGTGAAACCATTTTTGCATCAAAATAATGGTAAACCATTTCCATTTTTCTTTATTTCAAAATAATATAGGTAAAATAGTTACAAATAATATCATATATATAAAATTACTTCAAATAATGGATCACATTTCATATCGTATCCAAAAAAATACAAACCAAAAGTATAAGTGACATAATTCCAAGGATCACTATAGGCTACGATTGTTAGAATACTAGTACCCAAATATAGACAATCACACACATCATGTCTCCAAACAAATGCATCAAATCTAGAGAGTAGAAGAACTCCCAAGAAAAGGAACCTCCTTATAGTGTATAGCAATAACCTAGAAATGTTGGCCCAATGAGAAGAGAAACAACCCATGAGTGAACCCCTAAAAAATATCAATGGATGAGTCATAATACCAAAACTTTCACTTAAGTAAACAAGAATTCCCATGTGACAAGTTTTCCAAATCAATTCATCAAAACCATGATTTTGAAACCATTTAAAAATCTATTACAAAATTCTTTTAAAATACCATTTCTTTTTCAAAAATAGGGGAAAAATAAATTTTCTCAGAAACCCATTTTCATAAACAAACAAATTAATCAATTAATCATGTCATTTTACTTATAAAACAATTTATTAAAACCCCAAAAATAAAGGTTCATCCAACATAAGCTAGATACATAACAACCTGCATAAAATTTAGTCCCACACACCCATAATGAAATTCACCAATAAGGAAATAACATAAAGACAACACCAGAGTCCACATAACCAATTGCTATATTATATAATCAATTTAATAATAAAATTGGATGATAAAGAAGATAAATGAAAAATACCTCTTGGAACTTGCATGACACACCATAACCAACACAAGGGGGTTAGGATCCATGAGGAAGATCAAAAAATAGATCTATATAAAATCAAGAATAAAATCACCGAAAGATAAAAAAAATCCACAAGTATAGTGCAACATTATTTCCATGAATAATGTAAATTAATGAGAAGAATGATTGATCACCCAGAATGATGTTCCACAACCACAATGATGATCTAGCATTAGATGATGTGATCAAGGAGGAGAGATACTCAAAATTACTTAGGAAAGAACCAAGGGATTAAGGGATATGATTTCATATATAAATAAGGAAAAACATAATACGTGATGCACTATTATACCTGATAAGATGAAGGTTTTACAGTATAAACAACTCTTTTATGATGCAAAACCCAATTAGTTTAGTACATTGACTAAAATATCACCTAGAATTTTACTATTTTCTTGAGTGATATTATTATGGTGTAAAAGTGTGTGTTAGGGAATAAAAGTATTTTATTGAGAAAACATGATTTTATGGATTACGTGATTCTTATTCCCTAAAATTACTTCACGGATTGTGAACAACAATAAATTTACACCGTAAATGTGTCTTAAGATGTAAGATGTCCAACATGTAGCACTAGAACCATATTATATAGAAAAAACTCAGAAAAATATCAATTACCCTCTAAATTATTTATCACACTTATACTCGGACTCCATTAATTCAAAAAATACACATTCTTTAACTTTAGGTCATTTTACATAACAAGCGCTCTCCACCCTTGAAAGTTCCAAAATGAACCCCAAAGAAAAGGAGAGATTAAGAATACATGAAAAAGGTAATGGGATGTTACATTTTAAAATTTTAATTTGGGAATAATATTTTAAAAGTATGAAAGGAATTACATGAGTTGGTAAAATATTTTAAAATCATGATGAATTTATATAAAGACTTCACATTTTTAAAGGAAATTGAAATGTTTTATAAATGGAGAAAAAAAATCTATTTTTTAAAATAGATAATTTTTTATAAGAGTTTTTTTGGGGATTATTTTTTATGATTTTTGTTTGTGAGGGTGTTCTATACTGGATTTTTTTATTCATGGGTTGATGAGAATGTGTTTCATGATGTTTAAAATCATCTTATAGAAGGTTTTCTATAAAATATAGAATGTCCATTCACTGATATAATTTTTAAATTATGTATTCAAGTCTTTAAAAAGTGTCTTTTCAAGTTGATGAATCCACATAAACTCTAAATTTGTTTGTGGATCTGGATTCATGTTATCTTTTGGATCCTTTCCATATCTTCTTATATCATTATCCGCCTTTTTATGGAGGTGAGAAGGGTTCTTAAGATGAAATGAGCTGGCTAGAAAAAGTTGAGAGAATCTTTGATTATATCAAGATTTCTAATGATCTAAGGGTTCCTTATTTTAATATATTGGATGATAGTGGTGGGAATTCATAATACCTCCCTTACTAAATGAAATATTGATGGAATTATTTAAGTTAGTATTCATTCAATGGCTGTTTCCTAAGGAAGTGAAGAATGTGAAGGTTTCAGAGATCTTGGGTCTCAATCATGGTGGGATATTTGTTGATAGTATTCTATGTAAATTTTAAATTTGGTATATTTCTCACCTGATAATATTGGTGATGAATCCATTAAGAATATATATTTTTTAAAGTGGTCTCCACTCGTGCTTTAGATATTTTGTATTAACTGTCTGTTTGAACTCTTATATTAAGGTGCTTGAAAGAACCATATAATTTGAAAAAAATCTAGAAAAATGAAAATAATTGGTTAATGCCTCATTAATGGTTATATTAGGTGAATATTCCACATACAGTGGACCACAAAATTTGGTTGAGAAGGGACAATCTTTTTGAGGAAATAAGAGGCATCTCATGTGCTTTTAGTGTAGGGAATATGGTCATTCTAAGAGGCTATGTTTGAAATATTTGAGAGTTTTTTTTATCATTGTGGCTTCTTGGGTAACCTTCAAAATTTTTATAAGTTGGGTTAATGAAATAAGATGTTTTAGATGTAATTAGTTTTTTATCTTTGTATGTTTTTGGAACTATATGGATGTTATCTCATGGACCTTTGATTAATTAATTTGTCAGTTGTTAATATTTTATGGTTTTTTATTGAGATATATTTATATGAACATTGTGAATATACCCTCTAGAATGGTGTTAGCCTCTGTTTTAATTTGTTTTAACCCCATGAGTTTTTTTTTTCATTCTGGGGATG
This sequence comes from Viscum album, assembly GCA_963277665.1. Taxonomy (NCBI): domain Eukaryota; kingdom Viridiplantae; phylum Streptophyta; class Magnoliopsida; order Santalales; family Viscaceae; genus Viscum; species Viscum album. The sequence goes on from OY728138.1 coordinate 942,308,376, forward strand.
GAATGGAATCTTATATTGAGAACCTGTTTTTTAATTTGGGTTTTTAACTTTTGAAATCAATTTTTTTTCTTTCCATGGCTGTATTTTATGGTTTGTGTTGGATATCATTTGATTTGGCTGTTATTCCTTTGGTATCCTTTTATTCATGATTTTTTTTGTTATAGATTAATTTTGATGCATTGGGTAATCTCCCTTTTTGAATGATTTTAGTGATTTGTTTGTGTTCTAGCATAGTTTTTATCCATTTTTTGTTGGATATGGGTATTCCTTGGGGATGTAATCAGTTAACTTGGACTGTGTGGATTCTTGTTAGAATAGTCAGTCAGAGGTGTGGTGTTTGATTCAGTGAGTTCTTCATGGGGTGAGGCTCTGTGTTGAAGTCCTAAGTTTCCATTAAGTACTTTATAAAGGTATAAATACTTGTCAATTTTGTGACTTTCTTATGTTCTATTGGATTATTGATGGATATTTAGGGTTTTTTCTCTTTTAGGACCATCGTTAAATTTTGACTGTGGATTATATCTACACTCTTAGATGGTTCTTAGTGGTGAGTAATCAAGGTATATTATTTGGATTGAAGGGAAATTTTCTTGATGGATTCCTTCCTCATATTCCACCATTTAGTGAAATTTTAAATGGTGGGGAGACCAAAGCTAGTTATTCATCCCTTCTTAGGGTTTTCCCCTTCTCATTGAATATTGTGTGTTGTTTGGACATGTGTAATGATAATGAAGGATATACTTTGATGTTCATTGTGAATGTTTCTCATACATCCTTTTGAAGATATGCCAGATAGTTACTTTTTGGGTGATTATTTATTGATTTCACTAACCGTGCACCTCACAAGTTGGGTGTGGAAGTTTTTTCCATCTTATAGTTTCTATCTTTTGGATTGAAGGCTTTCTAGATATAAAAAGTGATATAGTCGGGATAATTGTAACATACTATAATAACTTTCATCAATTTTATACTCATTTTTTTGTTTTCTGTTCGTTGAGGGGTTATGAGGATGACCGAGTCCCTTGTTGTAGGTGGGGACATGTAACTGTATCTTGTGAAGATGTAGGTGGCATACAGAATAGAGGGTGAGGGACACCGACTACCAGGAGGGCATGTTAGTGGATGAAAAAATATTATATATCCATCAACCGGCTGGTGGGTCTCCACTGACCCACTGTATGAATGGACAGTGACTAATGATTTTTTTCAGTACCAGCTAGATGGTGGGACTCTACCAGCCTTCTGGTGGTATCATTGGATGCAACTTTTTATAGTGGTAACATTATAATTGAACCACATAACCACCATTTTTATCTATCTTATCTACTCCTTCAACTATATCTTGGCCCATACAAACCTTGGGGGTCCTCTTTAGGGATTTTGGATCTCCCAACCTTATATCTTAGAAGATCAAAGTGCTGATTGAACCATGGATCTTCTTTTAGCATGTCTATATCCTCTTGGACTTTTATCTCTTTATTCATCACTCGATTCATTCATCTGCGAGGGTTTGAAATCCTTGGGATTCATTAGATATAGAATGATTGAGGTTAAATTATGATTCTATTACCCCTTATTACTTCCCTTGAGATCCTTATACCTTGATTCAATGCTTTCCATCAGAGGCGACACATCTCAGATTAATTATGATTTGATCTTCAATATTTAAAGTGTGTGTTTTTTTGTCATTTATTCTTATTGGAAACTCATGTGTTTCATTAATTCACATTTATTCTATTTTATATTGGTTAAAAATTGTTTGATCATTTTGAATCATTATTGACCCTTTTTAATGAAAATAGTATTTAGCATGCATGGTTTCATATTAAAAATTGATCATTTTTTTGAAATGAAATTGGATTGTTGTTAATCTTGGTGGTTTCAACTTATAAAATGTAAATATTCACTTTAATGAATATGTGTTGATTATTTAAGATTATTAAAAATGGTTTACAATGTGTTTTTAATATAAATATATTGTTGAATGATTTAATGGATAACATGAGATGGCTTGTTTTGAAAAGGTTGGCTGTGATGATATTTCAAAACATTAATGGGAATGATTGGTCTTTTAATGTTTCTTGCTTAAAAGACCATTTGGAACCTTAAATTTGTTTTTATAGGAATACGATATGTATATACCTTTTGATTGAATGGTTCAAAGTGATCATTTATTTTATTTATAAAGTGTTGGATTATCAATTTTTTTTCCTTAAAGGAACTTTTGGAACTTTGTGAAGTAAATGTTCTTGTTATGCATATTATTTATGATTAACTATTGTATGTTCATCCTTAGGTAATAATGTTTGAATCACATGATGATAGGTGTTGAAACATGGGTTTTACTCATTGAGGGAGCATGGGGGAGAGGTTGATGTGTGAAAATTGTATGATATGGAATGTTGATTATACACATTGATGTTGTTGTAGATCCCCATTGTGATCTTTTTTTTTTCATACAATCTAACTCACCACATTGACTGATCCTGGGAAATCGATGTAGCTAGATGATAGAAACTAGTTTTATTATATAAATTTTAATACTCATACGCTAACTAAAATCTCCCCAGTGAATGTGGGATTTAGCAAGGGATGTGCTCTGAGGAGATGGGTGTGTTCCATGTCAGTAATGTTGTGTTTGTGGAAGATTTGATAGTTTCATACAACTAGTCATGGTGCATTTTCCTATATTTGGTGGACCTAATAACATATATAAGACTTACCCAAGATATATGACCTTGAAACTTGACATTGATAAATAATATATGACTCTGATCACTCGATCGTTACTCAAAAAACTAGTTTACACATTTTAATTCCTTTATTATATCTATTTGATTACTATAAGGTACTATAATTATTAATGTACTTCCTTTGGTATATTATATTTATGTGATGCTTGGTACCATATCATAGCTTCCTTATTCATTTTTAACCTTTTCATTTGAATCTGTTTTCAATGTATTCTTAAAAAGGAAATTTTATCAAATACTGATTTTTACATGATTTCCTCTTGAGGTTCCTAAAGAGATTTTGAAATGAAAAGGGGTAATGTTTTAGATTTAGTTTTTATCATGAATTAATTTTATGGCTTCCTATATAACTTTTTAAAATATATCATGTTTCAACTTTTTTCATTATAATGTAAAAACACTTTTTTCTAATTCCAATAATTAAAACCTGCATATATGAATTTATTAGTAGAGAATTTTCACAGACTTCTTGGTGGGATTCTATTGGGATCAGTTTTGATCACACCCTACATATAATTCTTGGTGTATACATACTTTGTGTTAATATAGAAAGTTCCCATGTTCCCTTCACCTTCATTTTGTGGTTTAATGATTAGTTGACCAAGGGATGGCGACTTGGAATACAGTGGGTGGTCGTGGACCACTGGGATACGAGTTGTCATAGTTCTATTTTATCTTTCTCTTCTTGGTTTTTTTATTGTTTCATTGTATCCTGATGTGACATCCTAGAACCATATTACACTTGATATATTCCTTGAGCTTGATGGGCCACATGGGCTAAAGCACATCTCCCTGAATTCTAAAGGCTTCCAACTAACAATAAGGGCCAAGGGCGTGTCTGTAGAGAGATGATTCCCGCATTACCAAAGTGTAGCACAGTGGGTGGGAGTAAAAATAGGTAAATAGCTGAAGAGATACAAGTAAATATAAATCACAAAAAAATAGAGACAATAGTAATAATGACCTAAATAACTATAATAACATTCAACAATAGATGACTATTTGTCATGTAGTAGAAATATGGAAAACATGGATACAAAAAATATGAATAACATGTTCCATAAATCATAAAGGAAATCAAACACTATCCCAAGTATCCCAAGATCCAACTCGGTCCGCTACTATCAAGATCCATCCTAAACAACAAGTAATCAAGTGTTTGAAGTTGTATTCTTACCTTTGAAAAAACCTATAACCATGTAATCTACCCCAGGTATGAAACAACACTCAGAGAGGGTGTGAGATAAATCTCAGTGGGTCACCACCAATGGTGTCTATAAAATTTGGCCTATGTAATGGAAATATAATAGTGTTAAGGAATTCATATGTAAAGTAAGACAATACAATGTAACTAAATACCCAACTACATACTTTATCCCTTGGCTGGTGTCTGAGCCAGTAACCAATTCATTAATTAAGAATTTACAAATTTATGTTTATAGGTTATGTGAGCTACATCCAACACTTACATCACCTCATGATTATGTAAACAGTGAAGGTTACAAGATATAACATGGTAACCATGATCAATGATACTTAATAGTGAATTTCTTAGGTAATAACCAAGGCGAATTAGACCTCAAGGGTCGCGAACTCAGTATTAACTGTACCCTGAGATGGGGTAAGATTTTAGTCTAAGGAAGATAGTCCAATGCATTCCACAATGAGGTGACTACCGAGTCTAAGGTGATTGACCAAGGTAAAATGAGGTTGAACAAAGACATGGAACTATGGGATGTAACCATGGAACCTACTTGTCAATGATGGATCCAAGGAGTGTATCTGAAGCATCCTATAATAATATAGAGGGATCCTGTGGTGTCATACCAAGCATCCAAGAACAGACAAGGACCAGGATGTAGGTGGGTATCAACCTATTCAAGCTGTATCCTTTAATCAGATTGGGGTTCCTGAGTGCTCATGAAATTCACTGATTAGAATCCAAGGTGATAGCAAGTTAGGACATTCCTATTTGATTATGTATTCATGTAATATTTTATTTGGTTAAATCATTTCCTTTCATTAGTGTGATAAAGTCAGGTATCATGTAACCTTTTTATCAATTCATTTGGTCCAAGCCTTTCCTTTAATTAGTGTGATAAGGTCAAGTTGCATGCAACCTTTTTATCAAGTCAATTGGTTCAAGACTTTCCTTTGATTACTGTGACAAGGACAAGTATCATTCAACAATTCATTTAATTAATTTAAGGCATATTCCATAATTTAAATTTCATTTCACTACGTTCAATTAATGTGCTAAGGGGTGCTACAAATATGAAACCAATAAATCATTCACATTTAATTATCAATTTGAAGCACTTAGATTAGGTGGGTAAAGTGGTACGCATACATGGTACTATCCATTAGGAAATTAACAATATAATTCAAGCCAATTAATATAAAAACACTTAACCTTAGAGTGGTCAAGCCATGGCACACCTGAATGGTGGCGAAAATGCGTCAAAAAACTAAGAAAAAATTATGGAATACCCATCAACATCAAAGGGATGGATATGTGGTCATAACCACCAGAAATTAATCACATATTTGGAAAAAGGATAGTCACACTGTTCTAATGATTATAAACATGGAATATAAATTCTATAAACAGAACTCGATGAAATCGGTGGGCATCACACGACAAATCTAAAATAAACAATTTTTAGAAATGAGTTATAAACCACCCACTTTAGAGTTTTATGACTCCTATACTCTGGTATTAGACCTTTATTTGGCTCAGATAGGAGTAGATATAAGAAAAAGAGAAAAATTATCATACATTGATATCTCAGTTGAGAGAAAAAGAGAAGGAGAATGACTCAATAGGACTCGAGTACTTACTGTTGCCCATGCAACGTGATGTAAAGAAGTTCAATAATTTTTTGTATGAAGGATATCTATTGATTACAAGGTTAGATCTTCAAAAATACACAAATTGAGAGAAAAATAGGTTAATCCCACATAATCTCAGATTAGGGAAGACAAGGGTGGATTACTATATCATTTAGAGAAATTTTGAAAATTTACCTAGAAAAATAGTCAGTGGATGATTTGTCCGCATGATTTGAAAAATAGTGCAAGGATTTCTGGTTACAAGGGAACATTTCATTTTTAGACTGTATGACCATACACAAACGGTGCGAAGTGGTTTTGTCTGGAAATTTAGATCTACACGGTTAGCGAAACCATGTGCCAACCGTGCGCTAACCATGCGATCTACACAAATTTCTAAAAGTGATAGGTTCCAGGATCCAAACTTTCCCTGGACACCCCTAAGACCTATACTAATCCATTATGTATCCATAAAAGGTCCAAAGTTGATATTTAAACCAAAATTTAAAGGAAACAAACCTAAGTGAAATATTGGGTTCTTACAGTCTTACCCCCCATAAAAGAACTCATCCCTTAGTTCACCTTTTAAGGTTGGAGAAACATTGTCTGAGCAAAAATCTGGCCATTGGGAATGTACGTCAGATTCTCTCTCCCAAGTCTTATCCTGTACTCAGTTGTGCTGCCATAACACCTATACTAGAGGGATATAATGGACTCATAGAGCATTCATGCTCTGGTCAAAGATGCATACTTGATACTTCTCAAAGGTAGAATGAACATCTAACTCAACTTCTTTTGGATAAAAAGTATGATACAGATCAACATGATACTAGAAAAGATATGAAACTTTAAAGATGTCATTCATGACATGGTACCTCTGAGGTAGTATGAACCTGTAGGCTACTGGCCCAAATCTCTCTATAATTTCAAAAGGCACTATAAAACGAGGAGAGAACATTCCCTAATATCATAACCATCTATTCCCTAGCCTGGGTGATACCTAAATAAAAACATGATCCATGAACTCAAATATAAGAGGTATTCGATGATGATCGACATATGATTTTTGTATAGACTAACCAGTATTCATATGATTTCTGATCAGCTGAACCTTCTCCGATGTCTCTTGAACAATACGAGGACCTTGTAGAGCTAATTCACTAGCCTCTAGCTAGCATAGGGGTGAACAAAATGTCATACCATATAAGGCCTCAAAAGGATCCATCTAAATTGTCACTTGAAATTTGTTATTATAGGCGAAATCGATGAGAGGGATATGCTTCTCCCAAGAACTACCAAAATCAAGGACACATACTTAGAGAATATCCTCTAGAACCTGTATTTTCCATTTTGATTGTCCATCAGTCTATGGGTGAAAAGTTGTTGATAGAATCACCTATGTTCCCATAGCCTTCTACAATCCCTACTAGAACCATCATGTGAATCAAGAATCCTTATATGAAATGATAGTATGTGGAACCCTGTGTAGTCTAATTATCTCATGAACATACAGTCTTCCTAGCTCATCAACTGAGAAATTCTTCCAAATAGAAATGAAGTAGGACGATTTCATTAGTTGGCCAATGAATACCTAGATAGCGTCACTACCCCTCTGTGACCTAGGTAATCTGACTACAAAATCCTTAGCAATATCTTCCCATTTCCATTCCGAGACTATACGTGGCTGTAGAAAGCCAACAGGTCTCTGGTTCTCTACATTCACATGGTGATAGGTGGAACACCTAGTGATAAAGCTTGATATCTGACATTTGATCCTAGGACACCAATACTGACATCACATATCTAGATAAATCTTTGAGATTCATGGATGAACTGTCCACTGAGAGGCATGAGACTCCTTAATAAAATCCTCCCTCACATTTTTAGGAACCTAGATATGTCTACATAGATTAAGGATATCAACTATGTCCACAAACCAATCCATAGGTGACTTATCTTTTTATATACTCTCATAGAGTACCAATCCTTCAGGATCTGAAAACTATCTAATCATTACATTCTCAAGGAGTTAATAGATAATTGTCAAGTATGAGAGATAATACTACTTTTTAATTTCATGAAACTATAGATTTATCTTAGAAAAGAGAGCCATTAACTTTCATTCATCACTGGCTTCCCATACTTCTTGTGCCTATTTTTTTCAACTCAGCACATCTACAACTACATTTTCCTTCTTAGGCGTATATGAAGGATCAAAATCAATGGATTGTAGATATTTGACCCATATTCACTATCTGAGGTTCAAGTCATGCTGAGAAAATATATATTTTTAGCTCTTGTGTTCGGTGTGCACCACAAAGATCTCACCTAAGAGATAATGTCTCCAGCCCTGTAAGGCATGAACAAATGATGCTAGCCAAAGGTCATGAATCAGGTAATTTCTTTTACAAGGACTCAAATATTGAGATCCGTATGCAATGAATCTGTCTTCCTACATCATTAATGCTCCTAGGGAAATTTTTGATGCATCGCATAAGACATTATATAATTTTTCAGGCTCTAGAAGAATCAGAATGGGTGTAGAGACAAGCCTCCCTTTCATATCTTGAAAGGATTTCTTTCACACTTCTGAACACACAAAATTCAAACCCTTCTTTATAAGACCAATAATAAGTGAAGCAAGATGTGAAAATTTCTGTATGAAATTCCTGTAATATACAACTAGCCATAAGAAACTCCATATATCAAACACATTCTTGGTCTGCTTCCAAGAAACTATAGCACTAACCTTTTCTGGGTCAAAAGATACTCTTAATTACGATATTATATAACCCAGTAAGTGTACCTTTTCGATCCATAAGTGGCACTTAGAAATATTGGCATAAATATGATTCTCTCTTAGTATAATCAAAACAATCTAAAGATGTCTGGCATGATCGCTACAAATGTGATAATACACTAAGATGTCGTCCACATAAACTAAGAAAAAAGAGTCCAAATTGGGGTGGAAAATCCTATTCATCAGATCCATGAAAATAGTAGGTACGTTCGTAAGACCAAACAACATAACACGGTACTCATACTGACCATACCTACTACAAAAAGTTGTACAAGTTATGTCTGATGGTCTAACTCACACCTTTTGATAACCCGATCTCAGGTCGATCTTAGAGAAGACCTTTTCTCCTAAAAGATGGTCAAAGAGATCATCTATTCGAGGAAGTGGATATCAATTCTTGATTGTAAGCTGGTTCAACCTTCTGTAATCTACACATAGATGTATGGTTCCATATGCCTTCTTGGAAAGAAGCACAAGTGAACCCCAAGAGGATGTATTGGGCCGTATAAAGCCGTTGGAATCTAAATCCACTAACTACCACTTGAGCTCCTGAAGATCTATAGGTGGCATCCTATATGGTGGAATGGACATTGAATCTGCTCCCAGAACAAGGTTTATTGTAATATCTACCACTCTCTTAGTAGGTAATCTAGAAAAATAATCAGGGAAGGCATCCCAAAAACGATCCACTATTAGAGGGAAAATAGATTGACATAAAACCCGATCCTCCATGAATAAATTTTCAATCTGGGTGGTCACTTCATCGAGACCAAGATGCTCTAGTTCATCTCTACCATCTTGGGCATCCCACTCACCCTTATGTAGATAATTATTGCCCTCTGGTGATGTAAAAGATACCCTACGGTGATAACAGTCTACAAAATCATGAAATTGAACCAACCAATCCATCCTAAGAATAAAATGTAAGCCCATCATCTTGAGAACAAAGAAGTTCTATATGAAAGGGTAACATCCTACCTTAAGGGGACAGTTCTTACACTAGTGTATGTCATCTGTTAGTACCCCTAATGATGCATCTAGGTTCATTACACCATAGTGATACTATATCTCTAGTCCGAGACACTCTATGATATATATAGAGATAAAATAAGTTGAAGAAACTATATCAAATAAAGTAGATACTGTAGTAAAGGCTACTAGAATAGTACATTATATCGTAGATGGTTCTGCTACCTCATCCTCGGGTATCAGCTATATGTATGCAGCTAAAATAATCCACAGACTTATGAAAAAGATAGACTACCATGATCATAACTGCTATGTTAGAACTACTGGTGATCAAGGGTGTGGTTTCCATGGTCACAACCTAGTCCGCAGCTAGAACTATCAGTGCTATTCCAAATCCCTCCTGATGTGGTGTAAAATAACACGCTCCTGAAGGTGGATCTGGTGTAGATCCTTTTACACTCAAAGCTGGTGGAATGGTCCTACAGAAACATTGAAGATGCCCCATATAGATATAAGACCAACACTATATTAGGTCTCTATCACACTAAGGATTTGAATTCCCCTGTCATTCACACTGATGACACACTTTAGAGCTATCAAAACGGATACTCTGGTTGTCACTACCCGGACAAGAAACCTCGAGGGAATGCTTCCTGCCACTAGAGGAACTACTGGACTGACGTGACAATGATTCTTTAAACCTAGTACTATTTCTATCCCTCTAGTTATGCTCAATTATAAGAGCCTTATTGACTATTTCAAAAATTATAGGAAGGAGAAATACATTAAACTTCATACGAATGGAGTACTAGAGCCCATCCTAAAAACTTTTTGCACGTGAAAGCTCAAAATCAGATAGAAGTGGTGAAAATCACTAAAAATCCATGAAACACACTAAATAATCCATAACTGATATAGAAAACTACTCGATATGTCTAAGCTATCTGGATCTATCATCTCTCAATGTCTGAGGAAAGAACAGATCAGAGAAGGTAGTTTGGAAATCAACCCATAACATGCCCTGATGATGACCAAACTGGGTAATCACATCCCACAAATGCTTGGACAAATCTAAAAAATGTATGTGGAAAGCTTGACCCTTCTCTCTGGAGGTGTCTCCAGATGATCAAAGATAGATATGGTGGCCTCTATCTGAGACTCAGTCGCCTGTGGACTTCCATCCTTAGAAAAGGTAGGAGGATGTTGCTGCTGAAACTCATGAGACAGATCCGCCATCATGGGTGCAAGATATGAAGCAGAATGTATGGATTACATCAGATGTAGGAAACTATCACGAACATAAGAATTGATGTCCAAATTAGGTACAATAGGTAATGCCTCAAGTGGAACTCCTAGAGGTAATACTGGTAGCTCAGGGCCCACCATGTTTGAAGAATGGGTGTTTCCACCTTCCTGGTATAAAATATGAGGATTCCAGGGTGAAATTGGTCTAAAGATACCAATAACACACCTCATAAAAATATTATAAGTAAATAGATAGCGTCAATAGAAAAATATAAATGTATGAAAACTCACTACACAATGCATACTACCCAAACAACCTTATTAGAAGACTAGGTATTGGTAAGTTATCAAGTATAAGTTTCATTTCATTTTAAATTTAATTATCATGTTCAACCTTTACCTTTCATAAACACGACAAGGTGGGATAAGGATATGAAACCATTTCATTTTAGATTTCAAGATTCACTTTATAATGGATAACCATTTCTGGTGAATTAGTGCACATACACCTATCACTAGAAACAACACCCATTTATTTATAGTATAATGGTTTGACTCAGTAAATTACTCTTCCCAAACCATGAGGGCTCATACACCTCATTAATTGAGACATTCAATCACTCAATCACAACCAAGAGTAATACATGTACATGAAAACTATCACAAAATCACTCAACAATCAAAAGAATACAAGTCAATCCAAAGAATTTAAATGCACCTATATGGCGTAGAAATATGCATGACATGTGAATTCTAGGTGCCTATAATAATGCATGCAACAATGCTCCTTGACCTCATATCATCAGGATAAGGATGAATGAAAATCTTCAAACATAGTAATTATTAAAAACTCCACACAACATGTGCATCAGCCAATGGTGAAACAATATCAACTATAATAGGAAAAAGAATAACAATAATTATAATATAGGAAACTTGGTTTTTACCCTGAACATGAGTTAGTGATGCCCAACCTCGACTTCTGACTCTGTCCCAAGCATTCCTAATCTCTAAGATATTTCATTAAAATAGAAAAGTAAGAAAGGAAAAATTCCCTAATACCACTTTGTGACATCCCAGACCCAGATTTAACTTGATAGGTTCCCTGAGATCAGTGGGCCACATGGCCTCAAGCACATCTCCCTGAATGCCATAGGTTTCTGACAAAAAACGAGGGCCTAGGGTGTGTCTATGGGGAGACTATGAAATCATTTCCAAAGTGACACAAAATGAGTGAGAGTAAACATAGGTAAATAACATAATCAATATAAGTAAACAGAAGGAACAACAAAAAATAGAGACAACAATACTAATGACTGAAACCATTGTAATAACATTTAATAACAGATGATGATATGTCAAGTAATAGAAAGATGAAAAACATGGATACAAATAGTATACATAACATGTTCCACATGTCATAAAGTAAATCAAAGACAATTTCAAGCATCCCAAAATCCAACTCGGTCCTCTTATATCAAGCTCTATCATAAACAACAAGAAATAAAGTATTTGAACCTGTTTGTTTCCCTTTTTCAACACCTGCAACCATGTAATCTACCCTAAGTACCAAACGACACTAGAAGAGGGTGTGAGTTAAATCTCAGTGGTCTACCACCAACTGTTTCTATAACATCTGGCCTGTGTAATAGAAATGTAATAGTGTGCAGACATGCATATATAAAGTAAAGAAGTACAATTTAACTAAATACCCAAGTACCTACTTCAGCCTTTGGATGGTGCCTAATCCTATAACCAATTCATTAATTATGAATTTACCAATTTAATTTTATAGTTCATGAGATTCAGATCTAACACAAACATCACCTCCTGATCGTATAAATTGTGAAGGTTCCATGATGTAACAAGACAACCATGATCAATGATATTTAACAGTGAAGTCCCAAGGAAATAACCAAGGTGACGTAGACCTCATGGGTTTCTAACTTAGTAATAACTGTAGCCTATCACAGGGTAAGAGTGTAATCGTAGGATCATAGTCCAAGCCATTCCACAATGAGGTGCCTATTGATACCATTTTGATCAACCAATGTATAATGGGGCTGAGCATAGATAGGGTCCTATCAGATCTAACCATAACACCTAATTGTTAATTCTGGATCTAAGGAGTGTATCTGAGGCACCCTATAATAATGTGGAGGGATCCCATGATGTCATACTAGGAATCCAAGAATAGACAAGGATTGGGATCTAGGTGGGTATCGACCTATGCAAGCTATATCCTTGAATCAGAATGGGGTTCCTGAGTGCTCATGGCATTCTCTGATCAAAATCCAAGGAAAGCCCAAGTTAGTCCATTCCTATTTTATTATGAATTCATGTAATATTTCATTCGGTTCAAGTATTTCCTTTCATTAGTGGGATAAGGTCAAGTAGCATGCAACCATTTTATCAAGTCATTTGGTTCAATCCTTACCTTTCATTAGCGTGATAAGTTCAATTAGCATGCAATATTTTTATCAAGTCATTTAGTTCAAGACTTGCCTTTCAATAGTGTGAGAAGGCCAAGTAGCATTAAACTATTCATTTAATACATTTAAGTCATATTCCATAATTTAAGGTTTCTTCCTATATCTTTCATTAATGTGGAAAAGTGTTCTATGGATATGTAACCAATAAATCATTCACATTTAATTATCAATTTTAAGCACTTAAATTAGACATGTAAAGTGGTACACATACATGGTACTCTCCATTATGCAATTTATAATATAATTTAAGCCGATTAATATAGAAACACTTACCCTTAGAGTGGTCAAGCCAAGGAACACTCGAACGATGGCGCAAACATGTCAAAACACTAAGTAACAATTATGACATAACCTTCAACATGGATGGGTTGATTAGTGGTCATAACTACCAAAAATTAATCACATATTTGGAAAGAGGATAACCATATAGTTTTAATGATTATAAACATGGCATAAAAATTCTATAAATGGAACCCAATGAAATCGGTGGACCTTAAACAACAAATCCAAAATTAGCAAACTTTAGGGATGAGTTATAGTCCACCCACCTTGGGGTTGTATGACTCTCCTCCTCTGATATTGTCCCTTGATTTTCCTCATAGCAGAGTAGATATAATAAAAAGAGAAAAATTCTCATATCTCAATATCTCGGTTGAGAGAAAAAGATAAGTAGAACGACTCAAGAGGACTTGGGTACTTACCGTTACACATCCAACATGATGAACATATGCTCGATCAGTTTCCAGATGAAGGATATCTCTTGATTCAAAGGTTAGATCTTCAAAAAGTCTCAAATTAAGAGAGAAATAGTTTAGTCCAGCATAAGATCATATCAGGGAAGATGGGGAACACTTAATATATCATTAAGGGAAATTTGGTAAATTTGACCATGAAATTTCTTTTACACAGTTTTTCTGCACAGTTTGAAAAACTAGGTTAAAACCGTGAGAGGATTTCTAAGTAGAAGGGAACATTGCACAATTAGGCCACCTGTCCATGCACAAACTGTACGAAGTGGTTTTTTCTACATATTAAAATCTACACAGTTAGCCAAACCGTATGCCAACCATGCACTGACTGTGCGACCTACCCATATTTCCCAAAAAGATGGGTTCTAGGATCCAAACATTCCCTGAACACCCCTGAGATATATACTTACCCATTAGGCATCCATAATAAGTCTAAAGTATATATTTAGACTAAAATTTAAAGGATCTATACCTTAGTAAAAAATTGTGTTCTTTTAATCTCCCCCCTTAAAATGACTCATCCCTGAGTTCACCTTACAATCTTAGAGAAAAATTGTCTAAGAGAAACTTTGGCCATTGGGTAGGTACGTCGGCATCACTCTCCCAAGTCTCATTATGTACTTATCCTTTCTATGATAACACCTATAATGGAGGGACATAAAGGCCTCATAGATCCTTTTTTATAAATACCCAAGATTGATGTACACGGAAATTAAATTTCTTTTGCAGAATACTTAATACATGACACAAATAGATGCCCAAAGACCATATTAGTTTAGTGTTTTTTAAACTCGGAACAAAAATCTTCTAATTTGGTGAAAGATCTTCAACATATCCCATAAATATCTTCCCATTTTGTTTTCCTACAAAAAACCTTTCTTTATATCCTGGGGAAAAGAAAACATAAAAAGGGTGAGCTCAAATTTTCAATAAGTTTAAACATGGAGAACATAAAGTAAACTATATACATTTGAATGTTAAAACTTGAAAATAAAGTTTAAACATAAAAATCATGAATCATGAACTAAATATTGACAGTTCATAAGGAATAGATCATAAAATAACATTCACCATGATGGAATAAAATTGGAATAAAACTTGTAATTGTGAAAAACTAATAAACACATAATATGTTTTCCATATTAGCCAAGGCATTGATTTCAAGACCATCATAGTGGATAAAGTCCATTACTGAACTGGGTTTACTTGCCGTTCTAGCCATGTATTACTAAACCTCATTTAGTTTCCTTTCTATTCATGTTTATATCATGAGATATAAATATTTACCCAATGAATTTGAGGGAGATATAGGTCCCACCCATTTCATAATGAAATCATTCTTTCTTGTTCCACAAAACATAATGCATTCATCATAACATAACCCAGGAAATAAAACTAGTTTCTTTAAATATCATTCCATCATAAAAAAAGCCATATAAAATAAATGGATTTCATAAAAAAAATCCATAAGAAATCAATGTAATAATAGCGATAGAAACATAACCCAATTTCATATTATATGGGAAATAATTTTTATAAAACACATGATCTTCACTCCTGAGGAATATATCCTTTCTTCTTCAAAAACATTTTCCTTTTTTAAAATGCCGAGTAATTTTAAAAGAAAATAATTTAGTTGAAAATACTCTTGAAAATGTGTAGAGTAATATTCATGGAAATAATGAATTATAAGTATTTAAAATCCATTAATACCATACAAGTTAAAAAAAATAATATTCTCATACATTTGTTGGAAAAGTCCAAAAGTACCTTGTATGGTAAATATAAGAAAGATTCCTTCCAAACCATGTAGTAAAAGTCAAAATGGGTAAAAATGAAATTAAACATATATAGAATAATAGTAAACATTTAATGAGAATATTTTTAGAAAACATGGAAATGGATATTAAATATACCCCCATTAAATACTTATGTATACACAATCTCAGATAAAAACGATATTAGCAAATTTATCCCTTGCCTTAGGTCTGATATGATTTCGTATGTATCCAAAACTCCTTTATATTAATTTAAATAATGTTATTGATTTATTTAAAAATCATAATAATTTTTATGATAACATTTATGATCACATTTTCATCAATGTTTTAGTAACATTTCATTATTACTCGTTATTCGAGTATTAACTACTTTATGTTCGTATGCATGTTTTTTTTCAGATAAGTTCTTATTACTATTTTTAGGTTAAAATTATAGCATTTATATAATTTTATTTTTATAATATATATCATATTTATTCATTCAATTCATTTATATGATCATGGTTTAATAAAGATTATGTATAATGAATCACATCACATCATGGAGACGGTAAGTCGTACGTACGCACAAGCGATGATATCATTCCCATAATTTTGGAATGGTACTGAAGTGTATAGTAACATAAAATTAGTATAATGTTATATTAATATTCTATAGTTATTATTTCTACCATTATTCCAATCCAAGTAAGGTGGTGCTGAAAAAACTGATTACACCACAGCGTGGAGACTGTAAGCGGTACATATACAGACATAGTGATTTCATTTTTTATAAGATGAATAGAAATTGAAATAGGGTTATTCTAAATTTATAATAAAATATCAGTATATTAGTGATATTGATGTTATTAATTTATAATTAAATTACTATGGAAGAGGAAGTATAAGAAGAAATAAATTTCAAAGAATCGGTAGAAGAGATTACCTCGATATGCCTCCTTTAAATTTATTATTAGGGCACTAGAGTTGGTCATTTGAGAAGACCAACATATCTAGAATGTAACTAGGAAAGTTGATAAGAGAAATGGGTAGGGGTTAGCTGAGATTCAAGGCTTAAAATGGAGCGAAGAGGAGAGGGAGGAGGTTCTATTTTATAATTAAGGTGAGATTACTTTTAGAAACCTCAAAAATATTAATTTATAATAAAATCAATCCCCACTTAAAAACCTCAAAAATATATAAAATTAGAATATGAGATGGTTTAAGGTTGTCATATCATAAAACAATAAATTTTAGACAAGTGTTTATATCAATTTAACCATTATCATTTTCATTAATACTTTTTTATTCTATTTAATTTTAATTATGGTAATAACAATCTAAATTTTCAATGGTTATAAATATTTACTTATATGGTGTTAATTGACCACAAATAGGTATTTTATGAAATTTTAGATCTTATAATTATCACTTTGTAATTTTAAAATATTTTTATGATTTTTAAATAATTTAATAAAATTTTATTTTTATAAAATATCAATAGTGTCAATTTTTGAACTATTCATTTATTTGACTTTAAAAGAAATCTACACAAAAGATAAATTCAAAAAAAAATATTTAATACACTCCTAACATCTCATAGTCACCTATAAATTTTTTGGAGAACTTTAATTAGTTCATATGATATTTCTTTTAATATTTTCAAAACCATTTATTTGATATTTCTATTAATAAAATAATTTTTACATCACTATTGTGTCATCATTAATGATAATTAATTAATATCTAGAAATTATAAATAAATTCACATGATGTATATAATTTAATTATCTTTCTATATAATATTTAATTTAGAAGTTTTATGAAGTTTACCACTAAATTAAAATTATTACACTTATAAGATATAAGAGAGTGACATGTTGCCACTTTTTTTGTTTTAATAATAATTAAAACATTTTCATGGAAAAAATTAAATAAAACTAATCTATTCTAACACTAAGGTGATATGGGTTTAATTTTATTCATCTAGTAGAATTTTAGTAGGTATTAGGGTAATTTTATAATATTATTTTTAATATTAATTACTCGATTTACCTTTAACTATGGTAATAAAATAATTAGAAACGTTACTATTCATAATGCCCAAAAAACAAATGTAGGCAATTAAAATAATTTTGATTACTAATTAAAAATATGGAATCAATTTTTCAAAACTAAAAACATAGATTTTGCAGTAATTAATTTAAAATTAAGCCAGTTTTCGAAAAAAATAGGATTTTGTATAAAAGTTAAAACATTGCAAACAATTGAAATGTTTTACATATGATTTCAATGTAAAATTAATTAAAATGAATTAAATTGTATCAAAATATAAAAATATATTCTGTTTATACTTTAAAACTGTTCAATAATATATTTTAATCATATAAATTATTTCGATGACAAAAATAGTTTTCAATTAAAATTTAGTACATTTTCACTATTCTTCCAAATATGAAAGTTATAAAAAAATATAAAAAATTAATACAAAGTAAAATTTTATATTACTCTTCCAAAGAAAAATTTTATTTTGTCAAATTTAACTTAAAAACGTGTCAAAAACTATATTTAAAATGGGTGCGCCATGAAAAATGGTAAAACTGCATTTTTTGTAAAATACTTCTTTTATCCAAAAAATTAAATTTTTTATTATATCTTGTTCTAAAAAATACATAAGATGGATTTTAATTTTATAAAATTATAAATGTTATTAATACTATTCATAAAGGCTCGTTTATATCCCAGAATATTATTTTAATAATATATCATTGTTTAGTGAAACTCGGTATTGCGTACAATGCAAGCCATCGAGGAGGGTTTCTCTTGCGTATATCACAAGTTAGGAATTGTGTTCTGTATACTACAAGCTAATATGGTGTTTCATATATTGCAAGATCAGATTTTTGTAGTGTAAAACATAAGGCATCAATGAAAATAAAAATAATCTATCGCATAAATTATCAGGGTGTCACATTATACCCCCCTTAAAATGAATTTCAACTTTGAAATTTTTTAGGGTTATAAATTGATTACTAATTGAAATTTTCTTTCATGGAAACCCAAATTGTAAAAAGGAATAACAAAACTTCATCCTAAAAATTAATTTTAGAAACATACTGGTTACCCAAAGTAGCTCATCACTATGTTTCCACATAGGATAACATAGGTGGGAAACGTGGATATGGAAGAAAAATCTAACCATCAAGTTCTGATGGATAGTGATAGAGAATAAGGTTTGGAGAAAGTTAACTATCAGAATGACATAAATCTACTATGATTTAAGGGAATATATTATTCATCAGATAATAAGGTACTAGGGTAACATTTTTGGTTTTAAGATATTTTTCTTAATGTTGATGAATTTTTACATGAATAGAAATACTTATATGAATTTTGTACAATCTCACTATTGGACATTCCCTGAACAATTTCCAATTCGTTAATTATTTAATGAAATGGAGTTTTATTTGTCATTCTTAAAGTTTTATAAGATCATGTGGTAGAATAATATGTTATTTCATCTATCTCAACAAAAAGGTTAGAACATGTTATCAATTATGCATAAGAACACCTATAGTGTGATAACACATTAATCTAAAAAACATAAATAAGAATATAACTTATATTATCCATCAATGGATAAAATTACAATCCTTCCAAAAACTAAAAATATAAAACATTAGATATTGGTAAACTTAATCTACTTAACATTTGTCTCCTACATCTCATTTGGTAATTCTTGGTTGTCACATTCCAAACATATGAATACCTCATTCATGAATTCTCTTAAAACATGGTAATGAAATAAATTACCATATAACCTTAGTGAAATAATACACTCTTTAAAAATTAACTATTTCCACATACCAAAAATTCTATATACTCAATCCATGATATCACTTTGTCATTATATCATTCATGAGCTTATTAATACTATCAAATATCTCACTATCTCCTTATCCCTCATTATGTGCATATCATGTGCTTTCCAAAAATACTTCAATTACCATTCATGGTTACCAGTAAGATATAATTATGGAAAGATACAATGGAATAATACATAGATATTCTAAGATTCCATAATACTATAAATGAGATTTCACAACACTATTTTGGAATCCCATTACATAAACACTTAATCATTCCACCACTTTGTTTTCATACTCAACATCACCAATAGTGATCACATGTAACTTACCTTTGTCTCTTGACTTAAAATGCTACTGATTTCAATCATCATTAACCCTTTTATTAGGGCATTGGTTAACATAATTCCCCATTTCCGTGCACTTTTACCATTGAAGTGTTGGTGGTGCATTCTCTGTAGTCTTTTATCCATTCACATCATCAGAAACCTTTTTCACATTACTTCAGCACTAAACTACTAGATGAACTTATTTTACACACTTAAAACATTTTCTAGTACCTTTAAGATAATATCTACTATGATTCTTTCCACACTTTGATCATAAGGAAACATTTCTCTTCTTTTCACCATTGTTTTGAGATTTTCTATTGAACTCCATATTTTGTATCTTGTCAAAACCATGAGATGGATATTTAACACCATCATCTAGTTCTACCTTGATAGCACAACATACAATCTCTTCATATCTACTAAAGTCTCTTATAGCTAATTCACTTTAAATACTTGGATTTAATCCACTAGAGAATTGATCAACTTTACTTTTAGGTTGTATGATGAAGCGAGAGGCATACCTTGAAAGTCTTGTAAAATTTTCCTCATATGTACCAACAGATTCATCATAATTTTTCTCAATATCAAGTAACTCCTTTTTCATATTTGTTCAAATAATATGAGGGAAGTACTTATTGAAAAATAAGTTCTTTAACTCACCCCATTCTATGGATTCAATTTCATCTTGCTTCCTTGTATTCTTAATTAGAGTCCACCACTGGTTTACTTAAACTTCTAAATGATAGAAAACTAAAATGAAATTTTCATGTTCCAAACTATGTAGGTTGGAATATATATTATCAATAGTACTAATCCACCATCCATCAAAAATTGGATTAGAAGACCCACTGAAAGAAGGTGGATGTTGCCTCATGGAAAACTCAATAGAATGTTGTTCCCTTGTTTGCTCATTTGGGAGTCCAGAATGATTCATAGCTTGTGTAAGTATAAAAAAAATATTTTTCATTCCATATCCCATGAAATTTGGTTGTTCACGAGGAAAATCATTGCATTTCCTAGTGCATTTATCATTAACACGGTTCCTTCAGGTTCTATCCATTGTCTAAAACCCAAAAAGAATAGTGTGAGATACAAAAATCATAATATGAAAACAACATAATCAAGGTGGAGTACTTTCAATATATATTATCTTAGGTTTACTCCTAGGTTATTCATGATCTTTACCATAATTAAAGGACTGTAACATATAATTATACTTATCCTCAGGGACATTACTAGACATACCTTATAAATATCTCGAAGGATCTCACAAAAGGTTTTGAATCCTAGTTTACAAAGGTTAACTAAACCTTCTCTCTGATACCAACTGTAGAGAATGAATATTTAAATACATGGACATTACATTTATTTTTCATAATACATAATACATGACACAAACAGATTCCCAAATACTGTATGATTTTGGTGTCTTTGGAAACTCAGATCACAATCTTCTAACTTGGTGAAACATCTTCAATATCTCCCATAAAGATATTCCCCTTTTGTTTTCCTACCTAAAAACTTTATTTATATCATAGGGAAAAGAAAAAATAAAAAGGGTGATCTCAAATTATCAATAATGTTAAAAATGGGGAACATAAAACAAACCATATACATTTTAATATAAAAACATGAACATAAGGTTTAAACATCAAAATCTTGAGTCATGAACTAAATATTGGAAGTTCGTAAGGCAGAAATAATAAAATAACATTAACTATAATAGAATAACATTGGAATAAAACTAGTAATTATTGAAAACTCATAAGCACATAATATAATTTCTAGAGTAGCCAAGACATTGCTGCCAAGACCATCATAGTGGACAAAGTGCATTATTGAATCAAGTTTAATTGTTGTTCCAGCCATGTATTGTTGAATCAAATTTACTTTCAATTCCATCCATGTATATCTTAGGAGATATAAATATTTATCTAATTAATTTTAGGGAGATATAGGTCCCACCCATCTTATAATTAAATCATTCTTTTATTTGCCACAAAACATAAATCATTCAACATAGCACAACCCAAGAAAAAAAGGGTTTCTCTAAATATCATTCCATAATAAGAAAGCCCATATAAAATAAATATATTTCATAAAAATTAATCTATAATAAATCAATGTAATAATAGGGATTTAAATATAACCCAATGTTATATTAGATGGAAAATAATTTTTCTAAAACACTTGAACTTAATTCCAGAGGAAAATATCATTTCTTCTTAAAAAATATTTTCTTTTTTCAAAATTCCAAACAATTTTAAAAGAAAATAATCAAGCTGAAAATACACTTTAAAACGTGTAGAGAAATGTTCATGTAAATAAGGTTATATGAAGATGTAAAATCCTTTCATTCCATATAATTTAAAGAAACATTATTCTTGTACTTTTTCCGGAAAAGTTAAAAAGTACCTCGTATTGTAAATGTAATAAATATTACTTCCAAACCATGTAGTAAAAGTAAAAATGGGTAAAAATTACTTTAAAAATACATAGAATAATAGTAAAAATTTAATTATAATATTATTATAAAACATGGAAATGGATATTAAATATACCCCCGGTAAATACTTACATATACAAAATCTCAGATAAAAAGGAGATTAGAAAATTTATCTCTTACCATAGGTCCGATATGATTTGTATGTATTGGAAACTCCTATATAATTATTTAAATAATGATATTGATTTATTCCAAAATCATAATCATTTTTATGATCACATTTATGATCATATTTTCATCCATTTGTTAGAAACATTTCATTATCACTCGTTATTCAAGTATTAACTACTTTATGTTCTTATGTATGTTTTTTTTCGGATAAGTTCTTATTAATATTTTTAGGTTATAATTATATAATTTAAATAATGGTATTAGTATAAAATATATTATATTTATTCATTAAATTCATTTATTTAATCATGGTTTAATGAATATTATGTTGAACGAATCAAATCACAATATAGAGACAGTAAACCGTACGTACGCACGAGCGACGATATTGTTCTCATAATTTTTGAATGTTATTGAAGTGTATAGTATATAAGAATTATTATAATGTTATAATAATCATATATATTTATAATTTTCACTATTATACCCATCCAAGTATGGTGGTGGTAAAAAAAAAGATTACACCACGACAAGGAGACTGTGTGTCGTACGTACGCACGCGCGGTGATTTCATTTTTCAAAAGATGGATAGAAGGTGAAATAGGTTTATTTACTATTTATAATAAAATATCAGTGTATTAGTGATATTGATGTTATTAATTTATAATGAAACAACTAAAGAAGAATAAGTATAAGAAGAAATAAATTTTATATAATTAGTAGAAGATATTACCTCGACATGCCTCCTTTAAATTTCCACTTAGGGACCAAGAGTTGGTCTTTTGAGAATAAAACAACCTCTAGAATGTGACTAAGGAAGTTTAGAAGATTAATGGGTATGGTTTTTTTGATCTTGAAGGCTCAAAATGGAGTGAACAGGAGAGGGATGAGATGCCCTTTTATTATTGAGGTGAGGGGCACTTTTTGAAACCTAAAAAATAATAATTTATAATAAAATAAAATCCACTTAAAAACCTGAAAAATATCTCAAATTCTAAGATGATATGAGATAGGGTTATAATATCATCAACTAAAAAGTTTTAGACAAGTTTTTATGTCAATTTAAGAATCATCATTTTTATTAAAACTTTGTTATTCTATTTAGTTTTAATTATGGTAATAAAATTCTAAATTTGTATTGGTTATAAATTTTTACTTATGTGGTTTTAATTGTAAAAAAATATGTATTTTATGACACTTTAGATCTTATAATTATCACATTTTAATTTTTAAATATTTTTATTATTTTTAAATAATTTAATAAAATGATATTTTTATAAAATATCAATAGTGTCAATTTTGACACTTTTCTTTTATTTGAATTTAAATAAAATCCCCACAAAATATAAATTCAAAAAACAATATTTAATACACTCATAACATCTCATAGTATCCTAAAAAATTCTATGAGAACATTAATTAGTTCATATGAAATTTCTTTTAATATTTTTAAAACCATTTATTTGCTATTTCTATTGATAAAATAATGTTTACATCACTATAATGTCATATTAAATGATAATTAATAAACCTATAAAAATTATAAATAAATTCACATGATCTATATAATTTAACTATATTTATAGTGACATTTTAATTTATAATTTTTATGAAGTTTATCACTAAATTAAACTTATTACACTTATATGATATAAGAGAGTGGCATGTTGTCTCTTTCTTTTGTTTTAATAATAGTTATATCATTTTAATGGAAAAAAGTCCATAAAATTAATCTATTCTAACCCGTTGGTGATATGGGTCTACTTTTTTTTCATAAAATAGAAATTTTAAGGTATTAGGGTAATTTTATAATATTATTGTTTACCCTTAATTACCTGATTCACCTTTCACTATGGTAATAAAATAATTATCAGATTTACTATTCAAAATTCCAAAAAAATCAAAGTAAACCATTAAAATAATTTGAAACTAATTATTCTAAATATGGAACCCATTTTTCAAAATTAAAAACACAAAATTTGATGTAATTAATTCAAAATTAATCCCGTTGTCGAAAAAAATGGGTTTTTGTTTAAAAGTTAAAACATTGCAAAAGATTGATATATTTTTACTTATGAATTCAATGTAAAATTAATGACAATAACTTAAATTTTCTTAAACTATAAAAATATATTCTATTTATAATTTAAAACCATTCAATAATATATTTTAACCATATAAATTATTTTGATTAAAAAGTTTTTTCAATTAAAATTTATCATATTTTCACTATTTATCAAAACATGAAAGTTATCAGAAAAATATAAAAAATTCATCCAAATTAATATTTTATATCCCGATTCCAAATAATAAGTTTAATATTTCATATTTAACTTATAAACGTGTAATAAACTAGATTTAAAATGGGTGCACCATCAAAAATGGTAAAGCTGCGTTTTTTTGTAAAAATACTTCTTTTATCTGAAAAATTAAATTTCTTCTTATATCATGTTCTAGAAAATACATAAGATGAATTTTAATTTTATAAAATAAACAATATGGTTAATACTATTCATAACAGCTAGTTTATATTCCATAAAAATAT
Organism: Viscum album; assembly: GCA_963277665.1. NCBI lineage: Eukaryota > Viridiplantae > Streptophyta > Magnoliopsida > Santalales > Viscaceae > Viscum > Viscum album. Next base: position 942,333,336 of record OY728138.1, read on the forward strand.
TTTAATAATATATCATTGTTTAGTGAAACTTGGTATTGCATACAATGCAAGATATCGAGGAAGGTTTCTCTTGCGTATATCGCAAGTCATGAATAGTGTTGCATATACTGTAAGATAATACAATGTTTTGTATAGTGAATGATAATATTTGGTGTAGTGTACAACACAAGACATAAATTAAAATAAATAGAATTTATCGCATAAAATCTCAGGGTGACAGATTTGTGCTTCGATCCACGATGCATACTGGATACTCCTCAAAGCCAACATCAGCATCTAACTCAACTTCCTCAAAATCAAAAGTTTGAGACATATCAACATGACACTAGAGAATCTGTGAAACATGAAATATGTTGTGCATGGCACAATACCTCTTAGGTAGTATCAACTGATAGGCTACCGACCCAACTCTCTCTATCCCGAACCAAATATGATCACCATCAAAACTAGCACCCAACACGGTCCAAGACAAGGCCTAAAGGGTGTTCTCGATCCCCATAGGCTGGAAAAAGTTCCTGGGTTTTATAAAATGAAATTTGGGAATGATTTAACCAAGATTATAAACAATAAAACAACAAACAAGTCCAATATAACAAATATGGATTTCTCAAAACACACCATCTTTTACAATAATTCAGAATTGAATTACATAATTTAAAACAATTCTAAAAAACTATAACAAATGAAGAAACCAAAAATGGATAGCCCAATAACCTTCTCATGGAAAGAGGCACTACCCTAAAGCCATCTCCACAACAATACATCATGAAGGACCACTAAAATCCTGAACCATCGGTACATAAATATGTACCCAAACCTACGACAAAAATACCAAGTCTACATACACTGAAATGTATAAGTAGGATGTGAGACAAATCCCAGTAGGATTCCAATGGTTGGATAAATATTGAATAATGTACATGAAAATATTGACCCTTATCTCTAGAGGTGTCTCTAGATGATAAAAAATAGATAGGGTGGCCTCTAGCTAAGACTTCACAGCCAGCAGACCACCATTCCTAGAAAAGGTAGGAGGATGTTGTTGCTGGAACTCATGAGTCAGATCAGCCACCTTGGGTGCAAGTTGTAGAGAACCATGAATAGACTGTATCAAATGTTGAAAACTATCATGAAATTGGGCATCAGTGGCCAAATCAGGTACAATAAGAGGTTCCTTAAGTGTCACTTTTGGAGGTAATACTGGTAACTAAGGGTCCACTATGTCTGGAGCATGGTCGTCACCACCTTTCTGGCATATGATACGAGGACGTCGTGGTGAAATTTTCCTACAAATTCCAAGAACATGCCTCATAAAAATCATAGAAGAAAAAATATAACATCACTAGTAGAAGATGAATGTAATAAAACTCACTAGCCAAGGCATACTACCCAAACTAACAGCTTAGACAACCAGGAATTTGTATGTTCTCAAGTATAAGTTCCATTTCATTTTACATTTAATTATCAGGTTTATTCCTTTACTTTTCATAAACATGGAAAGGAAAGATAAGTATGTGTAACCATTCCATTTTAGATTTCATGATTCACTTTATAATGGATAGTCATTTACGGTGAATCAGTTCCCATACACCTATCACTATAAAAAACACCCATTTATTTATTTTATAATGGATCGAATCAGTAAACTACTCATCCCAACCCCTGAGGGCCCATACACCTTATGAATTGAGACATGAAATCACTCAGTCACAATCAAGATTTATACATGTAAAAGCAAACTATCACAACATCACTCAACAATCAAAAGCTTATCAAGTAATGAAAAATAGTTAAATGAACCTATATGGTATGACAATATATATGACATGTGAATTCTAGGTACCTATAATGATGCATGTGACAATGATCCTTTCCCTCATATCATCGGGCCAATGATGAAATAATACCGTCAAACAGAGTAATTATAAACAACTCCACACAACATGTGAATCATCCAATGGTGAAATAATATCAACTGTAATGGGAAAAAATTGAACAATAACTATAATATAGGAAACTTGGTTTTTACCCTAAACATGGGTTCACGACGCTCAAGTAGGGCTTATGAATAAGTCCCAAGCATTCCTAATCTCTAATATATTGTCTCCAAATAGTAAAGTAAGGACGAAAAACTCCTATGATCCCACTTTGTGACATACCAGACCCAGATTCCACTTGATAGGTGCCCCGATCCTGGTGGGCCACATGGCCTCAAGCACATCTCCTTGAACGCTAAAGGCTACCCACTAACAATGAGGGGATAGGGAATGTCTGGGGAGAGACTATGCCCTCATTACCAAAGTGTAGAGAAACAGGTGAGAGTAAACATAGGTAAATAGCAGAAGAAATATAAGTAAACAGAAGGCGCAATGTAAAATTGAGACAATATAAATAATGACTAAAACAACTATAATAACATTCAACAACAGATGATCATATGTCATGTACTATAAAGCTAGAAAATATGGATACAAAAAATAGGCCTAACATGTTTCATAAATAATGAAGGAAATCAAACACTATCCCAAACATCCCGAGATCTAACTCGGTCATATTATTTTAAGCATCATCCTAAACAATAAGAAATCATGTTTTTGAAGTCGTATGCTTCCCTTTGTAAACACCTACAACCATGTAATCTACCCCGAGTACCAAACAAAACCTGGAGAGGGTGTGAGACAAATATCAATGGGCCACCACCAAAGGTGTCTATAATGTTTAGACCGTGCAATGGGATTGTAATTGTGTGCAGACATGCATATATAAAGTAAAGTAATACAATATAACTAAATACCCAAGTACCCGCTTCATCCCTTGGATGATGTATGATCCTATAACCAATACATCAATTAAGAATTTAACAATTTATGTTGATAGGTCATATGGGGTAGAACCAACACTCACATCACCTCGTGATAATATAAATAGTGAAGGTTCCAAGATGTAACAAGGAAACCATGATCAATGATATTTAATAGTGATGCACCAAGTTAATAACCAAGGTGATGTAGAACTCAAGGGTTGCAAACTCATTAATAAATGTAGCCTATAATGGGGTAAGAGTGTAATCCCTAGATCATAGTCCAAGGCATTCCACAACGAGGTGCCTGCTAAGTCCAAGGTGATCGACCAAGGTAAACTGAGATTGAGTAGAGATAGGGCCTATGAGTTGTAACCATGGCACATACTTGTCAATGATGGGTCCAAGGAGTGTATCCGAGAAATAATATACTAATATGGAGGGATCCTATGGTTTCACACCATGCATCCAATAATATACAAGGATTATGATCTTGGTGGGTATCAACCTATGCAAGCCTTATCCTTGAATTCGAATAGGGTTCCCAAGTGCTCATGGAATTTTCCGATCAGAATCCAAGGTGAGATCAAGTGAGGCCATTCCTATTTGATTATTAAGTCATGTAATATTTTATTAGGTTTAAGACATTCCTTTAATTAGTGTTATAAGGTCAATTATCATGCAACCATTTTATCAAGTCATTTGGTTCAATCCTTACCATTCATTATTGTGATAAGGTCAAGTATCATGAAACCTTTTTATCAAGTCATTTGGTTAAGCCTTGCCTTTAATTAGTATGGTAAGGTCATGTATCATTCAACCATTAATTTAATCCATTTAAGGCATATTCCATAGTTTAAAGTCCATTCCACTACCTTTTATTAATGTGATAAGGGCTGCTACAGATATGCAACCAATTAATCATTCACATTTAATTATCAATTTGAAGCACTTACCATAGGCGGGTCAAGCGGTATGAATAAATGGTAATCTTCATTATGAAATTAAAAATATAAGTCAATCTAATTAATATATATATTCTTACCCTTAGAGTGGTAAAGCTAAGGCACACCCAAACAGTGGTGAAAATGTGTCAAAACACTAAACAACAATTATTCCATAACCTTTGACATGGAAGGGATGAAGTTTTCATCATAACCACCAATAATTAATCACATATTTGGAAATAGGATAACTATATAGTTCTAATGATTATAAAAATGACATATATTTCTATAAACAACACCAGATAAAATCAGTGGGCCCCACACGAAAAATACAAATCCACAAACTTTAGGGTTGAGTTATAGACCACCCACCTTAGGTTTGTATGAATATACTTCTATAGTATTTACCCTTTATTTGGATTATATTGGAGTATATCTAAGAAAAATAAAAAAAATTCTCACACCCCAATATCTCGATCGAGAGAAAAAGAGAAGGAGAATGACTCAAGAGGACTCATGTACTTAACGTTAGACATCCAACGTGATGAACGTAAGCTCTATTGGTTTCCAGATGAAGGATATATCTTCATTCCAAGGTTAGATCATTAAAAATCCCCAAAATTGAGAGAAATAGGTTCATCCCGCATAAGATCAGATTGGGGAAGATGTGGGTGGATTAATATATCATTAAAGGAATATTTGTAATTTCACCAAAAAATATCCTATGCACGGTTTGAAAAACTGTGCACAAATCATTTAAGGTTTCATGGGTCAAAGGAAATATTGTATGGTTATGCTGAATAGATATGTGAAAACCATGAGAAGTGGTTCTATTTGTAATTTTCAATCTGTACGGTTATCCAAACCATGTGTCAACCGTGCTCTACCTATGAAACCTGCCTAGATTTCCCAAAAATATGGGTTCTGGGATCTGAAACTTCCCTGAAAACCCCTGAAAACTATACTAACCCATTAGGAATCTATAAAAGGTCCAATTTAGAAATTTTTACTGGAATTTTAAGGATCCATACTTGAGTGAAAAATCATGTTCTTACACCTGATGTGGTTCTGCTATTTTATTTATATTTGGATGTTTCCACATATATCATTGATTTGTTTTATCTTTTCTTTGGGTAAAATAATTCCCAATTTATGTTTCTTGAAGCCTAAAAGATATTTTCCAGCCTATGGGGATCAGTAATTCCCTTCAAGCCAGTGGAAGACCAGTTTGGATACCGACCCAGATGGTATTATAGGTCAGTAAGTTACAATTAGTAACCCTAAAATCATTATAAAGTAAAAGTACATATTCATTATCAAGGGGAATAGAGAAGTCTAATTTTTATCTTTAAAATTATTACTAGATATTCATAATTTCTTTAATAATTATGAAATAAACTAAACAACTTTACTAAACTACCGAGTTAACAAACAAAAATTAGATAAGAGGAAGAAGAGAGGGGAACTGATTTACAAAGATATTTTTTTTCTTAATTTGGAATAACCCACTTCACTCATGAAACCACTCCAACCAATAAATGAAAGAATTCAAAAGGTTATTATTTCTTCATGGTCATCCTTAACTAATACTACCTAAGCCCATAAATCATTTTAGCCAAGGAAATCTAACAAAACATAGAAGCAGTATGTTATATCTCTAATGTGATAGGGGTTCTTCCCCACTCCCCACTATCAAGATGGATCCTATCCTCCAGTCATCATCACTCTCTCTAGGTGATTAAGGAAATGTGATTAGAATTAATCAAAATGAAATACAATTAATTTAATGTATTAATAAGAAATAGAAAATGTAAATCATGATATAAAAATCCATTTTAATTACAACCTACATACTCTATGAAAATATCCACTCATGGTCAATTTTTCATTAGCCATGAAGGAAATAGAAATCATTGGACATGTAAAAAAATAATTAAGTAACATAAAAGTGTTGAATAATTATGAAATAAATTCTCAAATTTATGTTGACATCTAATTTATGAATTACAATGGTATATATATAAAAGTAAAAAGACAAAAAGACAACCTATCTATAAAAAGTTTCTGGTGGTTAATCTAGTATCACTTTTTCAGCCTCCAAGTTACTGATCATTTATTTTGATTTGTGTTCTTCATTGTATTTTACCTATATTTCCCATGGATAAATCATTCTATGAAGAGTCATTAAAAACCAATACGATCTTACTAGGAAGATATATTTTAAAATTCCTTAAAGGCAAGAGAATAATATTTAATAACATGATGAATTGGAGTTCCATAGCACGGTCAACAACACTACTACACAGCCTTCATTATTTTGAAGATTCTATCTCCCCTAAAAATCCATCTAGGATTACCCCTATGAAACATGGTAAATGAATATGATGAAAATTCTTTCATAGATTTAGAAAACATGGAAAACATGACTCCAAAAATCATGAAAAAAATCCATTCCTTCTATTAATATCAGTCATTGCTTGAATTGTATCTTCCTCACAACACATGGATGTATCTCATCTTAAAATCATTCAATATAGAGACATGTGAATAACCTTACATCATTCCCTACATATTACCTATGTGGATAGGGAGACCCATACTATAATGTGCATGTAGGTATTGCGGAGTGAAACTACTTAGAGTATAAAATCATGAAACTACAACCACCCATGACATATAAAGACACCCACACTGCAACAACCTGAACTCCATACTAGTCTAACTCCATTATCCACTAGAGTTCAACCAAATGACTCATTAAATGTTCTCTTCATGCAATCTTCTATCCTCTATTTATACAACGAAAAAATAAATCCTGATTATACAATGTGTTCGACATTTTGTGAAGAAACCTTATGTAGACTATCAATTATGTTTACATGAGATTATTTTTACCTTTTAAAATCCATCATATTACCCTCACATACTCCTTTATGATGTTTAAATAGTTCTAAACTTAGAATGAACCTGTTTTTCACAACACATAAATCCATGCATATAATTAAGCCTTCAACATGAAAACATCCACGTATTCCGATACATTTATAATCTCATGTAACATTGATATAATGATTTCATAATAGCCTCATACTGGACCTACATCCATGACAAAATAATTTTTTATACCACAACTCCATGTATCTTTGATCACTCTCATGTATTTTCTTCTTCCATGAAGCACATGCATACATGAATTCTCTCTAGACTTATTGTGGATTCATAGAAGTCCACCAAAGTAGTTGTAGTATCCCATAGTGATTTCAACTTCCTATAATTTGGTATTAATATCCCCTAGTCAGTGATGATGACAATTTATCAGTGTTTGATGAGGTGTTCAGGTGATGGTAGTAGTGATATGTTCCAAGTACTTAATTAAACATGTTATAAAACTTAGACTTGGTAGAAAATATCATGAAAAAATCTTGAGAAATAAAATAGGAAATATTATAAAAAGATCTATTTTTAACCCTTGAGGAAATGTATGTGGACTGTTTTACAAAACTCATGTGATTATTTTATCAAATAATCTCAACAAAGTTAATTGTGCTACACCATTAAATCTATGGGATAGTTTTTTAACTCCTCACATTGAGCAGTATGTTTTTCTTCATTTTTTACTAAATATTGAATACAACCTTGATATTTAAGGGGGATTCAATATTTATTGATATTTAATTTATTAAATTAATATTTTAATGATTAAATAAATAAATTTTTACTTCACCATTATATCTTGATTGAGGAGTTTACCTAGAGGTTCAATTTTTGTGAGAATCCATATTTTTGATAAAATTTTGGAGATGTTTTAGGAAGGATGTTTGGATAGTTACATAGTTATACAAACTAAACAAACTAAACATGTAGTTTTTTTAATGATGTGAATAAAGCATGTTTAGTTTAATGACTATGGGAAACTCTAAATTTCACCCATGAATTCTATGTTTTGGTGAAATAAAGATTTAATGGTTAAATACATGGTTAAGGTAACCATACATGCTAAACATGAATGAATAATAATGTTATGAACTTTTACATTAAACCATATATAACTCTTCCAAACTACTCTATAATTATCTTAAAACATCTTGGGTGATTCCATGGAATTCATAGGATAATTTGGGAGGTATCATTTTTTAATTACTTTATTGGATTGTTGGTGTAGATCCAAGGTATAAAATCAAACCATTATACGGTGGATTCAATACATTCTATGATATTAGTTAATCTATTATCATTTTTATTTATTTTGAATAATTTTTAATAGACATAAAATTTATGGAATGTCCTATTGCGTGTTTTGGGTGTTGGAAGTTTTAGGAGGTGATTGGAGAAAGATATAGGTTTTGTTAGTGCTAAAAAATTTAGCTGGGATATAGAGTTTTCAACATGGAAATTTAAGTTATGAAATTAGGGATTTCACTATAGTGGAGGAACATATCTATTTTTGCAGTGTCATGGCATAGAGAATATGCCACAGTCCTAGTTCATGGGATTCTAGAGATAGTTATAGATGTTGGAGCTTTGTCATGGAATGACGAGTAGTGTCATAACATGCATGGTCTATGGTTTATATTATGGAAAAGGGAAGCTATCATATGTAGGAGGAGACTCTTACATGTTTTATTATCATTACAAAGTTTTCATTTCCCCATTATTTGGAAACGATGTATAGGTTTCAGTTATGTTGTGACAATATTTTAGGGATATTATGAGATTTTCCATGGATGAGAATCATAGTACAGACATGCTTGTTGTGGAATGGAGATTTATGGTCAAGTTTAAATGGTAATAATCAAGTTAGGCATCATTAAATTAAGTGTATAGTCTTGGTTCTATTACTATTTAGTAATATAAATTTATAAATTGGACTAAGACTTGAATGAGTTAGATATAAGGGGATTCACATTGTGTTTTTTGGAGCGTCAGTAGACTCGACCTAATATGTCATGACAAGGGTTTATCATTCCACAATTTCCTATTTTTATATCTAGATATAAATTGGAAACCCCTTATACATTACCCTATTTAATTTGAATTATCTTGAATCAATGTTGACCATTGGTGTGTTTCTATAGACTCTTAGGACCCCTTTTGTAGCACACTCAGTTTCAAGTAAGTGACCCTTCATTTATGTATTTTAAGTGTATAAATTGTTTGGGTGAATTTGTGAGGGTTTGTAAACCTTTTTGGAATGTATTTGGAGATTTATCAAGGTGAACGGTTATTATAAACCATATATATTCTATAAGAAACCATCACAATGAGACAAAGGCTAAGGGGAGGGCGCATGAGCAGGCCCACAATTTTTCTAACCGTGCGGCCACCAAGTAGAAATCATGGAAATATGGATGATGGTCTTTTGTAAATATGTCACATGTTTCTCTAAAAATGCAATGAAACCATGTGAGGGTGCTCCTTGAGGTAGTGTCTGGTGCATAGTTTGCATACATTTTTCTGAACCATGCTGTGTTTAAAAACACGATACACAAAAAGTGGATCTAGGTCAGGATTAGCATTTAACCCCTCTTTCTTGCACTATTTTGACACTAACATGGGATTTCTATCTCTCAAAGGCTAATGAATCTTTATCCATTAACATGTAAGCAATATATAGGAATTTTATAGTGAGTTTAAACTCAACTATCATGTTAAGTCATCGTTTATGGTGGTTTTTGTTGGTGTTCCATATATCTACTTTTATCACCCTCTTAATTTCATTTATCTAGTCCTAATGTGAATAAAAATAAGGTTTTTATGATAAATATAATTATATTTCAATTGTTTGATGATAGGGGAAGATATATAAGGTATGTTTTTGGAGTTTCAACCTGGTTTCATTCGCATTTGAGTACCGTTCTTCATTTTTTCCATAAATTTCATGGTAGATGGCTTCACTCTCGACTCGTATATTTATAATTTTAAGGATTAGTTTAAAAATAATTGTTTTTATTGAAATTTATTGTGAATTGGTTGTGCAATTTATTGATTAGAACCTTCTTTTGAAATAGTTTACGGGGTTGTTCAATATTTGGTATTCTAGACAATGGTGAATTCGGTGACCTGATTTTAAAATGGTGATTTGGTTTTGATGTGTTGAAAATGGTTTTAAATAAAAGGATGGTTTTAATTATAGGGATTATTGGTAAAATGGTTTTTAATAAAAGGGTTGGTTTTATTGAAATGGTTTGTTTTTATGATTTTCAATAAAAGTGTGGTTTTATTGAATTGATTGAATCGTTTTGGAAATGGTTGTATTGACATTTGATATGGATTAATTGGTTAAGATTGTGTGTAATGGGATGGATAATGGTTGTGAATTACCACCATAAAAGGTATAGATTATGTATATGAAGTTCCACCATAAATGGTGAAACCATACTTATATGTTGGTGTGTGTGGGTGTGAGTGGCTATGTGATGTGTAATGGATAATTCTAATTAAACTCATGAAATGGATGGATGACAAATTTAGTTTCTTTCCTTGCAAATTTGTTTCTTTTTGAAAAATGATTTGGTATGGAATTATTTGTATATGTGATAAATTTTTACTCACCTATTCTTTGGAACTTTGTTTATTTTGTAGATATCATTTATTGGGACACAAGAACAGGTGAAGTAACATATTTCTCTAGTGGTTCTTAGTGATACATAGGATATTTTTTGGAGTTAGATAATAAATCTTGTTGGAGCTTTGGAGTTCTGTCATGGGGCCTTTGGGTTTTGATTGGACATGTCTTACACTTTTCATTTGACTATTTTTTAGTCTTTTTTATTGTACTATTTATAGTTGGTATTGATATCAATGTTATTTATTTGAGTTTTCTCTCACTTATATCATGTATCATGAAGTGGTTTATTTAATTATGACATGTTTGGTTGGTTATTTTATTTTCAATGGAGAAATCATCCCCCAACTATTGATGAAGCCGTCGACATTTATTTTTACCCTTTCACAACATTGGGATGTCACTTAATGTTATGTAATGTTCGACCACCTTCTCAATCCAATGGGGAGGGGAGGGATGTTACAAGTGGTATCGACTTGATAGGTCTTTTCCAAACAAGTGGTCTTGGATTTTATATTTATTTTGGGTTATTCCTTATGTTGTGTTGCTAAAAACGATTAGGATTTCTAGGATTTAAAATGTAGCGCATAAAAATATAAAGATAACCTTTTTGTGATGAACTTCAAGTTACCAAATATTTAGGTACATAAGTGTTTTGGAGATACTTATTGGATTTGGAATCTCATTGTCATGGGTTTAACCAATGATACAAGAATGAAATTCATTAGAGAAATGAATACCCACTAGGAGTGTATATTTCATTTTGAGTAATGATGTGGTGAAATTGGATTATTTTTGATTTTTTTTGAAATTGGTTTCAAATATAAGTTTATAAAAAGATAATGGTTTTAATATTTCGAAAGAAGTGTTATTTTTAAAATAAATTTGATTTTTTTAAATTGGTTGAACATTAAAAAGGTTGATTTTGGAAAGAATCGTTTTGATAATATGATGTGGTAGAATTTGAAATTGTTAATCCTTAAGTTGATAAAGAGTGAGAATTATGGTGTTTATTGTTTATATAGAAAATAGAACCGAATAGGCATCATGGGAACCAATAGGAAGAAGCTACTGAGAATGTGGATGCACTTGAGCCATAGGTAAACAAATAGTAGGTTTGGTGTATTGTACAATATTTTCAAACTGTTAACACATAGAATAAGAGGGATTAACCTAGGCTAGTGGATCACTCTATCCAGTTACATAAGTAAAATCCACTCATCTTTCTGGAGATTCAGAACCAGATAAGGTAGAGGTTTGGATGAATTGGATGAATCATATATTTGATTTCACTGGCACACCAACAGAGTTAAAATTCAAGCTAGTGATTTATCTGTTGGAGGATCCTTCATTCTAGTGGTGGGATATAGATTTTTAGGAAAAATTAGAACAAGGACTTGTATGGTAGGACTATGACGAATTGATTAAGAAAAAATTATATCCTCAAACATTTAGAATTCAAATAATTCTGAATTTATTCATCTTGAAGAAAAAAAATATTTTCTTATATAATAAGTGGATAAATTCATGAATTTAGTGCCCTTTGAACTCAATGTTTCTACTAATGCATCCTTGAATGAACATATATTTGAATTGAGTGTGGGGTAGGAGATTCACTCAAAGATTGTGCTTTGTATTAAAAATTATAAAGAGATAATTAATTGAAAGATGATGGTAGAAAGGGACATCTCAGGAGATACGGGAGAGGAAGTACATTGATGTATATGGGAAACAATGGGAACTCTAATGCTAGGAACAAGTAGAAGAGGGACACCTATTTTCAAGGGGGAGCATAACTTAGAATCAGATGAATGGATTAATAGATCTTCTTCCAAGACCCAAGATCAAAGATGGATGCTTAAAATGTGGATATCTTAGTCACATAAAGTGAGAATGTATGAAACCACCTATACCATGACATAATTAAAATAATATGGAGCATCTTCCGTGCTATTGCTATAGTGTTATGAGTTCGAGTGTTAGGGATACTTATGAAGTTTCACATGAATCATTTTTTTTGATGTGATGAGGGAAGTAGAATACCAACATTAAAATTAAAAAAATATACATGGTGACTCTAGGAATACCATGAATCATCAGGTGATCTAATCTCAATAGGGTAAAAATTTAAATGTGGCGTGATAAATAAATTTTATAGAGTTGAAAAGGTTATGGTGAATGATAAATAGGAACAATCGATAGTGAGAGGTATGATTCTTTTGAATTCCACACTTATACAAGATTTAATTTATACAGGTGCATCTCATTACTTTATTTCTTCTCATGCTATTGTTTTTATGAGTTTGAGTGTTGAGATGACACCCTCTCTGTAAAAAATTAAAACTCCTCTTGGTCAAAGAGAATATTGATCCTTAGTATATAGAGAATGTTTTATAACTATTGATAGAACTGTGTTAAAATGGTATTTCTCTATACTATAAATGTAAGCCTTTGATATAATCCATGTATGGATTGGTTGATAATGTTTAAGGCTCACATTTATTGTTATACTTTACAGGTTAGTTATAAAACTAATGATGGTTATGAGAATATCCTGAGAGGGAAACAAAATGTTAAAATAGGTTAAATGAGATTGTTGGAACTAGTAGTAGGAATGATCTTATAGCAATTTATATATTTGACCATGGAATCAATGGAATACTTCAAGAAAAAAAGTTTTCAAATAATTGTTGATCAGTTTTAGGATTTTTCCTAGAATTTCTTAGGGTTTCCCCAAAAAAAAAGAGAAGTGGAGTTTACAATTGATCTTATTATGATGACCAGTCCTATCTCACTGCCATCTTATCGGATGGTACCAAAATAATTAAGGGAATTGAAAGTCCAGTTGGAAGAGATAGAGCGTAAAGGCTTTATTTGGCGAAGCATGTCTCAAAGTAGGTGATTTTTGGAGTTCGAGGCCAATGACCATGTTTTCTTGAGGGTTTCCCCTCATCATTAAAAGTATATATTTTACTGAAGGAGTAATCATTCTCTCTAAATCTTTGGTTATTTTGAGGTGTTGTATCCCACTGGTGACATGGTGTATATGTTGACACTTCCAACATGATTAGACCAGATTCATGACATCTTTTATATTTTTTATATCCATAGATATCTTAATGTTAAATCCTATATTATTAATTAATGATATTTGGATATCAAGGATTTCAGGATGATTGTGGAATGGTTGATCAAAGTTCATTATCCGTGAGAGAATGTGTTGCATGGGTGAGTCACTCCCTTAATTTATTTTTTTTGTGGAGGCATGGGGATTTATAGGAGAGAACCTGGGAATGTGGGTTAGATGTGCATGATAAATATAATGGGATATTTGAATCTTTATTTTTTTTGGTGATATATATTTTAAACTTTTGATGATTTAATTGAATTTATATTTTCTTTATTGTTATGTTTGGTTAATTGTGTCATATTATTTGATATGCATCTCCCATGGAGTGCTTGGCAGGTAGTGGATGTGTTTTTTCCCGATGGTTTTGGTTTTGATTATTGGGGATGAGAATAATTTAAAATGTATCTAAGATAATGTATTGTACCTTTATGTCCCAATACTTTATGTTTTTTTGAGTATTGTATGTGTAAATAAAATATTACAAATATAAAGAGATGCTATTTGTTTTGAAAATTTCAACTGGGGGTAGAAATTCATGGCACAATTATTCTTGTTGATACACTCATAAATTATCTATAGTGGAGGTGTAGATTTATGGTTTATGTATCATAGTGGGGAGTAAATTTCATAAATTGGATGCATGGGATGATATAGATATTTTTTTCACTTGGGGATTTGTCACATAATGACATATTGTGTCTTAATGTGCATGATTTGAGGTGGAAATTATGAAAAAAATGAAAGAATATTAAAAAATGAGGGTTCTTATATATGTTTTGTTCATCCATAAAAATTTTACCTTTTCCAATTCTTTGGTCATAACATATAGGATTTATTTTGGGAACAGTGGTATTCTGGGGTTTCTTGGGGATTTTTCAAGAATGAGAATCACGATACATGCATAATTATTAAAACATGAGGATTTATGGTTGAGTATTAATGGTTTTTACTTGGGTATATATCATTACATGAAGACTTTTATAAAAAATCTACGACTCTTCAGTCATATAAAATTGGAAAATTTATTGAGTCTTGAATGGCATAGATATAATGGGAATCATGGCATGATTTCTATACAGTTGTTGGAATTGGGCATCATGATGTGATTTGGGTCTATGATGTCATGAAAATATATTTTTAAAAACAAATATAAATTAGTATCCCTTGTTTTATCTATTTACTTTTAATTTTATCATATCACCAATGATAGAGGTGTGTTTTTGGTGGCTCTTGGGACCCATTTAGCGACCTTTGAACCCTATATTCATATATTGAGAATACATCCTTCTAAGGTGATTTTTTTTCTTTATTATTGGTTTCATCTATTACATTCATTCATATAGGGTTGTGGTGGTGGTTATGTGATGGTTTTAGTGATCATTGATTGTAATTTTATAGGTATTGTTATGCTTTAGATTACTGAGGTTCCCTTTCATGATTTTACCTTTGTGATAATCTCTTAACCTCCTTTTTCCTTCACAACAATCATCAAAGAAATAGTTGAGGTATGGGATTTAAAAACTCTTCTTATTTTAGTGTATAATGATAAATTAATGTGTGATTTATTTCATTGGGTGGATTATTTAGATTAGTATAATAAATACAATGAATTGGACTAATTAGAATGAGGGGAGTGGGGTAGATCATAATTTTTTACTTGTTTATATGATATTGGTCATGGTATTGATACCCATTCACTACTATTGATGAAAATCATGATGTAATTAAGATTGTGAGATATTTTTTATTGGGTTGTTGGAATAAACTCTCATTAAATTATAAATACTTAATTTTTGTATAAAACAAGTTTTGTGTGAAATTTTGAAATTTATATATTGATGTCTATAAAAAATATGTTTCTTTAATTTTAAATAAATTTAAATGAATTATATGGAAGTGTAATGTTGATGGAAATTAGTTCGATTTATGTTTTTTTGCTTGTACCAGTTGAGTGATTATTTTGGGTTTAGTTATTGATAGTTGTGGGGGATGGTATGTGCTGATCACATAGATGGTTATGGGATTTGGAACATATTAGTAACTGAAGAAGTGATTATTTATCATGAGACATGTTGTGGGTTGGTTTTGTGGTGGTTGGTTAATAGTAGTTATTATTTTTTATTACCTAAGGGAATGAATTTCATGGGTATTGATGTAGTGGATGTTTGTGTGACATGGGGATGGTTTTTATTTCTTGGAAGCTATATAAAGACATTATTTATGGAAATATAGTAACAATTGTGGCTATAATGTAAGTAACTCATGACTATAATTGGAAATGTTGATTCTTGAGATGAATGGGTAAATTGAATGTAATACATATGAGTAATGGATGATTATTTGTTTCCATTAAATATGGAATTTAATTTAAAAATGGACATATATATTTTTTTAAATAAAAAATTTAGAAATGGTGTAATAGAATGACTAAATATGAGTTTGTGAAATATTTCTATGAATATTTTGTATGGGGAAGTGGGATGGTTTGTGGAGATGTATTTGGAATTGATGGAAGTGTTTAAAAATGATAGTATTCTGATGATTGTTGTTTGAAATGATGTTTTATTTATGTGAACCATTTATAATGAGGTTTCATGTGGATATATATTATTATTTATATTTTTTTTATTTCTTAACGAACCTCATCAGAGTTAGAGAACCTTACCGATGACTATTTTGTTTAGGTTTTAGTTTTTTCTCCCACATCTGCATTGATGGTGTAATATATGAATAACTAATATCTCTTCCCTAATATCCCTTTTAGGTGAGGTTCAATGGACTAGTTATATAGATGTGGTTGTGATACATGGTGGGGATCTTGCATGGTAGAAGGTTGAAATGAGGTTTATTACTTCTATTTTCACGATACTATAAAAATATAGACATGTGTTAATATTATGATACAAGATATATATGTGGATATTTAGTTGTAGATGATGTTATGGTTTGGATGGACTAATTCCAAAACAAGATGATGGACCCTTTGTGAGTATATGATAGACAAGGTTATAGTTTTTTCCATATCAGATGTGATGGGTTTGGTATGATGTGATGCAACCTAATTATGAAATGGATGAAATAAAAATATATCTGAAGTTAGGACATAAAAGTGAAAAAATAGTGGGGAAGTGGTTTTGGATTAACCTAATTTTTTATACTTTAATTGTTTTTACTACACATGGATATGTTATTTAGTTAGTGGACCTCTATAAAGATCAATGGTAATTAACCTATTTGGTCTTTGTTGGTTTTTATATTTGTTCACTAAAGCATTAAAATTCCTCTTAAAAACTTATATGATAGGTATCAAGTTTCATACTATAGAGGATACATGTTATTCTCTCACAAAAACATGTTTTTTTCAAGTGTCCAATGAAAGTTTGGATATTTGGATAGAAAATTCTTGCTCGGTGATGTGGTTAGAGTCACTGCCCAAGTGTTTTATTTGGTACCTTATTTGGATAATTTTAAATGTCTAAAAGCTTCAATAATTGTGAGATTATTATGAATTTTGTTTTATTTCATATCATGTTGTTGATTTTGGGTTTTATTTATGAATTTCTAAGATATATGAGGTAAATTCCTCCCATTTTTATATTTTATACCCTTGAAGTTAGTACCCTACATAGGGCCTATTAGATTCAGTCCTTGGGGGCCACTCTCATATTCAATATAGTTCCATGAGTGGTTCCTATTGAAGGTGTTCATGGTATAAATTATGATTTTATTTTTCAGGATTTGCACAGAATCCTGATTTTTCTTGAAATTTTATTTTTACATGTAATGAGGTTTCTTAGAATTTATTATTTATAAATCCATTGAAATTATAAATTAAAAATATCTATTTTTAATGGAAATAATTTAATTTTTTGATTGAAGGATAATTGAATTATTTTTCATCGGTAAGTGATTATTTTAGTGGAAAATGGATTTTTGGATTGGAAAATGGATTTTTTTATGAAAAAAACCACAGATAAGGGTCATATGATTGAAAATTATTTAGTTTCAATTAATTTTAAAATTATTTCATTGTGTGTGAGTGGGAGAAACATTTTTTTTCATGAGATTTGTTATTTAAACCTCTATGATTCATTTATTGAAAAGTGGGCACATAGATATTGTGCATTAAAGGGATAAGAATTTTGAATAACCAGAGATTTATGAACACTCACACTCATTTTCATTTTGAAATAGAATTTAAGGGTTTTTAATATGATCAAGTGATTACTTTTTCTACAAACCGGAATCAAGCGAGTGATGACTCATTTTCGGTTTTGGAAAATGAAAATTTAATCCATGGAAATATCTAACAATAACATTATTGGATTATGATATTTATTTCCCTTAAAATGAGTATAATTTTAGGGAGAAGTAATTTTCTATATATTTTAGGAAAATATGGAGTTTTTTGGTGATTAATTCAAGTAAATGGGGTGATTTTGGGGGAACATGTGAAAAAAGGATTTCTCTAATATAATATTTTTTTGAAAAAAACTTTTTGTTATTATACTAAAACCAGCCAAGTGTTATTGTATTAGGGACTTGTTGTATCTTGTATTTTATATTAATATAAATACTTTATCATTCATTTATGTTTTTATAGAATATGAGTTATGATATGATAACAAACACCTAGAATATTTGTATTATTAATTTATTCATGATTTCTGATCATCATATTGGGTTTTCATCACATGTTTAGATCAGTTTGAATAAGATCACTTATATAAAGGTATAATTGATCAATCATGGGATATAAGTTTTTGAACATTTATTGATATTTATAGGTGTAGAGCACAGCAAATTGATTGTCAAATATATGTAATTTGTATTTCTTAGTGAAAATTTTCTATTTGACCATTGGTATCAGGTTATAAAAAATGTTCCCTAAATAGAGGTTTCTTACTTTGAAACCTATATAAATTTATTTGAGAATTTATCTCAAAAGAAGGTAATTGGTTGTGAAACTAATCAAGAAGAGGTATCTTTTTAACAAAGATAAGACGTGTCTTAACTTATAATGTGGTATAATATCGATCCCCTTAATTGAGTTTTGAAAATGTACATGTCTATTACAATATTATTACATGTGTTTTGATTATATAAGATTTATTCAATTGATTAGTTGAGAAAAATGAATAACATATATGAGATTAACATTATCCGTGTCCCATGCTTCGTCTCAATGTCAAGTAAAAATTTATCAAGCAAATAGAAAAGTGATAGATTATATCACACCAACCCCATTTTAATTTGGTATTTAGGACATGTTTCTTGAAACCTCTCTTAGATTATACTTTTGTATGTGATTTATGATCATTACCAAATTAAAAATTTCTATTGAGGTCATTTATAAGATAGTGTTAATTGGAGTTTGAAACTATTATGATTAGTTCAGGTGTAAAATTTTCTATTAAAAATAAAAATTAGATTTGTGTTTTGTGAATTTAATATATTTAATTAAATAGTTCATATGGTTTTATAATATAATTAACAAATTATTATTATTATTATAACATAAACATGAGTAAATGAAAAATCCTAAGGAGGATTTGAGTTCTGGCATGGACTATTGGGATTATGAGGCCCATTATATGAGAAATATTCATAAGAATTATTAAAGTGGAAATTTTAGAAACTATATTAATAGTTTTATCTCATTTTGAGGCTTATTAAGGAGCCAACCAAGATGGTTTATGACTTAAAATAATTTTAGAGTAAATTTAATGCTAAAAAAAACCTTTGAAGGATATTTATTGCACTGAATTAGGTTTTCTTTAGGATTATATTCTTTTGATGAAATTGAATTTTCCTATTTGTATAAATATATAGTAGAAAGGGTTTAGTCATTTTAATATTTAAAATAAAGAAAATATTATTATTATAGTTATTTTTCTTCCCTATCTAAGAGAAAATCCTTTAGTTTTTCTCATCAAAGAGAGTTCCCTAGTTTTCTTTATACAAGAGGTTATTAGTGTCTTTATATCCATTTAGTCCATATTTTACCTTTTAGGACTGATTAAAATAACTTATATAGAAAAAAGATCCCACAAATGTGTTTGTGATTAACATTATCTATGGATACTAAAGAAGATTTTAATTCACCAACTCAAGATTAATGTAAATATTCTATATATTTTTAAAAAGTTTTATTATTTTATTATTTTTTATTGTATTTTCGATTTATTTATTATAATTTGTGATAGGAATTACTATTATTTCCACCATGCACAAATTTGTTTTATAAATCTTAAAAAATAATAGTGGTATTAGAGCCATACTTGATAAATGAAAACTACATAAACTAAATATTAGTGTATTGTATATTCTTATTATATAACCACACTATTAAAAATATATTTAAGACTCACATGAATCAATTATAGAATGTTTTATGTAGTGATTATTCCTTGTTAAGACAATTATAGGTTAGTGGTATCTTATTATCCCATGTATTCAATATCACATTCTCTGTTATCTAGTTCAATAGACTTCTTAAGAATGATACATCATTGTATTCTATAAAATTGACGTGGAGAAATATTTTTTTCTTTTTAATACGATTAATGTCTTGAAAATTGTATGAGATAAAAATGTAAATGAATTAACTAAAATGAATAAGATATATTGATTGTGTATATGATACATACTTTTGAAATAAGGTGCATATACTCATTTAGAGTATATATATGGTACATAAAACTCCAATGGAGAGACTATATATAAAATTATTCATTAAATATCTAATTTTTAGATCTATTATAGTAAGAATCTCATTCTTAAAGAACATGATCAATCAAATAGATGGGTTATGTACATGAAAACATCACTGATTTATCTTGTGTGAGGAGAAATGGGTAAAAATTATCTTAATGTTAATTTTGGGTGAAATTATACATGGAAACCCAATTTGATTAGAATATCAAGGAATAGTATTTATTATATTAATGATATGAGTTTGGTAATAAGTTTCTTATTAAAAAATAAAAGAGTTTTATTAGTTATAATTATGAAGAGTTTTTTACCTATCTATATATGCCTTATGAGATGAGCCTAGATGAGTTATGACTTGTAGAAATTTGGATATGGATTTAAGGTTTTTTAGTGGGAGTATATTCATTAAAATATCATATTAAATAATAACATACATGATACTAATAGTGAACCATATTTTGTTGTAGATATTCATGGAATCAATCAAACAAAAATTTATTTACAGAGGTACTTGAGAAAGTACATTTGAAAAAAATTAACTTCATTGATTCATTTCATAATTTGATAGTTTTTCTAAAACATGAGTTGAAATTATATGCTCTAGAGAAAGAAATATTCATTAAAACTAACTACAGTAGCCATTTTTCTCATAAGAATATTTTTAAGAAGTATATGAATTATTTTTTGGATGTAAAATGTTTTATTCTATATACCATGATTCCTGAGATTCATAAGAAACATGAATCAATATATCAATTCAATATAATTGAATTTCTTTTTAAGAAAAATCAATAGTAAACTTGAATTGAATGTTGTTATGAAACAAAGTCATTTTTTAGTGTAATATGTTGAAAGGATCCTATATTTCTTCCCATGTTCTCATGATATTTGGTCACATAAATAATATATAAAAACTAGAATTTTCTACCAATAAAGAGATGGATATTTATATGGGCATAAAATCATTATTGGAATAATTTAATGAGTTCATTAAATTTTTTAATATAAACCAGATTAGTTATATGATTCCCTAGATTCTAAATATGTTCAGATCAATGGAACAAAACTAGAATGATTACTCCATATCATGGTTATGAATAAAATAAAGTGTAAATTAATGGATAAAAAACAAGAAGGTTGAAATTTACAAGTCTCATATATCTTCATTGAAACCTATAAAAGTTAGTAAAAAAGAAGAATGGAAATGATTATTTTGTGTATAATCAATAATTAAAAGAGGAATAATCCCCAATACATGGAAATTCTTAAGGTGAAATTTAGATATGGTTTTAACACATCAGGTATCTATGTTATATAAATCAATATATATTTATCTGAATGAGGGGTACCAAATATCTGTAGATTAAAACATATTTTTGGTAAAATACAATTTTTTAGAGAGTATTGTAAGTTTATTATGGTAGAATTTGAAGAATAATATTTCAAGAGATCAATAGTTATTGTATTATCTATGGAAAAAGTTAATTAAATTCTTCCTAGTAGATTTAAATTATTGATATAAGTCTCTTTTTATGCACCATCAATAAATATAAATGGTCAGGGACTTTGTCCCTGGCTGAGCCTTTCTGGTATAAATATTAATATGACCAAATAAATTAAACGAATTCGACATATCATTGGAATTGTTTACTAGGATATATAAATATGAACCATATTAAATGACATCATAATTATGGATTATTTTATTTCAAATATTTATAATAATATTACTTATGGTAATTTTTTTTATAAATAATGACCAAATAATATTTTAAGGGTACAAGGAAAAGAGATGATAATTCATTAGAACTCATAAATTTTATTATATATAGTTTAATAAATAAAGTATGTCAAGCTATATTTTTTTACTTAATTACCTTTTTAATGGATTTGGTAGCTATTGGAATGCATATATTATAAAACAAAAGTATGAATATTTTTAAATGTTCACTGTTTTCAGAAATAACATCCAAAATAAATTTTTAAAAATAAATAAAACATTTCGATTTCATTTAGGTAGGGAATATTTGAGTCATAAATTTCTAGATAATATGGAAGATTATCATATAATATCACAACACACTCATCCTGGTACACTCTAATTAAATGTCATG
This sequence comes from Viscum album, assembly GCA_963277665.1. Classification (NCBI taxonomy): domain Eukaryota; kingdom Viridiplantae; phylum Streptophyta; class Magnoliopsida; order Santalales; family Viscaceae; genus Viscum; species Viscum album. Next base: position 942,355,606 of record OY728138.1, read on the forward strand.
TTTTAAATGAGAAATCAAACTCTGTTGTATATGGTTTGGTCAATAATGATTAATATAGAAATTACAATTTCATTTTGGGGTTATTATCTTGAAACCAATTTATTTATACTAAATCATGTTCCATAAAAGTATATAAAAAATACACCATATAAGGTATGGACCTAGAAGCATACCAAATTTTATTTCAAGTTGATTTCATGGTTTTATGAATATGTAAAATATATTTTCTTAAGAAAACTAGAACCCAAATTAGATAAATGTATACTTGTAAGTTATCTAAAAGATATCCGAGTTATTATTTCTATAATTCATCAAACCCGAAAGAAATTGTTTTAGGACAAAATATATTTATAGAATGGGATTTTTTTTCAAACATTCTTAGTGGTATTAAATTTTACCTTTACGAAGTTCAAGAAAAATAAGATGATTTTTATCCTAAGATTAGCATGTAATAAACATTAAAAATTTTATAAAATGAATAGAATTTTTATATAAAAGAACTATGAGGGTCTGATAGTTTTTATAATTAATACAAGTGATATAGATTTATCATTTTTGATGAAGTTGATGTTAGGGAAATATAATATGGTAAAAAATAATACCAAAAGGCCATTGTCTAGTATGACTAAAATAAATCACTAAATAAAATAGAATATGAAATGAAATTCATGTACATGAATCTAGTTTGGAATATGGTGGATCCACATAAAGGGATAAAAACCATTGCATGTAAGTGGGTCTTTTATAAAAACACTAACATGGATGATAGAATTTTTATCTATAAAATTATCTTGGTAGATAAATTATTTTAAAAAATTCATGGAATTGATTATATAGAAACTTTTTCTTCAGTGGGCATGATCAAATATATTCATATTATTTTAGATAAAAAACATATTATTATTATTATATTGAGATATATGAAATAGATTTCAAAAATAAAATTTCTTATGAGAATTAGTTCAAGGATGTATATATGATAATATCCAAATGTTTTGAGGATATATGAAATTTTTCTAAGATTTATAAGTTATAATGATATATTTATGGGATGAAAAAAGCTTCTCGATGTTGGAGTGTTGATCTTGATGAAGCTATAAAAGCGTTTCATTTTATCAAAACTTAGGATGAATATTTTATTTATAAACAAGTTAGTGGAGACATGGTTTTAATTCTATTATTATATATTGATTAAAAAATTCCCATCTAAAATGGAAGCCAAATGTTATAATCAATTAGAAATTTGTTGGGACATTTGTTCTCTTTAATATATCTTAGTAAATAAATGTACATACAATGTATGGAGGCATGTATAGATATATGTAAATAAATGAATGACATTGGTCAGAACATATAAATTAGTAAAGTGTTAAATTGGTTTATCATGGAAAAATATTGAAAGAGTTAATTTCAAATGTTTCATTTAAAGATTTTTTCAAATAAATAATTTACTTCAACATTTTAAAAATAATAATTCTTGAGTATGATTCCATATGATTATGATGTTGGATCAATACTATATTTCATGTTATGTAATAATCTTGATATAAAATATTCTTTATAATGATATTATATCACATAAATCCTAGTGAATGTCATTGGGAAGAATTAATGAATATTTATAAGGAATTGAGATGAAATACAGTTGTATTATTATTATTTTTTGGTGACACTGAGCTCACTACAAAGGGTTTCGATGATTTTATCTTCCAAAATAACAAAGGTGATTTTATATATTAGTTACAATTTTTGTTTTTATAGAATGGTAGAGCTATACCAAGAAACGTAAAGTCTATTATTACATAATGAAAGATAAATATATCACAAAATTTGATATGGATAAAGAATCTATTTGGATAAATAGGTTCATTATTGAACATGGGGTTATTTTAAGAATCATGAATCTATTTGAACTCTACATTGATAACAGTGGAGAAGTTGAACAAGATATGGTACTGAGGTCTCTCTAGAGATCCAAACACAATATTCATTGATTTTATCTCATTTGAGATATTATTGGTTGGGTGAATATTTACATGTGTCAAGTTTCTATAAAGGATAATATTATATATCCTCTAACAAAATACAATAACCAATGAAATCATGAAATACTCACAAGTTCAATTGTTATTATGTCGTACATGGGTGGCTGGATTTTGTGAAAGTGAGAGATTGATAGTGTTTTTTCTCTAAGGTAATTAATGTTTTGTTGGTTTAGGGAAAAATTGTATTAAGTAATTTATATTAGTGGAAATAATTTTTCAATAATTTATGGTTTTTCATAGAATATGTGATATGATACGATAAACCCCACCATAAAATATATATTATCAAGTTATTATTGATTAATGATCCTAATATTGAGTTGTGAGAATATATTAAGATTATTATGAGTAAGATCACTTTTATAAATATACAATTGACTGGTAATGGGATATAATTTGTCGAACTTGTATTTAGATTGACCCACTTAAATTGCATGATTTTTTTTGTCATATACATTCCATTGGTTTTATTTAAGTAAAAATTAGCTTTGGATCCATTAATATAATGTTTTCAAAAAAGTTATATACTTTTGGGGTTTCTTATATTGATACACATCTATATAGTTTTGAGAATTTATCTTAATATAATGTAATTAGGTATCAAAATAATACGATTATGATATTTGAAGAATCAAGATAGGATGTGTCATCCGAAATGGTGGGTTATGACATCTAATCCCTCAACAGAGTTTTTAATAAGTGCATGTTCAAGATAAGATAATTACATGCGATTAAATTATATAAGATTTAGTCAATTTGGGAATATAGAAATAGATATAATCTATATGATATTGGAATTATCCATGTATCATGTTAACCATAATGTTAAGCACAAAGGAGAAAATAAAATAGAAATATGGTGGCCCTGATCACACTAAAACCATTTATAATTTTGTTATTTGGGACATGTTTCTAGATACCATTCCTAACTTATGATTATTAATTTGATTCATGATCATTTCCAACTTTTTAAAAGACTATTTAGGTCACACATAAGACAATGCTAATAGGGATTGTAAACCTCAAGAAACAATTATAGTAGGTGAACATTATATTTTAATAAAACTATAATACAATGAAAATTTTAATATTTCATGGAAAAATTATAATTTTATAGGATGAAAATCAATTTTAAAATTAATTGGTCAAAACGATCCTAGAATGAATTTTTGAAAATTTCCCTAAGAAATAAGATTTTATTAATTATTGAAAATGTAGTATTAAAAAATTAACCATATTATTTATAAAAATGTTTAATAATATTTCTAATAAAAAATTTATAAAAAATAAATTTTATATAAATAAATATAAGATAATTTGGAAGTAAAAATAGGTTATTCTAAATACTATTTTTTTCCTAAAATTTTATTATGTTTAAAAAAGAATAATGTCTATCCATTCTAATTAATTAAAATAATAATTAATGATGAATGATTTAAATTAAGTTATTAGAATATATATATACAAATATAATAATTTAAATCCATATAATGGTGATTACTATTCATATAGTTAATATATGATCATCTTAAACTTGAAAAATGAATTTATTGAAAAACCATATTTCCACACGATTTTCCGGTTTTTTAAAGTAAATTATTCCAATTATGTGAATTGAATTTAACAATATTTATTAAATATTTTTAATAAGAATAAATAATAAATTTAATAAGTTAAACTAATTTTTTTTCATAATGATTAGTAAAAATATAAAAAAAATAATTAATGCGATTATGATTAAAATAGGGTTTTACGAGTTACTTGTGTTTGTGTTAAAATTAATTTTCCACACAAATAGAATGTTTATTTGCTAAATTAAATTTTATATTTAGAATTAATTGTTCCAATTTATCTAATAAGTTTCATTTTATTTTAGTCTTAAAGGATAAAATAACTTGGTTAAAAAAACTAGTTAACGTGGTGAAAACTAAAATGGAAAGAGTAAGTAAACTTAGAGGATAAGGGAATAAAATGTTTAAAAATATGTTTAATTTATGTGTTGGATGTTAATATCAATATTAAATACCTAAAAATAAATCATTTATAAATTTTTGTGGCACATGGGGTGAGAGTGACTTCCTATTAATAAATAGTTTCCCATAGTTTAAAAAATGCCACCACTCAATTATAAAAGGGAACTCGCTCCCCTCACTTCTTCACACCTCTCAAGATTTTTTTGCAGAAAAAAAATTATATCTCCCCAAAATACCTATAAAAATTATATATGTTCTTTTATTCTTAAAATACTAACCCTAGGGTCCTTAATAAAATATCTAAAGAAGGTTTCTCTAAGAAAATGTAATCATTTTAATTATGCCCTTTCTCCTTATTTATTATTTTACCACATTAAATTATGTATAAAAAAGTAAAATATAATTAAAAAGTATATTCCATATAATTAAACTCTTTTATGTTGATTTCCTAATATTTATCCATATCCTTATTCATTAAATGGAAAACAAAACCATCGCTTATGTGTACAATGGTCCACTGCCTCACAAACTAATATAATTTATTTTTCATCCCCAACTCACATGGATAGTCATAATGATAGAAATAATAAAGATGTATGATAAATAATAAATGATAATAATTTTAAAAAATTAATATGTAATTTAATTCTTACCCTTTCACCCATCAAGGAAATGGTATCGTCACTCGTGCATACGTACAACCCACCGTCTCCACAAAGTGATGTGATTAATTTTTTATGTCTAAATTTCATGAATATTTATAAAAATATGTTTAATTATTAAATATAAAATTTATAAGAGTAATAAAATTCCATATATTATGGAAATATATTCTATAAATTAGAAATATATATTTCACGATGAAACACACATTGGAAAATAAGGAAATTAACACAAAAAACAATAGTAATATTAAAATATTTGTAATGAATGAGTGGTAAAATTTTCTAATTAGATTATATATGATATTATAAATATTAATATGGTTCTTTTATCAATTAATAATAGTCTTAAAAAAATTATATAGTAGTTTAATAAATTATTAACTAAAGGGAAGCGTGAGATAGTTGATTTCATCTCAATTTCCATTTCATTGATAAATATTTGTTAATATGAACCTATTCAATTTTATGTGGTTTATATACTACCCCTTTGTTGTATTTAACTTGAATACATATTAATTCATTATTTTAATGTTTTATTTCAATTTTATTCTTTCAAGGGGTTATAATTTAAAACATACCAAAGAGGTAAGTCACTATTTTACAATCTCATTTTATTTTGGTGTTGATTATACATTAATTGAAGGAGTACTATCATTTACCATTCATAAGATAAAATATATTAGATACCCTATATATATTTAAGGATTTTATCTATGTTATTTTAACTTTTTTTCTCTTTGGTAGTTTAATCACACACTTGATTTTTTTATATAAAAAACGGTTTTTATTTATCATTAAATTGAATATATTTTTCTTTAAATTTCATGTTTTTTAAAATTTCTAAAAAATAATTTTAATTAAAAAAATGATTTATTAAAGAAATTTAAATTTATCCTTTAATTTTAAAAAGTGTTTGATGTGAATATTTTTACAATTTTTCACAATGAATGTTTTCTACAAAAAGTCAAAAGGAATGTTTTTTGATGTATACAATGATAACATACATCCCCGACACCATAACCATTCTAAATAATGTTTCTTATTATACATGTTTTCAATGGTTTTAAAAATAAAATAATTTCATCAAATATTATTTTAATTATTTAACTTCCATTCCATTTATTTTCCTAAAGTCTATTATTTTATTGCCAAAAACTATATTCCTGATGTATCGATGGTCACATATAATTTATTGATTAATTTAGTGATTGTTTAATTTATATTAATATAATTACTTTATTGTGTTATTTTTTGATTAGGCATTAAATTTGTCATAAATATACATATTCTTTGTATCATGGATATGATTATTGTCTAAATCCTATATCATTTTTTATATATAGTATTTAATTTGAATTTTATTTGACTAACTGAGGAAATATTGATAAATCTGTATTATTTACTCAGTATAGATATTTGAAGATAATTCATGTTGTTCAGGAATTAAATAAATCATTCGATACAATAAGAATTATTTGGACATGCAGTTATGGGTGGGGATCAGAATTATATAGCTCCTTGGTGCTTCGATGGGTCTCATGAGACAAATTAACTGACCAAATTAAATGATATTTTAACCAAAGGACTAAAATTTCTTGGTGCAAGGTCTTGATGATATGGATATCATGATACCTGAGATCATTAAAATCATTATTAAGCATTTCATTCATTAAAAATTAAGTTATTATTATCCATGAGATAATTGCATTGATATTATCGATTGATTTGTTTTGTGTATAGGTTACTGATTTAATGGTACATTTTTCAGATATTTACCTTTCCACATTGATCATGAATTATCTAATAATGATAGTCAATGTATTTATTAAATGGAATCCATGTTTAATTAGTTACCTTTCTATATTGACTATACCTTATTAATTCATGATAGTTTCCATTATGTGTAACCCTCATTGAGCATTTTATTTCATCCTTATTTTGTTTTCTTTCCCAAGGATATTAATATGAATCATTTGAATGAGTTTCAAGGATGCTGAGCAATTTATTTTGTTTTTTCTTTTATTATATTCCCAATATAAAATGGGTATCATGTATATATATGGTTCTTCAAGACTAATAAACTGATCGTTCCTTCAGAATATAACCAATTGTATTTATGACAATATAATAATGTAGACACAATCTCTGGGTTACCAGAGTGAGGGTTTCTAAAATTAGTATCGAAGGAAGTTTATTATAAACCTTTGGAATTATATTAAAGAAAATATAGGGTATATAATCCCAAAGTAGAATCATAGGATAAGTATAAAAGAATATCCTAAAGTTTTGGTTAGGAATAAATTATATGGGTTTTCCAAAAAATATGTCCTGATATAGATAATACAATTAGATGTGGTACTGGAACAGTTGTACCTAGGGGTAAAAAATACAAAAATGGGTCTTTGGGATTTGATGCAATCTTTACTTGGTGAATGAAAATGGGCCTTACTTCAAACCTAGTTTGACACTATCATGGGATATTCTTGGGATAATTTAAAATTTTATTACAAACCATTATAAAAGATTTTAAAATAAATATATCCCCAATGAAACCAATTTTATGAACCCAAGATTAAAAATGTATATTTTTTTGATTTATGTTAAGGGTTACACTAGATTTACAATTATACATTATGATTTAAATTCAAATTGTTATAAACTAATTCACTATATGACATTGTTTATAAATGGTTTCTGGAATAAATAATGGTATCAATAGTCATGGTCATTGTAGTAATTTCCCTACCAAGCAAGATAATACAGTTGGTATTGGATCTAAGAAGATCATGGATATATTTGGGAATGTTACTCAGGTTATGATGAATAACCTGTCCCAATTGGAGTAACTTGTTGTTTCACAACATGATTCTCCTTTGTTTGGCCACTTCATGTCATAAAATCTCCCATAATTTAGTAGAACTACTAATCCTATGGTTGTTGAGAAATGTATTAAGTCCCTTGAAAAGATATTTTTGGACATGGGATGTAATGAAAAAGAAATGGTTACAATTTCAGTACATTTTATCAAGGTCAATGCTAATCAATAGTGGTCATTATTCTAGAATACTGAAGAGGATGAAAAAATAGAACCGATGGAATATAGAGATTTTAAATAAAAATTATTTGATAAATATTTCCATCATGAGAAATAGATTAAAATTAAGAGAAAGTTCCGTTGAATAAATAAAAATGAAGAATAAAGTGTTATGGAGTATAAGAATACCTCAAAAAGACTGCCTAAACATTCTACATATTACATACACAATACGAAATTCCAGATTGACCATTTATTTTATGGGATTATGCCAAGTCTCTGAATGGTACTAGTCTCTCAAAAAATTTTATATGATGAAAGAGTTTTATGCGCCATCAAAACAGAGAATTAATTCACTAGATCCTATATATTCAAGGGGAATCAAAGGAAGAAGAGGTCATATGAACACTGTGAAAAAGGGAATGTATCAAAGGATAAGAATAAGATGAAGTAATTTAAATCATGTTAAAATTTCATTGAGAAACTTCCTATAAAATATTTTAAGGGAAAGAGAGTTTGTTACAAGTATGGAAACAAGGGTCATTTAGATCATAAATGTAAGGGAATGAAAGAGACCACTTATTTTTAGTTCATTAACTAAAAAATAAATTGGTCAATATTCATACCAATTTTGCAAGAATCAAGGGAAAAATCATAAAAGAGGCTAAATGGAGAATTCCAATCCTATGTGATAACTATAGTTGAGGTGGAAGTTTGCAATAATGTGTTGTAAAGAACTTTAACCATAGAATAAAATTTATCAAATATAGTGTTTTATTATGGATCTTCACACTATTTTATATATACCATGATTTATAATAAAATTATATATCTACCTATAACTTTAAGAAGAAAATATCCATTAAAAACTCCTAGTGGAAGTATCATTGTAAGAAGGATGTGTCATTGAGTCCCCATTATGAAACATAAACATACTCTGTTTATAGAAATTATTAACAAACCTATGGTTGACTTTGATATAATCATTAGTATGTTCTTAATTTCAAAATATAATGAAAAAAAATTGTTTCAAGGAGAAGGAAATTATGATTATTTATAAATATTTTGAATTTATTATCTTTAGAGTAGAGACTATATCATTTGAGTCATGTCTTGACCCACCCACTATAACAATTCTAAAAGTGATTCTAAGGGAATAAGAGTAAATAAAATTAGTGTATATAGAAGGTTGTCACAACCATGATTTATTTTAAAGTTATATTTCATTTAATTTCCATTATTTCTTTATTTTGGGGGTTTCCCATGCATTTTAGTGGAAATGGTGGGTTTTCAAAATTTGGGTCAAACTGTGAAGCCATTTCCAGAATTAAGAATAATTTTTTTTTCTTTTATAAATCCTTAATTTTTCAAAATTTTACACCCATTACACTACCTAATTATCATCCCGTAGTATTATAAAACCACCATAACAATTTGAACAACATTGAAATCCATAATAATGACGGATTTTGGGTTTTTTATTATGGTTATGGGCCATCCCGAAATCCCATTTCTTGCTTTATTTATTTTAATTCTTTAATATCTCATTCAATTGATATGTTTTTTTGGTGATTCTAACTCTCACCTGAGCCCACTTACCTAAGGGGTTCCCCATGCTCTTCTTCCCCTATTTGGAGTTCATATTCATCGTGAATTAATGAAAAAATTCTCTAGATGTCTCAAATCTTCCGGATTTGAAGAGGTAAATTGTTTATTTAATAACTCATTTAATTTTATTACTTTTACTCCATTTTTGTTCTCACATGACCTACTCAGTCTTATTCGAACCTCAATTTCATTTTTGGATATTTGGAAATTCATCTATTGGTGTATTTGGGGTATTTTATCCAAGATATCTCAATTAAGTAAGTTTCCTCTTAGGTTCCTCCCATTTTCTTATGATTTCATCCACTATTATTGAGGTTCTAAAATTTCCAACAGTTAGGGTTCATACCTAGGGTTTGTATTTGAGTTTCTTGGTCTAATATTGAGGTTTTTGGTGGATTTTCACACCCTTGTGGTGTGGCTGTGGTGCGATTGATGTTTCACACAACGAATTGGAGGTTTTTATAGAAAATGTAGGTGATTACATGTGTAAGAAATTATTGATGAGTCATCTTGATTGATTTATTAAATTTTCATATTCCTAATATGTTTTGTGTGGTGATAAAACCATTTTTGGTAGCATTAGTTAAGCATGTAGTATTAAAGTTACATGTTTTACTTTAAGTTATGTATTTTTCAAATGTAACTAATTTGATATCTTTTGTGGTAATTTTATAAAATATGAAAGGGATTTATTAGTTGTTGAAAGGGGATTTTAATTCTGGTTTGGTAATGCTTTGGTGTGATTTTGGCTTTGAAAGAGGGTTTTGAAATACATTTTATGTGAAAAACATGGTTATACCCCATGGGATTAATTTATGAAAATTTTATATGATTTATTGAGTTAAACATAGTGGGTAAAAAATGAAAATGTACTGTTTTGGTGAGTGTGTTAAACTAACATGGAATTTTCAAAGGTAAATCGATGATTTAAGATAATAAATTTTTTTAGAATGTTCTATAAATTTCTGAAGGGTTTTATTAATTTGCAAGAAAGGCGCGAAACACGTTTGTGGGATTTTTTGTGTGAGTATGATGTGAAAAATAATTTTTTTTGTGAAAGGAGTATTAGGTGAAATTTGTGTGGGATGTTATGTGATTTTAACTAATTTGGAAAGGTTTTTTAAATTTTTTAAAGGATTTATTGAAGTGTGAAAGATATGTGAAAAGTATTGTGGGCTGTTTTGGTGTGAGTATGATCTCAAAATGAATTTAAATGAAAAAGGGTATTATGTCACTTGTGTGATATACACATGGGATTTTTGGTGTCTATGTGACTTAGATGTGGTATTTTCATGTGAAAATTATATTTCATGGCTTGTAGAACTTATTTGAGCACATGAGAGAACACACAGGTATCTAGGTGGGTGGACGCGTACTAGTATGCTAGTGATCCCGTGGGGTTTGGCCTCAGTTTCACTTATAATGTTTGAATACGACAAAACTAAATAAACTATGATGATGGTGATGTTATGGGGCCACTTTTTTATGGTTATAATCCCTACTAGTGGCTCGTGTGCATGAGAACAGATATTTGTATGGTTACTTTCACCGAGATACAAGGTACCTGGGACCCACAACGAGCTAGTGCCTTGGGGTTGTTTCCCATTGCTTGTTCTCATTAGAACTCATTAGATAATTTATGATTACCATTGACATACGGTATGTTTGGATGGAAAATTCAGTTTATTTGGAACATTTTTTAAAAGTGTTGATTCTTTAAAACATTCCACCTGAAAATGGTTTTTATTTAAAGTTTCATCTCTTTAAAATTATTATTATCACCTCATGTTTATGAAAACCTGTAAGATTTTTGTCTTTAATTGTTGATCACATGGAATCCTTTAGTGGTGGAATTCTACTGGGCTTTGTCTCACACCCTACACACACCTTTAGGTGTAAGTAGATTTGGTTATTTTCTCTATAGGTTAGGGTACAATTTTTTGTGCCGATAGTTCGGGTTTTTAGCGGTCCTTCGTGGTGCAATGTTATAGAGATGGATTGAGGGTGGTACCTCTTACCATGAGGAGGTTCTTGGGCTATCCATTTTGGGTTTCTTCATTTTTTATAGTCATTGAGAATTGTTTTAAATTAGGTAATTCAATTATGAATTTTTTGTAAAATATGGCGTGTTTTGAAAAATACAGATCTGTTATATTAGAATTTTTTGTTGTTTTATTATTTATAATCTCGGGTAAATCATTCCCAAATTTCATTTTATCATACCTGATAACTTTTACCAGCCCGTGGGGACCAGTAATTCCCTTCAATATTTATCCTAGACTGTGTCGGGTGCCGGTTTTGATAGAGATCATATTTGGTTCATGATAAAATGGTGTCAAAGGAGGTTCACTCTCTTTGGTAATGTTATTTAGGGAAGAGTGGGGATAGTATGGAGTTAGGACAGTTGGGGCTTAATATTCTGATTATGAGTAGGGTGTCTGGACAGCACACCTCGTGATGTGATTCAAATCTCTAGGGGAAGTTGAGTTTTATCTGAGTCCGTTGGTTTTCTTAGTTTGATTATGATTAGGGGAAATGAAAAGAGAGTTGGGATAATAGTCTCAGTGATCTCACAAGGCCTGGAAAGCTTTGTGGAGCCAAGGATATTTCCATAGAATAATCTTTGTGATATTGAAATGATTGGAGTATGTACAACAACCATATGTTCAAGTCACCCACTGAAACTAGTTTCCCCTCTTATTGCCTTGTGTCCTTTAGTTCTGAAATATTGGAAGTTTGGTTTTAAATAAAAAATGACTTGGTTTTAATAATATTAATGTTTTTTTGAAATGAGTTTCAAATAAATAAGGAATGGTTTGATTTTTGAAATGGTAGAACTAAATTTTCAGAGTTGTTTTGAAACGGAAAATGGTGTGTTTACACTTCTTTGGAAATAAGGAACTATATTAAAGTTGGTTTTGAAAAAGTGCTTCCAATAGAGTTTTATAAACAATTAAAAGGTGGTTCAATGGGATAGATTGTTTTGAATGTCATGTGTGGAGTTTGGAAATGGATTTTTATTTGGTAACTAGAGATAATTTGAAAAGTTTTATGAAATTTTGGAATCTTGTTTTGAAATGAGAAGAGTTGAGTTCCCAATTTAATATAGATTTATGAAAGGGAGTTTATCATGAAATTATAAGTGTTTTGAAATAGGATGAAATTAATGTACATGAATTGAAATTGAGTTTTAATTGAATGATTGGTGATCTTTTGAAATTTTTTTAAGACGTAAATTTGGTTTTGATTTTGTAGATATCAGTCTTGAGAAAAAGGAATTATTAGTTAAATGTTTTGGTTTTGAAAAGTGGAAGGAATTTTTGTTTCAACCTTTGGTATTTATATGAGATTACACATGAATGGGGTTATATTGGATTATGGATAGTTAATGGAATGAATGGATGAGTGCTAGGATGGATACGTGGAGGGTGACTGGTGAGGCACAAAAACATGCATGTGTGAGGCCTGGGGGGTACTATTGGTGGATGCGCTAACCACCAAACCGTTTTTTTCAAAGAGATGATTTTTAGGGAAAACATGATGTATTGATGATTGGTTTGGGATGGTGCATATTATGTGTTATCATAAATGTTGTTGTTGTGGGATGTTTTGAGTCCAAGAAGCCCTCTTGTTTGAACAATGTTTTGGTTTTGGGTTTGGTGGGTAAGCTGAGTTGAAGGGATAGTTAGTGGTCTCCTTATTAGAAATGATTCAGGATTACTTTATGGAGGTTCTCTTCATGTATTTGAATCTAGTTTGTGGTATGTCTTGACCAATGGACCATCTTGGTTGCATCTTTGGGTTCCCTTGTTGGATAAGGCACACCCCCATTAAGGGTTAACAAATAACTAAAGTGCAACCTGAATTGTTTTGACATTAAATGTTACCCCAGTTGATCAATATAAAGAATAATTTTCTCAAGATTTAGAGATTGAGACTACACTATTTTCCTTTCTTGGTTTTGTGGATCCTCTTGTAGTGGAATAGTGGTCACAAGAGGTTGAAATATATTATAGTTCCTTATGTTATCTGAGTCGTCAAAGGTGATAGTAGTTTGGGGTTTTCAATACTAGATGTTCTCTAAGTGGGACTCTTTGTCCTTCATCAGTCTCTTCAAAGCGAGGGCTAATGTTAAGCCACTCGTGTGTTAAATATATTCAATAGAGGATATTTTTACTATTATCTGGAATCATGTGTTTTTTGGGACTTGACATAAGATCCCTTTTCTTATCATGTTTCTATCAGTCTCAATGATCATGTTCGGTGATGCCTTGTGATGTCATGTTCTCATTTGAATAAAAGATAAAGGTTGTGAAATCCTATGAGAGTATCCTCTTTTTGGAAGTGTGTCTCCCTTCAGAAAATCTCAACATTATCTATTTATAGGTAGGTGTTTCCATACATCCTCTCATCCTTCCATTTCTAATCGGAATAAATAAGGGTTGACATGTGTGAATCTTCTAATCCCTTGTTTTGGTAAAATGTTGGGCGATTTTAAAATGTGTTTGGAGTGTGTTATGTATCATTGAACCCATATGGGATCTCAGTTTAATTTTTTGTGGCACCCTAAGAAGAAAATCCATTCGGGTTTTACAAAATACTAACTGCGATGCCAAAGATGCTTCAATTATTGGAGCTCCAACCATAGGTCTTGGAGTGAAGCTGACACATAGTCATGGAAATCCCCAGGTCATTAAAACCTTTGGTTTAATTCCTGTCCTCAGTATGAAATATGGGAACCATTTAATCCTCCAGTTTCATCATCTTGTTCCAATTGTTACCAGTTTGGTGGTAGAGGTGGGAGGATCTTGTTTCCATGTTATATCATAAGTTCATAATTTCCCCTTTTGATTTCCTTCGAGTTTTTGGAGAAAAGTTTGAAATATGGGCTAGGAAGATTAATGCGCACTATTTGTGCACATTTAATAGTAACTATTCACTAACCTATAGAATCATGTGACAAGAGACAATAGCTATTGCATGGTCTCCACCTAGCCATGTGCCTTGGCCCATGTAACAGTGTGATGTTTCCCCTTCGGGTAGAATTCTCGGCACGATTAGCGCACAATTTCCCAAACGATGAGGACTAATCGTGAAGTGGTGCTAACTCTTTAAATTTTGGGATCTTTTCATGTCAGACTATGTTAGTCATTTTAGATGGTTGGTTATTATGGTGGGGAGACCAACTATGGGTCTCATGTAAGTTATTTTTGAAAAACTCCAATGAGATTCAACCCCTTATGCCAGGGAGTCCGTTCGGGCCTCCCCCTATTAGTGTAACAATTTCATCTTGAGAAAATTTACGTTGTATCTTATGGTGGGGAGCCCATTTGTGTCTCCACGTATCAGTAACTCGGTTTTGTCATTAGTATTGGTTTAGTGGTAGATAATCTCATTCAGAGCAATCTAACTATAAACATATTCCTTGGGTAAATGTTGGTATTAGAGACTACCAAACGGTTTAGATAAATTAGGCTTAGTGTAACCTTTTTTGATGTTGTTTTTCATATGGGTAAACTGCTTGAGTATTGTTCAGATGGTGTTTGAGGTGTTTTGTTTGGGATGAATTCAGAATGTGATTGATTATTACAAGGAAGTGTAGTATGTTTTATATTGTGAGATTATTCCTTCCTTTCTTGATAAACTAGATATATCTTAGCTTTCAGTGGTGGTAAAACTTGGCAAAGGAGTCCATTTTGACCTTTCGTTTGGATTTGGTTTTTACCTTTGGCCTTCGTGTGTATTTTCAAGGGAATAATGGTTTATAGTGGGTAGAATTGTCACATACATGACTTATTTTAAAGGTATTTTTCATTTAATTTCTATTCTTGATTTGTTTTTGGGGTTTCCCATGCATTTTTGTGGAAATGGTGGGTTTTCAAAATATTTTCCAAACCATGAGCCCATTTCCAGATTTAAAAATATTTTTTTTATTTTATAACTCCTTCATTTTTTCAAACTTTTACACCCATTACATTTCCCTATTGGAATCCACTGGTATATTAAAACCACCATATCAATTTGGTCCCCATAGGTATCAATAATAATGATGGATTTTTGTTTTTTATTAAGGTGTTAGGCCATCCCAAAAGCCCATTCCTGCTTTAATTTTTTTAATTCCTTAATATATCATTAAATTTTAATGTTTTTAGGTGATTCCAACTCTCACCCTAGACCACTTACCCAAGGCACACCCCCATGCTCTCCTCCCCCTCTTTGGATCTCATATTCATTGTGAATTAGTGTGAAACTTCTCTAGATGTCTCAAATCATCCAGATTTTAAGAGGTTAATTGTTTCTTTAATACATACTTCAATTTTTACTCTATTCCATCCATTTTAGTTCTCACATGACCTACAAAGTCTTATTGGAACCTCACTTTTATTTTTTGATATTTGGAAATTCAGCTACTAGTGTATTTGGGGCGTTTTATTCAAGATATCTCAATTAAGTGAGTTTCCTCTCATGTTCCTCCCATTTACATAGTGTTTCATCCACTTTTCTTGAGGTTACAAAATGTCTAGAAGTTAGGGTTTATACCCAGGATTTTTATTTGAGTTTCTTGGTCTAATATTGAGGTTTTAGGTGGATTTTCACTCCCTTGTAGTGCGACAGTGGTGCAGTTGATGTTTTTCTCAACGAATTGGGGGTTTTAAAACAAAAGGTAGGTGATTCCAGGTGTAAGAAATTATTGATGAGTTATTTTTCCTGATTTATCAATTTAGAATTCTTCTAATATGTTATGTGTGGCATGAAAACCATTTTTGGTAGCATTAGATAAGCATATAGTATTAAAGTTATATTTTTTACTTTAATATGTGTAGTTTTCAAATTTAACTCATGTGTTATATTTTTTGGTAGTTTTATAAAATATGAATGTGATTTATCAGTTGTTGAAAGGGGTTTCCAATTCTTGTTTGGTAATGATTTGGTGTGATTTTGTCCTTGTAAGAGGGTTTTGAAATGGTTTTTATGTGAAAAACATGGATATACCCATTGAGATTGATTTATGAAAATTTTAAATGATTTATTAAGTTAAATAAAGTGGGTAAAGGTTGTACATGTACAATTTTAGTTAGTGTATTCACGTAAGATGGGATTTTGAAAGTTAAAGTGGTGATTTAAGACATCAAACATTTTTATAATGTTTTATAAATTGCTGAAGGGTTTTATTAAATTGCAAGAAAGGCGTGAAACATGTTTGTGGTTTATTTTATGTGAGTATGATGTGAAAAATGAATTTTGTATGTGAACAAAGTATTATGTGACATTTGTGTGGGATATTATATGATTTGAACTATCTTGGAAAGGTTTTAAAAAATTTATAAAGGATTTTTGGAATTGTGAAAGATATAAGAAAAATGTTGTGGGTTGTCTTGGGGTGAGTATGATTTCAAAATGAATTTGAATGAAAAAGGGGATTATGTGACTTGTGTGATATACATGTGGGATTTTTGGTGTGTGTGTGACTTGAAAGTGGTATTAGCATGTTCAAATTATATTTCATGGCTTGTGAAACTTGTTTTATCACAAGAGGGAACACCCGAGTATCTAGGTGGGTGGAGGCGTACTAGTATGCTAGTGATCCTGTGGGGTTTGGCCTCAGTTTCACGTAGCATGTTTTACGATGAAAACACTAAATAAACTATGATGATGATGATGATGGGGGACCACTAGGTTATGGGTATGATACCTACTAGTGCCTTGTGTGCCCGGGAATAGATATTTGTATGGTTACTTTCACTAAGATACGATGTACCTGTGACCCACAACTAGTTAGTGACTAGGGTTTATTTCTTGTTGCATGTTCTGATTAGATACATTATGATTACCATCGGCATACATTATGTTTTTCTATAAAACTCAGTAGCTTTTTAAATCTTTTTAAAATTGTTTATTATTTAAAGTATCCCACTTGAAAATGGTTTTTATTTAATGTTTCATCTCTTTAAAATTATTATTATCATCTCATATTTATGAAAAATTTCAAAATTTTCAACTTTGAATGTTTATCACATGGAATCTTTTAGTGGTGGAATCCTACTGGGCTTTGGCTCACACCCTACTTACAACTTTGGTTGTAAGTAGACTTGGTTATTTTTGTCACAGGTTAGGGTATATCTTTTTGTGCAATGGTTTGGGTTTTTAGTAGTCCTCCATGATGCAGTGTTGTATATGTGGCTTGAGGTTGGTGCCTCTTTACATGAGGAGGTTCATGGGATGTCCATTTTGGGTTTCTTAATTTGTTTTAGTCTTTGATAATTGTTTTAAATTATGTAATTAAATTCTGATTTTTTTTAAAAGATGGTGTGTTTTGAAAAATCCGGATTTTTTATATTGGACTTGTTTGTTGTTTTATTGTTTATAATATTAGGTAAATTGTTATGAAATTTTATTTTTTTGATACCTGAGCACCTATTCTAGCCCATGGAGATTGGGAACGCCCTTTGGGCCTTGTCGTAGACCATGTCGGGTGCTGGTTTTTATAGTGACCAGATTCGGTCTGTGACAATGGTAATCATCAAATTGAGGATATATATATTGTACATGAATTAATTGATTCATTTCCTATAGAATTACCTAGAAACACACCAGATCATTAATTTGAGTTTTCCATTAATTTAATACCTAATTAAATACCAATATCAAAGACTCCCTATAGAATGCACATTGTGGAATTAGTGGATTTATCTAAACAACTAGTGGAGTCATGTGATATGGGATTTATTCTCCCTTGTGTTTTACCCTTGAGAGACCATGTAGTCCTCATTAAAAAGAAATATAGATCCATAAGTATATTAATTGATTATATATAAATAAATGCTATTATGATAAAGATAAATTATCATCTGACAAACATTAATGAGTTATCTGATCAACTTCATGGAGCTATATATTTTTTAAGTATTGAAGTCAATTCTTGGTATCATAAATTACGTGTAAATAAGGAAGAAAATATGAATATAGTATTCCAAATGAGGTATGTACATTATGATTTTATAGTAATTTCATTTTTATTGACTAATGAACCATAAACATTTATAGATTTAACAAACAAAGTATTTAAGGAATATCTTGATGATTTTTTGTTGTATTAATTAATGATATCTTGGTGTTTTATAAGTTCTATGGGGATCATGAGCATCAATTTAGATTCATTATTGAATCTCTTAGAAGAAAAGAGTTATATGATAAATTTAGAAAGGAAGTTTATTTTCTTGGGCATAATTTCTCCGATGACATAATATCAGTTGATCTTGTGCAAAAAAAGATAGTTAGAGAATTTCTTACATTAATGAATATTACCGAAGTATGTTGTTTCATTAGTTTGGAAAGATAAAATCACTAATTCAATCATAATTTTTGAGATTGGGTATTCCATTAACCAATGCTACATGTAAAGGGGTTAAGTTCAATTGGATAGTGGAATGTGAAGAATTCTTTGATGGATTAAATATCATATTGGTCACTGCTTCATATTTGACCCCGCTGTTAGAAAATTATGGGTTTGTGATATATTTTGCTGCATCCAATAGTGGACATGTTTATTTCCTTATAAAAAATGAAAATGTTATTGCATATGAATCAAGGCTACTAAATACTCACAAATAGAACAATCCAACCAATGATCTTGAGTTGGTAGCTGTAATATTTTCTTTGAAGATATGGTGACATTTTCTCTATGGTGAATGATGTGAGATATACACTAACTATAATAGCGTAAAATAAATATTTTCACAAAAAATATCTAAATAAGAGTCAAATGCCATGGCACAATCTACTCAAAGGTTATGATTTCCCAAAACCCTACTATATAGTGAAGGGAAATAAGGTAGAATATGATTTATGAACTAAGGGTCATGGAATTATAAACCAAATGAGGATTGAGAGGTATCCTATGTTCTTGGATCTATTAATAATGGATATGGTAATTACTAGTTAATATAATATATCACTCTTTTTCAAATTATTATGAAACTATCTTTATTAGAAAAGATAAGACATTCTCAATCTGATAATGAGAAATTTCAGAAGAAAATTAAACCTGTTAAATATGGGATATTGAAAGACTTTGTGAAGATGGTGCTTTGAAATTTAAAAAGAGATTATGTGTTCTATATAACTCTAATCTAAAAAGGTAATGGTTGGATGATGCTTATATCTTGAATTTCTCAACACACCCTTTTATAACCAAGATGTATAGGGATTTGTGGTAACATTTTTTGCGGGATAACATGAGTCGGGAAATTATTGATTTTGTGTCTAGATGTTTAGTTTTTCTACAAGTGAAGTCTAAGATACAAAATCCTTTATGAGTGATGAAACCTCATATTATTTTTATATGGAAATGGGATGACATTACTATTGACTTTTTTCACAGGATTACCAATGTCTCCTAGAAGGAATGATACAATATGGGTTATTATTGATCTTATATACGAATATATAGATTTCCTCTCTATAAGAAAATATTTACCTCTTGAGAGAAAAATAAGGCTCTATATTAATGATTTTTTAAAAATTTATGGACCACTTCATTCTATGGTGTACGATCATGATCCTCATTTTGCATCAAAATTATAGAAGGGTATTAGGAAGGATCTTAATACCGAGCTTTATTTGAGCATTACCTACCATCTTAAAACTGATGGATATTCTGAAAGGAATATTCAAACATTTTAATACATGTTTAATCCATCATAACATGAAATTAATGGTATGTGGGATTGGTATTTACCTTTGGTAGAGTCATCTTATAACAACAGTTTCCATTAATGTTTTCAAATTTGCAACATATGAAGCATTTTATGGAAAGAAATATCATACTCCAATATTTTGGGATAAAGTTCATCAAAGGGATATTTTAGGCCCAAAAAGTATTGAAGAGAAAACAAAAAATGTAAATACAATTCACGATTATATTAAAGCAGCTCAAAATAGTCAAAAGAGTTATACCGATAACCGGAGAAAAGATTTGGAATTTCAAGTGGTAGATCACATTTTCCTAAAATTATCTCCATGGAAGGGTGATATAAGGTTTGATAAGAAGAAAAAATCGAGCCCCAGGTACATCATATTGTTGGAAAATTTAGAAGGGATTGGTTTTATGGAATACCACTTAGAAATCGCACCAAGAATCTATAAATTACATGATTTGTTCTATATATTATTGTTAATGAAGTCCATTCCAAGTCCAACACACGTTCTCACCTCTGATTAAATAGAATTGGAAGATAATATATTATATAGTGAAGAGCCCATATAGATTCTTGACACTAAATAGAAAGTATTGAGGAATTAGATTACTCAACCTGCAATGGTACTTTGATGAAATCATAAAATGGAGGAAGCAATATAGCAACCTAAGGATGTTATAAATAACAACCACAATCTTTTTTAGAAGGTAATATCCATAAAAATTTCAAGGATAGAATTTTTGTAGGAGATAATAATAAGAAAACCAAGCCTAAATTATAGTAGGTATATTTTTTATTTTTATTAAACTATAATAAAATATATTTTTTATATTTAATGGAACTAAATATTAATTTTATAAGATGAATATAAATTTTTAACTTAGTCAAAATAATCCAAGAATGTTTTTTTTGAATATTTCCCTTAGAAATAATTTTTCAATAATAAAAAATGTATTTTTTAACCATTACAACATTAATTTAGAGTATTATGTAATAATATTTATAATTAAAATTTTATTAACTATAAATTTTATATAAATAAATATAATATCCTTTGGAGGTATAATAAGTGTTTTTCATAAAATAGTTTTTGTTTAAAAGGGGATAACATCTATCCATTTTAATTAACTAAAATAATTAATAATGATGCATGATTTAAATGAATATATATATATATATATAATATCAAAATATTATAATTTGAGTCTACATAATGATTATTACTTTTCATATATTTGATATAAGATCATCTTATACCTGATAAATTCATTTCTTGAAAAACTGATTCTCGACACGATTTGAGGGTTTATTTTTAAACTAAATTCTACCACTTATGTGAATTGAACACAATAAAATATATTAAATATTATTAATATGATTAATTGATATTATTTAAAAATTTGAACATAATTTTTATTCATAATGATTAGTAAAAATAGTAAAAAATTAATAAATGCGGTTAGGACTAAAACAAGGTTTTTCATGTTATATACGTTTGTGTTTAAATTAGTTTTAAACACACGTAGATTTTTTTATAAATTTTATTTCATATTTAGAATTAGTGGGTTAATATTTTCTAATAAGGCTCATTTAATTTTATTAATAAAGTATAAATTACCTAGATTAAAAAACTAGTTACCACGGTGAAAACTAAAATGGTAAAAGTAAGTAAAATTTGAGGATAATGGAATTACATGTTTAAAAAATATTAAATTTTATATTTGTAAGTTTATATAAAACTTAAATTCTCTAAAATCCATTATTAATAAATTTTTGAGGAATATGGGGTGAGGGTGACTTCACATTATTGAATAGTTTTTGTTATTTACTAAAATTCCAATTATCCTCAATTATAAAAAGACACTTCCAACCCTCACTTTTTCTCAAATATTTATTCATTTTGATAGATAAAACACTAAAACAATCTCTCCCCCAAATCCTTGGAAACATTATATATATTTTTTTATTCCCAAAATACAAAACCTAGGGCCTTTAATAAGAGATCCAAAGGTGGTTTCTCTATGAGATGATAATAATCCTAATGAATCTATTTTTTTATTTCTTATTTTACCACCTTCAATTATGTCCTAACACTTAAATATAATAAAAAATTATCTAAAATTAATTTAGATTATATTATGTTAATTATATAATATTTATCCATATCCTCCTCTATCAAATGGGAATGGAGGCTATCGATCGTGTGTACGACAGATGACTACCCCACGAACCGATGTAATTTTTGTCCATCACCAACTCACATGGATAGTCATAATGATGGAAATATATTACAAAAATGACATGATATTAATTATTCAAAGATAATATATCATCCAACTTCTTACCCTTTCACCTATTAAGGTAATGATATCATCGCTCATGCATATATAAAACTAACTATCTTCATAAAGAGATGTGATTCATTTTACCTATAGAACTTTCATGAATGGTTATAAAAATATATTTAATGATTAAATATGATATTATTAAAATTAATATCATTCTGGATATAATTAATCTATATCCTATAAATAAGAACCAGATCATTCACGAGAAAACACCCATGAGAAACCAAAGTAATTAATACCCAAAATGACAGTAATAATAAAATATTGTAAACAGATGGATGGTAAAATATTATAAGAGGATAATATATGAAATTATAAATATTAATATGGTTATAGTTAAATTAATAACAGTATTAAAACTATTATATATGAGTGTAAATCATTATCAACTAAAGGGATGCATGAGGTAAGGGATTTCGTCACAATTTTAATTTCATCAAGAAATATTTTTCAATATGAAACTATTCACTTTTATATAGTGTATATATATATATATATATTTTTATTTATCCTAAATACCTACATATAAATGATTTTAAGGTTCCATTTCCAGTTTTTTCTTTCCATGGTTTAAAATTTGAAAGGTACCAAAGTGAAAAGTATCCATTTTACAATATCACTTTATTTTGTGTTTGTTTTTTTACTTCTGTTGATGAAATAATATCATTTATCCTTCATAAGATTCAATAATTTTTATACCATATTGATATTAAAGGGGTTTACATATTTTTATATCTTTTAATATCTTTTGTACTTAAATCATGCAAATAAATGTTTAAATGAAAAACATATTTTATTTATCTTTAAATCATATATATTTTTCTTCCATGTCCATGTTTTTAAAAATTGTTTTTGTAAAGTAATTTGAATTAATCAAATGATTTATTAAGGAAATTTTATATTATAATTAACTTTTAAAAATGGTTTTAAAGGAATATTTCTATAGTTTTTAGAAATTTATGTTTGCAATAAAAATAAAAAGGGAATGTTTTCAACATATATGGTGATAACAGACATACCCAACACCATAACCATTTTACGAAATATAGTTTTCTACATGTTTTAAATATTTTTACAAACAAAAATATTTTATGAAATATTATTTTAATATTTTAATTATATTCCATTTTTTAAGAACCTAGATTTTCACTCAGCTATGGATCATTTAAATTTCGTTCTAAATCTTAACTTTTGGCCTAATATGGATACCTAAGGGGTTAGTAAAAGTATCAAGGGTGTCTAGAAAATGTTAGAAGCTTAGAACCCATATTTTTGGAAAAAAATGGATAGGTCTCATGGTTGACACATATTCGACACAAAGTTTTGATAATTGTATAGATTGAAATATATGGACAGAACCACTTTGCATGGTTTGTGGATAGACATGCGGCCTAACCATGAAATGTTTCCCTTATACCTAGAAAACCACACATCGTTTACACATGGTTTGTAAAAAAATATGGAAAAACCATGCACATGATAATTTTATGGGTTATTTTACAAAAACCACCCTTAATGAACTATTAACCTCAATCCTTCTTCCCTAATCTGAGATTATATTGGGTTTAACTCCATGGATCTAATTTTGGAGCTTTTTAAAGGCCAAATTTAGGGATTCAAAGATCTCCTTCATCTATTATCTGATCGAGCTTTTGATTGTCACATTGGATGCGCAATGGTATGTACTCCAGTCTACTTGAGATGATCCCCTTCTCTTTCTCTCTAGACCAAGTTATCAGGTTATGATCATTTTTTTTATTTTTTTTAGATTTAATCTAATTCGAGCCAAATCAAGGGCCAATACCAGAGGAAGAGAATCATAAAACCCTAAGGTGGGTGGTCTATAACTCATCCCTAAAGGTTTTTTTAATTTTTTTTTGTGTGGGGCCAACCGATTTCATTGGGTGCCGTTTATAGAATTTATATTCCATGATTATAATCAATAAAATTTATGGATATGATCTTTTCATACATGTGATTAATTATTAGTGGGTATGACCAAACTCTATCCCTTCCAAGGAAAAGGTTATTTCATAATTGGGTTTTTAGTATTTGAAATCTTTGATCCACCATTCACGTGTGACTTTGGTTGACCCTTATAAGGGTGAGATTTTCATTATAAATGATTTGATTTATATTATGAATTGAATAAAGGAATGTACCATGTATGCTCACCACTTGACCTGCCTAAGGTATGTGCTTCAATTTGACAATGAAATTTGAATTGGAAAGTATACTAAGCATATGAATTGACCAGATTAAATATATATAAATAGTAGGTTACATAACTATTGCACCCCTTACCACATTAATGGAAGGTTTCATAATGAACCTTAGATAGGGAGTATGTTTTAAATGGATTAAATGAATGTTTTCATGCTACATGGAATTGTCACACTAATGAAAGTAAAGGCATGAACCAAATAAATTAATAAAAAGTTTTCATTCTACTTTACCATATCACACTAATAAAAGGAAAGGCTTGAACCAACTGTTTCATGATACATGACCATATGAAACTAATGAAAGGAAAGGATTGAACCAAATGGAATATTACATGATGTCAAAATCAAATAATAATGGTCTGACTCGAGCTTGCCTTGGATTATGTTTGGGGAATTCCATGAGCACTCGAATTCCATGATATAATACCGTAGGACCCCTCATGTAGTTCTATATGATTACTTAGATACTCTCCTTGTATAATTTCTATATCATTAAAGGATGCCCTGAATACACTTCTTGGATCCAGCATTAACAAATAGATTCCATGGTTAAATCCCATAGGGACCTATCTTTTCATATCCCCATTTAATATTGGATGATCACCTTAGACTCTCTAGGTTCCTAATTGTGGAATTCCTTTGATTACGTTCCTTGGATTACACTCTTACCCCATGGATAGCAATAATTATCACTGAGTTGGAGACCCTTGAGGTCTACGTCACCTTGGTTGTTACCTTGGGACATTCCTATTAAACATTATTACAAGTTTCCAAGTTATAACTTAAAACATTAACTATTATTAACTTGTGAAATGTTATAAACTGGAAATAATGAAATAATGAATTGCTTACATATTCAGACACCAGGCAAGGGATAAAAAAGGTACTTGGGTATTTAGTTACATTATACTACTTTACTTTATATATGCATTGATGCACAATGTCACATATCCATTACATGGGCCAGATGTTATAGACACCATTGGTGGTGGCCCAATGAGATTTATCTCACACCATTTCCATGGGCCATTTGGTACCCGGAGTAGATTACATGGTTGCAGGGGTCGAAAAAGGGAAGCATACAACTTCTAACATTTGATTTATTTTTGTTTAGTATCGATCTTGATAGAAGAGGACTGAGTTGGAACTCAGGATGCTTGGGATAGTATTTGATTCCACATATACTTTTTTTGAACATATTTTTCCTGTTATCTTGTATCCATGTTTTTTAGTTTTCTAGTACATGACATATCGTCATCAATTGTTGAATGTTATTCCAGTTTTGTTTAGTTTTTATTACTCTTGTATCTATTTTCTTCTTGTTGTACCTAATTTTGGCACTGATTCCCAAGTTTGTGATATTTTCCTACATCTTATGCAGTCTATGCATGGTGCTCCACATCTTACACATACGATGGATGATCTGAATTGTGAGTTCTAGAAACAACATTCTCCTATATTTTTAAGGGATTTAAGTCTGTAGGCTGCTGAGTCATGGCTAGAAGGTATCTTATCTATCTTTGATCATCTGGAGATACCTCCAGAGTGGAGGGTCAATCTTTCCACATACATGCTTCATGACTCAGCCAAGTATTGGGGGGATGTGAGTACCTACACCGATCATCATCAAGGCATGTTTTGGGTTGATTTCCAAAATAATTTTTATGATTAGTTATTTCTTCATACACTTAGAGCTAATAAAGACAGATATTTCATGCATCTTGAGTAGGGTTCTTTGTCATTTATGGAGTATTTAGTGCATTTCACGGAGTTACAGTGACTTGTAACTCTTTTAGCCAGTGAGGATATTTTGTGTGCTAGATGTTTTAAGGATGGGATATAGTATTCCATCCATATGTATGTCAATGTATTTCAACTTCCTACTTTTTCTACAATAGTCAATCAGACTCTTATCACTAAGCATAACCTGAGGGACGGTAATATTAATGGGCATGTAGGACCAGTGCCGAGGCATGCAAGTAGTTCTTCCGGTGGAAGGAAATGTTACCTTAAGGTATATAATTAAGGAAATGACAACCATAGTGTCCATTTCAATATCTATTGAGTGGCATCAGAGTGTATGATTGGGTCACAAGTATCTCAATGTGATAGAGACCCACTGGAGTATCAGGCCTATGGTCGTATGGGGCATCTGTATCATTTCTACAGGACCTTTCCACCAGCTTTGAGTGGAAAAGGATCCGCACCAGATCCACCTTTAGGAAAGGGTTATTTTAAACCAAGTCAGACGTGGAGTTGGAATAAAACTGGTAGGTCTAGTCGAGGAGGAGGTCATGTCCGTGGTATCTAGACCCTTGATCAACATCAACACCATGAGATCAGTTATGATAGTTGTAGTCTATCTATTGCATATGGCCATGGATCAGGCCAGTTGAATGCACTATAGCTGATACCCGAGGTTCAGGTTGTGGGACCATCTTAAGTGTGTAGTACTATTCTAGTAACCTCTACCATAGTATCTTCTTAATTTGATCTAGGATCTTTAAACTCTTTTATCTTTGTATTTGTCATGGAGAGTCTTGGACTAGAGATATAGTTTTACTAGGGTGTAATGACCCTAGATACACCATTTAGGGTTAGAATAGAGTGTATATGATAGTGTAGGGACTATCCAATTGATGTAGGTAATTACCCTTTCTTATGGAACCTCTTTGTTCTCGAGATGACATGCTTCAATGTCATTCTTATGATGTTTTGGTTATTTCACTTTTATGATTTTTTAGACTGCTTTCTCCGCAAGGTATCATTTATATCACCAAAGGGTACCATTTATCTACATAAGGATGAGTGGGATGTCCAGGATGGTTGAACTAGACCAGATCATCATGGGATAGGTGGAGTGATCGCCTAGATTGAAAATATATTCATAGAGGATCAGGGTTTCTATTAAGATGATTTCCCTCCAGTAGTGGATTGTTTTTGGGATGTATTTCTAGATTATTTTTCTGTCTTACCTCCTTAGAGAGAGGTAGAGTATATAATAGAGCTTGTTTTGTTGGAAGCTCTAGTGTCCATTCCTCTGTAAAGGATGGAACCAACATAGCTTTAGGAGGTTAAGAGGTAGTTAGGGGATTTAGAGGCCAAAGATTTTATATAGCCCAGTGCATCATCCTAGGGTTCTACCGTGCTTTCTTTAAAGAAAGAATATGGAACATTACATTTATGCGTAGATTACAGAATGTTGAACCAGTATATAGTCAATAACTAGTATCCATTACCTCAAATAGATGATCTCTTCAACCAGCTTTGAGGAGAAATGGTCTTATCCAAGATCGACCTAAGACTGGGTTATCCTCATGTATGTGTTAGGCTATCAAACATACATCATACAACTTTCTATAGCAGGTATAGTCTATATGAGTATCTTGTTATGTCATTCGGTCTTATGAATGTGCCAACTATTTTCATAGCTCTTCTGAATAAGTTTCTCCACCCCTATTTGTATTCTTTTTTCATGATCCTTGTTGAAGATATCTTAGTGTATTGTCACACTTGTTTCCACCATGCCAAACATCTTGAGATCGTTTTGAGTACACTGAGAGATCCTCAGCTTTATGAAAAGCTTGATAAGTGACACTTCTAAATTGACAAAGTCCACTTCTTGGGTCATGTTACATCGGAATAAGATGTATCCGTTGACCCCAAAAAAGTGAATGCTATATTTTCCTGGGTGCATCCAAAGAAAGTGTTTGATTTATGGTGTTTCTTGGGGCTGGCTGGATATTACAAACATTTCATACAAGAATTATCACTTCTTTCTTCACCTATTACCGGTCTTACAAAAAAAGGTGTCAATTTTACTTGGTCAGAATCATGTGAGAAAGCCTTTCAGGCGCTAAAAAGGAGGATCATTTTTGCACATATTCTGAATCTTTCAGAGTCAAGTATAGGTCATACCATCTTTTGTGATGCATCAAGAATATATCTAAGAGTAGTGCTGAAATAGGAGGATAGAGTTGTTGTGTACGGATATAGGCAGTTGAGGCCTCATTTAGGAAATTACCCAAATGCATGAACTTGATCTAGCCGAAGTTTTCTATACCTTACATTGCTGGAGACATTACCTATTGGGTGAGTGTTTTTTGGTGCACATAGACCACAAGAGCGTAAAATATATATTTTCTCAGCATGACTTGAACCACAGACAGTGAAGATGGCCCTAATGTATTCAATCATTTAACTTTAAGCTTCTCTATATGATTTTAAAGAGATATGTAGTCGATGATGCACTGAGTCAGAATACTCAAAAACAGACTATGTAGGAATCCAACAATGAATAGAAGCCAATGACCCTATTTTCTGAACATCATCTTGAGTTTCATGACAGTCACGAGCAGTCTTACCTCTCATCCTTGACATTCACCTCTTCTCTCCTACAGAAGGTAAAGAGTAAGTAGTTTTTAGATCCTAAAGCCTTGGTTTTCCATGAGAGTATATCAGGAGATAACCCACCTCCATATTGGTCGATTGACAAAGACAATGTCCGGAGTCTACGTGGACATATCTGGGTTCCTAGAAACATGAGAGAGGAGTTGATGAAATAGTCCCATGCTTCTCAGTTGGTATTTCATCGAGACATCTCAAAGAAGTATAGAGACATGCAATGCCAATATTGGTGGCCTAGAATGAATAATTAGATAGCAGGATTTATCACTAGGTTTTCCACCTATTATTAGGTGAAGGTGGAGTACTATAGGTCTGCAGTCTTGCTATGGCTTCTTCCAGTCCTGGAATAGAAATGGGAAGATGTTTCCATGGATTTCATGGTCGGATTACCTAGGTTCCCTATGGGTAGAAATTCTATCTATGTAGTCATTGACTGAATGATGAAATCATCCCACTTCATTACTATATGGGAAAATTTCTCTATTGATGATCTGGGAAGACTGTATTTCTGTGAGATCATAAAACTCTATAGGGTCCCTCATCCAATCATTTTATAAAGGGATGCTTGTTTCATGTCACTATTCTGGAAGAGATTATGGAAGAGTATGGGAACACAGGTTATTCTAAGAACATATTTTTACCCTTAGACCGAGGGAAAATCAGAAAAAACAATACAAGTTCTAGAGGATATGTTTCAAGCATGCATCCTTGATTTTGAATTTTACTGGGAGAAGCATATCCCTCTTATCAAGCTCTCCTATAATAACATATTTCAGGTTAAAATTTAGATGGATCCATTTCAGGGGTTATATGGTAGGACATTCCATTCACCCCTGTGCTGGCTAGAGGCAGGTGAAGTAGCCCTACTAGGCCCTCATATCGTTCAGGAGACTTCAGATAATGTTGAGGTGATCATAAAGCGTATGAATAATGATCAATATAGAAAAAAATATTATGCTGATCACCGTCGATAACCTTTATAGTTAAATATCTTGGGTATCACCTAGGCTAGGGCATAGATGGTTACAAAATAAGGGAAAGATGTTGTCTCGTTATGTAGGGTTGTTTGAGATTCTAGAGAGAGTGAGGCCGGTATCCTATGAGTCGCTACTAACTCAAAGGTACCATTCCTTGCATGAAGTCTTTAATGTTTCATAGCTTCACCAATATAATTCCAACCCATATCAAACTTTTGATCCTGAATAATTTGAGTTAAATTCTGATGCTACCTTTGAGGAGTATCCAATATACATTGTTGACCGGAGCACAAAGGCTCTTCAAGGCCATTATATACCTCTAGTATAGGTTCTATGACATCATAGATGAGTACAAGATGAGACTTGGGAGAGGAAATTTGAAATACATGCCCAATGGCCAGATTTGTTCTCAGAAAATGTTTCTCCACCTTCGGAAGGTGAACTTGGGGACAAGTTCTTTTAAGGGGGAAAAATTGTAAGAATCCATTTTTTCACCCAGGTTTAAATCCTTTATATTTCAGTCTAAATCATAACATTGGGAATAATTTAGATACCTAATGGGTTAGTAAATGTATCAGTGGTGTCCAAGGAATTTTCGAAGCCTGAAACCCATCTTTTTGGGAAAACGTGATAGGCCACATGATTAACACATGATTGATGCATAGTTTGGATAACCATGTGGATTGAAATTTATAGACAGAACCACTTCATATGGTTTGCGTATGACCATGCAGCCTAACCCTGAAATGTGTAACTTATACCTAGAAAACACCTCATAGTTAGAACATGGTTTTTCAAACCATGCAGACAAACTGTGCACCAGCTAATTTCCTAGGTAATTTTATAAAATTTCCCTTAATGATATGCTAACCTATCCCTTTCTTATCTAATCTTGGATTATGTGGGATTTAGCTCCATGAATCTCATTTTGTATCTTTTTTATGTCCAAATCTATTTATTCAAATATTTCCTTCATCGGTGATCTGATCAAGCTTTCGTTCATCATGTTGGATTTGCAATGGTTAGTACTCAAGTCTGCTTGAGCTATTGTCCTTTTATTTATCTCCCGACCAAGTTATCATGGTTTTCTAATTTTTATCTTTTCCTTAGATCTACTATGATCCAAGCCAAATCAAGGGAAAATACTAGAGGAGTAGAATTGTACATCCCTAAGTCGGGTCACCTATAACTCATCCTTACAGTTCGTTGATTTTATATTTGTTGTGTGGGCCCTACTAATTTCATTAGGTTCCATTTATAGAATTTATATACCATGGTTATAATAAATAAAGCCGTATTGATATGATTATTCCATATTTGTGATTAATTTTTAGTGGTTATGTCCGTAAATCCATCCCATCTATGTCGAAGGTTATGCCATAATTGGGTTTTTAGTATTTGACATGTTTGAGCCACCATTCAGGTTTAACTTTTCTTAACCCTTCTATGGGTAAGATTTTCATTATTAATTGGACTCATTTATATTATGAATTATATAATAAAAAGTACCATGTATGATCACCACTTGACCCGAATAAGGTAAGTGATTCAATTTGGCAATTAAATGTGAATTGTAAAGTATAATCAGGATAAGACTTGAGCATATTAAATGTAAATGAATAGTAGATTGGATATACCTAACATCCCTTAATACATTAATGGAAGGTATAAGAATGAAACTTAGATACAGAATATGATTTAAATGGATTAAATGAATGGTTTCTTGCTACTTAGACTTGTAACACTAATAAAAGGAAATACATGAACCACATGACTTAATAATAAGGTTTCATGCAACTTGACCTTATCACACTAATGAAAGGAAAGTATTGAACCAACAGTTTCATGATAATTTACCTTATCACACTAGTAAATGTAAATGATTAAACAAAATGGAATATTACATGATGTAATAATCAATTAGGAATATCCTGACTTGATCTCACCTTGTATTCCAATCGGGGAATTCCATGAGTATCGGGGAACCCCATTCTGATTCAAGGATACAATTTACTTAGACTGGGACCCACCTAGATTACTGATTCTTGTCTATTATTGGATACCCAATATGATACCATAGGATCCATCATGTAGTACTACATGATTCCTTGGATACACTCCACGAGTCTAGTATTTTCAAGTAGGTTCCATGGTTAAAGCCTATAGGGTCCTACCCCTGCTTAGCCCCGTTTTACCTTAGACAATCACCATTGACTCGATAGGTGACTCATTGTGTAATACCTTGGATTATGATCCTTGGATTACACTCTTTCCCAATGTCAGAAAATATTTATCACTGTGTTGGTGACCCTTTAGGTCTACGTTGCCTTGTTTGTTATCTTGGGACTTCCCTATTAAACATTATTACAGGTTTCGTTGTTATAACTTGTACCTTTCACTATTATTAACATGTGATTTGTTGTAAACTATTAGAAATGAAATAATGAATGGGTTACATGTTCAGAAACTAGCCAAGGGCTGAAGAAAGTACTTGGGTATTTAGTTACATTGTACTTCTTTACTTTATATATGAATTCATGAACACTATTACGTATCCATTACATGGGATGGATGTTATAGACACCATTGGGGGTGGATCACTGCGATTTATCTCAAACCCTCTATGTGAACCATTTGGTACTTGGAGTAGATTACATGGTTACAGGTGCTGAAAAAGGGATTCATATAGCTTTGAACACATGTTTGCTTGCTATTTTTTATAGAGCTTGATATTAAAGGATTGGGTTGAAACACATGATTCTTGGGATAATAATTTTTTTCTTTGTACTTTTTTTGAACATGTTATTCCTACTATCTTGTATCAATATTTTCTAGTTTTTTAGTACATGATATATCATCATTAGTTGTTGAATGTTATTCTTGTTGTTTTAGTTATTATTACTATTGTATCTATTTTTCATTGTGCCTTATGTTTACATATATTTATTCTTCTATTTACCGATGTTTACATCTATCCGATACACTACAAT
This sequence comes from Viscum album, assembly GCA_963277665.1. Classification (NCBI taxonomy): domain Eukaryota; kingdom Viridiplantae; phylum Streptophyta; class Magnoliopsida; order Santalales; family Viscaceae; genus Viscum; species Viscum album. The sequence continues at coordinate 942,388,575 of OY728138.1, forward strand.
TTGAAAATGAGGATATAGTCTCCCCACTGACCCACCCTAGGACCGCACTGCTAGTCACCAGCCTCTGTCATTTGGGGATATGTGCTTGATTCCATGTGTCCCATCAGGATTAGGACACCATTTAAGTGGAATACGGGTCTTGGATGTCACATATTTATTCTTATAAAGGACATGATCTTATTAGAAAGACATCTATTTTTAATAAACCGATAGTCACCTCTCACTTCTTGATTATTTAGTGATTGCTAACTTTCCCTTGAGACAATCACTTTCTTATGATCATTTTTCATTGGAAATTACATTTCTCTTAAAAATATATTTTCTTTGTCGCCTGGATATTATCATTTTCTAAAATGTATACCTTTTTTAAATATGGTGTTTATTATGAAAGTTATTTTATTAACTAAGAAAATATTGATAAATCCATATTCTTTAATCAATATGGTTATTTGATGACAAAGAATATGGTCATTAATTAAATTGGTCTTTCAATATATGAGGAATTATTTAGAAATATAGTGGGGGGATAAAATTTGTTGGTCGGAGTGGATACTCAAGAGGGGGGGGGGGGGTGAATTGATTTCCAATTAAAATTTATGTTTAAAAACTTTTTCTTAAAAACCCCCAAATACAATACTGAATTAAACTGTAGTGAATTTATATCAAAGTAAAGGTTCTATTGGGTTCTCAAGGGATTGATTATTTCCCAGTTAATCAAAACTGAAGAGTTGATTAACTTTTGAAACTAACTTACTGATTTACAACTAATATAAACACTTGCTAGTTTAATTATCAAAGTGACTTTAAAACAGTTTTGGTTTTAAAGTAATTAGCAGCGGAATAAAAATTAACTTTGAAAGGAATAGAACAACAGATATAACCAAGAGGTTCAGTCTCAAGCCGAGACTTAGTCCTCTCAAAAATTTATATAAATTTGATTCACACCCTGGATCGGGGTTCACAAAAGTTTACAACTGTCCAGGTCCAAGACCTTTACCACTATTATTCGTGGGAAACAAACCAACAGCAACCAGCTATCCAGGTCACACACGACCTCTACCACTCTTACTGTGGGAAATGAAAGATGTAAAGAGTTTTTTGAGGATTTACAGATCCTCCAGTTAAAGTACAGGAGACAGTGTGTGTGTTAAATACAGTAGATAACACACATTGCTCGAAATGTAAAATAATGAATCACAGAGCAGAGATGTAGAGTTTAGAAACGGATCTAGTGATTTCAGTGAAGCTTTGGACTCCTTGAGTTTGATCAGAAATGGTTCTGAGTCCTCTTATGGTTTTTTGCTGAAAAATAGAGTGTCGTCTTCTTGGCATCCAGGTTCAGAGATAGTGAAAAATTTAGTCGATGAAGTTCTTCAATGTCCTCGTGAATGTACAAAACTCTTCTTGAGTAAGCTTGAGTGTGTATGAGATTTCCTCGTGCCATCCACAACTATCTCATCCACCAATATTTGAACTCATATGTGTCTCATCCCCCCCTTTTTTCACCAACAGGGACTTCTTGTATTTATGGCACGAGCTCCAGCAAAAGAAATGATTTCATTTTGTAGGTACTATGTACGGTTTCCTGACATCCAAAAACCTTCATTAAATAAATGACAGAGCATTAAAATATACCTAATATTACCGTTTGTTAGATTAAATAAAGATAAATAAATTCAAGCAGTTGTTTATGACTATCAGTGAGTCAAGTGATCAATAGGTCATCAGCATCAGCATCAGTGGCTTGACATTGGTGTGTCCGGATCGGTGACTCAGATGATCAGCATCGGTGTGTCATGATCAATGAATCATTTGATCAGCATCGGTGTGTCATGATCAGTGACCCATTTTATCAGCATCGGTGTGTCCTGATTGGTGACTCATTTGATCAGCATCAGTGTGTCATGATCGGTGACTCATTTGATCAGCATCAATGTGTCATGATCGGTGACTCATTTGATCAATATCAGTGTGTCATGATCGGTGACTCATTTGATCAGCATCGGTGTGTCATGATCAATGACTCATTTGATCAGCATCAGTGTGTCATGATCGGTGACTGATTTGATCAGCATCGGTGTGTCATGATCGGTGACTCATTTGATCAGCATCGGTGTGTCATGATCGGTGACTCATTTGATCAGCATCGGTGTGTCCGTTGTGTTTTGATATGGGTCAGTGCGACCATTCACTTTTGATATGGATCGGTGAGACCGTTCACTTTTTATATGGATCAGTGCGACCATTCACTTTTGATATGGATCGGTGCGATCGTTCACTTTTGATATGGATCGGTGCGACCATTCACTTTACAGAACACAAAGTGTCTGTTTGATCCAGAAGACTTCTAGAATACTTGTAAAGCAATAACAAGCACAGTTAAAAACATGATCCAACCGATATAAACAGATTCACTAAAAGATTGTGATTATGTATATGAGAAATCCAACTGGATTAAGTAACGATGATTTGTGATTACTAAAATGGAAATCATAGGAAGAATTCAACAATCTTCTAGATGGCTCAAAAATCTCCCCCTTTTTGATAATCACAAATATTAGTCATAAATAAAAATAATATATCATCAATAATAGTGAGAAGGCATAATAAGAATAAAAACATAATGAGATATAAATAAAAACACAATGAGATATAAATCTCCCCCTGAATTTATTCCTTTGTAGATTTATGTAAACATTGCTCCCCCTTCCATAGTATGTTTCTCCCCCATAGATATAAATATCCCCCTTTGGGATAATCAAAAAGGAGGGAAAACATATAAATAAGAGATTAAAAGAAGGCATCATGGAGAATATAGAGAGAGAAAAAAGTTTTGTAAAGTACATTAGAGTACAAACATAACACAGTTCACCCTATCAACAACAAGACACAACTATTTCTTGGGATGTAATGGGGCTTTGCCTTTGTCAGAAGGATCAATGGTTGGTAAGTTGGAAGACTTGGAGGCAGGATGAACTGGGCGAATTTGAAAAGGTGGTAAGACGACTCTAGAAGGTGGAGGAGAGGATGCCACGGAGAGTTGCTGTTGAGCAGTAGTAGCTGGTTGAGAAGATTGCTGAAGAACTGGCCGTAGTTGAGATAGAGCTTGAGCAACAGAGATCCGAATTGGTGCAACATCAGAGGCACTGATAGGTTCAGCAGTAGGAAGCACAATGGCGATGGCTTGTTCATTCAGATAAGGCTTCAAAAGATTTATGAAATCCCGAATAACTTCTGCACCATACTGCATAGCCTTTTCATAATCATCTTTATTCTCCAAGAACCATTCCAAGGTAGGAGTAAAATCTTGCAACTGACGAACTTGAGTCTTGAAAGCTTGAGTGACTGGAGGTAGTTTCAGATTATCATCCAACACCTTGAAATTCGCGGTCATCTCATGCTTGGTATAAATATTTGAAAAGTAATGATCAACCTTTTCCTTGATCTATTTCTGAGCTTTATTGGCATCTGCTGAATATACTTTTACCATCTTAGGAATGTGATCACTATGCTCCTTCGTCTTCCTCAACGAGTCCAAATCAAGAACATGTCGAATGGCGGCCAATTCATCATGCACAATTTGCCTTAGAGCCTCTAGCTCATGAGTAGTGATCTTGGTTACTTTGGCTGTACTGGCTTGAGAAACTATCTGAGTTATATTAGCTTTAAACTTCCTCAAATCAGACTTCTTAAGATGTTCAATCAAATTCCTCAACACTTCCATCATACCAGAGATGATTGATCTAAATTCGTTTGATAAAAAAACTAAGTCAAATTTTAGATCCTTCAGAGTCTGATTTAGAGAGGCTATGTTCCTGCCAATAAACTCACCAGTATTGGCCATGTCTGGTCTAAGAAAATTTGATACTCTTGTTGAAAAGGATTCCACAGAATTTTCAGAAATGTGCAGAGAAACTTGGGTAAGAGCATTTGAAATTTCTTCTCTGACTGTATCTCTCACAGCAGCAAGCAACTCAATTTTGAACTTATCAAAATCAGACTGAGAGATAGTAGAACTAGGTAGATGAACATCTGCAACATCAAAAACATGAGCAGACCTTGCCTCAACTGGTTCGATTTCCTTCACAACCGTAGTAGATTCTGATTCTTCCTCTTCTTCTTCAGAATACTCTAAACCCAAAACAGCAAAACCAGGGTAATCATCCCCGACAGAAGCACACAAAGTATATGTCGGTTTATCATAACTTTCTTTTCCACCGATTTCTAGAGAATCTCTCTTTCCATTGGTATTTGTTTCTTGCACAGTTTGATGTGGTTCTATTGGAGGTACATCAAGACCATCCACTGGTCGGTTAACACCACCACCACCATCATCATCATCATCTCCATTCCCATTTCCATTCTTCACAGAATCATCACTATCAGACACTTCAGTGTTAGTAGCTTCTTCATCACCAAGAACTGGTTCTGATTCAGGTAAGGCTAAAGGTGGACTGGTAGGTCCAAAGTCCATTCTTCTCTTAGGGATCACAGTATCAGGATCACTCTTATCATTAGGAGGTGACAAAATTCCTTCTTCTGTTTCAACTTCTTCCATCCCTTGTTTACCAGATTCTTTAGTGTCCTTATTCTTTTCAACATCTACTTCTTCCTCATCATCAGAATAAATTGGCTCCTCATCTGATTTCAAACTAGGGTCTCTCAAACCCTTTGGACTCTTTCCATAATCAGTGGGATTTTAGGATTCATACAACTTGTCCTCATCAGCAACCAATCATTTTTTCCATGGGTTCCAATTTATTTTCATCCTTTTACAAATTTCTTTGTTAACACAAAATGCACTATCATATTCAGCTATCTCATTAGCTTCACCAACACATTCCAGATTCTTTAACATAGCAGAGATCATTTTGGAATAGAACAGGTCAGTGGCTTTCTTAGAAGGTTTAACCATTCCAGCTATGTGCACCATTAGATATCTAGACAAATTTATCTTCTCATGGGACTTTAGTAAAAACAATAGAAAAAATTCCTGGAATTTTACAGCAGCAAAATCTCCATTCCAAGGGAAAATTTGGTGCTGAATAAAGTTAAAGAGAAGTCTACATTCACCATCCAACTCTGAGGATGTGATTCTCCTTGACTCTTTGTTTCCAGTCAAATGCTCTAAAGATAACTCATAAGAGAATTATTCAGTGGTTGGAGGAATGTTTCCATCATAATCCTCATACTGACCCTCATGGGGTACATTTAAACATTCAGGCCATTGTTTAGATGAAAAAGATATTTTCTTTCCTTTCTATACAGAAGACATTCTGGCAGCCTCTACACCATCAAAAGTAACTTTCAGATTTATATAAAACTCATGCACTAGCTTTGGGTAGTACACACGAGTGTTATCTGAGAACCAGGATTTCCATCTTTGCAATTCTAAAACTTGTAACAACAGCGACTTACTTGTCAAAAGCCAGGCAGAACTGACTTCCTTTTCTACAGCAACAATCTGAGTTTCCAGGTTCGGATTTACTGATCTTTGAGTGGTACTACTCAACTCACCTCGAGCACGATTTGAAGGTACATGACTGTCTGATCCTTTTCTTGGTCTCTTTTTCTTAGCCATTTGAAGATTCTGGGGAATGCAGAAGTTCGAAGGTTCGAAGTAGAGGAGAAAAGAGGATATAAGGCTTGGCGGGAAATGAAAGGTCGACGGTTTGGGGAATAGAAATAGTCGCAGATCATTTATTTCATCATTTAGGGTTCCCATAATAAAGATAAACGTAATTAATTAATTACAAACATAATAAAAAGTAATAGAATGATAGATTAGTTTGACTGATCGGTTTCACAGATCGGTTTCACAGATCGGTTTCACAGATCAGTTTCACAGATTGGTTTCACTGATCGGTTTCACAGATCGGTTTCACAAATCAGTTTCACTGATCGGTTTCACTGATCGGTTTCACAGATCGGTTTCATAGATCGGTTTCACAGATCGGTTTCACTGATCAATCATACACAACTCTTGTTTAATAAAATTCGTTCTTTCAAAGCATAAAGGATTTATAAAAATATCAGCTAATTTATGTTCAGAACTAATAAATTCTAGAGAAATATTACCTTTCTGATAATGATCTCTTAGAAAGTGATGTCTGACATCAATGTGCTTAGTCCTAGAGTGAGACACAGGGTTCTTAGATATGTTGATCGCACAAGTGTTGTCACAGTTAATTGAAACATGTTTAAAATAAAATCCATAGTCCAATAAAGTGTGTTTCATCAACAGAATCTGTGCACAGCAACTACCAGTAGCTATATATTCTACTTCAGTAGTAGACAATGCAACTGAGTTCTGTTTCTTACTACACCATGATACTAGGGACTTTCCAAGTAAATGACATGTTCCAGATGTGCTCTTCCTATCTAACTTACATCTAGCAAAGTCAGCATCTGAATAACTAGTTAGGTCAAATGATTGTCCTTTTGGATAAAACAAACCTAAATTCACAGTATACTTATGATATTTAAAAATCCTTTTAACAGCAAGTAAGTGTGATTATTTAGGATTAGATTGAACTCTAGCACACATACACACACTAAACATAATATCTGGTCAACTAGTAGTAAGATAAAGTAAACTCCCAATCATACCTCTGTAATTGGTTTGATCAACTGGTTTCCCAGTTTCATCAACATCCAATTTACAGGTAGTACTCATAGGTATATCACTTTCCTTAATACTATCCAAACCAAAACGTTTTAATAAATCCTTATTATATTTACTTTGATTTAGAATAATACCATCTTTAGTTTGAAAGATTTGAAATCCAAGAAAATACTTAGGCTCTCCCATTAATCTCATTTCAAACTCATTTTGTATAACCTTTGAAAAATCAGTACATAAAGAATTTTTAGAAGATCCAAAAATAATATCATCAACATAGATTTGTACTATTAAAACATCTTTTGAAATCCTTTTTATAAAAATAGTGGGATCAACTATTCCTTTTGTAAATACTTTTGAAATAAGAAAGTCTGAAAGTCTTTCATACCAAGCTCTTAGAGCTTGTTTTAAAAATATATAAAGCTTTAGAAAGTTTAAAAACATGATTTTGAAAATGAGGATTTGAGAAACCAGGTGGTTGTTCTACAAAAACTTCTTCAATAATGAAACCATTTAAAAAATCACTTTTCACATCCATTTGATATAACTTGAAATTCAGATGTGATGCATATGAAAGTAATATCCTAATAGCCTCTAATCTAGCTACAGGTGCAAAGGTTTCCTCATAGTCAATTCCTTCTTCTTGATTGTAACCTTGTGCAACTAGCCTAGCTTTGTTTCTAATGATGTTTCCAAATTCATCAACTTTGTTTCTGAACACCCATTTTGTTCCTATGGTTATAATGTCCTTAGGTCTTTATATTAATTTCCAGACTTTGTTTCTTTCAAATTGATTTAGTTCTTCTTGCATAGCCATTACCCAAAATTCATCATTGATAGCATCATTGATATTTTTAGGTTCTAACTGTGAAATAAAAGCTTGATGTTCAACTTGATTTCTTAGAGAAGCTCTAGTCTGTGTTCCTCTGTCTAGATTACCTACAACAACATCTAAAGGATGGTTCTTTAGAATTCTAGTTGGTCTAGAAAAGGTAGGGATAGATATTTCAGATTCATCTACAGGTTGAAGTTCAACAGAAGAAAGTTCTGGAAAATTTCTAGAACTGGATGTTTTAACTACAGGTCCACTATCTTTATCATTAAGGTTCAAAACAGAGAGATCATCTTCAAGATTTTCAAGAGAGGTAATAGGTTCATGTGGATCAGTTTCATCAAATTTGATGTGAACAGATTCTTCCACACATTTGGTTATCTTATTGAAAACTCTATAGGCTTTAATAGAAATAGAGTAACCTAGGAAAATTCCTTCATCGCTCTTGGATGAAAATTTGTCAAGATTGTCTTTAGTATTAATAATAAAGACTTTTCAGCCAAAAACTCTGAAGTAGTTAACCTTAGGTTTCCTATGGTTCCACAACTCATAAGGTGTACTCTTAAGAACATGCCTTATCAAGACTCTATTAATAACATAACAAGATGTATTTACAACTTCAGCCCAAAAATAAATTGGTAGGTCATACTCATTAAGAATAGTCCTAGAAATTTCTTGCAGGGTTCTATTCCTTCTTTCTACTACACCATTCTGTTGGGGTGTCCTAGGGGCAGAGAAATTGTGACTATATCCACTATGTGAGCAGTAAGATTCAAACTCATGATTTTCAAAATCACGGCCATGATCACTTCTCAGGGTTTTAATTTGAAGTCCACTAAGGTTCTCTACAAACTTGGAATATTTTACAAAGCAAGAACAAGATTCACTTTTGTGATCTAGAAAATATACCCAAGTATATCTAGAAAAGTCATCTACAAGAACATAGACATAGTACTTCACATTTAAACTGGAAACTCTAGAAGGTCCAAATAAATCCATGTGAGCCAACTCGAGAGGTTGATAAGTTGAAACTTCTTTCTTTGATTTAAAAGAAACTTTATGTTGCTTTCCCTTTTGACAGGGAATACAAACTTTGTCTTCTAGAAATTCATGTTTGGGTAGGTCTCTAACTAAGTTCTTCCTAGCAAGTTCTCTAAGTGAATGCACATTGAAGTGTCCTAATCTTCTGTGCCAAAGCCAAGACTCTCTATGAAAATCATTTAAACAAGTAATATTCTTCTTAGCTAAAGAATTTAAATCAACAGCATAAACATTTTCATTTCTTAAAGCAGAAAACACTAAAACATTTTTAGAATTAAAAACATTGCAAGAATTGTTTTCAAATTTAACATAATAACCATCATCACATAACTGATAAATACTTAACAAATTGTATTTAAGTCCATCAACAAATAAAACGTTAGAAATTAATACTGAGTCAGTGTTACCAATCTGGCCTAAGCCGATGATTTTTACTTTTGAGTTATCACAAAAAGTGACAAAGCCTCCATCAAATTTTACTAAACTCTTGAAGCATGAGAAGTCTCCTGACATATGTCTTGAACATCCACTGTCCAAATACCAAGTCTTTCTACATGAGCTCTTTAAGCAGGTTCCCTACAAAACAGATTTAGATAGGAAATGATTTTGGTACCCAGATCTTCTTGGGTCCAGACAGGTTAGCCAATAAAACATTAGGTACCTATATTTGTCTAATGGGTCTCATAAGATTTCTAGAGTCAACAGATTTTAAAAGATAAACCTTATTAGATCCATAACTATGAATATAACTAGTTAAAGCATATGAAGTTCCAGAACTAGCTACATTCTGTCCAGATTTAGGAATGAATATAGTTTTGGTAATTTTCCTTTGTCCAGGTTGGTATCCTATACCAGTAGTGTATCTAGGTGCTATTTTCTTACCTAGAATCTGAGAAAGAGTATATTTTCCATTGGTAAATTTCTCTATGTCTTTCTTGAGTTTCTCATTAGATAATTTCAGTTCAGTGTTTTCTTTAAGTAGATGAGCATTGTTTTCCATTTCAATATCAAGATCAGATTTATGTTTAACAGTTAAAGCATACTATTTCTTTAAACCTTTGTATTTGTCTTTCAACTCATTACAAGTTTCTTCTAACATATCACAATATTCAAATAGTTCATATTTTGACATGTTATCAGAGTCTGTATCATCTTCATAATAATAAGAATTTAAAGCAGGAGTTTCAGCTGTTACCTCAGAAGTGTTTGTCATAAAACCCATGTTTGCCTTATTTTTGTGTTCAATTTCAGAAACTTCAGATTCAGTGGAGCTATCCTCAGAAGAACTCCAAGTAGGTTTCATGGATTTCTTAAACTTATTGTCCTTGTAATCATACTTCTTCTTGTATTTCAACTTTGGACAGTCTGCTTTTATGTGTCCCTTTCTTTTGCACTCATAGTAGACAACTTCATCTGATTTGTCAGATTTCTTCCAATCCTTTTTCCAATGTCCCTTGTTGTCATACATACCTTTATAATTTAATTTTCTGAAAAACTTCTTCTTCCTATAAAACTTCTTAAACCTTCTGGAAATGTGAGCCATCTCAGCATAACTATCAGAAGCACTTTCACTATCTTCACAGCTTGAACTTTCATTTTTAGCTTGGAGCTTCTCCTTATCCTTGTTCTTTGAAGTTGAAGTCTTGAAAGCAACAGACTTACTTCTAGGTTCATCTTCATATTCTTTGTTAACATTGAGTTACTCTTCATACATCATCAACTTTCCAATTAGTTCCTTGATTGACAGTTCACCAATATCACATGATTCTCTAATTGAGACAGAAGTTCCTCTCCATCTTTCAGGTAGACATCTCAGAATTCTCATAATTTTTTCCTTTGATGGAACATCCATTCCCAGAGAAGTCATTGTGTTGATGATTTCATTAAACCTGAGATACATGTTAGAAATGGGTTCATCAGGCTTCATCTTAAAATTACCATACTTAATAGTATAAGTATTCAATCTCATTTCCTTAACATTAGTTGTTCCTTCATGAGAAATGGCTAAGGTATCCCAAATTTCATAAGCAGTTTTACAGGCAGTTATTCTATTAAATTCCTAATCTCCTAAAGCACAGTACAAGGCATTCATAGCTTTGCAATTATTATTGTAGGCAGCCTTAGTAGCTTCATTCCAAGTAGATCTAACAGTAGTAGGAATTTTATATTCTGATTCTATAGTAGTCCAAATATCAAAACCCATGCTCTCTAAATGAATTTTCATTTTAAGTTTCCACAGAGAATAGTTTGTACCATTAAAGAAAGGTGGCCTGTTAGTAGAAGCACCCTCTTGTCTATTATCCATGATAACTAAGTTGAAACAAAAATTATAAAGAGATAAAAATTTAGAAGTAACAGAAATTTTAAGATCTTTAAAATACAACTAAAATCGCAGTTGAAAAATAGAGTACTTCAAGAAATATTTTAATGCCTCTGATACCAAATGTTGGTCGGAGTGGATACTCAAGAGGGGGGGGGGGGGGGTGAATTGAGTTCAAATTAAAATTTCTGTTTAAAAACTTTTTCAAAAAAACCCCCAAATACAATACTGAATTAAACTGTATTGAATTTATATCAAAGTAAAGGTTCTGTTGGGTTCTCAAGGGATTGATTATTTCCCAGTTAATCAAAACAGAAGAGTTGATTAACTTTTGAAACTAACTTACTGATTTACAACTAATATAAACACTTGCAAGTTTAATTATCAAAGTGAATTTAAAACAGTTTTGGTTTTAAAGTAATTTGCAGCAGAATAAAAATTAACTTTGAAAGGAATAACACAAGAGATATAACCAAGAGGTTCAGTCTCAAGCCGAGACTTATTCCTCTCAACAATTTATATAAATTTGATCCACACCCTAGATCGGGGTTTACAACAGTTTACAACTGTCTAGGTCCAAGACCTCTACCACTGTTATTTGTGGGAAAAAAACCAACAGCAACCAGCTGTCCAGGTCACACATGACCTCTACCACTATTACAGTGGGAAATGAAAGATGTAAAGAGTTTTCTGAGGATTTACAGATCCTCCAGTTGAAGTAGATGAGACAGTGTGTGCGTTAAATATAGCAGATAACACACACTGCTCGAAATGTAAAATAATGAATCACAGAGCAGAGATGTAGAGTTTAGAAATGGCTCTAGTGATTTTAGTGTAGCTTTGGACTCCTTGAGTTTGATCAGAAATGGTTCTGAGTCCTCTTATGGGTTTTTTCTGAAAAATTGAGTGTCGTCTGCTTGGCATCCAAGTTCGGAGATAGTGAACAATGTAGTCGATGATGTTCTTCAATGTCCTCGTGAATGTACAGAACTCTTCTTGAGTAAGCTTGAGTGTGTATGAGCTTTCCTCGTTCCTTCCACAACTATCTCATCCACCACTCTTTTCACTCATATGTGTCTCATCCCCCCCTTTTCTCACCAAGAGGGACTTCTTGTATTTATGGCATGAGCTCCAGCAAACGAAATGATTTCTTTTTGCAGGTACGAGGTACGGTTCCCTGACATCCAAAAACCTTCATTAAATAAATGACATAGCATTAAAATATACCTAATATGATCGTTGGTTAGATTAAATGAAGCTAAATAAATTCAAACAGTTGTTTATGACTATCGGTGAGTCAAGTGATCGATAGGTCATCAGCATCAGCATCGGTGGCTAGACATCGTTGTGTCCTGATCAGTGACTCAGATGATCAGCATCGGTGTGTCATGATCGGTGACTCATTTGATCAGCATCGGTGTGTCATGATTGGTGACTCATTTGATCAGCATCGGTGTGTCATTATCGGTGACTCGTTTGATCAGCATCAGTGTGTCATGATCGGTGACTCATTTGATCAGCATTGGTGTGTCATGATTGTTGACTCACTTGATCAGCATCGGTGTGTCATGATCGGTGACTCATTTGATCAGCATCGGTGTGTCATGATCGGTGAATCATTTGATCAGCATCGGTGTGTCATGATCGGTGACTCATTTGATCAGCATCGATGTGTCATGATCAGTGACTCATTTGATTAGCATCGGTGTGTCATGATCGGTGACTCATTTGATCCGCATCGGTGTGTCTATTGTCTTTTGATATGGGTCGGTGCGACCATTCACTTTTGATATGGATCGGTGAGACCGTTCACTTTTGATATGGATCGGTGCGACCGTTCACTTTTGATATGGATCAGTGCGACCGTTCACTTTTGATATGGATCAGTGCGACCGTTCACTTTACAGAACACAAAGTGTCTATTTGATCTAGAAGACTTCCAGAATACTTGTAAACCAATAACAAGCAGAGATAAAAACATGATCCAACCGATATAAATAGATTCACTAAAAGATTGTGATTATGTATATGAGAAATCAAACCGGATTAAGTAACGATGATTTGTGATTATTAAAACGTCAATCATAGGAAGAATTAAACAATATTCCAGAGGGCTCAACAAAATTATATATCCCCTTGATGAATCGATATGTCTCATGAAACAAATCTGTTGGAAAAATTTAATGTGATTTTACCAATAGTTTTAAAATGTCATAGGGTAAGGTTTTTATGGTATAAGTATAATGATGTATGAGATCATGAAGTCCAATATTATTTATTTCCAACACTTAGAATTTAGTAATTATTATCAATGACATTATTTCATTGATATTATCCATGCATTATTTTTTATAGTCGGGTTATTGATTTAATGGAATGTGTTTTTAGATATTTATCTTTCCATATTGATTATGCCTTCTCTAACCATGAAATTAAAATTATTGATTTAATGTAATGTGAGTTCAGTTATTTACCTTTACATAATGATTATAATTTATCGATTGATGATATCTTCAACTGTACATAACCCTTACCAAGAATCTGAGCTAACCCTTATTTTGTTTCCTATCCCTAGGATATATAGGAAGATGAATCCCTTGAATGAGTTTCAATAATTTCTATTTTTTTTTATTTTATTATGTTTTATATTCTATTCCTAATGTAAAATGGGTATCATGTAGGTATCTAGTTCTCCAAGACTACTAAACTGATCAGTGTTTCAAGATTTGACCCCTTGTATTTATGCTAATGTAATAAAGTATACATCTACTCTAGGTTATTATAGCTGGGGTTGTTAAAAGGATATTTGGACTAATATAATTATATCATGTGTAAATATGTTTATGTTTATTTTAATAAAAATTTAAATTTATGTTTTGGAAATTTGAAATATTTAATTATATAATAATTAATGTGAAATTATATTATAAATAATGATTAATTTATATTTTTAAAACATTAACTTTTGGAAATGATAAATCCCTAATGGGATTTGTTATTTGGCTTATATTATTGGGATAATAAGGCCCATTTTAAGAAGAAAACTCATAGAAATTGTTTAAGAGGACATTTAGGAACCTCCTTTGATACTTTTACCTCATTTGGAGGCTAATTAATGCAATTTACAAGGTGTTTTAAGTCTTAAACCACTATTGGTGGCTATTTAATTTATTAAATAACCTTTATATTTTCTTTATTAAACTTACTTAGGTTTACCATCACACCATAACCTCACATCCCCATGTGAATTTATTTAATAATTGGTTTTACCTTAAATTCACAATTTTTTTGTATGTCATAATAATTTTTAGGTGTTTCAAGTAAGTTTATAGGTTTAGGATATATTATTACACAATCCACACCATGGAATAAGGAGGTAATGTTTCAAATTTCTCCCTAACTACTTTATTTTTTAGGTTGGGAAAATGACCACAATGCAGTAGGTGTTTAAATACCATGGTGATGCTGGTGAGGGTAACACCATTCCACAAAAACTAGATTGAACCATGGTGGGTATAAAAATGAAAAATATTAATTTTACCTATTTGAGGCATGAAATTATAATATGGTGAGGCTACACAATGGGGATTAAACGGGTTGGTGTGATGCACTATGGAAGCCGAGGGCCACACCAAGGTGGATTGACCTAATATTTTATAGTTCTTTCAAAATGGGGAGAACCATACTGCTCCACTCAAGTTATTCTATGTGGGGGATCTAGAAGGGGGAACCATGACTTGGACTATATGTCTACACTATGAATGTTTTCTATATAAAATTTTAATGTATTTTTTAAACTGTTACCCAAATCGATTTTTAATCCCTTTGGGAGTCCCCCTCGTACTCATCTCCCACAACCCCCCTACAATGATTCCATTCATTAACCTCTCTTATAATGTGATTACCCATGGATTTCATGAAGATTTAAGGATAATACTTTAATTAAATCCTTAATAGCCTCTTCCTACTCCTTTTTATTTTCTCTCTCAACCACCTTATTTCTCCTCTTTCACCAATAAGTTCCCTATGGACAAAGGTTTTATTTTATATTAATTGTATTTTTTGGTTTCATTGTTTTATGACCTATCAATGGGTGTTAGATATTAATTTCTCTTGTTGGAGAGGATCCACACTACCATTTTTGAATGTGAATAAATTAATGTTTTATCACCCTTATCATGAATCATTAAATTTAAAATTAATATTGCATACTATTTTTATCATTGTTTTTAAGTATTTATGGATTATATAACATATATCTAGAAGATTTAACTTAAAAGGAGACTATTTGTTAAGTTTCCCATGAATATAAAATGGGTTTTATTTTATTTAATAATGTTTAAAACTATTTTTTAATACCATTCACACCTAGTGTTTTATAAAATGATTAGATTGAAATTCTATTTAGAATTACTCAAATTAAATATGTGCTTTGGTTTAAAAATCAACGTGACATAAGTTCACTAAAAGAAACATAATTCTTGGGGTTTTCTATAGAATAATTTATATATTGAATTGTTCAAGTTTTAAATTATAGTTACTATATTTTTTTCCAGGGTTCATTTATAAATCCACCTCTCTTAATGAATGTTGAAACAGATTAATTAATGCTTCTAAAATGTGTTTATTTGGGAAAATGAGCCCTTGAAAAATTCCCCTTAAGTGTGGTATTGGAAAAAAAATAATGGTACATTGTGTAATATATTTTGAATTATTTTCACACTCTTTTAAAAAGTGAAGGGGATGTTTCTACAAAGGGTGATTAGAGGTGAGGATAAAAATGTTTATTATTATTACTGTTACTATTACTATTATTATTATCATGTAATATTTATGAATTCTTTAGCTACCCAATATTTATATGTCATGGTAAAATCTCAGGTATATAGTTGGAAAATCTAGGTCAACATGTTTTACTATTTTAGTATTACGCTCTGACTCATGGACTTAAAATAAGAATCTATTTGACTTAAGGGATTTTCCACTCAGTTAATATTGTGTGGGAAATAATGAGTGTTTGGTAAGTTTGTTTGGTATCCAGTATTTGTTCACTTTCTTTATTTTTTATATGTATAGTTGTGTCCAAGATTGTCCCCAAGGCTCTTAGGTTCCCCTAGTATCCACCAATGCATGCATTTTTCTTATTAAATTTATTTTTTGGTAAATTTCTTATGTAAGGTATTTTAAATATTCATTTTTTGTAACCCCTAACTTCTTTCTTATGGTGGTTAAATAACCATTTTTATAATAAAGGTTTATCTTCCAATATTTACAAGATAAATGGTTTCATGTAAATTACTAGATATTTGTAATGAAAATAATGAAAATATTACTTTTAATATGTATTTCCAACTATCCTGAAATGTTTTTTACTTGTAATGGTTATAAAATGGTTTCCTAATAGGAATAGTTTTATCACTCTTATCATGGTAGGTTTTAGTATCATACTAACATTGATGTGGTTGTTATTTTTTGAACTTGGTTTGGGTTTTATGGAGGAAGGAAGTAAATGAATTTAATTTTCTCCTGGATTTATGTTGATGAGGTTAAATTTATTTAATATATTTTTAATTGAATTATTATAAATATAAACCTTCACTATACTATTTTTAGTTTTATTTTAGTTTATATGATTGTTTATGTTCAGCCTATTTTTAACCTGTATGTTGCGTTCATTTTTTATATATTTTTTTGTTTCTGTTTTATTTTGAAACTATTTATTTTATAGAACATGCATCCAATATATGGAATGGTCATAATAGATTTTTGGGAGGAATTTAAAAGTTATTTATTTATTTATTAGGGAATAACATTAAAAATATAGTGCCATTATTATCCCCAGCACTAGTTTCCAAACCGTTGGGATCAGGAAGGTCTCTCCAGACTTATCATGGGCCTGCTCAGATGATCATATCTAAGTGTCCAAGGTTGGTTAATGAAAAAATCGTATTAAATACTAGTTTATAACTGAAGTAGTAAGTTATGATAGGGTGACTGATCCCTACCCTCTCATAATGGATGCCAAGTTAATAGGGATGTTTGGGTTTTGTTTGTCTGGAGTTTGAGTCTAGATCATTGTAATTTTTAGGGTTTTAGTCATTATTTAATTGTTTATACTTTTTATTGAGACTTTTAGGATTAAAAATAGTAAGGAAACATGGTTACATGGTTATTGTGCCCACCCTAAAAAACTATGCACAAATCATCTGAACCAATCTGGGTGGTTTCCTAAAAAAATTCTTTGGTTAGAACATGATTTTACACACGCTGTGATTAAACAATATATAGTTTGAGTTTTCTATAGTTTTAAAAATATTGGTTTCTTTATGATTTTAAAATCATTCTATTTTCCTAAAATCTTTCTATTTTTCATCATTGATGTGTATATTCATTTGGGATCATTTAAGTTGTGAAAGTGTTTTAGTATTTCATTTATAAATGAAATTTTATAGATTGTGTTTTTAAATTTCTCTCAATGGTGTTTTAGATTTAGTTATTTGTTTATGTATGATTATACGAGTTTAAAAATTATAAATTCTTTTTTAAGTCGTGATATATAATTCCTAATTTTGGAGTATGCGACCATTATTTCTTATGGATTCTTGTGAAGGATCTACTATTGGTTCTTCACTAGTATTCCCTTTTATTTATTAAGGTCAACATGAACTTATGGATTCATCTATATCAAACATGGGGCTAAGTGATTTTCCTCTTCTACCTCATCATAGGGATTTCATATAAGAGTTTTAGAACCTGAACCATCCACACATATTCAGATAACATGTCTACATGGAAGTAGATTAGTGGCTATGATGTATCAATGATATCTCTGTTTGATTTGAAGTTACTGAACATCTGAATCACAAGTTTGTCACCATCATGCTGGATAGACCAAGTCAGATGTTTTGGAAGTCGAATTTTGGACTCAATCTTGGAAGGTTCATTAATGGGAGAGTTTAAACGCTCTTTTTATTCAAAAATATTTTTGTAATTCTATGATGATATTGAGAGATATGGAATTTTATGGTGTCTAGAAAAGTGGTTGATTAGTGTTAGAGTATACTTCTCATTTCAATAAGATGATTTCATATCCTCCTAGTCATATTATTTAAATTTATTTTAAATCACAATTGTTTTAAATAGGTATTTGACATGATATTTTCTTGGTTATGTATTTTTTAGACTTATTAACTATGAATATGTGGTGATGTAATCTTTATGGGTTAAATCCAATTTAGCTAGAGAAGGAAAATTGGTTTTTGTTTATTATATTCTAAAGAGTGGTAGAAAAAGTTCATAAAAAGGAAATATGAAGTGAGTTAAGTCTATATATATATGAATTTTAATTAAGAGTCTATATTGTATATTCAAATTAACTTCTCTTGAACTAATCACATAATTTTCCATTAATACATAAATAATAGACATATTATGTATTCTTGTAAAAAAAATCCCAAAAACTATTATATATATGGATTTTTGGACCATCAATAATGATTTTATAGAGGAATATATTTTAAGAGTGGTGAAAAAAATATAATCCTTAATAATACCTTCAGGTTTAACCTAATGAACCTGATTTTTATATGATGACAATTTAAGTTCTTTCTTGGTGTTTAGTTTTGTCTATCTTAGAAACAGTAAATGAATATATTATCCTTTGGTTGATTTTGGAATATTGATGATTGTACTTAGGATATTTTTAATTATGGATGAGTTTTACCTTGGAGATATATACATTTAGTTTTTTTCTTTATATACCACGTCTTTTCTCCATTTTAGGTTTTTAATTTTGTTTAATTCATCAAAGTTTGTTATATATTGTTGGAATTTGAGTTTAAGGGGAAAATTGAATATGATGTTAAGACCACCATAGGAAGAGATATTTTTTTGGGGAGGTGTCTTTCTATGAAGAGTGGTGTATGTGGCTAAGTCTGAATCATGTACACTTGTGTTTATCTTTGTTTTCATGTAGATATCCTAATTTTATAGAAGATTATAATTGTTTTTTGTTTTATTTTTTCCTATTATTTTTCCCAAGACCCATCCCTTATCGGGGATAAATTCTTACAACTTTGAATTTATTTTATGGTTACCCATATATGAAAATTTTATTCTTATAGTGATTTTGAATATTGTATTGGGGATCAGGTTCTCAATGTTAATATTTTTGACTTGATTTATTTTTATAGTATTTTTAATCTGTTCATTAATGATAAATTGAGTTCCATTACTATCATTGATTAATAATATACAATTTAGACCTTATGGGGACAGAAATTGTTACAAATGAAATAATTAACACACATTGACCACTATTTCTCACGTGAATTTATTAAATAATTAATTGTCTTTTAGTTTTTATCATAGATTGGATTTTAAACTATTTTTATTCATTTTGGGGAATTTTTTAATGTTAAAAAAGTAAATAAAAATATAAGACACCGTAGACTATAGAGGTTATGCCATAATATGTTCCATACTACTATTTATTTTTAATTTGGGAAATTGACCATGTTATAATTGGTGATACAGTATTATGTTATTACACCATGGTAGTTTTATAGAAATAAAAACCATAATTATACATATTTTAGATGAACAACGCTATAGTGGTAAGTCTATTCCATATGGATCAAATGGGTTGGTATGCTACAACATGGAAGATGAGGGTCACATCATGGTGCCCGGACATAGATTTTTGTGGTTCTTTCCGATTGGGGAGCACCATACTAAATCACTGAAGTTGTGCAATATTGGGTTTCTAGAAGGGGGAAACATGAAATAATGTATAAAGAAGCACCATGAATGGTTTATTCCTAGTTTTTTAATGTTTTTTACACTTTTACCCCTATTGAGTTTTGAACCCTTAAGGGGTCTTCCTCTCTTTTCATTCATCACCCTTGACCCCCAGTAGTGCTCCCCTTCATTCCCCTCTCTTCTAGAGTGATTACACATAGATTATTTTTTATTATATAAGGTCGATCCTTAATTATAATCCTCTCTAGCCTCTTCCTTCCCATTTTTCTTCTTTACTTTATCATCGTAATTTATCCTCTTTCCTTAATAAGGTGTTAGTGACATAAGGTTATGATGTAGCTCAATTTTATTTTTCGACTTCATTATTTTAGGACATATCTTAGGTTATTAGAGATGATTTAGTCTCATGGGAGTAGATTAACAAAACCATTGGGGAAAGTGATAAAATTAAAGGTAGGTTACCATTTACAAGACTCTTTAAATTTTAATCTATGATTCTGAATAGTTCTGGAAATTGTTTTTATATTTTTATCGATATTACCATATATATATCTATTAGTTTTTAACTAAGTGGGTATTTTTTATTATGTTCAAAATGAATCTAGGAGGGGTTTTATTTTAGTTTATAATGTTTAAAAGTATTATAAAATTATATTGTAGTGACTCAACCCTAGTAAGCCTAGAGCCAATACGAACTACGATTACATTGGTAATGATAAAAGGAAATAACATCCAATAGGACCAAACAATTTATTAGTCTTGGTAAACTAGATATATACACGAGCCTTGTATTAAAAATGAATACAAAAATGAAAACCTATTTTTTTAAATAATTTTATTCCTTTTAGTATATCCTTTTATATGTTTCTCAGTACAATTCAGGGAATCCTAGGGAAAGAAACAAAAATAAGGGTGATCTTAAATTATTATTAATAACAGATTACAATAGAAGCAATAACGAATCAATAAGATTAATCAATATGGTAAGGTAAATAACTAAGAACACATTTCATGTAATCAATAACTGATAAGGAAGTGAGTAAATAATATGTCATGGTAAATAACTAAAAACACATTCCATTTAATTAAAAATTTGAGAATGAAACTCATCCATAGATTTTATCATAATGAAAATCCTATGGATAATAATAATTGAATATTGAATAAAGGTAATGATTTATTATCAGAAACTATGTTTCCAAGGTACATGGTACCATTAATATAAATAAATTTAAGAATAATATTTAAAACATAGTAGTTACAAATTTATTTGGTTTGGCCAACCTTAACTCTACTAAAAACACTATTTACAAGGCAGTTTAAAACATACTGGTTATAAACACAAAGGATTTGTCCAACTAAATTCATCCCATGAGACTAATGATGCATCGAGAGGCTTACATTAACTAGTCCACAACCCATGTCTCAAATTTCCAAATAATTCCTCATATATAGAAGAATTTATTTAAATTTACAATCAAAATTTCATTTCAAATATTCATATGGAGAAAAGGATACCGATTTATCGATATTTCCCCAATAAATTAAATAAATTTAAAAGTAAAAACCATATGTAAATATGTAATATGGTTTACGAAATGATTATATACATCATAAAATAATATGGATATAACAAATAAATATAATTTTTAATGAAAAAAGTATTATGAGAAAGTGATTGTATAATATAAAGTTAATAATCATAAAATAAATTGAGCTTGCAAGATAACTTTTACGAGTTGATAATTTTCATGTTAAAACCCATTTAATGAGATAATTTAAAGTTATAATTTTAATACCATGGATATAAAAGGATTAATGATATAATATATAATAATGAGTATTACATACACCCAAAAAATAATTAAGTGGTGAATATGACATTTATCTCACTAATGTAAAAAGTGAGATGAAAATTCAATACCTTTAGTCTGAATTGTCACATGTGTCTCTATTTTCATGAATAATATGATAATGTGAATTATATTCCTATTTGGTAAATTATTTTAAATTTTAATGTTAGTTTTATTTAACCTATTAAAAATTTATATACAATTAGATAATCGATTAATTTTAAGTTGGATGTTTTTACAATATTCAGTTTATGTGTCAAAATAAACTTTGACTGGTAGAATATGGTCAAAGGGTTCATTTTGTAAAAATATCAATAATAATAATAATGAATTAATTATCATATTTATACTTAAATTATACTTTTAAAACAAATCATGGAAGATGGTTATGAAAAATGAACTAATGTTACGATCATGGAGATGGTAGGTCGTGCGTACACATGAGTAGCATTTCCATTTTTCAATGACCATTATGGGAAATTAATTAGTTAAATTTACGTTTATAGAATGATGAGAATATATTAAAAAACATATTATTTAATAATATATACTTATATATATATAATTCTTGTGATGTAAAAGGATTCACATCACTTCGAGGAGGCGGTAGTCTACACGTCCACGAACGATGTTATCTCTTTTTCAGTTTGTAAAAGGGTAATAATGGAAAATATTTATTATTTTAATATAATGGTAATTATGAAATTAATATAACATTTATTTAATTCATATCATATATATTTAGTATATATTTATGAAGATTAATCTATAATATTAATGAAATGAAATGGAATACACCGTTCATAGAGACCTTAGGCCGTCTGTACACATGAACAATGTTTCAATCTTTCTATTGTATTAAAATAATAAAAAATAAATTATATATATTAATATTATAATTAAAATATTATATTTATCTATTATAAACAGTATTTATTACGAAAAATATCCTTAATACATTCCATGTAACATGTTAACGAATCACATTTCTTTAAGGATGTGGTAGTCCACACGTCCAAAAACGATGTTATCATATTCGAATAAAATAGAAATAATAAAGGTATATGTTATGAAATAAATAAAAAATAAAAAATAAATAATAAAAATAATATTTATCAAATATTTAATTTAAATAAATCATTATTACCTACCATAAAAGGTGGTAATGTAATAATTAACGACATCGATTTGTGAGGCGGTAATCCACCGTATGCGTGAACGATGACTGCATGTCCCATTTGATGGAAGTGTTTGAAAGTGCAGGGTTGTGACCTTAATATAAAACATATCAGTATATTGATAACAACTAAGTTATTATATAATCAAGATATAATAATAATTTAAGTGATTAATAAATAAATAAAACAAAAGAGCTTATTGAAGAACCTTACATCTTTTTTGGGAAACTTCTTTTGTTTTATACCAAAAGTTTTCCTTGGTTTGCATTATTACCAAAGTGAAGATTATAAGATGAGTGGAGGGATGTTGGGAGATAATTTAGTTGTGTTTTTTATGATCCAAATAGATTAATAGGTGTGAATAAGTGAGAGGGTGAGTTTTTTTTATATTGGAGGAGAAGTGACATTCTTATAAATATAAAAAGGCAAACACTATTGAGAGATCTCCCTTATATAATGTGCCTACAATAATGGTAAATTTTATATAAAATGGAGTATATGGTTTAAATAATTCTATAAAATCTATTTTTTACCAATTTCATGGTCATTTCCCCCCTTAATATTAAATTTTAACTAGTCAGTGAACTCATTTCCACCTTAATCACTATAAATAATTTTAATTTCTTGCACTATTTAAAAAAAAACTAAGTTTAACTTTTAACAAATTATAAATTATTATATATCCAAATATTTAAATCATTTTTCCAAATTCAAATCCTATAAGTGGCAGAAATTAATTTACAATTAATCCCATAGATGTAATGGGAAAGTGTGTTTTTGTTGTGATGTTCAAATATTTGAATTTTTTTATATCCAAATTTAACATAAAATTGATCCCAATAACCTAAATTAGATTAATATATTTAAAATTTATCTATAGAAACTTTAAAAAAATTTGAAATATAATTAAACATTATATATTATTTAAAAGAAAATTCATTTTTAATTTAAATTTAGTATTTCTCACTACTCATCAATAGACAAACAACTCAAAAAGATACCAAAAATTCCCCATAATATAATTTTTTAATTCCAATTTTAAAAATTAATTTTATTTTTTAAAAAATATATTTATTAAAGGGCCAAAATTTTGTTTTAAAATATGGGCGACTTTAAAAGGAGGTAAAATTTCCTTTAGAAAAATATATCTTTTTTTGCATAAAATTGAGTTTCTTCTTATCTTATGTCTATAAAATATATTAGATGCTTTTTAAAAAATTTAATTGAATATATAATAAATTAATTTCATTAATATCATTAAATAATAGTAATTAATTTAATTTTTTAAGATAAAACACCTTTTGTGCATAAAAATAGTTTTTTATAAAAACATTTTCTTTATATTAAATTGGTTTCTATATTCATTTTAAATTAATTAGTCACTAAAGAAATATATAAACATATTTAATTTTTTTCCAAATTTATTTATGAATTTTTACACATTTCATTATAATCGATAAATTATAACTATCATATTAAATAATAATATTAATAGTATATTGTAGTTTAGTAAAACTCGGTCTTGCATGTAACGAAAGATATTGAAGGAATTTGTATTTTGTGAATCACAAGACAACTTAGTGATGAGTGTTCATCAAGATATCCTTAAATTTATGTGTTTCATAATCTTAACTTGGTTCCTAGTATAAAAAATAGGGCAACAAAATTAAATTTTTTCTATATGGGAAATATTATAAATTCTTTGGGTGTTACATTCTCCCGACCTTAAATAAATTGTGTCTTTACAATTCAAACATGCTCTCGGTAATCAAGGTTTGTATATGTGAAAATACTAATATTGAAAAACTGACATCATAAATTGGTTTAATAACACATCTTCTTAGTAATAAGAAAAATCTAATGAGAATATCACTACAAAACTAGGTTTTTGAATATGATAACATTAATGAAAACATGAAAATGGATGAAAAAAACTATAAAGTTTTTATAGAGAGTTATAAAAAACATTTTTGTGAGAATTTTATTAACAACCAATCCATAAAACAAAGGTGTGAAAAATGTCATTGATGACATAAATAATGATGATAATAGTACAATTTTTTCCAAGAAAATTTTCATAGAGTTGAGGAATTATTTCAATATATAGGTACATAATAAAACTTACATACTTGATATATTACTATTTCATAAACATAATCTTATCCTTTTGTTGTGCCTTGAATTATTTTTACTTCATTTCTTAGAATAAGTTTCATCATATTTTTAAGTAATACATTAGTATCTAAAATATTGTCCAAAGATCATATTAAACCACTTCATAAATGGTTAACCATATGATCATTACAAGTATTATGATAAAAAACATTATAATCAGTTATAAGGTAGTTATTAGTACCAAATTTACTTATTCATATCAATCATGTATTTATCCAAGAATTACTATCTCAACATCAAGAACACATTAAGGGTCATCATTCCCTAAACTATATGTTTTCCAAAAAATTTAACTTGATAATAAATCAATTTTCTTAGTACCATTCAACATATGATCCCAAATCATTAATGAAATAGTATTATAAGAAAATACTTAAATATTTCACAATTCTTATAACTAGTGTATCACTAATAAAATAGTTTTACAACATTACATAAAGATCCAAATACATAAGCACATTAATCATTTCACATCAGCTTTATCCACAACATAAGTTTGAACTTGATCTATTGTCTTATTCTGAGGAATATTCCCCTGAAATTTGTGTAATTCATTTTTATAGTGACCAATATCCTTACAGTGGAATCATTATGCATTAGAATTTTATTTCATTCCCTTGAAATCAGGAATGTGGTTTCCTTTTTCTCCACACATATAGAAAAATCTGATTCCCTTCAAGAAAGTACTTGGGTGTTTCTTTCCACAATTATCACATACTAAAAAGACTTAATTATCTTATTTCCATTATCTATTTTTAATCTAATATCCTCTTATAATATGGATACCCTTATAGGTAATAATACTTACTAAATTATTTCTTTGTCTTGATAGAATATAAAACTATTTTATCAAATGATGATCTTTTTTGAGAAACCAGAACCCTTCAAGGGCTTGGTTTAACCCCTTTAAAGAAACAGTCAATCTTGTACTCTATAATACATATGTAATCCATATAATACATATATATAACCTTGTAATGTTATATTTATTTTCAAAAATACTTTACTCATCTGTTTTCTTTATCCTAAGGAAAAACCTCTTCATCTCAATTTGTTTCTCATGGGAGAAATATTTATTGAAGAATTTATCCTTAAATGATTTCAATTATATGAGTTATATTTCCTCATCTACCCTAGTATTCTAGATCAACATCCAACATTGATCAGAATTACCTTTGAGTTAATAAAATTCAATTGTAACATTTTCTTTTTCACCACATCCCAAGGCCATAAATATATTCTCCAGAGACTTAATTCATTTCTTGACTTTAATTAGATTTGTAGTCCAACTAAATGATGGGGGGATTCTGTCAAATAAAATGATCCATCACAGAAAAATATTATTGGGGAATAGGTTTCTATATCTAGGAAATGTTATTTTTTCATAACCTAATTATAATACCAGTCATATTTTCTTTCTCAGTAGGGAAGTATATACATTATCCATATGTATTAAAATATTTTTTCTTTCATGTTTTAATTTCTAAACAATAACATATAATACATTAGATCATAAAATTATATAAAATCAGTTTAATCAAAAAACTGGAGAAATAATGATCCTAAATTGAAAAATTTATACATAGATAAACTCATAATAATAAACATTGTTTCTTTTGGATATTATTCAATAAATATCCTCAATTTATATCATAGGTTTATGTGACTTAATCTATGTTAACCTAAATTTAGTTCCCAAGGTCTCTACTAAAATTTCTCTGATACCAACTATAGAAACCCAACACTAGTATGACCGTAGCCAGTTCCTACTATCATTACATTGTAAAAGATATAATAAAATATAATCCCAAAGGACAAAATAATTTATTTGTCTTGGTAAACTAGATACATACATAAGTATTATATTAAAAATGAATACAAAAATTACATTTTTTTTGAAAATAACGTTATTCCATATAGTATATCCTTTCATATCATTCATAGTATACTTTTTGGAATATTGAGGAAAGGAAATAAAATAAAGGTAAGCTTAAATGATTATTAACGGCAGGGTACAAAGGAAGTAATAATTAATCAATTAGAATTATCAACATGTTAATATAAATAATGGGAAAAACATTACATGTAATCAATAATTGGGAAGAAAGTGACTAGAAAATTTATAAGGGTAAAAATTTGAAAACACATTCCATTTAATCAATAAATATATAATGAAATTATTCAATATATTTTTCCATAGTGAAAATGCTTTGTATAATAATAACAACTAAATATTAACTGCAGTGAATGATTAACTATTAGACACCATGTTTCCCAATAACATGGAAATATTACCATAAAGACCATTCACAAGATGATTTAAAACATACTATCTACAAACTAATTTTGTTTGGATAACCTTAAATCTATTGTAAAGTCCATTCACAAGATTGTTTAAAATGTACTATTTAAAAACATGAAGAGTTTTTCAAACTAAATTCATCCCATGAGACTACCAATGCATTGAATGGATTGAATTAACTAGTCCCCAACCCCTATGTTTAATTTTAAAATCATTCATCATATAATTAATAATAAATTTATATTCCGAAAGAAAGTACCTTATCAAATATATGTATTGAGTAAAGGATATATATTAATCTATATTTTCCGAGTATATCAATGAAATTTCAAAGCAAAAACTATATGTAAATTAGTATATGGTTTCTAAAATAATCATATCCATCAAACAAAAAAATGGATGTAACAAAAAAATATATTTTTAAATGAAAAATTATTATGATAAAGTGATTGTCTAAAGATATAGTTAATAATCACAATAGACAGTGATATTGCAAGATAACTTTTACAAGTTGGTAAATTTCACGCTAAAACCCCTTGGACAAGCTAATTCAATTTAAAATACAAATAACATGAATACAAAAGGATTTATGATATAATATATCAAAAGGGGTATTATATACACCGCGATAAAATAAGTAAGTGGTGAATATTAAATTTATCTCATATTTGTAAAAAGTGATATGAAAACCCCTTACGTTGAGTCCGACTTGTCACGTGTGTCACTATCTTCTTGAATAATATAATTATGTTAATTATTTATTTTTTTAGAACTTTTTTTCATGTTTATTTTTACTTTTATTTCACATATTGAAAATTTATAAACAATTACTTAATCAATTATGTTCGAGTCAGATGTTTTGACCATATTCAGTTTATGTGTCAAAAAATGACATTAATAGGCAGGCAATGGTAAAAGATGTTATTATGTAAACATATAAATAATAATAATCATGAAATAATAATCATATTTATTCATCAATTATAATTTTATAACAAATCATGGAATATGTTTATGAAAAATGAACTAACGTTTTGATCATGGAGATGGTAGGACGTACATACGCATGAGTAGCGTTTCCATTTTTCAATGAACATTATGAAAATATGGTAGGTAATATTTACATTTACATCATTATAATTATATCATAAAAAAATATTATTTAATAATATATACTTTTATATATAATTATTTTGATTCAAAAGGATTTACATCACTTCGAGGAGGAGGGAGTCCACATGTCCCCGAAGGACACTATAACTTTTTTAGTGTCTGATTGGGTAAAAAAGAAACAGAAAAATTATATTAACAGAAAAGTAATTATTTCATGAATATAAATATTATGTCATTTATATAACTTATAATCATTATATATTTATTTATATTAATCCATAATATTTAGTGATAGGAAATGAAACTCACCATTCATGGAGACGGTAGGCCGTACATACGCATGAACGCTGTTTCCATTTTCTTATCTTATTAAAAGAATAAAAAGTAAATGATATATATATATGTATATTATAATTCAAGTATCATATTTATGTTATATAAATCATAGGTTTTTATTAAATTCATCTTTAATACATTCCATTTAACGTGTGAACTAATCACATCACTTTGAGGAGGCGGTAGCCCACACATCTACAAATGATGTTATCGTATTCCCAAAAATTGGAAAGAATGAATATATATGTTGTAAAATAATTCCAGAAGCATAAATAAATTATAAATGTCATATATATAGTATATAAAATATAAATAAATCATTATTACAAACCCTTAAAGATGGAAATGTAGGAATGAATGACATCGGTTTGTGAGTCGGTAGTCCGCCGTACACACAAATGATAATTAAATTTCCCATTTAATGGAACTCCATGAATGTGTGGGTTTTAACATTAAGATAAAAAAACATATTATATTGAGTTTATATAGGTTATTATATAATAAATATATAAGAATAATTATAGTGGTGAAAAAGTAAATAAATTAGAAGAGCTCATTGAAGAACGTTTCCTCTACTTCTGGTAACTCTTTTTGGTTTATATCAAAAGTCTTCCTTGTTTTTTATGAAAAAAATTAGGATTATAATATAAAGTGATGGATGTTTAGAGATTATTTGGGTAAGCTTTGGATGATCCAAATTTCTTGAGAGGTGTGAGGAAGTAAGGGAGTTGAGTTCCTTTTTATAGTGGAGAGGGTGTGTCATTCTTGTAAATATAGAAAGTTAAACACTATTGAGAGGTTTTTCATACATAATGTGCCTACAATAATGGTCCATTTTCCACCCAAGGGAGATATGGTATAAATATATCCATCAAATGGATTTTGGAAAATTTTATAGGTCATTTTGACATTAATATTATAGTTTAATGAGTAAGTAAACTCATTTTCACCATAATCACTGTTATTAATTTTAATTATGTTCAATAATATTTTAGGTAAAAAACTAATTTTAAATTAATAGAAATCATAAATTATTCATATTCAAAATGTGGAATCAATTTTTTTTAAATTCAAATCGTATAATTTTCAGAAATTCATTTAAAATTAATCCTGTAGATATGGTGGGAAAGTAGATTTTTAAATTGAAAATGTTCAAAAGTTTGGAATATTTTTATATCCCAATTCAATATAAAATTGTTACCAAATGAACTAATTTGGATTAATAGATTAAAAATTTATCTAATAAAACATTAAATATATTTAAAAATATAATTTAACCTTAAAATTTATTTAATCGAAATGTTAGTTTTCAATTAAAACTCAGTATTTTTCACTATTCATCAAAAAATGAAACTTCTTAGAAAAATAAAATAATTACCCATAATCTATTTTTTATATTACTATTTAAAAAATTATTTTTATTTTTTCAATTAAAATTTATAAAAATTCCAAACTCTAATTATAAAATAGGTGCACCATTAAAAGGTGGTAGAACTACGTTTAGAAAAGTATCGTTATATATATATATAATTGAGTCTGTTCTTATCTTATGTTTATAAAATTTAATGGATGTTTGTAAAAATATTTAATTGAATATATAATAATTAAATTTAATTAATATCACCTAGTAATATTAATTAATTTAATTTATTAAGATAAAACACCTTTTTGGAATAAAATTGTTTTTTATAAAAACATTTATTTTATATTCAATTGGGTTCTATATTAATTTCATATTAATTTGTATCAAAATAATTATATAAGCATTTGTAAAAAATGGTTTCAAAATTTATTTAATGCTTCTGATAAATAACTTTAAAATAGCTAGATGATTACTATCATATTAAATAATAATATAAACAGTATATTTTAGTCTGGTAAAACTCACTTTTGCGTATAACACAAGATATTGAATGAACTTGCGATTGTGTGTAACACAATCCAAATTATTGTTTCATGTTTTTAAAGATAACCTAATTTTTGGTTTTATCATAAACTTAACATGTGGATTTGTATAAATGAAACTAGCAACAAAATTAAATTTATCCTAAAAGGAAAATATTGTAAAGTCTTGGGGTGTTACATCTAGGAACAACTAGTTTTCGATAAAATCCAAGGATAGATCTTATAATGAGAATTATGAATACTAAAGAAGGTTTTTGGTTTTAAAATATTTTTTATTCAGGATCTTTTAATGGAATATTATTCAGTGGCTTTATAAATATTGAAATATTTTTGAATTTGTTTAGTTATTTTATTGTAATTAATATATTTGTTTTCAAAGGTGCATTGATAATAACCACTCTATTAATGATCATTGAAATGGTCTAGTTAGAACTTTGAAAATTTATTTCTTAAGTAAAATAATCTATGAAACATATCCCTTAA
This sequence comes from Viscum album, assembly GCA_963277665.1. NCBI lineage: Eukaryota > Viridiplantae > Streptophyta > Magnoliopsida > Santalales > Viscaceae > Viscum > Viscum album. The sequence continues at coordinate 942,419,495 of OY728138.1, forward strand.
ATTATGCTATTTGTTTTGTTTGATTAGAAAAAATAAATAAATTTCATGTAGTGTAGGGCATCTATAATTTTAGTGTACTCTTATAAAAAGTGAAGGGGATATTTATTTTAAGGGTGAACGGAGGTGTGGATGAAAGTTTTTATTGTTATTATTATTATATTGTTATGTTTATGAATTTTTTATCTGAACTACATTTATATTTCAAGTGAAAATTTTAGGTATCCATGTGGGATATCCAAGAAAATATACTACACTAGTTTAGTATTACACTATGTCTAGTGTACATAAATTAGGACTATATATGACTTAAGAGATTTTCCCCTCAGACTGAACAATGAGGGTAATATCAAGTGTTAGGGTAGGTTTTTTGGAATATGATTATGGTCCTCTTTATTTATTGGTTATATATATAGCTTCATCTTAGATTATACTCAAGGATCTTATATTTACATGATAACTGTGATTTCATGTATTTTCCCCGTGATATTTAGTTTTAGTATTTTTCATAAATAATCCCTTTTAATTGTTCTTTTTAACCAGTACAGTCTTTCTTGGGGTGGTTAAATAATTATTTTTAAAATAATTTTTTATATTACTATACTTATGAGATAAATAATTTCATGTAAATTAATAAATATTTTCTTAATGAAAAATTATAGATGTCTTACTATATTTTTGAATTTCAAACTAGAATAAAATAGTTTTACTCTTAATGTTTATGTATGGGTTTGAAATTGGGTATTTTTTTTCTCAACCTTATCATGGAAATGATTTTGTGTAAGACCTTTGTCAATTTAGAGGTTGATCTTCAACCTTGTTCTGGGTTTAATATAGGCCTTAAGTAAAGGTATTTCATTAACATATAGATTTTGGTAGTATGAGTTCAATTTATTTATTTTAATTATTTTCTTTTGTGTATCAGATATACCTATATTCTATATAATAACGTGGGTACTCTTTTTATTTATTTTATTTTTCATGATTAGTTTATTTTTACCTTAAATGATTTTTTTCTTTTTCATGATTTGTTTGGTTTCTATTTTATTTTGAAACTATTTATTTTATGGCATGAAAATAAAATATTTGGAATGGTCATTATAAATTTCATGTAGGTAGTCCGTTTATTATATAGTTATTTATTGGGTAATATCATTCCCAATATTGTGTTCTTATGATGCCCAACATGGTTTCCCAATACATGTGTATTAAGAATTCCCATCATGTCTTGTCACGGGTTAGATCAGATGCCCATTATAGGGTGGTCTATGTTTATTCCTGACTTTACCTTTAGGATTATCTTACATGGAGGTCATTTAAATTCCATCATTCTATAAATATAATGAAGGTTGGGTTTCTTCTGCATCCCTTTGTATAAAAATTAATGGTTGTTCTTAGAGTTATTTTGTTTCCTCATCAGAGGAAAATTCTTCTAGTTTTCCTCATTCAAGAGGGTTTTCGAGTTTTACTCATCTAAGAGGTTTTATAGAGAATTTATCATTCTTTTCTCCATCCTAAAACTTTTAAAATTGACTATAATCACTTGGATATAAATTTAATGCCACCACGGTTTTGGTGATGAATATTTTCAGTGGATAACAAATAAGACATGAATTAATGAATTAGAGTTTTATCTATGTATTTAAAACCTTTTTAATATTATGTTAATAGTTTTTATGCTGTTTACCATTTTTATGATCTCATATATGTTTTATAATTAATTAAATTGAGAACTGAGTGGTTTAATCATTATTAAAACATCATATTTTTTTCAATAATTATTAAAAAATAAATTATTTTGATTGTGTTTTCCAAAAAATGTTTTTTAAAATTATTATAAATTATGGGATTTTTTGTCATGGCTGGAAATGTTTTTGGTAAATTAATATTTTTTGATAAAAAAATATTTAATTAATCACACTTTGATTGAAATTTCACTATTATAATCACCCATGTTTTTAAGGATATTTGAGTCATTATGTGATATTTTACTAAGTTTATACTCACCCCTTATATGTGTACTTTAGTAGACATGTTTACATGATATGGGAAATTAGAAGAATAATTCATTTTATAGAGGTGAACCAATGATATATTCTGGAGATATAGAAATAGTACTTAGTTTTTAAGGATTGAGTTATAATATCTATTTTCATCATCAAATTGACTTATTTTTTCTAATGATGTTGGTTTTAAAAAGTGATATATTTTCTTTGTGAACCTATATTTTAAAATATTTAATAGATAACGTTTTTTTAAAATAATATATTTTCATTTAGATTTTTATTTGGTGTGAAAATCATTCACCAAACAATTAATTATTCTCTCTCATCAAATGGTGGTAGCGTTTGACAATTAAGGAGTGTGTTTAATTAAAGTTTCATTTCAATTGGGGTCATAATATTCATTTATTTGAGTCAATGGGTTATATAAAACACTTACACAATTTTAGAATAGGTTTATCTAGACTAATTATGAAAAATAACTTAGATTTAAATTGATATATCATAAAATCTATGAAATTGGTACTTATAATCAAATTTAAAAATAGTCTCATTTGACACTACTTTTTTAAAGGGACTAGATTCATTGATTATAATATCTTTTTACATATACAATCCCATAGATTTGGAATAATTAGGATGTGACAAATAGATATTAACTATTTGTGATGATGTATCTTGAAATGTGTAAGTTAAATATTTATAGAAATCGACATAATATTGAGTTACTTTGAACTATTAAATTCCATAATAAAGCGTGAACTAGGAGGAAAATAAATTTTATTTAATAAAACAAAAAATAAGAGTATATATAAAATGAGTTCGATGCCTATTATAAAATTTATTAAATAAGAAAATAGAATTTTATAACTCACACCAATCATATAATGATGTTAGTAAAAGGATAAATAAAATTAACATTGACAAGATCAGACATATAATGAGTTTAGAAAAGTAACCAAGTAATTGTGTGGATAAGTTTTTTAAGATGATTGTTATCTCATAAATTGATCACCACCAGTCCCTCTGATTTTTAAGATTACTTATAATTGATTCTCTCATAAACATCACTCATACTATATTTTTTGAGTTTTGGGGTATTATTATATATAAATGTATCCAAAGGTCTCTAGAATATTAATTTTTGGAGATATACTCTTTGTATCTTCATTGAAATTAAATATTCTAGGTTAATATAAATGATCTTTTTTTATATAGTGAAGATATTTATTAAAACTAGATCTATCATATATAATAATAACTATATTATTTAGGTCATAAAAAATCTTATAGTGTCATAAAAATAATATGTGATGAATTAATTTCAAATTAATATATAATAGTTATAGTATCCCAAAATTTTAATACATGGATATTATATCTAAATAGAATAATATAAAATTCATAACATTACAAAACCACACTATAACTGTATAGGTTTAGTTTATTTGGAAACATAGAAACATAAAAAATTAATTCATAAAGCATCTAATTCATCTACTACTTATTCTTTCATTACAAGAATCATTTTTTGACACATATTACTCAATACATTTCTTCATATACTTGGGAAAATAAACATAATAAAGGTGGTATTAGATGCTTAGTAAAGGTAAACAAAGGTGATATCAATCATATCATAATTATAAGATATAATAACATAAACAAAACATTTGAAAATTATATCCTACATATCGAAGATCATGATATGATCTATTGGGAGAAATCATATAAGTTTATAAAGAATCAACATACATACTCCATGAGAACATAATATAAGACATGAAATTGTGGCATACACATTATCATAGAAAGTAATTTCTATATTATTATAGGATTATTTAAAAGACTATAATAGTTGTAGAAGTCCGTTATTGAACTAGGTTTTCTCTCTATTTTAGCTATATATTACTGAACGAGGTTTACTCCCCATTCTATTCTTATATATCTCTTTAGATATGATTCATTATCCAATGAATTTGATAGATATATTCCACCCATTGCATAATGAAATAAATAAATATGTGTTCCAAAAGAACATAACTCATTTTTCATATCATAATACCTAAAAAAATTGTTTTCATAAACATTATCCAATCATAACATAGCCCATGGAAATGAAATGGGTTTAATAAATACCATTCCATCATAACAATAAATAAAACATAGAAAACAATATAGATAGTATCCTTGAAAATATTCACAATAAATCATAATTAACATCAAATAATGTTATCATATATGGAAAATAATTTTGAGAGATCACTTGAAAATAATCATAGTAAAAAATATCCTTTATGATTTGAATTTTTTTTATTTTCTTAACATGTAGCACAACTTTAAAAGAAAAAAATTTTCTTTGAATTTTTTGTAATATTGTAATCGAAGGTTCATGTAATTAAATTTTTAGGAAATAAAAACAATCTATTCTTGCTATATAAGTTAAAAAAGTACTCCTTTTAGAATTTTGTCAGAAAAGTCACAAAGAACCTTGTTTGGAAAATGACAAAAAGATTCATTTCAAACTAATTAGTAAAAATTCACAAATATGTAAAAATGAATTAAATTTGAGAATAATGATAAAAATATTTTGGAAAATATTTTAATGAAACATGGTCATGGAAGACAATTATTACCTAGAAGATACTTACATATAAACAATCCTAAATAATAATGGGATTGTGAAATTGACCCTAACCTTAGGCACAATTTCATTTGTACATATATGGAAATGTTATATAATAGTTTAATTAATGTTATTAATTGATTAAAAAACCATATTAATATTCACTATATCATATGTGATCTTACTATATCTTCTTATCACCCATTTTTAATAATATTTTATTATTAGCATTCTTTCGAGTGTTAAGAGCTTCATTTTCCTATTCATGTTTTATTTTATAAGTCTTAGTTTTTGGACATATAATATAGTTATATAATTTAAATAATTATATTAAGGGAATATATATCATATTTATTAATTATATACATATATATAATCATTATATAATGTTTATCGTGGGAAATGGATCACATCACATCATGGAGATGGTAGATCATATGCATGCATGAGCGATGGTTTCATTCCCTTAATGGTGAAATGGTAAGAAAGTGGATGTTATATTAATTTTTAAATTGAATATAATGTTATAATTCTCATATATACATATATATAGATTATTTTCTTAAATATACCCATCCAAATAAAGTGGTTATGAAAAATAGATCACACCATGGCGTGGAGATGGTAAACCGTATGTACGCACGCGCATTGCTATTATTTTTCATAGAATAGATAACAGATAGAATATGGATACTCCATAATCATAATAAAATCTCATAATATAGGTTATATTTGTGTTATTATTTTATAATGTAAACAACACATGAAGAGTAAGTATAAGAAGAAATAATCTTGAAAGAGTCGGTAAAGACGAATATCTATTCTTTAGCGAACTTATTTTAAATCACCTCTTAGGGATACTAGGGTTGGTCTTCTGTTAAGAACATAAGATATATAATGTGTATAGTTAATTTTTGAAAATAAATTGGCAGGGTAAGGTTGATCTTGAAGGCTCAATGTATTGAAAATAAGTGAGGGGGGAAGTTCCCTTTTATAATTGAGGTGAGAGACACTTTTGTAATTTCCTAAAATATTAATTTATAATAAATTATGTCTCAATACAAATAAATAAAATAGTAAATATATTAGAATATAATATTTTATACCGTTGTAATTGCATCAACCAATAGATTTTAAACAATTTTTGGGTATTATTTTAAACCTTATCATTTTGATTTACCCTTAGTTAACCTATTATAATTTTAACTAAGGTAACAAATTTTTCAATATTAAAAGGTTTTATTTATTACTTTTGTGATATATATTATAAATTAAATTAAACATATATAAAACTTTAGACCACATTGTAATTATTTTGTATTTCTATATATTTTTTATTATTTTTAAATAATTTAATAAAAAATTATTTTTATAAAATATCATTAGTGTCAATTTTTACACTATTCATTTTTTGGACTTTTAAATCTATAAAAATGAAAATTTAACATTGAAAAAAATATTTATTATTTAATTTATATTTTATGTTTATCTATGAAATGATTTAATGAAATTAATTATCTTAAATTATATTTATTATAAAATTTTTAACTACATTTCATTAATATTTCCCTTATTAAAATAATTACTACATCAGCGTTTCGTAATAATTCAATACACTTATTTTTTCACAAAAAATAAAAATAAAATACAATGGTGAAAATAAATCATCTAGATTTCATAATAATATTTATAGTTGAATATATAATTTGGGTAATTCTATTTTAAAAATTATATAGTATTGAAAACATGAATGTGATATCTTTATATTTTTATTAAATAAAATATTATAAATATCATAATCTAAGTGACCCGAAAACTCAAAAATAAATTCATATCATGAAAATATATTTATTTAGTTAAAAATTTACATTTATATTCATTAAAAACATACCTTTTACCCCTATGTGGACACATAAAAGATATTTAAGACAAAAAAGTGTTATTTTGTGACTTTCATTGATTTAAATATTATATAATTTGTTTTTATTGAAAATTTTCCATTAAATGACTTAATTTCGGCGATTATGTTTTAAGGGTAAAATTATATTCATCTAGTAAAACTTATTCATGTGTTTCAGTCATTTTATTGTCCTTATTATTTCATTTCAACCGAAATTACTCAATTAAAACTTTACCATGGTAAGAAAATTTAACAAGGTTAATATTCACATTGACCCAAAATAAAAGGGAACTATTCACTAATTTGGACCTTATGAATATAAATTTAAAATATATTTTTCAAAATTCAAAACATAGAATTTTCAGAATTAAATTTAAAATAAAATAGGTAAAATGTAATGAAAAATAGTTTATTTTTCAAAAAAATACCCTTTTAAAACATAATTGTTTTAATGAATTTTTATATAATATTTTGTAAGAACCAAAATTGTATTATTTGAAAATAAAAAAGAACAAAATAAAATTTTAAACTAATCAAAAACATAATTTTAACTTGTAAATACTTTAAAATAATAATCCATTTTCAATAAAAACTACTATTTTCACTATTCGTTAAAAAATAATTTTTTTAGAAAAAAATACGTTTAAGATAATTTTGACTTTATAAATTAAAAAATTAACATAATGATTTCAAATAAATTCTATACGCATTCTATAAATTAATATTCATTCATAAATAGAAGAAAAATTTAATTTTGAAGAAAACATAAATTTAAAGAATACAGTGATTTTACTAAATTTGTGCGTTTATTTTCTAAGAACATTGCAATACTTTCATATTGAGTTGGTGATTTATATTTATTTAACTAATTAGTTTTTTGTATTTATTATCTCCAATTTAACATCAAGGTTATACTAATAGTGTCTCATGGTTTATTTAAACTAATGGTTGCGTGCAAGACAAGCTAATGAAGAATTACAATTATTTAAAGAGAAATATTTCATAAAAATATCTGGATTTTACATTATACCCCACTTAAAATAAATTTCTATGTTTAAATTCATCACTTGGATACAAAAAAATGAGGATACTTCTACCTCATCACAATCTCTAGGTTTATATTAGATTCCACAAGCTGGTAGTCCCACCATAAATCTTTAACCAAACAAGTGGTCTAATTTCATAGAACTTTTTCTCTAGGATATAGAGTCTCCATCATTTTTTCTTCATAAAAAAAGATCTTGCTCCAATTTTATGAATACCACTTTTAGTACATGTAAAGGATCATTTATGTACTTCTTTAGGAGAGATAAATGGAACACATCATGAACTTGAAATATATTCGATGGAAGCATAAATCCATAAGCTACCTTCCCAACACATTCCATAATTTTACCAGGACAGATATAACTAGGGCTTAGAATGAACTTATTTCCAAATACCATTTTTCTCTTCTAAGTACATATTCATAGAAATAAATTTTCACCCACTTCAAAATCTACGTCATTTTGTCACTTGTTACTATATAATTTTTATGGACTCTGTTATGTGATGTTTAATAAATATATCCTTCTCCACCATTTCCTCAACTAGATCAGGTCCCAATATATTCCAATCCACAACATCATCCCATCATGTTGTACTTTTTCATTTCTTTCCATAGAGAAATTCATAAGGATCAATATGAATACTAGAGCTAAATATTTTGTTGTAATAAAATTCTACCAAACATAGGTGTTGATCCCAACCACCATTTAAATATAGAAAAATATCTCAACATGTCCTCTAGAGTTTGAATTGTTCCATTATACTAAATATCCATTTGAGGATGATAAGAACAGCTGAAACATAACTCTGTTTCTAGATACTACTGAAGACTTCTCCAAAACATAGAGGCAAGCCTTGGATCATGATCGGATATAATGGAAAGTGGTACTCTATGAAATATAACAACTTCCTTATATATATACATTGATAGGATAATAAAGAGATATATATTCTCTTATATAAATAATGTTTTTTATAATTGTAAGGTGATCAATTATAACCCATATAGAATTATGGACTTTAGATATTTTGGGAAGTTTTCTAACAAAATACATGGTGATGTTTACCTATTTTCATTCTAATATGGGTAATTTTTTTAACATCATCTTAGATTTGTATCACATAGCCTTAACTTGATAACAAACCAAGAACTGAGAAACATACTCTCCAATATCTCTCTTCATTCCATCACACCGTTAATACTCTTTTAGGACTTTATACATCTTTGTGCTTCCAAGATGAATAGTGAATGATGAACTATGAGCCTCATCCAATATATCCTTCATTAATTCTAGTATGAGAGTGATAAAAACTAGGTTCCTAAACGTTATTATTACATAATAATCAATGTTTAACTTAAGGACATTTCTTAAATTATTTTGAAGCTCTATGAATCTATGCCTCTTTAATATTCACTTATATAGATGGTTGAACATTCATTTGAGCTAGATAAGATATATTCAATTCCATTAAATTTTTTAGATCCATCCTTTAAAAATATTTAATTATTGTATCTTTTATGATCCTCCTCATGGATATGCTAGCATGGTTGTTCTTACTCAAATCATCTATCACCTTGTTCAATTTCCCAGGGTGGTAATGTATTTAGGAGTGATAATCATTAACCAACTCCAACAATCTTATTTGCTGAATATTCATCTCTATTTGAGTGAAAATATACTTTAAAAATTTAGGATTAGTATATTTGTCACATATTTAAACATAAATATAATTCCACTATATATTTAAGGAAAAAATTACCACAGTTAACTCCAAATCATGATTTAGGTAATTTTCTCCTAGATTTTTAATTTTCATGAGGTATAAGCTATCACCATTTCATTTTTCATGAGAACACATCCCAAACCCTTATTTTATACATCACTATAGATCACAAACCATTTTCCACTATAGTATAGTGTATGAATAGGTTCACTGATTAACATTCTTTTCAACTCCTTGATATTCACTTCACATTCTCTTGTACATATGAACTTAAATTATTTTTGAGTAAACTTGTTAGGTATATTATATATTCATGAGATATATTTCAAAAAAATTAGATAATATCCATCCAAATTAAGAGAACTTTGAATATTAGTTACCGTTGTCGGTCTAGGCCAATTTTCAATAACTTTTTTCTTTTATGTATCCACATATACCCCCTCTCTTGAGATTATGTGACCAAAAAATGGAATATTATAAAGACAAAATTCACACATGGTAAATTTTTCATAAATAATCTTCTTTACGAGGGTCTTTAGTCGACTCTAAAGTAATCCTCATGTTCGCACATTCTATTTTAATATAAAATAATATCATCCACTTATACTACCAAAAACTAATAAAGATAGTCTCTAAAGACTCCATTAATTAAATCCATGAACAATACTAATAATAGATCTATACCAACGGTTTTGGGAAAACCATTGGTATATTAAACTAATTTGGACCTATACCAACAGTTGGGCCAAAACTGTTGGTATAGGTCACATATATGGACCTATACCAACAGTTTTGGACAATCCGTTGGTATAGGGGGGGACCTATACTAATGGTTTGGCCAAACCGTTGGTATAGGATCGCTAATTTGGACCTATACCAATGGTTTGAAAAAAACCATTGGTATAGGTCCATTATAGACACCCTATAACAATGGTTTTTCCAAACCGTTTGTATAGGTTCCCCCTATACCAACGGTTTGTCCAAAACTGCTGGTATAGGTCCCAAAATCAAAGAACCTATACCAACGGTTCTCAAAACCGTTGGTATAAGTCTATACCAATTGTTTTGAGAACCGTTGGTATAGGTTTAGTGATTTTTAATGGAATTTTCTTAAAACGATCATTAAATAAATAAATTTTTTAAATAATTATGATAATACATATATATAATTATGAAATTATGTTCCCAAAAGTATGTTAGGTTAGTGGTTAGGTCGTTCAATCACAAACAAGATGTGCTAAGATCAAAACCAACCAGATGATTATTATTTTTAATTACATATACCAACGGTTTATGGAACTGTTGGTATTGATTTTCATATTACTTATACTAACGGTTTTCAAAACCAGTGGTATAGGTTTATATAAACAGTGTTGGGAAAACCGTTGGTATATACCTATCCTCATGGATTACTTGGAAACAGTTCTCCAAACCATTGGTATATCCTATACCAATGGTTTTGAGGCCTATACAAATGGTTCCAAACCGTTGGTATAGGGTATTTTTCCAGTAGTGGAAGTTACAAGGTTCATTAATAAGACAAAAAAGAATCACTATAAATTCATAGTGTTCATACCATGTACAAAATTCCATCTTGGATGTATCCTCATTCTTGAAACTCAATTGATGATATCCATAATGAATAAAAATATTATAAATGTATTTATCTCCTTTTAGTTGATCAAATATATTATTATTACGCGAGAGAAGATATTTTTTCTTGATAGTGATATTATTAAGTTATAAATAATCAATATAGAGTATCATTGATCTACCTTTCTTCTTAATAAATAGAATATGTTCACTCCAAGTTGATGCACTATAGAATATGAATCCCTGGTCAAGATTTTCTTCAAGTTTCTTCTTTAATTTTTAAAACTCAATTGGGTCCATTCTATAAGGATTCTTTGAAATAGGCATAGAACCCAATACGAGTTCTATTGAAAACTAGACTTAATGATTTGATGAAAGACTTGTAAATTATCCGAGAAAATCATTACAAAACTTTCATAAAATAGGTTTATCTTTATTAGTTAACTTTTCCCCAATAATCTGAGACATATAACCTTAATTTATAAGAATTAAGACCCCCAAGATGGAAGTAATTTTCACTAGAAGTTCATATTAATACTTGAATTGATATATGATCATAGATTAATTCAGAATATGAAATGTGACTTCCCTTTATTAGAAATTGATATGAGGTCCATATAATGAAAGCCAATCCATGCAAAGAATCACATAGAATTCAAATAAAGGAAGGATAATAATATTTATAGGTATAAATTTAACACAAACTTCAACCAGAGAAGAATTATAATCTTGTGATGTGACCAACGTGAAATTAAAAGTTTTCAATGCTAACTCAATATCTATTTTTTGAGGTAATATAAATATTCCCTTAGAAAATTATTTAGAAATAAAAGAGTGGGTGGATCCAGAACCAAATAAAAGATTAGATCATTTACCGTGGATGGTAGGTCTACCTTTCGCAACATTATTGTCATACTCCACATCAACTATAGTGATCACATGCTATTTTACAATTCCTTTTCCATTAATATGTTTCTAATGTTGATTATAATTTATAGCCCTCAAATTTTCTTATTAATTAGCATAATACCCATTTTCTTTTCACTTGTAGCATTAAAGTTTGGGAGGTGCATTCTGTGTACACTTTTCTTCATTTATATCATTATATATATTTTTCCCATATCTTCAGTAGTCAATTTATTGAGTAACTGATTTCCTACACTTAAAATAATTTACTAGTCACCTTAAGAAAGTTTCCTCCTTGTCTATTTATACACTTTGAGAATAAATGAAAGCTCATATTTTTTTCACTATGGTTTTTATATTTTCCCTTGAATTCCATTTTTCTCTTTTTATGAAAACCTCAAGATTGATGAGGGACTCTAATATCCAAATAAAATTTGAGAGAACATCAAAATATTTCATCATAGCTATTAAAGTCCATTTTTTTTATAATTCACATTGGAGACTTGGTTTTAATTAACTAAATAATTGACCAACCTTAATTTTTGGTTGGAAGATAATTCTAGAACCATAGATTTATAGTCTTGTAAAATTTGTTTTGTAGGTACGAACATATTCATCATAATTTTTCTTAAGATTAAAGAACTCCTTCTCCATATTCATTCGAAGAATACATGGAAATTACTCATTAAAAAATATGTTCTTGAACTCATCCCATTCCCTGGAGTCAGTTTATTCTCATTTTCTTGTATTCTTGATAAGATTCCACCATTTATCCACTTAACCTCATAAATGATAAACTTAAAAATGTGATTTCTCATGTTATAAACATTGGAGAATTGAAAATATATTTTTAGTGGTAATGGACCATAATCTAGTAACTATTGGATCCGAAGACCTACTAAAATAATGTGTATTATACCTCATGAAGGAATCAACATAATGTTTTTACCTCCTTTTCTCATTTGGAAGTCCTTCCTGATCATAACTTAAGAATGTTGTTTGAGCAAAAAAATCTGATTTCTCATTACATCTTCCACATCATTCTGTTTCTTTGGAGGGAAATCATTTCATTATCTATCTCATCCAATATTAATATGGTTCCTTTTGGTTATATCCATTCACTAAAGCCAAAAATCATCATGTAAGAAACACTAAGAATAGTGAAAAAAGACATTATCAAGATAAATTACCTATATAATTTCAATTAAGGAAACCTTAGGATTTATCATAGTTTATTTAAAACTATCACATGGACTCTATCATTATATACTATAAATAGTCTTATGAGTAGGGTTTTTACTAAATTTTATCATCGTAGATTCCGAAGGTTAACTAAACCTTTCTTAGATACCACATGTAATGAACCATACTTTTAAAACATAAATATTACATTGAAATAGAAAAATAATCATTTAATAACATAAAAAACTATGCTATAATTGTATAGTTTTAGTTAATTTGGAAACATAGAAATATAAAAAACTGATTCATAAAGAATCTAAATCATTACCTGCTTATTCCTTCATTACCAAAACCCTTATTGACACATCTTACTTAATACATTTCTTCATATCCTGGGGAAAAGAAACATAATAAAGGGTGAACTTAAATGATCAGTAAGTGTAAACAAGGGATATATCAATCATATCATAGTCATAAGACATAAGAAAAATAAACAATACATTTGAAATTATATCCTATATATCAAATATCATGTCATGATATATATTATAGAAGTTTTTAAATAATCAAAGAACTTATTTTATGCGACCATAACACAATACAGGGAGTTTAGAATACACATATGAATATAAAATCATTTCCATATTAGTTAAGGATCATTTCTAAGATTATAATTTCAGAAAACGTCCTTTACTGAATTAGGTTTACTACCCATTCCGGTCCTGTATTACTGATCTGAGTTAACTCCTTATCCTAGTATTGTCCATATCATGAGATATAAATCTTTTTCCAATGAAATGGAGGAGGATATAGGTCCCACCAATCACATAATTAAATACATATATAAGTGTTTCATAGTAAAATAAATAATTTATCATATCAGAACCCATGAAAATAAATGGCGTTTATAAACATTATTCAATCATAACGTGACCCATATAATAAATGGGTTTCATAAATATCATTCCATCATAACCATAAATCAAACATAAGAAGAATAGAGATAATATCCTAGAAAATATTACAAAAAATCACATTTAACATCTAATAATATCATCATAAATGTAAAATAATTTTGATAGATCACTTAAAAATAATTCTTGAGAAAAATATCCTTCTATATTTGAAAATGTTTTATTTTCTTAAAATACCATGAAATTTAAAATTAAAACAATTTATTTGAACACTAACTTGTATTATTGTAGGGTAAAAATTAAATCATCAAGGTTTCATGGGATCAAAAAAAATATTTTCAAGCTGTATAAGTAAAAAAATACATATCTTGTACTTTTTTCAGAAAAGTCACAAAGAACCTCGTTGGAAAAAAGACAAAAATATTCCTTTAAAACCATTTATTGAATCTAAAAACATGTATAAAATTTAATTTAATTTTAGAAGAATAGAAAAAATACTTTGGATGTTATTTTTATGAATCACTGAGATAGAAGATATGTATTCTCCATTAAATACTTACATATTGGAAATCCTAAATATTATTGAGATTACGAAATTAACCCTTTCCTTAGCACTGATTTCCTTCATATATATATGAAAAACTTGTATAATGGGTTATAGAATGTTATTAATTTACACAAGAACCATATTAATCTTTATCATATCATATATGATGCTCTTAAGTAATCTTATCACCGATTTTTAAAATAATATTCCATTATTTCCCTTGTTTTGGGTGTTAACGACTTCATTTTCATATGCATGTTTTATCTTATATGTACAACTTATTGTCAATATGATATAGTTACATCATTTAAAAAATCATATTAATGTAATATATATAATATTTATTCATTTTATACATTTATATAATTATTCTCTATTTGCGAATATGGAAAATTAATAGCATCTCGTCAAGGAGATGATATGCCATACAGACACACGAGCAATGGTATCATTTCTTTAATGGTGTAATGGTAAGGAAAATGATGGTATATTAATTTTTGGAATCAATATAATTTTATAATTATAATATATATATATATATATATTATTTTCATCATTATACCCATCTAATAAAAGTGGTGATGAAAAACATATTATACCACGACGTGGAGACGAAAAACCGTATGTATGCACTCACAATTCTTTTGTTATTAGTGAAATAGTTAAAAGGAAGAATATGGTTAATCCATAAACATAATAAATTTTCATAATGTAGTTGATACTAAAGTTATTACTTTATAATAAAAACTACACATGAAGGGGAAGTAGAATATAAAATAATCTTCAAAAAATTGGTTGAGATGATTGCCTCTTCTTTGGCGAACATCCTTTAGATCTGCTCTTTGAGACACTAGAGTTTTTATTTTGAGAAGACCGAAACCTATAAAATTTGAATAGGGAAGTTGATATGATAAATTAGTATGGTGTGGTATAACTTAATGTCTCAATTTAAAGTGAATAAGTGAGGGAGGAGGTTCTCTTTTAAAATTAAGGTGAGGCCTCTTTTAAATTTTCAAAAATTATTAATTTATAATAAATTCAATGTCGAAACAAATTCCTAAAAATTAAATTTATTTGAATATAACATGAGATAAGGTTGTAATATCGTCAAACATTAATTTTTGGACATGATTTGGTATTATTTAAAACTTTATCATTTTGATTAATACTTAGTTAACCTATTTTAATTTTAACTAAGGTAACCATATTTTCAATATTAAAAGGTTATAGTTTTTACTTTTGTGACGTAAATTAAAACATAAATTAATTATTTATAACATTATAAACTTTATAATAATTATTTTTTAAGTATGTTATTTTCCTTTTAAATAACATAATAAAATATAATTTTGATAAAACAACATTGGTGTCAATTTTTTCACTATTCATTTTTACACTTTTAAAAATATAAATATGAAAATTTAACTTACAAGAAAATATTTTATTATTAAATTAAAAATTAAATTTAATATATGAAATTATTTTATAACATTAATTAAATAAAATTTATATTTATTTCAATATTTTTAATAATATTTATTTGATATTTCCCTTAATAAACTAATTACTACATCATAGCCGTGTAATTATTTAACAGTCTTATTTTTTCTCCAGAAATTAAAAATAAAATACCATGATGAATATATGTATTATTTATTTCATAATAATAGTTACAATATAATATATATTTGGGGTAACAATTTATTAAAAATGTTATAGTATTTAAAACATGAATGAGACATCTTTATATTTTTGTTAAATAAAATATTTTAAATATCGTAGTCTAATATATGTGGAACAATAAGAAAAAAAATTTATATCATAAAAAAAGTTTATTATGTTAAAAATTTAAATTTATATTCATTAATAACATACAATTACCCCCATTTAGACGTATAAGATATATTTAAGACAAAGAAAGTAACATTTTGAGACTACCTAATTTAATTATTATATAATTTATTTCTATATAAATGTTTCCATTAAACCAATTAATTTAGATAATAATATGTTAAGGTTTGAATTATATTAATACAATAAAATTTGGAAATATTTTAGGGTCATTTTATAGTCATTATTTTATTTTAAACCCAAATTACTCTTTACCATGGTAACAAAATTTACTACAGTTACTATTTATATTGGCTAAAAAGAAAATAGACCTATTAACTAAATTTTGAACTTATGATTCTAAATTTGAAATCTATTTTCAAAAACTAAAAACATATAAGTTTCATAATTTAATTTAATATAAAAATGGGAAAATGTATTAAAAAATAATTTATCATAGAAATTCTGTTTTAAAGCATAAAATGTTTTTATAATAAATTCATTCATATAATCATTTGAAAAACCATAATTTCATTATTTTAAATTAAAATGAACTAATTAAAATTTAAAACAAATAAAAAACATAATTTTACCATGTAATGGATTTAGAATAATATATACTTTAAATAAAAATCAATATTTTCACTATTCTTTAAAAAATAAATTTTTGTTACAAAAAATTCATAAGATAATTTCTATATGATGAGTAAAAAAAATAAATTAATTTTGTCAAACCCATTTTATAGAACTTATAAAAATTAATATTCATTCAATGATAGAAGAAAAACTCATTTTTGAAGAAAACATATTTTGAGGAAAAAAGTGATTTTACAAAAATTATGTGATTATTTATAAGCACTTACCAATACATTAATATTGAGTTAGAGATTTATATTTATTTATGAAATTAGTTATTAATATTTATTCCTAAAAATGTAATAGATATTTTGTAAAAATAGTTTCTTTTGGTTTTTTTAAGCTCACGATTGCGAGCAAAACAACCATTGAAGAATTAAAATTATATAAAGAGAAATATTTAATAAAAATATCTGCCTGTTACAATACTGGTACCATATTTCATTAAAGAATATGCATAAACAATATAATTTTTGTAAGTATATGTGACTATATATTTGGGGTAGGAATAATCCTTTCCATTAAAAGAAATGATACCATCATAAGATCAAGGTGATGATATACCTATTAAACATGCAGTTATCTTATTTTAATATTTTCAGGGAAATAATTTCATCAATAAAATATTTAGATTTTTAGTATATGTTTCTCACTAATAAGAAGGATCTTAAAATTTACCATGCAGAAAAATATTATCCCGATAAAATCCAATGGATACATGAACTAGAGAATGAAACAAAGTCAATATTGAAGAACCAGACATTATACTTACTGAAATAGATAAAGATAAGATGATTTGTATCACTTTATAATCATAAAAAGGAACTATAAAAAAACATCTAAAAATCCTAGATATGTAGGGTGGATATGCACCTTCATTTATAAAATGTGTGTCTGTTGAATTATATATACAATTTAAGAATGTTTTTAACATATATGTTGAATAAAATAAATATCATGTTGTATTTTTAAATGATATTCAGTCATCTTGATGTTCTATTTTACTATAAGGGGTTTCTTACCACCATAGGTGTGGAAATTTATAAAAAATATTTCTATTTTTAAAATGTGTAAATTAATAGGTGTTTATACCCAAGGATAATGTTAGTAGAAACATAGTTAAGAATAATTATCGGTTAGTTATAAAAGGTTTAATTCAGAAGATCGAAGATGAAAGTTTATGAAATTTCTTCACCTATGATGAAAATAAACTCAATCAAAGTTATTTTTATCTTAGATCCTAGATAGGAACTATTTCTTGGGAAAATATATTTAAATCCAATATTTATTTATGATAACATTATTGAAAATATCTAAATGAATCGTTCTAAAATATTTATTTTTTACGATAATGTATACCCAAATATAAATTATATAAGATATTTTTTTCAAGAAACAAACACTCATACATTGTTAAAATTAGTTTGATTTATTAAAAGTTTTTTTATGACTACAAGTGTAGAGACCCAAATCTTGACGTACATGGACATTACATTACTTTTGCGGAATACTTAATACATAACGAAAACAGACACACAAGGACCGTAATAGTTTAGTGTCTTTGGAAACTCAAAAAATAATATTCTAATCGTGGTGAAAGATCTTCAACATCTCCCATAAATATCTTCCCCTTTTGTATTCTTACATAAAACCTTTATTTAAATCCTAGGGAAACGAAAAAATATAAAGGGTGAGATCAAATGCTCAGTAAGGGTATCCATAGAGAACATAAAAAAATCCATAAATATTTGAATGCAAAAACATGAACATAAAATATAAGCATCAAAATCATGATCAATGACATAAATCTTGGAAGTACAGAAGGAATAGATCATAAAGGAACATTAGTCATGATAAACTAGCATGATAATAAAACATGTAATTGTGGAATCCATTAAGCACATGTTATGATTTCCATAGTATCCAAGGCATTGCTACCAAGACCATCTTAGTGGAAAAAGTCCCATTCTGAATCGAGTTCACTCCTCGTTCCAGTCCTGTAACACTGAACTGGATTAACTTACCGTTCCATCCATGTCTATCTCATGAGATATAAATCTTTACCCAATGCATTGGAGGGAGATATTGTTTCCACCCATCTCATAATGAAATCATTCTTACTTGTGCCACAAAATAAACTTAAAACATTAATCATAACACAAAAAATAAAATGGGTTTCATAAACATCGTCCCATAATCACATAATCCATAAAAACAAATGGATATTTCATTATAAGAAAAGTGAAACCATGTAAATCATAGAGACATTATACTTGAAACATACACATATAAAATAATGTCATCTTAGATGGAAAATGGTTTTGATAAAACACTTGAAATGAATTCTTGTGGAAAATATCCTTTCTTCTTAAAAATAATTTTCTTTTCACAAAATTCCATGTAATTCTAAAAGAAAAGTATTTTGTTGAAAATAGTCATAAAATCTTGTAGAGTAATCTTCATGAAAATGAGGCATTATGAAACCGTAAAAATCCGTTCACGCCGTATAAGTTAAAAATAATATTCTCCTCGTACTTTTGTTAGAAAAGTCAAAAAGTACCTCATATGGTAAACAAAAGAAAGATTCCTTCCATATGATGTGGTAAAAGTAAAAAAAGGGTAAAAATGAATTTAAACATACATGGAATAAAAGTAAACATTTTATGAAAACATTTTAAGAACATATCGACACAGATAATAAACATAACCCCAGTAAATACTTAAGAATAAACAATCTCGGATAAGAATGATATTTGAATAATTATCCCTTACCTTATGTCTGATATGCTTTATATGTATCCCGGTAAATACTTACTATTTTAACCTTATCATTTAGATTTCACTATAAGTTAAATAATTTAACTATTACGGTGTCTTCTTGTTTTATTACAATATATGGTTAATAAACATACTATAACAATCCAAACGAACCCCAAGTTGTTTATAATTAATATATGTAACCTTATCTAAGTCATTTTTCCGAACCATATATTTTTAGGAATAAAATAACAATTAATAATAAAATATTTGTTTTAAAAACTATTTTTTCTATCAATTTTCACACTATTTGGTAATTGATTTTTTTTGAAAATTATAACAGCATGATTAGTTCAAACAATGTTAATTAAATCATTAATAACATTTCATATTAACCTATAAAATTAGTGTAATCCATAAAAAGTCTCAAATTACATTTATTTGTGTATTTATAATATCCATTATTTTAATATTTCATTATTTAGGTAATTACTGCATCACCATTGTGTCATAACTAACTTAAATTATTTAACGTCTAAAAATAATAAATAAAATACCATTAGGTAGGAAATATTTTTATCATTTCAATTAATATTTATAGTCGAATTTATCTTATGTATAACCCAATATAAAAAATGATTTAGTTATTAAACTTTGATTTTAACTATTTTAACCCTTCTTTAAATAAATTAATAATAAATGTCCTAATCTAATCCAAGTGGACCTAAATGGTCATATTTTATTCCTATGGTTTTTTTGGTCGAATTAAACTTATCCAATAGAATTAGGACATGTGTTAGGGTAATAATAATATCATTTTACCATTAATTACCCTATTTACTTTTAACCATGGTAAATAAAAGTAAAAGGTTACTATTCACCAAAAATTATTTTCATCTCATTTAACCACATTTCAGTCCTTGATATTAACCATATCTCTTGGATTTTTAAAATTTCACTCACAGAAGTGGTAAAATTTAGTTTTATTTGAATTTCCAAATTCTCCTAGGAGGTGGGTAAAAGACGGTGAAAAGTTCAATAAAATTTGTATATATCTAAAATTATTATAAAATGACTCCAATTAATTACATTGAACTTTTATGGGTTTTATGTATCAATTTTGACCTAACATAAATTTAAACAAAATAAATAATTATTTAAATAAAAATTCAGTTTTTAAATAGTAACCCAGTGTTTTCACTATTAATCAAAAATTGAAAGTTTTCAGAAAAATACCAAAATTTTACCCTAGGCTAATTTCAATATTCCGAATCCAAAAATGAAGTCCACTTTGAAAGATAAAATTTATAAAATTTCAAAAAGTGGATATTACTATTCATAACGGCTAGTTCATAATAATATTATAATAATATCTCGTTTAGTGAAACACGGTATTGCGTACTACACACGCTATCGAGGAAGGTCTTGATTGCATGTAATGCAAGCCAAGTCAGGGCTGCATGTAGGGAAAGCTCAGTTTGGTGTTTCATATAACATAATCAAAACTTTTTTTCATTTATACATTAAACAAAATCTATACTTAATGTTGTGTAGAATAATTTCCACAAAACGAACTTGAAATTGTGTATAACACGAGTCAAGAATAGTGTTTTGTATACTACAATCTAATATAGTGTTGCATATAGTATAATTTAATCTTGGTGTAGTGTATAATATAATACATCAAAGAAATTAAAAATAGTATATCTCATAAAATCTCGGGGGGTTACATTCTACCCCCCTTAAAATGAATCTCGCCCTTGAAATTCACCGGGGTTATAAATGGTTTACTTCTCGAAAGTTTCTTTAATGGAAATCCACATCATAAAAAGGAATACCAAAACCAATATTTAAAAACTAAAGTATGAAACGTAACGGTTACCCAAATTAACTAATAATTGGGTTTCCACATAGGAGAACATAGGGGAAAATATGGATATAGAACAGAAATCTAACCATCATGTTCTAATGGAGAGTGGTAGAGAATATGGCTATGAAAAAGCCAACAATCACAAAGCCATAGATTTGTGATGATCTAAGGTACCATCTGATTCATCAGATATAAGGGCACTAGGACAGCATTTTTTGTTTTCAAGATCATTTCCCTAAAGTTGAAGAAATTGGAATTAGAAGAAATAATATCTTGATTTTGGTATAGTCTCACCGTTGGTCGTTCCTTGGACAATTTCCACTTCATCTCTTAAGAAAAGGAAGTTGAATTTTTCATTTGTGAAGTGTTAGGAGATCAAGTGATAGAATGATGGGTCATTCCATCTGTTTCAATCAAAAGGTTAGCAAAAGTTATCAAATATTCATTAGTCAATTTATGGTGAGGTTAATCATATATGATTCCAAAAATGAACTTACACTACATCTATCATACCAGTTAATAAAATAAAACTAGTTTCTACTAATCAGGTACTTTCTGTAGGCCAGTGGTAGGCGATAAAAGCATGTCGCACTTCAGTTGTGGGTTCGATTCCCACAGCCTTGCCCGACGCGACGGGTTTTTTCCCATCCTGCATGCTGTCCTTTTTCTAAAACTACATTATTATAACATTCCATAAATAATATTGAAAAAAAATTATAGCCTTAAACAATTCAATTTGATGTCCAACTTAATCCATTCCAACCTTTAGGCTTATCGAAAATACTTATGTCCAATCTCATAGTGTAAAGAAAATGATTACTTGAGAGGTCACATAATAAGTACATGAATACCATCATTTCCCCCCCATATATCATACGATATATCTTGTTGGTCACATTCTAAACATTCGAATGCCTTAATAATGTATTCTTTTGAAAAATGAATACCCATTGAACCTTAGTGAAAACATTAATGCTGTTAAAAGTTAACTCTTTCCACATACCAAAATACCAAAATTTCTATATACTCACACCATGATTTAACTTTGTCCTTATATCAGTAATTAGCTCATTAATACTATCAAAAATCTCATGATCTCCTTATCCCTTAATTATGTGCATATCATCTACTTTCCAAAAATATCTAAATAACCTTTCATGGTTATAGGTACCATTCAAAATATACTTTCAAATTCTTAAGGAAAAACAATAGTGTAATAATCCTTATATGTGTCTTTATTCCATAGTACCATTACCTATAAAATATAACACTTGATAAAAGAAAATCATTCCACTACATTCTTAAACCATTGACCGAGCTTCAACAATTCTTTCATCTCATAGATAATTTGTAGTCTCTTCATCATCATCAACATAAATACTACCCATACATCCATGCTGATTCTCTTCATGAGATTTTCCCTTAGGGAATTGGTTTTCATAATGCTCGTACATTCCACATTTAAAACATTTAACCATTGTCGATGTCTTAGAAATACCATTATCCTTGTCCATGGTGTTAACTAATCCTTTTCCTTTGCAATTACTGGATTTGTGTCCTTCTTTTCCACAACAAAATCATCTTCCAGTTCCTTTGAAACATTCCCCTTTATGTCTCTTCCCACATGATTCACATGAGGAAAATTGAACTTTCTTTCATATATAATCATCATGAAACCCCTTCTTTCTCTTATTAACCGAGTCAGGAAACTTACCAAAGTTGAGATTATTGATCATATTATGAAATTGCTGATTAGGCATAATAACAATGTTTTCCTTCCAAATCCCATTTCATTTGCTTGATCATGAATAATATCATTCCATTGTCCATCATATTCTCCATTAACATGAATATTCTGGTTTCCAGCCATTTTCTAAAACCCAAAAAGAATAGTGTGAGAGGCATAAATCATGATAGGAAAACAACATAATCAAGGGGAGTACTTTCAATCTCTAACATCATAGGTTTAATACTAGGTTATTCATGATCGTTATCATAATTGTAGGACTATAACCTATACTTATACCTAACCTTAGAGACATCCCTATTCATACCTTAGAAATATCTCTCGGGATTTCACTAAAGTTTTCACATCCTTGTTTCCAAAGGTTAACTAAACCTTTCCTTTGATACCAACTGTAGAGACCCAAAGCTTGACGTACATGGACATTACATTACTTTTGAGGAATACTTAATATATAACTAAAACAGATACACAAGGACCGTAATCGTTTAGTGTTTATGGAAACTCGGAAAATAATCTTCTAATCATGGTGAAAGATCTTCAACATCTCCCATAAAGATATTCCCCTTTTTTTCTTACCTAAAACCTTTCTTTAAATCCTAGGTAAATGAAAACATATAAAGGGTGAGCTCAAATGATTAGTAAGGTTAAGCATAGAGAACATAAAACAATCCATAAACATTTTAATGCATAAACTTGAACATAAAATCTTAACATCAAAATCATGAGAAACAACATAAATCTTGGAAGTACACAAGAAATAGATCATAAAGGAACATTAGTCATGATAAACTAGCATGATAATAAAACATGTAATTGTGGCATCCACTAAGCACATGTTATTATTTCCATAGTAGCCATGGCATTGCTGCCATGACCATCTTAGTGGACAATGTCCCATTCTGAATCGAGTTCACTCCTCGTTCCAGTCCTGTAACACTGAACCAGATTAACTTACCATTCCAGCCATGTCTATCTCATGAGATATAAATCTTTACCCAATGAATTGGAGGGAGATATTGGTCCCACCCATCTCATAATTAAATAATTCTTACTTGTGCCACAAAATAAACTTAAAACATTCATCATAACCCAAAAAAGAAAATGGGTTTCATAATCATTGTCCCATCATAACATAATCCATATAAAACAAATGTATATTTAATTATAATAAAAAAGAAACCATGTAAATCATAGAGACATTATACTTGAAACATACACATATGAAATAATGTCATCTTAGATGGAAAATGGTTTTCATAAAACACTTGAAATGAATTCTTGAGGAAAATATCCTTTCTTCTTCAAAATCATTTTATTTTCAAACAATTCCATGCAATTTTAAAAGAAAAGTATTTTGTTGAAAATAGTCATAAAATCTTGTAGAGTAATCTTCATGAAAATGAGGCGTTATGAAACCGTAAAAATCCATTAACACTGTATAAGTTAAAAATAACATTCTTCTCGTACTTTTGTCGGAAAAGTCAAAAAGTCCCTCATATGGTAAACAAAAGAAAGATTCCTTCTATACGATGTGGTAAAACTAAAAAAAGGGGTAAGAATGACTTTAAACATACATTGAAGAAAAGAAAACATTTTATGAAAACATTTTGAGAGCATATGGACATGGATAATAAACATAACCCCAGTAAATACTTACGAATAAACAATCTCGGATAAGAATGAGATTGGAATAATTATCCATTATCTTATGTTCTATATGCTTCGTATATATCCAAACCTCCTGTATAATGATTTAAAAAATTTCATTGACTTATTACAGAATCATATGCATTGTTATGATATCATATATGGTTTACTTATGAATTTATATTACACATTCTTTTGTAAATTTGATGTAAAAACAGCGATTTGGGTAAAATCGTTTCATTTATTGTACGTGTTTTGACTTGTTGTTCTTGATATTATTACTTATATCCTGATTTAAATAATTCTATAATGTAAAACATGATTTATATATAATATATATTCAGAATATATTTATATATATGATAGATCGATAAATGGAATGAAATACACCGTTCATGGAGACGATAGGCCGTACGTACGGATGAACGCTGTTTTAATTTCCTTATTGAATTGAATGAAATTAAGTAGATGAAATACATATATATAAATATATACATGGATCCAATATCATTATTATGTCATATATTTCATTATTATTCATTATATATACTTTCTAATCATTCATGAATGGTTAACATGGAGAATGAATCTCATCGCGTCGTGGAGACGATAGTCCGTACGTACACACGAGCGATGATATTATTCCCATGATCGTGGAATTGTATTGAAGCGTATGTATAATATTTCAGAATAAATATCACTTTACAATAATCATATATAGGTATTTATTTACACCATTATACCCATACAAGTAAGGTGGTTGTCAAAAATAGATTACACCACGGCGTGGAGACAGTATTCCGTACGTACGCATGCGCAGTGATTTCATTTTCCATAGGATGGATAGAAGGTGAAATAGGGTTGTTTAATTTTTATAATAAAATATCATTATATAAGTAATACATATTTTATTACTTTATAATTATACAACTAAAGAAGAAGAAGTAGAAGAAGAAAGAAACTTGGGAGAATCAGAAGAAGAGATTACCTCTTCTTCGACGCACCTCTTTTAAGATTCCTCTTATGGAAGTAGAGTTGGTCTTTTTAGAAGACCAGAACCTCCAGAATGTTTATAGGTAAGTGGAGAATATAAATGGATAGGGTTTGACCGAGCTTCAAGGCTCAAAAGGGTGTTAAGATAAGAGGGAAGGGGTGCCCTTTTTATAAGGGAGGAGAGGGGCACCTTTGGAAAAACATAAAATATTATTTTATAATAAAGTCATATTAAGTTTATAATAGCTCCAAATTGATTTATTTAGAAGCTAAAGTGGGGATGGGTCGAAATACTCTCATCCAACAGATTTTAGACAAGTTTAGGTTACTATTGTAACCTTATCATTTGGATTTAACTCTAAGTTAAATAATTTAACTTTTACCGTGTCTTCTTGTTTTCTTACACTATATGGTTAATAAACTTACTATAACAAGCCAAAAGAACCCCAAGTTGTTTATTATTAATATATATAACCTTATCTAAGTCGTTTGGACGAACCATAGATTTTTAGGAATAAAATAACAATTAATAATATAATATTTGTTCTAAAAACTATTTTATGTCAATTTTGACACTATTTGGTAATTGATTTTTGTGAAAATCATAACAGCATGATTAATTCAAAAAATTTAATTAAATCAATACTAACATGTAATATTAACCTATAAAATTAGTTTAATTCATAAAAAGTCTCAAATTACATTTATTTGTATATTTATAATATCCACTATTTTAATATTTCTTTATTTAGGTAATTACTGCATCAACATTGTGTCATAGATAACTTAAATTATTTAGTGTCTAAAAATTATAAATAAAATACCATTAGGTATTAAATCTTTTTATTTTTCTAATGAATATTTATAGTCGAATTTATCTTATGTATAACCCTATATAAAAAATGAATTAGTTATTAAACGTTTATTTTAACTATTTTAACCCTTCTTTAAATAAATTAGTAATAAATGTCCTAATATAATCCAAGTGGACCTAAATGGTCATATTTTATACCTAAAGTTTTTTTTGGTCGAATTAAACTTATCCAATAGAATTAGGACACGTGTTAGGGTAATAATAATATCATTTTTACCCTTAATTACCCAATTTACTTTTAACCGTGGTAAATAAAAGTAAAAAGTTACTATTCACCAAAAATTATTTTCATCTCATTGAACCACATTTTAGTCCTTGATATTAACCATGTCTCTCGGATTTTTGAAAATCCACTCACAGAAGTGGTAAAATTTAGTTTTATGTAAATTTCCAAATTCTCCTAGGAGGTGGGTAAAAGACGGTGAAAAGTTCAATAAAATTTATATATATATAAAATTATTATAAAATGACTCCAATTAATTACATAGAACGTATATAGGTATTATGTATCAATTTTTACCTAACATAAATTTAAATAAAATAAATAATTATTTAACTAAAAATTCTGTTTTTAAATAGTAACCCAGTGTTTTCACTATTCATCAAAAATTGAAAGTTTTTAGAAAAATACCAATATTTCACCCTAGGCTAATTTTGATATTAATAATCCAAAAATGAAGTCCATTTTGAAAGATTAAATTTATAAAATTTCAAAAAGTGGGTATTACTATTCATAACGGCTAGTTCATAATAATATTATAATAATATCTCATTTAGTGAAACTCAGTATTGCATTGTCACGACCCCCTCCCCACAAAGTGTACCCCTCCTGGGCCGGCAATGTGAGAAGGGAGATAATGACCCCCGAGTCCCGCCTCCAGTAGGCCCCGGGTTGGCGACTAGCACCGAGTGTATAATACACACACAAATGGGAGGCATTACCCTCTAAGAGAACACATGCAGAAGAGAGAGATAGAATAGACTCCAACCAACTCCAACTCATAACTGAAATATAAAAGAAACCCAAGTACATATATAAAATTTCATGCAAAATTACTACAACTGAAAGGAAAAACTAAAAGTACCCAAAAGAAAGTAAAACGGCAGCGACCACAAGCCCGAACAGCTCCCCCTCCAACCGCAAGCTAGTAGTAACCAACTTGATCTCCAACCTGATCCAAGTGACCTGAAAAACAGTTTATATATATACATAGGGGGAGTATAACAGTATACTCAGTAGGATCCTCCCCAAGCCTCTCGTGCAAAAGTAAAGAAAGCATGCTAAAGCCCAGTGAACAACAAGTGA
The DNA here is from genome assembly GCA_963277665.1 of Viscum album. NCBI lineage: Eukaryota > Viridiplantae > Streptophyta > Magnoliopsida > Santalales > Viscaceae > Viscum > Viscum album. Next base: position 942,447,595 of record OY728138.1, read on the forward strand.
AACTAACTCGTTACCTAAAAAGGTATACTAAGTTCCCAACCCCACCATGGCTACTCTCACCAAGTAACGCATACAAGAATATAGCATATAGTAAAGAATATCACGGGTACCTCGCTACCACTTCCCCACTGGTTTGCCGCTTTGCCCCAACGACATACGTCCTGTGCATCTCTCTCCAAAGGCTTGCCCGAAGACACCTGGGCTAAGCACCACACCGTCCTCACAACCAAAAGTAACCAGGTAGTTTCCGGGAGCCACCACAGCCCGCATAACGTGTATCATACATCGGGTATAATACCTCAAGCCATTACAGCCCATACTCCAAGTAAGGATCCTCAAGCCATCATAGCCTATACACATTACACCTATAGTAGTCCATAGGATACTATATCCAGAATATATGTGTGTGAATAACCACAAGCCATTATATCCCTCTACACACATATATGGGGTAACTAACCATTCTGCCTCATGGCACAAGTAAATACCAAGAGAAGAGAGCGGGGCCAAAGGGGGTAGTCAGCCATTCAACCTCCCATCAGAATGTTGGGGAAAACACCTCCCCAGGGATCAGAATCCCTGGGGTGTTAGTTGCCCTTACCGGCAGGGTGGAGTAGCGTATAGAAACACAAAAAGTACAGAATATATATAACTCAGAGCCACACTATGGGCATTACCTAGTCATAGGCACAACTGCAGCTAACGTCTCTCAGACTCCATGCTGCTACTTCTAAGACTAGGTATCCTATAAGCACACAACCATTTGAAGAGCTTTATTAGATTACTCCATTCTCATTTTATCAGTTCCATTGTACGTTAATTAATTCTTTAAACATTAATTAACCATGAGAAATTTACCACATTAAACAAAATTGGCATCACATTCAAAAACTTCTCCTTTTTAGGATTTACATCACTATTAAATTCCAGTTTCTCCATCCCCATGGATTATCACCATTAAAACAAACTTTCATTTCAGAATTAATTTTCCATAATCTCAGGCATTCTAGAAAAACATCCTATGCTACTAAACAAAAGGGGCTCAACACGGCGAGTAGATATACTACCCGTCGAGTCTTCGCAGCCTATAGCAAGAGCATAGACCCATCCTCCATCGAGAGACTAAACAAGGAAAGCATGTGGCATACCCTGCGTGTCTTCGCCTCCTTCGGAAAGAGGGTAAGAAATACCAGCTGCCTTGAGCAGTGGGGAAAAGTAAAGCAGATAAACAACCAAACCAAACCACCAACATCAAACCATCACATTCATCTCATTCCATCATCCTTGGTGTCCTCCCCGACACCCACATGCATAAACTGATGCATCTCGCCACACTAGGCGTCATCCTCCACAACCACAAGTCCTCATACCTCCACATATCACAACAACCATCCAGGCTCACATCAAATCACAAGCAACAGGAAATCAAAGATCACAAAATGGGCTCTCGGCCCTTTAACAAGGCATTCAGCCTTCATACAAAATGAGCACTCAGAGCTCCAAACCACAAGGCATTCAGCCTTACAAGCAAGCGGGTAACTTAGAACCCTTTTGAAATTATCGAACTAATAGTTCCCTAATCCATCTTGAGTTAACAGATTCATTAACATGCCTCTTTATCTTTAGCCAATTATTTAACAAATAATTCCGGCTTTATGTTCTTTATCAATTTCCATCATGAACGAGCATCTAATTAAAGAAAAATCATAGATATCACTCTATCTAGGAAAACATGATGCAAACCGTTATCACGGTACAAAGCAACAACATGCGATCAACCAATTCTTTTAATCTGGTTCAAGTATTTAATTAGGTCAATTTCATTGTGATCCAAAGGGTTAAATCATGCTAATTCTACAGTTGCACATAAACAATTAGAGAAGCCATGAATCCCCTACCTCGAAGAGTTCTTGACGTCCTTTATCCACACAACGGGTCACAATCCTCTTCTCCTCACGACAGCTGCATCCACCGGAGGATGCCACGGTACGAAAGTACCAACCAACCCCAAGAAAACCCATTAGAACCATGGAGATTTCGTGCTAATATGGAAGGGAGAACAAGAGAAGGTGATCCTCGAAGGAACGATGATAAAACATACCTTATATGGAAGAACGATCGACACAATTTGGTTGCATCAAACAGAGCGGAACTGATCCGAGTAACGTTTGATTGTGAAACTCCTACGGGAATTATTGCAAGGTTCTGGCGTCTCGTAGATGAGAACCAGGAGGAAGAACAATGAAGAATGATATCTCGTTCCCTTTAAAAAAAATAAATTAGAGAGGTGACGGTTTAAGATCCGATTTATTCTCCATTAAAAAAAGATCGCATTAACCCACATGGTTTGACCAAGTAAAAACATCCCAGCCTTAGGAATAATTAATATAGGATTTATGGCCTTTGAATCGGCCTTAAAGTCCTTAAAATAAGGTTTTAAAAGTATTTTACATCAAAGAAAACGTCAAATTTGGGAAGATGGAAACACTGTTCAAGTATACAGTTGGAAGGTCACAGTCAGAAGGTTACCGTTCTGGAAACACTGTTCAAGTCTACAGTTGGAAGGTCATAGTTAGAAGGTTACTGTTCTGGAAACACTGTTCACAGAACTGGAAATTCGGCAAAGTGTTGGGGATAAGTCACCTTGACCTTCTAGAACACCTCCAACACCACATTTTCACAAAGTAATGGACTAGGGAGGTCCGGGCCATTACATTAGATACCTCTCAAAACATTCTCGTCCTCGAGAATTAAAAACCAACCCAGAAGAAAAGAGGGGTCTGAACAACCACCCCATAAGATACCTCTCAGGGGAAAAACACCATGAGTTGTTCAAAAGCTGGAACAAAACTACGACATCCGAGAGTATGGAAACAAACAATCCATAACCAAACAATTCAAACATAACATCACATCAAAGGTACATAAATAAAACATGAAAGGTCTAACCATAAAGGAAATGCCATTACATGAAAAGAGTTAAACATTAAACAACTCTGGGTACTAAGCACGTATCTGTGACTCATGCTCCCAGGTACTCTCCTCCATGCCACCGTGTCGCCACAAGACACGAACTAAGGGGATAGAACACCCACACAACACCTTCTCCTTGTGGTCTTGGATCTCCACAGGTCGCTCCTCGAATGTTGCATCATCATCAATATCGATCTCTCCCCAATCGATAACATGAGATTCATCATGAAGATAACGACGGAGCTGTGATACATGGAAAACATCATGTATCCGACTCATCTGAGGGGGAAGTGCTACTCGATATGCCACAGCTCCAACACGATCCAACACCTCGAAAGACCCAACAAACCGGGGAGAAAGCTTACTTCCACGACCAAACCTTCACTGCCCACGGCAGGGAGTCACCTTTAGAAACACCTGATCCCCAATATTAAACTCTAAGGGTCTCCTTCTTTGATCAGCATATGATTTCTGACGATCCTGTGATGTCTTCATCCTCTCACGAATAACCTGAACCATCTCTGTTGTATTCTGCACTAGTTCTGGTCCGAGAATTGCTGACTCTCCGACCCCAGTCCAGCACAATGGAGAACGGAATGGCCGGCCATACAAGGCTTCAAACGGCGCCATACCGATGGTCGAGTGAAAACTATTATTTTAAGCGAACTCTACCAAGGGTAAGTGCTTCACCCATGAACCTCCAAAATCAAGAACACAAGAGTGCAACATGTCTTCAAGAGTCTGGATGGTTCGCTCTGTCTGACCATCCGTTTGAGGATGAAAAGCAGTGCTAAGGCATAACTGAGAACCAAAAGCATGTTGGAGACCCCTCCACACCCTGGAGGTAAAATGTGGATCTCAATCAGAAATGATCGTCCTAGGGACTCCGTGAAGCCTCACCACCTCCTCCAGATACTGCCTCGACAAAACTTCAACTGAGCTCGACTCCTTGATCGCTATGAAGTGGGATGATTTTGTTAAACGATCCACTACCACCCATATAGAATCATGTCCTCTTGGAGCCCGAGGTAAACCTGTAACAAAGTCCATTGAGATGTCCTCCCACTTCCACTAAGGAATCTCTAAGTGCTGGAGAAGACCACCAGGAACACGGTGTTCGGCCTTCACCTTCTGGCAGACTAAACATCGAGACACACATTCTGAAACTGTACGCTTCAGCCCAGGCCACCAAAACTGACTCCTCAAGGATCGGTACATCTTCGTCACACCAGGATGTACCGCCAAGGGTGAACTATGGAACTCTCGGAGAACCGTCTCGCGCATCGCCAAGGGAACAAAAAGCCTGCCATGATACAACACTCAGTGTTGTTCATCCTCCGACCAACCATCAGGGGCTTCACAACATACAACTCTGTCTCTCCAAACTTCCACTTCTAGGTCACCCAACTGAGACTCTTCCACCTTCTGCATCAGGGATGACTACACCGTCATTTGGAAAAGACAACCTCTACCCCCAACTTCTCCCATATCAAGATGCAAAGCTTCTATCTCTTCCATCACTCTCCAGGAATCACCATATTCACGCACAACATCATTACGTATCTTTCGACTTAGTGCGTCATCTACAACATTCCCTTTTTCAGGTGTATACGATATTTCAAAGTCGTATTCCTGCAAGAACTCCATCCACCGACGCTGCCTCAAGTTCAAGTCACGTTGGGAGAAAACATACCTCAAACTCTTATGATCGGTGAAAACCAAAAAGTTCCCACCAATGAGGTAATGTCTCCACAACTTCAGAGCAAACACCACGGCTACCAACTCAAGGTCATGGGTGGCATAGTTGCATTCATGGGGACGCAACTGTCGAGACCCATAAGAAACAACTGACCTCTGCTGCATGAGAAAACAACCTAGCCCCAGATGTAAAGCATCACAGAAAACATCAAACTGGACTCCCTCCGCTGGAAGATAAAGGACTGGAGCACTTACCAAATTCTCTTTTAGATACTCGAAAGCTGTCTGAAGCTGATCAATCCATATGAACGCTTGATCCTTCCTGGTCAAAGATGTCAGAGGAGTCACAACTTGAGAGAAATTGGCTGCAAACCTCCTATAATAGCCTGCGAGACCAAGGAAACTTCGCACCTCTGACACGGTCTTGGGGGCTGGCCAAGACACCACTGCTTCTATCTTCGAAGGATCCACAACTACTCCCTGTTGGGACACAACATGTCCCAAGAAACGAACTTCTCGAGCCCAGAACTCACACTTGGACAACTTCCCAAACAACTGATGTTGGCGAAGAACTCCCAAAATGGCTCGTAGATGCTCTGCATGATCCTCTTCAGATGTGGAGTACACAAGGATGTCGTCGATGAAAACCACAACAAACTTGTCCAAGAATTCATGGAACACAACATTCATCAACCCCATGAAAACAGCTGGAGAATTCATCACGCCGAATGAAATTACAACAAACTCATAATGCCCATGACGATAGCGGAAAGCAGTCTTCGGGATATCCTCATCCTTTGCACGCATCTGATGATATCCTGACCGCAAGTCTATCTTTGAGAACCAACTTGCATCCTTCAGTTGATCGAATAGGTCATCAATCCGCGGGAGAGGATAACAGTTCTTTATTGTCACTTTGTTTAACCGACGATAATCGACGCACAACCGCAAACTGCCATCAGCCTTTTTCACAAACAAAACTGGTGCACCCCACGGTGACACACTTGGCCGAACAAAACCACACTGCAACAGACCGTCGAGCTGAATACGTAGCTCTTGTAACTCAGAAGGGGCCATCCTATACGGAGACATAGAGATAGGAGACGCTTCTGGCTGTAGCTCGATCCCAAACTCGATCTCTCGTCGAGGGGGTAAGGATACAACCTCTTCTGGAAAGACTTCAGGGTACTCCTCTATGACCCTAGGAAATGCCAACTGTTGAACCTCTGAAGAACTCAGCGTCATCCCAGCCATCATGGATGATAAGGATGGAACTCGTCTATGACTCATCCGAGGATCTCTCTCACCAACAAACACCACTTTCTCTCCATCTTCATCAAAGAAAACAACCTTCTTCCTGTAGCAATCCACAACAGCCTGCACCGAATACAACCAATCCATGCCAAGTATGACATCATATGGTTGTATTCGCAAACATAGGAAATCTCTCCAAGAGCGGTGTTGCCCCATCACTAGCTCACAGTCTCTACATACTTCAAACAAGTCGGATCGACCTCCAACTGGCGTAGTCAACACCAAGGGCACTGGAAGCCTCTCTACCTCAAGTCCCAAAGCATGGAAAAGGGTAGGTGATATGAAGGAGTGTGTTTCCCCTGAATCAAACAAGGAATACACCAAGGTAGAAAACAAGAAAAGGGTACCTCGAACGACATCTGGCTCACCTGGGGCTGGTAACGCTAGAGCATGAAGCCGACCACGACCTCCTCCACGGCCTCTCTGACCCTGATGACGACCACCACCATGGCCGCGCTCTGCTCTCTGAGGACGGGGAGCGTCATGGGGCTGTCCTCTGCCTGCTCCATCTAACCTTTGGTGATCTAAAGCTGGTGCAACCGGCTGCTGCTACCTCGGCTGGAACTGCCTCAACGGAGGAACCTGGAGTGGAGCGCCTGGTGCACGATGACTACTCTGAAAAGTCGGGCACTCCCGTTGCTGATAACCACGACCACCACAAGAAAAACAAGCGCCTGATCCCTTGGCATAGGCCTGAGAGTTGCTGCCTCCAGAGAAACGAGATGGGAAGGACTGGGACCTACCCCTAGGTGAACGAAAACTCTTCTGTCCTAAAAACCGGGAACCCCGGACCACAGCTCTGCTTCGTGAGGAATCATGATGATTCCCCTCTCGTGATGATCCAGTCCTGGACAAAGTCCTCTCAACAACCTCTGCCCTCGCCAGCACCTCAAGATATGTATTCAGTATAAATGGGGTGACTTGGCGTTGGATCTCTGGACGCAAAGCCTCCTCGAAATGCCTCGCCCTGGCCTCATCATCTGGTAACAGGTCTGAAGCATATCGTAGAAGGTTCCTGAAACGGATTCCAAACTCTCGAACACTGGAGCTCCCCTGTCGAAGGGTAAGAAGCTCCTGGTGACTAGACGCCTTCGCAGTCGAAGAAATAAACTCGACTCTAAACCTGTCTCGAAACTCCTCCCATGAGATTGCTGACTCCTCACGATCACCGAGGAACAAGAACCACCACTACCTCGCTGCTCCTTGCAGCATCGTCACAACAAAGGACACCCAGTGTTCCTTCCGAGCACGAATCAAACTGAATCCTATCTCGATCGCCTCCAACCAGTCTTCTGTGACTGCATCTGAAACGGATCCCTCGTACTTCTGTAGACTCTAGTGCTGAAACTCTCGAAGTGTCTTCCTCCAAGTGTCATCATCATCAAACTCTACTCGGCGGCGTTCTGCTGGAACAGCCTGCTGGGCATCTTCTGCACAAACCTGACGAGGACGTCGACCTGGAGCCATACCTGTAAAATAACAACTGTTAGAACTCCTAAGCCTGGAATATGGAAGACTCACATTAATTAATTAATTGTTTTGTTTTATTTATTTTAGGTTACCTATCCCAAGGTCTACCCATTCAAACACATGCACAAAGAATAGTGGTGCATGATCCTTTCCTAGGTCTCTACCCTGCAACCGATATCACTTTGTTTAGTAGCCATCGTAATCTTAAAGGTCCGTGAAACATATCATAGGGGGCCCTAAACGCCTATGTCTCTACCGGTATCCAGTGTTTACCCCACTTTCTAAACATGAATGACACCGTTGCCCTACCATCCCATGCATCCTCACCTGTGACTAACTCCAAACTCCATCCTATCCCTCAACCAGAGCCTCTGATACCACTCTGTCACAACCCCCTCCCCAAAAAGTGTACCCCTCCTGGGCCGACAATGTGAGAAGGGAGATAATGACCCCCAAGTCCCGCCTCCAGTAGGCCCCGGGTTGGCGACTAGCACCGAGGGTATAATACACACACAAATGGGAGGCATTACCCTCTAAGAGAACACATGCAGAAGAGAGAGATATAATAGACTCCAACCAACTCCAACTCATAACTGAAATATAAAAGAAACCCAAGTACATATATGAAATGTCATTCAAAAGTACTACAACTGAAAGGGAAAACTAAAAGTACCCAAAAGAAAGTAAAACGGCAGCGACCACAAGCCCGAACAACTCCCCCTCCAACCACAAGCTAGTTGTAACCAGCTTGATCTCCAACCTGCTCCATGTGACCTGAAAAATAGTTTATATATATACATAGGGTGAGTATAATAGTATACTCAGTAGGATCCTCCCCAAGCCTCTCGTGCAAAAGTAAAGAAAGCATGCTAAATCCCAATGAAAAACAAGTGAAACTAACTCGTTACCTAAACAGGTATACTAAGTTCCCAACCTCACCATGGATACTCTCACCAAGTAACGCATACAAGAATATAGCATATAGTAAAGAATATCAAGGGTACCCCGCTACCACTTCCCCACTGGTTTTCCGCTTTTCCCCAACGACATACGTCCTGTACATCTCTCTCCAAAGGCTTGCCCGCAGACACCTGGGCTAAGCACCACACCGTCCTCACAACCAAAAGTAACCAGGTAGTTTCCAGGAGCCACCACCGCCCGCATAACGTGTATCATACATCGGGTATAATACCTCAAGCCATTACAGCCCATACTCCGAGTAAGGATCCTCAAGCCATAATATCCTATACACATTACACCTATAGTAGTACATAAGATACTATATCCAGAATATATGTGTGTGAATAACCACAAGACATTACATCCCTATACACACATATGTGGGGTAACTAACCGTTGTGCCTCATGGGACAAGTATCTACCAAGAGAAGAGAGCGGGGCCAAAGGGGTTAGTCAGCCATTCAACCTCCCATCAGAATGTTGGGGAAAACACCTCCCCAAGGTTCAGAATCCCCGGGGTGTCAGTTTCCCTTACCGACAGGGTGGAGTAGCGTATAGAAACACAAAAATTACATAATATATATAACTCACAACCACACTATGGGCATTACCTAGTCCTAGGCACAACTGCATATAACGTCTCTCAAACTCCATGCTGCTACTTCTAAGACTAGGTATCCTATAAGCACACAAGCATTTGAAGAGATTTATTAGATTACTCCATTCTCATTTTATCAGTTCCACTGTACGTTAATTAATTCTTTAAACATTAATTAACCATGAGCAATTTACCACATTAAACAAAATTGGCATCACATTCAAAAACTGCTCCTTTTTAGGATATACATCACTATTAAATTCCAGTTTCTCCATCCCCGTGGATTATCACCATTTAAACAAACTTTCATTTCAGAATTACTTTTCCATAATCTCAGGCATTCTAAAAAAACACCCTATGCTACTAAACACAAAGGGGCTCAACACGGCGAGTAGATATACTACCCGTCGAGTCTTTTCTGCCTATAGCAAGAGAATAGACCCATCCTCCATCGAGAGGCTAAACATGGAAAGCACGTGGCATACCCCGTGTGTCTTCGCCTCCTTCAGAAAGAGGGTAAGCAATACCAGCTTCCTTGAGCAGTGGGGAAAAGTAAAGTAGATAAACAGCCAAACCAAACCACCAACATCAAACCATCACATTCATCTCATTCCATCATCCTTGGTGTCCTCCCCGACACCCACATGCATAAACCGATGCATCTCGCCACACTAGGCGTCATCTGCCACAACCACAAGTCCTCATACCTCCACATATCACAACAGCCATCCAGGCTCACATCAAATCACAAGCAACATGAAATCAAAGATCACAAAATGGGCTCTTGGACCTTTAACAAGGCATTCAGCCTTCATACAAAATGAGCACTCAGAGCTCCAAACCACAATGCATTCAACCTTACAAGCAAGCGGGTAACTTAGAACCCTTTTGAAATTATCAAACTAATAGTTCCTTAATCCATCTTGAGTTAACAAATTCATTAACATGCCTCTTTATCTTTAGCCAATTATTTAACAAATAATTCCGGATTTACATTCTTTATCAATTTCCATCATGAACGAGCATCTAATTAATGAAAAATCATAGATATCACTCTATCTAGGAAAACATGAGGCAAACTGTTATCACGGTACAAAGCAACAACATGCGATCAACCAATTCTTTTAATCTAGTTCAAGTATTTAATTAGGTCAATTTCATTGTGATCCAAAGGGTTAAATCATGCTAATTCTACAATTGCACATAAACAATTAGAGAATCCATGAATCCCCTACCTCGAAGAGTTCTTGATGTCCTTTATCCACACAACGGGTCACAGTCCTCTTCTCCTCACGAAAACTGCATCCACCGGAGGATGCCACGGTACGACAGTACCAACCAACCCCAAGAAAACCCATTAGAACCATGGAGATTACATGATAATATGGAAGGGAGAACAAGAGAAGGTGATCCCCGAAGGAACGATGATAAAACATACCTTATATGGAAGAACGATTGACACAACTTGGTTACATCAAACAGAGAAGAACTGATCTGAGTAACGTTTGATTGTGAAACTCTTACGGGAATGATTGCAAGGTTCTGGCGTCTCGTAGATGAGAACCAGGAGGAAGAACAACGAAGAATGATATCTTGTTCCCTTTAAAAAAAAATAAATTAGAAAGGCAACGGTTTAAGATCCGATTTATTCTCCATTAAAAACGGATCGCATTAACCCACGCGGTTTGACCAAGTTAAAACATACCGGCCTTAGGAATAATTAATATAGGATTTATGGCCTTTGAATCGGCCATAAAGTACATAAAATAAGGTTTTAAAAGTATTTTACGTCAAAGAAAACGTCAAATTTGCGAAGCTGGAAACACTGTTCAAGTCTACAGTTGGAAGGTCACAGTCAGAAGGTTACCGTTCTGGAAACACTATTCAAGTCTGCAGTTGTAAGGTCACAGTTAGAAGGTTACCATTCTGGAAACACTGTTCAAGTCTACAGTTGGAAGGCCACAGTCAGAAGGTTATCGTTCTGGAAACACTGTTCAAGTCTACAGTTGTAAGGTCGCAGTTAGAAGGTTACTATTCTGGAAACACTATTCAAGTCTACAGTTGGAAGGTCACAGTTAGAAGGTTACCGTTCTGGAAACACTGTTCAAGTGTATAGTTGGAAGGTTACAGTTAGAAGGTTACTATTCTGGAAACACTATTCAAGTCTACAGTTGAAAGGTCACAGTTAGAAGGTTACTGTTCTGGAAACACTGTTCACAGAACTGGAAAATCGGCAAAGTGTTGGGGATAAGTCACCTTGACCTTTCGGAAGACCTCCAACACCAATTTTCACAAAGTAATGGACCAGGGAGGTCCGGGCCAGTACATGCGTATCACACACGCTATCGAGGAAGGTCTTGATTGCGTGTAATGCAGGCCAAGTCAGGGATGCGTGTAGTGAAAGCTCCATTTGGTGTTGCGTATAAGATAATCAAAACTTTTTTCATTTATACATTAAACAAAATCTATACTTAATGTTGTGTAGAATAATTTCCACAAAACGAACTTGAAATTGTGTATAACATGAGCAAATAATAGTGTTGCGTATACTGCAAGCTAATACGGTGTAGCGTATAGTATAAGCTAATCTTGGTGTAGTGTATAATAGAATACATGAAAGAAATTAAAAATAATATATCTCATAAAATCTCGGGGTGTTACAACAAGAGGATAAATAATACTAATATTCATAATTCTATAATATAACTCTTGAGTAATTTGGTTTACATTTTTTCTTGAATAAAATATTATGTTTAATAGATTTCTTCACACACAACCAAGAACTAAATCGAACCATGATAAAATTATAATTAGTAAATATAATTTTTATAATTTAGCTGATATGTTTAAGAGTATAAATATAGGTAACCAAATTGTGAAATATATGTTGAAAAAAGAATAAATAATTTTTAATATTAATGAATTGATAAAATTCAATTAGTGTATCTAAGTAACTAACAAGATCATTTTATGGTTAAAATTATAATTTTATAAAACTTTTATTTGTTGGTGTTATATTTTTTTTAAAAACAAAATATAGTATGTATTAATAATGATAAAATATATATGTTGCAGAAAAATATATTTCCCCTAATTTAATTAGTAACTAATATGAAATAAATATAATATAGTAAGTATTTGAAAAAGTTATTTTCGTATGAAAATTCTTTTCATTATATTTTTATGTTTTTATTTTAAATTAATATTAATATTTCTTTTTAATTTTAATTTTAAATAATAATTTTTTTATTCATCATAACAAAATTAACTTTGGATTAATTTTTTAGGGTTTTCTTAGAAAGTAAATTTTTTGATGAATAATGAAAATATCGATTTTTCAAATGCTATCACTTTTTTGAAATTGTCATAATAGAATAATTATTCGAATATTTATATAAAATATTCGATTTAAAATATATATTTATAAATTAAAATTATTTATTCATAAATGTAATGTTTAATTTTATAAAACTCATTTTTTACATTATGGAATGTAGTAATACTTTACTCAACGAAAAACTATTTTTAGTCTGTTTACTTTAATTAAGTATCAGTAAGGTGTAATTATATTTTAGATAAATAATAATGCAAAGTAACTATTATTTGGATCATAATAAACTAATTATATTCATATAAATCAAGAAGACTAATAATTTTATCTTACCATAATTTTTAAGATAAAAATAAACTTTTTCTAATAATAGTTTTTACGCATTAAGTGTGATAAAATTAAAATTAATTTATATCATAATAAAATATTTTCTTTTTAAAAATTGAAATTTGTATTTTGAATCAATATTTCCCAATTATTTAGCAATTCCCATCTAATTTTTTATTCATTGAATGTAAATTACATTTGAAAAAATTTGTTACCACTATAAAAAACCAAAATGGTAAGAGTAAAAAATGTAAAAGTAAAAGACTTATAAACCTGTTAAAAACATGTTTGAAAATGTATGTTTTAGGATTTTTCAACATTAATCTTTTAAAAATTCCATTATTGGCCATTATTGTATTTATTTAACCTTTAAACAATTACTTTACCTTCTATATTGTTATTAAAAATCTAATCCTCTCACTTATAAAGGGATCCTTCACTATCCCAATTTTTTTCAAACCCCAATAATCATTAATTAAACTAATATCTTCCAAAAACATTTACCAACACTCTTATAAAATTTCAATAAGTTCTTGTTTTATCAAAAGACCCCCTCTCAAAACCCTAATCCAATTTTAAATGGATCTCTTCCAAGGAGAAATGAAACATTTTAAATTATCCCTTTCTATTTTATTTTACATTTTATTTTATTTTACCTAATCCAAATATAATATACACATGTTTAAATAATTAAATAACTATCATAATTATACTTAAATTTTGTTATGTTTATTTTATAAACATTTTCTGTATTATTTCCAATGATTCAAAAAGTAAAATGTCATTTGTGTTAGGTGCCCACTATCACCTCCATAAGTGATGTGATATGTTTTTAAAAAAACTATACATGGATGGTTAAAATAAAGTATTTAATGAAAAAATATAATATTTATAATAGTATTTAAATTATGAAATTATAATCCATTCCATATCTTTCTCTTGTTATATGGTAATGACTCTGTCACTTGTGCATTTGTGCAGACTATCAACTCCTTGAAAGTGGAATATCTCATTCTTTATCTTATCTTTTATTCTTGATAAAACTCTCTTAAAATATACTTAAAAAAACTAAAATAAATAAAAAATATCATTAATATTATGTTATAATGATATTATTCCAAAATAAACACTTTAATAACAAGACTCACCTATAGATTATAACTTTCTCTTTTTTGGTTTGGTTTAACCACCTATAAGAACAATGTTATAAATATCTATCATTGATGAAAATAAAAAAAATTAAGTAATGGTTTTTTTTGGAAATTAATGAGAAATTTTATTTTGGTTTATGGGTTTTCAATTTTTATATTAATGCTTAACTAATTATTAATGTTCCCCCTTTTATTCGATAAAAATTATTGAAAAGAGCTCATCACAGAATATATCATCATAAATTGTAATTAAAATACTTATGAAATAAAATAAAAACATTAATAATAATTATTAAACGTATATTCCTATACCTAAAATGATACCTGAATGAAGAACACGGAATATATAAATAAAATTTGGCACTTCCATTATGAATCTAGTTTTAAAAAAACAATTGTATGAAATAACATCCGATGATGAAAATAAAATATAATTAAATAATATATTTGTAATAAATTATAATAATGTAAGATTCTAAATTTTTATAGGAATGAATAATTTTATAAAATTAGTTATTAGTATACTTATTTTTATATACATGAGATCAGATCACGTTCATCTAAGAAGAATTAAAGGTATGAGTGTTTCATCTCAATTTCTTTTCCTTCCGAAATATTTTGTTTCATTCAATTTATTTAATTTAAATGGTGTGTATACTACCTATTGTATATATAATATCATGAATTATATTTTGTCTATGTTATTTTAAGTTTAATTTCAATCTCTCTCTTTCAAAGAGTTTTTATTAAAACATTTATTATTCCATAAGGGTTTCTCTTCTCAATTTTTATTCTTTTAGAATTTGGTCACATTCAATTCTTGATTAATTTTTTTATAGAGAATATACTTAACATTTATTTCTTTGAATAATTTTCTTCCAGAAATTAAAGGGATTTATAAATCTATTTTATATTATATATTTCATGTGTTTATGATTCGAATGTTAACAAATTTTTATGAATTTTTCCAAGACAAACCCTGCTTTTTTTATTTTTAATTCTTAAAATTACACATTCTACTTTTGTGATTAATTTAATCCAACCTAAGATATTATATTTATATTTATCTTTCCCTCAAGGTAAAATGAATTTTTTTGAATCAAATATTCATCTTCGTTGAATTTTTTCCACATAAAAATATGTTACTGTCAATAATAAGTTCCACTCTATTTAAAAGTGATTTCTCCTTTATGTCCATATTTTTTATTCCCTCTAAAGATATCTTATTTTTGGAAATATATTTACGTGTTATTTTATTTGATATTATCATTTTACTTTAATATTCTCCAAAAATAAATTTTATTACACGTTTTAAGATGTGTGTTTTCAGAAAAGTTAGGTTTTCCATCCTTTAATGACAATATGTTTAATTATCCACTCCAAATTTGCATTATAAAACCATAATATATTATCCAGTCTGAATTATTGATATTTTTTTAAAAGTAAATTTTTTGAAATATGTTATTAGTTAAAATTTTCGGAACCATTATATATTTTTCAATGATCTATTATTGAAGATAATTGTTTAAAAGTAAAATTTATAAAATGTTTTGACTTCACCATTTTGAATCAATTATATATTTTTCAAGGCTAAATTATTGGAAATTATTTTTAGAAGTAAAATTCCACCGAATGATTTGAATTAACCAATTTGGAATCATTATATATTTTCCAGGATTTATTTTTGATATTTATTTCAAAATAATTATTTTAAAAATGAAGAATTTTGAATTTCTCATAAGAAATATTTTTGAAAGTGTTGTGTAACTTATTTATTTAATGATAATGATAAGAAATGTATTCTATATAATATTTTATGTTTTTTTTCATTATCCTATTTAACTCGAAATGATTTTTCTCATATGAGGTTATGTTTTATGAATCACCTTTTAAGATGATAAGAAATTATCTTTTTAGGTGATTAACCTTTTGGAACCAATCAATCTAATTTTGATATCATGTTATCAATACAATTTTACAATGATATAAAACCCATTTTATTTCCATGGGTTTTCATGATATTTGAATGATTAATATCATATATCACACATATGAATTGTTTATGATAGGTGGGTTCCTATATGAATCTATAATTAATTGGTTATGTTTTTATATGCCACAAGATAACATGGTTGTGTGTAGACATGATTGTGTTATGATATGTTCACATGATTGTACATGGACATGATTGAATATAGTTTTTTTCACAATATGGTGTATAAAAATAATATAATTTAGATTTTTACCATGGAAATGTATGGAAAAGATCATATATCTATTTTTTTCATAAGATAGTGTATAGACATTATCCTATATTTTTTTATTTACATGATTGTGCATGGTCATAATCATATTTTTCTTTATTCACAAGAGTTTTCATAGAAATTATTTTTCTAAACATTTTTCAAAATCTTAATATTTTCTATGATTATGTATATTCTATAATTATAAGTCATATTTTTTAAACTATCCTCTATAGATCATCATTATTTTATCATGTTTCTTATAAAGACTCGGCCTTAAACATTACCTATTCTAGTGATTTTAAACTAGAATTTTTTTTTATAATCCTAATGATATTTTAGGTTTAGAGTTTTAGAGAATTAGAAATAACTCATACATAGTAAACCCAAACATTACAGGTGAAAAAATATACAAAATATCCATTTTTTTCAATAAAATAAATATCTTTAATGTAAAACATGTTTTCTCTTTATGAATTTTTTTTACAATTTTTCCAAAATCTTATCCTTGTATCTATTAAGTCATAAATTATGTGATTTTTTTTAAAACATGGGATGAGTATAAAATATTTTTAAGGGAAATAAAATAAAGAAAACTATTAGTCCAGTGAAAACCTATAAAAACATTTCCTAAAAAACATACATTTTATTATCATGAAAAAAGAATATTTTTTAAGAAGATAATTATCATACCTCTTGAAAATAAAATTATTTCTATAAAAAGACATTATAAATCATATAAAAGTTATTATGGAGCCTTGGGGGCATCATCATCATAGAGCCATTACAAAAATATTACACAAATCCTTACTAATTAGTATAACCATCGATTGATTTCAAAAAATAATTCTAGAGAGAATAAAATCATTACCTTGTTCTTTGGAGCACTATCTAGGAGCACTCATCATATAATCTATAATGGGATCACCTAGTGCTATTTGGTATCACCCATAATATATAATGTCAAAGTACCATATCATTAATAAAAAAATTTAAAAATATTTTAAATCTATATGCAAAACACTTTTGGATATCAAAATACAATTTTCTTATAAAAATAGATTTTAAAATCTAAAAACACGTGCACATAAAAATGAAATAATTTTATATGTAAGGGATTTTGAAAAATTATAAATTAAAAATATAAGTATTAAAGTCTCATAAAATTGGGAAAATATATTCTTGCTATATATGTTAAAAATCATTTCTTTTGACCCTTATAAAAAGAAATTTAAAAAGATGTTTTTTATAAAAGGAAATCCCCTTTGAAATATCATATAAATGAAGAGATCATTAAAAAGATGATTTCATTTTGTGTATCAACTATAAATAAACATAAAAAAAGTCAAAATACACTATAATATTATCAAAATTTATTTCACACATAATCGTAGAATGTCATAATCGATGAAGCAGAAGGTTAACCCAAAGAATAGAAATTTGGTTAAAATTTACCTTACCTTGAGTCCACCTCATCATGTAAAATATTTATCTTCCAAAATAATAAAATTTGGTTAATTTATTATTTCTTAATAATCCATTTTAAAATTTTTATTCCTTTTACTTCACTTATTACTATATTATTAATCACTTATGTTCACATCAGACTTTTGGATGATATTCAGTTCATAAGTCCAAAATGGATTTTTTTTGTTGACCATGGTCAAAATGAACATTATTTAATTATATCCAAAACAATATTAATGTGATATTTGTCATAAATATTTATCATTTCTATTAGTATAACCATAAAAGTAAAGTGGTGATGAAAAATAAATCAAACCACCGCGTGGAGACGGTGTACTATATGTACGCACATACGGTGATTTAGTTTTCTATAGGATGGTTAAATAGTAGAATATGGTGGTACCATAATATTTATAAAATATAATAGTATATATTAAAATATATTTTTTACCCTATCATGGAAACAACACAAGAGAGAATGTGTAAGAAGAAATAATCTTGAAAGAATCTATAAAGATGATCAACTCTTATTTGTCGGTCTTCCTTAGATATCTTCTTATGGGATCAAAGTATGGTCATATCGAAGGACCATGACCTCAAGAACTTAACTAAAGATGTTTATAAGATAATTGGATAGAGTTTGGTCAATCTAGATGGCTCAATGTGGTGTTAAAAATGATGGAAAGAGTTCCCTTTTGTAATTGAGGTGAGGGTAACCTTTCAAAATTCTTAAAAAATTAAATTTTAATTAATTCATTTTTTGTCCAAATACCACCAAATGGAAGTTGATTCAAATATAAGATGTGATAAGGTTGTAATATATTATTACAATAAAAATTATACATGTTTTGGATTTATTTTAAACCATTTCATTTTGATTAACTTTAGTTAACTTATTTTAATTTTAATTATGGTACCAATTTATTTAATATTAAAAGGTTGTAATTTTTTTCTGATAAAGTATAAAACGGACCACAAGTTAATGATTTATGATATTTTAGACCAAATAATAATAATAATTTTTAAATATTTTTAAATAATTTAATAAAATATTATTTTGATAAAATATCATTATTATCAATCTGGACACTATTCATCACTTTCGTTTTAAGTAAATCAAGAAAGGAATGTATATTTAAATAATAAAAAATTTAAAACACCTAAATTAAGTCATAATAATATATAATTTTCTTGGATAATATAAATTAAATCAAATTATATTTATTTTAATATTTTTAAAATCTATTATTTGATTGTTTCATTAATAAAACAATTACAACATCATCATTGCATAATTAATTTAGGTAATTATTTAATCACTAAAAATTAAAAATAAAATAAAATGATTTAGATAAATATATATTCTAAACAAAACCTTATTAAACATGATATAGTTATGAAAAATATGAATGTGACATTTTTGACTTCTCTTTAAATAAAATATAAAAAATATCATAACCTTATATAAATGGACCCCAAAAGTCATAAATAAATTTATATCAACAAAATAAAGCCATTAAATTAAAATTTGACACTTAGATTCATTTATAACATACCTTTGTCCTCACTATGACACATAATAGATACTTAAGGCAATGAAAGTGACACTTTGTGACTTTCGTTGATTTAAATAATATATCAGTCATTTTCATTGAAATCTATCTATTAAATAGACCCATTTAGATACTTAGGTGATAAGGGTCAAATTAAATCCATATAAATAAAATCGAGAATTTTTTGGGGTCATTATATATCCCTTATCATTTTTTAATATAAATTACCCAAATTACACTTTACAATGGTAACAAAAATTACCAGGGTTACTATTTATATTTTCCAAATATAAAAGGGACATATTTTGTAACACCCCAAGATTTCATAGTGTGTTATTTCTTCAAAATAATTCAATAATGTACACTACATGCAACACCGAGTTCAATCACACCATTAAAAGAGGTCATGAATAGTATTAACTACATTTTGAACTTTATATAATCCTTATAATTTTAGAATCCATATTATGAGTTTCTTAGATATAATGCAAGAACAAATTCATTTTCAGTATTGCACTTTTATCAACTTTAATAGTGAACCCTTTCTAAATACTATATTTTAAACTTTTTGACTAAATGGAGACATCAAAAATTTAAAATGAAACATCCCAAGCTTCTACGGTACGCTTCTCTTTGAATAATGTGATAGCGTGTGTTGTACGCAACACCGAGTTCTAACAACCAATTAAACTAGCCGTTATGAATAGTAATAACTACTTTTTAAAATTATATATATTTTATATTTCAAAATGGACTTCATTTTTGGATTCGGAATATCTAATTTAGCCTAAGTTGAAATTTTGGTACTTTTCGGATAACTTTCATATTTTGATGAATAGTGAAAATTACTAAATTTTAATTAAAAACAACTTTTTTAATCAAAATAATTAATAGTGATAAATTATGAATTTGATTGGTTTGAAAGTATATTTAGAATATATTTTTACCATTTAATATTATGTTGGTCATTGGACATAATTTTACAATTAAACCGAACATAAACAAGTGCCAATCTTTTGATAGTTATTATCTCTTAAAAACACGCTTTTTGTTTTGACAGCAGGAATTAATTTTAAATTAATTTCTGCCACTTCTGTGTTTTGAATTTAGAAAAATGGATTCCATATTTGGAATCAGGATGTCCAAATTGTGTAAATAGGTAACTTTTATTTTTAGACATTTTGAATAATTACTGTGGTAAATATTTTATTTACCATGGTTAAGGGTAAATCCGGTAAATAAGGGTTACAAAATAATATTATAATAATAAATAATTAACCTAAAACGTGTCCTAACCTTATTGGTGGACACATAACCGACCATGAGCTTCCTTGGGTCAATTTGGGGACCCCTTGGAGCCACTTGTATGTGGTAGGGACACATTATATTAATAAAGTTAAAATAAAAATAAAAATGGCATAAGCTTACATCTTTTAGAAGAACAATTTTTACATAGGGTTATACATGTTGGATTTTCGATTATAAATATTCCTTAGAAAGATAAAAAGATTTCCTACATGATGATATTTTATTTATAATTTTTAGACATCAAATAAGTTAAATTATTAATGACACAATAATGATGTAATGTTTACCTCATTAATAAATCATTGAAATAAATAATATTATAATGATTAAAATATAATCTAAAACCTGTCCAATTCTTATTGGTTGATGTTATTTAGAATATGAGTCATCCTATCTTCTACCTCAATGATTTTTGGACCATTATAAACCGAAAATAAATATATTATAAAGTAATACTTTCACTCTTTCCTAAAGAGCCCCTCCTCTCCCTTATAAAAGGAGACCACTTCTACTCATTCCTCACACCTCTCAAGCCACTTGGCTCGTCCAAACTCTGCCCAACTAAGCTCCCCACATACCTCTCCTCCTCCTTGAAGCTTACCCTTAGGCAGAAATCTTTTCAACAAGTCCTTTGGTTCCAACAAAAGTGAGTTACCTAAATTAAAGGTAACGTTTTCTCTTAAATTATTTTCATTTATTTTGCTTCTTCAACCCCCAAACTCTTTTTATTTCCTTTCTTTTGTAACAAAAACAGTATCCTCAATATACTAGGATGTTGTTATAAGAAGGATTCAAACTACACATACAAACAACTCCATCTAATGGATGATGAACATAATGTTTCTGTGGATGGCAAACTAACGCCTCACGAAACGATGATTGTTCAAATACATCTTACCGCCTCTCATGGTGGCCATTATGATGGCACTGTAATTAAATATGATATTAATGATATATATTTTATATATAATCTTCTGTAATTCCATTTTATTTCATACCATTATTCGTTTCATGTTGTATATACATACGATAATTTCATTTGAGGAAGTGCGGACTACCGCCCCCTTAAAATGATATGACTCGTTCATACCACACATGGAACGTATAAAGGATGGTGTTAATGAACATAAGTAACATATATAAAATATTATATTATACTGGAATAGTAATATACCTATGTATCATTTGTATTCGATTCTTTTAAAATAAAAATTAAATGGAAGTAGCGTTCGTGCGTACGTACGGACTACCGTCTCCACGAACGCGATGAGATTCATTCTCCATCGTATCCATTCAAGTATAATTATCATTTGATGATTTAAAAATGATTTTTAAGGACTTGATACCATTCTAGATTTGAATAATATACAACCTATCTTACGTAACAAAACATACAAAAGCAAACAAGTAAGTTCACACCCGAAACAGCGATAATACTAAGATATTATTATCAAATCAATATTAAAAGATCATATATGATATCATATTAATGTATATGATTCTTGTATAATTTAATAACAATTATTTCACCATTATACAGGAGGTTAACCTACCCCAACCAAGGAAAAGTACAAGGTAAGGGTTTACTTTACAACCTCTTCATTATCCAAGGTTGTTTATACGTAATAATCTGCTGGGATTTCTTTATCATCCACATCCATGTTACTTAGAAATGTATTTCAAAACATTTTTACTATTTACAAAGAATATGGGTTATATTCATTTATACCCTTATGTGTTTTTAAAGGAATATTTCCATCGTTTTCCAAACAGGGCACTTTTTACCTTTTGACAAATTTAAGGTAAGAATGTTTTTTTTAAACTTATACGGAAGGTGTAGCTATTTACCACCATTATAAAATAGTCAAATCTTCCCTTACAAGCTTACAAGGATATTTTCAAAGTAAATGTTTTATTTTATAATTATGTGACTTTTAAATGATTTCAAAATGAATAATTTAAGAATTTCAGAAAGGTACTCTTTATCAAAATCAGAATTTTAAATGTTTTAAAGATTTATCTTTATAAATCTTTTTAATTAATGTCTTCAAAATGGTTTTTAAGGATTTATTTATATGGACATGAATGTTTTTTTTAAAATGTTAATTCCTTTCAAAAGTTTCAAAGTGGTATGGGACACTTTGATTCAAAAAACTCTTTTTAATTACTTCCTTTATAAATGTGTGACTTTTAAATGATTTAAAAAAAAAGAGATATTTCTCTCAAATAGTTTTGATTTCATCTATGTCAACATCCTTTGATGGATTTTAAGCTTATTTGAAGATGATTTATTATGATACAAAACTTCTATATTGTATTGAAGGTTTTGTGATATGTTTGACTGTGGATGTGCTATTTTTATACCATTCATAGTTTATGGTGAAAGTATTGACATTTCGTATGCTAGTTTTAATACGAATGTTTATGTTATGTTTAAACCTTTTCATATGGGAATGCATTGGACTTAATATGTGACGGGTGGAGCCCGCTATAGCTCCTCGATGCATCGGTAGGTCTCATGAGACAAACTAGTGTCTTGGCACAAGGCCTTGACAAAATCTTATTTGTAGTCTTGGCACGAGGCCTTGACTATGTGGTTATGATAGTCTGGCATTATTCATTCCAACATTATGAAAGTGGTTATTGATATTGCATGTGATTATTCGATTAGTAGAATATCCATGTGAATAAGTAAATGGAATTATTTCATTTTACTTTTTCCATACTATGTTGATGTTCAATTTTAAAAGGCTTTTGTTTTAGTAATTCATTGCCTTAAATGTTTATGCTTATTTTGAATGTTCCGCTATATTGTTATCCTTACTGGGCATTTGAGCTCACCCCTTTTCTATGTTTTATTTTTCCCAGGTAGTGAAGAAGTAAATTATGAATGACTTGCAGGGATATTATGAGGGGTTAATAGTGTGGATATGAAGACTTTGTTGTTGTAGTAGTTTTTCACTTTGAAATGTAATGTAAAACCTTATGATTATATCTAGTGTTTCCAAGGCTACTAAACCAATCGGTCTTTCGGGATTTGATCTTTCTTGTGATCATGCCAATGTTACGAAGTAATGCACCGACTCTGGGTAGCTAGGGTCGGGGCGTTACAGTTGGTATCAGAGGAAGTTTAGTACAAACCTTGGAAACTAGATTTAGATAAACTCTGATTAGAGCACGTAGACCTAAGATGAACTTTGAGGATTAGTATAGAAGAACTTCCTAGAATTTTGGTATTGTAGAGATTTTGTGAGTTTTCCGAGCAATACATCCCTGTCTGGATACGAGCAGGTAGAGGCGGCTCTGGCACAGATGTACCTAGGGGTAAAACCCGAAAACACCGCTTTGAGCTAGACTCGAACGGGAACTAGTGCACGACAACAGGCCTTGCTGCACTCTTGGTTACGACACTCCCGAGGGATATGCTTAGGATAATTCTCATTTTCTTTACAAACCATTATGAAGGGTTTATGTGGATTTACTTCCTCAAAGGAGAAATTTTTATGATTATGGATTATATCCATAAATAGTGCAATTTATGTTAAGTGTTTTATAAGTATGGGATTATGTATTTTGATTCATAAACTGATCTAGTTTATGCCATTGTTTAGAAATGGCGCCCAGTAGAAGGAATGAGAACTCTAGCAATGCACATGATACAAAGAGAAAGAAGGATCATATATTTTATGGTCTTAAGCAAGAATTTACAAGAGAAATAGTCTCGCATGTATTATCATCATATGAAGAAATAATATCATGTTTTGATAAGATAAGTAAAGAGTTTACTGAGTCCTATGGCTTTGAAGGGAAGCAAGAGAAGAAAAGGATGGAAGAGAGAAAGATGGATAAATGGAAGAGGGAAAAGAAGAATTTTCCCATATGTGGTAACTGTGGAAAGAAACACCTTGGAACTTGCCTGAAAGGAATGGGAGTTTGTTATAAGTGTGGAGGAAAAGGGCACAAAGTACGTGACTGCAAGGGTAAGAAAATGGTTTCAAATGTACAATGCTTCATTTGCAAGGAGTCTGGACACTACGCGAACCTATGTCCCAGCCATCAGACTATGCCACAAATGATGTTATTGGATAATAATCAAGTTATGATACTACCATAGATGAAGAGGAATGATTAGAGTTATTGTGTTGATTACGTCATTTGAGTGTTGTATCAGCAATGTACTTGTTATAATAATTAGGGAGTATATAAGGATTGTACTGCAGTACTATTTCTTTAAGGACTTGAGATTTTGTGGAACAAAGAAAAGTGACTCAATAGCAGGATAAATTTTTGGAAAATATATGGTTGAGAGAATGATAAATCATAATATAGTTCTGATACTGAGGTAGTGATTTTTGGAATAATATGTGATTGTTTTGGATAAATTATATTGGATATTCCTGACTACCTTGGAACTGATTAATGATTTGTATATTCCATCATTGTTGGTGTTTAAAACATTTTTGGATTGATGAAGTATATCCATCATTCTATATGGAATAGGGGAGCATGGATGTAATCAATAAGGAATATGGTAATTCAGGATATTTCAGTGTATTAAAAGAATACAAGATGAAGGTATTCATATGCTATTATGGGGTAAAAAGGATCTACATTATTCTTACCTTCCTTATAAATGTTGGACTGTGAGTTTGGACAGAAGTATTTTGGATAGTTCTAGTTTGGATTATTTTGGATTGCCATAAAAGGACAACCCGGAGGTCGGGCGGCAACCCGTCGCGTCCGGCAAGGCTGCGAGACTTAACCCGCAACCGAAGGGCGACAAGGGTGTATCACCTACCACTGGCCCACGAGATGTCTTGGATTAAATAATGTAGTTTTTTTTAAAGATCTGGTAGATGAATTATAAATTCATTTATTTTGGAACCCTGTACGGATAGTATAAATAGAAAATTTTTTCACGTTCTATTATCTTTTAGAGTGAAAGATGAGTTTGTGGTAGAAATTTATTAGTGGATAAAACTCTAATTATAATGTAAGTATATCTCCTTATGATCTTAGCCAATCTCATAAAAAAAATTCCTCAACATTAATAAAAGGAACTTAGAACAAAAATGTTGTCCTAGATGGTACCTTAAATCATCACTAATTTATGGCTTTGGGATTGTTGGCCTTTTCATAGCCATGTTCTCTACCACTCTCCATCATATAATTGATGGTTAGATTTCTCTTCCATATCCATATTTTCTTACATGGAACCCTAGTATGTGTTATTTTCGGTAATCTTTATACTTTCCACTCTTTATTTTAAATAGAGGCCTCATTAATTCATTTTTCGATGTGGGATTTCAACTAAGATATTTTGAAACGTCAAAAATTTGTTATCCTAATACCCTATGTTTTGTTGAACTGATGGTATTTCAAATCATCATAGATTGATGAGTTTAAGTACCTCAATTTTATACTTGTTTGTGATTGATGACCTCAATCACTACCTATAAATATTTACGTTTTTCCTCCAATTATATGTCTCTAATTGCCACCAACGTTCTCCTAATCGAGATCATAATTTGGTGGTGACCCTTTCATTTCTATTTTCCTCATATTAAGACTAAATTTTAGTAACCCAATTTCTGATGTGGGTTTTCCCACAAATATATTATCTATTTTCAACCTTTTATTTTCGAAGAACAATTTCAAATTGCGAGGACGCAATTTATTGAAGGAGGGGAGAATGTAACACCCCAAGATTTCATAGTGTGTTATTTTTTCAAAATAATTCAATAACGTACACTACATGCAACACCGAGTTCAATCACACCATTAAAAGAGGTCATGAATAGTATTAACTACATTTTGAACTTTATATAATCCTTATAATTTTATAATCCATATTATGAGTTTCTTAGATATAATGCAAGAACAAATTCATTTTCAGTATTGCACTTTTATCAACTTTAATAGTGAACCCTTTCTAAATACTATATTTTAAACTTTTTGACTAAATGGGGACATCAAAAATTTAAAATGAAACATCCCAAGCTTCTACGGTACGCTTCTCTTTGAATAACGTGATAGCGTGTGTTGTACGCAACACCGAGTTCTAACAACCAATTAAACTAGCCGTTATGAATAGTAATAACTACTTTTTAAAATTATATATATTTTATATTTCAAAATGGACTTCATTTTTGGATTCGGAATATCTAATTTAGCCTAAGTTGAAATTTTGGTACTTTTCGGATAACTTTCATATTTTGATGAATAGTGAAAATTACTAAATTTTAATTAAAAACAACTTTTTTAATCAAAATAATTAATAGTGATAAATTATGAATTTGATTGGTTTGAAAGTATATTTAGAATATATTTTTACCATTTAATATTATGTTGGTCATTGGACATAATTTTACAATTAAACCGAACATAAACAAGTGCCAATCTTTTGATAGTTATTATCTCTTAAAAACACGCTTTTTGTTTTGACAGCGGGAATTAATTTTAAATTAATTTCTGCCACTTCTGTGTTTTGAATTTAGAAAAATGGATTCCATATTTGGAATCAGGATGTCCAAATTGTGTAAATAGGTAACTTTTATTTTTAGACATTTTGAATAATTACTGTGGTAAATATTTTATTTACCATGGTTAAGGGTAAATCCGGTAAATAAGGGTTAAAAAATAATATTATAATAATACAAAATTAACCTAAAACGTGTCCTAACCTTATTGGTGGACACATACCCGACCATGAGCATCCTTGAGTCAATTTGGGGACCCCTTGGAGCCACTTGTATGTGGTAGGGACACATTATATTAATAAAGTTAAAATAAAAATAAAAATGGCATAAGCTTACATCTTTTAGAAGAACAATTTTTACATAGGGTTATACATGTTGGATTTTCGATTATAAATATTAATTAGAAAGATAAAAATATTTCCTACATGATGATATTTTATTTATAATTTTTAGACATCAAATAAGTTAAATTATTAATGACACAATAATGATGCAATGTTTACCTCATTAATAAATCATTGAAATAAATAATATTATAATGATTAAAATATTATCTAAAACCTGTCCAATTCTTATTGGTTGATGTTATTTATAATATGAGTCATCTTATCTTCGACCTCAATGATTTTTGGACCATTATAAACCGAAAATAATTATATTATAAAGTAATACTTTCACTCTTTCCTAAAGAGCCCCTCCTCTCCCTTATAAAAGGAGACCACTTCTACTCATTCCTCACACCTCTCAAGCCACTTGGCTCGTCCAAACTCTGCCCAACTAAGCTCCCCACATCCCTATCCTCCTCCTTGAAGCTTCCCCTTAGGCAGAAAGCATTTCAACAAGTCCTTTGGTTCCAACCAAAGTGAGTTACCTAAATTAAAGGTAACATTTTCTCTTAAATTATTTTCATTTATTTTGCTTCTTCAACCCCCAAACTCTTTTTATTTCCTTTCTTTTGTAACAACACCAGTATCCTCAATATACTAGGATGTTTTTATAAGAAGGATTCAAACTACACATACACACAACTCCATCTAATGGATGATGAACATAATGTTTCTGTGGATGGAAAACTAACGCCTCACGAAACGATGATTGTTCAAATACATCTTACCGCCTCTCATGGTGGCCATTATGATGGCACTGTAATTAAATATGATATTAATGATATATATTTTATATATAATCTTCTTTAATTCCATTTTATTTCATACCATTATTCGTTTCATGTTGTATATACATACGATAATTTCATTTGAGGAAGTGCGGACTACCGCCCCCGTTAAAATGATATGACTCGTTCATACCACACATGGAACGTATAAAGGATGGTGTTAATGAACTTAAGTAACATATATAAAATATTATATTATACTGGAATATTAATATACCTATGTATCATTTGGATTCGATTCTTTTAAAATAAAAATTAAATGGAAGTAGCGTTCGTGCGTACGTACGGACTACCGTCTCCACGAACGCGATGAGATTCATTCTCCATCGTATCCATTCAAGTATAATTATCATTTGATGATTTAAAAATGATGTTTAAGGACTTGATACCATTCTGGATTTGAATAATATACAACCTATCTTACGTAACAAAACATACAAAAGCAAACAAGTAAGTTCACACCCGAAACAGCGATAATACTAAGATATTATTATCAAATCAATATTAAAAGATCATATATGATATCATATTAATGTATATGATTCTTGTATAATTTAATAACAATTATTTCACCATTATACAGGAGGTTAACCTACCCCAACCAAGGAAAAGTACAAGGTAAGGGTTTACTTTATAACCTCTTCATTATCCAAGGTTGTTTATACGTAATAATCTACTGGGATTTCTTTATCATCCACATCCATGTTACTTCGAAATGTATTTCAAAACATTTTTACTATTTACAAAGAATATGGGTTATATTAATTTATACCCTTATGTGTTTTTAAAGGAATATTTCCATCGTTTTCCAAACAGGGCACTTTTTACCTTTTGACAAATTTAAGGTAAGAATGTTTTTTTTAAACTTATACGGCAGGTGTAGCTATTTACCGCCGTTATAAAATCGTCAAATCTTCCCTTACAAGCTTACAAGGATATTTTCAAAGTAAATGTTTTATTTTATAATTATGTGACTTTTAAATGATTTCAAAATGAATAATTTAAGAATTTCAGAAAGGTACTCTTTATCAAAATCAGAATTTTAAATGTTTTAAAGATTTATCTTTATAAATCTTTTTAATTAATGTCTTCAAAATGGTTTTTAAGGATTTATTTATATGGACATGAATGTTTTTATTTAAAATGTTAATTCCTTTCAAAATTTTCAAAGTGGTATGGGACACTTTGATTCAAAAAACTCTTTTTAATTACTTCCTTTATAAATGTGTGACTTTTAAATGATTTCAAAAAAAAAAGAGATATTTCTCTCAAATAGTTTTGATTTCATCTATGTCAACATCCTTTGATGGATTTTAAGCTTATTTGAAGATGATTTATTATGATACAAAACTTCTATATTGTATTGAAGGTTTTGTGATATGTTTGACTGTGGATGTGCTATTTTTATACCATTCATAGTCTATGGTGAAAGTATTGACATTTCATATGCTAGTTTTAATACGAATGTTTATGTTATGTTTAAACCTTTTCATATGGGAATGCATTGGACTTAATATGTGACGGGTGGAGCCCGCTATAGCTCCTCGATGCATCGGTAGGTCTCATGAGACAAACTAGTGTCTTGGCACAAGGCCTTGACAAAATCTTATTTGTAGTCTTGGCACGAGGCCTTGACTATGTGGTTATGATAGTCTGGCATTATGCATTCCAACATTATGAAAGTGGTTATTGATATTGCATGTGATTATTCGATTAGTAGAATATCCATGTGAATAAGTAAATGGCATTATTTCATTTTACTTTTGCCATACTATGTTGATGTTCAATTTTAAAAGGCTTTTGTTTTAGTAATTCATTGCCTTAAATGTTTATGCTTATTTTGAATGTTCCGCTATATTGTTATCCTTACTGGGCATTTGAGCTCACCCCTTTTCTATGTTTTATTTTTCCCAGGTAGTGAAGAAGTAAATTATGAATGACTTGCAGGGATATTATGAGGGGTTAATAGTGTGGATATGAAGACTTTGTTGTTGTAGTAGTTTTTCACATTGAAATTTAATGTAAAACCTTATGATTATATCTAGTGTTTCCAAGGCTACTAAACCAATCGGTCTTTCGGGATTTGATCTTTCTTGTGATCATGCCAATGTTACGAAGTAATGCACCGACTCTGGGTAGCTGGGGTCGGGGCGTTACATATTTACTAAATTTAATCCCTTTTATTCCAAATCTTTAATCCATTTTACAAATTCAAAACAAAAATTTTTCTGTATATAATTTAAAATTAAACTGGCAAACACAATGTAAAATATTTTTTTTTATAAAATTCCATTTTTTAATTTAAAATATTTTTATAATAAATTCATGTATAAAAACCATTAAAAAACATAATTTGAATAATAAAAATAAAAATAAACCCATAATATTTTCAATATATTCCAAATCACGATTTTACCATAAAAATAAAATACTGTTTTCAATAAAACTAGTATTTTCCACTATTTATTAAAAAATAAATATTTTTAGAAAATTCTAAAAGATTAATTCTTAGATAATTTGGAACTTTTTAATATAAAAATGGAATTAGTTTTTTTAAAATAAAATTTTAAAATTTAATCTTTTAAATATAACCATATAATAAATTCATTTAATAAGACTATTTTCTTTTTGATATTAATAATTACTTAACATATTTATAATGAATTCATATATTTAATTCAAGAATACCAATAAATATGAAAACAAATTATTCTATCAGTATCTGAGTTTTATATATTATCCCCCTATTTTTAAATTTTATCCTTTTAATTTTATTCACATATTAAATGAAGTGCATTGTGTTGCATTTGTTGTCAATGAGGCATGAAGTTGTATTAGAATGAATGGAAGTCAAGGAATTGT
Organism: Viscum album; assembly: GCA_963277665.1. Classification (NCBI taxonomy): domain Eukaryota; kingdom Viridiplantae; phylum Streptophyta; class Magnoliopsida; order Santalales; family Viscaceae; genus Viscum; species Viscum album. Next base: position 942,478,503 of record OY728138.1, read on the forward strand.
CAAGATGTGAATGCCAAAGGGTGTGATGGTGATGGTGATGAAAAGAGAATGGCCATGGTACTAAGAGGCATGTCACTTAGGAGATTCACTAAGTGGCATAGGAGATGTGGTTGAAACATTCTCTAGTAAAATCTGACGATTGCTGAACTGATCTTTAAGTTCTAAGAACTTGTATCAAGATGATACAAAGTCACAACATGATTAGAATACCATGCATTGTCTTCACAATGCATGAGGAGTTGAAAGGAGTTCCATCCACAACTACTAAGTGGATGATGTGCATTAATGAAGTCCATGCACTATCACTTAGTGCATGTGAATTTGAAGAACCAATTTGATCTCTGATTAGATCAATGAAGAACGTTGAAGAATCTATTTGACTAACAAGCTCGGTTGATGAAGATGAACCTTTTGAATTTCACTCCTAAGTGAAGATTAAATGTTGAGGAAGAATTGGAGGAATTCTTAAGAAGAAGAGAAGATATGAATAAGGGAGGATGGATGAGAAGATGAAGATGTGGCACTTGGCATGTTACACTTGGTCACTTTGTTTAACAAAGGACTTAGTGTTTTTGTTGCAAAAAATAGGCCACCAAGGAGGCCAGCCGAGGGTCATCACCCAAGGCACATGTGGGACTCAAGGTCACCACGCCCATGGGGAACCCTCAGGCCAAGGCAGCATCCCTTGAGGCAGGGGCGCACCCGCAGACACCACATGGGCGCCTGGGGCACGCCCGGAGGAGCGCAGGGGGCCGTGTGTAAGCCCCCGAGGGCACGCGGTGGTGAAGCCCGCGCACCCAGGATGCATAGTGGGCGCTAGAACCGCGCCCGCGAGGAGCAGATGGTGGGCGCAAGAGCGCGCCCACTAAAGAACTCGGTGCGGGGCGGCACCGAGAGGGGAGGAGATTCAACTGGCGGGTTGAGGGAGCGCCAGGCTTATAAAGCGCGGAAAAACCGGCCGCGGATTCGATGTGGGACGCACATTTTTCACCCGGAGCGAATCCCAGCCGCTCATCTGATCTCGCGGCCGATCCGAGCCGCTCATCTAATCCCGCGGCGCCGCGATCTGATCCAGCCGTCCGATGTCTTTCGATCACCTGATCCGACGGCTGCCGCTTCGTCCTCAACCTCGAGCTCAAGCCGAAGTCACCCGCGAAGCCGCCGCTGAACCAGTGCCTCCCGAGTGAAGATTTTGAGTATCCGGCCACCTCCGATCAAACCGAAGTGTCCATTGTGATCGTCTGTGCCTACTGAACATAACCATGCAATAAAATAAGCATGCATGCAATGTTTGGGAGATTTCGATGAAGGCCGAAGCAAACCGAAGGTGCGAGGCCATTCAGTGTTGATGCTCTGCATGGTTTGGATCGAAGGAAGGCCGTGCATGCGTTCTAAGTCGCATGCACGTGAAGAAGGCCGAAAAATAAGGGAAGCCGCGTGAAACAGAGGAGAAACAAGATTTTGGAAATCTTGAAGATCCGAAGATCTCGGGTGTTTGAAGTTATTTCACGCGGATAGAACCGCCTCTCCTCTGCCTATATAAATGAGGCCTAGCCCTCGAGAAGAAGTTTCTGATGTGCTGAAAACTTGAAGATCCGCGTAGAGCTTCCTCTGCCTCGCGAAGAAGAAGCCGCCGCGCAAAGCACTTGCGCGGCTGTTGTTCTCGGTGCCACCCGAGGCCCGAAAGAGGAGTCCCCTGTGCGCATTATTTGCGCGACAGGAAGAGCTCTCCCTGCCCGCATACTTGCGCGGCAGGAGAAGCTTGCGCGCCCAAGGTGTCTTTGCACCCTTGTGGCTTGCGCGCCTCGTGGTGTTGCATACTGCACACCCGAGTGCTTGTGCACCCAAGTCCTTGCACGATAAAAGAAAAGAGGTTGGCCGCACCCCTTGCGCGCCTTCATTTTATGTTTGAGCAGTAGGTGTGCTGAAGAAGACCCGAGACTTGTGCTTGTGTGCCAAGTGAAGGAGGAAGACGGCCGAGGATACCTTGGGTGTGTGCAAAGAAGAATAAAAGAGTTCGGGCAGTGTGTGCAAGTGGAAGGCCAAGGCATTGCCTTGTGCTAAACAAGAAGGGGACCCGAGGCTTGCATGCCTTGTGTGTGCAAAGTGAGAAGGAAGGCCGTGGCCGTGTGTGTGCATGAGGAGGAAGGCCACCACATTTGTGTGTGTGCAAAAGAATAGAAGGCCAAGGCCTTAGTGCCTTGTGTGCAGCAAGGGAAGACCACACTTTGTGTGTGTGTTAGAATTGAATAGGCCGTAGCCTTGTGTGGGTGAATTGAAGACCACACCTCATTTGAGTGTGTGTGTGTGCAAATTGAAGAGGAACACCCTACGGCCATTTAAGGGTGTGCAACAAGAAGTGTGAAGGCCCAACTCATGTGTGTGCTAAAGTGAAACAATTGTGTGCAAATTAAAGAAGTGGCCGAACCTAGGTGTGTGCACTAAAAGTAAACACACTTAGAAGAAGAAAGAAGTGGAAGACTCACACTAGTGTATAACACACATTTATGTGTGTAATCAAAAGAGAATAAAGTGTGTGAAGAAGTGAGAAGGTGGTGTGGGCTTAAAGATACTACACCCTTTGTGGGTCTACTGCACCAAGAAGAGGAAAGGAGGAGTGCATGCATGCATGCATGCACGTGCACACGTGAACAGTGCTAAATCAGTGGTGTGAAACTGAGACTAAGCCAGAATGAAGTGAAAGATATTGTTTGTCTGAGTTTGCAGTAGATTGAGAAGAGCCTGATCAACCACAAGTGATCAGAAGAGAAGAGCAAGGCCATCAGTCTTTATACCAGACTGCTAAAGTTACTTGAAGAACTTAAAGTGAAGAAGAGCTACTCGTGCGACTCGAGGAGCCAGGAGAAGACCCTGTGGGACTCAGGGAGAAGAAGTCTTCAGTGGGATTCTGGAGCAGGCCAGTGGGACTCTGGTAACACTGTGGGACGCAGTATAAAGACCCTCCTGTGGGACTCAGGAGAGATACGGTGGGAAGCTGTATCGACCATTGTAATACTAACAGATTATAATGGGAGAATCCATGCTTGGAGAGCATGGCAAGGATGTAGGCCTTTGGTGCCGAACCTTGTAAATCCTTGTGTCCTGTGCCTTTTCATTACTGCATTATCCGGGAAAGGTTGAGAGATACAAGAAGAGTGGATCGAGGCCTTAATAATCCATAGAGGTTTAATTGATTAAGAATCAATTAGTAAAAAGTTTTAAAGGATCACTGATTCACCCCCCCCCTCTCAGTGATTCACACTGATCTGGGCACTACAATTGGTATCAGAGTGAGGTTCCCTCTAAAAGATCCAAGGGAGTCTTTATGAAGTGCAGATTTGAGGAAATGAGTGACCAGCCTCAAATGGAGATATCTGCCAAGACTCAGAAAAATAGAAAGAAGAAACAGGCCAAGAAGATGAAGAAAGCCTGTCCTAGCTGTGATGAAGTTGAAACAATGAATGATCTTCAGAGTGCACTCAAATATCTTCAGAAGCCAGTTCCCATGGAAGTGGCAAAGTGTATAGCTACAAGCATCCATGATCTTCATGAAGAAAAATCACAGTTAGAAGAAGAAGCCAATGCTATGGAAGATCAGCTGGCTAAAAGGGTTGGCATAACCAACACTCTCAGAAAGCTGGTAAATGCCAAAGATGAAACAGTATCTCTTTGCAATGAAAGATATGAAGACACTGCTGAAGAATTGCAAAGAAGCCTTTCTGAGAAAGAAATCTTTAAAGTATTGGTCAAAGAAGTTTTCCATGCACTGGAAAAGAGGCACAAAGTGTCAATGGTTGTCAGAGATGCTCAACTAGAAGACAAAGTCAAAAGGGTGAAGGAGCTGGACAACTCATTGCTTGAAATGAAAAAGGTGCATGAAGACCAGATAAAGCAGCTGGAAGAGAAATGGGAAGGAAGGCTAAGAACTATTGAGGATGAGAAGAACTCCCTCAATATGAAATGCTTAGAACTGGAGGTGATATTGAAAAATCAGCAATCACCCAAAGCTGAATCCTCCCAGTCAGCTGAAAGAAGACATGTTGCTACTCAAGTATTCTTTGAGCATTATGATTCTAAGAGAAAGACATCCTCTTATAAAAGTGCAACATCTTCTAGAAAGAAGGTACCATCCATACCATCTTGTACTCATGCTTCTAAAAGTGTTTCTACTAAAAGTGCAGGATGGAAGAATGAATCCAAACAAGTATGGATGAAGACAGTGAAGAAAGAGAGCTCTCCTGAAACAGCACAACAGGTCAAGAAAAATACCCTACAATCAGAAGGACTGAAAAGGTCAATATTCGTGGGACAATGCTGGTGTTATAACAAGTATGGGCATTGTGCAAAGGATTGTTGGTACAATCCACTGAATGCCAAAGCACAGAGGAAGCCCATGCCAAGGGGGAGCAAGCCAGAGGAAAAGAAGCAACATCCACAGGTCCAGAGACATCTGTTTACTGCAAATAGATTTGGATTACTTGACAACATCTGGGATGATTGCAAAAGTGGTCAAAAAGATACATGTCAATCTCCAACTGTATCCAGAGCTCAAAAGAAGAAAAGATCACAGAACCTGGCTCAGAAAGAATCCTTGGGAAGCAAACAGAAGAGAGGTGACAATGCTCCCAAGAAGTGCTTGAGAAATAAAGAGAAGTCCTTGGAATTGAAATCCAAGAAGGGTGATGCATCCAGAAGGACCACCAAGAAATGCTTCTACTGTGGAAAGAAAGGACACATCATGGACCTTTGTAAAGAAGCCATAAAACTAAATAGAAGCAGACTGAACTCCAAAAGACAATCAATCCAAAAGAAGCCGAAGGGATTGATTGAAAACAAGTTGCCTAAGAGAGGTATCTTGACAGCATCAAAAGAACCATGTGGAACTTCCAGAACTGAGGCCACACTTCCAAATGACTTGTTAGTCATATGGCCAAATCAGTTGCAACTTGCCAAAGATCTACAAAGAGCTGAAGATGAAGCTCTGGCAATTGCTAAAGCAAAAGGGAAGAAGAAGTTTTCACATGAAGATGTTTTGAGAACCACACCAGCACAATCATCAATGAAGATCAAATGTGCAAGTGTGAAGACTGGTGAAAATGGGACATCTCGGTTGAGAGAATCTTCTCAACCTTGTTGTTCACATTGATGAACCAAGGAGGTTCCATCTTATTCCCTTATACTATTGGTATTTACATGTGCTGACATTGCAGGGAATTGAAGATGATGATCATTCTCAAGTGGAGGATGGTTTGGAAGGAATGGAGTGCACCCCTTGAGGGGGAGCCAATCTGGAGAAGATGATGTTCTAAAATTAATATCATCTTGAGAAAAGTGAAGGTATTCCAATCATACTTTCATCCCTTGTTTCTTAATTGAGTTTATCTTGTCAATTAAGGGGGAGTATGAATTGAAGACAAATGGATGAAAGGGGGAGCTTTATCTTTGCACCTGAACTTTCTAATGAGTTTTGTGAAGTTGTGCAGGATTTAGCAAATTCATTGTTATATCTGAAAAATTTCAATCCCCTAAGCATGATCTCACATGTATAGTGAATTTTGGACAACATTGAGTTCCTTGGTTACATCACTCTTGTTTTCTACACCGGGTTAGCCCAAGTAGACTTAGAGTTGATTTACTAAAGGTTCTTTTCTAAAGAAGAACATGTGACATCATCCTTCTCTCAGTGTTTTTCAAGAAAATACTTTTCAAAGGGAGGAAGAGATTTTTGAAAGTGAACCACACCACACCTTTGCATTTGATTGCCAATAAGGGGGAGAAAAGATTGGGCACACATATTGACCCATTCATATGTGCTGAAGGAGTGTATTGACAACAAATACAAAGGGGGAGATTGAAGTGCATTGTGTTGCATTTGTTGTCAATGAGGCATGAAGTTGTCTTGGAATGAATGGAAGTCAAGGAATTGTCAAGATGTGAATGCCAAAGGGTGTGATGGTGATGGTGATGAAAAGAGAATGGCCATGGTACTAAGAGGCATGTCACTTAGGAGATTCACTAAGTGGCATAGGAGATGTGGTTGAAACATTCTCTAGTAAAATCTGACGATTGCTGAACTGATCTTTAAGTTCTAAGAACTTGTATCAAGATGATACAAAGTCACAACATGATTAGAAGACCATGCATTGTCTTCACAATGCATGAGGAGTTGAAAGGAGTTCCATCCACAACTACTAAGTGGATGATGTGCATTAATGAAGTCCATGCACTATCACTTAGTGCATGTGAATTTGAAGAACCAATTTGATCTCTGATTAGATCAATGAAGAACGTTGAAGAATCTATTTGACTAACAAGCTCGGTTGATGAAGATGAACCTTTTGAATTTCACTCCTAAGTGAAGATTAAATGTTGAGGAAGAATTGGAGGAATTCTTAAGAAGAAGAGAAGATATGAATAAGGGAGGATGGATGAGAAGATGAAGATGTGGCACTTGGCATGTTACACTTGGTCACTTTGTTTAACAAAGGACTTAGTGTTTTTGTTGCAAAAAATAGGCCACCAAGGAGGCCAGCCGAGGGTCATCACCCAAGGCACATGTGGGACTCAAGGTCACCACGCCCATGGGGAACCCTCAGGCCAAGGCAGCATCCCTTGAGGTAGGGGCGCACCCGCAGACACCACATGGGCGCCTGGGGCACGCCCGGAGGAGCGCAGGGGGCCGTGTGTAAGCCCCCGAGGGCACGCGGTGGTGAAGCCCGCGCACCCAGGATGCATAGTGGGCGCTAGAACCGCGCCCGCGAGGAGCAGAGGGCGGGCGCAAGAGCGCGCCCGCTAAAGAACTCGGTGCGGGGCGGCACCGAGAGGGGAGGAGATTCAACTGGCGGGTTGAGGGAGCGCCAGGCTTATAAAGCGCGGAAAAACCGGCCGCGGATTCGATGTGGGACGCGCATTTTTCACCCGGAGCGAATCCCAGCCGCTCATCTGATCTCGCGGCCGATCCGAGCCGCTCATCTAATCCCGCGGCGCCGCGATCTGATCCAGCCGTCCGATGTCTTTCGATCACCTGATCCGACGGCTGCCGCTTCGTCCTCAACCTCGAGCTCAAGCCGAAGTCACCCGCGAAGCCGCCGCTGAACCAGTGCCTCTCGAGTGAAGATTTTGAGTATCCGGCCACCTCTGATCAAACCGAAGTGTCCATTGTGATCGTCTGTGCCTACTGAACATAACCATGCAATAAAATAAGCATGCATGCAATGTTTGGGAGATTTCGATGAAGGCCGAAGCAAACCGAAGGTGCAAGGCCATTCGGTGTTGATGCTCTGCATGGTTTGGATCGAAGGAAGGCCGTGCATGCGTTCTAAGTCGCATGCACGTGAAGAAGGCCGAAAAATAAGGGAAGCCGCGTGAAACAGAGGAGAAACAAGATTTTGGAAATCTTGAAGATCCGAAGATCTCGGGTGTTTGAAGTTATTTCACACGGATAGAACCGCCTCTCCTCTACCTATATAAATGAGGCCTAGCCCTCGAGAAGAAGTTGCTGATGTGCTGAAAACTTGAAGATCCGCGTAGAGCTTCCTCTGCCTCGCGAAGAAGAAGCCGCCGCGCAAAGCACTTGCGCGGCTGTTGTTCTCGGTGCCACCCGAGGCCCGAAAGAGGAGTCCCCTGTGCGCATTATTTGCGCGACAGGAAGAGCTCTCCCTGCCCGCATACTTGCGCGGCAGGAGAAGCTTGCGCGCCCAAGGTGTCTTTTCACCCTTGTGGCTTGCGCGCCTCGTGGTGTTGCATACTGCACACCCGAGTGCTTGTGCACCCAAGTCCTTGCATGATAAAAGAAAAGAGGTTGGCCGCACCCCTTGCGCGCCTTCATTTTATGTTTGAGTAGTAGGTGTGCTGAAGAAGACTCGAGACTTGTGCTTGTGTGCCAAGTGAAGGAGGAAGACGGCCGAGGATACCTTGGGTGTGTGCAAAGAAGAATAAAAGAGTTCGGGCAGTGTGTGCAAGTGGAAGGCCAAGGCATTGCCTTGTGCTAAACAAGAAGGGGACCCGAGGCTTGCATGCCTTGTGTGTGCAAAGTGAGAAGGAAGGCCGTGGCCGTGTGTGTGCATGAGGAGGAAGGCCACCACATTTGTGTGTGTGCAAAAGAATAGAAGGCCAAGGCCTTAGTGCCTTGTGTGCACCAAGGGAAGACCACACTTTGTGTGTGTGTTAGAATTGAATAGGCCGTAGCCTTGTGTGGGCGAATTGAAGACCATACATCATTTGAGTGTGTGTGTGTGCAAATTGAAGAGGAACACCCTACGGCCATTTAAGGGTGTGCAACAAGAAGTGTGAAGGCCCAACTCATGTGTGTGCTAAAGTGAAACAATTGTGTGCAAATTAAAGAAGTGGCCGAACCTAGGTGTGTGCACTAAAAGTAAACACACTTAGAAGAAGAAAGAAGTGGAAGACTCACACTAGTGTATAACACACATTTATGTGTGTAATCAAAAGAGAATAAAGTGTGTGAAGAAGTGAGAAGGTGGTGTGTGCTTAAAGATACTACACCCTTTGTGGGTCTACTGCACCAAGAAGAGGAAAGGAGGAGTGCATGCATGCATGCATGCACGTGCACACGTGAACAGTGCTAAATCAGTGGTGTGCAACTGAGACTGAGCCAGAATGAAGTGAAAGATATTGTTTGTCTGAGTTTGCAGTAGATTGAGAAGAGCCTGATCAACCACAAGTGATCAGAAGAGAAGAGCAAGGCCAGCAGTCTTTATACCAGACTTCTGAAGTTACTTGAAGAACTTAAAGTGAAGAAGAGCTACTCGTGCGACTCGAGGAGCCAGGAGAAGACCCTGTGGGACTCAGGGAGAAGAAGTCTTCAGTGGGATTCTGGAGCAGGCCAGTGGGACTCTGGTAACACTGTGGGACGCAGTATAAAGACCCTCCTTTGGGACTCAAGAGAGATACGGTGGGAAGCTGTATCGACCATTGTAATACTAACAGATTATAATGGGAGAATCCATGCTTGGAGAGCATGGCAAGGATGTAGGCCTTTGGTGCCGAACCTTGTAAATCCTTGTGTCCTGTGCCTTTTCATTACTGCATTATCCGGGAAAGGTTGAGAGATACAAGAAGAGTGGATCGAGGCCTTAATAATCCATAGAGGTTTAATTAATTAAGAATCAATTAGTAAAAAGTTTTAAAGGATCACTGATTCACCCCCCCCTCTCAGTGATTCACACTGATCTGGGCACTACAATTGGTATCAGAGCGAGGTTCCCTCTAAAAGATCCAAGGGAGTCTTTATGAAGTGCAGATTTGAGGAAATGAGTGACCAGCCTCAAATGGAGATATCTGCCAAGACTCAGAAAAATAGAAAGAAGAAACAGGCCAAGAAGATGAAGAAAGCCTGTCCTAGCTGTGATGAAGTTGAAACAATGAATGATCTTCAGAGTGCACTCAAATATCTTCAGAAGCCAGTTCCCATGGAAGTGGCAAAGTGTATAGCTACAGGCATCCATGATCTTCATGAAGAAAAATCACAGTTAGAAGAAGAAGCCAATGCTATGGAAGATCAGCTGGCTAAAAGGGTTGGCATAACCAACACTCTCAGAAAGCTGGTAAATGCCAAAGATGAAACAGTATCTCTTTGCAATGAAAGATATGAAGACACTGCTGAAGAATTGCAAAGAAGCCTTTCTGAGAAAGAAATCTTTAAAGTATTGGTCAAAGAAGTTTTCCATGCACTGGAAAAGAGGCACAAAGTGTCAATGGTTGTCAGAGATGCTCAACTAGAAGACAAAGTCAAAAGGGTGAAGGAGCTGGACAACTCATTGCTTGAAATGAAAAAGGTGCATGAAGACCAGATAAAGCAGCTGGAAGAGAAATGGGAAGGAAGGCTAAGAACTATTGAGGATGAGAAGAACTCCCTCAATATGAAATGCTTAGAACTGGAGGTGATATTGAAAAATCAGCAATCACCCAAAGCTGAATCCTCCCAGTCAGCTGAAAGAAGACATGTTGCTACTCAAGTATGCTTTGAGCAGGATGATTCTAAGAGAAAGACATCCTCTTATAAAAGTGCAACATCTTCTAGAAAGAAGGTACCATCCATACCATCTTGTACTCATGCTTCTAAAAGTGTTTCTACTAAAAGTGCAGGATGGAAGAATGAATCCAAACAAGTATGGATGAAGACAGTGAAGAAAGAGAGCTCTCCTGAAACAGCACAACAGGTCAAGAAAAATACCCTACAATCAGAAGGACTGAAAAGGTCAAGATTCGTGGGACAATGCTGGTGTTGTAACAAGTATGGGCATTGTGCAAAGGATTGTTGGTACAATCCACTGAATGCCAAAGCACAGAGGAAGCCCATGCCAAGGGGGAGCAAGCCAGAGGAAAAGAAGCAACATCCACAGGTCCAGAGACATCTGTTTACTGCAAATAGATTTGGATTACTTGACAACATATGGGATGATTGCAAAAGTGGTCAAAAAGATACATGTCAATCTCCAACTGTATCCAGAGCTCAAAAGAAGAAAAGATCACAGAACCTGGCTCAGAAAGAATCCTTGGGAAGCAAACAGAAGAGAGGTGACAATGCTCCCAAGAAGTGCTTGAGAAATAAAGAGAAGTCCTTGGAATTGAAATCCAAGAAGGGTGATGCATCCAGAAGGACCACCAAGAAATGCTTCTACTGTGGAAAGAAAGGACACATCATGGACCTTTGTAAAGAAGCCATGAAACTAAATAGAAGCAGACTGAACTCCAAAAGACAATCAATCCAAAAGAAGCCGAAGGGATTGATTGAAAACAAGTTGCCTAAGAGAGGTAGCTTGACAGCATCAAAAGAACCATGTGGAACTTCCAGAACTGAGGCCACACTTCCAAATGACTTGTTAGTCATATGGCCAAATCAGTTGCAACTTGCCAAAGATCTACAAAGAGCTGAAGATGAAGCTCTGGCAATTGCTAAAGCAAAAGGGAAGAAGAAGTTTTCACATGAAGATGTTTTGAGAACCACACCAGCACAATCATCAATGAAGATCAAATGTGCAAGTGTGAAGACTGGTGAAAATGGGACATCTCGGTTGAGAGAATCTTCTCAACCTTGTTGTTCACATTGATGAACCAAGGAGGTTCCATCTTATTCCCTTATACTATTGGTATTTACATGTGCTGACATTGCAGGGAATTGAAGATGATGATCATTCTCAAGTGGAGGATGGTTTGGAAGGAATGGAGTGCACCCCTTGAGGGGGAGCCAATCTGGAGAAGATGATGTTCTAAAATTAATATCATCTTGAGAAAAGTGAAGGTATTCCAATCATACTTTCATCCCTTGTTTCTTAATTGAGTTTATCTTGTCAATTAAGGGGGAGTATGAATTGAAGACAAATGGATGAAAGGGGGAGCTTTATCTTTGCACCTGAACTTTCTAATGAGTTTTGTGAAGTTGTGCAGGATTTAGCAAATTCATTGTTATATCTGAAAAATTTCAATCCCCTAAGCATGATCTCACATGTATAGTGAATGTTGGACAGCATTGAGTTCCTTGGTTACATCACTCTTGTTTTCTACACCGGGTTAGCCCAAGTAGACTTAGAGTTGATTTACTAAAGGTTCTTTGCTAAAGAAGAACATGTGACATCATCCTTCTCTCAGTGTTTTTCAAGAAAATACTTTTCAAAGGGAGGAAGAGATTTTTGAAAGTGAACCACACCACACCTTTGCATTTGATTTCCAATAAGGGGGAGAAAAGATTGGGCACACATATTGACCCATTCATATGTGCTGAAGGAGTGTATTGACAACAAATACAAAGGGGGAGATTGAAGTGCATTGTGTTGCATTTGTTGTCAATGAGGCATGTAGTTGTCTTGGAATGAATGGAAGTCAAGGAATTGTCAAGATGTGAATGCCAAAGGGTGTGATGGTGATGGTGATGAAAAGAGAATGGCCATGGTACTAAGAGGCATGTCACTTAGGAGATTCACTAAGTGGCATAGGAGATGTGGTTGAAACATTCTCTAGTAAAATCTGACGATTGCTGAACTGATCTTTAAGTTCTAAGAACTTGTATCAAGATGATACAAAGTCACAACATGATTAGAAGACCATGCATTGTCTTCACAATGCATGAGGAGTTGAAAGGAGTTCCATCCACAACTACTAAGTGGATGATGTGCATTAATGAAGTCCATGCACTATCACTTAGTGCATGTGAATTTGAAGAACCAATTTGATCTCTGATTAGATCAATGAAGAACGTTGAAGAATCTATTTGACTAACAAGCTCGGTTGATGAAGATGAACCTTTTGAATTTCACTCCTAAGTGAAGATTAAATGTTGAGGAAGAATTGGAGGAATTCTTAAGAAGAAGAGAAGATATGAATAAGGGAGGATGGATGAGAAGATGAAGATGTGGCACTTGGCATGTTACACTTGGTCACTTTGTTTAACAAAGGACTTAGTGTTTTTGTTGCAAAAAATAGGCCACCAAGGAGGCCAGCCGAGGGTCATCACCCAAGGCACATGTGGGACTCAAGGTCACCACGCCCATGGGGAACCCTCAGGCCAAGGCAGCATCCCTTGAGGTAGGGGCGCACCCGCAGACACCACATGGGCGCCTGGGGCACGCCCGGAGGAGCGCAGGGGGCCGTGTGTAAGCCCCCGAGGGCACGCGGTGGTGAAGCCCGCGCACCCAGGATGCATAGTGGGCGCTAGAACCGCGCCCGCGAGGAGCAGAGGGCGGGCGCAAGAGCGCGCCCGCTAAAGAACTCGGTGCGGGGCGGCACCGAGAGGGGAGGAGATTCAACTGGCGGGTTGAGGGAGCGCCAGACTTATAAAGCTCGGAAAAACCGGCCGCGGATTCGATGTGGGACGCGCATTTTTCACCCGGAGCGAATCCCAGCCGCTCATCTGATCTCGCGGCCGATCCGAGCCGCTCATCTAATCCCGCGGCGCCGCGATCTGATCCAGCCGTCCGATGTCTTTCGATCACCTGATCCGACGGCTGCCGCTTCGTCCTCAACCTCGAGCTCAAGCCGAAGTCACCCGCGAAGCCGCCGCTGAACCAGTGCCTCCCGAGTGAAGATTTTGAGTATCCGGCCACCTCCGATCAAACCGAAGTGTCCATTGTGATCGTCTGTGCCTACTGAACATAACCATGCAATAAAATAAGCATGCATGCAATGTTTGGGAGATTTCGATGAAGGCCGAAGCAAACCGAAGGTGCAAGGCCATTCGGTGTTGATGCTCTGCATGGTTTGGATCGAAGGAAGGCCGTGCATGCGTTCTAAGTCGCATGCACGTGAAGAAGGCCGAAAAATAAGGGAAGCCGCGTGAAACAGAGGAGAAACAAGATTTTGGAAATCTTGAAGATCCGAAGATCTCGGGTGTTTGAAGTTATTTCACACGGATAGAACCGCCTCTCCTCTGCCTATATAAATGAGGCCTAGCCCTCGAGAAGAAGTTGCTGATGTGCTGAAAACTTGAAGATCCGCGTAGAGCTTCCTCTGCCTCGCGAAGAAGAAGCCGCCGCGCAAAGCACTTGCGCGGCTTTTGTTCTCGGTGCCACCCGAGGCCCGAAAGAGGAGTCCCCTGTGCGCATTATTTGCGCGACAGGAAGAGCTCTCCCTGCCCGCATACTTGCGCGGCAGGAGAAGCTTGCGCGCCCAAGGTGTCTTTGCACCCTTGTGGCTTGCGCGCCTCGTGGTGTTGCATACTGCACACCCGAGTGCTTGTGCACCCAAGTCCTTGCACGATAAAAGAAAAGAGGTTGGCCGCACCCCTTGCGCGCCTTCATTTTATGTTTGAGCAGTAGGTGTGCTGAAGAAGACCCGAGACTTGTGCTTGTGTGCCAAGTGAAGGAGGAAGACGGCCGAGGATACCTTGGGTGTGTGCAAAGAAGAATAAAAGAGTTCGGGCAGTGTGTGCAAGTGGAAGGCCAAGGCATTGCCTTGTGCTAAACAAGAAGGGGACCCGAGGCTTGCATGCCTTGTGTGTGCAAAGTGAGAAGGAAGGCCGTGGCCGTGTGTGTGCATGAGGAGGAAGGCCACCACATTTGTGTGTGTGCAAAAGAATAGAAGGCCAAGGCCTTAGTGCCTTGTGTGCACCAAGGGAAGACCACACTTTGTGTGTGTGTTAGAATTGAATAGGCCGTAGCCTTGTGTGGGTGAATTGAAGACCACACCTCATTTGAGTGTGTGTGTGTGCAAATTGAAGAGGAACACCCTACGGCCATTTAAGGGTGTGCAACAAGAAGTGTGAAGGCCCAACTCATGTGTGTGCTAAAGTGAAACAATTGTGTGCAAATTAAAGAAGTGGCCGAACCTAGGTGTGTGCACTAAAAGTAAACACACTTAGAAGAAGAAAGAAGTGGAAGACTCACACTAGTGTATAACACACATTTATGTGTGTAATCAAAAGAGAATAAAGTGTGTGAAGAAGTGAGAAGGTGGTGTGTGCTTAAAGATACTACACCCTTTGTGGGTCTACTGCACCAAGAAGAGGAAAGGAGGAGTGCATGCATGCATGCATGCACGTGCACACGTGAACAGTGCTAAATCAGTGGTGTGCAACTGAGACTGAGCCAGAATGAAGTGAAAGATATTGTTTGTCTGAGTTTGCAGTAGATTGAGAAGAGCCTGATCAACCACAAGTGATCAGAAGAGAAGAGCAAGGCCAGCAGTCTTTATACCAGACTGCTGAAGTTACTTGAAAAACTTAAAGTGAAGAAGAGCTACTCGTGCGACTCGAGGAGCCAGGAGAAGACCCTGTGGGACTCAGGGAGAAGAAGTCTTCAGTGGGATTCTGGAGCAGGCCAGTGGGACTCTGGTAACACTGTGGGACGCAGTATAAAGACCCTCCTGTGGGACTCAGGAGAGATACGGTGGGAAGCTGTATCGACCATTGTAATACTAACATATTATAATGGGAGAATCCATGCTTGGAGAGCATGGCAAGGATGTAGGCCTTTGGTGCCGAACCTTGTAAATCCTTGTGTCCTGTGCCTTTTCATTACTGCATTATCCGGGAAAGGTTGAGAGATACAAGAAGAGTGGATCGAGGCCTTAATAAGCCATAGAGGTTTAATTGATTAAGAATCAATTAGTAAAAAGTTTTAAAGGATCACTGATTCACCCCCTCCCCCTCTCAGTGATTCACACTGATCTGGGCACTACATTAAAAAAATAGAGATACTTTTCTTCTATAACATTTTCATATTCCCATGTATCTTCTTCAAATATATGGTTTTTACACAAAACCTCGACCTAATGAATCATGTTGTTATACAATACTTTCTCTCAATGGTCAAGAATATGAATATGATGTTCCTCATAAGAAAGGTTCTCTTCAAAAAGAATCAATTTAGGAAACAAAACATGAGATGGATTTGGTACATACTTTCTTAACATTGAATAATGAAAAACATTATGTACCAAGGATAAACTCATTAGTAATACTCAATAGGAAACTGGTCCATCAATCTATTGGATTTCATATGTTTCAATAAACCACATAATTAAATTTCTTTTCTCACCAATATATATAAAACTCTTCTGTGGATATATTTTAAGGAAAAACATGATCACGTACCTCGAACAAAAGATCTTTCCACTTGTTATTTGCATAATTTTTTTGCCTACTCGAAGCTTTCCTATAGACATATCTTAGATGAAAAAACATGGTAATATTCAAATGATATATCATTTAACTATAGAGTAAAATCATTTATGGGTATTTTATTAACTTTATCTCAACCCCTAAAGTTATCTAAACCCTTATCATATACCAACTGCAAGGACCCCACATTAAACATTACATATTCTAGTGATTTTTAAAAAAGAATTGTCATTTTTAAAATTCCAAGGATCTTTTTTTATATTTTTAGAGAATTGGGACTAAATAATAGATGGTAAACTCATACATTATGGTTGTACACATATAAAAAGTAGTCATTTTTTCTATAAAATAAAATTCTTTAAAGAAAAACATGTTCTCGCTTCATGAAAAATGTTCTCAAATTTCCCTTGATATTATCTTTGTCACTATTCCCCCTTAAATCAAGAGATTTTTTTAAAACATGGGTGGAGCATAAAATATTAATAAGGTCAATAAAAAAACAGAAACTATTATTATAGTTAATACCCATAAAATATTTCCTAAAAAACATAACATTTTATCCTAAAAATGGAATAATCCTTTCAAAAAGACCAGTATCTTAAGTTTTGGAAATAAAATGATTTCCTTAAAAACTAATTATCAATAATATAAAAGTATTACAAGTTCCTTTGGACATCATCATCCTAGAACCCTTATAAACTCTTAAAAAAACCCTTAAAAACTGGAATAACCAAACCTTCGACTTCTAATATAATTTCTGCAAAAAAAAGCATTCTCCAATGCATTAGAGCGCTATCTGGGTGCACCCTTCAAATATTCTATAAGAGGATCAACTAGTAATATCTTAGATCACCCATATTATATAATTTTCATGGACCATATCTTAAATAAAACCCTTAAAACTCTTTTAAATCTATGTTCCAAACACTTTGTGATATCAAAATACATTTTTCTTGTAAAAACCACTTTTAAAATAAAAGAAAAATGTGCATATAAAAATGAAATAATTTATATGAAAATAATTGTGAAAAATTATATAGAAAAAACTAGTGAATTAATTTTTCATGAATTTAAGAAATTATGTTCATGTTGTATATGTTTTAAAAAACATTTCTTTTGACCCCTATAAAAAGATACTTAAAAATAAGTTCTTTTATAATGAACTCCCCTTATAAATAGCATATCATTGAAGTGATAATTAATAAAAAAAATTCTATTATGTGTATCCAACATAAATAAACATAAAATATGTTATTATACAACATAATACAATCAAAATTTATTTCACACATAATCTTAGCATGACATAATCGAGGAAGCAGAAGGTTAACCCAATGAATGGAAATTCGGTTAAGAATTCCCTTAAATTTAGTCCGCCTCGTTGGGTACAATATTTATCTTCTTGAATAATAAACTTTGGTTAATTTATAATTTCTAAAGAAATATTTTCAAATTTATTAGTACCTTTATATCACTTATTACCATGTTATTAATCATTTAAGTTAACGTCATACTTTTGGATGATATCCGATTCGTTAGTCTAAAATGACTTTGTTCAGTTGAGCATGGTCAAAGAGGACAATATTTAATCATTGTAGAAAAATAATCTTGTAATATTTAAAGTGTATATTTATAATTTCATCATTATATCCATCCAAGTAAAGTGGTGATGAAAAAAAATCATACCCCAACATTTAGATTGTATGTCGTACGCACGCACGCGTGGTGCCATTGTTTTTTTCATAAGATGGATAAAAGGTGTAATATGTTTATATCATAATAATAATTACATGTAAATATATATATGATAATAGTGTTAATAAGTTATCATGTAGACAAAAAATAAAGTGGAAGTGGAAGAAGAAATAATCTTGAAAGAATCGATAAAGACGATTAACTCTTCTTCAGCAGTGTTCCATTAATCCATTCTTTAGGGATCAAGGGTTGGTCTTCTGGAAGGACCAGAACCTCATAAACTTATATTATGATGTTTTTAAGGGAAATGGATTTATGTTAGTAGAGATATATGGCTCAATGTGGTGTTAATAAGTGAAGTAAAGATTTCCCTTTTATAATTGAGGTGAGGGGCACTTATAGAAATTCTCAAAATATTAAATTATAATAAGTTCATTTTCATTCCAAATATCACCAAATGACCATGGATTGAATGATAATATGAGATAATGTTTTTATTTCATCGTCGAATAAAATTTAAAAATGTTTTTGTTTTATTTTAAACCTTATCATTTTGATTAACCTTAGTTAATCTCATTTAATTTTAATTATGGTAATAATGTTTTTCATATTAAATGTTTAATTTTGTAATTATAAAATTTAAATTATAAAACAAATAAAAATTTTATAATATTTTAGTCTAAATAAATATAAATTTTTATTTTTAAATATTCTTTCTTGATTTGTAAATAATTTTATAAAATATTATTTTGATACAAAATCATTTGTGTCAATTTTTATACCATTCATTACTTTGAATTTAAGAAAATCGAGACAAAAAGATAACTAAAAGCTAAAAAAGTTAGTAAACCTATAGTATGTCATTATAATATTAAAAATTCATGTATAATCTTAATTAATTCATGTTATATTTATTTTAATACATTTGATATCATTTAAAATAATTTTTCATTAATTAAATTTTTATTTCATCATCATTTTATAATAATTTAATGTAATTCTTTCATAATTAAAAATTAAAAATTAAATAAAATGATGTTGATAAATATTTTAGATTTCATATAAATATTTATTTCAAAGTTATATTCTGAATAAAACCATATTTAAAATTATATAGTTATTTAAAATATGATTGTGACATTTATGACTTTTCTTTAAATAAGATACTATAAATATCCTAAAATCTTCTAAATAGCCCCCAAAAAGTCATAAATAAATTTTTATCATGAAAATAAGTTCATTAAATTAGAAATGGAATATTATATTTATTTATAACCTAACATTTTCTCTATGTGGATACATAATAGATACATAAGACAAAGAAAGTGACACATTGTGACTTTCTTTGATTTAAATAATATATAAGTCATTTTTATAGACAAGTGTCTATTAAAAAACTAAATGTAGATCTTTATATGTTAATGGTCTAATTTACTTAATCCAATAAAATTTAAGATAGTTTTGTATTCATTTTATTTCCCTTATCATTTAATTTGTATCATAAATTACCCAAGATACCTTTTATAGTGGTAATATAAATTATTAGGTTACTATTCATATTATCCAAAAATAAAATAGATCTCTTTAATAAACATGGACCTTATTATTACAAATATGGAATCTATTTTCATAATTCAAAACACATAATTTTCATAATTTAATTTAAAATTAAACTGTGAAAATACAATATAAAATAATTTTTGGGCTTAGGTAATTTTTAAATATAAAATGTTTTTATAATAGATTCAAGTGTAAAACCCATTAAAAACCCATTATTGAATTAATATAAATACAAATTAACTAATTTTAATTGAAAACTAATATAAATAATAATTTTACCATCTAATTATAATACAATTTTTAATTAAACATGTAACTTTATCTATTTATTAAAAAATCAATATTTTTAAAAAATTTAAAACATTCTTTCATAGATAATTTTTACATCCTGAGTTATAAAATGAAATAATTTTTTTTTCAAAATAAAATTATATAATTTTAAAATTAATCTTTTAAATATAACCATATAAAAAATTAGTTTAGTAAAACTATTTCATTTTTGATTTTAATAATTACTTGTCATGAATCAGGTTGGGATGTCATCGAACCCAACACCTGACCCAACCCATAGTAAGGCCTGAAGAGTTTTCCTGTTCCCCATAGGATGGAAACTAGTGCCAAGTATATAAGAAATCACAATGGGAGGGATTTCATCCTAATAAATTAGGATCAAATAAATAAACTAAACAAATTGAGAACAAAACAATAACCAAAAAATGATCATAAATAAATGAAAAAACTAATCCAGATAAAAAGAAAACCCAAAAAGTATAAAACTAAATAAACCAATTGAACTACTACCAAAATGATCTCTTTGTGACATCATGGTCACCACCATCCACAGATCGACCATTTATGAGACAAGATTGAGCTATAAAGCAACACCTGCAAAATAAATTGGGTCTACCAACACTCAATGACACATGTTGGGTGAGAGTATATAACAATTCAATAGGTAATCCACAAAAATACTTTAATTTCCTTCCATGAAATAGTCCATCAACACATGTTTGAATTTTTTTTTAAAAAATAGGCTTTGAATCACTTTACTGAAAAAACCTTCCATGAGTTCCCTTTATATAAACCAAGATATATAGATTTACATTTTAAAAGAATATCTATTTTCCATAACCCATTTCAAAACCAAGACCCATGTATCAATAGAAAAATATAGAACCATATAGGGATATGTAGAAATTAATGGGAACAAAATAAGATGGAAAAATATAAACATTACTAACATCCAAAATGCAGTAAAAATGAATAGTACAAACAAGTAGAAAATCATGGGTGTTTCCAAAAATTCCCTAGAGAAATATATCAACGTAATCAGATCATACTCACCTAAAATAATATTGTTCAACTCCATAGTCAATAACCAACTATCCGTTCTAACTGCCAACCCAGTGGAACATCCCATAAAGCCCTATAAAGTCATGGGGGTACCAACCAAACTAACTAGGGCCGACTAGAAACTATCACTCGACCCTCTATAAAATTCCTAGGAATACCATGATAGTAATGGTAATAAATAGTTAAAGGAGAGTCCCTAACATGCATAACATACCTTATCTACCACCACCACACTTTCTTACACAAGTCCCCAACAAAAACCACATGATATACCACATCGAAAAATAATCCCCATGGGTGACCAACTTTTAATAATCATTTCCCAATTTCTAACCGGACCATCAAATCACTTGTACTTTCAAAACATTCCACAAAACATACAAAGATTACAATTTGGTATTTTTACTTCCAAAACCCCGATTCATTTTCAAAACATTAAAAGTTCCAACCAAGCCTTTAACACTATCAATTAGAATATATCACAAAAATGTTCCAGACCATTTCTAAACCAACATTAAACAACAGTTTCATCTGAATAATGACAAACAGACCTTTATGTTCCAAATCCAATTTCACTTCCAACACCACTTCAAAACCAGGATGAAGACACACAAGTTCATAATGATTACAAATAGTCGTTCATACCATTTTGGATCCAAACATAATTCAAAGTACCAAATATGCTATAATTTCAAATATAATTTGAAATAAATTTTATGTTATTGGAGAACCAAGGGACCATTTGTAAAGCATCAAATATTTGAAGAAGGAAAGAAAGATGAAGGATTAGTTTTTTGAAATCTGGGTTTTTATGTTAATAAATTCCATTATCATTTGTGTACGCATCCATATGTATACCCCATGCACATATTGATATTCCCACAAAAAAATAGTTCTTTAATTAAAAACAAATAGATAATATAAGATCCATTTTAGAATATCCACCATTCACACTACAAAAAACACAACAAACCAGACATAAGAACCACACAATAAATTCCACCAGTTTCCACACACAATGCTCACATCACAACGCAATTCCATTTCTAAACACAATAAATGTAAAAAAACTCCCCAAATCACCCATATTTCACTCTGAAATAATCTTTGACATTTTATCAATCATGTTTTGTGAATACATTTCAAATCATAATGAAAGAAGCCCTTAAAAACATATTTTTACCAAATTTTACCAATATAAAAGCACCAAAATAAACTATAAAAATGCATCAAAATAATGATAATCATATTAAGAAATAAATTGAAATCAACCAAGAATCAAATAGAATGTATTTAAATGGAAATGATTGGAAACACCTACCAAAATAGAGTGTGGATGCAACAAAACTTTGGGAGAAGGAAGATCCAAACATGAGACACAATCTACACAACCTAACATACAAAAAATTTAATCACACATCATCCAACACCCTTAGCATTAGATTAAAAGAGAAACCACATTAAGAGAGACTAATATGTGAATATAGAAGATAGAAGGTAACATTAAAACCAACTGAAACTCAAAGAAACATACCTAATGACCTTCAATAAGTATCCATAGAGGTTGGGGAGAAACTGAAAGTGGTCTTGGAGAGACCCCTAGTGAGCCTATGTCGTAAGAGGGTTGGAAGAACCAAAATAGGGTTAAAAACATTAAGGAAAAAACATGGAATTTCATGATTTTAAAAATACGGGTAGCTTACACATTTTGGTTAAATGATTTTCCAAATCATACACAAATTGTGTGGCCACCAATTTCCAAATCGATAGAACCTCACACATAGTTTTTATAATCTTTTCCAAACCATGCATAACATGTGTTCCATGCCTCTGGCCCCAAAACAAGTTGCACAGTTACTTGGGATAAGTTGCATGGTTTCCCTTAACTATGCACTACCTATGTATCCCTTACTTTAATGCACAAAACTTCATTTTCAACCAAAATATCAAAAAAATAAAATAAGGACTCAAATCAAAACTCAAAAAGTATCCAAATCCAAGGAAAGAATAAAATAATAGTGTTTCCTTTTTCGGGAGGTGGAAATTATCTCCACCAAAAACACTTTATACCCCTAGATAGTCACCCAATCGAAAGGTAAAAATAGTCAATCTCAAATCCAAAAAAAGCTGAACAAAACCACTAACATTAGGGAAAAATTTCACTTCCTAAGTTGAACCTGACCATCCTAGATAAATCCATAAGATGAGAAAAAATGGGATAACATGAGAGGGTTCTACCGACCATAAGAAATTAACTTCCACATTTTGTATGACTTCAGTTCTGCCCAATGATGGAACTCCCAACCCAAACTAGAAATGATTGACACAATGTTAAATCACATGGATGAAACTTGAAGAAAAAATTGAACATACAAAAAACTATAATAAATGATTTTGAAAACCATATATATCCTTAAATAATCACAATAACAGTCTAGTACCTATTTAAAAAAAGTTATCCATTTAAAGATCCTCATCTAAAACATAAACATTGGGCTACAGGAAAACAAGTTCACCGAGATTATTACAATAAAAAGAGAACATAAAAACACATAATAAGACTACGATATAAGAATTAATCCACATCCACTTAAACCCTAGAGACAAAATCTAAGAAAAATTATTTTGTACCCCCAGAAATTCTTGACTGCACATGAGATTCACTCTGAGGCCTATGGATGGAGCCTTGTTGACTGAAGCATCCATTGCCACAATATCAGGCACTTGAATCTGCTGATCAAGACTTCTTCTTTAGGAAATTATTCCTACAAAACCTCTTCACAAGACCTATATGGTCAAAACAATGATAAGAATTTATAGGATTGTGAAATGACGTCTGTGAATGTCTAAACCAACCGCACTAAAAGCACACAAGTGAATGATAAAAAAAACTTGAATCCAAAACCAATGAAGTGTAATTTTCAGAAATATGTTCCTCTTGAAAACCACTATTTCCATATGGGGAGCCTTCATAAGAGACAACCAGCACTGACTGCATCTTAAGAACCAAATCAGCTAAAAATAACTCACCCACCAACTTCTCGAAACTGACTTCATCTGATGAGAGAACTCTTCCTATGGTCTATGGATGAAGACCCAAAATAAAAAGAGGATATTTCAACTGATCCTCTCACACTACATCTAAATATAAGTAAACCAAACCATTGAAGTGGTAAAAATAAGATATAATTATCTAATATCCTTGAATAACATCATGACTCTCTTCCACCTTCCCCATCTTCATATACTCAGGTATAAACCTTTGGAAAAAAGTGGTCTTAAATATTTCCCAAGTCATCAAAACTTGAAACAATGATGGGATAATCTTCTTCCATTGATCTAAAAATGGACCCTAAAATAAAACCTAAAAAATGGATTCTAATAGATTTATGAGTTCTTAATGTTCTGATGACACTCTCGAATTACTCAAGCCAATCCACCGCTTCTATTGGACCTTAATCACTAGAGTTGACAAACAATAACCGATAAGAACCATAAACTCAGCAAGACTCTCTAGAAACGTTGGGGACTTTGTAACATCCCAGGTATTTATAGAATAACATATTTTCATATCTATAATTATTTATGAATTAGATATTATGTTTATGTAAAAGGGTATTCTATTTATGATAACATACTCAACACATGACAATGGGTTTCTCTGAAATCTTATGTTGCACAGAAGTCTGAGTTATGTCGAAAAATAATACATTATTTATATTATTATTTTAAATGATAGTCATCACCTAGAATATTTATTAAAAAGAATGAACATAAATAACTATATTATGTTTACACATGTTTTTTTAAATATTTTTACAATCATCAAATAAATTTTAGAGGCTTAAAATCAGAATAAATCCAATTTTAAGCATAAAATACTCTAATATTTTCTAAATGGTAGTTTTACTACATTTTGATGGAGAACCATTTTTAAATATAGATATTGTCACATTTATTTGTTCTATTTGATAAAATAAACTTCTTATTTGGAAGTGGGATATCAAAATTTACTTTGGTTTATATTTTGGTATTTTCTGATAAAATTTTTATTTTAATGAATAGAGAAAAATAATGCATTTTAATTCAAAATTTCATTTTTATCTAATTTATGTTTATTATTAGATTATATTTTTAATTGGTTTTAAATTATATTTAGATGATGTTTTTATAATTTAATATAATTTTGGTCATTAGAGGTAATTTTACTTTGAAATTTGATGTAAACACATGTCAATATTTTGATGGTTTCTACTTAAAAAAATCGTTTCCTCGTTTTGAAAAATGGAATTAATTTTAAATATATTATTGCAACTTTTGTGTTTTGAATTTGGAAAAATGGATTTTATACTTTTAATAAAAAGTTCCATCTTAAGTAAATAGTCCATTTTATTTTTAGACATGGTGAATAGTAATTTTTTTAATTATTTTTATTTACCATAGTTAAAGGGTAAATCAGATATAGAAGGGTAAAAATAATATTATAATAATATAATAATACACCAAATCTTATCCTAATAATTTTTTATGAGATATGGATGATCTAAAAAATCATTGGGATAAAAATTTGGCCTTTGGAAGCCACTTGGGTGTGATTATGGCACTTAATACTTTTAAATTAAAGTAAAGGAAAATATGTTATAAACATGACTCTTATTACTAAAACAATTTCAATATGGGTTTATATAAGTGATATTTTGGACTATGAAAAGTGTTTAGAAATATATTATTTTTTAGTACATCATGATATCTTATTTAAAAATTTTATACGTTAAATAATCAAATTTAATTATGACACATTGAGGATGCAGTGACTGTCTTATTAATGAAGAAATAAAATAAATGATATAAAAAATATTAAAATAAATATTATTTGACATAATTTATGACATAAAAATTTTTTATAGGTGAATATGAAATGTTATAATATGATTAATTTTTTGGTTAGAAATTATCTCTATGTTTAGATTTTATTTATATTCAATAAAATAAATTGTGTTAAAATTGACATCATTTATATTTTATTAAAATAATTATTTATTAAATTATTAAAAATAATAGAAATATTTTAAAATTAAAAATTTATTAATATAAGGTATAAAATTTAATTAAGGTTATAATTAAGGGAAATTGATCCCATATAAGTAAAATTTATAGTATCATAATATTTAAAATATTGTTACCACAATTAAAATTAAAAGGGAATAATTAAGGGGAAACCAAAAAAATAAGTTTTAAAATATAATCAATACATGTAAAAAAATTAATGGATGAGATTATTTATAACTATACTTATATTATCTTAGACATATATCATGTTTTATCATTTTTAAATAAAAAATTAATTTATATTAATTTAATATTTTAAGAGTTTCCAAGGGAGACCCTCCCCTATTCAATAAAAAAATACTCTCTATTAGATAATTATCACACTTCTATAGCCTTTTGGTTAAGATGAGATCTACAAATCAACATTCCTAGATTCCCTACCCACTTTTCTGAGGCCTTATTTTATACATAAGACCTTTATTTGAGTAGTTTAAGGTGTTCTCCAGGGGTGATCAACCGAAGAAGAGGTATCATTTTCTTTTAGTGTTTGAATATTATTTCTTCTTCCAATTCCTATAAATCTTATTATTACAAGATGAAATAATAAATCAAGTATAATATATATATTGAGATTTTATTATATTAATATCATCCCCTAAATTCATCTATACTTCCATAAAATGGGAAATGAATCAATCATTCTTGCGTACGTGTGAATTATCACCACCACGAACTGATTTAGTTCATTTTACATTACCATCTATAAAGATTGGTTATAATTGTGGAGTTGATATTGATATTATATATTCATGATATATTTATCATTGTAAAATAATACTATTTCAATTATATTCTTACCTTCAATGTATATAAAAACAATAAGGTCTTTCGTGCGTACGTGTGGACTATCACCTCTACGAAGCGATGTGAATAGTTTATATTCACCAAATCACTTGTATGGTATATATGTGTATATTTAAATTATTATTATGATTTTAATAATACTATGATAATTATATAATGATAATATAATAATTACTTTATTTCCATAACAATCGATGAAAAATGAAAATGTTACTTATGCGTACGTAAGACCTACCGTCTCCATGAATATAACGTTGTTAATTTTTCATAACAATAATTAATGGTTTGATTTAAAATGTATGATTAATGTATAGAATTTACTATTATTTCATGAATAATATTATTGAGATGATGTAATTATGAACACATGGACTAGTGGTGTCAAAACCATTTTTATTTTCGACACAATTACTGAATATCAACAAAACATCCGATATGAACTTAAATAATTATGTAATTTTCCTAACATGGTAATAAGTGATATAAAAGTAATAATAAACATGAAAATATTCTCCAGAAAGTATAAATTAACTGAATTTTACTATTCTAGAATATAGCAATTTTACATGAGGAGTCGGGTTCAAGATAAGGGACTTCATGTCAATCCCCTTTCATCGAGGCATATTTTGATAATATACACCACATTATTTTATACGATGTATAATAAACGACATTGAATTTTAATTTCATTCAATGGTTTTCAAAAGGAATATTTTCTATATGAAGCGTTTTACTAAATGATAAAAGGAATGCTTTTTTAATATATACGGCGAGAACAACCTTTCCACCTTCGTGACCATTATTTTCTATTTGGCTTCCTCTATAATATATAATATTTTTAAATGAAAAATAAATACCAAATAAACTCTTCATTTATTTTCATATTGAAAATGGTTTTATAAAGAATTAATTATGTTAATATCTTGGAATGATCTCTTGTGATTACAATATGGAAATAGTGTTTTTACTTTATGCTTGTTTTATGTGTTATGATTATGTTAGGGTTATTAGGAATTGTTTATTTATATGGTTGGTTCTGTGAAAAAAGGAGGGTGGGTGGGACCGTGATAGCTCTCCAATGCATTGGGTAATGAGACAGAGTTAAAAAATAAGGTTTCTCACAATAGATTTACCGAATATACAGTGATGGGTATTCTAAACTTAACCATGATGGTTAATCCCTGGGTAGCTATGAAAGATATAATGTAAGTAAGATATAGATTCCACAAGTTACCATTATAATTTATGATTTCTATATTTCTTTTCAGGATTCTTATGATTTCATGGATTTATAAATTTTTATGGAATAACATTTTCATTCCTTATGTTATCCCTCAGCGAGTTTTTGTTCTCATCCCATCTTTTAAAATGTTTTCATAGGTTATAAGGATGAGTAAGAGAAATGAATAATTCAAGAAGATTTTTATCAAGAAATGAAATCATGTTTTATTTTTACAAGTGTTTTTCTTTGGTGGAAAAAATGGAAACCATTTTGATAGTATTCTATTATCTGATAATGGGATGATATTTATTAATAATGGTGTGATTATCTAAAACAGTAAACATAAAAAGGTCCTCAATTTGACTTCTTGAATTAAATAAAGATTATGTAATGTTTAAGTCGAGGGAATTAATGTTGGCATCAATAATTAGTTTAGATAACTTTTAGTGTTAGGATATTGTCAAAAGAGTATCGATAAATTATTTCTACATTATGGTAAAATTAAAATGATATTACATTTTAATATTACCATGTTTATTTATCTCAAATATGTATATTTAGAATGGTTTTCTATAGAGTAAATAGGGAAGTTGTGCTTGGACGAAATCCAAAGGAAAAAAAACATCCAAATCAGAAACTTGAGATAGTTGGAATCTGAATTGGATAGTTTGTTTAAGTTATAGTGTAGTTGAATTAGGCTATAAATGGGGGTGGTATCCATGAAGAAGATCAACTAGATCAATGATAAAAAAACATTTTGGTAGTAGATAATTTCATGAGACAACATCCCCCAATCATTCATGGGATTATATAACACCATGCTAGCTAAAGGGTGGATTAAATAACTAGAAAGAATTTTTGATTTCATGGGGTGTTCAGACAATCAAAAGGTTAGTATTTCTATTCACCATTTTAAGGTGAAGCTGATTAGTGGTTGTCGATGGTTAATAATATCAGAGATAGTAAAGAGGTTGATTCTCTAGATTGAGATTAATTCAATGGTATGTTTCTTGAGAAATATTTTCCTAATGCTATTTGACTTGGGATGGAAAAACAATTCTTCAAATTGAGGTAATATAAGGACTCAATGGATGCTTACAAAGAAAAATTTACTCGACTATATTTGTATTCTTTAAATTTCATCGAGGATATTGATAGAAAAATTAATCATATTTACTTAGGAATTAAGCCAATGTATCAAGGGGTATTGGCTTCTTATGACTTCAATGTTATGAAAAACCTTTTTGAACTGAGGAGTAGGTTGAATTGATGATGATCATGTTTATTTTGAAAACAATAATTATAAGAGGTCAAGATAGAAAACCAAAGCAAATAATTCTTAAATAATGTATTATGGTAAGAAAATTAATTTTAAAGTTTGTGAAAATTGTGTTAAAAAGAACACTGGGGGATTTCTTTTAAATTTTGGTAAGTTCTTATGATGTGGTAAGATGGAAAATATGGTTTGTAATTTTACTAAAAAAGATAATGATATTGGTAAGACAAAATATGATTTGTAGTTTTTAAAATGTTTTAAGTGTAATGTGATGGGTCATTACGCAAATGAGTGCCTGATAAAGAATTTAAATGATGGGAAGAAACGAGACTATAAGTAGAAAGGTGTGGTGAAATTATTTGCAACTACTTAATCATTTGTTGGGACATCAAATGTAGTGGTATTAGGTACTTTTATTATTTATTCAAATTATTCCAATTTGTTTTTTGATTTAGGGTCTACACATTCATTCATTTCTGTGATATTTTATGGTAAATTGGAAATTCCATCTCAAGAAATGAATCTAGAACTTATAGTAAAAAACATATGGGAAATATTGAGACAAAAATAAATTATAAGAATATTTTTTGTCCTTTAATGTGGATAGAATATACATGAAAACATTGTTGTTTTTCTTCTAGTAGTGTTTAATTTTATTATAGTTATATATTGGATTTCTATTTACCATACCAATATTGACAGTGGAGCTAAAGAAGTTTCTTTTCTAAAATATTTTCAGTTTTTTTACAATAATGAACCCTTTCCTTTGATAAAATATTTGGAAGACAAGAAACTGCTAAAAGATGGAAATGAATTCTACCTTACACATATTGTTGAAAAAAAAATAATTGTTGAGATTAATGATATACTAGTGGTAAATGAGTATCTATATGTTTTTGGATATGTTTTTTCTGGTATTATACTCGATCAAGAAGTTGAATTTACTGTTGAATCAGTTCTTGGTGCTAAGCCAATTTCCAAACTACATTTCTAAATGGCACTGATTGAACTTTTAGAGTTAAAGAAGTAATTGTAGGAGTTATTAGATAATGTTTTCATTAAACCAAGAACATCACCATGGGGTTCTCCCATATTGTTTGTTATAATTCAAGAAGGCATAATGAGACTTTGGAATGATTATATAGCTTTGAATAACATCACTATAAAGAGAAAGTATCATTTGACTCATATTGATGATTTGTTTGGTCAAATCCCAAGATAAAAATATATTTCAATGGTTGACTTTAGATCAGGGTACCATCCTTTGAAAGTAATGGAAATAGATATTCTGAATACTGCATTTCATACTAGATATGGTCATTATGAATTTTTAGTTATTCCATTTGGGTTAACTAATGAAATTGGTGTATTAATGGATCTTAAGAATAGAATATTCCATAAGTTCTTAGATAAGTTTATGGTTGTGTTTAATGATGATATTTTTGTATATTCTAAACGTAAATAGGTGTATTAAAGTCATTAAAGGGTTGTCTTGAAAACCTTAAAAGAAAGAAAAATGGTATGGGGAATTTTTTAAGTGTGAGTTTTGGTTAACAAAAATTTTATTCCTTGGTCACATTGTTTCTAAAGAGGGCATAATTGTTGATCCCACTAAAACAAAAGTTGTTGAAGAATGTACAAGACCCAAAAATATAACTATGATTAATATTTTTCATGGTTTATAAGGATATTTCCCAAGGTTTGTTGAAAAGTTTGCATAGTTACATAGCACACTAACTATGTTTACTCGAAAAGGTGTTAAGTTACTTTGGGAAAAAATAATGCAATGTATATTTTCCAGAATTGAAAAGAAGATTGGTGAATGATTCAGTTTTGGAACCACATTCCAAAAATGGTTAATTTTTTATTTATAATGATGCTTTAGTGAAAGGACATAACTAGATCTTAATGCAGAATGATCAGGTAATTGCTTATGTATCACGTCAGTTGAAAACTCATGAGTTAAATTACCTTAAAAATGATTTATAATTAGATTAAAATGTTTTTTACTTTAAAAATTTAGAGAAATCATCTATATGGATTAAAATATGATACATATACTAAACAAAAAAGTTTGAAGTATATATTCACTCATAAATAATTTAACATGTGACAAAGAAAAAGGTTGGAGCTAATCAAGGGTTATGATTGCAAGATTCATTACCATCCTAGAAAAGTAAACCAAAGTGGAAGATGCTTTGAGTAGGTAATGTAATTCTCCATTAACCATTTTAAATTTGTAATGTGAACCTTTGATTAATGATTTGATGAACTTTGGACTGGATGTTTTTGGTGTAGGAAATTCCTCTGTTTTGTTTCAGGTTTCAGTGAAATCATATATATTATATAGAATTATGAAAGCACAGAAGGAAGATTATGAATAGAAGAAAAATGTAGAATTGGTTTAAAATGCTAAGTTTC
Organism: Viscum album; assembly: GCA_963277665.1. Classification (NCBI taxonomy): domain Eukaryota; kingdom Viridiplantae; phylum Streptophyta; class Magnoliopsida; order Santalales; family Viscaceae; genus Viscum; species Viscum album. The sequence goes on from OY728138.1 coordinate 942,509,517, forward strand.
TTTAATTTAACATTAATAAAGACTCTATTTTGATATTTGAGAAGAGATTTTGTGTGCCTTTTGATTTATAGTCGAATAAAGAGTTGTTATATGAAGCTCATATTTCTCCATTTTCAATTCATCTTGGTAGTACTAAGATGCACAAAAATCTATTGGAGTATTACTAATGGGATGAAATGAAAAGAGATACTGCTGACTTTACTATAAAGTGTTCGACTTCTCAACAGGTCAAAAAAGTGAATAAGTTAACAAAAGGGACGATTCATCCTTTTACACTACCATAGTGGAAATGAAAAAATATATCCATGGATTTTGTTATGGGATTAACAAAGACTTCTCAAGGTGACAATGTGATCTGGGTTATTGTTGATCAATTGAATAAATCTTCCAATTTTCTTCCTATTCTTGATACAATGTCTCTAGATCAACTTTATCAGTTGTATCCTAAATAGATAGTCAGGTTATATGGAGTTCCACTCACCATTGTATCAGATCATGATACCAGGTTTACTTCTAAATTTTGGAAAGGCCTTCATATGTTGTTGAGTACTGAATTAAATTTCAGTATATCCTTTCATCCTAATTCAAATGGGTAGTCAGAGGGAAAAATTTAGACCTTGGAGGATAATATACGTTCTTATTCAATGGATTACCAGGAAAGTTGGGATCAAAAAATATATATATTGATGATTTTTCTTATAATTATAGTTTTCATTCCAGAATACAGATGACACCATTTGAGAAATTATATGGAAAGCAGTGTCAAACTCTATCTTATTGGGATGATGTTTGTCAAAGAAAGATAATGGGATAAGAATTGGTATAAGAGATGGTAAAAAATGTTCAATTGATTCAGAAGAACATAAAGAAAAATTAAAGTAGGAAGAAAATTTATGTAGATAACTAGAGGAAGAATCTTTATTTCAAGGTCGGTGATCATGTCTTCTTTAATGTTTCACTATGTAAAAGTGTAATGTTTTATATTTAGTAGGGTATGTTGAGTCCCTAGTTCAATAGACCCTATGAAATCTTATAGAAATTTGGATCAGTTACCTATAGAGGGTATTTTCTTTTGATTTTCTCCAAGTTACACAATATTTTTCATGTTTTAATATTTAGAAAGTATTTATTAGTCCCATCTCCTGTTTTGAGTCGAGAATTAGTTCATTTGGAAAAGAATCATTCTTATGAGGAACATCCATTCAATATTCTAGATCTTAGAGAGAATGTATTGGGATATAAGGTGATTAATTCGGTCAAGATTTTATAAAAAACCCATATGGTTAAAGAGGCAACATGGGAATCTAAAAATGCTATTAAGAAGAAATACCCCCACCTATTTGATATGTAAATAAAATTGTAGGGACACAATTTTGAAGGGGGGCGGGAGGATGAAACACCATAGGCATTTATAGAATAATATGTTCTCATATCTATTCATATTTATGAATTATATGTTACATTTAATTAAAAGGGGATTCTATGTATGATAGCATACTCGACACATAACAATGAGTTTCTCTGAAATCTCATGTTTCACATAAGACTAAGTTATATTGAAACATAATAAATTATTTGTATTGTTATATTAAATGGTAGTTATCACATAGACATTGTATTAGTGGGAATGAAAAAAACTAACTAAATTATGTCTAAACAGGTTTGTTAAATGTTTTACATTAATCAAACAAATTTTAGAGTCTTAAAATGATAATAAATTCAATTTCAAGAATAAAATAATCTAACATTTTTTTAAAAGGTAGTTTTACCAGCTTTTGATGAATAACCACTTTTAAATATAACTTTTTCACTTTTATATGTTCTATTTGAAAAAATAAACTTTATATTTGGAATAGGGATATCAAAATTTACTTTGGTTGAAATTTTGGTATTTTTCCGATGAAATCCATATTTTGATGAATAGTAAAATTACTACATTTTTATTCAAAACCAAATTATATTCAAATTTATTTGTTTCAATATATTATATTTTGAATTTGTTTTTATGTATATTTATATTATTATTTTTATCATTTAACCTAATTTTGGTCATTGGAGGTAAATTTACATTGAAATTTGATATAAACACATGTCAATATTTTGATGGTTTTTACTTGTAAAAAACCCATTTCCTTATTTTGATAATGAGAATTAATTTTAAATAAATTGCTCAAACTTATATCTTTTGAATTGGAAAAATTGAATCCATATTTGGAATCAGAAGGTCTAAGTTATGTAAATAATTCTTCTATATTTTAGGACATAAGGAATAGTAACTTTAGTGATTATTTTTATTTACCATGGTTAAAGGGTAAATTAGTTAAATAAGGGTAAAATTAATATTATAATAACATAAAACTACCCTAACACTTGTACTAATCCTATTGGATGAGATATGAAAAAAAAATAAAACCCTTGGGATGAAAATTTAGCCTTTGGAAGCCACTTGGGTATGATGATTACACTTATCACTTTTAAATTAATGTAAAAGAAAATATGTTATAAACACGACTCTTATTCATAAAAAATTTAAATATGGGTTTATATAATTGATATTTTCAACTATAAATAATTTTCAGAAATATAATAATATTTCTTACATCGTCCTATTTTATTTATAATTTTTTTCATTAAATAATTAAATTTAATTATGACACAATGATGGGGAAGTGATTGCCTTATTAATGAAGGAATAAAATAAATGATATTATAAATATTAAAATAAATATTATTTGAAAAAATTTATGCCATTAATTTTTTTATATGGGAATATAACATGTTATAAGAAAATTAAATTCGTTTCTTTGAAGTTATCTATATTTTTAGATTTCGTTTAAATTCAATAAACTGAATCGTGTAATAATTGACATCATTGATATTTTATAAAAATAATAATTTATTAAATTATTTAAAAATTATAAATATATTTTAAAATCACTAAGTTATAAAAATAAGATCTTCAAGTTCATTTATGGTCCAATTATGTTAAATTTACTCCATATAAGAAAAATCTATAGTCTCTTAACATTTAAAATGTTGTTACCACGATTAAAATTAAAAAGAGAACAATTAAAGGAAAACTGAAATGAAAATGTTTAAAATAAAATCAATAAATGTATAAAAATTATTGAATGAGAGTATTTATAACTATACTCATATTATATTCAACATATATCATGATGTATCCATTTTAAATAAAAAATTTATTTATATTAATTTAATATTTTAAGAGTTTCCATGGGTTCCCCTCCCCTTACCTATAAAGATATTCCCTCTCTTCTATAATACTCACACTTATAAAGCATTTTAGTTCAGAAAATATATGCCCAAAACCATTCCTAGAATCCATCCACATGTTCTTGAGGCCTCATTTTAGACAGAACACTCTTTTTTGAGGTGTTAAGGTGTTTTTCAAGGGTTATCAACCGAAGTTGAGGTATCATTTTCTTTAAGTATTTCAATTTTATTTGTTTTTACATTTCCTTTAAATATTATTATTACAAGATGAAATAATAAATCAAATATCCTTAATATATTGAGATATTATTATATTTATACCATTCCTTAAATTCATCTCTGCTTCAATCAAATGAGAAAGGAATTAATCATTCATGCGTACGTTTGAATTATCACCTCCATGGACTGATTTAGTTCATTTTCAATTACTGTATACCAATATTGGTTATAATCATGGAATTAACATTAATATTTTAAATTCATGAAATATTTATCATTTTAAAATAATAATATTTCATTTATGTTCTTACCCTCCACACCTATAAAAACAATAACGTCATTCGTGCGTACGTGAGAACTATCACCTCTGCGAAGCAATGCAAATTGTTTTTATTCACCACATCACTTGTATGGTATATATAAGTTTATTGAAATTATTATTATTCTGTTAATAATACCATGATTATTCTGGAAGGATAAATAATAATTACCTTATTTCCATAATGATCAATGAAAAATGAAATTGTTACTCATGCGTACGTATGACTTACCGTCTCCCTGAATACAATGTTGTTCATTTTTGATAACCATAATTAATGGTTTTATTTAAAAAGTATGATTAATATATAAATTTGATCATTATGTCTTGAATAATATTCTATAGATGATGAATATATGAACACATGTACTAGTGATATCAAAACCATGTTCATCATCGACTTAAGTACAAAATATCTACAAAACATCCTATATGAACTAAAATAATTATGTAATTTTTATATCATGGTAATAAGTGATATAAAATGAATAATTAAATTGAAAAATGTTCTAAATAAATTATAAATTTAAATAAGTTCATTATTGAAAAATAAAAAAATTTATGTGACTAGTCGAACTCAAGGTAAGAGACTTAATCTTAATCCCCTTTCATTGAGACATATTTTGATAACATAAACCACCTTCTTTTAAATTGTGTATAATCAAACCCTTTTAATTTTAATTTCATTTAATTATTTTCAAAATAAATATTTTTTATATGATGTATTTTACTAAATTACAAAAAGAATGTTTTTAACATATGTGGTGACAACGTCCTTTATGCTTTAGTGATCATTATTTGATATTTGGATTCCTCTACAAGATGTAATGTTTTTAAAAGAAAAATAAATACTATATACCATTTTCATGTATTTTTTTATTGAAAATGGTTTGAGAAATTATTGAATATTTCAATATCTTGTAATGATCTCTTATGATTATAATATGGAAATTTTATATTTCCTTTATGCTTGTTTTATGTCTTATGAGTATGTTATGGTTCTTGGGAATTATTTATGTATATAGGTGGTTCAGTTATAAGCCGAGGGTGGGTTAGCCCGTGATAGCTCTCCAATGAATTGGGTAATGATATAGAGTTAAAAAATAAGGATTTTCCTAAGATATTTTTGGAATATAATGTAATGGGTATTCCAAACGTAACTATAACAATTTCTCGCTAGGTAGCTGTGAAAGCTATAATGTAAGTATGATATAGATGCTTCAATTTTCCTTTTATGATTTATGATTTCTATGCATTTTTTCAGGATTCATAAGATTTCATGGGTTTATAAATATTCTTGGACTAACCTTTTCTTTCCTTATGTTATCCGTTACTGAGTTTTTTCCCTCATCCCAAGTTTTAAAAATGTTTTATAGGGTATAAGGATTAGTAAGAGAAAGGAAGAAGTTACGAATATTTTTATCAAGAAAACAAGTCATGTTTTATTTTTAAAAGGGATTCCTTTGGGGGAATAATGGATATTATTTTGGTAGTATCCTCTTGTATGATTATGGGATGATATGTATTAATATTTGCCTAGTTGTCTAAAACTCTAAACGTAAAAATATCTTTAATGTGAATTCTTAACTCAAATCATGATTATGTAATGTTTAAGGCTGGGTACTTATAGACTTCTTTAGGAAACATATTATGAATATTACAAAGAAAACAAAACCCAAATCAATATCATCCCAAAAACTCCGCCAAAATGAATATCTCAAGCTAAAGAAATGGTATTATAAATAAAAAAAATACAAAACCAACCCAAAATACTCCTAAAAAATCACAATTTCTACATCAATTTACAAAACAAACAACTTACAATAATACTTTCCAATGCCAAAGGCCACTTTTCAGAAACAAAAACCCACTCCATAAAATGAAACAAATTTAAAAAATCATTTTCCATTCAAAAACATTTTTGAAAAATCGAGCCAAACATTTTGTTTCAATTACTCACCCATGAAAGACGTGTATATGTTTTCATCCATTTACACTTACATCATCCACACAAAAGTTTCAACACAAACTTTCTATACATACCCACACACATGTTAATGTCCATAAAGAATACATAGGGAAACACTTACCATTTCATTATAAAACCCCAAAATTAACAAATTTTCAATCCAAAACAATTTATTTTAAAAACAATACTTTCCAATTTCAAAATCACTTTAAAGAAATCATTTCCATTTCAAAAATAAATTTTAGTTTTAAATCATACTTACATAAACCAAGATTAATATGAACACAACTCATGCCAAATGGATAGAGTGAAAAACTTATTGCCATGTCTAACCTGGTTACATGGTTAGTAGGCCATGCCCTAAATAAGCATCAATATCTAGGAGGAGATTTAACCATGTAATAAAACTCCACATGGGTGAATACTCCATGTGAGATCACGACATACCACCATCTCACCTCCATTTTTATTCCTAATCGAAAATAATCTAAAATCCAAAACAAAATCTCAAAACCCAAACTACCCTTGGGAAACTCAATGATCAGAATAAGAAAGAGTTTGCGATGCTCTTCCAGTACCTACCACTTGAGTCCTAATAGTATTAATGTATAATACACATAACACCTTAAATAAAAATTTTCCTCCTTTAATACCATTTTTCATGAACCTGGTTAGGGTTCCATCTATCCTAACACTCGACCCGATGTAAGACAAGGCCTGAAGGGCATTCCCAATCCCCAGAGGTTGGAAAATAGTGTCGGGCATCCAAGAAGTCACCATCGGAATGATTTTATTTCAATAAATAATGATCAAATAGATAAAATAAACAAAATGATCCTGAAAAAAAACATATCATAAATAAATTCTTAAACCGATCTAGATATAAATACAATTGTCCAAGGATAAAACAAAAAAAAAACTTTTGCAAACATGATCTCCATGTGACCTTATTGTCACCACTACCCATAAACCAACCTACTATGTGACAAGACTGAACCAAAATCCCGCACCTAAAAAACAACTTGGGACTACCGAAATCGAATGGTAAATGTATGGTGTCAGAATATAACATCTCAGCAGAAAACCAACATCGAATCCATTCATTTCCTTTCAAAAAACATCCCATCAATATATGTTTGAAAAATTCATTACAAAAAATAATATTTTAATCATTCTAAGGTAATAAACACAACCTTCCAAAATTTCCCTTTTTATAAATAAATATATGAAAAATTCATTTTTAAAAGATGTTTCATTCTCCACAATCCATTTTTAAACCAAAACCCAAGTACCGAATCTTAAACAAACAACCAAACAAGGATATATAAAATGCAAAGGGAACAAAAAAAGTAGGCAAAAGAAAAATATTGATCATATCCAAAATGTATTAGAAATGAGAATAACAAAAAAATTAGATAATAATGGGAACTTCCTTAACATTCCAAGAGAAATTCTTGTACGTAATCATATTAGACTCACCTACTAGCATATGATGCAGCTCCACAATCAATAACTAACAGGCCATTATAACTAACAATCTAGTGGTTCATCCTACCAAGACATATAAAGTCATTGGGGGGGGGGGTACCAATCCATCTAATAGGGATTGACAAGATACCATCACTCACCCTTGAAAAGATACAAAAAAATCCCATGATAGTAATATTAATAAATAGTGAAATGAGAGGTCTTCACACATGTGACTCACCTTTCTTGCCACCACCACACTTGCCTACCCCAATCAATGAAATGACCAATATGATAACCCACATCAGTAAATCCTCTAAAGGGGTTCCCATATTGTATAAATCTTTCACAATTTCTGATCGGGTTATCTCATCACATGATCTTTCAAACCATTTCTCAGAATATACTAACTTTCGAACGATTCATTTTTACTTCCAAAACCATGATTCAACACCAAAATATTATAATGTACCAACCAGGCCTTCAAAACTATCAAATAAAATATATTACAAAAAATGTTCCAAACCATTTCAAAAATCACATTAAACACAATTTTCATGTGCATGATTCCAAACAGTCCTTTAAGTTCCAAATCCAATTTTACTTCCAACACAATTTCCTAACTAGGATGAAAACACATAAATAAATAAAGATGGAAAATAATGTTTTATAAAATTTAGGATCCATAAATTTGTCAAAGTAACAACTGTTCCATAATTTAAAATATAATTTTAAATTAACTTCATGTCATTTAGAAACCATGAGACTATTTGTAAAGCATTAAAATTTGTAGATGTCAAGAAAGAGGAAGGATAAGTGTTTTGAAATATATGTTCTTAAGTTAAGGAAGGACATTATCATTTGTGTGCGCATCCATAATCACACCCCAAGCATATATGGATGTGACCACATCCAATGGAACTTTTTTTGAATACCAAATGTGAACACAAGATCCATATTTGAAAATATATGATTCACACTACCAACAACACAACAAACCACACAAAAGAACGTCACTAAAAATCTTAGTAGTTTCCACATTTAATGCTCAAATCAGAACCCAATCTCATTAAAAAACTGAAACAAGGTAAAAACCACCCCAAATAACCCATATTTTACTTTAAAATAACCCTTTAAATTTTATTAATCACATTATGTGCATACATTTCTAAGAAAAATGAAAGAAGCCCTTCAAAAGCCATTTTTTTTTTAAATTTTACCAACATGAATGTTCCACAATAAACTAACCAAATACATAAAAATCATGAAAAAATAACATATAAATCAATTGAAATCATATTATAATTAGATAGAATTGATCAAAAAAGAAATTAATAGAGACACCTACCATGACAGAGTACGAACACAATGAATCTTTAGGGGAAGGAGGATCCAAAACCGAGAAATAGTCTTATCACCATATCATAAAAGAAATTTAGTCACACATAATCCCTTACCATTAGGGTTTTATTAAAATATAAAACCCATTAATAGAGACTAGTATCTCAAGATATAAGGGATAAGTGAAGAGGAATATCTACTAAAACATATTGAAACATATACAGGGACCTTTAAGAAGAATTCATGGAGGTTTGGGAGAAATAGAGAGGGGTCTTGGAGAGACACATAGTGTGACTATGATTGAGTAGGGGAGGAAAACAAAAAATAGGTTTAAAAATATGGATAAGAAAATATAAGATTTCATGATTCTATGAATTTGGGTATCTTTCATGGTTTGGCCACATAATTTTCCAAAATATGCGCAAATCATGTAGTTTACACATTTGAAATGGAAAAAATTCACACATGGTAGCTACACAGTTTCCCAAACCATGAACAACCAATGCGACTTACTATTAGACCCCCCAAAAATATGAAAAATCACCTAGGATATGCCACATAGTTTCCCTTAATCATGCGAGACCTATGTGCCCCTTTCTGCCAGGCCCAAAATATCATTTTCAACCAAAATATAATAAATTATAACTTAGTTTAAACCTGATGTAACACCCCATGATTTCATAGTGTGTTATTTCTTTAAAATAATACAATAACTTGCACTACACGCAACACCGAGTTCAAGCACCCCATGACTTACCAAACAAGCCGTTCAAAAGAGGTTATGAATAGTATTAACTAAATTTTAAACTTTATATAATCCTTATAATTTTAGAATCCATATTATGAGTTTCTTAGACATAATACAAGAACAGATTCATTTTCAGTATTGCACTTTTATCAACTTTTAATAGTGAAACCTTTTTAAATACAATATTTTAAACTTTTTGACTAAATGGGGACATCAAAAAAATTTAAAATGAAACATCCCAAGCTTCCACGGTACGCTTTCCTTTGAATAATACAGTAGCGTGTGTTGTACGCAACTTCGAGTTCTAACACACCACAACCAAACAAACTAGCCGTTATGAATAGTAATACCTACTTTTTTGAAATTATATATATTTTATATTTTAGAATGGACTTCATTTTTGGATTCGGAATATCGAATTTAGCCTAAGGTGAAATTTTGGTACATTTTGGATAACTTTCATATTTTGATGAATAGTGAAAATTACTAAATTTTAATTAAAAACAACTTTTTTAATCAAAATAATTAATAGTGATAATTTATGAATTTGAGTGGTTTTAAAGTATATTTAGAATATATTTTTACCATTTAATATAATTTTGGTCGTTGGACATAATTTTACAATTAAACCGAACATAAACAAGTGTCAATCTTTTGATAGTTATTATCTCTTAAAAACACGCTTTTTGTTTTGACAGCGGAAATTAATTTTAAATTAATTTCTGCCACTTCTGTGTTTTGAATTTAGAAAAATGGATTCCATATTTGGAATCAGGATTTTTAAATTGTGTAAGTAGGTAACTTTTATTTTTAGACATTTTGAATAATTACTGCGGTAAATATTTTATTTACCATGGTTAAGGGTAAATCCGGTAAATAAGGATTAAAAAATAATATTATAATAATACTAAATTACCCTAAAATGTGTCTTAACCCTATTGGTTGATAAATGGTCGACCATGGGCATCTTTGGGTCGATTTTGGGACCCCATGGATCCACTTGTAAGTGATAATGACACTTTATTTTAATTAAGTTAAAATGAATACAAAAATGACACAAGCATATATCTTTTAGAAAACCAATTTTTACATAGGGTTATATATGTTGGATTTTAGATTATAAATATTAATTAGAAAGATAAAACGATTTAATACATAATTATATTTTATTTATAATTTTTAGACATTAAATAATATATTTTATTTATGACACAATGATGATGTAGTAATTACTAAAATAGTGAAATATTAAATTAATTGATATTATAAATACCCAAATAAATATAATATGAAACTTTTGATGATTTAAACTAATTTTCTAGGATAATATGATATATTAGGATTGATTTAATTTACTTTTTTCGAAGTAATAAATCTGTAATGAGTTTCAAAAAAATCAACAATTGAATAGTGTCAAAATTGACATAAAAGAGTTCTTAAAACAAATATTATATTATTAATTGATATTAAATTTCTCAAAATCTAAGGCTCGGCCAAGAGACTTATATCATGATAGGTTCATCATTAATGGACCACTTGGGGGTCTTTTGGATGTATATAGTAAGTTTATTAACCATATTATATAAAAATACAAAGAGACATTATAAAAGTGAAACTAATTAACTTAGAGTTAATACTTAAAGATAAGGTTAATATAAGTACCCAAACCTGTCTAAATTCTATTTGTTGAGTGGTTTGCGACCTATACCCACATTAACCTTTGAATAATCAACTTTTGAGCCATTATAAACCGAATATGAATTTATTATAAATTAATATTTCTAGCTTTTCCAAAGGTGCCCCTCACCCCTCTTATAAAAGGGCATCCCTCCTTCTCATTTTGTCACACCTTCAAAGCCTTATGGTTCGGCCAAAATCTGCCCAAATACTCTCCCAACTTCACTCACTAAAACTTAGAGGCCTTAGTTTTATCAGAAAGCCAACTTATAGAGCCCTTTTGGTCAAATCAAAAGGAAGGAACCGAAGAAGAGGTAATGATTTCACCACCCTTTTTCCAAGTTCCTTCTTCTTCCACTGCTTCTTAATTTGTTGTTACCATTCTAAGATAATAAATCCAGTATCATATATATACTGTGATGTTATTATAAATATGGTACACCCATATTCAGTATTCTATCCACCCTTTGAATAACATGTCACCATACGTGCGTACGTACGGCTTACCGTCTCCACGTCGTGGTGTAATTGTTATTCAATATGTTATTATTTGGATGGGTATAATAATGATGTTTAACTCATGTAAATAATAAATATAACCTTTTAGTGATTATTTATATATGATATACCATTAATTTATATATTATTTTAATATCAAAAGAATGATATTGTCGCTCGTGCGTACGTACGGACTACCGTCTCCACGAACGCGATGAGATTCATTCTCCATCATATCCATTCAAGTATAATTATCATTTTCTGATTTAAAAATGATGTTTAAGGACTTGATATCATTCTGGATATGAATAATATACAACCTACCCATTACAAACATGGCTTACGTAATAAAACATATAAAAGAAAATGAGTAAGTTAACACCCGAAACAACGATAATACTAAGACCTTATTAACAAAGCAAAGTTAAAAGATCATATATGATATGATATTAATATATATGATTCTTGTATAATTTAATAAAAATTATTTCAATATTATACAGGAGGTTAACCTACCCCAACCAAGTAAAAGTACAAGGTAAGGGATTTTCTTATCTCACATTCAATTCCGTGAGATTTCCATTATTCGCCACTAAATTATTGATAGTGGTGTATTGTGTACTGGCATTTGATATATATTATCATGATTATCTTTATATTCATGTTATTCTGTAAATAATTTGGTGGTTATTAACTTTTGGCCATACGACTCAGTTGATTAACGTGGTAAGGGGTTTATCATCTCACTCTTTATTTCCTTGAGATTCATGCCATATTTCCACTATTATCTTTTGTGTGGTGTATGTACTGCCCATAATTGTATTCTTTGTGTAATACACATTACCTTATGTGTATTTACATTTTAATTGTATTATACCTCTTTCATGGGTTGTATGTTTCATAATTTACCAAATTTATAAGGGTTTACTTCACAATCTCTTTAATATCCGAGGTTGTCTTTACGTAAGTATCTACAGGGACATATTTACTATCCATGTCCATATTTCATAAAAGAGTTTTCAAAGGGATTATTTCTAAGGGAAATTTTAAAAAAAACATCATTTTAAATTTTTTAAATATTTATTCTTCTAAATCATCCTCATTTATGTCCATGTTTTCAAAATGGGTTGTAAGGATTTATTTATATGAAAATGAATGTTTTAAAAGTGTTAATCCCATTCAAAAGTTTCAAAGTGGTATGGGACACTTTGATTCAAAAATGTATTTAAATGCCTTACTTTCTAAATTGTGTAACATTAAAATGTTTTCATGAAAAAGGGATATTTCTCTCAATAATTAAAAAAAACATTTTCATCTATGTCAACATCCTTTGATGGATGTTAAAATTATTTGAAGTTGATTTATTATGATATAGAACTTCCATATTGTAATGAAGTTTTGTGATATGTTTGACTGTAGATGTGTCATTTATATAGCATTCATAGTTTATGAGTAAAGTATTGACATTTCGTATGCTAGTTCCAATAAGATTTTTTATGTTATATTTCAACCTTTACTTCATATGAATGTGTTGGACAAGTATGTTCCAGGTTGGGGACTGGTTAAAGTAAGCCCTCTAGGTTGGGGACTGGTAAAAGTAAGCCCTCCAGGTTAGGGACTGGTAAAAGTAAGCCCTCCGGTTTGGTCTCCGGTTATTAGAGGCACTCCGGGTTGGTGTCCGGTTATTAGAGGCACTCCGGGTTGGTGTCCGGTTTTTAGAGGCACTCCGGGTTGGGTTACGGTTACAGTTACCCCCAAGGTCTTGGGACGAGGCCTTGAAAAGAAATTAAAGTTTAGCATTATGCATTCCATCATTATGAAAGTAGTTATTGATTTTGCATGTGATTATTCGATTAGTAGAATATCCATGTGAATAATTAAATGGAATTATTTCATTTTACTTTTTCCATACTATGTTGAAGTTAAAGTTTAAAAGGCTTTTGTTTTAGTAATGCATTGCCTTAGATGTTTATTCTTATTTTGAATGTTCCGCTATATTGTTATCCTTACTGGGCATTTGAGCTCACCCCTTTTCTATGTTTTATTTTCCCCAGGATCTGAAGAAGTAAGTTATGAATGACCTGCAGGGATATTATGAGGGGACAATAGTGTGGACTATGGAGACATTATGTTGTTGTAGTAGTTTTTCATTTTATGATGTAATGTAAAACTTATGAATATATCTAGTGTTTCCAAGGCTACTAAACCAATCGGTCTTTTGAGATTTGATCTTTCTTGTGATCATGCCAATGTTATGTAATAATGCACCGACTCTAGGTAACTGGGGTCGGGGTGTTACAGTTGGTATCAGAGGAAGTTTAGTACAAACCTTGGAAGCTAGATTTAGATAAACTCTGATTAGAGCACGTAGACCTAAGATGAACTTTGAGGATTAGTATAGAAGAACTTCCTAGAATTTTGGTATTGTAAAGATTTTGTGAGTTTTCCGAGCAATACATCCCTGTCTAGATACGAGCAGGTAGAGGCGGCTCTGGCACAGATGTACCTAGGGGTAAAACCCGAAAACACCGCTTTGAGCTAGACTCAAACGGGAACTGGTGCACGACAACGGGCCTTGCTGCACTCTTGGTTACGACACTCTCGGGGGATATGCTTAGGATAACTCTCATTTTCTTTACAAATCATTATGAAGGGTTTATGAGTATATACTTCCTCAAAGGAGACATTTTTATGATTATAGATTATATCCATAAAATATTTAATTTATGTTATGTGTTTTAAAAGTTTGGGATTAGGTATTGTTATTCATAAACTAATCTAGTGTATGCCAATGTTTAGAAATGGCGCCTAGTAGAAGGAATGAGAACTCCAGCAATGCACATGATACAAAGAGAAAGAAGGGTCATATATTTTATGGTCTTAAGCCAGAATTTACAAGAGAAATAGTCTCGCATGTATTATCATCATATGAAGAAATAATATCATGTGTTGATAAGAAAAGTAAAGAGTTTACTAATTCCTATGGCTTTGAAGGGAAGCAAGAGAAGAAAAGGGTGGAAGAGAGAAAGATAGATAAAGGGAAGAGGAAAAAGAAGAATTTTCCCATATGTGGTAACTGTGGAAAGAAACACCCTGGAACTTGCCTGAAAGGAATGGGAGTTTGTTATAAGTGTGGAGGAAAAGGGCACAAAGTACGTGACTGCAAGGGTAAGAAAATGGTTTCAAATGTACAATGCTTCATTTGCAAGGAGTTTGGACACTATGTGAACCTATGTCCCAATCATCAGAATATGCCGCAAGTGATGTTATTGGATAATAATCAAGTTATGATACTACCACCGATGAAGAGGAATGATTAGAGTTCTTATGTTGATTATGTCAATTGAGTGTTGTATCAACAATGTACTTGTCATAATAATTATGGAGTACATAAGGATTGTACTGCAATACTATTTCATTAAGGACTTGAGATTGTGTGGAACAGAGAAAGATGACTCAACAGCAGGATAAATTTTTGGAAAATATATGGTTGAGAGAATGATAAACCATAATATAGTTCTGATACCGAGTTAGTGATTTTGGAATAATACATGATTGTTTTGGATAAATTATATTGGATATTCTTGACTACCTTGGAACTGATTAATAATCTGTATATTCCATTATTGTTGGGGTTTAAAACATTTTTGGATTGATGAGGTATATCCAGCATTCTATATGGAATAAGGGAGCATGAATGTAATCAATAAGGAATATGGTAATTCAGGATGTTTCAGTGTATTAAAAGAATACATGATGAAGGTATTCATATGCTATTACGTGGTAAAAAGGATCTACATTATGTTTAACTTCCTTATAAATGTTGGAATATGAGTTTGGTCAGAAATATTTTGGATAAATTCTAGTTTGAGATTAATTTTGGATTGCCATAAAAGGACAACCCGGAGGTCGGGCAGCAACCCGTCGCGTCCGACAAGGCCGCGAAACTTGAACACGCAACCGAAGGATGGCAAGGGTGTATCACCTACCACTGGCCCAAGATATGTCCTGGATTAAATAATGTAGTTTTTTTTAAAAGATCTGGTAGATGAATTATAAATTTGTTTATTTTGGAACCCTGTACGAATAGTATAAATAGAATTTTTTTTACGAGTGAAAGATGAGTTTGTGGTAGAAATTTATTAATGGAAAAAACTCTAATTATAAAGTAAGTATATCTCCTTATGATCTTATCCAATCTCATAAATAAATTCCTCAACATTATGAAAAGGAACTTAGAACAAAAATGTTGTCCTAGATGGTACCTTAAATCATCACTAATTTATGGCTTTGGGATTGTTGGCCTTTTCATAGCCATGTTCTCTACCACTCTCCATCAGATAATTGATGGTTAGATTTCTCTTCCATATCCATATTTTCCTACATGGAACCCTAGTATGTGTTATTTTCGGTAATCTTCATACTTTCCACTCTTTATTTTAAATAGAGGCCTCATTAATTCATTTTTCGATGTGTAATTTCAACTAAGATATTTTGAAACGTCAAAAATGTGTTATCCTAATACCCTATGTTTTGTTGAACCGATGGTATTTTAAATCATCATAGATTGATGAGTTTAAGGACCTCAATTTTATACTTGTTTGTGATTGATGACCTCAATCACTACCTATAAATATTTACGTTTTTCCTCCAATTATATGTCTCTAATTGCCACCAATGTTCTCCTAATCGAGATCATAATTTGGTGGTGACCCTTTCATTTCTCATTTCCTCATATTAAGACTATATTTTAGTAACCCAATTTCTGATGTGGGTTTTCCCACAAATATATTTTTTATTTTCAACCTTTTATTTTCAAAGAACAATTTCAAATTGCGAGGACGCAATTTATTGAAGGAGGGTAGAATGTAACACCCCAAGATTTCATAGTGTGTTATTTCTTTAAAATAATACAATAACTTGCACTACACGCAACACCGAGTTCAAGCACCCCATGACTTACCAAACAAGCCGTTCAAAAGAGGTTATGAATAGTATTAACTAATTTTTAAACTTTATATAATCCTTATAATTTTAGAATCCATATTATGAGTTTCTTAGACATAATACAAGAACATATTCATTTTCAGTATTGCACTTTTATCAACTTTTAATAGTGAAACCTTTTTAAATACAATATTTTAAACTTTTTGAATAAATGGGGACATCATAAAAATTTAAAATGAAACATCCCAAGCTTCCACGGTACGCTTTCCTTTGAATAATACAGTAGCGTGTGTTGTACGCAACTTCGAGTTCTAACACACCACAACCAAAAAAACTAGCCGTTATGAATAGTAATACCTAATTTTTTGAAATTATATATATTTTATATTTTAGAATGGACTTCATTTTTGGATTAAGAATATTGAATTTAGCCTAAGGTGAAATTTTGGTACATTTCGGATAACTTTCATATTTTGATGAATAGTGAAAATTACTAAATTTTAATTAAAAACAACTTTTTTAATCAAAATAATTAATAGTGATAAATTATGAATTTGAGTGGTTTTAAAGTATATTTAGAATATATTTTTACCATTTAATATAATTTTGGTCATTGGATATAATTTTACAATTAAACCGAACATAAACAAGTGTCAATCTTTTGATAGTTATTATCTCTTAAAAACACGCTTTTTGTTTTGACAGCGGGAATTAATTTTAAATTAATTTCTGCCACTTATGTGTTTTGAATTTAGAAAAATGGATTCCATATTTGGAATCAGGATGTTCAAATTGTGTAAATAGGTAACTTTTATTTTTAGACATTTTGAATAATTACTGCGGTAAATATTTTATTTACCATGGTTAAGGGTAAATCCGGTAAATAAGGGTTAACAAATAATATTATAATAATACTAAATTACCCTAAAACGTGTCTTAACCATATTGGTTGATACATGGTCGACCATGGGCATCTTTGGGTCGATTTTGGGACCCCATGGATCCACTTGTAAGTGATAATGACACTTTATTTTAATTAAGTTATAATGAATACAAAAATGACACAAGCATATATCTTTTAGAAACAAAATTTTTACATAGGGTTATATATGTTGGATTTTAGATTATAAATATTAATTAGAAATATAATAATATTTCCTACATAATTATATTTTATTTATAATTTTTAGACATTAAATAATTTATTTTATTTATGACACAATGATGATGCAGTAATTACTAAAATAGTGAAATATTAAATTAATTGATATTATAAATACCCAAATAAATATAATATGAAACTTTTAATGAATTAAACTAATTTTCTAGGATAATATGATATATTAGGATTGATTTAATTTAATTTTTTCGAAGTAATCAATCTGTTATGAGTTTCCAAAAAATCAACAATTGAATAGTGTCAAAATTGACATAAAAGAGTTCTTAAAACAAATATTATATTATTAATTGATATTAAATTCCTAAAAATCTAAGGTTCGGCCAAGAGACTTATATCATGATAGGTTCATCATTAATGGACCACTTGGGGGTCTTTTGGATGTATATAGTAAGTTTATTAACCATATTATATAAAAATACAAAGAGACATTGTAAAAGTGAAACTAATTAACTTAGAGTTAATACTTAAAGATAAGGTTAATATAAGTACCCAAACCTGTCTAAATTCTATTGGTTGAGTGGTTTTCGACCTATAACCACATTAACCTTTGAATAATAAACTTTGGAGCCATTAGAAACCGAATATGAATTTATTATAAATTAATATTTCTATCTTTTCCAAAGGTTCCCCTCACCCCTCTTATAAAAGGGCACTCCTCCTTCTCATTTTGTCACACCTTAAAAGCCTTATGGTTCGGCCAAACTCTGCCCAAATACTCTCCCAACTTCCCTCACTAAAACTTAGAGGCCTTAGTTTGATCAGAAAGCCAACCTATGGAGCCCTTTTGGTCAAATCAAAAGGAAGGAACCGAAGAAGAGGTAATGATTTCACCACCCTTTTTCCAAGTTCCTTCTTCTTCCACTTCTTCTTAATTTGTTGTTACCATTCTAAGATAATAACTCCAGTATCATATATATACTGTGATGTTATTATAAATATGGTACACCCATATTCAGTATTCTATCCACCCTTTGAATAACATGTCACCATACGTGCGTACGTACGGCTTACCGTCTCCACGTCGTGGTGTAATTGTTATTCAATATGTTATTATTTGGATGGGTATAATAATGATGTGTAACTCATGTAAATAATAAATATAACATGTTAGTGATTATGTATATATGATATACCATTAATTTATATATTATTTTAATATCAAAAGAATGATATTGTCGCTCGTGCGTACGTACGGACTACCGTCTCCACGAACGCGATGAGATTCATTCTCCATCATATCCATTCAAGTATAATTATCATTTTCTGATTTAAAAATGATGTTTAAGGACTTGATATCATTCTGGATATGAATAATATACAACCTACCCATTACAAACATGGCTTACGTAATAAAACATATAAAAGAAAATGAGTAAGTTAACACCCGAAACAACGATAATACTTGGACATTATTAACAAAGCAAAGTTAAAAGATCATATATGATATGATATTAATATATATGATTCTTGTATAATTTAATAACAATTATTTAAATATTATACAGGAGGTTAACCTACCCCAACCAAGTAAAAGTACAAGGTAAGGGATTTTCTTATCTCACATTCAATTCCGTGAGATTTCCATTATTCGCCACTAAATTATTGAAAGTGGTGTATTGTGTACTGGAATTTGATATATATTATCATGATTATCTTTATATTCATGTTATTCTGTAAATAATTTGGTGGTTATTAACTTTTTGCCATACGACTCAGTTGATTAACGTGGTAAGGGGTTTTCATCTCACTCTTTATTTCCGTGAGATTCATGCCATATTTCCACTATTATCTTTTATGTGGTGTATGTACTGCCCATAATTGTATTGTTTGTGTAATACTCATTAACTTATGTGTATTTACATTTTAATTGTATGATACCTCTTTCATGGGTTGTATGTTTAACAAGTTACCAAATTGATAAGGGTTTACTTCACAATCTCTTTAATATCCGAGGTTGTCTTTACGTAAGTATCTACAGGGACATATTACTATCCATGTCCATATTTCATAAAAGAGTTTTCAAAGGGATTATTTCTAAGGGAAATTTTACTAAAACATCATTTTAAATGTTTTAAATATTTATTCTTCTAAATCATCCTCATTTATGTCTATGTTTTCAAAATGGTTTGTAAGCATTTATTTATATGAAAATGAATGTTTTAAAAGTGTTAATCCCATTCAAAAGTTTCAAAGTGGTATGGGACACTTTGATTCAAAAATGTATTTAAATGCCTTAATTTCTAATTTGTGTAGCATTAAAATGTTTTCATGAAAAAGGTATATTTCTCTCAATAATTAAAAAAAACATTTTCATCTATGTCAACATCCTTTGATGGATGTTAAAATTATTCGAAGTTGATTTATTATGATATAAAACTTCCATATTGTAATGAAGTTTTGTGATATGTTTGACTGTAGATGTTTCATTTATATAGCATTCATGGTTTATGAGTAAAGTATTGACATTTCGTATGCTAGTTCCAATAAGATTGTTTATGTTATATTTCAACCTTTACTTCATATGAATGTGTTGGACAAGTATGTTCCAGGTTGGGGACTGGTTAAAGTAATCCCTCCAGGTTGGGGACTGGTAAAATTAAGCCCTCCAGGTTAGGGACTGGTAAAAGTAAGACCTCCGGTTTGGTCTCCGGTTATTAGAGGCACTCCGGGTTGGTGTCCGGTTATTAGAGGCACTCCGGGTTGGTGTCCGGTTATTAGAGGCACTCCGGGTTGGGTTCCGGTTACAGTTAGCCCCAAGGTCTTGGGACGAGGCCTTGAAAAGAATTTAAAGTTTAGCATTATGCATTCCATCATTATGAAATTAGTTATTGATTTTGCATGTGATTATTCGATTAGTAGAATATCCATGTGAATAAGTAAATGACATTATTTCATTTTACTTTTGCCATACTATGTTGAAGTTCAAGTTTAAAAGGCTATTGTTTTAGTAATGAATTGCCTTAAATGTTTATGCTTATTTTGAATGTTCCGCTATATTGTTATCCTTACTGGGCATTTGAGCTCACCCCTTTTCTATGTTTTATTTTCCCCAGGATGTGAAGAAGTAAGTTATGAATGGCCTGCATGGATATTATGAGGGGACAATAGTGTGGACTATGGAGACATTATGTTGTTGTAGTAGTTTTTCATTTTATGATGTAATGTAAAACTTATGAATATATCTAGTGTTTCTAAGGCTACTAAACCAATCGGTCTTTCGAGATTTGATCTTTTTTGTGATCATGCCAATGTTATGTAATAATGCACCGACTCTAGGTAAATGGGGTCGGGGTGTTACACCTGAACCCCAAAAAAGGATCCAAATGCAATAAATTAATAAAATAAGGGGATTTAAAAGTTTAGGGCATGAAATTACTTAAAGTATTTATAATTAATTTAACTATTTTATTCAAAATACAAATAAATATGAAAAATTTTATTCTATCAATACCTGGGTTATAATATTTGGGAACTCTTATGAAATTGTATATGTTTGTTCATTTGATATTACACATCCTTGTTTCATGGAAAAGGGATAAATACTATTGTGAAATATTATTTTTTATAATATATTTCTCCCATTCTCATTTTCTCTAATTATCTAACACTTGGTGACATGTTGATAAATTTCCCCTTAATAAGCATTTGATCTCACCCCTTTCTTAGGTTTCCCTTCCTTAGTATATAGAGACGAGTATAACTTATGAGAGTTCTATAAATTGGTTGAGTGTGGTTTTATTATGAATAAATTCTTACAATTATCATAAAATACATTTCTTATATAGAAAACCCTCATAGACACCAAACATTCCATTCTGTGGATAATGTGATTACTATGAGATGTATTGTTTAAAATATTTAAATATGTGTAAGTTTAGTTTGAGATATCCAAATTTTTATAAAATCCAGTTGTTAAATTAGGTTTTTTTATAAACATACCAAGGAGGGTGGGTTTGGGGAACCTCAGTTGGTATCAGAACATGGTTACTTTATTTTTGAGCATTAATAGAGTTATTTTTAGGGATTATAATTTGAGAACCTTAGTTAAAAGTATACAGATAACTCTATTAAAAGGTTTAATTGTAGAATAATTTTTAGGATTGAGTTTTCAAATTCATAAGTTCATTATATTGATTTTATTTTATAGTTATAAAACCATTTTTAATTTATTATTTAGTTGGTTATAAGATCATGAAAATGAATTTGTTTAAGGTATGTTTCATGAAAATCCTGCGAATTATATCCAAAAAAGTGGAAAATTTGATATAGAGGGTTGTAACTCTCAATATATGACAATTATATTGGAAAATATGAGTTTCTATTCTTATTCATGACTATGAGGTTGATATATCATTAGAAATTAAATCTTGAGTCATGTCCATCTTATAGACACCCTTAATTTCTCTCGTTACTGAGTAATAGTTAAAATTACAAGGACATAATTCATTTAAGGTGGTATAATGTAACACCCCAATAATTTATTATATATTTTTATTTAATTAAAATATTATGTTTAATAGCTGTCTCTATGCACAACACCAATATAGAAAAACCCCAACATAATTATAATTTATAAATTCAAACATTATAATATATCTATAAAGTTGGAAGGTATAAATAGACGTAACCTAATTATAAAAAATGTTAAGGAAGAAATAGGGTCATTTTTAATATCAATGCATTGATAATATTCAATTATTGTAGATAAAAAACTAATAATACCATTTCATGATTAATAATATATAATTATAAAAACATCATTTCTAGTTATAATGTATTTTTATTTTACGAAACTAAATATTTTATGTTTTAAGGACTATAAAATTTATTATTGATAAGAATAATATATAAACAATAATTTTATTAGTAATTTATATGAAATAAGAATAAGTATAGTAAATATTACTAAAATTTATCTTCCTATGAAAAACGTTTTCATTATATTTTTATATTTTTATTTAAAAGTTTAAGTCATAAATATTATAATTTTAATATTAAAAAATAAACATAATGTTTATATTTATTATAGAAAAATTAACTTGAGATGAATTTTTGACATTTTTATGAAATGGTTGAGTTTTGGGTGAATAATGGAAAATATCGATTTTGAAAATACGACCTTTTTTATGACATTTACACAATATAAGAATGATTTGATATTTTATAAAACCCATTGTATTTTTAAAATATATATTTATAAATTAAAATTTACCATTTAAAAATATGAATTTGAATTTATAAGACTTTGGTTTAATATTTTTGAAACTTAAGCAATATTTTACTCTATTAAATTCTATTTTTAATATATTTTTTAATTAAATATCAAAAATGTGTAATTTTAAAATGACATAACTATTTTTTTGGTTAATAATAATAAATTTAATTTCATATAAATAAACTATATTTATTATTTTATCCTAATTATAAAATTTAACCCTAAAAATACACTTATTCTAAAAATAGTTTTTACAAGTTAAGTGTGATAATATTAAAATTAAATTTATTAGTTGAAAATTAGGGTCAAATTACATAATAATTCCGATTTTAGTTTGAGGCATTAAAATTAAATTTCTTAGTTGAAAATTAGTTCCCACAGTAAAAATAATAAATAGTAAAATTAGAACCTAATAGTAAATGAATTAATTTTTTTAATTTTTTTTGAAAATATAGTGTTTAGGATTTATAGAAAATATTTATTCCATTTTTTCCATTACTAGATCCAATTTTATTTTGAATAATTACTTTACATTTTGTATTATTACAAAAAATAAAACCCGTTTCTCTTATAAATGTAGACATCACCACCCCACTTACACTCACAATAAAATCCTCTTGGATTAGATTGAAATATCCCCAAATAACTCTAAAAAATCATATAAAACTCATAGATGTTTTCTTCCTATCAAACTACCAACTTGGAAAGCCTTAATCAAGATTTAAAAATATATTTTCCATGGGGTAATGTAAAATTGAAAATTACATTGTTTTCTTTCCTTTTACTTAATTTATTCTTATAAACACTATGAATATAATATATAACTATTTTAATAATTTAATAAGTATCCTAATTTTACTAAAATGTGATTGTGTTTATGGAATAACCATTTTCTACCTTCCTTCTAACCCTTTAAAAAATGAAAATGTCGCTTATGTTATGTACAAACTGCCCCCACCATAAGAGAAGTGATCCATTTTTCATATCCAACTAACATAGACTGTCAAATGATGGTATTTAAGGACTAAATATGATATTTATAACATTATTAAAACTCTGAAATTATAAAAAATACCATATCACCCTCACATTTTATAGAAATGAACACATCACTCTTGCGTACGTGTAGACTACCATGTCCACAAAAATGATGTATTTATATTTTCTTATAGTATTTTATTCGTTATAAAAATATCTTAAAATATGATACACCAATTTGAAAATATAAAAATTATATGATTATGTTTTTTTAATAATTATATTATCCCAAAATAATTAGTTTCATAACTATACTCACCTGTAGATTACAGTTTGTTCTTATTTGGGTGTGTTTAACCACTTAAAAGTAACATTCTATATAATCGATCATGGAAGACAATAGAAAATTAAATACTAATTTGATTATAAATTAATGAAAAGTAATTTCTTTTTTATTATTATAGAAATTTTATATTAATATATACCTTTATATTAATGTACCACCCTTTTGTTGGTTAACAATTATGAAAACAAGCTTATCGACAAATTTGATATAAAAAATTATAATTTAAATACTTATGATATTAAATTATAAAATTACGATTCATTTTAAAAAAATACTAAATTACTTATAATTATTTCTAAATTACATAATTTTTATAAATAAAAAAGAATCAACACTGACATTATGAAAAAAATACTAAACAAAGTATCAAAGGTAATAATATATGATGATGAAAATAAAATTTAATTAAATTATATTTTTATAATAAATTATAATAAATTAATTTTATAGTAATTAATTTTTCTCTAAAATAGAAGATTGATATCATTTTTTTGTTATAAAATGAGGTTAATGAAGGTTCGGCTAATCAGATTTAAAAGCAAGGGTGTTTCGTCTCAATTTTCTTTCTTTAAGACATGTTTTGTTTTTTGCAGGTAATTTTTTTAAAATGGTGTGTATACTAACTATTGGATATATAATATCATTTATTAAATTTTATTTATTTTATTCAAATTTCAGTTACAGGCTCCCACTTTCAAGGGTTTTTATATAATGATAATATATGTATTTTTATCAATTTATTCATGAAATTAAAGTTAATTAAAAATAAATATTACATTATACCTTTCATTGGTTTTAATTTCAAAGATAATTTTTTAAGGATTTTGTTTACTCAAGCCCCATTTTTTCGACATAAAATGTTTCATGTTGAACTTATAAATTATATAATTTGTTTCTTCAACCCTAAGATTTTATATTTATATTTTTCTATATAATTTTTGAAAATTGAAATTTTTATTCCAATATATATTCTTAATGAATTTATTCACACAAAAAAATTACAATTTTAATAATAATTTGCTTTAAATTTATTGATTATTTCCATTCCTTGTAAATATTTTTTTCCAGAGAATCTTAACTTTGTTAGGAACCTGATTTTGTTTTATCTCATTTGACATTCATATTTAACTTTACCACATTTTAAAACGATGTTTTATTACCCTTTTTTATGATGTGGGTTTTCAATAAAGTCATTTCTAAATATTAAAATAAGGTTATCCATACTTTCATAATCAAATATTTCATATTCCAATCCAAATTTCCTTAAAAAAGAATTTATATCATTTTTAAAGATTCATTATTGAATATTATTTTTAAAGTAATGTATTAAAAAATGTTTTCACATTATCTTTATCAATATTTTATATATTTTTATTAGCTCCACTGCTGATGGTTTTTTTAAATGTATTTTTTTTCAAAATATTTTCACTTCACATTTTTATAACCTTTAAACTTTTTAAGGTATCCATTATATAATTTTTATACACATATTTTTCCAAAAAAATTTCAGTTTACATATTGGAATAATTAATGTATTTTTCAAGGACTGCTAATTTATTATTCCTTCTAAATGATGATTTTGAAAATTCATTCTTCTAAATTTCTCAAAAGTGATCTTTTTGAAAGTATTGTATATATTTTGGGATAATGTTAATATATGTATTATAAATAATTATTCATGATTTAATTATATTTTAATTTTTTACTCTAAATGATCTAGATCTTATGGATTTATGTTTAATTAATAACATTTTTATTTCCTATATGAAAATATCCTTTTTGGGTGTATAATCTTTAGGAATCAACTGATCCAATTTTGATATCACATTATTAAATACAATTCATAAATGATATGAAACCCATTTTTTCCTCGTATTTTCATTATATGATGAATATTTAATGTTTCGTATCTTATGTCACACATATGTAAGTTTGATTATGGGTGGGTTCCTATGTCTTCCTACAATGAATTGGTTATGTTTTTATATCTAATGATATAATAAGGTTATATATGGAGATGATCATGTTATGGTTTGTTCACATGATAGTTCATCGATGAGATCACATGATGTTTTTTTACATGATGGTGAATAGAGATAGTCACCTCTATATTTTTTTCACATGATGGTAACTGAAGATGATAACAAATATTTTTGTTCAGATGATGACGTGTGGACATGATCACCTGTTTTTTTGTTCACAAGATTGTGCATGGACATGATCAAAATTTTATTTATTTAAAATATCATGCATGGACCTAATTTATCTTAAAATTTTTCAAAATTTCATGATTTATTATACTTTTTTATAGTATTTAACTCTACGTTATATACTTACGTTATTCCCCTTGGATCATGATTGTTACCTCATGTTTTCTCAATCTTATCACATGGAACATGTTTGTTCATTTGAGATTATATATCCTTTTATCATGACATATAAATAACTCTTATTGTTCAATTTTATTTTTAATAATATATTTCTACCCTTACCATTTTTTTATTATGATCCATCCCTTGATGATATATTCATAAGTTTTCCTTAAATAAAATTTTGAGCTCACATCGTTTTTATGTTTCCCTTTCCCAGGTTATAAAGACGATTATATTTTATGAGAGGTGTTGAAGGGTGTCTGGTGTTGTTAAATTATGGAGAAATATAGAGTATAATTTTTCTATATTATGGATAAATTTTCACATGTATTGTAAAATTAGTTATGCTTCCAATCCTTAAAGATTCTAATCCTTTTTTTCTTTGGATTGTGTGATTATTTTGAGATGTAATGTTTAAATTATCGTAATATATTTATTTATATTTTATAATATCTCTCTTGTTATTGAATCTAGTTTAAAAATTAAGTGATTTTAACCTTGAACTAGTGAGTGTGGGTCTTGGGTACCTTATAGAAGTTTCTGGATTACATATTGTTTTTCTATTTATCATTATGTTGTTAATATATTTATCATTAATATTGATAAAACAAATATCCATAATCTAAAAATTATGTTATCCATGTATTTATGTATAAAATAATTTGAAAAAACTCAATAAATTTTGGAGAAGTAGTTCATCCACATTTAGTAGATGATAAATTTGTAACTACCTCATAATAAGTATATTAAATATATTTTAGGATAATTTAACATCATTTGATAAAAATCCATGAACATTTATCAACGTTGTAATTTTAAATTGATAAAAGTTTAAGTACCATATAAAATATATATTTAGGTGATGGAGATAATTCCATACTCTTTGATGGGTTGATTTTTGATGTATTTTATAGTGTTTAAGGGGACATAAATTTCCCATATAGTGTAAATAAGGATCCAATTTCTCTCTATTAATTAGAAATAATAATTATATTTATCGACTGAGTTTTGAGGCATCTTAATGATACGTTGATGTTATGAGTGTTATATGAGGGAGTTTTTCCACTATTGGAGGGTTATATAGATATCGATATTAATTGAGATCCAGATAACCAGATTTATACAATATAATTTATCTATAATTTATTTAAGGAATTAAAATCATGGCAAAAATGTTTGTTGAAGTGTGTTGGTTTTTTAAAAATCCAAATAAATGCATTTCTATTATGAAAATTATAAGGACCATTTGTTTTATTATTATAGTTAAATTTATTTAGACTTGATAAAATCCTATTACAATTTCTGAATAAAAGAATTTTATGTTTTTTATCATTTTTTATACATGGTGATGGATGAAAAATTGATGAGTCTAATTTATATCTACATAAAATAAAATTAAGAAGATGTCATGATAAGAGTTGAAAATTTTTATAGGTTATAAATTTGATAAAATTTCCCTTGTATTTAGTTGAAATGTGATAATTTATGATGTATACTTTATTTTTTTGTGGTATATCAATTAATGGAAAAAATGTTTGAATTTTTTTTCATATGAGAGCCTATTTTGGCTGCAATTTGTAATTATTCACCATATTGAGTAATTATTAAAGGAATATATTAATTATTCACCAACAATAAATTTTTTGTGGATAAAAAGAATTTTAATTTCATTTTTTCCTCTTCCTCCTTTATATATATAATTCATATAATAACGCTAATTTTTATTACATAATTAAACATGATTTATTATATAAACTGTTCACTTGATACAACATTGAATATCGGGAGGTATAGTGTATTTGGGGATTATGAACATTACATAACAACATAAAACATAAAAAATAAAAAATAAAACACAAAATATATTTATTGAAAACTTTATTTACATAACCACGAAATACTTTTGTACTTAACATTGCATGGGGTAACCGGAGGAAATATATAGAAAAATTGTGAGCTATAAATACTTGTAAGTGAGTAAACAATGTATAAAATGAAGAATACAATACATGTTAGGATATAGGCATATCAAGGGAGCATAAAAGAAACATGAACATAAAGGCATGATATAACATTATTATCATAACATGGGAATGTGGCAACAAAACTTAACATGGAATTAGTATGACCCAAGGTTAATTGCACATGGAGCCTGAGTAAAACCTCATTGAACTTGAATTATCATGAGTAAATAATCATTTCACTTTAATTATCATGAATAAATCCTCATTGTACTTCACGTATCAGGATACTAATCTTTACCCAATGCATTGGAGCGCTGTCAGGGCACACCCCTCTTAAGCATTTCATTTCATACATAAGTGTGCCACATGGATCATATAACAAGGGTTCATTAAACATCATCATTTATTCCATGATAAATAAATGTGGAATTAATATATGAAAATATATAACAAATAGATAAATGTTCATAAAGGTGAATACCCATGATAGAAAATTGGGCATGGTATTCACTACACAATAACTTTGGATTTGAAAATCGCTCTGCAATTTCGACAGCACAATGATGTGACATAAGAATTCATAAAAATGGTTAATGAGAGATAAAGGGATGTGTCATCATATGTAAATTAAATGGAAAGTAAGGGGGTCATATAGTTACATATTGAAACATATATAATGGAATTTAGTTTCATAATACAAAAGAATTGCTTGAATGTAAATGAGAAGAGAGAAATTCCTTACAAAATTTCAGCATGGTAACAAGTGTACATGGAAGGAATTAATGAGATAGAAATAGGTTTATTGTTAATAAAAAATTATGAGGGAATTATGGTGATGGTGAGAAATCATACCCCAACATTTGTAAATGAAATTAAGAGGGCATAATAAAATAAAGAAAGTTGAAAAAAATGAGAAAGAAAGAAAATCGCTTACTTGGAAGTGTGGCCCCAAAGGCTTGGGAGAGGAATATTGGGAGCTTGGGAACCTTGGGATTATTATAGAGAGAGGAGGTAAGGGGTTTTCCATTCTAAAAAGTCTTTTATTAAAGAGTAAGTGAGATATAAGATGGGTTTATATAGAAAAAGTGAATGGATTATTTATTATTTAGATTTTGGTCCTTACACATTAAACTAATCAAAATCAAAAACCAACCCATGGTTTTTAGACATGGGTTTTTTCCAAATGGGATTGGAAAATAATATTTTATAAGGAAAATTACCGAACATCTTAAAATATTAGGCTTGCCTAGGTAGAGGTGAGTCACACGCTCATGGAAATCAATTTAAAAAGCTAAAAAATTTTATAAGTCAGGAAGGGTCCACTAAATCTTTTTGAAATAAATCAGAAAAACCTAAAATCACATTATTTTATTGATACAAAATATATTGTCAGAAAATAATGTTTATAGTATTTTATTACATCACTATTGGGCCATTATGATGTCATAAAACACATTATATATTTAAATGGTATTTTATTTTTACCCAAATATTTGACTCTTAGAAAATAATGATAAATTTACCATTTTATAATTTAGACATCTTGATTCCAAAAAAAATATCAATTTTATCCATTTTTTTAAATATGTGAATTTTCACTTTTAATATAAAAAATGACATTTATCTAAAATTCATGGGTTTTGACAAAAACAATTTTCCAAACCTTAATAAAAATTAAAATTGTACTAAAAAAATTATACGATAATTTATAATTAATAAAAATTAATTTATTAATAATAAAATTTTATTAAAGTATTATTTAATTGAAAAAACCATTAATCAATAAAAATGGATTTCTTAGGTGAATATTAATTAAAAATACTATTTATGCTTTAAAAAAAATTTACAAAGTAAGAATAAAAAAATGGATGTATATTATTAATTATATACAAAAATAATGCACATAATCATAGTGCTAAGGTCTTGTTACATAAACCCTTATAACACCTCTATATAGTCGACAGGTAAGGTGTGCGATGGTGAAAGACTCTTGGGGTGGATCAGAGAACATTGCTCGGGTGGTAATCTCTATCAACTTCCACTTCTCCCATAGGTTGTTCCATTAGAGATTAACGTGATGAAGCTAGGCTGGGGCTTATTCAAGAGTGAAGTACAATGATGCCACCTCCTTTATGAGCTACAACAAATGGGCTTCATACCGGGAATGACTACTCGATGAGGCTATCACTTCCTTTTTTGGAGTAAATCGGATTTGTTAAAGCCCTATATTTATTATATTCATGTGATCAATGTTCAAAGAATATATTAGAAACAATAACAATTATAAATGGTATTTTGAAATCCAAAAAAATAAATCCAAGGAAGTGAATATGTTTTATATAACTATTTTACATAATAATACATTTAATTTAATCAAGAGGAATTTTCATTAATAAAAGTTTGGGTAGTTACAATTTTTCCACTTAAGAAATTTCGACCTCGAAATTTCCTTTTCCCACTATAAAATAGATGTGGGTAACCCTACTTCATCACTTCCTTCGATTCCCACATTGTCTTTTCGAACTTGTGGTTTTTACACAACACCTTGACAAGGGGTATTGTCTTATTTCATAGAAATTTTTTCCCTATGATCTATGATCTTCAGTAGCTTCTCTTTATATGAGAGGTCATTCTACAATGGCACCAGTTTTTCATTAAGTACATGCGATGGGTTGGGTATGTAATTCCTCAAGAGTGATACATGGAATACCTCATGTACTTGAGATAGGTTCGGGGGGAGTTATGGATGATATGACACTGCTTTAATGTGATCAAGAATCTCAAAAGGGCCTATATACCTTGGAATAAGCCTTCCATTCTTTCCAAATCTCATAACCCTCTTCCACAGTGATATGCAGAGGAATACCATATATCTAACATAAAACTCTAGGACTCATAGAAGATTATCAGTGTAGCTCTTTTGTCAAATATGTGCAGCTTTAATGTGCTACTAGATGGTCTTAGCCTTCTCCACTCTTTATTTGAACATTTCTGCACCTTGGAGTTTTCTCTCCCCAACTTCATCCCAACATTCCAGTGTTTTGCACCTCTTCCCATACAAGGCTTCATATGGAGCCATTTGGATGCTTATATGGAAACTGTTTGTAACATCCCAAGTAAGTAATGAATAATAGACATTTTTATCTATGTCTATTAATGAATAAGATAGTGTTTTAGAGGCTTAAAATGAGAATAAATCCCATCTTAATCATGGAATACAAAAATATTTTTAAAAGATTGTTTTACTGCCTTTTGATGGAAAACCATTTTTAAATCAAACTTTTGACAATTTTATAAGATCTATTTGTCGAAATAAACTTATTCTTTATGATTGGGACATTGAAATTTACTTTTGGTAAATTTTTTGTATTTTTCCGATAAAGTTCATTTTTTTTAATGAATAGTGAAAAAATGTTGTATTTTAATTCAAAACCACTTTTTACTCTAATTTATTTATATTATTAGATTATCTTATGAATTGGTTTTAAAGTTCAATTAGAATATATTTTTACCATTTAATCCAATAGTGTTCGTTGGAATTAATTTCTCTTTGAAATTGGACTTAAACTAGTGTCAATATTTTGATACTTATTCTTTCATAAAAACATGCTATTTGCTCGGACAGTGGGATTTAATTATTAAATTAATTAATTCAACTTATATGTTTTGAATTATATAAAAAATACATCATTTTTGAATCCATAATATCAAATATATCTTAGGGTGAAGTTTTTTTATTTTTCTGAAAAACTTCAATTTTTGATGAATAGTGAAACCACTAAGTGGTACTTATAAAAACTGATTTTCTGTTTAAATGAAATTTTACCACCTCTGTGTTTTGAATTTCAAAAATCCAACATACATGGTTTTCATTAATAAGTAAAATGTGGTTCAATGGGATTAAAATAATTTTTTTGGTGAATAGTAACTTTTAAGTTTTTAATCGTGATTAGAGGCAATTAGTGCAATTAAAGGAAAAAATGATATTGTAATAAAATGAAAATGCCTAGAAACATGTCCTAGCCTTATTGTATGTGTCATGGCCAACCAAGAAAACCCAAGGGTCTATTTTTGGAACCCCATGGATCCACTTGGGTAAGATAAAGACATTAATACCATTTATTTAAAGTAAAAGTGAAAATGTCACAAACATGAGTTGTTTTACTAAAATAATTTTTCTATGGGGTTATACAAGTCATATATTTGACTATAAATATTAATTATAAAGATAAAAATATTTCCTACATCATGATATTTTTTTATAATTTTAAGAAATTAAATAAATTAAATTATTTATGACACCATGATGATGCAGCGATTACCTCATTATTTAACGATTTAAATAAAATGAAAAGATATTGTAAAATCTAAGACATAAGCATGTCAAAAACCTATTGGATGGGTGGATTTCAAAATATTATAACCTTATCCTCGAAATATATAATTTTGGGACCTTTTTAATTCGAAAATCATTTTATAATAAAGTAACCTTTTATAACTTTCCAAGAGTGCCCCTCCTCTCCTCTTATAAAAGGCCCCACCTCTACCACCTTACCCACAACTCTCAAGCCTTTGGCTGGGACAAAACCTGTCCATTTTATCTCTCCACATCCATCTCTTACTCTTTGAAGCATCACTTTGGGCAGAAGTCTTCCCAAGGAAGCCTTTGAGCTCAAATAAAAAAGAGTTACCCGTTTTAAAGGTATTGTTTTCTCTTGTGTTTTTATGTTTAATTTTTCTTCTCCAACCCTATAAAATCTTTTTATTCCTTTATTTTGTAACAAAAACAGTATCTTCAATATACTAGGATATTTTTATAATAAGTATTCAAGCTACACTTACACACACCTACATCTAATGGTTAAAGAACATACTGTTTCTGTGGATGGCGAATTTCTGCCTCACGAAATGATGATTATTCAATATTCTTTTAACACATTCAAATGTGGCCATTAAGATGTCACTATATTTATATATGGTATATAATATGTTTATTTTTTACTTAAGCTTATGTATTTTTCATTCATGGAATACCTTTATGGTTTCCATTATGGGTAAACGTGATATCTTCATTTTAGGAAGTGCGGACTACCGCCCCCTCAAAGTGATTTGATTCATTAATACCATATGTGGGATGTATAAAGGATGGAATTAATGATATTATATATGATATTATACTGGAATTATAATATACCTTTATATCATTATGATTCCATTACATAAAATATGAAATATAAATGAAAGTAGCGTTCATGTGTACGTACGACTTACCGTCTCCATGAACGATGCATTTCATTTATTACCTATAAACGTTATGTAATATTATAAATGCATGTATATACTGGATATATATGATATATATATCTACATCATGAGTATAACTCTGGATATAATGGATACACGAACAACTTTTAATTATAAAAGAGTTTATTTTTGATTCAAGTACCAATGATCGTTAAAACGACCATTATTAACTTAAATAATTACATAGTGTTCATGACATGGTAATAAGTGATATAAAAGTAAAAATTAACTTTAAAAATGTTCTTAAGAAAGTATAAATTAACTCAAGTTTATTATTCAGGAGGTTAAATAACGATCGAGTCAAGTCGGACCCGAGGTATGGGACTTCGTCTCAATCTCCTTTCATTGAGGCATATTTTGTTTTATACACAACCTTATTTTATACGGTGTATAAAACCCTTTGACTTTTACGTTTATCCAAAAGAAATCTTTTTTATACGAAGCATTTTACTAAATGAAAAAAGGGAATGTTTTTGTCGTACGTATGCGGTGACAACGACTTCTCCGCCACCGTGACCATTATTTGAGTTTCGGCTTCCTCTACAAGCCATACCTTTTTTTAAAAGAAAAATAAATACCAGGTTTTACTTTTATTTTATTTTGGTATTGAAAGTGGTTTTCATAATGTTTTTATATCAATGTGTTGTATTAATATCTTGTGATTGAAAAGTGGAAATGATATGTTTCCTTTATGCATGTTTTATGTTATACGATTATGTTATGGTTCTTGGGCATTATTATGAAGACGGGTGGTTCAGTGATAAACTAAGGGCAGGTGAGCCCGATATAGCTCTCCAATGCATTGGGTAACACGAAGGAGTTAAACTTTAAAGTTTCTCTGAAGATATTTAGGGAATATACTATGATGGGTATTCCAAACGTAACCAAGAGGGTTACTCCCTATGTAAGAATGTTAAGAATGCCTCAAGTTACTTTTATGTCTTATGATTTTTATGATTTATTCATGATTTGATGAGGTATGTTAAAGTGCTTATTTTTATGAGTAATGTGTGATTTCATTTCTTCTTATGTATACATGTACTCATGTTTTCTTTCCATATATTTATATACCTTACTGAGATTTTTATGCTCATCCCATGTTTTTGAAATGTTTTTCACAGGTCAAGGGAAGGGTACATGATATGATGATAGTGTCAAGGAAGTGTTAAGAAAGAATCCATGTTTTATTTTAAATATATTTCCGTTGATGGGAAAAAATGAATACAATCTTTTATTGTAACCACTTTGTTTAAATGTGGGATGTAATGCATGTTTTATGATCTAATTCTCCAAAACTCTAAACCTGAAAAGATCATCAAGGTGAATTCTTGAAATATCTCAAGATTAAGTAATGTTTAAGGCTGGGGCCTTATAGTTGGTATCAGAGGTTGGTTTAGAAAACTTTAGGAGTTTGAAAATTGTTAAATTATAAATTAATTTATGGTATGATTGAAATGATATAGCATTTGAGGATTACCATGTTGCTTCTCCTAAGATATTTCTGTGTTAAGATTTTTTTTTCATAGAGGAAACAAAACAGATTTTCTGGGAAGGCATACAAAGGGAAATGACCTTTCAAATCAGTATCCTGAGATGGTCAGAATCAGAACTAAACATTTTGTTACAGTGATGGCTCAGTTGACTCAAGTTACTACCAAAGGAGTTGAAAAGAAGATTAGTGAATGCTCCAGTTTTGGCACTTGCTTCCAGGAATGGTGAATTTGTTATATACAGTGATGCTTCGTTGAAGGGACTTGGCTGTTTCCTTATGTAGAATGATCAGGTAATTTCATATGATTCAGGACAATTGAAAACTCATGAGATAAATTACCCTAAACATGATTTGGAATTAGCTGCTGTTGTTTTCTCTTTAAAAATTTGGAGGCATCATTTGTATGGAGTAAAGTGTGAAATATATACCAATCACAAAAGTTTAAAGTATATATTCAATCAGAAAGAGTTGAACATGAGACAGAGGAGATGGGTAGAATTAATCAAGGATTATGATTGTACAATTCATTACCATCCGGGAAAAGAAAATAAAGTGGTTGATGCTTTGATTCGAAAAAGTAATGCTTCATTAACAATATTTCATTTGGAACATTATCCTTTGGTTATGGATTTGATGAACTTTGGCATAGAAGTTGTTAGTGCAGGTTGTCCTTCTGTTTCATTTCAGGTATCAGTGAAATCTTCTCTATTATACATAATTAATCAAGCACAGAAGCAAGACAGTGAGTTGCAGAAAAAGGTAGAGCTGGTTCAGAAGGGTAAGTTGCCTTAATTAAACATTGATAATGATTATGTTTTGAGATTTGGGAAGAGATTGTGTGTGCCTTGTGATTCACAGTTGAATATAGAGTTGTTGTGTGAAGCTCATAGTTCTCCGTTTTCAGTTCATCCAGGCAGTACTAAGATGTATAGAGATCGTTAGGAGTATTACTGGTGGGATGGAATGAAAAGGGATATTGCTGATTTTAGTGTGAATTGTTTTACTTTTCAATAGGTAAAAGTAGTATGGCAGTTAATGAAAGGGATGATTCAGCATTTACGAGTACCAGAGTGGAAATGGGAGAATATATCCATGGACTTCATTGTGGGATTGCCGAAGACACCTCGAGGTAATAATGCACAATCTGGTTTATTGTTGATCGCTTGACTAAATCTGCTCATTTCCTTGCTATACAAGATACTTTTTCCCTAGATCAACTTTCCCATGTGTATCTTAAAGAGATAGTCAGGTTACATGGAGTTCCTCCCTCCATTGTATCTGAACGTGATCCCAGGTTCACTTCTATCTTTTGGAAAGGCCTTCAGAAGTAATTGGGTACTGAATTAAATTTTAGTATAGTTTTTCATCCCCAATCAGATGGGCAGTCAGAACAAACAATTCAGAATTTGGAGGATATGCTATGTGCTTGTTCAATGGATTATCAGGGAAGTTGGGACCCACATCTTTCTTTGGTTGAGTTTTCTTATAATAATAGTTTTCATTCCGGTATACAGATGGAACCATTTGAGGCATTATATGGGAAGCAGTGTCGAACTACAGATTTCTGTGATAAAGTGGGTGAAAGGAAGCTGATGGGACCAGAATTGGTAGAAGAGATGGCAGAAAAAGTTCAGTTGATTCAGAAACACATGAGAACAGATCAGAGCAGACAGAAAAGTTATGCAGACAACAGGAGGAAGAATCTATCCTTCGAGGTAGGTGATCATGTTTTTCTCAAAGTTTCACCGTGGAAAAGTGTGATGTGATTTAGTAAGAAAGGAAAGCTGAGTCCAAGGTTCATTGGACCATATGAAATTCTAGATTGAGTTGGATCAGTTGCTTACCGAGTGGCTTTACCTCCGAGTTTATCTCAGGTACACAATGTTTTTCATGTTTCAATGTTAAGGAAGTACATGCCAGATCCTCTCATGTTTTGAGCCCAGAGGTAGTTCAGTTGGAAGAGAATCTCTCATTGAAGAAAAACCAGTCCAGATTCGTGAGCATAGGGAGCAAGTGTTATAGAATAAGTTTATTCATCAGGTAATGGTTTTGTGAAAAAATCACATGATTGAAGAGGCAACATGGGAATCTGAAAATGCAATGAGGTCTAAATACCCCCACTTATTTGATAAGTAAATAAATTGCGGGGACACAATTTTCTAAAGGGGGGAAGGATGTAACATCCCAAATTAGTAATGAATAATAGATATTTTTATCTATGTCTATTAATGAATAATATAGTGTTTTAGAGGCTTAAAATGAGAATAAATCCAATCTTAAGCATGGAATTCAAAAATATTTTTAAAAGATTATTTTATTGCCTTTTGATGGAAAATCATTTTTAAATCGAACTTTTGACAATTTTATAAGCTCTATTTTTCAAAATAAACTTATTCTTTATGATTGGGATATTGAAATTTACTTTAGGTAAATTTTTGGTATTTTTCCGATAAAGTTCATTTTTTTAATGAATAGTGAAAAAATGTTGTATTTTAATTCAAAACCTCTTTTTAATATAATTTATTTATATGATCAGATTATCTTTTGAATTGGTTTTTAAGTTTAATTAGAATATATTTTTACCATTTAATCCAATAGGGGTTGTTGGAATTAATTTCACTTTGAAATTGGACTTAAACTAGTGTCAATCTTTTGATACTTATTGTTTCATAAAAACACGATATTTTCTCTGATTGCGGGAATTAATTATTAAATTAATTAATGTAACTTATATGATTTGAATTTTTTAAAATAGACATCATTTTTGAATCCGGAATATCAAATATAGCATATGGTGAAGTTTTTGTTATTTTTCTGAGAAACTTCAATTTTTGATGAATAGTGAAACCACTAAGTGGTACTTATAAAAACTGATTTTCCGTTTAAATGAAAATTTACCACCTCTGTGTTTTGAATTTCAAAAATCCGACATACATGGTTGTCATTAAAAAGTAAAATGTGGTTCAATGGGATTAAAATAATTTTTTGGTGAATAGTAACTTTTAAGTTTTTAATCGCGATTAGAGGCAATTAGTGCAATTTAAGGCCAAAATTATATTATAATAAAATGAAAATGCCTAGACACATGTCCTACCCTTATTGGATGTGTCATGGACGACCAAGAAAACCCATGGGTCGATTTTTGGGACCCCATGGAGCCACTTGGGTATGATAAAGACATTAATGCCTTTTTTTTAAAGTAAAAGTGAAAATGTCACAAACATGAGTTGTTTTACTAAAATAGTTTTTAAATGGGGTTATACAAGTCATATATTTGACTATAAATATTAATTATAAAGATAAAAATATTTCCTACATCATGATATTTTTTTTTATAATTTTTAGACATTAAATAAATTAAATTATTTATGACACCATGATAATGCAACAATTACCTCATTATTTAACGATTTAAATAAAATGAAAAGATAATGTAAAATATAAGACCTAAACATGCCAAAAACCTATTGTATGGGTTTATTATGAACTCTTATCACCTTATCCTCTAAATATATAATTTTGGGACCTTTTAAATCCGAAAATCCTTTTATAATAATGTAACCTTTTATAATTTTCTAAGAGTGCCCCTCCTCTCCTCTAATAAAAGACCCCCACTTAAACCACCTTATCCACACCTCTCAAGCCTTTGGCTTGGCCAACCCCTGTCCATTTGTCTCTCCACATCCCTCTATTACTCCTTGAAGCCTCACATTGGGCAGAAGTCTTCCCAAGGAAGCCTTTGAGCTGAAATAAAAAAGAGTTACCCGTTTTAAAGGTAGTGTTTTCTCTTGTGTTCTTATGTTTTATTTTGCTTCTACAACCCTCTAAACTCTTTTTATTCCTTTATTTTGTAACAAAAAAAAGTATATTCAATACACTTGTATGTTTTTATAAGAATTATTAGAGCTATACTTACACACACCTACATCTAATGGTTAAAGAATATACTATTTCTGTGGATGGTGAATTTATGGCTCACGAAACGATGATTGTTCAATATTCTTTTAACACCTTAAAAGGTGGCCATTAAGATGTAACTATATTTATATATGGTATATAATATGTTTATGTTTTACTTAATCTTCTGTATGTTTCATTCACGACATACCTTTATGGTTCCCATTATGCGTAAACGCGATATCTTCATTTTAGGAAGTGCGGACTACCGCCCCTCAAAGTGATTTGATTCGTTAATACCGTATGTGGGACGTATAAAGGATAGAATTAATGATATTATATATGATATTATAATGGAATTATAATATTCCTTTATATCATTATGATTCCATTCCATAAAATACGAAATAGAAATGAAAGTAGCGTTCATGCGTACGTACGGCTTACCGTCTCCATGAACGGTGCATTTCATTTCTTACCTCTAAACATTATGTAATATTATAAATGCATGTATATACTGGATATATATGATATATATATCTAAATCATGAGTATAACTCTGGATATAATGGATACCTGAACAACTTTTAATTATAAAAGAGTTTATTTTTGACTCAAGTACCAATGATCGTTAAAACGACCGTTATTAACTTAAATAATTACATAGTGTTCATGACATGGTAATAAGTTATATAAAAGGAATAATGAACTTGAAAAGGGTTCTTAATCAAGTATAAATTAACTCAAGTATATTATTCAAGAGGTTAAAGAATGATCGAGTCAATTTGGACCTGATGTATGGGACTTCGTCTCAATCTCTTTTCATTGAGGCATATTTTGTTTTATACACAGCCTTCTTTTATACGATGTATAAACCCCTTTTAATTTTACGTTTATCCCAAAGGAATATTTTTTATACGAAGTATTTTACTAAATGAAAAAAGGGAATGTTTTTTTCATACGTATGAGGCGACAATGACTTCTCCGCCACCGTGACCATTATTTGAGTTTCGGCTTCCTCTACAAGCCATACATTTTTTTAAAAGAAAAATAAATACCATGTTTTACTTTTATTTTATTTTGGTATTGAAAATGGTTTTCATAATGTTTTTATATCAATGTGTTGTATTGATATCTTGTGATTGAAAAGTGGAAATTTTATGTTTCATTTATGCATGTTTTATGTTATACGATTATGTTATGGTCCTTGGGAATTATTGTGAAGACGGGTGGTTCCGTGATAAACTATGGGCGGGTGAGCCTGATATAGCTCTCCAATGAATTGGGTAACGTGAAGGAGTTAAACGTTATGGTTTCTCCAAAGAGATTTAGGGAATATACTATGATGGGTATTCCAAACGTAACCAAGAGTGTTACTCCCTATGTAAGAATGTTATGAATGCCTCAAGATACCTTTATGTCTTATGATTTCTATGATTTATTCATGATTTGATGAGGTATGTTAAAGTGATTATGTTTTATGAGTAAATTATGATTTCATTGATTTTTATGTATACATGTACTCATATTTCCTTTCCATATTTTTATATCCCTTACTGAGCTTTTTATGCTCATCCCAAGTTTTTGAAATGTTTTTCACAGGTCAAGGGAAGGGTACATGATATGATGATAGTGTCAAGGAAGTGTCAAGAAAGAATCCATGTTTTATTTTAAATATATTTCCATTGATGGGAAAAATGAATACTATATTTTATTGTAACCACTTTGTTTAAATGTGATATGTAATGCATTTTTTGTGATCTAATTCTCTAAAAATCTAAACCTGAAAAGATCCTCAAGGTGTATTCTTGAAATATCTCAAGATTAAGTAATGTTTAAGTCTAGGGACTTATACTGTTATTGTAAGAGAACTCAACTGGAGGAAACTATTGATCCCACATTCCTTTAAAGTCCATTGAGAAAACTCTCAATATTTCCTCATGTGTTTGGATAGTCTACTCATATTGGCCATCATTTTGATGATTATTGGCCATACTAATGTTCAGCTCTATATTCATAGAATGTTGAAGACTCTTCCAAAACATAGAGGTGAATCTTGGATCTCGATCAAATATAGTTGATAGTGGTAATCCATGCACCCTTACCACGTATCTGATGTATATCCATGCCAGTTGATCCAGTAAGAAATCCTCCCGAATTGCATTGAAGTGTGCAGTCTTTATAAAACTATCCACAAAAACCGAAATATCACTTTTTACATTAGATGTCTTCAGATCTCTGGTGACAAAGTCCATGGTGATGTTCTACCATTTCTATACTAGTATGGGTAATGGTTTTATCACCCCTTAGACTTATGCCTCTCATCCTTCACTTGATAACATACTAGGAACTTTGATGTATAGTGAGTAATCTCATTCTTCATGTTATCCCACCTATAATGATCTCAGATATCTCGATATATCTTTGTGTTTCTGGGTGAATGGAAAAATTTGAACTATTTTCATCATCCAAAAGTTACTTTTTTAACTCTTTATTCAAGGGAACACATAGTCTTGAACCAAATATAAGAATTTCTTCTTCACTGACAATCAAATCCAAAGATTTCCCTTTTATGATAATTTCCACCTTCTTCTGAATTCCCACATCATCCTTTTGATCATCCTTTAAAATTTCTAAAAGAGATGATTGAGAAATAATTTGTTAAAGGATTGATGATGTTTTTATTATTCCCATGTACATCTTCATGAATCCTATGAAGATTGGATTGTTTTCAATTCTTATTAATGATAGAATCTCAGGGTCCTTTCTACTTAGAGCATCTGCCACCTTGCTCACTTTCCCAAGGTGGTAATGGATTGAGTAGTCATAGTCTTGGATCAACTCTAACTGTCTTCAATGGAACATGGTCAAATCTTTCTGTGAGAATATACACTTGAGGATTTTGTGGTCCGAATATATTTCACACTTCTCCCCAAAGTGATAATGCTGCCTGATTTTTAATGTAAATATTTCTGCGGCCTACTCCAGATCATGCGTGGGAGTACCTTAAGGCATAAGAAATGAAATTTTCCTTTTTGCGTCAAATTCCAACAAAGGGTGACTTATCAAATTTTCAAGAAGAACATTCTCAAAAACATTATCATGTGATAAAAAATATATATAATTTTGTTTTACTAATGATTTAGTATCATTTTTGTTGGGGATTCAATGTTCTTAGAAAACATAAAAGATATAATATTAGGACATGAATTGAAATAAATTATGGCATACACTACATTAAATTAGTGGTTACATGTAATTCATTCATCATTATCCATCTTAGAATAGGACTTCCTATGCTCTCTTGATCATGGAGATTGTTTATGCTCATCATGCTTCTTAACACATGTAATAGAGCATCATCTTGGATAATGGCTGACGTCTCCACATTTATGACATAAAACCATGTAAGATTTCTTAGATGGATATTTGTTTCCATCCATCACATCATCCATTATTTCATGTCAATTTTATACTTTGTGCCATTCCTTTACACACTTTAATTATCTCATAGTCCCTCTATGAAATTTTCCTTGGTGCCTCTTTCCACATTTATTGCATGAAGTAAATTTGGTTTTATTTCCCTTATCACCTTTATCATATGTACTTTGACGAGATTTCATCTTCCTTTTCCTTGAGGTCCTTGGGCATCCATAAACATACCAATTTTTAATTGTGATTTTGGATTACGGGTTTGGGATAATCATGATATGTTCTACTTGACCTCCCATTTGATAGGGAATCTCACTAGGACATTTATCACGTTTCCATTCGCATCGAATATTATCCATATTCCTCATATTACTGACCATTGGATGGATAACGGGAAGTTAAGGATAACACATAAAGGGTATTCCAAATAATAAAATGGATGAATTATAAATAAATTTTATTTCCTTAACTTATAAATCTATAGGCTTCAATATATGTTATCCATGATCTACTTCCCAACATATATTCTTAAGGGAATTTTTTCTCTTATCAATGGTTCATAATAAGGTTATTAATTTATCCAGGCATATCATACAGGAGTGTCATATCCAATAGTGTATCGAGGCCCGTTGTTGTGTACAGGATACCCCTGGTCGTGCCCAAAACTCCTTGTCAGAGTTTTCACTCCTAGGTAAATCTGTGCCAGAGCCACCTCTACCTGCTCGTATCCAGACATGGATGTATTTTCTTGATAAAAAACTTACTCAATACTCACCATAAAATTGGGATGTTTTTATTATACTTAGTTTTCTCCCTATGGATTTCACTAGGGTCTTCTAATAATAATCTAAAAAATAAGTAAACCTACATTCTGATTCCATCTATAACAATTCTGATTTTTATAACACACATATACATGATTTATTACATAAACTCTTCATTTGATACAACATGGAATATTGACCGGTATTGTATCTTTAGGGATAAGTAAATTTACATAAAAACAAAAAACAAAAAACACTGAACATCTATATTGAAATATTTCTTTACATAACCATGAAATTCCCTCATACTTTGCATTGCATGGGATAATCCGAGGATATACATGTGAAAAGGGTGAGATATAAATCCCATTAAGGGAGAAAACAAAGAATAACATGAAGAATACAATACATGTTAGGAAATTGGAATTTAATGGATCCTAAAAGAAAAATGAACATAAAGG
Organism: Viscum album; assembly: GCA_963277665.1. Classification (NCBI taxonomy): domain Eukaryota; kingdom Viridiplantae; phylum Streptophyta; class Magnoliopsida; order Santalales; family Viscaceae; genus Viscum; species Viscum album. The sequence goes on from OY728138.1 coordinate 942,553,344, forward strand.
AATGATATAGGATGATTATCATAACATGGGAATGTGGCAACAATACTTAACCTGGAATTAGCATGAGCATAGGATCATTGCACATGGAGCATGAGTAAACCCTCATTGAAAATGAATTATCATGATTATATCCTCATTTAACTTTAATTATGAGTAAATAATCATTTCACTTTCATAACATGATACTAATCTTTTCCCAACACATTGGAGCACTGTCAGGGCATACCCTACTTAAACATTTCATTTCATGCATAAGTGAGCCCCATGGATCAAATAAAATGGATTAGTTAAACATCATAATTTATTCGACGATAAAGGAATTTAGAATTCATACATAAAAATCTATAATCAATAGGTAAATGTGAATAAAGGTGAATACACTTGATAGAGAAATGGGCATGGTATTTACTACACAATGACTTTGGCTTGAAAAATCACGGTATAATTTCGGCAGCATAACAGCGTGACATAAGAATTCATAAAAATGGTTGATGAGAGAGAAAAGGATGTAACACAATATGTACATTAAATGGAAAGTAATAGGGTCATATATAAATATGTCCCAACATATTCAATGGAATTTAGATTCATAATACAAAAGAATTTCTTGAACGTAAATAAGAAGAGGGAAATTTCATATAGAATTTCATCATGGTAACAGGTGTACATGTGAGGAATTAATGATAGAGAAAGATTTATCTCATTAATCAAACATAAGGAGGAATTATGGGGTGGTGGGAAATCATACCCCCACATTTTTAATTGAAAATAAAAGGGAATAATAATATAAATAAAGTTGGACAAAAATGAGAAAGGAAGAAAATCCATTACATTGAAGTGTGATCCCAAAGGCTTATGAGAGGATTGAGAGAGATGATTCTTGGGATCTTGGAGAACCTTGGGAAAATTCTAGATAGAGGAGGGAAGGGGTTGGACATGATTTAAAGGCTTTTAGTGAAGAGGAAGTGGGATCTTGGGTGAGTTTATATAGGAAATGGGAAAGAATGTTTTATTATTTATGTTTTGGACCCTACACATTAAACTAATCAAAACCACAAACCAACCCATGGTTTTCTCCCATGGTTTTTTTTCCAACAGGGAGTGGAAATAAATATTTTATAAGTCCAATGGACGAAAATCTTAAAATATTAGGCCTGCCTATGGGGAGGTGAGTCATACTCTCAAGGAAATCAATTTAAAAAGATAAAATGTTTTATAAGTCTTGAAGGGTCCACTAAAGCTTTTTAAAATAAATAAATAAAACATAAAATCACATTATTTTAATGAAAAAACATAAATCTGTAGAAAATAATGTCTATAGAATTTTATTTCATCACTATTAGAGAATTATGATATCATAAAACAAAATATATATTTAAACTGTATTTAATTTTTACCCAAAAATTCGATTGTTTCAGAAAATTATGAAAAATTCAGCATTGGATAATTTCAGTTTCTTGATTCCAAAAATAATATTGATTTTACCCAGATAAATATTTAAATATATTAATTTTCACTTTTAAAATAAAAAACCTACATTTATCGAAACTTAATGGGTTTTGAAAAAAATAGCCTTCCAAACCTTAATAAAAATTACTATTGTATTCATAAAAATTATACGATCATTTATACATAATGCATAGTAATTTAATAATAATAATATTTTATTAAAATATTATTTAATTCAAAAATCCATTAATTTATCAAAATATTTATCTTAGTTCAATATTAAATGAAAATATTATTTGTGCTTTTAAAACTGTTTAAAAATAATAATAATAAAATGAATGTATATTATTTATTATCTAAAAAATAATTCACATAATAATAGTGCTATGGTCTTATTACATAACCCCTTATAACACCCGCATAAGAATGAAGGGTAAGGTGTGCGATGGTGAAAGACTCTTGGGGTGGCTCAAATAACATTGCTCGGGTGGTAATCTCTATCAACTTACACTTCTCCCGTAGGTGGTTCCTCTTGAGCTTAACGTGTTGAATCTCAGCTTGGGCATAATCAAGAGAGAAGACCAATGATTCCACATCCTTTACAAGCTTCAGAAAATGGGAATCATACAGGGAAAGTCTACTGGATTAGGCCATCACTTCCTTTGTCTGAGTAAATCAGATTTGTTATAGATCTATATTTATACTAATCTTGTGATCACTGTTCAACGACTATATTATCAATGGTAAAAATTCTTAATATTATTTTGAAATCTAAAAACATAAATCCAAGGAAGTGCATATGTTTTATATACCCATTTTACATAATAATATATTTAATTTTATGAATATGAATTTTCATTAATAAAATTTGGGTCCTTACAATTCAATTCTAAAAAATGACGTAGATAAATCCTACATATATAAGGTAGATAATTGAGAGTGTGTCATACTATAAATAGAGAATTATGATTTATCTTTTTTTATAAATAATCATTTCTATTAAATGAATTTTATTTTTTATTAATATTACATTTCTAATGATTTAAGAAAAAAAATAATATACGACTTATGAATATCACATAATGTTTATTCACCATGATTATTATGAACAACTACTATAATGTATTCAAGAGATAGAATCTAATAATCATAAAAATAAATAACTCTCTATTCCAATACCAATTTTAAAACATATTATTAGTAAAATATTTCTTTAGCCTAAATTTTTTATATTATTAGATATATTATTTATAATTTTTAATCATTATCTTACAAGTTCATGTTCATATCATCTTTTTAAATGTAAAAATTTTAAATTTTGAAGTCATATATATATTTTTTAAAATGTATTTTATTCATTCCTATTTTAAGATGATTTATTTTTATTAATAATTTTTGGTAAAATACATTATTTAATATTATTATATTTTATCTATTAAAATTTTAATGAATTATTAGTTACAAATTTCATGTCATCGAACAAGGTTTTTACAAAATATTTATGTTTTAAAATAAAGAGACATATTCACTTATTATATATTCAATTAAATTTTTATATTTGATAAGTCTTATATTATTTTTTTTTTAAAAAATTCATTATATAGTTATTATTATAACTTAATTATATTGGGGTCTTGATAATAGAATTTATAGGAAAATCCTTAAAAGATTCAAAATTTATAAAAAATAAAAACATAAATTTAAATAACCATATTCAATAAAATTTTAAAAATATGAATATGGATTAATGAAATTTAGAATTAAAAGGTATAACAACATAATTAATTATTTATTGGATAAATGATATATGAATGATCAAATTCACCCATGTGTTTTTGTTAATAAAAGAATATCCAAATATTTATTCAATGTTGTGTTTGAGGATTATCTATGTATCATTAGGAATAAAAAAGTGATATATAAAATAATGAAATGATAAAAAGAAAAATTTTAAAGGATGGACTTATGAGAAACAAAATATTTTCATGTTTTTAAAATTGAGAACATATAATGCAACATTTAACTACATCAATTAATTTAGAATTATAATATACTAAAAGAATTTAATTTGTAAAAACAGAATAAATTTAAAAATTAAAAATTATAATCATGATGTCAAAGAAAAAAAGGAAATATTAATTTTATTTCTAAACCTATGATGTTAATGATATTTAAACTGTATTATTTTTTTAAGAAAAATCAATAATTAAAATTTTTAAAAAATATATTTTAGGAATGATTTGTTTTTTTCTTGAGAAAGATAAATAAATAAAATTGGGTAAGTATCATGTTTTAATTTTCAATTAATTATGATAAAATGTTGAAATGAGATTTTATAAACCATATTTCAAGAATATTAGAATTTAAATTTATCAAAAAACAAAATTTATTTTTGAATTTATAGACAATATAATAAATTTAACAATTATTATTGATTTACAATTTTCCTTTTAAATATTTGGGAAAACATAAAAATATTTGATTGTATTTAATTTTTTTTAGAAATATTTATTTTTCTTGTAATTTATTTAATATTATGAAATTTGATATTTTTAAAAAACACTTTCTTATTATAAAATTTTGAAAGGAAAGTTTTTTAATGGGTAATTGACAAAAAAATTTATTTTAATATATATAATCTTAAAAATGTGATTTTAGTGTTCGTATAAGAATATTTACCTTCAAGATTGTAAAGAATAATTAATTACTAATCATAAATTTTTTACCCAATCATGTTACTCCATTATATTCCTTTAAATGAGTGGAATTGAATAAAATCACACAAATAAACAAGTTCATAATAATAATTGACTTATTGATGTTATGAAAAAAGTCATAGAAATAATTATCATAAAAATATATTAAATTAAATGTATAAATAACACCACCAAAAGTATTCAAATGATGAACATAAAAATTTAAAAAATATTTAAATTGAATGTTTTTTTGGCGTGGTTTGAAATTCTGTTTTATACATACTTATCATACAAAAAATCATTTTGATGCCATTTATAAATGTTTAATAAAAATTAAAAATTATTTATCCTATTGATGAAAGATATTTTATCATCCTTGAAATGGAATGTGTTTATACATGTATTTTAATATATTGTATAAAATTAATGAAACTTTATAAATGATAAAAATATAAATATATATGTTGTGGTATTTTAATATAAATATTATGAACCTAAATATATCAATACAATTTAAATGGATAATTAGTGTAAAATTATGTTATATTATTCATTTATTTCCCTATGTGAAATATTTTAAACCATAAAATTTTTAATATAAACATCAATTATTATTTAAATAATGTTGTAATTTTATTCCATGAATTAAATTTTAATATTTATTAGACATAATGATCTAAGAAAAGGTGGTGTTTTCTGATTATCATAATATTAGATGAAATAAATATCATTGAATGGTATCTAATGATTTATTAGTGATTATTTGAATTTTATTTTATAAGGTTAAAATATATTATGTTATGTAAATGTAAAATATTTTTAAAAATTGAAAAAATATAATATCATTTTTTATAAAAATTTTCTATCATCCAAATCAAATATAAAAATTATATCTGTTGGAACCATTCAATAAAAAGATAAAATTTTTTATTTTCATTATTTTATAAATAACATCGGTTCAATGGAGATTTTTTAGATTTTATTTCACTTATATATTTAAAATTCATGTATACTATATTTTATGGTAAATAACTTTATAAATTAATCATACAAATGAAAACATATAAGAATAATTACAAGAAACAATATGAGAATAAATAAATAAAAATCAAATTGCCAATATGGACAATATTAATATCCATACATAAAATAAAATAAAGTAATTAACCAATTAATCAATTTATATGATAACATCTATATGTCACCACCTCTATAACACCGTATCAAACTTACATTCCACCACTTATTCAAGGGAAATATCTTCGTATGACCACAACATGGATAAAACAAATATCTGTATTACACTGAGGGTGTATATACAAAGACTGACTATATAACTTAGTAAGATTTTGGAAAATTCTCTATACAATTTTACTACAAATTAAAACAAATTTGTTTATTTGAAAAAAATCAAGTAAATCAGTTAAGGTATATAATGAAAAGATATAAAAAAATGAAATATTTTTTAATTATCTTAAAAAACAACATGTATATAAAACATTTATCAAACTAAAATAATGTAAATTTAAAACAATCACATAGTAAAACTATTTATAAATTGGAAATAAAATAATTGATATGGAATAACCTACTAAGTTATAGTGGTTATAGCCAGGACCAAAATAAAATGGAACCATCATGTTAGCTATGATGTGATCCTACCCATGTAAAGATAAATTACATGATATATACCACATTGGGTAACCAAACTAAGCTATAGAAAAATAATTTCTAGTGGTTTCAACTAGTCAAAATGAGATCTTAACTAACAGATTACTAACAAAAGGATTTACACATAGTAACCTAATGGCTTCTAGGAATATTTAATCAAAGAAATAAATATTTACATAAAAACACTATTGTAAGAAAAAACATTTTACATCTTATAAAAACACCCTGATATTTTTATAGATACTCATTTCAATTATAAACAAATCAATAAATTACACTACTTTATTATCATATATCAAAGGTGAGTTACATGGTCATAAGAAAAAAGTATCAGTTGTACCAATTTAAACAAGGATTTATTTAAATATATAGATATCAAAAACCTTGATAAATAATTTATAATCAAGATAAATAATTGTAAAATTTAATACTATATAATAAAAGTTTTATAATTTTAAAAAGTATTTACATTCCCATTTTCATATTTTTAAAACAAATATAAACAGTGTATTTCTATCAAAACCATCATTTAGTCACTTTAAAATCCTATTTCAAATTATAAAAAACCATTAATATGTATGAAGACACAAAAAGTCATACTTCATTTCATGCCATTAATATTCAGCACATTAAAATATATTAAGAAATATTTTATGGAATCGAAAGAATATAAAAGTAGATTGTGAAAATTAAACAAAATATTTATATTTGAGTAGTATATAAAAATGGAATCTCATACCATTAATAGTATCTATGATATTTACTAAGGATTAATAAAACAATCCTCCTCATTGAATCCTATATAAGAAAATAAAGCTATATATATTCAAATCCTCAATTTTATTCAATTTGTTATATCCTTAAAGTGAGGAATATATTTTGGAAGATGATAGAGTGATTAAGAAACCTGAAATGAGGTGATAAAGAAATATAAAAGACTATCCTATCATTAATGTAAAAAATACCCTTTGTTTAAATAGGTATTTTCTTTATATAATGAAATCCTCAAAAAATCAAAATACCCAATGAAAAAATATGCATTAGGAAGTGATAAATAGGTATAGAGGAAGCATGAGAAGATAAGGAAGAATGAAAAGTCGAGTGAAAGACATTCCTAAATTTAATTCTAGGAATTCCTTTAGATGAATAGACTAGGATAAAAAGATGAAGCCCTTATAATCTTCTTGTTGTCCACTAGACATGAGTGAAGGAGAAAGAAAAAGAGCCCCACTTATCCTCCCCATGTGTGAAACACATATATAAATTAAAAAATATAATAATGATTATGGTGAAATAATGATTTAATGAATATAGATATTAAAAAATAATAATTTTTGGATCATTAAGTGGCATGTTTGTTTTTTTTGAAAATATGTTTTTAAGTATTTAAATTCATTACATTGAAAATATGTGGTGTTGGAATTAATGAAAAATTGATTCAATGTTTATATTAATTGTATTTGTTAATAAAGGGATGCCTTGGATATTATAATGTGGCATTGTAGAATAATGTTTAATTTTGTGGAATATAGAATTGAAAACACTATAGTAGTTGATGAGATGTTTCAAGAATGCTAAAAGTGGGTTCACTGTAATTTTGGAGTTGTCATAGTTTAAATTTGGTTGATATGAGGTTTTATTTTTTTGGAAAATGCTAGAATATATATGATTTATTCCCAGAATTAGTATAATTTTTGTATGAGTCATCAATAATCTATTTATTTCAAGAATTCATTTTTTTTAATTTTATCATTTTTTTAAATTTAAGTCCATTCATTAAAAATTTATTATTGAAAAAAATTTATTTTCAATATTATTTTATTATATTATAAATCATTTTTTATATATTAACATTAAATTTTATAAACCTTTATATTTTTAATAATTTTTATTCGTATATACATATTTTTAATATTTATAAAACTTTTTTAGAATTTATGTTTAGTGATTTTGTGAATATAATTATTAAATTATTATTTTATCATAGATATAAGTATCTTATTTTATATTTTTTGTTATTCATAAGATTTTTAATTTGGTTTAATTAAAAATTATATTTTTTTTGAAAATAAATATTATATAAAATATTTATTTGTTTAATCTTGTATATTTTAATATATATTTAAAATAGTGTAATTTTAAAAATAATTATATATATATATAATATGTTTTATATACTTTAAATATTCTTCTCGTATGTGGCCATGCACCTTCTTTGGTTTATTTTTGTATGTGCACTAGCCACCGGCGTAAATCCTTAAGAAAATTAGTATAGGGAAACACATTATTGATCCAAGAATCAAACATTAACACACCTTTATATACACAATAATGGAACTCTCCATCAGCAATGACACTCCATTTTATCTAAGACATCATCCATCCATGCTAATAGTGTAGACTACACACACTTGGAAGAACCCCCATGCACAACTCCACATCTTCTCCACTTCAGTTTCAATACACCCACACCAATTCATGTGACAGTGGTCATCCTCCATAGTATTGGATATAATCTCATCCATATCATCTCCATTCGTCCTCCACAATGACAATGAACATTATTGACTTCCACTCTAGCTCATATAGTTTGACAACAATACCCAACCTTGGTAACATCTTCTATAAAGGTTATTTCCATGTTACTGTGCCATAATATTTAGAAGATTTCATAATTTATTTTCAAATGACCATGGGGGTTTTATAATATACTATGTGGGGAATTTAAACTACCGTAATGGGCCTTTGAACTGACCATGGAGTTTCAATGTTACCACGAGTATATAGATTCAAGTTACCATGAAGTAAATTTTAATATTACTATAAATTAAAGTTACCATGATGCTTTTTTCCAAATAAATTTCAATAAATAAAACTAGGAAACCATGAAGTAATTTTTAATGTTACTTCAATAGATTGAAAATTGAATGTGAAACAAAATTTGAAGATATAATGAAGCTATTTTAAACCGACTATAAGCTATTTCAATGTGACTATATGTTAGGTATTTTTTCATGTGTTGACATGAATTAATTTTTAAGGTGAATGCATTAATTAATTTTTAGAGTGACAACATAAATTATTTTTTTAAAGTGAATATGGGTTATTTTTATAGTATACATGATTTATTTTTTAAAGTGACTTTGATTAATTTTTTTAAAGTATCTATGAGTTATTTTTTCAAAGAGACCATGATTTATGTGTTCATGTGACCACAAAAAGATGTTGTTTACATGCTGAGTATACTGACCATGTTCTTCAATGGCATGTTAAGTTAAACCACTACAAGATTAACATTTCTCAGTCACTTAGAAAACACTATTAGTACATCACTCTTTCTATTTTGTGAAGATTTATATTTTCCTGCATGCTCTGTTTTAGAAATATTTTGATATTTAAACTAACGTAAAGTTTAATTAATATTTTCAATTATTCAATTAATTTTGAAAATAAATATATAATATAAATACTATGTTTTAATCTATTGTGTAGAAAAGTATCATGGAAATAATTATAGAAATAATAATTTTAATATTATTTATATTATAATATGTTTTATTTTTATTTTTTTAATTATCAAATTTCTATTTGTAAGTAGGAGTATTTTCAATTATATAATTATTTGAAAATATTTTATTTATATTAATTATCATATTTGAATATTTTATGTTATTTTATGTAGAAATAAAATAGAATGAGATATATATAATTATGAGAAAGATAATTCAAATTATAGGTAACAATTATATTTTCATGTCCACTATTTTTTAACTTGAAATTCTATGATCAATTATCTAGAATCTGATTCATACCACAAAAAGATCTTGGAATATTAACAACATGGAATTAACCATTGGAAAGAGTTGAATTATTGTGATAAATTAAAAATTTCATAGGTTATTCATATATGATGACATATGATCATAAAGACAAATTATACAGCATTCATATAGGAATTATAAAGTGATGACTTTTTTATGACTATTGTTTCACTGGTGAGATCATAAATGAGTTTATCATTTTGATCATCTATTACTGATGTGATCAAAGTTCTGGAGCTACATCAATATTTCCCATCATCTGATAAAATATTGTTTTTGAACACTATTGGGTTTTACATTATTGTATCTTTCTATATTCTATTTCTATTTCTAGATCCGGTTTATGATTTTCCAAAAAAATATGTCTAACTAGGTTATTCCTCTCATCAAAAAATAATGTTGGGTTGTGACTCCTGGAAATATGTCAGAAGGTTTTGACTCCTATAAAAGTCATTTAGTGTTATAATACTTGGTTTATGTACGTCTGTAACTAGGTTTTCACTCCCTATCAAAATTAAGGAATTAGTAAATACCAATCTTCTCATCGAGTAGAGAAGATTTAAGAGTATATTAGGATCGTGGTGATCTGAACTAGTATAAAAAACATCATGCCCTATTTTTTTATATTTAGTTTCACAATTAAATTTTTATTATTTCTGCTAATTATATTTCATTTAAAGTTTTAAAAAGGTATATTCACCCCCTCAAGTCAATATTTCCATCCCACTAGGATCTTATAATTGGAATCAATGCATGGTTCCTTTAAAAGAGTTGGTTATTACTATTTCATTATCTTTTTGATCTAAAAATTATTCTAGATATAAAAGTATATGGGAATTCAAGAATTTGAGATTTTGAATCTCATTAGACCACACCATTTCAATAGAATAAAATATTTATAATGGTAGGATTAGATGGGTTTAAATCTAAAAAATTGTGGTCTTTAATTTTGAGCTACCATTTCAAAACAATATAATTTACAAGATATATATTTAGAAGCATTAACAGAAAATTATTCCACAAGATATATTCTAAACTACAGAGTTATGAGTTATCTATATTATTCTTTAAGTAGAAATATGTATAGCTATATTAAATCTTGTAAAACTATAGCTGAAATTTTCTGGACTTTAAAAGTAAATCATCAAGGAATTGATAATTTTCATAGAACCATGTTGGAAATTTATAGTGATGAATTTCAAAAATCATGAATTAATGATCAAGATAGAATAAATGCGATATACAATAGATTCAAAAAAATTGTAAGCCACATGGTTGTACACAACGAGACCATGATGAATGAATTTATTAATGAAATAATTATCTGATCCCTACATAATTTCTGGCACTCAAAGAATGTTGTGACTGAATAATGTTATTGTTTTACTGAGTACTCAATTGAATAAATGATAGTACCACTTCTTCCATAAGAGTTTTAAATGAAGAATTATAACAATGATAAACATTAAAAAAGGAAATTCATAACCTTCAATTTTAATATAAATGTTTCTTATAACTCTATTTATTACGAGTTGTATCATTACAAGAAATATTAAATAAAAAATTTTACTAAAGGATTCTATAAGTACAGGAAAATAAAGAGAGGTTTTCAAAAGCTCCCAAGAAGTGATCATAAAAAGTATTATGAAAAGGGAAGTAAGAAGGGTAAAAATAGTAAATACAATGTATCATAATCAATATGATGTGGGTTCATTAAAATGGGAAATATCAAATCAGATTGTAAAAAATTGAAACATGAAACGATATAAAATAAATAGAAGGAGTAAAATTAAGAATTTGACATTAGATGGAGTTATATAGGGGACTTAGAATTTTTTATTGGTGATTTTGAGAGTGAAAAAGAATAATCCAATCTATGATTAATGGAAAAAAATTAATTAGGTAAACATTTATTATAATTATAGTTCAGGTTATGAGTTTGTTATGGAAAATAGAGTTAAATAATTAGATAAACAAATTTCAAGATGATATTTTAAAAATGGATGATATGTATATATAATTAAAAATAAAAATAATAAAATTAATGATAAAAATAAAAAAAATAAAAATTTCAACTTTAAGTAATGTAGAAAAGAAAAGGGTCACTAATTTTGAAATAAAAATGTTTGAAGAAGTGAATGAAAGAATGAAATATTTATTTAAAAAAAAACAATAGAGATCAAGATAGGATATTTAAGTCCATTTGTGATGATATATATAAATATATAAAGGAAGGAAAGAATATCAAATATAAAAATAATAAATTTATAAATATAAGATCGTGTTCAAATGTGAATATCTATAATAATATGAAAGTTATTTAAAAAGAGAATGAAAATATTTAAAGGGAAATTACTTTATTAAAAAACCAAAATAATTTGATAATTATTGGTAATGAACACACTTAATAAATATAATACTAGAAGTGGATATACTATTCTGATTTGTAAGATATACATATACACTTTTTCAATTGAAGTAAATGAAATGTATCAAATATTACTTGATTTATATGTAATATAAAAGGGATATTGGAAAAAATTAATCATTAAGATTTATTTATTTAGTAATCCATAACAAGACATTTATTTCTTAGAATCAATCTTCTATATTGTAAAATAAATATTTTCTTAAATCAGTATGGGTAAATAATTTTTTTATCACTAATGAAATATTACTAAAAAAAGATTGTGTAACAAAACAATTATATTTTTGATAAATTGTACATGAAACCTTCTTAAAGAGCTATAAGTAAACATTGTATATGTATAATGGGTTCTATAAGAACATGAATGGTGATATTTGTAAATTTTTATCTTTGAATTCATGTGTTAGAGGTACTTTCACATTCATTGATAACTATAAATGCATGTTGAATGTTTTTGGAGAATTAGGAATATTCAAATCTGTTAAAATTTCAATATTACTATATATAGAAGAATTAAAAAACAATTTAATTAGTATCACATAACTTTGTAATAATTTAATGAGTGTGATTTTTGAAGGTAATAAATTTATTATTTATAAAGATAATATTAGTTTTTATTCTACTTGAAAAAAAATATCTACTATACAGATTTTTTATAACAAACCTGTCAAATTTTAAAGTGTTTTAATGATCTAGAAACATATTATATTATTTTTTATTGAAGGTCATTACATGTTCATCATTTAAAATTATACAATTTGAAAAAACCTGGACTGGTTCTAGAACTTCCAAAATTTAAAGAATGTAATTTTTGTGTGTGTGATTCTTATCTAAAGGGTAAAAAACAAAAATAGAATTTTAGATCCATTAAAAATGTAAATACTACTAAATGATTATAAATAATTCATCTTAATTTATTTGGATGACTGATAACTATTAATTTACGTAGTTAGAGATTTTTTTTGTAGTTGTAAGTGATTTTAGTAGATCCACTTTTACTAATTTCTTATCCCATAAAAGTGGAAACCTAAAAAATGTTATTTCTATTTGTAAGATGATTAAATAAAGTTCATTTGATAAAATAAATTATAAGTGATAATATATGAGAATTTTTTAACATAATATTTGATAAATTTTCTATATAAAATGTATATTTCCATAATTTTTCTTCACTTAAAATACCAGAACAATATGTTGTTTTAGAAATGAAAAAATAACCATTAAAGAATTGGAAAGAACTATGCGGTCAGAATGGCCCGAAGGCCTTCATTTCTCTATTATTTTTGATAATAGACTTTTCGAGGGATGAGTTGGAACCCGTATAGGGCCAGAAGGCATAGAGACAATTACATGACTCGTAGGTCTTAGAGGGAATCACCTAGACAAGACAACTTTGGAACTGCTCCCCCCAGCATGTGTCATGATACCAGCACTCCACCTTCACAGGGCTATTTAGCTAGCTGTCCTATGAAAAGATGTCGAGGCCTGATACTGATGGAAAATCCATACCCTCTCATTCTTCCAATTTCGGTATCTCTTCTCTAGTGGATGTGCCTACCCTGAATTCTCCTCTGAAGCCTTTTCCCTTTGTAGTATGGCCGGTACATCTTCATTCATGTGTCCCGAAGACCTTGGGGTGGACCAAAGGTCTTAAGGTTGCCCTAAGGCCTTAAGAATCAACTGGCCCGAAGGCATTGGGTGACCCAAAAGCCTTGCAGGATTGGAGGACCAAACTGGTGGCACAAAGACCTAGATGGATGAATAGTTCCGGATGCTATCGTACCGAACAATGCTTGCTACAGTAACCGATAAATGGTTTAATGTTATCAAAAATATTTTTGGGCTAAATCAACTAATATTTTTTATATATATTTAATATATTTTACATTTATCCCTTGTTAAAGAATACTCCTTATGAAATTTTTGAAGAAAATATACCAAATATTGGATACCTTAATATTTTAGTTGTAGGGTTTATTTTTTAAATACTAAAGATAATATGAACAAGTATGTTGATAAAATATATAAAGATATATTTATAATATATTCAGATAATATGAAATATTATAGAGTATATAACAAGAGAAAAATTTCAATGTACAAATCTATACATGTATATTTTGTTGAAAATAATGAAAAACAGAATATATATTCTCAAAATATCGTTAATGAATTTAATGAGTTAAACTTGGAAAAAAATAGACCTCAAAATAATATTGCATCAGTAGAGGGGGATAAAAAGCCTTCTCATTTTGATACTATGAAATGGAAAACACATATTGATCATTAATTAGGAAATACAATCATAATTTTTTTAATCCATAATAAGAACTAGATAATCATTTTTATATTTTTATTCTAATTCTATCGTTGTTCCTATTAATGTTAATGAAAAAATGAATGAATAAAATTGGAAAAATTTTATGCATTATGAACTTAATAATTTTGATAGAAATATATTCTAGAATGTGGTTGTGACACCCTAAAATTATTATGAAATGAATATAAAAATTTGACTTCTTTGATATTTTTCATTACACGCAAGATTTGGTTTCGATGAGCTGAAAAAAATTATCAAAATATTGGGGTTTATTATTTACATGAATTTGGATTAGAGTTATTAATATAGATATATAAAATATAAAAAATATACGGTATAGAAACTTATAAAATGAAATCATTACTTATCAAATGGTTATCATTAAAAAAAATTATTTAAAATTAATGGTTATGTGTTTTTAAAATAAATTATGCCTAAAATGTATTTTATATATTAAATTAATCCATATTACTGAATTATTTTAATGAAAATTTTATATAATTTTGTATATCAAAATTTTTAAACATTTTATTTTTTTGTAAGCATTGGATAATAACAAATCTAGTACTTTGCTTAGAAATGATTTTTTCTTCTAAAAGTTAGTTATCTTTTAACATATAGCACACATAATTTAAAATAAATATACTATATTTATAGGTATTTAATTAGATAATATTAATTTCATATGTGTACTATGTGTTTGAAATTTTGTAAATAAGTCCCTTTTATTTTTGGAAAATATGAATAATAATCATGGTTAAATTTATCACCTTGATAAAGGGTAAATTGAGTTAAGTTTGATTAAAAATAAACAATAAGGCCTCAATTTTTAATACTAATTATTATTGGATAAATTTAATTTAAACCTTAACACCTACGACTAAAACATGAATTATTTAATAGAAAAATTTCCATGAAAATGGCTAATATATTATTAAAATCAAAAGATGTTTCAAAATGGAACTCTCATTGTTTTTAATATATCTTAAGTGTAAACATAAAGAAAAAAGTATTATAAAAATGAATATATATGTCTATTTTTATCCTAATAAAATTATTTTCATCATAGAAATTTATTTTTAATTTTTAGTAATTATATAATGGCTTTAATATCTTATGTAACACTGATGAAATATTTCTCCATTTAATAAAAAATATAATAAATTATTTTAAAAATATTAAAAGTGATTTACTTTGATTGATTTTATGTGACCCACTAATTTTATATATATATTTGATTTATTAGTGATATTTTATTTCATTATATTCTAATTTCACTTTGTATTTATGTATTTAAAGTTAAATTAAATGAATAGTTTCAAAATTGATAATAATGATATTTTATCAAAACAATATTTTATTAAAATATTTTAAAATAATAAAAATATTTAAATAATAAAAATTGATTATCATATTGTATAAAATGGCATAAATCGTCCATTTATGGTCAAATTGATATCTTATAAGTAAAAATTACAACCTATTAATATTTAAGAATTTATTATTATAATTTAGATTAAATAGTTTAACTAAGTGTTAATAAGACTAACGAGGTTTATAATTAAACCAAATGTTATATAAAATATATTTTTTATTGGATTAAAAACATATTCCTCATTTTCATAATATTATATAACATTTTGGTGTATGTTTCTTGAAATTTTTCTTATTCTAATTTAATCTTTTTATGTATTCCAAAAGTGCCCCTCACCAAAAATATAAAATGAAATTTCCTCCTTCACTTAATTTCACTAAATTTAGATTTTTATCTAGAACATAATATAAAGAATTATCTTTTACACTCCACTAGTGACATTATAGTGGTCTTGGTATTCTTAAAAGACCAACTATAGAGTCTTAAAGAGGATATTTAATGGAGTTCATTCCAAGAAGAGTTAATCATCTTAAAACTATCAATTTCTTTTATAAATTTTAGAAGATTCTATAAGTATACGATATTTATAATAAAATAATAAACTAAGTTCCCAAAATATTCATAAATTTTAATATTTTTCTGAATACACCATTATACCCCCTCTTTCTTATCAAATTAAAAGTGAAATTATCAATCATGCGTACGTATGGACTACCATCTTTACGATGCGATGCGATTAATTATTCATTTATATTTAACATGTATAGTAATAAGAATTATTTTTATTAACAAATAATAAATATATGATATAATAATTATTGTATAAAGTTTTATTATTTTTTACCTTTCTTTCAAACCATTAGTCAAAAAATGGAAATAGTGTTCAAGCGTATGTACGACCTACCGTCTCTATAAATAGTGTAATTCATTTTTAAATCTATAAAATTTATGAATGATTATAAATAAATATATAATGAATAAATATTATTTTATATAATTATTAACATTATGTAAATTATGGGACCATGATCAACCTATATGGTTTGAGACTGTTGAACTGAAACATGCTTGGAAAATGAAGTAGTCGTCACCCATAATGATGATTTTAATAACAAATTATTAATAAACGGGTGATAAGATGTTATAAATAAATCATAAATGGTATGATATATATGAATATAGTTATGGAATAAATTTATAATAATATATACTTATTATATAGTAGTCTTCAATGTGAATTAAGTAAGTAGATACTTGAGGCAATGGTTTATATCACAATCTCAACACTGTTCTTGATTGTTTTTGTTTACATCTCCACTAGAGAATATTTATATTCCATGTACATGATTTATAAATATGTTTCTATCTTTATTCATCAAATTTTAAAGCCTTTTTATTATTTTTGAATTTTTCCTAAAGGTATTGAAAGGAATTCCTTTTCCATTTTCTAAACATTGTACTTTAAGAATTTTTCAACAAGAATATGGAAGGAATGTTTTTTTTAAATTATACAAAAATAAAATTTTTTACTAACATAATGTAACCTCAATTATATGAATATTTTTATCTATAACTGTCCTAGATACTGTGGTACTATAATACCTAATCCAGAACTAATATATCTTGAAGGGTGTTCTCAATCCCCACTAAATGGAAACTTGATCTTCGCATAATGCGATATAAAAGTGGGAATTAATTTTACAATAAAATAATGGAAGATAAGACATATATTAGTAAGCTTAAAAATACTGAAGGATAAAGTAAAAAAAATAAACAAAAGTATATCAAAAACCAAAATAGGTATATCAGTAATGTTTCTAGAAGTAGACAAGGGAATACTCAAACATCTTGAATCTATCAAGACTCTAAGTGAAAAGGGTCAATAATATCTACCTACTTCAAGAGGATCATTCCAGTTACTCTAACGTATTAGAATAAAATGTAAAAATTCCCAAAGGAAAATATAATACTCGTGGTAAAAGACTAGTAGTGTATCACCAAGTGTACTATAACAGGATTCCATAATTATAAACCAAAACATGATTTAAATTTTAAAAATCAAGGCATATAGATGAAATTTTATATAAAAAAAATTATTTTCATTTCAAAAGATAGAAAACAATTAAAACAATGACTTAAGTAAATTTTTTATTTAAAAACATTTATATAAATCATAAGGAATGAGTAAATTAGTTTAAAAAACATTGATGTTTATAACCAAAGAAATCATAATAAACACCATATTCATCTTCTCAGTGGTTTAATAGTTTCCAATTATAGGATCCTCAAACTCTCAAATTATTTATCATAGAATATATGTTTGCACATCCCTCCGGATCATGCTGAATAAGAATGACCAATGTTTCATCAAGAATAAAATTATTCTAACTAGATTTTGTTATAATTTTCATTATCAATACATTTATAAGGAATTACTATCTCAACATTATTTTATTAAATAAATCACTATCTACCCATTCTAGAATGTTTTAAATCAATCAATAAATAGAAAAAGGTCCAATCATTTCATTTTAAATTATTTATCCTATGTAGTTCAATTACCACTTGTCCTTTTCAAAATTCTAATTCACTTTCAAAACCAAAACACAGGGTTTTCATAAATTTATGCCCTTTTAAAATAAAAAAAATATTTTTAATTCAATTTTTTCCATTATCTTAAAAAAATGACAAGTAATTATGAAAATTCCATCAAATTCATATTACACCCCAAATTCAAATTCAATTTGAATTTTGGGTTTCCCCAAAATTCAATACTAAATCAATTCAAATACCAATTGTAATAAATTTTTTTTTCACATTATAATTGAAATTATTTTCAAACAGCATATCTATTCAAGGTTTAATCATCTGGGAAATCTTAAATGGAGCCACCTACCTTGTTGATGACAATCACGTAACGCAATGCCTACAACATGATTTACCAAAGAATAATGATAGAAACAGAGCTGTAGAAATCCAAACTAGATTCAAGATATAAATAAATATAGTTTATATCTATAAAAAAGTTGTGATATAAAAAACCCTATGGAGGAAATAAATATAGAGTGAAAGAGAAGGAATGAGAGGATAATCACGTACTAGATAAGGATCTAACAAGATCTTCCACACCGCTATGCATAAGAATAGGTTTGGAGGATACAAAAGGGATCCTCTATATATCCCAAGACAATAGAAATCATTATATAAGGTGTTAGGGTACAGTGTGGTTTCGATAGGGGGTTTGGGTATTTTAAAAATAAATTTTCAAATATAAATGTCCCATGTGCATAGTTAGCTGGGCGTGGTCGCACGTTTAAGAAAACCCTGCACCCAGACCATGAAGCCCTCTATTGGGGTGAAAAATTTATAATAGGTGGTCACATTTTTTGTCAAACCACAAACCAACTGTACAAACCCCCACTGCCTGAGGTTTCAAATTGTTCATTGTGTGGGCTATTAGTTTGGGAAAAACATGCGCCAACTGAGCATATTCTAGAAATTTAAAAAAATTTAAACATTACACCTGAAAAAATCCATGAAAAAGCCCATACAAATAATGATAAAAGGGGGTATGAGAATTACTTGAAAATCAGTAATAAGATGTTAGAACTACCCCACCATAGAAACTTTCTGTCCCCATAAATGTTGTTATGATGTCTCCATAAAAAAAGATAAGGCCACTACTCTCTCCACAGTGCCTCTTTATCCCACATCTCATGTTTATCAGAACCGAGCTACCATAAATCTCAGAATTATTGTATTTTCCTCCCACAAAGTACATGGGTCTTGGAATCAGCTATCCTTATTGGATACTCAGTCACAGATAAATCATAATTGACATCAAGATCACTCCAAGTCAAAACATGAGATAGATAAAAATGATACCTTCACAACTGGCTATGTAAAACATTTTATGTATTGACTTAAAATGTGTAGGAAGTGAAAAATGTTAATACACTATACCCACCTTCTCAACAACCTCAAAAGGTCTCCAAAAATTTGTAGCAAGCTTCCCTTTCCTCCCATTCCATTGATGACCAAAATTAGGTGAAACATTCAAGAACACCTAGTCACTAACTAAAAAAATCCAATGGTCTATAATGATTATCAACATAATATTTATAGTGTCTCTTTGACAAAAAAATTATATGATGAATCAAAAGAATGTTTTATTTCATCTCTCAAACCAAGCTTGGTCCAAACATTGAACTTTCACTGATATCTATCTAAGAGAACTAATATTTATAAGTCTAGTCATACAAGGCTGAAAAAGGATCCATTATGATCACTTACTACTGAATATTATTATTTGAAAACTCAACTAGTTCCAAATGGTCAACCCAAGATCCACCAAAATGGAGTATGTTGGAAAAAATAACATCCTTAAGAATCTTCACTGCACTCTCTATCTATCCATCCATATGTGGATGATATGTTATACGAAAACAAATATAATATCCTAATGCCTCCTAAAGGCCTTTAAAAAATCAATAAATTAAATAGGGATATCTATCAAAGATTATAGAATAAGGAAGTCAATTAAAATCAATAATACCTCTCACAAAGATATTTCCCAACTCCTCAACTTTAGTTTTATCATGAAAGGGATACAGTGACTATATTTGGTCAAACTATTCATTAAAAAACATATAAAATTCCACTTTTTCGGGGCACATTGAATCCCAACTGCAAAGTCTATAGGGACTGCATCCCCCCACCATGTGGTCATTTTAAGTGGTTGAAGAAAACCCTAAGGTCTATGGTGCTTGAAATTGATTTTTGGAATGTATAGAAGCATAAAACAATGTAATCGATATATCACCTCATACATAGCCACCATAATCATCAATGAATTTTATAGAACATATTTTTGGTTCTTGGGTGAAAAAACATTCTAGGATTATATAAATCCCACATCAATTATTTCATAAGAGATAAAAACACAAAAAATGATTCCAAAAACATACAAAATATTTTGCTGAGAAAAAACACTTAGAAAAGCCTCCCCACTATAAAGAGAGTTTCTAATTCTATAGAATTAATCCTCAAGATAATGTTCCTAAATAATCCTCTCGATAAAAGAGGTGGTAAACTGAACACTTTCAAAGACAACGTCATCTTCTATTTCACAGACTCCAATATACAACCTTGCAAAAACAGCCATCAATTTTCACTCTTTTAAAGATTCTTTCGTGGCCTTGGTTAGAATTTTACTTTTAAAAGTATCAAAAATGACATTACCGATCCCTGAGGAATAGGCTATGTTGAAATCAAAGGATTTCAGGTACTCCACCCAATACCTCTAGTAGAGATTCAAATCTTTTTGAGAGAAGATATAACTCAAGACCTTGTTGTTTGAATACATGGTAAACCTTTATAAAAAAAGGTAATGCCACCAAATTTTAAGTGTTTGCATAAAATCTGAAAGTTCAAGGTCACGGGTCTGGTAATTGTTATCATGTGGCCTAATATATCAAGAGACATAGGAAACATTGTGATCATACTATAAGAGAAAACAACCTAAACATGAACATAATGAATCATAGAATACCATATAACCCTTCTCAGTCTCTAGTAGAGTCAAAAATAGTGTATAATTCATAATAAATTTCATCTCAACAAAATAAATAAAAAATTTTTCATCCTGGATGAAACTTACCCCTATCTGAGTGAGAGAGGTCATCAAAGAATCCAAATTTTATAAATCCTTTACTAACCGATGATAATACCCAACTAAACCTAAGAAGCTCCAAATATCAAAAACATTTCATGGTTTCTCCCATGACATAAAAACATTCCCTTTCTCTAGATAAAATGAAATACCATGTTACTAGGCCACATTTTCAAAGCAATTGACTTCTCAAATCCAAAAACCAAATTTTTATAGCTTGGAATAAAGTCGATTATCTCTTAATAAACCCATAATTTCTCTCAAATGTCACACACGATCCTCCTTAGACTTAGAGTAAACAAATATTTCATCTAAAAATACCACAATGAAACTATCAAGTTACTCATAGAATATTATTTTAATCAAATCCATAAATACTGCAGGAGAATTTGTTAGAATAAATTGAATGAGAAGGTACTCATAAGGGACATCCTTGATCCTAAAGGCTATTTTATGAATTTCGGATTCTTCTTTTCAAAAATAGTGATAACAAGATCAAAGATAAATTTTTAAAAACTAATTATACAATTTGAAATGTTCAAATAGATCATCAATCCATGGAAACAAATATTTTTTCTTTACCGCAACTCTATTGATATTTTATAATCAAAACATAGGCCATGTGGTCTATCAACTTTCTTAGAAAAAAGAATAGGTTCCACCAAAGGTGACACACTCTAGCATATAAAGTATTTCTATAAAAGTTCATCCAACTGAGTCTTCAACTCTTTCATTTCAGCTAGTTTCCTATGGAAATAAGAAATAAATACTAACTGAGCCTTAAGTAATAAATCAATAAAGAACTCTAGACGCCTTTTTAGTGGGAAACTGAAGAATACATACAAGAAAAAAATCAGGAATCTTGATGAAAACTAGAAAAAGATCACTGCCTAGAAATTCCCTATCTAGATCAAAATAGAACATAGATATTACATTACCTAACTCGAGATAAGATTTTCCAAATCTTATTGAACCTGGGTCCCATTCTCTATGAAATACACGACATACCGCATCAAGAATGGAAAAAAACTCCATTAAAGATAACTGTCAATTTGGGACTTATTAGAAACGATCCAATCCATTTAGAAAATGAATTTAATGGGATTCATGTCAAGAACGAGAAAATACCTAGTATGATCAATCTATAACAAAGGGATAATAGATGAACAATAATGAATACCCTTTTCTCTCTTCATTCGAAGGGGTGTAGTAATATCCATCACATATGTTAAAAGCTTCACTAAAATATTTAGGAGGTTTACAAAATGAGTCGATGTGAATGACTGTGAATCACTGATATCAAATAAATTTATTGAAATTCCACGAGAACTACATATCTTGGGTGATGATGCGCCCATTTCTCTATATGGGGTAGAAAATATGTTAAAAAACTTCTAAAAATCTCTTGAACATCCACAAGAACTACATATCTTTGGTTCCTTAGTGAAAAATTGTTTCAAAAGCCCAAGATTTACACACTGGAATCAAGTAAATATAATCTTAGGTGAAAACTACACAAACATGGGGAATCAGTTTCCATACTCTATCATGGTCCTGTAATTTTCTTCAATTTTGAAAATATTTATATCCTTATCCATCAACACAATCACTAGATATAAATAATCAGTGAAAATAACTTTTAATTACATCCAGTCTAAACCCTCATGATTCTTCACTATCACCATTGTGTCCCACCATCTCCTACTACGTCCTTTATAGTTTTGGTGGAAAATTCCACCTTGATCACATTAGGAGTTTCGAAGCACTCAAAAAATGATCAATCCTTCTAAACAATCCTTATCCTATTGAGGATTATTTATGCACTGGAAAACTGGTGGATTTTGGTGATGGTAATCCTGATCATGAATCTAATACTCATCCCTCTATGGTTCCATAACTAGATATTGAATGAGAATGGGTGAAAGTGCTTGTCCTAGAGATTGGACATCACAGAAAATGATCTTGATGAAATTATGGTCCTTGAGAGAATGTTTTTTATGGTTCATTAGCATATTCCTCTTGGAGCCTATTCACACATCTTAGTGGAGGCGTGATGCTACACAACATCAACAAAAATCATTGAAGACAACAAAAAATCACATAGATCATCACTCAAATAATAGAAATAGGGAAATTAATATCATTAGATAAGAAAACAAGATTTATATTTCTACAAATCTAAATGAAAATTGAGTAAAAGACTAGATGTAATCCTCAAGACATGTTTCCTTAACCACCCTTGGTTACTTAGGGATCATTATGATGATAGATGACTGGGAAATCTCTCGTAAATATCTCATAAGTACTAAAAATATCTCAAAATATACACTAGAATCATAGAAAATATGCACAACATGAACCTTTGATACCACTTTTTCACAAATAGGCCTAGTTATCCAGATACTCTGATACCTGATCTGAAACCCACATAGCTCGAAGGGCATTCCCAATCCCCATGGGTTGATGACTATCACCTAACATCATGAAATAGAAAAGAGGGAATGAAGTTTCCATAAACTCAACATAAGATAAGATAAATATAAGTATGGTAAAAAATCCTCAAGGATAAAGTACTAAAAACCAAACAGTAATATAAAAAAACCCAAATAGGTATATCATAAAATTACATGAATGAAAACAATTCGAAACATAAACATACCCATGGTATCAAATGTAATATCCTAGTTAAATAAAGAATATAACATTTTCATATTTATTAATATTTTTGAGTTAAATATTAATTTTACTTTAAAGGGGATGCTATTTTTGATGACGTACCCGATACGCAACAATGAGTTTCTTTGAAATCTTTCGTTGCACACAACATTGATTTATACTGAAAAATAATATAATAATATTATTATTTTAAACGGTAGTTAACACATAGCCATTTTATTGGAAAGAATTAATAAAACTAACTAAAATATGATTATATATGTTTGTTAAATGTTTTTACATTTATCCAATAAAAATTAGAGGCTTAACTTGTGAATGAATCTAATTTTAAGCATAAATACTCTAATATTTTTTAAAAGGTCGATTTACCACATTTTGATGGAGAAATATCCATAAATATAGTTTTGGTCAATTTTATATGTTATATTTGAAGAAATATAATTCTTCTTTAGAACAGGGAAATCAAAATTTACTTTGTGTAAAATTTTGGTATTTTCTGATAAAGTTCAATTTTTAATGAATAGTAAATAATACGGCATTTTAATTCAAAACTTCTTTTTAATATAATATATTTATAAGGTTTTATTATCTTTTTAATTGGTTCTAAAGTTTAATTATATAATGTTTTTAATATTTAATCCAATGTTGGGCATTGGAAGTAATTTCACTTTGAAATTGGACATAAATAAGTGTCAATCTTTTGATATTTTCTATTTAAAAAAAAACGCTTTTTGTTTTGAAAGTGGGAATTAATTTTAAATTAATTTCTTCAAATAATGAGTTTTGAATTTGTAAAAATTCATTCCTTATTTGGAATCAGGAGGTAAAAATTGTGTAAATGGTTTAGTTTTATTTATAAATAATATGAAAATTTTCTTCTGTAAAAATTTTATTTACCATGGTTAAAAGGTAAATCTGACAAATAACGATAACAAAATATTATAATAATAATATAAAATTATCATAACATGTGTTCTAATACTATTCGTTAATACATTTATAACTAGTTTCATCCTTGGGTCGATTTTGGGACTCCATGGAGCCACTTAAGAGTGATAATGACACTTTATATTAATTAATTTAAAGCAATGAAAAAAATGACATAAACATATATCTTTTAGTAAATCAATTTTTACATAGGGTTATATAAGTTATCTATTGAACTAT
The DNA here is from genome assembly GCA_963277665.1 of Viscum album. Lineage (NCBI taxonomy): Eukaryota > Viridiplantae > Streptophyta > Magnoliopsida > Santalales > Viscaceae > Viscum > Viscum album. Next base: position 942,578,618 of record OY728138.1, read on the forward strand.
AAATAATAATTTTAAATATAAAAATATTTCCTATATCATGATATTTTTTTTATAATTTTTAGAGATCCAATAAATAAAATTATTTATGACACAATAATGATGATGTGTTTTCCTCATTAATGGACGATTTAAATAAATAAGATTATAAAGATTAAAAAAATATCCAAAACATGTAAAATTATAAATTTTATGATTTATATCGAACATTATTCATCTTATAGTATACTTTAATATGTTTTGGACCTTTAGAAACCGAAAATCCTTATATAATAAAATAATATTTTTAAACATTCCAAAAGAGACCCTCCTCCTCATTATAAAAAGCTCTCACTTATAACCCATTCCTCACACTTCTCAAGCCCATTTTCTCATCCAAAATCTACCCAATTAATCTACCTATATCCGTCTATTCCTCCTAGATGCCTTCCTCTAGGAAGAAGGAAATTAAAGTAAACTTTTTGGTTCAAACCAAAGGGAGATACCCGATTTAAAGGTAACATCTTCTCTTAAGTTATTTTATTTTACTTATCCAACCCTCTAAACAATTGTTATTACTTTTTTATAACCACAAAAAGAATTATAAATATACTATTTTATTTATGGGATGAATTTGAACAAAACATACACACATCTCTATCTAATGGTTAAAGAAAATATTGTTTCTGTGGACGGTGAACTACTGCCTCACGAAACAATGATCATTCAAATATCTCCAACTGCCTCTCATGGTTTCCTTTATGATTGAAATATATTTCTATGTGATATATATTATATTTATGTTGTATTTTTACTACTTTATTTTTCATTTATATTATACCTTTATAGTTTCTATAATGGGTAAATATGATAATTTCATTTGAGAAAGTGCGAACTACCTCCCCTACAAAGTGATATGACTAGTTCATACCATACATGGAATGTTAAAAGGATGGAGATAATTAAATTATAGATTATATTATAATTTAATTATAATATAACTATTTATCATTATTTTTTCATTCCATTAAATATGAAATTGAAATGAATGTAGCGTTCATGCGTACGTATGACTTACCGTCTCCATGAACAGTGCATTTTATTTCTTATCTCCAAATGTTATGTAATATTGTAAATACATATATATACTGGATATATATGATATATATGATATATAAATCAAGAATATAATTTTTGAGATAATATAATTTCAACCACATAGACAATTTATAATTATTACAAGTTCATTTTTAACTCAAGTTCCGAACAACGACAAAATGTCTGATATGAAATCAAATAATTATCTAATTTTTATAGCATGGTAATAATTGATATAAAAGGAATAATAAACATGAAATTTTTTTTACGAAATTATAAATTAAATTTATTCTATTATTCAGGAGATTAAATAATGATCGAGTCAAGTCAGAAACGTGGTACAAGGTTTCTTATCTCACTTTTAATTCTGTGAGATTTCAATTGTTCACCACTCATTTATTTCATGTGGTGTATTGGGTACTGAAATTTGATTTAAATTATCATTATTATATTTATATTTATGGTATTTTTTGAATAATTTTATTGTTATTAACTTTTGGTCTTATGACTTGATTGATTACAATGAGGTAAGAGATTTTCATCTCACTTTTTAGTCCCATGAGATTCATGCTATATTTGACACTATTTATTTTTGTGTTGTGTATGTATTTCCCATTATTGTATTCTTTTTTTATTTTATGGTTATTTAATTCATTATTGTTTGATATTCCTTTAATGGAGTTTATGTTTCGTATGTTAACCAGTTAGTATGGGAACCATTCACCCTCCCCTTTTTAAAATACTTCTTTTTGTTATGTATTTTAATTTACATATTCTAATGTGGGTATATGTTCTTCTATATCCTTATTTCTGTAAATTTTATGTCCAAGTGATGAGATAAAATTTTCTTTCTCATCAACTCTATTTCTTAATTTTAAAGTGACTTCGTTAGGCTGTCGAATTTCTATAAGAGAACTTCCTATCCCAATTCCAATTCTTTGGGGTTAAACTTCTACTTGCAGATTATGTCATGGTATGAATATGTGTGAATTACCTATGATTGTTTTACACTTAATTTCCAATAATATTGAGTGTATTTAAATTTTTCACACATAATTATGTAATTGATTTATCCTTAATCTAAGGATACTATTTTTATAAGGGATTTCATCTCAATTTACATTCCATTGAGACATCATTATTGTTATGAACCAATTTCCGCTTATATGGTGTATATAATATTATTTGGAATATTATACCATGAATCCATTTATTATAATTATATTATAATGTTCTGATTAAATTTTAATCCTCAATTATTTGTATTCACGTGTCTCACATTTTGTTAAAAAGTATTTAACTAAAATATTGGTTAAAATGTTATAAAGATTTATTATTATAAATATTTCTCATTAATGCCCATGTTTTCAAAATGGGTTTTAGGATTTACTTATATATATATTAATTTTTTAAAATTATGATTCATTTAAAATGTTCAAAGTGTTATGGAACACTTTGATTCAAAAATCTATTTTTTAAATGTTTTAAATGGTTTAAAAAATGGTTTGATAAAGCATTGATTTGTTTAAGAACTTGAAATGATATATTGTGATTGCAATGTAGAAATGTTATCTTTAATTTATTCCTTTTTTATGTGTTATTAATATGTTATTGTTATTGGGAATTGTGTACATATATGGGTGGTTCTGTGATAAACCTAAGGTGGGTGAGCCGGAGATAGCTCTCCAATGCATTGGGTAATGCGATAGAGGTAAACGTCAATGTTTCTCCTAAGAGAATTAGGGAATATACTGTGATGGGTATTCCAACATAACTCCCTACATATATGTGATAGCTACAATTTATGTATGGTTTGGATGCCACAAGTTACCTTTATGATTTATGATTTTTATGTGTTATTCATAAATCTTATGATTTTATGAGGTATGTTATGATTGAGAAGTATGGTTTCATTTATTTGTACTTATTTATGGGTTAATTTGTACATTAATTTTTTTATAAACCTTAATGATATTTTTATGCTCATCCCATGTTTTTGAAATGTTTTTCACAAGACATAAAGATGAATAGGGTCAAGGATCAGATCAAGGAAATGTCATGCTGTCTAAAACCAAAAACTAGACATGTTTCTTTTTAAAAGTTTTTTATTTTATGAAAAAATGGATACTAAGTTGTAGTGTCTACATATAATTTTCATGTTGACATGTAATTCTTATGGCCTGATTCTCTTAATCTTTAGACCTCAAAAGATCGTCAATGTGAACTATTCAATTAATTCACAATTATTTAATGTTTTAAGGCCGATTCCTTATATTTGGTATCATAGGTAGGTTTAGATAAATTTAGAGGTTAGGGTGTTATTTAAGAATTAGTGACATAACCATAATGGTTATCCTATTATAAAGATTCATAGTTATTTTAGAGATGATAATTGGTTATTACATTTTGGGGTGCAAAATGAATGGTATTTGATAACTTTTGAGGATAAAATATTTTATGGTTAATTTTATGGAATTTGTCTCTTTTTTTAGAATGTTATGAAATTTTATAGTTTTTGAAAAAGAATAACACACATACCATGTGAAAACCCATCGCATCGGATAAAGCTACGAGAATCAAACCCAAAACCAAAGTGCGGTTAGGATTTATCGCCTACCATTAGACTACGTGATGTCCCTGGTTAGTAAGACTAATTATTTTTATTTAAATGAATTTAATTATCAAGAATATGATTATTCGGGATCTTATATTTTATCAAATTGACATCCTTAGTATAGGAAAATTATTTGGTGATTAAGTAATAAAGGCTCCTTTGGAAGACATTCTCTCTTTTGGGAACACAATATGCTTAAGGAAAATAAAATACTATGGGATTTAATTTGTGGAGTAATCGTTGAAATATTATTTTTGAAGAATATATGTTTTTATTGTGGATATAAGGTTATTTGGGTTATTTATGAAAATTATAAATCTATCATAGAGAATACGTGTTTAGGTTAATTTTACTTTAGTATGAGACTTTAAGAGTAGTCAATGTTTTTGAAGATAAATGCTAACATTTACCTTGGAAGACTATGTGATTAAATACTTATGAGTTTTGGTTTTCAATATTAGTTTATATTATTTTGAATAATTTTAAGAGAAATTTTATATTGATTGGTCTTTCTTGAACTTTGGGTTCTTTTTGTTGGATTTTGGATATTAAGACTAATATTTCTTTTTATAAAGGATTATCCTTTTGTAGATTATCTGATCTTGTACTAAACAATTTTGGTTTTGGTTGATGTCTAAAGATACGGAATATATATATATATTTAATATTTTGTAGATTATGTGATACTCTAGAAGTTTATTCTAGCACTTCAGGTGTGATCAAGTCATCTTGAATACTTACCGTTTAGAGAAAAGATGAGTTTGTGGAAGAATTTTATTAAAGGATGACACTCTACATGACAAGTACGTATATTTCCTTATGATCATAGTCTAGTTAATAAAAAATTATTCAACTCAATGAAATGTATCTTGTAGAAAAAATTTTATAAGCTCTCTTTTATCATTAGAATTTTACCCAACCAGAAATTTATGGTATTGTGGTGGTTAACTTTCCATGATCAAGTTATCTATCACTCTCTATTAATCTATCAGAGTTAGTTTCTCTTCCATATCCATGTTTTAATGGAATACATGTATTTTTTGTCTCGGTTGACCATTGTACTTCTATTTCTTTATTTTAAAGTGATATTTTTATTGACTCATTTCTTGATTTGGAACATTCAATGATGGCTCCAAGCCCAATTTTAATATTGTGAGGACACAATTCCCAAAAGAGGGGAAGGATGTAACATCACAGGTAAATAAAGAATATAAAATTTTCATATTTATTAATATTTATTAATTAAATATTAATATTACTTTAAAGGGAAAGATATGTCTGATTTTTTAATTGATACGCAACAGCATGTTTCTTTGAAATCTTATGTTGCACACAATGTTGATTTATACTGAAAAATAATAAAATAATAATATTATTTTAAATGGTAATTAACACATAGCTTTTGTATTAGAAATAATGAATATAAATAACTTAAATATGATTATATATGTTTGTTAAATGTTATTATATTTATCCAATAAAAGTTAGAGCTTTAAAATGTGAATAAATCTAATTTTAAGCATAAATACTCTAATATTCATTAAAAGGTCGATTTATCACATTTTGATGGAGAACCCTATTTGAATCTAGTTTTTGTCACATTTATATGTTATATTTGAAAAAAAGAAATTAATCTTTAGAATCGGGACATAAAAATTTACTTTGGGTAATTTTTTAGAATGTTTCTGATAAAATTCATTTTTAATGAATAGTAAAAAATGTTGTATTTTAATTAAAAACTAACCTTTAATATAATATATTTATAAGGCTAGATTATATTTTTAATTAGTTTTAAAGTGTAATTATATTATTTTTTTACCATTTAATCCAATATTGGTCATTGGAAGTAATTTCACATTGAAATTGGACATAAATAAGTGTCAATCTTTTGATAGTTATTATTTCTTCAAAACATGCTTTTTTGTTTTGACTTTGGGAAATAATTTTAAATTAATATCTGCCACTTATGTTTATAAATTTTTAAAAATTGATTACATATTTTTAATCAGGAGATAAAAATTGTGTAAATAGGTAACTTATATTTTTAGACAATATGTATATTTACTTCAGTAAAAAGTTTAATTACCATGGTTAAAGGGTAAATATGGTAAATAAGGGTAAAAAAATATTATTATAATAATATAAAATTACCCTAAAATGTGTCATAATCATATTGGTTTATAAATATCCGACCATGGGCATCCTTGGGACGATTTTTAGACCTGATGGAGCCACTAAAAAGTTATAATGACACTTTATATTAATTAATTTAAAGTAAAGACAAAAATGACATAAACAGATATCTTTTAGTATATAATTTTTTACATAGGGTTATATAAGTTGTATATTAGAATATAAAAATTAATTTCAAATACAATAATATTTCCTACATCATGATATTTTTTTATTATTTTTAGACATCAAATAAATAAAATTACTTATGACGCAATAATGATGCAGTGTTTACCTCATTAATGAATGATATAAATAAATAAGATTATAAAGATTAAAAAAATATCCAAAACCTATTCAATTCTTAGTATATGATTTTATTTGTAACATGAATAATCTTATCTTCTAATTTTATAAATTTTGGACCTTTGTAAACTGAATATCCTTATATAATAAAATAACATTTTTAAACATTCCTAAAGAGCCCCTCCCCCCTTATAAAAAGCCCTCACTTCTAACCCATTCATTACACTTCTCAAGCCCCTTGGATCATCCAACCTCTTCCCAATTAATCTAAATACATCCCTCTCCTCCTTCTATAATCCTTAATCTTTTCATAAGGAAATTCAAGTAAACATTTTGGTTCAAACCAAAGGGAGATAACCAATTTAAAGGCAACGTCTTCTCTTAAGTTATTTTATTTTATCTTACTTATACTACCCCATAAAATATTTTTTCTCTATTATTTTATAAAAAAACCAATATCATAAATATACTAGGTTTTTTTTATGAGAAGGGTTTTAACTACACTTACACACACCTCCATCAAATGTTTAAAGAACACACAGTTTTTGTGGATGGCGAACTACTGCCTCACGAAATGATGATTGTTAAAATATCTCCTACTGCCTTTCATGGAGGACATTATGATATAAATTTATTTATATTTGTTCTATATTATATTTATTTTTTCTCTTTACTTCATTATTTTTCATTTATATCATACCTTTATGGGTCTATAATGGGTAAATATGATAATATCATTTGAGGATGTGCGGACTACCGCACCATCAAAGTGATAAGACTCGTTCATACCATACGTGGAACATAAAAAGGATGAAGGTAATTAAATTATATAAGATATTGTACCAGAACTATAATATAACTATTTATCATTACATTTTCATTCCATTAAATATGAAATAGAAATGAAAGTAGAGTTCGTGAGTATGTACGGCTTACCGTCTCCAGGAATTGTGCATTTCATTTCTTATCTCCTAATGTTATGTACTATTATAAATACATATATATACTGAATATATTTGATATCTAAATCATGAATAAAATTATGAAGTTAATTTAATTTCAATGACATAGACATATTATATTTATAATAAGTTCATTTTTAACTCAAGTTCCAAACATCGACTAAATGTCGGATATGAACTCAAATAATTAACTAATTGTCATAACCAGGTAATAATTGTTATAAAAGGAATAATAAACATGAAATAGGTTCTTAATAAAGTAAAAATTAACTTTAGTTTATTGTTCAGTATATTAAATAACGATCGAGTCAAGTCTGAAATGAGGTAAGGGGTTTCTTATCTCACTTTTAATTCCGTGAGATTTCCATTGTTCGCCACTTATTTCTTGCATGTGGTGTATTATGTACTGAAATTTATGCATATTATCATGATTAAATTCATATTCATGGTATTATATAATTAATTTTGTGATTATTTACTTTTTTAATGAATCAATTTGTTACAACGAGGTAAGAGGTTTTCATATCACTTTTTATTCCCATGAGATTCATGCTATATTTTCCACTATTTCCTTTGTGTGGTGTATGTACTGACCATGATTGTATTATTTGTGTAATATAATTTATTTTTTGGGTATTTACATCTTCATTTTATGATCCTCCTTTTATTAAGGGTATGTTTCGTATGTTACCAAATCGGTAAGGGAACCTGTCACTATCCTCTTTTTAAAATACTTCTTTTTGTTATGTCTTTTAATTTACATCTTCTTATATGGGGATATGATATTATATATCCTTATTGATATAAATTTTATGTCCAATTGATGAGATAGACTTTTACATCTCATCAACTCATTTTCTTAATTATAATGTGTTGTCGTTAGGCTGTCGAATTTCTATAAGATAACTTCATAACCCAATTTCAATTCTTTGGGGTTCAACTTATACTTGTTGATTATAACGTGCTATGAATATGTGTGAATGACCTATGATTGTTTTACACTGTATATTGAATAATATTAAGTGTATTTATATCTTTCAAACACAATTATTTAATTGATTTATCATTAATTTAAGGATACCATTTTTATAAGGGATTTCATCTCAATTTATATTCCATTGAGACTTCATTCTTGTTATGCACCAATCCACTCTTATATGGTGTATATACTATACTTTAGAATATTATATCATGTATCAATTTATTCTCATGATGTTATAATGTTCTTCATAAATTTTATTCCTAAATTATTTTTATTCAAGTGTCTCTCATTTTGTTAAAAACTCTTTAATAAAAATATCAGTTAAAATATTTTTAAGATTTATTCTTATAGATATTTGTCATTAATGTCATTTTTTTCAAAATTGTTTTTAGGATTTATTTTTAGGTAAATTAATGTTTTCATATGAAGATTCATTTAAATGCTTCAATGTGGTATGTGACACTTTGATTCCAAAATATATTTATTAAATGTTTTAAATGGTTTTGAAAATTGTTCGATAAAGCATTGATTATGTCAATATATTGATATGATATATTGTGATTGAAATGTAGAAATGTTATATTCCCTTTATGATTTTTTTATGTGTCATGAATATTTTATAATTATTTCAGATTGTTTATGTATATGGGTGGTTCCATGATAAAACTAGGGTGGGTGAGCCTGAGATAGCTCTCCAATGCATTGGGTAACATAACAGAGGTAAACATTAATGTTTCTCCTAAGGGATTTAAGTAATATACTGTGATGGGTATTCCAATGTAACTCCTTATATATTTGTGATAACTACAGTGTAAGTATGATATGGATGTCACAAGTTACCATTATGATTTATGATTTCTATGTGTTATTCACAAATCTTATGATTTCATGAGGTATGTTGTGATTGTAAAGTATGGTTTCATTAATTTGTATTTATTGGTGGGCTAATGTTTCATTTACTTATTTTATAACCCTTAATAAGATTTTTATGCTCATCCCATTTTTTTGAAATGTTTTCCACAAGACATAAAGATGAATAGTGTCAAGGTTGGGATCGAGGAAAAGTCATGCTGTCTAAAACATGGAACTGGACATGTTTCTCTTTAAGAGTTTTTTATTTTATAAAAAAACAGATACTGATTAGTAGTTTCTACATGTAATTTTCAAGTTGATATGGAATTGTTATGGCCTAATTCTCTAAAACAATAAACCTAAAAAGATCCTCAATTGTAATTATTCATTTAATTCATGATTATGTAATGTTTTAATGATGGGTACTTATATGGACACTCTAGGACCAAAGGGTCAATGAAATCCAATCCATCAAGAGGTGAGTTACCTTTTCTCTAACTTGATAGAAGAAAATATAAAAATGTGTGAATACAAAGTCACGGTGTGATCTAAAAGCCCAGTAGGATCTCACCATGTTTTCAATAATAAGATTCAATAATAATAAACCAAAAAATGGATTCAATTTTAATAAAACAAGGCATGATGATACAATTTCATATTTAAAACAAAACATGAATTTCATTTCAAATTGTATAAAATATCTCAATCAATAGATTAAGTAATAATTTATATAAAATAGTTTATATAAAAAACTAGGAATGCGTAAATCTGTTTAAAAAACAATGGAATTTATAATCAATGTAGTCATAATAAGAACTTTAGTCATCTACCCTGTGGTGAGATTTTTTACAGTTATATGATCCAAAAAATCTCATATCAGTGATCATGGAATATATGTACACATGTCATTATGTATCTGGACAAATAGGAATCATCAATGTTCCATCAGGAATATGATATACAAAACTAGATTTTCTTAGAGTCTTCATCATAAATATATAGATAAGGAATTACTATCCCAGTGTTCTTATCCCATATAACTAATTAACATCCTAGGATCACATTTACTTAATCAATCATTCAATTGAAAAAGTTAAATCATTTCATTTCAAATCATTCATCTTTCATAGTCTAATTTCTACTTTTCCTTTTAAAAATTCTACATATCATTCAAAACTAACAAATATGATTTTCATCAATTCATTTATTTTAAAATTAAACCAATCATAAGTATTAATGAAGTCAATTTATGAAATTTTAGCAGAATCAATTCACAAATCATTTCAAAAATTCCATCAATTTCAAACTATACACCAAATTACAATTCTATTAGAATTGGGGGTTTTCCCCAGAATTCAATATCAAATAAATTAAAATATGAATTTGAATCAATTTTTTTACATAATTTAATTGAATTAAATTTTAAACAATCAAGAAATTCATTGTTTACTCAAATAAAAAATATTAAATGGAACCACATACCCTTTTTTCTTGGTAATCAGGCAGAAAAATTCATGCAATAAGATTTTCCAACGAATAATGATGAAAACAGAGATCTAGAAATACTATAAGGATTCAAAATATAAAATAAAGGCGTTCAGATCCATTAAAATAAGTGATGATATAATAAACTCTATTGGGGATAGAAACAAATATCATAATAGAAGGGACTAGAGGAGAATCACTTATCAGAGAGGGATTAAATGAGATCCTCAATGCATTGATTCACTGAGGAATAGGTTTTGAGGAGGACAAAGAGGTTCTTGAGATCTCATAATAAATAGAAAATCATGATATGATGAGTTAGGTTTATATTGGGGTTAAAAATGGGGTTCATGAATTTATAAAATAATTTTTGGAATTAAAAAGTCCCAAAGACATGGTTAGCTGGGAAAGAATGAACAGTTAGAAAAACTATGTACCCTGAATTTGGGCCCCTATGTAGGGGTTTATAGTTCTTATAAGGTATATTAATGGATTTTAAAATATTACACAAACCATGAAAACCCCCGCCACCCGAGGATGAAAGGTTTTCACTGGTTGGGCACATGGTTTGGAAAAAATGTGGGCCAACCATGAAAAACATAGAAATGTACTATAATTTAAAGTTTACACATGAAACAACCTATAACAACCCCCAAACAAATCATGATAAAAAAGGAGGGTCAAAGAGTACTTAAAAATTAGTAATAGGATACTACACTTTCTTTATAGTTTTACACATTTATTTTCAAAGAATATGTTTTTTATTTATAAGTTTACAACTTGTTGAAAAGTTATTTTCCTCAATAATTATTTCAAGTGATCTTTAAAAATTATTTTTTCATCTAATATGACAAAATATTATGATAATTACTCTTTAATGGGGTTATTATTCAAGGATACCACCCACATTATTTTTCTAGATGGTTTATGTTTATAATGAAAAGATGTTGATGAAACTCATTCCCTTTTTCATTGGTTATACTTTAATGAAATTAATTTATTTTCATTAGTTCTGAGGTGATTAACGTTTTATGAATTCATGGAATAGATATGTATAATTTTATTTATATGACTCGTGGGACCCATATCTCCCTAAAATTAAATGAGTAAATATAGATAACTAATGAGATGAATATGTTATGAAAGAACCTGATTTCATGTTCATATTTTTATGAATGGACCCTTTTTTCATGTCTATAAGTTTTTGAATGGAATTGGTTTTCATGTCCACTAATTTATGAATATACCAAGATTTCATATCTAAATTTTTATGCATGGAACTAGATTTCATGTCTATAAGACCATGATTGTACTTGGTTTCATGTCAATAAATTAATGCGAGGATCTAATTTCATGTCTTTAACTTAATAAGTGAAATTTTTTATACATGTTCACAATGATATTAGTATATGAAACAATTCTATGTCTTATGCCATTGTTATTATCTCATGTATCATGTTCCTTTATGATTTAGTTCTTATAAACTACTAATGTTTATTCCATGATTCATGATTACGATCCTTGATATACTGGGTATAATTTTCAAATCGTATGTTCATGTTCAAAATCCTTTTTGCCCCTTTTATTCTTATGTGACTATTGAAATATACCTTGTTAAAAATTAATAAGAATTTGATCTCACACTTTGTTTATGTTTCCTTTCCAATGGATATGAAGAATTTCATTAAGCATGATATGTTAATAGAGGTACCAGTTATGAAGAAATAAACAAGAGATAATGTAAATATTTTATGATCCAGTTGTTTATGTTTCCATAATTCCAAGGGAAATATAACTTTAGGATCCCCATTAATATTTTTGTGCAATGTAATGAATATTGATCTAAAAATATGTAATATCTACACAAGAAAATCTTGGGTTTCTATAATGGTTGAGTTGCCTAAAGATATATTATATATTGAAACTAAATGGATTTTTACAAATAAAATGAATTTAATATGGTGATATTGATGTTATATTTCATTTTTTAGAGATCACATAATAAAGGTGATATCATTATCGAATAAATAAAATAAAAACTCAACTTTAAAATATATTTTACAAAGAATTAATTTTTTTTAGGTTTTAGAACATAATGTTTGAACTTGGGATGGTATGGATTTAGTTCTTTAGAGCATGATAATCTTTATTTTATTGCTCTAATATTTGTGATAAAAAAGATGAATTGAAGGGGATTTATAACATTCTTACTATTTTTTAACAAAATTGGTCTAAATAATTTTTTTATTTGGACTTTATTTATTTTTTGAATAATTTTAAATATGCTGAGAAAAATTGGGATTTCAAAAAATTAAAAATTTGGTTTTGGTTTTCCAATTTACCAAGTGAAAGATTTATTATGTTGAGAGTTTATTATTTTGTTTGTGTTATTTTTTTATAAAATTAAAATCTATTTATTTACAAATATTTATTGATGATAATTAAATTTTAATATTAATTAATTTTATTTTAAAATATTTAATTAATTTAATTTCTTTAAATTAAATTTTTTAAATATTTATAATTTAGTTAATTTTAATTGAAATTAATTCTTTTCTTGTTTAATATTAATAATACATTTTTGTAATTAATTTTTATTAATTTTTTTAATTTAATTATAGAAATAATATTTTATCATATATATAATTTTTTTATTGTATTTTTTGTTAATAATTATATTTTTAACTATGCATAATTATGTTTTTAATGTTTAATGTTTTAAAATACATATTTTATTGCATGTTTATTTGTTTAAACATGTATATCATTATATATATATTTAAAATAGTATATATTTAAAATAAAATAATTATATATAAATATAAAATATGCATTTTATACCATGAATCTTCTTTTCCTTTTAGACAAGAACCTTCTTTGGTTTATCTTTTCCTGTGTACCCACACCCGAAATGGATCCTTCAGCAAAATCAAATCATGGTAGAATATCATTCATCCAAGAATACCACATGAACACACCGTTATATGTACATCACCAACACTCTCCATCGATGGTTGTATGCAAATATGACTATTAAATTAGCAATTCAAGTGAGTAGTTTAATAATAACTTGGCCTTAAACATTCTATATTCTTGACTTTTTAGTCAAGAATTTATTCTATTTAATTTGATATTCATTTTTGGTTTCAATTTTTAGAGAATTAGTCCATAAATAATATATAATAAAACTATAAAATAAAAGTTTTACACTTCCTATTATTATCCATTATTCCCATAAAGAGAGAAAAATGTTACTCTAGTGAAAAAATGAAAAATTATATAACATTTACCTTTATCTTCAATGTTCTTTGAGCATATGAAAAAAAAAAATTCACATGGAAAAAAAATATATTTTTTGATCAATGGAATCCTTAAAAAACATAGTGTTTAACTAAAAACATTTTTCAGTAACTTAGAGAATCATATTCATAACCTATTTTAAACCAGTGTTCAAATTAACTTTAGCCTAGTTAAATCCATAGGAAAACCCCTTTAGTAACACCCTTCATCTTTCATATTAAGACAAGTAACCTTTCCTAATAAAATGGAGCACCATCTGGGAACACCCATCGGTTAAGTTATCATGGGATCACCCAATTTTATATGGTCCACCCCCTCATATAAGCTATAATGGGCACACCTAGTGCAATCTGGTCTGCCCCATCATATAAACTGTAAGGGTCTCACTAGGTGCTATATGTGTTGCCTCATCATATAATCTACATCGGGCTCACTTGTGACTATCTATGGCCACCCTTTTCTAATGTATAATTCTCATGTACCATATAATGAATATATATTTTATTCTTACAATTTTCCATTATAAAACATTTGAGAAACTCTTTTAAAGTCATAAATAATCACTTTTGGATATTAAAATACCATTTTCTTTTAAAATCCCATTTTCAATACCAAAATATAAAAAAATGGGAAAATGGGTTTTCATTGAATTATATGTGAAATATTTAAAAGGAATATAGAAATAAAATAATGTTCATGGAATCCAAAAAATTCACTATCACTATAAATATTAAAAATAAAACATTCCTTTTTTATTTGTCAAAATGTCAAGTAAAAAACACATAAAAAGATTCATTTTGAATGAATTTGAATTAATGTAAAAGTTACATAAAATATATTTTAAAAAAAAATTTATTTCCATTTAAATAATTTTGTAAAATTATTTTAAAAACACAGTCATAAAAAGGGAAATAGTTGGAATAAAATCATTAAAATTGAATTATTTAACAAAAAGACCCTTATCACTTTGGAAATATTTGAATCATAAGACACATGTTAGAATAACATTTAAAAAAACTATAAATACCATGAGAATAGATATATTAATGATATAAAATGTCTATGGGGTTGTATATATAACTCATAAAAGAGTATTGGTGTGTAACATTAAAATATACCTCAATGAAATGAAATTGGGATAAAGATCCTAACCTTGAGTCTGACTTATAAAAAGTGTCTTTATCTTCCTAAATAATAAATGTATGTTAATAATTTAATTTACTGATAACCGTTTTCAATTTTCTCAAAAATATTTTTTCATTTATAATCATTTAATATAGAATTAATTATTAAAATAAATAATGTTTGGTGTGTTGACAATAAGTTGTCTTATGTTCCAAAAATGACTTTGATATGTTGACTATAGTCAAAGTGTTCTTTTTTTAAAAATATAAAAAATAAGAATCAGGAAATGATTATCATATTTATTCATAAATTATACATTTTATACCAATCACGAAACATGATTATGGAAAATGAACAATGTTACGATCATGGAGACGGTAGACCTTACATATGCATGAATAACATTTTCATTTTTCATTAATCATTATGGAAATGTGGTAAGTAATATTGTTTCATTACATAATGATAATATTATCAGATATACCATATTATTTCTTTAAATAAATAAATAAATAAATATATCATCAATGTACTATGGTGATGAAAATTGAGTCACATCACTTCATGAAGGTGGTAGTCCACACATACATGAATGACGTTCTCACTTTTTCAGTGAGTGAAAATGTAAGAAATAAAATGATATATTATATTTAAATAATGATAAATAAGTCATTATTGTCATTATAACTTCATATATATCACATATATTCATTATTGTTACCCTTATTACCTTCCATGTAATGCGTTAGTGAAAAAGAAATCACATCACTTCAAAGGGCGGTAGTCCACCGTACATATGAGCGACGTTATCATATCCTATATAGAATAGAATTTAAAAAATTATATATTATATATTGATTAAAGTGATATGATTATTTTATAAATATCATATATATAATTTATATCTATCATCATACCCAACCATTAGAGGTGGTAATGGAAAAATGAATGACATTGGTTCGCAAGGCATCATCCGTCCTTACACACGAATGATGATTTTGTAAACCGTTTTATGGATACAGAGATGATTATAGTTAACACACTGAAAAAAAAACTCTAAGTATACATAATATACTAATGTTATTATATAATCATGGTATAATAATAATTTAAGTAAGTGATGGAAGAAATAAAACAAAAATTCTTGTTGATGAACAATACCTCGTATTCAAGTATCCTCGTTAGGTTTGCATCAAAAGCCTTATTAAGTTGGGTTTCTGTACAAATAAGAATTATAGGATGAGAGGATGTAATTTAGGAAGGTATTTGAGAAGTTTTTGACCATTAAAGTAGGTTTTAATCAGTGTATAAGAGAGGAGAGGGGGTGGCTTTTATAATTGGAGAGGAGTGATATTTTAGTAAATACTCAAAAGTATTCAATAATGGGAGGTAAATACCCCCTCACGTGGGTTGAAACCTCATAAATAATAGAGGCTATAGTTTATTGGGTATATAAACACCACAAAAATATAAAAATAATCCCATTTTAATCGTTTTATTCCTTAGTATTTAAGTTTACTCAATTTTACCCTTTTTGTTTTTACCTTGATAACTTGTAACTTTTTTTACCAAGGTAATTTATTCTTTAAGAATAAAATTAAAGTGTGTTTTATTATATTTTTTACACATATTGTTTTATCTGTTAAATCAAATATAATAAAAAAAATACTATTTGTGTGTAAAATAAAATTTAACATAGACACATGTAGTGTATAGAACCTCGTTTTAACATTAATTGTGGTAATTAATTCTAACTGTTTTAAAAAATCATTATAGTTAAAAATTATGTTTAACTTATTTTATAATATAAATTTTTATAATTTAAAATATTTATTCCAATTTCAAAAATTAAACATTTACATGTTGAATAATATAACGTTTAAAAAAACTCCCAGACACAATGAAAAAGCTGGTTTTCTCTTCCATTGGCCTGAAGGCCTTCATTTTTTATTGATTTTCTATAATCCACCATCAAGGGGTGAGGTGGAACTATTACAAGGACATTAAGTGTATGTATTACATGGATCTCAGGACCTAAAAGAATTCATTGCCCACAGGATTCAAACATACCATACAACCCAGAATAACTACTTGGAACTGCTCCTCCCTAGCATCTTGATCGTGATATCAGCTCTCCACCTTTGCATGGATGTTCATCTTGGTTTTCTCGTGCATGAACATGCTTTTACCGATGGTTGGTTCCATACCCTCATATTCTTTTAATATGTTTATCTTCTTCTGTGGTGAAATATCATTTCTTATTCTTCTTCTGGAGTGTTTTCCTTGTAGGTTGTCTGGTTTGCATCTGCACTTAAGGTGGCCCGAAGGACTTGAGGTGGCCCGAAGTCCTTACTGACCTTAAGGCCTGAGTGGAACCTACTATCGGGATAGTTTTTAGATTACAAATAATTTATGTGGGTTACATTTATATAATGAATAATTATGTTAACTTAAATTAAATTCAGAGCATAATAGTAATTTAAAATTATTTATAATAAGTTATATTTTATTTTTCAAAAAATGGTAATTATAGTATTCACCGAAAAATCAATATTTTCTAAAAAATACCAAAAATTCCCCGGAATATAATTTTGATTTCAAAATCTATAAAATGAATTTAATTTTGACAAATAAATTTGATAAAAATTTCAAAATTTTATTAGAATATTTCTTTAAAAAATCAATAAAAATCATTTCTGAAGAGAATATATATATATTTTTTAAAAATAACTTTACTAAAAACTGATTGATTATTTAGTAATAATTTATCAATAATTTATATTTTAAAGGAAATATAAATTTCAAAAGTATTTAATACTATTTATACTTTCCAATTTAACTTCAAGGTTATAATAGTTATATATTTCATGGGTCATTTAATCCTGTATTTTCATGTCTTGCACGTTATCGAGAATAAAAATCTCACGGTTATGTGTACCAAAAAATATTAAAGATATTAAATTTATTTAAGAAGAAATGTTTCTTAATTTCATGGGGTGATACATTCCATTATAATCATGATTTTTCATTCCATATACACTATTGAAAATATTTTTCTTATTACAAAATCTATGGGTTTTACCTCCTCCCCCTTTAATAAATCACATCCTCTCAATTTGAAATTTATCTAGGAAATCAAAGGTTGTAAAATTAAAAATAATTTTGATTTAAATCCGCATATTAAAAAGGGTTCATAAAACATCCCCATGATAAAAGTGAAAGTGATGTATGAGAGTTATCCATAATAATACATAATTGGTTTCCAAATAAGAGAATATTGGTGGGATGTGAAGATTGAGACATGGAAGAAAAGAGTAAATAATTATAGAGATTGATTGAGTTAATTGATCATAATAATGTAAATAATCAATGAAAAATTAAGGGCATCCAAATGATAAATATATAATGATTTAAAATACTATCAGATTCATCAGATATGAATGTAATAAGATATCATTTCTGTTTCAATAATCTCTTTCGGAAGTCAGGGAATTATTTTACAGTCTAATAATATAAGAAAATATACATGGTAAATTTCTATTTCATAATAAAAATTTCATCCTTTTGTTGTTCTTTAATCAATTTCCAATTGATTCCTTATTCAATTAAAAGAATATCCAAAAAATGAATTTTCATTTATGATGCACTAAAACTAACTTTTAACAGATCATATGATTCATAAAAGAGTGACTAGTCTTTTTATCTACCTCTAACTATTTTTAAGAACTAATTTTGTTAGAAAAAGATAAATAATTAATAAATTAATCTCTAAACAATAAAATTAACACCATTGGTTCATCATTAATATTAATTTTCCAAATTGTTTATATAAAAAATAATTTCCTATTAACTAAGACATTGCACAATCCATTGATAGGCATTTCATCCTTGTTGACCTTCAATAATGGGTTCAAGCCCCACAACCTTACTGGTTGTGTTGGGATTTTGTAAGAATTTTTATCCATCCTTTTTTATTAAAAACATTATCCTTATAAAATTCAATGAAATATGATAAAGATACTTAAAATAACCTTAATAGTCAAAGATAAAATAAGCTCAAAAGATATTCCATACGGTAAAACTCATTTCTAAAAACATTAATGGAATATTTCATGTTAATCCAAACCCTTATATATATATAAACCCAAAAAACATCCCTAAAAGTGTCATTAATCAATTTAAGATATCATCATATAAAACCATAAAAGGACCGTTTAAAACATTGGACTTACTGTCAACGTTAGAAAAAAATACCTAGCTCTCAAGAGTTTCCCCCACTTCACCAGATGAACTAACATTAACTAAAGTAAAAGAAAATAATTTATCTAGAACTTTATATTTCCAATCATGATTATTTCCATCCTGAGTAAGAAACTTTAGGTAAACATTTTCATAATGACCCAACTCATTGCAGCTAAAACATATCACCATTAACAAGTTAACTATTATAACATTCTCATATTTTCTTGGACTCTTTTATTTATAGTCATGAACCTTGTGACCATACATACCATACCAGTAACACTTTCAATATCCTAAAAAAATTCACCGAACTTTCTTATACAACACATAGAACATGTTATGGGTCTATATCCCAAATTGTTAGTTGCTGGATTGTTTATTTCCTTTAAACTTGATCATTTATTTCTCTTTTCATCTCATGAAACATAAATATTGGAAAACTATATATTAAATTTCTCATCACCACATGACACCTTCTCAAAAATTTTAAATTATCTTAGGGAAAAATATCTTTGTATATATGGTCTTAATCTAGAGTAAAAATGATTAATTTTTATATCAGTGTCCACAATAAAATATAGAATATAACTATCCATACTTGTTAAATTTTATTCATATATGGACATAAAATATTCATCCCTTTTCATTAATTAAAATAATTATTTCTCTACTATAAGATGGAAAACCTTAGTGAAATATTTTTCAAGGAAATTATTCTTAAATGTTTCATATTCCATAACATGAATATCACCATTCTCTTTTATATTATAAAATAAACACCTCCATTGATAAAAATCTACTTCAAAATGATAACTAGAAAGAGTTACCTCTTGATGTTTTAAATATCCCTTGATTTCAAATCTCTTTTCTAGATAATTGATTAATCATTCAGATACTACAGGGTCAAATGACCTATAGAATGATGGGGGTTTTTTCATCATGAAATTCTCTACTCTAGAAATGTTCCTTAAATGTAGATTGGGTTCATCTCTAGAATATATATGACCACCATTACTATCATGCGTCAAATGATCTATCACTCCAAAAACTATTCTATTCTAATCCCAAAAATCTCATGATGCTTATTTGGAAGGATAATATCCTCTTGTTTCTTTACCATTATAGATTCCCTATTTCCTTTGCAGAAAACCATTCTCAATAGACAATGTTTAGATGAAGAAACATGGTAATATTCAAATTATATATAATTTCTACTTAACTATAAAGAAAAATATTACTTGGGAATGATATTAACATCATACTAACCACTAAAAGTTTCTAAAAACACCTTTTATACCAAATATATAGAACCAACCTTAAACATTACATAATCTTGTGTTTTATTTCAAGAATTCATTATCTTTCATTTCATGATCTTTTTATATTTATAGTTTTAGAGACTTTTTCCATAACTTATATATAACAAAACATAAAATACAAGGTGGACACTTCATATTACTATAAATCTTTCCCATAATATATATTTATTAAAAAACAAATAATGATTTCTTTTCATAGATAATATACATGTACTTCAGCTTGACTTCATAATTTCCCTTAACCATCCTTAAAAATTGTGAAAAACATTTTAAAACTTAGAATACCAAAAAAATATCAATAAAGGACATAAATAAAAATAAAAACATTATTCCATTAAAAATATGAAAACTCATTTAAATTATACCTTTACATTCAAAATTATTTGTGTGTATGAAATAAAGAACTTCCACTTGAAAAACACACACAATAGTTTTTGAAATAAGACCTAAAAACATAAAAATTAATTAAAAACAAATTTGAGTAACATATAGGACCACATTAATAACCCATTTTAACCCTATTGCAAAATAAACTTGAGTTTAGTTAAATGATTAAGAGAAACCCTTTGGTTACTCCCTCCATCTTACCTGTCAAGATAAGGGACATTATTTAATGAATTGGAGAGCTATCTGGGTGTACCCATCATTTAATATTTAATGGATTAACATGGTGTTGTATGCACCACCCCATAATATAATCCATAATAGGATCACCTATACATATCTAGTTTTATCCATCATATAAGTTGTAATAGGTTCTCCCGACACTATCTAGGCCAACCAATCATATAAGCTATAACGGATCATCTGATGCAATATGGGAACGTAAGTTTCTCATGTATATTGATCAAGTACCATATAATGAATAAAATGTTTATATTTTTTTCAGTTTTCTATCATAAAACATTTGAAACACTCTTTTAAAATCCTATCAAAATCACTTTTGGATATCAAAATACCATTTTCCGTTAAAAACCAATTTTTATTAAAATACCAATTTTTTTGAAAACCCATTTTCAAAACCAAAATAACCAAAAAATGTAAAAGGGTTTTTATTTAAATAATATATGAACGAATTTAAAGGAATGTGGAAGTCGATTAATATAAAAAGCAGTAGAAAAATTCACTATCAGCGTAAGCATTAAAAGTTGAACATTCCTATTGTCATTTTTTAAAATGTTCTGTATAAAACAAGAAAAAAAATTAATTTCAAAAACATTTGAAATAAAGTAAAAGTGACATAAAATTAATTTTATAAATATTTTATTACCATATATATTTTTTTTGAAAATTATTTTAAATTAATGGGCATGGAAGATAAAGAGTTCGAAGGAAAATATTAAAAGAGAATTGTTTCATAGAAAAATCCTTTACCAATTTTGAAACAATTGAATAATAAGCCCCATGAAATAATTACATTGAATACAACTATTTGTAAAAATATAATATAGATATTAATTATATATCATGTAAAATGGGCTATATATACAACACTTAAAAGTGTATAGGTGTATAAAATCAAAACATGTCTCAATGAAAGGAAACTGAGATGAAGTCCCTTACATTGAGTCTGACTTGTCACGTGTGGATTTCTCATCACAAATAACATACTTATGTTATTTATTTAGTTTCTTGAGATAATATTAAAATTTTATTATTACTTTTATTTCACTTATTATCATGTTATATACTATAACTTAATCATTTAATTTTATAACGGATGTTTTTACCATATTCAACTTATGTATCAAAAATGAATTTGGTTGGTTAAATATTGTCAAAGGGATCATTACTTAAGCATATAAATAATAAAAATAATGGAATAATTACCATATTTATAAATAACTTTCACTTTTAATAATAATAATTAATTATGGTTCTGAAAAATGAACCATGTTTCAATCATTTAGACCGTATGTTGTATATAAACGTATGTAACATTTTCATTTTTCATAAATCATTATGGAAAAGAGGTAGGTAATATTCTATCTTTAAATAATGATTATAATATCGTATATAATGTTTTTAATTATACTTATATATATATATTGTCTATGTGGTGTAGTGATGAAAATAGAATCACATCGCTTTGTGAAGGTGGTAGTCCAGTCGTACACAAACGATGTTATCCCTTTTTCTATGTGTAAAAAGGTAAGAAATAAAATGATATATTATATTTCAATAATTATAATTATGTCATTAATATCATAATTATGTAATTTATATGACATATTTTCATTATATTCACCCTTATTACGTTGCATGTAATACGTTTGTGAAAAATAAATCACATCACTTTACGAGGCGGTAGTCCACAGTATACATGAACGACGTTATCACATCCCCTACAAGATGGAATATAAAAAGGTTTATATGATATAATGTATATATAGGTATTATTATTTTATAAATATCATATATATTCTTTATATCCATCATCATACCCAATCATAATAAGTGGTAATGAAAAAATGAATGACATCGGTTTGCGAGGGGGTAATCCGCCGTATGCAATAATGATTTTTTAACACATTTTATGGAAGTGGAGGTGGTGTAGGTCATGAATTTAGAGTAAAATTATCTAAATATATGTAATATTCTTATTTTATTATATCATCATGGAATAATAATAATTCAACTAGTTGAAGGAATAAATAAAGCAAAAACACTCGTTGATGAATGTTACCCCTTCTTCAAGTATCCTCAGGAGGATTACACCATAATCCTCCATAGGTTGAATTTATGTACAAATTAATGCTTTTATTATGAGATTAGGAATGTTTTTAATAGATTTGGGTAGGTCTTGGTTGAATCAAATAGTCTTTAAGAGGTTAATATTATGTGATATAGGGTGGCCATTTATAATTGATGAGGGGTGACATTTTTTTAAATACACAAAAGTATTCAACAATGGGAGGTCAATATCACCTCTCATGGCTTCAAAATTGTTATATAATGGATCGTAGTGTTTATTTAGAATATAAAAACCTCTAAAACATAAAAATAATCACATTTCTATTTTATTATTTTTTAGTCTATAATTTTACTCAATTTTTGGCTTTAAGTTTTACCACAGAAACTTGTATCCTTTTATTTACATAGGTAACTTATCCATTAATAATAAAATTAAAATAAAAAGTACTAGATATTTTAAACCTATTAACTATAAATATTAATTTCAATTTAGTAAATACAAACCCCATGTGTGGAAAATTAATTTGGACACAAACACATGTAATGTAAAAAATCCCATTTCGACCTTAATCAAGTTATCAATTATTATATTTTTAAAAAATCATTATGGATGAAAATTAATTTGATCATATTATATAATATTAATTATTATAATTCTAAAAAATTATTCCATTTTAATTTATTCAATTTACAAAAGTGTCAGAAATTAATTTTTACAAAAACCTGTAGATTTATTGAAAAAATACATTTTCAAAAAGAGTTTTTTTTTGATAAAAACATGATTTTATATTAAATATATTACTAATGATAACCATATTATAAATATAAATTAATATTTAACAATATATAATTAGTAAAATTATTTTAAAATATTCCCCATTAGGTATTATTCTAATTAATTAAAAAGGAGATATATTATTAATTTTAAAAGAATTTTTCCAAAAATTGCATTTTTAAACCCATTAATAAATTTATTATAAAATAAAAAATAAATTATATTAAAAATAATTTAAGTGGTTTTAATTTATACAACGAATAATTATGTTTCATGAAATAAAATTCAAATCATAATGTCGATTTTAAGTGCATTGTTTTTTAATAAAAATCAGTAATTTTAGTACTCATCAAGAAATCAATATTTTTCAAAAACTAACAAAACATAATCCAAAGACAATATTAATATTCAAATGTAAAAAATTAATTTCCTTATATGAATTAAATCTTATCAAAATTTTAAAAATTAATTTTAATATTTCATTAAAAAATAAATAAAAATCATTTCTGAAGAAAACCCATTTTTGAGGAATAAAATAACTTTATTAAAAATTAATTGATTATTTAATAAGAATTTATCAATAATTTATATTGATTATGACTTATATATATTTCATAAAGTAGTAAATATTATTTATACCCATAAATTTAACATATATGTTTTAATGGTGATATAATTATTGTGTAATTTAAACTCGATATTGCATGTCTTACATGATATCGAGAATAAAAATCTCGGGGTTGCATGTACCTTAAAATGTTGAAGAAGTTATATTTATTCAAAAATAAATATATATTAATTTAATTGAGAATTAAATTATCTTCTATGATCAGTTTTACATGTCTTCTAAGTTATCAAACATATTTTCTTCTTTTAAAATCTAGAGGTGTTACAAGCATCAACTTCATAAATCTCACTACACCCCCATGAACATATATATGTCTTATAAAAAATGGTCTATACACACCAAAACATATGAATTTGATGCTATTATTCCTCCATGATTGTGTCTACATGTTCATACCTCTTATATTTGTTCATCCTCTATGGAGGCACTAAACAAACATCAACTTCCTCTTCTGGATGGCTGGTTCGATGACAACACCCAGAAATGTCAGCATCTTCTACAATGGTTATTTTAAGATGACTGTGCAATGATTTTTAAAATTATACATGAATTATTTTGAAGTTTCCATATGGTTTTTAAAAGCTTTCATGAAGAGTTATTAATATTAATGGGAAGGGTATTCAAAGATTCAAAGGGTTTTCAAAGTTACAATGAGTATCCAGTTTCAAGTTACCGTGAATATAATTTTAATGTAATCACAAACTGAAGTTACCATGATGAATTTTTTCAAAGTTTCCATAAAAAAAATATATATAATGAATTTATTTATGAAGTTTCATTTAGAGATATAAAAGTGACCATGATTCCAAATTTTATGCTACCATTAAGGTATTTTCAATGTATCAAAAAGCTATTTCAATGTGACCACATGCTAAGTATTTTTTCAATGGACTGCATGAATTAATTTTCCAACTAACCTCATGAATTAATTTTTGATAAAGATACCATTAGTTGTTTTTAATGTAACAATGGGATATTTTTCAAATTGACCGTGTGATATTTTTAAAAGAAACCATGATTAATTTTTTCAAAGTGACTGTGAGTTATAATTTCAAGTGAGTTATTTTTAAAGAATTCATACTCTTTAATGTAATTTTATGTTATCATACTTCAATTATAATGAATCTAGTCCACTCCAAAAACATTGTTAGTACAATAATTTTATTAGTTTGGGGAAATTTATATTTTACCACATGCTCTATTTTAAAAATATTTTAAATTTTAATTAACTACAAGTTGAAACAACCTGTATTTATTATTCAATTTTTTAAACAACTATATATTATAAAGGATTTGTTTTAAACTATTGATTAGAAAAATATAAAAAAATTATTTATATAAATAATAATTTTAATATTATTTATATTTTACATTATTTTTATATTTTTTGAATTATAAAATTTACAGAAGTTAGTGGGGGAATTTTTCATTGATTTAATTATTTGAAAACATATCTTTTATCAAAATTATCATACATGAAGTGTTTTGAATATATTTCATGTAATTAACAATATAGTGAAATAACTCTTATATTATAACCATGATAATTCAAATTATAAGTAATATATCTATTTTCATGTTTATTAAATTATAATACAGATTTCAATGAATAGTTTTCTAGATATTGCATGATAATTCAAGAAGATATTCAAAGAATAATGAAACATTATTAGAACATGGAATGATATCAATGAATATGACAGGATTAACCTGAAAATTTTTATTCACATATAACAGAATATGATAATAGAGTCAAAATAATATGACATTCGTACAAGAATTGTGTTGTGATGATTTTGTACTGTGAATATTATTCCATTAGCACGATAATGAATGAATTCACCATTTTGATAATATCAAACTGATGTGATGGAAGTTCTTGAGCTATATTTATATTCATGATCATCTTATCGAATAATATTTCTTAATACCAATTGGTTTTATATTATTTTATCTTTCTATCTTTTGTTTGTGCTTATAGAGTTGATTTATTATTTTCCTATCCAAAATCTATCTAATTAGGTTATTCACCCAATAAAAAAGGAAGGTTATGTTGTGAATCCTCAAAAAATTCCAGGTGGGTTATGACACCTATAAAAGTTATTTTGGGTTATACTACCATGTGAAAAAAATGTATGTCTACAACTAGGTTTTCAGTCCCTATAAAAAGTTATGAATTATGAAATACTAGTCTTCTCACTATGTAGATGTGATTAAAGAGTGATCTATAATCTTAATTATCTGAACGACTATAAAATAATAACATATTATTATTTTTTATTTTCCTCTAAAAAATTTACACTAATTTTTACTTTGATAATTAAATTTTATTAAAACATTTAAAATTGAAAAACCATCAGCTCTTGTCAATCATTCCATATCACTAGGGCCTAAGAAAATCTTATTATAAGTCAGTTCAAGTTTCAAATGAGTAATTAAAGCTATGTATGAGCCATTTTTTATTAACTCAAGAGTTATCATATTCCATATAAAGGTAATTATGATAAGTGTATGAGTCACATAATAAAAACCGATATTGTACTATATCAATATGAGTTTTTATAATCTATATATAAATCATATTATAATTGTGTAAAATTCATTCTTACTATACTCATTGAAAAATTTAAAAAGTAATGGATGCAGTCATGTGATAATATTATTCATTCTCACAGTAACGGATAGTTGCTTATGAGTCATCAACTATTACATACAAGCCACCATATGTTGTGTATGAGTCATCATAGGTTTGGTATGAGAAATTTGTAAAACCTCATGGAAGTCACTTTGAGACACATTTTTGTTGTAGGTTGAGGATTATTCATGTACACAATTGAATAATACCACTTGGAATACATTGAACAATATTAACTATAATTTATAATTTATATTTCAGTTGAATATATATAAAGAATAAATCTAGAAGACATGTGATGACATTTCAGGAAATATTATTCTAAATATTTTAATGAGACGTTTTAGAAGAATTTTGTTGGGACGATATTTTGAATTCAACCAAAATATAAATTGTTATTTTTTTAGATTATTATTTCATTGAATAAAAAAAATGATGTTATTGGTCTTCAATTATTTAAAAATCATGATTTGTGTAATTAAAAAAAATAATATTGGAGATATTGAAGATAGATTATTTCTAATATATTTCATTGGTTTTAAAGGATGATCGGTGATTCTAAAATTACTCTATAAGAATGGAGGTCCCCATGAAAAGAAGGTGAATTCAAGTTAGTTGATTGACTATGTATAATACTAAAAATATTCAATCAGGATTTTAATTTAAATCAAAAAATTATAAAGAGATTGTGGATAATAACAAAGTTTTTTTCTCAATGACTCCCATGATTTTAATAATGAATTTATTTGAGGAATAAATATTAAATAAGTATGACCATTGAAAATGGAGACTTTGGTAATGATAGATATGAAGACAAATATTTGAGGATGACCTACTTTAAATACATAATGTATTCTTCTATAATAATTTTTTTTATTTTACAAGGACATGAGGAAAAATGATAAATTTATATAACAAAAAGAGTATATACACTCAAAGTCTATTATTAAATATAAAATAATTGAGAAAAAAGAGAGGTTTTATGACTATAATATAAAACTTATATGTCAAATAAAGAAGGAACCAAAACCCTTTTGTGGATATTTTTTCTAATAATATGTAAGAAATAAGGTGTTAACTTCCATGTTAGGTAGTTTAAAAATATAATAAGAGTTTCTATAATATAGTAAAGATAGATATTGTATTACTTGAATTGTAAGGATAATGTTGTTCTATATTATCCTAGAAATAAGAGAAGATAGAAAAAAAATTTATATAGAATATAGGATGAAAACAACTACATATTCATTAATGATCATTTAGATATGTACATATATATAAAATACACATGTTATTCCTTAGATTAGTTCATAAATGAATAGAAAGTCTAGTGAGACTAAGATATAGATTTAACAAACCATAAACATTTCACATATAGTGAACAATGGTGGGGATTGACCATGACTGTATTTTATCCATTGAACATTTAAGGATTAGTTGATTTTGGAATATTTAATCATTTTCAATATGTACTCCTTGAATATAGCCTAGTTGAGATGAACATAGTAAAATTACTCATGTCCCATTCGTGTTTTATTTACTACCTTGTCTTATGGTATTTAGGTGTGGTTATGAGTGAAGAACATGGTATAAGGGTTTAACATAACTCTTACAAATGTGGGAAAAATATTGAAGGAGAAAACATGTAAAATAGTGAAAACTAGTTAAATAATTCTACACTCAATTCACCCCTACTAGGATGTATTTGGGCCTAAAAATACGTATCAATGTCAAAATTTATTGTATTGGTGTTCAACTATAAAATCTATTACACATATGGTGTCAATAATGATGTCATAATTTTTCATTGGTACTAAATTATAGAGTTGAAAAAATTATTTGATAAAATATATATAATAATATATTGATATCCCTTACGATGGGATGCTTTAAATAATTCTTCCATTAAGTCACGATAGAGTTATATTTTGAAAATTTTAATGAAATATATACATTAATGTATCTTTTAATAAGGAATTAAAAGATGATATAAAAGAATATATCTTCTTGAAGGTTGATTGGTAAATTTTCTTTAAATATATATAGATGTATATCAAAGAATTATATGGGAAATATTCAACATAAAAAGAATTTTAATAATATAAACATGATGAGAAACCTTATGTGGATTTCCTTATGTATAAATAAAAGAAGAAGAAAAAATAGAATAAGCCTATTTAAATAAAATATTCTCTAAACATGGAAACTAATTATGAATCTATTTATTCATCTGATTCTAACCATTTTTGGAAAATTCTTGTAAATTATAATGTTTATACACTCCCATGAAGTGGAAAAGGAGTGTGTCTAATTATGACATGAAATCATGATCATGATGTAAATGCAAATGATGTTTATACAACCACTAAGAAGATATCCAATCATTCCAAGAAAAGGTAGATCAATGGCAGATAACATGTGGATTTTTCTATTCATGTATAGAATATATGTACATGTAGAACATAAATATATAAAGTGTGGATATAGAACTAAATTTTTAAATAATAAAGAAGAGCTAAACAATTAAATAAAAAAAATTCTTTCCTTGAATAACATTCCCAAATTTTTTAACTTAGATGTCTATAGAGATGCAATTAAAGTAAAAATAATCCCATTTAAAATATATCTTAAATAAATAAGACAATATGGAATAGATTTTATCTTATGTATAAAATGACTTCCATATCAATTAATAAAGATTACAATATTTAGTTATTTTAAATAAAACTGAGTTCTTTAAAGGGAAATGAAAAGATGAAAGTTTTGTTTATATCATCCCCTACAAGTACAGTAGATAAGAAACCAAATAAAGAATATTAAAATTAATGGAATATTCTTGGTAAATATTGGAGAATCAAGGTGAAAAATAAAGAAATGACAATTTTCTATTTTTTGTGGATGATTGGAACGTATCATGGGTGTGTTTGTAGAGGCCCATGTGAACTATGGAATAAGAAAATATTCCATGACATCATCTTAAAAAAAGGAGACTACAAGGTGTATAATTTTTATGAGAGATTATTTCTATTTTCTAAGCATTATCATCTATTATGTTTTACCAGAAAAATGAGTCAAAATGAAGAAAAAAAGAGATATTCCACTTATATGACATACATGGAAGTGATTTATCCTAAAAATAATCAGGAAAAATACATAAATACATAAACTATTTTTTAGAATGATTCTAGGTTTAAATTAAATATATAGTAAGAACTAATTGGGATGTACTGATAACATTATTACGCGGTAGAAATTAAAAAATAGAAGAAAAGGAAGTAAACTACTCTATCTTTTACGGAAAAGAAGGTGAAAAACGGGATGACTCACCTATGGTTGAAAAGAATGTGGTGGAACTCATAGAATTATTAGAACATATGTAGGATTAAGTGGCATAAAAACAATAAATTACAAGGGATGAGGGGAACCTTAGAGTAATATATATCCAATGGATAAAAAATCATGAGGAAAAATTGACAAATATAGCTTCAAAAGATCAACATTGCATAAGTGGGATCAGTCTCACTAAAGAAAACTACCTCAGATAATTAGATGAAAAGGACATAATAAACTTTTAATAAGGTGTTTTTGTTTTTGAAATCACTTAAAGGAAAGATAAAAAAGTCCCTCCATCTCCTATAGGCTTTCCTTGGCCTGAATGCCATGGACTCTGGCTCCTCCCCCTTCCCCAGGGGGGAGGCATCGCCAGGATCGACCTCCCTTTCTTTCTCTATTATTAAATATCTGGAATTGTTTCCTCCCTTACCTACCATCGAGCTCTCCCCAAATGTCCCATATTCTGTCAAGGGTTTCCCTAAGCTATCGTTTTCAGTTTGGGATTTCAATGAAGCATAAAACCTTCATAGACACTCTCTGGTGGCTCTTTCTAGTCATAATTGGCAATCCATCGATGCTTTCATATGTTGCGTATCCGATTTTGGGTTTTAATTGTCACACTATTACTAGGATATTGGAACTTGTGTATCTTCTCATATATTTTGAGACTGAGGAAGACCTAATCACTGCCTAGACTAGAAAAAAATGATCTTTTAATGATGCTTGATTATTCATATTCTAATGGTCTTTAGACTTCTATTTGAGGCATGATACTTTGATAGATCCAATCTGGGTAAGCTTTTACAGACTTACACTTTCATTTCAAATATCTTCAGTTCTATCAATGCTTAAAAACCTAGTCATAAGGCTCTTATGTTTTGACAATCGATCATGATACATTTCCGACCCTATTTATCTATTCATTTGTGTGGAAATAAATGTTTGAAAACCACCGGTTGAATTTATGTGGATTAAAATTGAGAATTAATACTGGATAAAACATTGTTTTTTATTTTTTCATCGATTTATATTCATCCCATTGTCATCTCCAATAGTCTTGAAAGTGTTCTGATGTAAGAAAAGGATTATATCCCACATCCCCAGTTAGTGGAGTTGATGAATCGAGTATCGAAACTATGAAATAATATGCACCTGTGATGTCTCTCGCCCCATGTAACAAACTAGGTTTCGCTAATGTGAATAGTGTTAACAACATTTCCTCTATAGAATTTGTGAAGGGGTGCATAAGGAATTTAGGGGTTCCCAAATCATATATAGTGCCTCTGATCTTTAGGTTCCAAGGAACTAATTACTATAATAAACAATATGACCCTCCACCTTCAGAACAAGTGTTCCAATTTAGGGATTGCTTCAGGATTCCAGATCCCCAGTTCAGTCCCTCTGAGACAGATACATAGCTCTTCTGAATGTAAGAAACTGAATATTGTTCTAACTACTTCAGATATACAACCGATCCTCTTTCAGAATAAGTTTTTAAATATTAGAAATGTATTGGAAAAGGCAAATGATCAAGGGGGACAGACAACGGTGAGTCACAGTATGGACAAAAAGATGGGTTCACCACCTATTGAACAACATTCAGAAAATGAGGCACTAATATATAAGACCCCACAACATCCTTTGGATAATGAGGAGGATGATAAACTCCTATGTTTCTCACATAATAAAACTTCAAAAAGAAATATACATCTCATTGATGCTGGAGACTATATCGTGAATGATGGGTGAAAAATAAGACTCAGAAGGATTAATCTTACCTTCCAAAACCAATGACTACCCAACCAGTTGATAACGATATTCAATTTAGGGAGCCCGTTCACCCTCCTCATGATGGTGATGAGAGGGAGGTTGCTTTTGAAAAGGAACAGGAGTCTAAAGGTTACATTCTTGAAGCTCCTAACTATTTGGTTGATATGGTGACATCTAATGGTTTCTTGGAGGCAAGAAAAGATAATTGTTTCCTGAAGATTCTCCTCTATTATGAGGAAGAAATGGCAGAAGAATTTTTTTGATATTAATGTTTCAAAGGCAGTTGTAAATATAATGTATGATAGATCAATTAAAGTTGATCTTAACGAAGAGCAAGTTGATTGGATCATAAAACAAGACCAGATTTTGTCTTGTGGAATAAACTAGGAGAAAATAAATCTAGAAGAATTCATTCAGTCCTAGGAAATGCTAGCCTACCACTTTTAGGATCTCATAAAATATTTTCCAGACACAAAGGAATCATCTATCTCATAGAGTTTACATAGGGTGATTAATTCAAAAGTTTTAATGTTTTTTTGGCATAGATTTTAAATTTTATATGATATTTCAAATGGGTATGCAATGTAATCTTTTTGGGTTTCTCCTTTTCCCTAAAATTGATTTCATTTATAAAAATTTTAAATTGAGGTGGAACCACTTAAGTTAGAGGCATGATCATATGGATAAAGAATGTATATATAGAGAGAGATAAAGAAGAATAAGAAGTTGATGTGGTCTAAACATTCCATTTCTTAAATCTCAAAATGATAAAATAATTTTTGAAATCAAAATATTGATCGACCAAGAAAAACCACCTTCCAAAACTAGAGGAAAATGGATGGCACACCTTTCACCATGTAATAACTTGTTTTCTAACTCAGTTTAGAGTAGAACAAAATTTAGTGGGATATGTGGTCTATTAGGTAAATATGATCACAACGCATATATGATTATTATAATGGAAAATATGATAAATTTAAGGGAAATGATTCTAGAAAGTTGTTTCAATATGTTATTTTATTTTTTAAAATTGGAATAGGATGTTGTATAAAAAGATGATGTTACATGATAAATATGAATTTACATGTAAAAGGTCATGAATTATTAGAGGAAAAGGTTTCAAATACAAACATGGGACAACCGATGGTATCATGTTTATTATATGGTTTTAGAATATATTTTAGGTGAAAAATTTAATGGTATAAGTCCATTGAAAAGGATGATATATTTTGAGAAGACTATTCTATAACAAATGGAATCAAGATAGAACTAAGGTAACATAATGTTACATTATTAATATACTTTATAATAGAAGAATTTAGGATATGAACTTAATGTAAATATCCAACTAAAAGAGAAAAAATGACGGGAATCCATAACATGGTGGATAATTATATTTATCGATTTTTTTTATATAATAGGTATTAGTTGTTTATGGTTATAGGATACTTAAAGCTCTAGAGCCAAAGTATTATTCCATAAAATTTGTTTCCCTATTGAGAAATATTTCGGAATATTTATAATCCTATAGTTTAAGATAATTTGGGGATGAATGTTTATCTCTGAAAACCTAATAGGTTATTGAATAGATTAGTAAAAATATGCGGACTTGGTGTTCATGTTTTATCACTAGATCTTTTATATAAGTTCCATAAATTGATTAAATAAATGGTATGTTTTTATCACTCATGTTTTTATCACTTATATATTAATGTGTTATTGTGAGAATGTGAAGTTATCACAAGTTAAGTTGTATTGAGGAAAATGGTTGGTTGTTAGATACTAGTATTTTAGTAAAAAAATATTATTTTACATGGGAAAATTTTATAGAGTTAACATTAACTATTTTTTCATACATAGAGCATAGGATTAGCAGGTATATAGAATAATTTGACACCCTAAATTATTTGTGTAATATCACTCACTGATGTAATTTGAGTCAATTCAAATTTTTTTGGAAGTGTTTTAGAAATATATATGAAATGTTATATAGAATTGGATTTCTTAGCCAAAAATTTATAATATATGATAAAAAGAGATATAGGATAATAAGAAATTGGATGAATCCAATAAATGATGTTCTGTTTTAATAAGATGACATTCCAAACTGATGGGGTTTCCATAAAAAATTTATAAAGTGGGAGAAAATGATGGTGAAGGAACTACATATATTATATTCATAGAGGGGAACAAATTTTGAAGGAAAATTGGTAAGTTTTTTAGGTAGTGATCAATTTATATTTAATCATCAACAATGGGGAGGAGGAAGTCACCTTAAATCTACCAATGTTTTTTTTAGAATGCGGGACAAAAAATTTCTCCATAACTAGGTCATTGTATTTGGAATTGTTTTATTTAATGTGGTATTATTAATAAAATACAAAGGGGGAGATTTTTGGATCTTTATGTGATAGTTTTTATTTGTTGATAATATGTGTTGATGAGTTTGAAAGAACTAAAAAGTCATTATGTATTCATGGAGTTACTGATAAATGGATTCAATGTGTATAGTTGTTAGTATTTTTTTAAAAAGTAGTTCATTCAAGCCTTGAGATTTTCATAATGAAATAATGATTATATTTGTAGAATACTCTTTTGACAAACATGAAGTAGGTAGAAGATATTTCATGAATGTTGGAGGGGTTTTAATTTAATTATAGAATTATTTAGGTCTAAATATGGTTGGGAGATGGTTTAATTTTTTTGGTAAATGCTGGACAATGTTTGAGTCAATCCCAGAACATGAATCATTTACTTTTGATTCATCTAGATTCTTAAAATAATTTAGTTCATGTATTTTATGATGTATTGGAAGACTTATATTGTTCTTTTTTTACCTACATTGGAATCATCTTAGTCTGTGTGTGAGTAATACTATTCAACATATAAGTCATATAAAAAAAATTGAAAAAGTTCCATCTATATATGAGTGATTTTAATCTACATATGAATCTATTCATATGTGTATAAGAGTTATTAGGACATTACAATTAGAAAAAAAATCAAAGTCATGAAAGCGATCATGTGAGGATGTGTAAATCCAAAAAAGAGGATGGTTGACTGTAAGTTGTCAATGGTTTCATATGATCTATTAATGGTTTTGTATGAATCATCAAGGGATGAGTTTGTGACATATAATAATATTTTAAGGGTTATTTAGAGACACATTATGTAGTAGGTTGAGATGTAAACATACACCTAGTTAAAGAATTCAATGAGGAATATATTTATGAATATAAATTATAATTTATAAGTGACATTTTAGTGGAATATATTTGAGGAATAAAAATAGATGATATGTGTATATATATAAAGAAGTATTATACTAAAAAATTTAATTATATGTTTAATATGAGTTTGTTGGATGGCTAAGTTGAGTGTTTAGGGATGATATTTTTATTTCAAAATAAATATTAATTATGATATTTTTGGAGGATAATTCTATGGAATTAGATGATGTTGGTAGTAGTATTCAATTCCAAAAGAAATTATACTTCTAATAAAAACCATGACCCTAGATGATATTGAAGAGAAATTATTGAAATGATATTTTAGTGGTTTCAACATAATTATAGTGATGATAAAATTGCTCTGTAAGAATATAGTTTTCTTAAAAAAGAAACAATATGAATGTGAATTAATGGGTTATGGGAGTTACTGAAAGTATTCAGTCATACATGAATTTAAAAGTTGTGAATTTTATGGAGATTTAAATAAGTGAAATGGGTGGTTTGTTTAATGGATTTTATGTTTTTAAAATGTATTTTTTTACATAGAAATATTAAAAAAATTTGACCATGAAAAATGGAAACATGAATAGAGAAAGACATAGAGACTATGATTTATATATTATCTTATATTCAAAATTTGGAATGTATTTTCGCAAAAAATATTTTTTCTTATTTAAGATGAAAAAAATGAGAAAATTAATATATACTGTGAAAATAGGAGAGAATATTGAAGGGAATTATTAAATATATGTGAATTAATAGGATAGATTAGTTTAATTACTATTATTAAAAATATGAATTTCGAAGAAATAAGGGACCTATTATCTCTTAAAGAATCATTTTCCAAGAACAAATAAGTAAGAAGGTGTTCACTACCATGTCTGGTAGATGAAGTGAGAAGAATAGTTACTATACTTGTGTAAGGAGAGACATTCCGATCACAGTTATAAAAGGGTGAAGGTGTTTTATACCTATCCTAAAAATATGTTAAGATCAACAGTGAATCTACATAGAATTTGTTATATACACAACTATATATTAATTTCAAATCATAGAGAGACATATATATCTACAAATTGGGGCTGTTCATCCCAAGTGTAGTGAAAAAGGTGGAGAAATGGATGTTAGCCTTGGGAAAGAAGTTACTGACACATAAATCTTATAATGGTAATAAGACATGGGGTAGAGTTACTTTGAATATATTTTATTCAACCTAAATGAGAAAACTAATTGATTTTGGAAAATTGAAAAAATTTCAATTAGTTCTCCTTCGATGAATTTAAGTATGGATGGACCAAATGAAAATCCTTATTTCCCTTGAATTCTTTATCTATGGTATTGAATTGTGGGATTTCAATGAGTTTTTGAGTGAATAACATTGTAAAAGGGTTGAACAGTGGTTCTATAAATGTGTGTACAATTTATGAAAATAGAAAATAATTAAAAAAGTGAAAAATGTTTAAATTGGCATACAACTTGATTCAACCCCCTCTCATGGTGTTCTAGAATATAAAGAAATAATAATTTCACACATATTAATAATATTTATAAACACCAATTAATAAATCATATTTAAAATCCCATATCAATGTTTTAGAAAAATAATGGAAATGATTATAATAAAATAATAATAAGAAGTCATGTCACACAACAACTTGATTTTATAAAATATGTACTAAAAATAACTCATAAATCATATAACCATATAAGAAACCCAATAATTCCATAATATATTTTTATAATTAAATTATGCCATTTATTAGACGTTTAGAAGTCTAAAAAATGAATTTTTAGTTGATTTTTAAGTATCTATAGTCACAATGGGTGGTCTTTAGATTATACTGAAGATCATAAAATTATTATTAACTTGAAATAATTACTACACAATTGAGATTCATAGTCTCTAAACTATACACTAGAAAATGTTTGTCCCAATTTTTATATTTTTGCTTAAAACTTCATGATAGTTTAATACAAGAAAATATATTTTAAAATTATCAATATTGGATGTTATAATTATATACACCATAAGACTTTCCACTCTCCAATTCTCTTAAATTTTATCATTGCATAAATTATCATAGTTTTAAAAGAAAACATGATTTTCTTAGAGAATATATAAAAAGCATTCATTATCATGGTAAAATTATGGTAAATTATGAGAAAAAATTTATATCCCCATTTCCATGTGTCCACTGGACACCACAATAATGTTTTTTATAATTCATAAATCATAAAATCACATTTTCACAACCAAATTTACACTTATGAGAAACATACACAAAAAAGGATTAAAATTTCCAAATTTTAAATATATATATATATATATAATTGAGGAAAAATAGTTTCTGAAATATATTATATTTACAATTTTCGTTATATCATATTGGAAAGGAAAACACATGAACCCAAATATTAACTAAAATTAGTAAAATAAACAAAACAAAATGTTTTATTTCATGTTTATGAATTTTATATTAAACATGAAATTTCATTCTTTAATTAAAAAAATCATTTTTGAGGGTGTTCTAAACTGATTTTGAACTTCTTAAATAATTTCAATGTATAAAACCATTAGATAGTGGTTTTGTTTGTTATTTTAGAATCAATTTTACATCTTATTGAAATAAACTATTATATTGTAAAGTCTTATAGACCATTAAAATTCCCTCTAACAATCTAATGGAATAAGATGAATAGTCTCCAAAAGCATGCACATAACCCTATATAATTCCATGTATAATTTATTGTATCACATATAAAACTACAAATTTCCCAAAAAATGGTTTTTCTTTAAAATCCTAATTGATAATCATTTATCATAATTCCATATCCAAGTATCCCAAATACATTCAACAATTAACAACACCTAATTTTGGTTCATTTAATATTTTTAAAACAATACTTAATGTACTTCACATATTTCATAATTTTTTTTTCTTTATTAAACTTCACCAATTTTAGGAATATTCAATGGATTCGTTTTCTTTTTTCATAATTAAAAATTAATTATAATAAATCAAACACCTAATATGTTCACAAAAAAAACCAGAGACATCACAGTCCATATAGTTAGAACTGAAGAATTAATTTCACATAATTCTCATCAATCTAAACAAACCCAAACAAAAATTTACACCATACACATAATGAAAATTGTTGTTAAAATAAATAACTTCTCTAATGAATGATAATTTTATAAAAACAAATATAAATCTAACAAAACAAAGTCAAAAATAAAACATATATTTATAATAATAAGAAGATAAAATTAAAAAACTAATAAAATTTATTTTTGAACATAAAAATTCCTACCAAATGTGATCATACACCAAAAACATATTCATCTTTATCAAATAACCAATTTCATTGAGTAAAAACCCATAAGGCTGAAAATAAATTACTATTTTCATCAAATAACCTTTTAAAACAAATAGTAATGTTTTCATAAAAATATAATGAAAAAACCAACATATGTACATTGAAACTATAAAATAATTGATCACATGTGTTCATTTCAAAGTCCAAAAAAAAGTATAAGTGTCTTCCAATTAAACACAAATAAATTAATATTTTAATTTTTTTTAACAAATCATTATTATATAAAACATTTCACCAGTCTGTTTAAAATAACTTTTTAATTTATCATAAACAATATAAAAATTCAACAATTTCTAAAAATAAAAAAATATTCAATAAGAAATATATGAAAAAATTAAAATATTTCTTATATCAAAGGTATATATCTTTTGAATAATATTTCATGTATAAAATTTATTGTTTGATATACATATAAAAATAATATATTACCACTTACAAAATCAGATATGTAAATATAAAATTGATTAATAAATAAGTAAATCACTCAAATATTACCATAATAGCATAAGGAAAAAACTATAATGTAATCAAATAAAATATAACTCATGTAATTTATGAATATAACTTGTAAAATCAAATTTCAAACTTGAATAATGTTTTAAGACAATAAATTTTTCTTTCTTCAAAAAAATATCAATTGATTATTTAGATAAAAAAATATATTTTTTCATAAGACAATTGGTAAAAATCTATTATTTTTCATAAAAAACAAATGAAAAAAATTATTTATTTAAAGTATATTCTATCTAAACCAAATATCACAAAACAATTTTAGAAGTAACCAATCATAAAATAATTTTTTATATCCATTAAATTGAAATCTTATTACTACATATTACATATAATTTAATTCATAAAAACATCTTACTAGTCATTATAAAAATAAATATATTTTGAACGTTACTTTTTCCAAAAAATACATTTGTCATAGATATACTTTAAATTAGTTGATACTCTCAAAACAAAATAAATAATTCCAAATCAAAGATTCTATATTGATGAATTTAAAGATTCAAATTTTTTATAAAAATAATATACATAATTTTATCAAATAATAGAAACTTTCCAAAATAGTATACAAAAATCTTCGAAATCAAAAAAAGTAAAGAGAGAACTATCGATTGTTCAATAAATTTCTCAATATAACATTAATTTAAAATAAATATATTATATTATATTATATAAGAA
Source organism: Viscum album (assembly GCA_963277665.1). Classification (NCBI taxonomy): domain Eukaryota; kingdom Viridiplantae; phylum Streptophyta; class Magnoliopsida; order Santalales; family Viscaceae; genus Viscum; species Viscum album. The sequence continues at coordinate 942,618,685 of OY728138.1, forward strand.
TAAGAGTAACTATAAATTTTACTAACAAGCATTATTCAATGAGTTCACCTCTATAGTTAATCATTTAACCTATGTTAGGTGGTTATTGAATGAATTTAAAATTAGATTATTTTTTTTTTTCATATTTTATGAAATCATAATATATGTAATACAAGATCAGTAAAACAAAAAACCATTAATAATAATAAAAAATAACCAAAAAAATACACCAAGTCGACAAATATTCAATCATTACCTAATATGTATGATATAATCCAACTATATTAAAGGCATAAATTTTCACTTCATTAATTCAAAAAGCATGAAACATAAAAAAATTCATTATATTAAATTTATAACCATATCCTTTATTTTATTTTTAATACTCCATTCCAATTCAATTAAGTTTTAATTTATACTAATTATGCCTTAAGTTATAATCAAAAAATATATTTCATAAATAGAAATTGTTCTCTAAAATATATATTCATCAAAACAAATAGAAACGACTTTGTTACCCAACTGAATTTTAAAAAATCATTACAACTATGAAATAAGTTAAATTATTATCTTTATATTTTAATATAATATTTAATTACCATGATTAAATAGATTATATATCACTTTTATATTTAAAATAAAATCTTCAATTTAAAAAACAAATATTTTTCAGAAAATTTAAAAAAAATAATTGAAATGCAATCTTATAATAATTATGATAAAATAATTTTTAAAAAAAAAAATTTAATACAACTATTCTTGAAAATGAATAATTTATAGATTAATCAAAATATGATTACCCATATAAAGGAAAAACATAAAATATCAAAAATAAATCCTTATATGTTTTAATTAATTATATAAACCCTCTTAACTATTCCAGAAATCAATGAATAATCATTAGTAGTATCTAATAAACTTAAATATTTATGATGCATGACACATAAAATAACAATGCTTGACTTGAACAATGTTTCTCAATAATCGTCCCCAAATATAATCCATTTAAGTAAACCATTGAACAGATAATTAACATCACACAATTTATTACATCCCTAATAACATAAAATTTAACCAAATTTTTTTTCCAGGTCTATATATGGGTAAATTATCAATTTTTGATGATCATACATGAAGATACTCCTAAAAAACATCTTTCTCACACTCTAATACCATTTTATAACCTAAATAACATGATACATTGACGAAATAAAAAAACCAACATGTCAAAAACATATGATGCATTATCAATCGCCTTGGTCTTGAACAATTTCTAATGGAATCATACATAAATAATGAAAATAATTTTCCAATTTTAGAATCCATAATAGTAAACAAAAAATTTCATTAAGAAATCTAACACGAGATTCCCACATATTATATATTTCAAATTATATGGAAAATCATCTTCTTGTATAAAAAACCAAAATATGGATCCAACAATAAAGTAAAGACCTAACTATATGGATTAAAAGATCTATAAATAATTACATGAAATAATACGATAATAAATAAATTCAAATATATTAGACTCTATGGCCAATACACAAATCCCATCATAAAAAAAAACAAAATATGAATTGATATACATGTGACAAACATCTACATGGACATGTAAACACCTATATAACTCTATAAAAAAATGTAGGATCCACCAACTATCTAAAAGAATATCTTACATTATATTAATTTTTCATTAAATTTCTATCTACATATACATAAAAAGATTAAATTTGGGGAGTTAGTATATAACTAAGCAAGATGAAACCAAAGATTTGATATTATTTCATTCCAAAGAAAAACAAAACTTTAAGTATGAGGACAATTGATTAAATAATTTATTTTAAATTAAAAGGGACTGAAGAGAAAACAAATTAATATTATATTTATTTTCCAATTCCACATGTATATTAATCATTTGGAAAACCAAAAAAATAAAGATTTCCATACAAAAAAACCATTTTAATGTGAAAATTTAGTCATTATTATGAGATAAGACTAATAGGTACTAAGGGTTTAATCTAAGATCTAACTAAACTGGAGTCATATTGCAATCTATGATGTGATTCAACCAGTTTATACCTTATATGACTAATATATTAATTATCATGGTTCCCCATATAGCTTGAGAAAAATTCTAATTGGGGGTATCTTTCAGTATGTGTAAAACTAAAAGCAATGGACCACTCTCACTAGGATTTAAAATTATTTAATTGAAGTATTTCATGACATTTTAAAAAATGAAATAAAAAAAATGTAAAAATAATCATATAACTCTACCCATTCTTCCAATCATCAACACTATATCAAACAGTGTATATATGCTCATTTTATTTACAAAAAATGATAAAATCATAACCATTTGTTGATATATATCAAGGATGATCCATATGATCATAGAAATAAAAATATAAATTTTACCTTATTAAAAAATGCCTCATTAATGAATGTAGATCTTAAAAACCATGTAAAATATATCAAAATACAGAAAAAAAATTAAAATTTCTGAATTCCAAAAAACCTCAATATTTCAAAATAATTTACCATAAATTATGCATCATTTTAAATAAAATCTATACAGGGACTTATTATCTAAAATGGTTTTATCTAGGATTAAGACCCCCATTAAAATTACAAAAAACATTTGAAGATCAAAGGGTAAAAATAAGGGAAATTTCGTATAATACAATTACTATTCATTGTATAAAAGTCCACTAAGTTGAATTTTACAAAATCTAAAATAAATAAGAGTAGATATAAAAAATCCAATAATCAGAGTTTATTTCCATGGAATTAAAAACAGATTGAATCACCTACCTTATCTAAGACTAATTTTTTTTTCCCATGAATTACTATCTTAGTATCAAAAAAAAATCTATGGTGTAGAAGCACTCTCCAAATATAATTAGTGAATATACCTTAGTCGAACTATTTTAAACCCCTAAATAAGGGTGGTCTTGGATTAAAAAACATTTAACTTTTCAATGATGTCTTACAACCAAGAATTACTTGGAATTTCCTTCATAGTGAATCCATTACTCTTACTTTCCATAAAAATAGATTCCTTGGAAAACTGAATAATGGTAACCTGAATCATATGGACTCCTCTATCTGGCCATCCATTAAACAATCCATCTCCAATATTATATAAAATTAGTGATAGATGGTTAAAAAAGACTATTCTGTGAACATGTTGTTAGATAACTGGACTGGTGATCCTATGATTTCTATGGTTGATCCCACTCATTTACGTAAGCACACTTATGATTCTATTAAAGAATTCTTGAATTCTACTAGTTTTGATATTTTTGATAATATTTATCATGTCATTAATAATTATACCTGTAACCTCCCAACCCAAGTTACCCAGAGTCGGTAAATTATTTTAATTCATTGGCATGATCACAAAAGATCAAGTCCTGAAGGACCGATCGGTTTCGCAGCCTTGGAATAACTTGATACATTCGTAAATTTTACATTACACTTTATAACATTCAAATTAACATAAATAATCCTTTATGAACACCATTATTCCCTTGGCTAAACATTGCATATCAATCAAAATACACTTCTTGGAATCCTGGTAAAATAAAACATAGAAAGGGGTGAGCTCAAACGCTCAGTAAGGGTAAGAAATACAGCGAAAACGTTCAAAAAAAAGAATAAAAGTTTAAGGAAATGTATAAAATTAAAACAAAAGCCTTTAAAACTTGAACTTAAGCACATTATGGCAGAAATAAAATGAAATAATTCCATTTACTTTTTCACATGGATATTCTACTAATCGAATAATCACATGCAATATCAATAACCACTTTCATAACGATGGAATGCATAATGCCAGACTATCATAACCACGTAGCCAAAGTCTCATTCCAAGACTACAAATAAGATTTTGTCAAGGCCTCATGCCTAGACACCAGTGGTTCTCATGATACCTACCGATGCATTGAGGAGATATAGCGGGCTCCACCCGTCACTTACTAAGTCCAATGTATTCCTCATATGAAAATGTATAAACATAACATAAACATTCGTATTAAAACTAGCATACGAAATTTCAATACTTTACCCATAAACCATGAATGGTATAAAAATAACACATCCATAGTAAAACATATCACAAAACCTTCAACACAATATAGAACATTTGTATCATGATAAATCAACTTCAAAACATGTTTAAAATCCTTTAAAGGATTTTGACGTTGATGAAAATGATTTGTAAAACTCTTTGAGAGAAATACCCATTTTTCATGAAAACATGTAAAAGTCACAAAATTTGGAAAATAATTCATTTAAAGACATTTTTGAATCAAAGTGTCCCATACCAATTTGAAACTTTTTAAAGGAATTAAAATTTTTAAAACATTCATTTCCATATAAGTAAATCTTTAAAAACCATGTTGAAGACATGGACATTAATGAGAATGATTTAGAAGAATAAATATTTGAAACATTTGAAATGATGTTTTAGTAAAAATTCCCTTAAAATAATACTTTTGAAAACTCTTTCATAAAACATGGACATGGATAATAAATATGTCTCAGTAGATACTTATGTAAAACAACCTCAGATAATAAAGCGATTGTGAAATTAACCCTTACCAATTTGGTAACTTATGAAACATACACCCCATGAATGAGGTATCATACAATTAATATACACATAAATTAAAGTGTATTACATAAAGAATAAAATTATGGGAAGTACATACACCACACAAGAGGTAATAGTGGCAAATATGGCATGAATCTCACAAGAATAAGGAGTGAGATTAAAACCCCTTACCTTGCACTTTCCTTTAGTCCAGGGTACGTTTAGACTCTTGTATGATGACTATAGTATGTTATTAAATTATACCAAAACCATATTAATATTTTTGATATCATACATTATTCATTTATGACTTTATACTACCCATTTAATAATAATTTCCATGTTATATTAATATTTCGTGTAATAATCGCTTTCTTTATCTTACGTGTTTTAACTAGTTACTCTTGATTGTATCAATTAGATTAGGATTTAAATACTTCCAAAATATAAAACATGATTTATTTATCATATATATTTAGAATATAAAATTTTATAATAGACTTATATATTGAAAACACCGTTTATGGAGGAGATAGTCTGTACGTACGCATAAACGCTGTTTCTGTTTTCATATAGTATTGAACGGAAGTAAGTGAATAAGATATATGTAAGTACGTAAATACTTATATATATAAATATATATACCTCTAGTGGCATTATTATATCATATATTACAGACTTATTAGTAATATATATTTTTATAATCGGCGATGAATGGTGAACTTGGAAATGAATCTCATCGCGTCGTGGAGACGGTAATCCGTACGTACGCACGAGCGAAAATATCATTATTTTGATATTAATATAATATATAATCAGATGGTATATAATATATACAGAATCCTTATCATGTTATATTTATTATTTACATCAAATAAACATCATTATTATACCCATCCAAATAATAATGTATTGAATAACAATTACACCACGACGTGGAGACGGTAAGCCGTACGTACGCACGTATGATGACATGTCATTAAAAGGGTGGATAGAATAATGAATTTGGTAATACCATAATAATAATAACATCACATCATATAGAATATACTGGATTTATTATTTTATAATGGAAACAACAAAAAATGAAGTGGAAGAAGAAAGGAACGTGAAAGAGGGTGGTGAAATCATTACGTCTTCTTCGGGTTCTTTCTTTTGATTTGATCAAAATGGATCCATAGGTTGGATTTCTGATAAAAATAAGGCCTCTAGGTTGAAGAGAGGATATTTTAGAGGGTATTTTGGAAGAGTTTGGCTGAACCAAAAAGCTTTGAAGGTATGAATAATTGTTTATAAGTGGTGTCCTTTTATAAGGGGGAGGAGGGGCTCATTAGGAAAAACATAAAATATTATTTTATAATAAATTCATATTCGGTTTATAATGGCTCAAAAGTTTATTATTTAAAGTATAAGGTGGGTATTGGTCTAAATACTTTCAACCAATAGATTTTAGATAGATTTGGGTCATTATATTAACCTTATCTTTTAATTTTAACTCTTGGTTAATTAGATTGACATTTACCATGTCACTTTGTATTTTTATATTATATAGTTAATAAATGTACCATATACATCCTAGAGAACCCAAAGTGGTCCATTTATGATACACCTATCATGATATAAGTCTCTTTTCAGAACCATATATTTCTCGGAATTGAATATCAATTAATAATATAATATTTGTTTTAAAAACACTTTTGTGTCAATTTTGACACTATTCAATAATTGATTTTTGTTAAAGTCTTGAAAACATTATTAATTAGAAAAAAATTAATTTAAGCAATCCTAACATTTCATATTAACCAAAAAAATTCCTGGATGTCATCAAATCTATCAAATTATATTTATTTTAACATTTATAATACCAATTATTTGATTCTTTCATTAATAAGGAAAATACTGCATCATTATTGTGTCATAAATGAATTTCATTATTAAATGTCTAAAAATTATAAATAAAATACCATTATGTATGAAATATTTTATCTTTCTAATGAATATTTATATTCGAAAATCCAACAGATATAACCCTATGTAAAAATTGTTTTTTTATAAGACATATGCTTATGTCATTTTTGTATTTATTTTATCTTAATTAATATAAAGTGTCATTATCACATACAAGTGGATCCATGGGGTCCCAAAATCAACTAAAAGAAGCCGATGGTTTGACACTTATAAAACAATAAGGTTAAGACACGTTTTAGGGAAATTTATTATTATTATAATATTATTTTTTACCCTTATTTACCGGATTTACCTTTTAACCATGGTAAATAAAATATTTACCAAATTAATTATTCAAAATTTCTAAAAATTAAAGTTACCTATTTACACAATTTGGACATCTCGATTCCAAATATGGAGTCCATTTTTCCAAATTCAAAACACATAAGTGGCAGAAATTAATTTTAAATTAGTTTCCGCTGTCAAAACAAAAAAGAGTGTTTTTAAGAGATAATAACTATCAAAAGATTGACACTTTTTTATGTCCGGTTTAAATGAAAAATTATGTCCAATCACCAAAATTTTATTAATTGGTAAAAAAAATATTCTAAATATACTTTAAAACCACTCAAATTCATAATTTATCACTATTAATTATTTTGATTAAAAAAGTGGTTTTTAATATAAATATAGTTATTTTCACTATTCATCAAAATATAAAAGTTATCCGAAAAGTACAAAAAATCATCCTAGGATAATTTCGATATTCCGAATCCAAAAAAATAAAGTTCATTTTGAATGATAAATTGTATAAAATTTCAAAAAGTGGGTATTACTATTTATAAGGGTTAGTTTGATTGGTTGTGGTGTGTGTTAGAACTCAAAGTTGCGTAAAACACATGCTACTGTATTATTCCAAGAGAAGTGTACCGAGGAAGCATGTGGTGTTACATTTTAAATTTGTTATGTCCACATTCTAAAGAATAAATTTATTTAGCCAAATTTAATATATAAAAGTTTTAAAATATTGGATTTAAAAAGGGTTCACCATTAAAAGTCGATATTAGTGCATTTTTTGAAAAATACTTCTTTTATCTGAAAAAAATGAATTTGTTCTTACATTATGTCTAAAAAAATCATAATATGAATTCTAAAATTATAAGTATTTTATAATGTTAAAAATTCAGTTAATACTATTCATAACCTCTTTTGAACGACTAGTTTGGTAAGTTATGGTGCACTTGAACTCAGTGTTGCGTGTCGTGAAAGTTAATGAATTATTTTGAAGAAATAAGGCACTATGAAATCTTGGGGTGTTACATTCTCCCCTCCTTCAATAAATTTCATCCTCGCAATTTGAAATTGTTATTTGAAAATAAATGGTTTAAAATAGAAAATATCTTTGTGGGAAAAACCACATCGAAAATTGGGTTAATAAAATTTAGTCTTAATATGAGGAAAAAGGAAATAAAAGGGTCACCACAAAATTATTATCTCGATTAGGAGACATTGGTGGAAATTATAGACATATAATTGGAGGAAAAACTTAAATATTTATAGGTAGGGATTGTGGTCATCAATCACAAACAAGTGTAAAATTGGGGGTCTTAAATTCATCAATCTATGATAATTTAAAATACCATCGGTTCGACAAAAAATATGGTATTAGGATAACACATATTTTGTTTTAAGATCCCTTAACTAAAGTATAAGAATTAATTTCTTCATTGAATAAGAGAAGAATAAAAATATATACTCGACAAGTAGAGTCTCATCCTTTAACTAAGTTCTACCACAAACTCATCTTTCACTCTAAAATATAATAGAACTTAAAAATAATATTCTATTTATAATATTCGTATAGGGTTCAAAAAAATGAATTTATAATTCATCTTGTAGAACCATTAAAAAAACAACATTATTCAATCCAGGACATCATGTGGGTCAGTGGTAGGTGATACACCCTTGTCGCCCTTCGGTTGTGGGTTCAAGTCTTGCGGCCTTGCCGGATGTGATGGGTTTCCGCCTGACCTCCGGGTTGTATTTTTTATGGAAATCCAAAAATAATATCAAACTATACTTATACGAAATACTTCTGTCCAAACTCACTGTCCAAAATTTATAAGGCAGGTAAACACAATGAAGATCCTTTTTTTCACAAAATTGCATGTGAAAACCTTCAACATGTATTTTTTTGAAACACTACAACATCCTGAAATACCATAAAACCTTATTGATTAAGTTCATGTTCCCTTATTACTTATAGAATACTGGATATACTCCTTCTATCCAAAAATGTTGTAAACTCCAACAATGATGGAATATACAAATCTTTAATCAGTTTCAAGGCAGTCAAGAATATCCAATATAATTTACCAAAATAAACCATATCTTATTCCAAAAATCAGTACATCAATATTAGAACCATATTAAGGTTTATATTTCCTTCATCTATGTAATTTCTAGAAAGTTTAACTCACTGTAGAGTCACTTTTCTTAGTACCATAAAATCACAAATCCTCAATGAAATAGTATTGCAGTACAATCCTTATTTATTTCCAGAACACCATTGATACAACACTTAAATGAAATAATTCGAAAATAAAAACATAAAAACACTAGTCATTCCTCTTCATTTGTGGTAGTATCATAACTTGATTATTATCCAATAGCATCATTTATGGCATAGTCTGATGACTGATACATTGGTACTTGTAGTGTCCAAACTCCATGCAGATGAAGTATTGTACATTTTAAACCTTTTTCTTACACTTTTAGTCACGTACTTGGTGTCCTTTTTATCAACACTTATAACATAATCTCATTCCCTTGAGGCAAGTTCCATGGTGTTTCTTCCCATAGTTATCACATATGGGAAAATTCTTCTTTTCCATCTTCCCATTATCCATCTTTCTCTCTTCTATCCTTTTCTTCTCTTTCTTCCCTTCAAATCCATAGGACTCAGAGAACTCTTTACTTATCTTATCAACACATGATACTATTTCTTCATACGATAATAATAGGTCGGAGACTATTTCCCTTCTAAATGATGGATTAATACTATGAAAGATATGATCCTTCTTACTCTTTGGATCATGCGTATTGCTCAAGTTCTCATTCCTTCTACTGGGAACCATTTCTAAACAATGGCATACACTAGATTAGTTTATAAATAACAATACATAATCCCAAACTTGTGAAACACTTAACATAAATTAAATAGTTTATGGATATAATCCATAATCACAATAATGTTTTTTTTGAGTAAGTATATACTCATAAACCCTTCATAATGGTTTGTAAAGAAAATGAGAATTATCCTAAGCATATCCCCCAGGAGTGTCGTAACCAAGAGTGCAACAAGGCCCATTATCATGCACCAGTTCCCGTTCATGTCTAGCTCAAAGCGGTGTTTTCGGGTTTTCCCCCTACGTACATCTGTGCAAGAGCCGCCTCTACCTACTCGTATCTAGACATGGATGTATTGCTCGGAAAACTCACAAAATCTCTACAATACCAAAATTCTAGGAAGTTCTTCTATACTAATCCTCAATTTCCATCATAGGTCTATTTGCTCTAATCAGAGTTTATCTAAATCTAGCTTCCAAGGTTATTGCTAAATATCCTCTGATACCAACTGTAACACCCCGACCCCAGTTACCCAGAGTCGGTATATTATTTTAATACATTGGCATGATCACAAAAGATCAAGTCCCGAAGGATCGATCTGTTTAGAAGCCTTGGAATAACAAGATACATTCATAAATGTTACATTACACTTTATAACATACAAACCAACATAAATAATCCTTTATGAACACCATTATTCCCTTGACTTAACCCTGCATATCAATCAAAATACACTTCTTGGAATCCTGGGAAAATTAAACATAGAAAGGGGTGAGCTCAAACGCTCAGTAAGGGTACGCAATACATCAGAAACTTTAAAAAATAAGCACAAACGTTTAAGGAAATGTATAAAACTAAAATAAAAGACTTTTAAACTTGAACTTCATCATAATATGGCATAAATAAAATGAAATAATTCAATTTACTTATTTACATGGATATTCTACTAATCGAATAATCACATGCAATATCAATAACCACTTTCATAACAATGGAATGCATAATGCCAAACTATCATAACCACGTAGCCAAGGCCTCGTGCTATGACTACAAATAATATTTTTTCAAGGCCTCATGCCAAGACACTAGTTTGTATCATGAGACCTACCAATGCATCAAGGAGGTATAGCGGGCTCCACCCGTCACTTACAAAGTCCAATTCTTTCCTCATATGAAAAGGTCTAAACATAACATAAACATTCGTATTAAAACTAGCATATGAATTTTCAATACATTAACCATAAACAATGAGTGGTACAAAAATAACACATCCACAGTCAAAAATATCATAAAACCTTCAACACAATATAGATGATTTGTATCATGATAAATCAACTTCAAAACAAGTTTAAAATCCATTAAAGTATTTTGACATTGATGAAAATGATTTGTAAAAATCTTTGAGAGAAATACCCCCTTTTCATGAAAACATTTAAAAGTCACACAATTTGGAAAAGAAGTCATTTAAAGGCATTTTTTAATCAATTTTTCCCATACCACTTTGAAACTTTTTAAAGGAATTAAAATTTCAAAAACATTCATGTCCATATAAATAAATCCTTAAAACCATTTTGAAGACATGGACATTAATGTGAAAGATTTAGAAGAATAAATATTTAAAACATTTGAAATGATGTTTTAGTAAAAAGTACCTTAAAATAATCCCTTTAAAAACTCTTTCATAAAACATGGACATGGATAATAAATATGTCCCAGTAGATACTTACGTAAAACAACCTCTGATAATAAAGAGATTGTGAAATTAAGCCTTTCCAATTTGGTAACTTATGAAACATACACCCCATGAAATAGTTATCAAAAAATGAATATACACATAAATTAAAGTGTATTACATAAAGAATAAAATTATGGGCATTATATACACCACACAAAAGGTAATAGTGGCAATATGGCATGAATCTCACGGGAATAAGGAGTGAGATGAAAACCCCTTACCTTGCACTTTCCTTTAGTCGAGGGTACGTTTAGACTCATGTATGAAGACTATAGTATGTTATTAAATTATACAAGAACCATATTAATATTTATGATATCATACATTATTCATTTACGACTTTATACTACCCATTTAATAATAATTTCCATGTTATATTAATATTTCGGGTAATAATCGCTTTCTTTATCATACGTGTTTTAACTTGTTACTATTGATTATATCACTTAGATCATGATTTAAATACTTCCAGAATATAAAACATGATTTATTTATCATATATATTTATAATATAAAATTTTATAATAGACGTATATATGGAAAAAACGTTTATGGAGACGGTAGTCTGTACGTACGCACAAACGTTGTTTCCGTTTTCATATAGTATTGAACAGAAGTAAGTGAATAAGATATATGTAAGTAGATAAATTCTTATATATATAAATATATATATCTCCAGTATCATTATTATGTCATATATTACATACTTATTTGTAATATATTTTTTTATAATCGTCGATAAATGGTGAACTTGGAAATGAATCTCATCACGTCTTGGAGACGGTAATCCGTATGTACGCATGAGTGAAAATGTCATTATTTTGATATTAATATAATATATAATTGGATGGTATATAATATATAAAGAATCCTTATCATGTTATATTTATTATTTACATCAAATAAACATCATTATTATACCCATCCAAATAATAATGTATTGAATAACAATTACACCATGATGTGGAGAAGGTAGGCCGTACGTACGCACGTATGGTGACATGTCATTCAAAGGGTGGATAGAATAATGAATTTCTTTGTACCATAATCCAAATAAAATCACATTATATAGAATATACTGTAGTTATTAGTTTAGAATGGAAACAACAAAGAAAAAGGAAGTGGAAGAAGAAAGGAACTTGAAAGAGGGTGGTGAAATCATTACCTCTTCTTCAGGTTCTTCCTTTTGATTTGATCAAAAGGGATCCATATGTTGGATTTATGATCAAACTAAGGCCTCTTGGTTGAATGGATGATAGTTTAGAGGGTATTTCGGTAGATTTTGGCCGAACCAAAAATCTTCGAGGGTATGAAGAATTGTTTAGAATTGGTGTTCTTTTATAACGGGGAGGAGGGGCTCTTTAGGAAAAACTGAAAATATTATTTTATAATAAATTCATATTCGGTTTATAATGGATCCAAAGTTGATTATTTAAATTCTATGGTGGGTATGGATTGCAATACGTTCAACCAATATATTTTAGACTGGTTTGGGTCATTATATTAACCTTATCTTTTAGTTTTAACTCTTGGTTAATTAGATTGACATTTACCATGTCACATTGTATTTTTATATTATATAGTTAATAAGTTTACCATATACTTCCAAGAGTCCCCCAAGTGGTCAATTAATGATATACCTATCATGATATAAGTCTCTTGGCCGAACTATATATTTTTAGGAATTGAATATCAATTAATAATATAATATTTGTTTTAGAAACTCTTTTGTGTCAATTTTGACACTATTCAATAATTGATTTTTGTTAAAGTCTTAAAAACTTTATTATTTCAAACCAGATTTATTTAAGCAATAATAACATCTCATTTTAAACAATAAAATTCGTGTATTTCATCAAAACTTTCAAATTATATTTATTTTAACATTTATAATACCAATTATTTGATTCTTTCATTAATAAGGAAAATACTGCATCATTATTGTGTCATAAATAAATTTAATTATTAAATGTCTAAAAATTATAAATAAAATACCATTATGTAGGAAATTGTTTTATCTTTCTAATGAATATTTATAGTTGAAAATAGAACATATATAACCCTATATAAATTTTTTTTAGCTAAACGATATATGCTTATGTCATTTTTGTATTTATTTTAACTTAATTAACATAAAGTGTCATTATCACATACAAGTGGATCCATGGGGTCCCAAAATCGACCCAAAGATGCCCATGGTCGGACATGTATCAACCAATAAGGTTAAGACACGTTTTAGGGTAATTTATTATTATTATAATATTAATTATTTACCCTTATTTACTGGATTTACCCTTTAACCATGGTAAATATAATATTTACCGAAGTAATTATTCAAAATTTTTAAGAATTTTTTTACCTATTTACACAATTTTGAAATCCTAATTCGAAATATGGAGTCCATTTTTCCAAATTCAAAACACAGAAGTGGCGGAAATTAATTTAAAATTAATTTCCCCTGTCAAAACAAAAAGCGTGTTTTTAAAAGATAAAAACTATCAAAAGATTGACACTTTTTTATGTCCGATTTAAATGTGAAATTATGTCCAATGACTAAAATTGTATTAAATGGTAAAAATATATTATAAATATACTTTAAAACCACTCAAATTCAAAATCTATCACTATTAATTATTTAGATTAAAAAATTTGTTTTTAATAAAAATTTAGTAATTTTCACTATTCATCAAAATATAAAAGTTATCCGAGAAGTACCAAAATTTCATCCTTGGATAATTTTGACATTAAGAATCCAAGAATTAAGTCCATTGTGAATGATAAAATGTATAAAATTTTAAAAAGTGGGTATTACTATTCATAATGGCTAGTTTGATTGGTTGTGGTGTGTGTTAGAACTTGAAGTTTCGTAAAACACACAGTACTATATTATTCAAAGAGAAGCGTACCGAGGAAGCTTGGGGTGTTACATTGTAAATTTTTGATGTCCCCATTCTAAAGAATAAATTTATTTAGTCAAATTTTATATATAAAAATTTTAAAATAATGGATTTAAAAAGGGTTCACCATTAAAAGTCGGTAAAAGTGCATTTTTTGAAAAATACTTCTTTTATCTGAAAAAAATGAATTTGTTCTTACATTACATCTAAGAAACTCATAATATTGATTCTAAAATTATAAGGATTATATAATGTTCAAAATTCAGTTAATACTATTCATAACCTCTTTTGAATTGCTAGTTTGGTAAGTCATGGTGCGCTTGAACTCGGTGTTGCGTGTAGTGCAAGTTATTGAATTATTTTGAAGAAATAACGCACAATGAAATATTGGGGTGTTACAATACCTTCTCACACACTAATGATTATTTAATTTTGGAACCTTCTCACAATGGCATTCCTGACTCTAAAACTTTTACAATAACTTTTTTAGAAATATATATAATGCCTTTTTTATATGCATTTGATAAAACCTTTAAGACTCACTCTTATTTAAAGTATTTCTCACAACTAGATCCCCACTAGTACCTATATATAATATTCTGGGGGCTATATTTTCTCTAAATGTAGTCTATGAAATCAGCATAAAGAAGTCACTAACCATATTTCTCTTTCACGTGATACTTCTATTGATCTTTGGAAATTTTTTTATTAATCTATTTGATTATAGATGGTTACTTTTGGACACAATCAACTCTCAGCTTCAGCACTGTACTGCTTTTGATTCCTCTCACCAGATCATGCACCTTTTTCTAGCTAATATTTATGAGCTTATTCTGTTGAGAAAGTGTTTTTTTCAACAATACATAATGTTTTTATTTAAAGTGGGAGATTTTTGAGATTAATAATCTATATATTTATGATTATTTTTATGCTCACAAATACCCTTAATTATTTTCTAATGATTTTACTTTAAGTATATATCAATAATTTTTTATTTATTTTTTATTTCTGGAAGAAATATTTAATTTCTTGAACACCGAGATTTAATTTATAAAGTATTCGCATTAGTGTGTTCTAGAAACACTATTCATGCTCTACTTATTCAGGAATTGCTAAAGTGTATTCTGGAATCATTTTCCATACCCTACGTGGAGAAAAGTAGCATAAAGATGGAATTTAGTGTATACTTTACAAGTTATCAGAAATGTATGGTTAATCAACCATACGTTATCGGAACAGCATAAAAAAGAACCCTACATTAAGAAAGAAACCTAAAATTGGGATATTAGAAATGTATGGAAGGAGAACCGTATGTAAGTTTTAAACATTACGTTTGTTTCTCAAAATTATGGTTCATCAACTTTACATTTGCAAACAACGTTACATTTCTCTGAAAAGCATGGATTATGTACCTTTTGTTTGGAAGCTTATAAAAGTATGGATCATTTTTCATACGTTTGAATGTTGATGTGAAAAGTATGGATTTCCAACCCTATGTTTATGATCAACCAAACATTCAAAACCTTACATTTGAAGGCTACTTCATCAAACTTACGTTTTGGTTCTACGTTACGTTCAAAAGATTCATACTGTACAACTCAACCTTATGTTTCGCATCACAGAGTTTAATGTTGATATTATTATTCAATGATCTGGAAGCGATTTATCAGGATGATTTTAATCCAGATTAAAGGATGATTTTAAAGCACATCTTTGACAAGTTCAGATCCATTTAAAGATCATATTAAAAGGATATTTTCAAGGCTAATTACAAGGAGAGTTATGACTACTCTGTAAATTAAAATGTTTGAATTACGTGAGTAAAAAGGTGATGATTGTGGATCTGATTTTTGCAGAGGAAGTATTATTTATATCTTCGAACTGTATATAGTGATCCAGAAAACAAGAGAAGATACATTTATCAATATAAGAGATCTGTTGTATGATATTTAGAATGAAAAATAAATAGAGTCAATCATGATCTACATTTCTGTTGATTATGAAGAGTGATAAAAGCTCGGTTTGTTAAATAAGAAGATACATGACATAAGATTCACTTATTCGACATGGAAGATCAATTGTGAATCTCTTGCTTCTGATGTTGCAATTTATATTTCTATATCTACTACAAAGGGATCGACTCAGAATGAAACTTTCTTGAAGATCATTATTTTTGAAGACGACGATCCATTTACTATCAATTACATTCTATTTAAATTGTGAAGAAAAATCGGGAGTGTATTTTCAAATAACAAATACATTTTCTCTTGAGTGACCAGCTTCTCATTCAAATATTTGTAGGTTTTGAGATTTAACCATAAGGCTGTGTTTTTCCTTAGATTGTAAAGGTGTCAACTTTCTGTACTCAGTTTTTGAAAGGTCTGTTGAGATGAGGACTAGATAGTGAAAATCTCCATGCTTGTGATTAGGGTGTTGGTGGAGTGGACTAGGGGCCTTCTGTTCCCCAAACCACTATATATCGTGTGCCCTTGCATTTCATATTTCTACTGCATTAATCTATATGATTAAAGATAAAGGACAGAACATGATCTCGTGAATATTTTCGGAAAGTCACAATTCACCCCCTCTTGTGTATATTTGATATAATCTCGATCCATTAATTGGTATCAGAGGTTTGGATTTTGATAAATCTCTAACAAGATAAAATAAATTAAGAATTATACACAGAGCAAGATGACTGATACAAGAGAGGGAATTTCTATGGTCAATGAACAATACTTCAATAGACAAAACTATGGATATTGGAAGTCGCGAATGATTATTTATCTAAAAAACCTTGGATACAGAGTATATTCTAAGATACAGACTCCATATGAAAAACCTAAAAAACATAAGACCTGGAGTGCAGCCACTGAAGAAGAATATGATATGAAATCGAAAGTAATGAATGAAATTATATGTGGTGTAGGACCTGATGAATTTAACAGAGTATCTCAATGCCCGACAACATATGAGATGTAGAAAATAATTGTTGTTGCTTATGAAGGAACTAACAATATTAGGGAAATAAGATATGCTACTACTAAGCTTAAATTTGATAAATTTAGAATGGCTGATGGTGAAAGCATTAATCAAATAAATTTAATTATGACAGAGATTGTCAATAATATAACAACATTGGGAGACCCAATCAAACAAGATGATCAAGCTTTAAAAGTACTGAGAGTACTTCCAACTATATGTAATTTAATCTCTACTACAATCAGCCAGTCAACACTTATCGAAGACTTAACCATGAGAGAACTGATTGGAACACTAATGATGTATGATGTTGATATGAAAGATTATGAAAATGAGCATAAAGTGTTTATCAAGAGAGATGAAACTACCTTGAAAGTGTCATCACAGAGAAAAAACAGAAAGATGAAGAAAAGTGTAAAAGTGAAATCAGAAAGTTTTGATTTATCAAATTCTGATGTGGAACTGGCTCAGTTAGCCAGAAAATTCACTAAATTATATAGAAAGAAGAAGAGATTCAGAAAATCCTTCAAAAAGGATGACAAGGAAGTCAGATGTTATGAGTGAATGAAAATGGGGAACATCAGACCTGACTATCCTCAGTTAAAAGAAGACAATAAAAAGAAATTATTCAAAAGAAATGAGTATAAGCATAAGGACAAGAAAGCAATGAAAGATACTTGGAGTGTATCTGAAGACTCCAGCAGAACTTCTAAATCAGAATCAGAGAATGAATAAGTAAATCTGAAAGCCAACATGTGTTTTACGGCAGAAATAGATGAGGTACAATCTTACTACTATTCTGACTATAGTTCTGAATCTAGTTACTATAATGAAAAACATGCAGCCTACTGCAATAGGCTTGAAAAAAATATGATTCTATATTTAAAAAGCATAAGTATTTAAAGAACATACATAAGTCTATTTCTAATGGAAGAGATACTATGCTGAAACAATATAAGGAGTTAACTAAAAAGTTTAACTCAATTAAGACTAACAATACAGATTATGAATCCATGATAAAAACACTACAGACTAATGTAGAGACTTCTAAAATTCATCCCTTATTTTTACTAAAGGATAAAATACATTAAATGAAATTCTTGGAAAAAATGTCATTAAAAAGGAAAGATTTGGAATTGTAAGTAAAGGTGAAAAAACTATGCTGTACAAGAATTATTTTATTCGAAGTATAAAAAGATTAAATTGTAATTACTATGGAACAAGGGGACATATTTATATAAAATATTTCCTAAGACAACCCCAAATAAGTGTTATTAAGAAAGATTTTGTAACAAATAATTTATTTGACTCTTCTGAAATTAGAAATCAAATTAAGTCTGGATTCCAATATCTTTGCTAGATAACACCCCTGGACCCAACATAATATGGGTACCAAAGAAAATTGTGTAAATGCCTTTGCAAGGAGCAGGTCACAAAAGAAAAAAAGACATATGGTATATATACAGTGGCTGCTCAATTCATATGAGTGGAAGCTCATCGAACGTCACTACACTGACACAAAAAGTTGGTGGACTAGTTAAATTTGGTGACAATGCCAAAGATAAGATCATTGGCATTGGAACAGTTTGAGATCCATAAGTTGTCTCAATCAACAAAGTACTTTATATACAAGGACTGAAACACAATCTGATAAGTATCTCTAAACATTGTGATGATGGTTATACTGTTTATTTTTCTAATAACTGTTGTACTGTTTTTAAAAATAAACTGCTTAAATTTAGAGCACCAAGAACTGATAATGTATACACCCTGGATTTAAATTCCTTGTGTAACCAACAAGTAAATTTCTTAACTTATAAAGTCAATGAATCTTTGATCTGGCATAGAAGACTTGGAAATTGTAATGTATATCTTTTTTATAAATTATCCAAGAAATAATTAGTTTCTGATTTTCCTAGTCTCAGATTTGAATGTGAAAGTTTCTGTGATGCATGTCAACTTGGAAAGAAACACAAATCATCCTTCAAACCTGTTAACAAAGTTTCTACAACTAAACCTCTAGAACTTATCCATATGGATTTGTTTGGACCTTCAAGGGTAGAAAGCTTGTCTGGTAAATTATATGTATATGTTTTAGTTGATGATTATTCTAGATTTACATGTATTTTTTTTGAAATTTGAAAATGAATCTTCTACTTTATTTAAATGTTTTTGTAAATATTCCCAAAATGAAAAAGGTGTTAATATAATTTCATTAAGAAGTGATCATGGTAAAGAATTTGAGAATTAGGAATTTAATTTCGTTTGGTCAAGAATGGGTATTAAACATACTTTATCTTCACCAATAACACCTCAAAAGAATGCAATTATTGAAAGAAGAAACATGACTATTTAGGAAATAGATAGGACTATGCTAAATGAATACAGTCTTCCTACATATTTTTGGACAAAATCTGTAAGCACAACTACTATATAATGAATAGAGTTTTAATTAGACCAATTTTAAAAAAGACACCCTATAAACTCTGGAATAACAGAAAACACAAAGTAAATTACTCCAATTTTTTTAGATTCAAGGTTTACACCTTAAAAACCTAAGACAATCTTGGTAAGTTTGATCCAAAATCTAATGAATGCATTTTCTTAGGATATTATGCTACTTCCAAAGATTATAGAATTTATAATAAAAAATCAAGGATTGTTGAAGAATCAGTTCATGTGAAATTTGATGAATCTGACCCCTTTGAGAAAACGAAAAATAAAATGGATGAGCTTGACTCTAATGATAACATGAGACTTGAGAACCAGAAAGATGATTTTGAAAAAGATATAATTGAAATTCAGTTCAGTCCATATGATTATGACACTAAAGACCCTATAAGTGTACTACCTAGATAGTCTAGAACCCTAAAGAATAAACCATTAAAAATTATAATAGGTGACTTAGACACAGGAATAAAAACTAGAAGAAATATAGGAAATCTTGTAGAATTATATGCCTTTATATCCCAACTAGAACCTAAGACTATAGAAGAATCTATAGATGATGAAAGCTGGATGATAGCAATGCAAGAAGAATTAAACCAGTTCAAGAGAAATCAAGTCTGGGAATTAGTTGAAAGACAACAAAATTATCCAATGATAGGAACAAAATGGGTATTTAGGAATAAACAAGATGAACAAGGAATAATAACTAGAAACAAAGGAATACTAGTAGCTAAAGGTTATTATAAACAAGAAGTTATAGATTATGATGAGACCTTTTCACATATAGGTAGATTAGAAGCCATTAGAATTATATTAGCATATGCATCTTATATGAATTTTTAATTAATTCAGATGGATATTAAGTCTACCTTTTTAAAAGGTTATTTAATGGAGGAAGTTTATGTTGAGAAACCTCATAGTTTTGAAAATTCACAAAAACCAAATTCTATTTTTAAACGTAATAAATCTCATTATGGCCTTAAACAAGCGCCTAGAGCTTGGTATGAATGATTAAGCTATTTTCTTTTGAAAAATCTTTTTACTGTTGGAATTTCAGATCCAACACTTTTTAAGAAAAAATTAAAAACTAATATTTTATTGGTTCATATTTATGTTGATGGTGTAATTTTTGGATCAACAAATAAAACAATTTGTCATGAGTTTTAAAACATAATGCAAAAAGAATTTTAAATGAGTATGATGGGAGAATTAAATTTATTTTTAGAACTACAAATTTTTCAAAAGGTTTTTGGAAATGTTTTAAATCAATGAAAATACATTACTGATTTAATTAAAAAATTTGGACTTAAAAACAGCAATAAATATACAACTCCTATGTGTATAATATAAAACTTAATTTGGATAAAACTAGAAATTCAGTTAACAACAAAATATATAGAGGTATAATTGGTAGTGTATTATATCTTACTGGTATGAAGCCAAAAAATGTATTCAGTATGTCTTTTTTCTAGATTTCAATCAAATCCAAAAGAATCCCATTTTACTACTGTTAATTTTTTTTAGATATTTAAAAGCAACTATTTTCAATCTCTACTTTATCCAAAAACTTCTGATTTTAATTTAATTTAATATTCATATGCTGAATTTGGAAGTTTTAGATTAGATATAAAAATCACTTTGGGTACTTTTCCCTTTGTAGGGAAATTCTAAGTGTCATGGTCATGTAAGAAACAACATTCAGTTGCCCTGTCAATAGCTGAGGCAGAATATGTTTCTTGCTGGCAGTTGCTATGCACAAGTGTTGTGGATGAAAAACAATCATATGGAATTTGGACTAAATTTTAATAATACACATATTTTATGAGATAATAATAGTTCTACAAATATTTAAAAATATCCTATTAATCATTCTAGGACTAAGCATATTGATATTAGACATCACTTTTTAAGAGATCATGTTTTTAAAAAGGATACATTTTTGGACTTTGTAAATACAAAAATTAAATTAAAAGATATTTTTACTAAACCACTTCCCACTGCATGATTTGACATTATTAAGGGGTAGTTAGGTTTATATAATTTTAAATAAAATTTTAATTTTATTCATTTTTTCCTATTTAAATATAATTTTGTTATTTTTTTTCAAACAGAATAAACTTTTTTATTAATATTTATTTTTATATACGCTGAGGACAATTATTATTTATTTTTAAAATATTTTTAATGATTATTTATAACATGGGAATCAAGGCTATTAGAACCTTTCAAATTCTGAACCGTTTCATTTGCCCCAAAACCCTTTCGAACCTGCGAAACCGCAACACTGCTTATTAACCCTAATAATCGAACCTATGAAACCCTAACCTTCATACCTTTAGATATTTTCACAGAAATGGAAAAAACTAAGAGAGATGATGAGGCCAATACCAACGATGCTAAGAAATAGTGCACAATAGGAAGTAAAATCATACAGGGAAAGGTAATCGATTTAGAATGGCTATTTCTGACGAACTTGTTGTTAAAACAAGCCCTGTCATTTCAGAATCTCGAAAAGACCTTCAATAGTGAGAGTATGGAATTATTTTATGAAGTAGAACTTCGATATTTCTTTAAATATATTCAATTTAGTTTGGGAGATGATTATGAAACCATGATGGATATGATAGAGGATAGAGATTTTTCATTCTCTTCAATTGAAATCTGTCAGATACTGAAATGCCCTCATGAGGGAGTGTTTCATTTTGATTTGAAAAGTATAGGAGATTCTGTGCATAAATCTGAATACATTATGTCCTTTATATTTGGCTCTAATAACATAAGGAAAATGTTAGTTAAATATTTGGAACCAGATGAAAAAATCATTGTGAAATTTGTACAAATAGGGATGACACCCAGAATGTCTAAGATGGAGAAGATATTGTATCCCGACATGTACATAATGTATCTTCTTCAAAGTGATGTAAAATTAAATTTTCCTAGGTACACGATGAGGTACCTGAGTTACTGCTGTCAAAGTGAAGTTGAATGAATTTCTACCCTTTTGGTAGATTCATTTCAAAACTCTTGTTCAAGAAAGACATGGTGAGATTGGTTGTGGATAGAACTCATTTTCACCACATTAATGTTTTTAATACTAGCAGTTTAAGAAAAATTTGTTATTTCTGGAGTACAGTAAAAGGAAATATCCTTCCAGTAGGAGATGATGAAGAAGTAGAAAAAGAGAGAGCTCAAGCTTAGCCTGGAAAATTAAAGGAAAATCAAGCTACACCCAAAGTTAGATCTGTTTCCAGACGAATAAGTTTTGAAGTTGAGACTATGCTAGAGGAATCCTGTCAAGAAGGACTTTATGTAAAAAGAGAAAAATATGGTACTGCTCATGAATATCAAGTTTTAAATGTTTTAACCCCACAAAATTTGTTGATTTACAGATTTGTAAGAGATGATGCTATTGAAAAATAATTGGAAGTTGTTATTGAGAGGTTAGAACCAGTGGAAGAACCTCGGATTCAATCTGGAATTCAAATAGAAGTTGAATTAGAGACCCAGAAACATGATGCGACTGTTATAGAAGTTGAACCTAAAAGTATTCCAGTTGAAATAATAGAACCTGAACCTGAAGTTGAAATAGAAAAAGAGGCAGTGCCTAGAGTAGAAGTGTATATTCCTCTATTAGTTGAAGATAAAAGTATTCAAGAGAATCAAATATGAGAATTGATTGCTGATGTACAGGATGAAAACCCTTCAGATGTAAAAACAGAAGTTCTTCAAGAGGATTTTTCTGTGGAAGAGTCTGGAAAAGACTCAGAAGATAAATTTGTAGACCAACCAGTTAGAGAAGATAAAGAGAAAGAATATGTTGAATCCTTACCCCTAGTGTTAGCACATAAATTTGATGCTGAAAAGGAGAATCAGGCACAATGTACCTCTGAATTAGAAAATGAGGTAGTTGAAGAAATAAACAGGGAGTTTCAGAGAGTGGAGCAAGCAAATGATTCTCTGAGGAGAGCATTGTAAAAATAAAAATTTATATTCCAGAGGCTAAAAAATAGTATAGTTTCAAAGAAATAAGTTGAAATTTTTAAGAAGGATATACTGAATGATGTTTCAAAATTAAAGTCTAAATTGGTTATGAAGTCAGATTTGTTAAATCTTAAATAATTTATGGAGACAATGTTGGCATCTTCCAAGATGTATAAGGCCAGTATTTTAGGTACTTCACCTGATTTGATCAGAAGATTTAAGGTAATAACCACTATCTTAGTTGATATGGATGATATGTTGCATGATTTTCAATGCAATAGTGCTCCTCTTTTAGTACTACTTGACAATAAAAAGTTTTTAGTTGAACAGTTGGCCTTAAATAAACTAAGAATTAGATCTGTCTTGGTTAAGTTAACATAGAAGTTGTCCTTGTTTTTGGAAAAAGAGAAAAGACTACAAGGGTTTTTAACAGTCAACTTAATTTAAGAAATTAATTTGACTCAAGAAAATAGAGATCTTATTATTATTCTTCGTGATGGAATGATAAGGAGACTAAGGGAGAAGCTATCAAAAACAAATTAAGTAGTTCAAAAAAAGAAAAACCCTATCTAAACCCTGACCAACCCTTGATTCCTGTATTTATAAATTTTGTACTATAAAATATTTTCAATGAAAATCTATTTCATTATATATTTGTGTGTTTGTTTGTTTTACTGTCTCTGATTAGATATGCCAGTAATCCGGATTCACTAATTGATAAACAGTTTGATATAGCACATACTTATGTTTAGTTCTACATTAATATGTGTTATATTCCACATTTTTTCATTCATTTTGATATCCCAAAAGGGGGAGAAATTTAGATAAACACAAAATTTTATTTTAACTTATTTATTTTTTTAAACATAACTATTTTTATTGAAATAGAAATACAAAGTTTTTACTTTACAATTATCTAAGAGGGAGAAGTTTGGATAAATATTTTTTTATTTTACAAAAAGAATTTTTATTTAAGGGGATTTCTTTATTTACATTTTTTTACTTTTGAAAAAGGGTGAGAAATTTATTTTTATGATTATAGATGACCCAATGTCTATTTATTTTTGAAATAATATTGTTAAAATTAAATATTTCTTTATCTAACAAAAATTCTAAAATATGTAATTAATTTTGAAAATTAATTTCATTTTTTATTTTATGGGTTTTGTGATGATAAAAAGGGGGAGATTATTGAGCAAGTGTTGTTTTCAACTATACATGATGTTTTTATTTAAATGGGGAGATTATAGAGAACAACACTCTATCTCACTATGATAATTTTGATTCTCACAAATACCCTTAATTATATTCTAATGATTTTACTTTAAGTATATTTCATGAATATATTATTTATTTTTTATTTTTGGAAGAAATATTTATGTTCTTGAACAACAAGATTTAATTGTTAAAGTATTCACATTAGCATGTTTTAGAAACACAGTTCATGCTCTACATATTCCGGAATTTCTTAAGCGTGTTCTGGAATCACTCTTTATACCCTACGTGGAGAAACGTAGCGAAAGGATAGAATGCTGTGTATAATTTATAAGTTATCAAAAAATTATGGTTAATCAACCATACGTTATCAGAAAAGTGTGAGAAAGAACCCTACATTAGGAAAGAACCCTACGTTTGGGATATTAGAAAATTATGGAAGGAGAACCGTACGTATGTGTTAAACGTTACGTTTGTTTCTCAAAATTATGGTTCATCATCCTTACTTTTGTAAACAACCTTACGTTTCATAGAAAAGTATGAATCATGTAACTTTCGTTTGGAAGCTTATAAAAGTAGGGATCATTTATCATAAATTTGAATGTTGAAGAGAAAAGTATGGATGACCAACCCTATGTTTCTGATCAACCATATGTTGAAAACCTTACATTTGAAGGGTACTTAATCAACCTTATGTTTATGATCTACGTTATGTTCAGAGGATGCATACTGTACAACTCAACTTTAAATTTGGCATTGGAGCGTTTAAAGTTGATATTATTATTCAACAATCTGAACGCGATTTATCAGGATGATTTTAAGCCAAATTAAAAGCTGATTTTAAAGCGCGTATTTGACGAGTTAAGATCCATTTAAGGAACCAATTAAAAGGATATTTTCAAGGACAATTACAAGGAGAGTTACGATTACTCTGTAAATTCAAATGTTTGAATTACGTGAGTAAAAAGGCGATGATTGTGGATCTGATTTTTGCAGAGGAAGTATTATTTATATCTACGAACTGCATATAGTGATCAATAACACAAGAGAAGATACATCTATCAATATACGAGATCTGTTGTACAAAATTTAGAAGAAAAACAAAATAGAGTCAATCACCATCTACATTTCTGTTAATTACGAAGAGTTATAAAAGCTCTGTTTGTTAAAGAAAAATAAACACAACAGAAGATACACTAATTCAACATTGAAGATCAATTGTGAATATGCTGTTTCTGAAGTTGCTATTTATATTTCTATATCTACTGCAAAGGGATCGTTTCAGAATGAATCTTTCTTGAAGATAATTCTTTCTGAATATGATGATCCATTTACGTTCAATTTTATTATGTTGCAATTATGAAGAACAATCAAGAGAGTATTTTGAAAAAACAAATACTTTTTATCTTCAGTGACCAGCTTCTCATTTTATGCTGTGTGAGTTCTGTCATTGAACCAGAAGGCTATGTTTTTCCTTAGACTGTAAAGGTGTCAACTTCCTGCACTCAGTTGTTGAAAGGTCTGTTGAGATGAGGAACAGACAGTGAAAATAGAAAAGCTCGTGGAGTAGAGCATTGGTGGAGTGGACTAGGAGATTTTTGTTCCCCGAACCACTATATAACGTATGTCCCTACATTTCATATTTATACTGCATTAATCTATCTGATTAAAGATAAAGGACAGAACACAATCTCGCGAAGATTTTTGGAAAGTCAAAATTCACCCCCTCTTGTGTATATTTGATATAATCTCGATCCAACATCTTCATGTTATCTGGTAGGACTGAAATGTATATTTACATCATAATATCCCATTCAGTCTTCATATATGAAAGCTGACAATTCTTACTTCTATATAGGAAGT
Organism: Viscum album; assembly: GCA_963277665.1. NCBI lineage: Eukaryota > Viridiplantae > Streptophyta > Magnoliopsida > Santalales > Viscaceae > Viscum > Viscum album. The sequence goes on from OY728138.1 coordinate 942,645,461, forward strand.
TTCTTTAATTCAGTAGGGGTACTGCAACATCTATATATTTGATTTTAGTTCTTGAGTAAACTCATTGTTTGATGGAATTAAAGCCAGCCTCGATGAACATTTGAATTCCTCTAGAAATTTCCTCTGCTGGGATGGATTATAGATAATGTTGATATGGACTCTAATGGTAACTCAGGGGCCATAGGATGTGGAGGAGTGTACAGGTACCACCTTGGACAGTGGCTTGGTTGCTTCTATAGAACATGTGGCTTTGACTTGTCTTTGGAAGTAGAAATATTGATTGTTATTCATGAAATGACCATCAAAAGGAAAAATGGTTGGAACAATATCTGTATTGAATGTAATTAAACCACGATAGGGAAATATATATAGAATGGTGTGTTTTATCTTGTGTGGCCGCTCACAACTCGATTGATGGTTTTACTTCACTCGCTCATAGAGATCAATCATATCATTACACTTGTGTTTCATGAAGAGAACATGGTTCGAGATGGGTTTTCCAATAAGGGGTCAATATTGAAATGACTTGGTCAAATGACCTACCTATTTATTTGATTCCCTTTCACGAAAGAGATTGTAAAAGAATCCACTTTTTATAGACTTTTGTAACATTCATTTTGTTTTATTCAATAAACGTGCCTTGGTTTTCTGACAAAGGAACCACCTTTTAAAAAATAATGATAATTAAATAATAAAATCTATACATATAATAAATTAATAATAACAATACAAATATTTACAATCTTTATATACTTATAATAATAACTCATATCTAAATTTCACGGTTAATTATTTAAACAGATAAATATAGTAATTATTAACAGGAAATAATTGAAAAAAAACACATAAAATAATTACTTTACAAAACCTATTCTAAAATATATATAAATCATAATATATAAATCATATAAGAATATAAGACAATTAATAATAAAACAAAGTAATTTTTAAAATTTATTATTCCTCGTCTTAGCATGTTTATAATCCAAAAAAGACATTTTATCTAAGTTTTCATAGACTCAAAATCATAATTATTGTTATTAATACCATAAAATAGAAATTGAATTTATCACTCCCCTAAAATCACCACTGTATAATTGAAATTCATGGTCTATATAACATGAACTATACCATGTATCTCATAAATATTTTATAAAAGTATCATAAATTTTAACTAAAAATAACAATAAAAAAATATGTTTTAATATTATAAAATTATAAATTTAGGGTGTTCTATATACTATTTGAAATGAAAATAAATTTTCTAGAAATATCTAGTGTAACACCCCAATATTCCATGGTACACTTTCCTTTTAATAATACAGTACCATGTGTTGTACGCAACTTCCAGTTCAGACACACACACCACAACAAATCAAACTAGCCGTTATGAATAGTAATACCTACTTTTTGAAATTTTATAAATTTTATCTGTCAAAATGGACTTCATTTTTATATTCGGAGTATTGAATTTAGCCTAAGGTGAAATATTTTAACTTTTCAGATAACATTTATATTTTGATGAATAGTGAAAATTACTAAATTTTAATTAAAAAACTTTTTAAATAGAAATAATTTATATTGATAAATTTTGAATTTGAGTGGTTTTAAAGTATATTTAAAATATATTTTTACCATTTAATACAATTTTGGTCATTTTACATAATTTCACAATTAAACCGGACATAAACAAGTGTCAATCTTTTGATAGTTATTATCTCTTAAAAACACACTTTCTGTTTTAACAACGAGAATTAATTTTAAGTTAATTTCTGGCACTTCTGTGTTTTAAATTTGGAAAAATGGATTCCATATTTTGAATCAGAATGTTCAAATTGTGTAAATAGGTTACTTTTATTTTTCGACATTTTGAATAATTACTTCGGTAAATATTTTATTTACCATGGTTAAAGGGTAAATCCGGTAAATAAGGAATAATAAATTATATTATAATAATAAACAATTACCCTAAAACATGTCCTAACATTATTGGTTGATCAATTTCTGACCATGGGCATCTTTGGGTCGATTTTGGGACCCCATGGAGCCACTTGTAAGTGATAGGGACACTTTATTTTAATTAAGTTAAAATAAATACAAAAATGACATAAGCATACATCTTTTAGAAAAACAATTTTTACATAGGGTTATATATGTTGTGTTTTCTAATATAAATATTCATTAGAAATAAAAAAATATTTCCTACATTATTGTAATTTATTTATAATTTTTATACATTAAATAAGTTAATTTATTTATGACACAATGGTGATGTAGTAATTACCTAATTAATGAAAAATTAGAATAATTGATATTATAAATACCCAAATAAATGTAATTGGAGACTTTTTATAAATACTAATAATTTTCTAGGTTAATATGACATGTTAGGATTTATTTAACTAGATTCTTTTTAATTAATCATTCTGTTATGATTTTTTAAAAAAATAATTATTGAATAGTGCCAAAATTGACATAAAAGAGTTTAAAAAAAACATATTATATTATTAATTGATATTAAATTCCTAAAAATCTAAGGGTCGGCCAAGACACTTATATCATGATAGTTGTATCATTAATTAACCACTTAGGGGTCTATTGGATGTATATAGTAAGTTTATTAAGCATATAATATAAGAATACAAAGAGACATTGTAAAAGTGAAACTAATTAACTAAGAGTTAATACTTAAAGATAAGGTTAATATAGTAACCCAACACTATATATATTCTATTGGTTGAGTTTGTTTCGACCTATTACCACCTTAAACTTTAAATAATCTACTTTGGAGCCATTAAAAACCGAATATGAATTTATTATAAAGTAATATTTCTAGCTTTTGCAAAGGTGCCCCTCACCCCTCTTATAAAAGGGCACTGCCCCTTCTCATTTATTCACACCTTAAAAGCCTTTTTGTTCGGACAACCCCTGCAAAACTACTCTCTAAAATTCCCTCAACTCATCCTATAGGCCTACCTTTAGTCAGAAAGCCAACCTAAGGAGGCCTTTTGATCAAATCAAAAGGAAGAACCCGAAGAAGAGGTAATGATTTCACCACCCTTTTTCAAGTTCCTTTCTTCTTCCACTTATTCTTTACTTGTTATTACCGTTATAAAATAATAACTCCAGTATATTATATATACATTGATGTTATTATAAACATGGTACAACCATATTTTAGTATTATATCCTTCCTTTGAATGACATGTCACCATACATGCATACGTAAGGCTTACCGTCTCCACGTCATGGTGTAATTGTTATTCAAAACATTATTATTTGTATGGGTATAATAATGATGTGTAATTAATGTAAATAATAAATATAAAATGATAATTATTCAGTATATATGATATAACATCCAATTAAATATTATTTTAATATCAAAAGAATGATATTGTCGCTCATGCGTACGTACGGACTACCATCTCCACGAACGTGATGAGATTCATTCTCCATCATATCCATTCAAGTATAATTCTCATTTGAGGATTAATAATAATGTTTAAGGACTTAATATCATTCTGGATATGAATAAGATACAACCTATCCATAACAAACATGTCTTACATAACAAAACATATAAAAGAAAATGAGTAAGTTAACACCCGAAACGACAATAATATTAAGATATTATTAACAAAGCAATGTTAAAAGATCATATATGATATCATATTAATGTATAGGATTCTTTTATAATTTAATAACAATTAATTCACCATTATAAATGAGGTTAACCTACCCCCAACCAAGTAAAAGTATAAGGTAAGGGTTTATTTCGTAATCTCTTCATTATCCGAGGTTGTTTATACATAATAATCTACTGGGACTTCTTTATCATCCACATCCATGTTTCTTAAAAATGTATTTCAAAACATTTTTACTATTTACAAGAATATTGGTTAAAGACATTTATACCCTTTTTGACTTTTATAAGTGGTTAATAAAGGAATCTTTCTATCGTTTTCCAAACAATGTCCTTTTTAACCTTTTCGACATAATTAAGGTAAGAATGTATTTTTTTAACTTATACGGCGGGTGTGGTAATTTTCCACCATTATAAAATCTTTGAAGCTTCCCTTACAATCTTATAATAAAATTTTCAAATTAAATGTTTTATTTTATAATTATGTGACTTATAAATGATTTTAAAAAAAGTATATTTCTCTCAAATAGTTTTGATTTCATCTATGTCAACATCCTTTGATGGATTTTAAGCTTATTTGAAGTTGATTTATTATGATACAAAACTTCCATATTGTATTTAAGGTTTTGTGATTTGTTTGACTGTGGATGTGTTATTTTTATACCATTCATGGTTTATGGAGAATGTATTGACTTTTCGTATGCTATTTTTAATACGAATGTTTATGTTATGTTTAAACCTGTTCATATGAGAAATGCATTGGACTTAATATGTGACAGGTGGAGACTGCTATAGCTCCTCGATGCATCGGTAGTTATCATGAGACAAACTAGTGTCTTGGAACAAGGCCTTGACAAAATCTTATTTGTAGTCTTGGCACGAGGCCTTGTCTATGTGGTTATGATAGTCTGGAATTATGCATTCCATAATTATGAAAGTGGTTATTGATATTTCATGTGATTATTTGATTAGTAGAATATCCATGTGAATAAGTAAATGACATTATTTCTTCTTATTTTTTCAATATTATGTTGAATTTCAAGTTTAAAAGGATTTTGTTTTAGTTATACATTGCCTTAAATGTTTATTCTTATTTGTGAAAGTTTCCTCTATATTGTTATCCTTACTGGGAATTTGAGCTCAGCCCTTTCTATGTTTTATTTTTCCCAGGATGTGAAGAAGTATTTTATGAATGACCAGAAGGGATAGTATGAGGGGATAAGAGTGTGGAATAAGGAGACTATATTGTTGTAGTTTTCATTTTATGATGTAATGTAAACTTTCTGAATGTATCTAGTTATTCCAAGGCTACTAAACTAATCGGTATTTCGAGACATGATCTTTCTTGTGATCATGCCAATGTTATATAATAATGCACCGACTCTGGGTAACTGGGGTTGGGGCATTATAGTTGGTATTAAGGGAAGTTTAGTACAAACCTTGGAAGCTAGATTTAGATAAACTATGATTAGAGCACATAGACCTAAGATGGACTTTGAGGATTAGTATAGAAAAAATTCCTAGAATTTTGGTATTGTAGAGATTTTGTGAGTTTTCTGAGCAATACATCCCTGTCTGGATACGAGTAGGTAGACACAGCTCTGGTATAGATGTACCTAGGGGTAAAACCCGAAAACACTGCTTTGAGCTGGACTCGAATGTGAACTGGTGCACGACAACGGGTCTTGCTGCACTCTTGGTTACAACACTCCCTAGGGATATGCTTAGGATAAATCCCATTTTCATTACAAATCATTATGAATGTTTTATGAGTATATAATTCCTCAAATAAAACATTTTTATGATTATAGATTATATCCATAAATAGTTCAATTTATGTTAAGTGTTTTATAAGTATGAAATTATGTATTTTGATTCATAAACTGATCTAGTTTATGCCATTGTAAAGAAATGGTGCCTAGTGGAAGAAATGGAAACCGTATCAATGCACACACTCCATATAGGGATTTCCCTCATAATCAAGATAATTATTGTGGAGATGGTGATGCAACTGGTGCAGATCATCTAATCACCATACTATGACAACTCACTCGGTTTATGAATAAAAACATTACCCATATGGAGCACCCTGATCCATAGCATGGAGGATCAATGTTAGATCACTTCATGAGGCAACAACCACCAACATTCAATGGGATTAAAAATACCTTAGTAGCTGAGCAAAGGATAAATTCCCAAGAGAAAATATTTCAGGCTTTGGGGAGTAGTGAAAGGGAAAAAGTTATCATGGTAGTTTACCACCTCACTAGAGATGCTGATCAATGGTGGTAATTGATACAAAACACGAAGGAAGATGATGAAGTATCAAATATGGAATGGAGGGAGTTCAAAGATCTGTTTTTAGAAAAATACTTTCCTTGTGACCATCGAGCAGATATAGAAAGACAATTTCTGAGTCTGAGACAAAAGGAGGATGAGACTGTCGCAAATTATGAGGATAAATTTACAAGGTTAGCAAGGTATGCTGGAGATTATATACGTAACCCAAGAAGTAAGGTTGATTGTCTCTTTGATGGGTTAAAAACATTTCTCCAACGAGCATTAGTCTCACAATCCTTCTCGTCGTACGAAGACATTGTCTCATGTGCTATCAAGACAGAGAATGAATTCTCTAAGTCTTATGAATTTAAAGAAAAACAAGAGAAGAAGAGATCTGTTGATCAATCTAGGAATGGAAATAAAGGAAATAAGGGAAAAGTTGAATATCCATCCTGTAGTAAATGTGGTAAGAAACACCCCGGTACTTGCTTAAAAGGAACAAGACTCTATTACAAGTGTGGTGAAAAAGGCCACCAAGCTCGTGATTGCAAGGGGAAGAAGGAAGATACCGTTGTACAATGCTATAATTTCAGGGAGATGGGACATTAATCAAATGAATTTCATAAGAATCAGAGGAACTTAACTCAGAAAAGGCCAAGGGATCAAGGCCAAGCTTATGCTATAACTACTACTGAGGTAGAAGCTCTGAAAAACGTGGTGGCAGGTAATTTAATGGTTTCCTCAATTTTTAAAAATGCATTATTTGATTCTAGATCATCGCATTGTTTCATATCTTCCCAGTTTTCTAAGAAAATTAGATATTTCCAATTTGATTTAACAAGGGAGTTGTCAGTTAAAACTCCTAAGGGAAGTATCATTGCATCGAAGTTTTTTGAATCATTCCCCATTAGAGCACATTAATGTTCTTTATCCGCTGATCTCATCATCATTCCTATGATTGAATTTGATATAATCCTCGGTATGGATTGACTTTAGGACCATGATGCGAAGATTTATTGTAAGAAGAAGGTGGTTACGATTCTTGATGATGAAGATAAGAAACACCTTATCTTTAGAGAAGAATCGTCGCCACCTAATTCTTATCCAGATCCACCCCCAGTAGCTCAACTAAATTCAATTATTAGGGAGGATGAGAATGAAATGAGTGTGGGTGAGAAAGGAATGTTCAAATAAAGTATGTAACTATTGTGAAAGAATATGTAGATGTGTTTCTGGAAGATTTACCTGGACATCCTCCAGAACGAGAAGTTGAGTTTTCCATTGATTTAATTCCTAGATCAAGGCCTAAATCGAAGACCCCTTATAGAATGGCCACTGTGGAATTATCTTAACTAAATAAACAACTAGAGGAATGGAGTAATAAAGGATTTATTCGCCCTAGTGTTTCTCCGTGGGGAGCCCCTGTTCTTTTTGTTAAAAATAAAGACAGATCTATGAGGTTATGTATCGACTACAGGGAGATAAATGCTGTAAAAATAAAGAACAGGTATCCCCTACCTTGCATTGATGATTTATTTGACCTACTACATGGAGCTCAATACTTTTCAAATATTGACCTTCGATCTGGATACTATCAGTTGTGTGTAAAGAAGGAAGACATTCCGAAGACAACATTTTGAACAAGGTACGGGTATTACGAGTTTACGGTAATGCCTTTTGGATTAACTAAGGCACCCTCTATTTTTATGGATCTAATGAAAATATTTTTCAAGGAATATCTTTATGACTCTGTAGTGGTATTTATTGATGATATCTTGGTATACTCCAAAAGCTACAAAGTTCATGAAAATCACTTGCGCATTATATTGAAGACTCTTAGAATACATGAATTATATGGGAAGTTTAGCAAGTGTGAATTCTGGCTTCAAGAGATTTTTTTCTTGTCCATATTGTCTCTAAGGATGGAATTTCCATTGATCCTTATAAGACCAAGGCAATCCATGAATGGACAACACCGAGGAGTATAACTGAGGTATGCAGTTTTATTGGTTTGGCAGGTTATTATCAACGTTTTGTCCAAAATATTTCCCTATTGGATAACCCATTAACGGAGATCACATGTAAAGGAGTTAAATTTGTTTGGAAAAAAGAGTGTGAAGAATGTTTCAGAGAGTTGAAGAGAAGATTGGTCAATTCTCCTACACGGACTCTACCATCGTGGATTTATGGGTTCGTTATTTATAGTGATGCATCGAAGAAAGGATTTGGTTGTGTACTTATGCAAAATGATAAGGTTATTGCCTATGCATCATGACAGTTGAAGATTCATGAGAAAAACTATCCTACTCGTGATCTCGAGTTAGCAGCTGTGATCTTTACTTTGAAGATATGGATACACTACCTCTATGGTGAAAAATGTGAGATTTATAGTGATCACAAGAGTTTTAAGTATATTTTATCACAAAAAGAACTCAACATGAGGAAATGGAGATGGCTTGAACTACTCAATGATTATGATTTCACGATACACTACCACCCAGAAAAAGCAAACAAGGTGGCAGATGCTTTGAGCAGAAAAGATCATGGAGTTTTAAACATGTTGCGAATTGAAAGGGATCCTATTTTTATGAATCTAGTAAAGATGGATATGGGAATCACCATGGAAGGTGAAACATCAATACTTTTTCAAATGGTTGCCAAACCATATTTACTAGAAAGGATAAAGAGTTATCAGACCGATGATGAAGAATTTCAAAAGAAGATTAAAGCTGTGAATGATGGGAGATTGAGTGACTTTGTGTATGAAGATTGAATTTTGAAATTTGACAGGAGACTTTGTGTTCCAGATATACATGATTTAAAAAGGGAATTGAGGGAAGATGCTCATAGTTACAATTTCTCTATACACCCTGGGAGCACCAAAATGTATAGAGATTTCAAGGAACATTTTTTGTCAGACAACATGAAGAGAGAGATTGTTGATTTTGTGTCAATATTCATGGTTTGTCAACAAGTGAAAGCTGGAAGGAAACAACCAGGAGGATTCATGCAACCTCTTCCCATACCTGAGTGGAAATGGGATAATATCACGATGGTCTTTGTCATGGCACTACCCAAGACTCATAGAAGGAAAGATTTAATATGTGTTATTGTTGATCGTCTTACTAAGTCAGCACATTTTGTTGCTATAAGGGAAGATCTACCACTGTAATGTCTAGCAAGACTATATATTAATAAAGTTGAGAGACTTCATAGAGTACCCCAATCAATTGTTTCTGATCGTGATCCCTGTTTTACTTCAAGATTATGGAAAAGTCTTCAGAAATCCTTGGATACTTAATTTTATTTGAGCACTTCCTACCACCCTCAAACAGAAGGACAATCAGAACGAACTATTCAAACCTTAGAAGACATGTTGAGATCCTACTCACTTGACTTTTTTGGGTATGTCGGATCAATATTTTCCTCTGGTATAATTTTCCTATAACAATAGCTTCCATTCGAGTATTCATATGGCACCATATGAAGCGTTATACGAAAAGAGATATTGCACACCAACCTGTTGGGATGACGCTAGTGAAAAAAACTTGTAGGCCCAAAACTAGTGGAGGAAACGATGGAAAAGGTGAAGGTAATCCAAAACCATATCAAAGCAGCTCAAAGTAGTTAGAAGAGTTATGCCGATAATCGAAGGAAAGATTTGGAATTTCAAGTTGGTGATCATGTTTTCTTGAAGGTATCTCCATGGAAGGGAGTCATACATTTTGGTAAGAAAGGTAAATTGAGTCCAAGGTATATCAGACCTTTCAAAATTCTAGAACGAATTGGGGTTGTAGCTTATCGATTGGCAATGCCGCCAAGTCTCTCCAAAGTTCACGATGTGTTCCACATATCTCTGTTGATGAAATACATGCTTGACCCAATGCGTGTACTCACCTATGAGGAATTAGAATTGGAACCTGATCTGTCTTATTGCAGAGATCCCATCAGGATTCTTGATATGAGAGAACAAGTGCTGAGAAACCGGACGACTCGTCTGGTAAAAGTTCTATGGAGAAACCATAAAATGGAAGAGGCAATGTGGGAACCCGAGGAACTTACAATGAAGAACCACCCAAGTCATTTTATGAAATAATATTCTAGAAATTTTGAGGATGAAATTATTTTAAGGAGGGGAGAATGTAACACCCCAAGCTTCCACGATATGCTTTCCTTTGAATAGTACAGTAGCGTGTGTTGTACGCAACTTCGAGTTCTAACGCACACACCACAACCAATCAAACAAGCCGTTATGAATATTAATACCTACTTTTTGAAATTTTATAAATTTTACTTCTCAAAATGGACTTCATTTTTGTATTCTTATTATCGAATTTAACCTAAGGTGAAATTTTGGAACTTTTGGGATAACATTTATATTTTGATGAATAGTGAAAATTACTAAATTTTAATTAAAAACCACTTTTTGAATAGAAATAATTTATATTGATAAATTATGAATTTTAGTGGTTTTAAAGTATATATAGAAAATATTTTTACCATTTAATACAATTTTGGTCATTTTACATAATTTCACATTTAAACCGGACATAAACAAGTCTCAATCTTTTGATAGTTATTATCTCTTAAAAACACGCTTTTTATTTTAACAACGAGAATTATTTTTAAATTAATTTCTTCCACTTTTGTGTTTTAAATTTGGAAAAAAGGATTCCATATTTTGAATCAGGATGTTTAAATTGTGTAAATAGGTAACTTTTATTTTTAGACATTTTGAATAATTCGGTAAATATTTTATTTACCATGGTTAGAGGGTAAATCCAGTAAATAAGGGTTAAAAAATAAAATTATAATAATAAAAAATTACCATAAAACGTGTCCAAAGATTATTTGTTGATACATGTCCTAACATGGGCATCTTTGGGTCTATTTTGGGACCCCATTGAGCCACTTGTAAGTGATAGGGACACTTTATTTTAATTAAGTTAAAATAAATACAAAAATGACAAAAGCATATATCTTTTAGCAAAACAATTTTTACATAGGGTTATATATGTTGGGTTTTAGACTATAAATATTCCTCAGAAATCTAAAAATATTTCCTACAGAATGGTATTTTATTTATAATTTTTAGACATTAAAAAATTTAATTTATTTATGACATAACGGTGATGCAGTAATTACCTAATTAATTAAAAATTAGAATAATTGATATTATAAATACCCAAAAAAATGTAATTTGAGACTTTAAATAAATACCAATAATTTTCTTGGTTAATATGACATTTTAGGATTGATTTAGTTAACTTTTTTCTAAGTAATCATTCTATTATGATTTTTACAAATATCAATTATTGAATAGTGTCAAAATTGACATAAAAGAGTTTTTAAAACAAATATTATATTATTAATTGATATGAAAATTTTAAAAATATATGATTCGGCCAAGAGACTTATATCATGATAGTTGTATCATTAATGAACCACTTGGGTGTCGCTTGGATGTATATAGTATGTTTATTAACCATATAATATAAAAATACAAAGAGATATTGTAAAAGTGAAACTAATTAACTAAGAGTTAATAGTTAATGATAAGGTTAATATAGTAAACCAAACCTATCTAAATCCTATTGGTTGAGTGGTTTTATACCTATCCCCACCTTAACCTTTAAATAATTCACTTTGGAGCAATTAGAAACTGAATATGAATTTATTATAAAATAATATTTCTAGCTTTTCCAAAGGTGCCCCTCACCCATCTTATAAAAGGGCACTCCCCCTTCTCATTAATTCACACCTTCAAAGCCTTTTGGTTCATCCAAACCCTGACAAAATACTCTCTAAACTTACCTCAATTCATCATAGAGGCCTCCCTTTAGTCATAAATCCAACCTAAGAGCCCTTTTTTATCAAATCAAAAGGAAGAACCCGAAGAAGAGGTAATGATTTCACCACCCTTTTTCAAGCTCCATTCTTCTTCCACTTATTCTTTCTTTGTTATTACCATTCTAAAATAATAACTCCATTATATTATATATACATTTATTTTATTATAAACAAGGTACAACCGTATTTCAGTATTCTATCAATCCTTTGAATGACATGTCACCATACGTGCGTACGTATGGCTTACCGTCTCCACGTCATGGTGTAATTGTTATTCAAAACATTATTATTTGGATGAGTATAATAATGATGTGTAATTCATGTAAATAATAAATATAACATGATATTGATTATGTATATATTATATACCATCCAATTAAATATTATTTTTATATCAAAAGAATTATATTGTCGCTCGTGCGTACGTACGGACTACCCTCTCCACGAACACGACGAGATTCATTCTCCATCGTATCCATTCAAGTCTAATTCTAATTTGAAGATTAATAATAATTTTTAAGGAATTAATATAATTATGGATATGAAAAATATACAACCTATCCATAACAAACATGGCTTAAATAACATAACATATAAAATAAAATGAGTAAGTTTACACCCGAAACGACAATAATATTAAGATATTATTAACAAAGCAATGTTAAAAGATCATATATGATATCATATTAATGAATATGATTCTTTTATAATTTAATAACAATTATTTCACAATTATAAAGGAGGTTAAACTACCCCTAACCAAGGAAAAGTACAAGGTAAGGGTTTTTTTCGCAATCTCTTCATTATCCGAGGTTGTTTATATGTAATAATATACCGGGACTTCTTTATCATCCACATACATGTTTCTTAAAAATGTATTTCAAAACATTTTTACTATTTACTAGAATATGGGTTAAATTCATTTATACCATTTTTTTACATTTATAAGTGGTTTATAAAGGAATATTTCCATCGTTTTCCAAATAAGGTCCCTTTTAACCTTTTCGACATAATTAGGGTAAGAATGTATTTTTTTAACTTATACGGCGGGTGCAGTTATTTTCCACCATTATAAAATATTAGAAGATTCCCTTACAAGCTTATAAGAAAATTTTCAATGTAAATGTTTTATTTTAAAATTGTGTGACTTTTAAATGATTTCAAAAAAGGGATATTTCTCTCAAATAGTTTTGATTTCATCTATGTCAACATCCTTTAATGGATTTTAAGCTTATTTGAAGTTGATTTATTATGATACAAAACTTCCATATTGTATTGAAGGTTTTGTGAGTTTTTTGACTGTGGATGTGTTATTTTTATACCGTTCATGGTTTATGGAGAGAGTATTGACATTTCATATGCTAGTTTTAAGACGAATGTTTATGTTATGTTTAAACCTGTTCATATGAGGAATGCATTGAGCTTAATATGTGACAAGTAGAGCCCACTATAGATCCTCGATGCATCAGTAGGTATCATGAGACAAACTAGTGTCTTGGAACAAGGCCTTGAAAAAACTTTATTTGTAGTCTTGGCATGAGGCCTTGGCTATGTAGTTATGATAGTTTGGAATTATGCATTCCAACATTATAAAAGTGGTTATTGATATTGCATGTGATTATTTGATTAATATGATATCCATGTGAATAAGTAAATGGAATTATTTCACCTTATTTATTCCATATTATGTTGAAGTTCAAGTTTAAAAGGATTTTTTAGTTATACATTTCCTTAAATGTTTATTCTTATTTATGAAAGTTTCCGCTATATTGTTATCATTACTGAGAATTTGAGATCACCCCTTTCTATGTTTTATTTTTCCCAAGATGTGAAGAGGTATTTTATGAATGACCTAGAGGGTTCGTATGAGGGGATAAGAGTGTGGAATATAAAGACTATATTGTTTTGGTTTTCATTTTATGATGTTATGTAATATTTATGTATGTATCTAGTTATTCAAAGGCTACTAAACTAATCGGTCTTTAAAGACTTGATCTTTCTTGTGATCATTCCAATTTTATGTAATAATGCACCGACTCTGGGTAACTGGGGTCGGGGCGGTACATCTAGGATAATATTTTTAACCATATTTCTTTCATATTATGTATATTTTTCATTCAAGAAATTACCATACATTATTTCTAATATTAATAGGTTATTGAAACCAAAAACGCTCATCAATCAGCACAGTAACAAAAATAGTATTCTATAAATATTTGAATATTTCAACTTTGTATTCTAAAATTAGAAAAACTTATCCCTAATATTTATCTGATAGGTTTTATCATCTTGAAATTTTTCTTGAACATCAAATAAATCCTTATCCTTTGAATAAAATTTAGTATCATGTTTAAATTTGATAATATCAATCTCAACCAGGTGGATTTATGAAATTAGAATCACATATTTCGATTCAATCTTTATATTAATAAATTTAGATCTAGTTTTTTTAATTTTTAGTATCCTACTTTGTTATCATCATGAGATAATTTTTTTCGTCCATTATATCATTAAATGAATTTAGAATATATGTTTCATTATTATCACTTCTAAATTATTCATCCTATTTATTGACATAAAACATAACAATTCCTTTTTTCTATTTAGTGACTTTTATTATTTTGAATGTATATCCTAAAAAATTTCTTCTTCCTTAACTTATCTAGATACAATTTTCTTTCATTTTTGAATAAAATCCATCTTGTTTTGTGTTTATGTTCTATACTAGTTCTTTATATTCTTGTTTCAATTTCAAAATTTTCATTATCCTTAGACGCATAAAACATTTTTCTTTGGTCACTCCCTAAAATTGTTTTATATTTATCCAAAGTTAAAAGAGTTAAAAATAGGCTTACCATTATATGTTACATTTAATATTTTTAAAATATTAGAGATAATAACACAATATTCTCAATTCATCAATCATGATTATATTCTTCAAAATTATAGGACTTATAATCTTTGGATTCACAAAATATTATAACTTTCCATTAAAAGAATTAAAATTTTACTATTTTCATTTCATATTGAAAACACTATCCTTCCACATCTCATAACATATTAGTGTACTATGAATAATATATATAATTAAATATTTAATATATCTATCCTTAAGGGGATATTTTTTTCCATCAAATCAATAAAAAGTCACCTAAATAGATTTTTGACAAAATCATATCTTTAAGTGTTTTACTATATCCAGTATGGTTCATTTTATTTTCTTCAATCATATAAAAATATCATCCCAATTTTGTCAATTAAATATCCTCAATTCTATAAACATTTCTCTTAAATTTTATAGATCTTCTTCTTTTAACTTCTATTGCCTTTATAGATATATTCAAATTAATCCCCAATATATTTTTTAGTTTGAGACCCATTAATTTTATATGGTATTTTTTTAAACATATTATAATAGAATTATTTTCTTTAATATCAGACATAATAGTACTCTAATCAATTACATATTTGGATTCTTTTTTCTTTATTACGGTAAACCTAAATATTATAGAATAAAATAAATACAAACCCTAATCATATGATATAATGAACCTTCTTGTTTTTATATCAATGATAATTCCTTATTTAAAAATTGGATATCAATTTATTAGTGATAGATTTCATGTTTTTCATGAAATACCCAATAGATTAAAGAATAATAAATAATGTCCAATTTTGACTAGATTTTATATAAATTGATTAACATATGTAACATAGTTGCATTGATATGCATTTAATTTCATTATAATGGATAGATTAACAATGAAAGGAAGGCCGATTAAGTGTTTTTCACATTCTATAATTATATATAATCAATAATGAATTAAATATTATAATAATAAAATATCCTACTTTCTTTATATAAAATATCGTTTACTAGTTTGGACAAGAATAAGAAAAAAAATTCATACATAAATTTACAAGGTTTGGTGGAAATGTTGGTGACTATGTATTTATTGTGTCTATGAGAATAAAAAATCACAAATTAAACCACCAGAGTGAAGAATATATAATAAAATTATGATAGAGAAGTGATAATCCTTAAACCTGATCATTTTTTTCATCCCACCACTCATATTATACTCTATCATGATTATAATAATATTTTTAATGAAATAATAAAACTATTTTTTATACATTTTTAATATAAATTATTGAATATATCTTCCATAATTTAATACTTACAAAAAAATATTCTTTATGGGTGAAATGTCTTCCAAATGTTGAATTAATCCACCCAAACTCCAAATTCTATACACATCTTACTAATATATTTATCTATAAAATTCCACTGTTTAATTAAGGGAAAAAATTCATTTTGGGTAACATGGGAACCATCATAAGATAAATGATAAAATTTAAAACCCCTCTGGGAGAAATCCCATCCTATCAATAAAAAGGATAAAAATTTATGATCCCTTGGCCTGATACTTCTAGGAAATATCAAATATCATTATCATGATATAGACGAATGAAGTCTTCAATTTTGATGTAAACGATACTTGAAACTACAATAATCATATTTCACTATTCTCATTACATAAATTATCATTTTATCATTATTCATAGTCCTCTATATTTATTTGTGACATCCAGTAAAAACCATTTCTTAATGAATCTAAAAACATCTAAATAATTATAATAGATTCAATTTAAAAACCTTAATTATGGAAACATCTCATTAATAACTAAACCGTCTCTAAATATTTATTTAAAAAAATTCCTTCTTTTATTCTATGCTCATATGGGATCGAATCCTTTATATTTCATAAATAAACTTATTTTTTAAATATATTTCATAATAAGAATCATACACTTCATAAATATTTTCATCAAGTAGAAAATTAGATATTATCTTACATGTGTTGTTTAACCACAAAATATCACCCACTCACCTATATCATGTATTTTTGTCATGTAAAAATAAAAAACTCCATTGATAAAAATTCATAATAATAATTCACGCAAACATTTTTTTATAATCTATCACATAT
This sequence comes from Viscum album, assembly GCA_963277665.1. NCBI lineage: Eukaryota > Viridiplantae > Streptophyta > Magnoliopsida > Santalales > Viscaceae > Viscum > Viscum album. The sequence continues at coordinate 942,662,231 of OY728138.1, forward strand.
ATCCCAAAAGTTAATTAATTTTCATTCTTATGACTCACATAAATATTAACTAATAAAATAAATTAAATGTGTTGAACTTTATTGAGTAGAATTACATTTCTTAAGTCACACATTTACTTATCTACACTGTTATATCTCAAACATAGTTATGTATGTATTATTAAAGTATAGTTACCCATCACACAACCCTTTTTTTACCCACAAATTTCTCTTTTTAGTTTATAAATCACCAAGATCTGTCCTATCACACAAAAATCTATAAGTTTTATTCTATTATAGGAATAAAACTTTTTTCTGAAAAATTGAAGATCACATGAGTATCAATCCTTGTATTTTCAATTCATTTGATAGAATCATAAATTCATCTGAATGATGATTTTTGTAATGGTTACCACTTCAAAAATATAATGATTATTCTCACAACATTTAATAATAAAATAGTTTCTCTATATACTTTTGAATCCATTATACTACTTCTGCATCATAACAATCCAACGTGAACTAACTATTACATATAATTTTATATTCAACATTAAATTTTATATATTATATAATTTTTTTCCTCTTGAAGTCCTTCGATAAATTATTGAGAATTTTCATAATGTATTTAAAACAAATAAATTAATTAATCCACAAAATCATAAATATCTTAATTTGTATGTTCTAGAAGAAAATTCAATCCGTGTATTATTCACATTTTATTATGTCAATTATATTTTTCTAAATATACAAATGGATAAATTTTTATAAATTATAAACATTATAATTACAAAAAAATAGAGGATAAAAATAAATTTAACTCCATTAATAGATGGTTTGATAAATATTTTTTTCAATTTTTCATATATAAAATATTTAAATAAGTATAATTTCACACATGACACAAGGAAATATAATTTTATTCAAAATATGATGATAAAAAATGTTGGTTAATATTTCTCTTGATGGGGATTTTGTGTTGATTTTGTTTGCTGAGAAGATTTAACATTGTTGATAAAGGTTGGTTGTGAAAAGAGGTATAGAGAGTGAGAACAAATGTCCTAAAGGATCATATGAAATAATCATGTGAGGCACTTGAAGACAACACATTATTTTTAGAGGATCTCACAATGAGATCATGTTGTTCCCTTGAAGACACCACATGAATTTCATAGGATATCACAATGTGATCATGCGAGGAAATCAAAGATATCACATGATTGTCTTAGGATAACATGATGATTTAATGCAAATCACTTGCATACATCACATGATTGTTAAGTTATATTGAAAATATATTATTCAAATCACTTTAATACATCACATCATTGCTCTAGGATCATGAAAAGTGATCTTGAAATGCACATGAAGAGAAAAGGATAGAAAATATAGACATATTTTGGGGTCAATCAAAATCATGTGACAGTATGATTGTATATAGATAACACAATGGGATCAAAAAAATCACATGATTTCAATGATGGTGATCACATGAAGCACTTTAAACATGTGGTAGGAGATCACTTAAAGCATTCATGCGATGCATGCAAAGAATAATGTTGAGGTAATAGAACAAATAGTTAACCATGATTTATAGAGTTAAAAAGGTGGAAATATGCCTATAAATACCCCTTATTGTCCGTTATAATAAAAGAAGTTTTTCTAAGTGGTTTGATATGGAGAAGATCATTTAACACAAGATAAACAAAGTATTGAACTAAAATTACAATACATACATTATCATAATAGACTCTCACAAAGTGGTCTTGCAAAGGTATCTTGCGAAGGGATGCATGTGCTTAGAATAGATCGAACCACTGACATTACATGATTTTCACAACCTGAAATGGTATTATTCAATAAAAGTTTTTTAAATAGAAGTTCTTGTGAAGGAGTATCATTGAGATGTATCCCAGTGGAGTTTCATTAAGGGGCTTCAGATAGGAGTCTCACATATAGGTCTCATGGAGGAGTCCTATAGAGAGGTATCATGGAGGAGTGACAAAGAGAGGTCTCATAGAGGAGTATTATACTGGAATATTTTAAATAGGTGGTTGCCATATCATTGATGAAAAAGGGCACAAAGATACAAAAAAGCATGAATCAACTCAAAACTGATTATTAGAAGAATCTACCAAAGGTGTAGTGTATTCACATTAGAAGAGAGAAATTAACTAGATTTCAAATTGTGAACAGTTTTATACTAAGAGGGGAAGTGAGTCTTCTATAAACCTTGTAACTATAGTTATATTTAGTGTATTTAGTATATTGACACATTACCTTTGTATTCTCGTTGGATTTAGCCTAGTGAGTGTGATCCAAGTAAAATTAATGTGTCTTATGCCTATTTTAATTCTTATATATTATGATATGTAGGAATGGGATAGATAATAGTTTTGTTCAATGATGAAACAAGATCCAATAGAGATATTTTTTTTAAAATTTTCACACCCTGAATCACCCCCTATCAGGGTATTTATCCTAGTTGGGATAACAATTTGTATTACAAAAAATGTATATATTAATATTTTCTTGGTAAATTGAATAAATGGAAGTTAATTTTAAATGTATTTTGATCATTAATTATTATTTTCTTCATACATAGAAGAGTTGGATGAAGAACTACTTTTAATCATTAGTTATGGATGTCTTTACATTGACAATTCAAGGTATTTCTACTAACATGGATAATGAAGCATTATCATAAGAATATCAAGTAATGTTAGATACTTATTTTAATTGAATCAATGAAATAAGAGGAGGTTTATCCCGATCAATATACAAAATGGTAATTTCATGTACTTCATCACATTCATATTAGTAAAACTATAAATATCTATGAAGGTGATTCAGATGTCCTAGAATCTAAATTATATGTTTTTTTGGAAGAAATATGAGGACTAGATAATGTACCCCCAATGAGTTTTTAGATGCATTCATTGATAGGGTGAATGTTTTCTTTGAATAAATTCATGTTATAGGAGAAAGTTTCAAAGATGTAAATATCCTTAAGAACATATTGTGAGGACTTACACCTTAGTTCAATCCAAAAGATTCTATGTTGAAATATAAAGATCCAAATGAGATAACATTGGATATATTATATAGTACACTTTCCATGTATAAGATAATAAATGATGATAATGAGGTTGTGGAAAAAATAAAGTATGAGGAGGTGGAGAAAAATTAGAATAAGTATCTCAGTATAGATGATGTTTAGATACAATACATTAGGGACATGATTATGTCACTTTTTAACTCAAAGAGACAAAGAGAAAAATGAAATTTAAATGGAAAAATACTCTTTCATAGTTTTATTATGGAATGTTTGAAAATATTATAGAAAAGTGTACAAGTATGTATCAATTTGTTTATTAAGATTATGATGAAACTCCCATGAATAATTCCTTAGCTAGTGTAAAATTAATGAAAATTTCAAACTAAAATTTCTTTAAAAAGAGGAGTCTGTTTTCACATGAAAATGAAATTCCATAAGAATATGAGATATAATATATGAAATAATACAAGTATCATGGAGAAGATTCTTTAATATAAGTTATAGTAAATTCCCAAACAATTTATGAAAGGTGAAATAATGAAGGTGAAGCGAAATCTAGAGTTGAAATTTAGTTTGAAATAAGAAGATTCACTTTAGAGATATCTTATTTTATAACAAAAATAATGAAATATAATAGGGTTGTTTATGATTCCTAATTCTATATGTAGGAGAAACAAGAAGGGAATTTTGATCTAGTAGATAAAATTGAAAAGATCATAATAAAAAAGATATAAAACTGAAATAAAGTAATAGATTTCAAGATAAAGGTTGAAGAAAATAATAAAGTTATCAATTGTCTGGCTAATATAGTAATAGAATGAGTAAAATATGTTGTAGCATATGGGAGGAAGTTATAACCATATGAAGAAAGGTAAAATACTTGGAAAAAAAATCTCGACTCTCAATATTATATTGGGAAATCAGCTCACACATTCTATTGAAAAGGGATATTCAAGTTCAAAGGTCTAAAAACACTCAATATAATGTTAGGAGAAAAAATGAAACATCATGAAGAATTAATTTGTATAGGTATTGATCACAAATATAAATAGGTAACTAATGGTTTTATACCACATTATACATCTCTAAAGATGAATCATTATTTGGGTAAGAATCATAATTATAAATTAAATGAACCCATGGGTAAACTAGTAGTACATCAATTAATCAAATAATACAAATTATATCAGGTGTTATTATTATGGAATGATGGTACATTCTAAAAATGGATGTTATTTACACAATAGGTACTAAAGGAATTAAGAGAGACTAAGGAAACCAAACAATATTCAATATTCTATGAATTATTTTGATGGTCACTATTTTTGGTGAGGGGGATTATGGAATGTGGAAAAATATTTCTCATCGATAACATAGAGGAGAGAACCAAAGTAGAAGAAAATAAATTGTATAGAACAACTCAAGTAATCATCAAATGAGATATGAATGAAAAATAAGTTTTTAGTATTTCTAGATAAGTTTGGACCATTACAATCTGTGGAAGATTAATAATTCCAGTCAACTTCATATATGGAGTCAAAGTCATAGATTATAAAGAATAGAGATGAGCAAGATGTGGTGGATGATATTTATTTCAATGAACCAGATCACACTAGAATATGGATCATTTATAGAGGATATACCTCCCACATAATAGGAAATACAAATTTTGTGATAGGAATTATATACAATAAGGAATGTGTAATAAGATTTGGAAATGATGTTGGAATGAAGATCCCTAGCTTGGGAAAATCCATGTTGGGGGTAATGACATTAAGGATTCATATGTATTAGTTATTGGATGTCTCAGTATCATATTTATAAATGTCAATAAACTCTGTGAAACAAGATATGATATGAGATTTAAAAAAATTTGTGTATCATCAAAGGAAAATATGGTGCAACTATTTTGTAGGGAAATATTATTAAAGGGAATCACTACCTTGTAAGTGAAAAACGACATATTTGTTTCCTATTAACGAAAGAATAAAAATAGATATGATATAAAAATATTGGTTATTTTATAAAAAAAACCTTGTATGTTTTGGTGAAATTTTATTCTACTTAAGATCTATAAAAGTTTTGAAAATATCATGCTTATAAGTGTGATTGTTTAAAATAAGGGAATATTACAAAATAACATTTAAGGATAATGATTATAGGTAAAAAAGAGTGATCAAACTAGTGTATATTGGTGTATGTGGACCAATTTCACTAAATTATATTGATTAGAAGAGATATTATGTCATTTTTATTTCTGATTTCAGTACAATGGCGTGGTTTTTTATTATCTCTCTCATGTACATGGTTTTTAGTTTCAAAATAGATTATAAAAGGGAATTTGAGAAGTTGCTCTGTCAAAAAATATAGAAGTCCCAAACTGATAATGGAACATAGTTGACAAATATCTATGTGGAGTATTATCTCAAGAAACATTAGATAACGCACTGAGTTTCAATAGTGATAACCCCACAAAAAATGGAGTTTTTTAGAGAATAAAACCAGTTATCAACAAAGACAACATAATAATAAGTTTTGGATAATTACCTTATAGAGAAGTTTGGGAAAGTAGTGTAGACATCCTTATATATTTCTAATAGAGCCTTGTTGTGTCCAAAGGATGTGAATATTTCATATGATCCATGGTATGTAAAGAATCCATAATCGAGGTATCTTTAATTCTTCAGATGTAAGCGATTCAATCTAAATAAGGATAAATACCAGATGTTTTTATACCATAGAGATGAAGGGATATTGTTTTTTTACTCAAGAAAAAGAAAAGGATATAAATTAATTAATATGTATCTAAAAAATTTATAGTAATCAATGATTTTGTTGTGTTAGAAAATGAATTTAATCTTCAATAATTCGATGAATATTATTAGGAGGATTGTGATAATGTAGTGAGAAGATAATGGGGTGCATGTACATGAGGTATATTTAGAAGAGGATTTAAATGATTTGAATTATGTGAAGGATCTCGGTATAAAAGAAGCATATAGTTAGTGATGTGATAGTTAAAATTTGTTTCAATTTTAATTTCCCAAAACCCCAATATAGAACATTTCATGTTAATATTATAATTAATTTATTGATATTGGAATAAAGAAATTACACTGTATTAGGTTTATTTATTAATAGTCTATATCGATCATATGAAAATACCATTTTAGATGTCCTTCAGGGTGGTTGTGAGCATCTAAGGGTAGAATCCCTCTACTACAGATCGAAACATGCTCCAATGTTATTTGAACAATGAAAAACAATCTACAAAAGCTATAATTCATAATCTAATGTCTTGTGTTGTCTGTAATTGACTACTCTTTCCTTAATCTTGAGGAAATATCTCTTTTTTTTCTCATTCTTACTAGAAAGAGATAAAGGATGAGTAGGGATAAAATTAGTTGTATGAATTAATTATCTATTCAATATTTTGGATGCCCTACACAATATACATAACTTCCGATTTATATATCATGTTTTTTGTTTAAAAAATTTATTTAATTGTAATTCAGTCATTATATTTTATTATAACTATTATTAAACTCTATGAAATATAATAAAAATATAATTATTATGTTGTGGCATGCATTATATTGAACAAAAAATAAATAATATTTATTGTATTGTAAATAATTATTTTTTACTAGAAGTGGTCTTGGTCCATTTGAACAATTTAGTATTTTTAAATACACATATACATATTTTCATTCACAAATAAATATTTAATTTACATACAAGAGATTAAATATTAATTAATTATTAAATAAAATAAATAATTACATTTTGATTCATGTGATGGTGAATAATTATTTATTTACTTTATGTGATCAATATAAATTGAGTTAAACTATTCCTTTTTATTGATAATAATATTTATCCCATTAATTAAATTCAAATAGAATTTAATTGAGAATAATGGGAAAACACAGTATCAAACCCTCTAAGAATATTTCTCTTTGGAATTATATGGGCACACCTATGTCTAGGATTACTGTATAGAAATAGGTCAAAAAACCAATGAGAAAGAACTTAATGTCATAATGTCAACAAACACATACAAATGCTCAATGTGTAATATAATCCCTTTATTACAATATCTCATCTATCAGATTTAACTTTCATGCCACCAACCTATATTCTTGACATGTATTTATTTGAATATATAAAATAATCATGTCATTACACCATGGACTTGGAATTTAATGTGACAATTATATTCCAATAAAAGGTTCTAGATACCCTCTTCCATAAAAAAGACTGAGACAAATCCTTCCCTAACTTATCCATCAAAGACATGTTACTGATGACACACCCAACTTATCCAAAGTATCAATGAACTTTTATCATTATGGTTATTGAAATACATCCATGTACACAAGTTGTAACATGAAATAATAATAATATTAGTGTCTAATGACCATCACACATGATTACATATAGAAATATCCATTGACACAAGAACATGTTGAATTCCTACTGGAATGTCTATTCTCATAATCTCCCATAATAGAGATTACCAAGTTCATGATTTATGATAAAAATCCTCATATTATTATGAGTAATCACACCTAAAATTCTATGTACTATTTTTCCCATCATAGTACATTATCTTACTGCATATTTTTTAAGAATATCATCATAACACATCAATTTTCTCATCATATTAAGGAACTACAATGAACTTATCAACACGACATATATTCTAATATATTATTAAATTATAGTGATGAGTTAAAATGGAAAATATGAAATAATTAGTTTAATTTATTTTCAATATATTGAATATACATGTTATACAATTAATAATAGTTTTTCCTTGGATATAAATTCTAAAAAACTACCATTTGGACTAGATTCAAGTGAATACGAACTTCATTTTGTTAGACCTAAAACAAGACTCAGGTTTCAAGAGAGTCAATGATTTATTAAAGGGCTCTCTGACATTTTCTTCAATAGAAATACTACTCCCTACACGTTCTCTGATCAAGGTAAAATCCCACAAGAGATGATACTTTTGATGTATGTGCTTCTTCCTCTGATATGTCCCAGACACTTTCTCAAGAGAAACCTATATATTATTATCACAGTAGAGAGTGATTGAACCTTTACTAATTGGTGTGACGTCAGGACATTGGATGAATGTTTACATTTATACTAATTATTTCGTTGCCTCATAAACATCAATATACATAGACTCTACTATTAAATATGCAACCTCGACCTGACTTGAGCCCTTCCATCTAAAAAACATCCATTAAAAGTGAAGATGTATCCTATTTGTGACATCAAGTCATCTTGATCAGTATATAAACTATGATGTGCATATCCTTTGATGACTAGTTCCTCATATGATCCATAAACTGGGGACATATCATTATCATAACTCAGATACTTAAGAATAGTCTTTACAACAATCCAATGGTTGTCACATGGATCAACTTCATATCTTCCTATCACACATAATGTATATGAAACATATCATCTAGTACATATAATAACATACATCATTTGACCAATCAATGATGCATATAGAATCTGTACCATTATGTTTCCTTAATCATGTGTCTGTGGACACATTTTCTTGGAAAGGTGAATTCAATGAAAATCCAGAAACAATCCCATCTTGGATTGTTTTATACGAGATATCTTCTATATCTTATCAATGCATGTACTTTTACATAGTATGATAAACCTCTTGGATTAGTCATAATGAATATCGATCCTATGAATATATGCTAATATTGATCCCAAGAATATATGCTACCTCACCCAAGTCCTCCATAATGAAGCATTTGTTAAACCATTCCTTAACAGACTACAAGGCTGGTATTTCATTTTTGATGAGTAATATGTCATCAAAATATACTATTATTATAATGACTACACTTCCACTAAACCGTTTATAGACATAATTCTTGTATTTGTTATTTATTAAACCAAATTATACTAAGGACTCATAAAAATGAATGTTCTATGACCTGGATACTTTATTTAATCCATAAATGGATATTTTTATATTGTATACCTCGTTGGAATTTTTTGGAGTCAAAAACCCATTGGGATGTGTCATATAGAAATCTTCCTATAGGTTCCCATTATGGAGGGCAGTTTTGACATCCATTTTCCAAATCACATAATCATGGGAATCCATAATGGAAAGTAGAATTTTGATGGATTTTAGTATTGAATATAACTAAAATGAATCATCACAATCATTTACTTGATGTTTTTTAATCCATTTTATAACCAGTCACACCTTACAGGTTCTTACTTTTCTTTCAATGTACAATTTATTCTTGAATACCCATTTACAACCAATAGGATTTACATATACTAGAGGATCTTCCAATGTCCAGACTTTGTTTTAGTATATGAAATCCATTTCATAATTCATGGCCTCTTTCTACATGTTAACATCTAACCCAGTTACCAATTCATTGTTGGTTATAGGATCATTATTATCAACTAATAGTAATTCACTATGCTCAATGATGAGAAAACCATACCGTTTTGTTTCTCTAACCTATCTAGTACTTCTACATAGTAATTATGTATCTGGAAACATTTATTCATCCATGTGGCTTTGTGAAATTTGTTCATGTCCCAAACTTTTTTTAATCTTGAGCCATGATTTCATCAAAGTCTATCTCTCCCCCACCATCTCTTTTATCGATAAGACCCTCCTTAAGAAATGAGCAATATCTGTCAACCACAACCATTTATTATTGATTATATATGTATTATCTCTTTTTTTACATGGGGTATCCTATATAGATACACATTTTTCATCATGGTGAAATATTTTTACCTTAAGAGTTCATAATAAATTCTTTTCAACCACACACATTTAAGTAAGACAACAAAGGTTTCATTCTATTACATAATTGATATGGTATACTTTCTATTGGTTTAGTTGGAACTCAATTTAGTATATATGCTTATATTTTTAACATGTATCCTTAAAAATACAATGGATGAATTTCATGAATCATCATTCATATAACCATTTCCAACAAGCTCTATTCCTACCTTTTGCTTATACTATTCCACTGAGGAGTATAATGAGGAGTGAGTTGATACAATATCCTGAAATGCCATAAATAATTAATGAAGTCTTGATTAAGATATTCTCCACCATGATATGAGTGGAGTTTTTAAATATTCTTAACAAGCTGGTTATCAACTTCATTATTATATTCCTTGAATTTATTAAAATAATCTGACCTAGAACTCCAAAGATAGACATATCCATATCTAATAAAATCATTTCTAAAAGATATTAAGTATGAGTACCCACCACATTCCTCAATAAGAAATGAACCACACACACTGGTATTAATGATTTCAAGAAGCTATTTATCCCATTCAAATTCTTGAGTAAACAAGGAATTAGTCATTTTTCCTTATAAAGATGCCTGAAATACACAAAGTGGATTTAGTACAAAAGAATATAAATATCCATATTAATGGAATTTTATTGATCACATTCATTTACATGACCTAGCTAGTGATTACAAAGTTTGGAGTGGTATGAGTCATGTCACTACCAAAAAATAGGGATTTCGCATGGCCACCCATTAACAACACTAATTAAATAGTGATTATAAAAAACACTTTCAACAGCTCTAAATAAATAACTATTAAATGTGACCCTTTATGAGAACTTTTTTTATCACTGATAAATGCACCCCCATTATTTGCACTTTTTAGCGTTGTTAAAGGGCCCCCCCTTTATCAACGATTTTTTAGTAGCACTGATAAGGGGGGTTTTTCGACACTTTTTCCTAGTGCTAATAAAGTGTATATTTAAAAAAATTATATTTCATATAAAATAATATATGGATATATAATTATATTTATATTGATATAAATATAATATATATTTTTAAAATATGTTTTACATAAGTATAAATAAAAATTTCCAGTTAATATGTAAGATATGTAGTGAAAATGGATAAAATATATCTTAAAACATTATTAGGGAATAATTTGCTAATTCTCATAAAATAATAATCATTTAATAACTGTTTAGTACACAAAAAATAAAAAAATAATAATAAAAGATCAAAAATAAATTTAAAACTAACTAAAACTTCAAACGACCATAACTTTTGATTCGGGTGTCCGTTTGAGCTATAAAACTTATCAAATCAAAGATTACAATGAGATCTATGCGATATGACCCATGGGAACCTTATGTCACATTTTTTGCGGCCAAAAAAGGCTTAGAAGGCATCTAAAATTAGTTTTTAGTTCGAATAACCAAAATCTTTATCATTTGATGGAATTTCTGCCTTGTTTCAGGGGTCTTTTAGACCTTTTTCACCGGGGACTAGATTTATTCCAAGGGGTTACATTTATATTGATATTATTGCATTGAAATTTTATTGTTTTTCACAATTTAATGTTTCTTATAATAACTTATATAACAATATATACATATTTTTTATATATTCAGCCACAAAAATATAATTTTATAAATAAATAATTAATCATATTTACATATAAAGTATATTTTTCACAATATATAAAGCTTATCTAAATTAAAAACATATAACCATTTAATTTTTAAAAAATATTAGTATTTATGTACCTATATGATGTGTGTGTGTCTATATATATATACATGTGTGCGTCTGTATTGACAAACTGATATATATTATCTATATATTATAAACATATTTATATCTATTTTAATATATAATATTTGTAAATATATATAATTATGTATAATCATACTTACAAATACACATATAATATGTGTGTGTGTTGTATATATCTATTTATATATTTATAAACCACACAAAAAAATCATATTTTTAAATGTATTTAAATATAATCTTATAAATATAAATTAATATTTGAATAAATATATAAATATATAAATATATAAATATAACTATATATATATATAAATATATAAATATATATATATTAATATACAAATATATATTAATATAACTAAATATATATATATTTATTTATATAACTATATATATATATATATATTAATATAACTATATATATATATATTAATATACGAGTAAATATAACGATATATATATATAAATATATATTAATAAATGAAGATAAAAGCAATATGGTGGAGTGGTAAAGGCTTAGGCGCATAGGTAACAGGTCCCAAGTTCGAATCTTGGGGGAAGCAGGTCGCATGCGCAGGTGGGGAATAAGGACTAGCCATATTAATGGGGGTGTGGGTACTGTTAAAGGCTAGAAGGGTGATTGGTTTATGTGGCATGCGGTGGAAGGTGGGGCACTATTGAAGGGGGCTTCAAGTGCTGTTGAACCCCCACCCAATATTGTAGTTTTTTTTTTAATTTTTTAATGTTTTTTATCATTAATCAGTGCTTTTAAAAAATCACTGATTAAAGGTGTCTCTTATTAGTGCTAAAAAAAGAACTGATAAAGGACCATTTATCATAATTTTTTTAGCATAGATAAAAGGGGCCTTTATCAGTTCTTTTCTAAGAGCTGATAAAAGGGACCCCCTTTTATCTTCATCTTGATTAACAATGCTTTTCTTGCGCTATTAATTCCCTTTTCTAGTGACAATAAAGGCTATATATGAAGTAGTGTGTGAAGTAACATCATTTTTGATTTCAATTAATTTTTGTAATACAACACATAAAGGTCATTATTTAAATGTTTCATACAATAAAAAATGATATATTTATAAAAGAAGAAATATTTATTTCCATGTTTTAAAATGAATCCATCCGTATCTAGTCTAGATACAGAAGTAATGTTTTTGGTAACTAAAGTAACAAAATAAAAACCCATTAAAAGCTAGATCATTCTCGTTAGAAATGTGATGTGTTAGTCCCTGATATCTACCACAAAAAGTTTAGCTACATTAGGTTCTTGTTGATCTACCCCCCTCAGCTAATCCTTCTAAATCTATTTAGTTACAGTATTTTAATACATATGTGAGAACAAAAATATTTATCAAATACCCCATTTTTAGAAAGATATATATTCCACTTGATAAAAAAATCACCTAAATATTCCCCTTGCTTCTTTGGATGGGTACCGTTTTTCATCCATTGGATCTTCTTGACACATGAGAAGCCATCAAAATAATATTTCATTGCATTCCCCTTGATAGTTCCCTTCTTATAAGTTTATAAAAAATCATTGGTCTTAAATATATTTTCTTTCCCTTTCTTTTTTTACCCATAAGTAAAGAAAGTTTTTTATTTCCTTGTATCCTTATCTACTTGGTGAAGAATATTAGAAAGTTATGGAAGATACATTTCATTGTTTTTCATATTAAAATTTTAAAAAAATATTGATAAGATCTTACATATTAATTATAGAATGAGTTATGTACCTCATCTTTTAGAGAGTTTAAACCCTTCAACCTATAGGTTCTCAATGTATCCAATTATCTTGAATATGCGAGGCCAATATAGGAAATCCTCTCAAGGGCTTACTTTGTAAAATCAACTTTGATATATCAAATGATAAATGTCTATCTATACTTAGTATAGACTATAGAGGTACTGAATAATTCTACACACATCCATGTTTTCATGAGATTTTATGAGTTCCCTAGGCATAGATAAAAACATCAAACATTTAACATCAACTATGTCTGTCAAATGTCTTTCATTGATGTGGAACACTCTATCACATGCCTCTTTAGAAGGCTGATTAAGCAGTGATAATTATAGAATGCTAGATTTATATTCATGGCATAGTACAACCTGAAGACATCTAAACCTCTCATGGAAGTTACTTCCATTAAAAGGGTTGTATTTTTTCCAATATTAATAGTGGGTATAGTGTGGATGAATAACTCTTCAATTTATTTTTCAATTAAAATTGGAAAATTGTTAGTACATTTCTTGGTTACAAAATAGGTGAGATAAAATAAAATAAATGTTTATTTATTAAAACTACCACTATTTTATCAAGTCTATAAGACCTTACTATTAAAATCATAATGTATTATTTTTTTAACATTCTATTAGAAATGGACCTTATTATTTTTCTTAATGATCTAGTCTTTGTGCACGAAAACCATAAGAAAGTAATTATACTGGCGATTATTCCAATAGTTTAATTGAAAATACTTTATTCATTTAGTGGATTCCTCTATCCAGAAATCTTAACATGAATTTTTTCAACACTTTCCTTCAAATTTGTATTGAATAGACTTCCTCCATAAAAACCATAAGAATGTAATTATGTAAGTGGTCATTCCAATAGTTGACTTGAAAATCCTTCATTCATTGAGTGGATTCCTCTATCCAAAAATATTAACTTGGATTTTCTCACACTTGCCTCTAAATATTTATTGAATAGACTTTGGCCATTAAAATCAAAACTAGTTTGGTTAGGTCAACCCAAAATCTAGAGAAGAACTTCCCAAGAAAAGTCTGTATCATAACTCTCTCTCTGTACTACACTTAGTACTATGGTTTAACTCCCAATTACGTAATAGAAGTCTTAGTATGAATTAAAGTTATGTTGAAGGATTTTAACTACTTATTCATAAACGTTATCTATTTTTATCATTTACATATCTTATTAATATTAAGTTTATTTCACTTAATGAATTAACCATGATGGATAAAAAAATTTATGCATAATTCATTTATTTAAATTCCTTCTTTGAATAATAATTTATTTATGTGACTACAATCTTGCATTCATAAAATAAATAATTCATAGATAAAAATAAATAAATAAAGTAAATGACTCGACCGAGAGATTATCTAATGGTTGATTTAATTAGAAAACTTTAAATAAACATGTGACCTAGGGGAATAACTCCATCAGCTAGTCCATGTATGAGATACAACACTTCATCTATATATCTGTTTATTACTAAGTAGGAATCATCATGATTCTATCTTGAACCACCTCTATATGCATTGGGATGCTCAATTAGTTATAAGAAATTATTAATTACCTGTAGGTGAGATGAAACAAAAGATTGGTAAAAGAGGATTACATAAATATCTATAGACACATAGGCTATATATAATAATGGACGGAGGGATGACACACAAACCATCCTTTAATTTAATATTAAATAATTGAAAACTGATGTACTGAATTAAATTTAATATTTTCCAAAACATACATAGGACATGGTTAAGATCATGGTCAGTCATGCATGCAACAAATATGGAAAAGTAATTGTCATGAATTCATTCATTTATTCTTTATTTACTATTAAGATTAATATGATTGGAATAATTAGTTTAATAAATAAATAATGAATTCCATTTCATCTTAATGATCATCTAAACTAAATTAGAGATACCCATCAATTAAATAATTCATGGAAAATAAATAGATGAACAGTTAATGAACTTTTTATTAACATATATTAATTGAGCATTCGAAATTCTATAATACCGTTATTAAATTTTTAGACTCATAATGGTGTTATAATCAATAATGTTAGTTTTTAAGGATTTATTTTTAAAATTTAATGTAAATTTTTATCCCATTCTTTAATAGGAGACTACATGATGTGTACATCCAATTGCACATTGTGTATATTAATTTCTATGTATCTGGGTCACATTCCTAGGTCTGCAGCGTGTACCTTAGCTCGATTACAAAATGTATTCATCCCAGATACACATCATGTATCCTATTTGCAAGATTATATTATGTATTCCTAGGTATTCAACATGTGTCCCAGAGGACTACATGGCGTGTACATGCATTCTACACACTGTGTATCTCTTTGATCCTTGAGTATGTTTTCTCACCGAGTGGCTCGATGCGTTCTTCAGACGTGGTATTTGATGAACTACACACTATCTATACCACATAAACATTATTTATATCATATTTTTTTCCATGTTTTAATTTTTTCATGTTCTTTGCCATGTACAATGACCACATAAATTTTACGATTTGTGCAGCTAACCTATGAAACACGACATTAACATGGATACAAGCTGTGTAATCTGAAAACTGTATACTTGGATGGATGGTCAACATGTAGTGTACAAATCATCTAATTATAGTGTGGTTTTCCATATATCCCTCTGCACATCTAGATTCATTGCACTAGGTCACACGACATGTAATTCTGAGTACACACTGTGTATCCACACCTTACCGACCGAAATATGGTAGTTCCTGATGGAATTTTTGATTGTTCTTCATATGTTCTTAGGCATTTATAAAAATAAAATCCTAAATGAATATGATTAAAAGATTTAATCATGTTAATTTAAATTTTATTAAATAATTAATAACAAGAAATTAATATCTAACCAAAATTGCATATATATCTATTATAAAATAAATAATTATTTGTTTAAATGTGAAAACTATGACACCACTAGAAGGATTTGGGTGTAGCTGAATCCCATAGTTGGTGATGCAATTATTTAAATTTCTTTTAATTTCAATATTCTTGGATGCCAAATATATGATCTTTCATGTTATGCTTATAATTAATTTATTTATATTGGATAAAATCAATTACCTTATCTTAGGAATATTTCTTCATAGTCGATTTCAATCATTTGAATAGAAACTTTTAGTCATCCTTCATTTCTCTTGCAAGGATCCAAGCTTTGAATCAATCTAGTGGTGATCCACACATGCTCCAATGATCTCTGACAAATACCACTCAATATCCTGGTTCAATCCCAATGAATGAAATTTATTTCATTGTTTTTTCAAGATCTCTAATTTCTTTAGTCTTAAAGATTTCTATCTTTAATTGGAAATATTTTAATTAATAGGGACATGATTAATCAAGAGGGAATTCATTGTGCACCATATTTCTATATTCTTTATTTTTGATACACTATAGAATGGATGTAACTAAATATTTATAGAGAAAGGTTTTAGAATATAGAATTTATTTAACTGTATAAATGAAAGTAAATAATATTATAACCATTAATATACCCCATGCCCTATAATAATAATATAATTATTATTTTTTGGTGTGAAGCATATGGGGAAACCATAAATAATATTTACTGACTTGTAAACAATTATTTTTTACTAGACACTATCTTTGTCCATTCAAAATCATCGTTATTTATTGAATACCATAATAAATATATTTATTCATAAATAAATATTTCACTCACATGCCAGAGAATAAATATTTATTAAATATTCAATTAAATAATTAGAAATTTTTTATTCACATAATGGTGAATAAATTTTTCATTATTTTATGCGATCAATATATCATGAATATAATTATTCCACAGTCTTGATAGTAATATTTTTCCATTAAATAATTTCAGTTATAATTTAATCAAGATCAATGGAATCACATAATGTGTGCCCCTCTAAAATTATTTCTCCATGGCATTAGGATATATTTCATGAAGGCCAAGGTTAAAATCTTGAAATGGATTAAGACACCCAAGAGAAAGAAAATTATGTAAAAATATTTAAAACCACATACTAATGCTCACTATATATTATAATCCATTCTCACAACATATCATCAAGTAGTTTTCACATCCATGTCACTAACCAATATGATCAAATGCCTCTATTTTAATATTTTAACTAAATATGTCATTACACGATGTCCATAAAATGTAATTTGAATATTCTATTCCAATAAAAGGGATTGGATATTAGCTTCTATAAAGACTAATGGAATAAATCCTTCATCAAATTATCCATTAATGTATTGTTCTCCATGAAACACACACACAATGCATATGATATTTTCATGGACTATTACCCTCATGGTTTATGAAATATATATTTTCACATGATTGGTAACATTCATTAATAATAATATTTATGTGTTTTTTACGATTACACATTCTGGTATATTGGAGTATCAGATGAAACTAAAACATGTCTTATTCCTACTGGTGTGGATTTTCTCCTAATCTCACATATTTGAGATTACCAAGTGTGAAATTCATGAGAAGAAGTATCATATTCTTATGATTAATCTCACCTGAAAGTATATATACTATGTATCCCATTATACTATGTTATCCATCCACAAAAAATTTGTAGAAAATATCATCATAGAACATAAAGGTTTTCATTATAGCCGGGAACTATAATGAACTTATCAATGTGACATATATTGTTGAACATTATTACATTAGAGTCATATTGAATAATAAATAATATGTAATAATTATTTTAATTAATATTAAATAAATTTAATATATATGTCGTTCATGTTGAAATAGTTTGTCCTAGGACACCAACTCTAACATGATGAACTTATACATATATCAACCCATAAATTGAAGATCCAATCATAAATTGATAGGTAGAACAAAAACTGTTATCTGAAATCCCTAATACAAACAAGGAGGAAAAATAATCTACATAAATAATATTTCATATCACAGGTTGAGCCACAATGTTTTTAATAACATGGAATAGATGGGAATTGGGTTTAAGAAATTAACAAAGAACCCAATCAAATAGAAAATAATTAGACATGAAAGATTGTGTTGAGGATAACAAATAATAATGCCAGTGGGTCCAAATGGATTTTATATTACAAGATGAATAAAGACATCAAAAATAATTCCAAACAAATAATTAATGTTGTGCAATTAATACTCTTTGAAAGTGGGTATCTATTTTAGTGAAAAATTCACACCGTTTTCAAGACTAGAGACAATTCAATTATTCTTGGCCATAATATTGAAAAGGAAATTCTGAAGTTTTATAGATGAACATTAAGTCCCCATTTTAGAATGGGATTATGGAAGATGTATTTTATATTAAAAATCCAGATGATTTTCTCATTCATAAATATGATAACAAAATTTTTTGATTAAGAAAGAAGATATATGGGTTATTGAAAGAATGAAGAGCATGGTATTCACAACATCAACAATATTTGAAGAAGCTCAGTTTCTAGTATGGTGGAGTTGATTATAATCTCAATGTAAAAATTGAGAGTAATAAAGGGTTGATGGTGTTGGTATATGTTTATGACATAACATTTAGTGGATCAAATGATGAGTAGTGCAAACAATTTTCAGAATTTATGAAATGATAGTTTGATATCTAAATGATTGGATAGATAATGTTTTTCATTGGTTTATAGGAAACAAAATAAATACATAGACCCTTTATTTCTCAATCAATTTATTATAAGGATTTTCGTAGAATAATTATAATGAAAAATTATAGTTAATTGAAAACTCCCATTGCTAAACATATGAAATTTACAAGGGATGGTGACGAAAAAACAATCAGTATCATTGAATATAAGTATAAAATTAGAAATAAGTTTTACTTGAAAATAAAATAACTCATTATAATTTTTTCTACTTTCAAGGTGGCATGGTATCAATGTTATACCAAATAAATCCCCTTACTTTTAGTGACTATAATACTTTGGTATTTCAAAGGCATTTACATTTATTTTTACCATATAATGAAAAATCATTGTAAGAATTATTATGTTTTACAGAAGCATATTTGACCAGTTCAATAATTGATCAAAATTCAACATATAGTAGTGTATGTTATCACTTAAGACTATGTATTTAATGGATAAGTAAGAAAAAATATTTTATTTATTTAATTAATGAAGTAGTTGAATACATAGTGGACACTCAATATTGTTTATAGTTACTATGTATGAAGTCACATCATTAAGATACGGGAGGTGAGGGGAAGTATTTGATTGAGATACATTGTGATAAGTTATGTTATATAAATCATAGAAATAATCCAATCCATAACTCAATGAAAAATCACATTGAAATCATATATTTATTTATTAAATAGAAACTAGATCATGTCCTTGTGAATATGATGTATGTGCCTATTGATCTACAGGTTGTAGACATCCTGATTATGTCTTTACCAAAATTAGTGTTTAAATGACATCAACTATATCTTAGAGTTTATTCAACTAACCACACATGAAAAATATGTATACATTCCCCCTATATTAAAGTTATGGTATTTTTCTCTTATGTGTTGATTTTTGTTCTATAACATGTTACAAACCATAAAGGAGTGACACTTGGGGTCACTATTAACGAGGGATAAAATGTATTGACCAAGATAGGGGGAGTAAAAAAATACGAGAGTATTTAAATATTTCAATTCTTAAGCTATTCTTTGAACATGGAAAAAAATGAATAATATTGGTGTTTGGGTTTATGATGCAATCTATTTACATATGCATGATAAGAAGTGATCGTGAGTGATGAAATTGATCTATCTTTGAGTATTGAGAATGTTTTTAGTGGTGGGTTCAATAATTAAGTTATTCATCTTTGAAAATTTTATGCTACTCTTTTTTATCATGTTGATATTGAATCTTGTGGGATTATATTGTATGTTAAAGAACTCCTTGATCATTATCTGGTGTTGTAGAAGGAAAATGATTTCACATATGAAACACTTGTCAAAAATTTTATTCTATAAGTATTTAAGTGGTTTCAGAAAACCCAATGGAAGATATTGTTGAAAAAATATATCCTGGTGGTTCTTTTGAGATGATTGTGTTTGTCGATTTTTTTTATTTTTTTAAAAATATTGGTTGTTAAAGAAGGGATAAGAGAGAATGTGATTTTCTTAAAGGATCACATAACAAGATTATGTGCAATTCTTGAATAAATTTCATTATTGTCAAAGGATTTTGTGATTGAGATCATGAAAAGAACCTGAAGATGTTTAATGACTGAAAGAGGATTTTTAATGAGATCATTATAAAGATTTAAAGATACTACATCATATTTAAAGGATATCACAATGAGATCATGCGAATAACTTGAAGACATCACATGACTATTAAGGAATCTCTCAAAGATATCTGCAATGTGTATAAACGTAAAGGGTATATAAATAATTAAGATATATCATGGTCACTAAAAATAACCTGGCCACATTTTTTCTTTAGATCATGTGAAGTGCCTGATGTTAATAAAAATGATCACATGAGGCTCTTGCAACATGAGATGGGTGATCACGTAACGAAATCATGTGAAGTGAATAAGGATGATTATTAAGGCAGTGACATAGAAAGATAAACGTGATTTTCAACATTAAGGTTGTGGATTTATACCAATAAATACCCCTTAAATAGTCATTTATAAATAGAGAAGTTTTATTAATTTTTTTGATATGGGGAAAATTATTTTACGTGATTCGAAGAAGGTATTTTACTAAAATCATGTGATCTATGTAATTTGATTCGGGTCTTACAAAGAGGTCTTGGGGAGGATTATCATTATGGTATCTTGAAATGGGATGCATGTTCTAGGCATATGAAAAACTGTTGGAATCACATGATCTGGATAACATAAACATGGTCTCATTTTAGAGTCAAGATATTTTCATGAATAGAAGCATGTATTGTAGTGGCGTATCACAGAGAGGTCTCACAGAGGGGTATCATGAAGGGGTATCATGGAGGGCTCTCATGGAGAGGTCTCAAAGAATATTAATATGAATAGGTCCTATGGAGGATTCTCATGAAAATTTGGATATCATCTTTTTTTTGAAATAAGTTCATAAATACACACGCAAGTGTGAATTAGATCAGAAATAGTTGTTATAATATTCCACCAGACAATTTGTGTTTTCACTTTAGTAGAGAGAGAGAGAGAAGTGAGATTTACAATTATGAATAGTTTTAAACTCGGAGGGATTACAATTCTTCTCCAATCATTGTAACAACAATTCACATTAGTGGATTTGGTATATTGGAACATTTCCTTTGTATGATTCTAGGGCATAACCAAGGGAGGGTGAACAATATAAAATTAATAAGTTATGTACTTTTTTTAACTATCATTTATTCTATGCTACGAGAAGTATAAAAAAGAATTTTTTTGTTCAAGTATGAAAAAATATTCCATAGAGATAGTTGTTTTAATTTTTCATACCCTGATTCACCCCCTCTCATGGTATTTAACCATGTTAGGATAAGCAAAATTTTGGAATTATAATCATCCCGAAATATAAAATTATTTTTTCATCTCATAAGAATTTATTGAAATAAATATTTATGTTATATAATTTTATTAAATGAATATAATTTTTAATGATATGGTTGGTAGGTCATTATATAAAATCATTTACATTAATGTTGATTTTGTTGGATGAGGTATTCAACAGTAATGTGAAGTTGGATAAGAATTATAGTTCTATGACATCCATGATGTATAAAACAAATTTTATCATTAATGTAAATTTTTAGAATGGTATTATTTTTCATGGATTTATTATAAAATAAGTATTTAAATCAATATATGGAGGCATTATATTATATATTTTTTCAATTATTTCCAATAATAATCCCCATTAATGTAATTTTTTTGAGTTATTATACTATTAGTAATTTTTTTGATAAATTTGTTTTCACATATTTCAGGTTTGAGGAATGTGAAAAATCATATTATTTTAATGTATACTTTCAACCTTAGTAGTTTTATTATGTGTAACTCTTCCAAGTGAAAGGAAGGCTTGTAAGTCAAATTCCTCAAATTTATTCACTTTCATTTTTATGTCTTGGGAAAAAATAATTTTGAATTAAATTTTATACTATCCATTAAATTGAAATTTAAATATATTACTTACATCCACTCATATCGTTATATTGATGATATGAAATATAGAGATATTAAATAAAGATAATAAATCAACTCATTAAAATAACTATCCCATATAAAATGAGTTCAACTAGGTGTACTTTTAGTTTTCCTAGGATAGATATAATGATTAAATCAGATTAAATGTATATTATTTTAATCAATACATGTATATAGTTGGTGAAACTAAATGTATATCTCACGCAGTGTTGGTTACATACCATTTTCCTTTATGAATTTATATGAAACAACCTTTTTAATCTTATTAATGATTTTTAGATGACTATGATACCAGTGGGATAAAATTTATATTTATATAAAATATTTTATAGAGGAATTGAGTGGTGGATCAAATATTTTATAACTTCTAACTTTAATGGTTTTGAAAATTTTTAATGAAGGGTAGTATTATTAATTAAAATAAATGACTTTCCTATTTCGGTGAATTCTTTTTTTTGGTAAAAATGTTGATTGTATTTGAATTATTTATAATAATACTAGTAAATTAAATATTAATTAATCAGTATATAAATTGGAAAAAAAATTAAATGTGTATTATTATGTACTATATTATTTTAGAAGGGATATAATGTTATTTAGTAGAGCTAGTGAGTATATGATAACAACCAAAATAATGATAAGTGTTCAACTACTATTATATATTGAGTAAGAGAACATCTACAAAATATATTCTTTTTAATATTTCTCCCCCTCTCTTTCCTTTTATTACTATTATGAATAAAAATTTCATTAATAAATTGATGAATAAATGTATTTTCTTTAATTTTACCAATTTTAAAGATAAAATAACAATAAATGACCTAAATGTTATTTACATTGGAATTTTTTTGTGATTATATATTATAAACTATTTTTCATTCTAAAGGAAAGTAAAAATATAGTGATAATACAAAAAATTATTAGTTGGAAATGGGGTGGAGGAGAATATTACACACATATTTGGGCATGAGGAAGAAGAAATAAATTTTATATAAAAAACATAAAATGATTTAAATTATTTAGATTCATTACTTTCTATTTTTAAGAAATAAAAAGTCCATGAATGTAATGATTTAACATTTCCTAGGATATGAATATAAATAACTAGTAATTATAAGACTTATAGGGTCATGAAATTCATATAATAATTTATTTTTTACATTCATTGAAAATTCATAATTTTCTACCTCAAAGTATTATCAAAACATTGATTAATGTTTGTAACGTAACATCTTAAGATTTAGTTTGAATTTCCCCAAAAATTATATAGCAATCAAGTAAAGTTTTCTTATATTTTTATAGAATTAAGATAATTTAAATAATAAATAATACATAATATGAATCAATAACTCTCAATTCTTAATTTTATAGTGATAAAATATTATATCATATAATTAAAAAAAACTTATTATTAAAATAAATATATATGGAATAAAATTTTAAATTAAATTAAAGTAAAATAAATACAAGTAAATAAAACATAAAAGAGTATTAAATATTCTTATGATATTCCATTAATATCATATTACCATGTATAAATATATAAATCATTATGAATTTTATGAATTTGAAATAAATTATGTGAAATAAATGAAAAAAATAAGATTAATCACTCTTTAGAAGTATTTAAGGTTATATATATAAAAAAAATTAGTAAAGTGCCAATTTTTTAGACCTTATATCAAGACATTGTATGATTGTTAGGGTAGATATCAAATGATCATTGAAATATGATTAAAAATACCTATTATATGACCTAGATGGTAAGTAAAATATGATCAATAAAATAATCCCTAAAATTATTGTTTTTAGGGTTTTTGAAAAAAGAATCCATTTTTTGGAATTGAATATAAAAACATATAAAAAAATACTTTTAAATCATATACCCCATGGTAGAAAATTCATAAACCTTTTAAATAATCCATAAAAAGTGGAACCATGGTCCCTTTTGAGGTATCAATCAATGTGAATGTTGTTTCATTCAAGATATTATTTGATGATGTCTTGAAAGATTAGGCCATCATATCCTAGGTTTTTATGTATTCCTCTTAGTTGATCATACCATCATTGATTCTTAGAGTATTATTTGATACGAAGTATTGATCTAATTCAATTTTCATATATTTAATATAGCTTGTATGTTTCTTGAAAAAATATTTTACCTCTCTTATTCAGGACTTTTAATTATAAATTGAGATTCCAACATTACATTAGAGTTTATAAGAATGTATTTTAATGATATATGGCCATTTTATCCTATGTATTCCCTTTGGTATCCCACTTCACTTCCCATATGACCATGAAATCCACTATCCCCAAACATAAATAGTTGAACCTCTTTTTGAAATACATTATCTTATTTATTATTTAAATACATGTCTACGATTTTGAAATAAGGTACATTAAAGGTAGAATACATCATCAATAATCTTGTCTCCATGGGTTTTGGTAGATACGAATAATGTTTATGAATTATAGACTTCATTCTTTTATTCATTAGAAATCTATCCAAGTAATGTGTACTTATCTTCCCTTTATTCCTTATGGATTGGTAAATTTCTCTCACATGATATTTATCTATATAGTATATAGAAAAAAGTGATGATAATTTACCACCTAAGATAACCTCAGAAGATGAGTACACTTTCATTTTGATTATCTCCACATGTTCTGATTTAATTGGTGGAATCATAGTCTGATACTTTTATTTTTTCCAATACATCATGAATAACCATTCCACCTATTTATTCCTTAGTTAATTATCATATGGACCTTCATACTAGTTCAAGATTTCAACACCAATGGAGACCTCCATAGACCCTACCTAACTGATGAATGGGATTTTATCATCCATATTTTGTTTCATCTAATTTAAATTTGGATATATTTTTAATTGAGGATGATCATTTTAGCCATGCCAATTTTCATGAATCCTTTCATGTATAATATTATTTATATTCCCTTATCTAGTTTCTAACTATAGAATCACATATATATACATAAAATCCCTTTTGAAAACACCATGTCTATCATGAGACTCAAATCTATAGATAAATCGATATGAAATCACCATTGGAATACCATGTTAGTTTTTTCTTGAATGAACTATATGTGAGTATTTCAGCCATGAAACACTTTCATGATGAGTTTTAGTACTTTGATACTCCACTTCAAAAATACAATGATAATTTTTCTCCCTTTAATAATGAGAGGCCACACCAGGCTACACTGTATCTACATATGATAAAATATTACATACACAAAGACTTGATTTAATATTCTACTAAATATTACCTTATTCACTCATCAATGAAATAGTGTAGTGACCCGACCCCAGTTACCCAGAGTCAATGCATTATTATATGACATTGGCATGATCACAAGAAAGATAAAATCTCGAAAGACCTATTGGTTTAGTAGCCTTGGAAACACTAGATATATTCATAAGTCTTACATTACAACATAAAAACGTAAACTACAACAACATATTTTATTCTTAGACCACACTCTTATCCCCTCATACTATCCCTGTAGGTCATTCATAATTTACTTCTTCATACAATGGGAAAAATAAAACATAGAAAAGGGGTGAGCTCAAATGCCCAGTAAGGATAACAATATAAGGAAAACATTCATAAATAAGCATAAACATTTAAGGCAATGTATAACTAAAACAAAAGCCTTTTAAACTTAAACATCAACATAGTATGGAAAAAATAAAATGAAATAATGTCATTTACTTATTCACATGGATATTCTACTAATCGAATAATCACATGCAATATCAATAACCACTTTCATAATGATGGAATGCATAATGCCAGACTATCATAACCACATAGCCAAGGCCTCGTGCCAAGACTACAAATAAGATTTTGTCAAGGCCTTGTTCCAAGACACTAGTTTGTCTCATATGACCTTCCGATGCATCCAGGAGCTATAACGGGCCCCACCCGTCACATATTAAGTCTAATGCATTCCCATATGAAAAGGTTTAAACATAACATAAACATTCATATTAAAACTAGCATATGAAATGTAAATACTTCATCCATAAACCATGAAAATAACATATCCATAATCAAACATATCACAAAACCTTCAATACAATATGGAAGTTTTGTTTCATAACAAATCATCTCTAAATAAGCTTAAAATTCATCAAAGGATGTTGACATAGATGAAATCAAAACTCTTTTTAGAGAAATATCTATTTTTATTTTGAAATAAATTAAGAGTCATATAAAATGAAAAATTTTCTTTGAAAGTATTCTTATAAGCTTTTAAGGGAAGCTTCAACGATTTTATAAAGGCGGAAAATAGCTGCACCCGCCGTATAAGTTAAAAAAACATTCTTACCTTAATTCTGTCGAAAAGGTTAAAAGCACCTTGTTTGGAAAATGAAAGAAAGATTCCTTTATAAACCACTTATAAAGAGTCAAACAAGGTTATAAATGACTTTAACCCATATTATTGTAAATATTAAAAATGTTTTGAAATACATTTTTAAGAAACATGGATGTGGATGATAAAGAGATCCCAGTAGATTATTCCGTATAAACAACCTCGAATAATGAAGAGATTGCAAAATAAACCCTTACCTTGTAATTTTCCTTGGTTGAGGGTAGGTTAGCCTCCTGTATAATAGTGAAATAATTTTTAAAAAATTATACATGAATAATATATATTAATATGATATCATATATGATCTTTTTACATTTCTTTGTTAATAATATCTTAGTATTATCGTCATTTCGGGTGTTAACTTACTCATTTTCTTTTATATATTTTGTTACATAAGACATGTTTGTAATGGATAGGTTGTATCTTAATCATATACATAATGTTATCAAGTACTTAGATGCTATTATTAATCATCAAATGAGAATTATTCTTGAATGGATACGATGGAGAATGAATCTCATCGCGTTCGTGGAGACGGTAGTCCGTACGTACGCACGAGTGACAATATAATTCTTTTGATATTAAAATAATATATAATTGGATATTATATCATATATACAGAATCATTATCATGTTATATTTATTATTTACATCAGTTACAAATCATTATTATACTCATCCAAAAAATAATATATTGAATAACAATTACACCACGACGTGGAGACGGTAAGTCGTACGTACGCACGTATGGTGACATGTTATTCAAAGGGTGGATATAATACTGAATATATTTGTACCATATTTATAATAACATCAAATTATATATAAGATACTGGAGTTATTATTTTATAATGGTAACAAGAAAGAAAGAAGAAGTGGAATAAGAAATGAATTTGAAAAAGGGTGGTGAAAACATTACCTATTCTTCGGGTTCTTCCTTTTGATTTGATCAAAAGGGATCCATAAGTTGGCTTTCTGATCAAACTAAGGCCTATAGAGTGTAGTGAGGGATGTTTAGAGATTATTAGGGCTGAGTTTGTCCAAAACAAGTGGGTTTGAAGGTGTGAAGTAATGAGAAGGGGGGTTCCCTTTTATAAGATGGGTGAGGGGGACCTTTGGAAAAGCTAGAAATATTAATTTATAATAAATTCATATTCGGTTTCTAATGGCTCAAAAGTTGATTATTCAAAGGTTAAGGTGGGGATTGGTCAAAAAAAATTCATGCAATATAATTTAGACAGGTTTGGGTTACTATACTAGCCTTATCTTTTAGTTTTAACTCTTAGTTAATTAGTTTGACATTTACCATGTCACTTTGTATTTTTATATTATATAGATAATAAACTTACTATATACATCCAAGAGACCCCCAAGTGTTACATTAATGAAGAACCTATCATGATATAAGTCTCTTGGAAGATCCTTAGATTTTTAGGAATTTAATATCAATTAATAATATAATATTTGTTTTAAAAACCCTTTTATGTCAGTTTTGACACTATTCAATAGTTGATTTTTGTGAAACTCATAACAGAATTATTACTTCGAAAAAAGTTAATTAAATAAATAATAATATGTTATAATATCCTATAAAATTAGTTTAATTCATTAAAAGTCTCAAATTATATTTATTTGGGTATTTATAATATCAATTATTTTAATTGTTCACTATTATGGTAATTACTGCATCATAATTGTGTCATAAATAAATTAAATTATTTATTATCTAAAAATTATAAATAAAATATCATTATGTATTAAATATTTTTAGCTTTCTAATTAATATTTACAATCTAATTTATCTTATGTATAACCCTATATTAAATATGTTTTAGTAAATAAACATTGATTTTAACTGTTTTAACTCCTCTTTGAATTAAATAATAATAAATGTCCTAATCTAATCCAAGTGGACCTGAATGATAATATTTTATTCCTAAGGTTGTTTTTGGTCGAGATACACCTGTCCAATAGAATTAGGACATGTGTTAGGGTAATATTAATATCATTTTTACCCTTAATTACCGTATTTACTTTTAACCGTGGTAAATAAAAGTAAAAAGTTACTATTCACCAAAAATTATTTTCATCTCATTGAACCACATTTTACTTCTTGATATTAACCGTGTCTCTTGGATTTTTAAAATTCCATTCACCGAAGCGGTAAAATTATGTTTTATGAAAAATTCAGTTTTTAACTACAACTTAGTAGTTTCACTATTCATAAAAAAATTAAAGTTTTTCAGAACAATGCCAAAATTTCACCCTAAGCTATAATTGATATTCAAAATTCAAAAATGATGTCTATTTTAAAAAATTCCAAAAATATAAGTTGCATTAATTAATTTCATAATTAATTCCAGCTGTCACAATAAATAGCGTGTTTTTAAGAAATAATATATACCAAAAGACTGACAATTGTTTAGGTCCAATTTCAAAGTGAAATTAATTCTAATGAACACCATTGGATAAAATGGTAAAAATATATTCTAATTATACTTTAAAACCACTCAATAATATAATTTATCACTATAAATTATTTTGATTAAAAAAATTTGTTTTTAGGTATTTTTCACTATTCATAAAAATTGGAAGTTCTCAGAAAAATACCAAAAATTCAACTTAGGATAATTTCGATATTCAGAAACCAAAAATGAAGTCAATTATGAAATATAAAACATATATAATTTAAAAAAGTAGGCATTACTATTCATAATGGATAGTTTGATTGGTTATGGTGTGTTAGAACTCGATGTTGCGCACAACACACGCTATCACATTATTCAAAGAGAAACGTACCGTAGAAGCTTGGGGTGTTACATTATCCCCTCATTCAAATACTTTCGTCCTCGAAATTTCCAGAATACTACCGCATGAAAAGACTTGGATGGTTCTTCATCATAAGTTCCTTGAGTTCCCACGTTGCCTCTTCCATCTTATGGTTTCTCCACAAAACTTTTACCAGACGCGTCGTCCGGTTTCTGAGTACTTGTTTTCCTGTATCAAGAATCCTGACAGGATCTTCACAATAAGACATATCCGGTTCTTGTTCTAATTTTTCATAGGTGAGTACATGCGTTGGGTCGGGCATGTATTTACTCCACAGAGATACGTGGAACACATCGTGAACTTTGGAGAGACTTGGTGGCATTGCCAATCGGTAAGCTACAGCCCCAATTCGTTCTAGAATTTCGAAACGTCCGATGTACCTGGGACTCAATTTACCTTTCTTACCGAAACGTATGACTCCCTTCCATGGAGATACCTTCAGGAAAACATGATCACCGACTTGAAATTCCAAATCCTTCCTTCGATTATCAGCATAGCTCTTTTTCCTACTTTGAGCTGCTTCGATGTGATTTTGGATTACCTTCACCTTTTCCATCGTTTCCTCCACTAGTTCTAGACCTAGAAGTTTTCTTTCACCAACGTCATCCCAATAGGTTGGTGTGTGACATATCATTATGTATATCATTTCATATGGTGCCATCTGAATACTCGAATGGAAGCTATTGTTATAGGAAAATTCTACCAAAGGTAAATATTGATCCCACATACCCTGAAAGTCAAGTGAGAAAGATCTCAACATGTCTTCTAAGGTTCTAATAGTCCGTTCTGATTGTCCGTCTATCTGAGGGTGGTAGGCGGTGCTCAAATGAAGCTCAGTATCTAGGTATTTCTGACGACTTTTCCAGAATCTTGAAGTAAAACGGGGATCACGATCAGAAACAATCGATAGGGGTACTCCATGAAGTCTCACAACTTCATTAATATATAGTCTTGATAGACGTTCCAGTGGTAGATCTTCTCTTATAGAAAGACAATGTGTTGTCATGGTAAGATGATAAAAAATAACCCATATTGCATCATTCCTTCTAAGAGTCTTTGGTAGCCCCATGAAAAAGTCCATCGTAATATTGTCCCATTTCCACTCCGGTATGGAAAGAGGTTGCATGACTTTTCCAGGGTGTTGCCTTCTAGCTTTCATTTGTTGTCAAACCATACATCATGACACAAAATCAGCAATCTCCCTATTCATATTTTCCCACCAAAAATGTTCCTTCAAATCTCTATACATTTTGGTTCTCCCAGGGTGTATAGAGAAATTGGAACTATGAGTATCATCCAGCAATTCTCTTTTTAGATCAGGTATATCGGGAACACAAAGTCTCTTCCCGAATTTCAAAATTCCATATTCATACACAAATTCTCTCAATCTACCATCATTCACAGCTTTAATATTCTTTTTAAATTCTTCATCATCGGTCTAAGAACTCTTAATCCTTTCTAGTAAAGTTGGTTTTCCAACCGTTTGAAAAATCATTGATGTTTCACCTTCCGTGGTTATTCCCATGTCCATCTTCACTAGATCTATGAAAATTGGACCCCTTTCAATTCTCATCACGTTCAAAACTCCATGGTATTTTCTACTCAAAGCATATTCCAACTTGTTTTCTTTCCTTGGGTGGTAGTGTATCGTACAACCATAATCCTTGAGTAATTCAAGCCATCTCCTTTTCCTCATGTTGATTTTTTTTGTGAGAAAATATACTTCAAACTCTTGTGATCAGTATAAATATCACATTTTTCACCATAGAGGTAGTGCATCCATATCTTCAAAGCAAAGATCAAAGCTGCTAACTTGAGATCATGATTAGGATAGTTTTGTTCATGAATTTTCAACTGTCGTGAGGCATATGCAATAACCCTATCATTCTGCATAAGGACACAACCAAGTCGTTTCTTCGATGCATCACTATAAATAACGAACCCATAATTCCCCGATGGTAGAGTCTATATAGGAGCATTGACTAATATTCTCTTCAGTTCTTCAAAACATTCTTCACACTCTTTTGTCCAAACAAATTTAACCACTTTACGTGTGAGCTTCATTAATGGGTTAGCCAATCGGGAAAAATTCTGGATGAAACGTCGATAATAACCTTCTAAACCAATAAAACTACGTACCTCAGTTATATTCGTAGGTGCTGGCCATTCATGGATTGCCTTGGAATTAGAAGGATCAACAGAGATTCAATCATTAGAGACAATATGGCCACGAAAAGAAATCTCATGAATCCAGAATTAACACTTTCTAAACTTCCCATATAATTCATGTCTTCTCAGAGTCTTCAAGATAATATGCAAGTGATTTTCATGATCTTCGTATATTTTTGAGAATACCAAGATATCATCAATAAATACCACCACAAATTCATCGAGATATTCCTTGTAAACTCTATTCATCAGATCCATGAATACAGAGGGTGGATTAGTCAATCCAAAAGGCATTACTGTAAACTTATAATGCCCGTACCTGGTTCGAAATGTTGTCTTCAGAATGTCTTCCTTCTTCACACACAACTGATGGTATCCAGATCAAAGGTCAATCTTTGAAAAGTATTGAGCTCCATGCAGTTGGTCAAATAAATCATCAATGTGAGGTAGGGGATACTTGTTCTTTATTGTTATGGCATTAATCTCCCTATAGTCAATACATATCCTCATGGATCCGTCTTTCTTTTTAACAAAAAGAACAGGGGCTCCCCATGGAGAAACACTAGGGCGAATAAATCCTTTATTACTCAATTCCTCTAGTTGTTTCTTTAGTTCTACTAATTCTACAGTGTCCATTCTATAAGGGGTCTTTGATATAGGCCTTGATCCAGGAATTTAATCAATGGAAAACTGAACTTCTCGTTCTGGAGGATGTCCTGGTAAATCTTCCGGAAATACATCTACATATTCTTTAACAACAGGTACATCCTCTATTTGAACATTCTTTTCCCCACCCACAGTTATTTCATTCTCTTCCTCCTCAATAATTGAATTTAGTTGAGCTAATAGGGGTGGATCTAGATAAGAATTAGGTGGTGATGATTATACTCTAAAGATAAGGTGTTTCTTATCATCATCATCAGGAATCGTAAACTCTTTCTTCTTACAATAAATATTCACATAAAAGTCCGAAAGACAATCCATACTGAGGATTATATCAAACTCAATCATAGGTATGACAATGAGATCAGCGGATAAAGAACATTTATGTGCTCTAATGGGAACTGATTCACAAAACTTTGTTGCAGTGATACTTCCCTTAGGAGTTTTAACTGACTACTCCAGTGTTAAATCAAATTGGAAATATCTAATTTTCATAGCAAACTGGGAAGATATAAAATAATGAGATGATCCATAATCAATTAATTCATTTTCTAAACTTGAAGAAACCATTAAATTACCTGCCACTACGTCTTTCAGAGCTTCTACCTCAGTAGTAGTGATAGCATAAGCTTGTCCTTGATCCCTTTGAATTTTCTGAGGTATGTTCCCTTGACGCTTATGAAATTCCTTTGCATAATGCCCCATCTCCCTGCAATTGTAGCACTGAACATTGGTAGCTTCCTTCTTCCCTTTGCAATCACAATCTTGGTGGCCATTTTCACCACACTTGTAACAGACTCCCATTCCCTTCAAGCAAGAACCGGGGTGTTTCTTCCCACATTTACCACATGATGGATATTCAACATTTCCCTTCTTCCGCTTATTTCCATTCCCAGATTGATCAGCAGATCTCTTCTTCTCTTGCTTTGCTTTAAAGTCATAAGACTTAGAGAATTCCTTTTCGGTCTTGATAGCACACGAGACAATGACTTCGTACGACGAGAAGGATTGTGATACTAATTCTCAACAGAGAAATGTTTTTAACCCATCAATGAAACGATCAATATTACTTCTTGGGTTACGTATATAATCTCCAACATACCTTGCTAACCTTGTAATGTTAGCCTCATACTTTGTGACATTCTCATCCTCCTTTTGTCTCAGACTCAGAAACTGCCTTTCTATATTAGCTCGATGGTCGTGAAGAAAGTATTTTTCTAAAAATAGATCTTTGAACTCCCCCCATTCCATATTTGATACTTCATCATCTTCCTTCGTATTTTGAATCAATGACCACCATTGATCATCATCTCTAGTGAGGCGGTAAACTGCCATGATAACTTTTTCCCTTTCACTACTCCCCAAAGCCTGAAATATTTTCTCTAGGGAAAATATCCATTGCCCAGCTACCAAGGGATTTGTACTCCCATTGAACGTTGGTGGTTGTTGCCTCATGAAGCGATCTAACATTGATCCTCCATGCTATGGATCAGGGTTCTCCATACGGGTAAGGTTATTATTCATAACCTGAGTAAGTTGTCCCAGTGTGGTGATTAGATGATCGACACCAGTTGCATCACCAGCTCCCCTACAATTATCTTGAGTATGAGGGAAATCCCTACATGGAGTGAGTTCATTGATACAGTTTCCATTTCTTCCACTAGGCGCCATTTCTAAACAATATTATAACCTAGATCAGTTTATGAATCAAAATACATAATTCCATACTAAAACCCTTAACATAAATTGAACTATTTATGGATATAATCCATAATCATAAGAATGTTTTGTCACATACAAGACATATTTTAAAGGTATTTTTCATTTAATTTACATCATTTCTTTGTTTTGGGGGTTTCCCTAGGTTTTAGGGAGGAATAGATGAGTATTCATGAATTGGGCCAAGCCGTGAGCCCAATTCCAGATTAAAAAATAAATTTTGTATCTTTTATAACTTTTTCATTTTTCAATATTTTTCATCCATTCAAATTCCTAATTGACCTACCCTAACCTATTAACACCACCAAGGTAATTTGGAGCTTTTAGAAGTTCATAACCAGGGGTTATTTGGGTTTTTGTCTAAGGGGTTGGGCCTGCCCGAAAGCCCAATTCCTGTTTTAAAAATAAAATTTGATTTTGTTATAACTTATTCATTATTTGGGCTTTTTCGGTGATGCCAAGTCTCACTCAAGACCAAGTAACCCAGCCGCGCGCCTGAACTCTCTCCCACCCATTTGGAGCTCTGTAGAATCGCGATTTTGTGCCGATCTTCATAGGGTTCCTCAAATCGCCCAGATTTGAAGAGGTAAAGTATTTCCTTCATAAATCTCTCAATTCTCAGTCTTTTTCCTCCATTCCAGTTCCTAAATGAGATAACACATCTTGTTCGAACGTACCCTAAATTTGGGATCTTTTAAATTTCAGATACTGGAGTTTTGGAGTGATTACTTCAAGATACTTCAAGTAAATGAGCCCTTTTCTTTCCTCTTTCAAATTACTTTGGGTTTAACTCTTTGTTCTTAGGGTTTATTCGGTTATAATTGAGTTTACTAATGTCCAGAAACTAGGATTTCGAACCTAGGGTTTAACTTTGGGTTTTCTTGGCCAATTTGTGTGGTTTATGTTTGATCTAGTTCTCTCTTGGTGCGGCGGGGGTGCGATTTGATTTCGCACGGAGATTCAAGGGGTTTTGTTAATTTGGTAGGTGATTCCATTGTGTGTGCAATCTTTGTGAATTAGCTTGCTGTTTTTCATGGTACTCTAATGTTTATTTCACTTGAATGTTTCTGTAAAAATTGGTTTTAGTTGCATTTATAATGCAAATGAATTTTAAGTTCCAATTTTTGGTGAAATTGAGGGTTTTCCATTCAAATCATTTATTGGTTCATTTTGGGATGCCCCATAACTGAATTTTTGGTTTCATTAAAGGGTTATGAACTGAAATTTGGTTTTAATATCTTACAAGTGTTATCATAGTGTGAAAGGTGGATATCATAAAGAGCTTTGGGTGAAAAACAATGTGATGTTTTGAGAGGTTGTTTTATTGGAAATAAAATTATTTTATTGTGTGTTTTAAATGGTATAAAATGTGTGTAGCTACTGTACAATTTGTTTGTGACCAGTAGTGATATTTTATATGAAAATGGATGTGTGTTGTTTGCTAAAATTGTTTGAGCACAAAAGGGGAAGCCCGGGTACTTAGGTGGGGCGGATTTGTACTAGTACGACTAGTGGATCGGATGGGTTTTGTCCCTGTTCCACTTAGCATCTGGATAACGACAACTCTAACTAAACTATTTGGATGATGATTGGGGACCACTAGGTTATGGGTATGTTCCCTACTAGTGGCTCGTGCATGAGAACGGATTTTTCTATGGTTACTCTACACCGAGGTACGAGGTACATAGGGCCCGAGACAACCTAGTGCTTAGGGGTGTTCCTGATTTTGATGCTCATAGAATTTGTGGTATTTACCCTTGTTATGGGTTGTTTTTGGCAGTACATTACAGTATCTCACATGTCTATTTAACGTGCTAACATTCTGAAATTCTCAAATTGAAAACTGTTTTCATTTGAAAGTTGCATTTCTTTGAATTTTAACACTGTTTCACCTTGTGTATTAAAATTGCTTGTTTTGTTCACATTGTATTGCATACTCTTTGGAATCAACTGGTGGTATCCTATTGGGCTTAGGCTCACACCCTACATACACCCCTTGGGTGTAAGTAGACCTGCTTATGCTTGACTCAGGTAAAGGGAAGGCTAAGGGTGATGGCGGTTCGGGATGTTAGTACCCATCTTTGGGGCGGAGTTGCGGGGATGGATTGCGTGTGATGATCCCCTTGTCTTGTGGAGTCCATGGGGATGTCTTGATGTTGTCATTATTTTTATTTGGACCACTTTTTGTGTCTTTAAACATATGTATTCAGATCTGGTTTTGTTAAGAATGGTTTAGCATGGAAATTTCAGATTCTTATCATTGACTGTTTTATTTGTTTTATGCTTTCATACTCGGGTAAATCGTTCCCAAATCATATTGTTTTATACCCGGGCACTTGTGCCAGCCCGTGGGGATAGGGAATGCCCTTCGGGCCTTGCCACGGGCCAGGTTTGGTGCCGTTAATGGTGGCGACCAGATCTGGTTCGTGACAAAATGGTATCAGAGGAGGTTAATGTTTTTGGGTTATATTGTTATTTTGAGATGAGTCGGGATAGACAGGAGCTAGGACTGTCGGGGCTCGGGGTATTGGTTGTGAGTAGGGTGCCTGGCCCGCACCTCTCATGGCAGACCTTGAGTCACCAGAGGATGTTGGAATTTACTGATTTACTTCACTTCCAGGTGAGACGTGTGGGCTGCAGACCACATGTGGACATCAGGCAGATGTGGAGTAGTTGTTTCTTTTATTACAAGAATGTGTTTAGTTTGTTTATATTTGATGTATTTGATTACAATTTTCAGAATTGTGGTATTGACTATTTCTTTTGTGACTGTTGCATTTTGTAGCAACATGCCTCCCCGGAAAGCTCCCACGCACCCACAGGAGGAAGCTGGAGAGAGTTCTCCCACGCCGATTGATCAGAGGCTAGTCGAGGCCGTGGTCCGGGCTGTCCAGGCTCTAGGATATGGACCAGCTCCAGCTCCAGCTCCTGTTAGAGAGGATTATACTGGTCCTAGAAAGGACAAGGCCCAGGAGTTCCTGAAAAATAAGCCTCCAACCTTTCGAGGAAGCTCAGAACCCCAGGAAGCAGAAGAATGGCTCGAGAAGATCGAGCGTATGTTTGAGTTCCTGGAAACACCCGAGGAGCTCAGGGTGAAATGTGCCTCCTTTCTGTTGGAGGGTCCCAGCCGTAAATGGTGGGAGTCAGTGCTTCAATCTGGGAAGAATGAGCAGATGCGCTGGAGAGATTTCAAGGCTGTCTTCAATGAACAGTATTGCCCTGAGGTGTTGGCTTATGCCAGGTCTAGAGAGTTCATGGAACTTGTTCAGGGGAATCTATCTGTGATGGAGTATGCCAACCGTTTCGCTGAATTGGTTCGGTATGCTCCAGAAATTGTCTCTAATGAGCAAGCGAAGGCCCAAAGGTTTGAGAAAGGCTTGCGACCAGAGATATACTCCCAGGTGTTCTTGTTTAAGCTGAGGACCTATGCTGAGGTCGTTGATCGGGCGTGCATGGTGGAGATTGATAGAAAAGGCAGGGCTGGTTTCTATGGTTCTGTATCAGCAGTGGGAAGTGGAAGCTCCTTAGAGAAGAAAAGGAAGCGGGAGGATCATGTGAAGAAAGGAGGGGGCAGTTCAGGCCACTCTTCCAGGCAGTTTTCTTCTGCTGCTTCTGATGCAAGATCGGTCATGTGCCACCAATGTGGGAGGCCTGGGCATATCCGACCAGCATGTCCACTTCCTCCAAAGCCTTGTTTCCAGTGTGGAGGTATGGGGCATTTGCAGCGCTTCTGCAGTGTGGCACGTCCACTCCCAAGTGGGGCAGGGTCAGTGGCTTCAAGAGGAGTGCCAACACAGTCCGAGCCGTCAAGGACTGGGGGATCTCGATTTGGTGGTCGTGGTGGTAGGGCTGGATCATCTTCTGGGCAGAGCCAGTTCAGGGCACAGCCTCAGGCTAGCGGTCGTTCTCAGACAGATACTGGACACCTCCATGCAGTGGACCAGACACCAGCAGGATCAGAGGCGGGACCTTCGACAGTTCGAGGTACCGTTCTGATTGCATCTTCTATTGCTACTGCTCTTTTTGATACTGGTGCCTCTATTTCATTCATTTCTGCCCATTTTGTGGACATTCTGAATTTTCCAACTGAGTTGATGTCTTTCGCGATGGAGTTGGTGACACCGCTGGGAAAGAAGAAGGAGCAGGGCCTTAGGTGCCCCTCATGTGCACTTTCTGTATCAGGTGTCGAGATGGAGTGGGACCTTATGGTCTTAGATACGGACCTTTTTGATGTCATACTCGGGATGGATTGGCTAGTTCACTTCCAGGCACACATCGACTGCTACAGAAGGCGTGTGAGTTTCACGGCACCTGACGGGAGTTGTCAGGTTTTTCATGGTGAATGGGATCCTCGGTCAGGTCGCGCAGGGCCTCCACTCCCAGAGTTGGGAAGTGTTATCTTCCAGTTATCTTCGATTGTGCTAGAGGATGGTCTTTCCCCTGAAGGTGCACTACCTCATGTAGTGAATGAGTTTCCTGAGGTATTCCCTGATGATTTTTCTGGTTTGCCCCCGGAACGGGATGTGGAGTTTTCGATTGATCTGGCGCCGGGAACACATCCGATATCTCTTCCCTCCTATCGCATGGCCCCCACCGAGTTGAGGGAATTAAAGATACAGCTGGACGACTTAGAATCCAAAGGATTCATTCGCCCGAGCGTCTCTCCTTGGGCCGCTCCTGTGTTGTTTGCAAAAAAGGCTGATGGATCCCTCCGGTTGTGCATTGATTACCGGAAGCTGAATAAGGTAACAATTAAAAACAAATACCCTTTGCCCAGAATAGATGATTTGTTTGACCAGTTGAAGGGAGCAAAGTGGTTCTCAAAGATAGACCTGCGTTCAGGGTATCATCAACTCAGGGTGAAGGAGTCAGATATCCCAAAGACAGCCTTTCGGTGCAGGTACGGCCACTTTGAGTATTTGGTCATGCCCTTCGGATTGACCAATGCTCCAGCAGTCTTTATGGCACTTATGAATAGGGTGTTTCATCAGTATCTCGATTCCTTTATTGTGGTGTTCGTGGATGATATTCTGGTATACTCTAGCTCTGAGGAGGAACACGAACATCACTTGAGGATCGTTTTAGGTACATTACGGGATCACCGCCTCTATGCAAAGTTGTCAAAGTGCACCTTCTGGATCAGAGAGGTGAGATTTCTGGGGCATGTGATCTCAGAGCACGGAGTTTCAGTGGACCCTGAGAAAATTAGTGCGGTTATGTCATGGGAGCAGCCGAAGAATGTGTTCGAGATCAGGAGTTTCCTTGGCCTGGCTGGTTACTACAGGCGATTCGTTCGGGATTTCTCTCGGCTTGCATCACCAATGACTGCGCTCACCCGGAAAGGGGTGAAGTTTGTATGGGGTCCAGAATGTCAAGCATCATTCGAGGAGCTGAAGAGACGGTTGACTACCGCCCCTGTGCTGATTTTGCCTGAGGCTGGGAAGGGTTATGTGGTTTATTGTGATGCTTCAGGTATGGGTCTTGGGTGCGTGCTTATGCAAGATGATCACGTGGTGGCTTATGGATCTCGCCAACTCCGACCACATGAAAAGAACTACCCTACCCATGACTTGGAGTTGGCAGCGGTGATGCATGCTTTGAAGACATGGCGTCACTACCTCTTTGGCGAGAAGTTTGTGGTCTACTCTGATCACAAAAGCTTGGATTATATCTTCTCGCAGAAGGACCTCAACTTGAGGCAACGTCGCTGGATCGAGTACTTGCAGGGGTTTGACTTTGACATTGTCTATACCCCAGGCAAGGGTAATGTAGTGGCCGACGCTTTGAGCCGAAGAGTTCCAGTGCAGGCTTTGAGGAAGTCTAGTGATGAGTGGGCATTGATGGGGCTCTTTTCTCAAATGCATGTGGAGGCTAGGGAACACAGTGGAGGGGCATTCTTGGCGAGTGTCCAGTTGACTCCTTCTCTATTAGAGTTGATTCAGCAGGAACAGCCCAGTGATGATCTTTGTCAGCGGTCTAAGAAGTTCCTTCATGGTGGGGAGACATCCTCTGATTGGTCGTCATCTCCCGAGGGCATCTTGTGCTTCAAGGGCCGTTCAGTAGTGCCATTATCTCTACGGAAGTTGGTGATGCAAGATAGCCACCAGTCTCAGTGGGCTGTCCATCCAGGTGCCACCAAGATGTATTATGACGTTCGTCGGCAGTTTTGGTGGCCTGGTATGAGACGGGACATAACAGGCTTTGTTTCGAAATGCTACACATGTCAGCAGGTGAAAGCAGAGCACCAAAGGCCATCCGGTTTGCTCCAACCACTACCCATTCCTACCTGGAAGTGGGAAGAGGTTTCCATGGACTTCATTGTTGGCTTACCTCGTACACCTCGGGGTAAGAATGCTATTTGGGTGTTGATTGATCGTCTGACCAAATCAGCCCACTTCATTCCGATTAAAGATACAACTAAAGTAGATGAGTTGGGCCATTTGTATCTTCAAGAAGTGGTGAGACTCCATGGTGTACCATCAGCTGTTGTCTCGGATAGAGACCCCCGCTTCACTTCTCGATTTTGGGAAGGCCTTCAGAAGTCCTTGGGGTCTCAGATTAAGATGAGCACAGCATACCACCCACAGACGGATGGTCAGACAGAGCGGGCAAATCAGATATTGGAGGACATGCTTCGTGCATGTGTCATGGACTTTGGAGGTTCTTGGGATAGCCATTTGGGATTGGTAGAGTTTGCTTATAATAATAGTTACCAATCCACGATTCGAATGGCCCCTTTTGAGGCGCTCTATGGTCGGCCTTGTCGGTCCCCCCTATGTTGGGCTGAGGTAGGAGAGACTTCACTGTTGGGGCCGAGCCTTGTGCAGGAGACTTCTGAGAAGGTCAAGTTGATCAGGCAGCGCTTATTGACAGCTCAGAGTCGTCATAAATCTTATGCTGACCGGAGGCGTCGAGACCTAGAGTTTTCTGTGGGTGACAGGGTATTCTTAAAAGTGGCCCCTCGTCTGGGCCATCGTCGATTGGGGAAGCAAGGTAAGTTGATGCCACGGTATGTCGGACCCTTTGAGATCACCGAGCGTATTGGTAAGGTGGCATACAGGTTGGCCTTACCTTCTCAGTTGACATCTATCCATGATGTCTTCCACGTCTCCCAGTTGAAGAAATACAATCCAGATCCATCCCATGTGTTGAGTTGGGAAGAACTAGAGATAGAGCCTGACTTGTCTATCGTTGAGAGGCCGGTGAAAATAGTGGACTCCCAGGAGAAGATACTTCGAGAAAAGTCTATTCCTTTAGTCCAGGTTTTATGGCAGCATGGGAATGATACACATGAGACATGGGAGCGAAAGTCATGGGTCAAGGAAGAGTACCCATTCTTATTTTCCAACCGAGATTCATGTTGACTTTCCGGGGCGGAAAGTCCTTCATGGTGGGGAGAATTGTCACATACAAGACATATTTTAAAGGTATTTTTCATTTAATTTACATCATTTC
Organism: Viscum album; assembly: GCA_963277665.1. Taxonomy (NCBI): domain Eukaryota; kingdom Viridiplantae; phylum Streptophyta; class Magnoliopsida; order Santalales; family Viscaceae; genus Viscum; species Viscum album. The sequence goes on from OY728138.1 coordinate 942,704,072, forward strand.
TTTGTTTTGGGGGTTTCCCTAGGTTTTAGGGAGGAATAGATGAGTATTCATGAATTGGGCCAAGCCGTGAGCCCAATTCCAGATTAAAAAATAAATTTTGTATCTTTTATAACTTTTTCATTTTTCAATATTTTTCATCCATTCAAATTCCTAATTGACCTACCCTAACCTATTAACACCACCAAGGTAATTTGGAGCTTTTAGAAGTTCATAACCAGAGGTTATTTGGGTTTTTGTCTAAGGGGTTGGGCCTGCCCGAAAGCCCAATTCCTGTTTTAAATATAAAATTTGATTTTGTTATAACTTATTCATTATTTGGGCTTTTTCGGTGATTCCAAGTCTCACTCAAGACCAAGTAACCCAGCCGCGCGCCTGAACTCTCTCCCACCCATTTGGAGCTCTGTAGAATCGCGATTTTGTGCCGATCTTCATAGGGTTCCTCAAATCGCCCAGATTTGAAGAGGTAAAGTATTTCCTTCATAAATCTCTCAATTCTCAGTATTTTTCCTCCATTCTAGTTCTTAAATGAGATAACACATCTTGTTCGAACGTACCCTAAATTTGGGATCTTTTAAATTTCAGATACTGGAGTTTTGGAGTGATTACTTCAAGATACTTCAAGTAAATGAGCCCTTTTCTTTCCTCTTTCAAATTACTTTGGGTTTAACTCTTTGTTCTTAGGGTTTATTCGGTTATAATTGAGTTTACTAATGTCCAGAAACTAGGATTTCGAACCTAGGGTTTAACTTTGGGTTTTCTTGTCCAATTTGTGTGGTTTTAGGTTTGATCTAGTTCTCTCTTGGTGCGGCGGGGGTGCGATTTGATTTTGCACGGAGATTCAAGGGGTTTTGTTAATTTGGTAGGTGATTCCATTGTGTGTGCAATCTTTGTGAATTAGCTTGCTGTTTTTCATGGTACTCTAATGTTTATTTCACTTGAATGTTTCTGTAAAAATTGGTTTTAGTTGCATTTATAATGCAAATGAATTTTAAGTTCCAATTTTTGGTGAAATTGAGGGTTTTCCATTCAAATCATTTATTGGTTCATTTTGGGATGCCCCATAACTGATTTTTTTGTTTCATTAAAGGGTTATGAACTGAAATTTGGTTTTAATATCTTACAAGTGTTATCATAGTGTGAAAGGTGGATATCATAAAGAGCTTTGGGTGAAAAACAATGTGATGTTTTGAGAGGTTGTTTTATTGGAAATAAAATTATTTTATTGTGTGTTTTAAATGGTATAAAATGTGTGTAGCTACTGTACAATTTGTTTGTGACCAGTAGTGATATTTTATATGAAAATGGATGTGTGTTGTTTGCTAAAATTGTTTGAGCACAAAAGGGGAAGCCCGGGTACTTAGGTGGGGCGGATTTGTACTAGTACGGCTAGTGGATCGGATGAGTTTTGTCCCTGTTCCACTTAGCATCTGGATAACGACAACTCTAACTAAACTATTTGGATGATGATTGGGGACCACTAGGTTATGGGTATGTTCCCTACTAGTGGCTCGTGCATGAGAACGGATTTTTCTATGGTTACTCTACACCGAGGTACGAGGTACATAGGGCCCGAGACAACCTAGTGCTTAGGGGTGTTCCTGATTTTGATGCTCATAGAATTTGTGGTATTTACCCTTGTTATGGGTTGTTTTTGGCAGTACATTACAGTATCTCACATGTCTATTTAACGTGCTAACATTCTGAAATTCTCAAATTGAAAACTGTTTTCATTTGAAAGTTGCATTTCTTTGAATTTTAACACTGTTTCACCTTGTGTATTAAAATTGCTTGTTTTGTTCACATTGTATTGCATACTCTTTGGAATCAACTGGTGGTATCCTATTGGGCTTAGGCTCACACCCTACTTACACCCCTTGGGTGTAAGTAGACCTGCTTATGCTTGACTCAGGTAAAGGGAAGGCTAAGGGTGATGGCGGTTCGGGATGTTAGTACCCATCTTTGGGGCGGAGTTGCGGGGATGGATTGCGTGTGATGATCCCCTTGTCTTGTGGAGTCCATGGGGATGTCTTGATGTTGTCATTATTTTTATTTGGACCACTTTTTGTGTCTTTAAACATATGTATTCAGATCTGGTTTTGTTAAGAATGGTTTAGCATGGAAATTTCAGATTCTTATCATTGACTGTTTTATTTGTTTTATGCTTTCATACTCGGGTAAATCGTTCCCAAATCATATTGTTTTATACCCGGGCACTTGTGCCAGCCCGTGGGGATAGGGAATGCCCTTCGGGCCTTGCCACGGGCCAGGTTTGGTGCCGTTAATGGTGGCGACCAGATCTGGTTCGTGACATGTTTTCTTTGAAGAATTATATACTAATAAACCCTTCATAATGATTTGTAAAGAAAATGAGAGTTATCCTAATCCCCCGGGAGTGTTGTAACCAAGAGTGAAGCAAGGCCCGTTGTCATGCACCAGTTCTCGTTCGAGTCTAGCTCAAAGTGGTGTTTTCGGGTATTACCCTTAGGTACATCTATCTCAGAGCCGCCTCTACCTGCTCGTATCCAGACAGGGATGTATTGCTCGGAAAACTCACAAAATCTCTACAATACCAAAATTCTAGGAAGTTCTTCTATACTAATCCTCAAAGCCCATCTTAAATCTATGTGCTCTAATCAGAGTTTATCTAAATATAGCTTCCAAGGATTGTACTAAACTTCCTCTGATACCAACTGTAACACCCCAACCCCAGTTACCTAGAGTCGGTGCATTATTACATGACATTGGCATGATCACAAGAAAGATCAAATCTCGAATGACCGATTGGTTTAATAGCCTTGGAAACACTAGACATATTCATAAGTCTTACATTACAACATAAAAACGAAAACTACAACAACATATTTTCTTCTTAGACCACACTCTTATCCCCTCATACTATCCCGGCTGGTCATTCATAATTTACCTTTTAATACCATGGGAAAAATAAAACATAGAAAATGGGTGAGCTCAAATGCCCAGTAAGGATAACAATATAGCAGAAACTTTTATAAATAAGCATAAAAATTTAAGGCAATTTATAACTAAAACAAAATCCTTTTAAACATAAACTTAAACATAGTATGGAAAAAATAAAATGAAATAATTTCATTTACTTATTCACATGGATATTCTACTAATTGAATAATCACATGCAATATCAATAACCACTTTCATAATGCTGGAATGCATAATGCCAGACTATCATAACCACATAGCCAAGGCCTCGTGCCAAGACTAAAAATAAGATTTTGTCAAGGCCTTGTGCCAAGACACTAGTTTGTCTAATGAGACCTACCGATGCATCGAGGAGCTATAGCAGGATCCACCCGTCACATATTAAGTCCAATGAATTCCCATATGAAAAGGTTTAAACATAAAATAAACATTTGTATTAAAACTAGCATACAAAATATAAATAATTCATCCATAAACCATGAAAATAACATATCCATAGTCAAACATATCACAAAACCTTCAATACAATATGGAAGTTTTGTTTCATAATAAATCATCTCCAAATAAGCTTAAAATCCATCAAAGGATGTTGAAATAGATGAAATCAAAACTCTTTTTAGAGAAATATCTCTTTTTATTTTGAAATCATTTAAGAGTCATATAAAATGAAAAATTTTCTTTGAAAGTATTCTTATATGCTTGTAAGGGAATCTTCGATGATTTTATAATGGTGGAACGTAGCCGCACCCGCCGTATATGTTAAAAAAACATTCTTACCTTAATTCTGTCGAAAAGGTTAAAAGAACCTTGTTTTGAAAATGACAGAAAGATTCCTTTTATAATCCACTTATAAAAATTCAAACAAGGGTATAAATGAATTTAACCCATATTATTGTAAATAGTAAAAATGTTTTGAAATACATTTTTAAGAAACATGGATGTGGATGGTAAAGAGATCCCAGTAGATTATTACGTATAAACAACCTTGGATAATGAACAGATTGCGAAATAAACCCTTACCTTGTACTTTTCCTTGGTTTAGGGTAGGTTAACATCCTGTATAATGGTGAAATAATTGTTATTAAATTATACAAGAATCATATATATTAATATGATATCATATATGATCTTTTTACATTTCTTTGTTAATAATATCTAAGTATTATCATCGTTTCGGGTGTTAACTTACTCATTTTATTTTATATGTTTTGTTACATAAGCCATGTTTGTAATGGATAGGTTGTATCTTAATCATATCCAGTATGATATAAAGTCCTTAGATACTATTATTAATCATCAAATGAGAATTATACTTTAATGGATACGATGGAGAATGAATCTCACCGCGTTCGTGGAGACGGTAGTCCGTACGTACGCACGAGCGACAATATAATTATTTTGATATTAAAATAATATATAATTGGATATTATATCATATATATAGAATAATTATCATGTTATATTTATTATTTATATGAGTTACACATCATTATTTTACACATCCAAATAATAATATATTGAATAACAATTACACCACGACGTGGAGACGGTAAGCCGTACGTACACACGTATGGTGACATGTTATTCAAAGGGTGGATAGAATACTGAATATGGTTGTACCATATTTATAATAACATCACAGTATATATAAGATACTGGAGTTATTATTTTATAATGGTAACAACAAAGAAAGAAGAAGTGGAATAAGAAATGAATTTGAAAAAGGGTGGTGAAAACATTACCTCTTCTTCGGGTTCTTCCTTTTGATTTTATCAAAAGGGCTCCTTAAGTTTGATTTCTGATCAAACTAAGGCCTCCCGGTTGTAGTGAGGGATGTTTAGAGAGTATTTGGGCAGAGTTTGGCCGAACCAAAAGGCTTTGAAGGTGTGAAGTAATGAGAAGGGGGAGTTCCCTTTTATAAGAGGGGTGAGGGGAACCTTTGGAAAAGCTAGAAATATTAATTTATAATAAATTAATATTCGGTTTATAATGGCTCCAAAGTTTATTATTAAATTTTTAAGGTGGGGATAGGTCAAAAACCATTCAACCAATAGAATTTAGACAGGTTTGGGTTACTATACAAACCTTATCTTTTAGTTTTAACTCTTAGTTAATTAGTTTGACATTTACCACGTCACTTTGTATTTTTATATTATATAGTTATTAAACTTACTATATACATCCAAGGGACCCCCATGTAGTCCATTAATGATGAACCTATCATGATATAAGTCTCTTGGCCGAATGTTAGATTTTTAGGAATTTAATATCAATTAATAATATAATATTTGTTTTAAAAACACTTTTATGTCAATTTTGACACTATTCAATAGTTGATTTTTGTGAAACTTATAACAGAATTATTACTTCGAAAAAAGATAATTAAATCAACTTTAATAGGACATAATATCCTATAAAATTAGTTTAATTCATTAAAAGTATCAAATTATATTTATTTGGGTATTTATAATATCAATTATTTTAATTTTTCACTATTATGGTAATTACTACATCATCATTGTGTCATAAATAAATTAAATTATTGAATGTCTAAAAATTATAAATAAAATATCACTATGTAGAAAATCGTTTTATCTTTATAATTAATATTTACAATCGAATATATATTATGAATAACCCTATATTAAAAATGTTTTAGTAAATACACATTGATTTTAACTCTTTTAACTCCTCTTTGAATTAATTAATAATAAATGTCCTAATCTAATCCAAGTGGACATAAATGATAATATTTTATTCCTAAGGTTGTTTTTGGTCGAGATACACTTGTCTAATATAATTAGGACATGTGTTAGGGTAATGTTAATATCATTTTTACCCTTAATTACGCTATTTACTTTTAACCGTGGTAATAAAAGTAAAAAGTTACTATTCACCAAAAATTATTTTCATCTCATTGAACCAAATTTTACTTCTTGATATTAACCGTGTCTCTCGGATTTTCAAAATTCCATTCACAGAAGTGGTAAAATTAAGTTTTATGAAAAATTCAGTTTTTTAACTACCACTTTGTAGTTTCACTATTCATCAAAAATTGATGTTTTTCAGAACAATGGCAAAATTTCACACTAAGCTATAATTGATATTCCGAATTCAAAAATGATGTCTATTTTACAAAATTCCAAAAAATATAAGTTGCATTAATTAATTTTATAATTAATTACTGTTGTCACAACAAATAGCGTGTTTTAAGAAACAATATATACTAAAAGATTGACAATTGTTTAGGTCCAATTTCAAAGTGAAATTAATTGTAATGAACACCATTGGATATAATTGTAAAAATATATTCTAATTATACTTTAAAACCACTAAATAATATAATTTATCACTATAAATTATTTTGATTAAAAAGTTGTTTTTAAGTATTTTTCACTATTCATAAAAATTGGAAGTTCTCAGAAATATACCAAAAATTCAACTTAGGATAATTTTGATATTCCGAAACCAAAAATGAAGTCCATTTTGAAAAATAAAATATATATAATTTCAAAAAGTAGGTATTAATATTCATAACAGCTAGTTTGATTGGTTGTGGTGTGTTAGAACTCGATGTTGCGTACAACACATACTATCGCATTATTCAAAGAGAAACGTACCGTAGAAGCTTGGGGTGTTACAAATAGCCCCTTCCATTGATAAATAATAATTTTTACCTTCATAATAATCTCATTAGAAGATATATTTCTAGAATAAATTGTTCCTATTGTAGAAATATTGGCCCTAGATACATCATTCCTATTATCAAATATAGTGTGAGAGGTGGGTAAATTTGGTTCAAACATCATTTCATGAATATGATAAAAACCCTACTAAATTTGGCCCCATCGAAAAGAAAAAAAGAAAAAATCACACAAGGAGAGAAATTTACATTATGAAAAAAATTATATTCCCCCTCCATCTATATCCAAATAAATTCATTTATAGGCTTAAACACATTAGTAATGAAATATATTCCTAGAGTGGTTTGGAGACAAAAATCTTTTGCTTAAATGTCAAAACATAGAAAATGACATACTTGAGTTCAATATAATTATAGAATAGATGGGTTTTAGAATCGTTGGTGAAAATAAAGAGATATTTCCTAGATATACACAATTTGTGTTTAGTTATCAAGGCATTTTAGGTCTTTTACTTTTTGATTTTTGGATTTTTGAGGTGTTCATTATTGGAGTGTTGAGTTTGTAACCATATATAGGTCCACCGTACTATAGTTATCTATATGTTGCTGGATATAGTAAATATCGTTTTGTATTTTGGAGTGTGTTTTGATGCACTTTTGGATTTTGTTCTTGGAGGCTATCCATTTTCGGTTATTGGTGCACTATAGGGTCTGAAATTCTCTTAGTTGAATTAATTTTTTGTTCGAGTTTTCCCTATGGTAAACGAGGAGTGTTCTACACCCTTAGTGGATAAAGTGGTTTAGTAGGAGCTCATAGGTGTTTTATTTTTTGAAAATGGGAAAAATTGAAATTTATATGGTCATGGTAATGATGGTGTTTAATTGAGTATATTTAGAGTTTCATGGGGAGGAATTGAAAAAGAGAGTTGGGTCTCATTATACAGTGGTCTTTAGTTTAGTTCACTGAAACAATGAATGATTTCCCATTGTTTCATGTTGATAATCCACAGTGGATGTTTGGTGTATTTGAAGTGTATATAGAACATAATAGATTATGTAATTATTATATTCAAATCTATTTAATATTCTTTTGGAAAGGTATAGACTATAAAGGATAAATGCATTTGGAACCAATGGAAAACCAAATCTCTTTTTATCTGGGGCTATTATGACCATTTTGGTGGAAGACATTCTAGCATGTATGTATATAAATATTTAATAAATATAGGGATTTTGAATCATTACATCCAATTTAATTCAATTATTTAGTACCCTAGACAACCCATGACCACCTTTGGGTTTTCTATTCATCTCTCAAGAGGATTTAAACATCTTAGATCATCAGGATTTACTTCTTCGATTCAATATATTTTTATTTCCATTTATTCTATTCTTCTTTGTTCTTTTTATCCTCATAAGATCCCATGGGTAATTCCACTAGTTTTGGATTGAAATTTAGGCATGTATTTATGGTGGTTTGTTGTGGTCATGTTATAGAGTGTTGTCCATTGGTTTTGGTGGTGTTTGATCCTTGATTCTCTTATATACTATGTTAACTCCTTAAAGATTCTAATATATTTAGTAGATTAGAGAAATATCCCTTATTTTTTTTAAATTTTTTGGTAAACATGATTTTTACATCATTATTTGAGTAGTATAAATTGAAATAGTTAAGATACTGAACTATAGTAAGTAAAATTGATGGGAATGAAATGAATCATATGTGTTTATGAGATTTCATGACATTGTTATCAAACCTAGGGATTGTTCAGTATTATTTCTAAACATCATTGATGATGTCGAGATATGTGTGTCAATTCTATGATTTTTTCAAGATTCACCATTATTAAAGGTTAATTACATTAAAATGTTAATGAAATTATTTCATGGGAGAAAATAGATTGGTAAGAAATCATATTTTAATATGAAACTTTTAGGTAAAATATAATGTAATTTTTTATGTAGTTTTATGTGGATGTTGTGGATTTATCATGGTAGTGTGGTTATGTGAGAGATGTTATGTGGTGTTTACTACATCATGGTTTTGACGCTTTGGGTGGAATGTGTTTTGTAGTGGGGATATGTTGAAAATAATGGGACACATTCTCAGGATTATAGTTTTATTAGATTGGAAATTTTATTATTCCTAGATATGTGCCTATATTTTTCCATAGAATCAGTTCCTTTCTTGGGTGTCCCAGGAATCTAGAGTTATTATATTAAAAATATTAATATATATTAAAATAGGAACACATATATTTGAGGAATAAATATTTTACCATTGAATGTGTCCTCATATGGTAAATCTAATACTAAAACTATTTTTGAAATTCAATCGTTACACATGGCATGATATATAGCTGGTTAGAATTGAGCATTCATTTAAGGCCACCATTGGTGGGGGCATTATGCAGTTAAAAAACTAATTTTTCATAATTTAATCATATGAACTAAACCTAAAATACCCTTCTATAATGTTTCCATTATAGAAAATCTCAAGGGTTAATCACTTAACCATAGGATATTAGAGGAGTAGGAGAGATTTGTTGGTGAAAATGGATCCGAGAACATGGATTGACGATAGAGGACACGGGAGAATCATGAGGCAGATGTAAAACACAGTCAGATAATTTTATCATTCCCTAACATATATTAAATTAATCAATTAGAAATTCATTCATGAGGCATGCATCATTATTTTAGTTATTTCCACTTTTCATTTAATTAATTACGAATTTACTCTAGATGTACTTATTTTTATTACAATTGATTCACTTTTCATGAGCCCAGTTTTGATTATTTTTCTTTATCCTAATTATTCCATTTTCTCTTCTGCATTCCACCCTTTGGTTTCCAAATTTTTTGTTTATTATATAGGATCACTTTGTACAATGATGATATTATTTTGTTTTCTGACATTTCTCCCCACCAATATTATAGTTCTTTTCTATTGGACCATGGGACTACAGTTTGATATTTCTAGTCTTGTTTTGAGCATGTTAGAACACTCATATTCATAGTGGATTCATGAAAATGATGGAAATCCATATTATATGGATGAATAAAAGTGTTTTATGGGATCTGAGGGATAGCTACATGGATTAAAATTTTGAACGATGGTGTACAATGCGACTATTGCTGAACGGATAATCATACTTCCATTTTTATGCCACTAGAGGTCGGGAAATGAGTATTAGAGATGGAATCCTTCAGATTTCATGATATTGGGATAGTCAAATAGTGAGGAATCAATTGGTTTTAGTAGATCTGGAGTTCATATGAAGGAACCCCATAATTTCTGAAAAATCCATAAATAAATACCATGTATTCCATAGGAACACACACCATGTAGTTCATGTTTTAAAAAAAGATAGGGTTTTGGCTAAGTTACATACCACATTCCATGTGGTCTAGACCACATACTGTGTGACCTAAAAAGGGAGACAAACTATGTAATGATCATACACTTCAATGAATCACTTTTGGCCAGACACACCTTGTACTATGAGGGACACAACATGTATATGTACATGGTTAGTTGAGCTATGTACTGAGTGTACATACCCAACAAACTAACTGAATATACACGCCGTGTGATCCCATATACATGATGTGTAGTGTCACAAAGGTTCCCAAGTCATGTACATGCGAGGTAATTCCCAAGTTCCATGGAAAGGTCACACATCATGTGACCCCTGGTACTGACCATTTACTTTTCTATTAGAATACATCCTCATGTATCTATTCATATGTGACTCATATTTGGATACTTTAGTATCATATCCTATGTAGTATTATATCTGAAGTGTAATGGTGGGATTTTTTTAAGTAGAAATGAAATGACGTGATGTGGTCCTAGTGGAACACTTATTTCAACATTGATTAGTTTGTGACAACAATAATGTGTGATCATCAGAGTGCTATCACAATCAGTAAAAACCTGTCTCACTATGGGTGTATTATCTTCAATATACATTATGTAGGTATATATGGTGCTCCCCAACAATATAGAGGGTATATATCTTGTATCATTATATTGAATTCTCCATCATTGATCTATGGTAGTGCTAAGGTCCTCCAAATGAGTAGTGCTCCCTCGATTATGTTATATAGCAGTGTGGTGTGGGAAATCTATATTCTTGAGATGTTAGGAGAGATGTATGGGTAATAATTAGTTCTACCTTGGATGTGTTTCATAGTAAATAGGAGTAGGCTCTCAAATTCGTATCTTATGTGTTTACGTTGATTGTTTGACATCTATGATGATACATATAGATCTATGGGAAGACACTAAATTCTTAGCTATATTTGATGATGGATATCCCCTTTCACTTCGCTTGGGATTATTTTGATCATATATTATTTTATGTTTCTTTACCCTCTTATTTTATGGGATGAGATTATTATTATTTATATCTATTTCTTCCCCTTATTTTCTTCCATGGAATCCTTATGGGTTTATATACACTCACCCTGACTTGGGATTTTCCTACATGTTCCATGACTTATACACTCAACAAGATGATTGTTGGTGATTCATGTAGACCCATTATCGGGAAGCAATGTGGAAAATATAGGTGTAGAAAATTCTTGATGGATGTCCTTTTTTAAGATGAAATCTCTTCAGTCATTCCCTTTTATTTGGTTTTATTAGGTTGGGACCTCATTTCTTATTTGTAATGTATTTTCCCCTTTACCTTTCATATTACACTGTAATAATTCACTATTCCTCATAGAGGTAATTTCATGCATGGTCTACACACTATGTATTTACATATTTTATTATATCTCGACACTAAAGTATACTGGTGGTTTTGTGCATGTGTACGGGTACTTAGGCTATGGATTTCCATTCAAGTGATATGCCTACTTAACTTTAGTCACCAACCCTAGCCCATTAGAGATGATATTGGGGTGTCACACCCATCTTACCACCTGCCATGTGGGACATATTGGTTAGGTCATTATAGAGTGGTATCAATTATGTTATTTACTCGATTTATTTATAGGAGTTATAATTTCCAATAGGTATGGTTTGAGGAAACAATGAAATAATTTTAGTGTGTCTCAATATTATATCATAGAAAATGGAATCCAGTGATTGTTTGATGACTGGTGTATACAGACAATAGGACTCTGACTACCTACTGGCTAACTAAACAAAATGAGGAATGAATTGTAAGGAATAATTTGTACATGCATTAAATATCACTTAATCATTTTACTTTCATGTCATTCTTGATTCATCACCCTAGAAATTCTCATCTAACCAATGTTTATCTTCCCAAATTTAGGATGTATCCATGATAAATATAAGCATGGATAGAAATACAGGGTAAACAAATGACCATTTTAGTGGGGAAACCCAAGTTCATGGTCACCATTATAGGGTATACAATATCTAATATCTAGTTTATGAGCCACTTAATGAGGTGGGTTTATTAGTCATGCAACATAAAACATCTCCACCCATTTCATAGTGAAGGGACCCACACCTAGTTAGACAATTATATTTATTTATAGTTACACAAGTCATTAGTTTCATCTGTTTAGGATATCTATGTGCATATGATGAGCTTGATTTTTGAGTTTGAGGAATAGGGGCCACCAAGGTTATTAGGTGAGTCTTACCCTCAGGAGAAAGAGGTCTGGATAGAGTATATAGTTTGAGTTTTTTATTTTATATGGACACCCCCAAAGATGATGTTTTCATTTTCTACAAAACATCTTCATATGGTAGTGAGTAATTGGTTGGGTTTGGTTACTCAAGCATTTGATGAGGTAGAAAACTCTTGGGTAGAGTTTGAGAACCTATTCTACAGTGAGTTTTATCACTCTACCATAAATCTAGTTCATGTTCAATAGTTCTTGAGCACGATTGATCTATAGAGTGCTTTGTAAGAATTAACTTTTGAGATTAGAGAGTCAGTAGTAGAGATCATAGAGATGATCCATCTATATAAGTCTGTATACATTAGTCTTCAGGATCTCAGTGTAAGAGGAATACTCATGCTCAGACTCAGATTCATGGATCTATAGTGCAGTGAGAGCATGGTGGAATCATTAATCTTGGAGTTATTTTATCTAAGATGATTTATAAAGGACCCATATATCTCAGTAATTGGAGATACTATTCTTGTGATGGGAAAGGTGATATTTATCAAGATGTCCAAACCCGTCATACTGAAGTTAGATGAAAAACAATATGAGATTCCATTCCATGGACTCTGGATATATTTTGAGTTATGTTATATATCCATTTTCCCCTTTTATTTAGTTTCCAAAACATCTTCCTTGTGATTTGTGTTATCCTTTTGTTTGTATGATTCAAAGTTCCTTAAATCTTGGAAGGAAGAGGGACAGTTCCCCCACCAAGAATCATTATATTATGTCGGTATTTAAAGAAACTTAGGTGAGTTAGTATAGAGAAAATTTGATAATTTCAAGCTGTTTTGGATGATTTTGTTTGAATTGAATGTTTGAGGTCATTTTGGTGGAGGGAGTTTCTTATGGGACCCTTTGGTCTTCATGATAAAATGATATAACATCATACTAGGTGTGTAATAGTTATTCAAGATGCATTCCTAGATTTACTATCATCGAAAGAGAGTGAAATTAATCTATATAGATGAGATGAGATTAAACTTAATGGTAAATAGAGATCTTATGGATAAACGAGTATGGATCGTGAGTAGGGAGCCACAAAATATCACCCATTATTAGCATTTTGGTCCTTATTCTAGTGGGATGTACTAGTATCTGATGTCCGTATGTGTTATATGATTATATGTACATTTTCCCCAAAGTTGTCTCAGGACTTCATCTGATGTGATATTATGAATTCTGTATCAAATTTCACCAAAAGGCCACCGCGATATCTTTTGCGGTATATATTATGGCCCACAAAAGCTATAGGTTCTATGGGTGTAGTTAAAAGACCTTTGATAAAATGGATTCATCAGACCTAGTGTATTCCCCAAGTGACTGTAGTTTGGCTAGTAAAAAAGAATATAAGAGTTTTAGGTTTTCTGTTTACTATCATCACCTAAATATGGTAATGACTAACAATAAGTTTCCCTTATCATGGATTTATGAACAATTCTATTGTTTAAAAATTATGAGTTTGTTTTCAAATATCAATCTTAGGTCAAGACACCATCACATGAGTGTTCATGTGGATGATATTTCAAATTCTATAGTTTCATGTCACTATGGACACTAATTTTTCAAAGTGATTCCTTTCAGTGTGACCAATTCCCCCACTGTGTTCATGGATATTATGAACCATATCTTCACGCTATACATGTAAAACTTCATATTTGTATCATTAATGAAATTATTTTATACTCTCTCTTAGAGTATGATCATGCAATTAATTTGGGGATGGTTTTAGAGTGACCACGGGAGCACCATATTTGTTGTAAGCTCTCAAAGTTCCATTTTTGGATCAACATGGTTTACTTTCTGGGTTATGTCATCTCTGACCATAGTGTAGCTATGGTTCAAAAAATATTAATGAAATTATTACTTGTAAACCATCCGAGAACATGTTGGATGTTTTTGTAAGACTCATTTTTTAGTTAATCCTAGTATTGTTATAGGGAGGAGGCATATGAAAAGTTGTATAAATTGCAGCTGACCCTAGTAGAGGAGATGGGTGAAACCAATCTGCAGTAAATGGTGGTGACTCCAAAAGTTATTCATTTTATGGCAGAGGCCAATCTAGGAGAAAAATATTGTGTGGTTCTACATGACTAGATATACTAATCAAATTCAATAGATTTATTTTATAACGGAGGGGATAAATCCATCCTTTACAGGGAAGACCAGTGGTTCCAATTATATTTCATGTGGAGGTGTTAAGGGAGTTTTATACTTCCACATTTTTATACACCATGGAGTTGAAATTTTTTACAAGTATCATAAATGGTAGTTTTGGTAGTCTAGCGTGAGGTAGAGAATTGCATAGACTGTTTCTCGGTGTCTATCTTATCAGTAGGTAAAATCTTGACCTTAGTTTTTGGTAGGGACAACGTAGAATCCTGAGTTCTTATGAATATTAGTGGCATAGAATATCAATATATATTGTGGTAGATCTCTTTGTTCAATGAGAGGCCACTATTATACCCGAGTGATTATTGAACAACATACCAAGCTAGCACACTTCCGTTGAATTCTATTGAAGAGCTTAGTTGATAGTATACTGAGATTGTATGTGTAGAAGATTATTCTTATTCAAGCGTACCCACAATGATCATATTTGACCATGATTATTTTTATATATCATGGATGTGGATAGGATATAAGGAATATTTCAGGGCCCGATTATGGATGAGAACAATGTTCCTCCCCTAGGTGAATAGCCAGTCTAAGAAAACCAACTAGGTTTTGATGAATGTGCAATGTGATGCCGTGTTGATTTTCAGCTGGAAGTATGTCAATCAATTAAAATAAGTGAAGATTAATTTAAAAATAACATATCACTACCCTATTATCATGGAACCATGTGAGGAACTATATGATATACCCTAAAGGTTTCCCTTTTACTAGATTGAGGTTGGTAGGTCCTCTCTTGATGGGAGAGAAATTATACAGGCAATCCCAAAGAAGGGTTTATGAGATCCATGAGCATGTGACGGTAGCTCAGTGTTAATATGAATATTACGAATATTGACATTGTAAACTGGTGGAGTTAATATATGGATAGAAAGAATTAATTTGACTATCTCCATGATGTGGATTTTGATGTTTTTGTTTGGGTGTAAATTTTGTATTATGAATCTTTAGGCCATACGAGTCCTGAAGGTGGTTGGTGAGGTTAGATACCAATTGTACATACCCGTATAGTGAGACTAAGTGCATCAGGTCTTCTATGTATTCTATCTATGTGGACACATGTTCAAAAAGAATCAAATTATCGACTGTGGTGATCATGAAATTGTTGATAGAGTCACCTTCTCAGAGTACTTAGAGGAAATCTAGGTTTCATTTTAGAGGATAATAATTAGATATCCCATTCCCTTGGTTTGAGTTATTTGGAAACATAGAAGCATGTAAGACAAATCCTGAGTGAATGAGTGTATGATACCTACTCAGTACCTGAAATTTTTTATGTATATTATGCTTT
Organism: Viscum album; assembly: GCA_963277665.1. Taxonomy (NCBI): domain Eukaryota; kingdom Viridiplantae; phylum Streptophyta; class Magnoliopsida; order Santalales; family Viscaceae; genus Viscum; species Viscum album. The sequence goes on from OY728138.1 coordinate 942,719,797, forward strand.
TTGGTTGAAAATCATTTCAGGGGGGATCTAATGACACTACTGTTATTGTAGTGTTCCTTTGAATATTCCTTGATATATATCAGGATTTTTTCATTGATTCATTCCTTTCTTTGAGTGTCGCTCGATCCTAGAATTAGTATATTATATTAATTAATATATATATATATATATATATATATATTAAAACACACACATGAATCTTTCAGTAATAAATTTTTTTTATAGATGAAGACCTCATATAAAAAATATGAGAGTGCATTTGACTTCAGATGTGAGGATTACCGTAGATAAAGAAATGTTAGTTGACATTAGCATTTCGGTTAAGGAAACCGTTGGTTCCCACATTAAATAATTAAATAAATAAATATATGTAAATTAATTAGGTAAACTGATCCTAATATATCCCTCTATAAATATGGTATTATAAAAAATTTCATGGGTTAGCTACATAACCTTAAGATATTGGAGGATGAGGAGAGATTTATTGGTTCTAACATAACCAAAAACATGGATCGATGATGAATGATCTAGAATAATCATGATACGGATGAAAAACATATTGGTATAATATTCTTCTTTCCCAAGTGCACACATTATTAATCAACGAATGATCTGTTCTTGAGTCATGGAATTTTATTTTTGTTATATATTACATTGATTTAATTTTTTATAAGTGATTATATACCTTATTTTTTGTTCTATATTTTCAACACTTCACAAGAGCCAAATTGTGATCATTGTTATTTATTCTAGTTTTTCTTCTTATTTCACCTACATTCAACCCTTGGGTTTCAAAAATTTATAATGATTGGCTGGGATCAAATCGACCTATGATGGCCTTCCTTTTTTTCTTCATTTCTCCCCACCGTTCTTCGTATTCTTCACCATTGGCCAACATGTCTAATAATCGACATTGGAAGAAAAATTTCATGTATAATAGAACCCTAAAATTAATTATTTATTCATGAATGAGATTGATATCGATGTTCTACTTATGAATCAATGTTTTTTGGATGTTGGTGGTTGTTATGATGATCATGATTTCATAATGTGGGAGAAAGTGTGATGATTACCGAATTGAAAATGAGACTTCTGTTTTCTAGTAACCGAATACTAGGAAATGATGATAAGAGATATAATTCTTCATATTTGGTGATCATAAGTGATTCAAATTATTATGAAACAAGTGTATTGGAAATTTTTTCATCTGTGTGAAGTAAACCATCTATTTGTGAAAAAATTGTGATAGAACACCGTGTATCCTGGAAGAAAAAATGTTGTGTAGTATGGGTTGGAGCGTCAAATAGGGGTTTAGATGTGTTAAATATCACATATTGGGTGGTTTGGACCATATGATGTGTGATTATACCAATGATTTCAAACCATGTATGGAACATACAGTCCCATCAAACTACGTAGTTAGACATGTCATGTAACTGGAGGTACAAATGTTGTATATGTTCATGGCTAGTGAGGTCGTGTGTCAAGAATATACACCTAATAAATTGGGTAAATATACACACCATGTGATCCAATATACATTCCATGTAGTGTAAGATATATTCCTAAGACATATCCTGGTGAGGACACACCCAAGTTCACAAATGAGGTCATGCACCATGTGACCCCTAGTACATTATATATATATTTCTATAAGAATTTTTCTTTGCATATATTTTTATTAGGGACTCATATTTGAGCATGTGTATAGCCTATGATGATAATTTTTCGATATAGAGAATAATGTAGGTCTTTTCTTTTGCAGTAGGGAAATAACACAAGGTTATTCTAGTGCGGTACCTCCTTCGGTGACACATAACCAGTGCCATCGATCGTGTGTGATCATCAATGTTTTACTAGAGTTAGTAGTACCCTATCTATATCTAGTTGTTGGGTACCCAATAAAAATTATGTAGGTATATATGGAGATCCCCTACATTATAGAGGGCACATTTCCTCTATCTATATAGTTGAATTCCAATCATTATGCTCTGGTGGTTGGTGATTCCTCCACTAGAGTTGTGATCCCTCTATTGTTCTATGTAAAAATGATGTTCAAGACATTAATATTATTGATAGGTTATAATAGATTAATGTGAAATATTCATTGAACCGGTGTCTATGATATAGTTTAGTGGGGATTGGGGACTCAACTTTGAATTTGATGGGGTTATGTGGGTTGATTGACATTAGTGATGAGACCCTTGGAGTTGTGTCTAGACCCTTTGTTCACAGTTGTATTGGATTATGGAGAGCCACATTCTCTTCTATTGGGTATTTTATGAGAAACTTTTTTGTGGGGTTTCATTACCCTAATTTTTTGAAGGATGATATTATTTTTTCTTATCTCTATTTCTTCTCATTCTTCTTTTTTGGGGTGTCCGACTGAGTATATATACACTCAACCCTGTATGGGATTTCCCTTCTTGTGTTCCAACTTATATAGTCACCAGGAATAATGGAAGTGACTCTATTGGGCCTTGTACTATATAATCATAGTGAAACAAGGAGGTTATGGCCATGTTAAGTGGTTAGACATAGAGATTGAGAATCAGACACTCTTCAATATTTCTATTTTTCCAATATTTGTTAGGTTGGGACTTATTTTGTGGTTGGGTGTTTATTTTATCTTTTACTTTTTTTAGTACACTATTGTACCTTGATGTATTTCATAGAGTTTTTTACATGAAATATTTATACTCTATATGTTTATGACTTTTTATTATATCCTTGTAAATTTTCATGGAGTTGGTGTTTTGTGTGTTTATGAGTACATTGCACAATGCCTCCCATTTCACTAATATTTCTAATCAGTGATAGTATGTAACCTTAGATTTTTGGAGATGGGATTGGGTTGTGACACCTGTATTACGACCCTCTATGTTGGACCAATTGGGTCAAGTTGTGAAATAAATAGTGTGAATTTTTTTAGTATTTAGTTGATAATGGAAGAATTATTGTTTTGGGTTTTATAGTGGGTATTTAGTAGTTTTTCTTTAGTTGGAAGGAGTGAATGTGGAGTTATACATGTAATGATTGATTTTTTGGATGTTTTGGTATTCATTATAGAAACTCGGAAGTTAAAAATCTATTAATTAGTAATGATGAAATACAATGAGTAATTGGAAGGGAATTTATTATCACTGAATATGGAATCAAATGGGTTAATTCATGTAATATAGTTGGTAATGATAAATCTGGAAATCAATAAAATAGAATGAATAATTACAATGCTATAAATTTCTATAGTAGTGGTTTTTTATGGGAAAGTGGGATGGTTTTTTGGGTCATTAATGGCAGTGTGTTGTGATGGAAGTGTAGTTATAACTATTTGTTTTGATGGGGAAGTACTATTTTGGACCCTCTAGATTAAGAATTTTTATGAATATATATATATATATATGATTTATTATACTGTGACTTCTTTATTCACCCCACCCAAATAAAAAAAACATATCAATTCCAAATTTTTTTTTGGATTTTAGGTGTTCTCTCTAACATCCATATTAGTAAGGATGAATGCATGGATACCCCCCACATCCAGAAATATCTCTTATTTTTTATTTTTTACTAGCTATGTGGATCATGAGATGAGATATAGTGGGGGTCATGCACTGTAGGAGGATTTAAAGTAGTAAATGTCCTTCAGGTTCGTGGTACTATAATATTCTAAATATGTTATGTGTGAATGTGATGTAGAATATGGAACTTAATATGGGATAAAGATAAATATTTGAATATGGTTTGTTTTATATTTTTTTGTTATTGTATGGATATATTATTGCCAACCCAAGATGTTGAACCCTATGGGAGGTCGAGAGAATTTGGGTTGTGATCCATAAAAAATTATATATTGGGGGATTTGGAACTATAAGTCTAAAATTAGGGTATGATACCAAAAAATCTATACGGAATTTGGTATGAGGTGCCTTTTTCTTATATTATTATTATTATTTTTCTACTGATGGATTATTGAGTCTAGGTGATAGTTGACCCAATGGGTGTTTGATGGGTTTGCTATTTTTTTTTCATGTATTCCTTAGTATGATCATTCCACATTTGTATAATAGATATTGACTATGATACTTCTAATTATACATATTATGATCACCCATATATATATATATAAAGTGATTTCATGTTTCTAGGGTGAGTTTGGAGATCGAGTGGGATTATAATATATTAGATTTTGGGATTGTTTGTGGAATATCTACCTATGACATTATTTAGTATTTTATTTTAGAGAAATGTATTTTTCAATTATATTCATGAATTCTGATATTTTTTTGGCTCTTGGTTAATTTATATTATGGTGATAATAAGTGCCCTTTTTAAATATTCCTAATTTATATGAGGGAAATTACACCTAAATGTAGTATTTATACCTTCATGTGTTCGTCAGAAACCAAGGGCCTGCTATAGGTGGGATTTGGGGGCCACTATCATAATCACTGGAGGCCCAAGAGGGTTTCTAATGGAATAAAGTCATGAAAGTGTTATATCAAAGCTTTTAGTTGGGAGTTAGGTTAGCGACTAGATTTAATGTTCAAAAGAAATTGTGCCACTTACTAGGTAAATATCTATGAGAGGTGAAAGCATCATTCATGAATGAATTTTTGTTTGAAATCAGTATTCTTCATGAAATTAAATGAATATGTTTAAATAAATTTTATTAAATAAATTCCATTTCACTAGGATTTTGATTTTGGTTTCTTATTTGAAAATATTCTAGTTGGTTATTGTCTGCATGCTAGTTATGTTTTCGAGTATCAAGAGGTTTCTCTAGTTTACCTGAGGAGGGTTTACCCGACTAAGGTAGATGAGGATTGTAGAAATACGCTATGTGAGTTCTATAATTAGGTGTTAGTGATATATAAAGGAGGAATATCTAATCTGAAGATGTATTACTAGATGTAGGATCTCAATATATCTTTCATTTTGATCTAAACATGGGCTGATTATAAGTTTCTTTAGGTCATTAATCATATGTAAATGGTAATATGATTCTGGTGGATTTAATATATTATGGAGTGGATGAAGTTATATGTTTTTTGAAATGATATTCATATGTAGTTTCATTCGATGTTATTATCTTTAGCAATGAGAGTGATAAATAGGTATAAGATGTTCTCTATTCAACTTAGGATTCTGACTGTGAGTTATCCTATGAACATCCTTAAGTACCATCTCCACTTCACCCCCAGATATATTTCATAATGTATAGTATAGAGCTCAACACTTGGAGGTGGTGCTATATCATGTGATTCTATATGTGACTATTCTATTTTTATTTCCTATATACATGGTGGCGTAAAAGGAAGTTGAGGTTATTAAGAGGATACATATTTAGATAGATTCTTATTAAGTGGGGCTCCATCAAGTTTCCTCAATGAAAAAACCAATTATTGAAATATTTTATGTGTCAGGGTAGTCAAGGTTTCGATCAAATAAGAGGTGGCCTCAATAGTTTTATTTATCCTATTTTAATGAGGATAGTAGTTTCCACGCACCTTTTTAGAGCGTTGTGCTATATTGTTTTTCCTGTTAAGTTTATATTAACCATAAGATCCAATCACTAATAATTTTTCAAGGTTATTATGTTATTATGGAAAGGTCTCTTATCAGCCATAGAAGAAGTAGTTTCTCAAGAAAATGTATCAATTGTAGGAGATGTATTTTTTTCTACTAAGGGGAGATGAAGCTATTTGGAGAAGACTCCATGACTTCACATTACCCTAGGGACATATTGTTGGGATGGCCATGTATGAGCTATTTATTAGTGTGGAAGAGGATCCATACATGAAAAACATTTTGTTATAGATGTTCCAAAATAACCAAATATCCTGTAAATTACAATTTTTATCTTATATCTTAGTTTATTCTGTATTTTATTCTATTCGATCAAAATTATTTTTTCCCCTTTCTTGGTCCATTGCATAAGACTCAAGGGATAAAGGCTTCTAGTGCACCTGGTGTTGACTACGCCATTTGGAGGTCGAGCGAGTCTACATGATGAGTGCTAGGGTTTTGAGATGATGATGGGGAAACATCAGAGTTCTGAGGATCTACTTCTACCTAATGTATAACTATATGATTTAAATATTGGTATTGAATTGTTATATTTTGGGAATTTATTTTTGGATTTATTTTAGATTTTTATAGTATTTTGTGATGAAGAGGTCTAATGAGTGGCATTCATTGGTGACTGGGATAATCAGATGGGTTATGGATTATTAGAGATGTTAATGTATTGGTTATCCCATTTTTCATTGGGGTTAGGGGTGGTGTAGCATGTAGAGTTTCATAGATTCCTGAAAGAGTTTCCAAGATCTTTCCCAAGGAGTTTGTGGATTTACCCTATTGATGTGATATCATGTATGAGAACCAATATCTTCTTGGTGCCTCTATGATTTTGATGTGACCATATCAAATAAAACATTTTGTGATGTATTAGTTTAATATTCAGATTTATGATATGATATAAAATCACTTTATTTGGAACCATTTGTTATAGTGGGGTTCTATAGTGTTCACCATGATGAAATATGATGTTATATGGTTGTGTCAAGACTACCAGAGGTTGAAACATGTGATAGTTAAGAACCATTACCATATTATATGGAATGATGATATGTTTGTTCTGTTTTATGATACTTATTAGTTTTAAGTTTTGTTTTTTGATATTTATATTTTTATATGATGGTGAATGAGGGTGATATCCAAAAGTATTTTTTTTAATGTATCTCTGGGAATGTTGAGTTTTTGGTTGTGTTTTTGGGTGACATAAACACCCCAAATATTTTCACAGCTCTTAGGAAATCCATATTTCATGAGTTCCTAGACTAGTTTTTTTTCATCTATATTGATGAAACCCTCATATATATGAGGTCATAGAATGAGTATGATGAGAACCCTAATGTTTTTTAGGAGTCCTTCGATTCCATTAGAATTATGGGAATATTCCCAAATGTAGGCTTTGGATACGAGAGGTGAACTTCCTTGGAGATTTAGTATCTCAGCAAGGGGTGGAAGTAGATCCATCAACGATTGAGGATCTGTTATCTCTAGATGCACACATAATATTAAAATGGTATATAATTTCCTTAGTCTTAGAGGATATTATCAGATGTTTTTTTTTCAAAATTCATTAATGTTGTGGACCTGTTGGCAGTCTCTACCCTGAAGAAAAATTATTTCTTTTGGATTGATAATATCCATTAATATTTTGAATTCATAAAGGATAGGTTTATTAGTGTTCTCATTCTACAACTTATAGGTGGGGTTGGAATGTTTTAGCTATTATTTAATGATTCCCATTTTGGTTTTAGGAGTGTATTAATGAATCAAAGAGTTGTGATATCATATAGATCTATTTAGTATATTCTCATCAGCAAAACAATTCCAACTATGATCTTGATTTAGTGGGAGTGATTTTTATTCTAACAATAGAGTTAAATTTTATCAATAGTAATATTTTAATGGTGTTTACAGAACAAAATATCATATGGTTTGTGTTCTATATATGAGATTTTAAATTGAGACAATGGGGGAGGTTATAGTTTCTCTTGGACTAAGATACTAAAATCTTTTACACCCCGTGGAGGTGAAACATAGTTCTAGATTTACTTAGTAGGAATTCATAAAGAAATATTGTTTGGAAATCTATAGATGTTTGGAGAGGGGTCTATAACTTTTTAAGAATTTTTCATGATGGATATGAGGCTGGTGGTAGTGGTTTCATGTTTCATATTATAGTTCCATCTATTTAATTCAATATGTAGAGGAGTTTCAGTGGGGAAAATCAGAGGTAGATGTGATGTTGGATTGATCCATCCATGATTCTTCATTAGAGGAATAGTTGAAGGATGAACCGTATCATATAATGATTTATGGGATGTTTTTTTTGTTTCACTAACTGTGAATGAGGAGCTTATCTAAGATTTGTATTTCTTATCAATGATAATACATCATAGTGCGACCAAGATGTATTATGTCTTGATTGTAATATTTTGAGATTTTAAAAGAACACTATGTTTAATAGTATAAATGAAAAAAATCAATCTTAAATGAACCATTGAATATTATTTTTATCTGACCATTAAAATACTACCATTGAATTAGATGTTATAAATAGTAGTAAATATATTATGTAATATATATATAAATTTAATTGTAAATAAAAATGTGTTACATCTTAAACTCCATTCAATTAATAGAAACCAAAACCGATTGGCCACATGACCTTAAGTTCACCTCCCTGTACATAAGAGGCTGCCAACTAGCACTGGAGATCAATGGTGTAATAGTGGCAAGACTATACCCTCATGATCTGAGTATAGCACAATGATAAAATTATATAAATCAATAGAAGAAGCATATTAAATAACTGACCCGCTGAAGAAAAAACATCCATAACATAAATAACCATGTAAAGTCATCCAAAAATGTCATATACAAATGATGATCATGGAATTCTATATAAAAGATAGGTAATGTATGGAAACATACAAACATCATGATAAATATATCAAAAGTATAAAAATAAAATAGAAACTATCCCTATATGGAATTATAACCCATATCCCGGTCCTGTGATCCCCTACGTCTATGTAACAATCAATCAAGAATTGTTAAGAAGGATCTTTCCCCTATCCCTTCGCAAAACCATGAGTTCTATTCAGGTACCAAACAATGACCTTAACAAGGTGTGATATAACATTAAGAATCCCACCACCAATAGTGTCTATAAAAATACTAGTGTCTTCATATAAGTTGAAGCAACGTGAATATATTATAGGTGTACACATGATAATAATTGAAGTAATACTATCTAGTCTATAAAATATCACTGTGATCAAGAAGATAAAATAATAAGGGTAATTTGTAAGCATATTAAGAAACATCAATGACCTATGATTTATAATCATGTATTAGGCCCACATGGGCTAGGGTATAAGCAGTATAAATTTCTAAGGAAACATAGTAAGATATGTAAAACAAGTAAGTAAGATCCATGGATTATAAATGACCAATGCATCCTAATAGGTTTGATCCAAGGTGTTTTAATGTCCAAGGAAACTGTGTAAGATGATTAAGCTGGATCCAAGGAGTAAAAGAGTGTAGGGTATCCTACTAAGTTGATTAAACTGGTTCCAATGATTAGAAATGTCTATAGAATCATTGAAAATAAAGTAAATAGAGTAATCTGATATAGAGAGTAGTAATATCCATTGAATCAACGCAAGATTATTAAATAGGATATCGGAAGTAAAAACTTCCAAGGCATCATATCATGTCTAGTAAGTCAGATCCAATGAGTTTGAATGTCTAGGACATCCATGTAGGTTGTCGGTGCGATAGCTTGAACCCCTCCATTATCATCATAATAAAATTACTCACCATTTAATAAAACATTTCATTAATAATTTCATTAATCATTTCACTAATCCCTTAAAAAAATATACATTCCAAGGGACCATCCATTTGATACCATTAATATATAAATAAAAAGGTGCTACAAGATGCTAATAACCTTTTAGGAATACACTTTATCACCATATCCAATTCTAGATAATGTAACGTGAACTCAAATCACCCCAAGGGTAGCATAATTAATGAATAAAGGTAGAACCAGACCTGTGGTAGGTTTAGGTTGAGGTGAAAAATCTCAAACCACATATAAGGGTTACATGACATGTATTAAATACGAAATTATCATTCAAATCAAGGTTTTCTTAATTTAGGAAGCATCTTCTAGAAATTACATCCATCACCACAATGAAAAAAACCTAGAGAGAACAAGATTTTAAGGGATAGAATTTAGAGAACCTACCTTATACCTGTATAAGAACACTTATCCAATCTAAGAATATTATTTGACTATGATTGGAGGAAAAAAGAATAATGGACAAGCACCATGAAAATATGGCATAAGACCCTACACCATAATAGCCATGCTAATAACAAGTAATTTAGTGAAATTGGAATAAGTGAAACAGAACTCACATGTGGCTATCCAATATGTTGAAAAACTTTTGAATAAGAATTTAGATAGAGCATATTGAAAAATACTACGTAGAATGCTTTATAAGATCATTATGTATGATGGGAAACTATCTGCTAAAACATATAAAGAAGGAGAGGTGATATATTTATATAAATAAAGGAATAATGTTTATTTCACCTTTTAAAAACTTGGTCAAATGATTTGGATTCATATTTGGAAAAACTATACACCAACTACATTCACAACTCTTCTACAATACACCCCTAACAATTTCATGGTGCTCGGTTAGACAAACCACGCACTAACCATGTATTTTTCCTATGCAAAAAGTCTATAGAAAATTCACAACCATCTGTCCAAGGTCAAATGTTTAGGAGAAAAAATTCACTATCTAATGTTCACTGATACATATCACACAATTTACTATAAATATAAAGACGAGTCTCTACAGGTTATTCTATGTATGATGCCCAGGTGTTTCCATGCTCCAAATAATATCTAAAAACCCTCATTTTCATTATAGACTCACTAGGAATTCAGATTAAGTGAAAGAAGGAATTAAAGTAAAAATAAAAAGGTTTCGTGCCTCATAGAGGAGTTGGGTTCATACAGTATCTTGACTTTAATAAATGAATCCACAAATTTCCCTTACAAGGGTAACAAATCATCAATAATGAAAAACATCATCCACTAGTCTTGTATGTCAGCCTCCCACTCCCATGTATCATCCTTTACATAGATACACTTTAATAACACCCGTACCAGAGGAACTGTCCATCCTTGAAGAAACTTCATTCCTTGATCAACAACACAAATTAGATGATCCTTAAAAGGACTCATAAACCTCCAACTCAACCCCACCAGGATTAAAAAAATGAGGTAGCTCAAAATGATATCTGTGAAATAATATATATGGAAGATGTCATGCATGTCCTAGTACATATAAGGTAACTGAAACTGATAGGATAATGACTAGACTCTCTCCAAAATCTCAAAGGGCCTAATGCAATGATGCAATAACTTCCCTTACTTTCCAATATTTATATTCCCTATACTATACCAAATCCATAAGAAAACAAGTCTCCCCACCATGAAATATAGTGTTCAACGATGATGAGTGACATATGACTTATATCTAGATTAATCTATAGACATCCTCTTCTTAGTGAGATAAACTTACTCTAATGTATCCTAAATGAGATGAGGACCTAGTATCACTACCACTCAAACCTCAAACCATCATACGAGTGGAGGGAATGACTTACCATATAGGTCCTCATAAGAAACAATATATACGTTAAAATGGAATCTTTTATTAAAATATAACTCAATGACATGTTATTATTTCTCCTAAGAAGCCCTGAAATCAAGGATGCATGCTTAGGGAATGTCCTCTAAAACCTTTGTCATATTCTCAGACTGACCATCACTATGTGGGGGATAATCAATACTCAAAAGTAAATGTGATACCAATTCTCTCTACAACACCTTCTAAAACTATGATGTGAGTCAAGCATCTATGACTAATACAATTGAACTTGGAACCCCATGGATGTGTATGATATCATTAATACAGATCCACCTGAGATCATCCAATCAAAAATTATCTTGAATAGGTTAGTAATGTGAGGAATTTCTCAACCTATCTATGCTATCCCATATGACATCACTACCCCAAGGTGATATAGGTAGTCTGATCACAAAATTCATGGTGACATAATTCCATTTCCCCTTAAAAATGGATAATGACTTTAAAAGATTTTCTTGCCGCTAGTGCTTTATCCCCACCTGCTGATAGGTGGAACACCTAGTAATAAACCTATATATCTCTCTTTTAAACCCCGATAACCAATATTAGATACATAAGTCATGATACATCTTTTTAAATATGGGGTGAATAAAACATATAGAGGAATGTTATTCTCACATTATCACCTCTTGAATGCCTATTAGAAACCAAACATGTTTTTGAAAATGAAAGATCTCATCCTCATCAATGACCTAACCAAGAGGCATGTCATCCCTTGCAAGTCTCTCCCATAAGGCCAAGTCCTCATATTATGATATTTGCTTCATCTCCATTCTCTCTAAAAGTGATGAGGTCACTAATAATGTTTCCAGTATAGTATATCCAGGTAGGTATTTAACCTCTATATGAATATTTGAAAATAGTGAAATGAGATACCACTCTCAACTGGCCTTCTGAACCATATGTTTCTGATTCCTAAAGACCAGTGCATCAATAACTACATTGTCCTTTCTAAGAATATAAGACAGTTCAAAGTCAAATTATTGTAGGTATTAAACCCAAACCCATTTCATAAAATTCAAGTAATTCTATGAAATGATTTACATGAATGTTTTTCTATTTTAATACACCATAAAAAACTCTTTCAATAATTAATTCCTCCAACAACACAAGTTATATAAAATAGCTAATTCGAGATCATGAATCAGGTAGTTCCTATCATGTGTCCTAAAATAATTAGACCTGTACACTAAAATGTTATCCTATTAGGTTATAACTACTCCTAGAACAACACATGATGCACCAAAATATATAATATAACTTCTATTAGGTTGAGAAAGAATTAATATCGATGATGAATTCGGTCTCCCTTCCAACTCTTAAAAGTTTGTCTCACAGAATTCAAACCATTATAACTTCACATGTTCATAGTTTAGATAGTAATAGGTGTTTTTAAGCATGTTAAGTATTGTATGAAGTTTCTTTATGACAATATAACCCCAACAAATTCTGTATATAGAAGAAATTATTAGGATGCTCCCAGGAAACTACAACTCTCTCCTTCTCTAAGTCAACCAAATCTTCTTTATCTAAGATAATATTTATTAGGAAGTGAATCTTATCCTTCAAAAAGTGGAACATTTAGAGAATATCATATAACATATTCTTTACTAGTGTGTCTAATATGATCTCAAGATTCCAGGTATAGTTTCATTTGGTGAGAGAATATACCAAGATGTCATCCATGAATACCACTACCAAAGAATCCAGATAATGAGGTAAAACCCGGTTCATCAGTTCCATGAAAATTAATGGTGAATTTTTGTGACCAAACAACATGAAAAAAATACTAATATAGACTAAAAATGATACAGAAATCTATCCAAGGTATTTCTGAAAGTTGAATATGAAGTACTTGATAAGTTGATTTCAGATCAATCTTTGAGAATACTCTATTTCTTCATAGCTGGTCATAGAGATTGTCTATATGTGGAAAAGGATAATGAAACATAACCATCAACTTGTTCAATTTCTATTAATCCACAAATAAACAAAGGGTTCCATCGACCTTATTGGAAAATGATAGGGAAGACCCATGGAGATATACTCTATCATACAAACCAAATTTCTTCCAAATACTCTATCTACCTCATAATCTCCTATAACTCAGTAGTATCCATCATGTTAGGTGTAATGGATACTGGTACAGATCCTAGTACAAGATTTATAGAAAACTCTACCTATCTCTTAAGAGGTAGTTCAGAAAAGGTTTCTCGGAAAATCTCATTGAGATAATCAACCATCAATGGAAAATCTACGTAATTCATCCTCTAATCATCCAAATAGAATCTTGAAATTTGGGTTGTAATCCCACATAGCTCATGATTATTGGGTCCATCTTGGCTCCCATGGACATACCATCAACCCTTGTGAATAAACACCGTGGACTATAGTGACATGATAGTCACCCTTCTATGATAAAAGTAATCCTAAGAATTATAGGTAACCAAACATTCCAGCTTGATAATGATGTCAAACCATGTAATCTTGAGGAAAAAGATATAACATATGAAGAGACACCCAACTGCCTTAAGGAGGAACTCCTTACACTGGCATGCACTATCTGGTCAAATCCCCAACAGAGTACCAAGTGCTATCACACCATAAGATAATTTTGCACCGAGCCCAAGACTCTTCCAAAGAAGAACATATAGGAATGGATGATATAAAAATAAATCAAAAAGTGAAGATCCTAACATATAGGCTTCCAAAAGAGTAGCTCTCATTGTAGATGGCCAGACCCTGTTCTTCTTAGGTATCGATTGTACTTTATACATATGGATTGATCCACAACCTTGTGATATAACCTGACTACCTACACAATTCCACTTTTTTGTCATTAAAAATATGGTGTTTAGATACCCCTACCCTAATCACCACCTCAGCCTGCTCAATTGGTCACACTCCATCTACCTTCCTACTAGGAAGCTGCTAATAGTGCTAGTGAATGTGGGGTTGGTGAATACCCTATATCCATGGATTCTATAGAAAAATCGCTAAAAACCAATATATATGTCCCATCCCACTATGATCCCGACACTCGTCTAGGTTTATATCACACTATATCCACATTCATTTATATCTTCCACAATGATGAAGGAAAAAATAAATACTAGCAATCATTAACTAGAGGGTATTCTCATCATGAGAAGTCTCAAAAAATATCTTCATACCACCTGACACTATACCATAAGGTTGAGAAACTGAACTACCCTAATCTTCTCCCACAACTTTTCTCAGGTTATACTCACTAAACAACACCTAATATAAAATTTTAGATATATTAATATGTCCAAAGACATTATCCTATGATCAAATTTCATAACAAAGACCATCCTAAAATCACCTAGATTTAAATAACTCATCACCTAAAAGAATAAATGAGAAAATACAGAGCTCTATAAAACAAACTAAATAATTAATGACTGATATTATAACCTGCTCTAAATGCATAAAATCTCAGGATCTATTGAACCTCAATGTTTTAGGATAAAAGTAATCATAGAAGGAAGTTTGAAAATCCATCAAGGTCATATCCCGAGGAAGACCTATTAGAGTAATAATATAACACCACAGCTTGGATGATTCCAAAAGTATAAAAGTAGTAAGCATCAATATACTATCAAGAGGGGTCTCAAGATGATCCAAAATCAATAACATGGACACTATACATTACTATCTGTATTCTATTATCTCCAAAAAAATGAGTGAATTCTATTGATAAAACTCACACATCAGCTGTTCCATAGTAGGGGAAGTTCACAGTTCTCCTTGAAATATCTGTATGAAATGTAGAGATCTTTCTTGAAGCCAGGCCTCAACACCCATATTTGTTATAATACATGGTGCTGCAAGAGGCACTATTGAAGGTTCTAAAGGTGGACTAGGGACCACCACCTCCAGAGCATGGTCATCACAACCCTCTTGGTTCAAAAGTAGAGGCTGTTATGGTAGAATATGTCTACAACTTCAAATCACAAACCTTATAAATGATTTGGTAACAACAAGATCACATATATAAAAATAGTAAAGAAACCAACCTTCCTATACACAAGTCACACCCATACACATACTCTTAAATCCAGGTGAATTTGACTTATATATAATAGGATAATATTTATACAATTCCTACTACCCACTACTAAGGTAAGGTCAGGGTTAATTTATCTACTACAAATCTATGGTCCTGGTATACATAGTGTAAATTTAAATTTAGAGGAAATAGTCCTTTAAATTTGAATTATAATCCCAATTAAATTCTAAAAATTTCATTTAAATTCATTATCATTTAAATAGAAATTAACTCATGTAGTTTAATTATACAAATCACCATTTCAAATTTATAATAGTTCATAAAACATATAAAATAATCAATGGAATCCATTTATTCCCAACCAGTTTTTTTAAGTCCCTACCTAAAATATTAGCACAATCTCATTGAAATGGAAATAAAGGCACCAAAACATGATGCATGAAATGCACGTGGTAATATAATTGTGTAATTTCATAAATCATAACACATAAATCCTAAAGTGCTTATAATGATGTACGATACAACACTTACTTACCATACCCGACCAAGGGTAAAAATTTATAATCATAAGGAACGTAAAACATCAAGTGCATCACCCAATGATGAAATCATTGGAACTGTAATTAAAATATTCCATAAAAACATGTTCCAACCTAAATAATTTGGATTTATATTATATGTGGTTTAGAAAATCCTAGGAACAACTCATTACCAACTTTCAAAAGAAATACTAATTTCTTATCTAATATTCACAAAACTGTAATGTTCTGACTTGGGAGCCACATTTCGATGCCTGATCTGGTTTTTTACATGAATTGAGTCTTACCTCCTCATATTTCTTAGGGTACTGACTAGTAGTGACGATATAATAAGTAATGTGGGTAGACTATATCCCCTTTATCAAAGTATAACAATAGAAGAAATAAATAACCTATAAAAAGATGATGATAAAAAATAACTAAAATAATACCATAATTAATAAAGACCAACATCACATGATAATCCCAAAAACATTTATAAATAACCATAAACTAAAATAATAGACATGAAATTCCATATATGTTTCAAATTTGAAACGCAAACACAAATTAATGACACTAAAAACCTAAAAGGGTTTCCAGACATCATGTACGGTTCACTCATGCATTCTATATCCCATATCCTAACTGATCGGTCTAAGATAGGTCTCCTACCCATATCTTATCCTACAAACATGAAGTATATTTGGGGATTGAGCAAGCATTCAGATTTGGGTGTGATTATAACTCTAAATTCCACCACTAAAAATGTTTTAAACAATATCTAGTCTATAATACTGTATGCACTTGTATAAATAATAAAGTAAAAATTAATAAGTTAACATGTTTTAAAAAAAATTATTGTTTATTTACCCAAATGAATCATAGGTTTCACAATGTTACTCGAATCAATAACACCTAATTCATCATGTGCCATATTATGAACCATCAACTATGTGATATAACATTTAATTCTGTCGGAAGAGCGGTGTCGTGGGTACCCTCAATTGATTAGTGTGATTTTGGGGTACTTAGGTGCAGTAGAGTGGCTGACCAAGGTCATCTTTTAAAGGAGGAAGCAAATTAAAACTAAATTTTAGAGGTATTATAAAAATAAAATAAAATAGAATAAAAAACTCATTGAAAGAATGGGGGTTGGTTATAGTTTATAAATCTATAAGAAGTTTTTTGGAAGAATATTGTATTTTTTTGTTTTTAGTTTTAAAATGAATTTCGATTAATATGACACAACAAGAAAATGTTTTTTTAGAAAATATTTAAAAGACTCAACAGATATAACTCTACCCCTTAAATAAATTATTTATTATTATCATTTAAATTAACATACACTTAATTATGATCCCTTATCTTGTTAACCCCCGAACCCTACATGAATTAACCTTACCACAAAGATGATGTGAATTAAACCCTAGGCTATCTTCAGAACATGTAATCGCAACACCATGCTTTGATTGATGTTCTAAGGATAGCTTATGGTCAGTGGTAAATTAAGGAACATATAAATTCTATAAATGAGGACTAATTTAGTTTAGGAATTATGTTTGAACTCTACAAATTAACCGCATTTCTTTTTGAATTACAGGTTAAGGTTGCACTCTCACAGTTCACACAATTCCAGAACTCGCGTGTTTTGTGTCAACTATAAAATTAATTTATTAGTTTAATTTAAAATAAAAATAAATAAATATATCATAATATGTGAATTAAAGTATATAATTTATTCAAAATAAAATAAAGAAGAAGGATAGAGGTCGATCGATTACTAAAAAGAACTACTCTTCCATGGGCGGTGTAGTCATCGTAGAAACGTTTTTCATGTGCAAAGGTTTAGAAAGGGTATAACCCAATAAAATTTCTAATATTAATTCAAGAATAATTATAAATAATAATAGAAGAATAAATTAAAAAAATAGAAGAAAAGATAAGAAATAAAAGAAGAACAAAAATGTTTATTATGAAAACACAAACATTACAACATGTGGAAAAAGAATAGGGCTTCGATGAAGGGATATTTGTTTCAAGAGATACCCTTATTTAAGTTTTGGATAATTGTAGTGGAATCTCTTCTCCTATTTCCTAAACTTCATAATTCACGTCCCAACCCCACCAAATGAGAAAAACACCAATTTATAGAGTATTGGGGAGGCTAGTTTCAATGTAGTTTAAAGTGTGAATTGGGAATATCGACCAAATATTTTATGTCAAATTTCACCGCCAATTTTACCACCAAAAATCATGCACCTACTATCCTTAATAAAGGATGATTTGCGATAATATGATTCATGTAGATCCTCTCAAAATTTGGGTCTGATCCAAGCACGAATGAAGAGGGTATGGCCTAAATACAGAACCCATGTCCATTCTACTGAGTCCATCCCACCATTGACTAAATGGACCATTTACTCCATTCAAATGCACTCTTTAGCTCTAGTGTCCTGAGTTAAAGTTGTAGAAAATTACGGTATTAACACTGTTACAAAATAATAAGTTCAAATAAGTCATATTAAAATATTTAAGTGCGAAATGCTACAGTGCATTTTAAAAGGGTAAAACTGGAATTTTAATCAAATTTTCAAATGAATGATCTAATCCAAAATATTTCATAAATGAAAATATTTATCACAATGTGAGGAAATAATGTAATTTATTATAAATAAAATATTCAACAAATTAGTGTTTTATCAACTCTCCCACACTTACCCTTTTGCACTCCTAGGCAAAAACTCATATCAAGTAAACATCATTATCAAATCAAAACCAATTTTAAAACAGATGCCCTTGAGATCAAAAAATTACACACCAAGAAACAAAAGATATCATTCCCCAATAAAAAAACAATTATTTCAAGTACTTAATATATATCATTCAATATATTTCCACTTTATTTATCCTCCCATTCACAAAACACTTACCCACTTGAATTTTCTCTTATTACACAAATGTCAATTTTTTTTGCAATTTTTTTCTCATCCAAACTCATACCTGGGTCACCATAGCCTTGATAAATTCCAACATCACTACCCGAGGTGAGTCAAGGACAGATGTTTATCATGAGGACTTTTTAGGGTTGTTCTGTGGCTCTTAGTTGGTAGGATTTAGATGTGAAAAATTATGAGGTTGAATGAGGAGGGCTTGACTCTTTTTGAAGAAAAATTGAATTAATATAATTTTCACTTAAATATGGTCTCCTCCTCAATCTACATCACATTGATTCATGTTCATAATCATGAAAAATAAATGAATGTTTACACCATTCAACATTTCAGCTGTAAAAATGTCAATCTTCTTGAACATGGTTTTCTTAAAATCTCTAGAAAGGCACATGTTTCCCTCTCTATTAGAAGCTCCAGAAAGGCACAACTTATTTTATCATGAAAGATCCAGAAAGGCACATCTTTCAATATAATGTTTTTATTCAGAAGAAAATACATCTCTTCAGAATTTAATTTTTTACCCAAAGTATCACAAAAAGTTGTATCACAATACAAGACAGCTACCCCCGCAGTTATGCTCAACTAGATTATGCAATTTTACTTCAAGAGTTGGTTGGATAGGGAAAATTGGATTGTAATGTGGATAACCTAACATGGAGTTCATGGATTCTAATGGATAAAAGGATTAAATGTTCAGGTTAGTCCATTATAAAAAAGGATTCTTTGAAATAGAGGCTTTAATACCAAACAAACGCCTTAATCATTTAAACATAAGTACCTCACACCCTCATGTTTTGACAGGAATAAATCAAATTCTGGTAAAATCAAGCATGGTTTGGTTGTCTAAAGAAGTGAGGTGAATGTAAAGAGTATGAAAATAATGGTTTAGAAGCCTCACAAGAATGTGATTTCAAATATAAAGACACTGACATGCGGCATGGGATTCAAAATTATGTGTACATTTCATGAAGTTACTTAATATTTTAACTTGAAACAAATTCATTTATGTATTCATTTAAGCTTAGTTTCAAGGGATAAATTGTTTCACTTATTGATTTGTATTTCAATATGGTTTTTGAGAATCATTTCAGCTCAAAAGTTTCAAAAACACACAGAAAATTTAAAAATAAACACACAAAATTTGAAACACACAATTTTTTTTGTTTTTTTTAAACAGGAAAACAATTGAAATTACTAAACTCAAAGGTTCCCTCCCCCATACTTAAAATGTTGAATTTCCCTAAATGTGAACCCATGAGACGATATATGCACATGAAATGTATAATTTTAAATTGTACACTGAATAAAAAAGTTAAAGGGTTAGGAACAGCCTGATGTGATCATGTGATTATGATGTCATGCAATGTGATAAAATACAATGAATCAGAAGGAATTCCCTCAATGTATCTCTTCAAACGTTTCCCATTAACTATAAAGCTCTTTTTTTTTCTCCTCTTGTGTGATCTCTAATGCACCATAAGGAAAAGCATTAGTCACAACATAAGGACCTAACCACCTGGAATGTAACTTAACAGGCATCAGCTTCAGTCATGAACTGTAGAGAAGGAATTTCTATCCAACATGAAACTCCTTTTGTTGGATAATTCTATCATGATATAATTTTGATTTTTTTGTAGAGCCTTGAGTTCTCATATGAAGACAATCTAATCTCCTCAAGCTCTTGAATTTGCAGCTTCCTTTGGATTCCATCTTGGGTTAAATACATGTTGCATTTTTTTATAGCCCAATGAGACCGATGCTCAACCTCCATGGGGAGATTACATGCTTTCCCAAAAAAAATCCGAAATGGGGACATACCAATGGGTTTCTTGTATGCTTTCCTATAAGCCCACAACGCATCATCAAAGCGCTTGCTCCAATCTTTCTTATTTGGCTGCACAATTTTCTCCAAAATTTGTTTCAACTCACGATTTGAAACCTCAGCCTGGCCATTTGTTTGGTGGTGGTATGGGGTCGATGTTTTGTGTTTTACCCCATACTTCCGAAGGAGGGAAGCCAAATTACAATTGCAGAAGTGTGTGCCTTGGTCACTGATGATGGCCTTTGGTACTCCAAACCTTCAAAAAATTTGCGCTTTGACAAAGTCCACAACAACATGGGAATCATCAGTCTTGGTGGCCTTAGCCTCCACCCATTTACTCACATAATAAAAAATAACCAAAATGTGCAAAAAACCAAAGGATCTTTGAAAAGGACCCATAAAATCGATGCCCCATACATCAAAAATCTCACTGAATAATATGGGTTGTTGGGGCATCTCATGTCTCCTTGAAATGTTCCCAGTGTGTTAGCAACGAGAGCATGATTTAAAAAACGCATGGGCATCATGGAATAAGCAAGGACAATATAATCTAGAGTCAAAAACTTTCCTAGCTGTCCGTTGGGGTCCAAAGTGTCCACCACAAACAAGTATATGAAAAAAAATGTAAAACAGACTCCAACTCATGATCAGGAACATGCCTCATAATAACTTGATCACTACACATGTGCTAGAGGTATTGATCATACCAAACATAATACCGAGACTCACTTTTTAATTTTTGGACTTGATGCTTCTTTAAATTGGCAGTGATTTCTGAGGCAACAAGGTAGTTAACTTAATCTTTATACCAAGGATGCGTACCTGAGATGGAATAAAGTTTCTCATCGGGGAAATTGTCCAGAAGTCGTACCTGGTCCAAGGTGTCATCCTCTAGTGTGTGAGTAAGCATACACATGTGGTCTGCCACCAATTTTTATGACCCCTTTTAGTCTTTTATCTCAATATAAAATTTCTGAAGAAGGAGCGTCCATCAGATTAGCCTTGGATTTGAATCTTTGTTCTTCAAGTGGAACCTCAGAGCTACATGGTCAGAAAAAACAACTACTTTAGAGCCCAATAAATATGAACAGAATTTATCCAAAGAAAATATTACAGCAAGAAACTCCTTTTACATGGTTGTGTAGTTTTATTGGGTTGAATCTAGAGTCCTCGATTCATAGGAGATCACATGTGAACGTCCCTCTACCGTCAAAGATAAGACAACTCCAACCGCAATGTTGGAGGCGTCACACATAAGCTCAAAATGAATCTCCCATCATGGAGGCTATATGATAGGTGGAGTGGTCATACACTTCTTTAGCTCATTAAAGGAAGTCCTGCCAGAATCATCAAACACAAAATCAGAATCCTTTTAATGTAATCATGATATAGGAAGCACAATCTTACTAAAATCTTTTATGAAGCACCGATAAAATCCAACATGCCCTAGGAAAGATCTAACATCACGCACACATTAAGGATAGGTTAAGGATGAAATAATGTATATCTTAGATCTATCAACCTCTATCTCATGTTTTGACACTACATGCCCTAAGACAATGTCATGCTTTACCATGAAATGGCACTTTTGAAAGTTTAGGAATAGATTCTTCTCAATACAACGATTCAACACCTTTCCAAAACTACTTAGAAATTCATTAAATAAAGACTCATACAATGTAAAATCATCCAAAAATACCTCCATGCAGGTCTTAATAAAATCATAAAAAATACTCACCATACATCTCTGGAAGGTACATGGGGCGTTTCCAAGTCCAAATGGCTTCCTTCGGTAGGAAAATGTGCCAAAGGGATAGGTGAATGTAGTCTTCTTCGGATCCTTCGGAGCTATAGAAATCGAAAAAAATCCAGAAAATCAATCCAAGAAACAATAGTGTGTATTCCCGTCTAGTCTCTGAAGCATCTGATCAATAAATGGGTGGGGGAAATGGTCATTGCGAGTGGAATGATTTAGTGTCCTATAATCAATACACACACACCAACTGTTTTGTACCCTCATTGGAAATAAGTCATCTTTCTCATTTTTTACAATAGTAACACCACTTTTCTTAGGCACAACCTGAATAGGACTTACCCACTGAGAATCTGAAATGGGATAGATTATAACTACCTTGAGCAATTTTTCAACCTCTTTTTTAACAACCTCCAGAAGGGTTGTATTGAATATCCTTTGTGGTTTCCTCAATGGTTTAGCCCCATCCTCCAAAAGAATCATATGCATGAAAATGGAGGGGATAATACCTGATATGTCAGCCAAGGTCCACCCAATTGCCCTAATGTTCTCCCTCAAATGATTAAAAAGTTTTTCTTCATGTTCAATAGGGAGATTGTTAGCAATGATAATAGGTAATTTGTCCCCACTCAACACGTATGAGTATTTGAGATTTGGTGGCAATGGCTTGAGTTCCATTGTAGGGGGGTGGTGTATGGATGGATACATTGAAGGAACTGAAATATGTGCGCAAATAGAATCAATATCATAATAGAAATCATCATAATAAGAGAATAAAGCATTAAATCCATCAGCATACTCATCATCCATGTCATAATTAGAGTTCACATGATCAAAATCAGAATATGATTCTATTTCAAAATAAAATCTTAGAGAGTCTTGTTCCTTAGAAACGAGTTTGGATGTTCCCTTAGAAATTAAATCAGAACCAATACTCATAATCTCAATAAGAATAGGACAATAAAATTCCACGGGGTTTTTACTTGGTGGTTTAAAATTGAAGATAAAAAAGGTAAAATGATCCTATGAGGGGTAATTCATGGAATCCAAAACATTAAATATGAAAACTTCACCCCCAAATTCCAGGGAAAGTGTACCCTCATTGACATTTATAATAGTTTTTGTAGTTTTGAGGAAGGGTCTACCTAAGATAATGGGGCCATGAGAACATACCTAATCATCCTCCATGTTAAGAATGTTGAAATCACTAGAAAGATCATACCTCTTACCCATAAAAGTACATCCTCAAGGACTCCTGTTGGATAATCCGTAGCTCTATTCACCAACTACACCACTAATCTCATTAGTTTTAGCTCACCTACATGTAAAAAGAGTATACAGAGTGATGAATCACATTTTTGGAATCTCCTAAATTACAAAGTGCATCAGAAAAGTGAAACTCACCTATGGTGCATGGGATGGTGAATGTACCTGAATCATTTCACTTTTTCGGCATTGCTAGAACCGGTGTAATGAGTTCTGAAACATTCCTTCCAAGATTGATTCTTTCATTTCCCTTGAGCCCTCTTCTATTTGTAAAAAGTTCTTTTAAGAATTTCGCATACCTTGGAATTTTATTAATTGCTTCAAGTAGAGTAATGTTGATCTCCACACGCTTGAATGTGTCCAAAACCGCCTTTTACATTTCTTTTTCATCCATTTTCATGGTTTGAACAACTCTGTTTGGAAAAGGAAGGGGTTTATGAGGAACATCATTAATCTTTCGCTTAACTGTATCATTCTCCTTGGGTTTCTCATCTGTTGATGTGGAATTGTGATTTTTTGGAGTTCAGGTGAATCCCAGTGGAATGGTAGGTGGAGAAGCATCAATTGTTTTCTTCCCACTTGTCAATGTGATGGGACTGACATTCCCCTTTGTATTTAGAGTGGTTTGGAAGGTATATTTCTAGAATTATTACTTACAAGTTCATGGAGGGTAGTGGAAATATAGCTCATTTGAGTCTTCAACTCCATCAACTCAGAACATTGACTCTTCATCTCATTTTGTTGATTAAGAACAATTTGTTTCAAAAGATCATAAGTATTAGAATCTAAATTTTGTGGTGGGGTTCCCTTGTTGTTGTCTTGCTGATGTTTGGTCTTCAGATCTTCTTTGGGGTTGTTGGAATCCCTGCTGGTAAGGCAGAGGCTGCTAGAAGTTTTGGTGATAGGGTGGCCTTTGTTACTATCCAGACCCATACCTCATGTTTGGTTGATCCTTCCACCATTGGTTGTATGTTGCAGAAAAGGAATCAAGATTATTTTGGGGATATGGTTGTTGCTGTTGATAAGGTCGCACAGGAAACACTACTGCACAATCTTCTATTTCTTGAACTTGGGGGCAACAATCAGTTGGATGGCTTGTCTCAGTACAAATTCCACAAGGCTTTGAAAGAGGGGGTTGGGATGTCTATTGTGCCAAATCAATCTGCCTCACAAGAGTAGTCAATTATTCTAACTTGGTATCAATCAAATGACTCTCAAGAGAAGAAGGACTTACCTGATGTACTCCTCTGACATGTGGTGTACCTCGATCACCAAATTGTTGGGAGTTTTGGGTCATTTTTTCGATCAACATGTGTGAATCTACTGGTGTCTTATCCACCAATTCACCTCCAGCCGCAACATCCACCATGCTTCTCTCTATATGTGTGAGTCCTTCAAAGAAGCACTGGATGAGTAGTTGCTCACTGATTTGGTGATGTGGGAAGCTTGCACACAACATCTAGAATCGCTCCCAACACCCATACATTGACTCCCCTTGTGCTTGATATATCCCATAGATCTTTTTAAGAATGAAATTGGTTCTTGATGTGGGAAAAAGTCTCTACATGAAAATACATTTCAAATCATTCCAACAAGTTACAACTTCAGGTTGTAAATAATAATCTAGTCTTTCAAAGCTCCATCATGTGAGAATGGTAATGATCTTAGTTTAATTTTATCTTCAGAAACATTTATTGTTTTTAAGGTTGAGAAAAACACATAAAATTCTTTAAGGTGTTTATTGGGATCCTCACTAGAGAGGCCATGAAATTTTGGAAGTAGGTGAAGTAATACAGATTTCAGTTCAAAGCCCGATTCAAGATTTGGATATGCAATTCAATTTGGTTGATAATTAATATTGGGTGCTGCCAATTCTCAAATGGTTCTGTTAAGTTCATTTCTAATATTTTCAGCCATTTGTTCTTGTTTTATGGTTTTATTTGAATTTTTTTCCAATTTCAATGTTATGATGTTGGAGTAATTATACAACTGGTTGAATGTTGAAACTTCTCATAGACTGAGAATGTCTGATTCATGCCCTAAGGCTACGTTTAATCTCAGGGTCAAGATATTAGAGATATTGGAGATTATTTCATGTCATAAATCAATGAAATATACAAATGATATAAAGAAAAGTGGACCATAATAAAAAGAATACAAGTTTGATATGGTTCGATAAAATTAAATAAAGAGATTAAGTGAAAAAAAACTTGAGAAAGAGGAGAAGAAAAGAATTAAATGAAAGAAAATAAATACCTATAATTGGTTGAATAAATTCCTTTCCTCCCTTGAAACAGTGCCAATTTGGAAGAGCGTTGTCTTGGGTGCCCTCAATTGTTTAGTGTGATTTTGGGGTACTTATGTGCAACAGAGTGGCTGACCAAGGTCGTCTCTCAAAGGAGTAAGTGAATTAAAACAACTTTTAGAGGTATTATAAAAAAAAATAAAAGAGAACAAAAACACTACATGAAAGGATGGGGGTTGTTTATAGTTTATAAATCTAGAAGAATTTTTCTGGAAGAAGATTTTTTTTTTGTTTTTAGTTTTAAAATGAATTTTGATTAAAATGACACAACAAGAAAATGTTTTTTAGATAATATTTAAAAGATAGAATCAATATTACTATGCCTATAAAATAAATTATTTATCATTATAATTTAAATTAATATCCACTTAATTATGATCCCTTTACTTGTTAACCCCCGAACCCAATGAGAATTAACCATACCACAAAGATGACGTGAATTAAACCCTAGGTTATCTTCGGAACATGTAATCACAACACCCTACTTTGATTGATTTTATAAGGATATGTTATGGTCACTGATAAATTAAGGCACATATCCATTCTGGAAATGAGGACTAATTGAGATTAGGGATTATGTTTGAACTCTACAAATTAATCCCATGTGGTTTTGAGTTACTGTTTAAGGCTGCGCTCTCACAGTTCTCACAATTCCCGACCACGTGTGTTTTGTGTTAACAATTTAATTTCTGGTTTAGTTTCATTTAAATTAAAAACTAAATTAATAGATCATTATATTTGAATTAAAGTAGCTCATTTATTAAAAATAAATTAATGAAAAAGGATAGAGGTCGAACGATTACTAAAAATAACTACTCTTCCTTGGGCAGTGTAGTCATCATATAAACGTTTTGCATGTGCAAAGATTTAGAAAGGGTAGAACCCAATCATGTTTATTCTCTTGATTCGATACCAATTAGGAAGATTAATAGATGAATAAATTTAAACAAAAAAGAAGAAAACAGAATAAATAAAAGAATAACATAGAAGTTTATTATGAAAACACAAACATTACAACATGAGGAAGAAGAATAGGGCTTCAAAGAAGGGATCCTTGCTTCAAGAGATACCCTTATTGAATTTCTTGGATAATTGGAGTGGAACCTCTTATCGTATGCCCTAAACTTCTTAATTCCTGTCCCAACCCCACAAAATGGGAAAACAAAAATTTACAGAGTGGTGGGGAGGCTGGGTTCAAAGTGGTTTCAAGTGTTAATGTGGAATCTTGGAAAAATATTTTATGCCAAATTGAACCGCCCATTTGACCACTAAAACGAAATAATAAGCTATACTTCCAGAATGATTATTTTCTTTAATATGAGTCATGTAGCTCCTCTCAAAATGTAGACCTAATCCAAGCACGTATGAAGATGTTATGGCTCAAATACAAAACCCATGTCCATTCTAACGAGTCCAACCCACCATTGACTTAATGGCCCATTTACTCCATCCAAATGCACTCTTTAGATCTAGTGTCGTGATTAAAAGATTTATAAAACGATGTTAAGAACACTGTTACAAAATATTAAGTTCAAATTAGTCATAATAAAATATTTAAGTGCAAAATACTACAGTGCATTTTAAAAAGTTAAAATTGATATTTTTATAAAATTTTCAAATGAATGATCTAATCCCAAATATTTCATAAATGAAAATATTTAGCACAATGTGAGGAAATCATGTCATTTATTATCAATAAAAAATTCACCATAATAGTGTTTTATTTTCCGTCATGGGTTTCCATTAATCATATAATTCCAATTTCAAAATCAAACAATGGGGCTTAGTGAAGTATTCTAGAACCCCTTTGGTATTTGGATTAGATGTCCTTATCCCATAAATAATTTATTACATAATATATATATATATTATATTTGGGGCCTAGAGAGGAATTCTAGAACTCTATGGGTATTTGGAGCAACAGTCCCTATCCCACAACTCAATCAAAAAAATGTCACATCTCATGGATCCACATTCTGAACCCATTTTTCAAAAATTTACCTAATTCATTATTTAACATATTTCATAAATTCATTTGTAAATGGTGTAAGATTTATAAAGCATCATTTTAATTATTTTATCATACCCTGTGGGTTGCCATCAATTTCATAATTGCATGTTGAACCAATTTTATAATCACATGGGAATAGAATTCAATTAATTTATTCTATTTAGAATGAAATTTACCAATGTGAAAATTAAATTAAATAAATACATAAAAAAATATAATAAAGATGATGTTATTTGAAAATTATACCACATACCTCAAGATCGTTGATGAACACTCAATAACAAGTAATCTCCAAATCAAAGTAGAATGATCAAAACAACAACGCTGTAGAACATATAGGATCAAAATCATAGATAAAGATCTTGATGAATAATATCCATTAAAACCTAGAACTAAATCATAACCAATGGAGGAAAAATATTATCTCTTTATTGGAAACTAGATTATTAAAATAGAGAAAAACAATCCGGGAATAAATTACTTACCAATGAGGAGATGATCCTTTAATTGGTTCTTTGATTTAGAAATAAAGGGGTTCATGGAGCATTGAAATCCTCCTGAGAGCTTCCAAATTCCAAGGAAAGTGTTTAGGGATAATTTGGGATTATTTTGGGTTGAAAATATGGGGGGGTTAAAGAATTTTGATAAAATTTTTAGGGGAATTAAAACCTGCGTGCACTTTTTTCTAGGCACATGCACATTGTTTTTCAAACCATGCTCCTTAACCATTCTCTTATACTGAGGAGTTTCATGGATTATCCAAGGCGGAATGTGGTTTTAAAAAATGTGATCCAACTATGTAACCACCATCGGTTTAATGTTACATGGTTTGAGGAGGAAGGTTGTATGGTTTGGAGAAATCATGTGATAATCGTGTTCCACCTCCTATCTCCAAAATAGTTCACAATGTTTCTTAAGGAAAGCCACATGGTTTTACTTAATCATCATCTAATCATGCATACCATTATGGGATTTAAAATTTATCCAATTTAACATGAAACAATTGAATGTAAAAAACGAACAAGGTACAATAAAAAATTGGTAAAATAATACCTTAAAATGTGCACGAGGTATCTCCAAAAGGTTGGTGAATCTCATCATCAAGCTTTACTCCCAGGTATTAGTAATATTCTGATGTAAAAATATCGTGCCACTGAGCCTGAATATATGCTTACCTCTCCCATGTTTCTTCTTGAACAAGTCTATGTTTCTACAATAATTAAACTATCTGCAGAATATTTCACCTCAAAACATTCTCAATGTGATCCATAACACGTTTTAGATTCTCCTTAAAGGACACATTAGTCTCAAGATCAACAACATCAACATCGATCACATGAGAATCATCAGGGTGGTACTACTGAGTATGTGACAATTTAAAAACATAGTTTATATCACTATACCTATATAGAAGATCCAATCTATATGAAATTGGTCCAATACTCTCCAAAATCTCAAATAGTCCAAAAAAACAACGGAGAATGAATTCAATGCCATTGAATCCTATGGTTACCCAATCTAATTGAGACTCGAAAGAACACATGATAACCTACTTTGACCTCATTGGATAATCATTGTTGATTAGTATATGACTTGTACCAACTCTGAGACATATCCATGAATTTTCAAATCAGATGGACCTACTCTGATGTATCCTGGATGAGACTAATTCTCAACAACTTGGACTCACCTACCACCACCAAACATAGAGTTGATTTGCATATCCGACTATAAAGTTCCACATATTTTGTAATCTAAATAGTGA
Source organism: Viscum album (assembly GCA_963277665.1). Classification (NCBI taxonomy): domain Eukaryota; kingdom Viridiplantae; phylum Streptophyta; class Magnoliopsida; order Santalales; family Viscaceae; genus Viscum; species Viscum album. Next base: position 942,749,539 of record OY728138.1, read on the forward strand.
CCAGATAAATATTTTTATAGGAGAACTCAATGAGTGGTAAGTGTTTCTCCCAAGACCCAACAAGTTCAAGGATGCACACCCATATCATATCCTCCAATACATATACTATACATTCATACTTCTCATATCTCTATGAGTGGAAAAATATACTCAGAATTACCGATATACCTGAAAAAATTCAAAGATCTTTCTAGAAACATAAAATTAAAGGTCAGTCAAAATATGTAACTATACTCAATGGAACCTCATGTAGATAGAATATCATCCGAACATACAAGTCTCCCAACTGATCCACTGTAAAAGTCACAAGGATATGTAAGAAATGGTCTAATTTCATCAATAGGTCCACAATCACCTAAATAACATCATTCTTCTAAGATGTTCTGGGAATACCTACCTTAAAGTCTATGAAAATTTCATTCTAATAAAATTATAGAATATGGAATGACTATAGTAAACCACTAGGTTTTTTATTTATGGCCTTCACATATTAATAGGTGTAACATAATTTCATAAACCCGGTAATTTTATTTTTCATTCCTAGCCCCTAATACTCTTGACATAGATCATGGTACATTTTGGTCAAACCAAGATGCACCACCCAATTTGAGTCATGAAACTCAGGCATATGCTCCACTCACATACAATTTGGTACAAAAACTTAGTTCTATACATAGATTATATCATTCTCATCTACAGTCCAATCTAATGGTGAATCCCCACCATCAAGGATTTCACATGAGGTTAAAAACTATGGATCCTCATACTATCTCTCACTGACCAGGGTTATAATTGTGAACTCTACTTATACTGGTATGATTTTCATTTACTCCTATCCCTCCCGAACGACAATATTTATCTCACCCCGTAAGATCGTCATCATCCACTTAGAAATGGGATCCTGAACTTCTAGAGTCCTTGTTTTCTATCTTAAATAATAAAAAATAATTTTTACGTTCATAGGTGTGTATGCTTGCTAAATGTCAAATGATTTCATATAATCAACCAATATCCACTGTTGGAGATTTAAATATCACTATGAAAAGATATATTTAAACTATTTTGATTGGAATATAAAGAAAACCTTTCTACCAATAGATAATTCCGCCAACACCTCATGGAATAATCCAACACCTCTAAATTTAGGTATTAGGTAGGGTAATTATATTCATGTTGCCTCAACTATGATGAACCATATGTAACAAATAGATCTCTTTGTATCAACACTACAACATGTTCAATCCCAAATGCATTAAAAACATGGTATAATCCTCACATGGATTGGGTAGGATCAAAATTTTTGTGGTTGTCAGATGATTATTCAACCCCTGCAAAGTGTATTAACATGCTTCAAATCATTAAAAATCAATCATTTTCATGGTCAATCATGAATGTGATTCCACAGAGAAGGAAAATTCATGGATATACATCATATACAAACCAATTAAACCTAGAAATAAATGGATTTTATAAACATTCCTAGGACACTTATAAGAAACAACTACCTACACCTTCTTTGGGTCTGCTGATACAGCTTACTCTGAGATGATTTTCTTCCAGAAATGTACCATATCAATCCGAAATTTAATCATAGACAGATTGGGCTATAGAAGATGCTCTCTTAGAACGAAATAACATTATAAGAAAATTACATCACTAGATGTGGAATATCATTTATCTATAACAACAAAAATCAAGAAAATCAATCCCACCCTAGGAACCTGGGTTTCCTCCAACACATGAGATAAATAATCCCATGCATGAGATCATGAGAAATTCTTAACTCGTCCTAGAATCTTGTATACCATTACCAAATATTAATACAATAGAAAAGTAGTGAAAACCCCCGTTTAAACCACTTTGTAATTTCCAGACCTGGGTTCCACATGTCGGTGCCTCAAGACAATTTGTTACATGACCTTAGGTTCACCGGCCAGTATACCAAAGGTCGACTACTAGTAGTGAAGTTCCAATATGTAATATGGGGAGACTATACCCGGTTTATCAAATAAGCACAAAAAAATAAAAATAAATAACTCATATCTAACGATGTTAAACAGAAACCACAATAATACTATAACAAATAAATAATAACGTCACATGATAATCCCAAAAACATGGAAAGATGAACATAAACTAAAATAGTATAATTTTCATGACATATAAGTTTCAAGTGTCAAATATAAACCAAAATTAAAGAAACTGAAATCTCCCAATAGGGCATTGAAATCAATTATATTTATCTCTTCCATTCTCTATCTGATATTCCAAATAATCCATCTAACATAGTGCTCTTTCCCTTATCTATCTATTAAACATGAAGTATTTTCATATACCGATTAGATAGCCTGAGTAGGGTGTGAGTAAAACTTAGTAGGATATCAACAATGAATCCTAAAAAATTATCCTGTCTATAAAAATGCATGAAGTTATATACATAATAAATTTAAAATGAATAAGTAAACATTTTTCTTATTAAATTACTCTTTAATTAACCGTATAAATCCTTGGGTTCACTATGGAAGCTGAATTAGTAATACCTACTTCGGTCTGTGCGGATATATTAACCATCCACCAAGGTGAATCATATTTTATTGCAAAATGGTTTTCCATTAATAATTTAATTCCAAATTTTCATTCAAATAATGGGTGCCTAGAGGACCAGTTTGGCCCTCCATGGGTATTTATAGTAGTAGTCTCAGTCCCACAACTCAACTATAAAGTGACAATCATATATATAATGGGGCCCTAGAGTGGTCTTCCTTCACCCCATGGGTATTTGGAGTAGTAATCCCCATCCCAAAAATCATTTACAAGAAATTCACATCTCATCATTCTATATTCCCTAGCCATTTATCAACAATTTAAATAATTATTTATTGAACACAATTCATAATTCCATTTATCAACCATGAAATATTTTTCAATAATCATTTAAATCATATCAATACACCCCCTGGGTTACCAATAATTTTATAATTCTTTATTGAAGGAATTTTATAATCACATGGGAAAATCAGTTAATTAATTAGTTCAAATTTGAATGAAATTTTCCAATGCGGTAATTACAATTTCATAACAATATACCAAAAAATATAATTAGAACTATGATATTTGAAAAGTAGAACATCTTCCTTAAGAATATTGATGAATAATCACAGACCTATAATACCAAATTCTATGTAGAATGATAGAAATAATAACGACATAGATGATATAGGACAAAAACATAGGATAAATATTTTAATGAATAGTATACGTTAAAATATAGGACCCAACCATCTCTAATGTAGGAAAAATCATCCCTCCTCATTGGAAAAAAGAGATGGGAATGAGAGAAAACCAATTGAGGAAGAAAATAAATTTCAATGAGGAGAAAATACTTCAACATAATGTTCAATTTATCAAGAATTGGATTTGAGGAGAATTGGAATCATTCTTGGAGTTTCCATATTTGATGTAAATTGTTTAGAGCCATGTCAAGGAAATTTGAGGATAAAAATGGGTGGTTCAAGATATTTTAATAAAATTTCAGGGGAATTAAAAGCTATGTATGCATTATTCTAGGAGGAGGCCCACATTTTTTAACCATGCAACTTATCCATGAACCTCTATATAAGTGTAACACAATTCTACCTATGTGGCACATAGTTGGACAAACCTTGCACCAAATGTGAAAACCCCCTTTATTTGAGGGTGAACTTTTTGTAGAGGGAGTTTTAATTGTTTTTCCAAACCATAAACCAATCATACACCACCTACTATCTATCCAAAATAGGGTGCTCAATTTCATTGAGTAAACTTCATGGTTTTTCCTAACCATGCTCTAACTGTGAACAACCCCATGGGCCTCGAAATTTCTCCAATTTAACCCAAAAAACCAAAGTAAAAAACCCAACCTAGGTATAACCAAAACAAGTATATAATTGTACCTGAAAATATGAATGAGGCATATCTTTTAATTTTAGGATATTACACAAAAGGCAAGACAAAATAAAATAGACTACTTTAATAACACTTTGTGACATTCTGGTCCCTATTCACTCAATAATAACCGAAATTGGTTGGCTAAATGGCCTCAAGTGGCCCTCCCCATACATAAGAGGCTAATGAATATTATTGAGGGTCCATGGTGGAATAATGGGGAGACTATATCCTCATGATCATAGTGTAGCACATTTTTTGAATCATATAAATTAATAGCAGAAGAATATGAAAGAACATAGATGTTAGGAAAAAACATTCCTCATAAAAATAACAAATTTATATCATCCAAAAGTGTGATATAATAATTTTGATCATGGAATTATATATAAATTATAGGTAATACATATAAATATGCATCTAGTATGATACATGTATCAAATGTACAAAAAAAATAAAAATAAACTATCCCTAGATAACATCTTGGTCTATATCCTAGTGATATGCTCCCTACTCCAATGCAAAAATAACTCATGAATTAGAAAGGGGGTTTTTCCCCTATCCTTGCCTGCATCCATGAATTATTTTCCCATACCCAATGGTGGCCCAAATTGGAAATGAGATAACACTCAATAGGCCACCACAAACTGTGTGTATAATAGGTCCATTTTGTGCATATTAGCTAAAACTAAATGAAAATTTAAAAGTAGTACAATTGATAATAATAAAAGGGATACTATATAGTCTATAAAATCTCATGGTGACTATGAAACTAAATTTTAAGGTCTACCTATAAGCATGTAATGCAACATCAAAGGACTGCACTGTGGAATCAAGTTTCAGGCCACCACTGGCCATAGTCCAAGGAGTAGAAATGTCCAAGGAAACCAAGTAATATATGTTGAAAAAGTAAAAATATACAGGTTGTAAAACTGTTAATGGAATCCTAATGGGTTGGATCCTAGAAGTATAAATGTAAAAGGAAACCAATTAATATGATTAAATGAAATATAAAGAGTATAAATGTCCATGACATCTAAATAATATGACTAAACTAGATCCATGGAGTAGAAATGTCAAAGTAATTATAAAAAATATTGTAAATTAAGTAATGAGATCAAAGGAGTATAAATTTACATGAATTTAATGTAATAAAAATAAAAGGTTCCAAAGAGTATAATTGTCTATGGAATCTTAGCATGTCATGTAAATTAGATCAAAGGGTATAAATGTCAATGTTATCCAAGTAGGACATCGATGCCATACAATAAACCCCTCTATTATCCTCAGAACCTAATTACTCACTATTTCATAAACCATTTCATTTATCATATCACTAATCCCTTAAAAATCATATAAAATCTAAGGTACTATCTATTTGATACCTTTCATATACAAATTAAAAGGTGATATAAGGTTCTTACAATCTTTAAATAATTCACTTCATTACCATATAAAATTATAAATAATGTAACACAAGATCTAATCACCCGAAGGGTGGCATAATCATAGTGAAAATGTAAAACCCACCACTTAGGCATTTCATGTTGAACTAGAAAACCTCCTACATTATAGAAGTGTTCCACAACATTTCTTATGTACTAATTTATCATTTAACTAGAGGTTAAATTAATTTAGGAATCATCAAATGGAATGTCTAACATGTGACAAAACAATAACAGGCTATAAGAAACAATAATGTTAGGTAAAAGAGATAAAACACATACCTTAAAACCATAGAATAAAACTTTCTAGGATTTGGTCTGATTATAACTATATTGGAAGAAATAATAAGAATAGGTGTGAGCCCAAAAAATAGGTGATAAGAGCCTGACCCAAAATATCATTTCAAATAGAAATGAAAATAGAGAAAGGAGGCTAAAGAATGCAGAATATATCGATTCCTATCTAAAAATATGAATGACTCTCAAATAAAACATCAGATGGAGCATCAGGATCAAAGCATAGGTGGAAGGCCTAGGGAGATCCCAATTGAGGAGGAGAATCAATATAATAAAGAATAGAAATTATGAAGAGATATGGATTTAAATAAATAAGGGAATTTTTTTTATTTCCCCATAAAAACCCAGTCACATGGTTTGACCACATGGTTGGACAAAATGTGATGCAACATTCTTTAAAGGTTTGCCTCAATCCTCCTATCACATGTTCATGGTGCATGTTTATACAAACCATTCAATAAACAACCATTTTACCTATGTTAAAAACATAAAACAAATTCATCGGCACGTTTCATGGGTCACATGGTCATGGAAAACTATGTTCTACCATATATGCATTCAGACACCCCACAAAGTTTACTCTAAACATACAGACTAGACTTCATGGTGTCTACTAACCAAGAAGCCCGATAGTTTCCAAAAAATATGGGTTTTAGGATATAAAAAATCCACAAACACCCTCATATCCTCAATGGACACAAGAGGCATTTATTTCAAGTCAAAATCATGGAAATAAAACAGAAATAAAATGATTCAAGATGTTTTCTTACGATTTTTTAAAGGTTTGGGCCAAAGCCTCAATTTATTGTTAAAGAAAATACATCTTTATGCTGGGTAGAGGGAGACCCATTACATAGCCCAAAGGTCCTAGGCCATGTGGCCTGAATACAAGGCTTGAAATCCCATTTTTTTGAACAAATTGATTTTTCTGGGAATAGTGATAAATAATGATTTTGTAAAAGATTCATTTATTTCAACTAAATAAATAAATTTCCATTATTATTCGAAATTCATATCAAACTAAAATAAATATTATTTATTTATATATAATCATTTTATTTACAATTGAATAATAATTATACATTATTTTGGTATAAGTTCTTTTGTATGCTTAATATAGAATTTTTATAAAATAAACTATTTTTCATTATTTTTGGGGTTTTTATATAAAATTAAATTAAGCAACCTATAAAAATTTAATATTATAAAAATGGATTACATATTTTGAATTAGGATGTCTTGGTTTGGTTAATAGGTCTCTTATATTTTTTATCATCACGAATAGTCACCATTATGAATTTTGGTTACCATGGTAATGGTGAAATGAACTAATTAGGATTAAAAACATATTTAAAAGTCTTAATATTCATTAAAAACCTAAATTAATTTCATTATACTGTTATATTTTGTCCATAACCATCCAAACATCAAATAAATGACATTTGGTGTCCATTTTTCATGGATTTTGACTTTATAATATTTTAATTATAAAAATTCAAAAATCACACTCATTTAAATTTAATATATTCTATTTTTTATCATAATGATAAATTGATGATAATTTATTTTCTACATGATTATTTTAGATATGATTAATTTTTTTTATCATAGTAAAATATTATTATTTTATGGTGATGAAATAATTACTTTAATGGCTTACAAAACGTCAATGTAGTGCTTGTTCCAGAAGTAGAAATATAATTTAAATTATATTGAAAAATATAAAAGAAATATTTATTGGGTTGTATATATTATCCATAAAATAATATATATATATATATATATATATATATAATTTATGATTTTAATTGATTATATTCTAATTCCATTGTTGTCATGTGGTTTTAAAAGTCAAAATAAATGAATAGTTATAAAAAATTACAATATATTATAATAAATTATATTTTATTAAATGTTTGAAAAATAATGAAAATATTATATTTGTACATGTTAATGGGATATGGTTTAAAATATGATCCATGATCTACTTATGGGTCATTTTCATTCTATAGTAACTTTCTTGATTGTTAAATAGTAAAAAACAATGTTATTATGGTAATTGTCTAAAAGGTTAACGAGGGGGTAAAGGAGAAGAAATATATGTGGAAAACCCTAATATATTATATATTTTATTAAAATTTATTATTTAAACTCATAATCATTTTACATTTGAATTATATCAATTTTTATCCATTAGTTCATGAAAATTAATTTATTATAATTAAATAATAAACGAAATTCCAAGGATTCCCCATCCCTCTGTTATATAAGTACATCCCCTTATCCCCTCCACTCCACATTTACAAAATTACTTCCCAAATAACTTCAAGGAATATATTCCCTTATCCTAGATTTACTATAATAAAAAAATACCAACTTAGATGGCTTTAGGGGTAAGGAAAATGAGGTTTCCCGAAGAAGAGGTATAACATTTAACCAAATATTTTAGTTTTATTTCTTAGTCTAACTAGAAATATTATTTAACCATTATAAAATAATAAAAAATTATATTCCACATAATTATATTAAATTATGTTAATTTCATTTTCTATGTCCTTCGGTACCATCAAATGGGAAATGAAACCATCATTCCTATGTACGATAGACTGATGCCTCATAATATAGATGTAATTAATTTTCCATAACCACAAATAAAGGTGGATTATAAATATTTTTTTAATTTATATATTATATTATTTAAGTAATTTTTATTATTTTAGGAAAACATATCATATATTTTCTTACATTTCTTTTTGTTGAAAAATGATAATGTCGTTTGTGCGTACTTGGGGATTATCACTTACACTAGGCGATGTAATTTTTTTTCATAACCAAATCACATTGATAGTATATATAAGTTATTTAAATATTTAGTATGATATTTATGATATAAAATTAATTTTTTAAATATAAAATAATACATACCTTCTTTCCATCGCCCTCGTTGAAAAATGAAAATATTACTCATACATACATATAGCTTACCATATCTATTATCGTAATATAGTTCCAATTTCATAACCAAATTTCATAGATTTTTTTAAATGTTAAATTGAATTTAGAAAATGACAATCATTTCATTATTCTTATTCTATATATTATGGAACAAACACTCCATACTATACTGTCAAAACCCAAACGTCTTTTTGCAACTACGAATAGAATATCCACAAAACTCACTATGTGTATTTAACCAAATATTACATTAAATATACCATTGTGATAAATGAAAAAAGTTGTTTAATTATAATGTAATAAAACTATAAATGTTTTATAAATAATTAAACAACTGATATTTTTTTTATATATGTGTTAAAGGACATACATGACAAGTTTGGACTTGAGGTAGAGGATTTCGTCTTAATTTACCTTCACTAAGAAATATTTTATAATTATACAACAATTTTTTTTATATGGTGTATACATTACCCATTTTAAATTTTATATCATTAATCATTCATACTTAATGAAACTTTATTTGTAAATTCAAATCCTATCTTCCAATGGAATTTTACTTAAAAGTTTCCAAGTGGTAAGGATAACCAAATTTCCATTCATTTGTTTGTAATTATTCTTCATTGAATATTTTATGCCATGATTATTTTGGAATTGATAAATTTAATCATTTAATTGTTTATTTTATTTTTTTGATTTACATTTGTGCACATAATCACTTTAAGTATTATTTATCAATTCAAATATTACAATCTTTGCATGGGGTTTCTTCATCTCAGTGTCATTTTCTTTAGAGGTGATTCAGGTCATACACCATGATTTTATTGTATAGTGTTCTAATTTCCTCATAAATGAATTTTTACATATTTATTAATAAAATTCATTTTATTTATTGATCCATATAATATACCTTCTTTCAATTAATTTATATATCAAAAGATATCAATGCTTTAATGGAGTTATATTAAAATATCATTTATTTTTGGAATTTTTTATGTTCGATGTTTTTTGTTGGAAATTAAATGAAATTATTTTCATAAACAACACATATTTTATTCCATAAAGTTATAAATTTGATTTATATGTTAATTTTCCATGTCATCCTTTATTGATTAAAGAAACATAAATAAATTTAATTGTAAGTAATACAGATCTTCTATATTCTTTTAGATCATGAATCTTTTTCTTCCATATTAATGTTTTATAATATTATTTTAAGAATGTTATTTTATCAAAAATAATTATTTCTAAAGGTCCATCTATATGATATTTTACCCTATTAAAAAATCTTTTAAAATGAAGTTTATTTACATTTTTCACATTGATCGATTTTGAATAAATTTAAAAATGTTTATAAAGAATGTCTAATTTTAAAATCACTGACATGAATTTTTTAATGCTATCAAGAATTCAATTATCTTTGAGGATCACCTTATATGTTTCGATGGTTATTTTCAATGAAAATAATTTTTGTAATAAATTTTTGATTTTTTGTTTCTAAAAGATATATTTCATCTTGAAAGGGTATTTTTATCAAGAATTTTTTAATGATATTTTTATTTTGTTAATTTTATTAAAACCAATATCCATTGTAAAAAAATGACACTAATAATTGTTTAGTATAATATTACTCATGCACCAATTCATTTTTGAATTTTTTTGATTATTTTCAAGGTTGGTGCCCATGAAGGATTTTATGAAGAGGTGGTTGATGTTATTAATATTTTCATAATTTATTATATACTCTATTTTCTGATTTAATATGAAATGTGCAAAATTTTTGTGAAATATTAATGTTTAAATATTAAATATAAATTTATAGCACTATTTAAATTCATCAAGATTCAAGTCAATTTAGTGTTTTAATAATACCTCTCACCCTACTTATCCAGATTTTATGATTCGTGTTTGTTAGGATTACTTATTCAAATTAAAACAAATAATTAGAAGAAACCTTTGGCTAAATCGTCCATTTAGAGGGTCATATGGCCCAAAAAAAGAAAACGCAAAGAATCTGTGATGAAACTGGACCAACCATGATGATTGAGTTATTGATCTAAATCCCAAGGCCCAATATTTATGGAACTCCACCATATGTTATTGATTATCCAAAATAATAATGGATAAAATTTGGAATGTCCAACTATAAAAAAAATGGGCCCAACTAATTTTTTGAAATCCATCCCACCAGTCTGGCTAGGAATTAAAATCCAGACACTATTCATGACATTTCTCATGATCAATCAACCAATAAAGATGGCATTTTTCAATGTTAAAGATAATATATTTCTGGAAAACTTGATATAAGAAACAATATTTATTTGAGGGTATCTTTGTGTTAAAAAAGTCATTCACATTTTTACATTATAAAATGTCTGGATTAAAATGGACAGATTACAATTGTTTACTCCTACCACCATAACTTGTGTTCCAAAAGTCCAAATATCTCTAAATGTTGAGAGTAATTGGAAAAAATTATTATCTAAATTGTTTAAAAAAAATAAATCTCTATATTTATCTGTCTAAATGGGAAAACTGGTGAGACAAGTGGAGGGGCAGATTTGGAATGAAAACAGTCCAACTCCAAGGGATATAAATATATCCCCCTCTTTTCCTTCAAAAGAGTTGTAATTTCAGAACATTGGATCATATATTGGCATGAAAAAATACTTTTAAAAGGTTTGTGAGGACTTTCCATACTCATGTTTTCACTTGAGAGACCTTTCCTCATCTCTTTGTTTTCATTTACTTTGGTGTTCTTCATTGTTGTAATCTGGTATGTTTTTTTGAAATTATATTTTAATTAATGTTTCCTCTTAAATATATTTTATTATCATCCAACTTTTATAGTTTAATATTAATGTTAATAATTTTTTTTAAATCAATTAAAAACCCATCCCCATATTTTTCTCCCATTCAATCGAGAGTGTTTTTTTAAATTCTCTTCCACAATCGTGTGTGTGTTTAACGCACTACTATTTTATTATCCTATACTTTTCTATCTATTTAAAATTTATCAAATTAAACATTTTAACTATATTAATAATCATTTCAATGGATGAGTAAATCTACCATTGGGGTGAGTTATAATATGGGGATATTAAGTGATTGAGAGCTTTTGCTCGACGAGTATTCTTTGAGTTAATATTATACATGTTGATCTTTATATGTAATGTACTAATGACTTTTTTGGTTAATATTTGATTTACATGGATTATGGGGACCACAAATACACTACCATAAACAATTAATGGCAATTATTAGAACCCTATGTTAATTTATGACTTGGATTAAATCTTTAATACTTGGGAATTCCTATCAAAGTCATATTATGAAGTGGATATTAATTTATTGCAATATAAAGAAAAGATCAAGGATTACATATGCTTAAATTCCCAATAATATACTCCTCCAAATATTTATCATTTTTTTAAATCAAACATCATCCATAAATTATTTCATAAGCTTTACAACCCCCAATCAAAATACAATCAACTAAAAACAACCGACTATTAAATAGTATCATCACGGAGGATTAGGCTCGAGTTCTTCTTTACAAATTAGTAGAGCACTGAAACCTTGAACAGTCGATAGGTGACAATCATATATTATTTCAAATGGTGTAGTTTTCGGGGATGGTTTATTAAATAGTCATTCATTTTTGTTGTTGTAAAAAACAAAAAAAATTAAAAAATATTGAAAAAAAACACAAAGAAAAACCCTCCTTCTCAAACAAAACATAAATGAAAACAAAACACAAAGAAAAACCCATCTTCCAATTTCTTCCAAAATCTCTATAAATGCCCCATATCCTCCCAAACAATACCTCAGATTTGTTTGGCCCTGAAATTGATAAAAATATTCCCCAACATAGGTGGAATATAATAGATAATCAAATCGTTCATGAAACTATCCTAGTCCAACCAATTTAATTAGATATATCAAATCCTAGGGAACAAAAACTTAAAATACTTGCTTCCCCAGATATAAATTACCAACATCTTGGTATTCAATATCCAAACATGGGGTCTAAATTCAAACTCAAATTGGTTTTTATTCATCTTCTCCCTCATTTCCACGGGCTAGCTGGTGAGGATCCACATCTCCACCTTAAAGAGTTCCAAGTTGTGTGCTCTACCATGAAGCCTCAATGAGTTTTTGAGGAACAAATCAATCTCCAAGCATTCACTTTCTCCTTACCTGACACTGCTATGTCATGAATTTACTACCTCCCTCCTGGTTCCATAACCACATGGAATGACATAAATTGACTCTTTTTAGAGAAATTCATTCATGTTCTTTTACTGATTCTATCTGAAAAGAAATAATGGGTATTAGTCAATTTTCAAATGAATCACTCCATGAGTACTGGGAGTGGTTTGAAAACCTTGTTGCAACTTACCCACACTACCAAATACATGACCAACTCTTGATCCAATACTTCTATGAGGGGTTATTGTTTATGGAGATAACTCTCATTGATGCTGCAAGTGGTTGTGCTCTTGTTGATAAAATTCCCACAGCTGCAAGAGATCTCATAAAAAACATGGTTGAAAACACACAAAAATTCCATACTCGAGCACATGTCTATGTAAAACTATGGTTGGAAGTCAGGATCTAAGTATCACTAGAAGGGGGAGGAGGTGAATCAATGATATCTTTTTATTTTTATGATTCCTTCTTTTTGAAACAACCTTCACCTCCTATTAAAGAGTTTCTTCCCTACTGAACACACCCAACCATAGGAACACATGATTTACAAGGTTCACAACTCAACAAGAGTAGCTACGTCCTGGGTATGGTACAATAATAATCCAGTACAACACAATCCACTATAAAACAAGTGTATGTTGTGGAATTCAATGAGTAGGATATACCCTTACACTCATGTTGCACTAGGAAATCAATCTTCAAGTGTGTGTGCACCCTCTTATCACAAATAGGTAATTACAGTATTTCAGTGATTCTTTACAATTAAACAGGTGTATTCTCTGAAGTACAAATCTTCATATTCTTACCCAGAAGCCGGTAAGACCTATATTATGCACAATCAAATATTTGTGAAGAACCCAAATCTTTCATGCACCCATTTAGGTTTCTTGCATACAACTTTTATACTGTGCAGGGAAAAGTTGACTTTTGTCGTGAAACACCTCTTTCATGCAACTTCAATATTGCGTGCAACCCTCTTCTTGCGCGCAAATTCTCTTTCTTGATCATAACTCTATTTCTTTCATTCACTCGCATTTACTTAAAATTATTTCATGCCTCAAAGCTCGGGATTTCTCTAAGTGTCGAGTTTCTTATATGTTAGGGGGTCACATCTTATTTATAGACCTCTTTGACCCTTGCGCACAAAAACCCTAATGTATCATGCAAGATCCTAATGTGTAACACAAAACCCCATTTGACGTCACATTTGGATTTATGTATCTTTTGAACCAACATCATATTTCGTTCACATCTTTGAATCTTTCTCTCAATTCATGGATTTTCCATTTTTTGATGTTTAGACCTTGAATCATGCCTTGTGCGCAAGATTCCAAACTCCCTTCAATCTTGCGCTAAAAACCCAATCTTTCACGCAAGCCTCTCCTTTTCCAGATTTTGATGTTTGGATCAACACACTCCACTTGCACATAATATAACAATCCATTTTCAAACTTTCGCGCATCATCCTTTTCCAAAATCACATTTCTCCATCTCCCGATTTTTAGGCCCAAAAATTTGGAAAACACTGGGAAACAACGCCACCTTAAAATCTGTTTCGGCAAGAAAACCAATGCTACTTCCTTATCATATGGCTATTCAAATTACAACTACTTTAATCTTGAACCACATCTACCATGTTATATATTCTTCGATTGAACACCTTTATCATCGTCATATTTTCAATAGGAAGTACTGAAACTTCCGTATCTTCCAACATCATCATTCCTTCCAATAAAAACTATAAATGACAAGCATCATCATTTCCCACCTTTTCTTCCATAAGGATTGCATCAAAGTTCTCGTAACTTATTATATTTTTGAAATATATATCAGAAAAGCATCTTCTGATTTTCAAGCCCCTTACAAAGTGAATTGATTTATCTTCCTTGATAACAAAAGACAACACTCTAGAACATCAAACTCTTCTTACTTCCTTATCCATCCAACTTGGTCCCAACAAAGACAAGTCCAAGATAATAAATCCATAGATCCGAACAAGATGACTGAGTGGATGCTGGAACTTACAGGTTTTGTGCAACAACTAGCTATGGATTATAAATCTTCAACCTCATATTCTCTATAATCTCTATTCCTAGGACCTATCAAGAATTACTGAATCGGCAGCTCCCCATCTCATTCAATTGACTCATGTACACATCTTCAAGAGGATACATCTAATTGATCAGGACCAATGGATCTCAATGTAGTATATTCTTAGTGGAACCCCAACCCTCAACAATCAGGTCAGTTTGTTAGAAACATCAACCAACCCTATTCTTATCCCTTATCTCCTACATATAACCCTAATATGAGATATGGGAATCTCATTTCTCGTCTCCCTTATTTCCCTTATAAAAACCCAAACCAATTCCAATATGGTCATGGTGTTGGTAACTTACTACAACTATACCATTTTGTTCCTCAACCTCAAAGAAACAATCCTCCTCCTGGATTCCACTACCCAAGTGATCCTTCCCAATTCCCAAACTAATACAATCACATTCCCTAGAACCAAAATCAAGGTAATCCTAATATGGGACAAGATTTTTATTCCATGAAACTATGGGAAAGTGAAGTGTAAGATCTTTCCTTCTTCACCCATTGCAGCCTAAAAAACATTGAAACAAAAATTGGTCAAATTTCATCCAACATGTGCCAGAAATAACAATAAAATTATTCCCAACTCCTACCTCAACCATTAACAAACCCCAAGGCTAATGTAAGTTCCATTTCACATATATCAGGGAAGAATATTTATATTCCTCATGATAAGTCCTCAAAATCCCCTTTAAATGTTTACCTAGAAAATAAAAAGAAAAAGAAACTTGAAAAGGAATATGAATCCATTCCCTTACCTCCTTCCATTCTACTTAGGAACCCTATTACCTTTCCTCAAGCCATTTCTAATCCAAATAAATCTTGTGAACCTGATTATGAAACACTCAACATGTTTAGATATTTTTAAGACAAAATTCCCATCTTAGAGAACATAAAAAAATACATTAGTATGAAAAGTTTATTAAGGAAATGTGCAACCACAAGAGGTAGCTTAAGACATTTGAAAATGTATCCACCCAATATTCTATTCCTCTAAAGTGAAAAGATCCAGGGACAATTATAGTTCCATGCCAAATTGAAAGTTCCAACATTGATGATGCACTCATAGACCTAGGATCCTCAATTTATTTCATGCCCAAATCCATATTATCCAACCTTTATCTTGGTCCCTTACATCAAATGGGTGTTGTCATTCAATTGGCCAATCAAAGCACAACTGTTCCTGCGGGTATAATAGAGGATGTCCTTGTTCGGGTGAATGATATTATCTTATCTATTGATTTATATGTCCTTAACATGGAAGGTGAGATGAAATCTTCTTGAACTCCCCTAATTCTAGAAATAAAATCCCTAATTATTGTGAGAATGAAGATTTATTTCTATTCAGGAAACTTATCCATGGAATTTGGTGACCAACAGTTCAAGTTCAACATTTTCCAAGCCATGTGATACCCATCCGATGATCAGTATAAATTATCAATCCATGCTTCTGAGGACACTTATAATAGTCAATTGAACCCCAATCCATCACGTTCATAATGTTCTAATGACAATTTATCTTGTGAAATATGCACTAGGATTAACCAATTCATAAATAGTGAAGTTGATATGGACCTCTCATTCATAGAATCCATCAATCTAGAGGATTTTGAAAAACCTTTGGAGTCCCACATAAACTTTGATCTCTACTGATCCACATTGAACAATATTTAGGAAAATGAATCTAAAGCAATTGATGTCACTTTCTCAGCTCCTGAGTTTTCTAACCCAGAAATGAAAGATGTGACAGATCTAAAACCTCTTCCCAAACACCTGAATTATTGATTCCTTTTCCATGAACCCACTTATCCTATCATTATCTCTACTTCACTTACCGAAATTGATGTGTCCAAACTTGTTCAGGTGTTAGAGGAAAACAATAAGACATTAGGTTTGACCCTATATGACATACCATAAATCAACTTTTCTCTTTGCATGCATCACATCTATCTTGAGGAATCATCCAAACCAATATGAAAACCATAAAACAGACTCAATCCACTCATACTTGAGGTAGTTAGGGAAGAGATCACCAAGATACTTCAAGCTGGTGTCATCTCCCAAATTTCTGATAGTGAATGGGTTAGTCCAATTCAATTTCTACCTAAGAATAGTCTGATAACTTTTGTCACAAATGAACATGGTGTAGGAGTCATAACTCGAGTGAAGAAAAAATGGCGCGTGTGTATCGACTATAGGAAATTGAATTTTTAAACATAAAAATATCACTACCCTCTTCCATTCCATGATCAAATTCTAGAATGATTAGCCTGAAAGTCACACAATTACTTTCTTGATGGATGTACCGGCTACTTCCAAATCCCAATCACACCTGAGGACCAATGAAAGACAACTTTCACTTTCCCCTTTGTAACATATGCATATAAGAAAATACCCTTTGGCCTTTGAAATACTCCTACAACAATCCAGAGGTGTATGATGAGTATCTTTTCTGAATTCATTGACCACTGCATGGATGTCTTCATAGACGACTTTACCATTTATGGCGAGTCATTTGAATCGTGATTGAATTAATTATCTCTAGTCCTCAAAAAGTGTGTCAAGTGTAACCTTGTGTTAAATTTTAAAAAATGTCACTTACTAGGTTCAAATGGTATTGTTCTATGGAACATAGTTTCAACATATGTTATTGAAGTTGATTCTGCCAAAATTGATGTGATCCAATCACTTCCGGAAACCACTTTTGTTCGATACATCCATTCATTCCTTGGATATGCTGGTTTCTATCAGAGATTCATCCATAAATTCAGTAGTATTTCCCTACCACTCACTCAATTTCTCCAAAATGATGTCACCTTTTATTTCTATGAGGTTTTCAGTAGAGTCGTTTTTTGAACACAAAACTGCTATTACATCTGCCCCAATAATCCAATCCACTGATTAGTCCTTACCCTTTAATTGATGTGTAATGATTATGATATAGTCGTTGAGGATATTCTTTGTAAAATAAGAGAAAACATTCATCATTTCATATATTATGCCTCGAAAATATTTGGTGGAACTCAATCTCACTACACCATGACTGAAAAGGAACTTTTAGCTGTGGTTTTTTCCATAGATAAATTCTGGATTTATCTCTTAGGTACCATATTAATCATCTTCATAGAACATTCTCATATAATGTTCTTACTCAAGAAAAGGGATTCCAAAGCGAGGCTAATTATATGGATCTTAATACACTAAGAGTTTAACCTTGAAATAAAAGATAGACCCAAAAAAGAAAACCATGTGTCTAATCACCTAAGTAGAATTTCTAATTATTATCATTAAAAAATCATTGATCTTGAATTTACCACTAAGCCCCTTTCATCTCTAACTCCAAATTTACCATGGTATTCCCCAATTGTATATTAATTGGTTGCTGGTATTTTTCATGAAAATTATTCAAATGAACAAAAAATGAAGAGGAAAAGTGACTCAAAATTCTATTTTTGGGATGATAACAATCTTTGGAAAACTGGGGTTGGAATTATAATTAAGATATGTGTTTATGAATATTAACATTCCTCCATATTAGAATTCTATCACTCACTTCTTGGAGGTGTCCACTTTGGACAACAAAAGACCCCCCAAAATGTCCTAGACTCTGGATTTTTCTGTCCATCACTCTTCAAGGACTCACATGAGTTCTGTCAATCATGTACCACTTGCCAAAAGTATGGCACAATTTCAAGGGGAAATGAAATGCCCCAAAAGAATTTAATTTTCCGTGAGATCTTCGATGTTTGGGGCATCCATTTCATGTGGCCATTCCCACATTCCAATGGATTCTCCTACATTCTTCTTGCGGTCGATTATGTTTCTAGGTGGGTCAATTCCAAACCCACTAGAAAGGTTGATTCACATGATATTAGTGGGTTCTAAAAGGCAATCATCTTCCACCGATTTGGCACTCCATGTTCCTTGATAAGTGACTTAGGAACAAAGTTTTGAAATAGAACCATGAAATCTCTTTTGAAAAAGAATGGGGTTGTACAAAAAACTTCAACTTCATATCACCCCCAAACAAATGGCATGGATGAAATTTTTAATAGAGAATTTGAAAGAGTTCTTGATAGAATTGTTAATCCAACCAGAAAAATTGGCCCGAAACACTTGGTGAAGCACTTTGGGAATATGGAACTGCTTATAAAACACCCATTGGGATGTCTCCTTTTGGCTATTTTTTTTAAATCTTGTCATTTTCTAGCTAAAATCCAACATAAGTCTTTTTGGGCATTTAAAAACTATTATTTGAATTGTGAAAAATCTGGTGGAGAATGATTGTTGCAATTTGCTAAATTGGAGGATCTTCCACTTGATTATTATGAGAATTCTAATCTGTACAATGAAAAGACTAAGGTATACCATGAAAAAAACATCCTAATAAAGGTTTTCCATGAAGGTGAAAATCTATTTCATTTCAAATCTCTATTTTAACTTCACCCATGTAAGATTAATTCTCAATGGGAAGGTACTTTTATTATTTATCATGTTTACCCATTTGGTGTTGTTCAAGTCCAAGAACCCTATTCAAAATTGACATTCACAGTTAATAGATTTCAGTTAAATCATCACCATGAAAGGACACATAATCCTGGAACAACATCCACTTCCATCAGATACACAGTAGGCCCACCACCAGATGGAGATAATAACCCACCAAATCCAAACTAGGGGAAACTATTTCCCTTTAACTATATCTATATCTCTTCTTATCTCCCCCTCTTTCTTCTTCTTCCATGCTCTTTAATTTTTTACCACATTCTTTATCAAACCCTTTTCTTCTTCCCTTTATCTTTTGTGTGGGTGTGTCTTTATAAAAAACATAAAAAACCAAAAATACTAAAAAAAGATTCATTTTAACAAAATATGAAAAATCAAGAGTCATACTTACTCACCTTTAAATTTTCATATCTTGTACAACCATTTAGGGGAGTCAAAAGACATGGTTTCATCTAAAAAATTTTGTGGTTTCTTCATAAATTTGGATAAATAATATTGTTTCAAAACCAAAAAAATTTGAATGCTCAATATTTTGATTTGAAAATTGATTTTCCCCACCTATGAGGAGAAACATTTGATTTAATTCCAAGTCTACATATGTCCATATTTCCAAAATGTGTGTTTTCAGCCCCATTTGCGAATCTTGAGTTTTTAGACCATTGAGCTAAATTTCCAACTTTGGTGTGCATTTATATGATAGAGGAATTTTCTGAACCTCATGAGAATCACAATAGCCAAATATCCTCCCATTTTCCTTACATTAATACTCTTTTTGAAATCCCCTTAGAACCTATGAAAACCTTTTATTTGATAACCACATTACAAGCCTGATACCTTATCCCACCCAATATCAACATGGATTTTCATTGAATAATTTTTTGAAATTTAAGTATGGGGGAATTGATTTAATTTTGTGTTCCCTTTTGTTGATTTTTACCATGTTATCATATGCTTGCGAAAAAGAATAAAATTAAATATGGGGAGAGGTTATACTTTAGTGGGGTTTGGAAATGTATATATGTTTATCTTGTACAATTGATATTGAAAAGTGTTCCAAAAAATATCAAAAAAAAAAAATTAAAAAAAATGAAAATAAGAATGGTCCGTGACATGGGTGGGTAAAAAATAACTCTTCATAAAAATTTTATCATGTTATAACTATTAAAATTTGTGTTGTAAGGAGATAAATCATGGGATGAGAGATGAGTGTGAGATATTTTTCAAGTTAAACTTTCAAAAAATAAAACAAATGAACTCCTATGTCAATGAGAGAAGTTTATTTGTTTGTAAATATTTCATCTTCTCATCCGCTTCAAATTTCCTTCATTTTTTGTATATTATTTCACATTTTCATTCCTTCGTAAATATGAGTTTCTATTTCCCTTCATGATTAATTTATAAAAAAAAGTGCATTGATTTTTATATGTTGTTGTTCTACACCTTTATTAATATCTTTTAGATGTCAACTTCCTACCATATCGTAGCCACAAAAGCACACCTAAAAAGACCTCTTAATTTTTGATCACTTTAGGATAGGGAGTGGAAGCTGAGATCTCTTAAAAACTATATAATTTTCACTTTTGGTTGGTGAATGAGTGATGGTCCATAAATTAATTTTATCATCTTGAGATGAGTAATTTTTCTGTGCCACCATTTTCCAGTTCTAAATTTGGGCATAAAAAATTAATTATTTTTGGAACATTGTTTCTATAAAAACTTGTGGTGGAATTGAATATGGATGATTGAAATTTTATAAACCTCCCATTTTTGGGGAAAACAAAATTTTAATATATGTTGGTGAGTAAAAATGATTTTGTTATATTTTTAAATTTATTGCGCATGAGGACCTACACAAGACTATGTGTGTGGGAGTTTATGTTATTAATATTTTCATAATTTATTATATAACCCCTTTACTGATTTTATATGAAATGTGCAGAATTTTTCTGTTGGAAAAAAATCCCTCAAGGAATCATTGAAGCATTTTTGAGGTGATTGTGTTTGTTGAAAAAGTGGACATCTATGTGGTGATTGTTGACAAAGAAAAACAATGACATTAGAATTTTTTGACAAAGGGGATTTCATGGAGGAATGTCGAGTTCAAGAGCTGTGATCAACGATCCATGTTTGATTAAAGAACTTCGACAAATGAATGGATGATCTAGAGGTGGTACAAAAAGAACAGATACAAGGTGGCACAGTTTTCCAGTGTTCACCAAATTTTTGGGCCTGCAAATCGACAAAAGGAGAAAAGTTCTTTTGGAAAAGAGACTTGCGCGCCATGTTATTGATGGTGTGGAAACTTAGGCGCCATATGTTTTTCAAGATCAGATCATCAAAATATAGAAAAGCGATAAGAGTCGCGGAAGTATTGGGTTGGTCGTGCAGGTGACTTGCACGCCGAAGAATGGACTTGCGCACTGGTGCCTATAAGGATTGGAAACTTGTGCGCCTGTTGTTTTTCAAGATCAGAAGATCAAAATATAGAAAAGGAAAGAGGTTCACACAATTTTGAAAGTGGGTCGCGCAAGTTACTTACAGGGAAAGAGACCTGCACGCTGACACCTGCGCGCCGAAGGAATAATTGCGCGCCGTCGCATAGGGTGGTCAAATTGCCTATAAATACTGGACCACCCCTCTTCATTTGTAATGGAGTTCAAAACGTTGAATATTCAGAGCTCCTATGGCAGAGGTGTGGTGGTCATACAAGTGGAGGTGTGTCGAGCAAGTGGGACTTGCGTGCCAGATTTGAAGAAGCGCAGTTGTTGGTAGTTGCATGCCAATATCAGTTTGGGCGTAAAGGGAAGTGTGTCATGCATGTTTGGAGTTGCATAGGCTTGTGCCACGCAAGTGCTGAGGAAAACTTCTGCGCCAGTTGTGACTTGCGTGCTGATAATTGCATGCCAGATTAGACTTGTGCGCCAAGTAAGGTTGTTTTTTCCAGTAGTGTTTTCGGGCTATGTGGAAGCTAGAAGTTTGCCCGATACCTTCGGTGCAAATAGATATTCATCTACAGGTGAAAGTTGGAATCTAACAGAGAATCTACATACAGAGGAAGATGCATTCCTTCATGAAAATGAATAGAACTATAGGTCTATAAACTGTGAGTGGGTCCATTTCGGAGAAGTGAAAAAAGGAAGAGGAAGAAGGTGATCCTCTCCACCGGCAGTGAGCCAGAGAGAGAGAAACAGGGAGTGACCCTTGGGAAAGCAGTGAGATGACCCTAAACCTTGTAAAGGAAGTGAGCCTAGGATAGAGTGACGGTTCCCAAACCATTGTATCCACATCCTGTGAAGAATAGTGGAATTTGGTACGACCGGAAACTTGTCAGCGTATGATCCTTTGACGTAGCTCAGTGAGGGTGAACCAAGTAAAAATCTTTGTGTCTTCATGCTTACTTCCCTACATTGCATTTAAAGCATCATCATCAGATAAATACGGAAATAAGTTATTATAATAAAAACACAAGTGCAAACAAAGTGACCCTTGTAATAAAGAGAACGAGATCTAGTGGGGAAAGAAGAACTTTGGAAAAGAATATCCATACCCCGATTCACCCCCCCCTCTCGGGGTATATAGGACCATATTGGTCCTAACAATTTGTGAAATATAAATGTTTAAATATTAAATATAAATTTAGAGAACTATTTTAATCTATCGAGATTCAAGTCTGTTTAATGTTTTAATGATAAATCTGACCCTATATATCCAAATATCATGGTTCTTGTTATTTAGAGTTTCATACTCAAATTAAAACATTTAATTAGAAGAAACCTTTTGCCAAATCATCTATTTAAAGTGTTATATGGTCCACACAAGAAGACATAAAGAATTTGTGAAGATAATGGACCAGCCATGATGATTGAGTTACTAGTCAAAATCCAAAAGCCCAAGTTTTATAAAACTCCACCATATGTTCGTGATTATCCAATGGATCATGGATAAAAAATTTAAGGTCCAACTATAATAACAAGGGTCCCAACTTTTGCTTTGAAGTCCAGCCCACCATTCTAACAGGGAATTAAAATCCGGACAGTATTCATGAAAGTTCCTATGATCTAGTCATCAAATCAAGCTGATATTTTTCAGATTGAAAGATAATATATGTTCTTCCAACTTGATAGAAGAAAAAAATTTTATATGAGGGTATATTCCAATTCAAAAACCCATTCACATTTCAACCTTTTGAAAAGTATGGATTGAAATTGACAGATTACAATTCTTTACTCCAACCGCCATAACTTTGGTTCCATAAGTCCATATGGATCCAAATTTTGATAGTAGTTGATCAAAATTATTATCTAGAAATTTTAAAAAGAATATATCTCTAGATTCAGTTGAAAGAATGGGAAAAATGGTGAGACATGTGGAGGGACAGATTTGGAATGAAAACAGTCCAACTCCTTGGGATATATGTATATCCCCTTCTTTTCCTTCAAAAGGGTTGGAATTTTAGAAGAGAGAAGAATATATTGGAACTACCAAAACATTAAAAAAGGCCTGGGAGGACCTGACATACAATCCTCCTCTATTTTATTCATTTACTTTTGTGTTCTTCATTGTTGTAATCTTGTATGTTTTTTTGTAATTCTGTTTGAATGCAACTTTATTCTTCAATAACTCTTATTATAGTCCACCTTATGTAGTTTAATATTAATGTTATTATGTTTTTTTAAATCATGTTAAAACCAATTCCACTCTTTTTTATTTCTCATTCAATTGAAAGTCTTTTTTTAAACTATCTTCAACAATCATTTCTGTGTTCGATGCACTACTCTTTTCTTAACCTATTCTTTTCACTTTATTCATATCTCATCACCTTAAACATATTTAACTAGATTAATAATCATTTCAATGGATGATTAAATCTACCATTGGGGTGAGTTATAATTTATGGATATTAAGTTATTGAGATATTTTGCTTGATGAGTATTCTTTGAGTTAATATTGAATATGTTGAACATTATATGTCATGGATTAATGACCTGTTTTGTTTAATATGTGGATTCCATGGATTATTGGAACCAAAAATACACTACCATAAAAAATTAATGGTAATTATTAGAACCCGTTTTTTGTTATGGCTTGTATTAAAGCTTTAACACTTGGAAATTCCGATCAAATTCATCTTGTGAAGTGGGTATTAATTTAATGCAATATAAAGCAAAGATCAATAATATAATATTCTTAAATACCCAATAAGAAACTCACCCTAGTATTTATCAATTAGTTAAATCAAACATCATCCATAAATTATTTCATAAGCTCTGCAAAAAAACCCCTCCAATCAAAATAAAATTAACTAAAAAAACAAACTATTAAAATGTATCATCGCCGAGGATTCGACTTTAGTGCTCTTATACACATTAGCAGAGCACCAAATCCTTGAACGATCGATATGAGATAATCGGCTGCACATTCAGTGGTGGCCTCCAATTTAATGAAGGTAGTGACTGAAAGGGTTACCAGTCGAGGGAAATCTTTTTTTTCTAAAGTTTACTCAAGATATTGGTTTCATTTAAGGGGGTCCATTAAATATGTTCACTTAGGTCCCCCTCCTTCAGCTTTGCCACGCTGTAATGAACCCCCCTTGATACCTTGGTACCCAGGTAACCGAGTCGAATATGTCATAACAAGAATGAAATTATTTATCCCCATTGGCCATCTACATGCACATGGAATCATGAAAGTTAAAATATAGGTTGAATATTCCAAATACAATAGTAGATAAAGATACTAGTCAGTAGTATCACCACTCCAAAAGGGTAAAGTACCAAAAACCAAACAATTATAGAAAAACCCAAAATAGAACATCATTAAAATACATAATAGAAATAAAAACATCCCAAAGGAAACATAACTCCAATCCCAAATGATTAATAATATCCACCACCTATATGTGGAAATTTCCCTTTGATGATACCTTGAAGAATGTAATCAAAAATATCTAAAGGAAAAGGTAGTTTGTGAGATAAAAGTACTATAAGGTTCTCACAATGTGTTCCATAAAAATATTCCATATTTATAAAAAAAATTATGCATTAAATTTTACATAAAACAGGGAATGGAAATGCATTATAACATTTAAAAAAACCATGCTTTACTATTGAAATAATGGAACCCATTTGAAACAATATCTCAAGTAACCATTTTTTATAAAACAATTTATATGAATCAAGTATCATTAATAAAATAGTTCAAGAAACAATGGAATATATATTAATAAATCATAAAAGGACACATGACTATCTTCCCTATGATACAATAGTTTATAGTTATAGGATCCTAACACATTTAATATAAATGATCAAAGAAATATGTGTACACATATCCATCAGTCTCAAGTTGAACATGAATCATCAACATCCCATAGGGTATAAGACATGCCAAACTAGGTTTTTGTTAGAGTTATAATCATCAATCCATTTCTTGAAAATTACTATCCTTGAATTATTATCACAAATAACCCACTAACTACACTGAATTTCATGTGATCAGTCAATCAATCAAAAATGGGGAAATTATATCATTTCAAATCAATCATCATTTATTAATCTATTACCAAATTTTCAATTTCATTATGAAAATTAAATTTTAAAATCAAGACATGGGTTTTTCATAAACTCATTCCTTTTAAATAAAAAAACTGTCATAGGTGTTTATCAATTCAATTTAATCAATTATTTTGATATTTATACTAAAATGATTTCAACAATTCCATCAATTTTAAAATACACCCAATATTACAATTCCCATAGAATTGGGGTTTTTTTTTCCAAAAATACAATCCATTAAATATTATAATTCAAATCATATAAAATTAGGTTTATATAAATCAATTGAAATAAAAAAATCATGAAAATCAAGGTTTAATCATGCAGAAAATCTTAAATGGAATTACATACCTTTAATCATAGAATCACAATGCACGACGCCCAAAACTGGAAAACGAATGTAGAATGACGAATATGAAGATCCAGAAGAAAATCATAGAATCAAGATCCACTTAAATGTTGTTTAGATCTAGAAAATACATGATGTTCTATCAAACTCTAAGGACGAAAATCGGAGTGATTGAGAGAGATTGAAAGGTAAGAGATCAACTTACTAAAGAGTGATCAAATCTTCTACTGACACATCAAATCAAAAATGGAGGGGGTTATAGTAGTGAAAAAATCTTATATGGAGCCTTTGTAACCCTATAATTTATGATATAATCAAGTGACACATTTCTGGATCCAAAACGATGGTTTGGGAAATTTTAAAATAATTTCCAGAATAAAATAAACCTGCATGCATGGTTAGCTCAACAGGGCCACATGGTTAGAAAAATAATTTTCCCCAACCATGTGCTTCTATTTTAGGGTTAAATGTTTATACTATATGGGAACATGGGTTAGAAAGTTATGTTATATACATGAAAATCCCCATTGTCTAGGGTTTCATAGTTTCCACTAGGAGGGTGCATAGTTTGGGAAAACCAAGCACCAACTGTGCCCACCCAAAAGAACCTCTAAAATATTATAAATTTCTTTAGAAGAACCCCAAACCAAGGCCCAAGAAAAGAATGATCAAATTAAGGTTCATCGAGTACCTAAAAAAGGTAATAGGAAGTTACAACCTCCGCTTGAGAGAATGTTTTTGTCCCAAAATATCCTATCAAAAAGTTTCTATCCCTAAAATATGAGGCCACTTATCTCTCATCAATGCATAAATATTCCAAGATTATGTGAATACGAATAGTGCTACTATAGAAAATGTTCTATAGGTATACTCCTTCCACAAATTAACCTTTTCTCAAAATCAACAATCCTAACTTGATGATCAGTCACAGATAATTTAGGTTCAACATAATGATTTTCCCTACTCAATACATGAGATGGGACAGAAAGATTCTTCCATAGATAAGATACATGGAATGAATTATTTAATAACATAAACTATAGTGGAAGTAATAAAAGGTAAAAAACATCCCCACCCACTCAATGAAAACAAAAGGTCCCAAAAAACGGGGAGAAATATTCCCTTGCCTCTCAAGTCATAGATGACCCAAATAGGGAGACAATTTTAAGAAAACATGGTTAAAAAATGAAAACTACAATGGTCTATGACGACAATGAACATAAGATTTATACCATCTCTATTCTATCAAAATTATCTAATAAAAAAACAAAATCATAAATGATGTCTCTTGGACCCATATCAGTCTAACCAATGAACCGTCACAAATCTTTGACCAACACAATATATATTTCCATGGATGACTATACAAGCCCTCAAAAGGATCCATTATGATTTTGAAAAGGTAACAGTTATTATAAGAATACTCAATTAGTCTTAAATGGTCATCCTAAGATCCATAAAAAAAGATGACATAAGAAAAAATAGCATCCTCAAGAATCTGTATATCCCTCTCAGTCTGGAAATTAATGTACAGATGGCATACCATACACAAATGAACCTAATATCCTAGTGCCTCAAAGAAGACTCTCCAAAATAGGGAAGTAAAATGGGGATCTCAATCAAAGACTATAACTGATGTATATCAATTAAAATGAACAATATTTTTAAATAGATATTTTCCAAGTCCTTAACATTGTATGAATCATTAATAGGTATGAAAAGATTCAATTTCGTGATTCGATCAATCAAAACCCATATCAAATTCTTCTTCATAGGTGTATGTTGAAACCAAACCACAAATTACTTCAAAATATCATCCCACTTCCAAGTCAGCGTCGAAAGGGGATGTTTAAAACATGAAGGTCTTTGGTTTTTAACCTTAACTTATTAGAAATTATAAAAATAATAGAAAAAAATTTGCATTGTCCCATATCATACATAGAAACCAAAATTGACACAATAAATCATAAAACATCTTTATGTTTCCTGGGTTTAGAAGCCATGGGAAACTATAAATTTTTTCCATTATATATGTCCTCAATGAAAATGGAACAAAAAATAAATTTTGAAAATATAGAATACCAACCATGGAGAATGACCACTAATAAATGGTCCCCCCACTATAAAGGGAGTTCCTAACACTACAAAATTCATCATTAAGATCTTATTCTTGAAGAATCATATGGAGAAGAGTGGAGGTCAACTGAACACTATCCAATATAACCTTGGACCCTATTTACACAACTCTTATATGAAACTATGTAAAAATATCCATTGAGTTCCACTCTTATGAAAAATATTTTATATCCCCGCTCAGATCGTTCATTCAAAAAGGATAAAAAATGGAGAGATAAAAAAAATTTAGTCACTCCAACCAAAAACTCTAGAGTAGATTAAAATGTATCTGAGATAATATATAACTCAGTCTTTTATAGTCATCAAACTTTGTAAAACTTTCTATGAAAAGCTAATGTCACCAACCCTTGAGTGCATGCGCACACCTATGAGTCCAAGTTCATGGGTTAGGTAATTCTTCTCTTGTAGCCTTAGCTACCGATAGGAATAGAAAACAACATGATCACCCTACATATTGACCAAACCCAAATCAAAACATGATGTATAAAATAAGACCACATAGGCTTACCCAGCCTCTAAAAAAGTCCACACTAGTGTAGAAGTCAAAGGGTATTCCAAATCTACCAAATAACTCTGAAATTCCTCATCTTAACAAAAATTCACCCAGTTTTGAGTGATATCAGTAATTAGAGAGTCCAGCATCATGAAATCATTTACGAACTGGTGATAACACCTAGTTAATCCTAATATGCTCCGTATATTGATAAAATTATGTGAATAATCACATTTTATTATAGACTTTTCATTATCAGGATCAATTGAGAAGTCCTATTCTAAGACGATGTGCCCCAAGAACATCACTTTTTAAATTCAAAATTCAAATTCTAAAGTCTTAGAATAATTTCATTTATTTCTAAATTTTTTCAAAACTGCTCTTAGATGATGCACCTGATCCTCCTTTAACTAAGAGGAAACTAGAATTTCGTCGAGAAAGACCACCAGGAACATATCAAGATACTCATGGAAGGTTCAATTCATCAAATACGTAAAGACTACATGAGTATAAGTAAAACCAAATTCCATGATAATATACTCATAATCTCTATACCCACTCCAAAATGAGGTTTTATTAATTTTATATTATTTTTTATCAACTAGTGATATCACAATAAATGATTATTCTTTAAGAACCAATTTTCACATATAATCTAGTCAAAATGATAATCAATCCGTGTAAGACAATACTTTTTCTTTACTGTAACCTAGTTGAGTTTTTGGAAATTAATGCACAGGTGAATTTTTTCTATCAATTTTCGTTGAAAGGAGAACAAGCACCACCCATGATGACACACTCAAGAGTATAAAGACTTCATCTAATAGATCAATCAATTGATCCTTAAACTCTTTCATTTTAGTTGGTGTCATATGGTAAGAAGTTAAAAATATCAGCTGAGTACCAGGTACTGATTGAATAGAAAACTCTACCTATATTAATGGTGAAAACATAGAGGAATCAGAAGAAAAACATCAAGAAACTCAATGAAAAAGTACATGGATATCATCATTCCTAGATTCCCTATCCATATAAAAAGCTAAAACTAGTATTAAATTCCCAAGTTATGGATAATAAGTTTTGTTCTCCCTTAAAGATATGCAAAAACCACATCAGGCACAAAAAAAGAAACTCATCGAAGATATCTATCAATTCAAGAATTATTATTAATAAGAGAGTCCGTCCAAAAAACTAAATCAATAGGTTTTTTGCCAAGTGCCAGAAAATACTAGGTATTATCCATTTATAATATAGATTAAAAACAAGTAGGGAAATAGAGACACTACTCTCCCTTTATTCTGAGGGTTGTAGTAATATCCATCACATAAGTGAAAATATGCATAGAATGGTTTATCATATCCAAAATATGAGTCAATATAAATGAATGAGATGATCCGGTATCAAATAAAGGAGTAACTAAATATGAATTAGTAGTGGAAATACTTATCATAGTCACTAGACCTGTAGTAGCCTCAACTGGGGAATCTTACCTTGCCTAAAGAATATTTGTTCTAGGTGCATGTGGCTTGAACCTTTTTCTTTGTAAATCATCTGATTTCACCATAGTAATTTTATGTTCTTATGATCCTATTACACTACATGAGGAATAAAGGATATAAAATAAATTTAGCATGTGTCCTTAACATCCACTATAGCTATATATCTTTGGTGCCTTAGTGGAAAACCAATTTTAATTCCCTGGATTTCCACACTTAAAGGAAGTTAAAGGGCCTCTGCCATGAACTACATGAGGTTTGGAGGAACCCTTCTATTAGGAACCACTATGAGACTCATCACACATTCTCTTCCATTTTAATGAACTCATATAACATTCCCTAGGAGAACATGAACTCCTGTAAACCCTGATGTACCATCCATATCATGTTCAACCATCAATTCCCTATTTGACACATTGAAATGAGAAGAGATATTCAATAAAAACACCTAATAATGAATATATAGTAGAATACCCATTTTAAAACGTTAATTATTCATCTTATAATTTGATACCATCTCAGGTGTAAATTACACAAGCTCAAAATAAGAGGTTCTCATACTCAATCATTGTTTTGTTAGTATGTTTGAGTTTGAAAAACTTCCTAGGATATTAAATAACCATAGACCCTAGATAGAATAGACCGGTAAATAGAACATTAACATACTTCCACAATAATCCCTTGTTATAATTATCCATCACTATTGAGTACCAGTTTTACATTATAGGTACCTATAAGTTGAAAGTGGAACATTTCATCATAATTGCATCAGGAGTTTTCAAGAATTCAAATAAATGATCTATCATTCTCAACCAATCATCAACACGATGACTCTTTGATACTTAAAATTCTAGTGTATTCTAGAGAAATAAATCACATGATTGATTATGAAATACATCACTCTAAGGTTCCACGGTTAGAGCCTAAATGGGAATGGGTGTAGGTTCTTATCCCAGTGATTTGAAATAATGCACAGTACTCTCAATGATATTCTTTTTCATTAGAAAATTCAATCAACGGGGTTCATCAAAATCTTCCTCCTAGAGCCTATTCCCATGACCTATATAAGGAACAATGCTAAAGAACACTAGAAAAAAACATTTTATACATCAGAATATTACCCATATAAATAACTTAAACATGATAAATAAAATAGATAACCCCCTTAGATATGACATCATTATTTGGATTTAAACCTATCGAAATCAAAAGAAAGGAAAAGACTGGAAATAATTAAAATTATTTCCCAAGGAACCAATCCCAAAATCACCCATGGTGACTTAAGGTTCATTACAATGAGAGATGGCTACACAAATTTTTATAAATTCCTTTAATGTCCCAAAAGATATCCAAAACTGTATACTAACATAAAAGAATGAGGATAAAATTTTACCATTGATATGAATCATCCTAGATAACTTAGTACCTTAATAACTATGTTTTATCTAAAATAGCCCAAATGCTATTTCCAATCCCCACGGGTTGGTGACTAGCACCTAGCATCATTTAAGATAAAATATGTTACAAATTTTCCACAAATATATGAAGATAATGATATAAGTTAGTTTGATCAACATTACAATGGGGGAATGTACCAGAAACCAAATAGGTATACCAATAACCCAAAATATTACATCATCAAATCAATCAATATAAATACATATGTACCTAATGAAACATCACTCCAATCCCAATGGATCAAGAACATCCACCACCTATATGTAGAACTTTCTATTTTCTTAGACCCAGTAGAATGAAATAAAAATATTCATAAAGTAAAATGTAGGGCGTGAGATAAAAATCCAAGTCGGGTCTCACCATGTGTTCCATAAAAAGTTTCAATAATTACAAAACAAATAATTAATTAAATTTAAATGTAATAGTGGTGGGAAATACCTTCTCATATTAAATAAAACATGATTTCATTTCAAAATAATGGAAAACATTTCAATAAATGAATAAAGTAACCATATGATATAATAAAGTTTATTTAAATCAGTTGAAATTATAAAAAAGTTCAATAATCAATAACATTTATATCAATATAATTAAATAAAGAATCATGGTCATTTTCCCAATGGTATGATAGTTTCTAGTTATTGCATCCTCACATGTCTCGTATTAGTGATCACAGAAATATGTGTACACATATCCCTTAGGGTTAGGATGAATAAGAATCATAAACTTATCATCAGGGAAATGATCTACTAAACATGATATTCTTTACAGTTTTCATATTCAATCCATTTCTATGGATTTACCATCCTAACATGATTATCCAAAATAACCCAATAACTACCCAAGACATTATGTGATCATTCGATCAATCATTAGTGTTCAAATCAACTCATTTCCAATCAATCATCATTTACCATTAAACTTCCTAAGTTTCAATTTCGATATTCGAATTCTTTTTCAAAACCATAACATGGTTTTTTTATTAATTATTTTTTTAATACGAAACCAATCATAGGTTTTTATTAATGCAATTTATTCCATTTTCTAAAATGGATTCTCAAATAATCTCATTTATTCCATAAATTTCAAAATACTTCCCAAATTAGAATTCCATTAGAATGGGTGTTTTTATAGAAAATATATTCTGCTACATATTCCAATTTCAAATCATATAAAATTGGTGTTCCATAAATCAATTCAAATAAATTTCCAAAAAATAATGAAAATAGAGGTTTAATCATACAAAAAATCTGAAATAGAAAAATCTACCTTTAATCCAAGAATCACAATTACAAATTCGTGTAATAGGAAGAACGAATGAAGAAAAATATCAATAGAGATCAAGAAAAAAACCTAGAATCCTGATATATTTTAACATAGTGTATATGCATCAGATATTTGATTATATATCGAACCTTAAGGAGGAATAAACTAGGGGTTGAGATAGATAGGACAAGTGGAGATCTACATACCATAAAGGGATCATATCTTCCATTGCAACTTTTATTCATTAATGGAGGGGGTTTTAGGAGAAACAAATTCTCCTAGTGATACTTATAAACCCTATAATTTTAGATAATTATGAGTGGGGGGTTTGGGATCTTAAATAGGGGTTTAGTAAATATTAAAATAATTTTTAGAGTAAAAGAAACTCAAACACATTATTAGCTTATCAGGGCTGTACAGTTAGAAAACTATTTTCAATAACCATGAACCCCTTCACTAGGGTGAAAAGTTCTTAATAGGTGGCAACATAGTTTAGTGAATCGTATGGTATCCATGAAGAACAATGATATTTTGGGTTGCATAGTTTTTACTAGAATGAAGTAAGGTTTGGGAAGACCATCTGTCAACTATAGACATCCCAAAGAGCTTCTAGATTTCTTATAATTTGAACCAAAGAACAAATAAACTACCTACAAAAGAATCAATGTCAATATATAGGTTGAGGAGTACCGAAAAAAATTTAAGAATATGTTACATGAATTCCTGGTGTTATGAGAAATGCCTTTACCTCTCATTGATCGACATGGTTGAAGAGTGTCTTAATGGTGGATATCTAGCTAGAAGAAAATGATATAGAAAATGGTACCCAATTATAGTTCATTATGGAATTTTTCGTCCATGAGACACCATCACTTCAAAAAATTAGTTCCTTAATGGGTTCTCAACTATCCTATATAATTATCAATGATCTCATGGAACACATTTTTCATTCATCTACTTTCAATAGAGGATTTACTGAATGCTTGGTTTTATGAGTTTTCAATGTTTTTATAATAGATCATTATTCTCCACAAGTTGTATTTCAACTCTCACTGTGGGAAGGAATTGGTATTGGTGATGATATGGGTGAGGCTTTCAGGTAATCCATGGATGTTGAAAACCTGTTTTTCATATAATGAATTGGTTATATATCAGGTTTCTTCTTACTCATAGATGAAAACAACCAGATAATAATGTTTTCTTTAGAATCATTTATTTATGTGGAATTGTAAATATGTGTGGATTTACCCTAGAGAGTTTTCAATCATTTTGGAAATGGATTATCTAAGTGGAAGGTGGATTTCTTTCATTCACCTCCTTAATTATATGGGGAATTACATTTATTTGGACACCCAATGGTAATGTGATGAAACATAGATTCTAATGTGAAGGTTGAGAGTCTTGTAAACAAAATAATTTTAGGTGATTCCTCTAATAATTTTGGTTCTCTTCTTATTGATTGATATGATCCTTTCCATTCAATGCCTGATCCCCCTAGCTTCATCTATCTCTTTAGATCGAGGGTGTTGGCTTCTTTTTCAGTAAAAATATCCCTAATTATGTGACCTGAATAATGTAACATGAGTCAATAACTTATTCTATGGTGAGGAATGATAGCAAATATTAATATATTTTGGAGTTTTTTTGTGCTAAATTTTAAGAATTAGGTGACTCGGGAATACTTTCCATAGATTCCATGGGAGATATAAGGGTGGATAATTCTATATTATTGAACCACTAATTAGGTTTTCCTACTCATAGGTGAATTTTAATTTTCTCCATTAACGAAGATGAATCATCTATAGGAGAATGCTCTGACCAATTGTTTGAAATTAGGTGTTCAACTAACAGAAGAGGGTCCAAATTCCCTACTTTAGGAGTTGTGATATTCAAACCAATTTATATCATTTTGAGTCTAAGATATTGACATGGATACCTTGGTTTGTTTATATCCCAGGATGAAATCTTTTATACTTCCTCCATCATCAGAGGAAAATGGATGGCCCACTCATACCAAAGAAAAATAAGCCTTAGTCTTGTCACATTCAGTTGTTAATGATGGTGTGATCCTCATCTTCAAGGCCAATTTTTTCTCTCTCTCAATGATTTCCATTTTTATATGTAATAATAGGGGTTTGGGTGATCAGGTGAGGAGTTATTTTGATTTATGTAAACATTTCTAGACATATATCTCCATGCTGGCTTTTTTGGAAGCCATGAAAGACCCGAAACACATATCAAAATTTGAAAAGAAAAATGGATTCATGGTAGTAATTCATAGGATCCCATGAAATAACCATATTTGTCAATTTTGTAAGAGAAGTATCTATGTGGAACATATTGAAGTATCCCCACAACACATTTCCACTAATGTGTCTATGAGGGGAATGTATGAATCTTTTAATTT
The DNA here is from genome assembly GCA_963277665.1 of Viscum album. Classification (NCBI taxonomy): domain Eukaryota; kingdom Viridiplantae; phylum Streptophyta; class Magnoliopsida; order Santalales; family Viscaceae; genus Viscum; species Viscum album. The sequence goes on from OY728138.1 coordinate 942,785,134, forward strand.
GTATACAAAAGTGTGACTTAGGAGAAAGAGTGTCTCATTGGCAGAGCCTCTCTAACTTCTAACCAGGGTACTATGTATGGGTTATCATAGAAGATATCAACAGTAAATTATATAAATTATATAATAAATGGGGTTTATTGTATGGGATAATGGTGAAACAATGCTTTAGGTATTTCATGGCACATAATGGACTAATGGACATTGGTTTTGTTTGGGTTCTATTCACTTGAACCACAATAAAAAAGGAAGTGAGACAATCAGATGTAGACTATACTAGTTTATGTCTAACTTACAGGGTGTGAAATACTTCCCTCAATATAAAATTATGCACATTATTTGCTCATTTTTAGGATAATATCCACGCATGGTACATCTAAAGAGTGGAGTTAGGAGAGGATACCAATGTTTCTTCTATGATTCAATCAAGATGCGAGATGAATTGTTTATAAATAATGTATGGAGTGATTGAGGTTAACTAGTGTAGGTATTCTCATTGGTAATCCTAATAAATAATAAAATATAGTTAAATAAGGATCTAAAGCTGTGGAATTTTAAGAGAATATTCTATAAAATCATCTATATGATATTAAAAGTGATATTTAGAAGCTGAAGATAAGGCTTTAGGAGGAGTAAATTGATGGACTCATATTCTTATGGTGTAAAAGAAAAACATACTAACTAAATTGATATTAGAAATCACGATAATAAAAATGGAGAGGTCAAGGGTGATCTATTTTCAAGAGTGGGATTAATATACTATGTTCTTCAAGGAGTGAGTGGGGTATAATAAAGTGATGAATAAGATTAAAATATTCTTATTGGATAAATCATTTACATGGGATGTGGAAGTTGTTGGGAGGATTCTATTGGATAACTTTTAAGGCATAATTATAGGATCATCTAAAAGGAATAAGGGAGGGTCCTAGGGGATATCTGAGAGGACATGTTCTTGAATAATATACCCATGATATTATAGGGATGGGATAATTAGCATATACAAGGATTCCAAGAAGTGAAACATATTTGAGAATTCATAACTAGAAAGAATCAGAAAATGGCACTGGGACCTGATTAATTTACATTTTCATTCAATATGGATTTATGGGATATAATAAATTGTTAGATGACTCAGTAAGTGGGCGACTATTTTATGTTTGGATAGATTATGAGGGAGGTTTGTTCCTCCATGGTGGTTCTGATTCAGAAGGCCAATGAACCCATAACACTTAACTAGTATAATAATATATTCCTGTAAAAATTCACATACAATATCATCACTGTGTATTCTAAATAGAATACATGGATGGTTAATTCCAAATACATTTTTAGAGGAGAAAAAAACATCATTTAAATCCTGATCATATAGGGGTGATTAGGATTTCCAAGGAAATAATGGATGACATTAACAAGAAGAACCTTGGATATAACAATATATTTAATTTGTATATGGATAATGCATACGATTTAGTGGATTGGAGATACATTCTAGGGGTTATGAGACAATTTTGATTCAAAGATTGGGTTTGTGACTTGTTATTTAGATTTCATGAAATACCATTGATCTCAATATCAATAATGGTGAGGAGCATCAAATTGCTCAAGATCGTGTGTGGGTTTAGATATGAGACCTAGTGTCACCCAATCTCTTTATAAAGACACATGTGGACCTTAATACGAACATCAATTATTACATGGATGAAGGGAGAATCTCACCTTATAGAAATAGATCCAATTACATAATTGTTTCCCATCCCATGATTAATAATGAAATGTTCTTAATTATTAATTGAAGGAAAAGATATCTTTCATAATTCAATATGTTAATGTAAACCACAAATAATATAGATGGAAATTAATAAACCAGGGGATGAGAATAATCTATACCCCAAATAATTTCATGCATAGATGAGGTATTCCCATTCAAGATATGATTGGTATCTAAAGGAATAACTTCTCAATATTTTATATGAGAGCTCCCAAATCAGATTGAAAAATCAATTTGGCTTTATTTAAAGTCATCATAGATCATATATATGCTCATTTATATAACTGGAAGAATCAATTCCTCTCATTGGGTTGGGGAATCACACTGGTGAATAATGTCCTTATGTATATAACTATGCACATCCTATCCATCATCATGAAACCTAAAGGAAACATCAAAAGATTAAAAACATAATTAATTAATTCATTTGATATTTTAATATAGGATGATAGAGTCACTAGTCCACTAGAAAATGTTCGGAAAAGAATTTTGAGGTATTGGCCATTAATATTTATAGTGTGGTAGATACCATTCATGGGATTTAGGGGAAAATTTGATGGGAAATAATTGATAGAAAATTCAGGAGATATTAATAAATGATAGATTTGGGTAGGATAAGAGAGGATTCACTTATCATGAAAGGAGACCTTCAAACCCCACACATAGCATGACCCCCGCTTGGATATTGAGGAGGACATTGTATAATTTGTAATGGGACATGGTGATATTTTATACTGGAAAGGTAACTATGTGGGGGATACCCTTTTCTTACCGAGGTTTCCAGTCCCTAAAATATAATTATGAGTGGTGATCATGTATTTGGGATTTATCATCACAACCCTCAGATAAGAGAAGAATATATTTTATTATATCATCATATTAGTGTAATAACCTGATAAGTTCATTTTTCTAAGTTTTTGTTTGGTATATTCCATTCTACATATTACTGTTACCTGATTTTTGATGTGCATGAGACCAATTAGTGGTCGATCATTCTTTTGTGTAAAACTATACTAACCGAGATGAATTTCATAGTTTTTAGTGTTGGAAAATAATCCATTCCCAAAGATTATAGTGTGTATGAAAATGGATTTCTCTAGCTTCACAATGTGGTTTTGTGAGAACCTAACGTTGAAAGCAGCCTACAATATCTTCTTCAATGGTGATTGGACTATAATATTTTGGTTTCACCCTATAAATTTATGGGAATTTTAGTGTAAGTGGAGATTAATTTGGATTATATCACAACTTGGTTTCTATGGGAAAATAATTATAGTTTGTTATCAACATCCATGGAATTGTTTTTTAGGGATGTAGTTGGTGCTCTAGTAAGTAAGAAAAAAATGAGAGAAGGTAGTAAATTCCCACTATTTGTCAGAAAAGTTTAGGTGAAATTACCTGTGGTGAACATTAACTTAAAAATCCATGGCAGGAAATCATAAGATTTCATCAGGGGGTATTTCTAAAGATCATCATTGACATAGATGTGGGCAGTAGATCCCTTCAAGGGTGATGGTTAAAAAGGAGGCATATTTGTTCTTAGATGAAACTAAATGTTGTATAATCCTATTTGCACAGAGATATTATTTGGGGTTTCTTAGTGTGTGGTGATAGGGGTTCAATTATTTTAATCTTTTGTACCTTCTATGGACTAGAAAATTTCATTTGTGTCGAAACAAGGGAAATGAACCATGGCCATTAATTGTTCCAAAAATATAACACTAGAATTACTAAGGTGGAGTTTGATTCCAAAATTTTGGTTGGTCTCAATAATAATAAAGTGATTATACCATGGAACTTGAACATTACATCAAGTGGTTCTAGAAAATCTATGGGAAATACATTTATTTTGGTCACACATGAAAGGAAGTGAATTTTGTGGCTGATATTCTACCTTGAAAATGGAGTCATAGTGAAATTATAATTATTTACCATTGTATTGGATATATGCTACATGAATGTAATCATATTAAAAGATTATACTCCCTTGGGATACAAAAATTTCATCCCCCATGATACTGATGATCCGGATGAATAAAAATTAATTTTCCATGAATGAAAATAGTCTTTGATGTTACTTATGATCTATTGATGATATATTAAAACAACACCATCATAATTCTTTATTTGGATGGATTATGATTATTTCAAAGTTATTTTCATGGAACCCATTTCTTTTCCATGGTTAAAGAAATGTATGAAAGTAATAATGGTTTTTCTATTAGTTTTTTGACGGAATACATGTTATATATACATTATTTCTATTAGTGTTCATGGCCATGATTTATGATGATATGTGGTTCTCATAAAAACCTTGTATGGATGGTTCCATTATAAACCAAGGAATAGTTGTTCTATTATATTACAAGGATGAGTGGCTCTATTATATATTGAAGATGGGTGGTTCCATTATATACTAAAGATAGATGGTTTTGTTATTAATCGAAGTTGCATGGTTATGTTATAAAACCAATATATATGGGTTTGATATATGCCACCAATGCATTGGGTAATGGGAAAAAGTTAACTAGATGTAATTTAATCATAATATATTGTTTATTTATGATCATCCGAAGATATTATGGAATTTTCCTATTATAGGTTACTCTTAAGAGATATGGAAGTTGTCCATTTAGGTAATTATTTGATGAGTGTTTGATGTTTCACGTTACCAACATGTTTTCTATCTGTTTGAATCATGTTATAATGTACCACATTCTCAAGGATTGTTTTTAGATAGATCAATATTGTTGACTTACATGACTCATACCTTATGTTAAATAATTATTCCATGTCTCACGATTCATGATCCATTTATAATGGGTAGTAATTATCTTATGTTATGAACATATACTTTGATTATGTCCTCATACTCTTATGCTCATCTTATTCTCACTAGTGACATTATATTGTTAATGCCTATGTTTAACCTAACTGAGAATTTGTGATCACCCTTCTTATATTTATTTTTCCCCAAGATATAAATAATGGTTCCCAATATGTTATCTCTAAGGAGTAAATTGGGTGTGAAGAGTTTAATTTTAAATGAAGTAGATTTTATGAACCAATTATTTATATATCTTATTTGATAGTTAATTGTTTGTCTTAATTCTCTAAAAAATGAACATAAACGGTCATTGGGTATATAAGTGATCTTATAAAGATATAGTTTTAATGTACATATATATGACATCACTTTTGTGGAATACTTAAAAAATTACACAAACAGACACCCAAAGACCGTATTAGTTTAGTGTGTTTGGAAACATAAAAACATAAACACTGATACAAAAGTGAGTTTCATTATCTCCCATTAGGTTCTTCATGACTATAAGCCTTATTAGAAACATTATACTAAACACATATATTTATATCATGGGGAAATAAACCTAAATGGGGTGAGTTTAGATGCCTAGTAAGGGTAAATAATGGAGACATATAATCATAAAAATTATAATAAGTATACGATAATGCGATCAAAACATTATAATATCATACCCTGCATATCCAAGATCATAAAAATGAATCATGGAATAAATATTTATAGTTCATAAGAAATTAATGATAAGGGAAACAAGATCATAATACATTAAATCATAAAATTTTAATAAGACATGGAATTGTGGAATACACGTAAAAATCAATGTCAATATGTATTTGTAGAACATATTAGGGAAATTCAAAGAGACTACATATACCAGCTGTGACACACCACTATTCCCAGTCACAGTCCTTTCCTTGTAAGGGACCAGGTTTCCCCATACTCCCATAGTGGATCGAGTTTCCCCATCCACCCTTAGTGGATCGAGTTTCCCCATCTTTTATCTTCATGGTGACTACACCTACATGGAGAGACACAACACTATCCCTAGTAGTAGGTCTTTCCATGTAAGATATCAGGATTCCCTATCTGCACATAGTTGATCACTTCCATCGACTTGATTACCATCATTATCTCATAGAATATAAATCATTAAGCAATGAATTGGTGGGACATATAGATCCCACTCATATCATAATAAAAACATTCATACAATTTCCACAAGATAATAAAACATTCATCATATCATTTCCTATAAAAATAGATGGGTTTTATAAACACCATATCAAAATCCTTGAAATGAAATTGGTTTCATAAAAATTTAATAGTATCTTAAATTGTGGAGTAAGATATGTTTCATAATATTTTAATTAAATCATAACCCCTGAAAATATGTGCGTTCAAGAGGCATAAAACCCATTGATCCTTTGTATTATTTCCTATTAATGCATGAGTGACACTGATGTATATAATATAATATAGTAACTATTTTGGAAGGATCCTTTAAAAAAAAATTATTTAAGGGAAATATCAGTTATTCTTTAAAAAACATGATCTTAAAACATAACTACTTTTGAAACCCATTTTCTTTAAAAATAATTTGAAAACATATAAGGAAGGTTTGAAATCATTTTGAAATCCTTTTCAATAAAAAACTTATAAAATGATATTGAAAACATTTTGAAAAACTTTTCTTTTGAAAATACATTGAAAACTTATAAAAGATTCTTCAAAATAATTGAAAAACGTTTGTTTAAAAAATATATTTTGAAAACTATTTTCTTGGAAGATAAAATTGAAAATGTATAAAAAAAGAATCAAACATTTTTAAAACCCATTTATTTTAAAACACCATGAAACTATATAATGAACTATTAAAAACGTTTTCAAATCCATTTATTTTAAAACACTTTGAAAACATATAAATAAATTCTAAAAACATTTTAAAAACTAATTCTTTGAAAACTATTTGAATGCTTATAAATACTTTTTTGAAAACCATAATTTTTTGAAAATATATCTTTTCCTTGAAAAGGATCATTAAATATTAGTTGTAATTTTTTTTTAAAACATGGTTTTTTAGTTCTTGGCATGTTTCTTACGGAAGTAAAATAGAGACAAAAATACTTTACCGATTTGGTAACATCAAAAACATTAACCCCATGAATGATAGATCATAAAATGGATAATTAAATGACCATAAATTTTGGGATAACACTCATTCAATATATTAATGGGTAGTATATACACCACACTAATGAAATGAATGTTGAATATGGCATAAATATCATTAAAATAAAGATGAGACTATAAATCTCACTACTACTTGAATAACTTTATAATTGTAATCCAAATGAAATAATAAAAATAATTAAATATATTAAAATAAATTTTTAATGAAAACTAATGATATTACATGTTATAAGGATATATATACACCATACTAAAAAATATTGGTGAATATGAAATGTATGTCATAGAAAAAAAGTGAGATGAAATTCTCTTACATTATATCTTGACTCAATTCATACTCTTACAAAACATCTGTATAATAAATATAATTTTATTATAAATATATTAAAGATCAATATCATTATATATAATACCATATATGGTTTTATTATGTATTTATATTACCCTCTTGTTAACATTTCCATCTCAAGGTTACGCTTCAAGTAATATCTGCTTAGTTTTTTTACATGTGTCTAATTTGTTATATTTTTTGTCCTCAAACTTATATAAATATTTACATAATTAGAAACATGATATTAAGATTATATATACTCATTATATAAATATTTATAACACTATATGATATATAAAAATATGAAATTGAATACCCCATTTGTGGTGATGGTATACCATACATATGCATGAACTTTGACTCTGTTACACTTCTATATTAAAAAATAGCAAGTAAATGACATATATGTATATATATACCTTAATTATAGTATAATTATTATATAATTTATATAATATAATTTCAATAAACCCATTCTTAATACATTCCACGTAGAGTGTGAATGGATCATATCACATTGAGGAGGTGATATTCCACATTTTCCCAAAGTAAAAACTCTTATTTAAATAAATTAGAAATCATAAAATTTTGCGTTATAAAATAATTATAGTATAATAAATACATAAAAATTATCATATATAACATATAGAAACCAATTTCCATCATAATTCATTACCATGAGAGGGGGTAAAGTAAAAACGAACTAAATTGTTTCATGAGGGTCGTTCACAAAAATGGTAAGTTTGTTACCCATTAGATGGAAGTGTGTGTAAGTGTAGGAATAAACCATTTTAAAACAAAATATATGTATATTAAATATAATTAGGTTATAATTCAATAAATTTATAAGAATAATTTAGGTGGTAAGGAAAGGAAATAATGGAAAGGAGTTTGAGGGAGAATGTTACCACCTCTTTGGGAAACTCGTTTTAGTTTGCACAAAAATGGTTTACTTGGTTCTATTTATAACCAAAGGGAGGATTCAAGGAAGAAGGAAGAGATCCTGGGAATGGAATTCAGTATATTTTGGCTGAATCTAATTGGTTTGGTTGGTGTGAAGAAGTGTAAGAGAGAATAAATTTTTAGAGAGGAAGAGAAGTGACATTCTTGTAAATACCAAAAGGTAAGAACTAATTGAGGTCTCCCTAACCTCATGTGCATAAAAATGTAAAAATAATGGGTTAAATTTAAATGATTATTGAACCAAATTTCCACTACATAAAAATAAGATAATTTTTATAATTGTTTTCCTTAGTATTCATGTTTTCCTTTATTTTTCATTTTGTTTTTTCATTTCAGTAACTAATTTTACAACCTATATAACTTAAACATTAAGTATAAATTAACATGTGATTTATTCAAAAATATATTCCCAATTATTTATAAATATTATATTACATTTATAACACAAAAATATCATTTTTTTTAATTTAATTTTAAAACAATTTCATGTAACACACCAAAACACTCCTTTAACCCAAACAATGCTAACAATACTTGTACCATTAAAAGGTATATATGTTTATTATAAAATATAATATGGTATATTAATAGAAAATATTTTGATTTTATTGAAACTTAAAAATCACATGCAATAAGGTAGGTTTTTTTATTAATGTTCATTCCTTTAATAAAATATAATTTAATATATAATAACATTAAAATCAATTTTGACATTGTTTATTTAATTTTAATATAAAAAATATAAAAAAAAATTGTGGAATTAAAATATATTAAGTTAAAATATATGTAACAATACATATTTTTCATAAAAAATAATGTAACACAATTATTCACTAAATTTAAATTACGTTTAATGTTTTTACCATTCATTATTTTGTTTAATTATTAACTAAAGAATCCATCTGTTAGCATTTCTTAAGGGTTTAATGTAACTAATTAATTTATAAAAATTAATGATATATATTAATGATATAGATTAATCATTTATATTTCAAAATTATATGTATAAACTAAAATAGGTTGTTTTTCCATATCTCACAGTTTTATACATGTTAAATTAAGAATGTTTCTTCTTTGTCATTTTCCTTAATTAACTTATACAGTAATTAAATTTTATTAAATTGTATCCCAAAAATTCCTAAAATTATAATCACTAATGAATATAATCTAAATATTTGAATAAAATGAATTTTGGACAATTTTATTTCATTTGTTCTTTATGTTTAATGTTTAGTCTCTCGTAATGCTTAATTTTATAATAATCATTGCAATCAATTTTAGTCACTTTTATTATTAATTTTCGTTAAAAAATATGTTCATCTTATTAAAATATAAATATTATACTTATTATAACATTGTATTTATGTTTTCATAAATTCAATTCTCAGAAGTAGAAAAATTATTTTTAATTCAAATCCTACTGATGTGGTGTTAAAGTGGATTTTTAAAGTGAGAATGTCGAAAAGTTCATTAATATTTTATATCTAAATTCAATATAAAAACGATTCCAATAATCTGAATTAGATTAATAGATTTATAATTGATCTATTGTTACTTTGAAACAAACTTAAAATAATGTTATACTATATAAATAAATAAGATGAAAAAACAGTTTTAAAATAAAAATAAGTATTTTTTTACCATTCATCCAGAAATGACGTTTCTAGAAAATATCCAAAAAAATCCTCCAAATATAATTTTGAAATTATAAATTAAAAAATAATGTTTATTTTAGAAAATTTAATTCAAAAAAGTTTCTAAAATAATTTTTAATATTATTCACAAAAAGACATAAAAAGTGGTTCTTGTAAGAAAATCATATTTTCAAACATATAAAGACTTTAAAAAATTTATGTTTTCCTATTAGTATTATTTATAATATATAAAAACATTTTATTAATATTAATATCACAAATTCTAATAGATATATTATAAAAATAATTTTCAAATTATAATAATAATAAATTTTTTTTCGTAGAAACTCATTGTTGCATGTAATGAATGGAAAGATAGTGTTGCGTGTTTTACAAGATAAAAAATCTATTGTGTGTAGTGTAAAATTAACTAGGTGTTGCATATTACATAAGAAAAACTTTGTTATTTTTTATAAAAATACTATATTTAGTGTTGCATGAATAGATAAATAAAAAAAATATTAAATTAATTCAAAAAAGATAATTAAAAAAATATCAGGGTCTTACATTATTCAACCCTTAAAATGAATTTCATCCTTAAAATATGTATGGGTTATAATTGGATTAATAATTGATAGTTACTTTATTATAAAACCTCATCATAAAAATGAATACTACAACTTACTTTAAAAATGGAATGTTTGAAACATAACTGTCACCCATTGTATCTTATAACTAGGATTCAACATAGGAGAACGCATGTTGAATGTGGAATCAGGGACATGAATGAGAAGTCTAACCATAATGTTCTGATGGTGAGTGTTAGGGAAATTTTTTTGGAGAAATTTAACAAAAAAAATCCATAAATATCTGATGACATATGGGGACATTTTATTCATTATAAAACAAGGTATTAGGATAACATTTTAGGTTTAAAGATCCTATCCCTATAGTTTAGGAATTTTCATGAGAAGCTATACTTAATTTTTTAAGTACAATATCACCCATTTCGATGCCTTGAACATGTTCCACTTCAACTCTTTCTCCAAAAATAATGTTGAATTTTTCATTCTTGAAGAACTAACAGCTCTTGTGATCCATGATAATGCATCCCATCTGTTATTAGTTAACATCAACATAATTTTGTTAGAAATTGTTATGTAGTATGCATAAAAATCATATAGTAATGTAATACATTAATCTCACAAAATTAATCTGAATTTTAAATTAAAATTTCCATATATAGTTTACCTTATAAATGTTCATAAGGATGAGAATACAAATCTTTAAAAATAAGGTAATGATATTAGCTTAACATTGATCCCTCATATATCATAGGTTAGATATTTGTTTTCACATTACAAATATGTGAATACCCTCATGTTATATTCTCATGAAACATGGTAATAACCAAAATTAACATAAATCCATTTGGAAAACATGCATTATTCATTATTATAAAAATTATTGAATATATTCCATAAATCTAAGAAGTTGTAAAATTCATCCATGATTGCATAGACCACTTTTTCATAAAATATTTTATCAGTTATGAGGTAATAAATACTATCCAATTTACATTATCTAAACCAATCATCACTTTATCAAACGTAATCAAGACTTCCTCAGCATCATGCACATATTAAATGTTAAATTTCCTTATTTGGAAATATCACCTTCCTATTAAATCACATTTCTATATCTTTATCACAAATCGACACAACCCTCTCAATCCTTAATGAAACAATTATATAGAAAATACTTATATATTTCATGATTTGTATAACATAATCCATGAATTCCAAATAATATACACATTAATGATATAACATTATTCTTAAATCATTTCTCAGGTTGCGTCATCTTATCACATAATACCCATTTTCTAAAATATGAAATATGTTTCTTCTGTTATGTTTATTAAACATAAATCCAATCTCTATTCTTACATTTAATATAAATAATATTGGAAGAACATCCCATACCTTTTATTTATCATTTTCCTTATCTTTATCTTATGTAGTGTATCCAACACTCATAAATATTCTTGATTCTCTTCATGAGATTTCAACTTTGGAAATCAGTTTTCATCATGACCATACATTACATATATGAAACATTCAATGTTAACCCAGTTCTATATAGCTACTTCTGTTAAATAAAACCATAAATCATTGGGTTAGAAACACTTATCATAGTAGAAAACCACATAACAATAGAAAGATACTTATAATATGTATAAACAATGAAAACTACTTCTTAAATATATTAAACCTTATGTTTATCATAGGTTATTCATTATAATATTCTATATAAATCCTTCACGATGGGTTATAAAGAGTTTTTTAATTTCTAATGAATATCCCCCAAGTGTTTCAAACCATGTGTTCAAAAATGAACGTTGTCTTGTACCAAGTTATGCTCAAGTCAGGATCAGTTCACCTTTTCTATGGTGTTACCTCTAGGAAAATTTGTGCAAGATCCACAACCACTTTTATTATCAATACTGGGATATTATTTTCAGAAACAACTCACTTTATCCTTTACAAAAATTTCAGGACATTTTCATGATCATTAACTCTTTCTTAAAATTATCCTTAAATAGCCCATAGACATATCCTTAGAAATTTACATTGGTATGTCACTAATTGTTTCCCATAACAGTTTATAAAGGTTGAATATGACTATAATTAAATCCATACAATAACAAACCTATCTTAACGTACATAGAAATTACATCACTCTTTCGGAATACTTGAAAGATTACACAAACAGATGCATAAAGACCTTATTAGATTAGTACCTTAAGAGACATGGAAATTTAAACACTGGTACATAAGTGAGATAAATTATCTCCCACTAGCTTCTTCATGACTACGCCACTTCTTAGTAACATTATAATTAATACGAATACTCATAATGTAGGGAAGGAACCTTAAAAACTGATGATATCAAATGCTCATTAATGGTAAAAAAGAGATACATGTTAGTATAAACATGAGCATTGGGGTATGAGAACAATATCATAACATTATAATATGACACCATCCATGACCAAGATCATAAAAAAGATTCGTGGAATAAAATTTTCTTATTCTTAATAAATTAATCATAAGGTAAATATGATCATAATCCATGAAATTATATTATAAGAATAATTAATAAAATTTTAGCACACACATAAACATCATATAAAAGATGAACTTCTAGAACTTATCAGAGAAATTCATGGGGAACACACCTATGGGGAGGGACACTCCACCATCCCCAGTAACAATACTTTCCCTAGAAGGGATTGGGTTTCCCTATCTTACTATAGTTGTTTGGGTTTCCTCATATTCGTATTGTGCATTGAGTTTCCCCATATTCCATCTTTATGGTCACTACTCCTACTGGGAATGACACACCACCATCCCCAATCGCAATCATTTCTTTATATGAGATCAAGATTCCCCATTTTCCTATAGTGTATCAATCCCATAAAATTTATTCCCATAATTATCGCATGAGATATAAATCATTACCCAATTCATTAGTGGTATATATAGGTCTCAAACATCTCATAATGAAATCATTCATACATGTGCATCAAGATAATAAATCTTTCATCATATCATAAACCATAAAAAGAGATGTGTTTCATAAACATCCAATAATAACACATGAAATGAAATGGGTTTCATAAACATGTAATTTTATCTTAACCTATGGAACATGATAAGTTTTATAATCATTTCATTAAATAATATCCCATGAAAAGAAGAGTACTTCATATTCATAAATCACATGGCAGAAGATCGAGTGTCATAAAAAATGTAACCCGTAAAAAAGAAAACAGTTTCATAAACATAAGTACATAATAAAAATAATACATTTAGATAATTAATATTTATGGGACCTTAATATCATTTCCCCGAAAGGAAATTATAACACCAATGGATGTCATATTATATGGTAAATACTTTGGAAATATCATTTCAAAAATATTACTTAGAGAAAATATCTTTTCTTCATTAAAAAAAATTATTTTAAAACATTTAACCTCTTCAAAAAAATTTGGTTTTAAAATAATTTTAAAAAAATAAGGAAGTCCTGCAATCATTTTTAATCCCTTTTCCCTTGAGAACACATAAAATAATAATGAAAACATTTTGAAATCCTTTTCCTTTGAAAATATGTTGAAGATGAATAAAATATGAATTGAAACTATTGAAATACTTTTCTTGAATACAACCTTTTGAAAACCATTTTATTAAAAATTAACTTGAATACTAATAAATAGTTGTTGAAAACATTTTGAAAACAATTTCTTGGAAAACAACTTGAAAACTTATAATGAAATCTTGAAAACATTTTGAAAAATATTTTTTGAAAACACTTGGAAAACTTATATGGGAATATTAAAGATGTTTTAAAAAGGTCTCTTTTAAAAAATATTAAAAAAATATGAAGGATTATTTGAAAACCATATTTTTTAAATCCTTTTCCCATGAAAATGAGTTTAAAAGATCTTTTTTGAAATCATTTTTTAAAATAGGGTTATTGATGATCAAGGAATGTGTCGTAAAGAAGGAAAATTGAGACAAAACTATTATATCAATTTGGTCTCTTTTGAAACCTAAACCATGTGTAATAGAGATCATAAAATGGATATGTAAATACCTATAAAATTTGGTAAAAAATCATAGAATATATTCAAGGGAATTATATACACCACACAAAAGAAAGGACTTGGGAATAAAGAGTAAATCTTAGTGAACTAAAAGTTACATTAGAAATCCAGGTACTACATGAGTAACAGTAGATCATGATCCAAATGAAATAATAAAATTAATTAAAATTTTTTAATATCATTAAATAAGGTAAATTCGTGATATAACATTTCCTTTGGAAGTAAATATGAGACACAAAATAAGCTAGTCATGAATATGGCATGTTTCTACAGGAAATAGAAAGTGAGATTAAATTCCCTTACATTATTCCTTGACTCTCTTTGTACTCATACAAACTTAATGTATAATAAATACAATTTTATTATAAAAAATGTACATTAAATTATTTTTATACCTAATACCATAAATATCTTGATCATGACTTTATATTACTCCCTTGTTAACAACACCATGTTGAGGTTACACATTGGGTAATATCTACTTTGTTTTTCTTACACGTGTCTTAATTTTTTATATTTTTGGTCATTTCAATTAAATAATAATTTATTTAATTAAAAACATGATATTATCCTCACAGATATTCTCTATATATGTTTTTATAATAATATATTATATATATAGATAGATGATAATGAATACACCATTCATGGAGACAGTATGTCGTACGTACACATGAATGTTATTTCCTTTTTATTTCTATGTTGAAAGAAATAAATGAAATGTCATATATGTATATATATATCATAATTAAACTATAATTATTATATCATATTGCTTTACCAAACCCATTATTAATAAATTCTATGTATAATGTGAAAAAATCATATTTCCTTGAGGAGGCGGTAGTCCACACTTCCCCAAATGAAATTATAATATTTACACAAAATAGAAACCATGATGTTATGTGTAATATAATAATTATAAAATAATAAATGCATCATAAAAATTATATATATTATATAAAACAATTTTACATTATAATTACCAACCATGAGAGGTGGTAATGAAAAAAAACAACATCATTCCATGATGTGACAGTTCACTATACACAAAAATTGTATATTCATTTCCCATTATATGGATGTTTGTGTAAGTGTATGTATAAATAATAGTGAAAATACATATAATTATATTGATTATAATTATGTTATAATTTAATAAATTAGTAAGATGAATTTATGTGGTAGAGAAATGAAATAAAAGAAATGATCTTGAGCAATGATGTTGCCTCTTCTTTGGGTAACTCCTTTCGGTTTGCACCGAAGGGCTTTATTGGATGGATTTATGACAAAAATAAGTATTCCAAGGTTAAGGTTGTAATTTTAGGTAGTTAATTATGTATATTATGTCTAAACCTATGTGGTTTGACATGTTTGAAGAAGGGAAAGAGTGAATTACTTTTTTATAGTGGTGGAGGAGTGTCATTCTTGAAAATACGAAATAGTAAGCACTAATGGAATGTCTCCCTTACATAATGTGTCTCAAAAATTGAAAAATAATGTGTCAAATTTATATTATCATTTAATGAATTACATAACACACAAAAATAAGTTCATTTTTATAATTTGTTTCCTTAGACTTTAATTTTCCTTATATTTTTCATTTTTTCTTTTTCATTCTAATAACTAGTATTCCAACCTAAGTAAAATGAAAATTAAGAATAAAATAAAGTGTGATTTATAAGAAAATATATTTCGAATAAATTATAAATATTATATAAAATCCACAAAATAAAAATCACTTGTGTGTTGGAAATTAATTTTAAAACAAACATGTAAGACACAAAAAAAATTTCTTTAACCCAAATAGTGCTAACAATATTTTTAATATTTAAGGATCAATATGTTTATTATAAAATATAATATGGTCCATTAAGAGATAATATTTTATATTTAGTAACAATTATTAGTCACTTGTGAGAAGGTAGATTTTAAATTAATTTTCGATCATTTAAAAAAAATATAATTTATTCTAAAATAACATTAATTTCAGTTTTGACATTATTTATTTAATTTTAATTTAATAAATATAATAATATTTCAGTAATTAAAATTTTTTAAGTTAAAGTTTTTTTAAATTATATTTTTACCTACACAAATATTGTACTAAAATAATTCGTTAAATTCACTTTACGTTAATTATTTTAGCATCTTTTATTTTATATAATTGTAAAAAATGTAATACATGCGTTAGTGTTTGTTATGAGTTTAATGCAACTAATTTGTATATACAATTATTAATAAATAATTATGATAGAAATAAAAAAATAATATTAAAAAAGGACATATATTACTGAAAACATGTTGTTTTCTTCAATATCTCAGGGTTTTATAAATGTTAAAGGTTGAGAAAGTTTTTTCTTTTTATTTTTCCTTATTTAATATTTGATATATGAAACTTTTGTTGAATAGTATCCCAATAAAAAAATAACATTCAAACCATGAATATATATAGTTAAAATATGGGCATACAATGTATTTTAGATAAGTTTCTAGGTCATTTTGGCCCATATGTTTAAGGTTTGGTCCCTTGTTAAGATTAATTTTACCATAATTGCTGTAATTAAATTTAATCACATTTACAAATACTTTTTCTCAAAAATTAAATTTATTTTATTAGAATATAAATATTATACATATTACAACCATTTTAGTCCATTTTTTAAAATTCAATTCATTAAATGAAGAAAATTATGTTTAATGCTAATCCCACAGACGTGGTGAGAATGCCAGTTTTTAAATTAAGAAAGTTCAAAAGTTCACTAATCTTTTATATATAAATTAAAAGTGAAAAAGATTCCAATAAAATAAATTATATTTATAGAGTAATAATTTATCACTTTTGACTTTAAAACTAACTAAATATATAATCTAACAATATAAATAAATTAGATGAAAAATCAGTTTTGAAATAAAATTTAGTATTTTTTATTATTCTTCCAAAAATAACGATTCTTAGAAAAATCGAAAAAATTCACCCAAATATAATTTTGATATTTGTAATTCAAAAATTAATTTTATTTTATAAAATTCAATTTCAAAGAATTTATAAAATTAATTTTATTATTGTTCAAAAAAGGACATAGAAAGAAGTTCATATAAGAAAATAATATTTTAAAACATATAAAGACCTTAAAATTTTTTATGTCTTATTATCAATTTTTTTAAATATATAAAATGTGGTTATTACTATTAAAATAACTATGTTTAATGAATATGTTAAAACTATCATATTTAATAAATTATAACAATATAATTTTGTTTCATAGAAACTTAGTACTGCGTGTAATGCAACCCAAGTCGGTGATAAGTGTAGCGCAAGATAAACATTATATTGCATGAAATATATGATCAACTAAGTGTTTCATATGACTGAATCCAAAATTAGTACATATATATATATAATATTCAAAATTTCATGAAAAGAAATATTATATAGTTTAAATTAATTTGAAAATTATAATTCACAAAATCTTAGGGTGTTATCGATATAATAGTTTAGTTTGAAATTATTTATTTTGTATGTAAAAAACGACATCATTTTTTGTAACATCTAGACTTGGGATCCACATGAAAATGCCCCTTTTCCATTTGGTCACATGACCTCAGCCACGCCACCTTGTATGCCAGAGGATGCTAACCAGTAGTGAGGGTCTCGTAAGTGAGTCATGGGGAAACTATACCCTCTTTTATTAGAGTAAAACTCCAAAAAAAAGTACAAAATAAAACGTGGAAATATATAGAATCATAAAGGGTACCAATTTACCAAGATAAAAAAACCAATTATATAGTACTCAACTAAAATTCTACCATGATATGCCAATGTATATGCGAAAAGTGTATAAATTGCTACTGAAAGTATAGAAACAAATGAATCCTAAGTGGGTCCCAAACTCTATCAGGTTCCTTCATCCATGTTCCATTCCAAAATTAATGATCTAATCTTGGGACCTTTCCCTTAACCTATCCTAAAACAATAAAGTCTCTTACCGTAACGATCAGGAATCTTGAGTAGGGTGTGAGTACAACTCAGTAGGCCACCACCAACACTATCTTAAATAATTCAAATCAAAAAATAGTCCAAACAGTTCTATAATGAAGAGAAGAAAATTCATAATTAAATAGTTATCACATTACCAGTTATTATTTATTTAATCTCATTATCTCTAGGATTTATTAGGATACCCATTCCTCTTTAATATATTTGGCTTATACCAGAGCCAGAACTATTCCCTAGGTAATATCATATTTTATTACCTACTTCGACTCGTTCCAGAGCTTGAAATATTCAAAGGTGATATGATATCTAAGTACATGATTCGACACATGCTGGAGTTTAATGTATTATCATGTGAGGCCATATATCGGAGTTCCGTTATATATATTCTTTAAATTCACACATAAATGCCTATGTTACCAATAAAAAATTCATAATTAAGATTACCATGTTACCATTCTTAATTCTCAATAGAATGACCATGTTCCTATTTGTTTACCCATAAGTATAATGAAAATGTAAACATTTATACTTCTCATTTGAATGAACATGTTACCATTCCTTTACTCACCTGTACAATGACCATTTTACAATTTATACTTCTCAATTTAGAATGACCTTGTTCCAATTCCTACACACATAATTAATTCACAATTAATTAATCACCTCAATTCGATTACTAATTCAACATTTAGTTAAATACATTAATATCTTAAATTAACTCCCCAATTAATTAGGTACTCTAATCTATTAATTAATTCATAAATTAAATAATCAATATCATAATTTATATCCAATAATTAATTTTTCCAAAATTAATTACATCATTCTAATTATCAACTCTTCATAATTAATTCCATAATTAATTATCTAGATAATAATATATAAGCGGATAATTATTTTAATATTAATTATCTCAATATATCTAATACAATATCTAATAATTAATACCATGATTAATTATATAGATTACAACCCCTAATTATCATAATAAATCTATACCAAATTAATTATCCAATAGAATAACCCCTTAGTCTCATGATTAATTTTTCAGTTAATCATATATTTCAATAATGAGTCAATAAATTAATTGGTCAAACTAATTATCCCAATTTAGGCTTTCAATTTGTAAATAAATCTACCAATTCAACAATTTTTTAGACACCCATCAAATCTAGAATTATGGGAATTAGATTTTAGACCACCTACTTCAATTCGTCAATGGAAGTATGTTCAATAGAAATCCCCAAAATTCATGCAACACAATGATGAGATTTGAGTTCCAAATCTATATATTGGTAGAAGAGTGTATATTTGATTCAGCTCATGTAGAAGATGTTTCTCAGAGGGTGCATCTATCTACAGGTCAACCTCGTCTACATAGATCACATGAGAAGGGTCGGGGTGATACATTCGTAGTTGTGACACATGGAATACATCATGTAGATCGTTGAATTTCTGTGGAAGAGCCAATCAGTATGCCACTCACCGGATTCTATCAACTACGTCAAATTGTCAAACAGACATGGGAACCAACTTGACCTACCTCTATATCATGCGGTGAACCAACCTAGGTGACCCTAGAACGAACACATTTTCAGAATATGTAAACTTCCGGCATCATCTTCATCTATAAACATTTGAATCTACATTCTTGGATCCATAACCAAATATTTTCGAATCAACAATTCCTTCTCTGATTTCTCCTGCACAAGACTCGGTCCTGACAACTCCAACTCACCTACTTCCATCCAGCATAGTGGTGATCTACATTGCCTACCATAAAGAGCCTAATATGGTGCCATCTATACAGTTTCATGATAACTATTGTTATTGGTTAAGTAAAATAATCCATGTCCTTCTTCCAAGACCCACAGAAGTCAAGGACACATTCCCACGACATATCCTCAAGCACCTGAATAGGATAATCCAACTTCCCATCTATCTATGGGTGGAAATCAGTACTCAATAAAACATATTTACCAAGTGATTTCTACAAGCCCTTCCAAAATGTAAATCATGAATCATGACATAAAACTATAGTTCGTGGCACCCCATGCAGATAGACTATGTCGCAAACATACAGTCATCACACCTGTTCTATTGTAAGGGCTTCCCTTATACGCAAGAAATGAACTACATTTTTCAATCAATCCACAATGGGCCAAATAGAATCACTCTTTATAAGATTCTCTAGAATAACCACCACAAAATCTATTGTCAGATAACCCACTTCCATTCTTAATTTGGCAATGAACTTAGTAAAATTTCAAGTCATTGATGCTCTGCCTTCACCTGCTGAAAGATGAATCATCTTTTCACGAACCCTGGTATCTCCTTTTTCATACCTAGATACCAAAACATTCTTCATATGTCATGATACATTTTGGTCACACCTAGATGTACCACCCTCTACGAGGCATGAAATTATCACATGAGCTCCTCTAATATGCTCATATAAACAATAACTATATTATTCACATAGATGATATCATCATCATATATCAACCAGTCCCATGGTGTCTCCCAGCCTTAAAAGATTTCCCTCAAGGATAAGCACCTTAGATCCTAATATTATATATCCTTGATCCATCTAAAAATTTTAGAATCCATTGCAGCTGAAACCAGAGTCATATAATCCTAAAACTCTTAAACCAACACATGATTTTAAGCTAGTATAGTCATCATCTTCCACTCTGCACTCAACTCATGAACCATCTGAGTCTGTGTTTTCATACCCAAGGGAACAACCACACTATTTCATTTTTTAAGTGTATATTCCAGCTCAAAATCAAATGAATACATATACTCTACCCATATTTAGTGCCTAATACTTAAATCACTATGTGAGAAGATATTTTTCATAATATTGTGATTGGTAGACACTGTAATGTTCTCTCCAAAAAGATTGTGTCACTAGAAATTAATATCATAAAAAACAACTTCTAACTCTAGGTCATGCATAGGGTAGTTATTTTTATGTGGTCTCAAATGATTATACCCATGTGCCATGACTCAATCCTCTTTCATCGACACAACCCCATGTCTAATCCTAGAAGCATCCCAATAAATCAAGTACTCCTCACCTGACTTTGGTAGGATAAATATTGGTGTTGATGTCAAAAAAATCATTAACTCCTAGAAATAATTATCACATGATTCTAAAAATTTGAACCTTATCCCCTTCTTGGTCATGCCTAAAAGCGACGCTACCCAATTGGGAATGTCTTGGATGAATCTCCTTTAATATCAAGATAATAACAAAAAAATTAGATATCAAAAACATTATTTTGATACACCCAAGGGACAACTGCATGTACCTTATTTGGGTTCGCAAACACACCTTCCTCGGAAATGATGAGTCCCATAAAGTATACCTGATCAATCCAAAACTAACACATAGATATCTTGGTGTATAATCAATGCTCTCTCAGTGTACATAGGATGATTCCAATATGTTGGGAATGATCGTTATGATTCTTGGAGTACACTAAGATATCTTCTACAAACACGAACACAAACTGATCTAAATATGGATGAATGATCCAATTCATCAATTCCATAAACACTACTAGTTTAATTTTAAACCCAAATGGAATTATTAAAAACTCATAAAGGCCACAGCTTCTCCTGAATGAATTCCTCAATATATCAGAAGTCAAAACTATATACTAATGATACCTCGATCTAAATTCAATCTTTGAGTACACATAATATCCCTTCAATTGGTCAAATAGACCATTGATACATGGAACATGATATCTGTTCATGACATTCATTGTATTCAACTTC
The DNA here is from genome assembly GCA_963277665.1 of Viscum album. NCBI lineage: Eukaryota > Viridiplantae > Streptophyta > Magnoliopsida > Santalales > Viscaceae > Viscum > Viscum album. The sequence goes on from OY728138.1 coordinate 942,807,302, forward strand.
TAGAAATCGACACACAAATGTAAACTCAAATCAGCCTTCTTTGGAAAAAATATCGGTGATCCCTATGGCAATGTACTCGGATGGATATATCCTTTATCCTTCAAATCCTCCAACTATGTCTCAAGCACCTGAAGCTCAGTCAATTCCATTATATATGGTGGAATAAATACTGGCTTAGCCCCCCCCCGACATGAGATCAATAGTGAATTCCTAATCTCGCCAAGGTTGAAGCCAATAGAAATATCTAGGAAAGATATCTTAAAATAGTCTTACCACTTGTGAAAGGAAATATTTCCTAACACCCCCATCATCCAATAATATATTAGAAATTTGGACTGTGACCTCTCCCTGTTTATAAATAATTGGCCACACTTGGCCTTCCTAGATATCCTACTCTCCATAGTTAATGTATGGCTCACCATTAAGAAATGTAAACAGAACTTTCCTATGGTAATAGTAGATGTGGGATCTTTTTGCAATTAACTAGTCCATACTCATAATTAGGTCGAAGCTTGTCATATCAAGAATGTAGAGTTTCTATATAAAACAATATTCCTATATTTCACGTGAACATCTTTTGCATAGAAATATGTCTCTAGACCATGTTTCCAATGGTGTATAAATAGTCATTAGTCCACTCAAAAACTCCACCTCTAGGTTCAATACATTAACAAGTCTTGAAGATATAATGGAATGAGAGGAACCAATATCAAATAAGGAACTAGGTAAAGTACAAGTTACTAGAATAGTACATATAATTGTCAATGACCTAGCCTGTCTCTCCACAAGTGTAGGCTGCACTACATGTAATTGTCCTGCCCCTCTTCCCTATTATGTGATCTGACTCCCTTGAGTAGCCCCACTCTACTGAAAAGAGTTCTCTAGCCTTATAGAATCATTTCTACTACCTCTATCATCTCATCTAGTAGAACTCCAGCTACCATACCAATATTTTATAGAATACCCCATTCCCACACTCTGACTCTGCCCACCTGCTCCCTCAGCACCAGTCTGTCTCTGTGACATGCAGAACTTTTGTTGGTGTCCCATCTTACCTTATGACCGACACTCTACTGGTGGACAGGGATCCTATTGATAATAGTGTCCTGACCTACCACACTAGTGACAAATCACACCATCAAGGTCCTATCCAAATTTCCATCTTGTATGTGTACAATGCTTCCCACTTCCTAGAAAAAAGATTCTATAATGGAGTTTCCTGCTCTCAAAAGCTGCACCTGCTGATTTTATTGCAACTATTAACTATCCAATTCTAGAAGCCTGCCACATGTTCCATTTAGCTTTGATATCCTGATCCATAACCTCATCAAAATTATTTTATCAGATCATATTGACTTGTTACCTAATCTCTCACTTATGTAAATCCTAAAATAATCTCTCAACAACTACATCATCTCCTGCTAACACTGGAGAAAAGCATTGTAAATTTGTGAAGCGTCCAACATAATTCATAATGGAAATTCTCTTCTGGGTGAGAATCATGAACTCTATAGCTTTCTATTGTCTCAGCATCTATGCATAAAAGTTCTCCAAGAACCTCACCAAGAATTTATTCCATAACATACCTCTTGTTTTTCATGTTCATGTCTGAAATCCCCCCCAGCGCTTCACTAATATCCATAGCATATGAGTAGCCAGCTTGTCCCTTTACTCAGTTGGAGTATCCAAGTGGTCATGTATTGCACCAATAGACTCAAACCATAATTCAAATCTCTTAGGTCCACCCTCTTTAGTTAAAGATATAGGGTTCTACAGCTAAAACTCCTTATTCAACTTAGACATGATTTTCACTACCATCCATGGGTATCATTCCAAGAATTTCATGAGGCCATCAAAGTACTAATAGAACTGCTACCCTTCATATTTATCTGGCACCATTGGTGTCTGAATCCCCCTAAATAGATGACCATTCTTATCCATGCCCCTCGGTTGTCTCCTAAACAAATTTCATGGAGGAATAATCTCGACAATACAAAAAACATGTCCTAGGGCCCACAGATTTTGGTAAACAAGGGTAAACCCACTATTATAATCTAGTTTTTCATTTAGAAACCAAATTATGATAATTTCACATCATTTTTCGAACTTCTTCAATTCACGTTAGGAACATTTTTTCCTTTTAATCTCACTAACAAGGAAAATAGTTTATATTAAAATACCTACCCCTAACCCATTTTCTCGTACGTACCTAAAATGATACCTGTCACAATAATCCTGAGTTCCTAGAATGAGGCATGTAGACTCAAATATTGTTCCATTCCAGGACATGAATCAACTATCATAAATCTCAAAAAAAAATCAGAACATAAAATAATTATATCACCTAAGGTGGAATAATATTATTCTATAATAACAAACAATAATAAAAACAATCCCACCCGGAGTACTTGGGTTTTTCCTCGTACATGGGTCTGCATATCCCATGCATGATCTCATTACCAAGTCCAGAATCTTTGGAAATTTTTGTCTACCATATCCCAAACAACAATACATAAGAAGAAAGAAAACTCCCCTGAAACCAATTTGTAATATATTGACCAAGGTGACACACAACGATGCCTAGAGATAGTTGGTCACATGACTTCAGGTGCACCTCCCCATGTGCTATAGGCTATCTACTCGTATTGAGGGTTTGGTAAGTAAGTCATTATAAGAATATACCCTCTTTTATCAGAGTAAAATACCATTAGAAGTACATAATCAATTTTGGAAACATATATAATCATAAACAGTACCAATGTAAAATGATAACCAAAACCAGAAATAAAGTACTCAACTAAAAGGGAAACATACCATGCCAATGTAATTTCCAAAGTTTCAAATTTACTAGTGAATGTACTGACACTAATGACTCCAAAACAAGTAACTAACCATTTCTAGTTCCCTCATCCATGTTCCACCCCCAAAGTAGAAATCTATTATTGTGCCATTTCCCTTAAGCAGTCCTATAATATAAAAGTCTATTCATGTAAAGATCAGGAAACCTGAGTAGGTTGTGAGTAAAACTTAGTAGGATAACACCAATGATGTATAAAACAAATCATTTCAAATGATTGATTAAACAATTAAATAAAGGAAAGATGATAATGAATAAGTAAAAAAATTATCATATAATCAGTTATTATTTATTTAATCATATTAAATTTAGTGTTCCGAGGGATACCTGTACCTCTATACATGATTTGGATCATGTGGGATCCCAAAGTTCTCCCTTAGTAAAATCATATCTTAATTACTACTTTGAGAAATTCCAGAGCTTGAAGTATACAAACGTGATATGATATCTCATTACAGGATTCAAATCATGCTGAGGATCAATGTATTATTATGTGAGGCCACATCTCGGAGTGCCTTTATTACCATTAATTAAATTAACACATAAATTCCAAAGTTACAGATAATAAAATCATAAGTATGATGAAAATTTTACGATTATTAATTCTCAATTGAATGACCATGTTCCCATTCCATCACCCATAATTACAATTAAAATCTTACCATTTATACTTATCATTTGGATTGCCATGTTCGCATTCATTTATTCACAAGTACTATAGCAATGTTACTATTTATACTTCTAAATTTAGAATTACCATGTTCCCATTCTTTCACAGATAATTAATTCCAAATTAATTATTCACCTCAATTCAATTACTAATTTAATAATTAATTAAATACATCAATATCCCTAATTAACCTCCCAATTAATTAGGTACACTAATCCATCATTAACTCAACAATTAATTAATCAATAAAAAAATTCATATAAAATGATTAATTTTTATAGAAATAATTATATCATCAAAATCTGGACACTTCATAAATAATTCCACATTTAATTATCATGATCATAATATGAAGGCAAAAAATTAGTTCACGATTAATTATCTCGATCAATCCAATTCAATATACCATAACTAATCCCCCGATTAATTATCTACATTTCTTCCCCTAATTCTCATAATAAATTTCCCCTACATTAATTATCTAATAGGACTACCCCTTAGTATCATGGTTAATTCATAAAATAGTCATCTATTTCATCAATGCTTTAACAAATCATAAGGTAAACCTAATTATCCCAATTTGGTTTTTTAATTTCTAATTAAGGCTAGAAAATTTTTAATTTTTGATACACACATAAAATCAATGACTATAGAAATTAGATTTTAGACCACCTATCTCAATTTTTTTATGGACACTCATTCAATGGAAATCCCCAAAATTCAAGCCGCACAACGATATAGATCTGAGTTTTAGATATATATCCCTAGAAAAGATAATATCTTTGATACAAATTTGAATCATGAATAATAGAGGTTGGACTACCATGAATCCCCTCTCAAAAGCTCTAAAATAAAAAAACCTATATTCCCAAGACAATGTCGAATAGAAGGTGTTCGACAGTTCAAAAGATTTTAAAACATGAATTTAGGTGAAAAGAGACCATACACACAGTTCTCTAAGTAGGGGTGCATGGTTAGGTAAACCATGCACCAACTATGCAACTTTAACTGTCTAGAGTTACTAAGTTCCCATGGTATTGGTGCAAGGTTTTCTCTAACCATGCGCCGACAGCACACAACCCCATTTTCTTAAATTTTTCTCAGAACACCACCCAAAATGCAGCCCATGTCATAAATCCAATCAAAGGTACTAAAGAAATACCCAATGCACTTGAAAATTCACCCAAGAAACCTTCAGAAAAGTTTAGGATCTTACACTTTTATCAATATCAAATTTAGAAATGTAAAGAAGAAGGTTTTCTCACCAGATCTAGATGTTTTTGTTTAGGAATGCTATAGTTAGTACCAGAGTAGGGTTTAGATAACTTTGGATAAGTGGATATTTTCATGTGAGATTATCTCAAGAGTTATGGATTCTATCATGGATATATAAGTTTATGTTTGATCATATGTTCAATGGATTAAACACCCATTTTTAGGTTTATGTGATTGGATTTTAAGGAGACTACTGATATTTTTTGACACATTTTATTAGGTTAAATTATATTTCATCCAATAATTTGTGTGAAAGACTATATGGGAAGAATGATATTACATTTTGGGGATGTTAGATAAAAGGTTTTATTTGTCCTTTTATATTTAAACATTCTTTAATATTGAGGTAATTGAGGAAATTTTGGATAAAGGGGTTATTATATTTTGGAAAATTAAATGATGAAGTTGAATTATGAATATGATTTTCACATAATGTTTTAAATTTTAAATTTAATTATGTTAAAATGGTTTTAGAAAAAGGACAACCCTTAAGTTGGGTTATAACTCGTCACATCCAATAATACCGTGGGGCCTAGATCCACAAATGAAGGGTAAAGGAAGTGTTGTTCCTTGAACTATCTTACATGATTTTATGGTTTCAATGAATTTTGTCTACTTAAATGATTTGATAGATAAAAAATAAGTTGATTTTGGGAACATATATTTTTTCATATATATAACCATGATATTGAGAAGTGATTTTGTGATTAAATGATTAATGTTATATAGATATAAGATCGCTATAATTTTAGGTATCATTATATTATTTAAGTAAACAAAATATCTTTATCCAAGATGGGTTTTTTTTCATTATTAATGGTTAACTTATATATTTTTTATACATAATTTTAATGTATCTTTATGAATATTTCAAATATTTATGGAAATAATTAGCATACATTAGAGATTATATGATTATTGTATATAAATTTTGTGGTATGAGAATTTATGAGTGTCTAATGTTGATTATATATTAATGCAGAATTAATATTTAATGAATTTTTGATAAAATCTATCCGATTTTAGGGTTCCAATGAATATTGGAAATATTTGAAAAAATTATGAGATCAAATATTTATCAACTAATCAATGTTTAAATTTTGATGATACTGTTGTGGTCTGGAAGATTAATTTTTGATATATTCATATGATGGTTTATTTATTTTTGGAATTATCTTAATCTAACCATTTTGGTCTTTGTTAATGTTTAAAGATAGGAATAATGAAAAACTCATCTTAGTGGTTTATATATGAAAAATCCATATTGAATACTTCTAGTTTTGAGAAATCTTTGATATTGTGGTCAAAATTGTTTAATGAATAAATTGATACTTTTCAAGTATGAATATTTACTTATATAATGAAATAAATGAAATCTATAAAAAGTATCTTGAAATTTAATCCTATTACACTCATTTTTTAAAAATCAATGGTCTTTCCACACCTCATTGATTTATGGTTTGGGGGTCATTACCTTTCTCATTATAATTCTCTTTCTTGCGATCAATGTTCTATGTCACTCTCGATAATTATTGGAAATTAATTTTTTACCATTGTATATATTTTCACTTCCAACTAAGGTTTTATTATTTTTAAAACTAGTCATGTCTTTTTCAGATGACCATTATATTTCCAAAACCCTCTTTTTAAGTCGTATTTTTATTAATCCTTTTAATGAAGTGGGTTTTTAACAATGGGTCTATTTAAAAGAAAAAAATGATTACTAAGATAAAGTTGATATTTATTGGATAAAATTTATTAAGCATGTTTGTGAAAATCTAGTATCATTAAATTTTAAATAAAAACTATGATTGATAGTGTATATGACACACAACACCAAGCTTAAAAGAGCTACAATGTATTATTACATTATGGCCATTTTAACATAGCTGTTGAATTGTCGGATATGAATTATAATATCCAAATTATGAAATTTATATATAAATTTCATAATAAATTAATTTTTTTCAATAAAATACTAATGAAATTATCACTCATTCATTTAGGGAAGTCTTTTAATTTTCCAAAAAGTGGTTTTATTCAAAAATGATTCATAATTATTTTTATGAGAGAATTATTTTACTAATATTTAAAGCATTTATAAATCTTATTTTTTAAAAAGTATTTAATTATTGAATTATTCATTTCAAAAATATCATAATGTTATTTTATTGAATTTTCTAAAGAGCTTTCTTTTTCTGTTAATTATAGAAAATTTCAATTTTTTTGGAATGTGTAATTAGTTTTAATTAAATAAACAATAAACATTATTATTTAAAATTAATATCAAATTAAAATAATTATTCTTTATTTAAATATATTATAATAAATTAAATTTTAATCATCATTATACCTGATATTGGTATAATATTATTTTTGGTCTTCAACATGCATTTGTTTAATTTATATTTTGTTTTTAATGTAAAATTAATTTCTTTCACATATAGAAATTGATTATTGAAAAATTTATTCCATAGTGGGAATCAAGAGCTCCAAATATTCTTAATATCTCCCTTGTATTTTTTTCACTATGAATAGTATCCATCTTAATTTTTTGTTACCATGACATCGGTAAAATGAGTTAATTACAGCTAAACCTATTGTGATATGACTTAACATTCTTTAAAAAACATTAATTATTTTCATTTAATGAGTATATTTTTTTTATAATAATAAAATATTCTGAAATATGACATTTTTTATTTTTATCCCTGTTTTTTACCATTATAATGTTTTAATTAATGAAAATTCCAAAATGCCACCATCCCGACTGCAGAATCTATTAAATTTTTAAATAAGAACAAAAGAGGGAATTTTTTGAAAAAAAATTTGTTCGAAGGATTAGTTAGTTTTTATTATCATGGATTTATTTTTCATTTATGAAATAATTAACTTACATTCTTATATAACTTTGATGTAGGGCTTCTGTAATCAGTAAAAAAATATAACAAATAATTTTAAAAATTATAAAAGTAATATTCTTTGGGTGGAATAAAATGTCCTAAAAATTATATATATATATATATATTTAATATTAGGTATTTTTGAAAGGATTATATTGAAATGATATTTCTTTCATTTTGTTTTTATTGTCAAATTAAATGAATAATTTAAAATATGATATTTTCTCAATATTTTTATATTTTTATATTTTTTAATTAATTAAAATATTATAATGGTAAAATTAAATGGGATATGGTTTAAAATATCAACAAAGGTATATATATGGGTAAATTATTTTTATATAGTATCTTCCATGACCTCTAAAGAGTAAAAAACATTGTAATTGTAGTAATTTTCAAAGGGGTAAATAGGGGGTTAAAACTAGAAGATAATTGTGAAAGCAAAGCCTAATATTTTCCAAAATTTATTTTATAAGAGGTTTTAGAATAATACACATTTTATATTTTAATTATAATAATTTCAACCCATTTTCCATGAAAATTAATTTATATAAATCTAATACAATAATAATTTCCATGAATTCATCCTCCCTCCCTTATAAAAGGTAACCCCATCTCCTCCCCTATTCACACTTAAAAGAGTAAATTTTCATAGAAAATCCCTAAAAAATTTACTTCAAAAAACACCTTCCCGCATTCTAGAGGTATTTTATTTAAGTATAAAACCAACCGAAGATTGCTTAATTAATAAAGAAATGTAAGTTATTTGAATAATATTTTTAAATTTTAATTGAATGGTTTAGTATTATTTATTATTATTACACCTTCAAATGTACTTTATCAATGATGAAATTATAACACTGATATATTCCATATAATGATATGTTTTCATACAAATTTAATAACATACATATATCCCCTTTTCTAGGAAATGGGAATCTAAACTATCATTCTTATATGCGATAGTCTACTGCATCACGAAATTGATATAATTAATTTACCATCACTACCTCTCAAGGTTAATTGTAATAATGGATTTAATGTGAATATATATAATATTTATGAAATAATTATCATAACATAAAAATAATATTTCATATATTTTCTCACCTATCCATCTATTGAAAAATGACAACTACTGTACATATGCATTAACACCCCCAGGTAGCGTTATGATTTATTTTACATTGACCTACAAAAATGATAATATATATTATTTATTTAAATATAAAATATTATATTTATAAATTAATAATAATTCTCTAATGAGAAAATAAGACATTATTTACATCTATTATGATTTTAAAAAATAAAAATGCTACTCATGCGTATGTACGACCCACCGTCTCTATGATTATAACATAGTTCATTTTTCAAAACCACAATTCATGACTAGTTTCAAATTTATAATTCATGTATAAAAAGTATATTCTTATCTTGATTATTATTTTATATATTATTGAATAATTACCCCATTTTACATGGTCTATAGACCAACGTTATTTTACAACTATGAACAGAACGTCCTCAAAACACACAACACGAACAGAACTTATTATGTAAAAAAATATATAACAGATATAAAAGAATGAATTGGTTTAATAAAAATTTAATATAAATTTAAAAAGATATAATACAAGTAAATAATTTATATTTAATAATTATACAATAGTTAGCGGATATACATGACATATCTAGGCTTGAGGTAAGTGATTTCTTCTCAATTTCCCTTCATTAAAGAATATTTTAATGTTATAAAAATAATTTTTTATATTATGTATACATTAAACCTTTTACTTGTAATTTAATTAATCCTTTATATTTAATGTAATTTCATGTTATAATTATAATTTTTTATTTCGATGAAATTTAACTTGATAGTCACCAACTAGTAAGGAGTTTCTTAACTAAATTTTCATTAATTAGGTTATAAATATTCTTCAATTAATTTTTATGCCATTAATTTCTTTGAATTGATCTGTAATTTTTTTATTCTGTATTTACAATTATATTATGTTTATTTACATTAATCAACATAATTAATTACCACTTCAACAGCTATTATCATTAAAAGGGACTCCTTTGTCTCAATATTATTTTCATGAGACATGATTCTTGTCATGCATTATGTTTTCAATGAATGTAATACATAATAAAACATAAATTAGTTTTGAATTATCAATTCCAGAAATTCATGTAATTTACAAAGACATATCAAATTCATTTTTTTATTAACTTTGATTTCAAAATTTACCAAAGTGATAAATGTTTAATGTTACGTTGTTATTTCTTCCCATTATTATTTATATTCAAGGATATTTTATAATATTTTATATAATTTTATTTCATAACCACATACATTCTCTTCCCATTAGATTATAAATGTGGTTTACATTTTAGATTCTATTTCCTCGCACATAGATTTGATAAAAATTACAAAATTTTGTTATTAGTGATACCAATATTTTATATTCTTTTTGATTGGGAATCTTCCTTTTCTACATAATATTTGTCTAATATGTTTTTAATAATTCTAATTTATAGAAATAAAGTATTTACAAAATTTTATGTACATGATATTTGAAATTATTTTAAAACTTTTTAAAATTATGATTCTTAAATTTTTCCATTTGGTTAGCTTTTGAATCTCATTAAAAAATACTGAAAATAATTTATATTTTTAACATTTATGATGTGAAATGTTTTTACCACAACAATAACTATTTTATTTTGAAGAAACATTTATAATTATCCCTAGTTATATTAATATAAAAATATTTGAAAAATATTTATTGAATATTTAGTTTTAAAATGTACTTTTAAAAGTGAAAGGTTTATTTTTATATTGAATCCTATGAATTATATTTTTATGGAATTTCTATTGATTAATGAAAAAACCCCCAATTATACTTATGATTCTCCAAAGATGTGTTATAGTGATAACATACTACCTATTTCTCTAATTGGATTATAATTGTCACACATATATTTTCATGGGACTAATTTCTTTTCCATGGGTTAATAAAGGTAGGAAAGGAATAATGTTTTTGATATGAGTTTTGTGGTGAAATTCAAGATCATTACTCTTTATTTATGTTATGCTTCTTAGAAATTGTTTAAAATTATTGTTGGGTCTATTTTAACCCATGGAAGAATGGTTCCATTATCAACCAGTGATCGGTTATTTCATTATACACCAAACATGTGTGGTTATGTTATAAACTAAGGATGGTTGGTTCCATTATAAATAAAGGATGGGTTGTTCCATTATAAAATATGTATGGGAGGTTATATTATAACCCATGTATGGGTGGGTCAGTTATATCCCTCTAATGTATTGAGTGATTATAAGAAATTAACTATATGAAAGTTACTCTTATGAGATGACATAATTATTTTAATCCAAATAGATGATAAATTTTATTGTTTATAGGTTAAATATAAGAGATATTAGAATTATCTAGTAATGTAATTCCATGATGATTGTTTGCTGTTAAAATTTACTAATATATTTTAATTATGATTTTATGAAGTTATAATGTATCCTTTTCTCAATGATATTTTTCTTATGGATATTGATTATTGACTAAGGTGAATATTTCCTTATTTTATATATTTTATTCCATGATTCATCATTTATGATCCATGTTTAATGGTTATTAATTATCTTATGTTATGATCATTTCCTTTTATTATGCCAATGTACCATTATACTATTCATATGGTTGCTGATGAAATTAAATTTTTAATACTTGTTTTTATCTATATATATAATTTTGAAACACTCTTATTACGATTCCTTTTCTCCAGGTTATGAAGAGAGGTTTTATGTAATTTATTTCTAATAATGTTTTTATATATGAATAACATTGTGGGAGATGGTGTTTATTTTTATGACGATGTTGTTAATTTATCTGAGTTTTTATATAAGATTTTTCATAATTATCTAAATTTCTAAACCTAAAATGCTTTGGGTATGTAAGTACTATAATTTTAAATTTTAAATTTATGTTTTAGATGGAAAAAAGTAGTTCATTTTAATCAGTATGAAATATATAAATATAATGTATTTTTTTTAGCACATGTTCTAGAAGTATTAGTTTATGGTTCTTATATTGAGGGATTCCATAAGATGAAGAAATTTATGGAAGTGTTCATTGCATCACACTTGGTATTATAGTAGGTAAAGGTGGAGAATCATATTATAACAAGTTTTTTATATCCAATAAATATTCCTAAGTATAATTGGTATGGAATATTAATGTATTTATTAATCATCACACCATGGAACCATGGAGAATGTGATTTTATATGGATTATTATTTACTAGTTTATAAATTAGTCCAAATATTGGTGATTATAGACTAAAGTGTAGTTGGGGGATTTTTTGACGCTATTTGAAGAAGTGTTAGTTAATATTCTAGAGGTACTTATGACCATAATTTCTAAATGCGAACATTATTTTGCATTTCTTGTTTATCTTTAAAAATAATTTCTATCCCTAGATGGATGGGATAATAGAATAGACTATCCAGATGTTGTAAGATTTATTTCAGGTTTGCGCCTTTGGGTTCGGTGGATCATCACTAAAGAATTATCCTTTAGTTGACCCTTATTATAAAATCATATTCCACTCCTCTTTTAGAAGGGATACATTTGAAATATTTTATTGGAGGAATTGTTGTTATATGTTTCTATAGTGTGAGGTTGGGGATTTTACAGTTTTGAGGCCATATGTGGTGAAAAGTATGATGGGAATATTTTTTGGCTTTGGAGTAGATAAAGGAAGTACGTGATCATCATAAATCGTATGATGATCAAAGGATGAGGATTTTGAATATTTTTGTTAGTGATCAAATATTCCTTGAGGGTTTACTTTTATCATATGAAATATAGGTTTATCTAGTGGATTAACCTACGGTTTATCAATACTTTAATGGGGGTTTAGCACATCCATGAGGTAGAGTACAAGTTGTAACTTCCATTGTAGATTAATCATATTCATGATTTTTTTTCATATGTTATATATCCAAAGATATCTTCATGATGGATCTCATGAAAATGATTAGGGAGATTTGAATATTGAAGATGATCTATCATTTGTAGCATAATGATTTGAAGTTCATAATAGATGATATAAGTTGATTTATGGTTGTGTTATTCCTTTAGTTATTGTTCTTTGGAGGCCTGATGACATGGAGGAGAGTACGTGGGAGTTTGAGTCTTAGATGTGTTTTCTCAACCCAAATATACTTTTAGATCTAATTTTCTTAATGATTAGATTCTTTATCTTCTATTGAGTTGATTAAAATGATAAACTTTGGATATTTTATTGATTTATTTATCATATTTTTGTTTATTCATGGTGGTGATGTCATCTCATTTGAGAGGTATCCTAGTGAGAGTTTTTGGTTGGTAGTGTGTGTTATTTTACTTATTGTTTTGGGTTTGATTCTCAATTATATGAATTATTTGATAAGTATCTAATTTAATTTTTTTGAAATTTCGAACCCATCCATTGTGTTTTTTGGATTTTATAGGTGTTCTTGAGGTGGGGGTTGAGTTTTTGACCATCTAGAGGTCGACATCTCTAATGTTCTAGGTGTGTTGGGTGCTATGGTGAATCTTGTTACCTAGTTATGTGGATAGTGATAATTTTTTTTGAAATATTTTTGTAAAGGATACATAATTTTGGTTCATGTCAAATTATAAGGTTTGAATCACCAGTGGTGGAAAATATTTTATTGGGAGTTTTCCATTTCGTAAATAGGGAGATATCCGTGCTCGTAGTTTATGAAGTGGTTTCACTAGATATCTTAGGGACTTCTATTTAAAAAAAGAACCCTAGAAATTACATGGGTGATTGTATTTATGGATTGGAGTCGAGGAAATCCCATATTTCATGAGGTAAAATGGAAAATGGTGAGATGGGTCTCACAATGGCATGTTCTTGTGTTAAGTGCACTTAAATTACAATGGATTTTTCTATATACCAAAGTGAGATACCATAGTGGTTTTCTAGGGTGATAAAAGGGAATCTGATACATCTTGTAGGAAGGAATGGTTTTGATCAAATCTATTTAAAATTGTATTAGAAGGGTAAAAATTTAGAGGATATGACCATTTTAAATGGTCAAAAAATTGGATATACTTTGATTAGGGGAAATTAAAACTTTTTTGGTAGACACAATGTCATGCTAGATGATTATTCAGTTTTATTTATAAATAAGCAGTCGTGGAAATCTTTGTTCAGCTTTTTTCCCATTCAATCTAACCATATCCAACCCATACTTACTAAGGAATATTTTTTTCATATATCTTATGGATTCAAACCTCTTGGTTCATAGAATTGTCCTCCATCAATTTGAGGTATTATCATACCATTATTTCTCTTTATCCATAACCTCTTTCTCTTTAGAAGATACTATGGGGAGTTATTCTTCTTTTTTGGTTAGATTTTGGGTGTTTCTTGCTGGTGTTTTGTGGAATTCTGGTCGATACTTGTTTTTTCCATGTTTGGCAGTGGTTAATCGTCAATTCTCTTATTCTTGTGTGGAAATTACTTAGTGCTTTGAATTGATTTAGGGGATTCACGAGGTTTCCCTTATTTTGTATAAATTATTGTATTAACACTATTTTGTATTATTTTACGGATTAGTATAAATTGAACTAATAAATAAATGAATCATTATAAGGAAAATTGATGAAAATGGAATGAATTAGATCTGTTCACCTAAATTCATGATATTTTTCTAACAACTACTGTAGCAGCCGGAACTATTCACCTGATTTGGGCCTTTGGGCCAGCGGTTTGGGTCTACGGGTCTCAAGGGCCTTTGGTTCATCAAAGGCCTTTAGGAAACAGGGCCTTCGGTCCACGTAGACCATGGAGTATCCCCGTTCACATAAAACAGACCCCAGAAAGGGATCAGAGCGACAAGAGTAGCAGCCACTATAAGTATAGCTAACCGGATTAGAAGAATGAGAGGGTATGGTAGCCTCCATCGAGACCAGGCAGCATGCAACTTTGTACAGAGCAATGCTAGCCGATCAGAAATTCAAGGTGGGGAGCTAGGTGATCAATGATGTAGATGCTGGGGGGCAGTTCAAGTGGGCTGTCCCTATGGGTCATGTATTGGTCATGGTATGTCTTTGGACCTTCAGGTCATGTATTGCGGGTCAGTCAGGCCTTATTCCTTGGGCCTACGGGTCATGTATGTGTTCCCCTTAAACTCCTAAAAGGGGTATTATCCATAATAAAATAAAAAAGAAGGCCTTAGGGGCATTCAGACAGTAGTAAATAATAATATAATTATAGCGTTTTTGTGGATTTTTTGAGAATTTTTTTGGCTATGATTGTGTGTTTATATGGGGGTAATTTTTTTTTCTATGGGTGGGTTTTGATGGATTAGTTATTGTTTTTATGGTAGAAGAGATACATTGGTTAAATTTTTTCCGGAAACATGTCTATTTTGTATAGAATGGGTAACATTACATTATAGTTTTATAGTGGTTGGTCAATATTGGATAAGTTGTTGTAGTGGGTTTTATAACAGTGATGTGGTGGTATTATTTTATTTTTCATGTGGGAATACAATATTCATCATAGAATAATGGTATGGTTGGTAGTTTTTGTAGTTTTTTAGTACTAGTAAACATATAAACATGTAATTTTAAAATAAAAGTTGTAATTGGTTGTGAAGGGATTACCCTCAAAAATGGAATTAAATTGATTAATGAACATAAAATGGTTGGTAATTATTAATATGAAAATTTAATTACAATATGATTAATTATGATGATGTATAAGCTTATAATTTCATATATTTATGGTAAAGTGGGTTTGTTTTTTGATGTTACAAATATAAGTGATGAAAATTTGTATAGAAAGAGGTGTAGTTATGGTTGTGGGTTGTGATTGGGTATAACTAGTTCATTACCTCTAGATTTGGATTATGTTTATATATATATGAAATATTTTCTTATGAATTCTTTATACACCCCATATGATTCATATAACCAAAATTATTCCAAAATGTTTTAAGGTCTAGGTGTTTTAATTTATGTCTTTGTCTGTGAGGATGAAGGGAATGATATTCTACACCCAATAATGTCCCTTCTAATTGTAGCACTATATACTAAGTATTTTCATTGTGATATGAGATATTTGGGTCCTTCACGGTTTGAGTAGGGCATGATGCTGATGTTATTTATGTTTTGGATACCCTGATATACTAAATATTTTATGTCTCAATGAGAAGTGATGTGTGGTTGTGAATATGGGATGATGGGAATGACGTGGTAGTGTCATGTGGGATGGTTGTGCTTATGGTTTTTATGGATTGGTTATAGTATAGTATTCTAGGTCTTATATAAGGTTGAGATAGATAGGGTTTCAACATAGAACACATCCAATATTGGGGGGGCGGTTAAGAACACGATGTTTTATATTGGGTTGTGAGAGTGGAATATCAAGGGGAATTGGTTTTTATGAACCATTTTTATTATATTCATTATATTATGTGATTAATATTGTATAATATACTTTGTGAGTGTGCCTTGGTTATTTTTGGTGTTAATTGATATAGAGGGTATTTTTTTTTCTATTTGTTCACTAATGAATTAATATTATTATTCCTCATTTTTATGAGATATATTGAGTATGATCCTACTATGTATACATTTTATCAACAACCATATTTATATAAAACATTTATGTTATCTTGTAATCGTCTATGTTCCCTTGGTCTGTTACATTACATGTCTTGGAGGTCAGAGATGTTTAGAGGAACTTTGGAGAGGCTCAGATACTAAAGGCTGTGTAGAAGCTGAAATGTGATTAAAGCCTAAAGAGGGCATTTTCTGAAAAAATAAGGACATATTTCGACTCAGTGACTAATATTGGGAGGAACAAAAGTGGAGTGTGAAAAATACAAAGGGTGCACGAAAAACAATTATCCCGTATGAAAAACCACAGTTTCTAAAGGAGGTTTTTGCATGGAACAGAAACTTGCGTTCATCTACCACCTAGTGTGGAAACGTGTGCGACACTGAGATCAGGTGATGAAACTCTTGTGCAACTGACACTAGGACCAGATTCTTCCATGCTGGTCAACTTCTGCACAGACCTAGTTACCCAGAGAGATTATAAATAGTATGGTTCCACTTTGACTTCTGATGACTAAAGAATCTGAACAGTCACCTCTGCGTGAAACAATCCTCCCCCGCGTGTAAAATATGGCTTTTAGGTGTGGGATTTTCTTTGACAGGTCTTATAGGGGTTTTCCTTCGCACAGGACCACATTTACATAACCCTCACCCAAGTTTGTAAATGTTGGGCCCCTTGAATTCAATCCATTTCCCTTACACGCAATCTCTTTCCCTTGCATGAAATCCTTTTTCCATGCGCACAAAACTTCAACAACCCCATGCGCGCAAACATCCTCATTTCCTCGCACACCCGAATTTTTCCTTGAAGCTTTTCTTATTGCGTTCCAATTGCGGGAAAACCTCTCCTATTTCTTACAAACCAACGGTTTCTCTCACCCTAACCTTTTCCGTGTAGCTGTTCCATTTGCGTGCAAGACACCCTACCTGTACATACTCTTTCACTTTGATGCCCCTATTTTGGACATCATCTTCGGATGATTCTAACACAAAAAAATTCTACGTTACACACCCTTTCCTCGTACGACCCTCTAAGCTCATATGAAGTAACTTTAAAGTACCTTTGGTGGTGCTTCCCGTTGCATTATCTCACCTCATGCTTCTTCACATAGGCATGATAACGACTATTGCTTATTCTCTTAGCCACACTAACATGGACCCCAAAATGGATTTCCCCACAACACCCCATAGACAAGGCATTTCTTATGCCTTCATTTCCCTAAGGGCAGTGGGTTTCAGTTATGTAAGTCCTAGGGGTGTGGAGAGAACCCTCCTCATCCGAGCTGTAGGCCGTTAAACTACCAAGCACCATTATCCACAACCCATGACGTTAAAACATGACCTCTCCCCAAGTGTCCTTCACGAGGTTCCCCACATTGGACATTCTGAATGCCCACTGGTCTCCATGAGAGTTAAATAATTCCTCACATGGAATGAGATCTTCTTTATTGGAGTTGTGTTTGTCTGTGGGGAAAGGGAAACCATCTTGGTGTAATTCCCTAGCCTTTCTTGAGAGAGGTAGAATCCATGCTCCTCCTATCTTCTTCCTTGCTAAAGACTAAGATGTGAGAGGATCACATGAGACTATGTTACCCCATCCCACTACTATTTGGCTTTGTCACCATCAAGCCCCCACCATAGAGTAAGTCCCAATATCCATCTCACTGGGTTGCTAACCATGCATAATCCCTTGTTTTCTCTTTAGGCAGTGGACCACGTGTAAACCCCTATTTCTTCATTGGGCTGAAGACCACACGTAAGCCCCTGTTTCCATTTTGGTCCACTCACTACTTGTGATTCCCATTCCACTTCCCATGGATGCACCTTTCGTGATGTGATCTTCAGGTCTTTGTTTCCTCTTCTTTCTCACACCGAGCATGACTCATGTGGGCTTAGATTAAGCATCTAACATGACACCCTCCCTAGGTATCCTAGAGTGTAATCCCCAAACACCTCTCTCGAACTATGTGGACTTTTATCCTTACTATGGTAGGGTATGTTGGAAGCCTCCCTGAGGTTCATTCCCACCATCCATTGGTTCAAACACCCCTTCACGTTTTTTTCACCCCTTCTAAACTACGTGGACTTTGATCATTTCCAAGGCAATGTAGGTAGGAATCCTCCCTCAGGTTCAAGCCCACCATCCATTGGTTCTGATCCCCCTTCACGTTAGTTCCCACTCCTTCTGAACTATATAGACTTTGATTCCTACTATGGAAAGGTACATATGAAGGCTCCTTGAGGTTCAAGCCCACCAACCATTGGTTCCGACCCCCTTAACATCAGTCTCCACTCCTTCTGATCTACATGAACTTTGATCTTTACTAAGGAAAGGTACATAGGAATCCTCCCTAAGGTTCACACCCACCATCCATTGGTTCTAACCCCCCTTCACATTGGTTCCCACACCTATCCCGAACTATATGGACTTTGATCCTTGCCAATGCAGGGTACGTAGGAATCATCTAAGTGGTTCAAGCCCAAAACCCATTGGTCTCGACCAGTTAATGTCGGTTCACCCTCGTCCTTCATGACGTTAAACTGTACACCCCCTTTTGTTCCGCATGACAATAAACAGTTCCCTATTCAGCGGTAATCCGTTGTGATCCCCAGGCAGTGGTAAGCCACTGTGGTCCCCATCCAATGGTAAGCCATTGTCAATCTCATTCAGCGGTAATCCATTTTTACACCATCCAATGGTATTCCGTTTTCAATCCCATCTAGCGGTAAGCTGTTGTAATCTGCAATCGACGGTATGTCATTTCGATAACCTCCATTGGGACCCATATTTCTGTTCTATCCCTCTAGTTTCAGATCAAATACCAGGCCACTAACCATGCGTAAGCCCCCAATATATCATGGGGTTGTTTTCCCATGTGCACAACCTCATTATATACCCCTTTCTTAAACTGTGTGGACTTTGATTCCCTTTCATGAGGGTACGTAGGAAGCCTCCCTGAGGTTCAAGCCCATCACCGATGTCCCATCCTAGTCTTTCCCTCGAGCCTATGGGTTTCAGTATGGTCATTCCCCCAACTCATAGGTTCCACTTCTTTCGGGTCCACCTCATGCGAGTCAGCTCTTTAGGTGTCCCATCGCCTCACCAAAGTAGGTGGTATTTGATTCCCAACCACAGCGATACGTAGGAAGTCTCTTCGATGCTCAAGCCCTTCATCGTCGTTTCCCTCAAATTGATTCTGTCACATACCCCCACTACTTAATTCTTCTCTCCATCATCCATCCAAATTCTTACCCAGGCTGCCACATCCCAATGGAATCATGCCATGTCTTTTCCTCTTCATTTCTCATAGCAGTAACCGGGTAACTAAACTCGCGTTAGTCCCAACATTGGTGTTCCCTATAGTGGTATCACCCATCTGATCCACTCCCATCAGTGTTCTGATAAGTCCAGTCCATCTATACTAGATGTTATAGTCATGACATACTCTATGTTAAACAAGGGAATCTAAGGAAAACCTCACATACATGCCTATGGAATATAATACTCTTTATTTTACATGGGATGCGTCAGACATCCATGCCCTTGAGAATCCCTATAATAAGTGGAATAAACCCATATACACTAGCGTTCCAGCATCCTGACATGATAGTGATTTCCAACGTGACTACTCCCCTGATTGAAGGTTGTTGCCCTGGACAAACCCCTTCGAATGTCCTAATAGAAGCAGTGTAATAAACTGACGTCTTTGAAGATATGGCACTTGGAAGAGTTTCACAAACACCATCTTAATCTATAAGTGAGACCCGTACTAGGTAATGAATTATGAGGAGGAATCCACATAAGGAAGAACTGACATCCCATCACCCCATTTAGATCAAGGAGAAAACATCCATGAATAAGAAGTGGATGCCGCCCGCCTTTGCAAAGAAGGAATGAGGGGAAACAGTCAACGTATCTTCATCTTCCTCCAACAGATGGATGCACACACCCCGAAGAAAGATTATGAAAATGAAATGATGAACCCTATAGGAAGTTCTTCTCCTCAGTGGGGAGATTAGTAGTGTTCGAGACTTCACTGGACTAGCGTGTCACCAGATCCAGTTATCTGGCACCGGGTCCCGCCATGAAAATAGAGGTCCTGGTGTGAAACTCACCAAAGGTTGGGATAGTTAAATGTTGTAAATATTAGTCTGTGACTTTTTCAGCATGGATCCTTCTTACTAGGAATGGAAGAAAAAATGACATTGGGGAACTAGAAGTCGATTTCTTTGACTCAGTAGTAATGGTTCAATCTCCCCGATTTTTAAGAACCAAGCTGCTGCCTCAGAAATCTAATTTCCACCCTCCCACTAATGCATGGGAAGAGGTAGCACCAGTGTTGAAATACCACATGGCTCCACCGCTTCAATGATAGATTCCACACCCGCAGCTACTGGGAACCCACGCCCCATCTCTCTTTCTAAAATCATTCAACGAAGGGTAATAAAAGACCTCATACCCTGATACGAGGAGGATAGGATTATCCCAACTCTGGATATGGCCCGTCGGGATTTAGAGGTGTCTGCACCTCATTGCTACTGCCTCCCCCAAGGTCCACGTAGAGAAAAACTACTCCCCACCCCAACGTACAATCGTTTCGGGAGCCTCTCCCTAGAACTTCTCGACGACTCCCTCCCCTATGCCGACGAGGCAGGGGATGTCTGTACCAGCCCAGCCAGGATCCCGTTCAAGGTGGCCCCAATGAAGGCCCCCATTAGGTAGTGCCAGTGCCACCACCCAGTCCCATGGGATGAAGAGTAGGTAAGCGATGTACCTGCACCACCAGCCCTAGTCCGGCTACCCCGACGCCAGCGTTAGGGGCAGGCCTAGGTGGATGCCTGCAAAGGGATGTCAGAATCAGCAACTAATGTGGCACATGTCACCACTAACATGTATCATGATCCCCCCTGTGTACAATGTGTAGGGGAACATGTATACCTGGCCTGTATCGAGGCCCCAACTACCCCACAGACAGGCTGGCTCAACTATCTCGGCCACCGGCGCAGGGAGAACCCACTGAGGACCAATCCACAACATCGAAACCCAGTATGAAACTCCTCCATGTACCACCAGCCTGAAAAATTCTGGTCCTACCCTCTTCCAAGATGGGCATGCAGGTCCACCCCGCGCTACGTTCAATCGGAATGAGGGTCCTCCCCACAACAGTGACACTCATTACAGAATCCTCTCCAGTGCTCATTACGTTGGGTATGGGGTCATTAATACTACCATGGACCGCGGATATAGAGATGATAAAAATATGGTCAATATACAGTATGGAGGATTTCCCCATGTCCTTACCACAACCAATGAAGGTCCTACTCATTTCAAAAATCAGAGGGGTGAAAGTCAGCTTTTCTTCATTGGCACCTAGCACGGAGGTCCTGCCTGTGTTCAGTTTGACCAGTATGAGAACCCTCTCCACACTGATGCTCTGAGGGAGAGCAAGGATGGAGGTCCACCCATGCTCCTATCAGCTCTAGTGGAGGTCCTACCCAATCTATAATTTCTGACAGAGGTCTCATCCGCACATCAGCTGGTGGAAACAGATGTCCTCCTTGTGTTCCCTTTGGTATTTTTCTAGGTTCTCCTCACACCCTATCTCACTTAGGTGTAAGTCCTCCCCAACTCACCACTAGTAAGACAAAATGACCTCCTCATACTGGAAATCTACCCAGTCCCAAAGAACCATCCTGGATCAGGAGGGAAGGTCATTGCTTCCATAAAAATAACGCTGAGAAGATTCATATTGAGATCAAACCAGTTTGCTTCTTAGATTCTAAGGTGTAATACGACTCAACGATGGAATCCTCACCTAGATCATCTCTGTCAATGGTTGGGGTAATAACAATATGAATCATCCTTATAATCCCCAAATGTGAGGTCGATTGGATTCCCACATCCCTCTGTAGGTACATCAAGGAAGATGATAATTTGGCAACCCCACAGGTTCTGGCCGTGCAATCGCCGCCAACATCACTAGAAGCACTCTCTACCTTGATTTGAGATCACAGAGAGATATTCTGGGGACTAGTGGTGGATGAAAAACAATGTGGTCCATCACCAGTTTATATAGTCCCTGCACTAGAAATTGCAGTCACCAACCCATCTTACCATGATGTGGTGACTAAGTCACTACACTCTTTAGAGGATAGCCCAAGATGTGACGGCTTTTCATCTCACTTGGAATATTCTCTTCCAGACAGTCTGCCATCTTAGCGGTCTGCATGAGTACCATTACCAGTTCCCCAGTTACCTCTAGAAGATCGGTGGGGAAATGAAGGACTAGAACCTGAATTTGGACCATAGAGCTTGTTGGATATTATCGCAATAAGACATTCCCTAAAGATGTTATTTCCGGTTGCAACGCCAAATTTTAGGGCACTAGAAGAAATCACCTAGGAGGAGGTTGGATGCTTTTTCCAGACCCTCTGGGTGACCCATTTTCATCTTCAACATCGACGAGGGGCTGAATCCAAGAGTCAGGCACATTTCAAAGATATCGGCAAAACATTCCGTTTGGTCGATTTCGCCACACTCCCCGTGGCCCGGTGCCCAAAGTAACTAGGCCACCTTAAGACCCTCTAACAACGATGCATAAAAAGATTTTATTTTCTCTATAAGATATTCAAGGAGGCTTCTCCCTATGTGAAAATCCATGTCTTGGGGAAGTACGCGGCCCTCCATTTCAGTTACATCCGGCCCATCCCAATTTTCCAAGAGACATTGAGGATTTGCCTCTAGGTAGGGTCGTGGATAACTTGTATGAACTACCAGAGGGAGAGAACGAGCTGGATCTCCTTGATGGGGACTTACCCCTTGAGGGATTTCTACAACTATTGGATCTGTTGGAAAGGGTTACTCACCAGTAGAGAAATCCACTGGGTCTTTCTATGTCCAACGAGGTATTAGTCCTCATCCAGAATGCCGAAGAGGTAAAGGAACAACTTGGAGCCATCAAAACCTCTGACCCATCAGGATTAGTGCAGAATGTGGAAGATGATCCCGAAAAAGCCGCACTACATCAGAAACTCGCCAAACACAAGAAGATGGTTGACGAACTCTTTGCTGAACGCGCTGGACAGCGATGACCAGACTACGATGATCCTCGGCTAGGGTAGTAGGGGAAGGAAAAACATTAGCTTGGAGAACTACCCCCAAGTGACCCTGACCATCTTTCCCACACAGACAGGGTTGAGGCTGGATCTTATAGCATGCATGCATGGTATGGGTCACCAAATCCTCTTGAATGGCGTGACAATCCTCAGGACCCCTCTTAGGTTCCCCCAGCTGCTACATAGGTTGTTCCACCAGCTGCTCCACAAGCCACTGGGCCTGTTTATTTTGTTGAAGATCCTGCCAATGTACTAGTGGGGTGGGATCCCTATCAAGATAGGAATCCCCACCGAGATGATCCAATGGAGGCAATAATCGCCCGCCTCAAAGCTTTATGGACTCTATAGATGGAAATCCTACCTTATGCCAAGACATACCCGGCATGGGTGGATGATATGCCAACACCCATGGGTTTTAGAAATCCCAACTTCTCTCCCTTCAATGGAACAGGGGACCTAGCACCACACCTAGCCCACTTTATCTGAAGGTGTGGGCCTATGTTGGGAACTCCGACGTAGTATGAAACCGCCAAACTCCAGTGTCTCATATAGGCATTAGAGGGGCCAAAATTCATCTGGAACATCCATCTCCCATTCAGATTAGTAGCCAGCTAGGAAGATATTCGTAGGAAATGTCTCTACCCGATCAGTTCCACCACTCAGAAGACGAGTATCGCAGACCTCTTCAAGTGAATGTAGAGGCCCGATGAGCACATTGCAGACTTTTTCGCCCGGTGGAAAGGGATCACATACTCCCATAAAATTCCATTGACTCAGGAGAAAGTTTTGATGATGAGTGTAGGGAATTTCATTACAAAACTAGTCCCCTCTCTGATCACCCATAACTACCCCAGGGGATTCAGATACTTTATTGATATGGCCTAGAACTTAGAGGAAGCCTTACAGTAGGCTAAGCAGGAACATTTGTTGCCTCCTTTAGTCCCCATGAGAAGGACCACCAGGGTCGATCCCACCATAGTGGCTCAAATAAAGGACCCTAGGAAACTAGAGTTGTTACTAGGGGAGCTGTCTCAATAGACTTGAAGAGAACCTCCACCATAGATGCAACCTCTGGCCCAGCAGCGCCCACCTCATAATCTGCAAGTTCCCCCACACAATGCACCACCACCACCAAGTTGAGATAACCAGGGTCCACCTCTTTGATAGGCTTCTCTAGCCACATGTTAGGGTCATCCTACAAGGGCCCCCTTCGTGGACAAGAAAAACCAGAATCACATGTTCAAAGAGGATCATATCATCGGTTATATCCATAGTTCCATGGAGTAGGGGATCTTATGTTTGCCTGAGTGTAGAAGGATAGAAGAGGAAAACGTCATTGATCTCCCTAATTATTTCCCATATCACCAAATATTGGGGAACACCCTGAAATAGTGATATGTGTTTAAATACTGGCTTCATGACCAAGTGGAAAACAACATATTCTGGTTAGGCCAAGCTCCATCATGGGTGGATGTTTCTTCATGAAGCCATACAATAGTAGTGAAAGTGATGGAGAATGACATCATGTTTCTAACAGTGTGTCCCATATGTATGATGAGTGGATGGATCATAAAACAGTCACCCATGCCCATGGTGTTATCCGTGCATGCCTAAATCGACCAGAACCATCAAAAGCCACATATACTACTTCTGGATCCCTAACTGAGTCGTCCCCTTCTCAGAAGAGCAGGCACCAGCGATGAAAGAGAAAGCAATGTCCCCCACCAATGCCATCGTCATCTCATACTCTTAGAAACTGCATGCCCCCAGAGATAATGATTCATCTTAGAATCCTTCTAGTAGTGGATGACTCTTCAAGCGAAAGTCAATGGTATGCCTCGGTAAATACTGTAGAGATGCTAAACCCCTACATAATTCTTAATGATGAGGAGTGCTAGGAGGATCCTCCCAACATCCTTAGGCATCATCAACGTCGATAGAGACACGACAATATGGGCCATCAGAGTGCCTCAGTTAGTAATTCCAGCCCGGCTGTGCACGTGACCGAAACCAGGAAACAGGCCCAGCGTAGAGCTCTACATATGCAGCCTTCTCATCTAGTGATCTCAGGTCTGCCTTCGCCACCGTTCGTGTTGTTGGGTTAGTCAGATCCACCTCGACTATGCCGTGAACAACCACACTTTGCTATAGTCCAGTCTCAGTCATCTGGCACTCATCTGGTAGTCACTCCACAGGCTTCGACTAGTGAGTAGTGGGATATTCCTAACACCAATCAGCTACCATCCCAGTCAGTAGGGCCCACCATTCCTCCTTTATAGAGTGACCTCCTCTAAGTTGTAGTTCACACCTGGCATGGAAGAATGATTTCATCAGACATCTTTCAGGAATTTTAGAAAATCTCCCTATCCTTGAGGCCCTTCGCCTGTCATTAGATATGAGTGAGGACCTCACAAAGGCATTAAGAAGCCCCCTCCAATTTGAGACGGAGGTAGCCGCCGCAGAAGCCTTTCATGAGGAGGTGGTTGATAATGATGAATGCCATGAAATCATCTTATTCTCTAGAGAAGATGAAGGCACTCCCTTATAGGGGCACATTCTCCCACTGTACATCACCGACCAGTTAAATGGCATAGAGGTTTGTCACTGTCGTGTCGACACGGGCTTTGGAATAAACCTAATCGCTACTCGAATAATAAAAAAACTGGGATTTTACAAGGATGATCTGAGTCCCTCTGACCTAAGAATCCAAGGTTATGATAGGACGGAGTAGACACCGGTCAGTAATATCTATTGGAAGACCCAGTTTGGTGGTCTAATTTCCCGCACTAAGTTTATGGTTGTCTCCTGGGACACAAACTATAATGAATTGATGGGTAGGTCATGGCTCCACATACATGTGATGATTCCATCATCATATCACCAGTACCTTAAGTACTCCCTTAATGGTTGAGTGGGCATGCTTCAAGGTGATGCATCAACCTTTTCATTTTTTGAGGCTCAATATCTGGATGGTGACTATTACAAGAGAAAGGAAAAGCATATTCAAGGTAATGAGGTCAATATTGCTATGGATGCAACCAGCTTGTGGGAAGATCTAGATGATGAATATGCCTTTGGAATCCATTGATTGGAGGCTAAAACTCTTGATATGGGACAATGATTTTTTGTTTCTAGAATGAGGGGAAACACATTCCCATGTCTAAAAGAAACCATAAGATCACCTCATACTCCTATTCCAAAAAAAGATCAGGTGATTCCGGAGCCACATACTCCAATAAGGTATCGGGATGTCTACCTCATGGAAACAAAAATACATCAAAATTTCTTTTTTATCTAGGAAAGAAATAATCGGTGCAGTCCGACATGCCACTATTGCTTCAATATCATCAAGTGTGGCCCCTTACGATGAAGACGATATGGGGTCAGATCAACAACATTCATCCCTATGGTTGCGGCAACACATGAGTTCTCGGATGTAGTGTCCACTGCCACTCATGCTGGTACCAGCCTCCCATCAAGAGATTCCGACTCAAAGGAGAATCCTACCACTAAGGATCCCCTTTCCATAAGTGAATAAAAGGATTTAGAGTATTCTCCCCCTACCTTTGAATACGGTGTCTCTGCCATAGTTGATTAATTGGTAGAGGTGAACCTTTCTAGCGAGACAGACTTGAAACCCACACTGATTAGTTCCGCTTTTCCCCTTGAGGAGAAACAACAATACATAGAATTCCTTCAACAACACAATTATGTATTCGACTAGAGTTATGATGAGATTCCAGGACTAGATCCTCAGGTATTTATCCACCACATTTGTCTCCTAACATATCATCGCAGGTTCGAGCAGCCTGCTAGAGAGATGCACACTTCAAATGGTTTCGGGGTTTAGGCTAAAGTTGATAAGCTCATCAGAAGCAATTATGTGATGGAGGTCCAATACCCCATGTGGTTTGCCAACATTGTTCCAGTCACAAAGAAGAACGAATAGATCTAAGTCTGCATCGACTTCTGGGATCTCAAAAGTCACTGTCTGAAGGAATATTTTACAGTTCCTATGATAGAATTGTTGATCGACACTATAGGTGGGTTCCAAGCCATCTCCTTCATGGATCGGTACTCCTGGTATAACTAGATTTGAATGGCCCCTGTGGATGAGGAGTCTAAAACCTTCATGGGGCCACAAGGTACTTTCTGTTACCAAGTCATGCCCTTCCGTTTAATAAATGCAGGTGCCAACTACTAGTGGGCTATTCATCACATATTTAAGCCGATCCTCGGAAAATTGGTGGAATGTTATGTAAGTGATCTGGTTATCAATTCTCACCAGTGTCAGGACCTTCTTAAAGACCGTGAGAATTTGTTTGGCTTCCTTCATTCCCATCACTTGAAGATGAAACCATTTATGTGGGATTCGGGGTCACCACTAGAAAGTTTATCCATTTCATTGTTAGATATAGGGTTATTGAGATCAACCCAGAGAAGATTAATGCCATTAGCCATATGTATCCTCTGAGTAGCATTTGGAGTTTCGAAGTTTCTAAGGCCACTTAGCCTACAAACTCTGATTCATTCCAAATTTGGCTGCCATGTGTATGCCCTTTTCTTGGCTCATAAAGAAAGGCACCGTCTATGAGTGGATGAAGTGTGTCAGACTACTTTCGAGGAAATAATGCAGTATCTACTCCAGCATCTGGTTGTAATGTCACCCATCTCCGGAAATCCACTGGTCTTTTATGTCACCAACCCAAAGCGATCTCTCGGCGCCCTTCTCACCCAAAAGAATAATGAGGTAATAGATAATATCCTCTAATACCTCGGCTGAATGCACCTTGATATGGAGACTAGATACTCTACTATCGAGAAAATATTCCTTGCACTGGTATTCACCATACAAAAATTGCGACATTACTTGCAGCACCACGAGGTACAACTAGTGTCCTGAGTAGATCCGTTGAAGTACATCCTGAACCTCCACATGTTGACAAGGTGTTTAGCCCGGTGGTTAGTGATTCTTCAGCAGTTCAACATTAGGTTTTTCACCCAGAAGGCTATTAAAGGTAAAGCATTGGAATACTCCATTTATGCTTATCCATCCCTCACTGACCAATCTCTAGACCTTGATTTTCCTAATGAGGCAATCCCCTCGGTAGACCAAGCCATCCCGTGTTGGAAAATGCACTATGATGGTGCTTTCTAGAGCCCCACCGGGAGAAGGGTCAATGAACCTGGACTCAACAGAGTTGGTCTGGGTATCATCTTCATTACCATATCATAATTTGTTCTTCCATATTCAATTATAATGTTAGAAGGTTTCACCAACAATGAGGTAGAGTATCAGGCTCTCATTACTGGCCATGAGCTAGCCCTCGAGATAGATGATCCCTATTTGAATGTGAGATGGGAATCTGAACAAGTCATCAAGCAGATTAATGGTGACTATGTCGTCAGAAATCCAGAGCTCATACCATTGTTGGAACACACTCTCCAACTAATGGCCTAGTTCCCATCTCAGCTAGAAGTTTCTCATGTCCCTAGATCATAGAATGGTCGAGCTGATGCCCTATCTGGTCTAGATACATCACTTTCATAGCCCAAACAGGATGCTCTGATTATCAACATGGTTCACTGAAGAGTCATTGCTCTTGTCACCCCAGATGACGATGACATCCTACAGGTAAGCCACCTTACCGCCAACACCTCCATGTTAGGACCCCTTGTTCCCCTGGATGGATTGATTGAAGTGACTCCCGAATGGAGAATCTCTTTTTTTGTATCTATAGAATGGTAATCTCCCATCATATCTGTCCAAGCTCAAGAGAATCTGACATCGTGTGTTATAGTTTACCCTCTAGGATGGGCCTGGTCATTAGAAGATACTCTAAAAGAATGGTTTTGATGGGTTCCTCATCCATTACATTCCAAGAGTAGATATTTTTATATTCATGCAACAGGTTCATGTAGGTTCCTGCAGGGCTCATCATAATGGGCCGATGCTATCCCACGAGATCCAGATACTGGGGTACTTTTGGCTCTCCATGATCGATGACTTCATCGAGTACGCCAAAAGGTGCCATAAATTCCAAATTCAATCTAACTACATGCATCGACTGCCAGAGCCTCTCCACTACACCATGTACTATTGGCCATTTGTGGTATGGGGACTCAATGTCCTGGGACCATATCCACTGGAAACAGCTCGCCAATGTAGATTCATCCTGGATACTATGGATTTCTTCTCTAAGTGGGAGAGAAAGTTCCACTCAAGGAGGTCAAGGCCCATTCAATCATTTAATTTGGGAGATATAACATCATCTATCGATTTGAAGTCCCTCACACCGTCCTCACCAATAACAGAGCGAACTTCCGAGAAGCTGAGCTGAAGAAATAGTAAGCTAAGTACAATATCTGTTCTAACCATACATCCCACTATCAAGCACCAAAAAATGGAGAGATCAATGCATTTAACAAAACCCCCTCTAGTATTTTGCAGAAATTAGTTTGTTAGAATAAGAAGAGTTGTCTGGACAAGCTCCCCGACACCCTCTGGTCTTATCAGATGATGGGTCATAATTCCACCCATGTGACCCTATATTCCCTGGTGTATGGGTTGGAGGTCGTCCATCCCATCAGATTCAATTTCCCTCAATGTGCATGGATTTCTATGATCACCAAGCACCAGATAAAGTAACTGAAATCTGTCTGGATGAGTGGGAATCTCTCAACGAGAACATGCTTCATGCCCTAAACAATCTAAAAAGGAATTAGAACAAGATAGCTATAGTTTTCAACAATAATTTCTTCCTCCTCTCCTTATTTCATGGAAACATGATGTTTTCCATGAAAACACAAATGATACCTAGCAAGAAACCACCCATGTCAGATCTCAAATGGGAAGAACCTTACATTGTTCACAAGGTTTACTCCAATGTCATATACTCACTAGTTACCATGGATGGTGAGCGTATAACTCCTCCCATCAATGCCAAGTTCCTATAGAAATACTTTTCTAGCTGCATGACCCTAAACTACATTAAGGACCAACCTGACAATAAACAGTCCAGTCCTACATCACCTTAATATGTGAAATGCTCTGCATGACATTAAAATTGTGTGTTGTCTTGCAAGAAGTTAAACTGCATTGGTAGAACAATGTATGGATTAATAACTATCCTCATGGGTTATGTAGGAATTCTCAGACACCTCATCTTAAGCCCATCCCCATGATCTTCTCGTTTGACTACCCCTCTTGGGTGTAGTTTCCTTGGATGATCTCATGTGATGTAGCCTAAGCTTCTTTGGCCCCACTCATGGAAACATTACGAAGGTCGTGCCATGTGGCCCTCCTCATTCTTATAATCCTTACTCATCCTTACCGCATGAAGTTAAACTCTATGGAACTTTCAGAACTACATATGGAATGATTCACATATAGATGAGATACGAAGAACCACCCAAACATTTCGTTCATAGGCCTAGCCCCAAACTTCGGGACATCCCATTGGGTCAAAGCACATGGTTTGGTGCAATATTTTTACCCTCATTTATGACGAGTTCATCATGAAGGTACCATGTATCCCTCTACCTTGAAGATATCTTCCTCTACTGCTGTCGAGATTGACTTGAAATTGCACGGGCACATTTATGCTTCACAGACTCCCTGTACTTGGGACTCCATTAACTATCCCATCCGAAGGGACACCCAAATGGAATGGATGATCGGACTAAAGGATATCTGGCCATGATGGGCCAATGTCCTCAAGGATTTTGAGCAACAAATTGATACATGTCCCTTGTTGTGAATGAAGTCAATGGTAAACGCTCAATTACATGCCCCCAAAATCTGGTCACAGAAGCACAGATACTGTGTTGCGAACCTGGTCAACAATTATCCTCTATTATTATTACCGCTTTGTGGTCTTCAATAGGCACAATGATTCTCCCTATTAACTCAGTGGTCCCATGCATATGAAATTAAAAAGGCGTATATGTTCTAATCTCTATGACTATAAAGTAAGATCACCATCATCCTCACTGCAAAAGGTTAAACCATAAGATGGCTTTGACATTCTGTCTATGGCCTTGCTTCAGGTCCCTCGACCTTCTCAAGCCCCTGGCCCAAGTTCTCACATAGGATTATATAGTGTGGTATAGTATTATATCCTCATTCACATTGGGTTACTCGTCTTGTCGTACACATCCCTCATTGGGGTATCTTTCCTTTATCTGCATCCTTGCTGTATGACAATAAACTACACATTATCCTTCTCTAGAACTGTGTGTGGCTTGATTTCCATCCTTATGGGATACGTAAGACTGCCCAAATGTCTAATCTTTAGGGTCCAGCCCCACCTCTTAGTGAATTCCCTATCATCTTGGCCCCTTGTCCTAATTTCATCCATGAGAGGGGTATATGGTGTGGTACGGTCTTATGTGCCCTTTCACGTTTGATTTGTAACAACCACACCACATTCCTCTCTCTCCTGAGCACCCTTCACTCCCTTCCCCTATACTTATCTTTTCGAGTTGGCTGCCCTTAAGTCGGGTCCCTTAACCATCTTTGAATATTCGCCAATGTTCCCCGGAGTACTCTGGTCTAGAACCTGGAGTTTTAGACTCTACCTGGACATGATTTCACCCATTTTTCAGGCTTCGTGTTCCCCTTCATTTGGTATTTCATAATTTCTCACGTCTGAAGGGACCCCCAAATATCATGGATGCTTTTCCCAAGGGCTCTCCTACAAATATTGGCCAACGTCCTCGAGGATCTCGAACGACAGGATGATATAAGTCCCGCATTTTGAAAACGGTTAGTGGTCTATTCTCATTTGTTTTTCCCATTTTAGGTCACATGATATTAATGTTATGTTTCAAACATGTTCAATAACTATCTTCCATTGTCATGCCAACCCCATCAAGCCTTAAATGTTTGTTACATGATTCACATCATTTTCCACTCCATCATGTACAAGTGGAATTTCAACACTCTTTGTACAAACCCTCAATGAACATTTGAACATTAGGTGGACAATGACATAGTAAGGGGTCATTTGGGACTTTGCACCGACTTCCCTTTTAATGTGTATCCCATGCATTGGATGGACCTCTTACACCCTTATTTCCCACACCGAGTTTGACTCGTGTGGGATTAGAGACCAGATCGAGGTCTGCGCTTACATTCAAGAGTTCTGTTTCTTCATTGGTCCAAGATCTATAACCATAAACTAAGACCACTCCACGTCCTTGTCGTAAGAAGTTAAAACCGCGCGACATCTTCAAGAACTATGGCTAGCTTGATTCACATTCTCATGGGACATGTAGGAATTCCCAGACATCTCGTATGTGGGTCCATCTCAACTGAGAGCTAGTCTATACTACCCTATATTCTCCAACCTTTTCTCGCATCTCGGCCCATGGTTTTCATTCTTAGAGTCGCGTGTGGTGTGATGTGGACCTCATCCTCATTTACATCAGGTATGATTTATCACCCTGTGAACCTCCCTTCTTAAACCTCGTTTCTCCTGCTTATATTCAAGCCATATGACATTTAACTATGTCTCCTAGTCCTACATGAATTGAAAATATTGCATCTATTCTGTACAATGTTAAAACACATGTTTGGTCCTATCACAATAACATAAATTGTGACATTATCATCCAGGACACATGACGAAAAACGGCACTGCATCATGTTGTCCTCACTCGAGGATACATCATGTTTGGTATCAGACACATACCATACCATTTTTCAAAGCCTAAATTTGGCGTGATTATTATGGATATTCCTATATTTTCTACTCTACTTCCATCACTTCACAAAAAAAGACACACATTCATCCTAAAGGACAATCAAGTCCAATCAATTACTGCTTCTTTTGGTGCGAGGGACAGACCCACACAATCTTACTATCCCTAGAACCGGTCTCTTACCATGCCAATTTATGACTGACATACAGCTTGATTTCCATTCTTATGGGGTACATAGGAATTCCGAGGAACTTTTCCATGGGCCCACCCTAACTTTCACTTTTGTTCCACAGACCTATAATTTTCTCGAGGAACACATTGTACTAATACAGACTCCCACTATCCTCATTCACATCAGGTTTATCAATTACTTCACAACATGTCTCCCTCCTTAAATTTCAACTATGGTCCAAGATATATGACCATAAACTAATTCCACTCATCGTCCTTGATGCATGATGATAAATTGCACAACATTCTTCCAAAACTATGCATGTCTTGATTCCCATCCTCATGGGAAATGTAGGAACGCCCAACATTTTGTCTTCAGATCCAGCCCCAAGAATCTAAAATCCTACCCCCTCTATTTACCCCCCTTGTTCTGAACACTTTTGATAGCACGTGGTGTGGCGAGTACCTCTTGGGTCCTCATTCATGTTGGGTTTTGAAACACCCGCACCATGTTCCTCCCTTGTCGTTTCCCAATCTGGTCTGTGTTCTGTGACCCTAAAATAAGGTCTCCCATTAATGGAACATTCTATGAACATTAAGTAGGAATCACTCTACCCTATGAGCCTTGCCTTTATAATGGGACTCAACTCCCTGTATCCAATACGTCTTATTGTCTTACTCAGATGCGTTGTGACAAAAAATCCCAAAGTGTAGAATTTTCATGAAGAAATTCCCTCATTCTACATCCATGCTTCATGAGCCTGTTATTTTGATCCTCATCCTCTTTCATGTCTGAAGGGATCCAATTTATGGCCTGGTTTCATGCCACATTGGCTTACCAACCGTCTTAGGACAATTCCCCCAAGGACCCTAGATGACATTTGCGATAGGTCCTGTGTTTCGAACATGGACAGTGGTCGAGCCTCACTTGTCTGTCCCCATTCCAGGATAATACGAAATGGATTTTGTGTTTCAAAAAAGGTCAACAGTTATCCCCTATAGTCATGTCACCATCATTGTGGTCCAGATCTCAAGCCTCAGGATTCACATATTTCAACTTTCCTATGTTCAAGTGGAATTCCAACATACTCGGCTTTACCCCTTTAAATATCTAGGTGCGTCATGTAGGCGGGTCAGCAATATTGGGATTTCATTCACCTGGCATCCCATAATCCCCTTCATGTACCTTCCTACACTAGGGAATTCCCATCACTACTCCTTGTTTCTCACATTGATCACGACTCATGTGGGCTTATTAGTTCTAGTGGGACGTATACTGGCACAACCATGACTCACATGCCTTTCATCATCCCACATGACATTAAACTATGCTCTTAGAACAACGTTTGGCTTGATTTTTATCCTTATGGGATATGTAGTGACACCCTGACATTTCCTCTTAGGCCCATCCTCTGATTCATTGACCCTTATGGCCCCTAGGGCTCGTTCCTGGTCTAGGCAGTATAACCTTTAAACTATGTTCATCATCCTCACCGTATGATGTTAAAACTATGTGTCCATCATCCCTGTTGGTATGAAGTAATACTATAGAGCATCTTGGGTCCTTACTAGAGAACTAATATTTGGAAGTAGGTATGATCCCTACTCAGACCAATGTGCCCACCTAATGTGTTTTCATCACAGTGGCATAATCTCAAGAGTGTTGGACTCCATTCGAACAAACCATCACTCCATACTCCATGCATTACGGGCCCTTAATACAAACCCTCATCCTCTTTCACATCTAAAAAACCCCCCTAACAGTATGGATGTCCAACCTATGGATTTCCTACTATCTTGGGCTAACATTTCAGAAGACTAGCGGATGAAATTTGGAGTCAGGCCCCGTGTTTGGAACATGGTCAGCGGTCGTCCCTCTTTTGTTATTCCCATTTTAGGCTAGCACAACAAGTATACTATGATTCGAACGAGTCAAAAGTTATCCTTCATTGTTATTCCATCCCTAAAATGTTCCAAATCTTGGGTATCGTGATTCACATTTTCCACTCCCTTATGTTCTGATTAATTCCAACGCCTCTGGCGTTACCACACTCATGCACTAGAGCGTATTAAGGATGTGACAGTTCGACTATCCTGAGGACTTAATTATCTTATCAAATCTTCCCCTCTCTCTTCAGAATCTTGGTTGGGTTGTTTCTACCCTGGATGTTTGATGTATGGTTGGCACTCCCACATTAAAATGAATCAATAGTGTGAGCATCCCTTGTTTCTCACATTATGAATGACCCATGTGAGCGTAGAAATGGGTTGCTATTTATTTTGGGATTTTGGTTAGAGTTCATTAAAATAAACAGGAAAATAGTCAAACCATGCATAAAATTCATAATTGGAAGTAGTAAAGAAAGATAATTTTATGGGTTTAGCGAAAACAAGGCCCTTATGGATCAGCGTTTTGGATAGATCGCTCCAGCATGAAAACCTTTTGTCTTGTGGCCTCTAGGATTGCTTCACGAACCTTGAGAACCGTTTCTTCATTAGTGGCCAAAGAACTCAGTTCACTGACCCAAGCCTGTTCTTGTGCCTATTCAGTCTGAAGTTCAATTATTTGGTTACCTACTTCCACTATCTTCTCTTGGTTTTCCACCTATTGGGCCCTCAATTGCTCAAATATTTTGGAGATGTTTGCAATGAATGCCTCCCTTTATTTTTACTACTCTTCAAGGTGTTAGACCTCCTACCCCACCTTCAGAAATTCCTAGGTTTTATCTAACTCCTTCTGGAACTAGGAGATGTTGGAGAGATTTCTGCTCTCACAAAGCTTCTCATCCATGTATTCATAGATTGTTGGATGAAGATAGTGAGAATCAACCACTCCAGCATAGAGAAAGTGAAACCAGGTGTGGAGTGATCCCAACCATTTTATCAATTCTACATGTGGTGGACTAAGTAAGCATTTGACACTCATCATCCCTTTATGCCGCGTCATTCTGATATCATCAGCTACTTCTAAATCAGAGTCATCCATCTCCTCGGGGTCTTCAGGCCGATAGTCGGGGAAAGCAACCAAGAGATCAACAATAGGATCATCTTCTGATACTCTTCCCAATGGATTAGGCTCCTAAACATGTGGGAGATATTACTCTCTCACCTCAGCCCTAGAAACCTTTCCCCCACTAACTTCAGACCTTGCTTCGGCATTAATATCGTTAGTATCCAAAGCTTATTGCTCACCAAGTGCTCGGGCCGACCTGATTTGAGTAGTGGGTCCCAAGTGGGTCTGTGCATTCATCATCGAGGCATCCGTGGATGGCCTAGATTTGGCAGCCATTCGGGCCTCCAATGATATGATTATTGCACAAAAAATGAATGACATGATAAACTGGTCTCTCTAATGGAAAATGTAGTATATGATAAAACATTCAAGATCTCAGTGCATCGGCCTCCGGTGTTTCCGTCGCTGTAGGAGCTGTCACTTTGAGAGATCCTTCAGCACTTGTCAGCTCAATAATGGATGTCTGCTCCCCAACTTACTCCATCAGCTGGTCCACCCTCTCTGTATGAAGCTTCTTGGTTGGGGGAAATATGCGCCTGGGAAGGAAAAAAATATTATTGAATATTAAGAGCGATGGAAAAAAGGAAAAGGAAAGATAAAGAATGAAGAATAACACGAGTAGCTCAGTTATGTCTATATCAAAGCCAATAATATCATCACTCTCCTAAATACTCTCTTGGTATGCTGTCCTTTGAGACCCTCCTCCTCCAAACTCCTGTTCAGCTTCTCCTACTTCTTCTACTTTTCCTTCACCCTCTTATTCCCATCCTCCTCTTCTAACTCACTACCCTCTAACTCCTCTTCATTGTCGTCGCCCTCAAGCTGAATTTTTTCTGAATCATGCTCCTAGCTGAGTATTACCTTCAGTAGGATAGGTGTTTCCTCATGCCAACCCCGCTGGTGTTCAAAGGCATCCATGGCCATAAAATACGTGTGCCGGTGATGGAAGTTCACCTTATCATGAATCCGAATACGTCCAACCTCTAGCAGCAGGATTTCTTCTCGCACATTCTTTTTCCAAAGTGCTTAGGTGCCCATTGACTGCTATAGGGTCACCCTGGCCGAAAACAACACAAGGAAGATTGAATCGCCAAAAGTTTTAAGCTGGTTTATTTGCTTCCCGAGAAGCTCCATGACTACTTCGTGAGGTTTTTCATGAGCCCCTCTTCCCCTGGATAACGAAGGCAGATGCACACTATCTGACATTACCGATACTATAGTCAAGGCATGACCTGCCCCAGTTTCCCTACATTCCCCTGGGATTTCCTCCTTGAAGGCTCCTTGTCTTCTCTCTCGCTGCCCAAATTCTACACTGGCCACCTTGAGCTGTCGGAATCGCTTCCGCATAAGCCCTTCAGGGTATGCCACAACCCAATGCTCGTCGTATTTAATCAAAACGCCAACATCAACTCTGGTGGGGTGGGGGGTAGTAATGACTTCCCCAGAGCCGTAGGTTGTAAACATCATCCAAATTTGGAAAATAACGCATGGATTCCTCTCCTCCCTTACCTATGTGTACTCTTTCTTTGGAATCTGCTGAAGGCATCCAAACTTCCTGGAAAATCCTAATGGCACGTAAGGTTCGCAATGAATCTTCCCGTTGACCTGATCCATAAGAAACCCAACTCTGATGCTCTAGAAGTATTCCCTTTGATCAAGTAAGCCATGCTTGTTGTCTATCATCTGGCTAGTTGGGGTAGGGAACAAACTGAAGGTAAAATTGGAATGATTTTTGATCCTGATCCTTACCCCCTATTCATTGATAGTCAATTGAATGACTCCGAAAATCTTCAAAAAGGAAGGCCACAAACTATTACCAATGGAAAAATGGCATTTGGAATGGTGTATTCAACACAGTGAGTCGTTATCCATCCATGAAGGATTTGGAAAGGGCCATAGATCCTCCTCGGTGAACCCCCTCTCTAAATAGGCCATATGATGGCATAAAAATGGGTCAACACAAGAACCCCCAGGTTAAACCTCTGATTAGCAGCCATAATTGTAACGCCTCGACCCCAGTTGCCCAGAGTCGGTGCATTATTACATAACATTGGCATGATCACAAGAAAGACGATGTCTCGAATGACCGATTAGTTTAGTAACCTTGGAATAACTAGATACATTCATAATGTTTACATTACATCATAAAATGAAAACTACAACAATATAGTCTCCAAAGTCCACACTCGTATCCCTTCATACTATCCCAACAAGTCATTCAGAAATTACTTCTTCACATCTTGGGAAAAATAAAACATAGAAAAGGGGGGAGCTCAAATGCCCAGTAAGGATAACAATATAGCGGAACCATTGATAAATAAGAATAAACATTTAAGGAAATGTATAACAAAAACAGAAGACTTTAAAAACATGAACTTCAACATAGTATGGAAAAAATAAAATGAAATAATTCCATTTACTTTTTCAAATGGATATTCTACTAATCGAATATTCACATGAAATATCAATAACCACTTTTATAATGATGGAATGCATAATTCTAGACTCTCATAACCACATAGACAAGGCCTTGTGCCAAGATTACAAATAAGATTTTGTCAAGGCCTTGTGCCAAGACACTAGTTTGTCTCATGAGACCTACCGATGCATCGAGGAGCTATAGCAGGCTTCACCTGTCACTTATTAATTCCAATGTATTCTTCATATGAAAAGTTCTAAACATAACATAAACATTCTTATTAAAACTAGCATACGAAATTTCAATACATTACCCATAAACCATGAATGGTATAAAAATAACACATCCATAGTCAAACATATCACAAAACCTTCAACACAATATGGAAGATTTGTATCATGATAAATCAACTTCAAAAAAAGT
Source organism: Viscum album (assembly GCA_963277665.1). Taxonomy (NCBI): domain Eukaryota; kingdom Viridiplantae; phylum Streptophyta; class Magnoliopsida; order Santalales; family Viscaceae; genus Viscum; species Viscum album. The sequence goes on from OY728138.1 coordinate 942,846,521, forward strand.
TTAAAATCCATTAAAGGATTTTGATGTTGATGAAAATGATTTGTAAAACTATTTTAGAGAAATACACCTTTTTCATGAAAACATTTAAATGTCACAAAATTTGGAAATAATTCCCTTAAATACATTTTTGAATCAAAGTGACCCATACCACTTTCAAACATTTGAAAGGAATTAACATTTTAAAAGCATTCATGTCCATATAAATAAATCTTTAAAAACCATTTTGAAGACATGAACATAAATGAGAAAGATTTAGAAGAATAAATATTTAAAACATTTGAAATGATGTTTTAGTAAAAAGTCATTTAAAATAATCCCTTTGAAAACTCTTTCAAAAAACTTGTACATGGATAATAAATATGTCCCAGTAGATACTTACGTAAAAACAACCTTGGATAATAATGAGATTGTGAAATTAACCCTTGCCAATCTGATAACATACGAATCATACACCCCATGAAAGAGATATCATACAATGAATATGTAAATACACATAAATTAATGTGTATTACACAAATAATACAATTATGGGTAGTACATACACCACACAAAAGGTAATAGTGGCAATATGGTATGAATCTCACGGGAATAAGGAGTGAGATGAAAACCCCTTATCTTGTACTTTTCATTGAGTAGTTTAACCTCATGTATAATGGTGAAATAATTTTTATTAAATTATACAAGAATAATATACATTAATATGATATCATATATGATCTTTTAACATTGATTTGTTAATAATATCTTAGTATTATCGTTGTTTTGGGTGTTAACATACTCGTTTTCTTTTATATGTTTTATTATATAGGACATGTTTGTCATGGATAGGTTGTATATTAATCTTATCCAGAATTATATCAAGTCCTTAGATACTATTATTAATAATAAAATGAGAATTTTACTTGAATGGATACGATGGAGAATGAATCTCATCGCGTTCGTGGAGATGGTAGTCCGTATGTACGCACCAGCGATAATATCATTCTTTTGATATTAAAATAATATAAAATTGGATGGTATATCATATATAAAGAATCATTATCATGTTATATTTATTATTTACATGAATTATACATCATTAATATACTCATCCAAATAATAATTTATTGAATAACAATTACACCACGACGTGGAGACGGTAAGCCGTACGTACGCACGTATAGTGACATGTTATTCAAAGGGTGGATAGAATAATGAATATGGTTGTACCATATTTATAATAATATCATAGTATATATAAGATACTGGATTTCGTATTTTATAATTGTAATAACAAGGAAAGAAGAAGTGGAAGAAGAAAGGAACTTGAAAAAGGGTGGTGAAATTATTACCTCTTCTTCGGGTTCTTGCTTTTGATTTGATCAAAAGGGCTCCTTAAGTTAGATTTATGGCTAAATAAAGGCCTCTAGGATGAAGTGAGGGAAGTTCAGAGAGTATTTGGGCAGATTTGGGCCGAACCACAAAGCATTGAAGGTGTTAATTAATGAGATGGGAGAGTTCCGTTTTATAAGAGGGTTGAGGGGCACCATTGAAAAAGCTAGAAATATTTTTTTATAATAAATTCATATTAGGTTTATAATGGCTAAAAAGTGGATTATTTAAGGGCTAAGGTGGTTATGGGTCTAAAAACACTCAACCAATAGGATTTAGATAGGTTTGGGTTACTATATTAACATTATCTTTAAGTATTAACTCTTAGTTAATTAGTTTCATGTTTTCAATGTCTCTTTGTATTTTAATATTATATGGTTAACAAACTTACTATATACATCCAAGAGACTCCCAAGTGGTCCACTAATGATACACGTATCACGATATAAGTCTCTTGGATGAACCTTAGATTTTTAGGAATTTAATATCAATTAATAATATAATATTTTTTTAAAAACTCTTTTTTTCCAATTTTGACAGTATTGAATAATTGATTTTTGTAAAAATCATAACAGAATTATTACTTAGAAAAACATTAATTTAATCAATACTAACATGTCATATTATCCTATAAAATTATTGGTATTTATTAAAATTCTCATATTACATTTTTTGGGTATTGATAATATCAATTATTCTAATTTTTCATTAATTAGGTAATTAATACACCACCACTGTGTCATAAATAAATTAAATTATATAATGTCTAAAAATTATAAATAAAATACCATTATTTAGGAAATATTTTTACATTTCTAATGAATATTTATAGTCGAATATCTAACCTATATAACCCCATGTAAAAATTGTTTTGCTAAAAGATATATGCTTTTGTCATTTTTGTATTTATTTTAACTTAATTAAAATAAAGTGTCCCTATCACCTACAACTGGCTCCATGGGGTCCCAAAATCGACTCAAAGATGCCCATGGTCGGACATGTATTCACCAATAAGGTTAGGACACATTTTAGGGTAATTTGGTATTATTATAATATTATTTGTTTAACCCTTATTTACAATATTTACCCTTTAACCATGGTAAATAAAATATTTACCGAAGTAATTATTCAAAATGTCTAAAAATAAAAGTTACCTATTTACACAATTTGGATATAATGATTCCAAATATGGAATCCAATTTTTGAAAATCAAAACACAGAAGTGGCAGAAATTAATTTAAAATTAATTCCCACTATCAAAATAAAAAGCTTGTTTTTAAGATATAATAACTATCAAAAGGTTGATACTTGTTTATGTCCGGTTTAATTATGAAATTATGTCCAATGACCAACATTGTATTAAATGGTAAAAATATATTCTTAATATATTTTAAAACCACTCAAATTCATAATTTATCACTATTACTTTTTTTTGATTTAAATTTTTTTTAATTAAAATTTAGTAATTTTTACTGTTCATCAAAATTTTAAAGTTATCCAAAAAGTACAAAAATTTCACCTTAGGATAAAATCGATACTACGAATCCAAAAATGAAGTCCATTTTGAGAGATAAAATTTATAAAATTTTAAAAAGTAGGAATTACTATTTATAACGGCTAGTTTGATTGGTTGTGGTGTGTGCTAGAGCTCAATGTTGCGTACAACACACGCTATTGCATTATTCAAAGAGAAGAATACCGTAGAAACTTGGGGTGTTACATTATCCCCTCATTCGAATAATTTTTTACTCAAAATTTCTAGAATAATACCGCATTAAAAGACTCGGGTGGTTCTTCATCATAAGTTTCTCGAGTTCCCACATTGCCTCTTCCATCTTATGGTTTCTCCACAAGATTTTTACCAGACGAGTCGTCCGGTTTCTCAGTACCTGTTCTCTGGTATCCTGAATCCTGATGGGCTATTCACAATAAGATAGATCGGGTTCCGATTCTAATTCCTCATAGGTGAGTACATGCGTTGGGTCAGGCATGTATTTCCTCAACAGAGATACGTGGAACACATCGTGAACTTTGGAGAGACTTGGCGGCATTACCAATCAGTAAGCTACAGCCCCAATTCGTTCTAGAATTTTGAAAGGTCTGATGTACCTCAGACTTAATTTACCTTTCTTACCAAAATGAATGACTCCCTTCCATGGAGAAACCTTCAGGAAAACATGATCACCGACTTGAAATTCCAAATCCTTCCTTCAATTATCGGCATAACTCTTCTGCCTACATTGAGCTACTTTGATGTGGTTTTTGATTACCTTCACTTTTTCCGTAGTTTCCTCAACCAGTTCAGGGCTTACAAGTTTTCTTTCACCAGCCTCATCCCAACAGGTTGGTGTGCGACATCTTTTTCGGTATAACGCTTCATATGGTTCCATCTGAATACTCAAATGGAAGATATTGTTATAAGAAAATTCTACCAGAGGTAAATATTGATCCCACATACCCTAAAAGTAAAGTGAGTAGGATCTCAACATGTCTCTTAAGGTTTTAATAGTTCATTCTGATTGTCCATCTGTTTGAGGGTGGTAGGCAGTGCTCAAATGAAGTTCACTATCCAAGGATTTATGAATACTTTTCCATAATCTTGAAGTAAAACAGGGATCACGATCAGAAACAATCGATATGGGTACTCCATGAAGTCTCAGAACTTCATCAATATATAGTCTTGCTAGATGTTCGAGTGGTAGATCTTTTTTTATAGAAAGAAAATGTGCTGACTTGGTAAGACGATAACCAATAACCAATATTGCGTCGTTCCTTCTAGGAGTCTTTGGTAGTCCCATGACAAAGTCCATCGTGATATTATCCCATATCCACTCAGGTATGGGAAGAGGTTTCAATAGTCCACCAGGCTATTTCCTTCCAACTTTAACTTGTTGACAAACCATAAATCTTGACACTAAATCAGCAATCTCCCTCTTCATGTTGTCCCACCAAAAATGTTCCTTCAAGTCTCTATACATTTTGGTTCTCTTAGGGTGTATAGAGAAATTGGAACTATGAGCATCATCCAATCATTCCCTTTTTAGAACAGGTATATCAGGAACACAAAGTCTCTTCCCAAATTTCAAAATTCCTTCTTCATACACAATGTCTCTCAACCTCCCCTAATTCACATCTTTAATCTTCTTTTGAAATTCTGCATCATCAGTCTGAGAACTCTTAATCCTTTCTAGTAAAGATGGTTTGGAAACCATTTGAAAAAGCATTGATGTTTCACCTTTCCTGGTTATTCCCATGTCCATCTTCACTAGATCCATGAAAATTTTATCCCTTTCAATTCTAATATTTTCCAAAACTCCATGATCTTTTCTAATCAAATCATCTTCCACCTTGTTTGCTTTCCCGGGGTGGTAGTGTATCGTACAATAATAACCCTTGAGTAATTCATGCAATCACCTATGCCTCATGTTGAGTTCTTTTTGTGAGAAAATACACTTAAAACTCTTGTGATCAGTATAAATCTCACATTTTTCACCATAGAGGTAGTGCCTCCATATCTTCAAAGCAAAGATCACACCTGCTAACTCGAGATCATGAGTAGGATAGTTTTGTTCAGGAATTTTCAACTGTCGTGATGCATAGGAAATAACCCTATCATTCTTCATAAGGACACAACCAAGTCCTTTCTTTGATGAATCACTATAAATAACGAACCCATCAAAGAAACGTTCAATATTACTTCGTGGATTAAATATATAATCCCCATCATACCTTGCCAACCTTGTAATGTTAGCCTCACACTTTGCGACATTCTCATCCTCCTTATGTCTCAAACATAGAAATTGTCTTTCCATATCTGCTCGATGGTCATGAGGAAAGTATTTTTCTAAAAATAGATCTTTAAACTCCCTCCATTCCAAATTTGATACATAATCATCTTCCTTCATGTTTTGAATCAATGACCACCATTGATCAGCATCTCCAGTGAGGCGGTAAACTGCCATGATAACTTTTTCCCTTTCACTACTCCCCAAAGCCTGAAATATTTTCTCTAGGGAATTTATCCATTGCTCAGATACTAAGGGATTTGTACTCCCATTGAACGTTGGTGGTTGTTTCCTCATGAAGAGATCTGACATTGATCCACCACGATGTGGATCAGGGTGCTCCATATGGGTATGGTTATTATTCATAACCTGAGTGAGTTGTCCCAGTATGGTGATTAGCTGATCGGCACTAGTTGCATCACCAGCTCCACTATAATTATCTTGAGAAGGAGGGAAATCCCTACATGGAGTGCGTGCATTGATACAGATTCCATTTCCTCCACTAGGCGCTATTTCTAAACAATGGCATAAACTAGATCAATTTATGAATCAAAATACATAATTCCATACTTATAAAACCATTTACATAAATTGAACTATTTATGGATATAATCCATAATCATAATTTTTTTTCATTGAGTAAGTATATACTCATAAGCCCTTCATAATGATTTGTAAAGAAAATTAGAGTTATCCTAAGCATATCCCCCGGGAGTGTCGTAACCAAGAGTGCAGTAAGGCCCGTTGTCATGCACCAGTTCCCATTCATGTCTAGCTCAAAGAGGTGTTTTCTGTTTTTACCCCTAGGTACATCTGTGCCAGAGCCGCCTCTACCTGCTCGTATCCAGATAGGGAAGTATTGCTCGGAAAACTCAAAAAATCTCCACAATACCAAAATTTTAGGAAGTTATTCTATACTAATCCTCAAAGTCCATCTTAAATCTATGTTCTCTAAACAGATTTTATCTAAATCTAGCTTCCAAGGTTTGTACTAAACTTCCTCTGATACCAACTACAATGCCCCGACCCCAGTTGCCCAGAGTTGGTGCATTATTACATAACATTGGCATGATCACAAGAAAGATCATGTCTCAAATGACCGATTAGTTTAGTAGCCTTGGAATAACTAGATACATTCATAAAGTTTACATTATTTCATAAAATGAAAACTAAAACAATATAGTCTCCATAGCCCACACTCTTATCCCCTCATACTATCCCTACAAGTCATTCATAAATTATATCTTCACATCCTGAGAAAAATAAAACATAGAAAAAGGGTGAGATCAAATTTCCAGTAAGGATAACAATATAGTTGAAACTTTCATAAATAAGAATAAACATTTAAGGCAATGTATAACTAAAACAAAATACTTTTAAACTTCAACTTCAACATAGTATGGCATAAATAAAATGACATAATTCCATTTACTTATTCATATAGATATTCTACTAATCGAATATTCACATGCAATATCAATAACCGCTTTCATAATGATTGAATGCATAATTCCAGACTATCATAGCCACTTAGCCAGGGCCTCGTTCCAAGACTACAAATAATATTTTGTCAAGGCCTTGTGCCAAGACACTAGTTTGTCTCATGAGACCTACCGATGCATCGAGGAGCTATAGCGGGCTCCAACCGTCACTTACTAAGTCCAATACATTCCTCATATGAAAAGGTCTAAATATAACAGAAACATTCATATTAAAACAAACATATGAAATGTCAATACATTACCCATAATCCATGAATGGTATAAAAATAACACATCCACAGTCAAACATATCACAAAACCTTCAACAAAATATGTAAGATTTGTATCATGATAAATAAACTTCAAAACAAGTTTAAAATCCATTAAAGGATTTTGACGTTGATGAAAATGATTTTTAAAACTCTTTGAGAGAAATACCCCTTTTTAATGAAAATATTTAAAAGTCACACAATTTGGAAATAATTAATTTAAATAACTTTTTGAATCAAAGTGTCCCATACCACTTTGAAACTTTTGAAAGGAATTAACATTTTAAAAACATTCATGTCCATATAAATAAATCCTTAAAAACCATTTTGAAGACATGGACAAAAATGAGAAAGATTTAGAAGAATAAATATTTAAAACATTTGAAATGATTTTTTAGTAAAAAGTCATTTAAAATAATCCCTTTGAAAACTCTTTCATAAAACATGTACATGGATAATAAATATGTCCCAGTAGATACTTACGTAAAAACAACCTCAGATAACAATGAGATTGTGAAATTAAACCTTACCAATCTGGTAACTTACGAAACATACACCCCATGAAAGAGGTATCATACAATTAATATGTAAATACACATAAATTAATGTTTATTACACAAATAATACAATTATGGGCTGTACATACACCACACAAAAGGTAATAGTGGCAATATGGCATGAATCTCACGGGAATACGGAGTGAGATTAAAACCCCTTAACTTGTACTTTTACTTGGGTAGGTTAACCTCCTGTATAATGGTGAAATAATTTTTATTAAATTATACAAGAATCATATACATTAATATGATATCATATATGATCTTTTAACATTTATTTGTTAATAATATCTTAGTATTATCGTTGTTTCGGGTGTTAACTTACTCATTTTCTTTTATATAGTTTGTTACATAAGCTATGTTTGTCATGGATATGTTGTATCTTAATCATATCCAGAATGATATCAAGTACTTAGATACTATTATTAATAATTAAATGAGAATTATACTTGAATGGATACGACGCAGAATGAATCTCATCGCGTTCGTGGAGATGGTAGTCTGTACGTATGCACGAGTGAAAATATCATTCTTTTGATATTAAAATAATATATAATTGGATATTATATCATATATATAGAATCATTATCATGTTATATTTGTTATTTACATGAATTAAACATCATTATTATACCCATCCAAATAATAATTTATTGAATAACAATTACGCCACGACGTGGAGACGGTAAGCCGTACGTACGAACGTATGGTGACATGTTATTCAAAGGGTGGATAGAATACTGAATATGGTTGTACCATATTTATAATAACATCACAGTATATATAAGATACTAGAGTTATTATTTTAGAATGGTAAGAACAAAGAAAGAAGAAGTGGAAGAAGAAAGGAACTTGAAAAAGGGTGGTGAAATTATTACCTCTTCTTCGGGTTCTTCTTTTTTATTTGATCAAAAGGGCTCCTTATGTTGACATTCTGACTAAAGTAAGGCTTCTAGGATTAATTGAGGGATGTTTAGAGAGTATTGGGGCAGAGATGTGCCGAACCAAAAGACTTTGTAGGTGTGAATTAATGAGAAGGGGGAGTGCCCTTTTATAAGAGGGGTGAGGGGAACCTTTGGAAAAGCTAGAAATATTGTTTTATAATAAATTAATATTCGGTTTATAATGGCTCAAAAGTGGATTATTTATAGGATAAGGTGGGGATGGGTTGAAAAATATTCAAACAGTTGGATTTAGACAGGTTTTGGTTACTATATTAACCTTATCTTTAGGTATTAACTCTTAGTTAATTATTTTCACTTTTATAATGTCTCTTTGTATTTTTATATTATATGGTTAATAAACTTACTATATACATCAAAGAGACTCCCAAGTGGTACATTAATGATACACCTATCATTATATAAGTCTCTTGGAAGAAACTTAGATTTTTAGGAATTTAATATCAATTAGTAATATAATATTTGTTTTAAAAACTCTTTTATGTCAATTTTGACACTATTCAATAATTGATTTTTGTAAAACTCATAACAGAATTATTACTTCAAAAAAAGTTAATTAAATAAATTCTAAAATGTCATATTATCCTACAAAATTATTGTTACTTATTAAAAGTCTCATATTACATTTATTTTGGTATTTATAATATCAATTATTCTAATTTTTCATTAATTGGGTACTTAGTTTATCAACATTGTGTCATAGATAAATTAACATATATAATGTCTAAAAATTATAAATAAAATACTATTATGTAGGAAATATTTGTGTATTTCTTATTAATATTTATAGTCGAAAATTCAACAAATATAACCCCATGTAAAATTTTTTTTTCTAAAAGATATATGCTTATGTCATTTTTGTATTTATTTTAACTTTATTAAAATAAAGTGTCCCTATAACCTACAAGTGGCTCCATGCGGTCCCAAAATAGACCCAAAGATGCACATGGTCAGAAATATATCCACCAATAAGGTTAGGACACGTTTTAGGGTAATTTAGTGTTATTATAATATTATTTTTTTAACCCTTATTTACCAGATTTAACCTTTAACCATGGTAAATAAAATATTTTCTGAAGTAATTATTCAAAATGTCTAAAAATAAAAGTTACCTATTTACACAATTTGTAAATCTTGATTCCAAATATGGAATCCATTTTTCAAAATTCAAAACATAGAAGTGGCAGAAATTAATTTAAAATTAATTTCCGCTGTCAAAACAAAAAGCGTGTTTTTAAGATATAATAACTATCAAAAGATTGATACTTGTTTATGTCCGGTTTAATTGTGAAATTATGTCCAATGACCAAAATTGTATTAAATGGTAAAAATATATTTTAAATATACTTTAAAACCAATCAAATTCATAATTTATCACTATTAATTTTTTTTATTTAAAAAGTTGTTTTTAATTAGAATTTAGTAATTTTCACTATTCATCAAAATATTAAAGTTATCCGAAAAGTACCAAAATTTCAACATAGGATAAATTCAATACTCCGAATCCAAAAATGAAGTCCATTTTCAGAGATAAAATTTTTTAAATTTTAAAAAGTAGGTTTTACTATTCATAACGGCTAGTTTGATTGGTTGTGGTGTGTGTTAGAGCTCGATGTTGCGTACAACACACTCTACTGTATTATTCAAAGAGAAGCGTACCGTAGAAGCTTGGGGGGTTAAAACAATACTAGCCATAACCAATGTTGTAGGACAAAATCCCATCCTCGTGTCCCTCACTGGAAACAACCACCCGCTCAGGAGGGTTGCAAGAAATCTAGCATAACGAAAGTTCCGGTCTCAGCTTTCAATCACACTAAAACCCCAGGATTGATATTCTCCCACCTCCAAGATCCCCTAGTATGATCCAATCTTTATTCTCTGTGCCGCATTCAGACAACATCTTCCTCGCCCCAACATCTTGACATTCAGATCATTATGCAAAAATAGGCTGGGCCACTTTGAGTAGGTTATGTCCTCCAGAAAGTCCTTGACCGCCAACATCTCCTTGGCGAGCTCTAATAGATTCCATGTCCGGACGGGAGTTCATGATCTTTCTCCCTAGAGTTTCCCTATTAGAAGGAATTCATTATACCGGTGCCCATCCAAAGGAATGCCTCAAATGAAATAAACTTCCCAAAGGATGATACCAACCTCCCAATTGTGGAGATGGAAGGTGTTGGTATTGGGGGACCACAGGGTAAAGCGATACGGCCCAAGTACATGATGGAAATAGAAATGGAACTGCGACGTCCACACCGCCACGAACAACCCAATGTGCCGCAGTTTGTCTCTAAACTGATCACACGTTGGGCGTACCCAATATGACTAGGCCTACATACTTGTGATGTTTTCTCCAGACCTCAAGTCCCAATCCTGCAGCTAGCCTTTGGTCTCATAGGTGATGCACTGTTGGAAGGTACTTGTGTAATGAGATCGAGAACCCTCGGTGACCCTCTCATTTCCAAAGATGGTTCTGGTCCTAGGGTTTAGGACGTAAACATCCATGTGTATGGTTTCTCTAGTAGGATGGATGTTGTTAGTAATGTTGTATCAGGGGAGATCATCCTCATGGGTCACCCATGATCGCGGTTTGTCGACTTCAAATCTTAGCATGGGGACCTCATCCAAAATACTGAAGTCTTATATCGGTAGGTTGTCAGACAAAACATACCCAATCTAGGTTGGGGTCAACAGGTTGAAGAGAGTTTGTTTATTGGATACATTCTTTCAGGCACTATAAACCTCAAGATTCGCAACCATCTCAGCCCTTCGAGTGGTATATTTGGCTTCTCTCTTAGCATTTTCCTGATTAATATCCATCTTTTTTCAGTAAGGTCTGAAGGAGCTCAAGTGAAAGGACTGGTACATTGAAAAAAAATAAGAAATAGGTAGGGAAAATTGAGACAGTTGTGCGAAAAAGCCAATTCTGCATGAAAAACCATGACTGAACTCAAGAAATTACCCACAACGGGAGTTAGATTACACACAAATCAAGAGATATTTTTCATGCACGAGGGCCCAGAACATATTACATGTGAAAATATATATAGTATATGGGACCTGCATGGGTTTTTATTGGTGCAGAGTAGGGTATCTGTGCATGCGCAAAGCATTTTATGCACAAATTCATGGTTTTTTATGAACTTGATGTGTTTTACACACACTAACCTCAGGTTATTTGACGTCTTGTAATTTCCCTCAGAATCTGACCTTTTCATGCCCTCACAGATCTGATTCTGAAGGGGGGGGGGGGAATTTTCAACACCGAAATGTGCTTAAATCCTTAAAAGGGAATTTTTGGATAAAATGAGGACATATTTTGACTCAACGACTAATTCCTAGAGGAATGGAAGTGGAACACAAAAAATCCAAAGGGTACTAAAAAAATCTCCCCGATGCAAAAAAAAAAACCTCGGGATCTGAAGGAGGTTTCCGTGAGGTGCAAAAACTTTCATGTAGATGCCACCTGATGGAAAAATGTGCATGCCACCGACACTGAGCACATAATCCTTTGTGCATCCAACACAGTGAGCAGATTTTTCTATGCCGATCAACTTCCACGTAGACCCAGTGACCCCGAGCGCCTATAAATAGAAAGGAACCCCTTTAACATTCGATGAATGAAGAATTTGAACCTTCTCCTCTACGCGAAAAACACCCCTCCCACACATAAAAGATGGCTTTTAGGTATCTGATTTTTAGTGATAGATTTCCCAGGGGTCCGACTTCACATGAGACCACTTTGTCTTGACCCTCACCCAAGTTTGTAAGTGTTGGGTGCCTTGTGCACAATCCCTTTCTATTTAGCACAATACCTTTCCCTTGCATGAAATCCATTTTACTTGCGTGAAAACCTTCAGCTAACCCTTGCACATAGACACCCTCAATTGAGCACACACCCCACCTTTTTCGTGCTGCCTTTTTGATTTCCCACCAATTTCATGTAAACCTCTCTTATTGGTCACAAACCTTTGGGTCTACTCACTCCGGTCTTTTCCACGCAGCTATTCCATTTCCGCACAAGCCGCCCTACTTGTGTGTACCCTTTAGCTTTGATGTTCTTCTACCAGAAAGAATATTTGGTCAATTCTTACATCCAAAACATCTAAATTACACACTTTTTTCTCATACGACCCTCTAGGATCATACGAAGTAACATCAAATTCCCTTGGGTTGTGTTTCTCGTTGCATAGCCTCGCCTTGTGCTTCTTCGCATAAGCATTCTAATAGATTTTTCTTCTTCGCATATCCATGATAATGTGGAAAAATTAATGGATCTCTCCATAACACCCCATTTCCACGACGTTGCTGATGCCTTCCCATCCACATGGGTGGGTGGGTATCAGTTATGTAAGTCCTAGGGGTGCGGAGAGAACCAACCTCGTCCGAGCTACATGACATTAAACTACCATGTGGAACTGTCCTCAACACCTGATGATAAACTATGACCTCGCCCAGTGCATCATACGTAGGGCCCCCACCATGGACATTGCACACTCACTGGTCTCCGTAGGAGTGAAATCATTCATCAAATGGAATGATATCCTCTTTAGTCGAGCAGCGTTTGTCCATGGGGAAAGGGAAACCCACTTTGTGTAAGCCTCTAGTATTTCTTGTGGGAGGTTGCATCCCTCCTCCTCTTATCTTATTCCTTTACAAAGACTAAGAGGTGAGAGAGTCACATGGGACTATGTTACCCCTTCCCTCTCTCGCTAGGCTTTGTTTCCATTGGGTCTCCACCCTTGAGTAAGTCCCAATATCCATCTCCATGGGTTGCTTACCACGCGTAAGCCCCTGTTTCATCTTTGGGATGTGGACCATGAAAAATACCCCTTTTCCTCTTTGGTTTGTGGACAATGTGTAATCCCCTGTTTCCATTTTAGGCCACTCACTACGTGTCATCCCCATTTGAATTTCCCTATTTTAGCTTTCATGACATGTTCGTCAGGTCTCTGCAGCCTCTTGTTTCTCACATCAAACATGACTCACATGGTCTTAGAGAAGGCATCAACCATGACACTCTTCCCAGGCTACCTAGAGTGTAATCCCCAAACACCTCTCCCAAACTACATGGACATTGATCCTTTCTAAGGTAGGGTATGTAAGAAGTCACCCAATGGTTCGATCCCACAATCCATTGGTTCTGACCCCCATTCATGTTAGTTCCCACCCCTTCTAAACTACATGTACATTGATCCTTTCCAAGGCAAAGTATGTATGAAGCCTCCCTGAGGTTTAAGCCCTCCATCCATTGGTTCTAACCCCCTTTATATCAGTTACCACTCCTTCTGAACAATGTGGACATTGATCCTTGCCAAGGCAAGTTATGTAGGATTCATCACTGAGGTTAAAGCCCACCATCCATTGATTCTGACCCCCCATTCACATTAGTTCCCACAACTTCTGAACTATGTAGACTTTGATACTTTCCTAGGTAAGGAACGTAGGAAGCCTCCCTATGGTTAAATCCCCCATCCATTGGTTCCGACACACTTTCACATCGGTTCCCACACCTATCACAAACTACATAGAATATGATCTTTGACGAGGTAGGGTACGTAGGATGCCTCCTTGAGGTTCATGACCCAAACCCATTGGTCCCACCCATTTCACTTCGGTTCACTCCCATTCCACATGATGTTAAATTGTACGCCCCTTCTTATCCCACATGACAGTAAACTATTTCTTATTCAGCTGTAAGCCATTTTGATACCCAGGCAGTGGTAAGCCGTTGTGATCCATATTCAGTGGTAAACCATTTCCAATTTCATTCAGTGGTAAGTCTTTGTGACCCCCATCCAGTGGTATGCCGTTTTCAATCTCATAAAGTGGTATGTTGTAGTAATCTGCAATCTATAGTAATACATTTTCATCCCCTCTATTTGGACACATATTTCTGGTTTAACCCTCTAGTGTCACACTAACTCTTAGGTCGTTATCCATGCATAACCCCCAGTATATCATCGGGTCATTGTCCTCAATGAACACCTCAATTCTATACCCCAATATAGACCTACATGGACATTGATTCCCTTCCATGGAGATACATAGGAAGCCTCTATGAGGTTCACACCCATCACCCATGTCCCATCTTGGTCTTTCCCTCGATCCTATGTGTTTCAGAAAGGTCATTCCCCCAACTCATAAGTTCCACTTCCTCCGGGTCCCCCTCATATGGTTTTCCTCCTTATGTGTCCCATCGCCTCACCAAACTATGCAGACTTTGATTCCATGCCATAGGGATATGTAGGAAGACTCTTCGAGGCTCAATCCAAAAATCACAATTTCCCTCGCATTGGTTATATCTCATACCCCCACCACATAATTCATCTCTCCATCATCCATCCTAATTCTTACTCAGGCGGACACATCTCGGTGGGATTATTCCATCTCTTCTCCTCTTCAATGCTCCTAGGAATAACCGGGTAACTAACCACGCGTTATACCCAGCAATAGTGTTCCCTCTAGGGGTTTCACCCATCCAATATACTCCCTTCTGGGTTCTGATTAGACAAATCATTCTCTTGTCGATGTTAAACTTGCGGCATTCCCTGTGTTAAACATGGGAAGTTGAGGAAAACCTCATATACATGCCTATGGCATATAATCCCATGAATTCAACATGGGATGCCTTGGGCTTCTACGCCCTGAGAAGCCTTATAATAAAGGGAAGAAACCCATATGCTCTAGTGTTCCAGCGTCTAATCACACAAGTGATGTCCAACATGACTACTCCCCTGACTGAAGGTTAATGCCCTGACCGGACCCCTTGGAATATCCTGAAAGAAGTATTAGTAATTAACCGGAATCCATGAAGATATGGAATTGAGAAGAGTTTCAGGAACAATGTCTTAATCTATAAGGGAGACCAAGACTAGGTAATGAGTTCCAAGGAGGATTCCATAGAAGGAATAACTTCCATCCCATCATACCGTTTTGATAAAGAATAAAACACCCCTGAATAAGTGAAGGATGCCACCCTCCTTTGGAATCTAGGAATGCAGTGCAACATTCTGTGCGTCTTCTTCGTCCTCCAATAGAAGAATGCTCTCACCCAAAAAAAGCTTTGGAAATAGGTTTTATGTGGGATGATTACACACAATTTAATGAGGTACACAATGTTAATATTGGGTTCACATTTGGTCATGGAGGGTTCATGGTGTGATGGAATTAGTGGTCTGAAAAATAATCTGAGAGGTGACAGGTTTTTCGGCGGAAGTGGACCTGAAAGGGTTCCACAATGTGAAATGGTATGACACATTGTTTAATACCCTGATCAATTTTTTATTTAAATTTTTATTCTGATGATTCGTTTATTTCATTCCCCTATTCCTCCTTCCCCTATAACAACCCTACATTTTCTTACACGCTTAAACCTGATTTATTACATAAAATGTTCACTTGATACAACATAGAAGATCGAGAGGTATAGTGTATTTGGGGCTTAGTAACATTACATAATATCTTAGAACATTAAACACACAACATTTTTATTGAAAACTTCCTTTACAAGACCACGACATTCCCTCGTACTTAGTATTGCATGGGATAACCTGAGGACATGCATAAGAAAAGGGTGAGCTATAAAGCCCAGTAAGGGAATAAACATGGAATAACATGAGGAATAAAATACATGTTAGAAAATAGGCATATCAATGAAGCACAAGATATACATGAACATTAAGGCATGATGAAGCATGATAATCAAAACATGGAAATGTGGCAACAACACTTAACATGGAATTACATGAGCCAAGGATCATTGCACATAGAGAATGAGTAAACCCACATTGCAAATGAAGCATAAGTAAAAAATCATTAAACATTAATTAGAATGATTCAACACCCATTGGACATGACTTATCATGATACTATACTTTAACGAAAGCATTGGACCGCTATCAGTGTGCACCCTTCTTAAACATTGCATTTCAGGCATAAGTGTGCCACCTGGATCATACAATAAAGAATCAGTCATCATCATTTATTCAACGATAAAGAGATGTGGAATACATAAATGAAGATTTAAAATAAATATCTAAATGTTCATTAAGTTGAATACCCATGATAGATAAATGGGAATGGTATTCACTACACAATCACATTGGCTTGGAAAATCGCAGTGCAATTTTAGCAGCATAACAACGTGAAATAAGAACTCATAAAAAGTGGTTGATAAGAGAGAAAGGGGTGTATCATAATATTTACATGAAATGGACTATAATAATGTCATATAGATACATATAACAACAAATTTAATGAAATTTAGATGCATAATTCAAAATAATTACTCGGATGTAAAAGAGGAGAGGGAAATCCCTCATGGAATTTCATCATGGTAACAGGTGTACATGGGAGGCATTAATGACAGAGAAAGGGGTCTTCAATCATCCAAACATAATTAGGGAATTATGGGGGAGGTGTGAAATCATAACTCAACCTTTACAATTGAAAAAAAGGGCATAACAACTTAAATATAATTGAACAAAATTGGGAAAGTACGAAATCCCTTACTTGGAAGTGTTATCCCTAAGGCTTGAGAGAGGCTTGAGAGAGGCTTCTTGGGAGCTTGGGGAACCTTGGGAGGGTTATAGAGAGAGGAGGGATGGGGTTGGTTGAACTCCAAATACTTAGAGTGTAGAGGAAGTGGGAGCCTGGGTGAGTTTATAAAGTAAAGGAGAGGGAATTCTATATTATTTAGGTTTGGGACACCTCATAATAAACTAATCAAAACCAAAAAAATAGCCCATGGTTTTTTCTCATGATTTTTTCCAAATGGGATTGTAAAAGAAATATTTTATAAGGATAATGGACGAAATTATTAATAAAATAGGGTTTCTTATGTGTAGGTGAGTCAGACTCTCAAGGGAAACAAATTAAAAAGAATAAAATGTTTTATAATCTTTGAAGGGTCCACTAAAGCCTTGTAAAATAAATCAAACAAACCCATAATCATATTATTTTAATTTTAAAACATATATTGGCTGAAAATAATGTTTATATTATTTTATTACATCACTACTGGGTCATTATGATGCTATAAAAAACATTATATATTTAAATGGCATTTAATTTTTCCCAAAAATTCGACTGTCTCAGAAAATTATGAAAAATTCACTATTGGATAATTTTAAAGTCAGGATTCTAAAAATAAAAATCATTTTATCTATATAATTTATTAAATATGTGAAATTTTTACTTTTCAAATAAAAACTGACATTTATAGAAAATTTATGGGTTTTGAAAAAAAACTACTTTTAAACCTTAATAAAAATTACAATTGCATTCATAAAATTATAGGATCATTTATATTTAAAAAAAGTACATTAATTATAATAATATTTTATTAAAATATTATTTAATAAAAAATTCCATTAATTCATCAAAATATATTTCTTAGTTTAATATTAACTAAAAATACGATTTTTTCTTTAAAAACTATTTACAAAGTAAAAATAATAAAATGAACTCACATTCTTTATACAAAGACAATGTACCTAGTAATAGTGCTAGGGTCTTGTTACAAAACCCATTATAACACCTGCATAAGACCAAAGGGTAAGATGTGTGATTGTGATCGACTCTTGGGGTGGCTCGGATAACATCCCTCAGGTGGTAATCTCAATTAACATACACTTCTCCTGTATTTAGTTCCACTCAAGATTAACATGTTAAAGATCGACATGGTCTTGGTCAGGAGAAAATCCCAATAATTCCACCTCCTTTCCGTGCTATGACAAATGGGCTTCATATGGGGAAAGTCTACTGAATGAGGCCGTCACCTCCTTTTTCTGAGTAAATTGGATTTGTTAAAGCCCAATAATTATACTAATCATGTGATCACTATTCAATGGATATATTTGCAACAGTCACAATTCATAAAGGTATTTTAAAATCAAAAAACATAAAACCAATGAAGATCAAATTTTATATAACCATAATAAACATTTCATTAGATCAAGATAAATTTTCATAAATTAATGTTCGGGTCGTTACAATCTTCCGCCCTTAAGAAATTTCAACTTCAAATTTTCATTTTCACACTCTAAGAAAAGTGCTAGTAACTCTACTTCATCACTTCCTCTGATTCCCATGTTTCTTCTTCAAGAATGTGGTTTCTCCAAAACACCTTGACGAGGGGCATTGTCTTATTTCATAGAACTTTTTCTCTATGATCTAAAATCATCACTATTTTCTCCTCATAAGAAAGATCATCCTCTAGATCTGCTCCCTCTGAAAAGAGTACATGTGAAGGGTCTGGTATTTACTTCCATAAGAGGGATACATGAAATAAAACAATGTACTTTGGCCATGGTAGGTGGACGTGCTAGTCGATAGGCCACAACCCTGACATGATCAAGAATCTCGAAGGGGCGGATGTAACTAGGACTTAACTTCCCTTCCATTCCAAACCTCATGACCTTCTTCCATGAGATTATGAGTAGAAATACCATATCTCCAATTTTAATCTCAAGGTCTCATCAACAGTTATCTGCATAACTCTTCTATCGACTCTGGGCTGCCATGATATGCCTCTAAATGGTTTTCACCTTCTCTACCATTTGTTCGACCATTTCTGGTCCTAGTATCTTATGATCTCTAGTTTCATCCCAACATGCCGGTGTTCTGCACCTCTTCCCATACATGGCTTCATAAGGTGCTATTCAGATGCTCAAGTGGAAACTCTTATTATTGTAGAATTCAACCATAGGAAGATGTTGATCCCATCCTCCTTTGATGTCCATTGAGAACACTCTCCACAAGTACTCAAGTGTTTGGATTGTTCACTCAGATTGGCCATCACTTTGAGGGTGATAAGCTATACTAAATTTTAACTCAATATAAAGATCATGTTAAAGAATCTTCCAAAACATATATGTGGATCTTGCATCTCGATCAGATAAAATAGATAGTGGTACTCCATGCATCCTTACCACTTCCCTGATATATATCCTTGCCATTTGATCCAATGATAAATCCTCCTGAATTTCAAAAAAGTGTGCATAATTTATAATAAGATTTACAATAACACATATTTCATTGTAGCCTTTGGATGTCTTCGTAATTCTGGTGACAAATTCCATAGTGATGTTCTCTCATTCCAATGCTGGTATGGGCAATGGTTACATCATCCAATTATACTTCTGCCTCTCTGCCTTATTTTCAGACACACGAGGCTCTTTGATGTATACTCAGTGATCTCTTTATTCATATTATCCCACCAATAATTCTCTCGTAGATCTAGATACATCTTTGTGTTTCCTGGGTGAATAGAAAAATATGAACTTTGTTCATCATCCAAATGTTCCTTCTTCAGCTCTTGACATAATGGAACACATAGTCTTTTCCCAAATCTCACTATTCATTCGTCATTAACATTTAACTCCAAGGATTTCCCTTTTTTGATAGCTTCAACTTTCTTCTGAATTCTCACATCATCCTTTTGAGCATCCTTTAACCTTTATAAAAGAGATGGTTGAGCAATCATTTTGTGAAAGGATTGATTATGTCCACTTCTTTATGATTACCATGTCCATCCTCATCAAGTCTAAGAAGATTGGATCCTTCTCAATTTTCATCAATGATAGAATCGCCAGATCCTTTCTACATAGAGCATCTGCCACCTTGTGTGCATTCCCAAGGTGGTAATGGATTGAGCATTCATAGTCTTTGACCAGCTCTAACCATCTCTATTGGAACATTTTCAACTCTTTTTTTGTAAATATATATACTAGAGGCTTTTTTTGTCCTTATATATTTCACACTTTTCCCCAAAGCGATAATTCAGCCAAATTTTTAAAGCGAAGATCGCCACATCCAACTCTTAATAAAGTGTTGGATACTTCTAATCATGAAATTTCAATTTCCTTAAAGCATAGGCAATTGAATTTTCATTTTTCATCAATACACAGCCCTAGCCCTTCTTCGAAGCATCACTGAATACCACAAAAAGTTCTCCACTTGTGGGTAAAGTGAGCACAGGTGTAGTGATAAGCCTTGTTTTTATCTCCTTAAATCTTTCTTCATATTCATCATTCTAAGAAAACTTTACTCCCGTTCGAGTTAGCTTAGTATGAGGGTTGGAAAATCGTAAAAAAAAATTCACAAATCATCGATAATATCCAGATAACCCCCAAAATATAGGGATATCTGTTACCAATGTTGGCCTTGGACATCCCTCAATTGCATCTGTTTTGGAGGGATCCACAAATATCCCATTTCTTATGATGATACGGCCCCAGAATGAGACCTCCTTCAACTATAACTCACACTTTTTGTACTTTTCATAGAGATTATCCTTCCACAATGTCTCTTGTACAATTATTAGATGCACCTCATGATCCTCCTTGGTTTTGGAGTATATCAGAATATCATCTATAAAGACTACCACAAATTTGTTAAGGTAATCTCTAAAGAATCTATTCATCAAGTCCATGAAAATTTCTGGAGCATTAGAGAGTCCAAAAGGCATTACTATGAATTCATAGTGCCTATATATTGTATGAAAGGTCATTCTACTGATATATTCCTTCTTCTCCCTTACATGATAATATCCTGCATGAAAATCCACTTGGAGAATTATTGTGCTCCAAGAAGCTGATCGAACAAGTCATTGATTCGTGGGATAGGATACTTGTTCTTTATCATTATTTTTTAAGATCATGATAATCGATTCAATGGTGTGATGACCCATTATTATTCATGACGAAGAGGACTGCTGCACCCCATAGTGAAGCACTTGGGCATATAAACTATTTATCCAGACTCTCTTGTAGTTGTTTATTCAGCTCTTTAAGCTCCACAATAGCCATTCTATATGGAGATTTGTATATTGGAAATTCCCCAAGTATTAGATCAATTGAGAATTCAACATCTCTTCTAGGAGGAAGACTAGGAAATTCCTTAGGAAACACTTTAGCAAATTCTCACACAATAGGAATGTATTCAAGGATGGTTTCCTCCTTAGACTCAATCATCTGATCAAGATACACATGCTCATAGGGCAGTAATTTCCACGCTTGAGATGTTGGAACTAAAGAAGATTTATCTTTATCCTTTCACTTGTATAGAGTCGGGGGTTGATTCTCCACATGGAGAGTTATTTCCCTCTCACAGAAATTAATGTTTGATCTATAAAAGGAAATCCAAACCAAGCCATTAATTGCATCAAATTCCACCATAGGGTTTACTATGAGGTTATCTGCGAAATTCAATCCACAAATTATGACAAGGGAGGAGTTATATTCATGGGATGCAATGATTTCCCCATTTTCCGTACTCACCGACATCTTTAATTCCATGATTTGTGGTGGTGATGGGATTGTTTTACATAACTTTTGGGATATAAAAGAATGTGTAGAACCTGAAACAAAAATTACTTTCTATATTCTTGAATGAATAACTTGTGTTCCTATCACCACTTCGTTCTCATGGTTCACTTCAGTAGTAGTGATGGAAAAAGCTCTCCCTTGTTGCCTTGGAGGTTGTTGGTTGCCTACAAAAACCCTTGACATAGGGCACTAATTTGCAAGATGCATTGGATCTTTGCAGTTGTAGAAATGAAAAACGCGTTGAGGATCGAATGGAGAGTTCCTCTGCTCTATTGTAGCTGCATGTTTTTCTTATCAGTAGTTAACAGCTAGGTTCCCTTTTCTTCTACACTGAATGCATTTCCTTGTCCCCTTTAGGTTATTTTTGGGGTACTTATCTCCTCACCATTGGCAAGTGGGGTGCTGGATCTTCTTAGATCAGTTGATTTTATCCATCATAACAATATCATTCAAGTCCACCTGATACTTTTTATCCCCATAATACCCCTAAGATTATCCAATATCCATTTTGACCTTGAGGGCACATCAGACAATTTCCTCATAGCAGTCAAAGTCATGGATCACCCGTGCATTCGGTAGGCTATGTTTCATCCCACCATAGAAGGGGTCATCCTTGAATTTTTGGGTAACGAAAATACCGGAGGCATATCGTGCAAGCCCAGTGTAGTTTTCCTCATGTGCTCCGACAGATTAGTCATATTTTTTTTCTTGAGGGCAAGGAATTCCCTTTCAATCTTAAGTAGGAGGGTGCGTGAAAAATATTTATCGAAAAAAATCTTCCGAAAAATCTCCCATTCCAATGCCTCAATCTCCTCATCGGGCTTCATATTTTTGATCAACATCCACCATTGATCAGCTTCACCTTCCATATTATAAGCAGCCATGAGAACCTTCTCTTGTTTATATCATTAAAGGACTAGGAAGATCTTTTCGATGGAGTTTATCCATTGTTTGGCGATTGAGGGATCAGATGATCCATTGAAAGTAGGAAGCCTTTGTCCCATTAAGCTCTCTATAGTGACTTATTATTTCTTGGGGGGGGGGGGTTGAACATTTCTCTTGACCCATGTTTCTATTCAAATATTGAGTTAACTAAGAGAGAAACATGTCAAAGTTCATGATTCCAATTCCCATCAGATTGGGTATCTCGTAAGCACAATCATCACATTGATCATCACATCAGTTCTTAGCATGAGTCCTCATATTACCATTCATCGGTTATAATAAAAGGAATGTTAGGGGTAACATAGAAAGAGTTATCCACAGAAAAAACTACTGACTTATAAATAACTTTTATTTCCTTAACTTAGGAATCCATAGGCTTCAATCCTTGCTATTCATGATCTAATTTCTAACATATATTCTTAGAGTCATTTTTTTAATTCCCTTAATAAGGGTTCATACTATGCTTGTGAATTTACCAAATCATATCCCTCATGAGTTTCATAACCCAGAGTGTAGCAAGGCCTGTTGTCGGGCACCATTTCCCATTCGAGTCTAGCTCAAAACGGTGTTTTTGAGTTTTACCCCTAAGATACATCTATTCTAGAGACGGCTCTACCAGCTCGTATCTAGACAAGGATGTATTTTCTTGATAAAACACATAATCAATACTCACAAATACCTTGGGATGTTTTTATTATACTTATTATTGACTCTAATTTTTAACTAGGGTTTTCTAATCCTAATCCCAAAAATAACTAAACCTATTCTTTGAGACCCACTATAATAACACTACTTTTTATTACACACTTAAACCTGATTAATTACACAAAATATTCCCGTAATAAAACATAAAAAATCAATGGTTCTGGTGTCTTTTGGGATTATGAATAGTACATAATAGCTTATGACATAAAACACACAACATATTTATTGAAAACATTTTTTACATGACCACTACATTCCCTCATACTGAGCATTACAAGGGATAACCTGAGGACATGCATAAGGAAAAGGTGAGCTATAAAGCCCAATAAGGGATAAAACATGGAATAACACTAGGAATAAAATACATGTTAGACAATAGGAATCTCTATGGAGCACAATAGAAACATGAAAATAAAGGCATGATAAAGCATGATAATCATAACTTGGAAATGTGATAGCAACACTTAACATGGAATTAGCATGAGCCACAGCTCATTGCACATAGAGCATGAGTAAACACTCATTGCACATGAAGCAAGAGTGAAACCTCATTTCACTTGAATTACCATGAGTCAACACCAATTGAACATGACATATCATGATACTATACTTTACCCGATGCATTGGAGCGCTATCAGGGTGCACCGTTCTTAAACAATTCATTTCATGCATAAGTGTGCCACATGGATCATACAACATGGAATCAATAATCATCATTTATTCCAAGATACAGGAATTTAAAAATAATACATGAATCTTTATAATCAGTAATTAAATTTCAATAAAGGTGAATACCCATGATAGAGAAATGGGCATGGTATTCACTACATAATGACATTGGCTTGGAAAAGCGTAGTGCAATTTCGGCAGCATACTAGCGTGAAATAAGAACTCATAAAAAAGGTTGTTGAGAGAGAAATATGTGTCTCATAAAATTTTAATGAAATGCACAGTAAGGGGTCATATATATACATTTCCTAACAAAGGTAACGGAATTTAGATGCATATTTCAAAAGAACTACTCAGATGCAAAAGAGGAGAGAGAAATCCCTCATGGAATTTTGGCATGGTAACAGGTGTACATGGGAGGAATTAATGATATTTAAATGGGTATCTCATAATCGAAGAATAGAGAGGGATATATTGGGGAGGCGGGAAATCATACCCCAGCATTTACAACTGAAAACAAAAGGACATAACAACTTACTAAAAATTGGACAAAATTGAGAAAGGAATAAATCCCTTACTTGGAAGTGTGATCCTGAAGGCTTGGGATAGGGTTGATAGAGGATTATTGGGATATTGGGGAACCTTTGGAAGATTATAGAGAGGGGAGTTCAGAGGTTTTTTGAACTCCAAAGGATTTTAGTGAAGAGGAAGTGGGAGCTTGGGTGGGTTTATAATGGAAAGGAGAAGGAATTTTTTATTATTTAGGTTTGGGACACCTCAAATTAAACTAATCAAAACCAAAAACCATCCCATGGTTTTTTCCCATGGTTTTTGACAAAGGGGAGTGGAAAACAATATTTTATAAGGTAAATGGCCGAACCTCTTAAAATAATAGGGTTCCTTATGTGGAGGTGAGCCACACTCTCCAGGAAAAAAAATTAGAAAAAGACAAAATGTTTTATAAGCCTTGAAGGGTCCACTAAAGCTTTTTAAAATAAATTAAACAAACCCGAAATCACACTATTTTAATGGAAAATCATATATTGGAAGAAAATAAGGTATATATTATTTTATTAAAACACTATTGGGTCATTATGATGTCATAAAACACATTATATATTTAAACGGTATTTAATTTTTAACCAAAAATTCGACTCTCATAAAATTATGAAAAATTCACCATTGGATAATTTCAACATCTTGAATCCAAAAATAATATTCATTTTATCTTAATAATTTTCTATATATGTGAATTTTTACTTTTAAAAAAACTGACATTTATTAAAAATTCTTTCATTTTGATAAAAACTTTATTTCAAACCTTAATAAAAATTACAATTGCATTCATAACATTGTATGATCATTTATATTTAATTAAACATAAATTATAAATAATAATATTTTATTAAAATATTATTTAATTCAAAAATCCATTAATCCATCAAAATAGATTTCTTAGTTGAATATTAACTAAAAATACTATTTGTGCTTTAAAAACTATTTACAAAGTAAAAATAATAACATGAATTCACATTATTTATAAAAAATAATGTACATAGCCACAGTGATAGGTTATGGTTACATAACCCCTTATAACACCCGTATATGACTGAAAATTAAGGTGTGCAATGGTGACAGACTCTTGTGGTGGCTCGGATAACATCGCTCGGGTGGTAATCTCTCTTAACTTCCACTTCTCCCGTAGTCGGTCCCGCTTAAGCTTAATGTGTTCAAGATCGGCTTGGACTTGGTCAAGTGAAAAGCCCAATGATGCCACCTCTTTTCCAACCTCCGAAAAATGGGCTTCGTACTGGTAAATTCTACAGGCTGAGGGCATCACATACTTTGTCTGAGTAAACTGGATTTGTTAAATCCCTATATTTATACTAATCATGTGATCACTGTTCAATGACTATATTAGCAACTGTCACAATTCATAACTATATTTTAAAATCTAGAAACATAAAACCAATTAATTTCACATTGTATAAAACCATAATAAACATTTAATTAGATCAAGAATAATTTCCAATAATGAAATATTGGGTCATTATATCCACTCTCTCTGCAAACAAACTCTAGGATCCCTAAGGAGATCTTCATGCCTCATTCCTCTCTCCATGGTTAATCCAATCTCGTGGTTGTTCATAGGTGACCTGTTATTGACCCTTGGTATATTTTCCACTCATTTTCATCCATTTTATCTTGGTTATTCCCCATAATTCATTGCTAGAAATTTAGGATGGGTTTGTATGAACGTTTGGGAAGCGTTTTGATTTCCCTTTCATGCATAATAGGATTATAAGACTTTCTAGTGGTGCGATCATTACTTGAGGGACTTTCTTGTTCACCCTGCAGTGCACAGACAAATCAAGATGCTTCATCAAGGTAGGGTTTCTCCACCATTTATATTTGATTGTGTGTCAAGTATGAGGGATCTTCATTTTTTTCCTATAAATCATAGTTGTTCCACCCTATCCAAATATAAGGAATTTTATTTTTATTTTTAAATGCATAATGGGGTTTGTTCTCAAACTTTTATAGACTTCAACTTGTTGCGATATTGTGGAATTGTACAGACCAAACACCCCACTGAAAATCATTGTCATTTGTGGTCCAGACATGTGCACTAAACATGTTTCATGTTGGATCGATCTGGTTAAACACTTGAAAATAGAAATTGTTTAAATACCTACAATTTTATAACGAATAGATTCGCTATTATTTTTCATGTTTTTGTGATAACTGACCAATTATGAAGTGGTCGAGTTGTGGAATGTGGGTTTTATTCATTATACAATGCTATGTTTGTGGAGCACATGGGTGTGTTGAGGGATGACTATGGAATGGACGAACTTGAGTGGTGTGGCGAGGCTGTAGGACTATTTAGTGGTGCAATGAGGCTTTAGTAATTTTGTGTGGTACAACGAGGTCGAGGGACCATTATGTGGGGATGTGTGACTTGATGGGGTTATGTGTTTGGGTTTTGTTTGGTAGGAATGTGACTTGAGAGGGATGAGTTTGATGAACAATGGTAGTGGTTGATATGGTTTGTTTACTCAGATTTTCTCCATGAGTATCATACTGAAAACATCGCATATGTCTGGAGGTTGATATATCATGAATGTGTATCAAACATAGATGCATGTGAATCTACCTTAGTTTATTGTATTTTCACCTTCTATGATGTTTTTTTTATGATTCATGTTATGGAATGTTCTTAGTAGTATCTTATTAGTGATGATTTTGATAAATGAAATGTTTAATAAAAAATAGAAATGTTTAAATGGAAAATTGACTTTAAAACATAAAATGGGATTATAGATTGTTATGTGGTGTGTTTATTTTAGATGTAGCAGAAAAATGGGGAAATCATGGTTGGTTAGTGATTGGTATGTAGCCACATGTTGGTCTTGATTATTTGGTATCGTTTATGTATCTATTTTAAATTCCTTTTGATTTCTAAATGAACCCCACCCTAGTTGAGAACAATATACCAAACACACCCCATCATCACAAGAGAGGGTGTCTTTTACAAACATTTTAGTGGGAGTATGGATGGGTTGTTACTTTCTCTTATCTTCTCCCTCTTCCAGGCCTTGGTATCCCAAGATCCTTCAGGAGGGTTGTGGTGTAGTTTGTGGGGCCTAGGTGTTTGTGGGGGAGTTGTGGATTCCCAGTTGTTTTTGGGTTGAATTTTTTTGTGCTTTACTAGGTGTTTTTGGGATGATGTGTGGTTTTTTCCATGGTGTCTATGGGCTAGATTTGATATGGTTATGTTTATGGCCTATGTTTCAATGGTAGGGATGTGATGTGGATTTGGTTGTGGCCCAAGTTTCTGTTGGTGGGATGTTTTGTGCTATTTATTCCCATGTTGCAGGACTATCTATGTGGACCAGGTGTTTGGGTGGGTTTTGACATGGGGCTTATGGAAGAGTTTGGTAGTGCCAGGATGTTCACTATTATGGTATGAGAAGTTAATAAGTTGGAAAGTGGTGCAGGGTACACAAATATTTTTGTGATTATCAAATTAATGTACTTTACTTTCATTATTTTGTGAGCATTCCTTGGTGAGGTTGGGATGGTTAATATTCCTTATTAGGTACTATTGGTTTTTGTTGTCTTCTCAGATGGGAATTATTATGCTTCTCCCACTTGTGCACGATAGACATTGGTTTCCTTACTGATAATACATGTATTCTCACCCTATATATATGAAACTATTTTATTGTTTCTAAGAGGACTTTGTGAACCATGATAGACCCTACTAGCTTAGATCTTGATAGTTGTTGTATTAATGCTTACAATGATTTTTTATTTACATTGGAATTTTTTTATATCTACAATAGTTTTGTTTTGAAACATGCATGTGGGTTGGATTTTAGAATTTTTTTTGATATAGTGGTTCGACTTGTTTTGGGATGAACCATCTTATATCACTATCTTGTTTCCTACAAAAGGGTAATGCCTCTTATTTTTTGAGATTTTAAACCCTTTGTGTTGGTCGCTACCCCGAGGACTGCAAGAGGAGGGACTCAGAAGTCATCAAATCCCTTTATTCATTTCAATCCAAAGAAGGGTATCTTTGGAGGGAGGGGGCATCAATAAATGGTATCAGGGATGATTATTTAGAGGTATGGTGGAGTATGGAGTTATAAATTATGACGATTTCATGGGATTGTAGGGAAATAGTTTCTGGTGATCTTGGTGTGTAACATAGTACATTGAAGACTAGCCCAAACAAAGGATTTTATGTCCCCCCGAGATCCGATAAAAGGACTCTGAGTCTACCGAACGACCAAGTGAGGCTATAAAATTTACAAGGTAGAGACCCTTGTAAAGGTATATTCATAAAAATGACTCGTGTTCTTGTTTTAATTTGGTGTTTTAGGTAATTTAAATAAATGTTTATTTAAAATGAATGTTAAATACAATTCCATACTAATTGGGCTTAGGAGTTCATTGTTTACTTTTCATCTATGAAAACCAGTCATCATTCTTATGTAGTGCAAGCCGTGGAGGCTCAGTAGGCTAACACAGTTGATCGATAGAGGGTTGATCGAGTATAGGAGGATGATAAGTGGCATAAGACACCATGTTATTTCAAATGGAAATCCTTGGGAAAGTATGAGAGAACCCTTTCAGACATAGAGATGGAGAGTTTGTTTGAGGAGCTTGTGATCACCTTCATCTTTATCCATGCTCCGACTGAGTACTGGGTTTCCTTAGTAGTGATATAGATGTGGGGAGCTATGAATCAGTGGCGGATGTTGTACTTGGGGTAAATGAAGGAGGACAATGTTATATGGGTCAAATTTGAGAAAGTGTTTCAAGATAAATTACTTTTACTGCTCATGAACTCAGAGAAGAGGCAGGAGTTACTCTCCCTCAGGATCATGTTAGTACAAGAGTTTGGGATCAAGTTCAAGGATCTAATTAATTTTTCATTGGATCTCTTTCTGTATGAGTAGTCTCATGAGAGAGGTCTAGAAGAGTCACTTCTTCCTTCTCTCTAGTGGGTGGTTCCTACCTTCACCTTACCAACATACATGGAGGTCTAGAAGAAGGAAGAAGTGGCTTAGAGGATTCAATCGTGAAGAGGTAAACCAAAAGTGGTGATACATCAATTTTATTCAACGGTAAAGGCTACTAGAAGTAGTAATATGGTTTCAGGACCTTCTTGGTTTCGACCAATGGAGATTCAACCTTAGGAGTTCTCATTTTGGCCTTTAGGTCCTTATGATTTTTTTGTAAATATGGGACCAAGGTGTTTCTCTTATGGATCCCTTGAGAATATTAAATGCAAGTTCCCAACAGTTGTTCGAGTTCAGTACGGTGGAGTTGGGTTGTTTTAGGACTTTCCATATGATCAGTTTCTGCCTAGGCCATTTCAGCAATAGGTACAATAGCATCCTTATCCACCAAGGGGAGATAGATAATGTGATGGCCGAACATAGGGTTTTCCTTAGGGACCTTGAACCAAGAGTGGTTTGGTAGCTAGATGTCAGAAAAGGGGTAGAAGAGATGGGAGTGGTCAATTTCATGCTGCTGAAGCTGCAGTTCTAGTACGTCCAGTGATTGTTCATGGTACAATCAATTTGTTCAACACTCTTGCATGCACTTTCTTTGATTCAGGATCTTCACTCTAATTTGATTCACTTTTTATAGACCATTAGCTTGGACTATTCCTATAGAGGCTTTCTATTCCCCTGAACATGAGTACTCTATTCATATGTTAGATTAACTTGTTTGATGTATGTTGGGGATGTAGACTGATGATGGGGCCACATCAATCCCATGGGGGTAATTTTTTTTCTATAGATGGAGCCATGAAATATCATCCTTGGTATCCCCTGGTAGTATATTGTGAATTATGCTATTGAATTATTCCAGAGGAGAGTCATGTTTTCATATATGATAGGCTAGTATGTTGATTTCATTGGAAATCAGAATGTTCAGATGAGAAATCATTATATGAAGCCTCAACATTTCATGTTGGCAAAGCGGTTAGTTGTAGTTGTTGATTCTATAATATTATATGCTCCCAGTGTTGTTGGGTCATTCTTGGATGTCTTCTACAAGGAGGTCATGAACCCACCCCCTAAATGTGACATTGATTTCTGGATATACTTAAATCCCAGTGCTTGAACGATTTTAATAGATTCTTATCAGATGAAACCTTATGAGTTTCTAAATCCTCTGACTCATATTTATGACCTAATAAAGAATGGATTTTTTTGGATGAATGTGTTTTCATGGGGTGATCTTGTATTGTTTGCGAGTAAGGTATGTGGTGTTATGAGTTTGTCGATAGATTACTTGAGGATGAATCTAGTAATAGTAAAAAACCATTACCCTTTATCAAGGAAAAAAATATTTTCAACCACTTTAGGGGATAAATTTCATTCTCTAATAGTGATCTGTGGTCTGGGTATGAGCACTTGAAGTTCGTTGTTATGAAATTTGGTGTTACGAATGCACCGAATTTGTTCATGGGGATCATGAACTCTGTTTTTAATGAGTTCCTCAAAAGATTCATCATTATATTCATAGATTGAATCCTAATCTACTCGATGTATGAGGAGGAGAATACTAGGCATCATAAGACTATCTTGGAGGTTGTTCGATGCTACCAGCTATATGGTATTTTCTTCAAGTGTATGTTATGGACACGTGTGGTGCACTTACATGGGAATGTGGTGTCTAAATTGGGTGTAGCAGTGGACCCATTGAAGGTTGAGGAAATTGTTTCTTGTGATCCACTTAATAACGTGGTAGAGGTTTTTAGTTTTCTCGGTTAGGAAGGCTATTACCAGAGCTTCATGCTTGATTTCTCTCGATTTGTAGCTCCCTTTATGGATTTGAATAGGAAGGAACAATATTTTATTTGGAGTGAGAAGTGGAAGATATCATTCAGTTATTTGAAGGTGAAGTTATCCAGTGCTCCAATGCTTCAGTTACCAGAGAAAGGTCCATCATTCAAGGTGTTTTATGATGCTTACCATAGGATATTTGGATGTGTTCTGATGCACCAGTGGGGAGTGAACTATTATGGGTCTATGAATTTACGTCCCCATGAATGTAAATTTTCATCCCATGACCTGGATCATGCCACATTTGTGTTCATGATAATGTTTTGGCCACATTACCTCATTTAGGATCACTTTGTGTTCTTCAAATATCACAAGAGCATAATGTGTTTATTTTACCAGTGAGATATGAACTTTCAACGATGGATATGGATGAATTTTTTTTCTAGGATTATGATTTGCTGATCTCTTACCCCTTAGTAAAGGATTACATCATGGACGATTCCTTGAGTATGAGTTCGTAGAGAGAGGTGGTTCAGGAATTTTCAGATACTTGGAAGGTGACCATGGAGTTGGCCACCTTACACCTAGATGTAAAATAGACGGTGAAATAGGTTTTTTATTTCAGATTATGTTGTGGTTATATATGATATAAAAGGTTGAAGACTCTCAGTGGGGAGACTCGAAGGAAGAGGTGATTCATGATTGCATTGAGAAGGGAATTTCTCTCAAGGGATGGTCAGAGGATGGTCAAAATCAGATGTTGTTTTTTGGGAGGCTATTTGTTCCAGTGGATAAGCACGAGGAATCCTCATTGAGTTTCATAGATCACCCTTGGAGTTATGTCCAAGAGTTTACAAGATCTACCAAAAACTGATGATGTAGTTTGGGTGTCTCGAGATGAAGCAGATAGTGGAAGAGTCTGTGATGAAGTGCCTAGTGTTCCAGCAGGTAGAGGCTAAGAACCATGTTCCCATTGGTTTGTTGCAGACCCTAGATATCCCTAAGTGGATGTGGGATGACATCTCGGTGGATTATTTGACAAGGATACCTAGATCTTAGGGAGGATATTATTCTATTTGTGCAATAGTGGATCTACTGATGAAATTGGCCAACTTATTAGAAATTAAGGAGTCAGGCATAGTGGATTCCTTGACCAAGAGGTATGTGGATGAAGTAGTGTGGCTGCATGGAGTTAACAGATTCATCATCTCAGATCAGGACACACCATTTACCCCATGATTCTGGATGGGATTACATCATCATTTTAGCACCTAGTTACGCCTCACCACTACCATTCACTTTCATACAGAAGGGAAGATAGACCAAACCATCTAGTTGTTAGAGGATATGATGGGGAATTTGTCCTGGACTTTGGTGGATCTTTTGTATGACACTTTACCTTTGAATATTTTTCTTATAGAAAAAGTTATCACTCATCCTTTATAATTACTCCATTTGAAGCATTATACAAAAGACCATCTCATTCAACCTTGTACTGGATAGATTTTGGGGAGGTAACTATTCTAGGTTTAGAGGTAGTCTAAATCAAAATAGAGAAACTTCAAATTGATCATGATAGAATGAAAGCAGCACATGACCAGAAGAATACCTATGCCGATCATTGGAGGTGTCCCTTTGAGTTCATGGTTTGTGACCATGTGTTCTTGAAGGTTTCCCCTCAATGTGGGAAGAGAAGGTCTAATAGATGGATTAAACTTTCTCCTAGGTTCATTGGACCCATTGAGGTGTTGGGATACGTTGGCATGGTGTCATACCAGTTGGAACAACCACCATAGTAAAAGTGGATCCATGCTATCTTCCACATCTCTCATCTTCATTGGTATCTACACGATGACCCCAACATCCTTTAATGGGGATATTTGGATATCGAGGATGATTAAATGTTCATGTAGCGGCCATTAGAGATCTAGGATCATCTGTATAAGGTGCATCATGAGCGGGACATTCCTTTGGATCACGTGTTTAGGAGGAACGCTGGCCCAGAGGAGAGTAAATTAGAGAAATAAGGGAAGATGTGGGCCTAGTACTCAGAGTTGTTTTTAGATTTTATAAATCTCTTTTCCTTTTTGATGTGTTGATTGAACAATGTTTTATTAAGAGGGATTTTTCCCTTGAGTTGAGGCATGTATGGTATAGTGTGTAATAATGTCATGAAATATGAAAGAGGGAGGACCAGATTTTTAATTTAGACACTTTAGTAGAGATGTGATTAAACCCCTGTGGGTGAGTTAGGGCCACCTAGAGCAGATAATATCTTGACATGGAGAATATAATCCTCTAATTTGTGTGTTCAGGAATTGAGGTTCCTTGACTAGTGGTTGTTGTTTTGGGTGTTTAGCGATGAGGTTTTACTCATCAAGTTGATGTGTCTGGTTTTTAGAAATGTTACAAGCGTGGAGAGACCCTTGAGAGGTATCTCATGGGGTGGCCATTTAGACCCTATTATTCTTCTTCTTCTATTTTTATTTGGATTCATGAGGACAACAATCCTTTTGGAGTTATCAAATTTTACAATCTATGTTCCCCAGGTTTGTCACTCTATGGTGGTTGGCGGTTGGAGTTGTTTGAAGGATGTTTGGAAAGATTAAAATTTTTAAGGCTATAAGTGGGATGATTACAAGTCGTGAAATGGGTTTATAAGATGTTAAAGGTAATTACATGTTGTGTGTTTCCCTGATCCATTTTTATATTAATGTTATGTTCGAATTAACCTTTTATTTCATTCATCATTTTATGTATTCCTTATCACTCAAGACAAACCCTAGGCACCCTGAGGAGATCTCTAAACCGCACTCCTCTCTCCTTGGTCAATCAAGTCTAGTGGGTTTTTTTTCAGTCATCCATTATTGAATAGTGATTTATTTTCCACTCCTTTTCATCCATTTTTTCCTTTTTCCTCCCATGGAATTTACTACTGCAATTTGGACTAGTTTGTGATGAATATTTGGGTAGTGTTTTGATAACCCTTTAACTTGGAATTGGTTGATCCACATTTTGTGTGGTGCGATCATAACTTGTAGGATTTTCTTATTCACCTAGAAGTGAACAGATGAATTGAAATGATTTTTCGAGGTAGGGTTTCTCCTTCATTTATCATTGATTGTGCATCAAGCGGGTGGGATCTATATTAAAAGCATGGATATTATAGTTCTACCATTCAAATGAAATATATTGAATTGAATGTTTAATTTCAAACGGATAATGAAGTTTGTTTTCATTATTTAATATCCGTTAACATGTTGTGATATTGTAGAATTTTATGGGTGAAACGATCTGCTGAAAATCATTGTCATTGGTTCTCGTTTCTTGTGCACTAATCTTTTTTTAGGTTATTTGGCTCTTGTTAAACACATAAAAATGGAAATTGGTTAAATGCGTAGAGTTGGATAATGAAAATATTCCCCATTATTTTATATATTCTTGTGATAACCCATGAATTATGAACTGGTCACATTGTGACATGTGGGTTTTCTTGGTTATGTTGATGTATGTTTGTGGAGAAAAGGGGTGTGATGTGGGTGATTGTAAAATGGATGGACATGGGTAGTTTAGCGAGTTAACGGGACTATTGAGTGTTGAAACAAGATTATGGGACAATTGTGGGGTACAACGAGGGTATGGGACTATTTCATGGTGATGTGTGACCGTTGGGTTGTGTGTTGGGTTTTGGATTGGTTAGAATTTGACTTTAGCAGGATGAGTTTGAAGAAAGATGGTAGTGGTTAATATGGGTGGTTTACCTGGGGTTTTTTCATGAGTATCATGAAGAAAAAATTACCTTTTTCTGGAGGTTGATATATCATTAATGGGTATCAAACATAGAGGAATGTGAAGCTACCTTAGTGTAGTAGATTTTTTCTTTCTCAGATGACATTGGTTGTGTTTTTTGTAGTTTCTTGTGATTAGTAGTTAATCGATATGATGGATTTGATAAATGAGATATTTAATAACGAATGTAAATGGTTAAATAGAAAATTGTCTAGAAATAAATAAATGGTATTGTGCCTTTTTATGTGGTATGCGCATTTTAGATGTGGCAGAAAAATGGGGATGTCATGGGTTGGTTAGTGATTTTTGTGAATCCATAGTCTGGGATGGAGTATTTTGTATCATATATGTATCATTTATTATATCCCCTTTATTTATATACACACCCCACCCATGTGGAGAACTATTTTCCGAACCCCCCATCATCTCAGGGGAGGATGTATTTTCCGATATTCTCGGTGGGAGGAAGGATGGATGGATACTTGATCTTTTATGATCCCTTTTTTAGGCATTGGTATCCCATGATCCATCAAGAAAGTTCTGGTGTTGTTTGTGACGAATAGGTGTTTTTGGGTGAGTTGTGATATCCCTGGTGTTTTCAGTATGAGATGTGATGTGATTTCCCAGGTGTTTTTTGCATTGAGGTGTGGTTTTGGACTATGTGTTTGCGGGAGGGACGTGATGTGGTTATGTCCTAGCTATTTGTGGGTGGAATGTGTTGATCTTCATATTCCAAGGTTGCAGGCCTAGCTCTGAGGCCCAGGTGGGTGCGGGTGGTTTGTGGCATGGGGCTTGTGTAAGAGTGTGGTAACGCCAGGATAATCACCATTTGGGTATGAGCAGTTAACCAGTGGTAAAGTGGTGAAGGGTACCCAAATATTGATGTGATTATTATATTATTTAGGTTGACTTTAATTATTTGTTGAACATGCCTTGGTGAGTTTTGGATGGTCAATATTCCATGTTAGATGTTGTTGGTTTCTACTGTTTTTTCATAGGGGCATTATTAAGCTTCTTCCACTTGTGAAAGGTTGGATTTTTGTTTCCCTTCCATGTATACCAACATACTCATCCTATGTATATGAACCTATTATTAGGTTTCTAGGAGTACATTATGGACCATGATGGACCCTACTAGTTTATATATTGATAGTTGATGTGTTACATCATAGATTTATTTTTGTATTTACTTGGGAGTTTTGTTGTACTTCAAAAATTCTTGTTTTTAAACATTCATTTGGGTTATATATTGTTTTTCTTTTTGATGTAGTGCATGGTGTTTTTTGAGATAAACCATATTATCACTTGATCTTGTTTTATATCAAAGTGTAATGCCTTCCATTTTGTGAGATTTTAAACCCGTGGTGTTGGTCAGCACCCTTGGGCCTATAAGAGGCAGGACTCAGGGTTCATCATATCCCTTTCATCATATGCATCCTAGGAGGGGTTTCTTTAGAAGGAGGGGGTTGTGAAATATCTATTTAATTTTGGTTACTAGGATGGGACATACCATTTTTGAACAATGGACTGTTTGTGGAGTCACTACCTATTACATTATTTGTTTATTTTGTTTTGGATATTATACTTGTATAGAATAATAATTCATTTGTGGAATATTATAGATCGTGGTTTATTTATATTATAGTGTTGATCAATTGTTTGTTTTTTATTTGTGGGATATATGCATATAATTCTTTTCATATGTATGATTTATAGCCTCATTTATAGTTTAAATTGGATTGTGATTTGAGGGGGGATTTGAGGACCAATATCTTCTTCATTTCATTCCCAAAAGGGGTCCCTAGTAGAGGTGGTTCTTAACACATAGAATTCAAATATTTTGTAAAAATTATTGGTCAATATAAGTAGAATGAATTGGATTCCATTGAAGTGTTTAATTTATTTAGACATTGAAATGGTGAATTTTGCTTCAACTACAAAATGAATTAGGAAGTGATGAGAATCAAGAAACCCTATAGTTTCAAACTCTTTAAAACCTAAAATAATATTTAAAAACAAGGTGAAAGAATGTACCAAAGACTGATTCTGACTGAAATATACCACCAGATAGAGATGATTGAGATTCAAGGCTATAGTGAACTCCATGAAGAGATTAGTAAAATATAAATCACATTTATGAGGAAAGGAATTTTTCAAAAAATAAAGATGATGTGGAATTCTAGAAGAAAATAAAGATATATGAATTATATGTACTCCCTATGGTGACACGATGATATCCCTATGTGGAGCCAATCAACCTTATGGTAGGAAAGAAGGGAATGGGGTATCCATCCCTACTAAGGCATGAACCTCATTGGGTTACGTTGCGATTATGATCACATCAAGGAAAAAAATGTATATTCAATTAATTAATTTGACATAAATTTAAATAAATTATTTAATAATTATATATATTTATATGAAATAATATATATTTATATTTAATCATTATTGTTAGTTTCTTAAAAAAATTATAAAGTAGCATAAAATAAAAATGAAATTTTCATTTGAAAAATAATATTTGTTTCTCAAAATAAATTTATTTTTAATTCCTAAATATTCAATTAGAAATTTTATTTTAATATATTTATAGATTTAGTAATATATTTTTAGGCTTAATTTCAATATTTTGTAGAATGTAAAATTGAACACAATTTATACATAACATCATATGCTAATAAATAGTAATAGGGGTGTATAATCCCAATATTTATTGTGAAATATTGGTAGAAATTTTTATATAACATTCTTATAAAAATTTATATTTTAATGCATTTATTTTTTTTAAAAAATAATTATCTGAAATAAATTATTTTTTAGTCGGGTGATTCATTATATTCCTTTTTCTAATAAAAATAAGTGTTAAAATTAAAATTGATTTATACTTAAATCTATAATATATGTTTATAGAATGTTGTGGATAACCTTAAAAATTGATGTTACATGTTAAAATATTTTATATATTTAAAATTACATATAATATAATT
Organism: Viscum album; assembly: GCA_963277665.1. Classification (NCBI taxonomy): domain Eukaryota; kingdom Viridiplantae; phylum Streptophyta; class Magnoliopsida; order Santalales; family Viscaceae; genus Viscum; species Viscum album. Next base: position 942,884,685 of record OY728138.1, read on the forward strand.
TATAAAATATAAAATCTTTTAAATTACATGATACTTATCTAATTACCCATGTAATGTTGATGTAGTGTTTCTATAACATAATAAAATTATAAAGTGGTTGGTCATATGTTATGGAAATAAAATTGTGGTGGAAGATAAATTTTTAAATGATTATATATATATTATTTATTAATTAAAAATTATTTTTATGTAAATGATTGAATTAAAAAATTTAAAAATAAGGTCATTATCCAAATTTTTAGACAATTCCAGTCTAATTCATATTCAATATAAAAAATATTATGTTTTATGGATTACAATGGCGTAAGAATATATGTTTGGAAAATGATAAGGATTAGATGGTTTTATGGTATAATATATTTTTTACATTTCAAAGGTGTAAACATTATGAATAGAATTTGAAAATTTTCTAAATATTTTTAAACACAAATCATAACATTTATCATGAAAAACTCTACAAATATGATATATTGGAAAAAATAAATCATATGTTAGTTAGAAATCATAAAAAACATTATGATACTTCTGACTGGGTATTTATTTAAATAATTATTATTTTCCAAATATGGTTATGTTTCCACACAAAATAACATTTATTAACGATTAATGTATGAGTATTTGAAAAAGTACAACTTGATCTAATTTACAGAAGGACCCGCTTTATCCATTTAATAATAAATCATAATATTTAGATTTATATCTATAATTTGACCATGTTTTCTCCTGTACAATAAAATTTCATGTTTTCTACCAATTGTTCATAATATGGAGTCCAAAAACACTAATTATAAAATAAATCTTAAATAATTTTTTTTAATAATTGTACATAAGGGTTTCTTATCTATATTTCTCATTTATGATATTATACTCATTCTTCTTATATTTAATTTATCACTCCAATATGATAAAATGAATATCATTATACCAATATAACAATTTAGTTATAATTATATAGCTATAGATTCTTACACATTTATTAATTATGTCATGATCATATTTGTATTGGTATAACAACTTATAAGGATGATGATATATCATTTATTTCATTTTCATCATTAATAATTTTGTGAAAATGAAAAATGGTAATGAATTTTATTAAAGATGAAATTATTTTATTTAATTTATAATGGTATTATAAATATAAATTGATTATTAAAACAACAACTTAAGTTTCAATAAAATAATCACAAATGATGGAATTTCCATTTAAAGGTGAAACATTCGTATACCATCCGAAGAATGAAAATAAAAATGTACAAGTCATCAAAAATAAATTATTCCTATACCTTTACTATTTTTGAGGTTATGGACTTATGAAAGAGGAATAGTGACTGATACCATAATACCAAGACAAGCACATAATGATTGGAAATACTAACATCTAATTATTAATATAAATTTTTACTAACTAATACATATATAATAAATTAATATATTAATTGAAAATTAAATTATTAAAATATAAATAATGTTCTTTAATATATTATTAGTATTTCTAAGTATATTATATAGGAATCTAGAGTGCATCCAAGCTGGTTAGGAGTTAAGGTAAGAGGTTTTTTCTCGATACATCAAATTCTTTGAGAGTTTTATTAATACTCTGATGTTATAAAATAAGAACATTGTATTTGGTAGCATATGTGACACACTAAAACACGTTTAAATTACAAAAAATACATTTCCGTAAATAAAATATTTTATATATATTGAATTATAGACAAAACTGAGTTTATATTAAGTTACAAAAAATAGTAAGTTCAACTTGTGTCACACAAAACATTTAGTTAGCTTCCATTACACACAACAATGAGTTTAGAAGAAATGATAAATATTATTAAAATATTATTATATTATATAACAGTTATCCAATAGTCATTAGAATAGAGTGTATGACTAGTAATAAAAAATTATAAAAATAATGGTTACATATTTTTTATAAATACAACGAAAATAATTTAAAACAAAATGAATTGTTTTTTGAACAACATTTTTTGATAAAGGATGATTTAGTTACAAAATGTTCACATAATTTAAAATTAATTTTTATCAATTATAGAAAATTTATTTGAATAAATAATCTTTATTTTTGAAATTAGAATACCAAAATTATCTTAGGGTAAATATTTTTGTATTATCTGAAAAGTTTCATTTTTTGATAAATATTTAAAATACCGAATTTTAATTGAAAAAATCATTTTTGTTTAAATTATTTACCAAGTTAAATTATATTTTAAATTGTTTTAAATTTAAAATTATTTAAATTTTTTATCAAGAAATCTAATTTAGTTCATTGGAATCATTTTTATATTAAATTTTGAAATGATTATTTTCAAAAAAATTCAACATTTTCTCTTTAAACTAGTAAAAGTATTGGTTAAGCTAGCACTAGGATTTATCAGTTCTAGATAATAGAACAGATCAAGGTCTATTTTATCATTGCTATCAAATTTTTTGATAATGGGGTGACTTTACCATATCAAAATAAATAGGTAATAAATGGGGTCTTTATCTCCACTAAAAAAACGATGATAAAGGGGGCCCTATATCAGCACTGATAAAGGGAGACACATTTTTAGTGGTAATGAAAAAGAACTAATATGGGGGTTACCTTATTATCTCTATTAAAAAAATAAATGATAAAGGGGGGACTTTATGAGTGATAGTAAAAAAGTACCGATAAGGGGTGAGACTTTATCAATGATTTTTTACTATCACTAATAAAGCACCCCCCCTTATGATAATTTTTTACTTGTGATTGTAAAGGGTACATTTCATAAAATAAAATAGAATTTATTTAATGTAATAAATGAATATATAAATATATTTATATTGATCTAAATATAATTTATTATTGAAAATATGATTCAGATAAGGCTAATAATACATTTACACTTAATATAAAAGATATTTAGTGAAAATGGATTATAAAATATTATTATTAAATAATTTACTATTTATTATTGACTAATATTAATTTAAAAACAATTGGATGATAGGGAAATGAAATAAATTAATGAACTACAAAAGAAAAGTTGAAACCATGACAAAAACTTTTAACAACAACAACTTTTTATCTGGGTGTCCATTTAGGCTCTACCATATATCAAATAGAATCCTAAAAAGTGATATGAACCTAGTTTATTAATAGGAACCCCTTTAAAATCCTTTTTGATGCCAAAATGTTTCCTAATGTATCGAAAAACCGTGTTTCTAGTTGGGATCCTTATTTTTTTAATAATCAATATTTTTTTAGCTTCTCTTAAGAGTCACATTGATTGTTTTGAGTGAGGAATGAATTTATTCCCAGGAATTAAATTCATATAGATATCATAGATTTATTTTTTAAAATTTTTCATAATTTTGTTTGATTTATAATTAAATATATGAATATTTTTTAATATTTAATTATAACAAATCAATTTTATAAATATATATTTTAATAAAAATGTATTTCTAAATTTATAAAACATATTGAAGTAAATAATTATTATTAATTTTTTATAAATAAATAATTATACAATTTCTACCTTATAAAAATCCATTATCATTTATATATAATGTTTATATATACATATGTGTTTGTATTAATAAGCACACACATATATTAATATTAATATTCTAATATATATAAATTAATATTAATATAATATACATTTAAGTAATTATATTTGTATATATATATTTCACACACCTCTAAAAAAGATGTAGTAATATATAAGTAAATAGATTTAAATATTAGAAAATGAAAAATAAAAATGTTTGGGTAGTGGTAAGGGAATCACATTGTTGATGGAAGGTTCAGGGTTTGAGTCTAGGAACGAATGGGTGATAGATAATATATCTATAGAAGAAAAGTGTGGTAATGATAATTGATATATGGGTTGGGGTGTGTGAGACTCGGTGAGGTATAGTCAGGGTGAATTGATACACAGATAAAGGTGTGGGTAAGGTATTTTTTTCAAATATTACTAGTGTTAAGAAAAGGTTTTGATAATGTACCCTTCTATCAGCATTAAACAAAAGTGTTGATAAATGGTCCATTAAATATTTTTTTACTAGTACTAATAAAGGTGTTATTTTAACATCACTTTGGTTGTAATAAATTTTTTAGCACTGATAATTCCTCCTTTTAGTACTATTTAATGTGTGTTTTTTTGTAGTGTCAAAAGATTTCTTTCTCATGTTTCTTGAAGGATTAATTTTAAATCAAAATTTTACACTTATGTGAATTGATGTTGGAAAAATGGATTATAAAATTGAAATCATAATAATTTATAATTTATAATAAGGAAATTTGTTTCTAAAATGAACAGTGGAAACAATAAAAACTAATTACCACGGTTAAAGTAAAAATGGATTTACTAGGAGGCTAAAATAAGATAATAAATGATAAAAATGACCCATCAACATGTACAACACCCATTAGAATGAAATATTATTATATTTCATTTTATATGTCTAATAAAATCATATTTTAGTTGGTTTTGGCATTATAAAAACATGGGGGTTATTGTATCCTCTAAAAAATTATATGTGTTCCACACACCTCAATTATAAAACTCCACCCCTTATCCTCATATATTAACACATTAAAAACCTTTTAGTTTAGAAAAACAATTCCCAAATAAGTTCCAACCTTCCCTCCCCTCATCCTAGAATCCTTATTTTTTGGTAGAAATCCATCATAGGAAGGCTTTAGAGGACAACATTAGGAGGATACCTTAAAAGGGGGTAACATAATTTAACATAGGTTTTTGTTTTGTTTGTTTATACACCTACATAAATTATTATGAAATAGTAATTATATAAAAATATTAGTACCTTTCATATACAGATATGTTTTTATATTATTTTATTGAACTAAAACCAACCTCACTTCTATAAAATTGGTCACTAAATCATCATTCATGTGTACGATGGACTACCGCCTCATGAACCGATGTCATTCATTTTTCCATTACCAACTATCATAGTTGGGTATGATGATGGATATAAAGTATATATATACGATATTTTAGAAATAATTATACCAATATATTAATTATATCAAATATACCTTTTTAATTTCCATTATGTAAGTGATATGATAATATCATTCGTGTGTATGATGGACTACCACCTCGCGAAGTGATGTGATTTGTTTTCATTAACGATTAGCATGAAAAGTGATAAGGATAATGATAATGATTATATGTGATATAATTTAAATATGTATGATATTTATAAAATATTATTCATTCTAAAAATAAAATTTATATCATTTTAGTTCTTATCATTTCACTTAATGAAAGATGACACCATCGTTTGTGTATGTGTGGACTACCGCCTTCACAAAATGTTTTGACTCTCGTTCCATCACCACAATAAATGGATGGTATATAAAAGTATATTTAATGAAATAATATAATGTTATGATCATTTTTAATAGGTTAAATATTACTTACCTACTTTCTATAATGATCATTGAAAAATGGAAACGTTACTCATGTGTACGCACGACATACCATCTTCATGATTAGAACATATATTATATCTGAAAACTATTTTCAGGGTTGATTTTCAAATTATAAATGATTTATTAAGATGATATTATTTCATTATTATTATTTTATATATTATGGAACTATATAATATGAACAATAACCAGAACTGACATGACCAATCAAGAATGAGAAAATAAGGAAATTAACATCTGAAACAAAGAAAATAATGGAATATTATTAACATAAAGGTGATAATATGTTATAAAAGGATAATATAAGATATAATAAACTATAATATGGTTATATTATAAGTTATTTTTTTAGAACCACTATACAAGAGTTTAAAATATGTTCAACTAAAAGGAAGAGTGATGTAAGGGACTTTGTTTTAACTTCCCTTTATTGAGGCATATTGTAATATTATGCACCTAATTTCTTTTATATGGTGCAAATAATACATAGTTGACATGATATAAAATGTTTCCTTAATAAATCATGTTATTTTATATTTAAATTTCAACTATTTCCTCTAATGGGATTTCACTTCAAAATCACCTAATTCTATTGAATTTCGTAACTCTATTTGTTTTCAATGGGTTATATTATATTTAGTTTTCATTGATATTATAAACAGATGTGTATAATGAAATTTGAATTTTTTTAATTTAATATTATTTTATTTAGATTTACATTTTATATACATAATCGATTCATTGATTAATTTTCACTTCAATGTTTTAATCTTTATAAGGGGTTATTTTACAATCTCATTCTCATAGAGATTGTTTATTCAAAATTTTTAAATGAAGGGAATTAAATGATAATTGTATAATGAACCCCTTTAATTTTCTTCTAAAATTCATATTCAAGATATTTTCATGTAATATTACTATTTTCCCAATCTTTTAAGCATAAAATAATGGATAAATTATTTTTTAAATATTATTCAACTTCATTTCTCTCTTTTGTTGGAAAGATGGTTTATTCAAAAACCATGATTTCTAAAACAATTTTCAAAAATGTTGTTATCAATTATAAAATTAATTATAAAATTAATTTTTAACTATTTTCTATATTTTAAATTTTTTAATGGATTATTTTTACTATCTTCCAAAAAGGTGATTTTTTAACTCTTTTATAGTGCCGAAGGATTTTTCTTTTTATCTTTTATGGGATGTGTAGAATTACCCTTTTCCAAGACCATAATTATATTTCATTATCCTCTCCATGTTCACAAGGTAAATTTTAATGATTTTTTTCGTATTATTATTGAAATTTTTAGTTAATAAAATTAATTTTCAATGAATGGTATTTTTAAAATGTTGTATTTTTAAAAGGTGATTTTTAGAATGAGAATGATATTTTCCTCAAGAATGATTTTATAGATCATTTTTTAGTTTTTCTATTCATCAATGACAACAATCCTTCTTTAATACAACATTTAGTATATGTTTTATTGATTCCATCCTTATTCACTCCATAGATGGTTTATGATCATTTTTACCAAGGAAAGTATTTACATTCAAATTCATTGTTAATTTTTCTATTCATTAGCTTTTGCATGAAATATTCAATTTCCTGTGATCATTGGACATGAAATTTCCACAAATTACCTCTATTATTTAACATGGATATGTTTATTTCTTAAACCATATATGATTTCAAATGATTTTTTTATTTTATTGTCTATAGAAACATTGAAAAAAATTTATTCTTGAATCCATATAGATATGTTATGATAAAGAAATTTGTTTATGATTTAAATCAATTTTTTATACATTAGGAATGATTTGGAAATATAGACATAGGTGGAGCCTAGTAAATGATATCCCATTGATGCATCAAAAGTATAAAGAGCTAAATTCGTAAGATATCATGAAAAAAGTTGGATAAAATAAATGTGTTATACCTATCCGTTTTAAAATTTCTTTTGAATTATCTTGATTGTAGTGGTATTATGTGCCTGAGACATGACATACAATAATTAATAACTAACTACATTTAGAGTTATGTTATTGTTATCCATGATATTCTCATAATGAGGTTATCTATGGACATATTTCATTATCACCTGATCATTAAATGGAATGTGGGTTCAGTTATTTACCAGGACATATTTTTTATGTCTTTCCCATTTATATTATTAACGTTATTGACTAAATAAGATGTTATTTAAGTTATTTAACATAACATAATGAATACTAAATAGGGTGTTTTGTCATTGAAATTATATCTGGATGAAATTCCTTCTTTGTTTATTTATTACATGGAACATGTGTTCAGTTATTTACCTTTACATATTGACTATGTAAATGGATTCATGATTGCTTCCACTATACGTAACCCTAAACATGAATTTTTGATCACTCTTAGTTTTGATTCCATTAACCATAATTCCATGAAGTGTACAATGATTTATGAAAATGTTTTCTCAAGAGGGAATAATTTTATATTCATGAAAGAATTATCTTGTAATTTTTGTATTCAAATGTAATGCAAGACACAAGTAAATATCTAGTTTATAAATACTACTAATATATCCAATCCATCAGGATATGATTCTTTATTTCTTATTCCTATGTAATAAATCATTCAGTGACTCTGGGATACTGGGGGTTTGGTCGCTACCATTGGTATCCGGTAATGTTTAGTAGAAACCATGGGACTTATATTTTGAAAAAAAAATTTAAAGAAAGTACCACTATGATTGAATATTAGTATATGAATAGAAGAACATTACAATGTTTTGGTAAGGTAGATACTAGGTGGGTTTTTATATAATTAAATCCCTCTCTAGATTTTACAAATGAAACTTATTCTAGAATAGATGTACTTAGGGGTAATAGCTCAAAAAAGGGTGTATTAGGCTAGACCGGATTGGTACCTAGTGCACTACATTGGGCCTTAATATGAACTCTTTTTGAAACTCCCATGGGGTATACTTCGGATAATTATAATCTTTATTAAAAACCATTATGAAATATTGGTATATAAGACATGAATGAATTACCTTGGTTAAACCAATGTTGTATTATATTGAAAATAAGGTGTCCCAAAGGATTAAGAAAATGTTTTATATGTGAAAAGGAATGGAATAATTCAATTAAAATCCAAGGAAAAATGAAGAGTATATTGAAAGAAAATAAAAAACATAATTGATATCCATTTATAGTTTATTATCTTAAATTTGGAGAACCTAGGAATTATCCAATTCAAAAGCCTATTCTAAAGGATAAATCGAAGACCATGGAATGAGGTATGTTGAAATAAAATATATGAAGTATTTAGTTATTGGTTTCAAGAATAATATATTAGATGTATTTTAACAATGATATTTTGATTATATGAATCATGAAACATAATAGTATTGTGTTAAAATTTATAATCCTATATGTATCTATGGATACCATTATTGTTTCTGTGTTTATGTTTGATCATAATTTCATTGTCTTAAACACCCCCCTTTTTAAAAAGTCTCTTGTAGAAATATAAAATAATTAAGGATATTTTTCAAAAATGTTTATGTCAATACATCTAATTTAAAACTATATATTTTAAGGGTAGTTTCATTTGATGAATAATTCCATTACATTTTAAAGTCATAAGATTAAAGGTATTGAAAGCCTTTAGGGTTAATATAATCATTAATGACATTGAAATAATGGTAAAAGAGTATTATTTTATTTTCATTTTAAATATAAATATTAAAAAATTTAGTAAAAAGGTTATTTTATAATTAATTTAATTTCTAGGATGATCATCATTTTTTTGGTAATGTTACAGTAATTAAATTAATATATTTTAACAAAATGAAAATCCACATAATGGGTGTGTAACGTCCCACCCCTCCCTATTGGTTTGAGATGTGGTGGAGGTTCTACTAGGCCTTAGGCAACATCGCTAAAACACCAAAGGCTATAAACAAACTCCATGCGATTTATATACAGATTGGGGATAGTTATCCCTTTGAAAATAAAATAATCAAACAAAGTATAAAATTACCAAGCAACAACTAAATGTTTCATGAAACAAACTTATAGAACTCAGGTAAAAAAAACCGAACCAACTATATAAGAGTACATTCCAAAAACTAATTAACCAAAATCAAAATACAAAGCAGATGTCAAACCTAGAAAGTTAGATGGTTATAAAAAAACTAAAATAGAAACTCCTAACATGCTCTATGCTCTAACTATACAATAAATTTCTAAGGTATCATGTAGTATCACTAAAAAATGAGATATATTTTCTTTACCTATGTCTTGATAAACAATATTTTCAAATGTACCTATGTTCCCAAGTAGGGGGTGATTATAAAACTTTGAATGTTTTCCTTAAATGACTTCTCTACTCAGGACACTATGATAAAACATTTTACTAAATTTATATCAATCAGTTGATATAAAAAAAATTAAAAATTGTTTAACATAAAACCAAAAAAATTTTATACAAAATAATTTTCCAAACGAGAACCATTTTCCCTGTAAAGAAACCAAAAACATCTTTCAAATACATTTCTAATATACATTTAGAATAACCCATTACATTCAAAAAACACATCCATAGACTCACACCCACACTCAATCTTTGTGTTACCATTGATGATGGAACTTCACATCCATAAACTATCCCTTTGTTGGTGGTACTCCATACAAATTATCCATATAATTCCATTCATCCCGAATCATTGATGAAAAAACTATTCCACACAATTATTCCAAACAGTTTCTATAACACAAACACTTTTTTGAAAAAACTATTCCAACCACATTTTCATTCATCAAAACTAGTAAACCAATTTAAAATCATAAAACCAATTTATCTCTCCACAAAAACACCAAATTTACAAAATTCAAAAAATAATCATCTAGGATTATTTCCACACAATTTGTGTAATAATTACACAATTGAAATAATTCAATTAAATCATTTAGAAATCAATCCTTCTAGTTCTAATCTAGATGAGTGGAGAGTAAATCCACCTACCACAGAAACATATGTGAAAATGTAGAATAGAAACATTATTTGAAAAATGAGCTGAATAACAATGAAACCCTCCTTTGATATCATTACATATAATCAACATTCCCACACCTTATCCTTATTGGCATAAAAAAATATTGTTCTATACCCAAGGGATTAGATCTATGATTCCATGCAAGGGAAAAAAGAAAAGATCTATGGAAAACCATCAATAACATTGACTTGCCAAGAAATATGGCATTTAAAGTGCCATGATTTATCAATAGAATGACCTAATGTAAAAGGTAAGGGTATCCACTATATTTTAGGGGAGGAAAAAATAGTGTTGGGACATAATAAGGAAAAAAATAAGTGGTCAAGGAGAAAATATGAATTAGTTATACAAATTTCACATCTAAAATTTGACCATGAATGTTTCAGGTGCACATTTAGGAAAATAATGCCCTATATAATGCCTCTAATAACCCGTCTAATAGTCATCTAACATGATTAGATAGATTATTCCAAAACCAAGTTTTTCCCACTATCAAAGACATGCGTCGTTTCTCCTACGTGATGCACGGTTTGGATATCCTAATATATTACTATTCACCTAACCATATCCTAATATCCTAATATCTTAATAAGTCCATGTGTTATACATTATCCCCACCACTTTTATTTCCATCATCAAAATGTAAAAAACCACCACAGTCCTAAAAGATTTTAGGTCATTTCCTGAACATTTTCTTTTATCACTTCCAAGTTTCTTCCTAAATCAGACTATGTTTCCCTACAAACCACACTAGACTGATGTTTTTTCGAGAAAAGAATTTATATTTTCTATCTATAATCTATATCAGAATATAATCCCTCAAAGCATCTAAAACTCTTTAAACATTATACGATTGAATCAAATGGTTTGGATCGTGCTAATAATTTTTTAATTGAGATTCATGAAATACATTATGGATTGAACTAAACCATGGAGGCAAGGAAAACTGATATTCCACCTCACTATCCCATTAAAATATCTCAAAAGGGCCTATGTATCATGGAGATAAATTTACCTAATTTCCAAAATTATGATTCTAAAATCATAAAGAGATTATTAAGAACATGTTATCACTCACCTTGAATGAAAATTGACTTAGATTATTATCCTCACATGATTTCTAACATATATGAAAAATATCAATACTATTCCTATTACACTAGATCATCTCCATAGTTTTTTGTATAGGGATTGGTCCAACCTGTGAACTATTACAAATTTCAACCAAACAATGTGGAAGAAGAAAAACATTCCCATATATTTTTTTCAAACGGATGCATATATATCAATGCATGAAAACTATTTTTATTCGATAACTCCACTAACAGAATATAATCCTCCAATGAGTCACCAAAAACCATTTTGAAAGATCAAAGACTAAATTATAAATATTTTATTATCAATTATGAGTTTCCATTTGTTTGTGGATGATACACAATTCTTATAGTCAACTGAGTCCAAAATGATTACTATAAGGTTTTTTAAAAATGAGATGTAAACCTTAGATCTCTTTCTGATACCATGAAAACAAGTATACCATGTCTCTTTACCACTTCATGGATATAAGTTTTCGAGAATCCTTATATCATATGTCATTAACCAATAAGAATTAAACGAGACAAAATTGTTAGCTGATCCACTATAACCCATATTTCATTGTGTTTTTGAACAGTTCTTGGGAGGCCTATCCCAAAATCCTTTAAAATATTCTCCCATTTTCAAATAATAATAGGCAAAGACTGCAACATACCCATAGGCCACTGGTGATTTGTCTTAAAATACTAAAATTTGATGAATCACATGAAAATCTCAGCCACTTTTCTTTTCATGAAAACCCACCAAGTGATCACTTTTAGTACCTTATAAATCTCTTTTATTCCCTGATGAAAAACACATATTGAGTGGTTGTAAGCATGAAAAATATAATCCTGAAAATCTATTTGTATGAACATATTCCTTATAAACCACAAAAAAAACTCATATACATCCTTCAACCCTCAATGTACACCGCAAAAATAATATTTGAACTTATAAAAACACATTAATAATTAGAAATCCATGTCTCATTAATTATAATAAACAAATTAGGAACAAAACAAAAAATGGGAAAAAACTACAACACTAACTTAACATTCACAATCCATGTGCATGTCAGCTATTGTTGGCATAAGATTCCATAGATCTGGAACATCTTTTTCCAACTGACTATATAACTATTTGATTAAATAATCCACTATAGAATTACATTTACCATGTGTATAGATCAAGTCAATGTAAATAAATTTGAGATTCCCCATCTATCTTATTTGTATTAGGTTAAAATCCATTTGTGTGAAAATTTGTTTCAAGATCTTATAATCTAAAAAAATCCTGAATTTCTCAACAAATATATGATGATGAAAAGTGTTAAAATCATGTAAAACAACAGATAATTATCAATCATATTTAGGGAAGTTCTTCTCATAAAATATTTATTGACATGAGCCATAAGAAATTACAGGATCTCCATGCATGAGAAAACTTCCCAACCCTGATCATGAAGCATAAGAATACACCACGAACCCATTTCACGATTCCATAAATTTCAAGCTTAGTAATGATGTAAGGTAAAATTTAATCTCATGAAAATGATTTTAACATTCATCGTTCTACTAGAATGGAACATTTTTCTTTCTCAATGTTGCCATATGAGAATCTAGTCATGAAAATTGATGAAAAAAGTTTTGATAATAACCATCTAACCCAAAGAAACTTTGCATCTCAAAAACATTATATGTTGATTTTAAATATATCAAATATTTTATCATCTCTGTATCAACAGAAACACATCATTTAGAGATTACATGAACAGGTAAAATTACTTCTTGTATCAAAAAATCGCACTTTAATAATTTGGAATGCAGATGATAATCCAGAATGATTCTCAACACTGTAGCCTTGTGTTTCTCATTCTTAAACCTTAAAATATATCATACAAAAATAACCCCAAAAAATTTTATAGATTTATTTGAAGTATATAATTCATAAATTCTATAAAGGCAACTGCTAAATTTGTTATACCAAAATGAATAATGACAAAATCATAATTTCAATATCTACTCCTAGAAGATTTTATCAAAATATCCTCCTTCTGAACCCAAAATTGTTGAAATCCCGAACATATGTTAATTTAATAGAACCATTGGACTCCCCTCATCTGAGTAAATAGATCATAAATGTGTGTAAATGGATACAAATTTTTTATTTTAATTTGGTTATACTTATGATAATTGAATCAAAGATGAAGCATTCCGTCAACTTTTTTCACAAAGATGACTAACATTGCCTATCGAGACGTGCAAGGAAACATGAACTATTTGTCTTCCAACCCTTATAACTAGAAATTCAATTCACTTAATATTTTCTTAGCCATTTGATAAGATGAAACTGATATAGTATTGGTCCCCATGAAGAGATCAATCCTAAAATCCACTTATCTTTTGGGTGGACACCCAGATAAATATTTATTGAAAACATCTAAAAAATTATCAATAATGATTGGAAAAACATTATTCTCAATATCATACACTAATTCCATGTTCAATGCTACCAACTGGAACAAGATTATTCCACCTCCTAGTGATTATAAGCCTCATGAACCTACCTTTACATTATAGTACCCTCTAAAGAGATGTTCGACAACATCATTAGTCATAAAACTAACCGGTTATGTATAATAGTGAATGTGATATTTGAATATAGTCATCAAATTCATACATAGGTTTTTTTTCATATACATCCTTCTTAAGCATAGGGAAATACAATACCATAACAACTCAATCAATTATTATAGAACACTCTTTGAAAAAAAGGCATGACATTCTCTTTGACCTATCAGATTTTGTTGTTTCCAAATAAAAGGCATCATCGAAACATAAAATACCATAAGATTAAAAGTATAAGAATAAATAAAAAATTCGGAAGAACTCATATCAAAAAAATTTGAATAAGAGTAGAATGAAAACAGAATCATATCTATCACCATCAATAGAGTAGATTGATCATCATTGATCACTTTCTTATATATATATAACTGATTACTCATTACAATTTATTCCTTATTTCCATATTGATATTTTACTTTATATGGAGTCAGGGTATTCCTAGAATCACCATGGGTTCCTAAGTTCCTTTGAAAAAATATATTCTACTGTACTCATCCCCTTGAATGATATGAAAATTTTGAAACATGAGAGCCATACAGAACACCTGAATGTAGAGTAGTATAGAAAAAGATCTAATGATGTCCCATCTATTTGAAATTATGGAATTCTCTAGGTGGTTCAACACAATATCACTTCATCAGATTAAAATAACCACATTGAAAGAATCCATGTTTGCCCTTTGGTCTTAGAGGATGATTAATAAATCTAGCTGTTTAATTCAAAATTATAATCCAACCGTGTCAATAGGTTTTCATATTCATCTTATTCACAACATTATAGTTTCTACAATTTTACATGGGTATCAACATGATCCCTCCACCCATATTTCCTAAGATATTTATTTCTTCCACCATCTCTCTATTGACCATATCTATATAATCTATTATACAAATCACAAAAATATTCAAGTGAATCTATGGACTCAACCTCAATTCAAAAATGAATTCCTTCAAAGAATAACTTGCAACAACATCAGGTGAAAATCAGACTAAATTCATAAATTTAGCCTCATACTCTGTTATTGAGAGATTTTCCAACTTCAATATAAAAATGTACATTGTTCTATAAATCATGAACATGTGAGGATAGACATTTTTATTAAAAAATTATTCAAAATAAACCAATGAAATTACTTGGAATAATTTATCCTTAACATCTAAATCCCACCAATGGCGTTTAAGATCCTCCAGCTTGCATGTTTTCAAATTGACATTCAGCTCTGTTGGTGTGCCTTGGAACTTGAAGATTATATTCATAAAATTCTACCACACCTCAGATTTCTCTAGTTCAGAATCACCTCAAAAGATGGATGGATTATCATTTTGGAATTGAATAGAATGATCTAATTTCCTTGGTTCATCCTTTATGTACCCTCTATCCACAACATGAAAGGATTAGATAATCCTTCTAACCATAAATTTGTTCACATGTTGCTCAGGTGGAACCACATTTTCAACATCTTCGTTTGGTTGATTTCTTCTACACCTACGATGTTCCATTTTCTATAACAAAAAAATCCATAAATATCACTCCCTATCAAGTAATGGCTTAAAACTGTTAAATTTTCCAAAACACAACTATCCCAACAAGGCTTTGAAAAATTTCCAAATTAAAACTATGTTTTGTTAATCCCTACATCAATTTTGAAAATTAATCAATTTTCAAAATATAATACCATGAAATTTCTAAATATCTAATTTAAAAAAAAGTTTCAATAATTTTCAAAAATAAATTAGTTTTCACGAAATAACAGATTATTAATTAAAATAAAATATTCCCTAATAGTGGGAAGTTGTTTCTATCAATGAATATCTTGCTATTCCAATTGGTTAAACCCATGAAAATTATTTGACAACTCCTAGAAGTGTCAATAAAATATTATGTACCCAACTCCCTAGTAACTTGATGTTAAACATAAATAGGTTTACGACACATCCTTATTCTCTATATTTGATATTCCAATGATCCTACTCCTTGCATCTATCCAAACTAAAGAACTAAAGTATAATGATTTTCAACATAAACACTAAGATATGAATACCATTTTTCTCAATATGAAAGATAAAACCTAAAATAATGATACTATTTGTAACATCCCACCCCTTCTCATTAGCTTAAGATGAGAAATAGGTGTTAATTGGCTTTATGTGACATCTCCAAGACACGAAAGGCTCTAAAAGAATTCCAAGATATTTATAAAAATATTTGGGAAGATTTTACTTTGAAAAATAAAACAAACAAACCATGTATATAATAACCAAACAACCACTAAATGATGCATGAGAACAATATATAAAACTTATATACACCAAAACCTACAAACTATATTTGAGTAAAATGAAAAATCCACGACACCAATATCAAAATAAAAACTGAAGTCAACCCCACAAAGATCAAAGACTCCAAAAAAACCAATAAAGAATCTTTCAACAAGATCTAAGCCCTGAATCAACAATATATGCTCATGGTATCACGTTGCATCACTAGTGAAATGAGATACCTTGAATTTAACCGTGTCTAAATAATGAATATTTGTAAATGTCCCAATGTTCCCAAAATGTTGGTGAGCATAAAACTAAGAAGCTTTTCCCTAAATGAATTCCCTACTCATGACACTAGGATAGAACATATTTTCACATTTATATAAAACTATTCATATAAAACTATTTAAATTATTTTATAACAAAAACAAACCGCCTATAATTTTTTTCCCAAACCAAAAATGTTTTCCATGGAACACAACCAAAAAATTATTTCAATACCATTTCTCAAATCCATTTTTCATAACCCATTCCATTTCACAAACACAACCACCCAGACAAACAATCAAGCTTGGTGTTACCATTGATAGAGGAACTTCACATCCATACCCTATCCCTTTTATGGCGGTACTTCATGACAATTTTACATCCCATTCTATTCATACTCAAAAATTAATTCCAAAAACCATGCCAAACAATTCTATCGAACAATTTCAATGAAAAAACCTTTATTGAAAGCAATATTCCTAAAAAGATTTCCATTCATCAAAACCAATCAACCATTTTAAAATATTCATTTTAAAAACATGAAAGAAATTGTACATTCAAAAAACCACCAAATTTTCATAACTACACAATACATCATTTAAGAGGGTTTCTCCAGGGTTTACAAAAAAAAATTCACAATTAAATTTTAAAATTTAAATAAACATAAAAAAATAATACTAGTTCTAATCAAGAAGATTATATAGTAAAGGAACATACCTCACAAACATAGGTAAAAATGAATAACAACAAAATTCTTCAAAAAATAGGTTGAACCTCCAAAAAACACAATATATTTCATTACCTACCATCTAAATATCTAATTTTCATCCATATTATAATAAATATAACATAGATCCTCACCCAAATGGATTATATATATGAATCCAAGTGAGGGGAGAAGAATAAATTAATGGAAAACCACCAGGAATGGGGACTTACCAAGAAATCAGACCTTCAACGCACAAATATTTACCAACAGAACACTCCTATATCAAAGGGAAGGGTCTTTACATACTTTGGGTGGAGAGAAAAATGTGTCATGGTTGTAATAGAGGAAAAAGATAGGTTAAGGAAAAAATCAATTAGATCAACAATTTTTTGGTATAAATTTTCACCATACATATTTTAGGGGAACAATTAAAAAAACCATGTACTAACCACTACCTCCAATCACCCTTTTAATGGCTGTACAACACATTTACAAAAAACAAGAACCAGCCACGTTTTTACCTCTATTCAAGACATACATGGTTTATCATTGGTGGATGCATGGTTTTTCTAAACCATGCACCTAGCTGTGTGATTTCCTAGAGCTCACCCTCTTCTTTTTTATGATTTTATAATTGTGATTCATGGTTTCAACTAACCATGCTGAAATCATGAAACACTTGAATAGCCGATTTTTGTTTCAAAAACTCTTCCAAACCCTTCCAAACATAACATAATTAATTTATATATATAAATATGTTAATGGTGGGTTATTTACCTTGAATAGGGGGTGCTACATGGTGACAACCCATCACATACATTAATTCTATAGAGATTGACACCATGAGCAATGAAATACAAGGTTTTAGTTCCTTCCACTTTCTTGTGTGATTTCTAGGTTAATATAATTGTATTTAGTTAAATGATTTGAGAAATAAATATTAATGATGAAACAATGAAATTATTTTGAGGTTTAGATATTACATTATCATACCCAATAACAATTAATAGATATAAAACACCCCAAAAATTCTAAAAATAAATTTAATATCAAATTTTATGCATGAAACACTAAGTCTATGTGAACAAGGCCCTTGTTATTATAAACTAGATGTTAACCATAATTGTTCTGCCTCTGTGATTTGAATTTAGAAAAACAAACATACACATTTTTGATCAATAAGATATTTAGAGTCTGATTGGATCAATATACATTTTTGGTGAATAGTTTATTGACCCTAATGAATATTAATATACCCATATAAATAGTAACTGCACCCATATAAGTATTTATAATGTTTATGAACCATATAATGATAATTAATATTTTAAAAATTAGTAATTAAGTGTTGGTATTTTTGTGAGTAATAAATATTTAGTTATAATTTCATATTAATAAATTTATTTAAAATAAAATTTATTATCATGAAATTTATTCATAAATTAATATATATTTTTCCTATTATTTTAGTATAATTTTATGGGACCTCAGTTAATTTTTTAAAGTATTATAAAATCAGTTTTAAATTTAAAAGCGATATTTTTTCCACAAATAATGATTTTATTTAAAAGTTAAATTAAAAATATTTGACAAATTATTTTTATGAAATAGTTTAAATTTTCTAATTCTAAAAATCAATAAATTGTTAAGGTTAATTTATGGATTTTTCTGAAATACTTGAATTTTTAGTGAGTTGTAAAATTTTGTAATTTATGGTATAAATACATCAGAAGGTAAATAAAGTATTCCTGGAGTCATCGATGATGTAAGAACACTTATTTCAAACATAGATACACTTATTAATATTTTTAGAAATAATAATCAACAATATTGGTTGTCTTGAAGAAAATAATAAAATAATGAATAATATATTCAAAAATCATCATTCTCATCCACTATAAAACCACCCATCACTCCCTCTTCACTTCACTACCATAATCCTTTAAGCATCTCATAGTTCTTCCCAAATACTCTTCCCTAATCTATCTACACATCTTAGAGATCTTGGTCTTTCCAAAATACCAAAACCCCTTTCCTTAAGAAGGTTCTAAAGGATGATATTTCAAGAGGTAAACCCTCTTCCTTTTTCTTTAAATTTCTTTATCAATTTATTCTATTTTATTATCTTCTACTCACCTACTCTATAAAAATTATAATGATAACTCTAGTATAATATATATACTATAATTATATCATTTTTACAGAGTATACATCTTCAAACTGCTATATCTCTATATTTTTTAAACATAATCATCGTCTGGGTGGTGCCGATTTACAACCTTCCTGGACGATGAACCATTGTTATCAAATTTATCCTTCAAGGCCAGTCTTGAAACCATTTATCTGGGTAAAACAGACTATTATATATCTATTATAACCTATTAAATTTTCTGGAACTTTTATATATACATAATAATACTTCCTATAATAAAACTAGTTCGTTACAATCGAAATATCAACAAAATAATCTAAATACTTATAACTAGTGTTATATATAGTAATTCATACCAAATAACCAAATGAATTATATTATAATTTAAACTTATGAATTTTAATTAGTACCATAAATATTTAATTCTATATATTTATAACAATTCCACATAAAATTCCATACTCATATATAAGTATACCGATCGTGAAATCCAAAGAAACAAATCCTCATGAGCTATAGATTTGTATATTATAACTAATCCAAAAAGACATAAGTGAACATAATAAACTTATAATAAAACAAATACATATATATTAGGTTCATATATAATTAATTAATGGATTTAATTTTATTATAGAGGATGTAATGGTTAGGTGTATAACACGTTCAGAAAGAAGGTATGGGTTTTCTACCCGAACCTCCATTTTATTTCAGGTTACTCTTTGTATCTCTTAGTCCCAATTAAGTTGTTAATTATTATTGTTTAATAAAAAAATATTATGTGTTAATTATATATATATTTTTATAAATCATAATCAATTTTTATTTTATGGTATTTAAATGTTTTATAATGATCTTTCACAATTCTTTCCGATAAACAAGCCCATTTAAAGAGAACTTCTCAAATTATTTTAAATTTTCAAGTGCACTATATAATTTGTTTTAATTGAAAAATTATTTTTATAAAATCACTAATTTAATTATGTAAAATATAAATTAATTAATTAATAGTTTCATAGAAACATTTTTCCAAAAAAAACTATTCTTTTTAAAATAATGTGTATTTCTCTAAAAAATCCCTCGATGATTTTGTTAGAGTATTTTGGTCTTTTTGAAAACCTCTATTGATGTTAATGGATTATTTAGGTTAATATATTTTGTTTATCATATATCATACTATATGAAATTTATAATGCCCAGTTTGACTTTGGATGTGCTATCTTGATACCATTCACCATACTACCCAGAATGGTTAGTGTTTATGTGTACAGATTGGGGAAAGTTATTTCATATATTCATGTTGTTTTTGTTTATACCCATCTATATTATGAATTAATTGGAATTATATTTAGAATATGATAGGTGGGGCCCTCTATATACACTCAATTCATCAGTAGGTCTCATGAAACAAAAAATTATTAGGTTTTGGATGAGGCCTTACCCTAGTATTTTTAGACATCATGGCTAAGGCTGTGAAAATATGTTTCAGATGTCTAAAATTTTTCATTCCCTCATTATGTTATTAGTAATTGATACACCTTGTGATTATTTGTAAAGTAGAATATCAATGTTTAGGTTTCATTTTCTTATGATCATATATATGGCCTTATTTAATCAGCATACATTCCTACCATATTATGATCAAGTATATTTTTAAAGGAATTTTTTTTAGTTATTCACCATGCTTACTATTTTTTCCGATAAATTCTACTATATTACTTACCATTACTAAGAAACCAAGATCGCCACTTTCCTTATGTTTTGTATTTCCTAATTTGTGATGATAAACATTATAAATGACTTGTAGGGATAACATAGGATTCAAAGATGTTTCTAGTGGAATTTCTATTATGTATTTTATTTCATGTTTTATGTTGAAATTATATTTGTATCTTCTTTTACAAAACTACAAAACTCTTCATTCCATCAAGATAATACATTATTATAATCATGAAAGTTTATTTATATAAAGCACTAGCTCCAATAAACATGGTTCTAGGTCCTTACAAAATATATTAGTAATAAAAATAACTTTGAGACTTATATAATGTCTTTTCACACTTTTATAGACCATAAAATCCACTAAAATTGAATTTTAGTGCTTCAAGAATAAAAAATTAATTTTTGGATATTCATTACATATAGTAAGCTAATAATTATGAATTTATTGATAAAAAACCAAGGTTTAATTTGTTATTATGATATTGAAATGTACAATGTAAGTATATTTCCTTATATTCTTAGTCAAAAAAAAATCCCCCAACGTTAGGAAAAAGGGTCTTGAAATAAAATGTTCACTTATTAACATCATATATTATGATATCAATAAACCTTTTCAAAACTATTTGATTTATGGTTTCAGTTCCTTAACATTTATTTTAACATTCATATTTTTCTGATCAATGAACTATAAAAATATCTATAATTATTTCCACATTACTTCTAAGGGCACATTTTATCCTCCCACCAATGTTCCCCTGCTTAGAAACCTATTTATGTGTTACTCCACTTATCCTCCGTTCTTAACTATTCTATATTATTAAGAGGATATTTTATTAATATATTTATTTGGTGGTTTTTTAAGAGTTGTATTTCTTAATTTTAGACCCTAGATTACAATGATTGAGGATTAATTGTGGGTAAATAATTTTTTTAATGTGGGGAGAATGTAACAACTCGAAATTATAAAATAAGACCATTATATTCAATAGAATAAGTGAAAAATAAAACCAAGCATAAATAACCCAAATAATATATTTATTTGAACTCACTTTCTTCAATATATCAAATTACAAGGAATAATAAGTGTATCTTAAATTACTTACAACAATATTTTTATCTTCAATCACACCCAACACCGAGTTCAGATTTAGTTAGATGCAATGCCAAGCTTAACCGAAATGTAAAATACTATAAAAATATTATAATTTCATATTATATTTGTCACCTATACATTGGAATGGAATGTATTAATAGTAATAACTAAATTATTTAAATAAATTTTATCTATTCATTAGAAATAAAATATGAATCATTTAAATAAAAAAGAAACATTTTCTAGAAATTTTTTTTTTCTTTTCAAAATGATGGTATAGTTACACTTTGGGCATATAAAATAAAATTAATATCTACCAATTTTAATTTTTTTTTGAAAAACTACTTTTTTTGAAATCATAAATCAAAAATTATATAAGGGTGGTTTTTGTTTAATAAAAAGTCTCATTTTTAGATGAATCATGAATAATATTGAATTTTTATTGAAAACTGATTCTTAAATTTATTTATCATGTTAAATTATTTTTCAAACTGATTTGAAGGTAAAATTATTTTAATTTTAGATAAATTAATAAAATTTATTTCATTGGAAACATTTTCACTTTCAATTTTTATATAATAATATTTTAAACTTTTTAACATTTCAACTTTAAAAACATACTTTCTCATTACCTCCATGGGATTAATTGTAAATTAAAATTTTACACATATATGAATTTAATTTGAAAAAATAGATTATATATTTCTAATCATCACTACTAATAATTTCTAATATGATAAAATTAATTTTTGACCACTATTAATGGTAAAAATAGTATAAATTAATTACCACTGTTAAGGGAAGAATAGATTTACTATAAGGTTAAAATAAAAAGATAAGTGTTTTTAATAACCTAATAACATTTCAAGAAAGCATTTGATGTCGATATTTCAAAAATATATATTATATTTTCATCAATTGAACATTTTGGAGGATTTAGGAATGATAAAAATGATGGTATTATTGAATCATTTATAATAACAACAAGTTTTACACTCACCTCACATATAAAAGGACACCCCATCTCATCTGTTCTTGAAACCATTTAACCATTTTGGTTCAGAAAATAAATTCCCAAATAACTAAAAAATTCCATAGTCTCATTATTGAATCCATTGTCTTCGCATAAATTCAACAAAGGCATTTATTGAAATCCGAATGAGGATGCTTGGAGAGATAATGCCCTTCAACAAATTTTTTTATTTTATTTCAGTATAAAACTTATTAAATTTTTATTAAACCATAAGGTATATAATCAAATAAGTATATTCCATATATTTATATGTTTTTATATGAAGTTAATGACCTAAAAACATCCCCAATCCCATCAAACGGGTTACAAAATCATCGTTTATGTGTACGAAGGACTACCATCTCACAAACCGAGGTCATTATTTATTCCATTACCACCTCTCAAGGATGGGTATGATGATTGATCTAATATATATATATATAATATTTATATCATAATTATACCTATGTATCCATTATACAATATATAACTTTTTAATTTTCCATTCTTTATGTGATAAAATAATATCTCTCATATGTACGGTGGACTACTGCCTCATGAAGCGATGTGATTTGTTTTCACGAATGCTTTGAATGAAAAGTGATAAGGATAATTTTAATTATTATATGTGATATAAATGAAAAAATTATGGTATTAATGGATTATTTATCCTTATTTAAGGATAATATATATCATTTCTATTCATATCTTTTCACTCAATGAAAGAAGATAACGTCGTTCATGTACGTGTGGAATATAACCGTCACAAAACAATGTGACTCTATTTTCATCACTACATCACATGGATAGTATATATAAGTATATTTAAATAAATAATATTATTTTATGATCATTATATAATTGTAATATATTACTAACCCACATTCCATAATGATCATTGAAAATTGGAAACATTACTCATTATTATGTATGACCTTCCATCTACATGATTATAACATATTTCATTTCTCATTACCATTTTTCGGGATTGATTTTAAATAAATAATTGATTTATAAATATTATAATTATTTCATGATTATTATTTTGGATATTATGGAACTATATAATATTGCCAATAATAATAACATTCATGAGATATCATGAATGATAAAACAGGATAATTAAAACCCCAAACAATTAAAATAATGAATGATTATTAATGTAAGGATAATTAGATGTAATAAAAGGATCAAATTTGATATTACAGGACTAAAGTTTTTCTTTTATAAGTTAAAAACATGTTTAAAACAACTATACTTGAGTTTAATGAATGTTTAACAAAAATGAAGCATGAGGTAAGTGACTTCATCTCGATTTCCCTTCAATGAGGCGTATTGTAATGTTATAAAAGTTTGTTATTTCATAAGGTGTATATAATTATCCTTAGACACTTTATATCATGATTCATTATTTATTCATCATATTCTAGGTTTCAATTTTAATTATTTCATTTAGGGGTATTTTACTTTAAAAATACCAAGTGCCTAAAAATTTCAAAACTCAATTTCTTTTCATTGGATTATATTACATTTCATTATCGTTAATATTATAAGATTATTTTTATGTTAATTTTTATTAAAATTAATCTTATTTCAATATATTTTATGATTACTTACATTTGATATAAATAATTGATTTATTTATTTATTCTCGTTTGAACGATATTATCAGCGTAAAAGTTTATTTCAAAATCTCATTCTCATCAAGATTGTTTAATCTTGGCTCTCAATTGAATGAAATTATTTTATATTCATCTAATAAAACCATTTTTTTAATTATAATCTTTTTATTTATGGTATTTTCAAGTAGTATTTCTTTTTTCCCACTCTTTGGCACTTAAAATAACTAATAAAATATTTTTTTTCAAGAACGTAAGACTTCATTTTTCTCTTCTGTCTAAAATATGACTTCTTCAAAAACCATATTTTATAAAAAAGTTCCGAAAATATATTTTTAACATTTTAAAAATGAATTATTATATTCAATTTTTACCAATTTTTTTCTTTTTACCATTTTTAACGGAATATTCTTATTGTTTTCCAAACAAGGAACTTTTCTAACCGCTTTATAGTTAAACTGGTATATTATTTATAACAATTTTCATATGTATATAATTATCGAGCAATACTACCATTATTTATTTGAACATTACATTTAATGTTTACATGTTTATTTTTATAGAAATATTTTCTATTAATATTCCAGAAATTATTTTTTAAAAGTGATTTTCTAAGAAAAGGATTTTCAAAATGATTTATTTTTAAAATGTTATTTTAAAAAATGGAAATAATATTTACCTAATGTTTTATAAATTTATTTTGATGATATTTATATTCATAATTGAAAATTCCTTTAATCATACACATATTTATATTTTTTTATTGATAACATCCCTATTCTTTATAAGGATGGTTTATGATCATTTTGACCAAGAAAATTATTGACATTCACTTTCTTGATCAATTTTTTGAGTGATTATCATACCATTGAAATATTTACTTCCTTATGATCATGGGATATTAAATTTCCTCAAAATATCTATATTATTAATCAGAAATATAATTATTTTTTAAACTGTTTATAATTTCTAAATACAATGTTTTTGGAATGATAGGGGAAGTATTGACATGACTGTATTATTAACTTAATGTAGATATTTTCAAATAAAGAACATTATCAAAAAAATTATATCAATTCTTTCATAATGTAGGAATTATTTGGACATATCGACATAGGTGGGGCCAAATTAAGGATATCCCCTCGATGCATCAATACTCTCATGAGGTGAATCTATGAGCTAGCTTCAAATCAGTTGAAAAAACCCAATGAGTTGTACCCATTACTGTTAAATTATCTTAAAAATAGTGTTAGAAGTAGAGGTATCGTGTCTTGGAGACAAGATGTCCAAAAATTAATCATTTCCTCCATTCAGGTTTTAGTTATTATTATCCATAATATTTTCACAATGATATCATCTCAAGATACATTTTATTATCAATTTTTGATTAAATGGATTGTGTGTATAGTAATTTTCTTGAATATACTATTTATATCTTAAAAAGTTAGGATAGTCTTGCTATTGATTCAATGGAATAATTTTTCAGTTATTTACCATTCTATATTAATTATTATCAATGATATTTTCACACTGATATCATCTCTCAATGGACTTCCTTCTTTGTTTATTAATCACATGGAATGTGTGTTTAGTTATTCACATTTACATATTGATTATTAGTATTGATTGATATTTTATTGTAATTTATATTTTTATACATAAATATAATAAAATACCCACGTATGTATCTAGTTTATCGAGACAACAAAACTACATCATCTTGTAGGATGAAATTCATTTTATCTTATGCCAATATAATAAAGCATAAATCTATTCTAGGCTATTGAGTTTGGGTTTTCTACATTATCTATGAACAGTTTTCATTTAAATAATTTTCACTTAAATTAAATTTAAATAATCAAATTATTTATTATCTAGTAAAGTTTTATATTGAAACATTTTTTATTTTCTACAATATTTGATTCACACATTACACATTATGAAATTTTAAGGGAAATTAATCTTTTTTTTTATTTTTTGGTTTATATTCATTATATACTTTTCCATATAATTCATATTATATATAATTTCATGGATTTATCGTTTATAATTTCTTATATATCTATGTATTTTCCATGAGTATTTACATTGTGTTTTATTACATATGATGTTATAAATGCAATTAATTTCTCTCTGTCACCAAATTTCCCACTTGATCAGTTTTTATCAATTAATTTTCCAATTTACATTATTTAGATTATTTGGGAATATTTACTATGTAATTATACATAAATATTATTTATTTCATTTATATTTACATTGTAAATTATTTATTCATGATTTCACTATTCAGAAAAACATCAAAATGTAGAATAAATTAATTCCAATTTTTCATACAATTAATTATATCCCTCTAATGTATTTTTCGACAGTGTTAATAATATTTTACATTGTTACATTTTAATATTTATCATTTCACATTTCCTTACTTTTTTGTGTATTTTTACTCATGGTGTCTTGAATGTTAACATTTTAAATGTTTTTTATACTTTTAAAAACATAATGTAACCATTTTTAAAGTTCTATTATAGTTTTAAAGATTATGTGGCACAAGTATGTTTAAATCTATTTTATGTTATAGATTATCTTGAAATTTTATATCTTATTAGTGCATTGGTTAAAGCATATATATCATGAGATTATTATATATGTGACATGGTCACTGTGTGTAGTCGACTATATTATGATGTATTTTTAAATATTTATTATTCTTTTTGATGAGACTCTATTTGAGATATTTTACTTATGCTTATAATTTCCTATGGTTATTTATATTCTATATTCCTAGGCCTCAAAATATTCTTATATAAATCCACATTATTATATTATGTTTATGTTTCCATGTTTCATGATTTGTATATTATTATTTCTACACTCTTATGAATTTTATTATGCTCTTCTTTCTATTTATATATCCTTATAAAATTACTATTATTTCAGGTTTTACCTTAGGTTCAATCATGTATCACCTATTTAAATTCTATATGTTTTACTTTTAAAATATTTTATGATAACTATTTTCTTTATCACCCAAGGATTTCTTCTGTTATTATATAATTTGAAAGGTTTAATATAAAAATAATTTTATAGAAGAAATTAATATTTTCCTATGAAAAAATAAAATATGTAACTAATTCCAAAAAATAATAAACCATAAGTACTTATAGTTTTTCCAATCATGATTTATAATGCATGATCATGGAAATCATGGAGTCTTTTAAAATAAAAATTAATTAAAAGTTATACATTATTAATATATTAGGAACCAAATTTTCAAGAGGATAAATATATTTTATTGTAATGGTTTAATAATAAATTATATATTTTTTCCAACACATTTAGATGTTTTTTATGGGTTTACTCAATTGGTATTATAGTGAAGATTTTTTATTTTTAGATATTATGGTGAATGAAATAAGGGAATTAATCATAAATAATCCACGGTATAATTGAATAGACAATATTTTAGGAAACCTCTAGAAATTTCATCTATATTTATATGATAGTTTAATTTTATATTATTATTATTCAGACTATCCATTATGGTTTTATATTTATTGTTGGAATTATAGGGACAGTGGATGGTGAGTGATTTGGATAATGTAATAATTTTATGAATGCACAACAAAATCAGAATAGAATAATGATATAAAATATTATAGGTGTGACTACCTATCTATCATAGTAAATGATAAATAACCCGAAACATTAGTAATCCCAAATTTAACAATGATGATAAATTTGAATTTAATGTATGTTTAAGTGATAAAATATATAGAGGAAATAAGATCAAATCACATATATGCTTAAATTGAGGGAACTTTTTTAGATAAAATTTGTTATAATCCACCCCTAATAATTAAATGTTTCAACTATAAGGAATTTTATGAGTATAAAAACAAATACTACAAACCAAGGATTAATAATGAAAATTGAATATAATAATATCACAATCCATGGGAATAAGTAAAGGTTTATATAATCATTTACAATGAAGTTGATCAGGAAAATGATTTGGTGAAATGTAAAATTGTTATTCATTAAATAATCACGAAAATTTTATTTTACTCTATTTTTTCATATTCATTAATATCAAGAAAATATTTTATATCTATTGTTTGAAAATACCTATTGGTGTATGATTACATCCCAAGTATATAATTTTCTCTAATTAATTTTTTAAAGATGATAACTCTAGAATATCTAATTATTATTACTTTAATATAACTTAATATGGTTTTTGAAAATTATTAACTCTCATTACATAGATTGATTAATTTTTTTGGATAGTGAAATCCCATTTCATATATAAAATAATATTGTGATGCCTTATCAATACAAGATGTATTATAAACTTATTATAGAAACAACATCCCAAATATATTCCTTAATACCCTATAATGTGTCATAATTATAATATATTTTTGATACTAATAAAACTATAAACATATTTATATTTTGAGTAAAGTGAAGAGTTTATTAATCATACCCCAAATATTGATACTGAGTTCTTAAAACAACTTGTATCTAAAGTGATGTCTATTTTAGTAGCACTATCAACTATTTTAGTATTCATTTTATTACCACTTTATATCCCAAAACTAAATTTCTTTCTTTTCTTTCCATTATATTAAACTCATCTATGAAATAAATCATACAAAAAAATGAATATAAAATGAAAAATGATATATTTCATTAAGATGATATTTTACAACATAAAATTATATAAAAATTATTATCATAAGAAACATATATGAAACCAAATTAGGAAACCAATAAATATATAATAAATAAACAAAGATAATAAAACAACTAAAATTATTATTCATAGTATGTCATTAATATCATAATGTAGAGTGTATGTGTAGAAATCACACAAAATATTATAAATATGGAATAAATTTTTAGAAATAAATAATAGAACAATATAAATGTGTTTATATAAGTATGTAAGATTATATATATGAATATGATAGGGTAAAAGTAAAATTATATAACTATTAGGGTTATTCACTATATAAACTTCGATGTAGTCATTAAATGATCATTGAAATAAATGATAATACACCTATTATATGGCCAATTAGGTATATTTAATATAAAATATTAGATACTCATTATATATAAAAAATGTATTTTTTCTTTATGATATAAAATATTTTTTTCTATAAAAGATAATAAATGTTTATATTCTTGATTTCATAGTTGTATATAACTATTATTTTTTTAATTATTTGATAATTATATTCATTTATCATAATTTATATCTATCATTGTGATTATCCTTGAAAATATTTGGGCATGGTAAAAAATATAAATATTGTTTTTCATTTTAAATGAAACATATATTTTCATAAAAATTTTATTTTTTTTGAATTATGAGTTTTTATTTAAAATTTAATTTTTTAATAAATATAGATTTATTACTAAAATTCAAGTCTCAGTGTAAATATTTGATGGAATTAATTTTATTAAAAAAAATATAAATAATACATGAGTGATAATAAATAGTAAATGTAGGGTAGAATACACATTTTTATTTGAAAACCGTGGAAAAAGTTTTTAAAATGATATTTTTATTTTTATTTTTATTTATTTAGGATATAAACATTTAACTTTTCTAATTAATTTAAGAGTTCAATATTTTATCTCTTTAGTTATACATTTTATTTTGAATTCCTTTTAAAAAAAGAGTTTTTTTAAAATTTATTCTAACAACTATTATTACATATATCAAGAATAGTATATAAAAATTTAGAAGAATATGTAATATTTTATAAGGATTGAGATATAAAAAATATTTATAAATATTATTTAGTTGATAAATATTATTATATATATAAGTATAATTATCCAGACGCTCATGAAATATTGATGTAGTGCTTATAGAACATCAGAAATGAAAAAAATGATGGATCATGTTTTATGTTATAATAAATATAATGTAATTTATTTTCATATATTTATTGACATATATGATTTTTTCATAATATATTACTTTTATTTTAATTCATTAATTTTAAAAATTACATAATAAGAAATGTTTCTAAATGTTTTTGTAATGTCGATCAATTTTTTGTTTAATATAAAATTACTTCAATATTCTTTCTTAGTTTTGGTGAAAGAAGATGAGTATGGAAAAGGATACAGTTTGGTTGGTATTAGGAGATAATATTTGTGACTATTCAAAAATGTGAATATTAGTAATTAAATTACGAAAATGACTTAATATTTTGAACTTCAATGTCAATATTTACACTGAAAAATAGTAAGTAAGATATAAGTTTAAAAATGAATCATATGTTAATAAAACATAAAATATTATCATGATACATATTTTGATGAGTTATTATAGTCTCACATTCATTTTTTCCATTTATGGGACATTTTATATTGAAAATTTTATTCCTCAACAATTATGTAATGAAAATTTCCACTCAATCGTTTCAATGAACGGACTCCTACTATGAGCATTATATAAAACACCTAAAGATTAGTTTTATATAAAAAATATACTCAAATTACATATCCTATAAGAAATTATAATATTTTGGATCCTTTTGTTTAAATGATTCCATAATCCTTCATTACTAATGTGATTGATAAGAGACCAAGTGATTTGACAAGAATGCAACAAATTATTCTATATCCTTCTCTTGTTTATATGTTATATTAATCCAAAATATATATTATTTTTCACTCTAATAGATTACAATTATCATAAATATAATTATATGACAAATATATTTCAATAATTTAACTACAAATTCACACTTAGTCATTCATTATACTTTGTTTATATTTATATTGGTTTAAATAGATAAAAGGGAGGTACTATAATATTTTCATTAGAATAATCATAGAAAAAAAAAATTCTTATGATTTGGTAATAATTATGGAATTATGTAATATTAATGGTTTTATAATTCTAAATTTAAAATTTACTTCATTATTAAATTAATACCTTATGGTTTAACAGAAAACTTACAAGTGAAAATCATTTATTTTTTTCTTACAAATAATAAATGTAACATACAAATAATTAAAATGAAACATTTTAATTTTTTAAAACATTAATATTATAGTATGTTTTCTATTTTAGAGGTGATGGACTTATTAACGAGGGATAATGATTGATATCATTGGACAAAAAGAAGCATGAATGGATTGGAACTACTAATATATAATAATCAATATAAACTATGAGTGACTAATAAATTTGTAATAAATTAATTTAATTGTCTAAAATTAAGGGCAAAAAAGAAAATGTGTTTCTTATAAAGTTTACTAATAAGTGTTAATTGGTTATATATATATTTGAAATGTGTTTAAGAAAGTTTACTGTTAAGGTAATGAGTTTTTTCTCACCATCTATTCATTTTTGGAATTATCTATTTATAATCATACATTGAATAATTATTTTGAAAAATTAATTTAAATCACCATAAAAATTCTACTATGTTAATTTTGTATATAATTTTTTTTTCTATTATCATATAACTGATTTGCACATTACCAATTTTCATGCTTGTGAGGAGAACTTTATCTATTTTAATTGGATCCTTCCATATAATATTAATGTTTTTATGTTATATTAGATTTAATTAATGTATTATATATATTTTTATCTATTAAAATGGAAGTTTAATGACTTTTTATATTGATTTTTATTTTTTTATGAAGTTAAATATGGAATATTTTTCTATCTTACTAAACAATTCTCAATTTGTACATTTATTCTATTTTCATTCTATATACTATTTCTATGTTTTATTCTAACATGTTATTTAAAAAAATTTTATTTACATTCCCATTAATTTGGACTATATTTATCAATATATTTACTCTTCATAAAATCATAAATCTAAAAAATATACTTACTCTTAATTTTTATATAGATTTTTATCTTATTCTAATGACTTGTCTATCTACATTAAAAAAGTTTTGTGTTAAACTATTTATTTAAAAATTATATAATATTTACAGTGTTTATATGTAGATTTACATTAATGGAATCATCATATTTCACTTTTTTATTAACTATTTTGTTGGGATTATGAATCATTCTTTAGTTATATGATTCAGTTTATGAGAAGGAGAAACATGGAAGACTTCCTATGTATTATTAAGGAAGAAGTAATATCAATTTTAGCATACAATTAAGTTTATATGAAGATAGTTTTATTACAATGGAGTCTATAAAAAGGTCTGATTTCCCTATAATTTCTTCTATAATGGAATTAGTCTACCAGATTACATGGTTGAGGTGGTGTTGGAAAAAATAGAATGAAGGTTTTACTATAAATTTTGGATGCTAGTGCAACATTTTCATTTTGATGAGTACCTATATAAAAAATAGGTGGGACTAGTTGTTACATATATATTATTGAATTACTAAATATTTGATATTATTTTATTTACCATCTCCTCAACTAGTATAATCTTAATTCCCTATACTTCTGAATAATAAAATTTTTGGATGTGTTCTCATATATACATAGCAGAAAACTCAAAATGAAGTAATCTTTTTTGGTCTATATTTATATTTTCAAATATTTTATTCTTTTAATGCTTCTGTATGAGTTTTTTTGAATGAGTTTGTGAGTGATGTGTCTTAGATTTTATGATTTGGGTGTAGTAGAGGTTATAAAATCAATTACCCTAAGGTGTGGGAAGTTCTTGAGGATACTTATCTTCTTCACTGAACATCTGATGTGAAATAACACATTTTTTTCAGTTATTATATATGTTATACACATGGTTTATAATTCCAAAAACATGTTATCATATATCAATAATCCACACTAAGTTGATCATGTAATAATAAAATGTATTTCACATTGTTTTATAAATTTCTTTGGTGAAAATTTTTCTCAGTAGTTATGATACCGAAAGACTGAAAAGATAAAATTCATAAGTTCAATGGAAGAAATTATATTTTTTGTTAGTTATATATGGAGTATTATCTCATCCAAAATTAATTGGAAATTACATTGGGTGGTGTCAAACTGGTCAATAGAGATTAAAATTAATTGGAAAAGCTAGATATAAAACAATTAGATATAATATGATGTCATTAGCATGAAATGTGGCATTCAACAACAAGGAGATGATGTCTAAATGTAAGATTATGTAGGAATTGATTGATATTTTTGGGAAAACAAAGAAACTAAACAATGTTTTTATAATTTGATGTTTATTTAGTTTGAGTGTAACATCTCAAAAATATACAAGGTATGTTATTTAATTTAATATTCTGTTAATATAATGCTATAAATGAAAAATATAACAAAACATAATACATAGTATTATATTATCATTATTAATAAATAGTGAGACAAATAAATAATATAGAAAAAAAATCAACTGATTAATATTTCTTAGTTTTAACGGATAAATAATTAATATTATTTAATATTTGAAAGGATTATTCATACTAAAATTAACTAGTTGAAGTAATATTTAATTAAATCAACCACCCTTAATTGATTATTGTGATAATATATGACCTTAAAATATATGAACTAATTTATTATCCGTCATTAAATTTTTAATGGGTATGGAATAATATCAAATTAACTTAATTTTGAAAAGGATATTTTTTTTATTAAAATATATTTTTCTACATACTTGGTATTTTCTTTTAAAAAATATAAAATGATAAATTTTATAATTGGAATTATATAAATAAAATATCATCATTGAATTTAGGATTTGAAAATTATCAGATTATTTAATCATTAATTTTTCTAAAAAAATTGTTTTTTAGTGAATAATAAAAAATATATTTTTTAATAAAACCATAACATTATCAACTCAATCAAAAAGTGTGTATAACATAAAAACACACAAAATATTTTTTGTGATTTTTTTTATATGATAAAAAATAAATATATTTAAATACCATTATGATTTTTAAAACCTATGTTTATCACTTTATGAAATTTAGTATTATCTTCCAATAAAAAATTGCTTTCATTATTTTTTTAATTAAAAATTAACAAAAAAAAAATTTAGTCATGGGTTTTATTCAAAGAAACATAACATTAGTTTTTTAAAATATTATATTATAAATCATGAAACTAAAATACACTAATAATTCTATTATACACATGAATTATAATATTTATAATTCACTTAAAAATGATTTTTACGCATTATGCGGTCTAAAGTTAAAATTTTTTTCTCATAAAAAAATAAATTTGAGTTGGATAAAATTGATTTCATATTCAGAATTAGTATGTAAAAATTATTTTATAATATCCATTTTATTTTAAGGAATAAAAATGAATTACATTGGTAAAAACTAGTTACTCGAGAAAAAGACTACAGGTTAAAGTGTTTTAACCAAAGGGGTATAAGATCTAACAATTTAAAAGCATGTTTTGAATTGATTGGTTGAGATGAGGATCAAGGAAACAATATATGAACTCCATTATTTTATATTATTCTATTCTTCTTCACTTATAAACCATATTCCCTCCTTATATTAAGATGAAATATTTACATGATTTCCATTATAATTTTTTATAAAAGGGTCCTCTTAGAACTCCTTCAATTCAACATAAAATTTTAGTTTACTGATGAATATATACCCTCTTTCAATCCACTATAATTATTTTTACTTCCTTATGCTTCTACACACAATTTAATTTTTAAAGTCCTCTCTTTCTAAATAATCCTCTATGGTATGGACAACGTCATCAATGTAAGAGCTAAATTTTACCCGGTGCTATTTCTGTTTTATCATTATTATTAAAATATTATTCTCTAAATATAATATAATGAATTTTATTTATATATAATAATTTATTTTTTATATTTTTTTAATAACCATTAACAAGTATGCATATTTTCCATCAAGAAAACGGAAAATAACATTTGTGTGTTTCTATGGACTAGACGCTCTATGAAGTTAAACATTTCATTTTTCACACGGTTTACTTATTATTTACTAAAATAAATTTAATAATTATTTATAAGTCCTATGTTTTCTATATAATCAGTATTATTCTATAATTATTATATTATTCAAAAAAATAAACATCTTTCAAAACATTACACATCCATTAAATATGGTTTAATCTTGTTTTGGCCGGTCTAACCATAAAATTAATCAATGACATAAATTAATATAATAGATGACTATGATAAGTTATTTAATAATAATATATTATGTAATATATAAATAATGATTTTATTTTGGGTTTATAATGAAAAAATTGATATTAAACTCGTTAACTAAGATACAAATGCCCGTTCGTTGACAATCACGAAAACATACTCATCATCAATTTCATCTTTAAGGATCAAAACCAAAACCCCCATAGAATGAAATTATAAAATTATAAGTAATGATAAAGAATAAAATAACATGTATTATCTAGGATTGATTAACTTCGGGAGAAGAATAATAAATAACATCTTTATTACAAAACATTTTCAAACCATCAATATTACTAACACCCATAATTGAAAATAGATAGCGAATAACTAATATACAAATAGAAAATAATTATAAAAGTCTTCTATAAATGTATATTGATATTAATAAGTTTATAAAATTTGGTATTCTAATAGTTAATTTTTTATATAGGTGATTCATTAGCTTTAGTTAAAGTCCAAAATGAAGTTAAAGGGTTCCTTTTCATAAATTTAATTTATTGAGATATTTTTCATATCAAGAAGCACGATAGTTGTGATATTGAGTGATTAATTTCTACTTAATTTATTTTACAATATTAATATAATTCATAGGTATTGAAGAGCCATATGATTTTATTTTTTGAAATATATCTTGATTTAATGGATACAATGTTTATAAGGGTTATCTTTTTATATTTTCAATTCCATGATTGATGCTTGATATTTAAATCCATAATTATTAATGGTCTTTTCAAAACCATATTTACTTTATATATAATGAATTTCATTAATTTAATGATATTTAAATTTAAATTTTATAGAATCCCTCATATGTTCTTATTATTCTTATGTCACCAACCGCATAGGTATTTCTTCTTTAAAAATAAATTTCAATTCAGGATTGCTTTTTAAATAAAAAAAATTAGGAAATTTAAATTTTCATTATTTATTTAAACCCCCATAATTTTTTTACATTGGTAGTTTTTTAGGGATTATTAATTATAATTTTTAGTAGATTAATGATTTATCACTACCGTTATATTTCCTAATTATAGAGTTCTTATAAACACAATTCTTCTTCCAACATCAATCATCTGTGAACACACTATTTTTCCTTTGATTGTTAGCTATTTAACTATATTGAAAATTTATATTATATTCTAGAAACTATTTAGTCCACCTTATAACCATTTATCTATACGTTTTTATACTGAGGGATGATTACATATAGTTCTATTCCATTTATTGATTAGGGAAAAAATAACAATTTATATAATTGTTATTTCAGTATGGATTTTTGTTAATTATTAAAGAATTTTTGTTATGTATTTCATAGATTCTTTATTCTATAATATTATAATTTTGATATAGTTATGTAGTGATGGGTGGGGAAAAAAATTCCCCTCGATGAATATATTGGCCTCATGAGAAAAAATAACTATTATATTTTTTGTATTCTTTCCCCAAAGAAAATATTTCTTAAACACAAGGCGTTGATGGTATGATCAGGATGTCTACGTTAATGAAGTATTTATTTATAGAATATAATTATTTAATCAAAATTACGTAATATATCTATAAGGAACAAATTTTTTTCTATATGTTATATTTTTATATCCATTATTATCCATCAGTATATAATGTGTTTTGTTTCATTCTATTATGAAATTATTTTCCAATATATATTCAGAACATATTTTCATACTCATATAACACTCGATT
This sequence comes from Viscum album, assembly GCA_963277665.1. Taxonomy (NCBI): domain Eukaryota; kingdom Viridiplantae; phylum Streptophyta; class Magnoliopsida; order Santalales; family Viscaceae; genus Viscum; species Viscum album. Next base: position 942,922,591 of record OY728138.1, read on the forward strand.
ATGATCATTGATTATTATCACTTACATATAACTGTATTGAGGGTTTATGTTCACCCTTCTTATGTTTCAATTTTCTCGAGGTATGAATAAAAGTATTACACGTGATAAGTCTAGAAGAATAGTATGTGTGGAGAATTTATGGGAGATGTTCAATAATTAATATAGATAATGATATTTCTCTATAGTGTGATAAATATCCATTAGTATAGAAATATATGAGATTTATTATTTAACTTTTTCCCTTAATTATATATATATATACCAAAAATGTCATGGGAATGTATATAATTCAACATTTTATATAAGTAATGTATTTATGGGGTAGTTATGTTTGAGCTATAACAATTATAATAAGATTAGGTTATAGGTAATTTTATAGGTTGGAATATTAGTTAGGGATGATTTAATAGTTGTAAGTAATGGGTGATCATAATTTTAAAGTTATAGATAACAATTTAATAATATATTGGTAAAAGTTACTATTTTAGGGATTAATAATAGATAAATTTAGTGAAAAACCTAGAGAAAATTCTAAGGGATAAGTATATGTGTGTGATAAAATCTCATTGTGTTTTTAAAGTATAAATTGAATGTTTATATTATTAATTAAATCCAAATTTTGATATTGGAATTTTTATATTTATATAGAATAGATTCACCTAAGGGTTTGAGACTAAAAATTTATGGTTAAGTATCACCTCAATCTTTACTCTGGTGCACGATGAGTGGGTCCAAGGCTGCACACCTTTTTAGACTCTCCATGGGAACATGATTTGGTTAATAACATTCAATTTTTAATAAATTATAAGGGATTTATTTTGTTAATTAATTATGTTAAGGAATATGGGAGAATGTAACCTAAAGAAAACTTCATTAAATGAAGATATTGTTTTTTGGAGCATAGAACTAATGTAAACATTTCAAAGAGTTAGACATTTTGAGGCTAAAATTTTAAAGTAATTATCATTAAATAATACTCTTAGGGTATTAATTTTTCATCACTCAAGATTAAATCCTTTTAGATATAGTGATGTGTGGCTTGTTCTCGAATGAAGTTAAAAATTAATTTCATGTACAATACGGATATTATCCAAAAAAGAAACCATATAGAAAAATAGATAGAGAGAAACCTTATGATTCTATCTAATCATCTATGCCAATTTATGATTAAAAAATGAACATATTTGAGCTTTTAAAAACACCATAGAATAGTAGGATACAATATCATTAATGTTTAGGTTATGATGACGATGAAATAAAGAAAAATAAATTCCATACCTATAAAAAAGTTTGTAAGAATCAACAAGGGAAACATATGTTAGAATTTTTGGGATTGTTTATGTTTGAATTTTTTTTGACAAGTGAAACAAATTACAGAGTAAAATATAAAACCAATGTGGACACAAATAACAAAAATAAAGTTTGTTCATATAAAGACCCATATTTTCCTTTTAATATTTTTTAATAATATGGAATTTTTAGGAGTATGTGAAAATTGATGGCGCATGATTCCGAGGCCCGGTGTGCCCGAAAGGGATTTTTGAACTTTTTTGGTGCATTCAGAAAACACATGAGTGTCATTTTCAAACTCTTGAACCGTTGTTCGGATTAAAAATTTTAAGGAACCGTTGAATCTTTAGCGCCGAGATTCGCTTAAGGGAGGTTTTACATTGACTGCGGTAGGCCTGGAGAAAATGTTATGTTTTGCGAATTTTTAATATGAAATGAAATAAAATAGTTTTGGTTATTTAATTTCATAAACCCCCAATGGACTAATTAAAGGGAGAGGCGGGCGGTTTGTCAAGCCATTAAATGGCTTGACCTGCCAACCTTAAGTAACAATGATGCTGGGGAAATTAGGATGCTTCATAATTTATGATCCCCATTAACTCCCCACATCATTAATTACTCTCCCCCTCTCCTATAAATATAGATCATTGGAGAGTGGTATCAGACAAGCTTTACCAAGAAAAAATGTTTTATAGGGGTGAGATAATGTTGATCCCTTAATGGATGAAGCCGACCCCTGTAGGAGGTGACGTGTGACACCAAGACCCCAAACCGGAGTTTGATGTTCACCAACAACGAGAAAAGCTTGTTGTAGGGATGGTGAACAATGAGACTCCCACAACCACAAGAACTATTTATTGTTACAAGGTAGTGGTTATTTTCGTTTGTGTGTTTTTTGATTCACACTTCCCTGTTCTTGAAATTATATGAAGAACTTGAGTCAACCTACAAACTAGTTTATTCATGATTCATTTGTATTTGCAGGAGGTTATTGCAGGGAATATTGTGGGGTTATTCTTTTTGTATAATACAATTGATATTAACCCATTAACCACCCTCATGTTTATGAGCTAACACAGAGGGTGTAGTCCTAATGAACTTGGACCGAACCCTTTACTATCTACCTATCCTTGCACTACCTAGGAAGACCATGAGCACGTCGGCGCATGTCGCAAGAGGAAGGTTGCGGTTCGTCAGCCATAGAGAATATAGGAGGCGGCCAAAATGACGCTTGGCCGTGAGAAGAAAGTTGGTGCGACCATCGCGCCTTCAGAAAATGGAATCCATGACCAAGGCCGCAGTGGAGGCCGAACCCACCTCCGGCAGGTTCCGCGGTGATAGAGCGGCGCCCATGTGACGCCGCCGCATTGCCCATCGAACGAACTTCGGGCCATTTTGGAATTCGAGAGATCGGGTGGTTACAACCCCCCACTTCAGACAAAACCAGGCCGTCACCCTCGAGCCCGGCCACCGACCTTGAAGTGGGCTACCGCCCTCGGAGCAGACCACCACCCTTGGAGGCAGACCACCGTCCTCGTAGTCGGGTCACCGTCCCCGGAGCGGGCCACTACCCTTTAGCCGGTATGTTGCCCTCGGAGCCAGGACACCTCCCTATGAGTGGTTCGACACCCTCGGACTGGGCCGCCCCCTAGTGGGCCACCACCCCCGTGCCCCCCATACCGGGCCGCCACACCAATGAGCCTTCTCCCTAGTAGCCCCCCCAGTGGGCCTATTCCCCCTATGGACTGGGCCACCCTTGTTGAACACCCCTCATATAGGCCAGATCGGACATCGGCCCAGCCCAGATCGGGTCTGGCTGGGTTGCTCCGACCAGGTCGGATCAGGCCCAAGCCCAGAAAGACTAGAAGGGGTATATCTTGGGTACCAGATGATCGTTTGACATACCGTCTATACAATTGGGACCCTTAGAGCAATAAGGCCCTTTTTATTTACATTATTAGAGCTTCAGATAAACATGGAGTTTGGCCAGGTTGGATCTCACCTGAATCCAACCAGGCCATCATCACTGAAATGCCAATAGGCACAGACCAGGCATCTGATTGACAAACCGTCTGTTTCATTGGAACCCTTATGACATGAAAAATAATCGGGTTACATCTTTGCAATACTTCGTGCTGGTTGAGATACAACTCATGGCTTGGGGAGTGGTTCTCTCAAGCTCACTATATACGGAACCCTGTGATTAGATGAGACATGAATACTATTTACATCTCGACTCAAAGTGACATGACAGCTGCAATACATGATGGGGAGGAGTACCTTAGCAGAACACAATGGGGGTGGGTGGTTTAGTGTGACCTGACGGGCCAAAGTGGGGAGAATCCATATTATACGATTGGGATGAGTACCTTTGTAGACCGCGTTAGGAGGGATGGCTCTATGTGACCAAACAGACCCACAATACTCAATGGGGAGTAGTACTTCAATAGTTCAAGGTTAGTGGTAATTTCCTCCATGTGATGTTGTTGGCCCACTATACTCAATAGAGGAGGAGTTCTCCAGAAGCCGAGGCATTCAACGTTGTGACTAGGGATATTAATTTTTACTACCCCTGGAATAAATCTTGATGTGAGCTATCTTTACTTTGTGCTTCTAATTGAACTAATTCTATGTGGTAATGTACCAGTGTGGTACTTTATCATCAGGGTGTTAACCTGTGGTTTTTTTGTGGAATTCTAGGAGACCTTCAGGGTCTTCGGGTCCCAACATAGTATCGTCATAATTATCCCTATATGGGCATTGCTCTAACCTTATTATATCTGGTGGAGACAATGTGAAACATTAATCGAGGCTGAGATAGCTAGGACTTGACGGTGCTCAGAGGTGGACCATTTGGTGTGATGTGACGTAGAGGAGACAAGCGAACATTGAGTGCAGTGGAGGCGATTTGTACCTACCCTTCTAGTAGGAACCTCAGAAGACGATCCAATAATTGTTTTCCTTTTTTCCTTTTAGTTTTACTATACACTCAGTCGTACTTGTACTTTTACAGTTGGGCTTGTATTACATCACCTTTTACTTTGAGCACTCTTTTATTACAGTAGTTTACTTCACATTTGCTTCTTATTGTGTTATTAGATAGTGTGTTGTATAGGTTTAATGGAAATGCCTTACCGTTTTGGGGAATATTCATTTCGGTGCTAATTTCCAGCCCCAGACCTATGGGAGGTGAGCTTGGGGTAGTCACGGCACATGCCCTAGTGGATGGGTTGTGACAAAGTGGTATTAGAAGAGTTCGGTTCAACCGAAGAACTTGGACTCTGATCTTTTCTATGAGGCAATATTGTAATGTGTTTTGAGTGTGGTTTTCAGTTTAGAGAGTCCAGTGTTGGTGCGGAAGTCGACATATCCATACAACAGGACCTTGAATTTGAATTTCTAACTCATCACATGAAAACATTGATTGTGTGTGTTTTTGAAAAGTCTTTCTTGTGTTTTTTAAAGTCATCTCACCAGGTAAAACTTTTAATCATGGAACACCTGTTTCTTTTCAGGATGACACCACGAAGATAGCCACTCAGGTTTCTAGAGAAAGTACATGATGACAGCCCACATAGAGATGAGGCATCGGTGTTGGGACCTCCCACGGTGTTAGCACATTCAGGTGGTGTACCAGCAACACCAACTCCCATTGGGCAGACATTGCCATCAGCCCCACCAGAAGAGGATGCACAATGACTGAGAGCATTGCACGAGTTCCTGCGATAGAGGCCTATGATGATCCGAGGTGAGATGGACCCGCATGCAACTGAGAAATGGTTGGAGGCTGTGGCTAGTGTTTTTCTCATAGTTGGGACACGAGTTGATTTTATGGTGATCCTAGAAGCTATCCTTTTTCAAGATGTAGTAGGGATATGGTGGACCTTGATGCTCTAGATACACGATGAGGATACCCTCATCTAGGCAAACTACGAGGGCCTTTTCAGGGCAAATTTCATCCTAGAAACCTTACGCTCTATGCGTATATAAGAGCATATGCACTTAGAGTAGGCTAGCATTACCGTGGCCCAGTACTCAGTGAGGTTCACTGATCTCCCCCGCGACTCTGCTGACATGGTACTATACTTTTTCTTCAGGGCCAAGACATTTGAGCAGGGTCTCCGATGGGAGATCAAAGCATCTATGATATCCCTTATCATTCCTATGCAGGATGGGGTGCTTGAGCGAGCACTTTTGGGGAAGATATTTCTAACTGATCATACACTGACAGTGAGAACAACCACCAGATTACAGGTAGACGAGTCATCTACATGAGGCAGTAGGAAGATGACACAAAGTTCCAAGAGGACTAGACCCTATAGTGGATGACCCCAGGACACAGGGTTAGAGTTGCAAGGCTCACAAGACAGTGGGAGAGAGGGGAGGGGCACATAGTGTTACACGTGCGGCGGGCAGGGTCATATGGCTCGTGACTGCCCCACCCATCGTACTGATGACCACCTGACAGTCGAGGGACCGCAAAGGCAGAGGCAGAGGTTCAAGAAAAGAGTTCTGTAGTGTTCCAGATGTGGTAGAGGAGATGGTTTTGTAGCAATTGGTCAGTGAAATTTTGAGATTCAACTGCCACCACCGCCAGCTGGTCCACTTCGACTACAGGGAGTAGAAAAATTTGGATGAGCTCATCTCCAAGAAGATGGGGCCTAGAACTACTGCACTAAAAATATTATTAGGGTTATGATCTATATCAACTTCACCTAAGATATATTACTTATAGACATGTGTCCCATTCACTCTTTTATTTCCACGACCCTTTTTTGGAGCTCAGATATTACGGTTGGTCCGTTGGATCAATCCTTACAGCTAGAGACACCTACAAGAGTAGATATGATGATTAAAAACTGGTTATGGAAGTGTGAAATTACTCTAGGAGGCGAGAGATTCGGGTGGGATCACTTTGTAGCGGCTTCGAGGCCTTAAGACATCATCTTGTTTATGAATTGGTTATCCACATTCCTTGGACAGATTGACTGTATTAGGTGAAAAGTGTGGTGTGTCCACACATACTAAACCTAGTTTTCCTACACCAGTGAGAAGAGAACCTTTGCAGCATAGAATGGACTTAACCAGTGGAGGGTGCAATAGATTACTCATCAGTTGGATAGCATTACCCTCAGAGTTATTGATGTTGAGAGTTCGAGATATCATGTAGTGGTGGACCGGTATGTCGATGTATTTTCGGATGATTTTTCAAGACTACCTCCATGCAGAGTGGTAGACTTTTACATTAACTTGTACCCCAAGAAGGCACCAGTATCAACCCCATCATATCAGATGGCTCCCGTGGAGCTTCGTGAGTTACGAGTACAGTTGGAGGACTTGTATGTAAAGGGGTTCATATGACCTAGTGTTTCTCTAGGGGTAGTCCCGATTTTTTTCGCCTAAAAGGCATATGGGATTTAAGGACTTTGTGTGGACTATCGGCGCCTGAACTAGATGGACGATAAAAAAAAGTATCCACTCCCAAGAATTGATGATATTTTTGATCAACTAAAGGGAGATAGCTGGTTTTCAAAGATAAACCTCTGACCAGGCTATCATCAACTCATGAAACTAGATGAGGATGTGTAGAAGACGACCTTCAGATGTCGGTATGACCATTATGAGTTCTTGGTAATGCCTTTTAACATGAACAATGTCCTATTAGTGTTAATGAGACTCATGAACAAGATCGTTCAGTCATACCTCGATCACTTCGTGGTGGTGTTCATCGATGACATCTTTATTTACTCGGTGACGGAGGAGGAGCATGCCTATCATCTACAAATGTTTCTGGAAACACTCCTAGAGAACCAGCTTTATGGTAAAATATTGAAGTTCTAGTTCTGGATACTGGAGGTCCACTTTCTGGGACACATTATATTATAGGCTGATGTAGCAGTGGATCTAGCGAAGATTGAGGTTGTGCTAGCTTGAGAGCCACCCAGGAGAGTGATGGAGGTGTGGTGTTTCGTATGTTTGATTGGATACTACTGGAGATTTGTGCCTGACCTTTCTAGAGTTGCAACACCCTTTATTTATTTGACAATGAAGGGGAAACCTTTCTTGTGGACAGATAGATAGAAACATAGTGTCCAGGAGCTGAGGCAGATGCTGACATGTGCCCCCATCATGAGGATTCTAGAAGAGGGTGTTGGGAACGTAGTCTACTGTGGCGCATCAGGGACAGGGCTTGGATGTGTCCTGATGAAGGAGTGAGTTGTGATTTCTTATGTTTAACAATAGTTGAGGTAGCATGAGAAGAACTAGGTTAGCCAGGACTTGGAGTTAGTAGTAGTGGTCTTTTCCTTGAAGATGTGGTGACATCACTTAATGAGAGAATGTTTTACTATCTACTATGATAATAAGTGTCTCAGGTATATATTCTATTTTAAGGACCAAAACCTGAGATAGTGGTGATCGCTATAGTTCCTTAAAGAATTAGACTTTGAGATAGTCTATACTCCTAGGAAGGGGAACGTGGTAGTTGATGCACTCAGTTGGAGGTTTGATCTATAGTTACTGAGTGAGGTGACAAAGAAGCATGCCTCATTGAAAATATCCATTGTAGATAGAGATGGATCAGCTTACCTCCAATCTATGATAATCACACTCTCAGTCCTTTAGTGAGTCAGGAATATGCATCTTAGGGACACTGACTATGAGGCTTGATGTGCTTAGATATCCTTGGGGTAGGCACTTGATGGATTTTCTGAAATAGGGGAGTAGTTCATCCCTTTTATAGGATGATCCATGGTACCAGTGGTTCTATGAGGGGAGGTGTTGAGGGGGTTCCATACATCCCCTCTAGCTGTATATCTTGGTGTGGTGAATATTTACGAGGACCTCCGTCATCAGCACTGGTGGCCATGGATGAAGAAGGTAGTGGAAAATTTTGTTTCATGATGCCTCACTTGTTAGCAAGTGAAGGCCAAGTACCTAGTTCCTGCATGATCAACTGAACCACTAGTGGTACTAAAGTGGAAGTGGTATGAGATATACATGGACTTTATGACATGGATTCCATGTACGTCCGGGTTCCAGCTAGCTCAGCTCAATATCTTCCTACCTATCCAAGACTATAGATTATTAGAGGTCTTATGTCGCCTCTACATACAGGAGATATTGAGGCTTCCTGGGGTGCCATCGATGATCATATCTGACCATGAAAAACGTTTTACATCCCGGTTGTGGAAGGGATTGTAGGAGGCATTCGAGACTCTTTTGTGATTGACCACCGCATTTCATCCTGAGATGGATGGTCAGATGGAGCGGACCATTCAAACGCTTGGGGAAATTCTTTGGTCATGCATCCTAGATTTTTTTCATAGTTGGGAGGATCCATTTCCCTTGGTGGAGTTCACTTACAACAATAGTTATCACTCAACCAACGGTATCGCAACAATCGAGGCCCTTTACGGCCTACCCTATTGATCACATCTATGCTAAATAGACCCAGGGGAGTCTTAAATTAAGGGTCTAGAGTTGGTACATGATACCACTGAAAAGGTGAAGATTATCCAAGAGAGGATGAAGACTTCATAAAGAAAACATAAGTCTTATGCTAATAGAAGACAAAGACCTCTGGTGTTCCTAGAGGGGGACCACGTTTTCTTGCAAATCTCTTCTCAATGGGGACTGCAAATATTTGGTTGAGGCAATAAGTGATCACCATGGTTTATCAGTCCATTTCTGATACTTCGGAGGATAGGTGAGATGGCATAATGCTGGGAACTTCCACCACAGTTGGAGAAGGTGCATGAAATCTTCCACGTATCCTAACTGAGGAAATACATGCATGAACCATCTCACATCATCGACCACGAAGAGCTGGGATTATATAATGGCGCAATGTTTACATAGGTTCTAGTAGAGATTGAGGATCAACAGGAGTAGGTCCTTCATGGATGGTTGATACCTATGGTACGCGTTCCCTGGTAGCACGAGAACCTCTAGAAGATCACATGGGAGCGGGAGGCTCAGATTCTTGTTCAGTACCCCCATTTGTTCTCTTAGACTTTGTTGTGGTTTAGGGGATGTAAATACCTATGCTAGAGGCAATGTAAAGACCCGGATTTTCCATGTATTGTTTTTATTTATATGTAAATTTTACGAGTCTGCAAAAATTAACGGCATGTGATTCCAAGGCCCGGTGTGCCCGAAATGAATTTATGAACTTTTTTTCAGGTACATTCAGTAAACCCATGAGCAGAATTTTCTATCTATTGAGCCATTTCTTGGAAGAAAAGTTCAAGGGCATCATTGAATCATCCCTTCAAGGAATCTATTAAGGGAGGATTTACTTTGACCATAGTAGGTTTGGAGAAAATTTTATGTTTGTGACTTTTTAAAATGAAATGAAATAAAATAATTTTTTCCATTTTATTTCATAAACCTCCCAAAGTCCAATTAAAGGGTGGGGTCGAAGGTGTTTACAGCCATTAAATGTCTTGACCTACCAACCTTAAGTAATGAAGACGTTGGGGAAACTAGGAAGCTTCTTAATTTATAAGCCCCATCAACTCCCCACGTCGTTACTTACTCTCCCCCTCTCCAATAACTATAGATCAATGAGGAGGGGTATCAAAATATCTTTCCACGACACGAAGTTCTATTGGAGTGCCATAAAGTCGAACCCTTAGAAGACAGAACTGACCCCAATAGGAGGTGTTGTGCGATACTGAGAACCCGAACCAGATTTTGATGTTCGAGCAACGACGAAGACAGCTTGTTGCGGGGATGGAAAAAAATGAGACTCCCTCAGTCGTGAGTGCTCTCCAATGTTACAAGGTAAGGGGATATTTTCGTTTGAGAGTTTTTAATTCCTTCTTCCTCATTCATGAAATTATATGAAGAACGTGGGTCAACCGACTTATGGGTTGACCCGTGATTTATTCGAATTTGTGGGAGGTTATTGCGGGGATTTTTTTGGGGTTAATCTTGTTGTTTAATTAAATTGTTATTAAACCCTTAACCCTATCATGTTTATGATCTAACGCAGTAGGCACATGCCTAATGAAACCGACCCAAACACTCTTCTATCTTGCTATCCTCGCACCAACTTGGAAGACCATGAGCACATCGATGATTGCGGCAGGAGGAAGGTCGCGGCTCATCAGTCGGGGTGAACATATGAGGCGGCCGACATGAAGGACGACTTCTGGAAGAAAGTCAGTGTGACCGCTATGCTTCCAGTTAATGGAAGCCACAAGCGAAGCCGCGACAGAGACCGAACCCACCTCCGGCGGGTTCCACGATGACCGAGTGATGCCCACGCGGCATCGTCACCTCGCTAACTGAAATTACTTTGGGCTGTTCTGGCATCTGGGAGACCGGGGGGTTACACCCCCACGTCAGACCAAACTGGGCTTCCAAACTTGAGCTGGGCTGAAAACCTTGAGTTGAGCCATCTCCCTTGGTGCGGGTGGCCGCCCTCGGAGTGGGTGTCCTCCCTCGAAGCGGGCCGCCGCCTAAGCTGGCACCACCCCCTGACCGGGCCGCTGCCCCAGTGGGCCACCGCCCCAGCGGGCCACCGCCCCATCATGCCGCCATTTCCGGACTAGGCCATCACCCTAGTAGGCCACCTCCCCATGAGGGTCGGGACACCCTTGGAGGGATCCCCTATTCATCTTGGGCTACCCTTGTGGGCTGACCTTCTTGTGGGCCAGACCGGACATCGGCCCTACCAAGACTAAGTCTGGCCGGGTTGGTCCGACTAGGTAAGACATGACCCGGGCCCAATCGGGCTCAGAAACTATCAAAGTGGATTCTCTTGAGGATCGGATGCTCGTTTGAAGAAATGTCTTTGGTGTTGGGACCCTTGGATCAAGGTGGTCCTTTCACCTTACTCTATTAGAGTTTGGAAGAAACTTGGAGTTCGGTCGGGTTGGATCGCTCCCGAATCCAACTAGGCCCTCAGCACTGAATTGAAAATAATGCAGAGACCATGCATCCAACTGACGCGCCATCTATTGCATTGGAACCCTTAAGATGTGGATGATCGTCAAGCTAATTATTTGTGAGACTTCATGCTGGTTTTGATATGAATGATGGGTTTGGGAGCGGTTCTCCCAAGCGCACTATGTACGGAACCCTACTACTGGCTGAGAGCTGACGGCTACTGACATTTCGACTCGGAGTGACTCAACGACCACGATATTCAATGGGGAGGAGTACCATAGTAGACCACGGGGGGGGGGGGGGGTTTGTGTTACCCGACATACCCATAATATGTGATGGGGAGCAGTACTTCAACAGTACATGGTTAGTGGGAAGCGCATCTTTGTGAAGTGGTAGGCACACTATACTCGATAGAGGAGGAGTTCTCGAGCTTCTGATGCGTTCGACATTGTGACTAGAGATGTTACTTATTACTACCCCTATAATAAATCCTCAAGTGATTTTTCAATAATTTGTGCATGTGATTGAGGTTATGCTATGTGGTACATTATTTGTGTGGTACTTTAACTTCATGGTGTTACCCTTTGGTTTCTCTTTGTGGAATTCTAAGAGACCTTTGGGGTCTCAAGGACCCTACTTCGTATCATTATACTCACCCCTGCATGGGTTTCACCCACACGTTGTTGTTTCTTGTGCAGACGACGTGCAACAATGATAGACGCTGAGGGAGCTAGGATGGGATGGTTCTCGGAGGTGGATAGTTCAGTGTGACATGTTGTATGGGAGACGAGTAGACGTGGAGTGAATTAGAGGAGATATGTACCTACCCTTCTGGAAAGAACCTCAAGGGATGACCCAATAACTGTTTTCCATTTTCCATTCAGTTGTACTATACTTTCAATCACACTTCTACTTTTACAGTTGGTCTTATATTCCGACCCCTTTTACATTCAACACTCTTTTACTATAGTAGTTTACTACATAGATGATTCTTATTCTGTTCTTAGACCATCTGTTTGAACAAGTTTTAAAAAATTTCTTCCCATTTTAGGGAATATACCTTTCGATGCTAGTCTCTAGCCCCTATCCTATGGAAGGCAGGCTTGGGTTAGTCAAGGTACGAGCCCCAGGGGGACATGTCCTGACAATTCAGAAGTACAACAAATTGTTCAATATCATAAATATAATGAACTTTTACACTATCTAATAGATTAGATAATAAAAGGGTTTAAATGGATTATAGAAACAAATATATTCAATGAAAATGGAAAGATAATGAAACCAAAACTATGTATGTCTTTTCAAAGAATGATATGTAATCAAAACACAAATAACCCTCTAACTAATAATGAGTGTTATATTTGTATATTTTTTAAGCCAGTCCTTTATACATAAACTGTTTAATAAGAACAAAAAATCACCACCCTAATGAATATATGTTTTATTATTAAATAAAACTTCTACTGGTATGATTATTGTTTCCCATGTTTATAAATATTCTCAAATATATGTTTTTAGTAGTTTTCTTCTTTAAAAATTCCATTAACATTTATTTAGTAATACATGATGTGATATTTTTCATGGATTAGATCTCTTGAAAAAGGGGAAATGATAATTTCCAAGACAGAAGAATCACATATGAAAATAAACCCATGACCAACATTTGATATAATGTTTATTATAAACTCCATATAAAAATTTACTCCCTTTATATTAGGGTATATGAAGCAAATGTTTAGAGAAAACTGAAAAGTTGTAATATTCCTACCATGAAAGAAAAGATGACCACACAAGTCCAAAAATGATAGAGAGTGTGAAACCTGACTCGAAATAAAATCTTGTAAAATAGACACCCTTAAAAACATAATCGAGTAGTAATTAACAGTGTGAAAATGCAATTTATTTAATGGAGGAGAATGTAACAACCCGATATTGGACTAAGTATTTTTCTTAAATAAATATAATGATCATACATTTTTCTATATGAATAATAATACTAAAATAAATCCATGACGTATTAAATGAATGTGATTAAGAAATTATTTAATAAATATGACCTCTAGATAATAAAAATATTATAATCAATAAGAAATTATTATGTTTATAGGATAATTATTTAATATGATATAATATTAAAAGGATTTTTCTGCCTAAAATATATATTTAAATTATTACAAAATTTATGTAAATTATTTTAAATGATTATTACGATAATATATGATATTAAAATATTTCATCTAACATATTATAATTCTTTAAATTAGATGTTTTTATGTAATAATACCAAGTACATTTAAATTTAAAAAATTATATTTTGCAATAAAAGTAGTTTTTCATTATATTTTTCATTATATTTTAAGAAACTAAATTTATAAATTTCAAATTTCAAATTTGATAAGACTAATGTTTTTTTAGGAATTTACGATGTTAAAATTATATTATAATACATATTTTGAGTTAAACAAAATTATTATTTATAGTGAATACAGAAAAATATATTTTTTAGTAACACTATAACATTTATGACTCTATTTGGAGTATTTAAATCTAAAAAACATATAAAATATTTTTTCATAACCAATGATGTATCTATGGATTAACATAATAAATTTTAATACACCATTATATTTTTATAATGATGATGTTTAATTGTTTATGAACATAAGAAATAATTTCCAAAAAAAGAATCCATTTTTGGTATTTAATTTTAATTAACACATTTTTGGATGGAAATTTTTATAAGAATAAATAAATAGATATATAAATTTAATTTTTTTATAATAATTCTATTTATATCATGAAATTAAAATAATTTGATAAATTTATGTTAAACATTTATTTTATGCTTAAAAAAACTTTTTTTCAATTAAAAATGGGTTTATACACATTACCTGGGCTAATGTACAATTGATTTTTATTAAACATAGAAATTTTATATAATAAAATGGATTTTATATTTTTAATCAATAATTTGAAATTTATTTAACAAGATCCATTTTATTTTTAGGAATACAAAATGGATTACCTAGGTAAAAACTAGTTACAATGGTAGAATCCAAAAGTGAAATTGGTTAAATCAATGGGGTGAAAGGCCTAACATGTCAAAAGAAATTTATAATTTAATTTCTAAGGCGTTTATTGAAAAAAAAATATAATTTACATTTATTTATATCTTTTGATTTATTTTCATGTGAAAAATGTGCTCTAATAATATTATTATGTAATATATACAAGAAAACCATTCTCACAACTTGTAAAAGGGTCCTCTCTCCACCCCTTAAAGAACACAATAAATTTATTTTCATTCAAGAATATGTTATCTATTTTATCCCCATTAATTATATTTCACTTCCTTATGCTTATAGGTAGATGAGTTTCAACAGATTCAACATTTTTAACTAATCCTTTAAGGGATGCTCAATATTCTCATAATAATTAGAATCTTTTTGCTAGAGATTTTATTTTATATATATTAATTTAAAATAATTTTTTATGAGTATAATATTATTAATTATAAATTTATTTTATAATTATTTTTTATATTGTGTGAAAAACCATTAACCCTAGGACCCCTTATCCATTAAGAAAAATGAAAACACCATTTAGGCATTTGTGTGGACTACCGCCTCCATGAAGTAATATTATTCATTTTTCATCCTGTTTATCTATTAATTATTAAAAAAAATTTGAAATTTTTTTAAAAAAATTTAATGATGTATAAATAATATCATTAAAATTTTATAATAATGATATTATTTTAAAGGAAACCACTTTCAAAACCATGATTATCCATTAATTACGCTATGTTCATGTTTGGGTTAGTCAAATCCCATAAATAAAAAAGTGTATAAAATAATATCATATATGATTATAAGAACAATATTAATTATAATATATGTTAAAAATAATAAAATAATATCTTTATTTATGTTCTATAATGGTAACATTATGGTTAACCCCCTTAATTACGGTACTAAAGTACGTTTATTACAAATTAGTGAAATATGCTCATCACTGATTTTATATTTATAGATCATAACCATAATTCCCAAAAAATGAAATTATAATGTGATAAATAATTATATATCATAAATTCCATAATATTATATGATTTGGGAAATATGATATTTTATAGAAGAATGTAGAATAATGCCATAGTTATGAAATGAGTTCAAAATGATAAAAATTAACAACACTCAAAATCATTAATAGATAAAAAAATAACTAATATATATGTATATAATGTTTATAAATTATTTTTATAAGTGATTATAAATATTAATAAAGTTATTAAATAGGTGTTAATGATTTTTATTTTTTATACTAGTGATTCAAGTGCTTTAGTTGATTTAATGAAATAAGGAATTGGGTTCTTTGATTGATTTTTTTCTTGTGATATATCTCATACTGTGAACCATAGTATATTTGATATAGTACGTATAATACCAAAAAAGTTATTTCACTATATTCTTCTAATTTATGGGGTTTTAATAGATATATCATTTTTATTCATTAAATAGATTTTGATTTAAATTATACCACAATTGTAGGTTTTATTTCTCACTATTTTCAATTCAAGGGGATATGTTTGATATTACATACAATATATTTTTTTGTGGTGTATTGAGAACTATATTACCTTTAAGTATAATTAATATCATTAATTTAATGATATTATAATCTTCATTTCATGGTAACCCTATTATAGTTTTTATTGTTATGTTAATATCACAATAAGGGTATCTTATTCAATATCAATATCAAATTGGTATTGTTTTTTAAATATAATAAATATTGAGAATATATATGATATTTAATTCTAAACCCCTCATTATTCTCTTATACATTGGTGATTTTTTTGGTTGTGTGAAATGTTATTTCTTATAAAATAAATGATCCAACTCTGCCTCTCTCTTTCCTAATCATTAATGGTTTGTAAACATAATTTTTTAATAATTTTATCCAATTAAAAATCTATATTTAATTACTCTAATTATAGGGTATTTACATATATGACATATTTTAATGATCGTAGAAAATATTGAATTAACTATATACCCAGTAATCAACACAATGAAAGTTACATATAGAGCTATTCCATTTATTGATATGTTATATTGTGATAATCCATATACATTACATTAAAATATATATTTGTATTGATTATTATGTAATATTGGTTATGTATATTATAGTGTATTAATTTGTATAATGATAAATATAGTCGACTTAATTAGGGAGGGGTGGGGCATACAATATACCCTCAATGCATCAATATTTATTGAAAGACAAACTAGCTTTGTGTTTTTTGTTTGTGCCTCTCAAGAACGAAATATATCTTATACACAAAACTAATAGTAGGATTATGATGTCTAAGATCATGATGTATTAGTTAAGAAAATGTAATTAGATATCTAATAGTATTAAATTCATCACTATGGAACTAGTTTTTTATCCACGTTTTCTCCATATTTTCATTATTGTCTATATATATAATGATTTAAGATTAATTGTATGATGTATTTTTTTAGATTATCTATTCCCATCATATTATTTATACTCAAATTATGATCAATTATTATTTTTGATTATTATATATTTTTTAACCTTATTGAGAATTTGATACCTGCCTTCTAATTTTTATATTTCCTTAGGTCATGAATAAAAATATTAATCACACTATGTAAAGAAGAATAGAATGTGTAGAGAATTTTTTGTAAATGTTAATGAAATATTATGGATTATGAATTTTCTTCATTTTAGTAAAAATTACAATTAGTTGATAATGGAATGGGATATATAAGTTAATTTAATTCAGAATTATCTAAAGATATGTTCCTAAAATGTTGTCGGACTATATGTAATTAAATGTTTTATATAAGTTAATTAATTATTATAAAATTACGTCTATGATTTTATAATTAGGTGATCAAAAGGAATCACAGTTAATGATCACATGAATGACATTAATGTAATCAAAATTTAGGAAGATGTACTAAAAGTTTCCATAACAAATTATTTGTTGGAATTTATTTTGATTTCATTTTTAATGTAATTATTTTATTGAATCATTAATTAAGTTAATAATTCTCTCAGAATAACCGAAATTGTCTTCATAGATGCCAGAAATTTGATCATTACGGATGATAATGAGAGAATGTAAGTCTAATTACATTCTAGTAATGAAATTACTATTGATGAAACTAGTGATCACATTTGGAGAGAAATATTTGGTGACCAAATGATAAATATAGGGATAGGACATGAGAAAAATACACTAGTCTATCTATCACTTTCAAAATTTGTGGGAGGCATGGACATCTCATGAGATATTGTGGAATATTAAAAGAATTAACAATAAGTACAACTTATATATTTTTAATTTCCAATAACATAATTTACTGAGGAAATCATATTTAACCCAACCTTCATATTCCAGTGGATTTATTCATGGTTGACTCTGGGTTATCATTCAATACTATGAGATAAGGTAGTTCCATGTGAAATTTTTTATCTAGATGTTTTGAAAAAGATCACCTCACTGATGATGATTCTGTAGATGTAATCATAAAATGATATGTTGATATATAAATAGGGAATGATAGTATCTTATAGTTTAAATAAGTGAGACACAAGACATATATTTCAAAAAATATCATTCATATGGGGTAAGTAGAAAATGTTGGTTATGGCACTAAACATTTTAAAGGATTCTCGAAGGTGAATCCAGGTTCCATGAATGTGGTGTGATTACTAAAATATGGAACAATTTACATGATAATAAACTGAATTGGAAGAGTTGTGGATAGATTTACTACATTTGAACATGTAGATGTCTGGAATTTCAGGATCGATTAGATTCGTGTGAAGGAAATGAATGTTCTAGAACCCTAAAGTTCAGTCATGTGTGAATGGATATCTTTCTATTCTGATTTCTTCTCTACAGTTCACGAATTCTTCGTTTCTACTGGACCCCATGATGGTTGCTCGTTTTGGGATGAAGTGCCCCTCCATTGATTCCTTTGATAGGTTTGACTTCACTTCATGGAATTTTCTAGATCAGGCAGTTTTTGGCTTTCTAGATTAATAGAATATTGTGATTCATTTTTCAAATGAGGAGGATCTATTCTATTCTTAGAATAATGCTCCACGAGTCATGGGTTATTTTCGGTTATACCTCTTTCGATGGTCCTTCAAATTTCACATGTTACATGACTCTATGGTTATGGTGATTAGGATTTCTCTCCCCAGTCTCCCATTACCATTCCAGAATGCAGGCATTATTTTATTGATTGGTAATATGATTTGAAGATACCTTTGTTCAGATTCCCATACCTACTCGGTTTTCCATCCAATTTCTCCTATAATTTACGTCGAAGTTGATGCATCGAAGATTCCAGTGTAGTTCATTAAGATCGAGGATGAAGGAGAACTTCGTTGGCACCAGAAGGTATGCTACGATTCATGTGTTATGTTATTTGTAGGTTGTAATCACTTGGGTAAAGATGTTATCATATGATGTAGAAGCTCTTCTATTTTTACTTGGAGAGATCCTCCTCATGATCATCAAGATACCAATTTGGTTGTAGTGCACCAGGCTTTGAATATGGATCATCTGGCTACTGAAGCGATTGAAATTTATTTCGTCACATGAGAAGCATGTAAATCAATGATGTTGATGTTGAGACTAGTGGAAGGATTTGGTGAGCAAGTGGAGATGTGTGGGGCTATACCATAGGTGTTGGAGGCTATTAGGAAAAATTTATCTCTAGGTGTGGAGGATCCTCAGAAGCTAGCTACGGTTTCTCAGGGCGACCCTACTGTTTTTGGAATTTTTAGAAGACATTATGTTGATTGGGTTGTTGAATGATCTTCTGAGGCAAAGTGTGCTCTTGGAAGCATGGAGGTTAGAATGACAACAATATTGGTGCAGGAGAATGATGTAGGTCATGAGGAGAGAGATCCACACTTTAATGCTGATATGGTAAGGCAATTAAATTCAAATATATCTAGTGGTTATATAGTGAGTGATGTAGTGGGTTTGTATCTAGCCACTAATGAAGACACCTCATTATAGTTTCAATTCATGGGTCATTTCTTTGTCCAAAAAAATGTGTCCATACTTGGTAGCGAAGTGCGTGTGGGCACAACGTTCTTATTCTGAGAAGGTAAAATCTTGAGGCATGACAAAAAATTCCTAGAACATGTTTGATGTTTTGGGGGAAGAAGGCTGTCAGATCCCTGGGAAAGGATTTGAGATGGAGGATACACATGGAGAGAACCCTTCTCTAGTATGGGGTGCTACCCAAGAGTATAAAGATTTATTCTCTACTCTCCTGTTGGGCCTATAGATGTGGGCTTGTAAGAGGAATAATTTCTACGAGCATCATGGAAGGGAAATAATTCAATTATTGATTCATAAGGATTTATTAATAATAACTCGAGGATGTGAGGGAGGAAGGAATACTCTAACATACCTATCCCTCATGTTACGAGGTTTGAATGTTTGGGTAAACTCCCTCCGATGGGTACTAATAATATAGGAAAAGATTACTTGAGCAAAAGGAAAGGATCAAATGAGCCTGGGGATTGTAAGAAAGAAGGTGCCTCACAGGCCAACGACCGAGTGTCTGAAGAATCTGTGGGTGCTACAAGGGCAGTTGATCAGTAGGGATAATGGATAATTCAATCTAAATAGGTGATGTCCAAAATGGAGGATGATTTTCAACAGCCTTTAAAAGTTCCTCTTTTCAGTTGGCAGCACTTGGAGGATATTTATTTAGATAAAAATATGGATCTATTCATGCACTTGGGTAAGGAAATGAAGGAGGATGACCAGGTGATTAAGTAGAAAATTGAACACATTGATCAAATTATGATTATATTTCTATAAGTGGAAGGTATTAAGGATCAAGGGGAGTGGATTAACAAGAAACACAATATATTGGTTAGAGGCTTCAACATGGTGAAATTAGATAATAAGTGTACATTAAAGCCTAGGAGTACCTAGAAACTTGTTATGAAGAACTCCATGAAGATAATCTAGGAATCCAGGTAAATTATTTCCTTGTAAAATATCTTGGAAATTTGATTCCAATCAGCTCAATCTAATGTTTATCAAGTCAGTACTCTCTTTTGATGTTTGATCTATTGAACTATGAGGGTTATCACTTTCCCCCTTAAACGTGTTTGAAAATAAAGAAGTATATTTTTATGGAAAGGTCCCCCCTAAAAAATGAATGTTTTAATATGGAAAGACATGTTGAATCTTAATCACTGAAAAATTTATAGTTTTTAAGATAACATGATTATTTAGTAGAAAATAATTTCCTTTAATTTAGATGTATGAAAGAATTAAGATAGAAGATAATGTTTTTAGAGACTAACAACCATATAGTCTAATAGAGAATATCTCTAATTTTTCATGTTTAGTGATGATAAAATCCAAAATATAATATTTGGATTCCTTAAGAATAAATATGATTTCTAAAATGCTTCTATATAGTAGAATGTTATGGTGGAAGGGGAATCTGGGAGAAAGATGATGTTCCTCATATGAGATAATTTGGGAGAGTATTGTTGTAGAGGCTTCCAAAACATCAATATAAGTAAATCGACCGAGATATAATGGAATACACCTATAACACCACAACAAATAATTTTAGAAAAGTGAATGAATATATGTTCAAATCAGAAGAAAATATACATGTTGGTTCACATTGGAATACCAATGGAAAATATATGTAAAAATCTATAATTCTGTATAATTATTCAAAATAACTCCAAATTCTACTATGATGAACATTATATTAGAATATCTATAGTCCCATAATTGATCGAAATATTTTTATCTTAAAATATTCATAGTTTTTTAAAATGTTCACATTATGACCAATAAAAGAGGAAATAATAAATTCAAATACAAGGTGTTTTTCTTATTAAATATGAGAATATTGTTTTGGTTTTATACTTTGGGATTATGATATATGAAAATACATCATAATTTGAAATTTTTTCATAAATGAGAAGTTCCAATAGAAGAATGAATATTTTCTATAAAGGAACTTTAGATAAAGGAAAAAACTAATAAAATTCATGTTGATATGAATGAATGCATCGAAATTTCACAATATTTAGAGATAGGAGATGTTAGTATATATTTAAAAGAATATAAACCACTAGGAATCATTCCTAAATGCTCATTATTTTCTAAAGCTCAAGGATAAGATCCAAAGGTTAATAAATTATTAAATTATTCACCAAAATTTAAAATACTAGAA
The DNA here is from genome assembly GCA_963277665.1 of Viscum album. Taxonomy (NCBI): domain Eukaryota; kingdom Viridiplantae; phylum Streptophyta; class Magnoliopsida; order Santalales; family Viscaceae; genus Viscum; species Viscum album. The sequence goes on from OY728138.1 coordinate 942,944,058, forward strand.
ATTGAAAAAGTAGAAAGTGTTAAGTCTCATAATGAGTTAAAAAGATATGATAAAGTTACCTGATCATTCCAATGATATGAAGCTAATATAAAGTTACCAGTTTTAATAGATGTTAGGGATGTTTAATTCCAAAAGGTTTTATGATGTTTAGTGACAAGAAATAGTGGGAGTCAGTAATGAATGATGAAACAGATTCCTTTAAGTTTAATGATACTTAAGAGTTAGCTAAAATAAAGGTTGTAATGTAAGAAAATTATAAGTAATATATCATGAATTTGGAATAATAATATAATAGATGTAGAGGATAAAATTTGCGAATCATTGTGAAAGGATCCTAATTAAATGAAGGATTCAATTTATCCAACTTTATTTCACTTGTAGTTAAAATACTAAAACCTAAACTATGTTGATATTTTTTTTCTTTTGAAAATAAATACAAGAAAAAAATGGATTTCATGGCTTACATTATTCTATGATACATTAAGGATGATATATATATAAAGCATCCAAAGGAATTTTAAGAACATTGAAAAGAGGTATTTGTTTGTATGTTGAGGAAAAGAATATATGGATTGAAACAATAACCTCGATAGTGGAACCCAAATATTGATAGTTTGATGACTGAATAAAGTTTCCTGGGGCGTGACTCTGATCATTTTTACCAATATTCCTGGAATAAAGGTACAAACATCATAATTATATATGTAAATGACATTTTTTTGAATGGTATGAAGGTTTTATAAATTGAAGAGCTATAATTTATGTGATACCGAAGATTCAAAATAACAAATCCTACAAAATTTGAGTAAATACAGGATATTTGTATAGATGGATATAAAATCTAGTAATTTGGGTTTACTTAGAAATTATACAACCAAAACAACATTTATAAAATTGTAATGAGAAAATTCTAGACTGTCTTGACCATCATGCGGGAATCGTGAATTTATCCATGTAATATGAACCAAAAATGGTAGAAGATACATTATATATGGAAAGTGTATTATATTAATCATCTATTGAATGGTTTATGTATATGATGATATTTTGACAACATGATATTACTTTTTTAGTTGAAGTTAAATGTCATATTATATAAAATCCCACAATGGATCATTGAGAAACCACGAAGAAGATCATCAGATACATGAAGGGATAAGAATACATAGTTCAAAACATTGGGGAAGTTGAATAGTTGAAATGTTTAATTACCCATGGGATCATGTCAACACACAATAGAGGTTGATGAATCATGTGTTATCAATTTTTAACAAAATATTATTATTTATTTTATGTATATAAAAACCATTTGATCTTCTAAACCTTAATATTTAGAATGTAAACAAATGGGTTTTTTATAATTTACTTAAAAAGACAAAATCATCTAAAAAATCTAATATAATGAAGAAATAAATATGGAATACATTTATATGATTTTATTCAAATTAGAGAAACATACTCTTATCATGTTAAACTATTATTGATTCATGGATTTTATACTATAATCGTTTTTTTAAATTAAAATGGCTTGATTGGGGTTATTTAAAATTTATTTTTATACATTAAATTATAATCTTCACAATATTACACATGAAAAAATTGTACATCAACCCAAAACATCTTCACACTATAACACCATATGATCTTTAAAAATCACTATCTTCTTATTGTGGTTCATCATTAATACCCATGATTTCCTTACATAAAAAGAATAGACCTTCTTCTTCACCTCAATTCCTCAACTACCAAGATTAGTATTCAACAAAACTCTTAAAACTTGGCCTCTATTAATATATTCATTTTTTCCAAGTTTAATTGAAATCTAATTTTCAAATTAACCATGCTTGAAATTCTCAATACTGAAAAATTAGGAACACAATATTTCAATGTGTAAAAATTTACTTGTATCAAAGGAATATTTTTTATTATTATTCTTTGATAGTATATTACCATCAGAATAGGTTGAATTATCATTCTACACCTTCTATAAAAGGAAAATTATTCTTAGATTCATCATTGGTTGATTTATTCTTATTCTTAGAGAGTCTACTTTTCTATAAGATCATGCTCTTCATCGTTGATAATATCTTATTTATAAATACTCAAACATCAAATATATATATTTTAATTATTATTAGATGAATACTCATTAAATAAAATATTGAAGCATTGAAACTATTTTGTATACTTCCTTGGGAAACCTATATACATAATAACAGGACTTATGTGATTATCAATATGGATAAACAATGTATATATCAAGGATGAGATAATCATAACATGATAGTAAGGGTATAAGAACTTGAGAATTATATTTAAAAACCATACCCTTATTATCATAGATCATATCTTGGAGTAATAGAATAAATCTAGGAAGTTCATAATATATGAATAATTAAAGAATCAATGAATATAATCCATTATATAAATTCATAAGAATATGGCATTGATTTTTGGTATACACATAACCAAAAAAAATTTCCTAATTATTAATGTCTTATTTCCTAGGATATCATAGTGGATTAGGTACACATTCCAAACCATTATAGTAGGCATGGTTCACTCCCAATATTATCATAGTTGGAAAATGCCATTATTCAACTCATTTTACACCTCTTTGTAGTCTTTTTTATCTTATGAGATATCAATATGTACTAAATGCAATTTTAGAGAGATATAGGTCCCTACTATCACATAATGAAAATCATATATATTTGTTCCGAAAGATCAGAAAACATAATTCATATTATTACCTATAACACCCCATGATTTTTATAAAATATTTCTCCTAAGAAAACTGGATTTATAAGATATTATACATTACACAGAACACAAAGTTGAAATAAATCATGTATCATATTTAAAATATTGTGTGTCCATTATTTACTAGAAATTAGATTGATAGGTATAAACATCAATAACAAAATATTTAAACTTATATGTTAAAATAATCATTTAAAATACTTCATTTTCTTCTAAATTATTTGAATTAAAAAAACAATTTTAAAATAAAAGTGATGTTTTTTGAAAAATTATTTTATGGGTGTAATATTTTTTTAAATTAATAAACTAAAATAATCCGTATACGTGAATGATATTAACTAAATTTCTAAATTATTTACTTTATCAAATGATTTATACATAAAAAATGATTATTATAGACATCAGATAAATATAAATATTTATTTATGCTTAGAAATGTATTTTTTCAAAAATGAAGTTTTGGTTTTATTTTGTGGACATCCAAAAATATTAATTCTTAAAACTTTTAGATATTGAATTAGGGATAACGAATTACATATTTTCAATTATGATGTATAAATTTGGTAATGATTCCACCTTTATTTTTGGATAATATGAATTATAACCGTGGTATAATATATCAACTTATTAAAGGGTAAATCAATTTTAATTATATTAAAAATAAGTGACAAGGCCATAATTGTTCACCCTAACTATTATTTGATGAATGAAATTATAAAATTAAATCCTTATGATATAAATTTATATATTTAATGAAAAATTTTCCATAAAAATTACTTATATGTTGTTTAAATCAATAATAGTTACAAAATATATATCTCTCAGTTTTAAATATACATTATGTTTTAACATATAGAAAATAACTAGTTATGAATGAATAGTAATATTAATTTAGTTCATAATGAAATTATAACGCTGATGGTAGTTTTTTTTAAAATTTTATATATTATATAAATAACGTAAATTCTTACACAATGACAAGAATTTTATAGGTGAATATGTCATGTTTTTTATTGTGTGAAAAATATTATATTCGAATTAAAACTTTTTTATGTGTTTTAAGTAAATTAAAATCAATAGTGTCAAAATTGAGAGTAATGTTATTTTATCAAAATAGTATTTATCAAATTGTTTAAAGGTAATAAATATAATTGAATAATAGAAGGATTATATCATATAGAATAAAGGTTCATAAATATTTAGTTTATTATAAAATTATCAATTTATAAGTAAAAATTACAACCCTTTAATATTAATAAATTTTTTACTACAATTAAAATTATAACTTGTTAACAATGGGATAATCAAAATGATAATTTCTAAAATGACATGAAAACTAGTTAAAATTATATTTTTTATTGTATTAAATAAATATCCTACCTGAAATTAATATCTACATGAATTTTTAGGTATTTCTCAAGAGAATAAATTTATTATAATTTAATAATTTGTGATATTCAGAAAGTTCCTCTCAACATAATTATAAATGAAAAAAATCCTCCCATAATTATTTACCCTAAATTAGGCTTTATATATCAACCAATATATTTAAATTTATCTCATAAAACACCCTACACACATTATATAGGTTATGGTCTTCCCAAATGACCAATTTTAGACACCTTTAGTGTATATTTAAAGAGTCATTTTAAAAGGAGTTAATCTCTTTAACTGACGAATCTCTTTTATAATCTTTTTTACCTCGTAAAAATATATAATAGTCATAATAATATAATAAATTAAATATTCTTAATATTAATAATTTTTTATGACTATGAAATCACTATTATACACCCTCCTACCACTCAAATTATATATTATACCCACAACATACTGTCTCCAAGTAGCGATACAATTCATTTTTCATCACCATATATTATAGATGGGTATTTTGATGGGTTTAATATTTATATATATTTATGAAAATATATACTTACATAATTATAATATCATTTATTCATTATTAAAATCCAATCCTTTAGGAAATGATAAAATTTATCACGCGTACGTGTGAACTACCACCTCCACAAAGTGATGTGATCTATTTTTTATTTTTATTTTACTTTGATGATAAGAATGAAGAATACGATGAATATATATGATACATAATATATAATAATAATAATTTAAATGTGAATTAATATTTACCTTTCTTTTATTGCATCATATGAAAAATGAAAACAACATTCATACGTACCTTCGACCCACCATTTCCATAAACTATGTAATTAATTTTTATATCTATAAAATTTATAGATGACACTAATTCATTATATAAAGAATATATATTATATTTATATAATGATTAATATTTTGATGGGTTGTTAACAAGATTAATGTAGAAGGACCATAACTACTAAAATGAAATACCCAAGATAAAAGAATTAGTTCTCACTTTGAAATGATGATTTTAATAAACAATTATTGTAAAAAGGGGTTGTATAAATGTTATAAAGGGATCATATATGATATTATATGTATAAAATTAAATATTTTTATAGTTTTATTATAAATTTAAATTTATTATATATGAGTTTGTTGTTTTTTTAAGCAAGTACAACTCAAGTTAAGGGGTTTTATCGTAAAAAGTCATCATTTATCAAGATTTTTTAAGATTAAATTTTGATATTAAAATACTATATTGGGCCTCTAGAGAAAATTATGAAATTTATTATCCAATATTTATTTATTTAAACTAAATTTTTATCCTTCATTTTCTATTCCTTATGTAAGTACGAGACAGAAGATATATTTTTAAAGAAAATCGAATTTATTTTCTTCTTCATTCAAATTTTTTTCTTTTAGATCCATGTTTTATAAAAATTCATTAAATAAGGTTTCGTCCAGTATCATATGATTTTAAAAACACATTAATACCCTTTTTATAATTTTTATAAAATATTTCAAAAGGAATCATCATGTTGTCTTCTGAATGTGGTTCCTTTATTTTTTTTACAAAATTTTTAAAGGAATATTTTAATTCAACCATTAATATATGAATTGAACTTTCCAACATCATTACCACCCAATTCTTGGAGTATTCCTTAATAAGATTCTATGGTTATTACAAATTGTTTTCTATAATAATGTCTAAATTTTTATATTTTAATGAATATATTTCAAAATGGAATGGTTATTTTATTCATGAGTGTTTAGATAATCCTCTAATAAGATTTATATTCATAAATGGAAGAAACCCATGATTTCATGTATGATTTATTGAGTAAAATAAATTGTGGATTGAAATGATAACATTGATAGAGGAACCCAAAGTTTTATAGTTTTATTACTGAATAACGTTTCAATTGGTGTGACACAAATAAGGTTTTTTTACCAAAAGTCATGGAATGATGGTATAAACATCATACTTCAATATGTGGTTGAAATGTTATAAGTGGGTATTAAGGTTTAAAAAATTGAAGAGCTATAATTTATATAATACATAAGACTAAAAATAATTAATCTTATAAGAGATAAGTAAATATTGGGTATTTGTAAGGAGACAGATTTAAAATCTAGTAAACTTAGGTTTACCAATAAATTATAAAACTAAAAATCATTTGGAAACTTGGAATTAAAATATACCAGATTGTCTTGAACCTATTCATGAACACTTAAAGTTGGGAATAAGTATTAAAAATGGTAGAAGAGTCCTAATATAAAGAAATAGTATTATATGCATCATCTGTTGGATGGTTCATGTATATGATGATTTTTATAGGGGATGATATTGCTTTTGTAGTTGGAGTTGAATGTAATAATATGTAAAATCCAAGAAGGTATCATTCGGAAACCATGAAATAGATCATTTTATACATGAAGGGATAAGAATAAATTGTGACCAACTTGGGGTAAGTTGATTAGTTTCATGGTAGAAGAACATATGAGATCATGTATACACACAATAACGGTGGATGAATCAAGGGTGATCAATTTATACCAATAAAATAATTATTTATTTTAAGTACATAAAAACCATTTGATCTTCTAAAACTAGAAGTTTAAAATGAAAACAAATGGGTTTTTAATAATTTACATAATAACCCAAAAAAATCTATAATGTAAAATATAAAATATAAATCAGCATAGAAGACATTTATATGGTTGGCTACCAATTGGAGAAACAAACTCTTTATCAATTTCAACTATTTTTATGTCGTGGATTATCTACTATAATATTTTTGAAAATATAAATGGGTGGATTGGGATTATTTAAAATTCATTTTTCCATATTTAATTAGTAGTTTCACAATATTAAACTTGAAAACCTAGTACTGCAACTCAAAATATCTTCACACTTTAATACCACAAGTTCATTACAATCACCATATTTTTGATGTAATTCATCAATAATTCCCATTATTTAATTACATAAAAATAATAAAGCTTTATATTAACCTAGATTTCTCAACTACCTAGATTTTTTTTCAAAAAATATTCTTAAAACTCAACCTATATTAATATATGCATTTTTTCCTAGTTGATTTTTAAACTGATTTTCAAATTACTAATACTAAAACATCTCAATTATGAAAAATTGAGAAGAAAATATTTCATGGTTGTAAAAATTTCCTTGTTTCAATGGAATATTCTTCACTTATTCTTCTTTGAATTTATATTACCAGCAGAATAAGTTGGATTCATCTTCCGCACATTCTAAAAAAATCAATTTATTCTTATCTTCATAACATGATAATTTATTTTTATTCTTATAGAGTCTCTAATTTTCTATAAGGCTACTCTCTTAATCTTGGATACGATCTTCTTTATAAATACCCAGACATCGCATACATATATTTTAAATTTTATTAGATTAATATTCGTTAAATAACACAATGATACAACAAATTTTTTGGGGGTCCTGTTTCTTTTAAAACATAGATATATAAGAAAGGGTGATATTGGACGGTCAATTAGGATAAGAAACTGAGATATCAATGATATCATAAGCATAACATTAGTTTAAGGGTATTCGAACAAGATAATAACATTTGAAAACCATACATATCACATTAGAAATTACAATCTTGAGTCATAAAATAAAACATGTAAGTTCAAAAGACATGAATTATAATGGAATCAATTAATATGATCCATGAGATCATATAATAAAAATAAGACATGGATTTTTTGAATGCACATCATCATAAAAAAATTATTTCATTATTTTTCAAGTGTCATTTCCTAGGCTATAATAGTGTATTGGGTTCTCTTTCTAAACCATCGTAGTATTCATTATTCACTCCCAAGACTATCATAGTGGAATAATAAAATTAATAAACCTTATTTACACACCCTTCTATTCCTGTTTATTTAATGACATATCATTATTTACCTAATGCATAGGTTCTAAAAATCACATAATGAAAATAATATATATGTGTTCAACAAGAGAATAAAATATCCATCATATTAGAACATATAACACCCCAATATTTATATGAAATGCTTTTATTTAAATAGTTGTATTTTTAGATATCTTTTTTTACAAGCAACAATGAGTTTAAATGAATCTTATAACATTTTAAAAATATTATGTGTCCATTATTTCCTAGCCATTTGATTGATATGTATGAATAGTAATAAAAAACAATGATGAAAAATATATTTTCTATACATTTTTTAAAAAAAACATTACTTTTCAAATGAATTGAATTTATATAACAATTTTAAAGTAAAAGTGATATTTTTTAAAAAATTGTTTTATTGGTGGAATTAATTGTTTTACGTTAAAAAGTAAATATAATATCTATATACGAATGATATTAAATAAATTTATATATCGTTTACTTGATAAAATTATTTAAACATTATGAATGTAATTTTATAGAAATAGGATAAATATAAACCTAGATTCATTCTTAGACATGTACTTGTTATGAAATGAAATTTTTTATTTATTTTGTAGAGATAAAAGATAAATAATTTTTGAAATTTGTAGATATTTAATTGGTTAAAATTAATTACATATTTTTAATTATAATGATTAAATTTAGTAATGGGTTCACCTTTAATTTTGGTCAATATGAATTGTAACTAAGGTAGAATTTTTCAACTCATTAAAGATAAAAATAGGCTAAATTAGATTGAAAATAAGTGAAAAGACCATTATTTCTCATTATAACTATTATTTAGTTAATTAAATTACAAAAATATCACATTAGTATATAAATTAAATTTTTAATGGATACTTTTCATGAAAATTATTTATATATTATTTAAGTCAATGAAAGTTACAAACTGTCACTCTCTTAATTTTAAATATACATTATGTTTTAACATATGGAAAATAACAAGTTATGAATGAATATAAAAAATAATTTAGTTCATAATGAAATTATAATATTTATGGTAGTTTAAATATAATTTAAATTTTTTATATAATTACCTTAAATTAGTACACAATTCCAAAATAGTATTGATTTAATTAATCGAAATGTAAAATAATTGATTTTGAAAATATTCAAAGTGATATCATTTTAGTTCATTATGGAGTTACATGTATCTTTTAGGGGAATATTTCATATTAGTATTGTGTAAAAAGATTATATTGAGATTAAAACTTTTTATTTATGTGTTTTAAGTAAATTAAAATGAATAGATTCAAAATTGACAATAATGTTATTTTTTCAAAACAATATTGATTAAAGTTTTTTAAAATTATAAAAAACATGAAATAAGACAAGAAGGATATCATATAGAAGAAAAGTTCATAAATTTTTCATTTATTGTCCTATTACCACTTTATAAGTCAAAAATTAAAACTCTTTAATATTTTTTTTACTACAGTTAAAATATCAACTTCTTGACAATAGTATAATAAAAATGATAATGTTTAAAATGATAATAAAACTAGATAACATTATATTTTTTTGATTGTATTAAAACCATTTCCTATCTTTTATTCAAAATGATATCCATTTGGAGGCATTTCTCATGAGATTTAACTTATTATAATGTAATTATTTTTGAAATTCAAATAGTTCCCCTCATCTCAATTTTAAATTTTGAAATCCACCCTGACATATTTACACAAAATTGAACCATATAGATCAAAAAAATTAATTTATCTGCTAAAATACCCTTTAAACATTGTACAAGTTATGATCATCCCAGAATTCCAATTGTAGAGACCTTTAGAATATATTTTAATAGTCGTTTTAAAAGGAGGTAATCGCTTTAACCGATGAATCTATTTTATAATCTTTTTACCTCTTATAAATCTATGATATTTATAATAAAATAATAAATCAAATATCTTCAATATTAATAAATATTATTGTGATTATTTAATCACCATTATAATCCCTCCTTCCATTTAAATTATATATTATTGTATCACTCTGGCGTAGGTACAACATACCATATACATGGTGTGATACAATTCAATTTTTCATCATTGTATATTATGAATAAGTATTATTATGGGTGTAATATTTATATATATTTTTTAATTAAATTATACTTATATAATTATAATATCATGTCTACATTCTTACAATCCAATATAATAGAAAATGATAAAATTTCTCATGTGTACGTGTCGACTACCCCTTCCACGAGGCGATGCGATCTGTTTTTTATTTATATTTTAATTAGATAAAAAAATGGAAGAATATTATGAATATATATGATCTATCTGATATCATAATGATACTTTAAATGTTATTTAATTTTTACCATTATTTTTTTCCAACCTTTGAAAAATGAAAACAATGTTCATGCGTACATACGACCTAGTATCTTCATAAATTTCATAATTTATTTTTTATCTATAAATTTTATGGATAAAACTAATTCTATATATAATGATTATATTAGATATTTATATCATGATTAATATTTTTTAGGCGATGGAGCCAAGGTAAATGTATAAAGACCAGAACTATTAAAATGAACTACTCATAATAAACAAAATAGTTATCACATAGAAATGACAGTTTAAAAAGTAATTATTAATAAAAGGGGGTGTCTAAATGAAATACCGGTATCATATCTGATATAATATGTAAAAAATGACATTTTTACAGTTTTATGATAAATTTTAATTTATTATTGAGGATGTTATGGAATTTTTTAAGAAAGGAGAACTCAAGGTTAGAAGTTTTATAGAAAAAATGTATTATTTATCAGGATTATTTATGATTATGTTTTGATGAAGAAATATTATGTTGGGCCTCAACGAGATAATTAATAATTTTATGATTCACTATTTATTTCATTAAATTTCAATTTTATCATTCATTTTTATATTCCTTATGTATATGTGATACCAAAAATATGTTTTTAAGTGAAATTGTCATTATTTATGTCTTTGGTCAAAAATAATTTCTACCATATCCATGTTTTGAAAAACATATTTTCATAAGGATGTTACTATTATCCTATTACAATTTATAGCCATTTTACCCTTGTTTTAATTTTTATTAAATATTTCAATAGGAATCTGTATCTGGTTATCTAAACGAGGTAACTTGTTTTTAATTTTACAAAATTTCAAAAGGAATATTTTAATTTAACTTATAATAAATGAATATAATTTTCATTCATCATGACTACCCATTTTTTCTAAGTGTAATTTAGATAATTATATTGTTGTATAATTTTTTTTTCCAATTATATATTTTAAATTTTTATAATTTATTGAAGATATTTCATAATAAAATGGTTATTTTTCTCATGAGTTTTTAAATAAAATATTAATTGGATTTCTATTCATAAAAGTAAAAAAACAATGATTTTATGTGTAATTTTTTTGGGATATGATACATGGGTTTTATCCTTATTATTTTTATATATGATTTATTAATATGATGACATAATTTTTATGAAACCAATTAATTTTTCCATGGGCTATGTTGTGATGAAATGATGCAATGTTTATGAATTCCATTTCATTTCCATGGGTTATGCTAAAATGAAATATTAATGAAACCAAATTATTTTCTTGGTTTCTGATATTATGAATTCCATAAGTTGTTTGAGAGGAAATATGTATGATTTAATTTATGTTATGGGTGATTCCTTTATTTACCTAAAATGAATTCGGTAATGATTGATCTTGAGATAAATAGGGATGTAATAGGGAGTAAAAGTTGTTCAATAAGAGACATTTACCACTGTAATAGTTTGGGGAGCGATTCCTGAATACTATGATGGTTTGGGGAGTGAATACACTCGACTGTTATATTCTTGGGGAATATCCTTGACGACTGATGAAATGAATCTCTATACTTATGTGTATTCCACAAATAAATTCCATATAACTATATTATTCTCTCATAGATCATGTTCATTGGACCTTTTGTGATTCATGACTTATAAAATGCAGTGATTTATTCCTTGACTCAATATTAGGACCTATGATATGTAGGTTATACATTTTAAATTTTATGCTCATGTTCTCAAAAAAAATTCTCTTGTCATTCTTATATGATCATTGGTTTCTACCTTATTTTCCATTACTGAGCATCAGATCTCACCCTTTCTTATGTTTCCATTCCCAATTTTCAAAGAAATAATTTATTTATGATAATTTTAATATGGGTTCTAATTATAAATAAATATGTTTGAGATGATGTAGATATTTCATAAACTGGTTATTTATATTTTCATGTTTCTAGTGATACTAGAACTCAATCGGTTTGGTTTGGGTTTTGATGTGATGTAAGGAATACTCATATACATTGATGTAAAAATCTTTGTTGGAAATGTTTTGGTCACTATAGTAGGTATCTGAGAAAAGTTTAGTCAACCTATTAAATCTAGTATTATAATACTTTATTATTAACCCTATGTATTATTATATGTATAAAATAAAATCTTAAAGATTTTTTAATGATTATGAATGATCTAAGTTAATCGAATGTTCTCATAAAAGAAGATGTCAGGATTTAGACATCCATTAAATGATTTTTTAGGATTGTATGGTTACCTTCCATGATTATTGTTTCTCACACTATGATTCTAGTTTTATTCATTTGAAGGAACATGACTGAATTTTGTAAATTCTACAGACAATTGAAAAATGAAATGATTGTCTTTCTAGTGAAACCAAATGTCACATGATCCAAAGTAAAAAATATTTTTTCTCTGCTCACACAACATTATCAATATATGAATGATTCTAGGATTGTAAATAATAAAATGTCAGACCAATAGTATATTATATTCTTAATATGGAAGCCTATGCATTATTTTAGTGGGTTAAAATGTTAAATTATCACTAAAGAAATGGATTAGAACCATTAAAAAATATATTACATTCTTCAATGCTCTGAATGGGAGAAAGTTATTATGATTGTTTATCCATTCGAAGACTAAGTAGTTTTGTGGTAGAATCTTCTCAAGAAAAATAGTGAATAATAAGAAGTTGAATATATATAAGAAGACAAATTTAAAATATTATTTTTCATTATGTACTTTACCTATATTCTTCATATGGATAAGTAAAATGATTTTACGAAGTAAAAATATAAGGATGAAAAATCTATATGTACTTATGGGGAAAATTTCACAAAAAAATAAGGGTCATTATTCTGGTATTTTCATCAAGCCTGAAACTGAGATTTATAAATTATAACATTTCTTAAAACCAATTATCTAAATGGAATTTTCCATAAGGGGTGTTTTTAGATATCGAGAAACTATTTTATGTAATCTCAATGTGGATATGGAAATTATATTTACACATCAATCTTAGGGTTTTGAGAAGAGATTAAAATTGGAATTAAATAGAAATTATTTAACTCATATAGATAAAAAGATGAGACTTCCTTTATGCTTGAATTACAGAACGAAATATTGGGTACATTTTCTTAAAATAACATGTATATGTTTCATGTGTATAAATGAAGTTCATTGGAAAATTAAATATTGAAGATATGGGAATAATTTAGCTAATTGTGTGACTATAGAGAAATCTCCATAGAATGCGCCAGCCATAATTTATTTTTATTAAATGAAAAGAGTATGGGAAATTATACAATCCATTTTCAAAATCCCAGACATAATTAAAATGACCAGAATAAATAACCTATAAATCTAAGAGATAAAGGGAAATCTCATGGGATCACAATTTCTTAAGAGTGGTATACCAACAATGTAATAAAATGTAAAATTACCATCTACTCTTGAACTAATAATGCCTTAGTTTATTCTAGATCAACCCACTCATTTAAACCGAATGGATTTTCTTAGGGAATCACAGTGCCACCTCAAAAATTAGATGATGAGTTAGAATTAAAAATAAATAATGGTATGATTATCACATCTTGAGTCAATGATTCTTCTCTGTTTAATTATTGTGGGAATTATTTTCTTTTAAATATTATAATTCTTCCACTAGTCGATTGATTATAATTTTGGTCAAGGAATTGTGTTATTTAAAAAATCCAACATCAATTTTCTAGAAAGGGATGCTACATTTGTTATTAAAAACCAACCTCTCATCAAATATTAGTTTTATGAAAAAAATGAGCAATTTTTGGAAATTACATCCATCATATACTTCTAATTCCGATTCGAAAGGTGTATTTATATCTTATGGTTGGTGAGAAACTCAACACCAAATATTTATCTATTGTGTGGGAGTTTATTGATGAAATTCTGAAAGAATATTATTTTCATCCACCAAATTGTGATGTATGTTTTTAAATATAACTCATACCTGGTGAAATATATATTTTAAAAAATACAAATTGAATGGAATTGATTGATTTTAATGAGATGTAGAAGAAACTACAAGAGAATAATAGAGACAGAATCATTCGGCTAGGTATATCGCATTGGGGTGAATCTATTATGTTTGTTAAGAATAATGATGGATCAATGTGACTCTGTAATGATCATCGAGAACATAACAAGATCGCTGTAAAAAATAAGTATTCACTGTCGTCTATTGATGACTTATTTGATCAACTATGTGACGCGCAATAATTTTCAAAGATTTGTCTTCTTTTTGGATATAATCAATTAATATTAAATAAGGAGGATACACCCAAGAAAAAATTTCATACGTGGTATGGATAATATGAACATATAGTCATAGCATTTTTCCTTACTAATTACCTTAATATTATCATGGTTTTAATGAATAGTGTCTTTAAATTATACCTAGATTATTTTATGGTAGTATTTATAGATGATATTTTTATTTTTTCAAATTGAATGGAAGAAAATGATGGCCACTTGAGGATTGTGATAAAGACTCTAAGGAATGAGAATCATTAAGAAAAATATCCCAATTTTAAAATTTAGCTTAAAAAAGATTCATTCAATGTTCATATAAAATCACGTGAGGGTATATTAGTAGAACCTCAATAGATAGAAGTTGAGGAACACTATTCTAGACCAACCAATGTGAATGAGATCCATAGTTTTTTTTGGATGGATGGATATTTTCAATGCTCAGTGGTGATGTTTTATTTCTTATAAAATCCACTTACAAATTTAACTTAAAAGGGATCTAAGTTCCATCTGATTAATGAATTTGAGGAATGTTTTAGGTAACTAAAGAGAAGGATAGTCAGTTCACATATGATTAAATTACCCTATAGTGGAGAAGCGTTATAAATATATAGTTATGCATCAAAAAGGGACTAGTATGAATCCTCGTGTTGAATGATATGGTAAATGATTATACCTTATGAAAATTGACGGTCCATGAGAAATATCTTCCAAATTATTATTTTTATTCAGTTTAGGTATGTTCTATATTAATGGTATGGATAAATTATCTCTATAGAGAATAGTTGGACATATACCATGATAAAAAAATTTGTAGTATGTTTTCACCCAAAAAGATATGAGCATGTTCCAAAGAACATAACAGGAGATGAGGGTTAATTATTACTATCAATATATTACCACCTTTCGAAAGAGAATAAGTTGGAAGATTATATGATTGAATGGATCATTATAGATTATCTATTATGAGGATAACAAAATATAAAATAATTTTTGACAAGAAAATTATAGATCTATAAATATTGAAGAAGTGGATAAATGTTATCTTTATCAAATGAGTGATCAAACATATATCAATGTAACTATTAAAGGGGAATAAAAGGAAGATGTAGGTATGAAAAAGAAGCTGATAAATTTTCTAAATTTTATCCTTGATTGTGATGGAAAAATATGTTTTAGGAACTATTTATGTGCCACTTTCGTAGAAAATTTGAAGAAGGATCCAATTGAATAAGATCATAGTTATTCATTGAATATTAATCAGCGGCATAGGGTTTCTGCTGCCCCAGCACTACCTTCCCCTGCACCACCTCCAATTTCTACTCTTCTCCGACCATGCGCCTCCAGTCCATGGAACTACCGTCGAGCTTCCAAATCCAATACCACGTGACTCCATTCCGCCACATGTCTCCCTCCTAGGTATGATGCTTCACCACCCTCCTGAATCCTGCAGCTGTGAGGCACCCCTCCGGTTTCTGATGATGTCCTGGACCCTGCCATCATGAGTTGGCCTCCCGAGTCTGATGCTGCATCGCCCTCCCGATCCCCGCTGCGCGAGACTCCTTCGATTCTGACGTCTCCGCGTCTCTGTTGTCTATGGGACCAGACAGACGTCTCCCCCTTGATCCCGTCACTACGAGTCTGCTTTCGTCGACGACCTGCTCGTAGTCACCAGAAGGAACCGTCCTCGCGGCCTCTCACTCTCTGTTGGCGATGCCCTTCTAGATGCCTCCATATCTCTCTATGATGTGCTTTTGCGCCCTCACTGTTTAACTCTTTTGCAGCTTCTGTTTCATAGGGTCGATGCGTTGGTTTTGTGGGATTCCACGATGTTGATCGCTTGCCGGCGCATCCCGGATGACAGTTGTTCACCCTGGTTCAGTTTGTGGTGTTGGTGGTTGTCATGGTTCCTGCACCTGAATTGTTTTATATGTTCTTGGTTTTCTATGCCATTAAATCACGCTCCTTCAACCATGACTCCATTTTGGTCAAGTTTAATAGATTTCATGATGTTTTGGATGGTTTTGGTGTCGTTGAAGGCAGAACTCTTCAGGTGCTTCTGTTTGATTGCATTGTCCATGGTAGCTCACCGGTCTCGTGGCCCCTCTTTCGGGAGTTCTATCGATAAATCTCTCACCATCGGTCATCCTACTTCTAAGGATCTAATGATGTTCAACTTCTTCCTGTTGTGTGTTTTTTTTTGTGTTTGTTTTTTTTTCTGGCTAGTGTCTTCAATGGTGGATCACCTTGGACACACAGCCTCACCTTGTTTTTCTTGTTCGATTCTATCTTAGCCAAAAAGTGTTTTTAAAAATAAAAAAAATGAATTTTAAGTCTATTAATCATAGAAGTGTGAATATGTATAAAGACAAGATAGATTACTCTTAATGGGATTTCATGAATAGATACATCATAGAGTATGATTCTCAACGTTTGGTATGCCAAAAATTTTTGGTTGAGAGACCAAAGTCGAAGGGGATGTTACCTTTATTACCCCAAAAAAATGAAAATGGGAAATTATCAGTATATATATTTTCATCAAACTCTAAAAAGCATTTAAATTACTTGGTGCTAGTTAGGTTATATTAGATGACCTTATTAAGTCATCACATTTTATTTCCATTGGATAAAATTTCCCTCTTGATCTACTTTCTCTTTTATATATTAAGGAATCACTAAGTCTTTATGGTGTGCCACAATCAATTGTATCTGATTGGGTTATAATGTTTACCTTGATGTTTTAAAGACTTATTTAGTGGGATCTTGATACAATGTTTTGATTCATCACTACTTATCTTTCTAAAAAATATTGTATTTTTGAGAGGACCATTAACTCTCTTGATGATATATTGAGATCTTTATCTATGGATTTTAAAGGTGGTTTGGATCAAAATCTTACATGTGTATAATTGTCATACAATAATATATTTCACTCTAGAATTCAGATGGATCCTTATGAAGACCTCTTTGCTAGGAATTGAATAACTCCAATGAGGTAAAATGATGTTGAAGAATGATAGCTATTTGGACCAGATCCAGGTGAGAAAATAATAGAAAAGGTTTGAGAAATTCAATAGCACATAAGAGATTCTATGATTTGATAAAAGATGCTAAAATTTTTCTTAAAGATCAAGAGTTTTAAGTTAGTGATAAGGTATTTTTAGGAATATCACTTTGGAAGAGGGAAATAGGATTTTGATTGAAAGGAAAGAAAAACCCATGGCGTATCATTCCTATTGAAATTATCGATCATAAAGTGATGATATGTTATTAATTGGAACATTCACTAATTCTATCTAATATAAATTATATATTCCATGCATATCTCTTGAGACATTATATATTTGAGGCATAACATGTAATGAATTCATATTTCATGTTACGGGGGAAAGATATTTCCAATAAAGAACAACCAATAATGATTTTAGATTATAGAAATTTATACAAAACAAGACTACTCAACGAGTCAATGTTTGTTGGAGGAACCAACTATTTAAGAAAGATACTTGGGAACCAGATGATATGATTAGGTAGAATTATAATAATTAGTTTAAATTAGAGTGATGAATTTGGAGGGACATATTCATTTTATGGGTGGTATAATGTAACGTAGTGAGAATTTACAAAACATATATCATTAAATTATATGATTTATTCTATAGATTGTATTACACAGAACACTACATTTAAATGAAAAATGTAAAATTATTAAAATATTATGTGTCTATTATCACCTTCCATTAGATTAGTGGGGATGAATAGTAATAACTAAATTAGGATTTTTTTTCAACACACCATTACCCACATTGTGGTAATTCCATGTTATTTACTTGTTTTTCCCTTTAATTGGGTACATCATGTGACTCCCTAGGATGGATAAATATTTTTGAATAGAATGACCAGATGTTTAGGGATATATGTTTATTTCAATTAGAGGAGTCCAATTATAAATGTGTTAATGAGTTTTTTAGGGTCTCGTTGAGTTTTGAAAATGCATGATTTGGATTGGATATTTTTTTGATGAGAATCAATAATTTTTTAGTCTGGAGGAGAAATACCCGCCATGTAATAGGAGTACATGATGTGTAAGTTCTGTAGGGTATATGCTATAAACCTAGTACACAACATCAGAAGAGTATATTCAGCATAACAGTTAAAAAGTATTTTATGATGTAGGATTAGTTTTTAATTAAATAGTGATGGTTTTTTGGCATATACGAGTCCCGAGGATTACGTGATGTGTAAAGGAATTATATTCCATTTAATGTTTTTTGAACATGGATTATATTGTGAATCCTAGAGTGATTGTTAATTATTTCATCCATAACAATCTCCCATTATTACCTCAATATCTCCACTTATGATTTTGGGATCCTTTATTTGATCTTGATTGATTTATTAGGTGATTTATAACAATTGTCATTGGATTATATCTCCCTAGTTGATTAAACCATTCTGATTATTTATTTGGTTGATCACTGTTGTGAAATTTCATTACTTTATCATATCTGTTGACCTGTAGTTATGCTTTTTCTAGATTCACTCTAGATCCATTATGTGATATTATCCCAGGTTCATTTCCTTGTTGGTTATGGTTCGTTTGGGGTGTGTACATGAGGTATGTTTTGTGTACTCTTATCTACCTAACATTTTTTTAAAATTTATTCAATTAGGGGATGTAAGGATTGGTTCTAGGGCTTTCATGAATATTAATGGTCTCTTTCTTAAGGGGGATTCTATTGTGGTTGTGTGTGACCCAATTATTGAGGAAGGTGGTTCTATCTATATCTTATGTTGGTGAACTACATTGCTCATATTTTTGAGAAATTTTTTTATGAATGAAATGGCATGATATGAATGATTTGTTTTTGGTGTGTGTAATTGGGTTTTTATTAAAGATGGTTTTCCCCTAGATTTGGAAAATGGAAAATTATTTTTAAATCATTGTGAAATGGTTTCCAAATTATAGTTCGTTGAAAATAGTTTGAAAACTAGTTTTAAAAATAGAGAAAATGGAATGCCTTGGGTACTTAGGTGGGAGGTACAGTAACAAGTCTCATCCAATTTGGGTGGTTATCGCACGGGGATTTCCTTTACTCTCAAAGAATTTTATTCAAGGGACTTGTTAGACCTATTGGGTTGGTCAATTATTGAGGTGTTCCTCTTCTCTTTATAATTGATCTATATGACTAGTGGTTCAATGCGTACATGGATATCTTCATTAGGGATGATTTCCCTATATATCCTGAACTATTGTGACCTTTGACATGATATTTCCTATGATTCAGGGTGGATTTGGACTGTTTGGTTTGTAATTATTTTTTGTAATTCCATATATATGATAAGATATGTGATTCATGGTATGTTTTGATCTGATATATAACTTTTGATATATGTATATGAAATGATTTGAAAATCACTTTCCTATTTTATTTGGAAATGCATAAAAAGGGGAAATTAACTTTCTTTTCTATTCTTATGATATAAAAACATTAAACTTTCTGTCATACCTTGTTTTGTTTAATGTTGAGCATTTATGGATTATTGTTCACAGAATTCATATAGAAAATCTACGTGGAAACCTAATGATTTTGTTATATCACACCATCCATACCCCTTCAGTGGTGCTTAGATATTTGTATATTATTTTATTCAAGAAAAGAATGTTGTTGTAGGGAGGACATAATGTTTTTTGTAAGAAAAGTTTTATAGATAGTGGTGAGATGGTGGGAGTCTGCCCATGCTATCACATTGAGTAGTTGGTTTTATTTTTCTGGCATTCCTTTATGGTTGGACCCATAGTTGGATATTTTTTAAACTATTGAGTTATTGCATTTATTCTATTTGATTTCAATTAAAGAAATTAATTATCTTTTATACTATTTTATCTATTATATACAAGTGACTTGCTGTTGCTTCAGGTTGCAAGAAATCATTCCCTATGATTTTTATTCGTTGTCTATATATGAGTCACTTTCCCATGGGGATTAGGAACACTATTTCGGTATGTAGAGGATTAGGTCGATTACACATTGGAGAGGGTATTTGGGTTAGGTCATTATATAGTGGTATCATTGGTTCAATTTAATCATGATTAGAATCTTTGATATTTTTTGTAGATTTGAAAATAGGATTTTTAGGACTTGAGAGTTATATTGAAGTGAGTGTTGGTGTAGCTCATTTCCAAATGAGAATCTAGATACCATGGGATTATTGGATATATGTCTTCTATTTTGAGTTCGTGATGTTAATAATAGTTTTAATCATGGTTTTTATAATTTAACTGATATTATATTATATCATGATAATTTATTTTGTTTCGATGTGAAATAATATGCCTAACATACATGTTCTCCATGTTCCACATGAGGCTACAATTGATTTTGCTCAAGGGAATCCTCTTATGGATCATAACCTTGTTAGCATAATTGTGTGGGTAGTTCCTTCCTAAGATTAGAATGTATCACAATCTCAAAATATAATTTTTTAGGTATATCCAAATGATACAATATAAATATAATGATCATTGGAGTTATTTCATGAGAATATACCATCCATAAATGTTATAAACCTTAAGAGGTAATGGTCTGGATTAAAAAGATTGATCTTATATTAGACTTCTAGGATACACCTAAGAGCCTTAAGGTTAGATTCACGATGTTATAATTTGATGGTCCTATAAATAATTGGTGAGATTCCATGTTACAAGATTATTGTCACATGGGCTTGGATGAGAAGTGTTTCAAGACTCACTTATTCTAGAAGTATTTTCTAGACTCATTGATGATGGTGAAGTCATTGGAGTTTCTTTCCTTGCCGAATATATAGTGTTTAGTTTCAGTCTAAACTACTCTGTTTATGGAGGTATCTTTTTTCACTAGAGGTCATGAAGAATGACTAGCGGAAAGCTCAGAAGTACCTATAGTGTTTTATACAAGATTTCAAATTTCAGGTATATATGAAGAATCTTTATACCTATATAGAGATAGTAGAAAAGGATATGATGGTACAAATGAATATGGTATGCATGGTTGGATATTACTCCACATCTCTTCCACCAAGTAGAAGCTCCGATGGAGCACCAAGGAAAAAAGTGGAAGTGATAGGATCATCATAGGAGTCATATAGGTGTTTCTTTATAAAATTTATCTTCAACAACTAATGTTTTAGCTAGTTTTATGACTATGAATTTCGATCAATGTGTCAAGGTTAGACACACACACAAATAAATTTCTTCTCCTTATCCTAAAAGTATGTGTAGGAGTTGTGTATGTTATGTTCATCTATATTGTTTTTCTTAGTTTATTTCTATATCTCTATATTACAGAAACCCTACGTTTCATACATTACTATTAAATCATTTTAAAGATAAATAATATATCTTTGTTACAAAACCTATATCCAAAAGATTAGTGTCTTGGAAAAATTACAACTAGACATAACATTTACACAATAAAAGATAACTATTATTTAATTCCTTATTATATATATTCATATTAGCCATTTTTTCACATTAGTATAATTAATCAACTGTGGATATACATCATAGAATGTTATCAGATCAATACTTAGTAAGAGGATAAATAAGAACATAAATCAATATAATATGGGTGATAATAATCATAATCCTAATAACTTAATAAATGGAAAATCATCATAATCATTAAAGGATTAATTAGATAAAATCATGCAATGTTGAAATTAATTAAAATGAAACATCACATCTTATGGTCAAATACAACACATATTTGTGAACAAAGCTAGCATCATGCTCATGCATAACATATTTGAGTAATAATACCATAATCATTGAAAATATTCTAGAATTATGTTTATTGATATTAAATATTATCTCATGAGATAATGGAAATTACCCAACACATTGGAGTTCTATATAATTCTAGGTGCACCCATCACATCATAACATTGTCATAACCCAGATTTCCACATAGAGTATATATCAATCATTGAAATAAAATAACCCATTGAAGAAAATGCATGTCATGATAATTTCATAAAGCCTTCATTCATGAATAAAATCATGGGTTACCAAAATAAAATTGGAGGAACATACTGGTTATAATAATCATCAATCCTGGGTGAAGAAGAAATAATTTCAATAGAAGCAAAATATTTGTTTTTTAGAAGGAAGAGTTCATTAGGAAAATATTTATATTTTTCTTAAAACCAGAATGGAAGAATATATATCCTATAAAAATGAATAGAAAAGAAAAGGTACTTATGGAAAATTAATGGAACATCCTTACAAAAAATGGAGCGAGAGAGGGAAATCCCAAAGGAAGAGAGTTGGGTTCAAGAATAAACTTACCTTCTGTTTGAATTTTTTATTCACATTAATATACTGTAAAATTAAATTAAATTAATCAAATGAAAAATATATAACCTCTTATATATGTATTTAATTTATTATAGTTTTATTAATTTCATTTATGGACCTTTTTATTTAGTTATACTGTTCAAATTCATAAATCAAGAGTGTTTGTTTTCTTGGTTTTCATGATTGGTTCCTTTGTTTATAGGTATTGAAGATCATTTATGATAATAATGATTATGGAATTTGAATTATATGTTATTAATGAATATTAAAAAGTGTAATCGGTATCATATTTTTATATATATATGATTATTATTCCTTAGAAAAAATTTTAATGATACTTGTTTTGATTAATTTATGCGGTTTTCCATCACAACGAACTTGTTTTGGTTTGTTATATAATATAATTTTTATAAGTTAGTTAAAAACAAAAACGGTTATAAAATAAATTTTAAAATCTTTTTGAAACTTTATAATGATTTTATGAATTTTTATTTGAGGTGGTAAAAGAATATGAAAACTCATCATCTACAATGGTGGTAAATTTGCACTTAAAGAATTATAATTTGATTTTATAGAATAAATGGTATTGGGGAAGATGTTTTATGATGTGTTGTTATGTTAAAATAATAAATTTTCATTATATATAAGAGTTTTTATTTACCATTCTATATTGATAAGGTTACATGAGGAGATAGTAACAATTGAAAAAATTTAAAGAAAATAAAAAAATTATGAGGGTTTTACCTCTTGAATTCTCTGCCTTGTAAACCTCGAGATAATTGGTTTTGTTATTTTGTTGATTCCAAAATTTACTAGATATTAGTTAGAGGATTTGTAAGAGTATTGGGTATAATTTGGACAAGGCATAAATCGTTAAATGTGTGATAAGAAGAGGTGGTGAGGGTGGTATTTATAGCAATGGAGAGGGGTCTTTTCTCATTATTTTTTAATTAGATTATTATTTGGGCTAAAGATTTTGATTAGTGTGAGTATTATCAATATATATATTAAATAATGAAGGTTATTTTGAGATTATAGTTCATACATCATCCATGAATTATGTAATATTGTATTTAATTTATAATGAATATATACCATAAATTAACATATTACACTATTCACCAAAAACACTAGTATTTTAGAATAATACCAAAAATTCAAGATATCAATTTAAAAAGATATATAATTATAAAATTAATTTAATTTTATGAAAATAATTTTCCAAATATGAGAAAATTAAATCATATGTTAAAATCATTATTTACAAGAAAAATAAAAGTTTTAAAATTATAACTGATTTTATAACATCATGAAAAATTAATTGAGGTCTCATAAAATTGTTGTATAATCATAGGTAAAAAATAATAACTTACAAATCTATTTTATGAAACCAAAATTATATTCAATATTATATTAATTATAAAATTATATATAAACATTTATGTTTTTTAAAAACACATACACTTAATTAATAATTGTTAAAATATGTAATTTAATATTGAAATAAATATTTATATCATATTATCATTTATAATACCCCTAAATTTTATTTACACTTTTATAGATGAGGTTACTATAGTCTTGGATAGATTACTATTCCTAGAGATCACATTATTATTCCAAAGGTCAAGATACTATTCCCTTGGTATAGGTATATTAACTTCTAAAATTCCTCTTATTCCATTAAATATTCATTTATAAAGTTTATATTATGTCATATATTTGATTTAATGTGATTTATAATATATGACATAAGAATGGAAATTCCATTGTTGATGTTTTGGGTCGATATATATACGGTCAGGGATTATCACCTCTAAATCCTACTCTGGAAGAGACAAATAATCCTAAAAAAATGGATCTATACATAGTCCTCAGGAGTGATGAACCATAAAATGATATATGAGTTTCA
The DNA here is from genome assembly GCA_963277665.1 of Viscum album. NCBI lineage: Eukaryota > Viridiplantae > Streptophyta > Magnoliopsida > Santalales > Viscaceae > Viscum > Viscum album. The sequence goes on from OY728138.1 coordinate 942,969,038, forward strand.
ATCAGAGGTAGATTGGGGTCCATTAGTAGTGAGATGTACCATCATTATTGCATGTTTCGTAGCAGATGCTTTATTAATTCGGGCGCTTCCCACTCAATTATATCTGTACATTTTTTATATTAATAAAATTCCAACAAATATCATGTACTTTTTTATTGAGTTAGAAATACCTCTTTGGAAATATAAAGAGAAATAGTTTTCATTTCCTTATTGTGTTCTATCGTTAGATGATTAAGACCAAGACTCTGATTATATCATTCTCGATCTATATTTGTTTTATGTGATCATCGAGATGGGATGGATTGGTGCTCATCATCTTGAGGTTTATTATTATTATTATCAGTGTGACAATTTGATAAGGTTTGTGGGAGCTCATATGTGTTCTAGTGGGAGAGGGATCCATGGTTTGGGTGTACAGTACCTTCTTACCAAGAGATCAAGTATTTTTTATATACAGTAGCAATTAAGACTCATAAAGTCTCTTCAGTTATTTATCTTTACACTATTGTTTCAGAATTTTAGTTTCTTTCCCAAGATGATTTATGGATCCTTATTCTATATATGTGGGTATAGTTTACTACTGAACTAGTTCCAGGAATGTAGATGGTATTGATACCTTTCTATCATATAGAACCTGCAGAGTTGATAGAGCACAAGATTTAGTTTGATGATATAATAGAAAAAGGGTTTTGTTCTCCCTAGAATTTCACTTTGGGTTTCTCTAGTTCTCTTTTCTAGGAATGTAGATGCTTCACATTGATTGAGTGTGGACTATTAGAAGTTCATCTGTGTAACAGTTAAGAAAATATACCCTTTTACTCTTGTTGATGATTTTTTTTGTTAAATTAAATGGGGAAATGTAATTTTCTATGATTGATATTCGGTAAGGATATCATCTGTTTATGGTTTAAGAGTCTAATATACCAATGAAAACTTTTAAGATCATGTTTAGATACTATGGATATATTTTGATTCTATTTATTTTGAAAAACTCTCTTAAAGATTTCTTGTCATTGATGAGGACGTTATTCTATCAATATTTTGACAAATTTCTGGTAGTTTTCATGGTAGAATTTTTTTTATTAGTGATCTGAGCATGAGCATGAGAACCATATGTGTTTTGATTAATAAATCATGTGGAGTCACTATTTGAATAGAAATTTTTTGAAATTCACTTTATGGATCCAAAAACCGTGGATCACGAGGATCCTAATTTCATAGCATGGATTATCATTTTATCCAAATATGGTAAAGGTTTTATTGTCATGGGAAGATCCATGATTTTTATAACATTCATATCTTCCTTGGTCTTTCTATATACAATCAATTGTTTATCATGTATTTCTATAAACTGAAATGACATTTGACTTCTCTAACCCTGAAAAGGGGTTAAATATTTAGGGGATAAAAAATTTCAGTTTCCATTTAATGAAAATTTGACACAAGATCCAATTTTTATCATAAAAATACTCATAAGGGGTATATAGGTTTCTATGATTCTATTAGTTCAATTTTGGGTTGTTTTCTCATTAAGGATTTCCATTTGTTAGATTATTACTCTTGTATTCTTTTAATACATGATTATAATTTACCCACTGATGATTTTAATCTTTTAATTATAATTCATGAGCTTGTGTTTTGGGAGAATTATCTTTTTAGTGAAAGGTTAACAACATTTTCTAACCATAAGAGTTTGAGATATAAAATTTCTAAGAAATAATTTAATATTAGGCATATATGTTGGGTGGAACACCAATAGGTACCTAACTTCGATATATCCAATAATAGGTGGAAGTTGAATTTCATTTTAGATGATATTTTCATGAAAGTTGTATCACAAGATACTTTGGAAGAGAGTGAAGAATAAAACCTTATTGATCTTGTTTCCATGGTTTCATCTGGATGTTAAAGAGGATGTTTTTGGTATGTTTCTAACTAGTGTTCAGTTATCATCACATTTACTTGAGTATATTCTATAGAATTAGTAGCATGATTATGAGCTTAGAGGAATTCAAGAAACCCTATATGGTGGGGATACTTTTTTAGGTTGGAGACTCTCTTTATATAGTACTCTCAGTTTTAAGGATGAGTTTTCTATCATTGCATCTATACAAAGATTGGTTTTGATTTATTTTCATAATTATTCATGGTATATTCATCTAGGAACTATGAAGATGTATTATAGAATAACATGGACATTCTGGTTGATGAGTATAAATCATGACATTGTTGATGATGTGTCTAGTTGTTAAACCTGCGAATAATTAAATATAGATGATTAAACACCTTTTGGGTTGCTTCAACCTCTTCTGGTGATGGTTTGGAAATGGGACGAGGAATCCATGATTTGTTATTATAATACAAAAAACTCATTGAGGGAGGAATTATATCTGGGAAATGAATGATTGATTGATAAAGTTGACTCATTTCATCCAGATAAAATACATTAAATAGGTTGATGATCTATGTAAGCTACATGTATAGGAAATTGTGAGGTTATATGGGGTTTCTTCTACCATTGTTTTATACAATGATCCTACCTTTACTTTGAGGTTATGGAGGATTCTACAAGAGTTAGTGGGGACTCGGGTCAGGTTGGGTACAACTTATCATCCATAGACAGACGGTTCAATAAAGCATGCAATTTAGATCCTAGAAGATATGACCTATGCCTATTTTTTGGATTTTAGTGGATCTTGAGATATCCATCTGGGACAAGATAAGATTAATTATAACAATGGTTATCAGTTATCCCTCAGAATAGATCCTTTACATGATTTTTATGGTCTCCCTTGAATACCACCTCTTTGTTGGGTAAAGTTGTGTTACGATTCTTTAGTGGAACCGAGTTTCATTCAGGATATATTTGCAAGGATTCATGAAATATGATAGTTTCTATTTATAGTGGAGAGTCGGATGAAGTCATAGGAGGGTCAAGAATGTCATCCTTTAGATATTTCCATAGGTGAGTGGGTTTTATTGAATTGTTCTCCTCAGTTGGGTTACCGTCATCTTAGAAAATAGGAAAACATATGTTTGATATATGTTGCATAGTTTGAATTCACTATGAAGATTGGAAAGATTTATTATTTTTTGCAATTCCCAATTCAGTTGATATGTATTGATAATTTTTTTTCCCAAATCACATTATATAAAATCCCATCCAAACACATCTCTCATTCATATTTGGGAAGATATTGTGTTATAGTCAAATGTTTCTATTGTTTAATAGTAATTGATGATTATTAAATCTCATGTGAATGTCTTTTCTAAGAGTTCGAATCTATTATTCATGGTGTGATGGGTAAATGGACAAATTATCTTAAGGATTTTTACTACAAGACATTGGATTGAGAGAAGTGGCCTCACCTATTTACCAGACTTTATTCTTCCACATGACTTTTTGGGAATGTAATGTATTATAGTGGAGTGTTTGTAACTTCATGTTACCAGCTTTTAGGTAATAATATTCTCTATGCTTATTTTCCTCATTAATTATGTGTGTATTCATAATTTTGAGGATAGTGAATATTTGATGATAAAAATGACCTTGATTTTTGGGATACAGGTTCTTTTTGAATTAATGGGGAACAATTATAAAATTTTTAATTGATTTTCAGGGTTCTCCGCATGTTCAAAGAATGCTCAAGTATTTTTTTTGTTTTTTTGAAGATAATCTATAGTTTTTGTAGTCTATTGGAGAAATAGACACTCTGTAATGAGAGTACAAGGCTTTTAGGTTCTTTATGGAATATTTCATTAACTTGGTAAAAAGTATCAAGTAATTACATACCATATAAATGTTACACACCATGTATTGTTAATGCATTAGTTTTAAATTTAAAAATGATGAGTTTTCAGCATATGAGTCATCTGAATTACTTGATGTATAAAGGTATTACATGCCATGTTAATGTTGCGAACATAGATTTTATGTTACAACATCGATTGATTGTTATTTTATTTATCCATGGATCTTCTCCTTTATTATTAGATAACCCATTCAACGATTTTGGGAGCCACCATTAGATCCAGATTGATTATTTCAATTATTTATAATTATGTTGATTGGGTTTCAACTCTATGGGTGTGTGAACTTTTATGCATGGATTACAATTCATAGAATTGAAATGGAACACTTGGGTGGGACACTAGTGAGCCTATTATCTTACACCGTTCATAGTGTAAAGACCCATAAATTTCAAGGGAATTTTTTTTCTTAATTTATTTGGAATTTTACAAGTTTGTAGCTTCTGACAACACTTGATTCCGAGGACCGGTGTTCCTGTAATCAATTTTTGATGTTTAGCTTGGGTAGGTTCAGTAAACAAACGAACGTGTTTTCCTATCTTTTGAACCGGTGCACAGAATTGAAATTCGAGGGCACCGTTGAACTCGCTTCACAGGTTTTCACTTAAGAAGACATTCACCTCGACGGTAGATGATCAGGTATGAAAGTTAGTTTTTGGGGTTTTACGTGGGTTAATAAAATAAAATAAGTGAACAATTTATTTTATTTTGTTAAACACGTGTCGTGCGGATAAAGTGGTTAGAAGCTCCATGTTGGATTTTTTAGTGGGATCACCACACCCTAACCCCCATGAGAGGTTATGGTGGTGGGGCCCACCGATATCCAACCTCCCATGTGAGGATTGATTGTGGTGGAAACCACATGAGGCCTCCCATTAATAGAGGGTAATTATAACTCCTTGACTCCCCCTCATTTATGAGGGAGATCCTCTGTGTTTAAATCCCCCTCTTAATTGAGGGGGATGAATCCTCCCTTTTTAATGAGAGGACCACCCATGAATTAACCCCCCTTTTTGACTTCTTCCCCATTTTAATGCGCCACTGCAGCGGAATAATTGGGTGGAGCCCTCTGTCATAAATCCTTCATTTATGACTTGTCTGCCGACGACAAACCCTCCCCACTCCTATATAAAGGAGGATAGGGTAAGGAGTTCTGTACGGATTCTTAAAGCGGCGGAACGCTAGCAGCGAAGCACGACACCCAGCACTTTGAGATTTTTCTTCTTCCTCCAACGAAGAACGAAGAATGAAGAACGCCGATGCCACCCTCGGCTCCTTTGTTCCCGATGTTGACGGAACGACTCCTATCTTCCACGAAGCCCGTCTTCTACATCTCGCCATCATTTAAGGCTATTTTATGAGGTAGGGGTTTATTTTTGAGTTTTTTATATTCCCATGATTCATCCCCTCAAAAACAAAGAACACGGGTTAACTCATAATCATGTTGATCCGCGGATGATTTATTTTGCGGGTTGGGAATAGTTGTTTGCAGGAAAAATGCTGGATGGATTGTTTCAATGTTTTTTGAGTTAAATTGTTCTTCGTACAACATGAAATCTTTTTTTATCTTTGGAAAAATGTTATCGGCTAACGGGGAGGGGGGGGGGGGCGAACAAACATGGCCCAACGACCCTCCACAGTTGTTCATTTGTACATATGTTGATGGAAGACGATGAAACGGGACCGCAACGTCTTGTGGAAGCCGTCGCAGGGAAGGATGGGTCCCAGGAGAGCCACTGGAACAGACGGTGGCCAAATCAGACCACTGGAGCGCGTCTGGTGGTCCGCGGAAGGCACAGTCGGTGCGCCGCACTGGCGACCGGAGGCGGCGGCCGGATCCGTTTGGCTGCCTAGAGGCGGTGGCGCCCCAACGCACTACCGGAAGAAATATCCAGAGACACAGCCGCGACAGCAAAGCGTTGGACCCCGTGGCTGCGCGGGATTCGGGAGGCGGGGCGCGCCTGCTGGCGCCGCCGGTTACAAATGGGGGGTCGTGTCCCTCCCCCCCTCCCCCCTCGGTGCAACGCGCTCTGCCAACTGGTCGTGCCAGCTGGCCCGGACGGGCCGGGCCGCGCCCTACCGGGCCGGACCCGGACTCGATTCGGGTTGAACCGGTATGGGCCGACCCAGGGCGTGTTGGGTCGGGTTGTACCGGGCCCAGACCCCCTATTTTCCAGACCATTTTCAGTTAAATGGTCATATATTGAGCTACGGACCTTCGATCGATGCATAGTTAGATGCGTATGATTTCTTATATCGAGGCGGTCAATTCGGTATATTACACTCAAGGTTTCAGTGATGTTTGGGAATGGCAGGATTGGTTCGAACTCAAAACCAATCGGGCCCTCGGAGCGGAAATGCTTATAACATGAGCTTCGGACGTCTGTTTGACACAACGTCGAATTTGTTGGATTCCTATTGATAAAATGGTTCTTTTGGAATACTCCACTTGAGGTTTGGATACATATGGAGTATGGTTGGGTAGGTTTATCTTATAAACCAACTGGTCCCCTAGAATGAAAAAGTCTATAGCTTTCGACCCGGACGTCTGTTTGACGAACCGTCAGCGGCATTGGTAATCTCGTTGAGAAATGGTCCCTTTGAGTATACCCATGACAGTTCAGGGGTAACGCCCCGACCCCAGCTAACTGGAGTCGGTGCGTTACTACATAACATTGGCATGATCACCAAAGATCATGTCTCGAAAAACCGATTAGTTTAGTAGCCTTGGAAACACTAGATACATTCATAAATGTTACATTACATCATAAGGTGAAAAACTACAATAACAAAGTCTCCATAGTCCACCCTCATATACTCTTCTGACTATCCCTGTAGGTCATTCATAAAATACTTCTTCACATCCTGGAAAATATTAAAACATTGAAAGGGGTGAGATCAGATGCTCCGTAAGGATAACAATATAGCAGAAGCTTTCATAAATAAACATAAACATTTAAGGCAATTTATAACTAAAACAAAATCCTTTTAAACATGATCTTCAACATAATATGGAAAAAGTAAAATGAGATAATTCCATTTACTTATTCACATGGATATTCTACTGGTCGAATAATCACATGCAATATCAATAACCACTTTCATAATGATGGAATGCATAATACCAGACTATCATAACCACGTAGACAAGGCCTCGTGCCAAGACCACAAATAAGATTTATTCAAGGCCTCATTCCAAGACACTAGTTTGTCTCATGAGACCTACCGATGCATCAAGGAGCTATAGCGGGCTCCACCCATCACTTATTAAGTACAATGCATTCCTCATATGAATAGGTTTAAACATATCATAAACCATAACATAATTGTATCACATAAAAAATGCATAAAGGAAACATAACATTTCCAAATTTCAATCACAAGATATCAATACAACACATTGATGTAATAAAAACACTTTCAAAACCATTTTCAATACCAAAATTAAAGAAAATTAAAACTTTTTATTTATTTTTCATTAAAAAAAGTGATGGCTCGTAGAGGAAGCTGGAACTCAAATAATGGTCACGGCGGCGGAGAAGTCATTGTCGCCGCATATGTACGGAAAGAAGAACATTCCCTTTTTGTCGTTTAATAAAAATCTTTGTATAAAAAAGATTCCTTTTGAATGAACATAAAAGTCAAAGGGGTTTATACACCATATAAAAGAAAGTTGTGTATAAAACCAAATATGCCTCAATGAAAGGAGATTGAGACGAAGTCCTTAAAAAGATCATTTTTAAAATAAAATAGATCTATTGTGTGTATTCACTATAAGTACACATAAAGAATGTACATGTACAAGATAGGACATAATAATATCAGGAAATAATTTGAAAGTAGGAGATTAACCCAAAGAATAGAAATTGGGTTAAGAAATTCCCTTACCTCATGTCTGACTTGACTCCACAGTTCTTTGATCTCCTGAATAATAAACTAGAGTTAATCTCTACCTTCTTAAGAACCTTTTCAAGTTCATTATTCCTTTTATATCACTTATTACCATGTCATGAACATTATGTAATTATTTAAGTTTACAACGGTCATTTTCTCGATCTTAGGTACTTGAGTAAAAAATGAACTTCTTATAATTACAAGTTGTTCATGTGGTGAAATATCCATTATATCCAGAATTATATTCATGATGTAGATATCATATATATCATATATATCTAGTATATACATTCATTAATAATATTACATAACATTTAGGGGTAAGAAATGAAATGCACCGTTCATGGAGACGGTAAGCCGTACGTATGCATGAATGCTACTTTCATTTCTATTTCGTATTTAATAGAATGAAATCATAATTGTATAAAGGTGTATTATAATTACAGTATAATATCATGTAAAATATCATTTACTCCATCCTTTATACATCCCACATATGGCATTAACGATTCAAATCACTTTGAGGGGGCGGTAGTCCGCACTTCCTAAAATGAAATTATCGCGTTTACCCATAATGGAAATCATAAAGTATGCCATAAATGAGAAATACAGAAGAATAAGGAAAACATAAACATAATATATATATCATATATGAAAATAGTGTCCTAAAAATGGCCACCATTAGAGGTGTTAAAAGAATATTGAACAATCATCGTTTCGTGAGGCAGTATTTCACCACCCACAGAAACAGTATGTTCTTTAACCACTAGATGAAGGTATGTATAAGTGTAAACCAAATAATTATCATAAAAACATCCTAGTATATTTTAGATAATGTTTTTGTTACAAAATAAATTAATAAAAAGTGTTTAGGGGGTTGGAGAAGAAAAATAAAACAAAACAACATTAGAGAAGACATTGCCTTAAGGTCGGGTAACTCTTTTTGATTTGAGCCAAAGGCTTCATTGGGAAGTGTTCTGCCCAAAGTGAGGCTTCTATGAGTAAGGTAGGGAAGTTGGTAGAGTATTTGGGCAGAGTTTGGCCGAGCCAAATGGCTTGAATGTGTGAATAAGGTGGGAGTGGTGGGGGCCTTTTATAAGTGGAGAGGAGGGGAACTCTTGTAAAGTAATGAAATATTACTTTATTACACAATTATTTTCGGATTCCAAAGGTCCCAAAATTATATAATTCGAGGATAAGGTGATAAGGGTTCGAAATATACCCATCCAATAGGCTTTGGACAAGTTTATACCTTGTATTTTACATTATCTTCTCATTTTATTTAAATCGTTAAATAATGAGGCCATCACTGCATCATCATGATGTCATAAATAATTTAATTTATTTAATGGCTAAAAATTATAAAAAAATACTATAATGTAGGAAATCGTTTTAGCTTTCCAATTACTATTTATAGTCAAAATATGACTTGTATAACCCCATGTAAAAATTGTTTTAGTAAAACATTTTATGTTTGTGTGATTTTTTACTTTAACATTAAATAAAATATATTTATGTCATTTTCCAACTAAAGTGGCTCCATGGGGTCCCCAAGTTGATCCATGTATTGTCTTGGTCGGCCATGGCACATCCAATGAGGGTAGGACATGTGTCAAGCTCATCTCATATTACTAAAACATTATTTTTAAGTTAAACTACACTAATTACCTCTAATCGCGATTAAGAACTTAAAAGTTACTATTTACCAAAAATTATTTTAATCACATTGAACCAAATTTTACTTATTAATGACAACCATGTATGTCTTATTTTTGAAATTCAAAACACAGAAGTGGTAAAATTTCATTTAAACGAAAAATCAATTTTATAAGTACCACTTAGTGGTTTCACTATTAATCAAAAATTGACGTTTTTCAGAAAAATACCAAAAATTCACCCTAAGCTATATTTGATATTCCGATTTCAAAAATGATTTCTATTTTACAAAATTCCAAACATATAAGTTGCATTAATTAATTTTATAATTAATTCCCGCTGTCACAACAAATAGCGTGTTTTTAAGAAACAATTTATATCAAAAGATTGACAATTGTTCATGCCCAATTTCATTGTTAAATTAATTCTACTAACCACCATTGGATAAAATGGTAACAATATATTCTAATTATACTTTAAAACCACTAAATAGTATAATTTATCACTATATATTATTTTTATTAAAAAAAAAATTTATGTATTTTTCACTATTCATAAAAATTTGGAAGTTCTCATAATATTAGAAAAAATTCAACATAGGCTAATTTCGACATTCCGAATCAAAAAATGAAGTCCATTTTCAAATATAAAATATATATAATTTCAAAAGGTGGGTATTACTATTCATAATGGCTATTTTTATTAGTCGCGGTGTGTTAAAACTCGAACATGCGTACAATGAAAGCTATTGCATTATTGAAAGAGAGGCATATCGTGGAAGCTCGGGGTGTTACATTCTCCCCTCCTTCAATAAATTTCATCCTCGCAATTTGAAATTTTTCTTGGAAAATAAAAGGTCGAAAATAGAAAATATTTTTGTGGAAAACCAACATCGGAAATAAGGTTAATAGAAATATAACATTAAAAGAAAGCAAGATAAGTACAAAGGTCACCCGAGATAGCCCATTCTAGGATTCTATGAAAATATGGATATGGAGGAGAAAAAAACCATCAAGGACTGATGGAGAGTTGTAGAAAATAGGATTAGGAGAAAGTTAACCATAAGAAAGTCACAAACTTGTTATTGGTTAAACATTCATTGATTCCGCAGTTGGAAAAGTTAGCCGACAACATTTTTGTTTTAAGTTACCTTTTAAAAAGTTGAGGAATTTATTTAAGATATTTTTTCAAGAACGTAAGGAAATATACTTACTTGTCGTGTAGACTTTCGTTCCTTAATAAATTTTTACCACAAACCCATATTTTACTCCAAATGGTAAAAGAACTCAAAAATATTCTATTTATCATGATTTTATAAGGTTCTAAATATTACCACGTACCATTTAGATTAGTAAAACTATTTTGTAATAACCAGGGACTTCCTGTAGTGTAGTGGTGGGTAATAAAGGCCTGTCTCACTATGGTTGTGGGTTCAATTCCTGCAACATTGTCCGACGTGACGGGTTATACCCCACCCTGCAGGTTGTCCTTTTTCTAAAACTATAGTATTATAATATTCCAAAAATAATCTTCAGAAATGTTTTAACCTTAAACAATACTATCCAAAGATCAACTTAATCCATTCCAACCTTTATTGTTATCCAAAATACCTCCGTCCAAACTTTCTTTAAAAGGTCTCTAAATTCCAAAATCAATTGTAACCATAGATTCCACAAACAAATTAAAGCTTCTCTTTTTGTCACATACTAAAAAATGATTACCTTAATCATATTAAAACCTTAATGAAAAAAACAAGTACTGCAGTACAATCCTTATATATATATCACATTATCCTTTTAACCAGAATATAATCCTTGTGTCCAAAAGCACCAATACATTAATTATTCCGCTTCAACTATAGTAACAGAATAAGATTATCCTTGATCCCTTGGCCTTTTCTGAGTTTGGTTTCCCTGACGCTTAGGACATTCATTTTCATAATTCCCCTTTCCCATACAATTGTAGCATTCAATATTGATAGTATCTTTCTTTCCCCTACAATCACGAGTCTGGTGACCTTTTTCTCCACATTTATAACAAACTCCCATTCCATTTAGGCATGTACCGGTGTGATTCTCCCCACAATTATCACATAATGGAAAATCCTTCTTTCCCTTTTTCCCTTTATCTGTCTCTTGTTCCACCGTTCTCTTCTTCTCTTGCTTTACTTTGTTGTCATAAGACTTAGAGAATTCCTTTTCTGTCTTGATAGCACACGAGACAATATCTTCGTATGATGAGAAGGATTGTGATACTAATACTCGACGGAGAAACGGTTTTAATCCATCAAAGAAACGATCGATATTAATTCTTGGGTTACATATATAATCTGCTGCATGCCTCGCTAACCTTGTAAAGTTAGCCTCATACTTTGCGACATTCTTATCCTCCTTTTGTCTCAGACTCAGAAATTGCCTTTCCATATCTGCTCGATGGTCACGAGGAAAATATTTTTCTAAGAAAAGCTCTTTGAACTCCCTCCATTCCATATTTGATACTTCATCATCTTCCTTAGTGTTTTGAATCCGCGACCACCACTGATCGGAATCTCCAGTGAGGCGGTAAACTGCCATGACAACCTTCTCCCTTTCACTACTCCCCAAGGCATGGAATATTTTTTCTAAGGAGTTTATCCATTTCTCAACTACTAATGGATTTGTACCCCCATTAAATGTTAGCGGTTGTTGCCTCATGAAGCGGTCTAACACTGATCCTCCATGTTGTGGATCAGGGTGATCCATACGAGTAAGGTTATTATTCATAACCTGAGTGAGTTGTCCCAGTATGGTAATAAGTTGATCAGCACCAGTTGTATCTCCAGATCCTCAATAATTATCTTTAGTAGGAAGGCAATCCCTACACGGAGTGCGTGCATTGATACAGTTTCCATTCCTTCCACTAGGCGCCATTTCTAAACAGTGGCATAAACTAGATTAGTTTATGAATCAAAATACATAATTCTATACTTGTAAAATACTTAACATAAATTGAACTATTTATGTATATAATCCATAATCATAAAAATGTTTTCTTTGAGAAAGAATATACTCATAACCCTTCATTGTGGTTTGTAAAGAAAACGAGAATTATCCTAAGAATATCCCCCAGGAGTGTCGTAACCAAGAGTGAAGCAAGGCCGGTTGTCATTCACCAGTTCACGTTTGAGTCTAGCTCAAGCGGTGTTTTCGGGTTTTACCCCTAGGTACATTTGTGTCAGAGCCTCCTCTACCTGCTCGTATCCAGACAGGGATGTATTCCTCAGAAAACTCACAAAATCTCTATAATACCAAAATTATAGGAAGTTCTTCTATACTAATCCTCAAAGTCTATCTTCGGGCTATATGCTCTAATCAGAGTTTATCTAAATCTAGCTTCCAAGGATAGTACTAAACTGCCTCTGATACTAACTGTAACGACCCGACCCCAGCTACCCGGAGTCGGTGCGTTACTTCGTAACATTGGCATGATCACAAAAGATCAAGTCTCGAAAGACCGATTGGTTTAGTATCCTTGGAAACACTAGATTCATTCATAAATGTTACATTACATCATAAGGTGAAAAACTACAATAACAAAGTCTCCATAGTCCACAATCATATCCTCTTCTGACTATCCATGTAGGTCATTTATAAAATACTTCGTCACATCCTGGAAAATATTAAAACATTGAAAGGGGTGAGCTCAGATGCTCAGTAAGGATAACAATATAGCGGAAGCTTTCATAAATAAACATAAACATTTAAGGCAATGTATAACTAAAACAAAATCCTTTTAAACTTGATCTTAAACATAATATGGAAGAAGTAAAATGAGATAATTCCATTTACTTATTCACATGGATATTCTACTGGTCGAATAATCACATGAAATATCAATAACCACTTTCATAATGATGGAATGCATAATGCCAGACTATCATAACCACGTAGCAAATGCCTCGTACCAAGACCCCAAATAAGATTTTGTCAAGGCCTCGTGCCAAGACCCTAGTTTGTCTCAGGAGACCTACCGATGCATCGAGGAGCTATAGCGGGCTCCACCCGTCACTTATTAAGTCCAATTCATTCTTCATATGAATAGGTTTAAATATATCATAAACCATAACATAATTGTATCACATAAAACATGCGTAAAGGAAACATAACATTTCCAAATTTCAATCACAAGATATCAATACAACACATTGATGTAATAAAAACACTTTCAAAACCATTTTCAATACCAAAATTAAAGAACATTAAAACTTTTTATTTATTTTTCATTAAAAAAATGTGATGGCTTGTAGAGGAAGCCGAAACTCAAATAATGGTCACGGTGGTGGAAAAGTCATTGTCGCCACATATGTACGGTAAGAAAAACATTTCCTTTTTGTCGTTTAGTAAAACACTTCATATAAAAAAGATTCCTTTTGAATAAACATAAAATTCAAAGGGGTTTATACACCGTATAAAAGAAAGTTGTGTATAAAACCAAATATGCCTCAATGAAAGGAGATTGAGACGAAGTCCGTAAAAAGATCATTTTTAAAATAAAATAGATCTATTGTGTTTATTCACTATAAGTACACATAAAGAAAGTACAAATAGAAGATAGGACATAATAATATCAGGAAATAATTTGAAATTAGGAGATTAACCCAAACAATGGAAATTGGGTTAAGTAATTCTCTTACCTCGTGTCCGACATGACTTGACCGTTCTTTGATCTCTTGAATAATAAACAAGATTTAATCTCTACCTTCGTAAGAACCTTTTTAAAGTAAATTATTCCTTTTATATCACTTATTACCAAGTCATGAACAATATGTAATTATTTAAGTTTATAACGGTCGTTTTGTTGATCTTAGGTACTTGAGTCAAAAATAAACATCATATAATTACATGTTGTTCATGTGGTGAAATATCCATTATATCCAAAATTATATTTATGATGTAGATATCATATATATCATATATATCCAGTATATACATTCATTTATAATATTACATAACATTTAGGGGTAAGAAATGAAATGCACCGTTCATGGAGACGGTAAGCCGTACGTACGCATGAACGCTACTTTCATTTCTATTTCGTATTTAATGGAATGAAATCATAATAGTATAAATGTGTATTATAATTCCAGTATAATATCATATAAAATATCATTTACTCCATACTTTATACATCCCACATATGGCATTAACGATTCAAATCACTTTGAGGGGGCGGTAGTCCGCACTTCCTAAAATGAACTTATCGCGTTTACCCATAATGGAAATCATAAAGTATGCCATAAATGAAAAATACAGAAGCATAAGGAAAACATAAACATAATATATATATCATATATGAAAATAGTGTCATCATAATGTCCACCATTAGAGGTCTTAAAAGAATATTGAACAATCATCGTTTCGTGAGGCAGTATTTCACCACCCACAGAAACAGTATGTTCTTTAACCATTAGACGAATGTGTGTGTAAGTGTAAACCAAATAATTATAATAAAAACATCCTAGTATATTTTATATACTGGTGATGTTACAAAATAAATGAATAAAAAGTGTTTAGGGGGTTGGAGAAGAAAAATAAAACAAAACAACATTAGAGAAGTCATTACCTTAAAATCGGGTAACTCTTTTTGATTTGAGCCAAAGGATTCCTTGGGAAGTGTTCTGCCCAAAGTGAGGCTTCTAGGAGTAAGGGAGGGAAGTTGGGAGAGTATTTGGGCAGAGGTTGGCCGAGCCAAATGGCTTGAATGTGTGAATAAGGTGGGAGTGGTGGGGGCCTTTTATAAGTGGAGAGGATGGGCACTCTTGGAAAGTAATGAAATATTACTTTATTACACAATGCTTTTCGGATTCCAAAGGTCCCAAAATTATATAATTCGAGGATAAGGTGATAAGGGTTTGAAATCTACCCATACAATAGGCTTTGGACAAGTTTATTCCTTGGATTTTACATTATCTTCTCATTTTATTTAAATCATTAAATAATGAGGTCATCACTGCATCATCATGATGTCATAAATAATTTAATTTATTTAATGTCTAAAAATTATAAAAAAACTACTATAATTTAGGAAATCGTTTTAGAATTCCAATGACTATTTATAGTCAAAAATATGATTTGTATAACCCCATGTAAAAATTGTTTTAGTAAAACATTTCATGTTTGTGTCATTTTTTACTTTAACATTAAATAAGAAGGTATTTATGTCATTTTCCAACTAAAGTGGCTCCATGGGGTCCCCAAGTTGACCAATGGATTTTCTTGGTCGGCCATGGAACATCCAATGAGGGTAGGACATGTGTCAAGCTCATCTCATATTATTAAAACATTATTTTTACCTTAAACTACACTAATTACCTCTAATCGCGATTAAGAACTTAAAAGTTACTATTCACCAAAAATTATTTTAATCTCATTGAACCACATTTTACTTCGTAATGAAAACCATGTATGTCGGATTTTTGAAATTCAAAACCCAGAAGTGGTAAAATTTCATTTAAACGAAAAATCAGTTTTTATAAGTGCCACTTAGTGGTTTCACTATTCATCAAAAATTGAAGTTTTTCAGAAAAATCCCAAAAATTCACCCTAAGCTATATTTGATATTCCGATTTCAAAAATGATGTCTATTTTCCAAAATTCCAAACATATATGTTGCATTAATTAATTTTATAATTAATTTCCGCTGTCACAACAAATAGCGTGTTTTAAGAAACAATTTATATCAAAAGATTGACAATTGTTCATGCCCAATTTCAAAGTTAAATTAATTCTAATGACCACCATTGGATAAAATGGTAAAAATATATTATAATTATACTTTTAAACCACTAAATAGTATAATTTATCACTATAAATTATTTTTATTAAAAAATTTGTTTTAAGTATTTTTCACTATTCATAAAAATTTGGAAGTTCTCAGAAAATTAAAAAAAATTCAACATAGGATAATTTCGACATTCAGAATCCAAAAATGAAGACCATTTTGAAATATAAAATATATATAAATTCAAAATGTGGGTATTACTATTCATAATAGCTATTTTTACTAGTTGCGGTGTGTTAGAACTCGAACTTGCGTACAATGCAAGCTATTGCATTATTGAAATAGAGGCGTATCATGGAAGCTTGGGGTGTTACATCGGGGTACTGTTGACATACGGTCAGGTTGGTTCGTACACAAATCCAACCAGGACCCTGGAACGGAAAAGCAAATAACTCACAGACCAGGCATCCGTTTGACGCGCTGTCTGTTGCGTTGAGATCCCTATGACATTACAGATCTTTGTGATACTTCTACATGAGACTTATTGACACTTGGAAGTAACAACCAGTATCTCGTGGAGCGTACCCTCTCGGGGATGAGCATTCGGAGTGTGGAGACCGGGTAGATGTAGACCTGAAGACTGGTTGACCGATTCAACTCGTAGTGATTTAGTTAGCCCAATGTATGGAGCGCCCGGTATTCGGCGGCAGACCCATGGAGGATGTAGTGCCCGGTAGTTGGTAGTAGACCTGCAGTACTCAGCAGGAGGAGTACCTCTATAGGCTATAATGGAGAGCGTCCGGTATTCGGTGGCAGACCCTCAGCGGACAGAGCGCTCGGTAGTTGTCAGTAGACCCACGGTACTCGACATGAAGAGTAACTCAGCAGTCTTATGTTAGTGGGTAGCGCCTTAGAGTAATGATAGGGCCACTGTACTCGATTGAGAAGGAGTTTCTCCAGTAGTTGTGGTTTCGATAATGAAAATCCTGGTTTGAGCTGAGTCAAGGACCTTTGTGTTTTCCTCATGATTGAGATGGGTTACGTGATAACCTAGGTATATGTATGGGCATATTCTTAAGTAGTGGTTATCTGTTGGTTTCATAACCTTTTTCTTTCCTTGTGATTGAGATTGGTTACTCGATAACTTAAGAAGATGTATGGGCATATACCTAAGTAAAGGTTATCCGTTGAGATATTACTTCATGGTTTATCTTGTTGGATTTATTCAGATCTTGAGGGTCTCGGGGTCCCTACTGAGTATCGTTATACTCACCCCTGCATGGGCTATGCCTGAACCTCATTGTGTTGGATGCAGACGACGGACAAAACTGATTGTGGTTGAGGCTTATAGAGAGAGATGGTACCCGTAGGTGGACTTCATGATGAGACGGTACCCGGACGTGGAATTTACGACGAGACGGTACCTGGAGGTGACAGACGGACGTGGAGAGATGAGGTGGCCATCTGTACCTACCCATCAGGTAGGAACTACGGAGGATGATCTAGGAGCAGCATGACACCTTCCTGCTGTTTTTCTTTCCCTCGTACATTACTGTTGGTCTTGTATTTTTAGCCCCCTTTGTACATTCAGCATACTTATTATATTGTTTTACTTAGTGTTTCCTTCCTCTTGTACTCTATCTATGTGTGTGTTTACATTTAATAAATGCAATGCCTTCCTAGTTATAGGGATTTAAATTTTCGATGCAAGTCACCATCCCCTGGCCTATGGAAGGCGGGCTTGGGGTAGTTACGACGCGGGCCCCGAGGGACGGGTCGTGAAAAATTGGTATCAGAGGAGTCAGTTCTACCAAAGAACAAAGAACACTGATATTTTCTTTCTATGAAGCAATAGTGTTAAGGGTACTAAGTGTGGTTTTTGGTTTAGGGAATCTAGTGTTGGTGCGGGCGACCGACATATCCATACAATAGGACCCTGATTTCGGATTTCCGACTCAGTGCACGAAAACATTGTTTGTGTGTGTGTTTTCAAAAGTTCCTTTTTAAATCAGCTCAAACCAGGTCAGCTCACTAGGTGTAGTATTTTGACCATGTCACATCTGTTTATTTTCGGATGCCTTCCTGCGGACGACCAACTAGAGCCCCGATAGTTGTACATACTGACAGCCTGGTGAGCGACGAGGCCTCAGTTCAGGGACCTCTTTCATTTGAGGCACCAGTAGAGGCACCAGTGGTACTACCACCTGTTGATCCACTGATGCCACCAGCCCTAGTAGCAGGCAATGAACACCACTTGGGAACGCTACACGAGTTCCAGCATCAAAGACCACCCAGGTTCTGGGGAGAGACGACCCACAGGCGGCTGAGGATTGGCTGGAGGCTGTGGTGAGAGTCTTCAAGCTAGTAGGTACACCGGCGAACTTCATAGTGATCCTTTCATCCATCCTCCTTCATGAAGCAGCAGGAAAATGGTGGAGCCTGATGCTCCAGATGCATGACGAGGCATCACTTCTATGGGCAGACTTCGAGAGGCAATTCCGGGTGGAGTTTGTACTGTCCACCCTTCGAGCTGTGCGGATACAAGAGTTACTTCATCTGCAGCATGGTAGCATGAGTGTAGCTCAATACTCATAAAGGTTCACAGACCTCTCGAACTACTCTAAAGATATGGTACGAGACCCATTGTTCAGGGCCCGAACATTTGAGCAGTGCCTCAGGCGGGAGATTAGAGCTTCAGTCATTTCTCAAAGCATCCCGACACGGGCAGGGGTATTGGAGCGCGCCCTCCTAGTTTAGAGTTTCCTTGCTGAGCAGTCTCCAGCAGCGAAACCCACCACTAGTCGACATGCAGCGGAGTCTTCTGCAGCTGAAAGTAGATAGATGAAACAGGGGTCCATGTAGACCAGACCCACCGGTGGCCGACTGCACGACTAAGGTTCAGTTGTGCGGGGCAGCTGGAGTGGAGTCAGAGCCAGTCGTGCCAAGAGCGGGTAGTGTTACTATTGCGGCGGGATTGGTCACATGGCACATGATTTTCCGACCTCCTATACAGACGATCAGCAGATGGATGAATAACCTCCTAGGAAGAGGCAGAGGTTCGATCGAGGCAGACCTCAAGGAGCAGGAGTCAGAGGTAGAGGAGCTGGTCCTGCAGATGGAGGTGGATGATGCTTCAATGTGTTATCACCACCAGCACGTGGAGGTCCACCCCGACCGCAAAGAGCAGGTGGACTAGGGAGATCACAACATCAGGCAGCTGAAGCATACAACTATGGAGGATCGGATGTAGGTGGATAGGAGCAGGACTAGTTCCAGGCATGGAGGCCTTTATTTTGGTGCTTCTAGTTTACATGTTGTTGTTGTTGTTGTGTTTTCTTTATGTCTTTCACTTGAGTTGTAGTAATAAAATACACTTATCATTGTGATGTTTACTTTACTATCCTTCTTGTATGGTTGATACTAAGAGGATCCGGTTAAAACTATTGAGTTGACCCTCACTTTTGAGATTGCTACTGGAGGAGACCCAGTAACCACGCACTAATTTTGACATTGTGACTCAACCCTGGCAGGCGAGAGTAATGGTTGGATCTCTTGGTAGTAGCGTCGAGGCCTTACAACGTCATCCATGACATGGATTGTACTGTTCATGTCAAGATTGATTGTATTAGGTGAGGAACATGGTTCATCCAGGGGATGAGACCAGATTTATTTTTTCGGTAGAGGATAAATCTCAGCAGTTCTTTAGTAGAACGTAGACGAAGAAGGGTGGAGATGAGTTCTTACATTTGGCTAGTCTCACCCATCGTTCGTTGAGTGAACGGTTTACGGTTCTCTCCATCTCAATAGAATCAAGTGTGTCTTCTCTGATAAGGAAATGAACCTAAGATAGCAGTGATGGCTTAAATTCATCCATGATTATGAATTAGAGATAGTTTATACTCCGAGGGAGGGGAACATTGTAGCAGATGCTCTTAGGGGGAGATTGGGAATTCAGCTATTTGGAGTAGCGAGATAGAAACTAGCCGCGTTTTAGATATCCTTTATTGAAAGTGATGGAGTCAGCACGTGTAGAACCAGAGATGGTTCAGGCTATGATGGAGAAGGTGCAGATCATCCAGGAGCGGATGAAGGCTACACGAAGCCGAAAATATTCTTATGCTGATAGGATATGAGACCACTAGAGTTTGAGGGTGCCGACCACATCTTGTTATGGGTCTCACCTAGACGGGGTCTACGGAGTTTGGGCTGGGGCGGCAAGTTTTCTCCACGATTCATCGGACCCTTCCAGGTCCCTAGTAGAGTAGGCAAGGTGGCCTACTGACTGGACTTTCCACCTCAGATGCACCGAGTGCACGATGTCATCAACATATCCAGCTGAGGTGATGTGTGCATGACCTATCTGTCATCATTGACCATGGGGATCTGGACATAGATGATGGGGAGACCATCGCGGAGGTCCCGATAGAGATTGAGGATCGAAAGGAGCAAGTCCTACATGGACGGTCAATTCCTCTGGTGCGCTTTTTCTGGCTGCACGGAAATATCCAAGAGAGAACATGTGAGAGGGAGACTCAGATGCGTGCTCAGTACCCCTTTTGTTTCCCTAGTTTTTGTTGCAGCTTTACGTGGAAGTAAAGCCCTGAGGTGGGAGCAGTGTAAAGGCCCAGAAATTTCAAGGAATTTTTTTTCTTAATTTATTTGGAATTTTACAAGTCTGTGGCTTCTGATGGAACTTGATTCCAAGGCTCGGTGTGCCCAGAATCAGTTTCTAAAGTTTATCTTGGGTACGTTCAGTAAACGAACGAACGGGTTTTCCTATCTTCTGAACTGGTACTCGGAATTTAAATCTGAGGGAACCGTTGAACTCGCAGCATGGGTTTTCACTTAAGAATACTTTCACCTTCATGGCAGATTATTGGGTATGAAAGTTAGTTTTTGAGGTTTTACGTGGGTTAATAAAATAAAATAAGTGAACAATTTTTTTTATTTTTTTAAACACGTGTTGTGCAGATAAAGTGGTTAGAAGTTCCACAAGGGAGTTGGTGGTGGGACTACCACACCCTAACCCCCTTGAGAGGTTATGGTGGTGGGGCCCACCGAGATCCAACCTCCCATGTGAGGATTGATTGTGGTGGAAACCACACGAGGCCTCCCATTAATGGAGGGGAATCATAACTCCTCGACTCCCCCTCATTTATGAGGGAGAGCCTCTCAGTTTAAATCCACATCTTAATTGAGGGTGATGAAACCTCCCTTTTTAATGGGAGGACCACCCAAGCATTAACCCCACTTTTTGAATTCCACCCCATTTTAATGCGCCACCATAGAAGATTGATTGGGTGGAGCCCTCTGTTATAAAACCTCCATTTATGACTTGTGTTCCAATGACGAACCCCCCCACTGCTATATAAAGGAGGCTAGGGGAAGGAGTTCTGGATGGCTTCTTCAAGCGGCAGAATTCTAGCAGCAAAACACGGCACCCAGCACTTGGAGAGTTTTCTTCTTCCTCCAACGAAGAACAAAGAACGAAGAATGCCGACGCCGCCCTCGGCTCCTTTCTTCCTGACATTTACGGAATGACGCATGTGTTCCGCGAAACCCATTTTTCACGTCTCGCCATAATTTAACTCCGTTTTATGAGGTAGGGGTTTATTTTTGAATATTTTATATTCCCATGATTCATCCCTTCTAAAACAAAGAATGCAGGTCATCTCATAATCAAGTTGATCCGTGAATGATTTCTTTTCGGGTTAGGAATAGTTGTTTGCAGGAAAAATGATGGATGGATTGTTTCAATGTTTTTTGGGTTAAATTGTTCTCCGTACAACGTGAAATATTTTTTATCTTTGGAGGATTGTTATTGGCTAACAAGGGGGTGCCAAACAAACACGGCCCGATGACCCTCCGCAGTTGTTTGTTTGTGTGTGTGTGGATGGGAGATGATGAAACGGGACCGCAACGGCGTATGTAAGTCGTCGTAGTGAAGGGCATGTCCCGGGAGAGCCACTGGCGTAGACGGCGGGAAAATAGTACCACCGGAGCGCGTCCGGTGGTCCGCAGAAGGCACTGCCAGTGCGTCACGCCGGTGTGGCGGTGCCAGCGACTGGAGGCGGCGGCCGGAACCGTCTGGCCGCCTGGAGGCAGCGGCGCCCCAACGCACCACCGGAAGAAATCCGGCACGGCACAACCGCGACAGGGAAGCACCAGACCCCACGACCATGTAGGATTCGGGAGGCGGGGCGGTGCCAGATGGTGTGGCCGGTTACAAACCGGGGGTCGCGTCCCCCCCCCCCCTCGGCGCAACGCGCTCGGCCAACTGGCCGAGCTAGCTCCCCCGGCCGAGTCGGGGCGGGCTACGTGGGCCAGGCCATGCCGGCCGGGCTGCGCCGCACCAGCGGGGCCGGGCCGCATCGGCCGGGCTGCGCCCTCCCGGGCTGGACCCAGAGCCGAGTCGGGTTGACCTGGTATGGGCTGACCAGGGGGGGTTGGGCCGGGTCGGACCGGGCCGAGACCCCATATTTTTCGGACCGTCTTCGGTTAAATGGTCATATCTTGAGCTACAGACCTCTGATCGATGCGCTGTAAGATGCGTAGGATTACTTGGATAGAGACGGTAACTTTTTTATATTACACTCAAAGTTTCGACGAAGTTTGGGAACGGCCGGGTTGGTTCAAACTCGAAACCAACTGGGCCCTCGGAGTGGAAACACTTATAATGTGAGCTCCAGACGTCCGATTGAAATTTTGTTGACTTTTTTGGATTCCTCTTGATGAGACGGTTCTTTTGGAATACTCCACTTGTTGTTTGGATGCATATGGAGTAATGTCGGGTTGGTTTAGCTTATACACCAATCGGACCCCTAGAACGAAAAAGCCTATAAATTTCAGACCAGACATCTGTTTGACGAACCATCAACTGCGTTGGTAGTCTTGTTGAGAAATGGTTCCTTTGAGTATACCCATGACAGTTAAGGGTACATTTGAGATACGGTCGAGTTGGTTTGTACCCGAATACAACCGGGCCCGAGGAACAGAAATGCTAAAAACTCACAGACTGGGCATCTGTTTGACGCACCGTCTATTGGGTTGAGATCCCTATGACATGACAAATAATTGTGATACTTATACGTGAGACTTCGTGACACTTGGAAGTAACGAACAGTAGCTCGTGAAGCGGACCCTCCCAGAGACGAGCGTACGGAGTGTGGAGACCGAGTAGCTATAGACCTGATTACTGCTTGACCGATTCGACTCGTAGTGATTCTATTAGCCTAGTGGATGGAGCACCCGGAATTTGGAGGTAGACCCACGACGGACGGAGCACCCAGTAGTTGGAAGCAGACCTACGATACTCGATAGGAGAAGTACCTCTGTAGGCTATTATGGAGAGCACCCAGTATTCAGTGGCATACCCTCAGCGGACGGAGCGCCCGATAGTTGGTAGCAGACCCACAGTACTCGACAGGAGGAGTACCTCAACAGTCTAAGGATAGTGGGTAGCACCTCGGAGTCGTGACAGGGCCACTGTACTCGACAGAGGAGGATTTTCTCCAATAGTTTTGGTTTCGATAATGAAAATCCTGGTTTGAGTTGAGTCAATGACCTTTTTGTTTTTCTCATGATTGAGATGTGTTACTTGATAACTTAGGTATATGTTTGGGTATATACCTAAGTAGTGGTTATCTATTGGTTTAATAACCTTTGTGTTTCCTCATGATTGATATGGTTTACTCGATAACTTAGGTATATGTATGGGCATATACCTAAGTAAATTTTATCTATTGAGATCTTTCTTCGTGGTTTATCTTGTTGGATTTATTGAGACCTTGAGGGTCTCGGGGTCTCTATTGAGTATCGTTATACTCACCCCTGCACGGGCTATGCCCACACCTCATTGTGTTGGATGCAGATGATGGACAACAGTGATCGTAGTTGAGGCTTGTAGAGCGGGATGGTACCCGGAGGTGGAATTCATGACGAGACGGTACCCAGAGGTGGAATTTACGACGAGACAGTACCCAAAGGTGACAGATGGATGTGGAGAGATGAGGTGGCCATCTTTACCTACCCTTCAGGTAGGAAATATGGAGGACGATCCAGGAGCGGCTTGAAACCTTCCTACTATTTGAATTTCCCTTGTATTCTACTGTTGGGCTTGTATTTCCGGCCCCCTTTGTACTTTCATCACACATGTTATATTAATTTACTTAGTGTTTTCTTCCACTTGTACTCTAGTTGTGTGTGTGTATACTTTTAATAAAGGAAATTCCTTCCCGTTTATAGGGATTTACACCTTTGGTGCTAGTCTCCAACCCCTGGACAATGGATGGTGGGCTTGGGGTAGTTACGACGCGGGCCCCGGGGGACGGGTCATGGCACATATCCCTTCAGTGGTACATATAAATCTTTATGTATTTTGATGTGTGTAAAGGAAATAAGCCATAGTGAGGAGATAAGGTTTTATGGAAGCTATGTTGTGTAACTGGTGGTGATATGGTCGGTGTCGTCCCACTGTATGACATAGAGTAGTTGATTTTCCTATTTGGGAAGTCCTTTGTGGTTGTAAATGTACTTCGAGATTGTTTCTACTAATTAGTTGATCGAATTTCTAGTGTTTTTTATATTATGTAATATATTTTTATTTTAAACTATTGTCTCTATTATATAATCCTTTATATTGAAATGAGTGAGACAAAATAGATATTTTTTTGGTTATAGTGAATAACATTGGGTAGATATCATAGATATAAACTAGAAGAAACTGCTAAGAATGTGGTTTCACCTAAGCCACAGGTGATCCAATGGATGGACTAAATCATTTTTAGGATTTTTAGGAAGTGTATAATGGTTATAGGCAGGATTAACCATGACAAGTGGATCATTTGGTTGAGTTCCAAAAGAAGAATCTATCCATTATTTGGGGAGATTCTGAGCCGAAAAAAGAAGAAGTCTAGTTGAATATGATGAATTAAATATTAAATTTCCATGGGACACCAAAAGATATAAAAGTAAATATGATAACATATATTTTAGAATATTTGGATTTCTATTGGTGTGAATTTTAATTTATTTCTTAATTGGACCAAGTCATGGCATGGGAAGATTTTGAGAAATTTTTTAACATTAAATTTTATCCTAAAAAATTTTAGATTCCTATAATAATTGAATTATTCAGTTTGAAGTAGGTGAATCTCATGGTGATGGAGTTAGCAGATAAAATTATAAATTTAGTCTGATTTTCCCCAAAACCACTTTCCTGTAAATCCCTGAAGGCATGAATTTTTGAGTCAGTATTGAATCCAAATATTTACTCAATGATAGTAGTTCTTTATATAACAGATTATACAAAAAATCCAAATAGAGCGACAGTGGAAGAAAGGTATATCTTGGGCACTATAGTTAGAGAGATCAAATTTATTCTTATAGTAATGGGTGGGAACTCTAATATTGGGAATGAACTAAATAGGGAAACCTACTTCTTGAGTGGTGGTATACCTCAGAGTGAAATTATTCGTTCATTAAACCTTCCTTCTAAATAAAAAATATTATATGATGTTTTTAGTGTTGTTATTTCAACCATATCAAGTGAGATTTTATGTAACCACCTAGAAAATGTCATAATTAAAAAAATATGGGACATACTTTGTGTTGTTTGCATAGTTCTTCATGTTCGGTCACTAGAGACACATCTCATGTTTCTCAGGCATCTTATGTTTCAATAGGTTAAGTGCAACAGAATACTTCTCGTCATCATAATAGAGTGATACAAGGTGATTATATGGATACAATGAATCCTTAAATAGAGAAATATCAATAGGGTAACAAATATAAAAGTGAAATGAGTAATCAGTTGTATGGATCTTAGAAAATTATCATGGATGATCAATCTGGTCCTTCAATGGTGAGAGGTATAATTTTTTAAATTCTACCCATGTGTAAGATTTGATAGATATGGGTGAATCCCAATAAATAATTACTTTTTTTTGACAATCTGTGTTTTTCTATTGAGATTATGCCATCTGTTTTGAAACTACAAACTCCTCTTGGACAAAGAGAGTGTCTAACCTTTCCGTGTAAAGATTTTTCTATAAATATCTATGAGGATTAATTACGTTGGAATTTATCTTTATTTGAGATGGATGTATATGAAATTTTTTGGGAATATATTGGTTGACATCATTCAACTCCCACATCAATTTTTATACCAAAAAGGTTATTTTCACTTCTCTTGATGGAATCCAGAATCTATTTAGAGTAGTTTTCAATGTAAAGGATAGTAGACCAGGTCTTTTAGTACTTGTTTTTGGAACTATATCTTATCATATGGAAATTATTACCTTGGAATCTATATATGGTATTGAGAATAGATATTTTCAATCTATCTTTGACCAATTCTTTAATGTTTTTTCTGAGAATTTCTTGGGTTACCATAGAAAAGAGAGGCGGAGTTTTTGGTTGATCTTCTACTATGAATTAGTATGATCTCACTTCCATATTATAGGATAGAGCTGAAAGAGTTGAGGGAATTTAAAGTTCAGTTAGAAGAGTTGTAAAGTAAAGGCTTCATTTTATCAAGTATATCTCTATTAGAATCACTAATTATATTGAGGAATAAAGAAGATTGAACTCTTAGGCAACCAAGTTACAATAATGAATTGATATCCTATTCCAAGAATTGATCATATGTTTGATCAATTGAGGGGATCCAATTGGTTCTATAAAATAGAATTATTCTTTTGGAATCACCTACTATGAGTACTAAAGGAGGATATCCCAAAACTATATTTCAAAAGAATATGTGGCCATTATGAGTATGTGGTTATGCCTTTTGGTCTTATGAATTCACCAACTGTCTTTATGGAACAGATGAACTGAATCATTCAAAGGTATCTAGATTCCTTTTTGGTGATGTTTCATGATGATATACCAATTTATTATAGAATAAAATAGGATAATGATCAGTATTTGTCTTTAGTGTTTGTTATTTTGTTAGAGCATCGTTTGTATGTCAAGAAATCAAAGTTTTATTTATAGACACAATAGGTAAATTCACTTTCCATGTCATTTTTGAAAAAGATATATTTATATATCTTGAAATGAAATAAGCTACAATATCTTGGAAACCACCCAATAATATATTTTAGATATGAGGTTTCATTAGTTAGTCAGATACTACATAAATTTTTACGCGATTTTTCATGTTTGGGATGACCAATGATAGCATTAACAAAGAAATACAATTCTTTCCAATAGAAAGATGTATTCAAAAAATCCTTATTATAATATAAGTTTGGACATATAGAATCACCTATCCATATTTTTCTAGAGGATGGATGGGCTATGTATTCTATTTTGATTCATAAGGAACTAGTTTGGTATATTTTCCCATGTAGGGAGATCTTGTTGTTTCTTAAGGTTCATGGTAGTTACAGTTTGATGAGAAAAACTACACAACACACAATTTGGAATTGGATATTGTGGTACATGCTAGGAACATTTGGAATAATTACCTCTTTGGTTAGAAATTCACAGTATTTATGGATCATAATAATTTGAAACACATTTTACTACAAAGAAATTTTTATTTAAAAAAGTTCATAATGATGGAGTATTTGTATATGTTTTTCTCTGACTTGATGTATAAATTGGGTAAAGGTAACTCTATAGAGGATACATTGAGTGGGAATTTGTACATATAATTAGATAAATAGTCTTTATACTAATGGAAACTAATGTCATTTAGAGAATATATGCATCTATAATTTTTGGATCAAGGGGATGTTTCATTTTCTTTATAGTTTTGTTTGGTCTTGTTTTTGTTGAGTAAGTTAGAAAGGTTTAGACATCTTATCCTGAATGTGTTAATTTACGGTCAAAAATCAATGTTGGGGAGACCATTGAGGGAAGAAAACTTGATGGGAACTCAATTTTGTAGTTTAGAGATTGGATGGTAATACATTTGGCTAATCAAGAACATATTTTTATGGTCTACCACCATTTGATATGGTCTGTTCACCTTAGGATTGAGAAGATATATAAAGCATTGAAAGAATCATTTTGGTAGGTGTAAATGAAAATATATTTTTCTAATTATGTAGAAACCAGGTCCTAGTAAGCTCGGGGGTGGTGTCTACAACCATTATATTGGCATGATTACAAGGAATCAAGTGGCAAAGGACCAAATAGTTTAGTAGTCTTGGGAAATCAGATACATACATGAAACTTTTATTATAAATTAATAAAATAATTACAACTTAATTTTTAAGAGGATAAATCTATTCCCACATAGAATATACTTTCATATATTTCTTAGTAAACTTACTGGATTCATTGGGAACGGAAAAAAAATAAGAGTGAGCTAAAATGTTCAGTAAGGGTTAAGTTAAGAAAAATCAATAATTAATCAATGATATAATCAAAATGGAAAGGTAAATAATTGAACACACATTCCTTGTAATCAATAAACTGAGAGGTAGTGTGTAAACAATATATAAATTTAAATAATTAAATATTCATTCCATTTAGATAATTGGATGAGTAATAATTAATATAGAAAGGAAAATAATTGAACACACATGTTATAAAATCAATAACCTAATAATGAAATACATCCATAGATATTTTCATAGTGAAAATATCATAGATAATAATAAATTAATAATGAATGAAGGGAACTATTAATCATCTGAATTCATGTTTCCTAGTTAAATGATACATTTACCATTAAGATATTTCCTCTAGACAGTTTAAAACATATTGGGTGAAACCCCAATAGCTTAGTCTATCCAACTAATTTATCCCATGAGACTACTGATTCATCGAGGTGATTTTATTAACTGGTCCCCAACCCATGTAATGAATGTACAAATAATTCCTTATATATTGAATAATTCATTTAATTAATAAATATTATGCCTTATCATCATATATCTATGTGAATTAAAACATATGAATTTATCAATATGTACCTAGTAATTGAAATAAATTTAAAAGTAAACACCATATGTAAAAATGGAATATAGTATAGGAAATAATCATATCCCTGATAAATGATATAGATATTTTGTAGAAATTTAATATTCAATGATCATAAGGAAGTGAATAACTCAAGGGGATGTTAATGACCATAAAAATAATTCAAGGAAATGAATGTCAATATTATACTTGGCCAAATCGATAATAAACCATCTAGAGGATTAATAAGGAATGTATCATTACAACATATCCCAAGTGGAGTAAAAAATAAAGTTTATATTGAATAATGATCATATAAATTCCTTTAATCGAATCTCAATACTATTAAATCGTGATTAGAATCATATTGTGGAATAAACCCTTAACATAATCATAACGTTGAAGTGAGAATTAATCGATGAATTTATTATGTGTATCAAAAATAAATAAAAATATAATAATTTTAAATACATAAATAGTTATTCAAATTCATTATACACATAATTATATAATATTAATGACAATGATGTGGAAACATAACCTAATGAAAAGGAATTGAGTTATGAAATTTATTTACCACTGGGTATCTTTATTTACAACTCCCATTATGTGAAATAATTTAAATTGAAACAGAAAATACCATGAATAATTAATTATTCATGATATTAAATGAAAAAGGGTAAGTATATACAACATAAAAAATAAACTATGTGCATAACATTAGAATATGCCTCAATGAAATGAAATTGAGATGAAATCCCTTACTTTGTGTTTCATTTTGGGTGAACATACATTAACCTCATTTATAATGGTTTTAGTCATGTAATTAACATATAACATAACAATAATCATATTTATTATATTATATATGATCTTATTAAAATATCTAATAACCCAGTTATTAATAAACTTTCATTATTTTCACTATTTTGGGTGTTAATTTCCTAGTTTGTTTAGTATGTTTTTACTTGTTATTTTTGTTCTTATTAATTAGATAATGATTTAATAATCTCTAGAATGTAAACCATGATTTTATTATTATATATGTTTTTTATATATTCATTTATATTAATCATTAACTTTTTTATATGGGAAATTAAATACACCATAAATGGTGATGGTAGGATGTGCCTACGCATGAATGTTGTTTCCATTTTATTGTCGTGTTAGAAGAATATATATATATATATATATTATAATTAAAATATCATATTTATCTAATATATATCATACATTTTTATTAAAATCATCCTTTATACATTCCATGTATAATGTGAAGGAATCACATCATTTTGAGGAGGCGGTAGTCCACACGTCCACAAACAATGTTATCATATTACCACAAAATCAAAAGCATGAAGGTATTTATTACAAAATAATTAAATAAGCATAAAGACATTATAAATATCATATATATCATAGATAAACTATAAATCCATCATTATTTATAACCTTGAAATGTGTTAATGGAAAAACAAACGACATCGGTTCGCGAGGCGGTAGTCTGTCGTACACACGAACGATGCTTGTGTATTTTATTTAATGGAAGTGAGTGTGATTATTTGTAATAAAATTGACATATAAAAATTATCATTACATTTAATATACTTATTTTATTATATAATATTGATACAAAACTAATTTAATGGGTATAGAAGTAAATGAAACAATAGTGATCAATGAGGAATGTTACCTTTTATTTGGGTAACTCATTTTGATTTATACAGAAAGACGTCCTTAGTTTTCTTTCTTCCCAAAATTGGGATTCTAAAATAAGGATATGGATGTTTTAAGATTATTATTTAAGGGTTTTGATGATAAAAATTTCTTGAGAGGTGTGAATAATTGGGAGGGGTGAGTGCCTTTTTACAGTGGAGGATGACTGGAATTCTTGTAAATTTTTCAAAGAGGGAATTCCACGCACATTTTTTCCATGTGTAGTGGGTACAATAATGAATAAAATTAAAACAAATAGAGTATATTTTCAATATATGTAATGAAAATAGATTTTTAATAAGTTTTTATGTCATTATGGCCCTTAAGATTAAGGTTTAGTCCAATTTTAAGATTTTTTTCTCTTAATTGCTGTAATTAATTTTAATTACTTTCACTAATATTTTTATTAAATATTAATTATACCTTATTATACATTATAAATAATTATTAATATAAATTTATAATATATATTTCCAAATTTCAATCACATAAGTGGCAGAAATTTATTTAAAATTAATCCCATGGAAATGACGACAAATTGGGTTTTTAAAGTGAAAATGTTCAATTGTTTGAAATATTTTTATATCCAATTTCAATGTAGGATTGATTATAATGAAATAAATTAGACTAATTGATGTATAATTTAGCTAATTATAATTTAAAAACGAATTTAAAATATAATTTAACAATATTAATATTGACACAAAAAATCATTTTTTAATTAAAATTTAGTATTTTTCACTATTCATCAAATAATGAAATTACTCATAAAAATACCCAAAAATCACCCTAAGGTAATTTTAACATTAATATTTGATAAATGAATTTTATCTTTAAAAATAAAATTTATAAAATTGGATAAATTCAATTTTAAAACTAGTGTTCCATTAAAATGTGATAAAAGTGCCTTTAGAAAGATATAGGTTGTTATGCATAAAATTTGGTTTTTTTTGTTCTTATTCATATAAAATATATTTTATGAATGTAAAAAATATTTCATTGAATATATAAAAAATATATTTCATTAATATCATTCATTAATACAAATTAATTCAATTTATTAAGAAAACACGTTTGGGATCATAAAAATAGTTTTTTACAAAAACATTTCATTTATATTCAATTGGTTTTTATTTTAATTTATAATAATTTGACAACCAATGAATTAATTTTATATTTTTTTAAAACAGATATATTAATAAGTTATTTAATAATATTCATAAATAAAAATTTAACAGCTGGGTTATATCTTTATATATTAAATAATAATAACAGTTTTCGGTAAAACATATTGTTGTGTGAATTACAAGATATTGAAGAAAGTATTTTTGTGTGTAATAAAAAATAACTTCATATTGCATTCATTGAAATATATATTGAATTTATTTTTAAATTGTTAATATATAGTAAGGTATCATTTTTTTATATTCCCTTCTACATTTGGTGTTTCATTCCATACACACTATTAAATACAAGGTTCTTGTATTATAATTTTGGGGCGTTACATTCTCTTCACCTTAATTAAATTGCATCTTCACAATTTAAAGATGATATTAGTAATATAGAGTTTGATATTTCAAAATTAACTTGTTAGAAAACCCAAATCATAATTTTTTTTAAAATATCATCTTTATAAGATTGAATGATAAGTATAAGGTCATACAGAATAACATATAACTAGGTTTCTACATTCAAGAACATTAGTGTCATGTGGAAATATAGAAAAGTAAAAAAATAATAAATAATTATAAGGAGTGATTTAGGTCATTGATCACAAAAATTGAATGATTAAAGGATATTTTATGGCCTCAATTCAATAAATATATGATGATTTAAGAGATCATTGGTTTACGAAAATAAAGGAATTTGGATAACATTTTTATTTTAATATTATTTTCCTAATATTGAGGAATTCTTTTATTGACCATGAATATAAGTAAATATAATTACTTGATAGGTTTCAACTTCATAATAATAATTTCATATTTTTATTATGATTTGATCAATTTATATTTCATCCCTTACATTAAGAAATGAGTATCCAAAAATAAATTTCTATGCTTGATGCACTAAAATTTTCTTTTAAAGGATGATAATATCCATAAAACAAGTATTTACGTTTTTATGTAAATATTTATTAAAACTAATATGGTTAATATATTAATCTCTAAACCACAAAATTAATACCACTAGTTCATAATTAACATTTATTCATCAAATGTTTTAGTTAAAATCAATGGGACTTTAACCAAGGCAACACATAGGCCAGTGGTAAGCGTAAAACCCTTATCGTCCGTTGTTCATGGGTTTTATCCCCACCACCTTATCGGATTTGATGGATTTTCAACTACGATATAGGGTTTCTGTTTTATGAAATCATACTAATATAATTTTTAAAAATAAATATGATGTAAATAATTGAAATTTAATCATTAAATATCACTTTAACTTAGGTTTAAAATACAACCCCAACACATAAATACTTAAACTATTTATTTATACGTAAGGCCTTCCTTTTTCTAGAGTTTATCTTTTAAAAACGGGAATTGTCTTGGGTAATGACCAGGTTCCCCATATTTAAGGTAATGAACTATAAATGGATTCTTAGTATGAGTTTTATTTCCTTCCATCGTACCCCTAATTTTTCCTCAAAAATTATTTTAATTATTTTGTTCTTTACCACAAATAAAGAATATCCCAATTCTATTGAGACACTTTCTTGGGTGACTCCTTCCAAATTTATTTCCTGAAGTAAATTGAGCCCTTTTTTTCTCTTTGTTCTTCACCTCTCAAACTATTTTAAAACTCCATAATTATATTCTTTGTTGAGTATAGGAGTTTGTTAAGGTATATGTTTCTAATCATATTTCAGAAAAATTGATTAGGAATAAACATGATATCTTTCACTCCTATAAAAATACAATTTGGCTTCTCATTTACACCTCCTTGTCTTTTATTTTCAGTGTTAACATGATTCATTCAGGTTCCATCCATTGACTAAAATCAGAAATCATAGTATAATAAATAATTATCATCGTAAAAAATTCATATAATATTTTTTAGGGTGTCTAAATCTAATCACAATATTTTTTTTTCAAGACACCTTAGGTTTAAACTAAGTCATTCATTGACATTATCTATTCAAATCCTTCATAATGGTTTGTAATTAAAATTTAAATTATCTTCAGCGTATCCCCTGAGAGTTTAATACTAGGTGCATAGTAAGGAACATTGTCATGTATTAGGTTATCCTCGATTCAAGACAGACACACCCATTTTGGAGTTTTTAATCTTAGGTATATCTATGAGAAAACCATTTCCAATCGTAATATCCAAATAGGGATGTGTTTCTAAGAAGACCCAAATAATATATTCCATATAAAAATGTTATGATGTTTTTCTATACATATAAACAAATTCTATCTTAGTTTTATGTTCCCTAATCTATGTTTTCTTGAAAATAGTTCCCAAGGTTTCTATTAAACTTCCTCTAATATAAACTATAGAGACCATACCCCAACAAACCCAAATTTTGTGTCTACTACCATTACATTGGCATTATTACAAGGAATAAAATATAGAAGGACCAAATAGTTTAGTATTCTTGGTAAACTAGATACATACATGATTATTGTATTAAAAATGAATACACTAAGTACTTTATTTTTTTAGGATAGTTTTATTCCCTCCTAACATATCCTTTCATATATTTCTTATTATACTTCTTGTATTCTCAGGGAATGGAAATAAAATATGTAAGAGATCAAATGTTTAGTAAGTGTTAATTATAGAACAAACAATAATGAATCAACAATAATAATCATTATATAAAGGTAAATAACTGAACACACATTCCATGTTACCAATAAACTTAGAGGGTGTGCATAAAAAATATTTACAGTTAAATTATTGAATACACATTCCATTTAAATATCTATATAAGTAATAATTAATATGGAAAGGTAAATAACTAGACACACATTCCATTAAATCAAAAAAACTTTGAATGAAATACATCCATATATTTTTTCATAGTGAAAATATCATGGATAATAATAACTAAATACTAAATGAATGTAATTCTTAATTATCAAATGTCATGTTTCCAAGGAACATGATACCTTTACCATCATTATCTATCCTTGATAAATTTTAAAACATACTAGGTAAAAACATATTAGCTTCAGATAAATAACTAATTCATCCCATGAGACTAATAATGCATTGATGGGATTGCATTAAAAGGTCCCCAACCTTTACAGTTCATGTCCAAATAATTCCTCATATGTTGAATGATCAATTTAATTAATAAATAACATGCCTTTTCATTAAATATCTATGTTGAGTAAAAGATACGTATTGACCAATAATTCCCCAATAATAAAATAACTTTCCAGGTGAACACAATATCAAAAAATGGTATACCATTTAGGAAATAGTTATATACATTATAACTAATATGGATATTTAGGGAAATATTAATGTTTATTGATCACATGGAAGTGAATAAATCAAGGGGAATTTAATCTCCAACAAAATGATTCAAGTAAGTGAATGTCAATACTATACTTGGAACAATCAATAATAAACCTTCCAAAGGAATAATAAGGATGGTATCATTACAAAATATCCAAATATGAGTAGAAAATAATGGGTTTTTTGAAAAATGATCATATAAAATCCTTTAATATAATCTCAAAAATAGACAATCTTAATTAGAATGAGAATATGAAATAAATCCTTAACATGATCATAAAATTGAAGTGAGAATTGATAAATGAATTGATTATGTGTATCAACTATAAATCCACATATAATAATTTTAAATATATCTATAGATATTAAGAGTCATTATACACATAATTATATAATATTAATGACAATGAGGCAGTACTATAGCCTAATAAAAATAATTGAGTTATAAAATTTCTTTACCACTAGGTATCTTTATGGTTAAATCCCTTCACATGAAATAATTAAAAGTGAAACTAAAAATACCATGAATAATTAATTATGCATGATATTAAATGATAAAATTGATGTATATACACAATATAAAAATAAACTAGGTGCATAACATTACAATATGCATCAACGAAATGAAATTGAGATGAAATATCTTACTTTGCATTTATTTTTGAGTGAACATAATTTAACAAAATATATAATGGTTTTAGTCATGTAATTAACTTATAATATAACCACACTCAAAATTATAATATTAAACATGATCGTATTATAATATATTATTACACATTTTTTAATAATCATTCATTATTTTCACTATTTCGGTTGTTAATTGCCTAGTTTTTTTAGTATGTTTTGACTTGATATTTTTGTTCCTATTAAATATATAATTATTTCATCATATAATAAACATAAAAAAAGATTTAAATATTAAATATATTCAGTTTTTTTATTAATCCATAAATTATGGATATAAAAAATTTAATACACCATTCATGGAGACGGCAGGTTGTACGTTCACATGAACATTATTTCCATTTTCATTTTGTATTAGAAAAATGAAAGTATATATATATATATTATATAATTAAATTACCATTTTTATTTCATATATGCCATGTATTTTTTTTAAAAATAACCTTTTTACATTCCATGTATAGCGTGAACGAATCACATCGCTTTGAGGAGGAGGCAGTCCAAACATTCACAAACGATGTTATCGTATTCCCAAAAAATAGAAAGTATGAAGGTATGAGTTATAAAAGATTTATAAAATCATCAATAAATTATAAATATAATATATATCATATATATACTATAAATATATCAGCATTCCCAACCTTAAATGGTGGTAATGGAAGATAAAATGACATCAGTTTATGAGGTGATAGTCCATCGTACAAACAAATAGTGATTATGTATTCATTTGATGGAAGTGTGTGTGAGTGTAGGTAATACCCTTTACATAAAAAAATCTTGAAATATTTAATATAATTATGTTATTATATAATAATGATATAAAAAAATTGACGGGTTTCATAAGTAGATTAAATAAAAATGATAATTGAAGAATGTTACCTATAATTCGGGTAACTCCTTTTGGTTTATACCAAAATACTTACTTGGTTTGATTTATTATAAATTTGATTATTCTAGTATGAGGGTATGGATTTTGGTAACTTATATTATTATATTTCAAATGATCCAAAGGGATTTAAATTTTTGAATAAGTGGGATGGGTGATTACATTTTTATAGTGGCGGAGGAGTGGCATTGTTGTAAATTTTCGAGAGAGGGAAATTTGCCCATGTTTTTCCATGTAAATTGGCACTAATAATTTAAAAAATTTGATAAAGTGGTTTATTTGGTCTAAATATTTCCATAAAATAGGTTTTATTCAAGTTTCTAGGTCATTTTGGCCCTTAATTTTATGGTTTAGTCCCTTATTAAACTAGTTTTTCTCTTAATGGATGTAATTAATTTTAATTACATTCACTAATATTTTTGGTAAAAAAATTAAGTTAAAATTATTAGATATTATAAATTATTATTATTCAAAATATGGAATCGATTTTTAAAAATTTCAATCACATAAGGTGAATAAATTTATTTAAAATTAATCCCGCAAACGAGATAACAAAGAGTGTTTTTAAAGTGAAATTGATTAAAAGTTTTAAATGTTTTTATATCCAATTTCAATGTGAAATTTATTCCAATAAAATGAATTTTATTAATTTATTTATAATTTAACTAATTATTCTTTATAACAAATTTAAAAATAATATAACACTATAAATTATTTACATGAAAAATCATTTTTTAATTAAAAATCAATATTTTTCACTATTCATCGAAAAATGAAACACCTCAAAAAAATACAAAAAAAAGTTACCCTAATATAATTTTGACATTTGAATTTTAAAAATTAGTAATATTTTTACAAATAAAATTTATAAAAGTTTCAAAATTTGGTTTAAAAACTATTACACCATTAAAAGACGTCAAAATTATCTTCAAAAAATAGGTTGTTATGTGTAGAATTGTGTTTGTTCTTATAAAATTCCTATAAAATATATTGGATGAATGTAAAAAATATTTGAATGAATAGATAGTATATATATTTCATTAATATAATTGAAAAATATTAATTTATTTAATTTATTATAAAAAACACCTTTGGGAGCATAAATATAGTTTTTTTTATAAAAACATTTCTTTTATATTCAATTGGTTTTTATTCTCATCTATAATATATTTAATACCAATGAATACATATTATATTTGTGTAAACCACTTATTTCCATAATTTAGTTAATCTTATTCAAAATATTCAATTTAACAGCTAGGTTATATCTTATTATATTAAATAATAATAATAATAATATTTGGTAAAACATGGTCTTGTGTGTAATGCAAGTTGTAGAAGAAGGTATTTATTGGGTGTAAGGAAGGATAACTTAGTATCATGTGTATTAAAAAATATATTGAATTTATTTTAAAATATAGAATATATTTTATAGTATCATGTTGTTATATTCCCTTCTACACTTGGTGTTTTGTATCATACAATCTACAGAGTTCAATGTTCTTACATTAGGATTTCAAGGCATCATAGAGTATATCTCGAGATGCATCACTTGTTAGTATGTCAAGGAAGAGAATCAATTACCAGTAGGTATGTCAAAGTATTTACTAATTCCCATGTGGAAATGGGAGAAAATAGTCATGGATTTTGTAACTAGTCAACCAAGGATAGTTAGGAAACATGATGTAATTTGGGTTATTGTAGATAGACTCACAAATTTGGCTCATTTAATCCTTATTTTTGAAACAAACAGGATAAAAGAAAATTTAAAAATCTATATTTAAGATATTATAAAGATTCATGGAATTCTATTCTTGATTGTTTCATACCGAGAACCTATGTTTACATCTTGTTTTTGTAAATCCTTACAGAAATCCCTTATAACACAGTTAACTATGAGTACATCTCATCATCATCAAATAGATGGAATGTCTGAATGGTCGATCCAAACTTTGGAGTATTTTCTTCGGGATTGTGTAATGGATTTTAGTGGACCACTAGAAGATCATTTAACTTTAGTGTAGTTTTCATAAAATAATATTTATTATTCCTCGATATATATGGATCCTTTTGAATCATTTTACTGGATTAATTTTCGTTCTCCACTTTATTAGGTGAAAATAGGAGATATTTCACTAATTGGAATCAAACTTGTGTAAGAGACAACAAAAAAGATTTAGTTGATTAGAAATAGAATAGAGATGAATCAGAGTCATCATAAATCATGTACATATCATAATCTATGATCATGGTTGTTTGAGGTGAGTGGTCATGTATTCTTAATAATCTTTATAAGGCGTATGCATCATCATTTTGGTAAGAAGGGAAAGTTATATCATCAATACATTGGCCTATTTTAGAAAATTGATCTAGTTGGTGAGATGGATTAT
Organism: Viscum album; assembly: GCA_963277665.1. Taxonomy (NCBI): domain Eukaryota; kingdom Viridiplantae; phylum Streptophyta; class Magnoliopsida; order Santalales; family Viscaceae; genus Viscum; species Viscum album. Next base: position 943,008,230 of record OY728138.1, read on the forward strand.
TGGTTGGATTTTACACCATGGTTCAGTTCAATGCATAATGTGTTTCATGTATCTCAGTTGAAAAAGTAACAACATGATCCGGACCATGGGATTCAATGGTATCACATTGACCTACAGTCATATTATATGTTGATTCATGTGTTGGTATGAATTGCGTATAAGAAATAGAATATCTTGAATGAGAAAAGTATTTGTCTATGAGGGTTTTATGCAAACATGATCAGATTCATGAAAAAACATGGGAGTGTGAAAAGGAAATAATAGAGTATTGTTTTGAATTATCTTTTATAAAAGGGAACACTTTTAGGAACAAAATAATTATTTTAAAAATGAGGTTTTGAGATTTCAAAACCAATCCCATAAGTATTTCTTATAGTTTTTATCTCTATTTATATGTTGTAAAACATTTATTTCCCAGAGTAAAAATTTGAAAGTAGTTTTTTCATACTAAAGATTTTATAATTTAGTGTCACAAAAAAAAACATTTTCATCAGTTGAGGTATAATTAGAATTATTTTCTAATTCGTTGGAAAAATATGAAATTTCTCTCAAAATTTTTAAAGTTATTGAATTTTCATTTGAAATTAAAACCATATCTTTTTCCAGTTTTTTAGAAAATTTATTATTTTTCTTTTCTAAAAAGGCATCATATCTTGATACTTCAAAAAAACTAGGTAATTAATCTATATCACTAGATTTAATATTTTTTTTCATTTGAAGAAGTACTATATTCATCATCATAATATGGATACTTTTTACTAAAAGTGAAATTGTTTAAGGATTCGAAAGATAAATTATCCACCAAACATTTAATAGTATTTGAAATATGTTTATTGAAATCCAAATTTTTTATCCTCAATACTATTGTTAGATGTATTTTTAGAAGAAATGTATGCACCACTATTACTTTATGTTTCAGAAACTTTCATAATTTTCCTCCCTATATTATTATAGAACATTCTCAAACATTTATCTTTCTTATATTTCATCATAAATCTTGTGAAATATGGATTGATGTGAATAGTTTTTTAAATTCATAACATATCATCTCTAAAGTATATTTTTTATCATTTATTTCTTTTGGATTCTTCTTGTAATTTTAATAAAAATTATTTTTCCAACAATTTTAATCATACACATGGAAATATTAGAAAGTTTATTATTACTCTATTCAAATTTACAACATTCAGTATCAACATTTAATTTGTTCATTTTTAAATATTTAGTAACTTGTTTAGCTGATATGAATTTTTTAACAACTATAGATATAGAGGAAAAGAAAAGCCCATTTTTCATTTTTCCCTTTCTCAACGTCTCTATTTAATCTACCCTCATACTACATGAGAGTACTAATAAGTTCATATAAAATCAACATTGTCTTGTGTATTTTATCATTAACAACTATTCTATTAGTTTACCATTTATTGGGTATTATGTCAAAAAAATCTCAGCAACCTACTCATTAGTTTATTATTTATATCTAATATATTGAAAACTATTAACAATGGTTATAAATATTTGATGCATATGTGCAACAGAATAACCAGGTAAAACATTATAGGCTTTATAATCTATTATAAGTATAGATATTATTGTTTCTACTACTTTAGTGGTCCCAAAGAGTGTAACCTCCAATATCTTCCTTAATTTTTTTTGTAGTTTCATATAAATAAATCTGAATATAGATATGTGTTGTCATTGAACAATCTAGATTTTTTAAGACTCGATAATTTAGTAGATATTTAGATTTCTCATATTTTGAAAAGGTGAAAATTTATTTATATATAATTTTATAATTTGTAGTCAACATAATAATGTTTTCAACTCTAGTATTTGTAATGAAATACATCATGAAATCTCTATAGTACTAATAATTAGCACCACCAAATATTTTTATTATTCTTGGATTCATATTTTATAAAGTCCCAACAGATAATACTTTCATATTAAATAAAAGAATACACTTTTCTACAAAAACATATAAGGTTATTGATTTACAACATTGGAAACCTTCATCTGATACAAAATATAGAATCAAAATAGTATGTGTTTTATTAAAATAGGGGGGGTGAATTATTGTGTGTAAAAATAAAATTTATAAATTTCCATAACCTCTTAAGAAAGTAATAAAATGTAGAAATGTACCAATATACTTTATAATCAAAGTTTACAAAATATTATAACAAAAAAATATATACGTTATTTATATTATGCATAGTGTAATTTAGAAACATGTAAAAATAAGTAAACAAAAAAATTATAATTTAGGTAAGTAAAACTTACCAAAAAATTATAAAAAATATAAACACTTTATCCTTAAGTGTGAGGAAAATAAATAACCTTAACTTTATGTGTCCATGGTTTTAACCAGACCATAATGGTATATATTCCTTTACCAAGGAAGCCCTGGATGCTAAGATAAAACACACTTTTGTTTCCTTATCCTTGGGAACCCTTGATCATTAGATATGGAAAACATTTATCTTCTTAAACCTCAGGATCGCTTTATCACACCATATTGAACACATTTATTATAATCACAAAATTTCTTAGGGAATTTTCAACAATCCTCACAAAAATTTCCTTAAGAAAAATACTCTGTAAGATATTATAATGAAGCACTCTTATAATAACAAAATGTTATTAAAAACTAAAAATAAATTTGATGTAATTAATGATAAAAAAATATCGCATCCTCAAATAAATCATTATTTATACCATACTTTCAATGGTAATATTTTGTATATATCAGAGGTGGTTGCACAGATATTAGAAAAAAGATTTATTCACCTGAATGGTTCATTACTTTACCCCCATATGATGACCACATTTATTAAGAACTATTAAAATTATTTTTGATTCAGTTATATATAATTATAAATTTTTTCCTGCTACAATGTGTCAACTTCATCTGTTTGGTAGGTTTTGGGAATTTTATTCAGAAATTATGCCTTCCTCCATCCGATTAATTTTATCCAGTAGACTTTGTAAAAATTCATCTGATGTACTTTATTATACTTTTTCTTATTGAATTTATAAACCTGCATTCATTGAAATTTATATCCATCTATATGATTTACAAATTTTATTTTCATCCTTTTAAGAAATTTTCATCTGGTAGTAAAGATAATTTTATATTTTGTAAAATAACATTCCTACAAAAACATTTCTAAGAACATGGGAAGTAAAAAATTTATAATAGTATAAATTTTTAAATAACTGGTTTGTGATTTTGAAAAAAGATTATAAAGTGTTGAAATAAAACTTTTAACTCAGTTAAGTGTGATTTATTCCTTCCCATTTCAACGAATATTCTGAGGGATGCTCAATGTTCTTAACGTAAGTACAAACTTTTCCCTAATGTTGTTTCTTTTCTATCATTACCTTTAAAAACTATTTTTCAAAACATTGTATGATTAATTCAGTGAATATTGTATAATTAATTTTATTATATTATCGGTATAACCATTAACCACCTTAACCCTTTATCCATAAGGAAAATGAAAATGATATTTGTGTGTATGTAGGGACTTCCGCCTCCATTTAGTGCCCTGTTAAATTTTACTTTACCTCCATAAATGGATGGTCCAGATTTCGAATTTAATAAATAACTATAATATTTATAACATGTTTTATATACTCAAATAAGAAACCATATTATACATCCCTCTTGTTCTAGGGAAAACTAAGTCATCATCCATGTGTACATGTGGAAAACCACCACCAATGAATGGTGTATTCTGCTTTTGATCACCTAATTCATTGTTGGTCATGATAATGGGTTGAGTGGATAAATATGGTGTTTATTATTAATTAGGATTTTGGTAAGTCCAATTTTAATACATATTAATAATATGATCAATAAAATATATTTTTAAATTTAACTATCTAAAATAAGCGTACTGAGATGAAATATAAATTATTCATATCATTTGATATTTTCATATACATATTAGTTTATTATAATCCTATTAAATTGTGATTTATAGCTTTAATAAAACCTAAAAAATATAATTAGGACTTTTTAATAATTATATTTCAAATAAATTGCTTCACAATCATCCATCAATTATGGTATGTTCATGTTTGGGTTGATCTAACAACCTACTTGAACAAAGATATAAAATAATATCTTTGATGACTATGAAAACAAAATTACTAATAATATATTATTTAAATAATTAAATAATTTTCCTATTTTTTTAATAGTAACATTTATATTAAACTAATCAATTAAGATACCATTTCATTTTTATTAAAAATCACCAAAAAAACAGCATCACTGATTTAATATTTAAAGATTGTAACAAAAATACTGTAGAATGAAATTTAAATAATTATAAATATTTAATTAATAATCCTTTTATGATCTATGAATGATTAAATTTCAGATATGAATGGATAACAACATCACTATTACAAAACTATTTCAAATGATCAAGATAACTCACACATGATATTGAAAATAGATAATAACTAATTAATATACATGTAGAGAATAATTACAAATTATGTTTATAAAAGTTTATATATATGAATATTGTTCTAAAATATGTGATTAAGATAGATATTTTTTATACAATAGATTCAAGTGCTTTATTGGAATTCATGAATTAATGTAAGGGGTTATTTTTCTCAGATTTATTTTTTTGATATATAATTTATTATGTGCACCATGATATATTTGATAGAGTTTGATTAAATACTAAATAATTAATTTTAATATATTCATTTACTTAATTGGGTTTTATGGTTCATATCATGTTCTTTATCAAAATTTATTTTTATTCAAAAATAACAAGGTTATAAGGGTTTCTTTTTCTTGTTTTCGAATTTATAAAACATGATTGATTTTTTGCACCATGTTTTTTATATGGTTTATACACTTCCCATTTTTATATTTTATATCATTAATTATCTTTTTTTATTTTATTTTACTTCTAATATCAATATCTATTTTCAAATGGGGTTTTATTAAAATATTACTCAAATCATAAGGGTTTAATCACCAATATTATCTTTAAATCATGACCGTTTTTAAATATAATTGATTTATGGAATTTGTATTCATTATAAACCACATCATTATTTTTTTGGTTATTAATTGGTTTTTATATATCCCATCATAATTTCATTTTTCATTTACTTATATTTTACTCAAAGTGTTTCTTGTAAGTGAAATTGGCCTCGTCTCTACTTCTCAGTTGGGAATCTCCCTTTGAAACATTTTATATATCAGTCATTTTTATCAAAGTGTGAAAGGAATCACTTTTTAATGGTTTTATGTGAGAACATATTTCCTCCATTTTGACTTTTTCTATGAGACTTACTCTCTAAAATTTCTTTACTTCTAAATAAAATTCAAATCCTTCATATTTTGCACAATATTTTCTCAAAGAAAAATATTTTTAAAAAGGTCATGGATATTTCTTGTTTCAAAAGTGATTTTTATAATGTTCAAAAAAAGTGTTTTCTACCTACTTTCACATCTATTAACATATTTTATGATTTATAAAAGTTATTATTAAAATTTTACCCAAAAAATTTTCTAGGATGGCTTATGAAATGTTTTCTAATCAAAGGATTGATCTGTCACTACCTATTTCTTTCCTAGCCATCTACTATAAATAGATATAATTTTTTCCAATTTCATTATTTTGTGAATACTCTATTTTATATTTCATTTTTTAAAGGGTGTTCATGTAGATTACATATACTGATTGATTGGGAAATTATTATCCAAATCATATAACCTCTATTTTTTAAAAAAAAGGTCCCATATACAAAAGGCCAAGTCATTTATTGATTAAGAAAGCAAATCACAACAAGAGAAAGTATAGAAGTTTTTTTTGAATATCTTTCATAAAAAGTCATCAAATTAGAAGGAAGATATTCTGACAAGGTGAGATCCACACTAAATCATTTGTTATAAATCTCATCTACCATCATTTTTTTATTCTTAATAAACATGTGTGAAAATAAAATTAAGGCTCATTAGAATATTCAAACATTCAATCCATCGAGCCATAAGTCTCCATGAGATATGAAATCTATAATTTATAATAGTATATACAATTGTAGAGGAATTACTTTTATACAAATTTTATTCCCACAATTAATTTTAGTTTAAGAAATATAATGGATGATTCTAATAATATCCTCTTTTAAAGACAATGTCACACCACATGAGCTATAAAAACATCCCAAAATATTTTCATAATGATTGAAAAAGACTGCACCACACCCCAAAGGCCCCGGGTTCTCTTTGGAAGCACCATCCAAGTTAGTTGTTTCCAATTAGAAAGCGGGGGAAACTAAAACACCTCAAAAGTACCCAATTTTGGATTATATTTGATAATACATGTATACCTTGGCATACGTTTGTTTCTTAAAAGTCTGTGTGAAAGTGTGTGACTCACGAAGGTGATGTTTCATTATACTTATGGTTATGCTACAATTATCCAAGTATGTCTTGTTTATATGATATACTACATTTTCATGATGTATTCTTATGTTATTTCATGCCTTATTCTATGATTTATGATCTATGATTTATTGGGAATGAAACTCTTATGTATCCTGGTTATACCTTTACAGTCATATTATTCTCACTTATGATCTTTTATTATTATTGATTATTAATTACTTTAATTAGTATCTATGTTCACCCATTTATTATGTTTCCATTTCCCCATATTATGAAGAAAAATATTAAATATTATTTTTCAATAATAGAATCCTGTTTGGATAATTTTTATGTGTTTTTTAGGGCATGTTATGGATTATTCAGTTGTTTTTATGGTGGGGAAAATGTTTACGGGATTAAAATGACATATGTTTTATTAGATAGTATTTTTTACTAATTTTATAAAAATATAAACCTAAAATATTATGTGAATATATTGTAATGAAATATTTTATTTAAATCATGTAATTATAAAATTGAAATGTTCATGGGTTTTCATATCGTTGGTGTTCTGTCATGGGTCATTAGTTATAAGATAAAAGTTATATTACTTGGTCTGTTCTATCATGGTGGGTTGATCTGCGCTATGGATTTTCAAATTTTAGGATACCTAGTTATTCTATTTTTAGAGTCCTTACACATTGATCCTTAATCTACATCCTATTTTTATTCTAGGTTTGATCTAAATGATTTTTAGGCTAGGTATTTGTATGGTGGTTATCATTATTTTATCTTTTGTGAAAGAGTGGTTGATTCTGTTGTACTTCCCTTTTATATGTCCCTATATTGTGGTTCATGTATTTTACTATGGTTTAGTTCGAGTAAATCTTTAAAATTTTAAGAATTAGTACATTTCTACAAGGTGATAGTCCTTGCATCATTTCCCTTCATCAGTTATATCAAATTAAAGGGGTTGGAAAATTTTGAGAGACGAGGATAAGGGAAATGTGTTCTGATTCTAGATATCTATCTAACTCAACCCCATTTTAGAATTCACTATAACCATTGCATAGTGTTCTTGTGATTTTCTATCCTAGTTGTTAATTTATGAGAATCTATGGATCTTAGTCTACATTATTTTATCTCTCACCCTTGGGAGACCCAAATTAAATTTTTGGGAGACCTTTTAGTACCATTTTTCTTGACTTTGATACGTTCTTTATCATATACCTTATTCACAACTGATTTTAATTTCTCCTCTCCTTCTTGGTGGATCTCATGTTCTTCTCTCTTGGAGTCAGGTAGTGGTGTTGATCTTAGACATATTGTTATAGGGTTGTAATATTGAAGGGAATTGTTGTGATCTTATTTTATTAGGGTTTTCCAGAAATGGAATTTTTATTTTTTATCCTCTATTACTTACCTATTTCTTTCTCAATAGTATTAAATCTTTATTTAAGATATAGGATTCAATAAATCTTCTTTTTTTATATAATTTTTAATTAACTTTCATTTTCTTACTTTGGGTGGATAGTAAGGATTGAATTAGTGAATATAATTAACCAAACTAAATGAAATTGAATGGAATGGGGTTATTTTCATGTTTTTACATATTTCTGTGTTTTTATTATGATTAATGAATTCCTTTAATACTGCTCAAAATATTTTTCTATTGAGGTATGTTTATGTGTTATTGATATGATTTAAATAATAAAACAATACTCTATAAAAATTTAATAATTTAATATTGATAATGAACATGTTAGGTGAAATCTGGAATTTATTATATTATCACTCATGCGAGAGGTTGATGAGTGATAAAGAAACTTTTTTAAATAGGGGTTGTGGGAGTGATTTTTTTATAGAGATTTTTATTGTGTTCTACTAGAATTTTATTATTGTATTTTAGTCTTTGTGGCCTTAATCAAGGGATTTGTTGTGGTTGGTTTGTGTGGTTAGTATTGAATGTGTAGTGGGTATTGTGGGTGCCTTGATATGGTTAGAAAGGGTGGATGTTGTTGTCAATGTAAAATAGTAGTATGGTTGGTTGTGTTGGAAGATTAAGTATTGTATGGTTGTTGTGGGGGATATTTTTCCCAGTTATAAAATGTTTTTATGGTTATTAGTTGATGGTTTTCTAGGTATTATATAGTATACAAGAAAGATAAAAATATGATTGGTAAGGATAATGTTGGTAATAATCATACCTAATATTATATTAATTACTATTTCTTATTAGAATACTAATAAATTAATTGAATGGGTAGTGACAATTAAAACATCGGTGATAGTTGAGAATGAATTTTTATTAAATATAGAATTAAATAGCATAAATATTCATATATGGCTGGTGAATGATAAATCATAAAATAGTTAAAAATTTATTAAATGGGAAATTATGATTTATTTATGTTGCTATTTTTTAAAGGAAGTGGGTTTGGTTTGTAGTATAGTTATTTCTAGTGATGGTATTGTGTGTTAGTGTTTGTGTGGTGGTTATAATGGTGTGGTGGTGTTGTTTTGGTGTGAACCCTCTAATGTGGTCCTGTGTGAGGTTGTATCATTTTTTTAATTTCCTTATGATGTTATACAAACCCAACCTGAGATGGATAACCTTACTGGTGCCCAAATGTTTTGGTTTTTGAGTTTTTCCCCCAAAATCAATTTTAATGAGGGAATGAATACTCAATTAATCTGTATTCATTGATCTACCTTCCTTGGAAATCATGGGTTATGATATATTAATCTAGGTATAAGTGTATGGGAAGTAATGGTATAAAAATGAGTATTTCATATACTGGAAGACCCTCTAGGGTATGTGAGATGATATTATATGGTTGGGGGAGTATATAATGGGATGAGGACATGGGGTTGATGTCCTTCTTATTGATGATACCTTGTTTTGATCGATATGTGGTTGTGATATGTGGGGGGAAATATGTGATGACAATGATATATTTATGACTATGATGATGGTTTTATGGTATGTGACATGGTTTTGATATGAGGTATGATGTGTTGAAACATAGTTGCATAAGTGATTTGGTGCAAAATAAGTTTTTGGTTAGGCTATGAGAGTGATAAACTAGTGGGGAAGTGGTTGTTAAGTACTTTTTTGATATATTATTTTAATATTATTATATTATTCTTGGATGTAATATTATATTACCAATAATTGGTGAGACTTGTTGATAATTAATCGCGTAGGTGCTTGTTGGTTCTATAGTTTATTCACTAAAGAAGTATGCTTCTTCCATATTTTCATGAGTGGTATTGAGGAGGATTCAACTGAATGATCATGTATACTCACATGTGTATATATAAAACTATTTTACAAGTTTATAGGTTGACTCTATATATCTAATTAGTACTATATCAGATGATGGATATGTGATAATTGTTACTACTTATGAGTTTTTATTTTAATTATTATTTTGATGAATTTTTTATGACTTTTAATTAATTTTGGTTTATTAGGGAATCATGATTTTTTATATTAAGGAATTTTTTGGTGAAAATGTTATTATATTCTTGGGATATATGATGTTAATGAATCTCTTTTAAATGATTTATACCCTCAGTGATAGTCATCACCTGAGGCCCATCAGAGGTAGAAATATGGGCCACTCATTTTCACTGTAGTCCGAGGTGGGTTTCCCAGTGGGGGAAGGTCATAAAAATTGATTTTATGTATCTCAATATATCATCCAAATTTTTTTAAAATTTTTAGTTAGTAACCCTTATGTAATGATTATTTACTCTTATTTATCATGTAAGGTGTTTCCCATTATTTCATTTCCACTAGCTGATAACTCTCACATGAGATTTATATTACCGCAACATATCTCAGTGAAACTTCTAATTTTGATTATTTTTCATAAACTTTTGAATGTTACATAAGGATTTTTTACCTTAATATATCAACTATGGTTTTTGACTTTTCATCATTTAAAAATCCCAACTACTACTTCCAAGAAATTTTCCAAATTTTTGATCTTGAGAAATATATTACATATTTCCTATGATAACCTTTATGTGTTAATTATGGTTTTTCCTTTAGAATTTTTTAATAAATATGAAACACAAACTTAGATTCTATACCTCTTAATATGTTTTCTTTATTCTTATCTTTAGCTTAACACACACACTATATCATTCAACTTTTGGATGATAACTTTTAGACAACTAGACTCCCTCAAAAGCTTTTTATAATTGGGATAATATTCAAAATAAACTTATTCTAGAAATAATGATTACAAAATTAATCACCATGTATGGGTGACTTTCAAACATTCAATAGATATACTTCCAATAATATGGACTTATTCGATACATTTAAAAAAAGTCAAAAAAATGGAATAACATCAACTCATCCTCAATCTTCACCAAAATAATTCCAAATTATATATAGCATAAAAATACACATTAGAGTATTTCAATAAATATTACACTTCCATAACCAATTGTAATTTCTCCTTGAACATTATCTCAGAATATTCTTCATGTAACATATTTACAACCCACATTCCAACTTATTCACAGTGATATGCTATTAAAAAATATTTACACACCATGGAAGAATAAGTCAATTATTAAATAGTCTATTTTTTGAAAAATTAAAGTAGAAATATACTCAACTTTCAACTAGAATTTGAAAATGAATATTATTCAGGTAATATTGGAATTGGCAGAAACTAAAAAATTTATTTAAACTTTTCTATATATTAATGGACCTCTAAGAATATAAAATGTAAAATATTTCATTCCTATATAAATAATTATAGCAACTAACTCCCAAGCACCAAGGTGATTCTTTAAAACATATTCAATTTTCATATATAAATGTATAATGAATCCTTTTATGGGATCTTCAAACTTATCCTCGTCAATATTCATGGGTACTCGAAACTCCTTCCTAGTTGTTCTCCTTCAACACATTTTCAAATCATGATGATTAAATCGATTTTTATTGATAAAAAATAAAATTCAACACTAAGTGGGTTCAAAAATTTCTATAAAATAATATTCCCACCTAATCAGTGCTATGTGACATGATATTTTCCATTATGACCATCAAGCCTCATAGCTTGTTTCTTCCTAGGGAACCCACCCATCATAGAAAAACGATTCATATCTAGATGATAAATTAACCCCTATAATCAAGTAATGAAATGATCCTACAAAGTCCCATATAGAAAATATGCATCCTTTATCATCCATTGGAGGCTTATGAAACCATTTCATAGAATTTTTGGATCGGTGTTGAGTTTATCCAACATTCACCCCATCATTTAATTCCCAAAGAACCTAAAAATATGATCTTCATTGGTTCGACTTTTAAAAGTGTACGCCTTCCCACCAGAGTTATAGGACCTGATATTTCCACTCTGGCCTACAAGACAAAAAGGCATTTTCGTCCTAGGGTACCCATCCGTCATAAAAAAAGTCCTCATATATGATTGGGGAAATCACCCTTATTATTAGGTGGAGATTTAATCCTCTAACACCTCATGTGGGACTCACAACTAGTGAGAAATACACATCCTAGATCATCTATGGGACTCTTATTCAACTATATCATGGATTCTTTTGACTAGTAATACAGTTGACTCCAAAAAACACCCCCTTAAGTCATTCCCAAAGTATCTGAACTCACAAATTTCTTGCATTCTCTTTTAAAAAGAGTGCACTCACCCACAAATTATCCATTACAGAATATTATCCTCTTTATCCACCAAGCCCCATGATTTTATTCTTCCTAGAGAACACACCCATCACAACAAAAGGCCTTGTATCTAGGAACGGAAATCACTCTTATTATCATTTTAATACTTTATCCTCCCATTCTCCATGTGGAAATCTTTGTTTATGAGTAGTGTGTATCCCATATCATCCATGGAAATTTTATTCAATTGTTTCATGGATTCTTTGGATAATCGATCCAATTGATTCCAACAGAAATTAATAATTTTTAGATAATTTAAGAAGATAAGAAATTTATTTATTTTAAAATAATAATAATTTTAAAAATTTTACAAAATAACATATTTTAAAATGTTTACAAAGTATAATATTCTAAAACCATTTCAAAGAAAATAAGTTTTATAAACCCATAAAAATATTTTTTCATTTATAATTAATTAATAATTTAGAACCATTTTACGAAATAATAATATGCTATTTAATTTTTTCTAATCGTAATTTCAAGCTTATTCATGAAAATAGGAAATAATAATATTTAAAAAATAAAAAAATAATTAAATTGTTTTTAAATTAATAACTTTTGTATCAGTGTAAAAATCATAAATTGTGTTTATATTTTCAAAAACAAATCATTTATCTCCTAATAATAATAGTAGAAAAAATATTTTTTTAAAACAAATAAATTTTCTATTCTTCAAGTAGTATAGTAAAAAATTACTATTTTCAAAAAGATGAATAAATATTTTAATGAAATGAAAAAAATATTTATTTTGTACAACATAAGAAATTATTATTATAACTAAAATTCTTAAGATATTATGATTTTTCAAAAAGGGAAATTCTTTCTAAATAAATATAAAATGATAATATTTTAAATATATAATCATTATTATGGAAAACAATTAGGGAGTAAAAAAATTAATTTTTAATTTAATTATATATTATTTTTCTGAGTAAAAACAATTTTTTAAAGAAAAGAAAATCACGTTTTCATTTCAAAATAATAAAAATCCATTAGAAAATTCCACCAGAAAATACTACTGAAAAATACCATGGGAAAATTTAGTTGGAAAATCCAATTGAAAAATTCATTGAAAACTTCCATTGGAAAAGAGCTATAAAAACTCATTGGAAAATTCAATTTGAAAATCCATTAGAAAATCCCAATGTAAAATTTACAAATAAAATTCACAAAACACACAATAAAAATTTCATTGAAAATTTCATTAGAAAATAAATATTAAAATTATACTACATAATTCAAGTAGAAAATTCCTATGCAAAAATCCATTGGAAAATTCACCAGAAAATTATATAGTAAAATTTAATTAAAAAATAACATTGGTAAATTCCACTAGAAAATTTCCTCATAAATTTTCATGAGTTATTTTCATCAAAAATTTCCACTCGAAAATCCACTATAAAATGTTCAAGAAAATATTTTGTAAAATTAAAATAAAAATTTATTCTAGAAATACACTAAAAATAGAAATTAAAGTTTAAAAATATATAAAACTTTTAATTATGAAATCCACTATAAATTTAAAAATAGAAAATATCTTTAAAAATCTAAGCTAAAATTCTATATAATGGAAAATTACATTAGAAAATTCAAGTGGAAATTTTTACTAGAAAAAAAATTTGAAAATATTATTAGAAAATCCATTGTAATAGAAAATTACATTAAAAAATAAAAGTAGGAAATTCAACTCCAAATTTCAAAGGGAAATTTTAACTAGAAACATCCAATAGAAATACACTATAATAAAAAATTTCAATAGAAAACTCAATTGTAAATTTTCACTAATGTTTAAATTGAAATTTTCAACAAGAAATTTCTAATGGAAAATCCACTATAATAGAAAATTGTACTAGAAAATTCAATTGGAAAACTCCACTAGAATCGTCCACTAAAAAATACCATTGGATGATTTAAACAGTAAATATACTTGAATAAAAACATTAATTAGAAAATTGAAATTGAACATTCAAGAAAAAATAAAAGAAAAAAATCCATTAGAAAATTAATGTAAAAATACTACTAGAAAACTCAAGGGAAAAATTCAATTTAATATTTCAAGTGGAAAGTTCCATTAATAAACCATTGAAAAATTCCACTAAAATTCCATTGGAAAGAAAAACTATAAAATACTTATATATTTATATTGGAAAATTATGAAGAAAAAATACCTAAGATGGAAAATTATATAGAAAATTTTCCGTATAAATTTTACTAGATAATTACACTAAAAAATTGAGGTGAATTTTTCCATTGAAAAATTCAAGTACACATTTTCAATAAAAATTTCAATTGAAAATTTCACTACAAAATGACAATTAATTCTCCAATGAGAAAACTAGATTAAATAGTTTCAAGACAAACATTCATTGAAAATTTTTAGTGAAAAATTAAACTATAAAATTAAATTGAAAATTTACATTATAAAATAAATTGAGACATTTTATTAGATGCTTCAAGGGAAACTATTGAAAAAGGAGTTTTCATTTTAAATTCTCAATAAAATTTTCCCTTATATTTTATATTTGAAAGGGAAAGGTAAATTATTTTATTTTAATTTAATTAAAATTATAATTGGAAATCAAAATTTTCACTATAATTATTTCTGAGAAGAAATTTTCACTTGAGTTATTCATAACAATTTTTTGGTGAAATTATAAAGATAATTATTTCTATATAATTTTTTTGTGATATTTTATATTGATGTTTTTTATAAAAAAGTTTTTTATGTATTTTTTATTTTTTAAAAATAATTATATATATATATATATTATTTTTTTCATGCAAATAATTTTATTTTTGTTCCCAAAAAATTATAATTTTTGAATGATTTGAAAATTAATTAAATTAAATAGGTAACTAATTTTCTCAGCATTTAATGGAAATATTTCATGTACTTTAAAAAATATTCATTTAAATTTTTTATTATTTTTCGAAATATATAACATATTTTATTATATTTTGTTAAAATGATTGAAAAATATATTTTTTTCAAACATTAATTAATTTTTATGACATAATTGACTAATTTTTGTTAAACTAAAATATTGTTTTGAAGCTAATTATAGTATTTTTTTAATACATAAATATTTTTTGTAAATATATTAAAATATTATTTCTTTGTAAAATAAAAATTGTTGTATATATAATAAAACCATTATAGTTGGTTTCATTCATAAAATAAATTTGTATTGGTAAAAGATCATAATTTTCATTTCCAACATATTACATTTTCCAACAAAATTTATTTTTATTTTTTACTTCATAAAGATATCCCTCAAATATTATTTCCACTATCTATAAAATTTACATGCATCATCATCACAAGTATATACCATAGGATACCTATTTTTTGTTAATAAACATGATAATTCACCCTCAACCTACATCATCACTACCACAGATATCCTATCAATTCCATATCTATTCATATCATCAACATCGTCATTATCATCAAGTATCACAAATAGAATCAAACCCCTATTATTTGTTATATATCCCACATAGGATAAACACCTATATGTATATAAATAAAAACTAAGGAGTGAAAAACAAAATCTATTATTCCTACCACCCTCCCATATAGATCTTCTATAATTTGGATCTAAAATTTTTAATCATTACATTACTAATATTCCTCCTATCATGGGTGTAAATATGATTCACTACCTTTTCAATAACAATCTCATATCAATAAACCCACCTTTACATAATCATTATGTCATTTACAACTTTCAATATTTACCAATATCTCATCATATAAGAGAGAACAATGTTTCATAATGCTACATGGCTTCATACCAATATAGAATTCCCTCAATCCTAAGTGTTATGACCAATTTAGAAAAAACTCTACTCAAATTTCCCTCACTAAAAAAATAATTACTTTAAAAGTATATAAAAAGACCAATATTCTACCATATATCAATTATGTTCATTTTACTAATCATTCCCCTAATATAGTACCATCACATGGAAAATTTTTACTACATTTTGGCGTAACCCTCAATCTTATTTGGCATGGATCATTCCAAATGTCATAAAAAATCATCAATAATTACCCTAATAGAATTTTCAAAACATACCAATAATTCAAACTCAGTATAAAAATTAGAAACTAAAATAAATAAGTTTATATTAATAATTAATAATTACCACCTCTAATTATGTTATAATAAACTATCAATAAAATTTCCATTTATTATGTTTTCTAACATTCAATCATAATATCAAATTCAACCATAACTCTACCACAATTCATAAAAAATAAATTTATATATATATTTGTATCAGTAATCATATTTCATTTCTATAATTCAATAGTTTCAAAAAATATTATGTCGTATTAAAATTTACACTCACTTAAAATATTCATATTTATTTTTTATTTCATCAATATCATATTCAGTATAACTTATTTCTAATTTACCTTCACAATCCTTATTTTGAGTTGCTTATATTTTTCAAAAAACCACCAAACAAAAAAACATGATATTCTCATATATATTTATAAAATATTTGTACCCCAAGTTACCAACCTCAATTCTATGATGGTTGTCTATCCCGAATGTTCCACTAATCGTTCATTTATTCTCTGTCAATTGTTTTCCTCTCTTCAATCTGTCACAATACATCAATTATAATTCCTCCTTGAGAGCCGAATTTAAAGAATAGAAAAAAAAATTAGTTCAATAATATATCAATGATAAATTCCTAGATATAATCATATTTATATATTTCATTAATTCTCTTATAAAATCAAATGACTTTTACATTTCAAAATACCAAAAATATTCTATGGATGGGTTATAAATTATGTCCTAGACTTAATAAAAAATATTACCACTAATTCATCTAATATTTTTTTATATTAAAAACCACCACATATATAATATAATTTATTTACAAAAAAATCATTAAAATTAATTAAATATGAAAAAAATATTTGAATAAAAAAATTACATCAAATTTCAGAATTTTTAAAAAATTCCAACTACCCCAAAAAAATTATAAAAATAATTAAAAAGGGTAAACAACAAATACCAAATTAAACAACATGCTAAAAATTTAATTCCAAGTCTAGTAAAATTAATTTTTTCTTGTTCATAGTGAATAAAAAAAATTCACCTCAAAAATTTCATAATTACAAAACATTTAATTTTTAGGTTCTTTAAAAAATAATAATTTTATAGTAAATGTGTTTTTATGAAAAAACTATTATAAAGGGTTGGATTTGAAAAAAATATTTCAATGTAATTTATTTGGTAATTCTTGTTGTTGTGTATTTATATAATAAATTGATTTCCAATGAGAAACTATCTTTGTAACCTCTAAAATTCATTAAATAAAAAGTATAGAATTATAGAGCCTGGGTTAAGAAAAAAATGGTTGAGATAAATGAGGCCATATAGAAAACAATGATAATTTTTTTAGTAATGTAGATATTTTAGGGTTTGACATGTAAATGATCGGTGACTTGGTTCGTTTATTTTTTGTAAGAATATGGTTTTGTTTAATTTTATTTTATGATGGATTTATAAAACTAAAATATTTATATTTTGTATTTTCCTTCTAAATGTTTTTTTAGTAAAAAAAGGTTTTACAAATAGATTCATTGATTCTTCTTAGTTTTTTTCCTTTATGGGAAAATTGTTCCATGTATTGTTTTTTTATCATTCAATGTTAATTTTCAGTAACTATAAATCAAGGGAGTATGACTATGGTCATGTAGTGATCTAGATCCAGTTTTTGGATTTGGATATCCAACCCAGGTCTATAAAAAAAGGAATTAGGGCTCAATTTTATATTGATTCATGGTAAGTAATGATAGGCATAGAATATATAATGGTTGGGACTCAAAATGTAACTTTAAAAAATGTTGTTGGGCTTTCTAAATATAACATTTAGCTATCTAAAAGTTCTCATAGAATGATGTATTTATGTTCTGATAAGATATTTTTATGTGTTACTAGTTAACCCATTGAGATTTAGAAATGATAAGATTTCTAAAATAAAGATAAAAATTGCATGAAATTAATCACATATCCGTAGTAAGAAAAAAAGAATTTTCTTACATGAAAATGGATTTCCAATGACCCAAAGACTGTTTGTATTTTTAAAAGTAAATTTAAAAATCAATTTGTGAGAACTTTTATGAATTGATCTAACCAATAAGTGTGAATTATTATTATTTAAAGAGAAATATTGGAACTCCCAAAGATGTAAATTATAGTTGGATTTCATAATGGTGAACAATGATGGACTATTAAATTATAAATTATTTATTTTTTAAATTATAAATTTCCTATAAATATTTCTATTAGAAAATAGCAATGATCATCTGAGATTTTTATTATAGATATTAAACCTGTAAGCATGACTATACATGTTCTCAAGGTGAATAATAGGTACTATTGTTTCTTTAAGTTATTTTTGTTTAAAAATATAACTAATTTGATTACCAATTTTTAAAAAAAACAATGGAAATATGAGGATGATAGATTTTGGGATTGTAATGGGTACACATTTACCATGTACGTAGACCTACCTAGCCTGATTGGAATAATTTAGGGTACCTATTAATCAGATTTAGGTTTTACAGAGACTATTTGATAATTAATTAGGTATGGTTAGGGTTTTAGATATAATTATTTGAACTTAAAAAATTACATAATCTTGAGTTTTAAATCATGAATTCATTTTCTTATATTTCTTGTATTTTTATAGTTTATAGTTTTATCTAATTAGTTTATAAATATTATATAATAACCCCATATATTACAGAGGGAACATCCACTCAGTATCTATTTTTTCCACAATATAATACTTTTAAAATAAAAAATACTTTTTTCCTTGAAAAATACTCATGATTTTCATCTCGAATTCAAATTTTTTCCTACCCATCCTTAAACATATTGAAACACATTTGAACATATTTGATGAAAAAAAACACTCATTAAGTAACATAAAAAAAGTAAACTCAATAGTCCATTTAAAATCCAAGATATGATATAATATAATTTCCCATTAACATAATAAAATTTAAGCTAAAATAATAATTTACTTACACATGAGATTAAATTTTTCTCTCAATGTTTTTTAAAAAATATTTATAAAAATTTTAAGGGAAAATTATAATCATGTGGGTTTTTTAGTAAAAATGAGAATACTTGAAAACATGTTTTTAAAGACCTAAATTTTAACCTTAAAGATCACAATAATTAATTTAAAAAAACAATCATTAGATTACCTGATAAAATCAAAACACTTTCATGAAAAATAATTAGAAATCATAGAAAATAGATTTATTTAACTTGGGACATCATTTTTATAGATCCCATACAATAACCCCTACAAATAGAATAACATACTCAGTTAAATCCAACATTAATCCATCCAATGGTATTAAATGTTTTTCAAAAGAGGGGGAAAAGACCCAATATGGTCAAGGGGTGATTAAATAATTTATCCCTAATGAATTTTCTCTGAAAATTATAACATACATATAGGGAAGGGAACCAATGGTTGTAAATATTAGACATGGACTTTCAATGGTGGCCCATAAATCCAAGAAATCTGCCACCTTATTTCCCACATGTCAAGTGTTAGAAAGATTCATGGGTCTATTGAAAGGATTTATGCATCTAAGAACTAAATATGTAATACCCCATGGGATGATGATATCCATATAGATGGTCCTATGAATAATGTAGTTGTCAGTATCCACCCAATACAATGTACGACCATGAGAGTTACACAGCTTCAACCCATTGATCATGGACCAAGATTCATCAATGAGGGAGTCCCCCTGGCCACATAAAATAAGTAATGTATGAATAATAGAACCATTATTGTCACAAAAAGCTCTTATACCCCCTCATTACACTATTTCTTCATGACCTATCAACATTTAGTTTCATTCCACTAATAGGAGGAATCCAACATACCCATTTCCATTACAATGACATTATTTGATATATGGGTATGATACTCCTATCAACCATGAGTAATCATAAAGAAGGGGAGATCTCACACTTCTTAAAGAGAGGAACCATATCGACTACTATATATCTATTTATGGCCATTATTTTCATACATGAACTAATTAAACCCCCATGATAATCATTTTTGTGTGCATTACCAATGATCCAAAAGGTATATTCTATAAAAAATTATCTTTATTTTATTTCCTGGATGATTTTCGACATATCATGAAACCATGTGTGAAGAAATTTGAATTCACTAAGCCCATAAACATCCAGACTGATGAAAGCACTGATGCCACGCCAAATTGAGGAGTCCCACACCCCTTAAAATAACATCTGGGAGGCTAACTATTCCTTGGGGTTATTATAGAATGTGAACTAAGAAATTATTTATACCCACATGTGTTTCACCCCCTGATCAGTGGGAAGAGGATGGTTTCAGATTTTCCATTCAAGAAAAATGATTTTTGTAGGAAGCTGTTCGCACCAGACAGTAGCTCCCCATGCATCATTTTCAGTGTTTTTATAGAGGACCTAATGATATAATGTCATTAATAAAAGGCCTAACAAAGTGCTTGTGAGTGAATTTCTTTTAGGATTGAGGATTATTGAAATACCTCTGAAAATCACAAGCTTTGGGGCATTAAGAGAAGCACTGATGAAGGAGGGAAACATTTTATATTGAGATAAAGAGAGACCATGAACTGAATATACCGAGAAACACAACACACTACCCTCCTAGTTCTCATACCATAAATTGAGTAAATTATTTTTCACTATCTATTGTGAGTGGAAATAGAGAATTGGTTGGTGGTGGTGGATCAGATCCCATAAGCTAGAGCATTTTCCTCTCAAGCAGTATGCATGTGCCCTATATTTTTTTCTCCATGAAAGTTTTGTATAGAGACCTGCCTTCCATGAAATCCCAAGCTAGCTTAGCCTGAGGATAATTCATAGTTTATGTAAAACTTCTATGATTGATTCCTCCATCCTCCACGTCCCAATCCATCCTATCCTAGGATTCTTGATGATACCTACATTGTCTTGTGCATCCCATATAAAGGTAGACATAATGTTCTCTATATTCCACAAAACATTATTGGGAGCATTGATATCCAAAAAAAACATATGTGGGTATCAAAGTGAGTACACTTTTTACATGGATAATTGTCCTAAAAAAGAGAGAAAGGTATTTTTTAATTTGAGAATGTGAATGAAATTTTATCAACCAAAGTGTTGAAGTGATGAATGTGGATTCTCCCTGGGGGGAGCGGATCCCCTTGATACTCCATGGGGAATTGTATTTATTTTACTCCTAACCTATCTTAAATTATATTCCCCCTAATATCCAATCAGTATATATATATGAACACATTAATATTACCCTTTTTAATAATCTATCCACTCTATATGTTATATGTGTCAAGAAAATGATTGAGTTATTGTATGTATTTGATATTTTTGTCGATGAAAACAAGCATATCATCTAAAAAAAAGATTTTTGAGACACTAGTGATGTTTCTACTACACTAGAAAGGACAAACATGTCATTCATTGATTCTTTTATTAATATAATTTCTAAAGAATCACTTTTTGTATTCCAATAAAAATAAGGAATAAAATCCTTTTTCTTCAAAAAATCATTAAACAAAAATTAAAAAATAGTGGGAAATAAGATTTTATTTTGAAAAATGTTGAAAATTTGAAGAGGAATATTCTTAAATACTAATGTTCATGGAGGTGTAGAATTCTTCTCATACTATATATTTAAAAAAATATTTCTTTCACACTTTTTTCAAAATATCAAAAATATCTTGTTTGTAAAATGTTTCAAAAGATTTATTCTAAAAAAATTTTAAATAAATTAAAATTTTGTTTGAAATAACATCAGAAATAAATTTTATTATATTAATAACATTCTTTAAAACATTTAAATAATATTTTCATAGTTGAAAAATATAAGAAAAACGTCAAAACATTTAAAATAAGGTTTTGAAGGAAATCTCTTAAGAATTGAAAACTTTTGAACCAATAAAACATTAAAGGAAAGAACATTGAATATATTTATAAATACTTTCATTATTATATAATAATGATAAAATTAATATATAAGTTAGTATTATCTACCAAACAAAAGAAATAATGTGGTCCAAACAGATTAAGTCTCAAATAAAGGGAATGACTATTGGAAATCACTTACTTTAAATACCATCTAGTATCATAAATTATTTAACTCATAAATAATAAAATTATATTAGTTATTTACTTAATTAAGATAATTTTTTCACGTTAATTACATTATCATTATCCATTTTATTTCATTTATTACAATTTTAATTTAGTTACTTAATCAGTTAATTTTACATCGGAGGTTTTGAGGGTGTTCAGTTCATAGTCCCAAAACAGCTTGAGTAAGTTGTTCGTGGTAAAAGGGTTCATTGTTGTAGGTGCCAAAAATATTCTAAGAAAGGAATGAAGAAAGAGGCCTCGTACCCTACCTCACGAAGCCCTGACGTGAAGCCCCCCATACAACACAACCGTCGTGAAGCACAAGAGGCGGTAACGCTCCGCGAACACCCTAATGTTCATGAGCTTGCCGCAAAGCACCAGAGGCAGTAACGCTTTGCGAACACCCTGACGTTCGTTATCCCACCGCGAAGCAACCGATGCCCCCTTCACGCCGCATGATCTTCACTCTGTGGCACCCCTTTCATATAAATACGGAGATTCCCCTAAGCTATATGGATGGACAATCCGGCCTTTTGGCTTCTCAACTCCCGAATCGCGAAGCACTCTTCTCTCTGAGAATCATAATCTCCATGAGGTATTTTTTCTTTGTCAGAGGCCTTCACCTTGTCTCGTTTTGAGCCCCTCTTCCAAGAGGGATTCCCTTCAAGAAGACTAAGGGAATTCACGAAGGAAGGGGATTCCCAAGGGAAACCGGGCAATCACGGAGTGTTTATGATTCATGAAACACTCATACTGTAAACGTGACCCACATGCCAAGGCAGGGTCACTGTACTTCATGAAGCACACTGCTTCACAGCACCTTGCTTCATGAGGCTCCTCTACTTCGCAAGGCGGTGCTTGGTGGACACCCTTCCACTTCGCGAAGCACCTTCCAGTCGCATCTCTGCCCTATGCTAAGGCCAAGGTACTCCACTTCTTGAAGCACGCCCCTTCACAAGTGTCCTCTACTACGCAAAGCAACCGAGCTCCGTATGGCCCCTACCTGTGGACCCCACTGCTTGGCAATTCCTCTTCTCGTGGGACCCTCTAGGTTTTCATGATGTGATTTCAATGTCCCCTGGACGACACCACCCATAGCGTTGCTTCGCCTAATGCTTCTTTGCATAGGCACGTTAATGGCTATTTCTTCTTCACATAGCCACGCTAACGTGGACCCGTTGATGGTTCGCTCTGCGACCCCGCTTCAACATGGCCTTGCCGGTACCTTACCTCCCACCAGGAGTAGAGGGTACTGGTTATGTAAGTCCTAGGGGTGCAGAGTAAACCCACCACGTCCGAGCTGCATGACGTTAAACTGCCGAGAACCTCATCCACAACACATGACGTTAAACTGTGACCCGACCCCGTGCCTCACACATAGGGTCCCCCCATCTCGGACATTCATTACGCCCTCTGGTCCCCATAGGGGATGATATCTTTTTTATGGGAGTGGTTTTTTCCCACGGGGAAGGGCATCATCCTTGCGTAATCCCCATTTACCATTGCCGCTCCATAGCAGCACCGGGACCACATCCTTGTGTAAGCCCCATCCACCATCGCCGCTCCCTAGCGGCACACGGGCCTCCATCCTGGAGTAAGTTCCAGCACCATGGGCCGCCTAACGCATAATCCCCCCTTCGCTTCTAACGGATGCACCTTTCACGACTTTATCATCAGGTCTCTGCTGCCTCTTGTTTCTCAGACCGAGCATGACTCACGGGGGCTTAGAGTAAGCATTGACCATAACAATGCCTCGTACAACATGACGTTAAACTTTATGCCCCATCCAGCATGACGTTAAACTGTATTCCCCGTCCATAATGATGTTAAACTGTATGCCCCATCCAGCATGATGATAAACTGTATTTCGTCTAGCCTAATGTTAAACTGTATGCCCCATCTAGCATGACGTTAAATTGTATGCCCCATCCACCATGATGTTAAACTGTATGCCCCGTCCAGCATGATGTTAA
The DNA here is from genome assembly GCA_963277665.1 of Viscum album. Classification (NCBI taxonomy): domain Eukaryota; kingdom Viridiplantae; phylum Streptophyta; class Magnoliopsida; order Santalales; family Viscaceae; genus Viscum; species Viscum album. The sequence goes on from OY728138.1 coordinate 943,032,545, forward strand.
ACTATATGACATGTCCATCATGACGTTAAACTGTATGTCGTCCAGCATGACGTTAAACTTTATGCCCCATCCTGCATGACGTTAAACTGTATGCCCCATCCAGCATGATGTTAAACTGTATGCCCAGTACAACATGACGTTAAATTTTATGTTGTCCCGCATGACATTAAACTGTACAGCCCTTTTGAACTACGAGGTCTTTGATCCATGCCAAGGCATGGTACGTAGGAATCCTCCATGAGGTTCAAGACCACCGCCCGTCGTTTAATCACGTCAGGTTACTCCCTCGTCCCGCATGACGTTAAACTGCATTCCAGTCCAGTGGTAAGCTGTTGTGACTATCCTGAAATATGTGGACATTGATTAATGCCAAGGCATGGTACGTAAGAAGCCTCATGAGGTTCAAGCCCACCACTAGTGGACCCCCAGATTCACCTTCATGTTGGTTCGCTGACGAAGCCCTTCGAACTATGAGTTCTTTGATCCATGTCAAGGCATGGTACATAGGAAGCATCCCTGAGGTTCAAGCCTATCACCCACCGGACCAAGGTCCTTCTTCACGTCAGTTCTCCGACACCCGCATTCATATCAGAACTAAGAGGACTTTGATCCATGTTAAGGAATGGTATGTAGGAAGCCTCCCTGAGGTTCAATCCCAACAATCATTGGCCCCGACCGTCTCTGTGTCGGTGTGATAAGCCCCCATTTTCACCTGAACAACGTGGTCTTTGATCCATGTCAAGGCATGGTATGTAGAAAGCCTTCCTGAGGTTCAATCCCACCATCCACCTGGGCCATGTTATTTCTTCACGTTAGTTCTCTGACACGCCCCTGTCCCACATGATGTTAAACTGCATCCCAATCTAGTGGTAAGCCATTGTGACACTGCCACCCAGTTGTTCTGACACCCCTTCATGTCAGTGTAACAGTCCCTTTTCCCGAACTACGTGGACATTGATCCATGGAAAGGCATGGTACGTAGGAAGCCTCACAAGGTTCAATCCCACCACCCATTGGGCCAAGTTCCCTTTTCACGCCTGTTTTATGGCGCTCAACCTGAACTATGTGTTCATTGATCCATGTCAAGGCATGGTACGTAGGAAGCCTCATGAGGTTCAAGCCCACCACCACCTGGTTATTCTGACCATATTCACGTCAGTTCTTCCAACACCTTGGGAAGCCTAAAGTGTAATCCCCACACATCCATTTTGAACTACGTGGACTCTGATTCCCTACCATGGGGATACATAGGAATCTCTTCGAGACTCAATCACATCACCACCATCATCTCCATGACGGCTCCATTTCATTCCCCCTCCACTCCGTGGAGCGTTCCATGACCCATCGTGATTCTCATCTAGGCCGTCACATCCTAGTGAGATCATGCCACCCCATTCCACTCCACATAATTCGGGAAGCTACCCATGGGCTGGCTCTGATATCGGTGTTCCCTCATTGGGATGTACCAATCTGATCCGTCTCTATGGGACATTCTGATCACCCGTATTCCATCTCCACAGGACGTTAAACTCGCGGCCTACCTCGTGATAAACATGAGATGCCCGAGGAAAACCTCAGAAGTCATTCCTTTGGCATAATCGTCTCCACCAGACGTTAAACTTGTGGCCTAACTCGTGATAAACACGAGATTCTTGAGGAAAACCTCAGAAGGCATGCCTTTGACGTAACTGTATCTGCAAGATGTTAAACTCGCGGAATACCCCATGTTAAACATGGAAGCTGAGGAAAAACTCAGATACATGCCCATGGCATATGATTCCCTACATTCGACGTGGGATGCCTCGGGTTATGCACCCTTGAGATGACCTCTTATGAGGAAGAATACAGGTTCCCCAATGTCCATGCATCAAGAGATGCCCCAACATGCCTGATGTTGCCGTCTACTCCGAGCGAAGGTTGCTATCATGTCAAGACCCCATGGAATGGCTTGACCAAAGTAGTGTAATTAACCGGCGTCCATGGAAACATGGAACTGGGAAGAGTTTCACAAACAACGTATTAAATCTATGAGGGAGACGTGGACTAGGTGACAAGTTCCGAGGAGGAATCCACAGAAGGAAGAACCGACATCCCATCATCCCGGTTTCGATCATGGAGCAGACGTCTCTGAATAAGAAGCAAATGTTTCCTGCCTTTGGAAAGCAGGAATGCGGGGAAACACAAAAGCCACACCTATCGTGACCCATGCAGACGGATGCACGCACCCCGGCGAAAGCGTCAGAAACAGAAATGGTGAACCCGATGTGAAATCCTTCTTGTAACGCCCCGGACCTAGTTACCTAGAGTTGGTGCATTATTACATAACATTGGAATGATCACAAGAAATATCAAATCTCGAAAGACCGATTAGTTTAGTAGCTTTGGAAACACCAGATACATTCATAAAATTTTACATTACATCATAAAAAAATATATTGTCTTCATATCCCCTCATACTATCCCTGCAATTCATTCATAAATTACTTCTTCATAATCCTGGGAAAAATAAAACATTGAAAGGGGTGAGCTCAGATGCTCAATAAGGATAACATTATAGCAGAAGCTTTCATAGAAAAGCATAAACACTTAAGTAAATTTATAACTAAAACAAAATTCTTTTAAACTTGAACTTCAGCATAAAATGGAAAAGATAAAATAATATAATGCCATTTACTTACTCACATGGATATTCTACTAGTCAAACAATCCAATGAAATATCAATAACCACTTTCATAATGATGGAATGCATAATTCCAGACTATCATAACCACATAGCCAAGGCCTCGTGCCAAGACTACAAATAATATTTTTCCAAGGCCTTGTGCCAAGACAGTAGTTTGTCTCATGAGACCCACCGATGCATCGAGGAGCTATAGCGGGATCCACCCGCCACTTATTAAGTCCAATGCATTCCTCATATGAACAGTTTTAAACATAACATAAACATTTTTATTAAAACTAGCATACTAAATGCCAATACTTTAACCACAAACCATGAATGGTATAAAAATAGCACATCCACAGTCAAACATAACTCATTCGATACAATATTGAAGATTGTATTGTATCATATTAACCTCAATCAAAAATAATGAAGGATATTGACATAGATGAAAATAATCATCAAAACAATTTGAGAGAAATATCCCCCTTTTTCTTGAAATCATTTAAAAGTCACACTATTTGTCAAGAAGCCATTTAAAAATAGATTTTTGAATCAAAGTGTCCCATACCACTTTGAAACTTTTTAAAAGGAGTTTTAATTTCTAGAATTTAATGTCTATATAAATAAATCCTTAAAACCATTTTTAAAACATGGACATTAATGAGAAAGATTTAGATGACTAAATCATTAAAACTTTTTAAAACGGTATTTTAGTTAGAGATTCTAACCAAAAGAGAGACACTTGAATAAAAATAATTGAGGTAATCAAAACATTTTAAAATCATGAGAATAAAGGGATTCATGATATCTATGCCAAAGTGCATTATATACAACACATAAAAGTGATTTGGTGTATATCAACAAAGAAGTCTCAATGGCATGTAAATTGAGATGAAATATATCATAAAGGTCGTATCCTTAGGTTAAGGATAAGTCAACGACATAGTTATGTGTGAAAAATATAAATACACTAAATATGATTGTATATTCAGTGTAAATCAATCAAAGGATATTCACACATAATCTTATAAAAACAACACCAATGAATTGGATGTTTAACTCAACAAATGGAGAATGAGTTAAAATTACTCTTATCAAATTCATATCGATGACTTGAGAAATTATAAATGGATTGATTATGTGTATAAAAAAGTATATCCACATAAGGGGAGTGGAAATTATGACATAATCAAAGGAATAATGATTCCACACATAATCTTGGAGTAAAAAAATCAATGAAGTATGCGTAAAGCGGAATGAGTGGAAATTGAAATCTCAAATTCCCTTATTGATTTGGTAACATACAAAACATACACCCCTGAAAGAAGGATCATACAATGATTATGTAAATATACATGAATTAAAGTATATTACACAATGAATATAAACATGGGCAGTACACACACCACATGTAATAAATAAGTGGTGAACAATGGAATTCACACAGAATTAAAAGTGAGATAAGAAACCCCTTACTTTGTACTTTTTCCTTGGTCAACGATAGGTTAACCTCCTTTATAATGGTTAAATAATTGTTATTTAATTATAAAATAATTATTTACTTTAATATGATATCATATATGGTCTTTTAACATTGATTTGATAATAATATCTTAGAATTATCGTCATTTCGGGTGTTAACGGGTTCATTTTGCTTTATATTCTTTGTTATGTGAGCCATATTCATTATTAATGGGATGTATATTATTCATATCCATAATGATATCAAGTCTTTAGATACTATTTTTAAATCATCAAATTATAATTATACTTGAATGGATATGATGGAGAATGAATCTTGTCACGTTCGTGGAGACGGTAGTCCGTACGTACGCACGAGCGACACTATCATTCTTTTGATATTAAAATAATATATAATTGGATGGTATATCATATATACAGAATCATTATCATGTAATATTTATTATTTACATGAGTTACACATAATTATTATACCCATCCAAATAATAATATATTGAATAACAATTACACCACGATGGGGAGACGGTAAGTCGTACGTACGCACGTATGGTGACTTGTTATTGAAAGGATGGATAGAATACTGAATATTGTTGTACCATATTTATAATAATATCACAGTATATATATGATACTGGAGTTATTATTTTATAATGGTAATAACAAAGAATGATGAAGTGGAAAAAGAAAGGAACTTGAAAAGGGGTGGTGAAAACATTACATCTTCTTCGGGTTCTTCCTTTTGATTTGATCAAAAGGGCTCCTTAGGTTGGATTTCTGATCAAACTAAGGCCTATAGGTTGTAGTGAGGGAATTTTAGAGAGTATTTGGTCAGGGTTTGGCCGAACCAAAAGGCTTTGAAGGTGTGAAGAAATGAGGAGGAGTTCCCTTTTATAAGATGGGTGAGGGGCACCTTTGGAAAAGCTAGAAATATTAATTTATAATAAATTAATATTAGGTTTCTAATGGCTCCAAATTTTATTATTAAAAGGTTAAGGTGGGGATAGGTCGAAAACCATTCAACCAATAGAATTTAGACAGGTTTGGGTCACTATATTAACCTTATCTTTTAGTTTTAACTCCTAGTTAATTAGTTTGACATTTACCATGTCACTTTGTATTTTTATATTATATAGTTAATAAACATACTATATACATTCAAGCGACCACCAAGTGGTCCATTAATGATATACCTATCATTATATAAGTCTCCTTTCCGAACCATAGATTTTTAGGAATTTAATATCAATTAATAATATAATATTTGTTTTAAAAACACTTTTATGTCAATTTTGACACTATTCAATAGTTGATTTTTGTGAAACACATAACATAATGATTACTTCGAAAAAAGTTAATTAAATCAATCCTAATATGTCATGTTATCCTAGAAAAGTATTTTAATTTATTAAAAGTCTTAAATTATATTTATTTGGGTATTTATAATATCAATTATTTTAATTTTCCATTATTGTGGTAATTACTGCATCATCATTGTGTCATATATATATTAAATTATGTAATGTTTAAAAATTATAAATAAAATATCATTATGTAGGAAATCTTATTAGATTTTTAATTAATATTTACAATCTAATTTATCTTTATGTATAACCCTATATTAAAAAATTTAGTAAATAAACTTTGATTTTAACTCTTTTAACTTTTCTTTAAATTAAATAATAATAAATGTCCTAATCTAATCCAAGTGGACCTAAATGATAATATTTTATTTCTAAGGTTGTTTTTGGTCGAGATAAACTTGTCCAATAGAATTAGGACATGTGTTAGGGTAATATTAAAATCATTTTTACCCTTAATTACCCTATTTACTTTTAACCGTGGTAAATAAAAGTAAAAAGTTGCTATCCACCAAAAATTATATTCATCTCATTGAACCAAAATTTACTTATTGATATTAACCGTGTCTTTTGTATTTTCAAAATTCCATTCACAGAAGCGGTAAAATTAGCTTTTATGAAAAATTCAGTTTTTTTAACTACCACTTAGTAGTTTCACTATTCATCAAAAATTGATGTTTTTCAGAACAATGCCAAAATTTCACCCTAATCTATAATTGATATTACAAATTCAAAAATGATGTATATTTTAAAAAATTATAAAAATATAAGTTGCATTAATTAATTTTATAATTAATTCCCTATGTCACAACAAATAGCGTGTTTTTATGAAACAATATATATCAAAAGACTGACAACTATTTTAGTCCAATTTCAAAGTGAAATTAATTCTAATGAACACCATTGGATAAAATGGTAAAAATATATTATAATTATACTTTAAAACCACTCAATAATATAATTTATCACTATTAATTATTTTGATTTAAAAAGTTGTTTTTAATTCAAATTTAGTAATTTTCACTATTCATCAAAAAATAAGTGTTATCCGAAAAGGTCCAAAATTTCACCCTAGGATAAATTTAATATTCCAAATCCAAAAATGAAGTCCATTTTGAGAGATAGAATTTATAAAATTTCAAAAAGTAGGTATTACTATTCATAACGGCTAGCTTGATTGGTTGTGGTGTTTTAGAATCTCGAAGTTGCGTACAATGCACGCCGTTGCATTATTCAAAAGGAAACATACCGTGGAAGAATGGGGGGTTACATTCTCCCCTCCTTCAATAAATTGAATCCTTTCAATTTTTAAAAATGTTCTTGGGAATATAATGGAAAGTCCCACATCAGAAAAAGAGTCAATAAAACTATCACTTTAAATGAAAGAAAGAGAGGTATAAAGGTCATCCAAGATAACCCATACTCGGATTCCATGTAGGAAAACATGGATATGGATGATAAACTAAGTGTCAAGTTCTGATGTAGATGGATAGAAATCATGATCAGGAGAAAGTAAACAAAAAGAAAACGACAAACTAGTGTTGGGACAAACGACCATTAGTCTCCTAGTAGGAAAGTAAACAGACAACATTTTTTTTGTTTTAAGTTACATTACATAAGGACGGGGAATTCATTTATGATATTGACTAAGAACATAAAGAGATATACTTACTTTTTAAGTATAGTTTCATTATTTAATATCTTTTTACCACTAACTAATTTTTTTTGAACAATGAGTATTCAAGAAGAGTTTGTCACAATAAAAGAGATAGAATAATATTCTATAGAAATACATGATCCATGTAGGATAAACTATATATTTAACTTGTATATAGAGATTAATCAAAACCAAAATGGTTGGTTTAAGATCTGATGATCCCCCAAATGTATATTCCATTAGAGAAAAAAAAATACTAATCTTAATTTCTAAAATTGAACCAACAATACCCAAAAGTTAAATAAATACCATTCAATAATAAATTTTCCTTAAAATCCTTCAATATACTCCAAACTAATATTGAAACCCAAAACTTATAAGATTGTAGTCTTCCACGTTAAATTGTATCTCCAAATGACATCAAATACTCTTAAAGTCACATACTTAAAAGTAATTGATATCATCACATATTCTCTATTATAGGTTAATCATTTCCATAAATAACCCAAATCACTATAAATCCACAATAAAAACATAGATAAAAATATAACATTACTCCACAAATGAAACCCCATAGTATTCTATTTCCCTTGGGCATATAGTGTTCCCAACAAAGCGAACAACTTCTAAAATAACAATTATCACTTAATCACCAAATTATTTTTCTATACCAATGTTATTCATTTGATAAGACATAAGAACCCAAATTAACTTATTATTGATCAATAAAATCGTTTAACTAAAAATAATTAGTCACACTATCCAGCGACATCACGTAGTCTAGTGGTAGGCTATAAATCCCAATCGCACATAGGTTGTGGGTTCGATTCCCACAGCTTTGTCCGACGCGACGGGTTGTCACGTGGTCTGCGTGTTGTCCTTTTTCAAAAAATATATAATATTACCAAAATTAGATAAATTCCTAAAAATACCATAACATAATTTAACCACAAATGTTAAATCATACCTTGCATTTTCATCCCAAATTATAATAACTTATAATTCTCTAAACCCCAATGATCATGTAAAACCAAAAGGCTATTTATACATATATCCATAAGAGAAGAGATAATTCTTCCTCAAATATCATTCTCACATAGAAAACTGCGGGGTTACAAACACAAGAGAAAATTATTCCAATGTAAACCCATCAACAAGGAGCACAGATACTTTTTAAACATTTCTCCAACCATTTATTTCCACATAGCTTCTTCTTTGACCAAGAAAATATCCTATAGAATAGGACATTCACTTGGGTAATGGCTAGGTCCCCTACATTTACGGCAAATGACTGTAAATGGACTCTTTGGACCATTTTTATCTTCTTCCATAGTACTCTTCATTTTTCTTCGGCAATTCTTCAGTTTATGTCCTTCCTTCCCACAAGTAAAGCATTTCGTTGTCCCATTGAGATACTTTCCTGGGTGTCTCCTTCCACATTTCCTGCATGTTGAAAATTGAGGGTTCTTTTCTCCATGGTCTCCATTGCTGGAGATGTTATCATTCATCACCTTTCTCTTCCTTTTTGAGTCTGGGAGTTGGTTAATATATATGTTGTTGATCATATTTTTGGAAAACTGATTTGGCATAAAGACGATATCTTTTACGCCTATCAACATTCCATTTTGTTGCTCATTGCCACCACCGTTCCCACCTTGTACGTCATTCTCAAATTTACTATGACTTCCTTGGAATCCAGCCATTGACTAAAACCAGAAAGCATTGTGTGAGTAACAGTAGTCGTAAAATCATTTAGAGAATAAAATGTCACCATATTCTCAATTTGAAACATATTAGGATTAACCAAGGTCATTTACTCTCATCTTATATATATATTACTTAAATTGGTTTGTAAAGAAAATGTAAATTATCTTAAGCATATCCCCCGAGAGTGTCGTAACCAAGAGTGCAGCAAGGCCCGTTGTCATGCACCAGTTCCCATTCGAGTCTAGCTCAAAGCGGTGTTTTCGGGTTTTACTACTAGGTACATCTGTGCCAGAGCCGCCTCTACCTGCTCGTATCCAGACATGGATGTATTGCTCGGAAAACTCAAAAAATCTCTACAATACCAAAATTCTAGGAAGTTATTCTATACTAATCATCAAAGTTTATCTTAGTTCTAAGTGCTCTAATCAGAGTTTATCTAAATCTAGCTTCGAAGGTTTGTACTAAACTTCCTCTGATACCAACTGTAACGCCCCGACCCTAGTAACATAGAGTCGGTGCATTATTACATAACATTGGCATGATCAAAAGAAATATCAACTCTCGAAAGAACGATTAGTTTAGTATCCTTGGAAACACTAGATACATTCATAAAATTTTACATTACATCATAAAAAAACATCTTGTCTTCATATCCCCTCATACTATCCCTGCAGGTCATTCATAAATTACTTCTTCATAATCCTGGGAAAATAAAACATTGAAAGGGGTGGGCTCAGATGCTCAGTAAGGATAATATTATATCAGAAGCTTTCATAGAAAATCATAAACACTTAAGTCAATTTATAACTAAAACAAAAGCCTTTTAAACATGAACTTTAGCATAAAATGGCAAAGATAAAATAAAATAATGCCATTTACTTACTCACATGGATATTCTACTAGTTGAACAATCCCATGAAATATCAATAACCACTTTCATAATGATAGAATGCATAATGCCAGACTATCATCACCACATAGCCAAGGCCTCGTGCCAAGACTACAAACAATATTTTGCAAAGGCCTTGTGCCAAGACACTAGTTTGTCTCATGAGAACTACCGATGCATCAACGAGATATAGCGGGCTCCACCCGTCACTTATTAATTCAAATGAATTCCTCATATGAATAGGTTTAAACATAACATAAACATTCATATTAAAACTAGCATACGAAATGTCAATAATTTAACCACAAACCATGAATGGTATAAAAAATAGCACATCCACAGTCAAACATAACTCATTCGATACAATATGGAAGATTCTATTGTATCATATTAACCTCAATCGAAAATAATGAAGGATATTGACATAGATTAAAATAATCATCAAAACTATTTGAGAGAAATATCCCCCTTTTTCTTGAAATCATTTAAAAGTCACACTATTTGTCAAGAAGCCATTTAAAAATAGATTTTTGAATCAAAGTGTCCCATACCACTTTGAAACATTTTAAAAGGAGTTTTATTTTCTAAACTTTAATGTCCATATAAATAAATCCTTAAAACCATTTTTAAAACATGGACATTAATGAGAAAGATTTAGATGAATAAATCTTTAAAACATTTAAAAATGGTATTTTAGTTAGAGATTCTAACCAAAAGAGAGACACTTGAATACAAATAATTGAGGTAATCAAAACAATGTAATATCATGAGAATAGAGGGATTCATGATATCTATTTGAAAGTACATTATATACACCACATAAAAGTGATTTGGTGTATATCAACAAAGAAGTCTCAATGGAATGTAAATTGAGATGAAATCTATCATAAAGGCCGTATCCATAGGTTATGGATAAATCAACGACATATTTATGTGTGAAAAATATAAATACACTAAATATTATTTTATATTCAGTGTAAATCAATCAAAGGATATTCACACATAATCTTATAAAAACAACACCAATGAATTGGATGTTTAACTCAACAAATGGAGAATGAGTTAAAATTACTCTTATCAAATTGAAATCGATGACTTGAGAAATTATCAATGGATTGATTAAGTGTATAAAAAAGTATATCCACATAAGGGGAGTGGAAATTATGACATAATCAATGGAATAATGATTCCACACATAATCTTGGAGTAAAATAATCAATGAAGAATGCGTAAAGCCGAATGAGTGGAAAATGAAATCTCAAATTCCCTTATTGATTTGGTAACATAAAAAAAATAAAACCATGGAATAAGGATCATACAATGATGATGTAAATATACATTATTTAAAGTATATTACACAATTAATACAAACATGGGCAGTACACACACCACATGTAATAAATAAGTGGTGAACAATGGAATTCTCCCAGAATTAAAAGTGAGATAAGAAACCCCTTACTTTGTAATTTTTACTTGGTCGACAGTAGTTTAACCTCCATTATAATGGAAAAAAAATTGTTATTGAATTATAAAATAATCATTTACTTTAATATGATATCAAATATGATCTTTTAACATTGATTTTTTAATAATATCTTAGAATTATCGTCATTTCGGGTGTTAACGGGTTCATTTTACTTTATATTCTTTGTTATGTGAGCCATATTCGTTATTAATGGGATGTATATTATTCATATACAGAATGATATAAAGTCCTTAGATACTATTTTTAAATCATAAAATTATAATTATACTTGAATGGATATGATGGAGAATGAATCTCATCGCGTTCGTGGAGACGGTAGTCCGTACGTACGCACGAGCGACAATATCATTCTTTTGATATTAAAATAATATATAATTGGATGGTATATCATATATACAGAATAATTATCATGTTATATTTATTATTTACATGAGTTACACATCATTATTATACCCATGAAAACAATAATATATTGAATAACAATTACACAACGACGTGGAGACGGTAAGCCATACGTACACACGTATGGTGACATGTTATTCAAAGGATGAATAGAATACTGAATATGGTTGTACCATGTTTATAATAACATCACAGTATATATATGATACTGGATTTATTATTTTATAATGGTAATAACAAATAACAAAGAAGTGGAAGAAGAAAGGAACTTGAAAAGGGGTGGTGAAAACATTACCTCTTCTTCAGGTTCTTCCTTTTGATTTGAACAAAAGGGCTCCTTAGGTTGTCTTTCTGATCATAATAAGGCCTCTAGGTTGTAGTGAGGGAAGTGGAGAGAGTATTTGGGCAGGGGTTGGCCGAACCAAAAGGCTATGAAGGTGTGAAGAAATGAGAAGGAGGAGTGCCCTTTTATAAGAGGGGTGAGGGGCACCTTTGGAAAAGCTAGAAATATTAATTTATAATAAATTCATATTCGGTTTATAATGGATCCAAAGTTTATTATTAAACTTTTAAGGTAGGTATAGGTCGAAAACCATTCTACCAATATAATTTAGACAGGTTTGGGTGACTATATTAACCTTATCTTTTAGTTTTAACTCTTAGTTAATTAGTTTGACATTTACCATGTCACTTTGTATTTTTATATTATATAGTTAATAAACATACTATATACCTCCAAGAGACCCCCCAAGTGGACCATTAATGATATAACTATCATGATATAAGTCTCTTGGCCGAACCTTAGATTTTTAGAAATTTAATATCAATTAATAATATAATATTTGTTTTAAAAACTCTTTTATGTCAATATTGACACTATTCAATAGTTGATTTTTGTGAAACACATAACAGAATGAATACTTCGAAAAACGTTAATTAAATAATTCCTAATATGTCTTGTTATCCTAGAAAATTATTGTAATTCATTAAAATTCTTAAATTATATTTATTTGGTAATTTATAATATCAATTATTTTAATTTTTCACTATTATGGTAATTACTGCATCATCATTGTGTCATATATATATTAAATTATTTAATGTTTAAAAATTATAAATAAAATATCATTATGTAGGAAATCGTATTATCTTTCTAATGAATATTTACAATCGAATTTATCTTATGTATAACTCTATATTAAAAATGTTTTAGTAAATAACCTTTGATTTTAACTCTTTTAACTTTTCTTTAAATTAAATAATAATAAATGTCCTAATCTAATCCAAGTGGACCTAAATGATAATATTTTATTCCTAAGGTTTTTTTTGGTAGATATAAACTTGTCCAATAGAATTAGGACACATGTTAGGGTAATATTAATATCATTTTTACCCTTAATTACCCTATTTACTTTTAACCGTGGTAATAAAAGTAAAAAGTTACTATTCACCAAAAATTATTTTCATCTCATTGAACCACATTTTACATCTTGATATTAACCGTGTCTTTAGTATTTTCAAAATTCAATTTACAGAAGTGGTATAATTATGTTTTATGAAAAATTCAGTTTTTTAACTACCACTTAGTAGTTTCACTATTCATCAAAAATTGAAGTTTTTTAGAACAATGCCAAAATTTCACCCTAAGCTATAATTGATATTCCATATTCAAAAATGATGTATATTTTACAAAATTCAAAACATATAAGTTTCATTAATTAATTTTATAATTAATTCCCTCTGTCCCAACAAATAGCGTGTTTTTAAGAAACAATATATATCAAAAGATTGACAACTATTTTGGTCCAATTTCAAAGTGAAATTAATTCTAATGAACACCATTGGATAAAATGGTAAAAATATATTCTAATTATACTTTAAAACCACTCAATAATATAATTTATCACTATAAATTATTTTGATTTAAAAATTTGTTTTTAATTCAAATTTAGTAATTTTCACTATTCATCAAAATATAAGTGTTATCCGAAAAGTTCCAAAATTTCACCCTAGGATAAATTTGATTTTACGAATCCAAAAATGAAGTCCATTTTGAGAGATAAGATTTATAAAATTTCAAAAATTATGTATTACTATTCATAACAGCTAGTTTGATTGGTTGTGGTTTTTTAGAATCTCGAAGTTGCATACAATGCACACCGTTGCATTATTCGAAAGGAAACGTACTGTGAAAGCATGGGGTGTTACACTTATCCTCAATATGGAGACTAGTAGCGTTCAATACATCGGTAGATTGATGTGTCCCTGGATCCAGATATCTGGTGCCGGGTCCCGCCAAGAAAATAGAGGGCCTGGCGTGAAACTCACCAGAAGTTGGGGTAGTAGAACGTGGGGCATTCTGTTCTACAACGTCGTCGGCATGGATTCCTCTTACTGACCACGGAAGATGGAATAGCGTCGGGGAACTGGTTGTCAATTTAATTTCCTCACAGTGCTGATGACTTAATCTCCCTGTTTCTCAAGAATCAGGTTGTTGCTATGGGGACACGATCGCTGCCCACCCGCCTACGCAGGGGTAGGGGAAATACCAGCACAACCGCTCCATGTGGCTCCATTACTACCACAATTGTGTCTACATCCACGAGTGTGGGGATCCCACTCCCCCTCTCCCCATCGAATGTCAACCAACGAAGGGTGATTAATGACCTCATACGTCGTTATGAGGTGGAGGGCATAATCCCAACTCAGGATATGGCCCGCCTGGACCTGGAGGCCTCCAGGCCCCACCACCAACGCCGCCCTCAAGGGCTGTGTAGGGAGCCCCTGATCCCCACCCCAATATACAACCATTTCAGGATCCTATCCCCAGACCTCCTTGATGACTCCCTGCCCTACACTGATGAGGTGGGTGATGTCCGGCTTAGCCCGAACAGAGTCCCAATCCAAGGAATCCAAGCAACGGCCCCCACCCGGCCGTGTCAGCACCGCCATCTGACCTCGCCAGAGGAGCTGGTAGGCTATGCGCTTGCACCACCCGTACCGGGTCACCTAACCCGACGCCAGCGTTGGGCCCGAGCTGAGGACTCCCTCTAAGGGGCGTGAACATCGACAACTACTATGGCCCGAGCAACCACCGACGTATATCATGAATTCCCTGCACAAACTGAGCAGGAACACTCCTATTCCTGACCGGGATCGAGGCCCCAACTGCCCCACGGGCAGGCTGGGATGACTCTCCGGGTCGCAGGCCCAAGTGGTGATCATCGCGGACCAATCTGCAGTGATGTCACCCCGTACGGAGGCCCTCCCTGTACCACCACTCCACAGAGCATGGGCCTTCCCCGATCTGAATTTCGTCATGGAAGTATGCCATGTGCTACCACCAACCTGAATGAAGACATGCCCTGTGGCAGTGACACTCGGCGCATATGCCTCTCCGGTTCCCACCACACTAGTTTGGAGTCCCTCATGCCCTCGACCGTAGATATGAAGGCATTTCCCATCCGGTCCCTCTTCAATGTGGGGATCCCCCCTACATTCTCTCTCAAACTGGTGAGATTCCCCCTCGCCCTGGAAAACGGAGGGGTGAAGGTCAGCCTCAATCCACCTGCACCAAGCATGGAGGTCCTCCCCATGTTCCCTTCAACATTTTCCCCGGTGCCCCTCGCACCCCAGCTGTCTCAAGCGGAAGTCCTCTCCGCCCCGGTGCCAGCACGGCCCAGAGACTACATGTCGAGAACCAACCTTGTCCCAAAGATCCTTCTAGGGGAAGGAGTGTGGGTCATCGCCACTACAAGAAGAACCTTGGGAAAGCCCAGGCAGAGATCAAACTGGCCTGCTTCTCAGATTCTGAAGCAGAATGTGACTCGGCATTGGAACTCTCCCCTCATTCCTCTGTATCAAGGACTAGGGCAGGAACAAGGTGTGTCAACCTCATCCTTTCAGAATGAAAAGTCCACCGGATTCCCACATCTCTTCGCAGGTACATCCATGAAGAAGAAATTTTGGGAATCCCGTAGGTTCCGACCGTGCAGTCACCACCGTCATCACCAAAAGCGCCCTCTACCTCAACCAGAGATCATGGAGAGCTATTTTGGGGATCGATGGCAGTTGAGAAACAGTGTGAACCATTGTTGGTAGCTGCGATCCTTGCACCAGAGGCAATGGCTATCAGCCCGTCGTATTGTGACATTGTGGTCAGGTCACGGCACTCTTCGGAGGATGGCCCAGAACATGGAAGCTAGTCGGCTCGTTCACTGTATTCTCCGCTGCCCATTTTTCTTTCTCAGCAGTCCGCCTCAGTAATGTTACTGGTTCCATAGCCACCTCCGTTTGACGAGTCGGGTAATACGGGGCCAGACCCTAAATCTGATCCCATGAACTTATGGAACATTCTCGCAGCAGATTACTTCCCGGAGAAGTTCGGGCCCGAGGCAGCGTCGAACTTTTGTGTGCTGGAATCCCTCACCCCGGATGAAATCGAGTGCTTTCGTCAAACCCTATGGGTGAATCACTTTCATTGTTGCTATCATCGGGTGTTGTACCCTAGAAGCCAAGTGCACTTTGCGGAAATCGGCGATCAATTTCATCTGGTCGATTTGGCTGCACTCCCTATGGCCCAGCGCCCTGAGTCGCCAGGTCGCCAGAGCGACCTCTAACAAAAATGTGTTCATAGATTCAAGGTACTCCGAAAAATCATCAGGGAAGCTACCCCTCATGTTCAATTCTGTGGTTGGGGACAGTATGCCGCCCTCCTCTTCAATCCAATTTGACAGAAGCCTGATTCGTTATGCGACATTGAAGAGATGCCCCCAAGAAGGGCTGTAGTCCACATGGATGACATAGTGGACAAGGAGGACGAGCTGGAGTTTCTCGATGGAGATTTACCCCCCGGAGGGTGTACCACCGCTGTTGGACCCATCAGGGACGATTACTCATCAGCAGAGGAACCTTCTAGGCCTCCCTGCGCCCATCGAGTCACTGGTACTCAGTCAGAATGTCAGTAAGGGTAAAGAACATGTCGGAACTGTCAAGCACTCTGACCCGTCCTCCTTAGTATAGGAGAAGAATGAAGACCCCGAAAAGGATTCTTTACGCTAGCAACTTGCTGAGCAGAAGAGGCTGGTCGACAAACTCTTAGCCGAGCGCGCTATAGAGAGGCGACCCTACTATGGTGATCCTAAGCTGGGGCGGTAGGGGCGGGAACAAATTCCCCCCGGTAAGATGCCTTCGGGAAACCCGGTCCATGCTACTCCCACAGACAGGGCAGAAGCCAGAACTCTCAACAAGATGGCACGATACGTCTCGCCAAACCCTCCTGACTGACGAGGCAATCCGAGGAATCCATCCCGGGTTCCCCCAGCGCCCCGAGGGAAGTTCCACCAGTCGCTCCATGATCCATTGAAGCCGTTTAGCATGTAGAAGAGCCCAACAATGCACTCGTGGTTAGGGATTCCTATCAAGATAGGGAACCCCACCCGGATGATCCTATAGCGGCACTCATCGCTCGCCTCGAGGTGTTGGAAACGCGGTAGGTGGCAGTCCCACCAGATGGTAATCCATATCCCACGTGGTTGGATGATATGCTTGCACCTTCGGGTTTTGGTAATCCCACTTTCTTGCCCTTTAACAGGATGGGCGACCCACCTCAACACATAGACCACTTTTCCTCCAGGTGTGGCCCAATGTTGGGGACCCCAGCACAACAGGAAGCCGGAAAACTCCGATGTTTTGTGCAGACATTGGAGGGCCCTACATTTTTCTGGTACAGCCAGCTCTCTATTGGATCGGTGAACGGCTGGGAGGATCTTCGCCGGCAGTTCCTATACCAGTTCAGCTCCACCACGCAAAAAACCAGCATCGTGGACGCCATCAAGTGAAAACAAAGACCCGATGAGCGAGTCACAGACTTTATCGCCTGGTGGAAGAGGCTTACATACTCCCTCGACATGCCACTGACTCAAAATCAATTACTAACAATGTGTTTAGGGAACGTTAAAATAGAACTGGTTCCTTCTCTAATCACCTAGAACTACCCCTGAGGATTCCAAGACTTCTTAGATAAGTCTCAACGCCTTGAGGAAGCTCTGAAACAGGCTAGTCAAGCATGTTTTCTGCCCCCTTTGATCCCAACAAGGAGGGATGCCAGAGCCGAGCCCAGCATGGTGTCCCAAATAGAATCCCCCAGGCAGCTATAATTACTACTACTGGCACCAGCTCCGCAACCCCACCGAGGCCCTCCACCTCAGGCGTAGGCTCCTGCCCACCAGCAACCGCCTCAGAACCGACAGGTTCCCCCGCGCAATGTGCCACCACCTCCTAGGCGGGACAATCAGGATCCACCTTCTTGGTAGGCCCCTCCGGCCCCTCGTCAGGGCCAGGCTCCCAGATACCCTTATCCAGAAAGAAGGCACCAGACTTACTCGTTCAACGAGAATCAGGTCCACGGTTACTTCCATAGTGCCCTAGAGCAGGGGATTGTGCGCTTACCCGAGTGTAGAAGGCTGGCAGAGGCGAATCTCACTGATCGCCCCAACTACTGCCGCTATCATCAGATTCTAGGGAACACCCTTAATCAATTATATGTGTTTAAAGACTGGATCCAAGACTAGTTCAACAACAACATAGTCAGGTTGGGCCTGGCCGTGAAACAGGTGGCGGGTGTCTTTGTCAGGTCAAAAAGCGGTACCGACGATGAAGGCGACTGGTAGCAGGTTCCCAACTGCGGGACCTAGAAATACGACAACTGGATGGCCTGTAAAACCGTCGCCCGCACCCATGGTATCATTCGGGAATGCCTGAATCAGCCAAAGCCTTCAGAAGATGCGACCAGTACCTCTGCGTCGTCATCTCAGCCGACCTCTTCCCAAAAGGGGAAGTGGCGGCGGCGCAAGAAGAATCAATGCGCTCCACAACTGCCATCATCATCCTGCACTCTTGGTGACTTAATGACCCCTGATATGGGGATTCCTCCCAGAATCCGCCCAGTGTTGGATGATTCGTCAAGCAACAGCTAGGGGTACGCTTCGGTTAATACTGTGGAGCTGGTAAATCCCTACATGACTCCCGATGATAGGGAACGCCAGGCGAGCTTTCCCAACGTCCCCAGTCGACCTCAATGTCAGTGGAACCGTGGTCACATAGGTCTTCAAGGAATGATAGCGGGCGCTTTCAGTCAGGTTGGGCACGCTAATGAAACTAGACAGTAGACCCATCGCAGATCTCAGCAGGCGCAACCTCATCTGGTGCCCTCAGATCTACCTCCACCACCGTTTGTGCTACTAAATCAGGCAGAGCCATCTCGTCTGTACCACGACCAGTCTTGCCCTGCTACAGGCCTATCTCAATTGTTCGGTCCTCATCCAACAACTACTCTTCAGGCATAAACTAGCAGGCATCTTGGATGTACCTAGTACCAGCCAACCACCGGTCCAGCCGACAGGGCCCGCCATTCCTCCAATTGCTATACGACCTCTTCTTAGTAGAGGTTCGAGTTTGGAACGAAATTATGATGTTCTGAAGTATCTTGTCAGCATTTCAGCAAGTCTTTCTATTATTGAGGATGTTCTCCTGTCATCTGAAATGCGCGAGGCACTTACCAATGCCCAAAGGATCCCCCTATAGTTTGGGACGGAGGTAGCATCTATAGAAGCCTTCCACGCTGAGGTGATTGATAATGTCCAATGTTAGGCATTTTTCTCGTTCTCTGGAAAAGACGAAGACCCTACCATACAGGGGCACATTTTCCCGTTGTAGGTCATTGGTCAGTTCAATGGCGTGGAAGTCTGCCACTGCCGTTTTGACACGGGTTCTGGGATTAATCTAATACCGACTCAGACACTGCAGAATCTTGGTTTGTCTGATGATGATTTAACTCCCTCCGACCTTAGAATCCATGGATAGGACAGGACCGAGCAATCCCCGATCGGCAAGATCCACTTGAAGACCCAGTTCGGTGGCCTAATTTATCGCATCGAGTTCATGGTCGTCTCCCAAGACATCACATACAACGCATTGATGGGCCGGCCATGACTCCATCTGCATGCAGTGATCCCTTCGTCGTATCACCAATGCCTCAAATACTCCCACAATGGTCGAGTTGACATGCTCCAAGGAGATGTGTCTCCATTTGCCTCTTGTGAAACCCACTATTTGGACGCTGACTATTACAAGAGCAAGGATAAGAAAATCCTAGAAAGCGAGGATGAACCTGCCCCAGTCACAAGTGATCCCTGGGAAGGTCTAGATGACACCTATATCTTCCCGATCCATCGGTTGAAGGCCACAACCCCCGACATGGGGCAGTGTTTTGTTGTTTCGGGTAGAATAGGATGGCATATTCCCATGTCTAAGAGATGGCAGAAAATCACCTCGTACTCCTACACCAACCAGGCCCAGGTGATCCCGGAACCTCCTACCCCTGTAAGGTATTGAGATGTCAGGCTCATGGAAACGGTGGTACGTCATATGTGTCTCTTCCGTCGGTCTGGAATCAACCGACTCAGGATGATGGGTCACTATTGATTTGATGTCATCAAGCGTGGCCCTTTGGGCCGAAGGCCAGATGGGATTGGATCGACTGACTTCATCAATATGGTCTCACTAGCACATGAGTCTTCTGACGTGATGACCACTACCGCTCAGGAAAGCACCAGCCTCCCATCAGAGTCTAGTGGATCGGAAACGACCCCCCCCCCCCCCCCCCAGCGGAAGATCCCTCCACAGGTGGAGAAGAGGATCTGGAGGATTCTCCCCCTTCCTTTGAAGAAGGATTCTCTACCACGGTCGATGAACTGGTACAGGTGAACCTTAGTAGCGAGGAAAATCAAAGACCCACATTGATCAGTGTTGTCATTCCCCTCGAGGAGCAGCAACAGTACGTGGACTTTCCCAAACAGCACCGTGACATGTTTCCCTAGAGTTACGACGAGATGCCAGCACTAGATCTGTAGGTAGCCATCCTCCATCTTGGTCTCCCGACAAACCATCGCGGGTTCAAACAACCTCCCAGAATGATGCAACATTCTCACGGTGCCATTCTCGAGGCCAAAGTTGATAAGCTCATCAAAGCCAACGTTGTCAAGGAAGTGTAGTACCCCAGGTGGCTTGCCAAAATTGTGCCAGTCATGGAGAAAAATGGGCAGATCGGAGTCTGCATCGACTTCCGCGATCTCAACCGCCACCGCCTGAAGGATTATTTTCCCCTCCTAGTGACAGTGTTGTTGAATGATGCCACGGCCGGGTTCCAACCCCTCTCTTTCTTGGATGGGTATTCCAGGTACAACCAGATCCAGATGGCCCCCGAGGATGAGGATTTCACTACCTTTAAGGCTCCCCAAGGTACTTTTTGTTACCAGGTTATACCCTTTGGCCTGAAGAATGCAGGTGCCACCTATCAGCGGGCCATGCATCGCATGTTCAAGACGATTCTTCGGACACTGGTGGAATGTTACGTGGATGATCTGGTGGTCAAATCTCACCAGCGCCAGGACCAACTCAAGGACCTTGAGAAAGTGTTCGGCTTCCTCTGTTCCCGCCACTTGAATATGAACCCGCTGAAGTGTGCCTTCGGGGTCACCTTCAGGAAGTTTATTGGCTTTGTTGTCAGATACCAAGGCATCAAGATCGACCTGGAGAAGATCAACCCCATCAGCTAGATGCCTCCCCCGAGCAATATTTGGGAGCTGTGAGGTCTCCAAGGCCACTTATCCTACATACGTCGATTCATTGCGAATCTGGCTGGCAAGTGTAAGACCTTTTCCATGCTCATGAAGAAAGGCTCTGATTATGAATGGGATGAAGAGTGTCAGACTGCCTTCGAGGAAATCAAGCATTATCTGCTCTAACCTCTGGTCTTGATGAAACCCATATCTAGAAAGCTGATGGTTCTTTTCGTGACCACCCTAGAATAGTCCCTCGGCACACTTCTCACCCAGAAGAACAATGAGGAGACAGAGAAGAACCTCTATTACCTCAGCCGCATGCTACTCGATACGGATACTAGATACTCCCCTATCGAAAATAGATTCCTTGCGCTCGTGTTTTCCATAAAGAAACTGCGGCATTACCTGCAGCACCATGAGGTATAACTGGTCTCTCGGGTAGACCCACTAAAATACATTCTGAACTGTCCCATGCTGACTAGCCGACTAGCGTGATGGGCGGTGATCCTTCAACAGTTCGACAGTAGATTTGTGCCTCAAAGGGATATCAAAGGACATGCACTGGAAGACTTTCAAGCTGCCCATCCAACCTCTGCGGATCAGTCCCTGGACCTGGATTTTCCCATTGAGGCAATCCTCTTGGTCGATCATGACATCTCATGCTGGAAAATTCACTTCGGTGGTGCCTCCTAGATCCCCACCGGTAGAAGTCTCAACGATCCTAAGCTCAACAGAGTGGGTTTAGGTATCGTCTTCATCACCCCGGCTCAAGCCGTTATGTCGTACTCATTCTTGTTGTCAGAAGGCTACACCAACAATGATGTAGAGTATCAGGCTCTCATCACTAGCCTCGAACTGGACCTTGAGATTGATGTGCCCCATTTGAATGTGAAAGGGGATTCTGAACTAGTCATCAAACAGGACAATGAAGACTATGTTGTCAGGAAACCGGAGCTTGTTCGATTGGTGGAGTGCACCCTCCACCTACTGGACCAGTTCCCTTCTCATCCAGATAATACCCATGTCTCACGGTCATAGAACGGTCGAGAAGATGCTTTGGCTGGCTTAGCTGCGTCACTCGCAGAACCCAAGCAGGATGATTTGATCATACTTGTGGCACACTGAAGAGTCATTTCCCCCATCACCCTAGGGGATGATGACGTCCTACGGGTAAGCCATCTTACCGCCAGACCATCCACGTCAGGAGCCCCAGGTTCCTCAGATGCAGTGGTTGAGGCTACTCCCGACTGGAGATCACCTTTTGTTGAGTATCTCCAAAATGGTTTCCTCCTAGATGATCGGGCCAAGCACGAGTGAATCCGACATCATGCACTAAAATTTAATCTCTATAGTGGTCCCAGTCTTGATCAGATCATCTATAAGTGGGGCTTTGATGATGTTCTCCTCGGTTTCATTCAAGGAGTCGAGATTTATCAGGTCATGAAAGAGGTTCATTCTGGTTCATGCGGTGCCCACCAGGCTGGGCCCAAGCTGTCCCATCAGATCTGGAGATTGGGGTACTTCTGGACCTCTTTGATCCAAGATTGTATTGAGTTTTCCAAGAGATTCCATGCGTGCCAAGGTCATACTAACTTCCTTCATGGGCCTCCAGTTCCTCTCCACTTCACCAAGTATTCTTGGCCATTTGCGGTGTAGGGACTCGATGTAGTGGGCCTATATCCACTGGTGAAAGGTCATCAGTGTAAGTTCATCCTAACTGCTACAGATTTCTTCTCCAAGTGGGCGGAGGCAGTTCCACTCAAAGAGGTCAAGGCCCGTTCCATCAATGACTTCGTGAGCTCCAATATCATCAACCGGTTTGGAGTCCATCATGATGTCCTCGCCGATAACAGCACCAACTTCCAAGCAGCCGAGATGAATAAATGGTACGCCAAGTACAATATCTGTTCGAACCATACCTCTCGCTATCATGCACAGGAAAATGGACAGATTGAGGAATTCAACAAAAACAACTCTAACATTCTGCATAAAATGGTTGGTCAGAACAAGAAAAGTTGGCCAAACAAGATACCAAATGCCCTCTGGGCTTATTTTATGATGACTCGCAATTCCACCCAGGTGACCCCATGTTCCCTGGTATATGGGGCCAAGGCCGTCCTGCCCATCGAGATCCAGCTGCAATAGTTACGCATGGTAGTCTATGACCAGCAAGCATAAGAAAAGGTGGCCGAAATCCATCTAGATGAATTGGAATCACTTGACGAGAATAGTCTCCATGCCATGCACAATCTGTAAAGGCATAAAAATAAGATGGCCAGAGCCTTCAACAAGAAGGTCCGCATTCGCTCTTTTATACAAGGCAACCTGGTGTTGGTCCTCCGAGTGCCAATGATACCTGGTAGGAAACCACCCAAGATGGAGCCCAAATGGGAAGGACCTTACATCATTTATAAGCTTTACCCCAATGGAGAATACTCCTTGGTGACCATATATGGTGAGCACATAACTCTTCCACCCACGCCAAGTTCCTCAAGATATACTTTGCCTCAGCCCCAGGGTCCTGCACGACCTTAAACTGTATGGTCTTGTATGACCCTAAACTACACATTATGGTCCCACATGACCCTAAACTACACATTACGGTCCCGCATGACTTTAAACTGCACCACCGTCCTGCATGACAATAAACTGCAAAATAGTCTGTGATCTATAACCTTAAACTAAGATCTCCTTCTTCCTCCCTACAAGACGTTAAGCTGCAAGCTGGTCGGGCCTTCCTGACCGAGGATCCTTGGCCTTTCTGAGCCCCCGACCCCTTGTCCTTACTGAATGATGATGAAACTACAAGCTCGTCAGGCCTTCCTGACTGAGGCCAACCTCAGGCCCCTTATCCTTCCCCGACTCAGGATCTCTTGCGGGATTGTATGGTGTAGTGTGGGATTACATCCTCATTCACGTCGGGTTACCCTCCGTACCGTACATATCCCCAGATGAGACACATCTCTCATCCAGTATGACGTTAAACTGCGCTCCTAGAACTACGTATGTCTTGATTCCCATCCTAATGGGATACATAAGAATGCTCAGATGTCTCGTCTTGAGCCCAGCCCTGATCCCTTCTCTTTGACTGTCCCCCCAGGGTATAGATTCCTCGGAGGGTCCTCGCATGATGTAGAGTAGGCTTCCTTAGCCCTAATCATACGAGGATTATAATGGTCGCATCATGTTCCCACTCCCGTTCTTATGTCCTTCTGACGTCTTTACCGTGCGACGTTAAACTGCATGGCATTCAAGAACTACGTATGGCTTGATTCCCATCCTCATGGGATATGTAGGAACGCTTAAACATTCCATCTATTGGCCCAGCCCAAAAGCCAAAATATTCCCCTCGGGTCAAGATATATGACAGGGTGCACAATTTTTCCCCAACATACGTTGAGCAAGCCTCGACCCGGCTGTACGTCCCCTCCCCTTGAGATGTTCGCCTCTTTCGTAGATGGGTACAAATATGCTTCACCCACTCCATGACTGAGATTCCATCACATTCCTCATTCGAAAGGGCCCCTGAATGGTATGGATTCTCGGCCTAAGGACCCTCTTACCACTTCGGGCCAATGCCCTCAAGGATGTCGAGCAACAAGCTGATACAAGTCCTGCGTTTCGAACGTGGTCAGCGATCGACGCTCATTTGTTTCTCCCATATCAGGTCACCATAAGGATGATGTGTATCGAACATGGTCAACAGTGTCCCGGATCATTGGGTCCACCCCCAGATGTCCCAAACATTGAGTGCAGTGATTCATTCTGCCCCATCCCAAAGCAACAAACTTCCCTCTGGGTGGTGCCAACGGTCGGGCGCACGACCCCGATTCTTTTATAGGGAGTGTACAGCATGGTGTGGGATTATTTATTCATTCACGTTGGGATACTTTCCATGTCGTACGCATTCCCTTACCGAGGCACAGCCTCAGGCCTCTTGGCCTTTTCGGTCCCTAGCCAAAGTTCTTACCTGGAGTGTATGGTGCGCTAAGGGATTATGTCCACATTCACATCGGCTTTTTCATCATACCATACACCTCCTCTGTCTAGGGAGCCCTATTCCCCGGCTTTCGTCCTCACTACAAGACGTTAAACTACGAGTAGGCCAGACCTTCCTGACCAAAACCCAACTATCAGGCCCCTTGGCCTTTTAGGGCCCCCTGGCCCAGGTTCTTTCCTACGGGACTGTGCAGTATGGTGCATGATTTCGTCCCCATTCATGTTGGGTTACTCGCTGTGTCGTACACATCCTCGTTAGGGTATCCTGCCCCTGGGTATCTTCTAGAACTACGTGTGGCTTGATTCCCGTCCTTATGGGATATGTAGGACCACCTTAATGTCTAAGCTTCGGGTCCAGCCCCATATTCCAAAAATCTTTGCCCTACCATGGCCCCTTGGCCTACCTTTCCTAAGCCACTTTGTCGACCATTTTCGGTGATTCACCAATGAGCCTAAGGGTACTTTGGTTTAGTTACTTGGAATGTCGGACTCTATTCGGACACGTTTGCACCCGCTTTCAGGATTTGTGTTCCTCTTCATCAGGGCTTTCATCATTCTTCAAACCCAAAGGGACCCCCAATAATGGCCTGGATACCATGCTTAAGGTATCTCTTACTGTTACGGGCCAACGCCCCCTAGGGTTTCGGGAAACAAATCGATAAAAATACCGCGTTGCGAATACAGTCAGTGGTCGATGCTCGTTTGTTGTTCCCACTTCTGGCTAATGTGATATGGAGGCTTTTTTTTCACCACGATGAACAGTTATCCTCCATCACCACGCTAACCCCATTAAGCCCAAAATGTTGGTTATACAATTCACATCTTTCTCCTTCCCCACCATGTCCAAGTAGAGCTTCGAAACTCTTGATACAATTCCTCAGTGCGCATCTGCACATTAGGGGAAAAAAGATGGGTTAAAGGTGTCCTTCGGGGATCTTCACTGACTTCCCCTCGATGAATGTTCAGGGTATTGCGATAAGGATCTTCCTCCCTTGTTTCCCTCACTGAGTTTAACTCACATGGGCTTAGGGATTGGTTCGAGGTCCTCACTTACTTGGAAAGTTTCCATCCACCCACGGTCCGAGCTCTAAGACCATAAACTAAGATCTCCTAAGAACTATGTGTGGATTGATTCCCATCCTCATGGGATACATAGAGACACCCTGGTATTTTGCCTAGGGTCCAGCCCATAGGAATCATAAGTTCTGTTCCTTTCTCCTGTCCCGCATGACATTAAAAGGCACCCTCCAGAACTATGTTTTGCTTGATTCCCATCCTCATTGGATACATAGGACCACCCGGATGTCTAGACTTCGGGTCCAGCCCCACCTCTTAGAGATCCCATGATCTCCCGATCACCTAGGCCCCTTGGCATGTCCCTCTCCATGAGGGGGATGTATAGGTGTGGTACAGGGTTTTTGGCACCATTCCTCCCTTCTCCCGGGAATCCGCCATCTCTTGGTCACCCTCAAGATTGAGTCCCTCGACCCCTTATAGTGGTTCACCTAATTGTTAAGAGTACTCTTGTCTAGGACCAAGAGTGTCAGATTCAACTTGGTCAAGTTCTTTCCATTTTTTAAGCTTCATGTTTCCCTTCATTCAGGCTTTCATCACCTTTTATGTCCTGGATACAACTCCCAAGGGCTCTCCTACTATTACGGGCCAACTCCCCCCGAGGGTTTTGAACAAAAAATTGATACAAATCCCGCTTTGAGAACATGGTAAATGGTCGATGCTCATTTGTTTGTCTCCATTTTAGGCTAACGCGACAGGTTGCTGTGTTGCGAACATGGTCAGCAGTAATCCTCCGTCATCACACCAGCCCATTCAGACCTCGAATATTGGTTGCATGATTCACGTTATGTTCCACCTCATCGTGTCCGGGTGAAATCTCGACACTCTTGGTGCTATCCCTCAGTGCACCTTTGCACGTCAGGGGGACAAAGATACAATACGGCATCCTTCGGGGCTCCAACAGTCCGAGCTCTAAGACCCTAAACTAAGATACTCATTAAGGGATATGTGCGGCTCGATCCTCATCCCCATGGGATTCGATGCATCACTCATACATCTTGTCTTCGAGTCCAGCTTAGCTAGGGGACATTTCCTCATGCCTCATTCCTTTTTACCCCTTTTTGGGACCCTTGGACCATGGTTCCTGACTTGGAATTTTGTACGGTGTGATGAGGGATCATGTCCCCATCCACATCAGTTATGTTTCATGGAGCCGTACACATTCCCCTCCTAGAATCATCTCTGCTACGTCTGCGCTTCATGACAATAAAATGCATGCTTGGTCCTATCACACGACCCTAAACTGTGACATTATCGTCCTAGCCGCACGATGAAAAATGGAACTGCATTGTGATGAACCCATCATAGGGGACAACATGTTGGGTATTGGTAACATGCCATGCCATTTGTCAATGCCTATCATAGCTTGATTCTTGTGGCGACACCAGGGCTTGTTACCCTAGCCCTGTCTCTTCACATAAAAACCACTCACCTAAAAGGATAAACAAGATTTATCAAATTCCGCTTCTTTTAGTGTGAGGACCACACCCGCACTCCCCTTTTCCCCAACACTAATACCTTACCGTGCCACCTTCCAGAACTATGTATGGCTTGATTCTCATCCTTATGAGATATGTGGGAGCGCTCGGGTACTTCCCCACTGGCCCAGCCTAACTCCCGTGTTTGGTCCCTCGAATCGAGAACTTCCCCAGAGAACACATGGTATGTAGGGATTATGTCCCCATCATTGGGTTTTGTAACCACCTTACGGTGTGTCCCCTTCTCTCCTTACCCCTACATGGTCCGAGCTCTAAGACCTTAAACTAAGACCCCTTAAAGGACTACGTGTAGCTCGATCCCCATTCTCATGGGGTACGTAGGAATGCCTTTTCACTTTTATTCAGGACCAACTCAACTCTCATTTTCAGTCCTTCGACCTAAAACCTCCCCCTGGGAACACGTGGTGGTTGGAACCTCTGGTTCCCATTCACGTCGTGTAATTGAGTTACCCCACCACGTGCCACCTGTGTTTCCTCCCACCCATGGTCTAAAGTCTATGACCCAAAACTAATATCTCCCTTTGGGAAGGGACTCGACTCCCTCTATCTAATATGTCTTGTTGTCGTATTCAGATGTGTTCTGACAAAGAGCCCTAAGTGTGTAATTTTCATGGAGAAATTCCTCTCGTTCCATGTCTAGACATTATGAGCTGACTATTTGGATCATCATTCTCTTCCACATCCAAAAGGACCCTCAGACGACATGGATACTAGGCTTATGGGATTTCCATGGATTCTAGGCCTAAGGGCTATCCAATTGTTTCGGGCCAATTCCCTTAAGGATCCCTGCCGACTTTTGTGACATGGTCCCGTGTTTTGAACATGGTCAACGGTCAACCCTCATCTGTCTATCTCCACTCCAGGATAACATTATGTGGATGTTTCATTTTCGCCACAATCAAGAGTCATCCTCCATCGTCACGCTGCCATCATTGTGATCCAAATCTCAAGATTCATGGTTCACACACTTCCACTTCCTTATGTTCAAGTGGAATTCCAACATACTCGGATCTAACTCTTCGCGCATCTAGGTGTGCCACATGGACGTGTTAGCGTCATTGGGCCGGTAGTCACTGAGCGTCCCTTTGCCCTAACATTCCCCTTCATGTGTCAGGAAACTCCCCCAGTACTTCTTGTTTCCCACATCGAGCACGACTCACGTGGGCTTAGTAGTTTTGGTTGGATATGTACCCGCACAAATAGGCTTCTCATCGTCCCAGATGACGTTAAACTGTGCTTCCAGAACTATGTATGGCTTGATTCCTATCCTCATGGGATACGTAGAGACACCCTAGTATTTTGCCTAGGGTCCAGCCCACAAGAATCATAAGTCATGTTCCTCTACATTTCCGTCCCATGTCCTGACCCCTTGTGGGGAACCATAAAACTATAACTCTGCCCTGAACAAGTCCAGGATGCCTCAAGATGACATTGGAAAGCGACAGAACCCCTCTCCAGAGAGGCCCTATCTGAAAGGAATGGTCCATGATCAAACTGATGCGCCCATCTAGCATATTCCCACCATAGTGGCGTAATTTCAGGAGTATTGGATTCTGTTCGAACAAACCATCACTCCACATCCCACGCTTTGCATGCCCCTTGATTTTGGATCCTCATCCTCTTTCACGTCTGTAGGGACCCCCTAACAGTATGGATTCCTAACCTATGGTCTGCCTGCTATCCTGGGACAACGTTCCGGAAGAATAGTCATGCTTGGAGGGACCCCCTAATAGTATGGATCCTCGACCTATGGTCCGCCTTCTATCCCGTGATAATGCCCTAGAAGACTGATCGACGATATTTGAGTTAGGCCCTGTGTTGCGAACATGATCAATGGTCGGCCCTCATTTGTTGTCCCCATTTCAGGCTAATGTAGTAAGGATACCATTTTTCACCACCATTGACGGTTGTCCTTTATTATCACACCACGCTCACAATGTTCTGAATCATGGGTATCATGATCCACACTTCTCATTCCCACCAGTTCGGACTAATTTCAGCACCCCTGGCATTGCACCATTCATGCACAAGAGCGTGCTGAAAATACAGTAATTCTTCTATTCTGAGAAGTTCTTTCTCCAGCCAGGTCTCCTATTTTCCAGAAATCCGGACCAGTTGTCCAATCCCAGGACGCATGGGGCTTGGTTTAAATTTTTATGTTTGGATGGGACTATGATATGACTATCTCTTGTTTCTTACATCGGGCCCTACCCACATGAGCTTAGGGAATTGTCACTGGATGTCCTGCAAACATTATAAGGATGAAAAATGAACCAGTACAAACAACCGAACTCATGCATGCTGCGGAATTCAAAAAATAAATTAAAGCATGAAAGTAAGTTTAAGGGTTTTTAATCATTACAGTACCTGGGGGTCCACTCCCTCCATGGACAGATTGACCTCGTCAAAAGTGTGTTGCATCTCCTCCACTATTTGATTCGTGGCGTCTAGAAATTGTTGCTGCCGACTCTGCTCCCGCTCTTCCTCAGCAGCGATGGGGAGCAGTTCATCAGCCTCAGCTTGGGCTTTCTCTATGTCAGCAAGAATGGCAGCCATCTCTCCAGAAACCTGCCTCATACGCTCTTCTGCCTCTTCCATCTGGACCTTCAATCGAGAGATAAGCTCATATTGTGCATTTAGAGAGGCTGAGTGCTCATCATCCCGGATCAGTAGGTGTTGGACTTCGTCTTCAGCCTCCTGGAGCTTCTTAATGTTCATCGCCTTCCTCCGCTACCTGCCCACATCGAGCCCATGATCGTACTCCCAGATCTTCTCTTCCTTGAGATCTCGGATGATCGTATGAGGGCATTGGGCATCCACTCCCCCAGCGAATAGTTCGCGTAGTCACGAGTGGAGTCTTTCAATCTCATTCAGCCACACCTCTTTTGGGTTTCGTTGATGAAGTACAAGATCAGCTTCCATGATCGGTGGTGTACTATTTTGTTGTTCTCTTCATCGGAGACCGTTTCATCCCAGTCTGCACGATTGGCAAGCTCGTATGTAGGATACGCCCGCAAGAAATGTTTAGTAGGATCTGCATCTGGCGTTGAATCTGGCATGACATTTGGAGCCATGGCAGGGGTGGTGGGACTTGGGTCGACCGGTCAGTCCTCATCATCAGACTCCACCTCAATAACCTCGAGCACGACCCTACTGGTGGCCCCACCAATGATAGGGAGCGCTGCAGCTTGGGTTGACTGGGGAACTATCTCCAATATCACCGACATGCCCCTAGGAGGGACGACACCAGACATCCCGACCAACCTCACCGCAGCGGCCCATGCCAGTCATAGAACTGTACGTGGCGGGGAAGGGCATGGACGTCAGTTAGCATGATCTACATATGACAAGCAATGAATTTAGTGGATAAGACTTACAGAGATTGAACTCCTTGTGCTTCTCCTAAGATGATGCTGACGGAACCCCGAGGCGTGGTGCTCCGTTTATTGTCGGAAGGTCTATTGATCCTAGAGGATCCACCTCGTGTGCCCTAGCCCTACCAGACACAGAACTGGACGAAGCCGCAGGAGTGGGTTCTGACGGCCCTACATCATCATCCACCGAGGGGCGAGAGCGAGGTCTGCGTACAAGTTCCTCCTGCATGGTTTAGATGTTCGTAAGAGGTCCATAATGTCCTAAGAGAGATCCCTAAGGAAAGAAACTCAGAATGATACCTCGAGAACCACTGCGAAATCATCGGAATCTGAGTCTTGATCCCTGAATTCTCCATCCTCTAATGGGCTCCCTCCGCCGACCTCATCTTCCCTAAAGGATTCTTCAGATTCTTCCTGAAGGGGGAAAACGCTATCAACTCAGTAGCCGACAGCTGTGGGGGAACCGTCCGGTTCAGCAGCACCCTCACCCAGTCATTCATCTGACACGGGGCACCATTGTAATGTATGTAGTCCTCCATCTCGTCTAGATACTGCTCTGCCTCCACCGGAGACACTGTGATACCAGCCCGGACAAGGCCTATACCCGGTAAGACCATCCTGAGACAGTTCAGGTGTTCCCACATCGCGGTCGGACTAAGGTGTTGCCGGTTGACATCCCAAAAATCCCAGGCCTCTATGAAAATATCATTCTCTGGCATGTTGATATGGCGCAGCCGCTTCCCCAGAGCCTGAGTGGATATCCTGCGGAATCCCCTCAGTGGCCTCCCCTCTGTATGGCTCTGTTCTTCCGGGACCACCGGATCCGCCGTTTTTTCCCTCATCCTCAACCGATGTAGGCATCACCGCCACGAGATCCCCGCCACCATGAGAGGTCATTTCTACCCTCCAACCCCGACATCGGGATAGGGCAGGCCCGTCGTCGCCAGCCTGAACGGTTGGCTGCTTCAGCATTTCCCCTGGATAAGCTGCCTCCTAGCTGATGGCATACTCCTTCACCAGTTCGAATGCGGGAGTGGATGGAGGCAGTGTATTTCTCATTTTTCTATCCACCCATGTGAACATGAGCCACAGTTGCCTCATTACACACGGGTGCTCCTCGTGGAGTACCTCCCAGTAGACCTATAGGGTTAGCCGCTGCAGGCACCAGAATTTCCTCGCGAACCGATGTGGAGTGTATGGATCAAAAAGCGGCTCACGGTCCACCCGTGCCACCAAAACTCCACCTCAAAAGGCTAGTAGATAAGCCTAGTGATCTTCCGCTCCCTGACCGTCGACGGTGAGTACCCCCATCAGCAATGGAAATGGGTGGAACTTAAACTCGTCTTCCTTCCACACCCGGTTCAGCACCATCGACATGGTTAATTTGACTGGGAAGCTCCCTGCCGCATTCAGAATGGAAGGGCGGAAGTTCTCCCCAGTGGTGAGATAGGGTTTGGGTATTTGTAAACCCCCCTGACGTGTGCTGTGATCCACCCATACAGAAGGTGGAAGGGCATGCATATCCTCAGCGGCTTCGTGCCCTCACTAACGTGCTGCAACATCTTGTACAATCTGGCGAGCATTGGAATCCCCAGATTGACCCGCCGTCCTGTGGCCATGATGGATACCATGATGAACGAGCCGAATGCACCCCCATGTTGGTATCCCTCACTAGTAGGATCAAACTTCAGATAAGGGCCGCGATAAATGCCACCATCCTGACTTTCGGATGCTATTCAGTATTGACAGGGAAACCCCAAGCCTTCCATTGGATGTCCTTCAAGAGCCACCAATACGAGTGCTCCTTGCCCCGTTGAGCCCCCTTCGGATAAGTCTGAGGCCTCGGGGGAAACTCTCGGTTCACTGGGAGGTTCAGGAAATTCTTGAACCACTTCTTAAAGTGGAAATCTCTCAACACCTCTTTGTATTCTTTGGGGACCAGACCCATCAATGCCAGTGGCAGCCGTGACATCTGCTCTGGATCCTCCCATGCACTCATGATGGGGAGGAACACATCATACATGGCCCCCAAGATCGGGACACCCGAGATCTGATGGACATCCCACTGACTGATGCCAACCTCCCCATGGTGTAGGTAAAAGGTGTTGGTCCAAGATGACCATCTGCTCAACAGCTCTGGCATCAGCTGTTTCGGTTGATAAATGTGGAATTGGGAGGCCTAGGCCACCTCATACAAGCCCACTCTTCTCATCGTAGCCCCAAAATTCTAACATGAGGCACCTACCCAGTAGGCCCATGCCCAGTCATTAGTGAAGTTAACACCTTGGAACAGGTCCCACTCATCGGACCACCCCTTCTTCGAATCATTCAATGCCGCCTTTAGTATGGTGCGGTACAAGGGAGGGGGCATCTCCGGTAGCAGTGGCTTCACATCGATGTTGTTTAGATGGTTGTATAGACAGTTAGCGGTGACAGGTGTGAAGTCCTCCCACGCATGACAATCGGCAGCCCTGAACCATTGACGCTGGCACAGCGTGCTCTTGAACTAGCAAGATGGCTCGTCCCTGCTCGCCTCAAGGATGAATATGTCATCCCTCATCCCAAAGCCATACAAGGGTAGATTCTTGCATAGAGGATAATTCTTTTGGCCCTCTAACAGGAGTTCTGTCAAAGAATTATGATCTGAGTGGCTTCAGACTAGTTCCCCCAGGCCCAGAAAGTTGGCCATCTCATCCATTCGGGCGGTGTCCGAAAGCACCCCCAACGCAGCTTCTTGATGGGCCATCGGGTTTTAGAACTTGGACAAATTTCAGGTCTGGACGCAAAGCACATTCGCGGAGCCCGTTCGCGGGACTCGGGCGCAAAGCAAAGACATGGAGCTAGGGCCCGTCTTCCAAGTAGATGTTCGCTTGGCATAGTCGCAGAGTCAGAGACTCGAGGTTCGCCGCGATGATCGTTTCGTGGTGAGCAGACATAGAGTACGCAGAGCTTCACGAATCGAGAGTGTAAAAGAACAAAGTCATAGAGAACTAAAAGGAAAAAAGATAGGTCAGACCCCCTATTTATAGGTAGCGACCCTGGAGCTTCGTGGCGCATTCCGCCCGAACATAGCTTCGCGGCGCATCCAGACCGCGCGGCCCCTGTCATCCTTGCGCACCCTCTTTGCGAGTCAGCACTGTGAATGGCCGATAATTTTGGCGATTTCACTTAGACTTCGACCCTTGATCCCTCCACTGCTCCAAGTTTGAGGGGAGGCATTTGTAGGCACCAAAATATTCAAAGAAATGAAAGAAGAAAGAGGCCCTGTGCCCTACCTCGCGAAGCCCTGACGCGAAGCCCCCTGAACAACGCAGCCGTTTTGAAGCACCAGAGGCAGTAATGCTTCACAAACTCCCTAATGTTTGTGAGCCCGCCATGAATCACCAGAGGCGGTAACACTCTGTGAACGCCCTGACGTTGGCGAGCCCACCACAGAGCATAAGAAGAGGTACCTCTCCGCAAATCCAGTTGACCGTCGCGACCCGCTGCGAAGCAAACGGCGCCCCCTTCGCGCTGTGTGAGCTCTGCTTCACGGAACCCCTTGACTATAAAAACTGAGCTCTATGGATGGACAATCCGACCTTTCGGCTTCTCAACTCCCGAATCGTGACGCACTCTTCGCTCTGGGAATTATGAGCTCCATGAGGTATTTTTGCTTCATGAGAGGCATTCACCTTGTCTCGTTTTGAGCCCGTCTTCCGAGAGGAATGCCCTTTGTGAAGCCTAAGGGCATTCGCGAAGGAAGGGGATTCCCA
Source organism: Viscum album (assembly GCA_963277665.1). Lineage (NCBI taxonomy): Eukaryota > Viridiplantae > Streptophyta > Magnoliopsida > Santalales > Viscaceae > Viscum > Viscum album. The sequence goes on from OY728138.1 coordinate 943,067,516, forward strand.
AGGGAACCCAGGCAGTCGTGGGAGAATTTATGCTTCACGAAACACCCATCCTATACACGTGACCCACATGCCAAGGAAGGGTCACTGTACTTCGCGAAGCACACTGCTTCACAGCACCTTGCTTCGCGAGGCTCCTCTGCTTTGAGAGGCAGTGCTCAGCAGATACCCTTCCACTTCGCAAAGCAACTCCCACTCGCATCTCTGTACCATGCTAGGGACAAGGTACTCCACATCACGAAGCACACCCCTTCGCATGTTCCCTCCACTATGAAAAGCAACCGAGCTCCGCAGGGCCCCTGGATGTGGACCCCTCTGCTTGGCCATTCCTCTTCTCGTGCGACCCTCCAGGTTTGCACTATGTGATTTAAAAGTCCCTTGGATGACACCACCAGCAGCGTTGCATCGCCTAATGCTTCTTCACATAGGAACTCTAATTACTATTGCTTCTTCGCATAGCCACGCTAACGTGGACCCTCAATGGTTTGCTCTGTGATCCCCCTTCTACACGGCCTTGCCGGTACCTTCCCTCCCACCAGAATAAGAGGGTACCGGTTATGTAAGTCCTAGGGGTGCAGAGTAAACCCACCTCGTCCGAGATATAGGAAGTTAAACTACCGGGCACCTCATCCTCAACACATGACGTTAAACTGTGACCCGACCTCGTGCCTCGCACGCAGGGTCCCCTCGGCTGGGGCATTCTTTACGCCCTCTGGTCCCCATAAGGGGATGATATCCTCCTTCTAGGAGTGGCGTTTATCCACGGGGAAGGTCATCATCCTTGCGTAAGCCCCATTCACCATTGCCACTCCATAATAGCACCCGAGCAGTATCTTGCATAATCCCCATCCACCATCACCACTCCCTAGCGGCACACGGGACTCCATCATGGAGTATGTCCCAGCACCATGGGCTGCCTAAAGCATAAGCCCCCCTTTGCTTCTCACGGACGCACCTTTCTTGATGTGATCGTCAGGTCTCTACCACCTCTTGTTTATCACACCGAGCACGACTCACGTGGGATTAGAGTAAGCATTGACCATGACAATGCCCCGTCCAGCATGATGTTAAATTGTATGCCCTGTCCAGCATGACGTTAAACTGTATGCCCCGTCCAGCATGACGTTAAACTCTATGCCCCGTCCAGCATTTAGTAAAATTGTATGTCATCCAGCATGACGTTAAACTGTATACCCCGTCCAGCATGACGTTAAACTATATGCCATGTCCAGCATGACGTAAAATTGTATGCCATCCAACATGACGTTAAACTGTATGCCTCGTCTAGCATGACGTTAAACGGTATGCCTTACAGCATGATGTTAAACTGTATGCCCCATCCAACATGATGTTAAAATGTATTCCCCATCCAGCATGACGTTAAAATGTATGCCTAGTCCAGCATGATGTGAAACTGTATGTTGTCCCGCATGACATTAAACTGTACATCCCTTTTGAACTATGAGGTCTTTGATCCATGTCAAGGCATGGTACGTAGGAAGCCTCCACGAGGTTCAAGCCCACCGTCAGTCATTTATTCACGTCAGGATATGACCTCATCTCACATGATGTTAAACTGTATTCCAGTCCAGTGGTAAGCCGTTGTGACTATCCTGAACTATATGGACTTTGATCCATGCCAAGGCATGGTACATAGGAAGCCTCATGAGGTTCAATCCCACCACTAGTGGACCCCCGGGTTCACCTTCATGTCGGTTCGCTAACGAAGCCCTTTGAAAGACGAGGTCTTTGATCCATGTCAAGGAATGGTACATAGGAAGCCTCCCTGAGGTTCAAGCCTGTCACCCACCAAACTAAGGCCCTTATTCAAGTCAGTTCACCGACACCCTCATTCATATCCGAACTATGAGGACTCTGATCCATATCAAGGCACGGTACGTAGAAGGCCTCCCTGAGGTTCAAGACCAATAATCATTGGCCCCGACCATATCCGTGTTGGTGTTCCAAGCCCCCATTTTCACCTGAACCACATGGTCTTTGATCCATGTCAAGGCATGGTACGTAGGAATCCTTCCTAAGGTTCTATCCCACCATCCACCTGGACCAAGGTCCTTCTTCATGTCTGTTCTCCGACATTCCCCCGTCCCGCATGATGTTAAACTGCATTCCAATCCAGTGGTAAGCTGTTGTGACACTGCCATCCAGTTGTTCTAACACCCATTCCTGTCAGTGTAACATCCCATTTTCCCAAACTACGTGGACTTTGATCCATGCCAAGGAATGGTACATTGGAAGCCTCACGTGGTGCAAGCCCACCACCCATTGGGCCAAGGTCCCTTTTCACACTGGTTTTCCGGCACTGAACCTGAACTATGTGGTCTTTGATCTATGTCAAGGCATGGTACGTAGGAAGCCTCATGAGGTTCAAGCCCACCACCAGCTGGTCGTTCTGACCGTATTCAAATCGGTTCTTCGAACACATTAAGCAGCCTAGAGTGTAAGCCCCACACATCCATTCTTAACTGCACGGACTTTGATTCCGTGCCACGGGGATACGTAGGAAGTCTCTTCGAGACTCAAGCCCATCACCAATACCATCTCCTAGATGAATCCATTTTAGTCCCCCTCCACTCCGTGTAGCTTTCCATCACCCATCCTGATTCTCATCTGGGCAGCCACATCCTGGGGATATCATGCCACCCCATTCCCCTCCACAGCATTCGGGAAGCTACCCATAGGTTAGCTCTGATATCGGTGGTCACTCATTAGGATGTACCAATCTGATCCGTCTCTATGGGACGTTCTGATAACTCATATTCCGTCTCCACGGGATGTTAAACTTGCGGCCTACATCATGATAAACATGAGATGCCTGAGGAAAACCTCAGAAGGCATGCCTTTGGAATAACCATCTCCGCAAGACGTTAAAATCGCGGCCTACCTCGTGATAAACATGAGATGCCTATGGAAAACCTCATAAGGCACGCCTTTGGCGTAACCGTCTCCGCAAGACGTTACACTCACGACATACCCCATGTTAAACATGGGAAGCTAAGGATAACCTCAGATACAAGCCCACGGCATATGATTCCTCGCATTCGACGTGGGATGCCTCGGGTTATGCACCCTTGAGATGCTCTCTTATGAGGAAGAATAAAGGTTCCCCAATGTCCACACATCCAGAGATACCCCAACATGCCTGATGTTGTCATCTACTCTGACCAAAGGATACTATAATGTCAAGACCCCATGGAATGTCTTGATGGAAGTATTGTAATTAATATGCGTCCATGGAAACATGACACTGGGAAGAGTTTCACAAACAACGTATTAAATCTATGATAGAGACTCGGACTAGGTGACGAGTTCGGAGGAGGAATCCACGGAAGGAAGAACTTACATCCCATCATCCTGGTTTTGATCCAGGAGCAGACGTCCCTGAATAAGGAGCAGATGTCACCCACCTTTGGAAAGAGAGAATGCAGGGCAACACAAAAGTCGTGCCTGTCGCTCCCCAAGCGGACGGACGCGTGTGCCCCAGTGAAAGCATCAGAAACAATTGTTAAATAATATATAGAATCTTAGGAATGAAATAATTATCATATTTATACCTTAAATATAATTTAATAACCTTATTTTAAAATAATACATAAAAAATTAATCACATTGCTTTATGGATGTGGTAGTTCATTCGTATGCATGAACAACATTATCATTTTAAATAGATAGAAAAGTAAGAAAATAGATGATATATTATATTTACAGAATGATAATTTTTTCATGAATATCATATATAATATTTAAATTAATGATAATAATAATCCGCATACGGATTTGTTGTAAAACGAAATTCATTCCTTGGTAGAGGTGGTAATCCACATGTACACACAAGCAGTGTTATCTTTTCTCATGGGATGAAAAAAAGATGAAAAAGTGTTGTAACATAATAATAATAAAATATTAGTACATTTAAGATAATTATGTCTTTATTCTTTCATAGTTAAAGAATATTTTAAGGAGTTATAAAAATAAATAAACTCAAAACTAGTCGGTTGGGACTTATACCTTCACCTCGAATAACTTCTTTGTCTTACACCTTAAGACTTCTAGTTTTGGTCTTTTATTGGGACCAGGACATATAATAAATATAGATTGATGTTGTGGGGATATTCGGGTATGGAATTTATGAACATGAATGCTCAAAAGGTGATAGGAATAAAACAAGAGGTACCCTTTTATAAGAGTGGGAAATGACGTACTTGGAATTACATATAATATTATATAATATAATTATCATAATCATGTCATGTGGAATCGAGAAACACAAAATTATAATATAATATATTATAGGGTTAAAATACAATAAAAAAATTACATATAGATAATTTTTTGATACATTTTTATCATTATATTCATGTTAAACCACTTTAAACCCTTGTCAACTATAAATGTGATAACTTAAATTTTTACCATGCTAACATAATTATATGAAGAAAAATAAAAGGTTACATATTACCAAATTTAGATATTCAGATTACTAATTTGGAACTCATTTTATCATATTCATTTTTTGATGTGGAAAAAATTATTTTTAATATAATGACACAAAACGTGTGGAAATAATTTTTAGAAAAATACCTGATTTAGCCGTAAAAAACTTTTACCATTAAAATCAAGTAAAAAAGTTGGTTTCCAGGTTTTTTTCTTATTTATAAAATGAGGGTTTTATAATTTTTTATAAGTCCAATATTGAATGTAACCTTCCAACCATACCATTAAATTAAAAGACATAATAATAGTTTTTTTAATTTGAATAAAATATAACTTCTCTTTACAAAATTCAAGTATGGATTCCAAAATTCAAAATAATGTTTTAAAATACATTACTTAACTACTTAAACATATATTTGGTCAAAAATAACTCATAAATTTGTATAATGTTAAGTGATAAATATATTTTAAAGTTTTACCCCTTACATTTAACCAAGTTTTACCTATTTTACCCTTATTGAGGTGACAAATATGTACTATAGTAACTGTTCATAATGAACACAAATAAAAGAAACATATTTAAAATTTTTGAATCTATTTATTCCAATTTTAGAATCCATTTTTTTATATTCAAATTTTTTAAGGGGAAGAAATCAATTTTTACATAAATTCTTAAAACACAATAAAAAATAGTATTTAGAAAAATGTGTTTTGAAGCCCAAAAATTAACTTATAAAAAAACATGTATAATACTAATTTCAATGTAATTAATTAGATTTTTTATAATTAAATGGTCATTATATTAATTAAAAATCAAATTAAAAACATAATGTTATTTCTAGAATACTTTATTTAATGAAAATAATTTACAATTCTATAAAAAATGTTATCATTAAATATTTAATTAAAAATAAATATTTTCAAAAAAAATACAAAAAAAACACACTAAGATACATTTTATTTGATGATATTAAAAAATTGATTTCATTTTAAAATTTCCAAATTCTAAAATTTAGAAATTAAACTTTTGAATATAAAAATATAATGCATAAAACTCATTTTAGTTAGAATAAAGTTATTTATTTTTTATTGGAAAATAACTAAATATTATTATAGTGAATATCGCTATATAAAATATTTTTCATTAATATTTATATGGAATGAATTTTATCAATTTTTAATATTACCTAGGTTGTTACATTCTCCCCCAACCCACTTTTCAGGTTGCATCCTCATAATTTTATTCCTTACTTAAACAAGTTGTGACATTTTCCCTTAAAAAAATTCTTATTCTCGTGTTTCTTCTTCAATCATAGGGTTTTACCAAAAAACCTAAACCAATGAATCACCTTATTCTGAATAACATAATCTCTATGATCAATAATCTTAATAGTTTATTCCTCATAATAAAGATTCTCTTCCAACTGAAAAAATCTAGGACATAAAACATGATATACATCTGGCACATAATTTCATAATAATGAAACATGATACACATCATGTACCTAAGATAAACTCATAGGAAATCCAATTTATTATAAACTAGTCCAATATTATCAATAATTTCGTAGTCCAATGAATTGTTTACTCAAATTTACCTTCCTACCAAAACACATAAAACGTTTCCTTAGAGATAATTTAAAAAAAACATTGTCACTTACCATGAATAAAAGATCACTCCTCTTGTTATCTTAATAACTTTGTTTCTTACTCTGAGATGCCCCCATATACTATTGAATCAACTTTACTTTCTTAATCATATCTTCTACTAATTCTGGCCCCAATAACCTTCTTTCACCAACTTCATTAAATCATATTTATTTTCATGTACATAACACTCTATTCATGTATTTTGACTCTATATAATGAATAGGATAATTTTGGGAGGTTTGAAGGGGGTTTGGAATGTTTTGTAGTATTTTCTAGTGGTTAATGGTATGTTCATGGTTAGTATAAACTATACACCATCTATAAGAAACCATTTAAAGGAAGATAGTGATCAATGGTTAGGAAAATGGTTAGTGCATGGTTATCCCAAACCATGTCAGTTCCAATGAGAAACTAAGATTCTTGAAATAGAGGGAAAAGAATGGTTGGCACATTTTTTTTCAAACTGTGTGATCCTACCATGAAAAGTGTGAAGTTATGGTAGTATCATCCTACAGTTGGTTCATGGTTTTCCAAACCATGTGGCCTAACTATAACGTTTACAGTTGTTCCACCTTAAAATGTGGATATAATCCTAATTATCCCCTTTAACCCTTTTTCTCCCTAAACTCAAAATATCCTAAATCTCTTTTTCTCCCATCACATGAGATACAATCTCCTTCGATCTGAGAGAGACCATTAGGTGAATCCAAGTGAGTTTTAGGTTTCTATTCATCGATAAGTACCCATTATTCCTCATTATTCTTATATTTTTGGTTCTTATCTCTCTATGATCCATATATCATGTCCATTATGGATAGATATATATGTTATGAATGGTTTTATACTGAATTATTTCTATATCTGGGGAAGTTAAAATGGGATGTGATACGATCGTAATATTTTGTGGAATCATTATTCATTTTTTCAACATTGAGAGGTACGTGGATTCTCTCTCAACTCAACATGAGTTAGAACTTGAAGGATTTGTGTTAATTAAATGTCTTTATTGAAATTTATTCGAAGATTTAGTGTGGTTCTTAATGGACAAATTTTTTGGGATATGGATTTGGATTTGTGGAAATTGGATTGTTTATAGAACATTATCTTTGATGATAATTTTAAAATAGTTACTTTAAAATTATGTTTGTGTTTTGATGTATGTAAAATGATTTGTTTAAAATTTTTAAAGGAAAAAGTTTTATGTGGAATGTTTGGGAATGGATATTTGGCATGCATTGTTGGCATGAATCATTTTCATTAGGTGTGACCCTATATAAGGGTGATGTTCCATGGGGTCACCTGGTATTTGTTTAGCTTATGAAAACATTGTAGATCAAAGAGAGACCACTGATGAGTATGGAACTATCACCCGGGCAGGCATGGTGTGTGGAGACATGGCTATAGGTATGCCAAATGACTATAAAAATGTTTTTGTGATATGTTTATCACTTTTCATGGAAATTTTTAATTTATTTGATATAAACTATTTCTACTACTTAAAAATGTTCTATATAAATTGTTCTAACAAGTTTTTTTAGTATCATGAGTTGAGAAGTTAATTGGGAAATCATACTAAGTTTAGACCCACCCCTACTTCAACACTATTGAACATTTACAGATGTAGTCTATCAAGACACAGATAAAGGCAAGGTATCCCAATAATTTTTTAATTCTTATTGATATTGTGTCCACGGAATGTGATGTTTTATATTTTAGTGTGTTAGGTGATACATGTATATTTCACTTTGGATTTTGAGTTTTTTAGTCTATTGGTTATCTTAAAATATTTCTTTTGATTTCTACATGTAGCCTAATATGGTTTATTTGATTGGTTATGTTTTGAGTTGTATTTTTTACTCATGAATCATATATAGGTTGGTTTGGTTATATTTTATATATAGAATGGGTGTTTTATCATTCGAAGTTCAAATCATCCCCCAAATGTTCTTAAGTCCCATAGCATTAATGTCAGCCTTTCGTGTCTTGGGGATGTCTCATATGTCGGAGTATCACACTTTTCACTTATTAAGATAATGAGGAGGGGCAGGATGTTACAAATAGTATTAGTTCTATCAGTTCCATCATTCATTTTGGGAGAAATGGTATCATCTTGTTCAGTCCTTGACATAGGAAATATTATATGTCTATGTCAGTCCAAATATTTTTTCTAGGAAAGATGGTGTAATTTTTTTATTATATAATGGTAAATAGTATCATTCTCTATCATAGAAAGTTATTGAGGGGTAGGATTACTAGATGTTAAAATGAAGAGAATAAAAAGGAATATCTAACATCTTTATGTTTAAATTAAAGTTACAAGGGTGTTTCGGTGCATTAGTTTTTTAAGAAATTTGTAGGTGAGTTGTCACCTCATCATAATGGGTTTATATGATGTTATTTTAATGATATTAATTGATAGTAATAATCCCAAATAGGACTACATTTTTTATTATATGTTAATGGTCTATAAAATGTACAAGAATGTGCAGAGTTTTGAAAATAGTGAAAATGGTTGTTTGAAAAAGCATGGTTTTAGTATCTTCAAAAACAGTTAATGTATAAAAAATGGATGAATTATGGAAATATATTTGGTGACATGTTTTGATATAGTAAATTTAATTTCTATGCCTTTATTTTCTAAAGAGTGTTCCTAAACATGGTTTTTTCATTATAATGAATAGCACTGGGTTTGTGTTATAGAAATCAACCAGAAGAAGTTGTTGAGGATGTAGTTTCACTTCAGCCATAGGTAAACCAACAGTTAGCCCAAATCATTATAAATGATTTTTGGGATATGGATAATGGTAATATGAATGATAAACCATGACAAGTGGAATATTCTATTCGGTTCCAAAAGCAGAATCTATCCATCTTTTGGGGGTATTCTATGATGGAAAAATAAGTCTGGTTAAACAGTATGAATCAAATATTTGAATTCCTTGGGACATGATTACAGCTAAGATTAATGTTTTAAACATATATGTTAGAGTATTTTTTATAACAAGGTTGGGAATTAGTAATTATAGATAAGTTTGACCAAGGCATGGCATGGGAAGATTTTGAGGAATTGTTTAAAAATAACTTTTATCCTCACACCTTTCAGATTTCTTGAAATACATATTTCTTTAGTTTGATGCAGGATAATCTCATGGTTATAGAGTAAGTGGATTAATTTTTGAATTTAGTCTGCTTTTCCATAAAATTAGTTAAAAATGTGTCCTTGAAATAATTCATTTCTAGTCGAGATTAAAGTCTGGATATTTACACATTGATTATAGTTATTTGTATAATATATTATACTAAAATGGAAAATGGAGAGACAGTGACATAATGTTATATATTAGGAACAAATATTAGAGGGATAATGTTTATTCCCCTAAGAAAATGTTGTAACTCTAATTATTGAAATAATAAGATAATGGGAGCCTACTTATAGAGTAGTGGTACACCTCAGAATCAATCTATGGGATTAGTAAGTCTTCCTACTTAATCCAAAACTATTATGGGATGTTTTCAATGTGATTCTTCCGAAGATATCAAGAAATATTTAATGGAACCACCGAGACCATGTCATAATTTCACAAATATGGGACATCTTCATCAGTATTATGATAGTGCTCTAAGGTTGGGTGTGAGAGAAACATCTCATATATATTAGACATCTTATGTTTAAATAGGATGATTATAGCATAATAATTCTCATCATTAGAATAGAGTGATCCAAGTTGATTCTAGGAACACCATTAATTCTCAACCAATGAAATGTCAAAAAGTTAACAAAAAGAAAAGTGCAATGTGTAATCAATTGTATGGATCTGAGAAAATGATCAGGAATGATCAATCTGGTCCTTCAATGGTGATATGTATTATTCTTTTAAATTCTATCCTAATGAATCAATTTTTTGATATGGTTGTACCCCACTTTTATTTATTCATGTTTTTTTTTATAATATGGGTTTTTCTATTGAAATTATTCCTTCTATTTTGAAACTAAAAACTCTTATTAGAGAAAGATAGTTTCAAACCATTATGTGTAAATCATGTTCAATAACTATCAATGTGGATGAGTTGCTTTGGGATTTACCTATACTTGATGTGGATGTCTATGACTTGATTTTGGGTATGGATTGTTTGGAATCATTTGATAAACACAAAAATTGTTATTCACAAAAGGATAGTATTACACATCTTGATGGCGTTGACCATCACTTTAAATAATATTGGGATGTAAAGGCTAGTAGAGTATGAATTTTAGTACTAGTGGTTGGAATATTATCTTATCAATTGGTATCCTTAGCTTATAATCTTTGGGTAATATTAGAAATATATATTTTACAACTATAATTAACCAATTTCATGATGTTTTTACTAATAATTTATTAGAGTTACCACCGAAAAGAGAAGGTGAGTTTATAGTGGATCTCGTACTCGGGAATGGCCTGATCTTACTTCCATCTTTTAATATGACATCGATATAATTGAGGGAATTGAATGTTCAGTTAAAATAATTGGAAATAAAAGGGTTCATTTGACCAATTACATCTTAGTGGGAAGCATTGGTTCTATTTGTGATGAAGGATGATATAACTCTTAGGATTTTGGGAATTATTGTAAGATTAACCAAGTTATGATAAATAATAGATATCCTATTACAAGAACTAATGATCTGTTTGATCAATTGAGGGGATCCTAGGGTTTCTATAAAATTTACATACATTCAGAGTATCACCAATTATGAGTACAAAAGGATTATATCCCAAAAATATCTTTCAAAAAGAAGATATGGCCATTGTGAGTATGTGGCTATGCCTTTTTTTCTTATGAATGAACTAGCTATCTTTATGGTACTAATAAATGTAATCATTCAAAGGTATCTAGATTCATTTATGGTGGTGTATTTTAATGATATACTAGTGTATTATAGGAAAAATAGGATCATGGTCAACACTTGGTTATAGTGTTAAGTACTTTTTGGACCATAATTTGTATTCCAAGCTATCAATGTGTGATTTCTATAAACCAGGTGTATGTTTCTTTGGCCATGACAATTATAAAGAATGAGTTTCTATAGATCTTGAAAAAATAGATGTTTTTATCTCTTAGAAACCACCCAATAATGTCTTTTAGATATGTAGTTTCCTTATCTTAGCAGGATACTACACAAAATTTGTATTTGATTTCTCATGTTTGGAATTAGTAATGATACATTTCACATGAAAAGAAATTTATTTCCAATGGAATGAGGAATGGTAGAAATACTTTCAAAAATATAAGTTTATACTTACATCAATATGTATAATTTTGTTTCCATAGTCTATGTGGGGATATTTTTTTTATTTTGATGCATTGGGATTTAGGTAGGGATGTGTTCTCAGGAAGGGAGATCATGTTGATGATTATGGTTTATAGAAGTTACAGTTGCATGAAAATAACTACCCAACACATGAGTTATAATTTATATTATGGTATATGATTTAAATACTTGGTTTCATAACCTCTTTGGTGATAAATTCATTATATTTATAGATCATAAGAGTTTGAAACACATTTTCTATCAAAGAGTATGGAATTTATGGCAGGGTAGATTGATGGAGTATCTATAGATGTTTGAACTTAACTTGATATAAAACCCAGGTAAAGGGAACAATATGGTGGATGAATTGATACATAATTCATATGATCAATTAGATAAATATGGTTTGTAATACTGGAAAATAATCTCAGCAATAGAAGATATACATCTAGAATATTTAGATCAAGGTGTTGTTGTAGTTTTCTTTATAGTTTATTTTGTTCTTATTTTGGTTAAAAATTTCCGAAAGGTTTAAACATATGATCTTTAATGTGTTACTATAATGTAAAAACACAATGGTGGGGATACCATTGAGGGATGGAAACTAGATGGTAATTTAGTGTTTTGGTTTAGAGATCGGATAGTCATATATTTGGCCAATCAAGAACATCTTCTTAGTGTCTACCACCGTTCGAGATGGGATGTTCACCCTAGGATTTAGAAGATGTATAAATCATTGAAAGAACAGTTTTGGTGGGTCATTATGAAAATAGATGTGGTGGATTATGTCTCAAGATGCCTCACCTGTCAGTGGGTTACGTAATAACATCAATGACCCGTGGGAATATCGTAGTAATTACTGATTCCAATGAGTAAATGGGATTAAATAGCCTTGTAATTTATAATAGGTCTACCAAGGATTATTAGTAAACATGATTTCATATGGTTTATAGTGGAGTAGCTCACAAATTTGGTTAATTTATCCCTATTCATGAAACTAATACATTGTAAGTCTTGTAAAAAATCTATATTCAAGAGATTTTAGAGATGTATATCATTCCAATATAGATTGTATATATTTTCAATGAAAATAATGGTGTGACCCATATGATAGTAATGAAATAGTTTGATTCAAATTAGGCAGTCTATCATTATTATCTTATGATGAATATGTCACAGTTAAATTTTTTTGCATCAGGTTTACCATTTTTCATTTTCGATGAAAGATAATGGGCATCAAGTTTGATTGCTTGGGGTTTTATTCTATTCAATAATTCACACCAAGTAAATCATTTTTAAATATTCTTTAATATGTTTTATTCATGGATCTAGAAACACCCAACAACTTTTATATCCATGATAACTCATGGACCTATTTTCCAAAGGCATGTACTCATTAGGTAACATGGCCAACGATACTTAAGAACTCACATTGGTCAACATGAAGGGAATTCAGGATCATTACACCCTTTTTGGGGGAACTATTTCCTATACTGGGATTCTCTTCCAAATTTAATATATGTTCATGAATCCTTTTTCATTCCCAAGTATGTTGTGGATGAACCTAAATTAATGATCAATTATGAACATGAATGGGTTCAGAATCACATGTATGTATCTGAAGTTCTCTATTGATAGGGATATCTATATGTATCCCTGGTTCTCCATCGATGGTACCCTTTTATGGAATGATTAAAGATTATTTGTTCGTTCCTTAGGATGATTCCAGTTTTATGCCACGAAGTGTGGTGCTTTGGAGTTTAATATCATCCAGGGGTAGAAGTTATTTTTTATCAAGATAAAACCCAAAAAATAGGATTCCTACATGTACTCATGAAATGAATCATAACCCATGTAGTTCAGTGACACTCAATAGTACATGTCACCTTTTAAGGTCGTCTGATGGGAATTGAACCATGTAGTTTAATTTCATGCATCTAAGATGTCCAGGTGAAAGGTTCCTTATCAAGGATGGTGTGGGACTTACACCGAGGAATCCCAAGGAAACCTTAAGGGATGTATCCTCCTAGATTGGATATGATCCTAATAGGTATGCAACTTAAATAAGAATGATGTTGAAACAGAACTAGAAGGAATATGTCTGTCTGGGTTGGATAAGAACCTAATAGGAATGTGGACATAGAAAAATTAGGGTAAATTTGGGTATTAGGTTTGGACTTCAGAGAGGTTTCCTACGTATCCCAGCTAGTTGGGAATCAAATCCCACATAGTTTGGAAGGTTTTGTATTACACCTCTGAGGAGGCCCATTTTATGGGATGCGATTGGTTCTTATACCATTTAGGATGCCCATGCACTTTCTTCATTGGGAATATGGCCTTTTGAAGGTATTAGGTTGGGTATTACACATGTGAGAATGCCCTGTCACTTTCCCCAACAGGAGGATAACCCTTTTAAAGGTATTGTATTGGAGATTAGAACTATGATGATTCCCATTTAAGGTTTGCAATCATGCATATGTCATGATCACCACTAACCTCTAAGACCATGGTATTCATTCTCAGTGTGAGAAATAAGAGGAAGCAATATATCTAAAGATCATGTGATACACATCATCTGATGGTGGATGGTTGTTAAATCCAAAAGGTAAAGGGAAATAAATAGCTCTAACACTCATCTCCTCACTTGATTTCACATCCTAGACCCAAAGGGAGAGAGATGGGGCTTTGATTCCTATCACCTCCCATCATAATACCCTAGGCCCGGGAAGAGAAGCAAGAGTTTCACCACTCCTAGAAAGACTATGTACTTACTCTTGGCGGGATGCTTTACTAGTTCATAGAAAATAGAGGATTTTCCAGAACCGACCCATATAGGAGGGAAAGTACATTAGTTCATCTCAATATCTACAATAGGGAGGTTCATGTAGGGACCTAAAAGGTCGAGACCCTCGTTACCATGGGGATGTGGACTTCAAAATATTTAATGGGTCTTCCTTATGAATGAGGCTACTAACATTACTCTACATACCAAGGGTATGTAGACTCAAGAGGACACACATATGTGTCCAATAATATAATCATATGTATCAGGTGGATTTAGAATATTCCTTGCCCTGATACAATTATAATGGTTTGTAGAAGGGACTAAGTGGGGCTTGATGGTACGGCAGTGGGAAGTAATGTGATCTAGGGAAATGGATGCCCTATGATGCCTTATTTTTTATAGTAATTTATTATGTGGGATGGGGTTCCTTTCATGTAGAATGTTTCTATGTGGGTGTGTGTACCGTATATTGAGAATTTTTCTAGGTGGACCTGGGTGTCACCCACATATAGTCTCACTACATAAGGCAAGGTTCCCCCCGCATAGCAATTTTTCATGCAGGTTCAAGTTCCTCCCATGTTGATTTTTCCTATATGGGGTAGGGTTTTACCCACATAGAGTTTTTCTATACAAGGTGATGGACCTCGAAGGGGGCATATGATTATGATTTATATAATGGTGTCCACATAGTGTTTTTGAGTCTATGGATAGATGGATGAATTTATTTATTCTTTAAGGATATGTGGTGGTTTTACCTACTAAGAATTGATGGATATCTCCCAATTCTTCTCTTAATGTTGACTCTTGCATTTTTCATTATCTCCTATATTCATAGTTCCCATCAGTGTATTTTATAGAATAATAGAGGAACTAGATATTAGGGTGTTAAGTCATCCATGGTTGGTCACGGGTCCTTATTTGTAGTAGGCCAAGAAGGATTCCCTACACCATGAAAAATTTAATTCACAGGGGAGAAAATCATTGTCCATCCCTACAAATCATTTTGGCTTCATTCATGGGTGTCGGTGGTACCATCTCACCCCAAAAAGTATTTTTCTAATTTGATTCCCCGTGGGATAGCGAAATTCCATACAGAGCAATGTTCTGTGTAGCAGTTTTTTACATTATGGGACCAAGACTTCCTTCACTACTTTTCCTCTGTTGAACATTTTTTTCAGACTATTCTTTGAATTAATTTTTCCATTAAACAAATTCATTGAATCCTTTTCTTCTTTCATGTGGAGATTTCCGGACCCAAAAAATATCCCCCATTGGAATTTTCTCTGATTATGACAGAGAGGAAGTGATTCTGATGAAGATATTTGTACTATTTTAAAATTTTTTGTGGTACATAGGTGGACCCACAATATGGACCACACCTATAAATAGGTATCTCATTTCATTTTTTCTTTACCAAATCATTTTTGTGAACCAGCGATCCATGAACTCTCTACCATAGACCTTCTCCCGCATATCATTATTCCACTATATCCCAACTTTCTGTGAACTCAAACTTTTCACCCATGAATGGTAACTTAAATTTTCATATAGCTAGTAGATGATTCTTGGACCAATATCCTCATCAACCGAGTGCATTGCGGTCCAAGGATTCAAGTAAAATTCTTCGTGGGATAATACTTCATGAACTGATAGTTCACATTCCAACACTTCATGGACCAACGGTTCATAGTAATTTATAATTTTCCATTTTATAAGGACTAACCCCTTTTAATTCATATTTTTCTAAAAAAAAGTTAGACCCCTTAAAAGATATTTTTGTTGTATTTGGTGGTCTTTCCACTATCAAGAAGAGGATGAAATCCATGGTTTCTTATTTTGATGCTAATCCCAAAATCACCATCAACACACTCTATTAATCTCTTTTGGGACTTCTAAGTACAGTCTGAAAGGGATATATGATCCCTAAAAGATGACATCTTTATGGATTTGGGCTTTTATCCAATGTATCAATTCTAATTCCATGCATAATAAATAAACCCACAACCTAGGTAATCAAGAATATCAATATTCCCCAATCTAGAATCTTAGTTAGGGGGTTATTCATCTAAGAAACTAAATTTATCAGATGTATTTTGAACTACACTCCTCAATCACTAGAAGAAGATTTTTGGGCACCAGATAAAAACATCCATTTATGTAACATATCTCCCCTCCTCATTGGCTTGATACAAAGAGAAACTTCTACTTGGCCTTAGGGGAAATCCCCAAGACACCAAAGGCTAGAAATAAATTCCAAGGGCTTCACTAATATTTGGGGGACATTTTTCGTTTTTAAAAATAAAACAACCAAAAAGATAAACAAAACCGAACAACTATTATATTATTCATGAACACAATGTTATAAAACTCAATGTAATCTCAAATAGGCAACAAACAAACTACAACCATATACTATATCAGATTACAAAATAGAAAACAATGCACCAAAATCATAATATAAAGCAGAAGACAAAACCAAAAATACTCAAAGACTCCAAATATGTAAACTAAAAATCTCCTAATATTCTCAAATATCCAACTATGCAATACATCCCAAAGAATAATGATGCATCACTAAATAAATGATATACATTTCCTTTACCTTTTTATTAATAAACAATATTTTCAAATGCATCAGAGTTCCCATGTAGGGGGAGAGTAATAAAACTCAGTAGGTTTTCCCCAAATGACTTCCCTACTCACACCACTAGGATAGAGCATATTATAAAATTAATATTAAAAAATTATATAAAATAGTTTTAAATATTTTAACAATTTATATCAAATCCACGTTTTTTCACAAAAAATAGTTTTCCAACCAAAAAAGTTTCCAAGGAAACAAACCGAATAACTCTTTAAAACCATTTCTCAAAACCCATTTTTGGATGAATCCACTCTATTCAACGTATACACATGTAAAAACTTTAATGCAACCATGAAACTATCTATTCTCATGAGTGGTGAGTCATCATTTCACCAATTCATCACTTGGTGAACCATTTTGAGAGGAGAAAGACCATACCCTTATTAATCCCAATTTTTATTGGGGGTAACTTCATACCCTCATACATCCTGAATGAATATGAACACACACCAACCATTGTTATAAAAACCATTTCAAGAAATTTCAAAAAATGCATTTCTTATATTTAAAAAATCACTATCAAATCATTTACATGTACCAAACCTAATTCACATTTTAAAATCATCATTTTAAAATCCATAATCAAAGAACTTTATATTATAACCAATTTTTACAAATCCACAAACCATCACTAAAAAGGGGTTTTACCATGATTTTCACATCAATTTCACAATAAATTTCATAAAATTTAAAAATGTTTAAAATAATCCTTCTTTTTATAATAAGAGGATTTGAGATTGAATCCACCAACCTTGAAAACTATAGTGAAAACAAATAATGAAATGAATTATTCAAAAAAATCGGGCTGAAACTCCAAAAACACACCTTAGATATTATTCCCTAACATAAAAAAAACCATATCTCAATATTATTTTCATAAAAAAACATAGATCTATCCCCAAGTTATTAGATCTTTGAATCGAAGATAATAAATAATAATATGTCTTAGGAAAACCACTAAGAACGAAGACTTACCATGAAATATAGCCTTCAACACACCAAGGTTTTCAAAAGGAACACTCCTTGATCAAAGGGAAGAGTCTACACGACCTTTAGAGGTATAGAAAACTGGTTTATGGTCATAATAAAAGAAAAATTAGTGGTTAATGATAAATTCTTAATGATATTCACAATTTAAGGATCTAATTTTAATCCATACACGATTAGGTTGCATTGTTAGGAAAACTGTGTGCTAACCGTGCATATGCCTCTATCTTCAGAAGCATGGTTTCTTCTAGTAGCCACAAGGATTGGAAAAAAAAATTCACCTAATTGAGCACCTACCCCAGAGCCCACTACCACACTTTTCGTGGTTTTCAATAGAAATTTCACAGTTTGTACTAATCGTGCTCAAACTATGCACCTACAGAAAATCCCCAAAACTTTCCAAAATTCCCCCAATTCCTCGAAAACATCACGCAAACACTTTAAATAATTATAATACATAAATAAATGGGTACTTAATTGAAACTTATGGTACTAAATTTTCCCCACCGTTTCCTTTTACATCTTTAAAAGTAGAGACCCACCATTTTCTTGAAAGAGTTTGGGCCATTTCTCGACCATTTCATTCTCATGTTCTCAATTTTCCTCCTGAATTCGAATGTGTTTAAAAAATCCCACACTACACTGATTATTTTCCTAAGAAAGACTTTATATTTCATATCTATAATCCAAACCAACTCATGCACCAATAAATTATCTGGATTTTGGTCACTGTGATCTCATCGAATCATATGGTCAGGATCAAGCTGATGCTTTTTCAACTGAGATACATAAAACACATTGTGCACTAAACTAAACCGTGGTGTAAAATCTAACCTATATTCCACCTTTCCAAACATTTCAATTATCTTATAAGGTACTATGAATATAGAATATAACTTACCCCACTTCCCAAAACGTTGATCCTCAAGACTTGGAGAGATTCTCAAGAACACATGATCACTCACCTCAAATGACAATGGTCGTTGATGATTATTTGTATGTGATTTATGATTACCTTGATTCATCTCCATAATTTCCCTAAACAATTGAATCTTATCTATTGTCTCTTGGAAAAGGATTGGTTCAACCAATTATGTCTCACCTATTTCCACCAAACATAGTGGATAATGATACAGATGCTCATACAAAACATTAAAAAGATTCATATGTATTGAGGCCTGATTTTTGTTGTTATATGAGAACTAAACTAATGGTAAGTGATCCTCCCACAAGAAACAAAAATAAATTACATAATCACAAATCATGTATTCAAATGATTCTATCGTTATTTTTTATTTTCCATCCATATAAAGATGATACACCGTAATCATGGTCAACTGAGTCCCAAGGGATTACTGTATGGATTTCCAAAAAAGAGATGAAAACCTCATGTCTCTATTCGATACTATCAAAACATCTACACCATGACTCTTTACCACTTCAAGGATACATAATTTATATAAATACTCTACCATATGATATTCATAAATAGGGATGAAATGGGATCACTTTGTGAGATGATCCACTATCTCCCATATGGCTTCATGTTTCTAAACCATCCTCAGGATACCTGTAACAAAATCCATGGTTATCTACTCCAATTTTCAAATAGTAATTATTAAATACTACAACATACTTTTTTGGTTATTGGTTCTCTACTTCAACCTGCTAACCGGTGAGGCATCTTGAAACAAACCCAGTAACCTTATTTTAATTCCAACCAACCAAAATTATGCTTTCAATGCCTTATGAATCTTCTATATTCTAGGATGAACAACCCTTCTTGAATGGTGGTAATCATGGAGAATTTTTTCATGATATGCTATAGATATGAGCATCTGATATTGAAACCACAAGACTAAAATCCCATCCAGCTATAATCCCTCAACAGTATCACCACCATTGAGTTTTGACCTCATATAAACACATTATAAAATGGATTTTAGTACCTCTTTAACTATATCCAACAAATATAGAACAAAATAAATTTAAAAGAAAACTGCAACACTGCCTCAATCATTACAATACAAGAGAATATATGTTATAATTAACATCAACTGCCATTAATCAAAATCCTCTTTTTTCCAACCAATCATATGAATTTCTGCTTAATACATCTTCCACATAATTTCCTTTGCCCAGAGTATACATCAAATAAAATTCAAACATGTTTAAAAACATCATCCATATTCTTTTACTCATATTAAAATATCTTTTTGATAAAAAAATTTTCATGTTCTTATGATCCATAAAAAATATAAATTTCTCACCAAAGAGGTAATGACGCCAAGTATTCAAAGCATGGACTATAGTAGCTAACTTAAAATCATGTTTTGGGTAGTTATTATAATTAAACCATAACTATTGTGAACCATACGCAACATCATGATCTCCCTGCATAAGAACACACCCCAACCCAAATCTTGAAGCATCACAATACACCATGTACCCTTGTCCTAAAACTGGAAAAATCAAGATTGGTGTTGATGTAAGGTGAAACTTAACCTCGTTAAAAGTTTTATAAAATTCTATTCTCCATT
This sequence comes from Viscum album, assembly GCA_963277665.1. Lineage (NCBI taxonomy): Eukaryota > Viridiplantae > Streptophyta > Magnoliopsida > Santalales > Viscaceae > Viscum > Viscum album. Next base: position 943,087,864 of record OY728138.1, read on the forward strand.
GTAATGGATCATTTTTCCTTGTAAAAGATATTATCAGTAGATATATTCATGAAAAATCAAGAAAAAACATAGGTAGTTACCATCCATACGAAGAAAAGTGTGCATCTCAAAGACATTCTTTAGTGGTTTCCAAGAGATTAGAGCCTCTATCTTTTCTAGATCCACAAAAAAACTCTTTCAATGATAAAATGGATAAGTAAAAATACCAATGGTATCCAAAATAAACACTTTTATAATTCAATATAAAGATGATTATCCCATAAAATTCCCAACATTGATGCCAATTGTTCCTCATGCTTAACCCTCATCCTAGACTACACCAGTATGACATCGAAAAACACCACAACAAAAGAATCATGATATATTTAAAATATTAAATTCATCAATTACATAAAGAATATTAGTGAATTTTTAATACCAAAAGTCATATCCTCACACTCGTAATTTACAAATCATCTTTTGGAAGTTATCTTAGTAATATCCTCCTTCTAAACCCATAATTAGTGATATACTAATCACAAGTCAATTTTATAAAACCATTGGGATCCCCTCAATTGAGGAAATAGATAATAAATATGTGGAAGTAAATATGGATGATTTATTATAAAATGGTTAAGATTATGATAATACACACATAACCGAAGGGTTTCATTAGCCTTTTTGATAAACAAAACTAGTGTTGTTTATAGAAATTTACTAGGATAAAGAAACCCTTTTTTATAGCTATTCCAAATAAACATTAAATACCATTAACTATTTTGTTTCTATATAGTAAGACGAAAGTGATATAGTAATTATCCCTAGTAAGGGGTCAATTGTAAATCCACCTCTGTTTTGGGTTGAAAGTATAAGAATTTATTAGTAAAAACACCCAGAAACTAATCAACAACTATTAGAAAACATCTTATCTTAATCTCTTCCACTGATTCTAAATTCAACATTTCCAACTAGTATGAGATAATTCCATATTTTGGTGTCAATTATCCTATTTCACCTGCCTTTACATTTGGGTCTTCTCTAAATAGATGCTCAACAACATCATCAATCGTAAAACTAACCCTTTGGGTATAAATATCATTGCGAGCTCTGAACAATGAAAACTAATCTATACCAAGAATTATTTCGTAGATATAAAACACAATCATAGAGAAATACCATATCAAATCAACTCCATCAATAGTTATAGAACATGTTCTATATATAAAGGCTCGGCATTCTCTTTGACCAAGAAGAGTTTGAAGTTTCAAAACAAAAGGAATCATCTCAACATGAAAACCTAGAAAATCAACAACATAAGAATAAATAAACAAATGAGATTTAGTCATATCGAAAAAACATACATAAGGGTATAATTAAAAATAATCATAACTCTCACCATCGATGGTCCATATTGATCATCCATGATCACTTTCTCCACTCCATATAATTTTTTACTCACAACACTTTGTTCTTTATTTCCCTATTGAGATTGCACTGCCTAAGGAGTCATTGTACTCATAGAATAACCATGGATATAATAGTTCTACTAATGAGAGGTATTTTATTTCCCTCATCCCATGAAATAATATGATGTCTATGAAACATGATATGGGTCCCAAACACCCGACCTTGGAGAAATGTGACAAAAACACTAAAGATTCCATAACTGGTTGCAATTGTGGAAAGTTGTAGGTAGTTTCCTAAAATCATGCTTCATATGGTCAAATAAACCACATTGAAAACATACAGGCCTGCACTTTGGTTTTATATAAAGATTCACTGATCAAGTTATCTATTCTTAAGTCATTCTACTACCTTAGAAATAGGTTTCTCTCTTCCAATTGTTCTTAGTATTAGAGTTACCACAATTCCCAATAAGTATCAACATGCTTCCCCTACCAATACTACCTGAGATGTCCATTTCTTCCCCCATATCTCAATTCACCATATTTGTATAATCTATTATAAAAAGAGTGGAAATATTGAATATAATCTCTTTCATCAGCTATGATTCAAAAAATTGTGCCCTCAAGGATGCACTAGAAGAAAATTTGGGTGAAAAGCAGACTAAATTTATATATTTATCTATACACTCTATCGCTAAGAGGTTATCCTACTACAAGATGAAATAGTCTATCATTATTGAAATTCTGAATATATGAGGATATAATTTTTCTTAACAATTCTTTAAAATCCTCCCAAGTAATTACATGGTCTAATTTAGCCTGATCTTCTAAATCCTAGCATTGGAATGAAAGATATTACAACATATACATTTCCAACTTGAATTTCAACTCTACTGGTCTACCAAGGGAATCGAATAATCAATTCATCCTATTCATCCACACCTCTTCCTTATCTAGTTTAGAATCACCCTAAAAATATGGATGGATTCTGATTCTAGAACTGAACCTAATTATCAACCTTCCTTGGTCCATCCCTTTAGTTCCCTCTATCCATAGCATGAAAATCTTTGACTATACTCTGAACTGGCTATTGGTTTACCAATGGATCAGGTGAAACCATATTCTCAGTAGCCTCTTATGGTTGGTTTTTATGATGCCAAACAGGTACTATTTTCAATAACTAAAATAAGACCATAATTATCACTCTTGACCAACTAAATTATTAACAATACAAATTTACCATATCAAAACTATCACAATAATGATTTACCAAAACTCCACACCTTCCATTTTCAAACCATTTTTAAAAATTCAACCATTATTTTGAAAATCAAACCATCTTCAAAATGCCACTATATTTTCATTTTTAAAAATTCACATTTGAAAAAAACAAAACATTTCAAAATCCAAATTTTTTTAACCAAATTATAAATTATTACTCATAATAAAATATTCACTCCTAGTGGGAAGTCATTTATATGAATTCATATCATGACCTTCCCATTGGCTAAAACCATGAAAATAATATAAAAACTTCTATAAGTGTCTCCAAAACACTTATGTACCCAACTCACTTGTAACGTGAAGTTTAGTATAAATAGGTTAGATATGCCTTCTTATGTTCAACATTTCATGTTTTGATGATCCTAATCCTTTCTACCAAAATAACTCAAGGATTAAACGAGAATCAATTGTCAACTCCAAGACCAAATAAACTAATACCCAAGGATTAAAAATATTGATACTACTTGTAACATCTCACCCATCATCATTGTCTTGAGGAAAGGAAGAATGTCTACTTGGCCATAGGTGACATCTCCCAAACACCAAAGGTTTGAAATAAATTCCAATGGATTCATTAACATTTGGAGGATGATTTTTCTTCTTAAAATAAAACAATAATACAAGATAAACACCAAAAAAACTACTATATGATTCATGAACTCAACATAATACAAATTAATGTAATACCAAACTAATAATAACTAAAATATAACCATATACCATATAATAATACAAAGAAGAAACCAAACCACCAAAATTAGGATATGAAGTAGAAGAAAAAATGAACAAAACTCAGAGACTCCAAATATATAAACTCCATATATCCCAATATTCTCCAATATCATACTCCATAATACAGCCAAAAGTATCATGGTACAACACTATATAAATGAAAAACTTTTCCTTTACCTTTGTCTAGATAAACAATATCTACAAATGCACTCAAGTGTCCAAGAATGGGGTGAGTAATGAATCTCAGTAGGTTTTCCAAAATTAATTCTCTACTCGTTACACTAGGTTAGTACATGATAGCAAATTAATATAAAATATTTAAAAGATTTTAAATATTTCTATCAAATATAAGTATTTTGACACCAAAATAGTTTTCCAACGAAAATAGTTTTCAAGGAAAGAAACCAAACCACTCTTTAAAATAATTTCTCAAATCCCATTTTTTGCATAGTCTATTCCATTCCACCTATCCACACATCAAATCATGCATGAATTAATGGAAAACCCTACACTCAAGAGTAGTGAGTCATCCTTTCACTAAGCCTTCAATTGGTGAACTATTTTTACGGGGGGGGGGGGGGGGAGTTCATACACTTATCCATCCTACTATTATGTGGAAACTTCATACCCTTATCCATCCTGGATGAGCATGAACAAACAAAAACAATTATACCAGAAAAAAATTCAAAATAAACTATTTCAATACATTTCAGTTAAAAAAAAATTAATGTAAATATCACCATCAAACGATTTCCATCGACCAAAACAAAATAAAATTTTAAAATCTATAAAAAACACAAACCTGTTTTTATAAATCCACAGACCTTCACTAAAGAGGGTTTCTACTATAATTTTCACATAAATTCCATAATAAATTTCAAGAAATACAATAATTTTGAAACTAATACTTTTTTTATAAGAAGAGGAGAAAATAGTGAAGCCAACTGCCTCAGAAACGATAGAAAAAACGAAGAATGGAATGAATTCTTCAACCAAATAGGGTTGAAACTCTAAAAATCCACATTAGATCTTGTTCTCTAACAACAATATAAACATATATCAAGATGATTTTTATCAAAAAACATATATTTATCTCCAAAATATCAGATCTATGAATCTAATATAGGGAATAAGAATATATCTAAGGAAAAACACCAAGAATATAGACTTACGAAGTAATCCAACCTTCAATGCGGCATAATTTTTCAACAGATCAATCATAGATCAAAGGAAAGACTCTATATAGCCTTTGGTAGGAGAGAAAACTTATTTGGGGCCATAATAGAGGTAAATTAGTGGTTAAGGATAAATTCTTAATTATATCCACAATTTTAGAATCTAATCTTTAACTGTTAATAGTTAGGGCATATAGTTAGGAAAATTGTGCAGTAACCATGCATATTCCTCTGTCTCCAAAATAACGGTTTATCCTAGGTAAACAAATTTTTTCCTAACTGTGTGCCTAACTAGAACCCATTGCCTATATTTTCATGATTTTATATAGGATTTTCATGGTTTATACTTACCATGTTCAAACCATGAACATCTAGAAAATCCCAAAAAAATTCCAAAAGTACACAAAAACCTCCCAAACATCACCCAAAACATTACATAATTAGAATACATAGATAAAGGGGTACTAAATTAAAACTAGAGGTGATAAAATGTCTATCACAATATCACACGAAAGGCCACAACAAGTGAGTGTATATGGTGATCATCAAAGTGGGACCACATCCCTGGATGCTCATTTAGCCTAAACTAGGGGTAGAATTTCAATGTCTGCTAGAGTTGTGAGGAATTCAAAGTTGAGTTGAAACTCATGTGGATATACAAATCTATCTAGGTATCAGAAAATTATTCACACCAAAATCAATAGGTTTCCCTGCATCTACATGGAATATGAATCCTATACACCAATTCCTTCCACTTGGAGTATGGGGAGGTCAGCGTTAGTCTTTGGTATGTCTAGTTTATTTCAGGGGAGATCATCCTGGGTGAAACTTATAATGAGTTTTTAATATCCAATTCAACTTGGGATGATGTGGAGAGGAATCCCCAACCCCATTTACCAGGACACATATTGACGAGTTGTAGGATCTATTGGATTGAACCCCTCATCCAAAGTAGGATGTTCCATTTTCTGATTGGATTAATGCCTTCGCTACAGTAAGTGGTCAGAATCCTTGTGCAAGGAGGATGAGGACTTTACCAACTATTGATACTTGATAGAATATTGGTGCCTATTGGGACACACTTTAGAAGAGTTGGATTAATGGGTGGGTTTGAAATATCATCTACAATGTTAACTAGTTGTTCCAATTTCCAGCCTTTCTTGACATGTTTTTGAGTAGATGACTATTGTTGGTGCATGATTCTAGTATCGATGTAATTGTCTCAACCTTCATAATGGCATATCAATTTTCTACTAGTAGGCATATTAACCATTTCATTCCAGTATTGGTGAATATATACTACTCATTGGGACATATCAGTGAAGTGAGGCCACCATACCGGCTGGTGGTCCCATTCCATGTTATCTAGGGATGGGTAGCATCCCATATGGGAGGATACAGATTTATCAATATCCAATAGATATCAAAAACTACCTTATACCACATCTTCAAAGAATAAGTGGGGTATTCCCATCAGTCTAAAGTGAGTTATAAATGATGGATCATCTCAACTATCATGATTATTTTACCTATGCCCCATATGTCCCTCCCTCTAGTACATTGGTAAAGAATGGATCTAGGGACCATGCAAGGCAAGGATATCATATTTCTTTAATAAAAGGTATTTTATTCTCTAGGATTGATAAGGATATTATATGCGAGGTGTATACTCCCAGAAGATTTTCATGTCAAATCAAATTTGTTTAGATAAGTTGTCATTCGACTATCAATAGTTCATACTAGGAAAAACACTTAATGCTAGCTCAACAACTCTACATGATGTTCACTCGGGATCACACATGATGCTAGATTGGTCTTCCTAATTCAATGGGTTTTAAGCTTACACATACCAAATCTTATTCCACGTCCTAGATCCAATCATATCTATATTATCAATTGAATAAACTAGACCCTATTTCTCGAATCCAAAAGGCGCCTAAGGCTAGTGGAAATAAAAAAGAAAAAATTAGAGCATTCTAGGCCTAGGAATCAGCCATGGAAATCCCTATTTTATAATCACTTGAGAAATATTTTGATGTTATTTGGTTCAAATTATCATGTTGTTTGTGATTGCTCAAAAGGTCAAGTATCAATCCCTCCTAACATCACTTTTTCATCGGCCTGAAGAGAATGGGATTCTTTCAGGAGTTATCATTTAGCTCGCACTATATGGTGATTTTTTAATATAAAGATATAGATACCCAAGACTTTTTTTCACATCATTACATTATTTTAAGGATAACTAATCCTCAAATTAAAAATACAAGGATTGTAAAGTATATTGTCTTTGTGATTGGGTACATAATAAAACATCCTGATTCCAAAATAAAAACAACTTTTATTTAATCTTCATAAAGAGCTCCTGAATTCATTTGAGACCTTACATCATGATATGATACCCAAAGAGAATACGTGAACAATGTGATGTGGTAAAATTCACAATAAATAAATAAACATTAAAATAAATCTTAGCACATGGGTTAGAAGGAATATAATAATGAAACAAACATATAACATGAGTAAACATATGGAATCATAACATATAACACATGGGATCATATAACCATGGAATCTTATTAATTTGAAAGCATCAAAAAACATGACTTTATCATCAGTCAAATCTCATATTACATGTAGGATCATGAGACAAGGCTAACCACCAAGACCGTTGCACATGAAGCACGAGTCAAGGCTAACCACCAAGACTATTGCACATGACATCTTATGAGACTTAACATTACCCAATGAATTAGAGTTCTATCTGGGTGCATCCATCATCACATGTTAATGAATATTTTTTCCACATAAGTAATCATACATGAGAAATCAAACATTAACATAAGGGTTTCCCATGGAAAGAATTGGGTATCATAATCATGTCAAAAGGCATATCAAAAGGGAATATCATAATGATGGACATGAAAGGATGGATTTAAATAATAAATGGAAATTCATGAGTGAATATAGGCATAGATAATAAAATATATGACAAACTTAAGTTAAAATATTGTTTAAAAAAAATTAGAAACAAAACATTTTAGTATAGTTAAATGGAAAACTTTCAAGACTCCTTAAAAAGGAAATAATCATTTGTATAAACCAAGAATTGAACTAAGAAATATTTTTAATGATAAAATTATTTATTTTATAAAAATAATGGTGGAATAAAATATAGTATGTAGTTCACTTGAAAATGGGTATGAAATCGGGAATTTCCCATGAATCGGGTATACTTATCGGAAAGAACTGTGAAGGGGACCTTTTTAAAACATATATTTCCCCATAAAAGAATAATTATATGACATGGATACAAAATTTTGGAGCATATAGACAGAATTTAGATGAATTAAGTAAAAATAAACAATCATTACATAGGATTAAAGAGATATAAAGAGTAACTCAAAGGAGAAAAATGGGGTTTCAGGTACAATCCCTTACCTTATGTCTGAAACGATTTTTCACTTAATCTTAACGTCCTGAATAATAAAATTAGATTAATTAATTAATAATTCAATAAAATTTTATATATTTAATTTATATATTATAATTTTATTAAGTTAATTTATTTCTTTTTGATGAGTTATAGTGTTCAATTTTATCATTCACGAGGACTCATTTTCTTAGTTTTCATGATCGGTTCTCTTGTATAATTGTGTGGAAGTTCATGTAAAATGGAAGTTGAAATATAGAATTGAAATTATAATTTATTAATGAAAATAAATAAGTTTAAATGGTTATATAAGTCATTTGTTTATTTTGGTTGAGGAAGAATTGTTAGATATGCTGTTAGTGATAATCATTTGGATTATTTTATGTGGTTTTCTCTTATAAAGAACTTGTTTTGTTTTATTATTTAAAATCATGTGTATATAGCTTTTACATAATATTAAAAAGATATAATAAATATATTATAATCTAGTTCAACCCTAAAAATGGTTTCATGACCAGCCTTGAAGATTGTAGTAGAAATTGAAAACCCATCGTCCTTGAATGTGTTAAATTAACACATCACAGACGATGTTTTCGTTTTTTTAAATAGAGGGGAAATAATTGATGATGTATTATTACATAAACATAAAAAAAATTAAATTATATTTAATTTACTAGATTCACCATTACATTTTTATGAGTGGAGGTGAAGAGAAAATAAGAAAATAAAGAACTTGAAAATAAATTAAAGAAAATGAAAGAGGAATTTACCTTTGAATTTATCCTCCTTGAGAGCCTCCATATGGAAAATGATTTTTTTTTGATGATACAAAGAGATAATGGATGTGGGGGATAGGTTTGGTAATATATTTGAATAGAATATAGACATGTATCAAAGCTTTAGGGGTGTGAGGAGAATATGTGGTAAGGGGTGGTATTTATAGTGGAGGAGGGGAGTGTTTTCTCATTATTTTACTCATTAGTTTATTATTTTGCCTCAAAACTATGAATAATTTGAGATTTAACTTCAAAAATATTAATATAATGAAGTATAGTTAGATATTTTGGGCTTATATCAGTCATACATCATCTATGAATCTATAATTCAAATATTTAGCTTAAACTGTAAATTACAGTATTTTACTATTCACAAAAAATTCAAGTATTTTAGAAAAATCACAAAAAACCACCATAAACATTTTTCAAAAAGTATAAATCAATAATTAAATTCATTTTATGAAAAAAAATTCTATATATGAGAAATTTAATATTTAATTAAAATCATAATTTACTCGAAAAGTACATATTATAAAATTATTACTTATTTTATAACACTTTTGAAAAATTGATGAATGTCTCATAAACTTATACTATAATCATAAGATAACAAAATATTAATTTATGAATACATTTTATGGAAATAAATTTTCTTTAAAATTTTAATATTAATCATTAAATTTTAATTACATTTTTATGACTTATAATGTACCAACACTTAATTAAAAATTTTAAAAAAATATTAACTTGAACTATGAAATAATTACATAATATTTTCATGTATAAGATACCCAAATTTTATTTATAATTTTAGAAGTATTTTAATTATTCTATTGTTCTCTTTACTATTCATAACTGTCACATTACTATTCAAAAGGTTATGTTACTATTTCATCAATATAGGTTCCTTTACATCAATAAATACTTATTATTTCATTCATTATTAATTTATAATGTTTATATTGGGTTCATTGGTATATATAAATACCCTTAATCGCTTCCTTAGGTTCCCATATTTCCTCTTCGTACTTATGTTTCCGACATATTACTTTGACTAGGTGAGTAATCTTTTTGTATAGAACTTTATCTCATCGATCGAAGATCCTCACTAACTGATCCTCATAAGAGAGATCAATCTTCAACAGTACCGCCTTTGAGTTTAGTTAATGTGAAGTATTTGATATTTACTTCATCAAGAGGGATACATGAAATACATCTTGTACTTGAAACATGGTAGGTGTAAGTGCTAGTCGATGGGCCATGGATCTGACACGATCGAGGATCTCAAAGGGGTTGATGTACCTTGGACTTAGTTTTCCTTTCTTCCCAAATCTCATGATCCTCTTCCATGAAGATATGTAGAGGAATAACATGTCTCTAACTTTAAACTCAATGTCTCATTGATGATTGTATGAATATCTCTTTTATTGACTTTGGGATTCCTTGAAGTGTCATTGAATGGTTTTCACCTTTTACACCATTTCTTAAACCATTTACGGTTCTATCAGATTATGTTCACCAACCTCATTCCATCATGTTGGTGTTCTACATATTTTCCCATAAAGGGATTCTTATGTATCCATTTGGATGCTTGATTTTAAACTATTATTTTAGATGAAATAGAAAAGTGTAAGATAGTGGTACCATCCTATTTTTATGTCCATATAACATGATCTCAAAATTAATTCTAGTGTCTGAATAGTCTGCTCATATTGGATATCATTTTGAGGATGAGAGGTCATAATGAAGTTCAACTTAGATCTTAGAGCACGTTTGAGACTTTTCTCGAACTTGGAGGTGAATCTCGAATCATTACCAAATAAAATCTATAGTGTTACTCTATAAAACATTAACACGTATTTGATATATATTCATGCATGTTGAAATAGTGAGAATTATTCATGAATTGTGATAAATTGAGTTGTCTTTGTAAGATGATCTACTATAACCCATATAGCATTATTACCTCTTGATGTCTTTATAAGTCTAGTAAAAAATTACATGGTAATGTTCTCCCATTTCTATGTTGGTATGGATAGTGGTTTCATAATCCCCTTAGACTTTTTTATTTCATTATTTACTTACTGATATACCTGGCACATTGATGTATATTCAATGATATCCTTCTTTATATTTTCCCACCAATAGTTCTCTTGGAGATCTCAACACATCTTTGTGATCCCTTGGTTAAAAGAGAATATTGGGATATGTGGGCCATTCAGAATCCCCTTATTTATCTCTAGATTGGATGGTACCCATAGTCAAGACCCAAATCTTGTAACTCCTTCCTCGTAAATTTTAAAATATGATTATTTCCCCTTTCTCATATATTTTACCTTCCTCTGTATTTCCACATCATTCCTTTGAGTATCCTTTATTTTCTCTATAAGGGGTGTTTGAGAAATCATTTGAGAAATGATTGATGATATTCCTTCATTAATGATTCCCATGTCTATTTTTCACAAATAAAAGAAGATTTGATCCTTCTCAATTCTCATCATTGAAAAAGATGTAGGATCCTTTTAACTTTGTGCATTTTCCACCTTATTTCCCTTACTAGGATGGTAGTGGATTGAGAAGTTATAATCCTTGATGAGATCTAACCATATTCACTTGCGCATATTAAAATTCATCTATGTGAATATATATTTGAGGCTTTTTTGATCAGTATATATCTCATACTACTCCCTATAGAGATAACTTCGCCATATTTTCATTTCAAAGATCACAATTTCCAATTCTAGTTCCTGTGTATTATAGTGTTTCTCATCAATTTTTAACTTCATTAAGGTGTATTCTATCACTTTATCATTTTGAATTAGTACATAGACTAATCCGTTCTTTAATGTACCATTTTACATCACAATTATTTCCCCTCTTTTTGGAAGTGTGAGTACTGGATCAGTGATAAGCTTCTTCTTCAACTCTTTGAAGTTGTCTTCACATTCACTAGTCCATAAAAACATTACTCTCTTCTTTTTCATCTTGGTTAGTGGGTTCGAAAATCATTAGAAGTTCCTCACAAATCATCAATAATACCCTACTAGACCAAGGAACCCACAGATCTGCATTACAGATGTTGTTCTGGTCAACTCTTCTATTTCATTTGTCTTGGAAGGGTCCATAGATATTCCTATTCTTGAGATAACATTCCTCATGAATGATACTTAATCTATCCAAAAAATACATTTATTTTACTTTTAATAAATTTTCTCCCTCCACAAATTCTTCAACACAGTATTCAAATGCTCTTCATGTTCCTCCTTACTCTTGGAGTATAATAGAATATCATCAATAAAGACTACAAAAAATTTATCGAGTTAATATTTAAAGACTCTATTCGTTATAACCATGAAAACTTCTGGGGAATTAGTGAGTCTAAAGAGAATAAATATAAACTCATAGTGTCCATACCTCATTCTAAAGATGGTCTTGGGAATATCTTCTTTTCTCACCTTTAATTGGTGAAATCCTAACCGAAGGTCCACCTTCAAAAAATAACTGGGCCCAAATATCTGATCAAACAAGACATTTATCCATGGAAGGGTATACTTTTTCATTATCATGATTTTTTTGACCTCATGATAATCAATTCAGAGGTGCATTGATTCATTCTTCTTCTTGAAAAAGGATGACTAATTCACCCCATAGTGAATCAATCCGGCATATAAACCCCTTATCCATATTCTCCTATAAAATATTCTTCAGTTCATCTAACTCAATAGTGGCCATTCTATAATGTGTCTTTGATATAGGTAGTGATCCAGGAATAAGTTCAATTGAGAACTCAACCTCTCAATCATTAAGAAGACCATGCAACTCTTCGAGAAACACATTAGTGTAGTCCATCACAATGGGCATGTATTAGAGCATGATTTTCTCCTTTATCTTGATCAATTGAGTAATATATTATTTCTCAAAAGGCAGTAATATCCACACTTGAGACAACAATTAATAAAGAGATTCAAATTTCTCTCTGCACTTGTACAGAATTGGTGGATGCTTCGGGATGTGAAGAGTGATCTTCCTTTCCTGACAGTTGATATTGAATTTATATAAAGATATAATATCCATGCCCAATATAGCATAAAACTATACTAAATGGAGTATAAAAATATTTTATGGGAGTCTCAGTAAACAAACATTAATAGGGTAGGAGTTATAAACTTTGGATGCAATAATTACCCAAATTACTATTCTCACAGATAACTCAACCTCTAAATTTTGAGGTGGTGTTTGAATAGTTATACTAAACTTGAAGTATATGAATGAATGTGTAGAAACATAATGAAATAGTATTTTCACTATTATAGAATGGATAACTAGAATACATGTCACCACAACATTTTCGAGTTCCACCTCAATAGTAGTGATAGCATATTCCCTTCCTTGTTGACATGGAAGTTGTTTTTGGAGATTACCTCTAACATCTCTTGGATTAGGGAAATGGTTCACATAAAGCCCATGTTTATTGCTATTGAAACACTTCACTACAGGCTGAGTGTTGATATAAACCTTCATTTCTGCTTCTATGTTAGTGTAATTATTCATATCCATTCTACAATTCTTATCTATATGTTCCATTATTCTAAATTTAAATCATTTCCTGGCTCCCTTTAGAAAATTCTGGGGATTATTCTTCCCATAATTTTGATACATGGGATATTGGGTTTTCATTCCATCATGGGATTTATTTTCTGATCCACCCATATTAAACTATATTTTCCACTTTTTGTTATTAGACCCACGAGACCACCGAGAGTCTCCAATATTCATTTCAACCTTAAGGGAATAATGGAAAATCTCTTCATAGCTATCAAAGTCTCAAATTTCCAATTCCTTTCATATACATGGATTTATTCTACTAAATAAGTGGTCCACCATGCTTTCGGTGTACATGACAAATCTAGAAGTGTGTCTTTCAAGACTTGTGATGTTTTCCTCATACACCCCGAGTCTTCCTTCTACTTTAGTCCTAGGAATTCCCTTTCCATCATTATAGGGATGGTTTGGGGAAATTATTATTAAAAAGTACTTCCTTAAAATCACTAAAAAAGTGATTTATACCAACCTAAATTTATTGTCAGATAATATATCTGTTGGTAAAAACGAGTAATTCCAACAGATATTAATTTCTATTTTTATTTATTTTAATTACCAACAATTGATTTTACCAATGGATATATCTGTTGATATTGATCATTCAATACCAACACATCTTTTTCCAAAAGTAAAATCTATTACTTTTGCCAACATTTTTTTTACTAAAATGTAAATTTATTATTAATAATAACTATTACAAAAAAAATATTTTTTCATCAATAAGTTTTTTATAGTAAATTATTTCAACAGTGGTTTTATCAATAACCAATCAAGAGAAACCAAATTTTTTAAAAAATAATTATTATTACACAATATTAAATATCCATTTTTTGGCTTTTATTAAAAATATCTCATTAATTTATTTTAATTTTCAATTTTATTTAAATATCATTACTGTGTAGTTTTTGAATTTCTTCATTTAATAAATATTTAAATATATATTTATAAAAACATAACTTAAATCCTTATGATATTTTATATATTTACATATTTATTTATATACACTATCTATATATTGAAATTTCCTTTTATATTAAAATTTTAAAAATATAATTAAATTTAATAAAAATAAATTTAATAAATAAAATATGTTAATTTAACATTAGTGGGTTTTATCTAATGAATCAGATCCCTAGATCAGCGATGGATGTGCCCCTAAACTCTCCTTCATCTGCAAGGGGTTAGCCGCACTAGAAGGGCTCAATTTATCTTCTCTATCGGCGGATCTTCCTGAAATTGAACAATTTCTGAAGGTTCCAAGGGTATTTGATGGTAATATATCAATGGTTCCTGTCACATGTTCGACCTTCGGTTGCTTCCCTCATGCGATATTTTTGATCATGTTGGTGGGAGACTTTTTTTAGATTCGGTGGAATCTGTGGTGGTTTTGAGTTCTTTTTGAGGTTGTTGTGGTGGATGATTTTTAAATTAGTGAAGCCCGAGGACACGTCTTGGAGTCCTGGTGTTGTTCAAATGTGGTTATGGTACTTGACAGCAATGGATCCTGGTGCACTAAAGGGTTCAGTGTCATGGATCAGACATATGTTCTCTACTGATCATTGGTACGTATTCTCATTGTAGCTATTTCAAGTGGGTCTAATTTTTCACTCAAGATGCTGGTGATTCTATTGGTTTCATGTTTAGTGTGTCAAATTAGAGTTCAAATCTATCTAATTGTTCTGAATCATTGTGTTACTGGTCGTTTTCCTATTTCTTGAGTGGGAAACAAATTCACAGGATAGATTTTTTCTCATAGAGGATGGTTGAACTGGAATCTGTTAATTATTGTGCATTGATTAATGATGTGGACAACCTGAAATGTTTCAGCACTAGTGGATAGTTTGGGAAGCTAGTGATCAGGTAGATAGAAATGTGCACTGTTGTTTGGTTCTAAACTCAGGAGAGTGATGTTTTATTGTATTTTTTCAGTGTTTATGTGGTGATGAAATGTATTATCTTTATTTGAGTTGGGTATGGTTCCCACTAAACAAAAAAGTGTCCTTTTTAGAAAAATAAAAAAAATGGAATTGGAGGACATTAGTTGTTCCCACTCTTCAGAAGTTTCTAAAGAATCTTCTATGATTGATTCTTTATTGATCTCCTATTTTGAACATCATCATCCTATGGTGAAAGTCTTCAATAAGCATGTTAATGATTTTTCATGTCATCAGCATCGCATTGTGGTGGGCTTGCTTAAATAGATTTTTTCTTATTTGTTTCTTCATCAAAGAGGATCTGGTCACATTTTTCACGTTCTCCTGAATGCTTCTATTTACATGTCTTTAGGTAGACGTTTACCTTTCTCATGAAGCAAGACTCCCTTACTAAAATGGTGTGTGTATGGTTACCTGGTCTCCCTCTTCCATTTCAAAACCTAGTAAGGCTACAAATCTTGGGGAATCCGTTTAGGAAAAAAATTATGCTGATTGTCATAATCCCTCTACAAAGCATCGAACAGTTGCTAGAATTTATATCAAAATGAATATTGTTTCTTCACCTCCTATGTTTGTTGGGACTAGAGTGTTGTTTTATATTTGTTTAATGATGTCAAATACACAATATTTCAGTTTATTGATATTTTTATTTGATTCATGGATACTTATTAATCTCACATACAAGTCCAAAAATACCATGAATTTCCAATGTCTCAAATTTATATTAATTTCGATTGAAAATTAATGTCGATACAAAATACTATCATGTTTTTTATTATTTAGTTTTAGTTTTCTGTTTCACATGACTTATTAAAATGGTATTGTTTTATTATTTTTATGATTTATGAATGATTATTAATATTATCATTAGTTTTTTGTTTCAGGGCCTTTGATATGAAATATTGAGGTTCCTCATGTTTTCATTTCAGCATTGAGCATACCTCCTAGAGACATGAGGCATTTCAATGTTTTCCTAATTATTTCTTATTTTTAATATGTAGTTTTAAAATTCATTTTATGTTTTTTATGTAGTTGTGTTTAAGTTACAAAAGTAGTAAGAAGGTGATATAAAATAGGATGTGAAGGTGGGTGTTCATCCTATGTGGGTTTACTATTTATTTTTGGACATTCATGTTATATATGTTTACAACAATGACCCATGTTGAACTCTAAGTTTATGTGGGTAACTCACAAGACTTCCATTTGACTATAAGATTCACTGTTTACTGTAACTAAATGCTCATGTAAAAAAATCATAGGTATTCTATTTGAGTCTTAGTAGCATCATCTTTTTTTATAAATTCCATACCCATTGAATCATACACTCTTCATTACTTTTACTTTTTCAAAACTAATTTTACCTACTATATTTGAAAATGGAACACTTCAAAACGATAATGTCTTAAACATTGTTTTTAAATCCTCACACATCCTCTATGTTGAATTTAAGGAGATCATGTCTTTAACCTATCGAGTCCTAACTACATTAGATCAACTCTAGTTTGGGTTAAAGAATCGAAATCATGGAATGTTATTATTGTAAAGATAGTAGTGGATGGGTGGGGGATTTCGTTGGGTAGGGATTCTAAGACCCTGGTTTTTCATATGTTCCATGTAATTTCTAATATGATTTCATTATTAGTATTATCATCACTACTTAAGGACATTCATTTTAATTTCTATTCTTATTTATCTTGTGTGTTAACAATGAATTTATTAGTATAATTCAATATTTCAGTATTTGGATCTTTTCATTAAATTGAAAGAGAAATTTTTACTTTCTTTGGTTACCTTTTTTATTGTTTTCCTCTTTTTAGGTTCTGAGAATGAAATAAATTTCTTCATGTGGATTCTCCTAACAAATTGGAATTTATAGGTTTAACATTTCTATTTCCTTTCCAATGTTTTTTCAATTTTTATTGAAGTTGTTTTTCAAACAACATCCCTAGTGTTTTCACTGTCGCTGATACACAAAGGGAACTCATTGAGTTTGATTTGGTAGAACCATTAATGTTCTAATATTATGTGCAATTTTTTTTTTAAAAGAGCAGTCATAACATAATCTATTTATTTATTCTTAGTAAAATATATTTCTTTATTTCTGGCTGATTAATAGTGCTAATTCCACCATCATATTCCTGTTTCTGTCTAAATATATTGAATGCGCTACTTCTATAAATTCCATAATAACTTAATTGTTTTAATTCTATTTTCTTAACACGGTAATTATTTCAGTTGACATAAAACACATTGTGACATAGAACACACATTTCTTTAACTGAATATTACTTAAGAAGTCATATCATGTTGGTAATGGTCTTTTCAGATTATGAAATTTTTTTAATTGTTACATTTTGTTAATGCAATGCTAGGCATGGTCATTAAAAGATAATGAAAAACAAGGAAAATAATAAATCATTGTTTCTGTTGAGTTCTTAGGGTCTAAATGATGCAATGCAGTCAATGTTTTAATTTCAGGATGATGTAAAACTGAGAGCTGCTGGTTATTGTCTATAAATATGAAGAAAAATGTTTAATCCAAGCCATTACAACGTTGTCTCTTCAACATGGTCAGGGTTAGATGATGATCTTAAATAGATTAGATCTGTTGATATGATTACACCATGTTTTCACATTCCTATCCCATGGTCAGTGAAAAAATTTGGATATATGTATTTTAGATCATTGTTTTCACATTCCAGTGCCATGTTCAGTGAACATATATGAATATATGTATTTTAGATTATATATCCTATAGTTTTGGCTATATATTTACAATTTGAATCTCATTTTTTACATAATAAGGGGTTTATGGTTTTGGCTACATATTCTTTTATTTCGGGCCGCATATTGAATGTTTTGAGTATTAATAAAAAATGACTATTTTTTATGGTTTATGATAAATTAATGCATAGAATAGTTTGAGTTTATGATGGTAGTTTAGTATTAGTTTTGGATTCATATTCAGTTTGGATTTGTTTTCATTGATGGTTGGTTTGTATTTTTTTGGCTGTATATTCAATTCATTTGTGTTAATGGAATTTTGGTTTCTTTGGCTATCTTTGTTTAGATTTCATGTGGTTTTAGGGGTGTGCATGTACAGTTACATGATGTACAAGTGAAAAGTGTGTTCTTCATTCATTCGGTTGGTTTTATGATAGGTGTGTGTTGCATAAACTCATTGTTATTTTTCTATTTGGATGACTTTCCTTTGTTAAGTAGGAACTCGCTATCATGAACAGATTCAATCAGATCCCAATACATCCACATTCGTAGCACCGATACCATGAGAAAATATCAAACAAGATTCCGGAATGATTCGTTGATCAATGGAAAACAGTGGGAACGATTTCCATTTGAACTAATTCTTCATCCCATTCATTTTGATGTCAGATCTTGTCCATATATGAAAGAAGAAGTTTTTAACCTCTAAAATTTATCTCACCAAGGAATACATCACTGGTAGATGATACATTCATGTTGATAGCGTTCCCCACTTTCAGATACCATTTTAATTCAATATGATCATCATATCCATCTTCTGAGATGCAATCAAAAGTTCAATCGTGTAGTAGATCACATTCGGAGATATCATCAAGCTAGAGATGATCACTGAATCTCTTCCCTTGTGTATCTTGAACTGGTTAGAAGGGAACATCATAAAATGTCCAGATAGGTCATGAACATACATAACTATTGTAGGCAATTGTGAGAGTTCTGCAAGCATCATCCTCTCCAATCAATTTCTATACAGATCATTTTTTTTGTAATTTCATTTTTTCTCCTTTGGTATTTTACTCGAATTTGTGGTTATGTTCATTGATTATGTGTGTTGTAGATCTTGAAGATGGATGTTGTGTCATAACAGCGATTTGTGGGTATGCTCTTTGACTATCAAATTGGAGGCTCTCTGGTCCTGAGGCATGGATGGGTCCTTGGTGCTAGAGCTGGGTCAGTGGGGCATGGAAGGGATGTGGGTACTTGGGGGTGTGATGTATCCTGCTGGGTGGTCTTGTGGGGGGGGGGGTCTGACATTTTTTAATCTATAATTTTTGTATTAATTTTCAGTATTAATATAATTACATTTTTTCTATGTTTTAACATTCATGTCAATCATCTTCGGTTTAATAATTAAAATAGAGGAATTATATATGATATATTAATAAATATAAAAATTTATATTCTTTATTCAAAAGTAATTAATAAATAGATATTATATGTAATTTAGAACGTGTTAAAATAGTCTTCAGTTTAATAATTATAACATTTTTATTATATATGTTAAATTAATAAATGTGACATTAAATTTTAATGACAATAAAAATTTATAATTTGTATGGAAATGTAATTTATAAACAAATATTATATATTGGTAATATTATTACCAACAGATAAATTTGTAATTAGAACCTTTTGTTAAACACTTTAACTAACATATATATTATTTATTGGTATTATTTAATTGCAACAGATGTATTGTATTTGTCACAAAAATATTTAGCGACAGAGTTTTTACCAATAGTTTAGTGACAGGGACATCTATGTGTGTAAAACGTTTTTCCAACAGAAAATGAACTTTTACCAATAAATGTGTTCATGTTGGAAAAATTGAAATATTTTTTAGTGAATATTCCCACTCCATGGAATAAATTTTATCATTGGAAATCAGGTTTTTGATTAGTTTCCACCACTGATCAACTTCCCCATCAAAATGACAGACTACCAGTACAAATTTCTATTCTTCTAAGAATGGGAGCATATATAATATATTCTAATTGGATTTAATCCATTTTTCTATGAGGACTGTATTGTAAGATCCACTAAACATGGGAGTCCTTTTACACATGAAGGATTAGATGGAAACATGATCTTTCTTTAGAGAAGGAGGACATTCCATACAATTTAAGTTACTATTAACAACTTAACCCATATAACAAAGTACTATCATAATTGTTTTAGCACCCATTCCCGTCATATTTTTAATATCATTAGGGAAATCATCGCATTGAATATTCTATTGATTTTTGGAATAAGTTCTTATATTTCTATCCATTAACAAGAAAAAGAATGTTCAATTAGGGGGATTGATTGCATATATCATAAAAAGAAAATTTAAACATAAAAAGATAAAATTGTAAATGAAAAGTATATCATAACTTGTGATTCCCTGGGTTTCAATCAAGTTTGTCCATGATCTTTTTTCTAAAAAAATTTCTTATGGTAATTTTTTGTGTTCCCTTAATAATGGTTCATAATGAGCTTATGAATTTACCAAATATTTCCCTACAGGAGTGTCAAACTAGGTGTGTATTAAGGCTCATTATAATGTACCAGGTGACCTATAGTCTGGCCTAGAACACCTTTTCGTATTTTTTACTCATAGGTACTTCTCTTCCAGAACCAAGTCAACTTATAGTATCCAAACAAGGATTTATTTTCTTTATAAACCACTTACTATGTACTAACCAAAATTTTCGGTTGTTTTCTTATACATAGTCTTATACTGAGGGTTATTAATAAATTTATCTATTCGTAATCTTCAAAAACAACTAGACCTTTCTCTGATACCAACTATAGAAACCCTATCCTTTTTCACATATCATTACAAGATTTTAAGTATAAATAATCATCAAATTGTAGGACATGGATCATAAAGTCTAGTGTCTTGGAGATTAGGTAAATAATAAAACATAATTATTCTGAAATAAAAACTTCTTTTATTTAATCTTAATAATGATCTACTAAATTCCTTTTATCCCTTACATCTGGATAGTATAACCTTGTGGAATACATGATCAAGGGATGAGCTAAGAATCCAATTAAGGAAATAATCATTAAATTAAATATTAACACAAGGGTTAGAAGGTATGCCATGATGAAATAAATATGTAACATGATTAAACATATGTAATAATAACATATAGAACATGGGATCATATAATCATGGATTCATTTTAATGTAGCAGTAACATGAAATATGACATCAGCATGAGTCATGGATCATTGCACATGGAGGAGCATGAGTCAAAGCTTACCACCATGACTATTGCACATGATATATAATTAGACTAAACATTACCCAATGCATTGGAGAACTATATGGGTGCACCCATAATAAAATATTCAGGAATATTTTTTCCACATAAAGAATCATACATAAGAAATAAAACATAAACATAAGGGTTACCCATGGAAATAACTGGGTATCATAGTCATGTCAAATGGAATATCAAAAGACAATATCATAATGGTGTACATGAAATGATGTATTTAAATCATAAATGGAAATTAATAAGGGAATATTGGAATATATAATGACGAGTGATGTCAATCTGAAGTAAAAATAGAGTTTAAGATACTATAAAAATAAAACATTTTAATACGATTTAAGTGAAAATTTTCATGATTCCTTAAAAAGGAAATAATCATTTATGTAAAACTGGATTCAAACCAAGATAGTTTTCTCATGATAAAATTATTTATTTTATAAAAAGTAATGGTTTCTTAAAAAATATTATTTAGTACACTTTAAAATGGGTAAGAAATCAAGTAGTTCCCTTGAATTTAGTTTTCTTATCAGGAAGAATTGAGAAGGGAAACTTTTTAAAACATGTATTTACCCATAAAATAAGGATTATATGACATGGATACAAGATTTTGAAATATATAAACATAATTAATAAGAATTACATAAAAATAAATAATCATTACATATGAGTGAAGAGATATAAAGAGTAACTCGAAGGAAAAATGGATTTTTGGGTAGAATCCCTAACCTTATGTCTGAATTGGTTCTGCACTTGATATTAATGTCCAGAATAATAAAATTAGATTAATTAATTAATAATTATATGAAATTTTTTATATTTAATTGATATATTATAATTTTAATAAGTTTGTTTATTACCTTTATGATGAGTTATAGTGTTCAATTTCATGATTCAGGAGTGATCATTTTCTTAGTTTTCATGATCGATTTGCTTGTATAAGAGTTTGTAATTTCATGTAAAATGGAAACAGAAATAATTAATATAATTTATAAGTTATTAATGAAAATAAATAATATTAAATGGTTATATGAGTTTTTTTTATTTTGGGATAGGTTGAATCATTCGATAAGATGTTAGTGATAATCGTTTGGATTATTTTAGGAAGTTTTCACTTACAACAAACATATTTTGTTTTATTATTTTAAACCATGTGAATATAATTATTCAATAAAATTACCTAATATATAATACGTAAATGAAATTAAAAACTCACCGTCTTTGAATGTTATAAATTAACACATCACGGACGATGTTTTCATTGTTTTGATCAAAAGGAGAAGGGAAATTATTGATAATGGATTATTATATAAACATAATAAAATTAAAGTATATATAAGGTACTTAATTTTTATATTCCATTTGGATGAGGGGAGGTGTGTAGAAAATAAAAGAAATAAATTGAAAATAAATTTAAAGAAAATGAAAGAGGAATTTACCTCTTCAATTTCCCCTCTATGAGAGCCTTCTTAGGAAAAAGGTTTTGGTCTTTTGATGAGACCAAGAGATCCTTCATGTGGGGATATGTTTGGAAAGATATTTTAGTAGAATTTGGATAAGGCTCAAAGCTTTATAGGTGTGAGAATAATAGGTGGTGAGGGGTGGTATTTACAATGGAGAATATGAGTGTTTTCTCATTATTTTACTCATTAGTTTGTTATTTTGCCTCATGACTGTGAATAATTTGAAATTATCATAAAACGTATTAAAATAATGAATTATAGTTATATATTTTGGTCTTACAAAATACATACATTATCTATGACTCAGTAATTCAAGTATTTAGCTTAAACCATAAATTATCGTAATTTACTATTCATCAAAATTTTAGGTATTTTAGAAGAATCACAAAAATTCACCCTAAATATTTTTTGATATTTATACTTAAAAATTTAGCTCCATTTTATGAAAATAATTTTTAAATATTAGAAATTTAATTTTTATTTAAAATAATAATTTACTCAAAAAATATAGATTTTAAAATTATTTTATTTTATAACACGTTGAAAAATTAACTAAGGTCTCATAAAATTATCCAATAATCATAAGATAACAAAATATTAATTTAAAAATATATTTTATGAAAATAATTTTTCTTTTGAATTATAAAATTAATCATAATAATGTAATTAAATATTTATGACTTATAAAATACGAACACCAAATTACTAATTTTTAAAACATTTATTTACTTACACTGTGATATAATTATATCCTATTTTCATTTATAAGATAACCAAATTTTATTTATACTTTCATAGGTATGTTTACAATTCTATTAGTTGTTTTATTATTCAAAAGGGTCACATTAATATTCCAAAGTTTAATTTACAATTTCAACAATATAAGATCCTTAACTTTTATAAATACTTCTTATTTCATTCATTCTTCATTTATAAAGATTATATTGTGTTCGTTATGTAATTTAATGTGATTTTTACTATATGACATAACTATACGAAATGGATTTCCATTAATAAAATTTTGGGTTGTTGAAAAGGAGGTTTTATTGACCGAAAATATGGCTATGTGTCAATTCCGACCACAGTATCTTATGTTGATGACCCTGAGTAGGTGAATGAATATCTTCAAGATCATGATGCCTTAGTCAATTCCCTATAGAACTAACATTGGTATTCCTGAGGAGTGATCTCAATATGTAGGTATAAGGTCAATGAGGATGAAGAGGATAATAGTCACACCTTCGGGAGAGCATATGAAGTTGACCACCTTCCACAATTAGGTTGAGAAAATTCTTTATTCCCATTTTTTGTCTCATAAGTGCCCAGTCCTAGAGGGTTCCAGGGCAGCTGACGCACCGATAAATCATGTGTTGTGGCTTGAACCTAACTTTCTTCACTGGGTGGATATCTTGTCCTTATCCATTCCTATCACTACGGCCTTCCCAGAGGCTTGGAGAGTGTGGGATACACGGAGAACAAGAACATATTCCAAAGACATGTGGGAAACACTTCAGGCAGGCAACCTTGATCTTATGGGATGTGGTTTGATTACCTCTCACACATGAATCTCTTATTAATAAGATCCTTGTGAAGTGGGAATATATTTGATAGATATGGACACCTACCATCACTTATACAAGGACATAATTTATTAGTCTGACCACGTAGATGAGATAGTGATAATCCTGACGAGAAGAGATGACATCGATGAGGAGGTAATATGGTTTTTTGTACCAGATTCTCTACTTTCTATGATCATAACCATGAATCCATACTCCTAATACTTATATAATCCTAGAGAAATTCAGGATCCTATTGTTTTCCAAGAGTACATCCCAAGGGGAACCGCTACTGGGGAGAATGTCCCTTCAGATGTGGGGGTCTATGAAGAGGTATCTCCCAGGGTAATAGAGAATATGGAGTGGTTATTTTGGATCCCGTTGGAGAAATTCCACCCCCAGCCTCACCTACTATTCCTTCTAGGGGATCATCCCTATGGCGCACCACGAAGAATCAGCATGCATGATAGCTGACGATATGTCTTCATTCAGGGATACTAGGTGGCCATTGCATCTCTTTTATTTATTCATCATGTTATATCGTTTCAATTGTAAATTAATTATCTCATACATGAATTGGAGAATATCTAGTGAGTTAGCAGTCAACAACCATATAGGGGCATGTATCCCCTTCTTCCTAAAAGATGAACATGTTACTACCGATGGGTTTTCCTGATCTATATGGGGAACCCATGATATCTAAGTCTATTAAGTGGATCCTAAGTCTAATGGGGAATCTATTCATGATCAAATGAAATATTTCCACATAGTAGTAGAGCCTTCATAGGTTGATTCTTTGGATAAGTGTATTGAACATGTTCTTATAGTGATAACCTTTACAGAAGAGGCGGTGACTAGGATTCAAGGAAAGTCAGAATCGGATTTTTCTCCTCATTCCATGATTATTATCCCTACAAGATCACTATCAGTGAGTGATATTCTGGAGATTAGTGACCTGGACAAGCATGATTCTTCACCATAGGTGTCTATAGAATAACATAAAGTCAACATATAGGTGGAGGATACGACATCTATTTTGTCAGGTGATAAAACAATAGTGGTCAGGAATGTCAATGTTTCGACATGTTAAGGCGATTTCTTCCACTTTCATCCATTTATTTTTATTTCAAAACATAGGAATTGAGTGCTTTAGAATTCCAATTCTAAAATTATGACCACATGTTTCTGTAATTTCAGCTTATGCTTTAACCTTCCCTCATACATAGCTTTCAATAGAGAAAATTTCTACAAAATCTAGTCATGTTGAAGGCACTGAATTAAGTTCCTCTATGGTGAAAATAATTCTTAAATATATTCCATCATATGAGATTGATTCCAAGGTGGACCAGGAGGCCCTGGAGGAAATTTTCCTTGCCTATTAAAAAATATGGAGTGATATCTAAAAGATTATTTCTCATACCCCCTAACAAAATTGACGATGAAATTTACCAAATTAAATCACCTATGGTAATGTCTTGTGTATGGGGGTTTTATTATCACGCTATAAAAGATATAGTAAAGAAATTGATTTATTCTCAGGAGAAAGATTGCATAGTCTATTCTCTCCTTTCAACTACAAATATTGTGTCCCACCTTGCTACATCCCATAATGATCGTTTTAATGAAATTATTAAGTATGTGGGGCTCGATGCAAGATGATTGGGTGAATTTTTAGAGCAAAGAGCCTCAGTGGAGTGACTCTATCAAGAGGTGGTGTGTGTTAGTCTAGATATATACCATCTTAATAAATAATTGTATTATAATGAGGTATTTGTTGTTGAATGGAAATAGATTATGGAGGGGGATTAGAAGGCAGGGTTGGATGCTACTGAGAAGGTAGAGGCACTGTGGTCTAGTGCTGATGTTGAGTTTAGAAACTTTTCTATGCTTTATTGAGTGATAGAGGATTTATATTAGGCATTTATTCAACTTTCTAAATTCACTAAGTGGGCTCTATAATCATATTTACTTACTTATATGGAGATAATTCATGATTTTTACACTTCTCTATTCTCATTCAATAAATAAATGAAAAAACAATTACCTCCAATTCTTATCCCATATTTTTTATTGCAATTATAATTTTTACTATTTTGAAATATAACCTATCAAATTAAATTAATGGTTTTATCATTGGATAACCATCTTAATCATAACTAGGATACCATAGTAATCCCACTTAGTCAAGAGATCATGAAATTATTTTATTTTTTCTTGAGTCGAGGGACTTAGTGAGCATAGTTTTTACTATTTCTTGAGTACCATGGAAAACCCTACAAACATTGTGTATTTTTTTATCACCCTAATTTTTGTATAAGTCTAATATATTTTGGGCTTATCATGAATAATTTGAATTTTTCTCAGTCCTCCCTTTGCATGTTTTCAACCTAACAAGTTTTCTGTATTTTTATTTTCTTTTGATTGCTCAATTTTTTCATAAACTGTGGAAATTTTAAGTTCAACAAGACTGGAATCATCTTTTCTCTAGGGTTCCCTTTCTATGTTTTCAACCTAGAGAGTAATGTGTCTCTTTTTGTGGGAAATTTAAATTCGTTCTATTTGAATTAATGTTACTAGTATTTTAGGTCGACCATCGTTAACAGTGAATAATGGGGTGATGAACCCAACAGATCTTACAAGCTGATAATGTCCTAATGTTTTTCAGACATGAATAGGGAATTTTATACCCTAATTTTCTGATTTCTGAATCTAAGACATGATATGGGGAAAGTAACAATAAGAATATTTTCTATAATGATGTTTTTGGTGAATATTGAGATAGGAAAAGCATCTCTTGGGGATGAAATTTTATTTAGTTAATATTCCTTTTGTGTGGGAAACTTATTCAAGGCCAATTGTGCTATATTATGAATAGTCAAACAAAGGATTCCTTAGGAAACTGGCCCTTCATTTATAATTGATAGGTAATCTATGAAAATTCATATTTATCAAGATAATTAAGGGTGGATTGTCAAGGGAATGATGTCTCGAAATGACAAGGGAATCTGTATCAGCAATGGACATAAATGAGAAACCATTCCTATATGAATTTTTCTTGTGTAAAAGAGGGTTAGAGAATGGTGAAATTTAATTTCATGTGACTAGGATATAGACTATGATGTTTGATGTCTTATGGAAATGATGTTTGAGGGATATGTTTTAAGTTCACTTAGCTTTGACTGAGGGATGAACAATTTTCCCTTTTCGAGATAATATTTCCAAGAATATTTCATCATATTCAGGCATGATGGGGGAAGTGTTGTAATATATAATCTGGTTTTTTTTGAATCTATGGAGTATTATGGCACAAAAAATGGGGAATATGTATATTTAAATGGCCTCTATTGGGGAAAAAGTTTCCTTTTTTTCACAGACCATTTTTATTGGCGGATTATGTAGAGACAACTGAAGCATAATCTTCATAGTAAAACAAAGGTTTCATTAGGACACTAACCTTCCATTTCTGATGGCCATATAGGTTTATGGATATTTTAACTTCCTTGGACATTGAGTTTTTCTTTTTAAAGGAATGTTCCTGAACATGAAAGGATAATTTCATGTCGAAATTTCATGGGAATGGGTAGAAATGTTTCCCTTACACAGTTATGACCCATACATAGGAAATATTTTTTTGTTGCATTTGAGATCAATATATAAGGTCTGGGATTCACTACGTATCTCACCAAAATAATAATCAAGCCATTTGTGTTTCTAAACAGATTCCACATGAAGATATGTCCCATAAAAAAGGCTTTATTTTTGAATTTTTCTATGGTTGAACCTAGGATTGGGTATTCGGTTGTCTCTACGTATCGTGTGATGATAGGAATCAAGCCACACATAGTTCTAAAAATCACACAGTTTAGTGTCATGTGACTAGGACACCGGCCCTATGGTTTAATTTTATGTGGTGAGGATGATACGGGGTCTTTCAGTTTTAGGTAATATGGCTAGGACCACGCATCATGAAACGATGAGTAATAGAAGGCTTACTGGGATGGGATGTTCTAACATACCTTGCATGTGAGGGAAAAGAAAGTGTAAACCATGATTCATAGGGTTATTATATCAGGATAAATAATTTGGTGTATAAATTTTATTTGGTATTATGGGTATAGAAGAGGTCTCTTCTAGGGAAAAATTATACCTTTTTATTGGCCTTTTATATGCAAAACTTATGCAGATCTAACTGGGGAATATTGTGTATCGTCAAACAGATGCGTCCTTAAGACACTAACACCCACTATCTCCTATAGTTATAGAAATATTTTAGAGATCTAAAATTACATGGGACACATAGTATGACAAATGTAAGGAATTTTATCATGTATGTAAGAACATCCAGATCGTGATTGGACTTGGAGTGTGAAATTTCCTACATAGATCTAGATCTTATATAGGAGGAGAAATTTCTTTTTCTTTGAGGAAACCCTAAATGAGAAACCCTAATTATGATTTTTTTACAGATCTTTAGTTTCATGCAGTAGATAGGGACACATTTTTCTACCCCCAGGAATCACTACATATCTCATTAAAATGAGAATCAATCCAAACATAATTCTCAAGCATGTCATGGTAGGAGACCAATGTTGGAGGTGTTGTCCTTCCAGTTGAGGTCATGAAGGCCTCATTTTTGTGATGTGATGCATCTCAAGGTTTCCATGAGGAATCCCATTTTTCAGGAATGGGGTAGTTCTATAGTTTATTTTCATGTTATGAGTATGTTTATCATTGGTTTCTATCACACCTGGTTTCATGAGGCATAATAGGTTTTCTCCAAGGTAATGCTGCAATTTATCATTTCACACATTTGATTGAGATGGGGTGAAAATGTATTGAAGGGTATTATGTTTCTAATAAGAGAAGGACTGACATGAAATAAGTTCATGATGGACTCTTTTCTTCATGAACACTCAATACATACTTCCAAGAGGCCATAGTCATGATGTTGTAGGGAAAAAACTTCCTGAAAAGTTGATGATGGGGTCAGACCCAGGATAAAGAAACCAAACATCACTATGTATCCTATGTAGAAAGAAATCAAGCCATACATATTTCTTGGAATGGTTCCCTTTGTAGGTCTAACTCGTACATAGGTAGGTCATTTCAACTTTATTCCAAACATATCTATCTTGTATGTGGTGAATCGTCAATGAGGTGATGATTCCCATGCAGTTTAATGTAATGCGGTAAAGAAATTTGTTTCAAATAGTTTTTCATCTTGTGATGTGGTTGTTTTACCATGTAGTTTAAAATCATGCAATTCAGAGAATTTTTTCTTTTATTTATGAGTAAAATGATTTTGTGGGCTATCAAGGAATAACATCCCATCATAAAAAGGGGACTTAAAGCGAAAGATTGGTTAAAATCATCTTATGAATGGGGGGAAATTTGTAGTTGGGCCTAACACGAGGTGTCTAGGAATCACTATATATCCTATAATGATAGTAATAACGACACATGATGTTATTGAATATGGAATGGTAGATGACCGATGTCAGGGGTGATGTCTTCTCTAATGAGAAAATTATGGTGATGTGCAGTTTAACATCATACAGTGAGGACACTGGTGTCCGACTGTTTATTGTCTTGTGACATTGATAATGTGTCACTCTTTGTAAGGTCTTGTGAAAAATACTATCCACATAGTTAATTTCCATGTAGTGGAGACAATTTACCATGTAGTTTAACATCATGTGACTAGGATGATTTATCATGTCATTTAATGTCATGCGATCAGGAAGATTTATCATGCGATTTAACATCATGTGATCATGACCATTTTCCTTCGTATTTACATCATGTGATCAAAATGATTTATCTTGCATTTTAACATCATACGATCATGATGATTTACCATTTATTTTAGTTTAATACAATTCAGATGATTTAACATGTAGTTTAATGTCATGTGATCAAAACGATTTCTTTATGATTACATGAAATACTTTTCTAGGAACCTTGCATTAGTGGGGACCATGGTAAGATCCTCATCCAACAAGGTCACGTAATAGGATCCATTGGAGTATACTTGGTGTATGCCATAATTTTCCTCCCACATTTGATCTATCTTTGGAGGTTTCTTTCCAAGTATCATTAAAGTCTTGAGCACTATCACCAGTCATGTATGAGATTTTCTAGCCAAATTTTTTTTCTATATTAACCATATTATGTAGTATATTAGATAGAGTCTTGTTAAAGGCCTTTATCTATCTGTTATCCACTTCATGGTAGTGGGATGAATGGTTGGATTTGATTTCAAACTCCTCGTACAGATTCTACAATTCATAATAATAGAAATTAGTGTTGTTTTCCATAAATATTGTATAAGGGACACCAAATATGGGGATGATGTTGGGTTTCATGAATCTGAAAACATTATTTTCCCCTAACTCTTTCAGGGGTATGGCCCGGAGGCACTTGGAGGAGAAGTCGATTGTGGTGAGAATGTATTTGAACTGATTAGTTATAGTGGGTGGATGTGATACCATGATACCCATTCCCCATATAGAAAATGGCTAAAAGTATTTGGCCATGTGTAGTAAATATAGAGGTTACTGAATGAAGTTGGTGTGAACCTAGTAGGAATGTAACTTTTTAGTGAATTTAGTGTAGTCCTATGTTACAGTGGACCATTAGTACCTAAGCCTTTAGATTTGGATAGAGAGCATGAGTCCCAACTGGTGGGTCCCACATGCTCTATTTTGAACTTCCTTCATGAAAATAGAGGCCTCCTCTCCATCAATTCTCATACTAAGTACCCCATCAAGGATCTTCTTATAGAGTACCTATTGATGATTCATGTCATCATATATAATAAAGTTAATTTCTTGACTTTGGATTTTCTCTTTCCCATCTCTATCTAGTGGGATTTATCCATTTTGAAGGTAGTCCACAATGGGTTTCATCTAGCTGGTGGTAGGATCATATGGTTTATGGATAGGGATAATCTCATTAATCTCTTCTATGTTGTCTCGAATGAACACTGAGACCATTTGACAGTGCACATTGCTGATGTTTATTTAATCACATTTTGGATCAACTAGATCTATGGTTTCTTTTTCCAGTGCATCGGCTTGGGAATTATATGATTTTGGGAAATGGGTAAATATCGGTTCAAAAGGGAGTTCTACTATTTTTCCCTAGACATGGTTTAGTAGGGGGGTTAGATCTTTATTTTTTATAGCATAATAATCATTTAAATAATTGATGACTAGTTCAAAATCACCCTTTATCTTTAATTGATGTACATTTACCAGAAACTCTATCTCTATCCCTACAATTTTAAACTAATATTGTACTTTATTATTCAAGAATCCTTCCAAAAGTAGAAAGAAGTTAGGTAGGACTGCCTTTACTTGAGATATGAGCACGACTCCCAACCCCACTTTGTTGAGCTTGGGGTTTTCCATCCTCTTCCATATTGATCTTCTAGATGCACCTTCAGAATACATTTCCCCGGGGGCCCTCGTGAATAAGGAATACATATTTATTGGTTAGTTTAGTATCCAATGAATTCATTTCTATTGAGGTGTGCTCTGCTAAAAAATATGCTAATGTTTGTCCCTTCATTGCTTTCTAATGCATGAACCGAATGTCAAATTGTTATAGGTTGATCGCCCACCGTGACAGACACCAGGTCCACATTGGATGGAGGATAATATATTTTATCAGTTTTCTATGAGATACCAGATGGACCTCGTGATGTTTTAGGTAGTGCCTTAGTTTCTTGATTGTAAATATTAGTACTAGATAGCTCTTCTCAATATCTGAATAATGAGTATTCATCGATCATGGTTTTGATGAGATAATAACGTTTTTTTCAATACCGATATTATTCTTTTGTGTGAGAAAGAATCCTAGTGATCACTCTAAGGTTGTAACATAAAAAATAAATGTATTTACTTCAACAGTCATCATCAACATTAGTAGAATCAAGAGATATTACTTGAGGCTGTCGAAGACTTTTAGAAAGTCATTAGTCCCTTGATATGTGACCCCCTTTTTCATCAACTTGGTGAAGGGTATGAATTTTCCTACCAAGTTGGCTATAAAGCACAAACTTTAATCCAAGTGTCCTTTAAGTCCTCTAAACTCTCTAAGGCTTTTAGAAGGTGACATTCTATGGATTTCCTCTATCTTCTCAGGGTTGAATTTGATTCCATGATTGAATATGATAAATTCAAGGAAATTTCCTAAGGTAATGTCAAACGACATTTGAGGGGGGGGGGCATCTTCATGTTGCGATGAATAAATTTGTTGAAGATGGTTTCAATATCCACCGGGTGTTCTGAACATTATCGAGATTTAACAATTATGTCATCAATATAGCATTCAATGAACTTTCCCAGGAATGGTTGAAGATGAAATGCCTGGAACATTGGTACATGGCATCATAATTCAGCAAGAAAAAGGGCATTACCCAATATCAAAATACTCCATTGGGGACCTGTAAGAGCTTTCTTATTCATATTCTAGGTTTATCAAATTTTATTGTATCCCTAATAGCCATCCATGAAGGTGACGTCCTGGTATCTAGCTGTCGCATCCATTAGTAGTTATGTGATTGGGACATGGAAATCGTTCTTTGGGTAGTGCCTGTTGAGATATTTGGAATCGATGCAAGATCTGATTTGGTTGTTCTTCTTCTTGATGGGAAATATTTTGGCCATCCATTTGGGATATTGGACCTCCTAACTAAATTTGGCTCTGATGAGATTGTCAACTTCATCCTTTATTTTGGAGGTATGTTACAGGTGCATCCTTTTGGATACCTATTTATATCACTGGTGGTCCTCTGGTAAGCTCAGGTGGTGAGTGGCCACCTCAGGTTTAATGACCATCATTTATGTGTAGTTCTAAGAAAACATATCTCGATGCTACTTTAGGAAGGAATTATGTACCTCTTGTACTTCAGAAGACATGACCATAATGAACAATGTGGTTCATGGGTCATATTCTATACCCATATATATTTCTCTAAGTTCTTTAATGGTGGTAGATACGCCTTCTTAAAATTCTAGAATGTCATCCATGGGGTCCTCCTCTTCTTTGTCATCCTCGTCATCTTGTTTATCTTATTCCAAAAGAGGAGAAAGTAGTGGGGGAAGATCTCTATATTTTTGAGAGGATATGATATCTTGGAATTTTTAAGATGAAGCAACTTCCTCTAAAATGGATTATAATATAGGATTTCTATGAAAATATGAAAGGGGTGGACTGAGGGATGGATAAGGAGAATCTTCATTCTCTCGAGGTGATGAGACTACCTCTTATGACTCAATTGATGAGGAAGGGATTTCGTAGAGCTCTGGGGATGGATTGAAGGAATTTTCATTGGATATTTTTCCATTTTCTAGGGATTCAATAAACATTTCAACACTTCTAGACTCAATAGTCATGACTAAAGTCATGAAGATCGCTGAATATGTGTATGATTTTGGACTCATACACAAGACCTAATTGATGGTAAATACATAATACTTATGAACCATTTTAAGGGGTTATCCAGGATCACTTCTAGAACATTCATGGTGGTGATCCAAGCAACACCATCAACCAGGTGTAGTTTCCCTTCCCTCTAATAGAATCCTTCATCAATATAATGTGACTCATGGGATTCGAACGGGGATTTATCGGCATGTAATGTCTCTATTTATCTATTATTTAATTATTTAATAAATTTATGGATATAAAAGGGAAATTTTTTGGGTTGATGAAACTAGGGCCTTCCTAGAAAGACGTTGAAGACTTTATTTTACCAAATAACTATAAATTCGGATTTGGGTATAAGATCTCCAAACTGAGCCATGATATTGATTTGACCTGGTAGATATTGATTGGTTTTTCATATCCTGATATTGTTATAGTGGAAGGATCTAGGTTTTCATTGTTTTAACCCATCTAGTGAAGCGTCCACACTAGAATGATATTCACTACATAGCCATTTTCAATGAAATCCTTGTAGACATCGACACCATTTGTACTACAGGATACGTACATGGGTTTGTTGTATCCATGTATAATGGTGTCTTCATCTTTATATGTGAATGATATAATCACATGATATTATATAGGATCATTTTATATTTGATATGCCTCAGTAGAAAAAAGATCGGCTTCAAACCACTGAGGGCTCAACAAAGCCTCTGTGAGTTCTTCCCTAAGGTATTTTGACAGGCTCATGGCATCCAGGATTAATAGATTTGATAGTACTAAGACTAAATACTTCAAGATATCATACTTATAGTATAAATTTATGCACATATTATCATGGTTATTCACTTTAAATGATACTATAGGATCTATAGTACTTTAATTTGATAGATAATACCTCAAGACACGAGTTAGAGGTGCTCCTTTCCTTGGTGGGTTGGGTTGGGCATGTCTTCATTCCCATTGATAGTGATCTGACACATGTACCCTATTTGATTGATATTGTAAATTGATAGGGATATGGTAGATTTTGAAAAAACTGGGTAGATTTTCCTTCTCCTATCGAACTCACTAAAGGGATCTTCCATGAGTATATGTAACATTGACAATCCGGGTTGGGATGTGGTTAGAATTTTAATTCCTTCCACAAATATGCCTTCCACGGTATCCTCAGCTTCTACAGCCTATTACTTCAGTCACCCAATTGGGTATGGTGAACTGTGGTTCATAACTATATTCATAATCAAATAATGGATCCATTTAGTTAATTAAATTAATGGAACCAAATATTAACTCCTCGTCGGTATAGAATTTGTCGGGATGACCATTTTTAGTGGTACCATTTGGCAGGGCAGTGCTTGTTGTTTCAAACTCTAATTCATAAACTCTAATAGAGTCAAAGAAAACTTTTTTACTTGATATAGGTTCATCCCCCTATACTTACTCTATAGCTTTTTTGTCAGGACACTTTTTGAAAGGCAAGATTTTGGAGGTTTGTGAGTCTGATGACATCATCTATACTGTAGTGGAAGTGGTTGGGGAATAGTTGGTTATCTCAACTATGCTTATAGAATTCCATGAGTCTAGTTTAGATTTTTTGATTCATCCAAACATAACAATTTTTTTAACTTCTATTAAAAACATTTTTCTACTCATCTCCTTCCTTAGTGGTAGTGAAAAAAACTTATGCCACTTGTGTCGATTGATTTCCCAAATTTACTTGACCAGAATACACTATTTTTACATGATGTATCTGAAGATGAATCATTAATGAATGGTGTGCCCCAATATGCTATGTAAAGGTCAACAACATAAATAGTCATAGATATCTACCTGGTCGGGCTTTTTGGGCTTTGGCTAACATAGTAAATCATTGTCCCTAGAGGCTATAAAATAACTAAAGACTTGTTCATCTCAGAATGAGTAAAAAAATAATTATCTCCTTGAATTTATTCCTCCTAGGTCCCCTCTACTCGTCCTAGAGAGTTGGGGTTATTGTTGGAACCTAAGTAGTCTTATAAGATATGGAATAGGTTTTAGAACTAGTACCGGTATGAAGGATGGCTTATGTGTGACGGATAATGCCTCTGCCTTTCCTGATTTTTTCTAAGCACTAGTGGAGTTATCTAGGACTTAATCATGGTCCAATATAAGTAATATTCCATTATTTAGTTAATGGTGATGAAATTCCTAAACCCACCTATATACTCCAATAGGATTATTGGCATTCGCATCTAACAATAAATATTCTCTATGAAAAGAGAGAGTAGGTATTCTTGGGTAGTGGTAGGTTCAGGGAGTAGGTCATCGCTTTCCATGTAGAAATGAAATATGAGACTATTTTTTTCTCACTATTTTAAATTTTATAGGTTAATGAATATAATATTTTATATCACTGATCTGAACAAAAAGAGGAACTGTCAATGGAGGTCTCTCTATCTTGAGATTGATTGATCTGAAAAACTAGTGTACAATACAATGGTCAACCCTTATAAGGTTTACATAAAGAATATGAGTTGCACTTCTTCTTTATTTCTTGGGTGTTATCATCAAGGGATCACAATGGGACATAAATTATGTCAGATGTTGTTTTGGGTCTCCTAATTCATTTAATATTGGGAAGGCAGGACTCCCGAAATATGGTAGTGGTTGGGTTTTACCCACCCATTTGGGGTAAGTTTTTTATTTGGATTGCACTAGTGTATTCCACTCCACCATGACTTACAATAAATCTTTCAATGAATCTATGGTGTCGTTGATCCCTTGATGAATGCTTAGTTGAGAAATAGCTTGGAATGGTGTAGCAATAGGAAAGATCTAACATGCCAGTTTTTCCATTATTTTTGGCTGATATCCAGCCAGGTAAATCTTTTAAGGGTTCTCCGAAGCTCATTCTAGTTGTATTTTTACTGTATGGAAATATTGATATCCATACAAAATTATTTCTAGGTAAACCAATGGTCCAGGAACCAAGTTTGGTCGATGTCTTGGCCTTGCTTCAGTTGTTGAGGGGAACCCTTATTGTTGAGGTACACCTATTGGAATTGTACATTGAGGCTCTTCCCATAGAGTATATTCAGTATGAATTATACCTCGAAGAAACTCATTTTTGAGTCACCTCAAATACATCATTTCTTCATCCTACTGAGTGAATATTTCTTCAAATGTGGGGAGCTCACCTTTCTTGAGAGTAGGAGGTGTAATATCCTTTATTCTTGATAAAGATTAGGAGAGGAGGTAGTAAGGGATTGTTCAAGGGAGAACCCAAATTTAGGGTAATTTTCTGGTTCCAGTTACACGCACTCCCTCCATTCATCTCAATATAGACTGTGTTCCGGATGTTACCATCTTCACCCTACTTTGATGTGTCAACATCATTTTCAGTTTCATTTGCAGGATTGATGTCCATGTAGTTTACAAATGCATAATGCATCATGGGCCTCATACTGGGTATTTAATAAGAAGATGGATGTTTGTGTCATTTTTTGGATCTATCCCTTCCTTTGTGGGGTCTTCTTTATGTATCATGATGAATAATCACTCGGAGGTAACCATCATATAGCTTGGTCATATGCCTCCCTTCTGAAGAAAATGGATCCTAAGATGGGACGAACAGGGAGACCATACCTCATGTTTTCCTTCAAAAATTGGAAAATATTGATTTTGATTGGTGGGGTTGTTGAGGTAAAAATTACCCCATCCATGCGGAGATGGGTTACACTCATTCTCTTATTGTTGTGCCTTGAGCTGAGTTTTTTTACCTTGGGGTATTTTTGTTAAAAATTCCCCAACCCTACAGGCTGGGGATGATTCTATAATGTGGTGGTTGCTGCTATTATAGCTTCTCTCTTTATCTAATGTATCCTTGTTTGAGCATTAGTCAGGTAAAATACCAAATCTACATGTGAATTGTTCATTTATGAGGATATTAATTGTGCCTAATGATTGATTTCCCTTAGGTAGGAAGTCTTCTTAATTTTCTTGGTTGTCTAGTTTTTGAGTTTGTTGATGACTTTCTCTAGTTAGTCATGATACTTTTGAGACTTATTCAATGTCAATTCTTATTGATTGTGTCATATTATATGAGTAGGGGTATTGATTTATAGCTGCCATAGAGTAATGATATTATAGGATGTCATTTTTAGTGCGTTTTTCTGAATGGGGTGTGAGGTGAAATGAAATGATCCTTGTTCCCCCCATCCATGGAAATGAACACCAAGTGGGGCATCGATAATTAGATGATTTAACTCATGAAACTCATTGAGGCATATCAACTGAAGATCCTTCTACAGCTTATTTGAGCATGTACATGGTATAGATGGAAGGTATCCCAAGTCAAGGACATAAGCAGTGCCTAATGATTGATATCTATTAGGTGAAAAGTCTACATAATGTTCTAAGTTTCTTTGTTCAGGTGTTATTCAATGGATTACTCTTGTCAGTTCCGATTCTTTTAATATTAATTCAAGGTTGATTCTTATTTAGTGTGACAACTTACCTGAGTAGGGGTACTTCTTGATAGCCACCATAGAGTAATGACATTATAGAATTTAATTTTTTGGGTTTTTCTAAATAGGGTGTGAGGTGAGATGAAAAGATCCATGTTCCTCCATCCACAAATATAAACACTAGGTGGGGTGTTGATAATTCAATAATGAAACTCATGAAATGAATTGAGGCATTCTAGTTAAAGATATTTCTACCACTTCTCTAGTCATGGTTTCTATCACTACTGGAAATTTCACATATCCCAATGGTTTCAAACTGTTGGGAAAGGTCCTGAAACCACAATGATAGTCTACACCAACAGTTTCTTGAACCATTGGTCTGTTAGTCATTCCAGTAGCGCTCTGCCAATGGTTTATTAGAAACTGTTGGTATAGGATGTCTGAATGTAATCTATGCCAACGGTTTAAGTAAAACTGTTGGTATATATGTGTACCAATGGTTCTTAAACCATTGGTACAAATGGTGTCCATCATCTAACCTATTCCAATGGTTCAATAAAACTGTTGGAATATATGTATACCAACGATTTTTGAACTATTGGTATATATAAAGTATATGTTTTTTCCCAACGGTTTCATAACCCGTTTGGATATATTTTGTTCGCTAAAATTTTTACCAATGGTTATTGGAAATCATTGGTATATAGTTGGTGCCACTCAAAGCTCCCAGCAGCCGGCAACCCTCCCAATAGCCTACATCTTCCTGCATCCCTCCCAGCAGCCTTCATCCCTCCCAATATCCTGCCTGCATCCCTCCCAGCAGCCTTCCTGCATCCCTCCCAATAGCCTTCTTGCATCCTTCCCAATAGTTTGCTTGCAACCCTCTCCAATTACTACCAATACACCACAGCAGCCTGCATCCATCTGCAATTACCACTGTAAATACACCCCGGATTTCAAAATACAACCAATATATACCCCACTGATATATGTCTCTATATGTATCCCTCTAGACTTAATTTTAACTGCTATAGCAGTTCAGATATATTTATCTACTTATGAATTCATAATGCAAAATTACCACATAAAAAATAATAGAGAGAGAATACATATATAGTTTTTTTACATGGTTTGATCCCAATGTGGGTATTTAATCCTTGGTGTGTTTGGGTAATGTCTGAGAATCATATATCCACTATATCACATAGGTGAATACTAGTGGGATATCTCCCAAAAATAATTTAATATCTCTCGATAGTTTTACATTATCCTGATTAATTTACAGTCTCTCAATTGCGCTCTTTATAATGGATATAGCCATATTATAATGGATCCTATAAATTCTAGAACACTATTTTCATACACAACATAATATGTGCATAATATACAACAGGTAACACAATACACCATTAACAAGTATACCTGTATAATACATATAGAATTTTGTATGAATTCATAGAGAACTGGGGGTTGTTCAGGGGTTTTGGGAGGCTGTCCATGGGGGTGGGGGTGTTTTGGGGGATGGGGGTGTCCGGGGGGCTGTACATGGGGGTGGGGTGGGGACCAGGGGGTTAGGGGAGATTTTTATGGGGGTGGGGGGTTTCCAGGGGTGGGTTGGTGTCCAGGGGGTGGGGGCTATCCAAGGGGGGTGGGCTGGGGACCACGGGGGTGGGGGCTGTCCAAGGGGTGGGGTGGTGTCTACCGGGGTGGGGGCTGTCTAGGGGGTGGGGGATTTTCAGGCGGTGGGGGCGTTCCACGGGGGTGGAGGGGCTATCCAGGGGGTAGGGGTGTCCAGGGGGTGGGTGGGGCGGTCCACGGGGGTGGGGGGCTGTCCAGGGGGTAGGGGTGTCCACAGGGGTGGGAGGGTCTATTCAGGGGTGTATGGGGTGTCCAGGGGGTGGGAGAGTTGTCCATGTGGGTAGGGGTGTCCAGGGGGTTGGGCTGTCCACAGGGGTGGGGGGCTGTCCACGAGGGGAGGGGCTATCCAGGGGTGGGTGGGGCTGTCCAAGGGGGGTGGGCGGGGCTGTCTGGGTGGTATGGGGTGTCTCGGGGGGGGGGGGGGGGCTGTCTAGGGGGTACGGGGTGCCCAAGTGGTGGGAGGGGTCGTCCAGGGGGTATGGGGTGTCCAGGGGGTGGGGGCTGTCCACAGGGGGAGGGGCTATTCAGGGGGTGGGCGGGCTGTCCACGAGGGTGGCGGGGCTTTTCAGGGGGGATGTGGGGGGGGGGGGTGTTGTCCATGTCGGTGGGGTGGGGGGGAGGGGCTGTCCATGGGGGTTTCAAGGGATCGGGGCTGTCCATGGGGGTTTCTAGGGGGTGGGGTGGTGTCCGGGTGGTGGGGGTGGGGGGCTGTCCATGGGGGTGTCCAGGGGGGTGGGGTGGGAAAGATTTCCACAGGGTTGGCAGGGCTATCCAGGGGGGTAGGCGGTGTCCATGGGGGTGGGCGGACTGTCCATGGGGGAGGCAGCTGTCTTGGGGGTTGGGGGTGTCCATGGGGTGGGAAGGTTATCCTCGGGGGTCAAAAGGCTTTCCAGGGGGTGGGCAGGCAGTCCACGAGGGTGGCGGGGCTATGCGGGCAAGAAGGCATGCGACAGAGGGATGGAAGGGGGTTGGTGTGGGATAGAATAAGAAGAAGGGGGATGTTTCTTGCTGGATTCCAAGTGTCTGGGGTTGTTGGGCATGTGGCAGGGGCTGGTGCAGGCTGGGATGTAGAAGGTCGGGGGATGGTGAAGGCTGGAACTGGTGGTTGGGGTTGTTTTGCAGGTGGAAGAGGAATAACATGAGTGTTTTACAGGAGGCTAGGTGTGGGGGCTGGATTGCAGGTGGTTGGGGGCTGGTGCGGGCTTGAGTGCAGGTGTAAGGGGGCTCGAATGCTGGTGGAAGGGGGCTTGTTGCAGGTGGTGGGGGATAGTGCGGGATGATTCGAAGGTGGCATGGGGGGGCTTTTATGGGCTAGAATTCTAGTAGCAGCAGGTTGAAATGAAGGTGGAAGGGGGTTAGTGTGGGCTGGATGTGGCTGGTGCAGGCTGGATTGTGGTGGTTGTGGTGGCTGATTGTTCGTAGGTGGACTTTGGCGGCCTCCTTATGTTGGTGGTTGGGAGCATGCGTTCGTGTGGTTGGGTGCATGTGTGTGTTTTCGAGTGTATTTGGGTCCTTGTATAATACAAGTATCAAGAATCACCCTCATCTCCAATGTTGTCTACAAGTGACTAACTATTTTCATGGGGTTTCCAGGGATGGGTTGGTGTCCAGGGGGGTGGGAGCTATCCAAGGGGGGTGGGGTGGGGTCCACGGGGGTGGGGGCTATCCAAGGGGTGGGGTGGTGTCTACCGGGGTGGGGGCTGTCCAGGGGGTGGGGGCTGTTCAGGCGGTGGGGGCGTTCCACGGGGGTGGAGGGGCTATCCAGGGGGTAGGGGTGTCCAGGGGGTGGGTGGGGCGGTCCACGGGGGTGGGGGGCTGTCCAGGGGGTAGGGGTGTCCACAGGGCGGGGATGGGCTATTCAGGGGTGTATGGGGTGTCCAGGGTGTGGGCGAGTTGTCCATGTGGGTAGGGGTGTCCAGTGGGTTGGGCTGTCCACAGGGGTGGGGGGCTGTCCACGATGGGAGGGACTATCCAGGGGGTGGGTGGGGCTGTCCAAGGGGGGTGGGCGGGGCTGTCTGGGTGGTATGGGGTGTCTAGGGGGGGATTTCTAGGGGGTACGGGGTTCCCAAGTGGTGGGAGGGGTTGTCTAGGGGGTATGGGGTGTCCAGGGGGTGGGGGCTGTCCACAGGGGGAGGGGCTATCCAGGGGGTGGGCGGGCTGTCCACGAGGGTGGCGGGGCATTTCAGGGGGGATGCGGGGGGGGGGGGTGTTGTCCATGTCGGTGGGGTGGGGGGGAGGGGCTATCCATGGGGGTTTCTAGGGGGTGGGGTGGTGTCCGGGGGGTGGGGGTGGGGGGCTATCCATGGGGGTGTCCAGGGGGGTGGGGTGGGAAAGATTTCCATAGGGTTGGCAGGGCTATCCAGGGGGGTAGGGGGTGTCCATGGGGGTGGGCGGACTGTCCATGGTGGAGGATGCTGTCTTGGGGGTAGGGGGTGTCCAGGGGGTGGGAAGGTTATCCTCGCGGGTCAAAAGGCTGTCCAGGGGGTGGGCAGGCAGTCCACGAGGGTGGCGGGGCTATGCGGGCAGGAAGGAAGGATGCAGAGGGATAGCAGGGGGTTGGTGTGGGATAGAATAAGAAGAAGGGGGATGTTTTGTGCTGGATTCCAAGTGGCTGGGGTTGTTGGGCATGTGGCAGGGGCTGGTACAGGCTGGGATGTAGAAGTTCTGGGGATGGTGAAGGCTAGAACTGGTGGTTGGGGTTGTTTTGCAGGTAGAAGAGGGATAACATGAGTGTTTTGCAGGAGGCTAGGTGTGGGGGCTGGATTGCAGGTGGTTGGGGGCTGGTGCGGGCTTGAATGCAGGTATAAGGGGTCTGGAATGCTGGTGGAAGGGGGCTTGTTGCAGGTGGTGGGGGATAGTGCGGGATGATTCGAAGGTGGAATGGGGGGGCTTTTATGGGCTAGAATTCTAGAAGCAGTATGTTGAAATGAAGGTGGAAGGGGGTTAGTGTGGGCTGGATGTGGCTGGTGCAGGCTGGATTGTGGTGGTTGTGGTGGCTGATAGTTCGTAGGTGGACTTTGGCGGCCTCCTTATGTTGGTGTTTGGGAGCATGCGTTCGTGTGGTTGGGTGCGTGTGTGTGTTTTCGAGTGTAGTTGGGTCCTTGTATAATACAAGTATCAAGAATCACCCTCATCTCCAATGTTGTCTACAAGTGACTAAATATTTTCATGAGAGACAAAATCCAAGGATTTGCTACCTGAGGGCCTCCCTCCCCATTAAATATAGGTAGGTAATGTATCTAAAACTCTATCTAGGTAACATACATTGAATTCTAATAGGACTGCAAACCGTTGCATGGTGTCATCCTGAATCATGTCCAAATCACGGCGTGA
The DNA here is from genome assembly GCA_963277665.1 of Viscum album. Taxonomy (NCBI): domain Eukaryota; kingdom Viridiplantae; phylum Streptophyta; class Magnoliopsida; order Santalales; family Viscaceae; genus Viscum; species Viscum album. The sequence continues at coordinate 943,131,105 of OY728138.1, forward strand.
CAACGGCGTGAACGTGGCGTGACCACGGCGTGACTGCAGCGTGACCGCGACATGACCTCAGTGTGACCGCGGTGTGACCACGGCGTGACCGCGGCATTATTGCGGTGTGAACGCAGCGTGACCGCGGCATGACTGCGACATGTTGGCCCGGTCCAGCAACATCCACAGGCCAGCGTCTTCCCTCCAGGAGTGAAGGGAGCGGGAGGAGGCGGGGTATCATTCTGGTCATTGTCCCACCGGTAGAAATTGTCATTAGTTAGTCTCAACATTGATCACAAGACTCATGGAATACTATCACAAAGCTGATCAAAATCATCTATTTTAAAAGTACATTCAGATCCAATCCTTTAAAATATTCTCATTATGATTTATTAATATCACTTTAAAACCTTGAAAATAATTAACATTATCCCTTTTCGAATGGAATTGAAAAAATTTCTAAAAATAGGTTACCATTTTAAAACAAAAACATTTTAGACACTTTTCCAAATAAAAATATCAATATAAAAGTATTTTCAAGTCTTCTTATTATCCAAAATTTACTATAATGTCCCTCGAGCACTTATATGGTCCTTGTAGAATACAAGTAGCAAGATTCACCATCATCTCAAATGTTGTCTACAGGTGACTAAATATTTTCATTAGAGACTCAATCCAGATATTTTCTAACTACGGGCCTCCCTCTCCATTAACTATTGGTGTGTAATGTATCGAAAACTCTATCCAGGTATCATACATAGAATTCTGATAGAACTTCGAACGGCCACGGGGTGTCGTCCTAAAGCAGGGCCAAATCGCGGCGTGACTGCGGCGTGACCGCGATGTGTTGGCCCGGTCCAGCGACATCTGCGGGGAAGCATCTTCCGGCCAGGAATGAAGGGAGCGGGAGGAGACGGGGCAAGATTCTGGTCGTCGCCCCACCGGTAGAAATTGTGATTAGTCAGTCTCAACATTGATCACAAGACTCATGGAATACTATCACAGATCTGATCAAAAGCATCTATTTTAAAAGTAAATTCGGCTTCAATACTTTAAAATATTCTCATTATTCTTTATTAATATCACCTTAAAACCTTGAAGATAATTAACACTACCCCTTTTTCTAATGGAATTGAAAAAAAAATCCAAAAATAGGTTATCATTTAAAAAAACATTTTAGACACTATTCCAAAAACAAATATCATTATAAAAGTATTCTCAAGTCTTCTTATTGTCTAACATCTACTATGATGTCCCTCGAGCACTTAGATGGTCCTTGTAGAATACAAGTATAAAGCTTCACCCTCATCTTCAATGTTGTATACAGGTGACTAAATATTTTCATGAGAGACTCAATCCAGAGATTTTCTACCTGAGGGCCTCCCTCCCCATTAACTATAGGTGGGTAATGTATCTAAAAATCTATCCAGGTATCATACATCAAATGCTGACAGGACTGAAAACCGTCGCGGGGTGTCGTCCTGAAGCAGGGTCAAATCACGGTGTGATCGCGGCATGACCGGGTCATGACCGTGACATGTTGGCCCGGTCCAGCGACATCCGCAGGGCATCATCTTCTAGCCAGGAGCGAAGGGAGCGGGAGGAGGTAGGTCAACATTCCAACTATTTCCCCGCCGGCAGAAATTGTGATTATTCAGTCTTATCATTGATCTCAAGACTCATGGAATACTATCACAGAGCTGATCAAAATTATATATTTTAAAATTTCATTTGGCTTCAGTCCTTTAAAAGTTTCTCATTATGCATTATTAATATCACTTTAAAACCTTGAAAATATATAACACTATCCCTTTTTCTAATGGAATTGAAACAATTTCCAATAATAGGTTATCATTTTAAAACAAAAACATTTTAGACACTTTTCCAAATACAAATATCATTATAAAAGTATTCTCAAGTCTTCTTATTGTCCAAAATTGACTATGATGTCCCTCGATCACTTGGATGGTCCTTGTAGAATACAAGTATCAAGATTCACCCTCATCTCCAATGTTGTCTATAGGTGACTAAATATTTTCATGAGAGACTCAATCCATAGATTTGTTACCTGAGGGCCTCCCTCCCCATTAACTATAGGTGGGTAATGTATCTAAAACTCTATCTAGGTATCATACATCAAATTCCGACAGAACTGCGAACTGCTGCGGGGTGTCATTTTGGAGCAGGGCCAAATCACGGTGTGACCGCGGCGTGACCGTGGCGTGTTGGCCTGATCCATCGACATCTGTGGGGTAGCATCTTCCAAATAGGAGTGAAGGGAGTGTGAGGAGGCGGGGCAAAATTCTGGTTGTCGCCTCCCTCCCCAGTAACTATGGGTGGTTAATGTATCTAAAACTCTATCTTGGTATCATACGTCGGATTTTGACAGGACTGTGAACCGCCAGGGGGTGTCGTACTGAAGCAGGGCCAAATCATGGCATTACTGCGGCATGACTGCAGCGTGACCGCGGCGTGAACGCAGCGTGGCCGCGGCGTGTTGGCCCCGTCTAGCGACATCCGTGGGGAAACATATTTCGGCCAGGATTCCAAATAAATCCTATGTAGTTGTCCTTCACATTATAGAATCCGATCTTATGTTATAAAAAACAGACTCTTGATTCGGGATTGTGGTATGATAAAGATATATATTTTATATTCATTGTCTTTAAAAGTGGTATTAAGTAGTTGAAAATACTGATTGAGATTCAAATTATGATGTTGTATTACTTATCAATGGTATATGAATTTCTTGGAACTCTAATAATAAACTTCAGTCACCTTGAGAACAATAGAATTTGAGTATGTTTTAACATCTCAGGATGCAATAAAAATCTTATGGGAGAATTCATAAATGAAAAAAATTAGATGTGCATCGAGGCTAGGAAAACACCTCAAACAGTGTTAAGATGAAGCTTATGGTGGGGAGAACCATAATCCTAAAAAGGTGTTAAAAAATGACACCATTAGTGTTTATAGATATATAGGCTCGGGTAAACACCCAAAGGGGTGGCCAAGAGGCAAGGAAAACACCCGAAATGGGTTTTTAAATAAGATAAGGTCACAATGGACACGATAGAACAAATCAACTATTTAATATGTTATAAAAATGGATCATCGAAAGGTTGTAGTGAGCAGTGCAATGATGTAATGTCTAAAGGGAAACGAAACGACGGAAAAGAATCTTACACCCTAAACTATCACTATGTGTTTTCGCAGATAGCGCACCTTCGTTGGAGGGGTTTTATTATAAAAACATAACTTTATTTATCAATTGAAACAATTATATTAAAGAACACTTATTCAAGATATGCAATACAATATAATTAATCAGAATTAAAAAAGAAGCAAAATTCAATTTAATGCTTTCTTAAATTAAAGAGGCTACAAGAGGGACTCTACCTCAAGGGGGAACCAAGCCATCCAATTTGGATCTTGGAGATTTCTAACTAAAAGTTACTGCTCCTACACTGGGTATACACACCTTTACACACATGCAAGGACACCTTTCCCCTATGCACACACCTGCACGGCCATGAACATGTGTAAGGGGATCCTTGCACATATGCCTATATGCATATATCAGTCTCCACTCACCTATGTATGCATTTATATATATATATACATGGGAACACCTAGCCCCATATGTTCATAATCACTGCCATGGGTGACTATACATGTAACGGGAGAACCCACATACATATAATTACTTACCTATGCACACGCAGGCAAGTCTCCCTTGAATTGGTGACTCGAAACCAACAACCAGGGATCAACACACTACACAAAGGATATTAAGAACCTTAAAACACCTGAATGACACTAAATAACCAGTGAGAAACCAACCAATGGAATTAAAGCCTTACCTATATTGGAAGTGGAGAACCAAATACACCCAAACCAACACAAAACAATCCAACGCCCTACCGAAAACATAATATGGAGTCAAAAACACTAAATCCCCAAAAACATGAGGTGAGAGATTAGTAGTATTCATAGAATATTACGTCAGATCAAAGTCGGTGGACTGAATCAATCTGAACTCCTTCTGGCACCCTTCACAGAATATAACTACCCTCTGTCCATAAAAAGTAGTCAAATATATAAGTGACCAATGTGATAAAGAAAATAAAATAAAAACTAATCTAAAACATACCTGTCTCTTATGAATATACCTATCATCGCCCAACATATAAGTACCACAATGCCCCATGGTTCAAATCATGTTCTTGCAAGCAAAGGGGAAACATATCAATGTTTTAAAATGATACTATCAAATAGTACATTCCAATTAATTAAGAATTAATCTTCATATTAATGGTATATAATCAATTTGTCCCGAGTTTCAACTTAGTTTGGTTTTGTTCGATATAAGCGATGAGGCCTTATTATTCTTGGTTTTTATGTTTACACTTGAGATATTTATTTAAAAATGATGCATGTATTTGGAATTATTATTTATTGTTTTAATTCTTAGCACGTTGCCATGGGGCCTGTCCACATGAATAATTCTTGGAATGTAGGGTTTAGTTGACATTTATGCGCTTTAATGTGATTGATGTTACTAACGGTGAGGATTTAGATCAAGTAAAATATTTTTCAGAGGATTGGGCCTTGTAGTGATAGTTGTGACAATTTTACATCTAGCATTTGATGAGGAAATACTTATAAGGATGGATTGTAATATTGGTAGGTTCTTAGAGTGGGATGGTCCCTCTGATTATATAAAATGTATTATGAAATTTTTTACTCCATTTAATGATTCAAGAGTTCAAATAAAGATATAAAGGATGAGATGCTAGTGTGGGTATTGGGTATTGTTGGACAGATTGGCATTATAATGCCAAAAGTCTTGGTGTGATTTAGCTTAGGATGGAACCTGGTTAGTGGGGCTGGGTTATAATACATGATTTTGATGAGGTTCTTGATCGGATTATTGAGAATATAATGTAAATGGGTTCGACATGGTTTTCTTTTGTGACTAGGACAATCATAAGGTGAATAATCCTCTTTTTCTAGTTAGATGATGAGATGTGCATCAAGGAATGGGATAATCCTACATAGATGAGTCTAGACTATGTGACTGAGAGGATAAACTAGGATATGTTTGATAGTATTGTGTGAGTGGCCGACCCATGCGAGGATGATACGATGTATGGAGACACTTGGGGTTATTTATGCTATCTCATGGAGACACTTGGGGTTATTTCATGACTCCAACATACTCCAGAAATGTCCCCAGACAATGTTTTAGAAAAAAAATTCCATCTCATGGAATCCCCCAAGGCTCCTCTATCTTCCAATGTTTCCTCACACTCACACCTCATAGTATTACATTATACAAGTGATCTACGTCAACTAGTCAATATAACATCACTACCCTTCATCCGTGGAAAGAAGTAAAATACCGAAGTTTCCAATGCGATAAAGAAAATAAAATAAATACTAAACAAAAACATACATGTATCATGTGAATATACATGTCACCGGCCAATATATAAGAACCACACTACCCCATGGGTCAAATCATGTTCTTGCAAGCAAGGGGGAAACAGTTCCATTTAATAATATCTTCATTCTTCATTATGTTCATTATACATCACGCTATTGGAAACACCATACTAGTACACTTAGCCATTGAATATTCACCTATGCTATATTAGATGAGTTGATGATTGTTCACATAACCGTCTTCATTATGGAAATAACCTCATAGAGAACACAATCAATGTTTAGTAGTTGATCCTACTCTTGAACCTGGTTGGCCACCAGTCCATAAACCAGATGGTCTACATGGTCATGATGGTGTAAGACATTTCATTATACTATACTAAGAATAAAGGTGTTGGTATCTTTTCTACTAGTAATGGTAATTTCTCAAGTCATGAGTGGCAATCAACTTTATTTCCTATGTTAATAGCCCCTTAACTATCTGTAGATGTCAAGGGGTGTCTCCCATGGGTGTATTGTGGTGTGTATTGTCTATCTATGATTTATGTGGTGCTTCCGTATTATGTTAAATGTGTATTACATGGACAGTTTAATAAATACATTGGTCAATTGGAAAATACACCCATAGTAAATAGAGATATACCCACTTTTGATATAGAATACCATCTAAATAACCAACTCGGAAATCCGAGACCAATATTTTACTTTACCAATTCCAATTACATAATATATGAAGAACCAACATATGTTTTATGAACCAATCAATTAAAGGGAAAGAAACTCCTCACCATAACCCATAAAATCTCATATAGAATCACTCACCTCCAATTAACCCACATCATTTCACATCTTAATGATGATACAACCTCATCACATATATATCATGAATAAAAAAAATCCAATGTAATATAAGGTCTAATAGGAGTCTATAGAGGAAAATATGAGGTTTTTAAAAAATCATGAACTTTTTATTGAATGCGTTGTTCGAATGAATGGAATATAACCTTTGAATCTAACTCTACATTTCTGGAAGACTCTATTTTGAAAAAATTCACAATTTACCCAATAATTCACCACACCATGATTTGGTTACTAACCAAAACTCTAGAAAATGAAAGATTAATATGAATGGTTATCCTAACTATGAAACTAACAATGCATTCCTTGTTGCCTCATTTTTTTAAAAATAAGACTAATTCTTACCTAGAAATACCGATCAAGAACCCTGGTGGGAGGAGAGGGAGCCGAGAGAGGGGGACGTCCTGCGAGGTGTTCATCCATGGGGGGTCTCATTTGCGACTTGAGATGGGGAAGTGGGATGTCATAAATGGAGATTGAGCCAAGGGGGTAAAGGGATATCGCCAGGAGTGGAAGACGATATGGGAGGGGGGAACGTCACCGAGAGCCGATATGGGAGGGGGACGTCGTTGTCGGAGAGGAAGCTGAGAGGGGAAGGGGAACGCCTCCGGAGGAGAGGGAGGGGCTGGGAGGCGGAGGCGGAGGCCGAAAAAAGATCGAGATCGGGGAGGGGGGGAGACGGGGTCGGGAGGTGGAGTTCATGGACGATTCACCTGGGATGAGGAGCCCTAAATTGGGTGTACTTTTTCCCTACGGTTAATAAAAACCGTAAGTAAAACTTTTCTTTCCCAATGGTTTAACAAAACCATTGGGGAAACCCAACTTATAATTCCTTATACCAACAGTTTACTAGAACCGTTGGTAAAGGGACTTTATCCCAATGGTTTTTTTAAATCGTTGGGAAATAAGTGTTGGTAGAGGTCCGAATTCCACTAGTGTATGTAGATAGAAGGGATTGTAAGTTGATTTGATGACAAAGATCCCCCAATATTTTGGCATGGTATTCATACCATTGTAAGGAAATAAATTTTCTTTAAGTTACCAGAGAGTGGTCCAAATATTTAGGCATATTTTGTGTATGAATTATTTATAAAATGACTCTAGAATTTCAATCTAAGAAGTGGATTAGGGACAAAACATAATGGGTATATCATCACAGGACAATTTTATTCTCATGAGAAACATATCCTTTTATTTTTATTATACAAACTTCCTTACTTGATCACGCCAACATGAGCACTTCTTGGTTATTTTTTCACAAGAAGTGGGTCTAGTGGGGGTCTCATTAGCATAGAGACAGTTCAAAGGTGGTTTGGAGGATGATCATTTACCTGTGCCATTTTCTGGATGAGAAAGGGTGTCTCTTTTCATTGATAGGTTATCTAGCATGTCTGGACCTATCTTTCCAATAACCTCATAGTATGAGGTCTTTCTCATAATTGACTCATCAAGGGGAGGACCTTCTTGTCAACATGAAATGTTACTGTGGGGAGGACCTTGATAGCGGATTCTATCATGGGGAGGACTAACATCATAACTTAATGTATTATTATAGGGGGGATTTATGCATTGTATACCCTAGGTATGACCTTCAATGAATATGAAAATGATGGGAGGATCTTCTTTATATTTGATCATCTAGCCACGAAGAGGGATACAATAATGATCATCAGGACATAAGCTCTCATGATCAATCAGTTTGTTTCTATGAAGGAATCCTTCATTCTAGGTCCTCTAGGGAGGACCTCCAAATATGTTGGTTAATTTTTTATGGGGAGTACCTTCAAAAATGATACTACCACTTCCATAATTTGGTAATGGATCAGAATGATCAAAATCATTCATTGATAGTTATTTTATGGCTTTAAGAACTCCAGGGTCCAACAGAGAAGGGTTTTGATTATTCTCTTCATTTTCTAGTTACATTTGGCAAAATTTATTTTTAGGAACTCTCTGGTAGGAGGCTGAGTCCACTAGCTCTATTTAAAGGCCTTCATATATGGTTTCCCATTCAATTGGCTCCCATGGTGCTACCAGGATATACTGGTAAGCTTATGGAATTCTAGAAGGGATATATGCCTACCCTAGAGTGGCCACAGAAGTAAATCGGTGTCCCCTAGTTGTAATAGTTATTTGACCCTCATGGATTGGATAAATGATCCATTTATTTTCCAGAGTGACCATCTAATATTGTAAATGAACCACCCCACTTGAAGAGGCAGGGTTGTGGGCTTGAATCCTTTCTATTGCTGCAAACGTGATTATAACTTGGAAAGTATATATGATATATTTTGGGATTGATGTCTGACCCTCCATCATTTATAAGATGTGTTGAGATACATACTTTTTTGGAACAAGAACATATGACCATTCTAGTGTCGGAGCAGGAATATGTGCCTACTCCAATCCTCTATTTACTGCTAGTAAATATTGACATCCCTCCTATGCAGTGATAGAGATATGAATCTTCCCTGGTTTAAAACTAGGATATCCCAACTACATTCTCCAATTTACATTATTTTTTCATGGTCATTTTGATATTAATGGGAATTAATTTGTGTCTTATCATAGTTTGGCATCATATTTGAATGAAAATCTTTATATTCATTCGTATTCATTTTCATCTGACAGTAGTTTTCCACCATATTTGACTGGTTATTTTTATATAAATCAGTAGTAATTTTGGTTTTCTAATTGATTATCACCATATTTTCATATAATGATTTATGTTTATTAGAATGGATATGTTTCTACTTGTATTTTTCCACAGTATTTGACTGGGGGATTTATGTAAATGGTGGGAATTTGTGTGTTCTCACTGATTACATCTGTATTTTCCTGGTGGGATTTATGTTTGTAAGAAATTTTGTTCATCCATTCAATGATTTATGTCATGATTAAATAGTAGGGTTTATCTGAATCAGTATAGATATCCATATTCTTGAATTTTTCCTCCATATTTGACTGGAACAGTACATATCAACGAGCAAGAATTTGAATCTGCTCATAGTTTTCCACTGTATTTTCCTCATGGACATATTTAGTATGAAAAATTATGATGTATTAATCCATATTATATGATACTCTCCCTTTTTAGGCCTCCTTGGGAACTTGGGTGTGTATGACTTTGGATATGTCACACTGGGTGGTATCCTCTTCATGGCAAGGATATTGGGCCATAGGGTATTGATGACAATGATTACCAACAACATCCCTCAGTCGGGACCCCTGTGCTATTGGGCTGAAGATAATAGTAACCACTTAATCAAACTCCCTTAGGTAAGGGAGGAATTGTTATCGTGTTCCATGAACAGGCTCTTGAATTGATTTGCAATGGTTATTGGGGTTGTTTAGTTCTAGACGACTGGCTGTCACTGGGTGAATGGTTGGTAGTGCTTCATATACTGGAGGGTATGTCTAGCTGCCTGTAGAGTTGGGAGAGTACCATTATCATGGTAGTCCTAGACCAATGCATTTTAAACCCAACATTTAAGTTACTGGTTGGATGATGGCATCCTCTATTTGGTCGAGGACCTGGCCTGTGTAGTGGTTGATTCACGTGTTTTTTAGAACTAGTGAGATGCCTTTGGATTGAAAAGGGTTCATGTGAAGAGTGCATGAAATATATGTGTAAAACAAAAAACACAAAACCTCATCAAAGTATCATCTCATGAAAACATGCATAATTGATGGTATCCCTTGGCCCTCTTCCATTTTGGATGAAAATGGGGGATGGAACTGGGTAACATCAACACCTTAGTTAAGGATTCACATCAGGTTCACCATTGGGTTTCCAAATAAAATCAAGGTGTGACCCATATGATAGGAATGAAATGATCTAATGAAAACTAGGTAGTCTATCCTTTTTATCTTGTGAAGGATATTCCATAGTTCAATGATTTCACATCAAGTTCAACATTTTTTTCTGATGAAATATCATGGTCTTAATGGTTTATTGAAGGGTATTGAAATTTTTGAATTCATTCATGTCATGTAAATCATTTTAAAATGGTCTCTAATGAGTTTTGTTTGTGGATACAGAAACACCCAAGGAATCTTACAACCATGATGACTCATTGACCTACGTTCTATAGGAGGGTGCTTATTGTGTAACTTGGCCAATGATACTTAAGAATACAAATTTGTTGAGAGGATGGGAATCATGAATCATCACATCCTTTTAGGGAAACAACTTCCTATTCCATGATTCTATTATATATTTAAGATATGTTCATGAATCCTTTTTCTGTTTCCAATTATGATATAGATAACCACTAATTAACGATCTATTATGAACATTTATGGGTTCAAAATCATCTATATATATCCAATATTCTTCATTGATTGAGATGTATATATTTATTCAAGTTTCTCCATAAATGGTACCATTTAGGGATAGATTAGATATTTTTTTCCTCATTACGATGATGAGGGTTTTAATCCATGCAGTGAGGTGCTCTAGAGTTTATTGTCATCTAGGGAGACTGAAGTTTTTTTGATATCAGGATAAAACCCATAAAATGGGATCTATATATATCATCATTAAAGAAAAAATAAACCACATATTTTAGTTTCACTCAGCTTGACACATCAGCTTTTATGGTTGTGTGACGAGGTCCAAACCAAGAAATTTAACGTCATGCTGCCATGACATCCATGTGAAAGGTTCCTGTTTAAGGATGGTGTGGGACATACACTGAGCTAGCCCAAGGAACATAGAAGGTAGGTATCCTCCTAGGTAGGATGTGATCCTACTGGGGATATAGACTAGAGAATAATGGCGATGAAAGGGACCCAAAAGAAATACGGCCCATCGGGTTGGATATGTCCCTACCGAGAATGTGGCACAGATAACATTAAGGTAAATTTTTGTGTTGGGATTGGACCTCATGGATGCTTATTTTGTGTGAGTCAGTTGGAAATAATATCCCATGTAGTTTGGATGGGTAAGGATTACAACTGTGAGGATATCCATTTAACTGGACATGATTGGGGATTATACATAGTAGGAGGACCATAGACTTGATTCATGAAGAATATATTTGTTTTAAAGGTGTTGGGTTGGTTCTTACACCAGTGAGGATTCCCAAGATCTTGCTTAATTGGGAATATTACCATTTTTAAGGTATTGGGTTAGGGATTACACCAGTGAGGATTCCTATTTGAGGTTTGGGATCATGCGGACGTCATGATCACCACTAACCTCTAAGACCACATGAGTCATGATCGGTGTGAAAAATATGATGAAGCAGTAGATCTAACAATCACACGATCCACTTTATCAAATGGTGAATATATATTAAAGAACTAATTGAGAGGGAAATAAAGATCATTGATGCTCAACTCCTCTCTTTATTTCACATAATGGGGATAAAGGGAGAGAGAGATAGGGGCTTTAATGCTTGTCTACTCCTGTAATTGTACCATGGGATATCGAAGAGGATAAAGAGTGTTTCCTCCCATAAGAATGACTAGGGGATTACTCCATGAGGGAGTACCTACTAGTTAATATAGAAGAGAGTATTATCCATTACTAACCCTTATTGAAGGGAAAGGACATTGGTTCCCCTCAATCCTTATAATGGGGAGGTTCTTATGACCACCTCCAAAGTTAGGACCCTAGTTACCATGGGAATATGGACTTGAAAATATTCTAAGGGAATGACTTTTGAAGGAAGATACTAACATGACTATGATTACCATGGGCATTTAGACTTAAAAGGACATGCTGATGTGACCGGTTATCAAATCATACATATCATGTTGTTTTGGTAGTGGCCTTGGATTGATACCATTAGAATGGTTCGTAGAGGGGAACAAGTGGTCCCCAATGGTACGATTGAGGTAAGTGATGGTGGCTAGAGATATGAACACCCTAGGATCCCCCTTCTGCATAGCATGTTCTTATATGGGATTAGATTCCCTCCATGTATCATTTTGCTACGTGGGTGAGGGTACTGTTTATGGAGCATTGTGTTATGCATACATGGGTGTCACCTATATATCATTTTTCTATGTGGGGCTAGGTTCATGAAACGTTCCTATCATGGGGTGTAACAAAAAAAATATTTACTAAGCTAAAATGTAGTAAATTGGTTAACCTAAGTTTTCTCTGGAGAGGCGTTCACAGTAATCAAGTGGTAACCTTAGATTTTGAGAAATAAGTGAGATTGTTTTAAAAATTATTTGTTTTTTGAAAAGAAATAATGTAATTATAATAATTTTTTAAAACTAATGTATGAAGATAGTGATTTTTTAAGGTTATAATCACCTTTTTCAGTTTCATAATATCCATTAAAATCATTACCCCTCTCTTCCTATTGAATGGTATATGAAATACTCCTCAATCAAATTATCAATCACTCTTGGATGGAGAAAGAAATAAAAATCACTCCTATGTGCATGAAAGTTCATAAAAAATTACCAAATAACTAAGGCGAGTCTTGATTGGTAATTTTTTATCCTTAAAAATCTCAAAATGTTTCACTAGTTTCACACATGTGTCAACAATCTCTAGAAACTTACCACCTAATAGAATCTGCTCAATCAAGACAAATTGCATTAAGAGGGGGGAGCTTAAAGTTCTTCAACCAAGGCTACAAACAATGAATGAAACCAAAACCCAAAATAAAATAACATTAAGTTAATTGTAAATCACTGAAAATAGAAATAATTTAATATACAAAGAGTGTTTTACATTTAAGCACAAGACTCTAACATTACAAAAGTGAGATTCCTCCTTCCCTGATCACTCAAAGGATTTACCCCTCCATGTAAGGTCTAGGAGAATTGAAAGGTGAATAAGTTAGAATAATGAAACTAAGAAAAATGAAAATATAAAATACATAAAAATTGAATACTTCAATCCTCTAGCACATACCCTCTTTCACCTTCTTCAACCACTTTGAATGAAAGTGAACACTAATTTTTATAGGCTTGAGGGGTGGAAATTTTCCCTCCAAATTCAATCTTCCAATATTTTGATTAAAATTATCTCTTTAAATGTATGAATATAGGGAATTTTTATTTATAAGATTTTTTTACCTCTATCTTTTTTAATGTTCCAAAAAAATCTCAAAATATTTGAAGAAGTATCAAATAAATTATGCTTTAATTAATGATGAATACTTTTTTTCCTAAGGAGACTGTTCAACTACATACACTTTAGCTCATGCAATGGATGCCTTAATCATATAATTTATTCATGAACATTACTATGAAGATGAGGCTCTAATTCCTCTTTCCAATATAGCTAGAATAAATTTATTTGGAGTTATTTATGTCAATATATACTTTAATAACTGATGTGGGATCTATTATGTTGTCCAACAAACTTTGTCCATTTGATTTATATTTTGGGCCATTTTGTGTCAAATTGGATCATGGTACAGAATAAAAACTTGAATAACATGAAGAAATAAAGACTAAAAAATGAATCACTCAATTCGGATCAAGATTTTAAAATATATTCCTAGATTATAGAAGATCCACAAATTTTTTTAATTTTCAGAATTAAATAATTTTCACAATTATGCCCAAAATTCACAAAAAATACTAAAATAGTGAAAATCAGATCATCTTGATTAATTTTAAGTGATTAAATAATTTAAAAACACATGAAAAATAATGATAATATTAAATCTATCAATTCCCACACACTTATCACTTGGACTATTGGATGAGTCGGTATAAAAATCAAATCATAGAAAATTCAAAACACATGCTCATGAGATCCACCAATTCCATACCACGAAGCAAAAGATATCATGCCTCATCAAAACAAATTATTCCAAATTCTCAAACATGAACATAAAATATATTCCCTCTTCATTTTTTCTCCCATTCACATAAGAAACCTACCTCAAATGAATTTTCTCTCATCTCACAAATGTCAATTTTCAACAAGGCTTTACTCATCCAAACTCATGAAGGGGTCATTATAGGCTTTATAAATTACTAAATATCCACCAAATTTGAGTCAAATATATGTGTTTATAATGAGGTAATTTTTAGTGTTGTTATTTGACTTATGGTTGGTAGAATTTAGATGAAAACATTATGAGTCCAAATGAGGAGGACTTGGCTCTTTTTGAAGAAAAATTGTAGGATTATAATTTTCACTCACGTATGGTCTCCTCCTCAAGCCCCTTAGTATAAAATAAGATCTATCATCATGAAAACTAAATAAAATTGAACACCATTCATTATTTAAATGGAAAAAAATTCAATCATCTTAAACATAGTTTTTTTTGAAATCTCCCAATAGACACAACATTCCTTCTCTACTGGAAGTTCTAGAAAGGCATAACTTCACTTATCAAGAAATATCTATAAAGGAACATATTTCAAGAAAATTATTTTTTTCATAAGTAAACACATATCTTCATCATTTTATTTACCCCCCAAATTTCCACCAAATGAGGTAGCATAACACAATATAGCTTCCTCCCACACTTAAGTTCAATTAGATCATGCAATTTCACTTCAAAAGCAGGTTGGATTGGGAAATATTTCTTGTAATATGGCTAAACGAATTGGTATTTCATTGATTTTAAGGGATAAAAGGATTAAATATACAAGTAAATCCATAATGATAAATATTTTTTTGGAAAGGGGGCATTAAAACCAAAAAAATTCCTCAATCATTTGAAACACAATACCTCGATCCTTAAGGTTTTGATAGGAAAAAATAAAATTATGTTTAAAGTAATCCTGGTTTTCTACTCTCAATAAATGAGTTGAATGAAAGTAATATGAATAAAATGGTTCATAAGACTCATAGTAAGTTTATTTCAAAGATAAAGATAGTGAAATGTATTATGGGATTCAAAAATTAGAGTACTCTTTATGAAGTTCCCACAGATTTTATCTTGAAACAAAGTCATCATCATGATTTATTTAAGCTCAATTTCATGGGATAAATTGGTTCCCTCATACACATGGGTTTAAAAAATTTAAATTATAATAATTTTAGCTCAAAAGTTTCAAGAACACTCCAAAATTTGAAAAAACACAATAAATTAAAAAAACACACATTCTGAAATAAAAAAACAAACAAATGAAAATCCTAAACTACAAAGGTTCCCTCCCCCACACCTAAATGATGTAGTGTAGAAAATGCATTCAAATACATTTAACAGGTAAGTAGATTTGAAAATGAATCACAGTAGTCAAGAAAGTTTAAATAATAGGTACAACCTAATGGATTTTATTAATAGGTAGGTTGAGGAGTGTGATCTCCTCCAATGGATATAATGGAATAGTCCCATACAATTTCTTCAGCCTATATCCATTAATAGTGGATGGATCCTACTATCTATCCTTCACAATCTACACAACAAAAAAATGATATACATGAGTAACTTCAAATTGATCCTCCCATCTAGAATGATGTTTACCTAGCATCATATTGAGTCTTTAGTTTAATAGCGACACATTATCTCTTGGATAGAAGTATTTTGTTTGGATCTGATTTTCATGAGCCACTATAGATTTATCTTTGAAAATCCTAGAAATTTCAAAAGATTTCCTTCTAATTTTCTCCAACTCATACAACTACAATCTTCTCTCTTTCTTAATACTTTCAAGATCCAAATTATTCTTCCTCAAAGCATAATATTCCTTATTCTCCAATTCCCCATGTATATGATAGATTTTTTCATAAATCATCCTATATAGACTCATTTTAATTAGGGTATTGTAAGAAATCATGTAAGACCATAATTTTTCTTCCAATATTTGGCTCAATCCTTCCTATTTATATTAATAGTCTTCTCCAAAATTCCTTTGATTTCCCTATTAGACACTAAGATTGACCACTTATCTATGGGTGATAGGGAGTTGGTATTTTATGTTTCACCCCATACTTCTTCAGCAAAGAATACATTATAATATTGAAATGTTGAGTCCCTTGATCACTGAATAAGGATCAAGGTACTCCAATCCTACAAAATATGTTATCCCTGAAAAAATCACCAACAACTTTATCATCATCAGTCCTGGTAGATTTTTCTTCCTCCCATTTGGAAACATAATCAACTACAAGAAAGATTTAATAATTTCCAAATGAAATTGGGAATGGTCCCATAAAACTTATCCCCTAGACTTCAAAAATCTCACAAAAATTAAGTGGTTATTGAGGTGTTTCTTATCACCTTGATTTTTTCCCAAAAACTGACATTTTTACACCTTTTACAAAATTCATGAGAATATTTAAAAAGGGTGGGAAAATATGTTATATATCATAAAAACTTCCTTTCCATACTTAGAGGTCCAATGTTTCCTACACAAGATAAAGTGTGCCAAAACTCAAATAAAGAACCAATTTAACTCTCAGTAAAACATCTTCTTATCACTTAGTCATTGTAAATATTCCAAATAAATGAATCATCCCAAATTTAATATCTATATTTATCTTTTAGTTTGTTAATTTGGTGAGAATTTAAATGATATGGTACCTGAGATGTTACAAGATAATTGACCATGTCAGTATACTATGGCACATCTCCTTTAACAAAGTACAATTGCTCTCCTAGAAGTTGATCATTCAATGGTTCTTTATATGAAATTTCATCTTAAGAAATGTTGGGAAGACTACATAAATGATCATCCACTTGGTTCTCATATCCTTTATTGTCCATCATTTATATATTTAACTCATACGTTAGTAACATCCATCTCACTAGCCATAGTTTAGCTTTATCCTTATTTATCAAGTACCTAATAGCTGCATGATCAGAAAACACAGTGACTTTAGTTCCAAGAAGATATGATATAAATATTTCTAAAACAGAAACAACTAATAAAAACTTTATTTATATGGTTTTTTAATTTAATTTATTCATATACAATGTTATTGAGGAATAGAAAAGGAATTGCGGCCTTCCCTCAATTCACTGAGAAAGGATTGTTCCAACTTCTTAGTTGGAAGCATCGAAAAGTAGCTCGAATGTTTCTTCCCAATCTGGTGGTAACATCACAGGTGATGTAATCAATCTCCTCTTAAACTCATCAAATAATTCCCTACATGCACCATTAAAATCATAATCAGCATATTTCAAAACCAGTCTAGAGGGAGGGAGAGAAATCTTACTAAAATCATTGATAATCCTCATATAGATTCTAGCAGATCTTAAAAATTATCTAACATGGTTCACACAATTTGGGTAAGGAAATGAATTTATCACTTTAATTTTTTATTTATCAACTTCTATTCCATTTTTTGAAATGGCATAAAAAAGGAAAATTCATCTCTCAGCCATGAAATGAAACTTTTCGAAATTTAAAAGATGTTTTTTTCAATGTATATTTTCAACACTTTTTCTAGATTATTCAAACAATGGTCAAAGGAATTTCCAAAAATTCTGAAATTATAAAATAACACCTCTAATAAATCTTCAATTTGATCATAAAAAATACTTACCATGCCCCTCTAAAATATACCAGGATCATTACATAATCTAAATGGCATCCTTTTATATGAAAACTTCCAAAGGGACAAGTTATGGTCATCTTCTCTTGATCCTTGGGAGCAATGGATACCTGAAAATAACCTAAAAATCCATTAAAAAATAAATAATGAGTTATACCTACCAATATATCAAACAAATAGTCAATAAAAATGATGGTTAAATGATCTTTATGAGTAACCTGATTCAAATTCTTAAAATCAATGCACACTCTCCAGCTATTCTAAATTCTCACAGAGATTAATTCATTATTTTCATTCCTCGTAGTGGTTATGACAGTTTTCTTTGGAACTACATGAATTGGGATAACCCATTGTAAACCAATGATGGGATAGATAATCACAGCTTCAAAGAGATTCTCGATATCCTTCTTCACAACCTCTATCAAGGTGCGATTCAACCTCCTTTGGGTCTGTCATACAAGTATGGAATCTCCCTTAAAAAAATTTATGTGAACATGTTATTGGGTTTATTATAATAATATACTATAAATTCCACCCTATTTCATAGAAATTATCTCTCAACAGATCAATCAATTATTTTTATTTCATTTTAAACAAATTATTAGCAATTATCACTGGTAATTTTTCTCCCTCCCTAAGTTAAACATATTTAAATGAAATGGGGAGTGGTTTTAATTCAAGTTTGGGGACTGATCAGGGGATAAAACTAAATTAACATTCCCCAATTTTAATGTTTGTACCTCTTATACACAAGAAACCATGTCATATTCCACTTTATTTAACAAAACATCAATGAAATCATATTTTACATTTTCTTCCTACATGGAATCATAATCTTCATAATTTTGGGTAACCATGTGTTCAATGATATTTTCAATTGAATAAGTATCTTATAAGGCTAAGAATTCATGGAATATACCTGATTGTTCAATGGTTTCAATACCAACTTCATGGGAGAGTTCAAGGATAGACTGATCATCTGATGGGTGCCTCATGGATTCAAATATATTGATGTGGACAGTGTTGTCTCCAAACTCCATGTTGTCTGTCCCTTCATAGACATTTATGATGGTTTTTCTATCTTTATTAAATGTCTAACTAAAATTATGGTTGAATTTGAATTGATATTATCTTCCTCCATATTTAGTACATAGAAGTCATCTTGGAATAATATATCTTTGAATTTCACCAACACATCCTCTAGAACTTCTACTAGGACAAATGTGGATCTATTTGCAAGATGGACCACCACTCTTATGGGATTCAACTCTCCCATATGAAAATAAGTTTATACTGATTTATTCAATTCATTAATTGAATCACCTATATCACACAATTCATTAGATAAATTTTGATAACAAATGGTTCATTGAATAGAAAACATCCCCGGATCTTGACATTTGGTTGGAAATTGTGTTTTGATAAGGGTTGAGACACTTCATTCCATGTTGATCTTTTCATTACCCTGAAGTCTCCTCTTCTTAGTGAAAATATATATCATAAATTTAGCATAATTTGGAAAAAAATTATTTCTTCAAGAAGAGGGATATTTATTTCCACTTTTTGGAAGGATTCTATAATTTTGTTTTGAAGTTATTCTTCCTGCAATATCTTTGATTCAATCACACTTGATGGAAATTATGGGGGTAAGTATTTCTTCTCCATTTATTTCCTTTTCAATGGTGTTTCATATCTCTTCCTCCTCATCCAATCCTTATCCTCCTCATCTTTATTATCCTCTTCACAGTGCATTTTTTATGAATTCCCAACTTCATTCTCCATTAGCCTAGGTGTCCTTAATTCAGGCTCATTGGTTGATGGTGGGGATCATTCATTTAAAAATCTTATTTTTATCATTCTAAAATTATCATTTGGGGTTGGGATTGTTTTCTAAGTTAGTTCCCAATAATTGTTTGTTATGAAGTCCATGAGACATTTAATCTTATTGGAAAAATATTTTATGGTATTTTCATCCCCTCAATATCAGATATCTATTGTTGGTTTTGAATTTGGGTTTTTGAACAGGTGGATGGATTCTCAAAGTCTTTGGAAAGAGGGTGTTTGGTGGTAAGATGGATGGTTATTTGAAATGGTGATGGGTTTGTAATTGTTGCTGGAATGGGGGTTGGTTTTAGAAATAGTTTTAGTATGGGGGACTAGCTTGATTATAATGATTTCCAAATACATATTGAAATTTGTTAGGATCTATCCATCCTTGATTTCATTGGAACTTCCATGATAGAAAAGACACCACACAAGTTTCCATTCCCAATATTTCATTATATTTGTCAGTGAAATTATTTGGTGACTATCATAAACCCCATTCCTTATCCAGTGCTTGTTAGTCACTCACTTACTTTAGGGCCATTTTTCTCACCATACTAGTTAGCTCATCAATATTAGTTTCCCATAAAGGATATGGATAAGAATTTCATACCTTATTAATTCTTTTTATATCAGAACATATTGTCCCAAACTATTGTGAGTTCTGAGAGATCTTCTCAATCAAGTCTTTATCTTCTTCTAGTGAATTTTCAATCAATCCACCTCCGGATGATGCATCCATAAGGATTCTGTCATTATTCAATAAGCCTTGATAAAATAAGACAAGAAAGTTATGCTCCTAAATTTATTTATTTGGGCAGTTGGAATATATCTTTTTAAATATTTTACATTACTCATAAGCAGTTTCTCCAGATGAATGTATGATGGCATAGATCTCATTTCTGATGGTTGTGCTTTTAGGGATGGGGACGAATATTTTCATGGATCATCTTACCATGTAATTACAATCATTGAAATATCTTGTTTTTAATCCATACAACCATTATTTTTTATCTCCTTCCAATTAAAATAGGAAATCCTTCTACTTTAATTGTTCATTGGCTACTCTATGGGGTCTGAAAGTAGAGAAAACATGTGTGACCTCTTTAATATGTTCTTTTGGATCTTCACCTACCAATACATGAAACTTTTTAAGTAATATAATTATGTTAGGTTTCATATTAAAATAATCTGTGACACTTCAATGACAATTTTATTGTTTTTATTAAGAAAATTTTGTTCACATTGGTCTCTAAGGGTTGGGTTTTGATTTTTATCAATGATGACAGGCTCAGAGTGAACACTTAAATTTTCACTTGAGTCTGCAAGAGAAATGTCTTCAAATTCATATTAAAAATTAATGTTTCTAAGTCTATTCAATAAGTTTATTTAAATTTCTAGATCTATGGTTAAAGGGTATGTGTCTGAACTTCTAGTCATTCAAGTTTGATGATAAAAGAAGAAAATAAAAAAGAAAGAGAGGGAGAGAGAAATGTTGGCACTACCTCCCTAGAAAAGGCACCAATTTTTGAAATTTTCATATCATGGGATGTGACAAAAATAAATATTCAATAAGTTAAAATGTATAAAAGTGGGTAACCTAGGTTTTCTCCAAATAGGATCACGCAACAATCAATATTTCACCTTAAAATCTGAGAAATAAGTGAGATTATTTTTGAATTTTTTGTTTTTTTAAAGAAATAAATCAATTAAAATAATGTTTGAACACTAATAGATTAAGATAGTGATGGATTCAGGGTAGGATCACCTTTTTCAATATCATAATAGTCATAAATATCATTCCCCTCTCTTCCTATTGAATGATAAATGAAAGACTCCTCGATCGAGTTATAAATCACCCTTGGTTGAAAAAACAAATTGAACTCAATCATATGTGCATGGAAGTTCATGAAAATTTACCAAAAAAATAAGGAAAGTCCTGATCATGAATTTTTTTCTTTATAAATCTAGAAAATATTCACTAATTCTACACACATTCCAACGACCTCTAGACATTCACCACCTAACACAATTCTCACAATCGACAAAAATTGCACTAGGTGAAGGGAGTTTAAGGTTCTTCATCCAAATATATAATAATTAAATGAAACCAAAACCCAAAATAAAATTACATTAACGGATTTATAAATCACTAAAAATAGAAATAATTTAATAGAAAAATATATTTTTTACATTTAATCACAATACTCTTATATTATAAAAGTGAAACTCCTTCTTCCTCGACCACTCAAAGGCTTTACCCATCTATGTGAAGGGTGAGAGAGTTGAAAGGGTAATAAAAGAGAATAATAAAACTAAGAAAAAAATAAATGATAAAATACATATAAATTCAAGACTCCAATCCTATATCATATCCCCTCTTAAAACTTCGTCAACCACTTTGAATAGAAGCAAACACTTATATTTATAGGCCTAAGGGGTGGAAATTTTTCCCTCCAGATTCAATTTTCCAAAATCTTGAGATCAATTCACATAGTAAATGTCTGAATCTAGGGAATTTATCTTCATAAATGTCTTCTCCTCCATTATTTTTCAGGTTCCCAAAAAATCTCATAATATTTGGACAAGTTTCTAAACAGTTATTCTTGAATTACTAATGACTACTTTTTTTTCTTGAGGATACTTCTAAACTACCTCCAATTTTGAGCATGAAATAGATGAATTAATTATATAATTTAGTCATGAAATTTACTGTGTATATGAGGATCATAGTAATATTTTTAATACAGATAGAATAACTTCATTTGGAGTTATTTAAGCTGATATATTCTTCAATAACTGATGTGAATTCCATTCTACTGGCTAGAAAACTTTGTCCCTTTGAGTTATTTTTATGGGCCATTTTGGGTCAAATTAGATCTAGGATTAGAAGAAAAACATGATCACAATTAATAAATAAATCATAAAAATAATTAATCACTCAATTTTGATCAAAATTTTAAAATATATTCCCTAAATACATAAGATCCATAAAACTGCTGAATTTTACGAAATAAAAAAATTTCACAATTAAGCCCAAAAATGACCAAAAATACAAAAATGGTGAAAATAAGATCATATTGATTAATTTTAATTGTTTAATTAATTGAAAAAAAACATGAAAAATAATTAAAATATTAACTCTATCATTTTTCTATCATCACATTTTACCATGTGAAGTTAAGTTTCTCTCGCATAGAATTTTTCTACGGGGGGAAAAGTTCTGCATGCCTAGTGTTTTCTATGTGGGGTGATGGATTAAAAATGTGGCATCCTATTATACTGTATATAATGGTTTCTAAAGATTAATTTTGTGTTTTTATATATCTAGATTAATTTGGGTATTTTTTTAATGTTTTGCGGTGGTTTTACCTACTAGAAATCGATGGCTATCTCTTAATTATCCTTCGAGTCTTGGAAATTGTGTGTGTTTTCCTATCCTATATTTTTCTCAGTTATCCTTAGGGTATTTTATATCATAAATGTGTAATGAGATATTGGTATGTACTTTTATTCGTGGTGGTCCATGGGTCTTTGTTTACGGGATCCCAAGAAGCTGGCCTCGCACCGCGAATGATTTTTTTTCTTAGGGTTGGAAATCACTATCTATCCCCACAAACGATTATGGGTTTTTCATGATATCTAGTGGTAACACCTCATTGCATGAATGATTTTATTTTTGGGATACCTTATAGGGTGGTGTAATTCCAGGTGGAGTGGCAATCCATATAGAATTTTTTTACTTCACAAGACCAATCCTTCCTTCACAACTTTTTCTCCTTTGAAGTTTTTTTAAAAACTATTCTTAGGATTAATTTAACCATTATCTAGATTCATGGAATCTATTTCTTATTACATGAAAAGTTTTTAGGTCCCAACAATATCAAACTGAGTCCCCATGTTTACATCTTTTTTTGGAAATCCTTGTAATATGCCCTTGGAACATAGTTGACTATGAGTAGATATAATTATCCTCAAAGTCATGGACAATATAAATAGATAATCCAAACATTTAAGTACATTATTAAGGATTGTGTAATGGATTTTTCTGGATCATGGAATGATAATTTTCTTTTAGTGGAGTTTTTATATAATAATTGTTATCATGTCTCGATACATATGGCTCCTTTCAAAGAATTGTATAGGATTCATTATTATTATACACTTCTTTGGGTGAAAATAGGTGATACTTCACTCATTGGGATCTTCATTTTGAAAGATACAACAAATAAGGTTATATTAATTAAAAATAGAATAGAGATGAATCATGTTCATAAAAAATCATATACGGATCATCATACATGGTCATTATAGTTTAAGGTGAGTGATCATGTGTTCTTGAAAATCTCTTTAAGACATGGGAATCATTATTTATCTAAAAATGTAAAGTTATATCCTCAATAAATAGGCCCTTTTGAGAAACATGAATGAGTTGGTGAGATAGAATATTAGTCAGATTTTATACCAAGATTCAGTTCAATACACAATGTGTTTCATGTATCTCAGTTGAACAGTACAAACCTGATCATGGCCATGTGATTCAATGGGATCATGTTTACATTGAGCTAGATGTTACATTGAATCATGTGCCAATACAGATTTTGGATAGGTAAGAGAATATATTTCATTGTAAAATCATTGTTATAGTGTGGGTTTTATTTTAAAATGATCGAATTCATGAAGAAACATGGGGTTGTGAAAAGTAAATGATATAGAAGTTTCCTGAACTCTTCAAGTGAAAAAAGGGTTTTCTACTTTCTGAGTATGGAAACACCAATAGTGGGGAGAATATATCAACCCCGTTTTTATATAAATGACTCTTTACTAATGAGTTTTGAGTCCATATAATGAATGAGTAAAGGTTTTGGAGGTTTCAATGGGGTTTGTCATGTTTTGTAGGCTTTTCTAGTTGTTCGTAGTTTTCACATGGTTCATAGAAATTATGCACCATCTCTAAGAATATGTACAAATAAAGATAGTGAGAACTAGTTTGGTGCCTGGTTGGTACATAGTTTTTACAAACTTTATGAGTTCCTATAAGAAAGCATGCTTCATGAAATTGAGGGGAAAGTGTGGTTGGAGCACATTTAGTCTAACCATATAATCCAACCATGGGAGGTATGTCCCTAAGATAGTATCACTCCATGATTTGTGCATGATTTTTCAAACCATGCATCCTATAGTTTTTCATCCTTAAAATGTGGATCTAATACAAATTAGAACATTTAAACCATATTTTTTCCTTAAAATCATAATATCCCTAATTCCTCTTTCTCTCAGGGCATGATAGATGAATCCACTTGATCTAATTGGGATACTTAGGTGAATCAAAGTGTGTTGGAGGCCCAGATTTTTTGGTAAGTACTTTTTATTCCTCATTATTATTATATCCAAGTTCTTTCCCTCTATTGAAACCATATATCTAGTCTTTTATGGATATATATGTGTGTTATGAATGGATTTATGATGAAATATTATTGGATCTAGAGATGGTAATTTGGATTTTGATCAGATATTTATGTTTTTTTAGTGTCATTATTAATTTTTTTCCAATTTTGATAGGTAGGAGGATTCTCTCTTGGCTCCAAGTGATTTAGAACATGAAGTATTACTGTTAATTGAATTTTTTTCATAAAATTTATATGAAAACCATGTTTTAATCTTGATGTAATCCTATTTTGGATTATGGATTTGGATCTGTGTAAGTTGGATGGATTGTGGAACATTCTCTTTGGTGATAATATTAAAATGTTGATTTTGTTGTTGTGTTTTAATGCATGTAAAATTATTTTTTTAAATGTTTTAATGATATAAATGTTTTATGTAGAATGGTTTGGAATGTATATTTTCATACTTGGTTGGCATGAGTCTTTCACATTAGATGTAACCCAGTGGAAGGGGAATGTACTATTGGGGCACTTGGTATTGGTTACCTTGTAATGACTTGTTAGATCAATGAGATTCCACTCATTATTATTGAACTATCAAATGGTCATGCATTTTGTGTGTCGAGACATGAATATGGGTATTCCAAATGATTTTAAAAAAAAATTCTGTATTTATCACTTTTCATGGAAAATTATTTATGTATTTGACATAAACTATTTCTACTACTTAAAACATTTTTATATAAATGTTGATAACATGTTTTCGTATAGTGTCTTGAGTTGGAAATTCATTGGTGAAATCCTATTGAGTTTAGACTCACCCCTAATTGGGTACTATTGTGGGTTTTCATATTTAATCTATTGATTCATAGGTAAATAAAAGGAATATTAGCTTGTTAATGATGCTTCTTAATATTTTTGGCATGGCATGTGGAGTTGGAGCTTGTAGCGAGTTGGGTTTTGTTGGTATATGTCAATTTGGAGTTTTAATTTTTCTGGTTTTTGGTTCTCTTTGAGTATGTATTTTTGTCTTCGTTGTACTCTAATATGGTTTATTGTTTTGGTTGTGTTTTTTTTTTATTTTTTGATCATTACTCATATAGATGTTTGGTTAGTTATTGGTTATGTTGTTTGGATGTTTTATCCTTCAAAGGGAAAATCATCCCTAAATTTTTATGGGGACCTTGGAATTTATTTCCAGGTTTTGGTATCTTGGGGATGTCACCTAAGGCTTAGAAGCACACCTGTCACTTCTCAAGCCAATGAGGAGTTGCAGGATGTTACATTCAACCCAACAATCACAAATCTTTTAATGTTTCTATATAATACATAAAAAGGTGTTATATGTATAGTAAAATGAAAAATTTTATTATAATTAAATTTAACGAGTGAAAGATATTGATCCCAACTTCCCTAGTAATTTAAAGAAAAAGCTCGAATAAAATCCACAAAAGTATGAATCATTCAATCTGACTATTCGTTAGATTAAGGATGAAAAATTATATTAAAATTCATTTCAGATTCCAATGAATTTTGAATTATTTTCCAAAAATTAGTGTTAAATTTTGGATTGTGATCAAATAAAACATAAAGATGGACTCCATGAATTCTAGGTATCTGTTAAACATAAATTCTAGAAATATTATCTAAAAACATATTATCTCTAATAAGATAAAAATTCATATATTTGGTCAAACAATCAACAATAACTCATATCACATTATTACTTCAATATTTCTTTAATAATCCAACCACAAAATACGTGCATATATTCTCTCATTTCTATTATGGCAATGTAAAATGCTAACTTATCCCATTTAGTAATTTTCATTCTACCTTAACATGTTGAAAAGTATAACATTCCATGGTAAAGTAATAATTATCTCTTTTAACTCACTATAAATGTTTATAAAGGTCTCTATATATCATAGTGTTTCCTAAATAAATAGAAATGGAGATCTATAAGCTTCACTCAATATTTATTTCTTCAACTGGGAATCACAATGAATACATAGTCTTTTTCTAAATCCCAAAAAACATTATTTATCAATTCTAAATTTAGGAAACTTAACTTTACTGAATAATTATACCTTTTATTCTATAAAATTATACTCCTTTTTGTCTTATATAATTTTTTTTACAATGATGGCCATACTAACACCTAAAACAAAATAGAGGAATTTTATGCATGCACAATTTCTATACCAATATTCATCAAATCATTTACCAATGTATCATATTCCAAATGTATCATAGTTCTGTATGATTTATCATTTTGAATCGAAGAATCAGCTACCTTATTTTCTTTTCTTGGATGGTAATGAATCATGCATCCAAAATCCATAATTGATTCCATCCTTCTTCTTTGTCTTGTGTACAACTCTTTCTAGGTGAATATATACTTAAAACTTTTACGATCAATATATAGTTCATATTTTACTTCATATAAATGATTTATTCATATTTTCAAAGAAAACATTATAGACATAGGTTTGAGGTCTTGTGTGTGACAATTTATCTCATGTGGTTTCAATTGTCATGATGCATAAGAAATTACCAGATTATTCTACATCAAAACACAACCAATCCCCATTAAGGAATCATAATTGTAGATAAAATACTCACAAATTCTGGATGTAAGGGGCCAAACTAGATAATCCTCCAATTTTATTTTTAATTCATGGAAACATTCATCATAGTCTTTCATCCATATGAATTTAATTCATTATCAAGTTAACATAGTTAGTGGGAAAGATAAAAAATAACTTTTTTAATAAATAATTGATAGTAACCCACTATTCTAGGAAAACTATGAATCATTGTGACATTTTTACTAGATCTATAGTTATTATATCTTTATTTACAATATTTTTAAGGAGAGAAATTTTCCACAACCAGAATTGACATTTACTAAATTTACCAGATAAATTCTTTTCTTTTATGATTTTCAAAATAACCCTCAAATATTTCCCATGATCATCATAATGTTTAGAATATATCTAGATTTCATTGATAAACACAATCATAAATTAATATAAGAATTGATGGAAAATTATATTCATAAGGTCCATAAATATAGATGAATTATTTTTCACCCCAGAGAAAGTAACCATAAACTCAAAATTCCCATTCCTAGTCTGAAACAAAATATTTGGAATTTAATTATCCTTCACCTTTAGCTGATATTACATAGATCATAGATCAAAATTTGAAAATTACTAAACTCTTTAGAGTTGATCAAACAAGTCATCAATATGAGTTAGTGGATGCTTATTTTTAAAGTAATGTTATTTGATGCTCTATAATAAATACAAAGACTCAAAGAACCACCTTACATTTTAAAAAACAATATTGGAGCACCTCATATGAAGTTAACATATAAATGAAATGTTTATCAAGAGACTCCTAAAAACAATTTTTTAATTCCAAAAGTTATTCATGAAGCACTCAATAAATAGGTTTTGATTTTGGATTAGCATTAGGCATTGATCCAATAGTAAATAAAATTTCCTAGTTAGGTATAATTCCAGGAAAGTCATCAAGAAATGTATCGAAATATTCATTTACTATAGGAACATCATTGATTTGAATGGTTTCTTTCTTCCCAATAATATGTGAAAGATAAATATAATTCCCATATATAATTGATTTTATAACTTCTTGTTCTTTTATCAAATTTATGCATTAATTATTTTATAAAAACTAAAAATCAATCTAAAAAAACAACTTCTATAACTCTATAATCCATCTTATCATGATAAATAGAAGGAAAATCCATACCTATAAAAACTTCAATCTTTACAAAAGTTAGTACAATAAGTTTTAAATTTAAAGACCTTCTACAAATGACAATCGGAAGATTCTTATAATTTCATTTTATAACACTACCCTCATGTGTTTTTACCAATTGTTATGGCTTTATTTATTGAGTTGAATTTTCAAATTTACAAGAACATATATTATAAATGAAACAATATTTAGATCTCGAATCAAAAAAGACATTGGAATAATCTGAATAAAAAAATAATGTTCCTAACACTGCATCATTGGATGGTCCAACATCTAGTGAAGAAGTCATAAAGGATTTAGCCACACCTTTCTAATTACAATATTGATGAATTCTATCCTTCATTACTATCTTTGTATAAGTACTCATATAAAGACCCATTTCATTAAAATTAAAAAATATTATTGTCATATTTTTATTTTTTTTTCTTTTCATTACTATATTTCATTTCTTTAAAGTCATGAGACACATGTCCAAAATTAAAACATTTAAAACATTCCCAGTATTTTATAAGAAATTCTCTGGGATTATTTTTACCACACTTATCCTAAGGTGGAAATATAATTTTCTTACATTTTGATTTCTTTAATGGTTTATTCCCCATTACCTTCCACCTAAACCTCTTTTTCTACTGGTTTTCATATAAAACATGATCATCAAATATTCTATATTTCAACGTTATCATCATATTGAAAAAGTTCCTTATAAATTTTTTAATTCATGAAATGATAATTATCTTTTATATATGGGATTCAGTTCTGAGTAAAACTGATTAAATTTACTATAAGGATCCAAAATAATTTTTTTCATACCTTTCCATTAGGGTGATGTTTTCCTTATATGTGTCTACTGAATATTCCACCTTTTTACTTAATTACAATATTTTTATTTAAATTATATGCCTAAAAACATTAGGAAAATGGTTCTCAAGGAAAATGTTATAAAATTTATCACATTCAAAGGCATAAATATCTAATCTTTCTTGATATTCATATCCATTTACTACCACTAATTGGTTTATCCATCAAAATGATATGTAGAAGGAGTTACCTTTTGATGTTCTAAACTACCCATTACTTATAATATAATTTCCAAGTATTTAACTAATCCTTCAACTATCACATGGTCAAATGATCCACTGAATGTTGGAGGGTGTTGTTTCATTAAATTCTCTACAATGGACATGAAACCCAATGGTGAACATGGTTGTTCTCTTAAAAAGATACCACGAACTTTTATATCCTGCATTAGCTAAATCATCACAACATAAAACATCTATGTTCAAATTAAAACCATTCTACGTTACCAATATAGAAGTATATTATCCACATGATACCATCCAACTTCATCTTCCATGTTTCCTCTATGGTAAACCACTATGAACATACATTTTTTAGATGAAACAACCTGGTGATATTCAAATGTTATATCATTTCAATATAACTATAAATTAGAATCTTTTAATGGAATTATATTAATATTATTATGACCTTTATAGTTATCTAATCCTTTCCTTTGATTCCAACGATAAGGACTCGGCCTTAAACCATTACATAATCTTGAGTTTAAATAAAGAATTTATTTTTCTTTATCTTAATTATCTTTACGATTTATGGATTTATGAAATTTTGTCATAACTATTACATAATAAACACATAAATTGAAAAGTTTAAACTTCCAATAAATATCCATTTTTTGTACAATATATTACTTTTAAAATAAAACATATTTCATTGTCATGAAAAATATTGAAAATTTTCAAATTGACAATATAATTATTCAAATCATCATTAATCCTTGGGAAAAAATTTTAAAAAACTGGTATGAGCACATATAACTCTATAAGAGACATATAAAAAATAAAATAAACTCATTATTCCATTTCGAAATCATGATATTATATAAGATATTCTGTCTTTAATATAATAAACATTTAACTCAAATAATCATTTACTTGGACATGAAATTAGCTTTATTTCCAAAAAAATCATAAAAAAATTAAAAGTGTAAATGAAAAAAAAATCACGATGGTTTCTTAGAAAACATGAGGATCCATGAAAAATATTTTCTCAAAACCATACATTTTACCCTTAAAGGGAATAATCATTCCTTTAAATATAAGATCATCATTTTAACTTGTGAAATCAAAATATTTTTTTTAAAACTCATTAGAAAACATATAAAATTAATATCATTTACTTGATACATAATCTCCATAGAACCATTACAATAAACCTTACAAAAGTAGTAATATACTTGGTTAATTCCAAAAAAAATCTCCAGAGAACATAATCATTACTCAATGAATTGTAGAAATTTTTTAGTCTCACCCAACATCATGAACAATTTAAAATGACTATAACATACATAAGCTCAAAAATATTTTCTTTCCATCATAAACTCTCATAAATTATTCTTTTAACATATATAGATAATCACTTTTTCGATTCTCTTAAAAATAAAGATGAAAATACTTTTTCTTTGAAAACTTATTAATAAAAAAACAGAAAAGAATGTGAAATGGGATCATCTTTTGAAAAACCATGAAAATTTTTAGAGTAATATTATTAAAAAATAATAATCATGATAGTGGTAAATTCCTCTAATGTTGTATACATTATAAAATATTCCTTTGACACTTTTGTATAAATGTTAATAATATCTTGTTTGGAAAATGATATAAAAGTTTTATTTTATAACATTTTTAATGAAAGTAAAACATGGTTTCAAATGACTTTGAACATATATTTAAGTATATTAATTACATACTTTAATCCTTTTAAAGAACATGGAAATAGATAAAAAATAGAATAAAATACATTAAAACTTTTAAAATAAGGTTTTAAAGAAAAATATCTATGACTTGATAACTTTTGATCCAATAAAACATTGATTGAAATGAATTTGAATGGATTTTTAAACAATTTAATTTTTATATAATGATGATAAAATACATCAATAAGTAATTATTAAACACTACGCAAAACAAAACACATTGTGAAAATAGTTTATGTCTCAAAGAAATGGAATTGAGACTTGAAATAGATTACCTTAAATATCATCTAGTGTCGTACATTCATCACTATTGATGATAAAATTATATTAGTTATATAATTTTGTATGAAATCTTTTCATGTTCAATCCATTACCATTATAAATTTTATTTCATCTATGATAATGTTTTATTTAGTTACTTAATCAGTTAAGTTTGTGTCTGGCATTTTGGGGATTTTCAGTTCATAATCCCAAAATAGCTTTTGTAAGTTGAACGTGGTCAAAGGATTCATTATTCTATTATATCCAGAATATTAATCATAAAATAATTATTATTTTTATATATTAAATAAAATTTTATAACCATACCTGAATGATGCACATGAAAAATAAATCACGTTACTTTGTGGAGGTGGTAGTTCACACGTACACATGAATGACGTTATACATTTTCAATTTATGTAAAGGTAAGAAAATTGATGATATATTATATTTATAGAATTATAATTAATTCATTAATTTCATATATATTAATTAAATTAATTATAATTACTATCCTTATAAGGTGGTGATGAAAAAAGAAACACATCACTTCATTGAGGTGGTAATCTGCACGTACGGAAGAGAGATGTTTTCTGTAAAATCATCATTTTTTAAAACCTTTTTGGTTTTAAATTAAAAATTATTTTGGTTTGAAAAAAAAAGAAAATTTAAATTTAAATTTTACCCTTATACAGGACCTATGAGTTTTCTATGGGCAACTCATGATTTTCATAGTGTGTGTAATGGTAGGTAGAAGAATCAGGCACTATATAAGGGTAAAAAGAAGTTTTAATGCATTGTGTAAAGGTATTAAAGATTCATGTGAGGATATAGTGAGATTATAGCATTGTGTATGGGTATATCAACACCATCGTGATTTCAAGGGACTTATGTAAGGGAAATCCCCTACACTGTTTAAGGTTAAAAGACTTCCGTAAGAGTAATCCCTTACACTATATAAGGGTATGAGACTTGAATAAGGGGAATCTCCTACACTGTTTAAGGGTGGATTTGATTTATAGAGTCAAATAAAGGTATTCACTACTCATATAAGGGTAAATGTTCACAATTTATAGGAAAATAGAGTTACCTTCATCTAGTTCTCGCCTATCACATAAGGTTAACTAGGGCTAAAATGTGTTACATAATGGTAAATTAATTTACCTTTACATAGTGGAATTTACTCATCCATAGATTTTTTTTACCATGTTTTCCATAATTTATTCCATTTTCACACGTGTAACCCAAATTAAAAATTTTAAATGCCTAAAATCGTCGGAATTAAATAATTTTGAATCATTTTTCCTTAAATATAATATTTATGGATATTTCAACATTCTTCATTCAAGATTTAAGAAAACAAAAAATTATATGGTTGATTAAATCTATGGTTTTTATTACTACAAACCAATATTTGGTTTCTACTCATAAATATATATAAACTCTTCTACCTTTAAATTTGGATATCTTATCGAATTCAGGTAGCCTATAATTTCCTCTTTCAGGATGGGTGAGTTTTTCTTCCATGAATATGAGTTCTCCTTCTAAGTTTCCAGGCATGGAAAATACCCTACCTCTCTCTACTGTTATAAGAGATGTGTTTTAAATATATGAAACGTATGTAATATTTCATTAAATACTTTTATAGTTGGTTTTTTTCAAGCTTTATGAAACCTATTAGAGAAATATGGTATCAAATCCATAAATGATAATAATCTAGAAATTATCATAAAATAATAAATAATAATAATTATTATTTTAATAGATTTTATAGAGAGATAATGTTATCACATGAGTAATTACAATTATTCCTTAAATAATAAATGGTTGTCCCATAACAGAATTTAAACTGATAATTTAGAAATTATCTAGGAGAGAGAAATCTGTTATCATGTGTGGTATTTTTTGGACTAGTAATGTTGTTCCAACATATCACATGTACTTAAGGTTTTTATGATCAAAAATACCCTTCATTTATTGATAATGTTTTTTCTTTTTTGTGTGTTGCATCAAGTTTTATCATTATTTAATACTTTTTTCTATTAGTTCAGTAAAATATAGATGTTTTTTTGAAATTTTCCTAAGTATGTAAAATCAACTACATGATGAATGTTTCTACGTGGATAAATGGATACATTGAGAAATCGGCTATGTCAATTGGCTACATGAAGGAATCACCTATGTGAAACATCTACTTTTTGAAAACAATTGTTTAGAGGTCACCTACATTGGTGAACCACCTATGTGATAAATATTCTATATTGTTCAAAAGGCTATTTGAATCAGTTACATCGTATTATCAGCTACATGGTTTGGATACATGTTAAAACTAGCTATGTGGTTCCAAATATCTATATGATTCATTCAGCTACATTAGATTTGACTACATAAGTGATATGTATATGTAGAGAATTCACTTATGTGAAGAAAATATATGTATTTTGTCTATGTGAAAAAATGTTTTATGTAAAGAATGGATACATGGATCAATTCATCTATGTGAATTTAAATTAGCTTAGTTTTTCTATATGGTGATCCAAAATCATCTACGTTGTTCTAAAACCTACTATTTGTTACCATTAGTGTACTTTAAATGGAAATTGATACTATCATGCATGCATTCAATATTAGATTACCTCTATGAACTAAAATTTATTATAAAATGGATTCAAGCATTGAAAGAAGATTAGAGTACAAGGATGATTTAATAGTCAGTACTTTTATTGAGATGTTTTCAAAAAAATTGCATCTAGAATTTAATTTTAAGCATGGATTTTTTTGGTATAATGCCTTTTAAATAAAATATAATCTTTTCATACAATTTTAGAATGAGTGGAAATAGAAAATATACATAGGAATAGAATAAATCAGTTACACTCTCACCACTTGCTCTTGAATCTCTCTATATTCTACTCTATTTTAAAAAAATAAAGAAGAATAATATTGTACTCTAATGTTGTGCTATCATGGTCATATTTTTTATGTTTTATAAGACTCTACTCTATCTATTTTTCATTATTTTATTCTCTCACATAGATTTATTCTATTCTGTTAGTTTTATCTTACAACATTGAGTCTCATTTGTATCCTCTTTTTTTATTCTATCATTCATAATGAATGTTCCTAGTAAAATAACCTTTAAAGATATTATTTAAAATTCCTCATTGGGGCCCGATAAAAGATCTCAGTATTATACCAAGGTTAGAATTCTTTCACTTAGTCATGTAATCCATTGGAAAAGGACTAGGAGTCCCCAATAAAAGTAATAGTCTATAAAAAAATCCCCAAGATCATGGAGTTGAGTGTTGGTAGAGTTGACTATGATATTTTTGTTTCCCAAACCACTATAAATCTATTTTATGATATATTTTATTCATGTATTATTTTCCCACTAAATTCATGTATCAAAAAAATATTATAAGTTTTCATTACTTAAATAGGGTTGTTTTCAAAGTCATGAAAATTTCAAGAACACAATTCACCCCTTCTTGAGTCTTAGTGTAGTAATTATCTAACCAAAAATTAGTTTCAAAGGGTTTGAATTTTGAGTTCTCATATTTAAAAGGTTTAAGTCTTAAGATTATCTTAAAATGGATTCTATGACTGAAAATAGTGAATTAATGTCAATGGTCATAGCTTCCTACTTCAATAGTGTGAACTATGGTTTCTAAAAGGTACAGATGATATTTTATTTAAAGAAACATGGTATAAAGGTTTATCTAAATTTTTTTAATCCATATACAATTCCTAAATGAGATCCAAAGAAGTTTTATTCTACTATTGAAGGATAATACTATTTAAACTACAAATATATGAATCCTATAATCTGTAGACTAGGTTAAAATGAGTTCAACTAGGTTTCACAATGTGCAATAGCTCATGAAATTTGGACTACTATATCAGTGGATTTTGAAGGAATAGACAACATGTGATCTCTCAAATATAATACTTACACGATTAAGTTTGATACTTTTAGAATGATTGAAGGAGAAAAAATTACTCAATTGAATTTAATACTTGCTAAGGTTTTAAATAATTTTGTTTCTATAGGTGCACCAATGCCCTAACTTGGTATATCTTTGAAAATACTAAAATTTATACCACCCAGAAGAGTGGAATCGTAACTTACATTAGGGAATCTATATATATTAATGATTTTAACATAAAATATCTTATTGTAACTTCTATGATTTATGAGGAATATATGGAATCTGATTTAGGAAATCATAAGCTGGTGAAAAATGAAAATGTTTCATTAAAGGTTTCTACTTCTAAATATGCAAGAAGAACAAGAATATAAAAATTTATAAATCATTTGGAGAAGAATACATGTTAATAAATTCAGGATCAAATAATGAACTTGATCAGTTTTATATAAAGTTAAAAAAGTTCTATAACTGGAGAATATTATTTAGAAAACACTTCAATAAGTATAAGAATCATGAGGTAAATTCTAAATAAGTTAGACAGAATGAGTATATGAAGGTTGAGAAAATTAATCAAGACTTCCCTTAATTGTAAAAAAATAAAAAATATGAGAAAAATTATTTCAAGAATGTTGTCTATAAGAAGAAAGATAATAAATCCATTAAAGTAACATAGATTGAAACTGAATATTCTAGTGATGATACATCTTCATGTTTAGAAGATGAAATTTCTAATCAAAAGGCTAATATGTGCTTTATGTCACACTCAGATGAGGTACATTCTTATTAATCTTCTTATCATTATTCTAATTCATATAATGAATACTACACTTATAAATTATTAAATGAATATTCTACCATTGTTGAAACAAATTATGAAAGTCTAAAAAAATCCCACAAAAAAATTACGATATTATTGTAATTGAGAAAAGGACTTAAATAAACAAATTTTAG
Source organism: Viscum album (assembly GCA_963277665.1). Classification (NCBI taxonomy): domain Eukaryota; kingdom Viridiplantae; phylum Streptophyta; class Magnoliopsida; order Santalales; family Viscaceae; genus Viscum; species Viscum album. The sequence continues at coordinate 943,167,735 of OY728138.1, forward strand.
ATTTGAAAACCATGCTCGAAAATTCTACTACATCTTATATTGAAAATTATGAAAAAATTAAAATCTCTAAAAAAGAGGTGTAAGACTTTAAAGATGCTTATAGTTTCTTCAAGGAAGATGAAAATTTCTTGAATCAATTTATTATATATAATAATGTCCATAAAAATATTTTGAATAGGATATCAAGGTGAAAATCCAATGATTTATAAATACTATTTTTTGTTTGGTTTTAAGAAAAAAACCTCTCTAAAGTTTCTTGTTTTCATTATGGATAGTTAGGTAACCATAATAATATATTTAATTTAATAAATCCCCAATTTTGTGTAGTTAAAAATTATGTTCTATAAAAAATGGGTTTTAAAAATTTAGTGTTGTATTTATTGGACAAGATAATCATATTTGGGTTGTCAAATATTTAATTTCTAAAATTACTAAACCCAAGATAATATGGGTACCAAAAAAAATTCTTTTTTCTTTTTATTTATAGGGACAACGGTCTAATGGAATCAATGAGAAATGGTATATGTACAATGGATGTTCAAGACATATTATTTAAGATTTCTCTAATTTATAATACTTATCAAACAAATTATGGTGGTCATGTCACTTCTGGTGACAATTTTAAAGGAAATATTAATGGAGTTGGATCAGTTGTTAATTCAAGATCAATCCTCATTAAAAAATTTATATATGTGTAAGTATTTAATCGCAAGATGATAAGTATTTCATAAATTTGTTATGAAGGTTATTTTATATACTTTTTTTATAATTCATGTTTAATTTTCAAAGATAAGATTCTCAAAATTAAGGCATCTAGAATGATGAATGTATATACTATAGATATTAATTATTTTTATAGACACAAAGTGAACAATTTAAATGAAAAAAATAAATATTAGATTTGGAAGAGAATATTAGGACATTATAATGTTTATTCGTTAAGAAAATATTCCAAAATAAATTTAGTTTCAAAATTACCTCAACTTAAATTGAACAAAAAGAAACTCTATGATTAATTCGAAATAGTAAAGAAAAAAACTTCAGATTTTAACCCAATTAAAAAGGTTTATAATTAGATAACCCTTGAAATTATTCAAATATATTTTTTAGGTCTTCTAGAACTAATTGACTAAGAGAAAAATATTTTTTTCTGTTAGTTCAAACTTTTTATATATTTATTTTGGTTTTCTTTTTCATTGTTAATAGCGAATCTTGTTAGATATTTATAATGTTTTATAAATTGGTTAAAAAATATAAATATACCAAAATTATTTCTTTGATAAGTGAATATGGATGAGAATTTTAAAGCCATGGATTCAATTCCTATTTTTCAAAACATTGTATCAAACATAGTTTTTCTTCCCCCAAGACACCTTAATAGAATGGAGTTGTTGAAATGATGAATTGATCCTTGAAATAAATTTCTATTAAATTGTTATGTGAATATAAATTTCATTCTCATTTGTGGGTTTAAGCTATAAATATAATATGTTATGTCATAAACTGAGTTCCAATTAGGCTTATTTTAAAGAAAACGCCTATTGAGCTATGGAATATTAAAAATATAAAAGTTGGATACTTCAAAGTATTTGGATACAAATTTAACATTATAAACAACATGTATAATCTTGGTAAATTTGATCCAAAGGAGGGTAAACGAATATTCCATGGCTAGTCCACTACTTCCAAGGATTATAGAGTTTTCAAAAAAAGTTCAAAGATTGTTGAATAATCAACTCATGTGAAATTTGATGAAAGTGATCTATCTGATCACAATGTGACACAAATTTATGAGCTAATGGATTATTTTGAAAACATTAGACCTCAACCCCTCTTTAAAAATAAAAAACAATTATTTAGAACTTTTATTTGGTGAACCAAATCTTGAAAGGATGGATACTAGTGAACCAAAAAGTTTGCTGTATAGAAATCCAAAAGACTTGAAAAATTATCCCTTAAAAAATGTTGTAGGAAGTTTATATGATGGTATTGGGACTAGATGAGTGTTGGAAACCCTGTATAATTTTATGATTTTTTATCTCAACTAGAACATAAAACTATAAAATAAGTCTTAGTAAATTAGAGTTGGGTTTTATCTATGAAAGAATAATTAAACCAGTTCAAGATAAGTAAGTTATGGGAATTATTTGATAGAACCTATAACTGTCATATTATAAGAAAAATTCGGTTTTTAAGAATAAATATGATGGTCATGGTGTGATCACTATGAATTATTTTAAACTAGTATCTAAAGGGTATAACCAAGGGTAAAGTATAGATTATAAAGGAACCTTTGTACCTATAGTATGATTAGAATCCATTAGGATTCTTTCAGCCTATTTATCACATATTAACTTAAAATTATATCATATGGATGTAAAATCTTCTTTTGTAAATTTTTTTCTTATGCAATAATTTTTTGTTGAACATCCTTCTAGTTTTAAAAATCCTTATTTTCAAAATTTAGTTTTCAAACTTACCAAATCACTTTATATCCCTAAACAAGCACCTAGAACATGGTATGAACATTTAAGTTCCTTTCTTTTATCAAATAAAATTTCAGTGGAAGTGTAAGATCCTAATATTTTTAAGAAAACATCATTTTCATATATTTTTTTAGTTCAAATATATTTTGATGATGTGATTTTTTATTCTACAAAAAAAATTGTGTAATGAATTTTCAAAAATCATGAAAAAAGAATTTTACATAAGCATGACGGGTGAGTTAAATTGTTTTTTAGTTTTCATATATACCAAAATGGCATTGAGAATGTGTTGAATCAAATTTAATACATACATGAATTACATAAAAGTTTTTAACTTAAAATTGTTAAACTACATACAACTCATTTAAGTTATAATAAAATCTTGATTTGGATAAAACTATGAAACTAGTCAGTAATTAGATATATTGAGGAATAATTGGGATTCTATTGTGTCTGAATGCTATTAGACTAGAAATTATGTTTATAGTATTATTATGTGATAGATTCTAATATAATCCTAAGGAATCTCATTTGAATGTTATCAAAATAATATTAAGGTATTTAAAAGGAACAAATTCTATTTCCACACTTTTTTCAAAATCATATGATTTTAATTTTACATCATATTCTAATGCAGATTTTGGTGGTTGTAGACTAGATATGGAGATTACTTCAGAAACCTTCCATTTTCTAGTTAAATCCTTAATGTACTAGTATAGTAATAATAAATAGTTTGTTGAATAATCTACGGGTGATTTAGAGTGAATATTTTTAACTAGTTATTGTACACAGTTGTTGTTGATGAAATAATAAAGTCTCAATAAAATTTGATAACACTAGTGCAGTCAATATTTCAAGGAATATGATAAATCATTTTAGAACAAAGCATATAGTCCTAAGGAATACTTTCTTGAGATATCATATTCAAAAATAAGATATCATTCTAGAATTCATCCTTATTGAGAATGAATCAGTAGATATTTTTACTGATCTACTTGATTTTGATTGTTTTGATTTTATTAAATGATAAATTGGGTTATTTAAATTTAAACAGTTTGAGTTTATTTCATTTTATTTCTTTGAATTATAATTTTTTTTATTATTTTATAAATGTTTTATTTTCATACATTATAATGAATAAGTGAGTTTATTTTAATTTTTGTTTATTTGAAAATAATTTCCTAATTTTTTACTTTATTTTAACATGATGTGTTTTTAGAAAATAAATTGCATTATTTTAGTTTCTATTTTATTTAATTATTTATTTTAAGTTAGAATCAACCCAAATTTCCAAATTGTCTCTATACCCATTTTGTAAATCAGTTCCATGACCTAAAAGGATAAATCGATCCTAAACCATTTTAACCTTTGCATATACTCCTCCTCTCAGAAGCCGAACTATCACTATTTTCCTCTTTTATCTCCCTTGATTCTCTCTTGAAATTTATACTAACCTTATGTGATGGGAAATTCCAATCATGGAGATGAAGAGGGTTCCAGTTCTTCCAAGAAAGCTAAGTTGGGTGGTATACCATGTAATGTACTAGTTGTAAAATTCATGGATATGGGTTGGTTAAAGAGTATTGAAATGTTTTAGAAGAAAATATTTTAGCTTAAAGGATGGTAGTTCATTTTTTGATGAGTTGAAGTCAGGATTTATTTTTAAGGAATCATTTAAAAACTTCATGAGGATTGAAGAGTTCTAGTGTGGTGATGCATAAGATGTTTTTTCATCAAATGTAAATGGAAGGGATGTACTTGTTTTTATTAGTATAAATAGATGAAATATTTCACTTTTTAATAAAGGATAGTTTAACTTCAACCATACTCTAGTTGGTAAAAGTTTCATGGGACCAACTGATGTTTTCATGTTCTTATTTGGAACCTCAACTTTTGAGAAGAAAGTAGTAAAGGACTTTGAATCTAAATTTAAAGTTCATTTTAAGTTCATTTAAAATGGGATTTCCCTAGGAGACAGAGAAATGTAAAATGTGTTATTTCAGGATATATACCTCTTCTATGTATATATTAACAGTGTTAAGTTGAATTTGGATTAGTATATGATGTAGTTTATGCATCACTACTATCAAGGGAAGGAAAAGATAAAATATTATCCCTTTATAAGGATCATATATATGGTATTAAAGAATAAATATATTGATCTCAATGAGGGAGATGTTTTTAATTACTATAAAAGTAATACCCTTTTTATTCCTCTTGAAAAATATTGGCAACTATTAAGTTGATACTTCAAACTCCTTAAGACGAGTTGGCTAGGAAGGTGTAGCTCAAGGGGATCCATCCTAAACCCCAACACCTAGGGATGAAGCACTTTTTGAGATGGTTCCTACTATGTAGTTGAATAATTCAGTAGTTTTTATACCATATCCTCAAGTTCCAAATATCAGGCCTATTATGGAAGATCCAGTTCAGAGCTGTGAAGATAATGTTTTTGGAGTTGTTGAATTTATTCATCATGTTGAGCCAGCTGTTGATATATCTAATGAAGCCCCTATGTAAAGGCCAGTTTAAATTGTTCCTATTGTTTAAATGGGTGAATAAATACCAGAATCTAAGGTTGGCAATTCTCATTCTCAAGAAAAATATAGAGCTATAGATTTTCTTATGTAGTTTGTTGATTGTTCTCACACTCCAGCACCCATTTCATCACCTCCTCAGGTGCAAGAGGATGCACTATATATTAGTAAGAGCTTGTAAAATTATGATATGAAGACCTTTTATTCTACTCTAATGAATAAATTTAATAATATTATAGGAGATTATAATGTGTTTAATGAGATGATATCCTCTAAGGATGAGAACAAAAAACTCAAGGAAAGATCAGTTTCTAGAGTTCATTTTGACATGCTAGTTGAGATAATGGAATCCCAAACTGACCTGATAAAAAATATGAACCTTGTGCAATATTTTAACTCTAGAGTGAATGATAAAGATCTTTAAGAGATGAAATACCAATTATATAGACATAAAATAATTTTTTCTATTAGTTTGAGGTAAATTAGCTTCGTGTTCTTAATTCATATTAAAGGTAAATAATTCAAAATTCTATTATGGTTCAATATAATGTGTCTTAGGATGTAGTTTATGAGATTAATAGTTTTTTGTATAAAATTGAGGATATATTTCATACATTAATAAGTTTTTTATATGATAGTTTGAGTTTATCAAGAGGTTTCATCCCTCTACCACACCCATCTCTGCACCTTTAGTGGTTCCTGAATTTCAGAATTAGTTTGAACAGATAACTTCTAAGATAAATTATGGGTCTTCCCATAATAAATCTCCTTAATGTGATATTTTCTCACCAATTATAATGAAATATTTCAAGATATCTCTTTTGGAATTATTCCATGAAACCATAGAATATATTATAAATCTTGGTTTGTGGACTGACATGTATTTGAATGACATGGTGGGATACCTTGAGGAATTAGTTGGTGGAATATTTAAAGATATCATGGGAGTTTATTAAGATGTTTAGGGCATGATTTCTTGGTCAATTAGTCCAGTAACTAAAAATCATTATCACTTTATAGATGTTCTAGTTGAGTTATATGAGTAAGTTAAAGGCCCAAACACTAACTCTTCATAAGAGGGTTTCAGTTTCTTAGATTCTAAGGAAACTCCAGTCTACAAAACCCATAAGATTATAACTAAAATGAAACTAGCCTCCCTTGTTGTACTTTTTCCTATTGTTATTGCTGTCAATACCTCAATTGTCAAAGAATCATTCAATACTATTTAGAATGTAGCTCGTGTTTTAATAGATAATATATCCAATGTGGAAAATAATTTGACTTCTTTAGAAGGTATACTAATCAGTTATCATGTTTTTGTAGAAAGAATTCATAAAAGGACATATGAAGACACTTCTTCAGTTCCCTCTAGTTCTCACTATGTTTCCTTATTCAGTGTTCCTGAAATTGTTTCCTCTAGACAGCTTGAATATTTTAAAGAAATTTTGAACAATTGTCTCTCTTAATTTTCCCAATTGTACATATAGACATCTACTGCTATTATGGATTTTTTCAAGTCATAAATCATCAAGAGGATTTACATGTCTATGGATTATCTATTTTATCTTAGAATCAGAAGGACTCTCAGACTAGCTCCTCCAGATACCATTAGAGGTACTAGATAAAGGTTTGATGTTGTTTTTGATCTAGCCCTGATTTATGGGAAAGAGAAATCCAATGTGCAATTTTCCTTAGCCATTAAATGCTTTTATCAAGAAGTTTCACATTTAGGACATTAATTAAAGTTGGACTTTATACCTTATAGATCTTATGATTTCAATATTGCTTCATAAAATAATAATGTATTTCTTAGAATTCCTGATAAAAATCCAAGAGATAGATATGTAGTCTCCTCTAAAGACCATTCTACTACATAGATTGGGAAATTAGTGTTGCCTCCAGTGATGAAACCTCCTACTACCTCTCAAACCTCTTCAACTTTGAATAATCCTCCACCCAAACTTCCCTCTTAGTTTGACACAATCCACAAACTCGGGTCTTCTAATTATTTTTTGTCTGTATACTTTAATGGGTGATGAGTTCATGTATTTGTTTTCACCAATGTTGATAATCAATAAAATTATTCTTTATCCATTTGTTGTGTCTTTATTAGTGATTTTTTTCATTTAATGTATTTAATCTCTTTTTTTTTCTTAATGATTGTTTTTATTTAATGTATGTAATCTATTCATTTTGTTTCATAAAAAAAATTTTAATTTAAAATTTTCTTTTCATTCTTTATTTTATTAAATGTTCTATTTTTTAACATTCTGAAATTCCATTCTTCTCATAATTTCACATTCGGTTTTAACATTAAATCTCAATAGTTCCTATATTAAAGTTCTAAATTAAAAGTATTTTTTCCTATACTTACCCTTAATTTTTAATGACATGAAAGGGGTGAAATTTTCCCAAGGGGGAGGAGTATCCTTGATGGTATTTTTAGATAGAAGTTTCTAATTAAGGGGGATAAGAAAAGGCTATTCACAAAATTTTCAAAATTCTCATGTCTATTGTTTAATGGGGTTTTTATCACAAAAAAGGTGATATTGTTAGACTACTAATGTTTTTCCAAAATATACCTTGTACTTTATGTTCTTATTATCTCAAATACCTTTTATACCTTACTAATGATTTTTCTTTTATGTTTTATTCATCGGTTTTTATCTTTGTCTAAGCCTTTTGTTGTTAATTTTTAAAATCATGAAGTTTGATAAAATTTTCTTGTATGGAAAATCAATTACGTGAGGCATTCAACTATATGAATAAATAGAAACATCAATAAAATGGTTGCGTTAATTAGCTATGTGTTGGAATTTCCTATGTGAAATTATTGTGCCAAAAAAGTTTCTACATGAAAATCACTTATTTCGATTAATCACCTAAGTAAGAAATCGGTTAGAGTAGTCAAATGGCTATGTGAATTGTTTGTGTGGAATAAATAGCTATGTGGTTTGGATATGAAGTAAAATCATCTATGTGATTCCAAAAGGCGACATGATTCATTTGATTAAGTCTAATTTAGATATGTGAGTGAGAAGGCTACATGGAGAATTAACCTTTGTAAATAAAGCCTATGTGATTTGATTGAATGAATAAATTTACTACATAAAGAATATATGCATGTATTAATTTAGTAATTTGAATTCAAATTTTTTGAATTCAGGTATGAGGTGATCAATATTTAGTTATGTCATTCTACAACCCTCTATTTATTACCATTATCATACATTTAGTGGAAATTGATGTTGACATTCATGAAATAAATATCGGATTACCTATTAGAATTAAAATCCATTATAATAAGGTTGTAAGTACCAATAGAAGATTAGTTTACAAGGATAATTTAATGGTTAATACTGTTAAAAATATATTTCAAATAAAAGTTCATTTTGAATTTAATTCCAAGTTCATATTTTATTGATCTGATTTTTTGAAAATAAAAGATAATATTTTTATCCATTTTCAGAATAAGGATAAATAAAGTACATATACATGAATAAAATAAATCACTTGCACTCTCAACTCTTATTCTCAAATCTCTTTATGTGATGCTCTATTTTTATCTAAAAATGATGAAGAATATTTGAATCTATAGTTGCACTATCAAGATCATATTTTCTATGATTTAAAATACACTCCTTGATCTATTTTAATTCTTATATTCTCTCCTAGAAATTTATTCTCTCATGATAGTTTAATCTTGAAACTATGAGTCTCATTTGTAAAATCTCTATTTATTTCCTTTTTCTATATGTAGATTATTAGTAAAAGAACATTAAATACTTGTTTTTGTAAAACCTCATTAGAGCCTGGTAAAATCTCCTTATTTTATACCAATTTTTTAATACTTTCACTCAGTCATGTAGTCCCTAGTAAAAGGACTAGTAGTCCCGGATAAAAGGACCGGTCTAGTGAAAATCAACCAAATCTTAGAGTTAAGTATTGGTCGAGTGGACTAGGAAATGGTTGTTCTCCAAACCACTATAAATCTGTTATTTGGTCTCTTTTTTGTGCATATTTCATTTTCACTTATTTCATGTGTTATGAAAATTTTGTAATTTAGCATTCCTTAAATATGGTGGTTTTCTATGTCTTGAAAATTTCAAGAACTATATTCACACCACTCTTGAGTCTTTGTGTAGTTGTTCTCTGACCAAAAATATTTTATTTATTTTGAAAATAAAATAGTTGTATTTGGTTCTAGGAATCCTTACTAAGCATTTGGATCCTATTATTACATGGTTATGTTTTGGGTGATGATTTCTTGATAATCCATGACTTGATGTTGACAACCTTGAGGTAGGTGGTCCCATGTACTCTATCCTTTGGTATTTAAGCACTCTTATTGGTGTGTGGTGTAATATTCATAACCTTTGGTTGATAACCTTAAATTTCATAATGAGATATGAATCATCATAATATTTAATTAATAAATGAGGATTAATTCATAATTAATTAAAGGAACCTTGCATAATGTAATTGGTCAAAGTACCAAGGGCCCTAGTGGACCCTCATGCACATGCTTGATATCGATCATTGATGGTCAAGGTTTGATCACATATGGGTCTCTTAGACTACATAGACACTTGGACGTTAATTTATGTGCTACATGAGACCTAGTTTAAATACCCATGTTATTAGGATTTTGAAATTAAGAAGAAATTTGAATTTTTGCTTTTTGGGTCCTTGTATGGGGTAAAATAATCATTTTCCCCTAGAAGATAATTTTGGATAATTGTTCTAACCACTCTATTTGTCTCAGAACATGGTTTTTACTATATAAAAATAGTTTGGTTGAATTCTATGTTGTTCAAATGTTGGTGTAATATTTAGTATTTAATTAATTAAATATTAAATTATTTGTGAGAGTTCGGGTGGTGATATCTTTTGTACGAAGCATCGGATTGAGATTTTGACTCCTTTATTGAACCTATAATTAATGTTTTTTCGTAGGAAATGTGTAAACGTGATATGGATTTTGATACTTAGGACATGAATTTTAAGTGGGCATTTAATTTAACTAACAAATTAAATTAATTAATTAAAACACCCCCACCCCCATTTTGGATTCCTATAAATGGAAAGAGAATCGGGGGAGTGATTATCCATTTTGTGATAGTTAAACTAAGATATAAAAGGATAAAAGTGCCTATTGAATTCATCGATGATGTTGATCAAGACCGGATCAAGGTGTAGCGGCTTTCAGGTGTTGTTTTGGACCTGAAGATTTGTCATTTTCTCCATGAGGTAGGTTGGTATTTAGTTTTAAGCCTAGATCATCATAGATGTGTTATTTTAAAGTTTTGAAGTCCTTTTATGAATACTAAAGTCTTATTGGGATTTATCTATGCTAATCAGTGAAAAATGAGGGTTTTCAGAGGTTCGTAAGGGTTTCCGATTCAGAAATACCGATCACACGGTGAGTGATTTTAAGAACACACATTGTTGGTTATTTTCATTTAGGGAAATTGAATTTTTGAAGGCTCACATCGTGTACATAAAGTCAATGTCATGTACTTGTACTTGGGAATGTGGTCAAGTACTTGGGATGATGGAGTTTATGAGACTACATGTCATTGGCATAGAGTACATGTTATATAGTGGGAAATGGTCATGTAGTCAAGTACATGGGAAGACACACCATGTAGGGGTCCATGGTCATGTGTAAGTACATGATAAGACCCCATGTATTCTCTATCCTTGTAGTAGTACATATCCAAACCCCTTGTGTATCAATCTGTGTATAAGTTCAAGGCCAAGTAGGAGATTTTGGAGTACACAGCGTGTACTACTCATTTGTTTCCCTTGTTAGCATTTTTGGTGATTTTGTTTCCCTAAATAATAATTGGACACAAAAGGAGTCCATTTGGAGTATTTTTCAGTGAATAACATGATGGAGGAACCCTTGGGGTATTTTGAGGACTTATAAGAAGTAGTTTGTGGCATGTAAGTTGTGACATAGAGGTTTTCCTCTAATAATTGAATTCAACTGTCTTCTAAGAGTGATACATGGGAAGTGACCCATATGAGGATCATAAGAATTATTGGATAATATGGTATAGATTCATTAGAGTCCTTTATTTGTGTTATATTGGGATTTTACCTGGTTAATTGGAATAGTTTTTTACTCAATGAGAAAGGTATGTTGGGTGTTTGGGCCAACCTAGGGTGGATTGGAAAGGGTTTGGTCTTGAGGGCATCTCCCCTGCGAGGTTTACACCCTTTAGGCATGTGAATCAATGAGATTATAGAGACTGGGTTATCAGATGGGTAACCCCAATATATAGGCGTTGTCCAGAGATATTATTTGTAAATTAGGATCCCAAGAAGGATGACTCTGCTAATGTTCTAACCAAGAGGAAACCAAGATATATGCCTCCACTTGAATAATGGTTCCAAGGATCCCAAGAGGGATTCCTCTACTTACATGTTGACTCATAAAGATAAGTGGGTGCCTAACTGATAGACTAACCCTATGTGGGTACATGTGTTTTGAGTATTAATGGTTATAAATGTCTCATTAGGATCCAAAATTATGTTTGAGATGATGGGTATGAGATTTTAATGATAGGAATGGGTGTTTTTCCATCACTTGACATGTTCTATCTTAATTTTTTAAGTTGAGACTTGGTCTACTCCTATATTGCTATTGCGATATGGCTGGGTTGTCGTGTTTTGGATCCTGGTGTACTAATATGGGTTGACATGGTTGATATAGTTAGATATGATGCTTCACATGTATGGTTTCCGATATCTGACATGAAGCCCCACATATGAGGTTTAGAGAGTTGGACATGACACTCCATAGGTATGGTTCCAAATTTATAACATGGTATTCCACATCCAAAGTTTAGAAAGTTGGACAAGACATTCAATTCCCTTGGAATATGATGTTGGATATAATGATTTCTATCAGAATCGATAATTTTTCTCATGGTTTGAGTTTTGGAAAGAGGTTCTGGGAACATTTTATTTTTTTATATAGTTTATAATGGTGGACATAGAGATCCTCGTATGTGGTTGAGATTTTGGACTGATTCTCCAGGCATGTGTAGTATACTATATGGATTATGTGTCAGACTGAGGCTCTAGGAACTGATAGTATACTTTATGGTTGAAGTGTAAAACAAATTCTATATGAAATGATGGTATACTAGTTGTAATAGGATGGTGAAATGACATTATATACCTATGGGTTAGGTGCTTGAATGATTCATTATGCACTATTTTTTGATATATAGATTAGATTATGAACTGATGCTTCAGGCACTATTGTTTATGATACAAGCGTTATATGTCAAATTAATTCTGTAGGTACTGGTAGTACTTTAACATGGTATGAGTACCTGAGACTGATGTTTCTATATACCAAGTAATAGAAAACGAGTGAGATCATGATGTTTGGTTGGGGATGCTATAGAGGTGGGGATTTCATGTTACTTTGGAAACACAATCATCGATGTGTGATAAGAGACACCCCAACTCTAGACAAACCATGTATTTTCGTTTTAATTAATAGACCTCGGGATTTATGGTAGTTTTATTTGTCTTTATTTCAGTTAATATTTGGCTAGGCTGATCATATTTCATGATCAAACACTTATGAAAACAGATTATGGGTTCAACATTGGGGTGGCCTTCTGAGATTTATTTCTCAGCCCTTATAAAAGAACCTCAGTGTGTGTACAAACCTTATGTTTGATTTTAATTTGATAAAAGATCTATGATGGATGTGGTGGAGGCCTCGGGTTTTATGATTGAGCGAAGCTGCTCATGTGGAGTTTGATGATCATCTGGGTGCATCTCGATAAGGATCTAGAGATTAATATGTGACACAACTTAGATATGGATGTAGATTCTGATTATTTATTTTTCAATTGTTTATTTTGAATATGTGATCAGACTATTAGGTGATCATTTTTCTATTTATGGAATATATTTTTGTGCCTTTACTATATTTCATCTCATTATAGTATGCTTCTATTTTAGTATATTTATTCTTTATATGTACTCTAATGTATATGATTATTGGATATTTTTATTTTTATTTCACACTCTTAAATAGGGGTATAGTCTCCTCACAGTACCATCTTAAACCCCTAATGCTAGTTACAAGCCTCTAACATATAAGGAGGTGTGCTTGTGGTCATGTGGAGAACCGACTCGGAGCACTAGTTAAGTGGAATCTAGTATGATATGTTACAAAGTATTATTATAGGAGTTAATTTCCTTCTATTTTTTTATTTGGGATTATGTAGAATGGATATATAGGAATGTGTCAAGACTGTGATGGATATTAGGCTGGTGCGTCAAGAACACATATTCTGGTGGAATTTACATGTTATCAGAGCATATGATTTATATTCTTAGTTTTTGATGTTACGATCAAATATGATTTTCTCTTTGAGGGATGTATGTGTTTATTGGATTTTATGATTTTTGATAGATTTATGGATCTTGGCCCATTGGAACAATACTAGTGATTTTATTTTGACTCTTGGCTGATGGAGGCAAGAGGCATCATATGCATCATGATAGGCATGTAGGATCCACATTTTATAGGACTTCTAGTGTGTAATTTTTCTGAAGGTAGAGTATCAATAGTTTAAAGTTTCAAAAACTACTCAGATGGTGTTTTCCCATATAAGTACATGGTGGAATTATGCTCAACTGGGTAGACTTGTATATGTATCTCTTTATGATGGAAGATTATGTGGTTTTATGATGATATGATCGATGATGTGTTCATCATGCACAACAAGTGCGATGACCTTGTTGGGTTATCATGGTATAGATATATTATTGTAGAACCCTTTTGGGTGGTTTTTGTTTAAAATTAGTTGTGTGTCTTGGTCCTCTAGGGAGTAGTATGATGTGTAGATACTCATAGGGGATGGGTGCCATAGTTGTTGGTGTTTGGTTTGGCATATGTTCCTTTCATATGTGTGACCCTATATATGGGTGTTTTGACATGTTTATGTCATGTCATGTTGGGAAGGGAGTGTGTTTGATTCCTCGTGATCAGTGGCCTTCTTTGAGTTGGCTTATACCAAGGTGGTTGGACCTAGTGTTTGACGCCATACTTGACTAGTGAGGCTAGGTGGGCAATCCCAGAGGCCTTCTTTGAAATGACTCTAATTTAGGGAGTTGGTTCCATTTGACATTTCTGTGTTGCAAGTGATAGAGTTTGATCAAATTATTTGCACCTTTGGATGTGTAAGGAATGGGTGGATGCTTTGGACTTTTTAAAATGGTTCATGAAGGGTGCATCCTAGTATCATTTTTAGGTGTGTTGGATGAATTTTTTAGAAGCAGCACTTATGTGATAGTGCTTTAGACTAGTGGCACATGAGGATTCCTAATGGAAGGATCAATTAGGTTCTTAGGCCAGTTATCTCTCTATGCATCTTCAAGAATGTTATGAAAGTGTAAATGATCTTACTGTAACTTTTGAATGATGCTCGGGGATTGAGTGGTCAGGAAAGTGGTTTTGTATTGGTGAGTTTCCTTTGGTTTTGGAAAGTAATTAGGGTGCTCTTTGTTGGGTGATATTGTCATACAGGGTAGGTATGTTCTATTTATAGGTCTTATGAGCTATGTTTTCATGATATGTGACTCTCTAGAGTCATAAATAGGTATTTGGGTTGGGTTACACAAGAGTGTGTAATGGTTAAGAATTAATGGGATCTTGAAAACATGAGCACTAGTGACATGTTGTGTCATTTGGATTATGGATCAGACATTATGAGATTGTATGCTCAAGGTGCTAGAGTTAAGCAGGAAGTCATGATTAGGCTGAGAAATGATGTGGGTGTGATGAGATTCTAGTGGTAAGGGAGGCTTATGACCTTTGAATAGCTTTAGAATGTCTCTACAGTTAGAGGTGACATCAGAAATGGATGAGTTTATATAGGTAATCATTTATGACATCTTAGCATACTCTTAGTCATGATATGATCATGCCCAATATATTGACATCATCCAGAGTATGCTAAGAGGGAGCATCAGCTATATTCCTAACTATCTAAATTTAATTGTTGATTTGATTAAGGGCCACTTTTGAACTTTTTATGACTACTAGTTACCCATGAGGATTGATCGATGATTAATCAGCAAAAACATAGGTTTCAAGAGGTACATAGGGGTTTACCGTCCAAAAATCCCAATCACATGGCATACAGTTTTAAGAACACGCACCATGCGTTCTTCTAATTTGGGGAAGGTGGAATTTATGTAAGTACACTCCATGTAATTGGATTACACACCGTGTACTTTTACATGGAAATGAGGATGAGTACTTGGGAATATGGAGATTATTAAACTGCATGTCATGTACTTGTACTGCACACCATGTACTAGAACATTGAAATGTGAAAATTATATGAGCATACACACCATGTAAGGGGGACATGGTCATGTCGAAGTACATAGCTAGACTCTATGTGTGTCAGCCCATGTAAAAGTACATGGTCATATTGGAGGTTTCAAATTATACATCATTTACTTGGAGTACACGCTGTGTACTACCCATTTGTCACCCTTTTTACAATTTTGGGTGATTTTGTTCCCCAAAGTTATAAATGGACACAAGAGGAGTCTATTTGGAGAATTTTTCCACATAGATCATGATGGTGGAACCTTTGGGGAATGTCAAGGACTTCTAAAAAGTGTTTCAGGTTTAGTGAGTTGTAACTGGGAGGTTTTCCTCCAATAATTGAATTTATATGTCTCATGAGAATGATACATGGAATCATACGTAGATGAGGGTCATGGTAATGATTTGGGGATGTGGAATGGATTCACTATAGTCATTGATTGGTGTAAGATTAGAATTTTTCTTGGTTAATGAGACTGGGTTCTGAATCAAGGTGACAAATAGGTCATGTGTTTGAAAAAACCTAGGGTGGCTTGGAAAGGGGATGGGATTGAGGCCATATCCCCTTTGAGTTTTACACCCTTTAAGATTGAGAAGCTGTGAGATGATAGGGACTAGGTTATGGGATGGGTGACCCCTGAGGGATGGGATTTGGCCCAAGATATTAACTGTAACCAAGGATCCCAAGTGGGATAACTTTGATTATGTTTTAACACAGAGGAACACAAGAGGAATACCTACACTAGCATAATTGTTTCAAGGATCCCATGAATGATTCCTTCGATTATGTGTTGACTCTAAGGGGTGTATGGGTGCCTGATTTGTAGACCCTTAAGCAGGTACATGTGTTTGGGAAGTAATGGTTTTAGGTGTCCCCTTGGGACTCGAACTGACGTTTCAGCTGATTGATTGGAGATGTCCATGGAGGGCATGGGAATTTATCCATATCATCATATTTCCTAGAATTTTTATTTAAGTTAATTATTGCTATATTCCCATGAGGATTTTTTTAATATCTATAGGTTTCTATATTTTAGAGTCTGGTTTACAAATATGGGATTCCATGGTTGATAGTGTTGGACATGATGCTTCATATTTATAGTTCAGGATGTCTGACAAGAATCTCTACATATGAGGTTTATAGAGTTGTAAATGATCCTCCATGGGTATGGGTCCATATTTCCATCCTGGAATTCCACATCCGAGGTTTATAAAATTGAACTTGACATTCCATGCCCATGGGATATGATGTTGTACATGAATCTTTCTATTAGTAGCAATAGGTTTGTTCATGGTTTGTGTGTTTTATCAAGGTTCCAATGACATTTGTTTTTTATATATTTGAGAATGGTGGACATTGAAATCCACATATGTGGTTGAGATTTCAGACTGACACGCTAGGAATGAGTATTATATTATATGGATTATGTTCCAAAATGAGGCACTAAACAGTGATAATATACTTTATTGTTTAATTTATAGACTAATTCTCTAAGAAATGAGGGAATGCCAGGTGGAATGGGGTGGAAAACTGATGATCTACATCCATGGTTTAGTTTTTGGATTGGTCCTTTAAGAACTATTATTTTGATGTATGGTTTAGGTGTCAAACCGATGCTCTATGAACTACTGTTTATGAAACATGGGTTGGATATCTAGTTAACACTCTGGGTAATGGTAGTACTTTAACATGGTATGAGTACGGGATATTGATACATCTAGGTACCAAGTAACATATAGTGAATAAGTTCATGATGTTTAGTTGGGGATTCCATGTAGGTGGATCATGCATGGTAATTGAGACACGCGGTCATCAAGACATACATAAAGACTCCTGGAACTGGCTAAAACTAGTATAATCGATCAAAATCATGAACCTAAGGATTGACGCTGGTTTTATTTATCTTTATTTAAATTATTTTTCATCTAGTTTGACCTTATTAAATGATCATGTACTTATGAAATAAAAGTATAGGTTCACCATTAGGGTAGACTTATGAGATTTATTTCTCACCCCATCTAAATGCACCTCATTGTGTAAGAAGTCCTTATATCTACATTAAGTTAGAACATAGATTCATGATGGATAAATTAGAGGCCTAGGGTTTCATTATTGAGCGGATCCTCTCATGTGGGGTCTAATAATCGAGTCGTTGCAACATTAAAGGGTTATCTAGATCGAGTATGTTCCATGGATCAGAGTTGAAAGTGGAGCCTGATGTATTTATTATTCAATTATTTATTTTTTATATGTGATCAGTCTAGTGGGAAATCAATGTTGTTTGTATGGAATGTTTTTTTGTCATTTGTTGTATTTTGTCTTATTATAGAATGTTTTTGTTTCAGTTTATGTATTATTTATGTGTACTCTTATATATATAATGATTGGTTATTTGTGTTATTATTGTCCACTCTAATATAGGGATATAGTCTCCACACATTACCATCTTAGACCCGCAATCCTATTCAGAAGCCTCTGATGTATTAGGATGTATGTTTGTGGACATGTGTAGAACAAGGTCTGGTCACTAGTTTATTGGCATCTAGGCTAATATGTTACACCTATAGTATGTGAGACCATGTTTGATTCCTATATCACATGTGTGTGGTGTGTGAATCCCTCTGAGATGATGTGTGTTAGTTATGCAATGATCATTCTTTGATACCCTAATAGAATATGTTTTATTTTCATAACATGTGTTATTTATTTAACTCATGATGATATACCATGATCTGTTTATATGTAAATTATTTTCCTTGATGAGATACCAGTATTGAAATAACATTTATACCATGATTAATAGTGATTTCAAGTGGGTGTACATGTAGCCTGTGAGACTAATTATAATTCTTGATGCCATGAGTTTTTCTCGTATCTAGTTTGGAAATTTTGATGATAATCACATGTATGTATATTTATATTCTATTCTCATGATTACGTACTTGATTTTTATTCTCTTCCATTTATATATTTTACCTTGGATGGAGGTATCATTCTTGCTGCTCGGAATAGGTT
Organism: Viscum album; assembly: GCA_963277665.1. Classification (NCBI taxonomy): domain Eukaryota; kingdom Viridiplantae; phylum Streptophyta; class Magnoliopsida; order Santalales; family Viscaceae; genus Viscum; species Viscum album. The sequence goes on from OY728138.1 coordinate 943,186,152, forward strand.
GACTATCATGGAATAATTATCCCTTATAGGGGGTAAAGCTTGACTTGTGGCAATAGAGATAATGGAACTGAGAAAAGGGTGGAGATATGATGATACCATGGAACTCTATGTTGGGGATAAACTTAATGTTTAAGTATCTGGATACTTGATGCCTAGTTGATTTTCAATTAGTGTGTCATGGTGAGGATTTACTCATTTCCTAGTTTATTTGTGAGCATCATGTCATACTTGAGGCTAGGGGAAAACTGAGTTGTATGGACACATGGTGCCATGAAGTTGTTAAGTAACAGATTCACTATTATGATGGGCAGTTTGGTTACTTAAGTAATCTTTTTATTATCCTTCTAGCATGGATCCAAAGTAGGTACAGAAGGGGTTTGTGGTGGCTTGGTAAGTGCATGAGCCCTTGACACATGGTTGTTATTGATTGTGTGTGCTTGGTGATTATATTATATATTGTGCATATATGTACTGGTTATTTAATTTTTATTGATCTTATCATATGAACATACATTGAATATTATTGTTTGGGTATTGAACTGGGTTGGTGGTATCCTATTGAGTTGTACACACACCCTACTTGGGTGGACATGTCACTTGAGTGCCCTAGAATCCCTCACATCTTGTTGGTACAAGTTGGGTTGAGGACCAAGTTTTATCATCTAGTGGGATATCTCATTATGAGTGGGAGAATAGGATGAGGTGGGGCCTTGGGTTTCAAATCTTCTGTATAATTTTTTACTTTTATTTACTTGTATATCTGATCAGCTCATTGGGCGATCGACTATTGTATCCTTATTGACTTTTGAGTATGTTGTTTCAACATTCATTAATATTTTTTGTATATTGTTGATTTATTTGTAATATGGTTTTTAATTTTTATATGTGTAGTTGTTATTTTTTATTTTCACTTTGATTAAGATTATTGTCTCCACATGGTTCCACTTGAGACCTTTATTGTTGGTCATCAACTTATGATGTATTAGGAGGCACGCCTGAGATCATGCATCATTCTAGCTTAGACCTAATGATTCGGTTTGGAATTTTATAAAATGGTATCAAAGAATATAAAATATTATATTCTCATTTTGTGGAGTTGATAAATAAGAAACATAGGAATGTGTCAGAGCTTGCGATGAATATTGGGTTAGTGCATTATGAACACCTTTTTTAGGGAATTCTAGGTTACCAGGTCATCGGATTGATGTTTTTGGTTTGCATTGCTATCATATGTTTTCACCTTTTTTGGTGAACATATATTTATATGGTCATGATATCATATGTAATTGACTCTTGATCATGTGATAAAAAGGCATCACATTCATCATATTTGAAATGTAGGTTTCTCATGAAATGTTTGTTGCTTGTGTGTGATTGTACTAGCCCCTATGCATTTCTACTTATGATAGTAGGTTATGTGAGACTATGGCATGGTGCACCTGGTGACAATTATTACAATTTTGAATATGTTGGTGTTGGTGGTGATACAGTCCATCTATGCATATATGGTGTGGTTCGCTTGTTTGATCATTGTCGGGCATTAAATGCCTTAGAAAGAACCTTGTACAAGTATACAATATATAGATTAAATTAATTAAGTTTCCAACTATAGTCTATATGGGGTTATCCATATATTACCTAGTATCATATTTTTTTACTAAACATTTCATCTATAGCTCTCAATATGGTTAATCTAAGGGAGGATTCATCTTGACATGTTTATGGATATGTGCCTTGATGATGTCCCGTGAGTTCTGACCCTTAGTGAATATTTATATAGGCTTTTAAAATACCATATTTGATTTGAATGTGACTCTGGTTAATGGTGATATTGTTTCTCTCTTCACATGAAAGAAACCTAGGTAAGGATATTCTTTGTGAAGGAATAGACAGGTTTAGTTCCTTATGGTTGGTTTTCTTTGAATAAAATACCATGTGCATATAAGTAACCTCTGAAACACTTAAAATGTGGTCTTGAAATTTTATTTACAAACTTGGATTATAGAGAAATTGGATTTTTAGTACTTGTGATTCAAGGTTGGGTTCCTGAGCATTTGGATACTTGTTTCATCAAGGTAAGGATACAATGTTTCCTAGACTCTTAGTTTGGAATAAAACTCTCATTGAATGTTGATTAAAGACAGTTGTAATGGAATGTTATTCAATATTTGATTCTATAACTCATTGGTAATAAATCTATTAAGAGTAATGAATAATTTCATTATACCTTTCTAGAAAGCCTTAATGTGTGAGTGTGCATGGGGTGGTTGCACACAGGGTCGGTTGAATCATTAGATGAAGGATAGTGAGATGATCATTGAGGATGTTCCTTTATATGTGGACAAACATGGATGAAATAGTGATGGTTGGTCATCAATGAATTAATTTTTGTTATTCCCTTTATATTAGAAATTATCTCATTATTTGTGAAGATTAAAGGTTTTGATGATTTAGTGATTAATTCTTTTAGAGTTATCTCTATGGTGGAAGACGACACAGATATTGGATTAGGGAACCATTGTGTTGTCAACCTAAGTCTATTGTTAATAGAGATTCCATTACTCAAAGTAGCAGTTTATAAAAGGGGACAAAACCCATTTGGTTATGGGTTCATAACCTATTATTAGGTTTCTAGATAACATTGTGCACTTTAAGAATGTATCGTTGAGTGAATTGGACTATTTTTTGAGCAATCCAAGTGTGAGAAGTGTTTGGTTCTTTCTTAGAAATCGGTTGAACAGACTGTCATGTTTAGTCATTTCATTCGATGAAGGACTGGTTGGGGGTTGGGCAGAACAATGTAGATTTTATAAGGAAATAATAAAAATACATATATGGTGTGAATATTGAACTGGTTGTGTATGAAATGACCTATCTTGTGCAAGTGTCATGGTCTATGTAATAATGACCATTGGAAAATTATAGGAATCCAAAGGCTGATGTATATTGGACCCAACGGTAACTAGTTTCGCATTGAATGTATACCATTTTATTTTAATATAGCACTTGATGGAAATATGATGAAGTCATTGGACTTGGAAGAAAAAATTTGGTTCAATATGGGTAGGAGTCATATCATTGGTGTGTTGATTCATAATTATGATCCTTATGGATGGTACAAGTGGTTGGTGAACCAACTAGGAGAAAAAATACAATGAAGTAGGTTCAAACATTGGTTAGGATATTGGACCATTTGAAAAATTCCTCTGATATTTAATGAATTATGTTTAGTGATTCATGGAGTTTCAATTGTTTAGGTTAGTAAACTTTGTAGGAAGACATCTTGAGATGTTTTGATTGGTTTTTCTGAGAGAATTTGAATGCATTGGGTTATAATTGCATTGATCTCATCATATCAAGTAATACTGAGATATTTAAAAGTACCATTCAAAAAAATTCTTGGAGATGATAATTCATTAGAGGGGGGAATTGTAACATCCATATATTGACAACCCAATTTATTTTAAATTTATATGTCTTTTAGTGTGAAAAAATAAAAAAATAAAAATAAATTTTAACCCTTACACAAGATATGTGAGTTGTATAAGTGTAACTTGTGATTTATAAAGGGTGTGTAAGGGTAGGTCCAAGAATCGGGTGTTATGTGATAGTAAATGATTTTTTAATGTTTTGTATAAAATTCTTCAAGATTCACTAAGTGTGTGGTGAAATTTCGATATTGCATAAGGGTATATCAGCACTTGTGTAAGGGTAATGAACTTGTGTAAGGGTAAACCCCTATGTTGCAAAAGGTTAAGAGACATGTGTAATGGTGATATCCTATGAAGTATAAGGGTAGTTTTGATTTTTGGAGTGGCATAAGCTTATTCCATGCTCACATAAGGAAAATTTTTCATTGTATAAAGGTAAACAGGGTATCCTTTATGAAAGTCTTTCATGTCGTGTAAGGGTAACCAATGATGAAATTCACTATGTAAAGGTAAATTAATTTACCTTTACATAGCATTATAAACTCTCATATTCATAGTTTTTGTACTATTTATTTCATAATTTCTTCTATTTTCACAGTCGTAACCTCCTTTGATGATTTTAAATTACAAAAATCATGTGAATGAAATACTTTTGAAATGTTTTCCCTTAAATAAAATATTTTTGTAGATTTCAAAACTCGGCATTCAATATTTGAGTAAATTAAAAAAATTTATGGTTGATTTATTTTATGGTTTTCAATAATTATAACTAGTATTAAGTTTCCACTCATAAAGATATATGAACCCTTATGCCTTTAATTTTGGATATCCTATTGAGTTCAATTAGTCTAGAATTCCATCATTCAAGATGGGTGAGGTTTTCATTGATAAGTACAAGTTCTCATTATAGGTTTCTAGTCATGGAAAAGACCCTCTCTCCCTCCCTAGTTCTGGGAATTGTGTTTTAAAAAGATGAAACCCTGATAAGATTTCCATAAATATTTTCTCAGTCAATTTGTGTTATGACTTCAGAAGCCTTATAAAGAAAGATGTGGTCAAATCCTTAAATTATAATAATCTATAAATTATCAAAAAATGAAATAGATTAATTATCATTCTTATCTCAAATTTTCTAGAGAGATAATGCTATCGCATGAGGAATTATAGTTATTATTTAAAGAAGAAATGGTTATCACATACCATGGATTAATATAATAATTTAGAAATTAACCCATAAATTGAAAGTTATTTTCACATGTGATATTTTATTTCTTTTGTATGTAAAATAATTAGATTCAATTAAAGGAATATTCAGAGATATTTTTGAGATGATGAGTACATGGTCATGTTCCAGGTGATGATTCAATAATGAAAGTTTACTTGATGTAGTCAACCTTGAGGTAGATTATCATGTATACTATACCCTTTGGTATTTATGAAAAATTATTGGCATGTGGTATGAGGTTCACCACCATGGGCGAATGAAAATGATTTTTACAATGACTTGTGAATAATAATAATGATTAATTAATTAATGAGGCTTTGGTATTAATTAATAAATGTAATCATGCCTATTGTAATTGGAAAAAGTGCCAAGGGCCCCAGTGAACCCTTATACAGTAGCTTGATACCAGCCACTAATGGTTGAGGTTTGATCAAATATGATTATCTTAGACTACATGGGTGCTTGAAGGTGTATTGATGTTCTACATGATACCTAGAGCCCATGAGACCAAATTTTTTGCCTAGATCACATTTTTGTGGTGTTTGTAGACCTATAAGACCGTATTTTTTGTTTATTCCATGAGTATGCTATATGATAGCTTGATAGAACATGTTTGATAGTGATGACATGGGTATTTGTTATAAATCATGATTATATGACATAATCTATTTATATGTGAAAACTTTGTGTTTATGTGATACCTATATTGTCATTAATTATTTACCATGATTAATATTGATTACATGTGGTTGTGTTTGTAGCCCTTGAAACCCGTTATGATGCTTGATGGAATGGTTTTTTCTTAAATATTGTTTTTCACGTATGGTGTTGATCACATGTATGTATATTGTTAAATTATTCTCGTGATGACATTTTTTTATTGTATCTTATACCTTTTATGTATGTTACCTTTCATGGAGGTATCTTTCTTGGTGGTCGGAACAACTATATTTTCATGACATGATTATCCCATATAGGGGGAGTGTTCTTGACTTTTGATTATGGTGACAATGGACCTGATCATAGGGTGTAGATATAATGATATCATGGAACATAATATTGTGGATTAAATCAATTCTTATGTATAGGGATACTCGATGCCTAGTTGATTTGAGAGTATCATTCCATGATGAGGATGTACTTGATTCCTAGTTTATTTAAAAGTAGCATGCCATACTTGAATCCTGGTAGAAATTGAGTTATGTGTACACATGATGACCTGAGGTTTCCGAGTTATAAATTCAATAGCCTAGTGTCTAGGTTGGTTACTTCCAACATATTATCATTATCCTTCTGGTATGTAGTCATATCAAGTATGGTTGGGGTTCATGGTATCTTGGTAAGTGCACCACCGCTCGACACATGGTTGTTATTTCTCATGTCTGCTTAGTGATTATATTCTATGTTGTACATTCTCTTTAATTTCAGTTAATCATATCACATACAAGTACACATCATATTTATGGTTGATTAATATACCATGTTGGTAGTTACCTACTGAGTTATACTCACGCCCTTCTTGGTTGGTCATGGAACTTGGGTACCCAAGCATCTCTCACTTCTTGCAGGTACATATTGAGTTGAGGCCCAAGTTTTATTCTATAATGGGATAGATCTCTATGGGTTTGAGACTAGGATGAGGTGGTGATTTTATTTTTAGATCCTATATGTAATTTTTTACTTTTCGTGTATACATGATCAGCCTATTGGGTGATTTACTATTGTATCATTGTTGACTTCTGAGTCTATTGTTTCCATATTCATTCATATTATTGGTATATTTTAGGTGTCTTTGTACTATGATTGTATATTATTATATATATATATATATATTATTTATTGGCTATTTTTTACTCTGATTTAGGGTATAGTCTCTTCATGGTTCAACTTGATACCCTTGCTACTAGTTGGTATCCTATGGTGTGCAAGGAGGAACACTTGATATTATTTGGCATTTCAGATCGAGTCATATGATTCGGGTTAGAATGTCGCATTTTAATTTCCCATATGATATAGAAAGAGATTAAAAATTTTAGTACCATAATCATAATAATATTTTTGTATATGAAAGATAATAATTTTATTATTTAATCATGGTTAAAGAAGTTTTAATGAAGGTAAAATAATAAATAAATTTGACATAGATCAGTTATAACTTACACCTTCTCCTCAGATAACCTCTTTTTCTTACCCCTTAATCCTTATAAGTTTGGTCTTTTGGTGAGACTAGGAACTATAGTATGTGGATAGTGATGTTGTGGATATATTTGGGTAGGATTTGGATGAACTAGTGTGCTCAAAATGTGTAAAAAAGATAGAAGATGTGGTGTCATTTTATAAGTGAGGGGAAGGAAACACTTGGAATTACTTAAAAGATTAAATTATATATATATCATAATCAAGTCAAGTGGAAAGGAACCCCAATTTTGAATATATGATGGGATAAGTTTGAAATAAACTCAATCTATCACATTTATACAAGTGTTGGATACATTTTGTGTCATGTATTCTAGTTAGACTACTTTAAACTCATTTTATACTTAACCATGACAACTTATCTTTTTAATATGATATAGCATAATTATATGAACAAAGAAAAGTGGTATTCTAATAAAATTTTGGCATAATGGTTTCAAATTTAAAATCCATCTTATCATATTTAATTTTTATACGTGGAACAAATTACTTTTAATATAAGAATATAGGATGCATGAAAAGCTTTTTTTAAGAAAATACATCATTTAAGCCTAAAATTAATTTAACCTTGAAATAAAATAAAAAAATGTTAGTTTATAATAATTTGTTTGGTTATATAAAAAACAATAGTTTTTCAAATTTTTTGATCATTTCAAAACTGAATGAAACCTTCCAACCATATCATTAAATGCATAGACCCAATAATGGGTTTTTAAATTTAAATAAAATATAACTTTTCTTCAAAAATATTATGGTTGGGTTCCTAAATTCAACAAAATGTTTTAAAACACAATATTTAGCTCCTAAAACATACCTTTGATTGAAGAACACTCATCCAATAGGATAAAGAAACGTATTAAATATATTTTAATGTTTTACCTCATAGTTTTAACCATATTTTACCGGTTTTACCTATTTTAACCTTATCGAGGAGAAAAATACAACAACCCTGACACCTGTAGCCCAGAGTTGATGGTCACTTTATCATATTAGAAACAATATATGTTTTGAAATCCCAAAGGAACAATCAGTTTATTATATTTTGGAAACTATATACATACCTGATACCCATTTTATATTGGGGATAAAACAAAAAATAAATAAATGAAGAACACTCGGCATCATTGAACTCATTCAAATGATTATTCTTTATATACTAGGAAAATAAAATATTAGAAATGGTGAGCTCAAATTCTCAATGAGGGTTATATAAATCAGAAGCTATCATGAATCAATAATGCATATTAATATGGAAAATAAAATAGTTTGAAATAACTACTATGTAATCATTAAATTTTTCACAATATGAATCCATGGATAATATAATAATGCAAATATCATGGATAATAATAAAAAAAATATTAATGAGTTAAATGCTTAATAATGGAAGCTATAATCTTAGACATCATGTTATCTATACTATCACAACATTCCACAAGACAATTTAATAATGATGGTTAATTACTCATTTAATCTGGCCAAATAATTTTTCTCATGACACATATACATGCATCGAGGGGCTATCTATAATTGGGCGCCACCCATGTCTGCATATCCAAAACATTCCTCATATATCTAATAATCGATTTAATTCATGAATAATTTGCCTTATCAAAAAATTCTATATTGATTAAAGGATAAAAATTTATCAATATTTCCCCAAATAAACAAATATCTTTAAATGTAAATATCTTATGTAAAAATGGTATACGGTTTAGGCATTAATCATATCCATCATGAAACAATATGGATATTTAAAATAAATGAAATATTAAATTATTAAAATTAAGTGAATTCTTTAAAGGATAGTGTCATTAAGTCATATACATAGTGGTGAATAGGTAAAATAAATGGTTCTTACACTTAAGAATAAAATTAATATAAAAGGTTCATTAAAACATTTTCGATTAAAAATATCTTTTTCAATTTTAAATTTACTTTTAAAAAAATTAACTGTGTGAATATGAAGGGAAATTTCTTGGAAGATCACCTCATAAACATGTAAAGTAAGATTAAAAGCATTAAGGTGTCATAAAGTTGGGAAAATACACTAATTCTGTATATGTTAAAATAAAAAATTCCTTCCATATTTTTTTAAAAAAAATCACAAAGTACCTCATTTGAAAAATGACAGGAATATTACTTTTAAAACATTTTGTAAAAAGTAAAACGTGGTTAAAAATGACATTAAAAAACTATAAGAGAATAATACAATCCTTTTTGAAAACATTTTTTGAAAACGTGTACATGGAAGATAAATATTCCCTATCATATACTTATACATAAACAATCCTAAATAATGAATAGATTGTGAAATACACTCTTACCCCTTGGGAATCTTATCAATCGTAAGACCCATGAAATAAATAACATCAAATGAATCATTAAAATATTATTAATAAAAATATATTCATATAATAATATATCAAATAGGCATAATATATTCCATTAAAAATAAATAATTGGTGAATAAATCATGGGTCCCACAGAAATAAAAGTGATATTAAAATCCCTTACCTTGTGTTTACCTTTGGTTAAACATTCATTAAACTCTGTTATTAGGGTTTTAAAAAATTTATTGATTTATAATATAACCTTATTAATATTTATTATATTATATATAATCTCTATATAACATCTTACCACCCATCTATTAATAAAATTTCATTATTACCATTGTTTTGGGTGTTAGGTGCTTCATTTTTCATGCATGTTTTGTAACGTAAGTTATGGTATATGTTAATGGGTTATAGATTCATCATATAAATAATTTTATTAAGTATATAAGTCTCGTATTTAATGAATTAATAAATTTTTTAAAAATATAATTGAAATTTGGATATGTAAAATGAGTTTCATTGCTTCATAGAGACGGTTGGTCGTACGTACACACGAGGGACAGTGTCAATCCCATAATGGTGAATGGGAAGAGAAAATGATTAATTTTATAGAATAAATATCATTTCATAAGTTTCTTATATATAATTATTTCCATAATTATAACCATACAAGTAAATTGGTGATGAAAAATGAATTACACTACTATGTGGAGATGGTAATTTGTATGTACGCGCATGTAGTACTTTCATTTTTCATAAGATAGATAAAATGTGGAATATGGTTGTATAATAATTATAATAACATATCAATATATATATATGACACTAGATTTATTAATTTATTATGGAAAAAACACATTAATATGAAGTAAAATAAGGAATAATCTTGAAAGAGTTGGTAAAGACTATTACCTCTTATTTAGGTGACCTTCTTTAGATCCATTATTAAGGGACGTAAGGTTGGTATTTTGAGGAGATAAGAACCCCTAAAACTCATATAATAAAGTTTTTAAGATTTATTTTCTGATCTTGGTTGATATAGATGTCTCAAAATGGTGTAAATAAGTTAGGGAGTAGTTTCCCTTTTTTAATTAAGGTGAGGTGCACTTTTGGAATCCCCCAAAATATTAGAATATATTAAGACTATTCTAGAGAAAAATAGTTGAAAATAGACTATAAATTAATAGGGAATAAATTTTTAGACCATATATTATAATATTTGTTTTTATTTAATATATTATGAATTTTAAATAATTAATAAAATATTAATTCCAAAAAATTTTATTTTTTTTAATTTTAATACTATTCATTACCTTAACTTAAAAAATATAAAAACAAAAAGTCAGATTCAAACAAACTATTTTATTATATCCTAAATATATATAGTCATCTAGATAATTCTTGTATCACCTTAAATATCTCAAATTATATTTATTTTAATATTTTAAAATCATTAATTTAATTTTTCCATTAATTGAAGAATTACAACATCAATGATTTGAAAGAATTGAAGGTAATTATATAGTCCCTAAAAATTTTAAAAATATTCATGATAAATATAAATATTTTATATTTAAATGGAATATTTATACTCTAAGATTTATATTTTGATAAAAATTTATTAAAAATATTATACTTATTAAAATCAAGAGTGTGACATGTTTGGCTTTTGTTTGAATAAAATACTATAAAGGTAATAATCTCATCCAAGTGTCCTTATAAGGTCATAAATTTGAAACTTGGATGATTATGGTTGATATATACTCAAAAAATTATATAATTATGTTTTTGGGTCATTTAATACTTCTTATAATTTTAATTTTAGAGTTTATTAAATCATTTTGTTGATTTGTTTTTTCTTGCACAAGCACTATGTTAGTGTTGGATAAGCATTTAAGGTATTTATTTCATATATAAAAATTATAAATAAATAAATATCATAAAAATAAATTAATTACGATGAATATAATCCTTTATCATCAATAATTTTTTATTTTTACTCATATCAATGATAAGACAACTTATTTAATTTATTATTTTGACGTTTATAGCCTTACACAAGCACTAAACAATCATTTGGATATGATTCTTATTATATAACTCAAAACATCAAAATTTTCACTCCAAAACATCATTTATAGATGTAATTTAATAAAATTTTCATGAAGAGACCTGTTACTTATCAATTATTAGCTATAATACATCATATTTTACTTTTTCAGTGCCGCGTGAGAACTGTGTTAGCACTAAAAATAATTTTAATATTTTTCATGAAATAAATTATAATTTATATGTTCTAAATTATTTTTAAATTATATTTTTATTATAATATCATAAATAATATATTTCATATGTTTAATAAATTTTAATATCATAATTAAGTATTGACTATATCACAAAAGATACCATATTTTATAAAAAATTGTATTTTTTATTATTCACTAAAAATTTAACATTTTCATAAGATTCTAAAATTTTCACCATTGACTAATTTTGATATTATAAATTATAAAATTAATTAAATTTTTTCAAATACATTTTATAAAACTTCTATAAATTAATTATAATATTAAAAAAAATCAAAAAAATCCATTTTTGAAGAAAACATATTTCTAGAGACTAAAATAACATTAATAAAAAATATATGTTATTATTTTATAATCATTTTCCAATAAATTGATATTGACTATGTACTGTATAGATATTTCATAAATAATTTATTCATATTCATAACCACCAAATTAACGGTTAGGTTACAATGATCATAATAATAATTTGGGATCGTTTAAACTCGATATTTCATAGAACATAAGCTATCAGATGGGATTAAATTTATTTAAAAAGAGACATAATGTAAAATCATGGGGTTTTTTTTCTTCCATCCTTAAAAAAAATCACCCTTGAAATCTCCAAAATTTCATATCATGAATATATTGGGTTAGTTCTTCATCAAAATTTCCTCATGTTCCCATGTGGCTTCTTTTATCTTTTGATTTATCCAATGTACCTTTAGAAACTGATTCATCTAATTCCTAAAAACTTGTTCCATATTGTCCAAAATCTTGATAGGTTCTTCAATGTAATAAAAATAAAGTTACAATTCTATTTATTTAGATTTTAAAACATGTTTCTATTCTGGTATGTACTTCATTAACAAAGATATATGGAACACAACATGAACATTAGAAAGACTTAGTGGCATTTACAAACAATAATACACAACCCCAATTCTTTCTAGGATTTCAAATGATCCATTGTATTTAGGGCTTAGTTTCTCTTTCTTACTGAACCATACGACACCCTTATATAGACATACTTTCAGAAAGGCATGATCTCCCATCTTAAATTCCAAATTGTTTCTTCGGTTATCAGCATAGACATTTTGCATGATTTGAGCCACATTGATATGGGTTTGAATAGTTTTTACCTTTGACATTGTATCCTCAACATGTTTTGGGCCAACAAGATTCCTTTTCCCAATTTCATCCCAAAAATTTGGAGTACAAAACCTCATTCCATATAATACTTCACATTGATATGGGTTTGAATAGTTGTTACCTTTGATATGGGTTTGAATACTTTATATGTCTTATATTGTTTGAATATTCCTTTCATACTTTCCATTAGTTTGATGATAGTAAGTGGTGCTCAAATAAAGATCAATATTAATATCATTCTGATCACTTTGTTATAATTTCAATGTAAATTTTTGGTCTTGATTAGACACAATTAAAATAGGTGTTCCATAAAGTTATACAACTTAATTAATATAGATTCATGCAAGGTGATTGAGAGGTAAATCTTCTCTTATAGTAAGGAAATGTGAAACAATTTCAAGGTGGACAACAATAACCCATATCACATCATTCTTTATATGAGTCGTTGGTAGTCCTATGAAAAATTTCATCTTAATTTCATCCCATTTACACATAGTTATAGGAAGAGGTTTAATGACTCCTCTAGGATAATATCTTGAAAAACCAAGAATCTTGTCACATAGTAAGAAATTTCCCACTTCATTTTATCCCACGAAAAATATTCTTTTAGATATCTATACATCTTAATACTACTAGGTTGTATAGAAAAATTTCATCTATGGTAATCATACATTAGTTCCCTTTTTGGTTAAGGTATTTATGGAACACTTAACCTTTTTCAAAATTTCACAATGTCATCTTCAAAAACAATGCCTTCTAACTTTCCATCTTTCACAAAATTAATTTTATTCTAAAAATTCTCATCATTATATTGAGAGATTTTTATCTTTTCTATCAAATATAGTTTCATAATAATTTGAAAATTTATCGGTGTCTCTACTTTCTTTATAATTCCCATATTATTCTTTACTAAACCCATGAATATAGGATCTCTCTCAATAATTATTTGGGATAGACCTCCATGATCTTTCGTGATTAATGCATCTTCTTTCTAATTTTCATTCCCAGGGTGGTAGTGTATTGAGAAATCATAATATTTTAGTAGATCGATCCATCATCATTTCCTCATGTTGAGGTCTTTCTATGAGAATATGTTTTTTAAACTTTTATGATTTATATATATCTCACATATTTAACCATAGATATAGTTTCTCCATATCTTTAGAGTGAATATTATGGTTGAAAACTCAAGATGATGGCTTAGATAATTTTTTTCACGAGTCTTCAACGACCTTGATTCAGGTGAAATAACTTTATCATTTTTCATACGGACACAACCCATTCCTTTTCTTGATGCATCATTATGTATCATAAATCCATCATTTCTTAATGGTGGAGTCAAAATCATAGCACTAAACAATCATCTATTTAATTATTTAAAACATTTTTCACACTATTTTATCCATATAAACTTAACCCATTTAAGTGTGATCTTGGTTAATGGGTTAGACAATTAGGAAAAATTCTGAATAAAATGGTGATAGTAACCTAAAAACCCATTGGAACTATATACCTCAATTTTTTTCATTGGTTTGGGCCATTCTTAGACAAGAATTTTCTTCATAGGATCTAATGTGATTCTATCCTTAAAGATAATATAACCAAGAAAAGAGACTTTCTGAATCCAAAATTCACACTTGATAAATTTCCCATATAATTATTTTCTTCTAAGATTATCAAGAATGATCTATCTATAAGTTATTATCGTGGACCTTATAGATTTTATAGTACACCGAGATATCATTAATAAAAACTACAAAAAAATTATCAAGATATTCCTAAAATACTATTTTCATTATATCCATAAAAACATAGGGTGCATTAGTCAATCCAAATGGCACTACTATAAACTCATAATTTCTATACCTAGTATAGAATGTCGTATTCAGAATATATTCCTTCTTCACTCACAATTGATGATACCCAGAATGAAGTGAAATCTTTGAAAAATATTGATCTCTATGAATTTTATCAAATATTTCATGAATGTGAGGTAGAGGATACTTATTCTTTATTTCAATAGCATTTATTTCTCTATATTCAATGCACATCCTCATAAATCTATCTTTTTTTATTGAAAAGAACATGGCCTCCCCAAGATGAAACATTAGAATATATAGATCCCATACTAGATAACTCCTCTAAATGTTTCTTTAAATCCACTAATTCCACAGTGGTTATTCTATAAAGAGTTTTTTATATAGGATTTTCATTAGGGATTAAATCAATAGAAAACTCAACTTCACGCTCTTGTGGAAATCTAGGTAATTATTTAGAAAATATATCAATTTATTCATGTAAAATGGGTAAATACTTCATTAAGAGATGTCCTTTTCCATTAATCTTCTCTTACACCCAAATAATCACATTCCAAAGAGCTATTGGAGGTGGATCATGACATAACTCGGGTGATGAATTCACTGATCTAAATATAAGTAATTTTATTCCATCATCACAAATCATGATTTACTTTTCATTGTAATAAATTTTTACATAATACATTCAAATCCAATCCATAAAAAAATTATATCAAATTTTACCATAGGTATGATAATAAGTTCAGTAAATAGAGTACCTTTATGTGTTATAATGGGTACTGCCTAACACATACTTACTGTAGTGAGACCTCTAGTATGAGTTTTTACTAAAAAATCCCTTATTAAGGTGAAAGGTAAATATCTAATTTTTCTAGAAAACATAGAATATATAAAATAGTGTGTGGATATAATATTTGGTTTTGAGTAATGTACCTCCTACAACATCATTATAGACTTCAACTTTTGTTGTACTGATCGCATACACTTGGCCCTCTCCCCTAGGCCTCTTCTATGGTAGATTCTCTTGGATCTTGGGAAATTGGTTTGAATAATTCCCCATTTTTATGTATTTGAATCACTAGATATAATTGGTTTGTTTCTTCCCCTTTCATTTATGAGACAGATGACCCTTTTCTCTACACTTATAACACACTCTTTTTCCCTTCAGCTATTTCCTCGGATTTTTCTTCCCATAGCTTTCACATGATGGGAATATGTTTGTTCCGTTTTCTTATTTAATGCTTTACCATTTTCATGGTTCTCATACAATCTCTTATTATCTTTATTTAATTTTAAGTTATAGGATCTAGAAAACTTCTTCTCTATTTTGATGGAACACAATACTATTTCATCATATGATGAAATGTTTTTGGGAAACTAGTACACTTTAGAGGGTTTAATTAAGTACTAGAAGGAAATGATCAATATTTCTCTCTAGATTGCATATTTAATTCATAGAATACTTGGATAGTCTTGTAAAGGTAGATTCATACTCCAAAACACTTTCTTCCAACTTTTTCATTAATATAATGAAATTTCTCTTCATTTTATTTTATTTTTTTGGAGGGAAATATTTATAAAAGAATATTACATTAAAAACACTCCACTCGATATGTTCTATTTCATCCTCTTCCTTATTATTTTTGGATCAATGACCACTATTGATTAGAATCACCTCTAAGACAATACACTACTAGTGTAACTTTTTCCATTTAACTATATCCCAAGGTAAGAAATATATTTTCAAGAGACTCCATCCATTGCTCAGCTACCACTATATTAGTAGTTCCACTGAAATATGGAGGATTTTTTCAAATAAAAGGATCCAATATACGTGTATCATGTCGTGGAAATTCATGTCATGGAACATCATGTCACTTTATATGTTCAAGGTTATTAGATATAACCTAGGGTATTTTCCCTAATATATTAATGATCTTCTTAAATCTAACACCAACTGTATTGGCTTGATCAGTGGGGAAATACCTACATTTAACAAGGGGATTGATTCTATTTCTTCGGTTAGATTCCATCACTAAATAATGGAACAAACTGAGTAATCATAAGAATAACATGAATACTAATCTATAAAATAAAATCCCATTAATGGTAAAAATTATTGAATATTATAAGTTATTAATATAGTTTTCATACTTGCTATGTTTGTTAAAAAATCTAGTTCCCAATGTTTCTACTATATTTTCTCAATTACCAACTCTAACAAAATTGACTATAGTAGCCTTGTAACATCCAAACCTAGGTGCCACACACTGGTACCCCAATTCAATCAGTCACATGAACTGAGGCATACCTCCGCATATACTAGAGGTTGTTGAAAAGCAGCGAGGGTGTAATATCAATCATTGGGAAACTATACCCTATTTTTAGAGTAATACACTAGTGGAAAATAAAAAACAATAATATAATATTAATAACCATAAATAGAATAAACTAGTTTCACAAGATGGACAAAAATAAAAATACAATATCAAGATAAGCAGCAGATATTCCATGCTAAATTGCATTCCAAGTATCAAAATAAAACTCAAAATTAATGACACTAATGACTCTCAAGAGGGTCCCAAACCACATTTGGTTCCCTCATCCATGAACCATCCGGACTCAACCATATAACACTGGGACTTTTCCCTTATCCAATCATGAAATCATGAAATCTATTCAGGTACCGATCAGGCAGCCCGAGTAGGGTGTGAGTAAAACACTATAGGCCACCATAAATGGAATCTAAAACAATATTTAGTTAATAATAATGTATAAAATTTTATAATAGAAAAACTACAATTCATAAGTAAATAGTTATCCCATTATCATTTTTTATTTATTTAACCACATAAAACATCTAGATTCGCATGGACACCTGTATCATAATACCTTCTTTGGATTGTGCCAGAGTCTAATCTATTCCCAAGGGATATTATAAATTTGAGTTATATTATTACCATTATTTAATTCATAATTTATTTCCCATGTTAATATTCATACATTTTCCTTGAATTCCCATGTTACCATTCATCATTTCACAATTGAATGACCATTTTACCATTCATAATTTCCCAATTCAATGACTATGTTACCATTTGTAATTTTATAATTGAATGAACCTGTTACCACTCACAATTTCACAACTGAATGACCATGTTACCATTCATAATATCATAATACATGAATGAATGTCCATATTACCATTTATCAACACATAATTAATTCAACAATTAATTATCCACATAAATTTCATTACTAATTCAACAATTAGTTCATCACATAATTCCCCATAATTAATTCCCTAATTAATTAAGCACATCAATCCCATTAATTAATTCACTAATTAATTAATCATAGCAATATCATTGATTAATTATAAAATTAATTAATCATATCAATCTCATTACTAATTAAAAAATTAGTTTATCACATAATTACCCTTAATTAATTCCCTAATTAGTTAATCATGTTATGCCCATTAATAAGCCCATTAATTAATTGATCAATATCCACAAACTCAATTTCCCATAATTAAATAAAAAATTTATTATTCAAATAAAAAATATCAATATATAATAATTAATTATAAAAATAATTATTCAAATAAATAATATCAATATATCATGATTAATTCTATTATTAACTATCTCAAATCAACAATCTCAATATCTCGTAATTAATTCTATAATTAATTATCTCAAATAAACAATCTCAATATCTCATAATTAATTAAACAATTAATTATCTTAAATCATCTATCTCAACTATCATAATTAATTCAACAATTAATTATCTCAAATAATTTATTTCAATACCTCATAATTAATTCAACAATTAATCATTCAAAATCTATAATCCCAAAATCCCCAATATTACATATACTAAATTAATTAATTAACCAAATTATTTAATTCAATCATGAACTCAATTTATAAAAATATAATAGAAATTATATAATTACATACATGTAATTTAAATCAATACATTTATATTTGAATTATATTCCACTAACATAAATTTTTTGATGAATGATCACCCAAAGAAAATCCCCAATTTTTAACGAAATAGAAATATAACACGAGATCCGAATCTAAAACATAAATCCAAGATTGAAAAAATTAAGATGCCTTAATTATATATCTATATACATGATCCATAGATCTATATCCAGCAATAGATCTAGATCCAACCAATTATTGGGAAGAATAGCCTTCAAAGGGTAGAAGAAGAAGAGAAAATCGAAGGGAAACTACACGGGATGAGATAATCTTACTGGGAGGGGTAAATATTTTCAATCCTAACATTGAATCACAAAGAACAGAGGTTATAATGGATGGTAATATGTCCATGGGTCTCCAAATTTTTTAAAGAAATGTTATATGAAAATGAGTGTCTATTTGGGATTAAAATGGGGGATCGTGAAATTTTAAAATAAAATTTTAGGTGAATTAAAAACATGTTCACAGTTTACTGGGATGTGGTTCATGGTCTCCCTCACTATGAACATTAAATATATGACTATTCTAAAGGGGTTCATGATTTATCCTTTTAGGTTGAACGGTTTGACCAACCTTCCATCAGCCGGGCAAAACCCCTATGTCCATGGTTGCATGTTTTACTTGGATAGGGCGCACAGTTATGAAAAACCATGTGCCAGCCATACACTGCCCTCTTTATTAAATTTTTCTAAAATTGTTCACCCAAACATACCCCAAAAAAAAACCCAAAAGAATTACTCAATAAAAGAAAAAATAGTACCTATAAATGATCTTAAAACATCTCCCGAAAAATTTGGGGGTTTACAATCTCCCAACCTAATAATAGCTCATCCTCGAGTTGTACTCCCAAGAATCTATAAGATTCTGATTCAAAAATATTGGGCCACTAAGACCTCATATCTACTTCTCTCCCAAGATTCCACATAAACATCTCCATGTTTCCATGATACATAAACTATCATCACATTCTTTCCCTGTAACACTTTCCCACTACAATCCAACACACGTATCGGATGATCCTCAAAGGACGCATCTATCTAAAGCTCAAAATCATCCATATTTAACACATAAGAAGGGTCAAGGTGATACCTTAGAAGTTTTGACACATGGAAAACATCATGAATATCACTCTATCTATGTGGAGAATCCAATCAGTATGCCACCATCCTAATTCTCTCTACAACTTCAAACAATCCAATGAATCGGGGCGCCTTCTTGCCCTGTCTACATAACCTACGGTGACCCAATATAGGTGACACCAGAATGAATACATGATCACCCTTTTTAAACTCTATGGGTATTCAATTTATATAATAATGTGACTTATTTTTACTATAATCCATATCCATAAACTTCTGAATATGTTAAACCTGCTTTGATGTCTCATACATGAGACACGGTTCCAAAAACTCTGACTCACCAGCCTCAATCCATCATAGAGGTGATATGCATGGCCTACCATAAAGTGCCTCATATGGTGACATCTAAATATTTTCATGATAACTGTTTTTATAGGAAAACTTTACTAAAGATAGGTGCTTCTCCAAAGACCCTAAAAAGACAAGAACACATGCTTGCAACATATCCAAAATCACTTGTATATTACTCTCTAACTACCCATATGTCTATGGGTGAAAAATCATACAAAAAAAGACCTACACACCAAGAACCTTATATAAACCCTTATATAACCATGAAGTAAAACATGAGTCATGGTCTGAAACAATAGTCTATGGCACCCCAAGAGGATGTAATTTCTATTGAACATACAGTTCTCCCAACTACACCACTGATAATGTTTACCATATAGGCAAGAAATGTGATACCTTTTTCATTCTATCCACAATCACCCATATAGAGTCATTCTTCTAAGGAATCCTTGGAAGAACCACCACAAAGACCATGGTAACATTGTCCTAGTTCCATTCCATAATGGTCAATAACTGTAATAAACCACTTGGTCATTAAAGTTCAACCTTCACCTACTGAAAAGTGTAGCATTTTGTCACAAACCTTGCTACCTCTTTTTTCATTCTCAACCACCAAAAATATTTTCATAGGTTATAATAAATTTTGGTCACACCTGGATGTATCGTCTACTTTGAGGAATGAAACTCATGCATCAACTCCTATGGTATGCTCATAGGCACAACAAATTGATTCCCTATATAGGTGATCTCATCCACATATATGGACCAATAAAAAGGTGTCTCCCAACCTTCAAGGATTTCCCTCAAGGTTAATCACTCCAGATCCTAATAATATATATCCCTAGTCTATCTCCAAAGTTTAGACTCCACTAAAATTGATCTGACAGTCATATGATCCTAAATATCCTAGAAAAAAATGTGCATTTTTTCCAGTAAAGTCATTTTCTTCCACTCATATGACAGTCATATGATCCTATATATACTTTAAGGTATTATGATCCATATGTACTGTTAATTTCTCACCCAATAGATAGTTCCACCAACACTTAAAGTCATAAAAAACTACTCCCAAATAGAGGTCATGTGTAGGGTAGTTCTAATCATGTGACCTTAAATACTAAGGCCCTTACACCACAAGTCAGTCTCCCTACATCAAAACAACTATAGGACCTATTCCAGAAGCATCACAATACACTGTATACTCCTCACCTATATCACGTAAGATCAAGACCAGTGTCGATGTCAGAAATTTATTCATCTCCTTGAAAACATTATCACATGCTCCAAACCATTCATACTTTATACCCTTTTTTCAATCCTAAAATTAGTTATACCAAATGGGAAAAGTCCTTTATGAATCTCCAATAATAACTTTCAAACTCCAGAAAGCTAAAAATATTGAATACGTTCTTGGGATTCTCCCAAGAAACCACTTCTTGAACATTATCTAGGTCTAATGACACTCCATCCACCAAGATTATGTAACCCTAGAATTATAACTAATCAATACAAAATTGAAACTTATACAGATTTGTGTATAGAAAATTATCTCATAGTGTACTCTGAACAATGTCAATATGTTGGGCATGGTCATCATGATTCTTTAAGTACAGCAAGATTTCATCCACAAAC
Organism: Viscum album; assembly: GCA_963277665.1. Taxonomy (NCBI): domain Eukaryota; kingdom Viridiplantae; phylum Streptophyta; class Magnoliopsida; order Santalales; family Viscaceae; genus Viscum; species Viscum album. The sequence continues at coordinate 943,207,660 of OY728138.1, forward strand.
ACTACCACAAACTGATCTAGGTATGCATGAAAGATACTATTCATGAAGTAAATAAACACTACTAGTGATTTTTCAACCCAAATAGCATTATGTTGAACTCAAATATTCCATAACTACACCGAAAAGTAGTCCTAGGTATATCAGAAGTTTGAACTCTCGACTGAAGATACCTTGATCTCAAGTTAATCTTAGATAAAACATGAGCTCCTATCAACTGGTCAAACAGATCATCGATTCATGGAATAGGATATCGGTTCTTCGTTTTCACCATGTTAAACTTCTGGAAATCAAAATACAATCATATAGTTTATCTATCCTTCTTAGAAAAAAATTGGTGAACCCCAAGGTGACGTACTCAGATAGATAAATCCCTTATCCTCCAACTCCTCCATCTGAGTCTTGAGGTCTTGAATCTCAATCGGTACCATTATACATGGTGCAATAGTAACTAGATCAGCACCCAGTATGATCTCAATAGTAAATTCCACATCTCTCTTAGGTGGAAACCCTGATAAGTATTTGGGAAACACATCCTAAAACCAGTCTACTATAGGTGGAAAAAACATCCTACTTTACACCTCCATCATCTAGAAATAGACTAGAAACTTGGTCTACGAGCTCTACTAGTTGATGAGTAATTGGACCTACTCAGCCTGTCTAGATATCCCACTCTCCAAAAATAATATAGTTGTCATCCTTATGAGATATAAAAGTAACTATACTCTAAAAAAAATCTATATGGGCTTAGTATGCTACTAAATAGTCCATACCCAAGATTAGGTCAAAACCTAACATGACTAGGATGTAAATATCACACAAAAATTGATACTCTCTTACCACGAGATAATACCCATTGCATAATAAAATTTCTCTCAACCATACTCCCAATGGTGTATCTTTCATCAAAAACCAATTATTACTCCACTTCTAGGCTTAAACCAATCATAATTTTTGTAGAAAAAAAAAGGAATGAGAGGTTCCAATATAAAATAAGGCACTATATAATGTAGAATCTATAAGAATAACACATCTCATTATTGATGGTCCAGCCTTTCTATCCACAAGTATAGGCTAAACCACATGCAACTGTTCTTCCCCTATTCCCTATGATGTCATCTGACTCTCCTAAGCAACACCACCCTACTAGTATAGGTGCTCTTTCCTAAAATATCCACACACTGCCTCTACAACCATGGCTAGTAGAACTCCATATTCTGGTCGGATATGGTGTATAATATCGCCTTTATACACTCTGAATCTACCTAGATACACCCTCACTAACTGTCTATCGCTAGATCCTATAGAAATTATATAGATGTACCATATTTCCATAAGACCAACGCTCTGCTGGTGGTTGGGGAAAATATCTAAGATAGTATATCTGCCTATTGTACTAGTGGCATATAATCCAGGTAAGGTCCTGTGTGACTGAACCTTCCCCCAATCCACTCTTCCTATTAATCCTCTAACTAACACCCATGTAACGATGCTTACTTCTCTAGGATGACATAGCTCTTGATCGTCTATCTAGAACCACCTATCCTACACTGGAAGCCTCTCTCAAGTTCCCCTCATCTATGAGAGTCTGATTCACCACCTCAACAAACTTATTTAACTAAAAAATGTTAACCTGGGACTTAATATCACATTTAAGTCCATATTGAAAATTCCTAACTATAGATGTCTCATCCCCTTCCAACGCTGGAGTAAAGAATTTCGAGTCTATAAAGAATCCAACATAGTCCATCATGGAAATACTCCCCTGAGTCAACCTCATGAACTTAGTGGCTCCATCGTGCCTCAAAATAACTGGATATATGTGCTCTAAGAACTTCTCCAAGAATTCCTTCCATAACATACCATCAGTTTTTCTTGTTCAAGCCTGAACATACCACCAACGCTTCCCTGGTCCTCGTAGCATATAAGAATCCAACATGACCCTCCTCTCAGTAGGAGTATCCAAATGGTCAAGTATAGTCTTTATGGACTCAATCCAGAACTCAACACCCTAAGGTCCACCCTCTCCATTAAAATTTATTGAGTGTAGCAACTGGAACTCATGCATCAATTTAGACATGATCCTCATAACCCGCCCTAGGTCTCTTTCCATGAATTGCATGAAGTGAGAGAATTTTTCTCGTAACTACTCCCAAAATCCACACCCAGCAAAATTGATGCCTTAGGTTACATTATTGGTATATCATCTCATGACATATCCTTATTTCTTCCTCTCAGAAAGCATCATTGTGGAGGCATATCTCTATAATTCCAAACACACATCTCAAGACACAAAACACAACTTTAACACATTTAATGTAAACACAATATTCCACAATAATTCATTTCCCAAAAATACTCCACATGATCAAAAATGAGGTTTTATCACTACCCTAAACCATAATAGACCTATTTCATGGTTAACAAGAGGGTAAAATCATTCTCATTATTCAAATTCCTCATTTAGACAATAATTTATTCTCATATTACATCATTTTAAAACATTTCTCATTTTAATGTTAGGAACCATTTTTAGTTCAATTTCACAAGTAAGAAAAAAATTCAACATACCCATAAACCATTTTCCCATGCATGCCTAAAATGATTCATGTCGCAATAATCCTAAGTGCCTAAAAGGATGCATAAAAACTCCACTCTCATTCCATACTAGGCCATGAGACAATTCTTATAAAATCTCAGAAACAAAAATCACATCAGACTACAAGTGAATCACCAAAGGTGAAATAATATTCAATTGTACTAGTAAATAGCAATAACCAAAATCCCACCTTGGGTACTTAGGTTCTCCCTTGTACATGGGTTAGCTACTCCCATGCACAAGATCATTACCATGGATCGACTCTTCCAAGTCTCCTTTCTATATTTCCTAAATAGTATGATAAAATAAAAAAATAAAAAAACTGCTCTAATACCACTTTGTAACATCCCATCCCATGTGCCAAACACTAGAACCTCGAGCCAGTTGGTCACATAACCTCAAGTATCCTCCTTATACACCATAGGATTCTGACTAGTAGTAAAGGTCTAATATCGATCATGGAAAGACAATACCATATTTTATCATTGTAATACACTAGCATAAAATTAGAAACAATGTTATAATAATAATAACCATAACTAAAATAAACCAGTATCACAATAGGATCAAAACTTGAAATATAATATCAATTTAAGTAGTAGATATGTCATGATAAAGTATGTGTCAAGTGTAAAAAATCAACACAAAATTAAAAACACTAAAGATTTCCAAGAGGTTCCCAAACAATGTCTCGTTCCCTCATCCATGTTCTATCCCGACTCATCCATCTTATATAAATCCATTCCCTTATCCTATCTTGTAACCATTAAATTTATTCGAGTACGAATCAGGCAGCTTTAGTAGGGTACAAGTACAACTTAGTATACCACCAACAACGACATCTAAAATAATATCTAGTCAATATCAATTTATGTAGTTGTATAAATGAATAAGTATGATACATAAGTAAATAGTTATGACGTTATCATTTATTCTTTATTTAACAACATAAACCCCTCAAGTTCCCATGGACACCCATACCTCAATACCTACTTTGGCATGTGTCGGTGTTTGAACTATTTCCAAGGGATATCATAACTCATAATTCCATTGTTGTCATTATTTAATTCATACATTAATTCACATGTTACCATTAATACGTTATCCTTGAATTACCATGTCACCATTCATCATTTCACAATTGAATGACCATGTTACCATACATAATTTCTCAATTAAATGACCATTTTACCATTCATAATTTCAAAATTGAATGACCATGTTATCATTCATAATTTCATAACTGAATGACCATGTAACCATTAATAATCTCATAATTCTTCATTTAACATCCATGTTACCTTTCATCTATACCTAACTAATTCAAAAATTAATTATCTATATGAATTTCATTAGTAATTAAATAATTAGTTCATCATGTAATTCCCCTTAATTAATTACCTAATTAATTTAGAAAATCAATACTATTAATTAATTCACTAATTAATTAATCATATTAGTACCATTAATTAATTCTATAATTCATTGATTTTCTCAATATCATTACTTATTCAATAATTAGTTTATCACATAATTCACCATAATTAATTCCTTGATTAATTAAGCATGAAAATACCATTAATTGATTCATCAATTAATTAATCAATATCCACAAACTCAATATCCCATAATTAATTCAAAAATTAATTATTCAAATCAACAATATCAATATCACATAATTAATTCAAAAATTAATTATTCAAATCAACTATATCAATATCACATTATTAATTCTATAATTAATTATCTCAAATCAGAAATATCAATATCTCATAATTAAATCTATAATTATATATCTCAAATCAAAAATATTAATATCTTATATTTAATTATTCAATTAATTATCTCAAATCATCTATCTTAACTCTTATAATTAATTCAATAATTAATTATCTCAAATCATCTATCTCAATACCACATAATTAATTCAGAAATTAATTATTCAAAATCTATAATCCCAAAATCTCAAATTTCGCGTCTCCTCAATTAATTATTTCACCAAATTAGTCAATTCAATAAAGAAATAAATTGATAAACATAACATATAAATTATAAAATTACATAGAAATAATTTAAATCGAGACTTTGGGATTTTAATTATAGACTACCTACCTCAATTCATTGATGAATTATCACCCAACAAAAATCAACAATTTGAATGGAATAATGACATATCGTGAGATCCATATCTAAAACCTAAATCAAAGACCGAACAAATAAATATCACTCAATTATATATCCATATACATGATCTATATTTATAAATTCGACCAAAATTAGGTAACAACAACCTTTAAATATTGAATAAGAATGGAAAATAGAAGGTAAACTACACGTGATGAGATCCTCTTATCAGGAGGGGTGGAAATCTTCAATATTGTCTTCAAATCATGAATAACAGAGTTCATAATAGATTTTAATCTGTCGAGAGGGCTCAAAAATCATGAAATAAACATTAGAGTTGAATGGGAGTCTATTTGAGATTAACATGGGGGCTTAGAAAAATATAAAATAAAATTTTGGGTGAATTAAAAACTCATGAAACATTTTTTGGGGTGAGGCACACGGTTTCCCCTAACTGTGGGCCTTAATTATTTTCCTCTTATAAGGGGGTGAATAGTATATTTTTAGGGTGCATGGTTTGACAAACCATGCACCATATACTCAATACCCTTCTATCTAGGGTTGCACAATTTGCTGGGCTAGGGAACACAATAAGGGAAAACTGTGTGCCAACCATTCACTGTCCTCTTTCTTCCATTTTTGTCAAATGTTTCAACAAAACACACCCCAAATTAAAAACCAATAAAACATTATCCACACATGGAAAAATAGTACCTAAAATGATCCTAAAACATCTCCAGAAAAGGATGGGTTTTTACAAGCTCTAAGTTAATGGTCACTTTATTATATCGGCACCAATACAAGTTGTAAAATTCTAAAGGACCAATCAGTTTAGTAGTTTTCAAAAACTATAAACATATTTGATACCCATTTTATATTGGGAATAAAATATGAAATTAATAAATTAAAAACAACTGTCATCCTTGAACTCATTTAAAGTATTGTTCTTCATTTCCCCGAGAAAGAAACCATAAGAAAGGTTAAGCTCAAATTCTTAGTAAGTGTTATATAAAGTGAAATTTGTCTTGAATAAATAATGAATATCAATATGGAAATGTAAATAATTGGAAAATAAATCAATTTAATCAATGACTTTTTCACAATATTAACCCATGGATAATATCATAGTGAAAATCTCATGGATAATAGTAACAAAATTCTTAATGAGGAAAATACTTAATAATGAATGCCACGGTCTTAGACATGATGGTATCTATACTATAAAGACCTTTCACAGATCATTTTAATCATGATGGGTAAAGACCCATAATTTGGCCAATTTATTTTTCTCATGAGACCTATTGATGCATTGAGGGGAAATCTATAACTGGTCCCCACCTATGTCTTCATGTCCCAAACATTCTTCATATATCAAATAATCGATTTAATTCATAAACAATGTTCCTTATAAAAATATATATGTATTGATTAAAGGATGTATATTAATCAATATTTCAATAGATAAACAAATAACTTAAAATATAAACATTTTATTTAAAAAATTTATATGGTTTAAGTAATAAACATATCCATAATAAATGAATATAGATATTTAAAATAAATTCAATATTAAATGATATAAATTAAGTGAATACTACAAAGGATGGTATAATTAAATCATATACCCTGTTATGAATAGGTAAAATAAAGGTTTATTTTCATTTATGAATAAAAGTACCATAAAATTATCATTAAAACATTTTCAATTAAAAATATCTTTTTCACTTTAAAATTCACTTTTAAAAAAATAAACTACACAAATATGAAGGAAAACATTTTATTTTAAAATAACCATGTAAAATTTTAAATCAATCTTAAAATCATTAAGGTTTCATGAAGTTGATAAAATAATCTCATTCCATATAAGTTAAGATAAAATATACCTTTCATTTTTTATTTTAAAAAGTCATAAAGTAACTCATTTGAAAAATTATAGGAATATTCCTTTAAAAAAATTGTAAAAAGTAAAACAAGGTTAAAAAATGACTTTAAACAATTATATTAGAATAGTGAAAACTATTTTGAAAATATTTTTGGAAAATTTGGACATGTAAGATAAATATTCATCACTGGAGACTTAAATATAAACAATCCTGAATAATGAAGAGATTGTGAAATTAACTCTTACCACTTTGGTATCTTATCAATCAAAAGCACCATGAAATAAATAACATCAAATGAATATTTAAATATAATGTGTAAAAATTGATTCATAGTGTAATATATCAATGGATAAGAATATACACCACATAAAATAAAAAAGTGGTCAATAAATCATGTTTCCCACAAAAATAATAGTCAGATGAAAATCCATTACCTTGTGCTTCACATTAGTTGAACATGATTTAACCTCTGGTATAATGTTTTTAAAAAAATTATTTATTTATACCATAAACTTATTAATATTTATTATATTATATATAATCCTTATATAACTTCTTACCACTCATTTGTTAATAATATTTCATTATTACCATCATTTTAGGTGTTAACTACTTCATTTTCCATGCATGTTTTGTCACATAAGTTCTGGTTCGTGTGCATGGGATATAGTTTCATAATCTACAAAATTTTATTAATTATATAAGTATAATATTTAATGAATTATTTATTTTTTATAACAATTATTTAAATGTTTATATGGAAAATGAGTCGCATCAGTTCATGGAGATGGTAGGTTGTACTTACACACGAGAGACATTATCATTTCCATAATGGGGAATGGGTAGAGAAATGGATTAATTTTTTAGAATCAGTATCATTTAATAATTATATTACATATCTATTATTTCTATCTTTATAACTATCCATGTAAACTGGGGATGAAAAACAAATTACACCACTACGTTGATACGATAAGTCGTATGTGTGCAGGCGTGGTGCTTTCATTTTTCATATGATTGTCAAAACATGGAATATGGTTTTATCATAATCATAATAATATATATATATATATATATGATATTGGATTTACTAATTTAAGATTGAGAAAACATATTAATAGGAAGTATAAGAATAAATAATCTTGAAATAGTTGGTAATGACTATTACCTCTTCTTCAGGTGACCTTCTTTAGGTCCTTCCTTAAAAGACTTAAGGTTGGTATTTTTGAGGATACCAGCACCTACATAAATTTTCTAAGAATGTTCATAAGAGTAATTATTAGAATTTATTTAAGATATATGGCGCAAAATGGAGTAAATAAGTGAGGGAAGATGTTTCCTTTTATAATTGAGGTGAGGGGAACTTTTTGAATTTCTCAAAAGATTAAAATATATTAAGACTATTCTAGATCCAAATGATTCCAAATAGAATATAAATGAATATCGTATAAAATTTTATACCATATATTATCTTATTCTATATTTTTATTATTTTTAAATAATTTAATAAAATATTAATTCAATAAAATAACATTTTTTCAATTTTAAAACTATTCATTTCCTTGACTTTAAAATTATCAAAACAACAAGTAAAATTCAAAGAAAATATTATATTATATTTTAAAATGTAATTTTAATCTATATAATTCATGTATCACCTTAAATATCTCAAAATATACTTATTTTAATATTTATAAAATCATTAATTTTATCTTTCTATTAGTTGAGTAATTACAACATCAGCGTTTTGCAAGCATTTAAGGTAATTATCTCTTCCCAAAGAATTAAAAATAAATCCCCATGATTAATATAAATCTTTTATATTTCAAATTAATAATTATATTCTATTATAACTTCGATATATCACCATATTAAAAATATTGTGCTTATTAAAATCAAGAGTGTGACATGTTTTACTTTTCATTAAACAAAATACTATAAAGGTCATAATCTCATCCAGGTAGCCTAAAAATGTAAAAAATTAGACTATTGAATGATTTTGGTCTAGATATACCCTTCCAATAATATTTAATTAATTTTTTGGATCATTTAATTGTTATTATAATTTTAATTTTTTAGTTTTTAAAAATATTTTATTGAGTTTTCTCCTTCATGCACAAGCACTACGTTAGTGTTGCATAAGAATATAAGGTAATTATTTCATATAAAAAAACTATTATAGTTAAAATAAATAAATTAAGATAAATATAATACTTTATATTCATTAATTGTGTATATTTAATCATATCCATGTCAAGAAAAGTAATTTAATTTCTTATTTTGACTTTTCTAGCCATACGCAAGCATTGTAAAATAATTTGGATAAGATTCTTGTTATATGACTCCAATGTTCAAAATTATCTGTCCAAACATCATTTATAGATGAAATTTAGTAAAAACTTCATGAAAAGATTTTTTAATTCTCTATTATTTTCTATAAAACAACATATTTTACATTTTCAGTGCTGGTCAAGTACTGGTTCAGCACTGAAAATGATTTTCATATTTATCATGAAATAAATTATAATTTAAATTTTATGGAATTATTTTTGTATTCTATTTATATAATAATATCATAAATGATTTTTTCCATAATTTTAAATTTTTATACCATAATTATCTCTTTATGATATCACAAAATATTTCATATATTTTAAAAAACTATATTTTATTACTACTCACCAAAAATTTAACTTTTTCAGAAAATTATCAAAATTTCACCATAGAATTTGAATGTTTTGATTTCAAAAATGAAGTTTATTTTTTCAAATAAATTTTTTAAAAATTTTAAAAATTAATTATAATCTTTTCTAATAAAAAGAAATAAGTTCTATTATTTAAAAAATGTATCTATATAGAATAAAATGACATTACTAAAAATTATGTTATTATTTTCCAATAATTTACCAATACATTTATATTGAGTATAAACTATATATTTATTTCATAAATCATTTATTATTATTCATTCCTTCTAAATTAACATCTTGGTTATAATGGACATAATAATATTTGGGGTTCTTTTAAACTCATTGTTACATGCAACATAAGCTATCCATGGGATTAAATTTATGTAAAAAGGGACATACTGTAAAATCATGGGGTGTTATATTATTTCCTTCTTTAAAAAAATTTCATCCTTGAAATTTCATGAATTTCATCTCATGAATATATTGGGGGTAGTTCTTCACTATAATTTCATTGGGTTCCCACATGGATTATTTTATATTATAATTTCTCCAAAGTACCTTTTCCAACCAAGTTCTCTGATTACTCAACACTTGATCTCCAGTGTCCAAAAACTATATAGGCTCTTCAGAGTAAGATAACTTAGGTTTCAAATCTATTTCTTTAAACGTGGAAACATTTATCATTCCTGGTATGAACATCTTTAACAATGATATATGGAACACATCGTGAACTTTAGAGACACTTAGTAACATTTCCAAACAGAAATCCACAATCACAATTTTTCTAGGATTTCAAATGGTATGATTTACATAGGGCTCAATTTCCCTTTCTTACTGAACCTTATGACACCCTTCCATGGATATGCTCTCATAAATACATGATCTCCCACTTGAAATTTGAAATCCTTTCTTCGGTTATCAAGATAGATATTTTTTCAACTTTGGTTTTATTTGATATGGGTTCAAATAGTTTTTACCTTTGAAATTGTCTCCTCAACAATTTTAGGGCCTATAAGCTTTTTTTCACTAACTTCACCCCAACAAGGTGGAGTATAACGCCTCTTTCTACATAATTTTTCATATAAAACTATTTTAATACATGAATGGAAACTATTTTTATAGGAAAATTAAACCAAAATTAAATACTATTCCCACATCAATTGAATCTAAAACAATTATGAAATCAACATGTCTTTTAATGTTTGAATAGCCCTTTCAAACTATCCATTGGTTTGATGATAGTAAGAGGTGCTTAAATAAATATCGTCATTAAAATCTTTCCGAAGACTTTTCCATAATTTTGATGTACATTATGGGTTATGATAAGAAATAATTGAAAGATTTTATCCATGAAGTTTAAAAAATTCATTAATATATAGTTTTTCAAGGTGGTAAAGAGGTAAATCACCTCCTATATAAAGGAAATGTGCCTATTTTTTATAAATATCAATAATATCCCATATCACATCATTTATTCTAGTATTTTTTCTTAGTCCCTTGATAAATCCCATAATAATTTTGACCCATTTACACAAAGGTATAGGAATAGGTTTCATGACTCCCCTAGGATACTTTCTTGATGAACCATGAATCTTTTCACATAGTAAGTAAATTCCCACTTCATATTATCCCACAAAAAAATTATTTTAAATCTCTATACATCTTGGTTCTAGCGTAGCGTATAGAAAAGTATGATTTATGGGTATTTTCCAATAGTTCCCTTTTCATTTTATGTATTGATGGAACACATAACCTTTCTCCAAATTTCAAAACTCCATCTTCACAAAACAAATCCTTTTATGTTTCCATCATTCACTCATTTAATTTTATTCTTAAAATTCTCATCATCAGATTTAGAGCTTCTTATCTTTTCCAACAAAGATGGTTTCACAATCATTTGAAAAATCAGTGGTTTCTCCCCTTAGTTAATAATTAACTTATCTGTATTTAATAATTACATGAAAAGAAGATCTCTCTAAATCCCTATTTGGGTCAAAAATATATGATATTTCCTACTTAATGCATATCCTACCTTATTTTCTATACTTGGTTGTCAGTGTATTGAGAAGTAATAATCTTTTAGTAGCTCGAGCCATTTCCTTTTCGTCATGTTGAGTTATTTCTATGAGAAGATGAATTTCAAACTCTTTTGATCTGTATATATCTCACATAGTTCACCATAGAGAGAGTGTCTCTGTGTCTTCAGAGAAAATATTTTGGTTGATAACTCAATATCATGGGTTTTATAATTTTTTTCATGATTCTTTAACTACCTTGATGCATATACGATAACTTTTCATTTTTTATAAGGAAACAAACTATTCTTTTATTTGATTCATTATTTATATATAACAAACCCATCGTTTCTTGATGGTAGATTAAAATTTTAAGCATTTACCAATATCCTATTCAATTATTTAAAACCGTCTTCTCATTATTATGTCCATAAGAACTTAACCCCTCTATATATAACCTTGGTTAATGGGTTTGACTATAAAGAACCAACCTTAAACATTACATATTCTAGTGACTTTAAACTAGAATTCACATTATTATATACCTAATAATATTTTAGGTTTAGAGTTTTAGATAATTAATACTAACTCTTTCATAGTAAATCATTAAATTACTAGTGGATATAAATACCTAGAATCCATTTTTTACAAAAAACAAAACTTTTTAAAATAAAACATGGTTTTTTTTCATGAACAATCTTTACAATTTTACTATTAATCTCATCATTGTCATTATTCTCCCTTAAATCCTATGAAAAAATTTTTAAAACATGAGATGATCAAAAAATATCAATAAGGGACATAAAATAAAGGAAACTATTAGTCCAATGAAAACCTATAAAACCATTTTTTGAAGAATGTAATTTTTTACACCGAAAAGGGAATCATATTTTAAAAAATATCACTATCTTACCTTTTTAAAATAATGAAATTTTCATGAAAACTCATAATCAAGAATATAATATATAAGTAGGTAAATTGGTAAATCATTTACTTACTTACTTACTTAATATTTAACCTCCATGACTACCATATTATATAACCCTCACAACTACCATAAAATAACCCTCACAATTATATTTGGATGTAACCATCATAGTTACACTTGGAATAACCATAATGTTCAACATAAAACCTACCCAATTCATTGAAGGGATACCACAAAACTATTGTAAGTGGGTTCCCTAGACCCAACTTGTGATGTAATTTGATTACCACTACATGTATACAGTTTTTTATATATAGATATGTTTAACTTTCCCAAATAGTTTAGATACTTCTGCATCCACTGTGTTTATCATAATTTCTTTAAATTACGTGTCATATCAAAGGGTTACAGAAAATACCAGTCTATAATGAGAACCTAGATATACTATGAAAATAATCTTAAATTAATGTCCTATGGTTCAAATCCATCATTTTGGAAGGACATAGATGATGTGTGACTATCAGGTATTGGTGGATCATAAGCATTGAGTCTTTTTCTCATGAAGTTCGTACTTGGTGATCTCTAGTAGTTAAGATCATGAGGACAGACCCACCAAAAGGAACACCACATGTTTCAGGTGTCATTGGTTGTTTCTATCTACGAACATGTGTAATGGTATCCTGACTTGAGATCATTATTAATGTATATAGTTTGATTGCGTACTTTGATGCAAGATGAAAATAGTGGTAATGAATTCATGGTGAGGTAGTTTGTGTTGGTTTCATCATCAGTGTCATGACATTGATTGAATGGTTAATATAGGATTTGTTTTCTTCCATGTTTAGGAAGAGATATCTCAGGCCTGGTTGATTAGGATGGTAGTACCTTAATAAAATCCATGGTCATGGTAGTCAAATGTATGTTCATCTGGATAGATCAACAAATAATAAACCATGAAAAGAATGATGACACAAGTGTGCATCCTTCTTTAGGATATATCGATGATGAATAGATAATATTACATAGATCATGTTCATAGGAAGTTAGCCATTACTTTGACTTTTCATTATCTCTATAGGGGCCTTGATGGGTTTCTAGACCCCACTATTGGTATGTGAATATTATTAACTACTATTGAGATAAGGGCCTAGAGGTTCTCACATAATAGTGCTTTGATAATCTTCCCTATTCAATTGAATAGGAATATAAAACTTGGTGGGGCCCACCATGGGTTCTGGGTACTATCCAATTTCTATGAATCACCAATGAATCAATAAATTCATTATTATTCAAGTCAGGAATAATTGTTTGAATTTATTTATTACTTGTATTTACAGGTGATTAAGTAAATGAAAGTATAAATAATATTCTAACAGATATTAATCTAATATCATGGTTTCATTGAATATTATAAGGAGGTGTGAGTCGAGTTAATGGATCAATATTATCACGTAATATATATAGTTAATATATATTATAGTTTAGTGATAAAATATAAATAATATTTATGAAATAGGTTTATTTTTTCATAAATAATTATTTATAATACTGATATAATGGATGTTTATTACACAGGGGGTCATAAAACTAAACCAAGTATTATATATTTCTACTATATAATTGGAAAGCGGATCTTCTCATTATGACTATTCATCTATTGGAAGTGAGAGCCTCTCTATCCTACTAACTCCAAGATAGAGACTCTCTCAATCAAGTAAACGATTCAAGTTTTGTCTTCTCATATCGAAGACGGTGGATCTCCATGATCATCACTATGTCAAAGTTATCATCAGTGTTATGTACTAGAACCTGGATTCCAATGAATGGTACAATTTTAGATTCAAGAAGAGTAGGTGGAAGATCTAGAGGGATTTGGTATCGAAGGATTTGAGCAATGGACATTGGCATCTTGTGACAGGCTTGTGCGCATCAAATCTGAACTAGGTATACATTAATTTTATTTTGAACTCTATTTAAACCACACGTAGACCTCAAACCATATCAAGATGAGATCACTGGATTTGACGATGTTATGTTGCTCCAATGATACAAAAAAATTGATTTCCTGGCTCATCAGCTACAACTGAGAATCCAAGTAAATTCAATTGGTATCAAAGGGATGCGTGGTTTTTCTAAGTCATGGATAAATTAAATTTCCTTAAATTTAATTATAGGACATTGGAAAAGTTCTAATGGATTTGACCTCATGTCCATCCATTTCTGAATGGCCAAGTAACAGCCATCTAAAATTCTTCTTAGGATCGACATCATGTTGAATAGATTTATGTGTTTCAGATTATTTTTATTTTTGAAGATCATGGAATTGAAATTGTTTACATGTTCTTCAATATATCATACTCTGGACAAGTTTCAGTTGAAATCCAGTCACCATATTTGTACAAGTGGTGTGTTTTTATTTCCCTTGTCGGTTTGAAAAAAAATAGAAGAACTTGTCTTCTTCCCCATTTCATCCCTACCCTGGCATACACAATGATACCCTCTCCTTGGTCTGGTACGTGGAACTCATCAATTGGATATTCCTCCCTGAATGAAGGCTATCACTTCCTCTCCCTCTTAGTTAGACCATGTGTAGTGCCTCCCCTATACCTTTCTCTCTCTCTCATGGTTAAACCCGCACAACTGATATTTCTTGGTCCTCTATGCCTCACCAGAGCTACACCACAAGGTTTTTTTCATGAAGCCACCACTGCTTCCCAGCCCACAGTTTCATCCTAATCTCCCTGCCACCTAGATCTGGCTTGGTACTACTGTCCTGAGCCCACTATCGACCCCATCCCTGACCTGGCTTCCGCCATCCCCAGCTGGTTGTCGCCTTCTCGAGACCGCCTCAGTACCCAGATCCCACTAGACATAAGTTCGATATCGCCCTATCCCCCTCCATGCGGGATGCTGCTACTTCCAAGTTCCGAGATCCACAACCAGTCATTACTAGTGTCTCCCCTCCTCTTGTGAGTGCCATGTGGGTCTCTGTCATCCCAGTTATCCCATTGTTTCCCTGTGTTCCCTTCATCGGCCACTACCACTGGCATGTTCAAGTAGTTGGGAGCCAGATCTCATCTCGTCCTGATCGAGAACCATCATCTGAAGTCCAGCCAGACTCCTTCCCCAGCCATTGGTAAACCCCACTAGTTAACATATCCTTATAAACACGAGTTTCCCTAAAAAAGAGTTGGCGCAGGTCTTTCATACACAAAATGGGTCTGGGAAGGCCCGCCTAGGCCAAAAAAATCCCTACAAAGAGTTTTCTAAGCCCATATGGGCCAATGGGGCTACGACCTAGTCCACTAAAAGATGTGGTAGGGTTTTCGGGACTGGTTAAATTTATTTTATACCAAATAAATTAATTTCATTAATTTAATTTAGTTTTTGAAATTAAATTATTAAAATTAATTTATTTGGTGGTTATAATTTTAAAATAATCCTAAATTATAATTTAATTTGAAAAATAAATTAAATTTGTGGTTTAATTTAATTTTTGTATTAGAAAATTAAATTAAAATTGGAATGGATAAATAAATTATTTGAATTTATTTAAATTCATTTAATTTATTAAAACACCCTCGTACTGTTTAAATTTATCACAGTTTAATTTTATTGTTCATTTTTTTATACCAACTGGTCTTGAGCTAGTGACTGACCTATTCATGTCTAGTTTTCACTTATTTAATTATTTATTCATTCCATGCATTGATTGTAATAATTACGTATATAAATGACAGTCTATGAATCATTTTTTAATTCAAATATGTATAAGGGCTTGTGAATCCAATGCAATTATTGTACATTAAACCCATAGAACCCTTTTCTTGTGTGTGATTGTATTTGTTAAAAGACGATGACATTCCAAGATGCAGACCCCACCAAGTCTAGATGGTAATACAAACGATATTTGAGTACTTTACACTGGGGGAGAGTTGCAATACCAGCCAGGAGTTGACTTAGGTATGTATTCCCCTAGGTCCAGATTGATCATTTTGGATCAATTATAATAAAATTCTCTAGACAAGTCAGATTTCACGTTCTTCCTTTATGTATCACTTATTTTTTTATTCAAGTTCATGATTATTGCTTGATCACATAATATAATAAACAAGATAAAATGCATAAAGATGTGAAGAGTATTTTTTTATTTCATGTTTAGTTATAAGTGAAACAACCTAGTTTGATCATATTAAATAGAAATATATTATATTATTCAATAAATAATAAAATCCAGCAAAGATATATTAATTCTTAATGACTTCCGTTTCTCACATTTTAGCAAAACTGGGTGTTCGGGGTGCTCATCATCCATAGTTGAGAGTGCCTCTTACAACCGGGGCATTCTCATGAGAGTATTGGGTCAACTTAACTAAAGTGGGTAGTTAAGGATTATCCATAGCTAAATTTTTATCACTTTAGTGGTAAGGAGTTGATGTAATCAAGGTATGATTCCAATAAGATGGAACTTTACCCAAAATATCAAGTAACTACCCGTTTAAATCATTGGCCAGTCTAGGCCCCACCTTGAAACCCTTCGAGTAGTGGTGTAGCCATTACTTGTAGACTCTGAGGGATGTTTTGAGGATAATTTTCACTAGAATACTCAAGTGATAGAGTATTCTAAATCTAATAGGAAGGTGTATTGAAGTTCAATAAAATAGTGGGATATATTTAAATGATATAATAATTAATTAATCACGAATGTCTAAAAGGTAATCAAGATAAAGTGATGACTACTAATATTTATCTTATGTAGATCTAAAAAGGAAATCACTAATACCACCAATACATTATCATTGAAATCTTTTATGGATAAAGAAAATATCCTAACTGGCAATAACTTCCAGGAGTGTCACAGGTGCTTGCGCATAGTACTATGCCGAGAAAGGAAGCTCTATCAAATAGAATCCTTTGTTCCTGATGATCCTCCTTAAGGGGAAAGCAAGAAAAAAAAAGATAAATAGAAAAATCATGTAGATGATGCATTATACGTTCAGTGAATCTTGTTTTTATCCATGTCCAGCCAATTGCAGAAAATGAATGAGGACGAGGATGCCTACGGTATGATTTCTCATCTCCAAGAATTATATCAGGAGAGAGCAAGGAAAGAAAGGCATGAGATCTCTAGTACCCTTTATAGGTGTAGGCTGGAAAAGGGCACCAAGTGGGTCCTCATGTACTCAAGATGATGGGGTACATTGAGATACATGAATCCCTTGGGTTCAAATTGAATCAAAAACTAGTAGTAGATCTCATTATTTCCTCTTTACTGCGAATCCTTTCGACTTTAATTATCAATTATAACATGAATGATATGAAAAAATCACTCCTATATCTATTGGATTTAGTTCACCAAACTGATAAGGATATGAAGAAAACCAATTCTTCAATCCTTATGCTGAACAAGATAAATAAGGGAAAGTAAAAGGGGTCACATGAAAAGTCAAGGTCGAATACACCAATGCATCATCCTTCCTAGAATCCAAATATACAGTATAAGAGAAATGTGAAGAAATTTTTCTGTTTTTTATATGGAAAGAAATGCTACTATAATAAAAATTGCATAGATGGGAAGAAAAAGAAAGGTGAAACTTCTACTTCAGGTATTTTTTTTATTGAATGCAATTTTCATTATCTACAAGTTGGGTATTAGATACAGCATGTGTCTCAAGCATATGTATTCATATACAAGAAAATTTTAGATTCAAGAATATTTCAATAGGTGAATTGGATCTACGAGCTGCAAATGGTTCAATTCTAACAGTCTTGGTAGTGGGAGACTATCACTTAACTTTTCCAATTAGTTTGGTTCTAGTTTTAAATAATTGTTATTATGTACCTTCTATAACCAAAAACAAAATTTATCTGTCAATTTTAGAAATTTTGGTATTTTATTTCAAGTTCTAAAATACATTTTTTCTCTTTTATAAGGATAACATGTGTATGGTATGGAATATTTTAACAATGGTTTATATATATTTGAACTTGAAAACCTGGTAATTACAATCAATGAAAAAACTAGAAAACATGAATCTTATATCACCTGCCTATGGAACATCAGGCTAGGTCATTTGAACGAGAAGTGATTACAAAAATTAAATCAAGAAGGTTATTTAGACTCAGAAAAATTAAAACCCTTGGATGTATGTCAATATTGTTTACAATAGAAAATGACCAAAGTACTTTTCTCTAGGAAGGTAGTAAGAGACAATGCATTACTGGAATTAATACATACCGATGTATGTGGTCCATTTCTCGTAGAATCAAGGGGTGGGTTTTTATACTTCATTACTTTTATTGATGATATTTGTAGGTATGTCTATATCTAATTAATGTGGTATAAGTAATATGTATTTCAAATGTTTAAGGAATACTATCATTAGGTAGAAAACCAACTTGGTAAGAAGATTAAAGCACTCCACTCAGACCAAGGTGGAGAATATCTTTACCAAGACTTCATTGATCACTTGAAGGAGTGTGGGATTGTGTCCCAACTCACTACCCCTTATACACTATAGTGGAATGTTTTTAGTGAAATGAGAAATAGAACTATGATCGACATGGTCAGATCAATAATGAGTCATGAAACTCTTCCATTATCCTTTTGGGGATACACTTTGAAGACAACAGCATATACCCTTAACTAAGTTACAACTAAATCTGCATATGGAATTCCATATGAGTTATGGTATGGAAAGAAACTGAGTCTGTCATACATACATATATGGGGATGTGAGGCTTTTTTCAAGACTATACCTAGTGAAAAATTGGGATCCGGAAGCACAAAGTGCGTCTTTATAGGTTATCCTAAATAAACCAAAAGATATTTCCTATATAACCCTTCATATAGAAATGTGATTGTGGAAAAACAATACACATTTCTAGAAATTGAACACATTTCCAATGGAAATAGTGGGAGAAAATTGACTTCGATGAAGTCGATGTTTCAGATGCACAAGAGTTTGTACAGTAACAATCTCTACAAGAACAAGTGTATGAAGAAGTGGTTCTCAAGACACAAATACTGTTTAGGTCTACTTGAGAGGTTATAGAACTAGAGAATTATGGTTTTCTTATCATCGAGTCAGGTGACATATTACTCCTTGAAAATTATGAACCTATAACCTACAAGTAAGTAGTAGAAATCAAATAAACAGAAAAATGGAAAGATTTCATGTATTCATAGATGGATTCCATGTAACAAAATAAATTTTGGATTTAAGTAGACCCTCCAACTAATGTAAATCCCATTGGGTGCAGATGGGTACTCAAGAAAAATCTAGACATGGATGGTGAGGTTAATACCGTTAAAGCAAGACTTGTTGAAAAGGGTTTCAAACAACATAAAGGCATCGACTATGATGAAACCTTCTCACTAGTAGCAATGTTAAAATACGTCATAATATTGTTTTCAATGACATACATTCATGATTACGATATTTGAAAAATGGATGACAAAACTACTTTTCTAAATGGAAAGTTGTTTGAAGATGTCTGTATGACTCAACCCAAAGGGTTTATCTGGTCAAAGAATTCCAATATGGTGTACAATTTACAAAGATCTATTTATGGGTTTAAGAAGGCATCATGATCATGGAATTTTCATTTTGATGAGTCCATAAGAGAATTTGGTTTTCTCTAAAATGAAAGTGAGCCTTGTGTCTATACGAAGTTTAATATGAATTCCATCATTTTCTTAGTGTGAGATATTGATGACATATTAATTATGGGAAACGAAGTGAAAGTCTTACAGTCATTTAAGACTTGGTTAAATGAATTATTCTCCATGAAATACTTAGGTGAAGAAACCTACATTCAAGGGATCAAGATCTGTCAATATATATATCAAAGGCTTCTTGGACTAAGTCAAAGTACATACATTGACAAGGTACTCAAAAGGTAAAATTTAAAACAACCCAAAAGAGGGTTGTTGTCTATGTCATATGATATTAATCTCTCCATGAAAATGTGTCCACAAGAACAGTAGGAGATTGAAAAAATGAGTATAATTCTGTATGCCTAGACAGTGGGTTTTATCATATATGTCATTCTCTATACTAGGTTTGATGTTGCCTTTTCTTTAAGCGTGGTGGGTAGATATCAAGATAATCCAAGAGATCTACACTGGTAAATTGTTAAATCTATCCTAAAGTACTTGAGGTGAACAAAGGATATGTTCCTGGTGTATGGAGGAGATGAGGAACTAGTAGTGAGGGGATACACTAATGCTAGTTTCCAGAAAGATCATGATTATCTGAAAGTCAATCTACCTCTTTTTCCTAAATGGTGGTGTAGTGGGCTAGAGAAGCTCGAAGACATCTGTGGTCACTGATTCTACAGCATAATACGAGTATATAATAGCTTCTGATGTAGTAAAAGAAGTAGTCTAGATACCATGATTTGTCTCAAACAATGGTGTTAGGCCTAATAGTGTAGAACTAATTCTATTTTATTGGTATAATACTGCAACAATGGTGCTTGACAAAGAGGCTAGGTCACACCAGAGAACAAAACATATACTTCTTAAGTTTCATATCTTGAGGTATTTTACTCAGAGAGTTGATGTTTCAGTTAGCAAAGTATCCAAAAAGGACAATGTGGAAAACCCCCCGACTAAATTTATATCTCATCAAAAGCATGATTCTCATGTGAGGGATAATAGATTGATAATTGTTAATGGTTGGATATATTTCAAGTGGGAGTGTTGTAAGTGGTTTCCCTATACCCAACTTTTTATGTACATTGATTACCAATACATGTATACAGTTTGTTATATATACATGTGTTTAACATTCTATAATAGTTTAGATACTTCTTCGTCCACTATGTTTCTTGTAATTTTCTTATATTATGTGTCATATCAAAGGTTTATAGCAGATCCCAAGATATAATGAGAACCTAAAGATATTATGATAGTAATATTAAATTAATTTCCTATGGCCCAGATACATCATTCCGATAGGACACAAGTGATTTGTGACTCTCAGGTGTTGGGGGCTTATAAGAATTGTGACTTCTTCTCATAATTTTCGCACTTGGTGATCTATAGTAGGTCATATCATGAGGGTAGACCCGCCAATAAGAACACCACATGTGTAAGAACTTGGTTCTTATTCTTGAGGTACAAGTTTCTTCTTTTCCTATTTCCTTAAGTGTTTTTGAGAAAATAAGGACAATGGGGAAAAATCCCAAATTTTATGGCTACACGCCATGTACATTTCCACACGCCATGTACTTTGTCCATGTGGGATGAGTACACAGGGTGTGTAGGCCTGTTGGTGATGAAGGGTGTAAAAACCGACTACACGCTGTGTACTAGGTATTTACACGCCGTGTACTCAATCAGAAAGTGAACAGTAAGGCGGCGGAGGCAGCTCCCATCTGAGCAACAGTACACGCCGTGTATTCAGGAATACACACCATGTACTCATGTCGACAGATGAATAGTGTTGCGGTGGAAAGAATCCGCCATGGGAATAGTTTAAAAAAGGAAAATTATATGCCGTGTAATTGAGATTATACATCTTGTAATTCATATTACACGCCGTGTAGTCTGTTTTTTCGCTTAAAACGGGCAATAGCTTCCTCATTTGGAAGAGGAGGCAGTGGGTTCATTTAGAGCGTGGGGGAGACAGCCAAACATTAGAGGATCACCCAATCATGAATCGGGAATCTGATTCCACTTCTGTCGATCATGTTAGAACCGTACAGGTAAGCCCTCCCCACTCCTTGCGCTATTCTTACCAATTCTTCCTCTTTGGGAAGTTATTTGAGTTTGAATAGGGGAATTTTTATCCCAGATCTATACTATTCTTGGTTGTTTTGGGAGGCTCTATTCGCGTATATCGATCATTGGAGATCGAGGTAGGTGGTATGGTGTTTATTTATAACTTTTGAGTTGAATTGTGTATCGTTGTGCTACGAACCCAGGTTTGGGGTGTCGTATGGCTGTGGTGTTTGCTGAAAGATATCTAGATTTGCATAGATAATCTAATGATAAGACAAAACTACTTTTTGGGATCAATGTTTGGATCTAGGACCACCCTAGGGGTGCGTTCTTCTTTTTAGCCATTTGGCCAGAATACCTGTGGGTATACCGTGAATTTTAGCACGCTTTAAAATTTCCTTGAGAGGAATTTTATATAATTGCTTTATTATGTGTTGGGATTGGTGCAATTACCTACATATCATGAGGTCAGTGTTCCGTTTATCCTGCCGGCAACATTTATCATGCCCGTGGGTAGTAGTTTTTGTTCTTGTGGGAGACACCTCGTATGCCTGTGGGTAATATTCATTATACATGTGGGCAGACATCTGTGGGTTTCGATACTGATTACCTGAGGGTAAGGATTGAATGTCCGAGGACAGTGTTATCATGAATATTCAGCGTGGTGATTTCCATATGTTATACCTGGCTAGTTAAATCATAGTCTTGGCATGGTTAAATGAATATTAAAATGGCAATATAACTGGTAGAGTTAGTTACTTTTGAGTACTTCATAGTTTATTGCATTTACTTTTCCACACTGTTGTTGCACATTTTCACTGATAGTTGGGCACAGGGCCTTTGGTGGGTTCCTACTGGGATTTATTTATCACACCATGTTTGGGTCATGTCTTCGGCCAAAACAGACTATATTGCTGCAGGTGTCGATAGGGGAAAGGGTCCCTATACAGGTACATGATTGTAGAAGAGGAGTATGAGAGCTTGGGACCAACCTTAGGCTTGCGATGTTGTTGTGTTCTATTTACTCTGCTTTGTTTTTTTTGGTTGTACTTTGTACTTTGAGTTTCATTGTATTATATTGCAGTATATCCCATTCTGGCTGCTTCATAGAATTAGTGACATGCTGCATCCTTGTATATATGAATGTTGTTTCTCTTTTTCTTCAATTGTTCATTTCTAGCTTCCACTATTGTATGATATATTTCTTTTTCACTACGCTACACTTTGAAAAATGAGGGCATAGTTTCCCCACTATCAGACCTGGACCCTTGCTGCTAGTCAGCAAGCTCTGGCGTTTGTGAAAATACACTTGAGTTTATGTGACCAACTGGGTTCGGGGAACCCGTTGAGTGGCACTCAGATCCAGGATGTTACAAAGTGGTATCAGAGGGGTAATTCTCTTTGACTTACTTTTTGGAGCCTTAGTCAGGGATAGGATAGAAATGGTGGTTGGTAATAAGTTATGCATGGGAGTAGTTAACCTGTGTACAGGGAAAAACCAGTCTACCTCGTTTATTGCAATTTTTCATATTTTTAAATTTGATAGTTGACTTGATTTTCACCATTGGGTGATGCACTTGTGATTGTGTTGTTTATATGTTATATTTGGGTTATATTTAGTTTCAACCTGATGAGATGAGGGTATGTCATCCCATGCATCATTTAGGCACATTCTAGAAATCACATGTCATGAATTCCTTTCATGCCATGTAGGTGCATTAGAGATTGCATGTTTTTGTGATAGTTTTTGTGATAGAAAATCAAGTTGTTGTGATAGCTGTTTTGATAAATTCCTATTATTTTATAGGTTATGGTTATGTGAGGTATAGTATAATGAATGCCAAACTGTGGTTTTTGAGGAGTATGGGCCCTCATTGACCGGAATTTGGTGCCTCATTGTCTGTTTACTTGTTATAACATGAATAAGATTCCAAAATATGATTTTCGGGGAGTATGGGCCCTCACGGATCGGAATTTGGCACTTAGGTGTTGGTTTCAGTGTTTTTCTGGGCTCCGGAGTAGTTTTTGAGGATTACTGCCTAGAAAAATCCAGAACACACGTTATGTAATTATGATCACATGCCGTTTACTCTTCTGTTCAGGAAGAAAAGAGAAATTTTTACGTACACTCCGTGTACCATATGTACATGTCGTGTAGTTTCTACCCGTGTCATAGGCTGTGTAGGCGGGAACATGGGATAGTGAAACCTTGAAGTCAGATGCTGTGTAGTTATTATACCCGTTGTGTTGTGTTGAACCTCTATTTGTCGTGTAACTAACAACAGGAGTGGAGAAATCTAACCATATACACGTCGTTTCAATGATGAACACGCCGTGTAGTTTGAATTGGGGATCCAACCGTGTAACTAACAAACACGGGTCAGTGTTACCTCTTATTAAACACACCATGTACCTAAGGGACACGCCGTGTAGTCTTGACTGATGAAAGATCATGTAGACTTGACCATGTGGCTAGGAAAATGGGATGGTGTACACGCTGTGTGCGGGTGTAACACGCCGTGTAGTGTCAGCCGAGTAGTCAGTCGTGTCACTAACAACACGGGTCAGTGTTATCTTTTCAAGTACACATCGGGTGCATGTGGGACACACCGTGTAGATTTTTTTTTAGCAGAGCCGTGTGACTTAAGCTATGTAGAAGGACCCGGGTAGGGAAGAAGGATTCATGTACATGTCGTGTATTCAGAAGACACATTGTGTATTTGGGGTGTTACATGACCCGTTTTAGATTGAGTACACGCCCATGTGGATGGCCTGTGAGAACATGTTGTGTAGTATTTATACATGTCGTGTAGTCAAGTTTTTTAAATCTTTAATGCATTCTTTCTCATGTTCCCTTCTTGGTCGCCTAGTTTTCAGTCATTGATAAATCTGGATCAAAGGTGTATGGTTGACCTTGTAGAGTCATGCAACCGAGACGACCACCAGTTGTTTTCCAAGAGAGAGGTGATGATTATACTCCATAGACGATAGGCCATGGGATACTGACAGAACCTTTAGTAGTCCCAGATGCGGCGCCAGCCATTATACCGGACACAGTCACAGATGCGCAGTTCCGTGAAGGCTTCATGCGGTTCATGCAGACCTTCTTGGGAGCACCGTCGGTTGCCACATCTATGAAAGAGCTCACTCATGTCTTCCAGCAGCAGCATCCACCTACGTTTTCAGGGGATGGTGGACTACAAGCTATAGAGTCTTGGCTGGGTTCTATGTAGCCTATTTTTGAGCATCTTGAGATGCCTCCAGGGCAGAGGGTCAAGCTTGCTACATACATGCTACGTGATTCCGCCAAGAGGTGGTGGGATGTTACCACCTAGACTGAGCATCACTGATACATGGCATGGGAAGATTTTCAGGCAGCCTTCTATGAATTCTTTTTTCTAGAGACACTGAGGGCAGATCGAGCTCGAGAGTTCATGAATCTGCAGCAGGGCATCATGTCAGTGATGGATTATTCTGCCCTCTTCACCGAGCTTCAGCGTTTTTCACCTCTTTTGGTGGGTGATGATACATTGATGGATCGACGCATTCAGGATGGTCTTTGATATAATGTTTGAGCACTGGTGAACGTTTTTAGGTTTCCAAAAGTGCATGCTATTGTGAACCAGGTACTGATTACTGATCAGAACCTACAGGAAGCTATTGGTGCAGGCCAGGGCAGTTCAACACCAGTTTCTGGTCCTATTTCTACCGGTAAGAGGACGAGACAGATGTATTTCTCTCACGGTGGTAGTACTAACCAGAAGAACTCTTCAGGTGGCTAGGTTATGTGCTATTAGTGTGGTATAGAGGGGAACAAGAGACCTCAGTGTCCACGTGACCGAGTGGAGTGCTGAGATTGCAGCATGATGGGTCATCTGCAACATTTTGGTAGGGCGTTTCCACCGGGGGCTAGTGAGAGGGCTTCTGTGTAGACTCCGTGTGTGGGAGTAGGTCCAAAAGCTTCTTTCCAGTTAGGAAATTGGGATACGTCAGGATTTACAGGCAGAGGTGGTGGTCATGGTCATGGTAGCCAGACACCAGGATCTCAGAGACAACAGGGCGGGTCAGCTCAGGGTAGCTAGGCTGTGTCACAGTGCCGCGACACTGGGAAGTAATATACAGTGCAACCGACCCAACAGAATTAGGATCCTAGATCTTCCACTGTAAGAGGTACTATTCTAGTAGCTTCTTTTTTATCTTATATACTTTTCGATACGGGTCCTACACATAGATTTATATTTGTTCGTATTATGGAGAGCCATGGGATCTGTGTTTATTCTTCTTATTCTTCTATTGTTATGATGCTAGATACCCTGTTGGTAACTAGAACATCTAGTATGCGTAAGTGCAGGGAGTTCCCTTGGAGTTTGGTGGGTGTCACTTTCAATGGGACCTCTATGTCTTAGAGATGACGAGTTATGATTTCATTCTCAAGATGGACTGGTTGGTACCCTTTCGAGCCTTTTTGGATTGCTATCATCACAGGGTGAGTTTCACATAACCAGAGGGTGGAGAGTTTATTTACAAGGAGAAATGGGATGTCTAAGCGAGACGAGATGGACCCGAGCATCGTAGGCAAGGTGGTGTGACAACCCAGATTGGGAGTTTATATTTGGATGACCAAGGAACATGTTAGAAGGATTTCCCTTCAGTGGTTGATCATTTTAGGGATGTCTTTCTGGATGACTTTTCAGGTCTTCCTCTGGAGCGAGAGGTGAATTTCTCTTTTTAGCTTTGTGCCCAGAGCGGCACCGGTGTCCATTGCTCTTTATAAGATGGCTACACCTGAGTTGTAAGAGATCAAGAGGTAGTTAGAGGAGTTACATGAAAAGGGTTTCATCGGACCCAGTACTTCTCCTTGGGGTTCGCCTATCCTGTTTTCTAAGAAGGAGGATGGTACCCTTATACTTTGCGTGGATTATCAGAAGCTGAACCAGTTGATGGTCAAGAACCGATATCCCTTACTAAGGATTGATGATTTTTTGATCAACTTCAGAGAGTATGAGTGTTCTAAAATAGTGACTTGAGATCCGTATATCATCAGTTACGCTTTAGACCATCAGAAATACAGCTTACAGCTTTTCAGAGTAGATATGGTCTATATGAGTACTTGGTTATGCCGTTCGGACTCACGAACACACCGGCAGTTTTCATGGCTATGATGAATCATGTGTTCCACTCATATATGGATTCGTTTGTGGTAGTCTTCATGGACGATATCTTGGTGTACTCTCACACTTGACATGACCATGATACCCATCTTGAGATCGTTTTGAGTACACTGAGAGAGCATTGGTTATATGCTATGATCTCAAAGTGACACTTTTGGATGGACCATATTCACTTTCTAGGTCATATCATCTCAGAGGAATGAGTTGTGGTAGACCTAGAGAAGGTGAGAGTAGTAGTTTCATAGGAGTATCCTAAGATAGTGTTTTAAATATGGAGTTTCTTGGGGATGGATGGTTACTACAGGTGCTTTATAAAGGACTACTCCTGCTTATCAGCACCTTTGACGGGTTTGACTAAGAAGGGTGTGATGTTTGTTTGGTCAGAAGCTTGCGAGATAGTCTTTCAGGAGTTGAAGAGAAGGTTGAAATTAACACAAGTACTGATACTTCCAGACCAAGGGAATATCTATACAGTTTAATGTTATGCATCAGGTATTGGGCTGGGAGTATTGTTTATGCAAGGCGATCGAGTAGTTGCGTACGGGTCTCGGCAGTTGAGGCCACATGAGAGGAATTACCTGACGCATGATCTCGAGTTGGCCGCAGTTGTTCATGTGTTATTCTATTGGAGACATTATCTATTGGGAGAAAATTTTGTGGTGTTTACGGACCTCAAAAGTCTCAAATATATCTTTACTCAGCATGACCTGAATTTGAGACAGTGAAGGTGGGTTGAATACCTTCAGTCCTTCGACTTTGTGCTTGCCTATGCACCTGATAAGGGTAACATAGTTGCTGATTCACTAAGTAGGAGGACTCAGATACAGGTAGTGTAAGAGGCTAGGGGTGAGTGGAAGCTTATGGATTTGTTCTCTTAGATGCATTTGGAGGTGCACGATAGTCAGGGGCAAACCTATCTTTCATCCTTAGCTGTGACTTCTAACCTCCTGGATAGAGTGAGGATGAGACAACTATCGAATTACGAAGGCCTAGTTCTATGGGAGTCAGTGGAAAGTTGATGTTATTCATTTATTCATTAAATTTTCCAAACTGCCTTTACTGATTTTATAT
This sequence comes from Viscum album, assembly GCA_963277665.1. Taxonomy (NCBI): domain Eukaryota; kingdom Viridiplantae; phylum Streptophyta; class Magnoliopsida; order Santalales; family Viscaceae; genus Viscum; species Viscum album. The sequence continues at coordinate 943,235,868 of OY728138.1, forward strand.
GAAAAGTGCATAATTTGTGTGTAATATTCATATTTTAATATTAAATATAATTTTGAGCACTATTTGAATAAATCCATATTTGAGTTAGTTTAATGTATTATAGATAACTATTACTATACTGATCCAAATTTCATGGTTTCTGTTTTATAGGATTCCAATTTCAATTTATAACATTGCATTAGATGAGATCATTAGCCAATTTGGCCATATGAAGGTTCATATGTACCACACAATAAGGCCCAATTAATCTGTGAACAAACTGGACCAGCCTTGAAGATTGATTTACTGGGCTCAATACAGAAGTCCAAAACAGTTTATTCTGCACCATTATTTGGGGGACAATTGTGTCATATTGGATAAAAATTTCAAGGCCCAAAGTCTTCAACAAGTGTCCCAAATGATTCTATGAAGTCCAGCCCACCATTCTGGTCGGGAATTAAAATCATCACACAAATGTGGAATTTTCTCCTTATCTAGAAATCCATTTGAACTAAGAATTTGTAGTATGAAAGAGGATATATAGGCGGCCAACGTTGTTGAATAAACTATCCAGATTTGATGGCATCTTACTATTCAAAAATCCATTCACATTTCATCCATTGAAAAGTCATGGATAGAAATGGAAAGTTTAGCTTTGTTTAATGAAATAGCCATAACATTGGCTAAAAAGTCCAATGACCGCAAGATTTTTAGGGAAGATAGAAGAAATCCATATCTACATTTATGAAGAAGACACCAGCTCGTGATGCAGCTGTCTAGATTGGTAAATATGCAGGTCAAGTGGAGGGACAGATTTGGAATACAAACAGTCCACTCCTTGGGCTATAAATACATCTCTCTCCTCTCCTTCCTAGAGGTTGGCACTTCAGCAGTTAAGGAGGAGGTTTGAAATTACTATATCCTTGAAAAGGTTCTGGGAGGATATACTTTGATCTTGTTTCAACAGGAGAGACGTCTCCTCCACTTCTCTTTCATGTTTGTTTATGTTTTCTTAACATTGTAATTGTGTAACTTTGTTATCATTTCAATCAAATTTTAGTGCTTGTTTCTTCTTCAATACCTCTTATTCTTCTCCACATTCTGTAGTATAATATTAATGGTCTAAAAATAGTTAAAATTCAGTTTAATCCCCTTCCCTTATTTTTCTTCCTCATTCAATCAAAATTCCATTTTCGATTCTCAAAATCATTTGTGGGTGTGTTCGGCACACTACTCTTTTCTTGTCCCATTCTTTTTCTAATATTTTTAAATCGTCACATTTAACATTCAACAAAAATTATAAAAAATACTTGTGGCTGAGTAAATCTCTCATTTGGGTGAGTTTTAATTTAGGTATGTTAAGCGATTGAGAGCTTTTGCTCGAGGGGTATTCGTTGAATAAACATTGTGTATGTTGGACTTAGCATGTCATGGATTAATGACTTGTTTTGATTAACGTGTGGTTTCCATGGATTATTGGAACCATAAATACACTACCATAAACAAGATATGATCACGATTAGAACCCTATGCAAATTTAAGGCTTGGATTAAAGCCTCAACACTTGGGAATTCAAATCAACGTCAACTTGTGACATGGGTGTTAATTTAAATGCAATATAAAGTAAAGCTCAAGGACATCAAAAGCTAGACTAACCTAATGATAAACTCACCCCAATCATTATCATTTTGTTAAATCAATCATAATCAATTATTCATTCCAATTAAGATATGAAAACAAACCCCCAATCAGAATACAATCACCTAAAAACAAACGACTATTTCAAAGTATCATCGTCGAGGATTCGACCCGAGTGCTGCTATACACATTAGCAGAGCACCGAAACCTTGACCGGTCGATAGGCGATAATCGGCTGTGCGTTTCAAATGGCGCCGTTGCCGGGGATGGTGCTTTAAGTAGTCAGTTGTTTTTAGTTTTTGTAAATAAAAAACAAAAAAATCAAAATTAAAAAAAAATTATGAAAAAAAACACCGAGAAAAACTCGCCTTCCTCATCCTTTCTAAATCTCCTTGAATGCCCAGTAGCCTCCCAAAAAATACCTCGGATTTTTTTGACCCTGAAATTGATAGAACTCTTCATCGACTTAGGAGGGCCATTAGGGATAACCAAATCACCCAAGAACCAATCATTTCCCAACCAATTGAATTCGATATTGCCAATCCTAGGGAACAAACATTGAAAGAACTTGCTGCCCCTGATATAAATTACCAACCCCTTGGTATTTAATATCCAAATATAGAGGCTGACATAGAAATCAAATCGGGTTTGATTCATCTTCTACATCATTTCCATGGGCTAGCTGGTGAGTATCCACATCTACATCTCAAAGAGTTCCAGGTGGTGTGCTCTACCATGAAGCCTCAAGGGGTTTTAGAAGAACAAATCAAACTCCAAGAATTCCCTTTCTCCCTAGCTGACTCTGCCAAGTCATGGCTCTACTACCTTCCTCCTGGTTCTATAACAACATGGAATGACATGAAGCGTCTCTTTCTAGAAAAATTCTTTCCGGGTTCTCATACCGCTTCCATCCGAAAAAAAATAAGTGGTATCCGTAAATTCCCAAATTAATCACTCCATGAGTACTGGGAGAGGTTCAAAAAGCTGGTGGAAACCTGCACACACCACCAAATCCCTGACCAACTCTTGATCCAATACTTCTATGAGAGGTTATTGGATATAGAGTGAACCCTCATTGATGCCGCAAGTGGCGGTGCTCTTGTTGACAAAACTCCAGTAGCTGTAAGAGATCTCATAAGTAGCATGGCTGCAAACACACAACAATTCCATACTCGAGAACATGATCAAGTCAAACAAGCCCATGATAATCAATCCATAGATCCTAACAAGATGACTGAGTGGATGAGCGAACTTACAGGTCTTGTGCGTCGTCTAGCGGTGGCTACCAAAGCCCCAACCTCATCTTCTCCACAGTCACTATTCCCTGGACCTATCATGAATTGTGGAATTTGTAGCTCCCTAGCTCATCCAACTGACACATGTCCACAACTTCAGGAGGATCAATCCGATTCATCCGGACCAATAGAGCTCAATGCAGCATATGCTCAGCGGAACCCCAACCCTCAACAATCAGGTAAGTTTGTTAGAAACTTCAACCAAACTCACTCTGAGGCTTTCTATTTTACCTTTAACACGGGCTTGAGGTGTGGTAATACCATATCTCATCCCCCTCAATTCCCTCCTCAAAATCCAAACCAATTGCAATATGGTCAAAATGGTGGCAACTTCCATCAACCTTATCCTTTTTTTCCTCAACATCAATGGAACAATCCTCCTCCAGGATTCCACTATCTGAATGAGCCTTCCCAATTCCCAACCTAATACAATCGCTATCCCAAGAACCAAAATCAAGGTAATCCCAATCCGGGACAAGCCTATTCTTCCAAGAAACCATGGGAAAGTGCAGTGGAAGATCTTTCCTCCTTCACCTATTCTAGCCTTAAAAACATTGAAACTCAAATAGGTCAACTTGCATCCCACCTGATCCAGCAACAATAATCATGTTCTTCCCAACTCCCAGCTTAACCATTACCCAACCCCAAGGCTAATGTAAGTGCAATTGCACTTAGATCGGGAAAGAAAATTGTTGTGCCAAAAGATAAATCCTCAAACCCTCCTTTGAATGTTGACCTAGAAAATGAAAAGAAAAAGAAACTTGAAAAAGAACCTGAATCCATTCCCTCACCTCCTTCCATTCCACTTAGGAATCCAATTCCTTTTCCACAATCTATTTCTAAACCAAGGAAGTCCTTTGAACCTGATCCTGAAATTCTCGACATGTTTAGACGTGTTGAAGTCAACATTCCTCTCTTAGATGCCATAAAACAAATTCCTAAGTATGACAAGTTTCTCAAGGAGTTTTTTACCCATAAGAGTCAACTTAGGAACTTCGAAAATGTTTCCACCCAGCAGTCTATTCCCATAAAGTGCAAAGATCCAGGAACCATTACGGTTCCATGCCAAATTGGAAGTTCCAACTTTGATGATGCACTCATAGACCTAGGATCCCCGATTAATGTCATGCCCAAATCCGTATTCTCCAACCTTGGTCTAGGTCCCCTGCACCCAACGGGTGTTGTCATTCAGTTATCCAATCGATGCACAACCAGTCGTGAGGTAATAATTGAGGATATCCTTGTCCGAGTCAATAATCTTATCTTCCCTACTGATTTCTATGTCCCTGACATGGAAGGTGAGAAGAACTCTTCTTGATCTCCCATAATTCTTGGATGACCATTCCTCATGACTGCGAGAACCAAGATTGATGTCTATTTTGGCATCTTACACATGGAATTTGGTGACCACCTGGTCAAATTCAACATTTTCCAAGCCAAGCGATACCCATCTGAGGATCACTATGAATTCTCAATCCATGATTCCGAGGACACTTTTAAGAGTCAATTTAACCACATTACCTCATGTTCATCCTGTTCTTAAGAGATAGGACGTTGTGAAATATGCACTAGGATTAACCAAGTCATAAATGGTGAAGTTGATGTGGACCTTTCATTCATAGACTCCATCAATCTAGAGGAACTTGAAAACTCTCTTGAATTCCACATCAATTCTGATCTCTACTGCTCCACCTTGGACAGTATTAAGGAAAATTAATCTGAAGCAACTGAAGTCCCTTCTTCTATTCCTGAGTTGTCTATCCCAAAAGTGAAAGATGAGACTGATTTGAAACCTCTTCCTGCACACCTGAAATATGCATTCCTCTTCCATGATCACTCATATCCTATCATTATCTCTGCCACACTTACTGAAACCGAGGAGTCCAAACTTGTTCAAGTGTTAGAGGAAAACAAAAAAGCCTTAGGTTGGACCCTAGATGACATACCAGGAATCAACCCTGCCCTTTGCATGAATCACATCCATCAGGAGGAGACATCCAAACCAGTTAGACAACCCCAAAGAAGACTCAATCCACTCATACTTGAGGTAGTTATGGAAGAGATCACCAAGCTTCTTCAAGATGGTATTATCTACCCAATTTCTGATAGTGAATGGGTTAGTCCAATTCAATTTGTACCTAAGAAGGGTGGGATAACTGTTGTCACGAATGAACATGGAGAGGTAGTCACAACTCGAGTGAAGAACAAATGGCGTGTGTGCATTGACTATAGGAAATTGAATGTTGAATCCCAAAAGGATCACTACCCTCATTCATTCCTTGGACTTTGTAATGCTCCTACAACATTCCAGAGGTGTATGTTGAGTATATTTTCAGAATTCATAGAACACTGCATGGAAGTCATCATGGATGACTTTACCATTTATGGCATGTAATTTGAGTCATGCTTGCATTCACTCTCTCTAGTCCTTCAAAAGTGTGTCAAGTGTAACCTTGTGTCAAATTTTGAAAAATGTCACTTCATGGTTGCTAATGGGATTGTTCTAGGGCACATAGTTTCAAAAGATGGTATTGAAGCTGATCCTTCCAAAATTGAAGTGATCCAATCACTTCCTCAACCCACTTCTGTTTGAGACATCCGATCATTCCTCGGTAATGCTGGTTTCTATCATCGATTCATCCATAACTATAGTAAAATTTCTCTCACACTCACTCTTTTGCTCCAAAATGACGTCTCTTTCCATTTTGATGAGGTTTTCAAGAGAGCCTTCATTGAACTCAAAACTGCTCTTACATCTTCCCCGATAATCCAACCCCCAGATTGGTCCTTACCTTTTGAATTGATGTGTGATGCTTCTGATAGAGCTATTGGGGATATTCCTGGTCAAATAAGAGAAACAATTCCTCATGTCATCTATTATGCCTCAAAAACATTGGATGAAACTCAATCTCACTACACTGTGACTGAAAAGGAACTTTTTGTTGTGGTTTCTGCATTAGATAAATTTCGGCCCTATCTCTTAGGTGCCAAAATCATCATCTTCAAAGATCATTCTTCTATTATGTTCTCACTCAAGAAAAGTGATTCCAAACCAAGGCTAATAAGATGGATTCTAATGCTCCAAGAGTTTGACCTTGAAATCAAAGATAGACCTGGAAAAGAAAACCCTGTGGCTGATCACTTGAGTAGAATTCCTAATTCTCCTCATTCTGAAATCTTTGATCCTGAATTTCCAATTGAGAACCTTTCATCTCTCACTCCAAAACTACCATGGTATGCCCCAATTGTAAATTACTTGGTTTCTAGTGTTTTTCCTGAAATGTTTTCAAAAGAACAAAAAATGAAGTTGAAAAGTGATTCAAAATACTATTTTTGGGAAGAAAATAAACTTTGGAAAACTGGGGCAGACATGGTAATTAAGAGATGTGTTGATGAAGATGAATATTCTTCCATCTTAGAATTTTGTCACTCAATGCCTGGTGGTGGCCACTTTGGACCACAAAGGACCCCCCAAAAGGTCCTAGACTCTGGATTCTTCTGGCCTTCCCTCTTCAAAGAACTCACATGAGTTCTTTCAATCATGTCCCAAATGCCAAAAGTTTGGCATAATCTCCAAAAGAAATGAAATGCCCCAAAAGCCCTTAATATTTTGTGAAATCTTCGATGTTTGGGGTATTGATTTCATGGGACCATTTCCCCCTTCCAATGGATTCTCATACATTCTTCTTTCAGTCGATTATGTTTCAAGGTGGGTTGAGGCCAAACACAATAGGAAGGATGATGCTCATACTATTAGTGAGTTCCTAAAGACCCACATCTTCCATTGATTTGGCACACCACGTGCTTTGATCAGTGACTTAGGAACCCATTTTTGTAATAGAACCGTGGAATATCTTCTGAAAAAGAATGGTGTTATACATAAAACCTAAACTAAATATCACTCCCAAACAAATGGAATTGCTGAACTTTATAATAGAGAAGGGAAAAGAGTTCTTGAGAGATTTGTAAAACCCACCAGAAAAGACTGGCCTGAAAGACTTGGTAAAGCACTTTGGGCTTATTGAACTACCTATAAAAAACCCATTGGGATGTCTCCTTTTAGGCTAGTTTTTGGTAAAGCGTGTAACTTACCAGTTGAAATCCAACATAAGTCTTTTTGGGCTGTGAAATCCTATAATTTTGATTGTGAAAAATCTGGTGAAGAAAGATTGTTGCAATTGGATAAACTGGAGGAGCATCGACTTGAATCCTATGAGAATTATAATTTGTACAAAGAGAAGTCTAAGGTACTCCATGACATTCACATCCTGAGAAAGGTATTTCATGAAGGTGAAAAGGTAATTCTCTTCAATTCTTGATTTTGACTTCACCTAGGTAATCTTAAATCTCGTTGGGAAGGTCCTTTTGTTATTACTAATGTTTACCCATTTGGTGCAGTGCAAGTCCAAGACCCCTCCTCCAAAATGACATTCACGGTTAACGGACATCAGTTAAAGCATCACCATGAGTGGTCTCACAATCCAGGAATCACATCGACTTCCATCGAATCCCCATCCACTTCAATAGAACCACCACTGGATGGAGACCCAGCAAATCCAAACCAGGGGGCACCTCTTTCCCTTTAACTCTATCTCTATCTTCCTCTCTCTCTATTTCTTCTTCTTCCTCTCTATTTCATTTTTTTACCACTTTCTTCGTCGAACCCTTTTTTTATTGTTATCTTTTGTGTTACTATGTATTTAAAAAACACTAAAAAAACAGTAAAATAAAAAAGGTAAAAAAAGAGTCATAATTACTCACCATTAAAATTTAAAATTTTGTCGAACCTTTTTGGGGAATCAAAAGACATGTTTTCATCTCAAAAATTATTCATTTTCAGAATGACATTGGATAAATAATTTTTTGTCAAGAACAATAAATTTTGAATGCCCAATTTTTCATTTGGAAAATGATTTACCCCTACCATGAGGAACATCATTAGCTTTCATGCCAATGTCACCTATGACCCTCTTTTAAAAATGTGTGTTTTTCACCCCCATTTGTGAGTCTTGAGTTTGTGGAACTTCGAGATGAATTTCCTACTTTTGTGCGCATTAATATGATAGAGGAATTGTTTTTAACCTCATGAGAATCACAATGGCCAAATAGCCTCCCATTACCCTACATTAATCCTCATTTTGAAAGCCCCTTCAAGCCAATGTAAAACTTTTCTTTGATAGCCACATTACAAACCCAATACCTTGTCCCACCCAACATCTACATGGATTTACATTGCATAATTTATTGAAATTTAAGTCTAGTGAGTATGGATTTAATTTTGGGTATCCTTTCTTGATTTTCAACATGTTGTCATATGCTTGAGGGCAAGCATCCATTTTTGTGTGGGGGAGAGGTCATTATTTAGTGAGTTTTTTTGTAATGGACTCATCTTGACGTCCTTTTCTACAAATATTATTGAAAAGTGTTCAAAAAAAATTCAAAAACAAAATCAAAAACAAAAAAATGCAAAGAATGGGTTGTGTATTGGTTAAGTCAAAAATCACCCTTCGTCAACCTTTGATCTTGTTATAACTATTACAATTAGTGTCATGAGGAGATCAAAGATGGGTTTGGTGATTAGTGTGAGATCTATTTCAAGGTCAACATTCGAAAAATACAAAAAAAAAAGAAATGAAAAGAAAAAGGAACACTTATGTTATTGGGAGAAGCTTGGTGTTTTGTAAATATTCCATCTTCTCATCCCCTTAAAATTTTCTTCCACTTTTGTGTCATGCTTCATTTTTTCCTTTGTAAAAATGTGTTTCCATTTTATTCCATGTTTCAGTTTCAATGAAATTGTGCATTGTTTCATCCATGTTAGTTTTTTAGCCCCACTATCCACCCTTTTGGACATTATAATCCTACCATCCCATAGCCACAGGAAAACCCCTAAAAATTCCTCTTGATTTTTGTGCACTTTAGAATGGAGAATGGAAGCTGAGAGTTCTTTCAAACTCTAAGATGTTCAATTTTGGTTGGTGAATGAGTGATGCTCTATAAATTAATTTTATCATCTTGAGTGAAGTAAGTTTTGAGTGCCCACATTTTCTATTTCTAATTTTAAGCATGAAAATTGAATTGTTTTTGGAACATTATTTATGTAAAAATTTGTGGTGGAATTCAATATGGATGAGTGGAATGGTCTGAACATCCCCTGATTGGTAAAAAATAAACTTTTAATATTTGTTGCTGAGTGAAAATGATTTTGTCATGTTTTTTATATTTTTTTTACATGAGGACATGCACAATCCTAAGTGTGGGGGAGTTGATGTTATTCATTTATTCATTACATTTTACTAACTCCATTTACTGATTTTATATGAAAAGTGCATAATTTGTGTGTAATATTCATATTTTAAAATTAAATATAATTTTGAGCAGTATTTGAATAAATCCAGATTTGAGTTAGTTTAATGTATTATCTATAACTATTACTATACTGATCCAAATTTCATGGTTTTTGTTTTCTAGGATTCCTATTTCAATTGAGAACATTTAATTAGAAGAGATCAGGTGCCAATTAGGCTTTTGGAAGGTTTATATGTACCACACAAGAAGGCCCAATGAATCTGTGAACAAACTGGACCAGCCATGAAGATTGATTTATTGGGCTCCATCCAGAAGTCCAAAATGGTTTATTCTCCACCATAATTTGGGGGGATAATATGTGTAATCTTGGATAAAATTTCAAGGCCCAAAGTCTTAAACAAGCGGCCCAAATGATTCTATGAATTCCAGCCCACCATTCTGGACGGGAATTAAAATCATCACACAAATGTGGACTTTTCTCCTTATCTAGAAATTCATTTGTGCTATGAATTTTCACTGTGAAATAGGAGATATAGGTGGCCAACTGTGTTGAAGAAACAATCCGGATTTAATGGCATCTTACTATTCAAAAATCCATTCACATTTCATCCATTGAAAAGTCATGGATAGAAATGGATAGTTTACCTTTGTTTAATGAAATAGCCATACCATTGGCTAAAAAAGTCCAATGACCGCAAGATTTTGAGGGTAGACAGAAGACATAAATATCTACATTTATGAAGAAGACACCAGCTCATGATGCAGCTGTCTAGATTGGTAAATATGAGGGTCAAGTGGAGGGACAAATTTGGAATGAAAACAGTCCACTCCTTGGGCTATAAATACATCCCTCTGCACTCCTTCAAAGAGGTTGGCACTTCAGCACTTAAGGAGGAGGTTTGGAATTACTATATCCATGAAAAGGTTCTGGGAGGATATGCTTTGATCTTGTTTCAACAAGAGAGACCTCTCCTCCACTTATCATTCATGTTTTTTTATGTTTGCTCTCCATTGTAATTGTGTAACTTTGTTTTCATTTCAATCGAATTTTAGTGCTTGTTTCTTCTTCAATACCTCTTATTCTTCTCCACCTTCTATAGTATAATATCAATGGTCTTAAAGTAGTTTAAATTTAGTTTAATCCCCTTCCCTACTTTTTCTTCCTCATTCAATCGAAATTCCATTTTTGATTCTCAAAATCTTTCGTGTGTGTGTTAGGCACACTACTCTTTTCTTGTCCCTTTCTTTTTCTAATCTTTTTAAATTGTCACCATAAACATTAAACCAAAATTATAAACAATCCTAATGGCTGAGTAAATATCTCTTTGGGGAGAGTTTTAATTTAGTTATGTTAAGCAATTGAGAGCTTTCGCTCGATGAGTATTCGTTTAATTAACATTATGTATGTTGGACTTAGCATGTCATGGATTAATGACTTGTTTTGTTTAACATGTGGTTTCAATGGATTATTGGAACCATAAATACACTACCATAAGAAATATATGATCAAGATTAGAATCCAAATTTAATTTAAGGCTTGGATTAAAGCCTTAACACTTGGGAATTCAAATCAACGTCAACTTGTGACATGGGTGTTAATTTAAATGCAATATAAAGCAAAGATCAAGGACATCACAAGATCAACAAACCTAATGATAAACTCACCCCAATCATTATAATTTTGTTATATCATTCATAATCAATTAGTCATTGCAATTAAGATCTTCAAGAAAACCCCAATCAGAATACAATCAACTAAATACAAACGACTCTTTCAAAGTATCATTGCCGAGGATTCGACCCGAGTGCTGCTATACACATTAGCAGAGCACCGGATCCTTGACCGGTCGATAGGAGACAATCGGACGTGCGTTTCACAAGTGAGGACCCTCCTCCTGGTTGGACGATTGGCGATGACGAGGTACTACATATCCATGGATGAGTGTGGGTTCCAAGGGATATACGCGAGGAGTTGATGCGGGAGTTTCATGCTTCAGCTTGGGCAGTGCATCCTGGAGTTACCAAAATCTACCGTGACGTGAGACGTCAGTATTGGTGGCTAGGTATGAAAAGAGAAATAGTTGGTTTTGTTATGAGATTTTACACCTGTCAGCAGGTGAAGGAGGAGAATCAGAGGCTAGTCAGACTGTTACAGCAGTTACCCATTCCGGAGTGGAAATGGGATGATGTCGCGATGGATTTCATGACTGGGTTTCCGAGGTCACCTCAACGCAATGATGTTGTGTGGGTTGTTGTGGACAGACTTATGAATGTATCTCACTTTTTTCCGATCATGGAGACCTTCGGTGTTGATGATCTCGAGAATTTTTATATCCGAGAGGTAGTACATCACATGGGGTCCCCCATTCTATCGTTTCATATAGGGATTCCCGTTTTACGTCTCGTTTCTAGAAGGGCTTTCAGAGGGCACTAGGTACACAGGTGCTTCTGAGCATATCTTACCACCCTCAGACCGATGGACAGTCAGAGTGTACGATACAAGTGCTTGAGGACATGTTGCGTGCATGCGTCCTAGACTTTGGGGGATGTTGGGATAATCACATACCCCTGGTCAAGTTTTCCTACAATAATAGTTTTCAGGAAACTATTGAGATGGCACCTTATGAGGCTTTATATGGTAGGTCATGCCGATCACATTTGTGCTGGATAGAGGCAGGTGGGGCACCTTTACTGGGACCACGTCTCATGCAGGAAACTTTAGAGAAGATCTAGTTAATTCATAAGCAGATGGCTACTCCACAATCTCGTTAGAAGTCTTGTGGTGATCACTACAGACGACCCTTGGAGTTCGTGGTCAGGGATCAGGTTTGCTTGCATGTTTCGTCGAGGTTGGGACACAGGAGGATTAAGAGATAGGGTAAACTTTCACCGAGGTATGTGGGGTCGTCTGAGATTCTAGAGAGAGTCAGGCTAGTTGCCTATCGATTGTAGTTACCACAGAGGTACCAGGCCATGCACAACATCGTCCATGTATCTCAGTTGTGGCATTATCACTCAGAACCATCTCACGTATTTCAGCCCAAGGAGGTTGAGCTTCAGGTCAATGCATCCTTTGAAGAGCATCAGATTCGTATTGTTGATAGGAGCACGAAGGTCCTCTGAGGCCACTCAGTTCCTCTCGTACGGGTGCTATGGAAGTATGGCCGAGTGCAAGATGAAACCTGGGAGCGGGAGACTGACATATGTCCTCAGTGGCTGGAGTTGTTCACATCTATATCATCGCCACCCTTGGAAGGGAAATTCAGGGATGAATTTTTTTAAAGGAGGAAGTTTGTAAGAACCTGGTTCTTATTAATGAGGTATGAGTTTCTTTTTTCCCTCTTTCCTTAAGTGTTTTTGAAAAAAATTATGACAATGGGGAAAAATCCCAAATTCTATGGGTACACGTCATGTACTTTTCCACATGTTGTGTACTTTGGTTGTGTGGGATGAGTACACAGGGCGTGTAGGCCTCTCAGTGATGAAGTGTGTATAAAATGACTACATGTCGTGTACTAGTTATTTACACTCTGTGTACTCAGTCGTCAGGTGAATAGTAAGGTAGCGAATGCAGCTACTAGCTATGTGACTGTACATGCAGTGTATTCAAGAATACACGTCGTGTACTCATGTCGACAGATGAACAGTACTACGGTGGAAACAAGTCGCTAGGGGAACAGTTTAAAAAATGAAAAGTACATGTTGTGTACTTGATAGTACACACCGTCTAGTATTTTTTATTCACATAAAATGGATAGTAGCCTCTTTATTTGGAAGAGGAGGAAGTGGGTTCATTTGGAGCACGGGAGAGACGGTCAAACCGTGGTGGATCACCCGATCGCGCACTGGGAATCCGATTCCGCCCTTATCAATCACTTTGGGACCATACGGGTAATCCCTACTCTCTCCTTGTGTTGTCATTTCCAATTATTCCTCTAAGGTAAGGTAAGTTATTTTTGTTTGAATGGGTTAACTTTTATCTCAGATCTACGCTGTTCTCGGTTTTTTCGGGAGGCATCGTTCGAGTATATCGATCAGTGGAGATCGAGGTAGGTGGTCTGGTGTTTATTTCCAATTGTTGAGTTGAATTGTGTGTTGTTGTTCTACGAACCCAAGTTTGGGGTGTCGTATGGTTGTGTCCTTTGCTGAAAAATATATAGAATTTCCTAGTTAATCTAATGATAAGTTAAAATTGCTGTTTGGGATCACTACTTAGATCCAGGACCACCCTGGGGGTGCGTTCCTCTGTTTAGCCGTTTCTCTAGAATACATGTGGGTTTACCGTGAATTTTATCATGCTTTGAAATTTCCTTGAGGTGAATTATATATAATTTCTTTCTTATGTGTTGGGATCATCCCAGTTACTTGTATAGCTTGAGGGCAGTGTATTGTTTAGCATACATGCAACCTTTCTCATGCCCATGGGCAGTAGTTTTTGTGCTTGTGGGTGACACCTCGTACGCCTGTGGGAAATATTTGTTATGACAGTGGGCAGACACTTGTGGGTTTTGATTCTGATTACCTGAGGGTAAGGATTGTATGTCTGAGGATAGTGTTATCATGAATATTCACCATCCTGATTTACATATGTTATACATGCCCAGTTAATGCATAATCTTGGCATGGTTAAATGAATATTAAAATGGAAATATAACTAGTAGAGTTAGTTACTTTGGAGTACTTCTTAGTTTATTGCTTTTACTTTTGCACACTGCTATTGCGCATTTTCACTAATAGTTGGGCACGAGCCTTTGGTGGGTGACTACCTCCAATTTTTTTTTTGTTACACCATGTTTGGGTCATGTCTTCAGCCCAAACAGACTATATTGTTGCAGGTGTGGACATGAGAAAGGGTCCCTATATAGGTACATGATTTAAAAGAGGAGTAAGAGAGCATGGAACCGAGCTTAGGCTTGCAATGTTGTTGCGTTCTGTTTACTCTACTTTGTTTTGTTTCGTTGTACCTTGTACTTTGAGTTGTATTGTATTTTATTGCAGTATATCCCGTTCTGGATGCTTCATAGAATTAGTGACAGGTTGTATCTTTGTATATATGACTGTTATTTCTCTTTTTCATTAGTTGTTCATTTCTAACCTCTGATGTCGTATGATATATTTTTTTTCCATTGCACTACACTTTAAAAAATGAGGGCATAATTTCCCCACTATAAGACCTGGGGCCCCTTTTCTAGTCGGAAGCCTATGGCATTTGTGGAAATGCGCATGAGGTCATGTGACCAACTGGGTACGGAGCACCCATTGAGTGGCACCCAGATCCGCGACGTTACAACATGTTTCATGTGTCAATGGTTTTTCATAACTACAAACATGTTTAATGTTCTCATAACATGAGATCATTATCAATATATTTCATTTGATTTCATACTATGATACAAGACTAAAACCATAGCAATGAAGTCATGGTGAGGTGGTTTGTGTTGGGTATGTCGTTCGTGTCATGATATTAATTGAATGATCAAGATAGTATTTTTCGCTTCTGAGTTGAGGAAGAGAGATCTCATTATTGATTTATTGGAATGGTAGTACCTTCATAAAATCCATGGCCATGGTAGTCGATGGTAAATCCATCCAAATATATCAAAAAATAATAAATCATGAAAAGGATGATGACACAAGTGTGCATTCTACTTTATGAGATATCAACGATGAAGAGATAATATTTCATAGAGTATGTTCATAGGAAGGTAGTCATTTCATTGACTTCTACTTATCTATATAGGGGCCTTTATGGGTTTCTAGACCCTACTCTTGGTCTGTGAATATTATTCACTACTATTTTTATAAGGTCCTAGAGGGTCTCACACAATAGGGCTTTTAGAATCTGCCATATTCTATTGAATAGTAATATAGAACTTGGTGGGAACCACCATGGGGTCTGGGTATTATCCAAGTTATATGGATCCCTAATGAATAAATAAATTCATTATTATTCAAGTTAGGAATAATTGGTTGGAGTTATTTATTACATGTATTTAAAAGTGATTAAGTAAATATTGGGACAAATATTATTTGAACAGATATTAATCTAGTATCTGAGGTTCTTTTAATATTATCAGGAGGTGTGAGTCAATTTAATGGCTCAATATTATCACGTAATATATATAGTTAATATATATTACAATTTACTAATAAAATATAAATAATATTTATGGTATAATTTATTTTTTTAATAAATATTTATTTATAATACTAATATAGTGAATGTTTATTACACGGGGGGTCAGGAACCCAAACTAGGTATTATATATTTCCACTATATGAGTGGATATAGTCTCTTCTCATGATTACAATTCATCCATTGGAAGTGAGAGCCTCCATATCCTCCGGAATCCTAGAGAGAGACTCTCTCAATCAAGTAAGAAATTCAATTTTTTCTTCTCAGATCGAAGATGGTGGATATTCGTTGCATTGAAGTGATCATCAGAGTTCTGAACTAGAAACCATATTATGAAAAAATTCACGCTTGAAGATTCAAGAAGTTTGTGTATATGATCTAGAGGGATTCAATGTTGGAGACTTCAAGCGACAGATGATATCATCTTACGACTAGCATGTGCACATCAGATCCAAATGAGGTATATGTTCATTTTATTTTGTAGTCTGTTTAAATCATGCATGGTACTCAGACCATATCGGGATGATATCACCAGATTCGATGATGTTATGTTACTCTAGTGATGTAAAAAAATTGAATTCTCATCCCATCGGCTTCCTTTGAGCATCCTGGAACCTTCAAAAATAACCCATATTTGGTTTATAACGAAACCACATGTCATCATAAACAATTACCATGAACCATAAAATAATCAAAAAAAATAAATTCTTGAATAAAAAAACATTCCTAAGTAAAATATCTTATTTTACAACAATACTCTACAAAAAAATGGAAAAAAATCTTTGAAAATAACCATATAATCTTATAAAGGATTCTTCATATCATTAATTCATCATTAAGGTAGTAAAATCCTCCCATATATTATAAGTTAAAAAATATTCCTTTTTATTTTTGTAAAAAGAACCATTAAAGGATGATTTTTGAAAGAATAAATTTCCTTATAAATATCATATCATTGAAGTGATTGTTAATCAATTAATAGATTATTTATATTCATTGTAAATTCATAAAAAAACTGGAAATACAACATAAGATAATAAAGAGTCATTTAACACATAATCTTAGCACAAAATAATCAATGATGTAGAAGTTTAATCCAAAGAGTGGAAATTGGTTTAATAATTCCCTTACATCAGGTTTAACTTCCTTTAAACGTATTCAAATCTCTGATATAATGGTTTAAAGAATTTTATTAATTTATTCCATAACTATATTAATATTTATAATAAATTATAAAATAAATTTATAACATCTTTACACCCATTAATTAATAATATTAAATTATTTTTATTATTTTGGGTGTGTTGGTTTTATGGGTTCATGGTTGGGTCATTTTTGTATAATTATGGATTTTCTTTTCAAATGGAAATAATACTCTAGAAGTGGAATGAAACAGTATTAATGAACATCCATAAGTATAAATGGTCTCATATTATATTTATAATTAATTTTTTAAAGGTTGATTAATTTCTAGAAACACATCAACTGCCCATTTAATATTGTATTTTTTAATTATTTTAAGATTTTTTTATTTAACATTAACTCGTTTCATTAATTTACTTATACTACAGTAAATATTTTTTTACCACGGTAAATTTTTTATGACTAAAAATAAAAATCTCATTAATAACTAATTTATACCTTCTTATTCCAAATATATAATCCATTTTACCATATTCTATTCATGTAATAGAAAAAATTAAATTTAAAACAAAACCTACAGATGCAACAAAAAAGATGTTTTTCAAGAAGTGTATTTTTCATGAAAAAATGATTTTATATTAACTTTGTGACTAATAATAATCATTTTATAAAACTAAATTAATATTTACTGATATATAATATATATATTTCATTTAATATATTCCCCATTAGGGGTTATTTAAATTAATTAAAAAGGAGAAACCTTATGTTCTTTAAAACAGTTTTTAAAAAAATCATATTTTTTAACCCAAAAAAACTGATTTTAAAATGCAATATAAATTTGATTGAAAATAATTTAAGTTAATTAAATACAACTAAATAATATTTATTTCACTTTAAATAAAATTAAAAGAATAATAGTAATTTCAAATTGTTTAATTTAATCAAAAGAAAAGATATTTTTATAAAAATTAGTATTTTCACTATTCATTTTCTAAGAGTTCCAAAAATTAATTATAATATTCACTCATAAATTGAAAGATAAACCATTTTTTGAATAAAATTTATTTTTGAAAAATAACATGAATTTATAAAACTATATAACTTATTTAAAAATAATTAATTAATACATTATCAGTGAGTATGGCTATTATATATTTCATAATATCATTAATACTATTCATTCCTACTAATTTAATGGCTAGGTTATAACGATCACATTTAAATATTAATATTTAGACATTTTTTTAATCTTGATGTGGGGTATCTGGTGTTATATTTAATATAGTGTTGTGTTTTAAAATTTTGGTTTGATGCGCTCTCCCCATCCCCCCTAAATAAATTTCATCCTCACAATTTTAACTTGAGATTAAAATCTAGGGGTTTGACTTTTCAAAATACATTTGTTGAAATCCCACATTATAAAAAAGTTCAATAAAACTTTTTATTCAATAGTGGGAAATGAAAATTAAAAGGTCACCAAAAAACTAGGGTTTTGATTATTGTAAAGTGAAAATATAGACTTGGAAGAGAATTATAACTATTAAGATCTAATGAAAAGTTATATTGTAACAGCCCGAGTTTTTATAAGTTATTTTTTTCAAATAAATTAAAATTACTTGATGGTTTGAATTTTACGCTACACAAAGTTAATATTGATTTGTACATAACACCAATTTAATCTTATTCTACTTTCAAAACTGAGTTTAGATTTCGGTAAACACAACACTAAGGTTGGATTGGGTTATATGAAATACAAAGTTTAGATTGTGTTACACAAAAAAGAGTGTTTCAAAAAAACATGACATATTAATAAAAAATTATTATAGTTATCACCTTGTAGTTAGAATGGAGGGTAAAAAAGGGTAAAATAAATTATGATAATATTTTTTATTCATGTTTATAAAATTAATTATTTTTTAAATAATTAATTATAAATGAAAGTATGAACTATTTAAAAATAAAGAAATTACTTTTCTAAAAAACTATTTTTCAATGCATAAAAACATTTTATCTCAATAAATTAAACAAACCACTTTATAAGAATGAATTTAATTAAATTTATATATTATTTATTCAATCAACTATTTAACATTAATCTTATGTTTTTTCTATATAATAGATAATAATAAATTCGATTTTATATGTTAACGGATGTATTTTTCTAAAAGGTATTGTTAGCGCCTTTTAATGGAACGATTATTTTAAAACTAAATTTTGACACTTTCATAAATTTTATTTGAAAAAATAAAAATCATTTTCTAAATTGGAATGTTAATTTTATCTTAGTCTGAATTTTTGATATTTTTCTAAAAAAAATCATTTTTGATGAATAGTGAAAAAATACTGAATTTTATTTAAAAACAACCTTTTTGATTGAATTATTTATATAGTTAAATTATCTTTTAAATTGGTTTTAAAGTATAATTATAACAATTATAAATATATTAATCCAATTTAGATCATTGAAATCAATTTTATACTTTAATTTGATATAAAAACCTTGTAATCTTTTTCACTTTTTCACTTTAAAAACTTGTTGTTTCGTGCCGTCTATAGGACTAATTTTAAATTAATTTATGGAACTTATGTGAATTGAATTTAGAAAAATTGATTCCAAAGTTGGAATAAGAAAATTTTATAATTTCTAATAAGTCAAACTTAATCTTTTACCAATGTTTTTAGTGAAAACAATTGAAATTAATCATGACGATTAATAGAAAAACGGGTTTACCTAGGGACTAAACTTTAAACATAAGAAGATAAATGACCTATAAACATGTAAAGAACCCATTTTATGTACATATTTATACCTTAAACCTTTATATATATATATAATTTTTTTAATTATTTAAGACTTTTTTAGCTAAACACATGGGTATACCTAACATTCTTTTCAAAAATGTCATGTGTGTCATCTCCCTCAATTATAAAAGGCCACCACCTTTCATCATCTCTTATCACCTTAAAAACCAATTGGTTCATAAAATACCTACCCAAATAAATTCTCCAATTACCTATTATCAACCTATAATCTTTATTTTGGTCATGTATCCAACCAAGGAAGTCCTTTGGTGAAAACCAAAAGGATATACTTGAAGAAGA
This sequence comes from Viscum album, assembly GCA_963277665.1. NCBI lineage: Eukaryota > Viridiplantae > Streptophyta > Magnoliopsida > Santalales > Viscaceae > Viscum > Viscum album. Next base: position 943,255,473 of record OY728138.1, read on the forward strand.
GGTAATGTTCATCAATGAACGTTTTTATCTTATTTTTCCTAAAACCGATTAATTTATTTTTATATAATTATTATATATAAAAATTATATTAAATATAATTATATATTGTTATATTATTTTTACGGCCTAGAAACATACATACTTTGATCAAATGGGTTACGAAATAATCATTTGTGTGTACGACGGACTACCACCTTACAAAGCGATGTCGTTCGTTTTTCCATTACCACATTTCAATGTTGTGAATAATGATGTAAATGATATTTATATTTGATATATATAATATATATATGATTTATATGATTTATTTATTCTTATATAATTATTATATAACACATGACTTCATGATTTCTATTTTTATTGAATATGATAACGTTGTTCGTGTGTACGGAGGACTACCGCCCTACGAAGCAATGTGATTCATTCATGAATTACATGGAATGTATTAAGGATGGTTTTAATATAAAATATGTGATATATATGATATAATAATTCTTATTTAATGATAATATATATATATATATATATCATTTAACTTTCTTTCTTTTAAAATAATAAGAAAATGGAAACAACGTTCATGCATACGTATGACCTATGGTCTCCATGAATGGTATATTCTATTTCCTATCACCAAATTTTATGGATTAATATAAATAAATATATAATGAATATATATGATATTTATATCATGGTTTATGTTCTATATATTATGAAACCATGATCTAAGTTATATGACCAAAAATGACAAGTCAAAACATATATGAAAAACAAAGTGGTTATTACCCGAAACGTAACTTTAACATGAAATTGCTAATAAAAGAATAATAAAAGGTCATAATAAAATCATATATGGTATGATATATATTAATATTATTATTTAACATATTTATAATAAACTTATATTTAATATATGAATGAGTACAGTAAAAGTCAAGACTTAAGGTAAGGGATTTCTGGCTCACTTTTTTACTTTTTTGAGACACATGTTATATCCACAATATCTCTCTTCTATGTGGTGTATATAATTCACATGAATTTGATTTATTATTATTATACTTAAAATTTTTGGTACTTACATAACCATTTTAATATCTCCCTTTCATGGGGTTTATGGTTCAAATGTTACCAAATTGGTGAGAGACTTTTTATCTTAATTTTCTTTCTTTGAGCCATAAGTTATTTTATGCACCTATATTATTTCACAAGGTGTATATAAAACCCCTTTGACATGTAATATAATTAATTTATTCATCCTCATGATATTTTAAGATTCATTTTATGTTATTCCTACTTGGGTATTAGGATTCAAGGTTACCAAATTGGTAAGAGTTTTGTGTTACAATCTCATCGTTTATTGGGAGTGTTTATGATCAAGTCTCAAATGTTGAAATATCATGATCTACAACTAAATAATACTCATTAATTTTATTCACATCTGGATATTAATTACATATTCAAGTGATGGTACCATTTTTACACTCATTGGTAATTAAGATAATTAATAGAATGTTTTTAAGAAAATCTTTCTTTATTTATTACTCCGGTCAAAAATTGGTTTTATTCCCAAACTAATTTATACTAAAAATGTTTTGAAAATTTTATTCAAATGATATTTTACGATCATTTTCATGTAAAATTATTTGTAAATATTTTATTTTTAAAAAAATGTTTTAAATTATTTGAAAATATTTCTTTATAATTTTTCAAGGTTATTTTCAAATAAAAAGGTTTTTAAAATGTATTTTGTTTTAAAAAAATGTTTTCAAAGTGGAAAGGATATTTTCCTCAAGAATGTTTTAAATAATAATTTAAAGATTATTTTCCATCTAATATGAAATATTTTTATATAATTTATGTTTTACTAGGTATATGAACCAGGTAAACCATCCATATTATTTCTCTTAATGGTTTATATTTTTTTGGAATAAGGTTTATGGAACTCATTTATTTTCTAATATTTAATCATGTTTCAAAGAGATGGACCTAAAACCCATTTATTTTCCATGGGTTAATCAAGTTATGAAAAAATAATGATTGTTTCTATGAGTTTTTATGATGATATGAAAGCTATTTGTACTTTATTCATGATGTGGTTCTTAGATATTACTTATACAATGGGCCAACTTAGATAGTTCTAGGTAATCATATTATAGATTATACAATGGTTCAGACCAGATAGTGTCATTTAAGCCTATTATATCTTATAGGATGGGGTTTCCTAGATAACATTTATTAATACCATTAAATATTATATGATCGGTTGTCCTAGATAGCTTTAGGTAATCCCTTTATAGCTTATATGATGGGGTAGCCCAGATCACATCGGGTAAGCCCATTGCAGTTTATATGATGCAGTGGCCTAGATAGCGTCTTGTAATTCCATTACATCTTATATGATGGGGCATCCCAAATAGTTCCAATTGAGTTCATTATAGCTTACATGATGGGTGTACTCATATATCACTCCAATTCACTAGGTAAAGATTTGTATATATCAAGATATAGACATTGATAGAATGGTGAGTGAACCCATTATAGTAAGATAGGGTTTCCACTGAGGATAGTGTTTTGTCCCACCAAGGAGGTGTAGTCGTATTTTCATGAACTTGATTACATGTTCACAATGTTATGTGTGAACCTTATTACATGTTCATAATGTTAGGTGTGGACCTGGTTTCATGTCCATAAGTTGATGTGAGGGCCAAATTTCATTTCCTTAACTTAATGAGTGAACTTGTTTGTTTTCACACATGTTCACAATGTTATAAGCTAAGGTGTATACAGTAACACCCCAATATTTCAAAGTAAGTTATTTTCTTTAATTCAATAGCTTGTGTTACACGCACCACTGAGTTCGAGCGCACCACGACTTACCAAACTAGCTGTTCAAAAGATGTTATGAATAGTATTAACTGAATTTTGAATTTTATATACTCCATATAATTTTATAATCCACATTATGTGTTTCTTAAACATAATATAAGAACAAATTCATTTTTTTCAGATAAAAGAAATATTTTTGAAAAAAATTCAATTTTACCACCTTTTAATAGAATACCATTTTTAAAACCAATATTTGACACTTTTATATTTTTAATTTAATGAAATTAAATTCTTCTTTAGAATTGAGACATAAATATTTATTTTGGATAAATGTTTGGTACTTTTCTAATAACTTTTATATTTTGATGAATATTGAAAAATACAAAATTTTAATTGAAAACAAATTTTTTAATCAAAATAATTTATATTATTAAATTATGTATTTTAATTGTTTGGAAGTATAATTATATTATATTTTTATCATTTAATACAATTTAGGTGATTATAAGTAATTCCAAATTTAAATTTGACATAACCACATGTAAATCTTTTGATAGTTTTTACTTTTTTTAAAAACCCTCTTTTCGGTTTTGACAATGGGAATTAATTTTAAATTAATTAATGAAACTTATATTTTTTTAATTTGGTAAAATAGAATTCATTTTTGAATTTGGAATATCAAAATTAGCTTAGGGTAACTTTTTTGTATTTTTCTGAAAACATTCAATTTTTGATGAATAGTGAAAAACACTACGTTATAGTTTAAAACCGAATTTTTATTTAAATATTTATTTATTTTATTTAAATTTATTTTAAGTAAAAATAGATGTATAATACCTATATAAGTTAAATGTAATTCATTGTAGTCATTTTTAATAAAATTAGATGTATAAAATTTAATTGAACTTTTTACCGTCTTTTACCCACCTCTAAGGAGCATTTGCAAATTTACATAAAACTTAATTTTACCACTTATGTGAGTTGAATTTCAAAAATCCTAGAGACACAGTTGATATCAGTAAGTAAAATTTGGTTTAATAAGATGAAAATAATTTTTGTTAAATAGTAACTTTTACTTTTATTTACCGTGGTTAAAAGTAAATAGGGTAATTAAGGGTAAAAATGATATAATTATTATTACCCTAACACATGTAATAATTCTATTGTATAAGTGTAATTCAACAAAAAAACCTTAGGAATAAAATATGATCCTTTAGGTACACTTGGATTAGATTAGAACATTTATTATTTTTTAATTCAAAGAAGACTTAAAAGTGTTAAATTCAAAGTTTAATAACTAATCCATTTTTAATATAGAGTTAAACATAGAATAAATTCGACTATAAATATTCATTAGAAATATATAAATATTTCCTACATAATGGTATTTTATTTATAATTTTTATAAATTAAATAATTAAATTTATTTATGACACAATGATGATGCTGTAATTACTTAATTAATGAAATATAAAAATAATTGATATTATAAATATCCAAATAAATGTAATTTGAGACTTTTTATGAATTAAACTAATTTTATAGGTTAATATGACATGTTAGGGTTGGTTAGATGAATTGTTTTTGAAGTAATAATTCTGTTATGAATTTAGAAAAAACAAAATACCAAATAGTGTCAAAATTCAAAAAAAAGAGTTTTTAAAACAAATATTATATTATTAATTGATATTATATTCCTAAAAATCTGAGGTACAGAAGAAATACTTATATAATGATATGTGTGTCATTAATGAATCACTTGGGGTTCACTTTGAAGTTTATAGTTAGTTTATTAACCATATAATATAAAAATACAGTGAGACATGGTAAATGTCAAACTATTTAACTAAGAGTTAAATATAAAATAAAAAGTTAATATAGTGACCCAAACATATCTAAAACCTATTTTTTGAGTGGTTATAGACCCTTCCTCTCCTTTTCCTTTAAATAATTTATTTTGGATCCATTAGAAACCGAAAATTATTTTATTATAAAATAATATTTCTAACTTTTCCTAAGGTGCCCCTCACCCCTTTTATAAAAGGGCACTCCCCCTTCTCTCTAATTCACACATTCAAAGACACTAGGCTAGGCCAAACCCTACCCAAATATCCTCCCAAGTCTCATTCCTTCATCCTAGTGGCCCTACTTTAGTCAGAAATCCAACCTAAGGAGCCCTTTTGATCAAATCAAAAGGAAGAACCCGAAAAAGAGGTAAATATATAATCACCTCTTTCAAGTTCATTTCTTCTTCCACATCCTCTTTCATTGTTGTTTCCATTATAAAATAATAAATCTAGTATCTTCTATATATTTTGATATTATTATAAATATGGTACAACCATATTCATTATTTTATCCATTTTTTGAATGACATGTCACCATACGTGCGTGTGTACGGCTACCATCTCCACATCATTGTGTAGTTGTTATTCAAAACATTATTATTTTTATTGGTATAATAATGATATATAATTGGTGTAAATTATAAATATAACATGATAATGATTCTTTATATATGATATACCATCCAATTATATATTATTTTAATATCAAAAGATGATATTGCCACTCGTGTGTACGTACGGATTACCATCTCCACGAACACAATGAGATTCATTTCCCATCACATCCATTCAAGAATAATTTCGATTTGATGATTAAAAATAATGTTTAAAAACTTAATATCATTCTGAATATTAATAATATACATCCCATCCATAACAAACATGGCTTACATAACCAAGCATATAAAGAAGAACGAATCAGTTAACACCTGAAACAAGGATAATACTAAAATATAAATATTAGAAGATCATATATGATATCATTGTAAAGACCCAGAAATTTCAAAGAAATTTTTGTCATAAATAATTTAGAATTTTAGAATTCTTCGGTTTCTGACGGCACTATATTCCAAGGCCCAGTGTGCCCGGAATCAATTTCTGAAGTTTTCTTCGGGTACGTTTAGTAAATGTACGTATGGGTTTTTCTATCTTTTGAACCGGTGCTCGGAATTGAAATCTGAGGACACCAATGAACTCGTAGCATCAATATTTGCTTAAGGGGACCTTTAACGTAGTTTCATTTTATGCGGGTTGAGAGTTAATATTTGGGGATTTAGAATAAAATAAATAAAATTTTTAGCACACAGTTTTATTTATGGATGTTAGTTATTTCATCCCAAGAATAGTTAGAGGTGGGGCCCACACACACATAACCTCCAATGAGAGAATATTTGTGAGGTGGGGCCCACACGTGCCCTAAACCTTTCATCTCCCCATAACTCTCCTTAACCCCATTAACACCCCCCTTTAATTAATTTGTTAACTCTTCTATTTTAATTTTTAAAACTCTCCACCTCCATCTCACTAAGTTTTCCAACACAAATAATTAATATCCTTATTAATTAATTGGAACATCTCCTATTTTGAATTATTTTGATTTGCATGGAAATTATTTAAGGTTGGATAAGTCTATTATAATATTTTCATAGCAACTACTTTTGTTGGGGGAACCTCTGGAGAATTAGAAGAGCTTCATTGTTCAACGAAGAACACCATCCTTCCAATGAAGAACCACCGAAGAATGACGATCATCTCCTTCGATATTCGGCCAAGCCAAAGGAGAAGGAGCCACCCGCAAGGAATACCGATGATGCGCCATCCTCTGCTCCTTCTTCCCCGATGTCAACGAGTTGTTGTCATCTCCCCGCGACGTAGTCTTCCACGATGCCCGACTACCACGAACCATATTTTGAGTTTGGGGTTCTTTCAATTTTAAGTGAATATTTGTACCCCGTTCTTCGTTGAATTTTCTGATTTGTATTTGGCGAACTGCTACTGCCTAACGCGGAGGGCACGAGCCGAACGCACACGGCCTGATGACCCTCCGTAGTTTCTTTTGTTTGTGATGGAGACCGTGTTGGAAAGGTTGCGACGAGTGAAGGTGGCGGCCGCGTGCCGGCCGCGCTGTGGAAGAACTGCGGCCCGCAACTGTGGGCCACTTGGCCGAAGGAGAACGGGCTAGCTAAAGCCGGTCGGGCTGAAGGGAGACCGTGGTGCCACAAGGGATACCGTGTTGCCACAAGGGGCACCGCGGTGCGGAGAACCGCGGCCTGTGGGCTGCTTTAGCGGCGAACCAGCCAGCTCGTCAGCCGGTCGGGATGAAGGGGTCGCGGCACCCGCAGGTGTCGCGCCGAAGGACCGTGACCCACCTGTTCAGGCCACTCTTGCTAGGAAGACCGGCCGGCTAGGGCCGCCCGGAGAGGAGGGCGTCGTCGCTTAGCACCCCCAGTTCGGGAGACCGCCCCCCCCCCCCCCCTCCAGCGCTCGTCCTGTCAGGCCGAGCCGCGGCCAGCCAGGTCGTGCCGCTCCGCATCGGGCCACGGCCCTTCCAGCCAGGCTGCGCGATTCATCGGGCCGGTCCACCACCAGCTGGTTCGGACCCACCAAAACCGGATCGACCCGACCCGTAAGCCACTGTTCTTAATGGGTCGGGCCCATTACTCTTAAATGTAAATAACATAAAGACCGTGCGTCTGATCGATGCGCCGTCTATGGCATTAGGACCCTTGCGACGAAGTGGTACTTTTGAGATACTTTGAGTGAGTTTTGGAAAAGTTTGGAAAACGGACAGGTTATGGAACGAGTGTATTTCCAACCGGGCCCCTGGAACAAATGATCGGGCGTCCGATTGATGTTTCGTCTGTCATGATGGGTTCTTTTTGACGAGATGGAACTTCGGGGTATATCAACTCTAGAATTCGTGGTAGTTGATGTGATAAACCCTATTCTCGAGGATTGGACCACCCCAAAATCGAGCGTGGTGTGTGCGGGAACCCTGGAGCTGGCTGTGACTACGATGTCTACCATACTGGAATCCTCCGTGGGTTCAGCGACGATGTCTATCGTACTGGAATCCTCTGTGGGTTAGGTGACGATGACTACCGTACTATAATCCTCTATGGGTTCGAAGGTGATGATTATTGTTCTTGTATCCTACGTGGGTCCGACAGTTTGACTTCTGTTTTAGTATCCTACGTGGGTCTGACATAGTAGCTGGTCTAGTATTCTACGTGGGTCCGACAGCTTAGCTGGTCTTGTATCCTACAAGGGTCTGACAGCTTAGATGAATCAGTGACTACATCTGATCATCTTTTTCACATTACGAAAGATGTATACCTTCGTGAGATTAGTCTTGACTTTCAATCATTACCATTGGTATGATTGACTTCTTACCTATGTGGACTGGGTTTTGATTGACCTCGAGAGTTGGAGCCAAACTAGAATTGATGACTTAGGTATATGTATGGGAATATACCTAAGTAGAGTTGATTGATACTTCGTGATTGTATCGTTTCTTTGTGGTTTATCCTTCCTGGATTCTGGGTGAACTTCGGGGGTCTTGTGGTCCCTACTGAGTATCGTTATACTCAACCCTTCATGGGAAATTCCCGCACTACGTTGTGTTTGATGCAGACCACGGACAACGCTGATCGTGGTAGAGACTTTTAGAGCTAGATGGTATCTAGAGGTGGACCACTTGGCGGGACGTACACGGAGCAGACAGACGAACCCGAGGTGCTGAGGAGACCATCTGTACCCACCCTTAAAGTGGGATTCTAGGAGGATGACTCAGTGGTTGATGCTTTACTTTACTACTATTGTACTAGACTTTCAATTGTACGGTACTTACTGTTGGGCTTGTATTTCCAACCCCTTTATTTTCAGCACATACTTTTGTACTCAGTTTTACTTAGTGCTTACGTCAGTTGCATACTCTATTGTGTTTGTTTACTTTTATAAAGTAAATTCCTTCCCGGCTTAGGGATATATGCCTTTGGTGCATGTTTCCAGCCCCTGGCCTTTGGAAGGCGGGATTGGGGTAGTCACGGCACGGTCCTCGAGGACGGGTCGTGACAAATTGGTATCAGAGGAGTCGGTCCCACCGCAGAACACCAGACTCTGATAATTCTTTCTGAGGAGAAATAGTGTTAAGAGTATTGAGTGTGGTTTTCATTCCAGATAGTCTAGTGTTGGTGCGGTGGCTGAGGTATCCATACACCAGGACCCTGACCTCTGATTTCTGAAACAGTGCACGAAACCATTGATTGCATGTGGGTTTCAAAAGTTTTCTTTGTGATTACTTTCTGTCATCTCACTAGGTATTCTTTTTTTACCGTGGCGTACCTTTTCTTTTTATGATGGCCCCACGAAGGTATCTACCTAGGGTTCCATGTTATGTGTGATATGGTAGCCCACCGAGCGACGAGGCCTCGGTGCAGGGCCCCATAACAGTGGAGGCACCAGCGGTACCACTACCTGTGGGGACACTAATACCACTAGCCCCAGCAGCAGAGAGTGCACGCCGCCTGAGTGCGTTTCATGAGTTTCAGTGAAATAGGCCACCCAGGCTCCGCGGAGATATGGACCCACAGGTAGCTGAGGACTGGCTGGAGGCTGTCGTTAGAGTTTTCAAATTGGTAGGGACACCAGCCGACCTTATGGTGATCCTTGTCGTGAGTCTCCTGAACGTAGAAGCAGGTATATGGTGGAGCCTGATGCTCTAGATGAATGACAAGGAATATTTACTCTGGACGGACTTCGAGAGTCTCTTTCACTAATAGTTTTTCCCATCCACCCTTCGTGTGGTGTGGATTCAGGAGTTACTTCATATGCGGCAGGGCAGTATGACAGTAGCTCAGTACTAAACGAGGTTTATCGACCTCTCACGCTACTCCACGGACATGGTACAGAACCCATTCTTCAGGGATCAGACCTTTAAGCAGGGACTCAGACATGAGATCAGGGCTTCGATGATCTCCCTCAGCATCTTGACGCACGCGAGAGTGATGGAGCGATCCCTTCTTGTGGAGAGCTTTCTCGCTGAGCCAACACCTACAGTGAGACACACCGTAGGGAGACACGTAGAGGATTCATCTACATCCGGCAGTAGACAGTTGATGTAGAGGTCCAAGTGGACCAGTCAATCAGCAGAGAGACCACATGATACAGGTTCAGTTGTGCAGGGCACACGGAACAAAGCCAGCTATACGAGGAGCAGGCAGTGCTATGCATGCGGCGGGCAGGGTCACATGGCTTGGGACTACCCGACATGCCGTGTAGATGAGCATCAAATAGTAGAGAGACCTCCCAGGTAGAGATAGAGGTTTGACCGTGGTGGTCTGCTGGGAGAAAGAGGATGAGGCAGAGGAGCTGGCCGAGCAGCGGGTGGTGGATGACGTTTCGAGACTCTACCACCACCACCACCTGGCGGTCCACCCCGACCACAGGGAGCAGGCGGACAGAGGCAGGCTCAGCTCCAGGAAGTCGAGGCCTATGACCACGGCGCAATTGAGATGATTCGAGGTACTATCTGTGTCTACTCCACCCTTGCTGCAATTCTTATAGACACAGGTGTGTATCATTATTTTATTGTTTCTACCCTTGTTCAGAGCTCGGATATTCCGACAGAGCCGTTGGCTCGATCCTTATGGCTAGAGACTCATAAGGGAGCAGACTCGACAATTGCGCACTGGTGTCGGTAGTGTGAGATTACTATAGGAGGTAAGAGATTCGGCTAGGATATTATTGTAGCGGTGTCAAGGCCTTACCACATCATCATGGGTATGGACTGGATATCTACAGTCCATGCTCAGATCGAATGTATTAGGTGCAAGGTGCGGTGTGTCCACACGGATGAGACCAGGTTCACCTTCACTGGCAAGAAGGGAGCCTTTGCAGCGCATGATGGACTTATGTAGAGGAGAGTGCAACCTCTCACACATCAGTTGGCTAGCCTCATCCTTGGAGCGGTTGATGTGTGTAGTCCTAGTTTTCCTGTGTGGTTGATCAGTATGCAGACGTTTTTCCTGATGACATTCCAGGACTACCTCCTCACAGAGAGATAGACTTCTACATAGACCTGCACCCTGGGACAACACCGATATCTACTTCAGCAAATCGGATGGCTCTCGCTGAGCTTCGTGATCTATGGTTACAGCTAGAGGACTTTCAAGGGAAGAGATTTATCTGACACAGTGTTTCACCCTAGACATCTCCAATTTTGTTCACTAAGAAGGCGGATGGGAGCTTACGAATATGTGTTGACTATCGTCATCTAAATAAGGTGACCGTGAAGAACAAGTACACACTACTGAGTATTGACAACCTCTTTGATCTGCTCAAGGGAGTACGATGGTTCTCGATGATAGACCTCAGGTCAGGCTATCACCAGCTCAGAGTTCGAGACGAGGATGTGCAGAAGACATCCATCAGGTGTCGGTATGGCCACTACGAGTTCTTGGTTATGCCCTTTGGCGTAACCAACACACTAACAGTGTTCATGAGTCTCATGAACGAGATCTTCCAGCCTTACATCGATATTTTTTTTGCAGTCTTCATCGATGACATATTGATTTACTCGACTACTGAGGAGGAGCACGCCTACCACTTGTGGGTTGTACTAGATACACTCCGAGAGAACCGGCTTTATGGTAAGCTCTCGAAGTTCCAGTTCTGGATTCGAGAGGTTAATTTTCTGAGACACATCATCTTGGAGGTTGGAGTTGCAGTGGATCCATCGATGATCGAGGTAGTACTTCCTTGGGATCCACCCAGGAGCATGACAGAGGTGTGGAGTTTCCTGGGTTTGGCTGGGTACTATCAGAGATTTGTTCTAGACTTCTCAGGAGTTGGAACACCGCTTTCATCCTTGATTAAGATAGGGAAACCCTTCGTGTGGTCAGATATATGTCATTAGATCTTTCAGAAGCTAAGGCATAAGTTGACTAGTGCGCCCATCTTGAGGCTACCGGAGGAGGGCGTTGGGTACGTAGTGTACTCTGACGCATCAGGGACCGGACTTGGGTGTGTCCTGATGTAAGAGAGAGCGGTGATCGCTTCTGGTTCATGGTAGTTGAGACAATAGAATCAGAACTACACTACACATTAAATTAAGTCAGTAGCAGTGGTATTATACTTCAAGATGTGGCGGCACTATCTGATGGGCGAGCGCTTTACAGTCTATTCTGACCACCAGAGTCTCAGGTACATCTTCTCACAGAAGGACCTGAACCTGAGACAGCGGTGATGGATCGAGTTCCACCATAACTATGAATTTGAAATAGTCTATACTTCTTGGAATGGGAACATTGTAGTTGATTCTCTCAGCAGGAGATCAGACATTCATCTACTAGGAGAGGCGACAGAGTAGCTAGCCATGTTGTAGATATCCTTTGTGGATTGAGATGGAGAAGCCTTTCTACAGTCACTCACAGTCACTCCTCCACTCCTTCAGTGAGTCAGAGATGCAAAACATGGGGACATTGACTGTGAGACGCGACCTGCTCAGATATCCACAAGGCAGGCACCTGATGTATTTTCTGATGGAGGGGAGCAAGTCATTTTCTTCAGGGGATGTACTATGGTACCAGTTGCATTGCAGGAGGAAGTGCTGAGGGAGTTTCACACTTCTCCTCTAGCAGTACATCCTGGAGTGGCGAAGATGTACTAGGACCTTAGACGACCACACTGGTGGCTGGGTATGAACAAGGTTGTAGAAGAGTTCGTTTCATGATGCCTCATTTGTCAGCAAGTGAAGGCGGAGCACCAGGTGCCAGTAGGCTTGGTACAACCCTTAGAGATCCCACAGTGGAAGTGGGATATGATATCCATTGATTTCATGACGGGGCTTCCACGTACATCCAAAGGACACGACTCTATCTCGGTGATCGTCGACCGACTCACCAAGTCGGCCCACATCCTACCGATCAGAGAGCTGGGCTCAGTAGAGAGCTTGTCACGTCTCTACATTCATGGGATCGTACAGCTTCAGGGTGTTCCATCTTCTACCATTTCCGATCGAGATGCTTGATTCACTTCTGGGCTATGGAAGGGATTACAAGAGGATTTTAGGACGCAGAATTGCTTGAGCACCACCTTTCATCCTCAGACGGATGGCTATACTGAGACGACCATTTATACTCTTGAGGACATGCTTTGTGCATGTGTCCTCAACTTTGGTCGCAGCTGGGAGGATCATCTACCCTTTGTGGAGTTTGCGTACAACAACAGCTACCACTCCACCATCGGGATGGTGCCTTACGAGGCACTGTACGACCGACCTTGCAGATCATCTCTGTGTTGGATTGACCCAGGAGAGTCAGCACTTATAGCAATAGAGATGGTTTATGCTATGTCGGAGAAGGTGCTGATCATCTAGGAGTGGATGAATACTTCACAAAGCAAACATAAGTCCTATGCTGATAGGAGACAGAGACCACTGGAGTTCGAGGATGGTGACCACGTTTTCTTGTAGCTCTCACCTCGATGAGGTCTACAGAGATTTGGTCGGGATGGCAAGTTATCTCAGCGTTTCATCGGACCATTCCAGGTCCACAGTAGAGTAGGTGAGGTGGCTTACCGTATGGCCCTTCTACCTCAGTTACACCAGGTTCATGGCGTCTTCCACGTCTCTCAGATGAGGAGACACATGCATGACCCGACCCACATCATCGATCACGGGGAGCAGGACATTGATGACTGGGCGACATTCACAGAGGTCCCAGTGGAGATCGAGGATCGACATGAGCAGGTCCTATGTGGACGGTCGATTCTTCTAGTGCACATTCGTTGGCAGCATGGGAACCTCATGGAGAGCACTTGGGAGTGGGAGGCTCAGATGCGAGCTCAGTAAACCAATTTTTTTCCCTAGTGTGTATTGTAGATTTATGGGGATGTAAATCCCTGAGGTGGGAGTAAATTAAAGACCCAAAAATATCAAGGAAATTTTTTTCTTAAATACTTTGGAATTTTAGGAGTCTGCAGTTTCTGGCGGAACTTGATTCCGAGGCCCGGTGTGCCCGGAATCAATTTCTAAAGTTTTGTTCGGGTACGTTCAGTAAACATACATGTGGGTTTTTCTATCTTTTGAACCGGTGCTAGGAATTGAAATCTGAGGACACAGATGAACTCACAACGTCGGTATTCGCTTAAGGGGACCTTTACCACAGTTGTGTTTTACGTGGGTTGAGAGTTAATATTTTGGGATTTAGAATAAAATAAATAAAATTTTTAGTACACAATTTTATTTATGGATGTTAGTTATTTACTCCCAAGGGGAGTCAGAGGTGGGGCCCACACCCACATAACCTCCCATGAGAAGATATTTTTGAGGTGGGGCCCACACATGCCCTAAACCTTTCATCTCCCCATAACTCCCCTTAACCCCATTAACACCCCCTTTAATTAATTTTTTAACACCTCTCTTTTAATTTTTTAAACTCTCCACCTCCCTCTCATTAAGGTTCCCAACATAATTAATTAATATCCTTATTAGTTAATTATCACATATCCTCTTTTGAATTATTTTGATTTTCATGGCATTTCGTTAAAGTTGGATAAGTCTATTATAATATTTTCATAGCAAAACTTTTTGGTGGGAGAACCTCTGGAGAATTAGAGGATCTTCGTTCTTCAACTAAGAACATCGTCCTTCCAATGAAGAACCACCGAAGAACAAGGATCATCTCCTTCGATCTTCAGCCAAGCCAAAGGAGAAGGAGCCACCCACAAGGAATGCCGACGATGCACCATCCTCGGATCCATCTTCCCCAACGTCAACGAGTTGATGCCGTCTCCCCGCGACGCAGTCTTCCGCAACGCCCAACTACCTCGAACCTTATTTCGAGGTATGGGTTTGTACAATTTTAAGTGAATATTTGCACCCCGTTCTTCATTGAATTTTCTGATTTGTATTCGGCCAACTGCTACGGCCTAACTTGGAGTTCGCGGGCCGAACGTACACGGACCGATGACCCTCTATAGTCTCTTTTTTTTGCGATGGAGACCGTGTTGGAAAGGTGGCGACGAGCGAAGGCAGCGACCGCATGCCGGCCGCGCTGCGGAAGAACCACATCCCACAACCGTGGGCCGCTCAGCTGAAGGAGAACCGGACGGCTAAAGCCGGTCGGGCTGAAGGGAGACCGCGGCGCCACAAGGGGCACCGTGCTGCAGAGAACCGCAGCCCGCGCTCCATGTGCTGCTGTGGTGGCGTACCTACCTGCTTGTCAGCCGGCTGGAATGAAGGGGTTGTAGCACCCACAGGTGCTGCGCCAAAGGACCGTGGGCTACCTGTTCGAGCCACTCACACCAAGAACACCATCCAGCTACGGCCGTCCGGACAGGAGGGCGGCACCGCCGGTTCGGGAGACTACCCCCCCCCCCCCCCCGCAGTGCTCAGCCTCCCAGGCCGAGCCGCTCGGCTAGCCAGGACGCGCTCTTCAACGAGCCGATCTGACACCAGCCGGGTCGGACCCACCAAAACCAGGTCGACCCGACCCGTCAGCCACTGGGCTTAACAGGTTGGGCCCATTAAGCTTAAATGCGAATAACTTAAAGACTGCGCGTATGATCGATGCGCCGTCTACGACATTGGGACCCTCGCGATGAAGCATTCCTTTTGAGATACTCTGAGTGAGTTTTAGACAACTTTGGAAAATGGCCGTGTTTTTGAAATGAGCGTATTTCCAATCGGTCTCTTGGAACAGAAAATCCAATATCTCTTAGACCGGGCATCCGATTGACGTGTCATCTGTCAAGTTGGGTTCCTTTTGACGAGATTGAACTTCGGGTTATATAAACTCTAGACTTTTTTATAGATTATGTGAAGACCCCTTTTCTCGAGGAGAGGACCCTCCCAGAATCGAGCGTGCTGTGTGCGGGAACCCTAGAGATGGCTATGACTGCGAAGTCTACCATACTAAAATCCTCCATGGGTTCAACGATGATGACTACCATACTAGAATACTCCGTGGGTTCGGCGATGATGAATACAATACTGGAATCCTCCTTGGGTTCGACAGTGATGATTACTTTTCATGTATCTTATGTGGGTCTGACAATTTGACTTATGTTTTAGTATCCTGCGTGGATCTGACAGAGTAGCTGGTCTAGTATCTTACGTGGGTCCGACAGCTTAGCTGGTCAAGTATCCTATGTGGGTCTGATATCTTAGATGAATTAGTGACTACATCTGATCATCTTTATCACTTTACTAAAGATGTATACCTACGTGAGCTAAGTCTTGACTTTCAATCATTACCATTGGTGTGATTTACTTCTTTCCTGTGTGGACTGGGTTGTGCTTGGGCTCGAGAGTTGGATCCAAAATTGAATTGATGACTTAGGTATATGCATGGGAATATACTTAAGTATTGTTGGTTGATACTTCATGATTGTATCATTTCTTTTTGGTTTATCCTTCATGGATTCTGGGAGATCTTCGGGGGTCTCGGTGTCCCTACTGAGTATCGTTATACTTACCCCTGCACGGGCAATGCCCGCACTACGTTGTGTTGGATGTAGACAATGGAAATCACTGATCGTGGTAGAGACTTGTAGAGCTAGACGGTACCCGGAGGTGGACCACTTGGTGGGACGTACACGGAGCGGACAAACGGACCCGAGGTACCGAGGAGACCATCTGTACCCACCCTTCAGGTGGGATTCCTGGAGGATGACTCAGTGGTTGCTACACTACTTTACTGTTGTTGTACTAGACTTTCAGTTGTATTGTACTTACTGTTGGTATTGTATTTCCAACCCCTTTCTTTTCATCACTTACTTTTGTAATTATTTTTACTTAGTGCTTACTTTAGTTGCGTACTCTGTTTTGTTTTTTTACTTTTATAAAGGCAATGCCTTCCCAGCATAGAGATTTACTCCTTTGGTGCTAGTCACCAGCCCCTAGCCTATGAAAGGTGGGCTTGGGGTAGTCATCGAACGGGCCCCGACAATGGGTCGTGAAAATAATATTAATGTATATGGACATTTTATAATTTAATAACCATTATTTCACCATTATAAAGGATATTAATGTGCCCTCGACCAAGGAAAAGTACAAGGTAATGGGTTTCTTATCTCACATTTAATTTAGTGAGATTTCTATTACTCACCACTTATTTATTGCATGTGGTGTATTGTATACTTCCATTTGATATATATTATCATTATTCTCTTTATATTCAAGGTATTCTATGATTCATTTGGTGGTTGTTAACTTTTGGTCATACAACTCGATTGATTACAATGAAGTAATTGTTTTTTATCTCACTTTTTATTCTCATGAGATTCACGCTATATTGGCCACTAATTTCTTTTGTGTGGCATATGTACTGTCCATGATTATATTATTGGTGTAATATAAGTTAATTTATGATTATTTACATCTTCATTGTATGATCCTTCTTTCATGGGTTGTATTCTTCATAAGTTAAAAAATCGGTAAGGGAATTTCAAATTTTAATTTCCACTCAGTGGGCTTTACGCATACTTCATTGATTATTTTACTCCAAGATTATGTGTGGAATCACTATTTATTATTTATGTAGTAATTTACACTCCACTTTTCATGGATATAATTTTGATACACATAATCACTCCATTGTTAAATTCTCAAGTCATTGATATAAACTTGATAACAGTAATTTTAACTCAATTTCTATTCATTGAGTTAAACATCCAAGTCATTGGTGTTGTTTTTAGAAGAATATGTGTGAATTTCCTCAGATTGATTTACACTAAATATCCAATAATATTAAGTGTATTCATAATTTTCACACATGATTATTTCATTGATTTATCCTTAACCAAAGGATACAGTCTTTATAAAGTAATTCATCCCATCTTATATTCAATTGAGACTTTTTTGTTGTTATGTGACAATCCACTTTTATTTGGTGTATATATTGTACTTTGACATAGTATATCATGAATCCCTTTAATCTCATGATATTATACATTTTGATTACCTCAATTATTTGTATTCAAGCATCTCTCATTGGGTTAGAAACTCTAACTAAAATATCATTTTAAATGTTTTAAAATTTTATACTTCTAAATCATTCTCATTAATGTCCATGTTTTAAAAATAGTTTTAAGTTTTTATTTATATGGAAAATAATGTTTTAAAATTAAAATTCATTTTAAAAGTTTCAAATTGATATGGGACACTTTGATTTAAAATTCCATTTTAAATAGCTTTTTGATAAATAGTGAGACTTTTAAATGTTTTAAAGAAAAAGGGGGATATTTCTCTCAATTTTTTTTGATGATTAACTTCATCTATGTCAATATCCTTCATTATTCTCGATTGAGGTTGATTTTTTATAATAAAATCTTTCATATTGTATTGAATGAGTTATGTTTGACTGTGGATGTGTTATTTTTATACTATTCATTGTTTATGAATAAATTATTGACCTTTCGTATGTTAGTTTTAATACGAATGTTTATGTTATACTTAAAACTTTTCATATAAGGAATTCAATGAAACTTAGTAAGTGATGGGTGGATCGCACTATAGTTCCTTGATGCATAGGTAGGTCTCATGAGACAAACTAGTGTCTTGGAACAAGGCCATGACAAAATATTCATTGTATTCTTGGCACAAGGCCTTGACTATGTGGTTATGAAGTATGGCATTATGCATTCCATCATTAAGAAAGTGGCTATTGATATTTCATGTGATTATTAAACTAGTAGAATATCCATGTGAATAAGTAAATTGAATTATTTGTTTTTATCGTTTCCATTTTATGCTGAAGTTAAATTTTGAAAGGCTTTTGTTTTAGTCTTATACATTGCCTTAAATGTTTATGCTTATTTATGAAAGTTTCCACTATATTGTTATACTTACTGAGCATCTAAGACCACCCCTTTCTATGTTTTATTTATACCAGGATGTGAAGAAGTATTTCATGACTGACCTGCAGGGATAGTCTGAGGGGATATGAGTTTGGTCTATGGAAACAATGTTATTGTAGCTTTTCATTTTATAATTTAATGTAAAACCTATTAATGTATCTAGTACTTCCAAGGATACTAAACTGACCGGTCTTTCAGGACATGATTCCTTATATCCTGCTAATGTTATGTAATAATGCACTGACTCTAGGTAATTGGGGCCGGGGCGTTACAGTTGGTGTCAGAGGAAGTTTAGTACAAATCTTGGAAAATAGATTTAGATAAACTCTGATTAGAACACATTGCCCTAAGATATACTTTGAGGATTAGTATAGAAGAACATCCTAGAATATTGGTATTGTAGTGATTTTGTGAGTTTTACAAGAAATACATCCATGTATGGATACGAGCAAGTGGAGGTGGCTCTGGCACAGATGTACCTAGGGGTAAAACCCGAAAACACCGCTTTGAGCTAGACTCGAACGGGAACTGGTGCACGACAAAAGACCTTGCTACACTCTTGGTTATGACACTATCTGGGGATATGCTTAGGATAATTCACATTTTCTTTACAAATTGATTTGAAGGATTTTAATATAAGATGATAATAAATAACTATCGTTAATCCTAAGGTGTTTTAGATTGAAAATAAGGTGTTATGATATTCTGTAAATTATTTTAGGACTCACACTATGATTTCTTGTGTAAGTCAATGGATGGATTCCAAGGAAGTCATAGTAAAATTGAATATGATGTATAAGGTGGGCACGGAGGAGGAAATGAGGAACGTAATGGAATCTTGATAGGTGTAAAAGATATCATATTCATTCCGAATAAGTTTTCCAAAAATATGATAAACAACATATATATTAACCAACTCCCAAACTCAACAAAGAAGAGAAAGGTGGTGAATGATAATAGCACCAACAGTGGAGACCATGGAGAAAAGAAAGCTCAATTTCCATCATGTAGGAAATGTGGAAGGAGACACTTAGGGAAGTGTCTCAATGGAATAAAGAAATGCTTTATGTGTGGAAAATAAGGGCATAAATTAAAGAATTGTCGTGGAAAAATGAAGAGTAATATGGAAGAAAATAAAAATGATCCCATGAATTCATTTATAGTCATTTTCCCTAAATGTAGGGGACCTAGGAATTACCCGAGTGAATTCACTGTTCTATAAGATAACCCTTTGGTCAAGAAAGAACCTATGTGGAAATAAATGGATGGTGAAATGTTTAAAAGTATTAGTGCTCTTTTTTTATGGGATTACTTTGGAAGACATTTCTCTTATGTGTATCCCAACATTTTATTATGGGAAAATGATATTTTAGGAATAATTGTGTTTTCTATTGTTGATATGTTTATAAATAACCATATAGATTTATATGATCCTTGAATTTGAGGCAATTACATGTTATTAAATTTTGGGATGAAAATGCGAGGTATGAGATAACATTTGTGGTGAAATTATGTTATAGCTTTTCTAAGGAATTTATGTCATTTTGGGAACGTTATAAAATATGGTTTTTTTAAAAAAAATCAAAACACGAAGACCAAGTGACAACCCATCGCGTCGGACAAAGCTACAGGAATCGAACCCACAACCATAGTGCGATTGGTATTTATCACCTACCACTGGACTACGTGAAGTCCCTCATTAGTGTGACTAATTATTTTTAGTTAAATGATTTAATTGACCAATAATAAGTTGATTTGGGATCTTATATATTATCAAATGGATATCCTTAGTATAGAAAAATGCTTTTGGGATTAAGTGATAAATTTAATTTTGGAAGACATTCGCTCTGTTGGAAATATAATATTTCTAAGGAAAATATAATACTATGGGATTTCATTTGAGGATTAATGGTGGATTTTTATCTATGTTTTTATTGTGGATTTATAGAGATTTGGCTTATTTATGGAAATTATTAACCTATCATATAGAATGTGTGATTAGGTTAATTACTTTTAGGTATGTGACTTTAAGAGTAGTCAATGTTATTTGGAAATACAATTTAACGTGGAAGACTACGTAATCAAATTCTTCTATGTTTTAGTTTTCAATATTAGTTTGGATTATATTTATGGATTTTAAGGACAATTGTTTATTGAATGGTATTTATTGAACATCTGGTATTGTTGGTTTAATTTTATAAATTAAGATAAGTATTTCCTTCTCTAAAGGATTATCCTTTTTGGGGATCATATGATCTTGTACTAACCATTTTGGTTTTAGTTAATCTCTAAATACAAGGTAAATATATATAGTTTATCTTTCGTGGATTATGTGATTCTCTAGAAGTTGATTCTAGCACTTTAGGTGTGACCAATTCATATTGAATACTCATCATTTGAAAAAAAGGATGAGTTAGTGGTAGAAATTTATTAAAGGATGAAACTATAATTAAAAAGTAAGTATATATCTTTATGTTCTTAGTCAATCTCATATATAAATTCCTCAACTTTATGAAATGGAACTTAAAACAAAAAAACATTATCTGTTTAATTTTTCTACTAGGAAACTAAGGAAAATTTATCTCATTACAAGTTTGTGGTTTTTTTATTTTTAACTTTCTCCTAATCATGTTTTCTATCACTCTCCACTAGAACTTGACACTTATTTTATCTTTCATATCCTTGTTTTAATACATGGAATCCTAGTGTGGGTTATCTCGGGTGACCTTTGTACTTCTCTTTCTTTCTTTTAAAGAGATAGTTATATTGACTGTTTTATCGATGTGGGACTTTCAATAAAGTTCCTAAGACCAATTTTAAAATCACAAGGATGCAATTTCCAAAAGGGGGGAAGAATGTAACACCCCAATATTTCATAGTAAGTTATTTTCATTAATTCAATAGCTTGTACTACACGAAAAACTGAGTTCAAGCGCACCACGACTTACCAAACTAGCAGTTCAAAAGCAGTTATGAATATTATTAACTAAATTTTGAATTTCATACAGTCCATATAATTTTATAAATCACATTATGTGTTTCTTATACATAATAAAATAACAAATTCATTTTTTTCATATAAAAGAAGTATTTTTCAAAAAATGTAATTTTACCACCTTTTAATGGAAACCCCTTTTTAAAACCAATATTTGACACTTTTTATATTCAATTTAATGAAATTAAAATCTTTTTTAGAATCAGGACATAAATAATCTATTTTGGAATAATTTTTTTTACTTTTCTAATATCTTTTATATTTTGATAAATACTGAAAAATAAAAAATTTTAATTGAAAACAACTTTTTTTAATAGAAATAATTTATAGTGTTAAATTATGTATTTGAATGGTTTGGAAATATAATTAGATTATATTTGTATCATTTAATACAATGTAGGTGATTATAAGTAATTCCACATTTAAATTTTACTTAAACACATGTCAATCTCTTGATAGTTTTTACTTTTTAAAAAACCCTGCCTTTCGGTTTTGACAACGGGAATTAATTTTAAATTAATTAATGAAAATTATATTTTTTGAATTTGGTAAAATACAATTCATTTTTGAATTTATAAAATCAAAATTATCTTAGGGTAAAGTTTTTGGTATTTTTCTGAAAACATTCAATTTTTAATGAATAGTGAAAAACACAACGTTATAGTTTAAAACAGACTTTTTATTTAAATAATTATTTATTTTATTTAAATATATTTTAATTAAAAATATATTTATAATACCTATATAAGTTAAATGTAATTCATTGGAGTCATTTTATAATAAAATTAGATGATTAAAATTTTATTGAACTTTTTACCATCCTTTACTCATTTCCTAGGAGCATTTGCAAATTTACATAAAACATTATTTTTACGCTTCTGTGAGATGAATTTCAAAAATCCGAGCGACATGGTTGATATCAGTAAGTAAAATGTGGTTCAATAAGATGAAAATAATTTTTGGTGAATTGTTAATTTTTACTTTTATTTCCCATGGTTAAAAGTAAATCGGGTAATTAAGGGTAAAAATGATATTATTATTACCCTAACACATGTCCTAATTCTATTTTATAAGTGTAATTCGACAAAAAAACCTTTGGAATAAAATACGGTCCTTTATGTCCACTTGTGTTAGATTAGGACATTTATTATTATTTAATTCAAAGAAGAGTTAAAAGTGTTAAATTCAAAGTTTATAATTAAAACATTTTTAATATAGGGTTACACATAAGATAAATTTGACTATAAATATTCATTATAGAGTTAAAAATATTTCCTACATAATTTTATTTTATATATAATTTTTTGAAATTAAATAATTAAATTTATTTATGACACAATGATGATGGAGTAATTACCTAATTAATGAAATATTAAAATAATTGATATTATAAATATCCAAATAAATGTAATTTGAGACATGTTATTAATTCCAATACTTTTCTAGTTTAATATGATATGTTAGGTTTGGTTATATGAATTTTTTTTGAAGTAATAATTCTGTTATGAATTTAGCAAAAACAAAATACCAAATAGTGTAAAAAACTAACATAAAATAGTTCTTAAAACAAATATTATATTATTAATTGATATTCTATTCCTAAAAATATAAGTTTCATCCAAAATACATATATAATGATAGTTGTATTAATAATGAACCACTTGGGGTTTGTTTGGAAGTTTATAGTTATTTTATTAACCATATAATATTAAAATACAAAGAGACATGTTAAATGTCAAACTATTTAACTAAGAGTTAAATCTAAAAGAAAAAGTTAATATAGTGACCCAAACATGTCTAAAACATATTGGTTGAGTGTTTTTCGACCCATCCCCACCTTAGCCATTAATTAATTCATTTTGGAGACATTAGAAACCGAAATTTATTTTATTATAAAATAATATTTCTAGCTTTTCCTAAGGTGCCCCTCACCCCTCTTATAAAATGGCACTCTCCTTCTCTCTAATTCACACCTTCAAAGCCATTAGACACATCTAAACCCTGCCCAAATATCCTCCCAACTCTACTTCCTTCATCCTAGTTTCCATAATTTAGTCATAAATCCAACCTAAGGAGCCCTTTTGATCAAATCAAAAGGAAGAACCCAAAGAATAGGTAAATATTTCATCACCTCTTTCAAGTTCCTTTCTTCTTCCACCTCCTCTTTCTTTGTTGTTTTCATTATAAAATAATAACTCCATTAATTATATATACTATGATGTCATTATAAATATTTTACAACCATATTAATTATTCTATCCATCCTTTGAATGACATGTCACCATACATGTGTGCGTACGACTTACAGTCTCCACGTCGTGGTGTAGTTGTTATTGAAAACATTTTTATTTGGATGGGTATAATAATGATGTATAATTGGAATAAATAATAAATATAACATGATAATGATTCTTTATATATGATATACCATCCAATTATATATGATTTTAATATCAAAATAATGATATTGTCACTCGTGCGTACGTACGGATTACAGTCTCCACGAACGTGATGAGATTCATTCCCCATCGTATCCATTCAAGAATAATTTTCATTTGATGATTAAAAGTAATGTTTAAATACTTAATATAATTATGAATATTAATAAGATACATCCAATCCATAACAAACATGTCTTACATAACGAAGCATATAATGGAGAATGAATCAGTTAACACCTAAAACGACGATAATACTGAAATATCAATATTAAAAGATCATATATGATATAATATTAATGTATATGGTTATTGTATAATTTAATAACAATTATTTCACCATTATACAGGAGATTAATGTTCCCTCGACCAAGGAAAAGTACAAGGTAAGGGGTTTCTTATCTCACATTTAGTTTAGTGAGATTTCCATTGCTCGCCACTTATTTATTGCATGTGGTCTATTGTGTACTACCATTTGATATATATTATCATGATTCGATTTATATTCATGTAATTATGTGATTCATTTTGTGGTTATTTTTTTTTTTTTCATATGACTCGATTGATTACAACGTAGTAAAGGTTTTTCATCTCACTTTTTACTCTCGTGAGATTCACACTTTATTAGCTACTAATTCCTTTTGTGTGGCGTATGTGATGTGCATGATTGTATTCTTGGTGTAATATACTTTAATTTATGAGTATTTATATCTTCATTGTATGATCCTTCTTTCATGGGTTGTATGTTTCATAACTTACTAAATCGATAAGGGAATTTCAAATTTTAATTTCCACTCAGTGGTCTTTACGCAAACTTCATTGATTATTTTACTCCAAGATTATGTGTAGAATCACTATTTATTATTTATGTAGTAATTTACACTCCCCTTTGCGTGGATATACTTTTGATACACATAATCACTCCATTGATAAATTCTCAAGTCATCGATATAAACTTGATAAGAGTAATTTTATCTCAATTTCTATTCATTGAGTTAAACATCCTATTCATTGGTGTTGTTTTTACAAGAATATGTGTGAAAGACCTCAGATTTATTTAAACTAAATATAAAATTATATTGAGTGTATTTATATTTTTCACACATGATTATTTCATTGATTTATCCTTCACCTAAGGATACAGTCTTTATAAAAGAATTCATCCCATCTTACATTCCATTGAGACTTTTTGTTGTTATGTGCCAATCCACTTTTATTTGGTGTATATATAGTAATTTGACATAGTATATCATGAATCACTTTATTCTCATGATATTATAATGTTTTATTACCTCAATTATTTTTATTCAATCATCTCTCATTTGGTTAGGATCTCTAAGTAAAATATCATTTTAAATGTTTTAAAATTTTATTCTTCTAAATCATTCTCATTAATGTCCATGTTTTAAAAATGGTTTTAACGTTTTATTTATGTGTACATTAATTTTTTAAAATTAAAATTACTTTTAAAAGTTTCAAAGTGGTATGGGAAACTTTTATTCAAAAATCTATTTTAAACAACTTTTTGATAAATAGTGAGACTTTTAAATGTTTTAAAGAAAAATGGGGATATTTCTCTCAAATGTTTTTGATGATTAACTTCATCTATGTCTATATCCTTCATTATTCTTGATTAATGTTGATTTATTATAATAAAATCTTTGATATTGTATTGAATGAGTTATGTTTGACTGTGAATGTGATATTTTTATACCATTCATGGTTTATGAACAAAACATTGACCTTTCGTATGCTAGATTTAACATGAATGTTTATGTTATGTTTAAACCTTTTCATATGTGGAATGCATTGGACTTAGTAATTGATGAGTGGAGATTTCTATAGCTCCTAGATGCATCGGTAAGTCTCATGAGACAAACTATTATCTTGGCACAAGACCTTGACATAATATTATTTGTAGTCTTGGAACAAGGCCTTCACTGTGTGGTTATGAAGTCTGGCATTATGCATTCCATCATTATAAAAGTGGTTATTGATATTTCATGTTATTATTAAACTAGTAGAATATACATGTGAATAATTAAATGGCATTTTTTTTTTATCTTTTTCATTCTATGCTGATGTTCAAGTTTGAAAGGATTTTGTTTTAGTCTTAAACATTTCCTTAAATGTTTATGCTTATTTATGAAAGTTTCCGCTATATTTTTATCCTTACTGAGCATCTGATCTCACCCATTTCTATGTTTTATTTTTTCTAGGATGTGAAGAAGTATTTTATGACTGACCTGCAGGGATAGTCTAAGGGGATATGAGTGTGGTCTATGGAAACAATTTTTTTGTATCTTTTAATTTTATAATGTAATGTAAAACTTATGAATGTCTCTAGTACTTCCAAGGCTACTAAACTGATCGGTCATTTGGGAAATGATTCCTTGTATCATGCCAATGTTATGTAATAATGCACCGACTCTAGGTAACTGGGCTCGGGACGTTACATATACCACAAGTATATGTCTTATTCCAATGTTATTCTCTCATGACTCGTATTATTTTATATCCTTGTAATTTATGTATTATGATCTACCAATATTTATGGAATAAATCACGTATATATATTTTAGATGTAAGTTGTGATCTTAAAATGTTATGATCAAATTCTCATACCCTTTTGTTCATTTTATGCTTACGTATCTCCTTTATTTACCCTTATTGAGCATCTGATCTCACCCTTTCTTATGTTTCCTTTACCCCTGGTTATGAAGAAATATTTTATGTAGGAGTACTAGATTAGAATATCTTTATGGAAAACATTGAATATATTTCACCAAGTTAGAATATTGTGTTTCATGTTTTCAAATATATTAAAACATTATGGTCTTTGGGCATTTAATTTTTTAATGTGATGAATATTAATCTAAAATGATGTAATATCCATATATAAGAATCCGGTGTCATTATAGTTGGTAACAAAATAAATATTTAGTCAACCTTTAGAAACAATGATGAGAAAACTTTAGTGACATCCCAAGGGATATTTCTAAGGATATGTTCTGGGATATCTATAAGGATAATTCTAAGGATTGGTCAATGTTTAGTAAAATGTCATGAATTTTTGGTGAAGGATAGAGCAAGTGGTTTTCAATAAATTTCATCCCTGTATGAATATTTAAAGTGTATGTGGTATTGGTCCATATGTACCTTGGGGTAACAACCCTGAAAACTCCATATTGGGCTATGCTTTATTGGAAACTACTGAATGACAGAAGGCCTTGATGCATCTAGTTTGACACTCTTGTGGGATATTCTTTGGAAATTCACAAACTCTTTATAAACAATCATAAATGATTTAAATATATGATGACTATGTATAACCTAGGATAAACCTATGATGGTATAGATTAAAGAAAAAGGTTTCATGATTTAGACATCCTATAAGTTATTTTCAAGATTATGTGGTTCCCAACTATGATTAGTGTTTCTCACACTATGTTTTTGGTTTTAGTCAATGGTAAGAACCCAAATGAACTGTGTTAATGTTGAAAAAAATAGACAATATGATGATTTTAATCATGAGAAACCAAATGATATTGGATCTAGAATACAAAATCTTATTAATATTCTTAAACAACTTTCTCAAGATATGAATCATGTTGAACTTGCAAATGAGAAAAAGAGGAAACAATGTTCTATTGATTCCTTCATGACGAAACATACACCTTCTTTTAGTGGTTCCACTAATCCAATAGTTACTAAGAAATGGAATAATACCACTGAAAATATATTTTCCATTATTCAGTGTTTGGAGAATGAAAAAGTCGTTTTGGAAGCTTATCATTTGGAAGGTGAAGTGGATAAGTGGTGGACTCTTATTAATAACAAGAGTAAACAAGAAGAAATTTAATCTATGGAATGGGTAGAGTTTAAGGGGATATTCTTTAGTAAGTAATTTCCTTGTATTCTATAAGAAAATATGGATAAGTAATTACTTGAGTTTAAGAAATAGTAAGATGTATCTATTTGTACCTATTAAGATAATTTTATAATACCTACAAGGTATGCTTTTGGTTTGATCATCATAAATGAAAGAAAAATTGATCACCTCTTTGGTGACCTAAAACTAAGTCTCCGAAGGGACTTATATATAAAAATATTTAGTAGATATGAATATGTTTTTTGATATGCACTGAAGGTGGAAATTGAAATGATATATTCTCACCATTCCTTTGGTTTTGATAAGAAAAGGAAGATCGAGTCTCATGAAAACGCAAATGGTGGAAAAAAATTAGGCATCTATATGCCAGAAATGTTGGAAGAAGCATCAAGGAAATTTATTAAATAGAACTAAGAGGTTCTTTAAATGTGTAAAGGTAGGTCATAAATTAATTTAATGTCAAAATAAAATTAATGGGATGGTAAATGCAATGTATGAGAAGATAATTCAAACTAATGAACCACCCACACTTTAGTGTCTCAAATGAAAGGTGTTTTGGGAATTATGTGAATAAATTCCCCAATCCAAGGGATAATATCGATGATAATAAACAACAACCTTTGAGGAAAAAGGAAAAAGGGAAGTATTATTCAATGACAATGTATTATGTAAATCATGATAATTATGGCACAATTATCCTCCCCTCTTTAGTTGGGGAATTTCATTTTTTACATTGTATGTATAATCCTTATGAAAATCTTATTGTTCATACTTTAGTAAAATTTCATGTGATTATCTCCCTCTACAAGGACATTATAATAATAAAATCACATTTTATATTCTGTCAATACAAGGATGGACTTAAGTTTCCAAAGAAAAATTTTTTGGTATAAGAAAAGAGCATATTTAAGGAATAAATGGTGAATTATATTTTGGATGGGTTATAAGGTTAATCGTTTATGGAATGGTTTGAGTTGAGATTTGGATGAGGTTATAGATATTAACAT
The DNA here is from genome assembly GCA_963277665.1 of Viscum album. NCBI lineage: Eukaryota > Viridiplantae > Streptophyta > Magnoliopsida > Santalales > Viscaceae > Viscum > Viscum album. The sequence continues at coordinate 943,284,335 of OY728138.1, forward strand.
ATTACTTCACCATATAAATTTTTATGTATTATGGATAACCTATTCTAACCATTTTGTTTTGATTATGCTTGAAGATAAATAGAATGACTTATCAGTCTATCTATAGATCTTATGATCTATTAGTTCTTTAAGGATAGAAAATTCAGCTTCATTTCTTGGAGTAAGAAATGAAGTGGAAATTGATAAAGGAACAAACAAATGGTGAGATTGTTCTTATGAAATGTAATTAAATTAAGTATGTATATCTTCTCATGAAAATTATTCAACATTAGTAAAAGTATCTTGAAAAACAAATTCCTATTATAATCATTTTTTATTATATCAATGACATTTTTCAAGCCTCTTAGGTTTATGGATTTATGATCATTAACTTTCTCTTAACCATGTTTTTTATCACTCTCCATTTGTATTTTGTTGTTATTTTTCTCTTCCAAGTAAAACTTTTCACTTCTCACTTATGTTCTCCTGTGTGGAAACATAGTTGTGAGTTACTTTGGCTAACAATTATGTTTCTAAATTTCTTTATTTAAATGAAGAATTAGTATTAATTTTTACATTATGGGTTTATATGAATGGAGATTTAAATTATTAAAACATTAATATCCCATATGAATTTCATTAGAAAAAATCATTTTAAGGGGGCATAATTTAACACACTGAGTATTTATGAAATATATATTTTTTAAATAAATTAAAATTATTTGATGGATTTAATTGCACATTACACAAAGTTATGTTTGTTTCATATGCAACACCAAGTTAATATTATTCAACATGAAACACTATGTTTATCTTGTGGTATATGTAACAATGAGTTTATCTTGAGTTACATTGAATACAAATTTTATATTTCATTACACGCAACATGTAGTTCAAACAAAACATTGCATATTATTAAAATATTATTAAAGGTACCACATATTCATTAGAATGGTGGCTAAAAAAAGATTAACTAAATAATTAATATATGGTTTATTCATTTTTATAAAATGAAATTTTTGGTAACCAATTAATCAGAAATTAAAGTAATAACTATTTAAAAATAAAGAAATTCCTTTTCTAAAAAACTATTTTTTAATGAACAAACACATTTTATCATAATAAATTAAGAAAACCAATTTGGATTAATGATCTTAATAAAATTTATATATTATATATTCATCAAAATATATAACATTCATCTTATGTGTTTTCTAGATAATATATAAGAATAAATCCAATTTTATGCATAAAAATGTATTTTTCTAAAAAGTATATTACCGCCTTTTAATGGTGTGATTATTTTTAAACTAATATTTGAAACTTTTTTAAATTTTATTTTTCGAAATAAAATTAACTTTTTAAATTGTAAATTCAATTTTAGCTTAGATTTTATTTTTTGGATTTTTCTGAAAATATTAATTTTATGAATAGTGAAAAAAATACTGAATTTTAATTAAAAACTACATTTTTGTTTGAATTAGTTTTATCGTTAAATTGTATTTTAAATTTATTTTAAAGTATAATTAGATATATTATACATATATTAATTCAATTTAGTGAATTTTAATCAATTTCATACTGAAATTTTAAATAAAAACATTGTAATATTTTAAATAAATCACTTTAAAAACCCAGTTATTTCATTCCATCTGCAGAACTAATTTTAAATTAATTTTTTCCACTTAGGTTAATTGAATTTGGAAAAATGTATTCTATATTTTCAATAATAATAATTTATAATTTATGATAAGTCCAAATTAATTTTTTAGCAAAGTGATTAGTGAAAATAGTTAAAATTAATTACATCAATTAAGAGAAAAATGAGTTTATCGATGCACTAAACTTTAAACTTAAGGGTCCAAATGACCAAAAAACATGTCCAAAACCAATTTTATGTACATATTTAGACCTTAAACATTAATTTATAAAATTTTATTCATTATTTAGTCATTTTTTAAGTAAATATGTGGGTACACCTAAGTTTTTTTCATAATTGTCAAGTGTGTCCTCTCCCTCGCTTATAAAAGGCCACCACCTATCCTCATATATTCACACATTAAAACCCAATAGTTTCGTATAATAACTTCCCAAATAACTTCTCCAATTACCTCATATAATCCTAAAAGCATTATTTTGGGAAAAATCTAACAAAGTAATTCATTTGGTGCAAATAAAAAGGAGATACCCAAATAAGAGGTAACATTCATCAACAAACATTTTTATTTTATTTATTCCTAAAAACCCATAATTTGTTTTTATATCATGATTATATAAAAACATCAGTATCTTAAATACAATAATATGTTTTTATTCAGTGTTTAATTTCTAAAAACACATACCCTTCCATCAAATGGGTTATAAAACCATCATTCGTGTGTACGACAGACTACCGCCACATGTACCGATGTCATTCGTTTTTCCATTACCACCATTCAAGGTGGGAATAATGATGTACATGCTCATTATATATTATAAATATATTATATTTAGGATTTATTTATTCTTCTATAATTATTATATAACACATAATTTCATGGTTTCCATTTTTGGGAGTATGATATCATCATTCGAGTGTATGGCGGACTACCACCTCGCAAAACGATATGATTCATACACACATTACATAGAATGTATTAAATATGATTTTAATAAAATTATTTGATATATATGATATAATTATGTTTTTAATGATAATATATATATATATATAATTTACCATTCTTTCTTTTAAAACGACAAGAAAATGGAAAAAACAGTCATGCGTACGTACGACCTATTATCTCCATGAAAAACGTATTCAATTTCCTATAGAAAAATTTATGGATTAATATAAATACATATATAATTAATATATATGATATTTATATCATGTTTTAAATTCTAGAGAAGATAAAACCATTATCTAAGTAAGAGAACCAAAAATGACAAGTCAAAACATATACGAAAAAAAGCGGTTATAACCTAAAACATAAAATCAACATGAAATTTCTAAAAAGGGAAATAAAATGCCATAAGAAAATAATATATAGTATGATATATGTGAATATTGTTATTTAACAGTTGCATAATAAAATTATATTTAGTAAACAAGAGTTTTGAACAAGTACAACGGAATAAATAATTAAGGTAAGTGATTTACATATCACTTTTTACTTTCATGAGGCACATGTTATATCCACCACATACATCTTTAACCTATGAATTGTATGTACTATTTAATTCACTATCAAGCGTGTATAATTAGATGTTTAGTTTTACTATAATTTCAACAGTATAGTAGGAACCTTAGGTCGTATCTTGATGGAGCCTTTGATCTTTAATTCAAAAAGATGGTTTTGATTATTAAAAATAATGGGGAATCGGATTTTGTAAAAATTTGGGGTTGATAATTTAAGAATCCAATAAAAATAAAGTGATAAAACAAAGTATAAATTAACATAATTTATTAAGTGTGATCAACTTAGGTAAATCTCATGGTGCTTATCATTCATTGATTCCATAGATAGAATTATGAAATTTTAATCCCTATGTTTTAACACCTATAAATAGGTTATTAATGAGTTTACACTACAATACCTCCTAGGATTTATTATAAAACACAAAATTATTCACTTATTACTGCTAATGATTGGATGATTTGTGTTTGACTTTATAACTGAAACTCACTAAGGAAACACGTGAAAAACTCGATGTTTTTTCCCAGTGTGTATGTTATTTATTTGTGATACCATGAAATAAATGTACATGTCCATGAAAATTTTTATGAGAGTTCAATTGACCAATAGGAACCACAAAAAATACTACAATTAAAATAGAGAAGAAGAAATGGTGAATGATGTCTGAAACATCACATGAAAGGTTACCCCCAAAGATGATCATATGAGTCGAGTATGACATACCAGAACATAAATCAATAAAATAAGAATAGAATATGAAGAAAAACAAAATAAAAACCTGTAATTAAAAATATCATTCAAATATTACAAACATAAAGCTCAAGATTATATCGTGTTCCTCCATGATTGATCACAAGACATTTAGAACATTATGGGAGGAGAGAAAGACAATGATGATAAAGTATCACTCCCCATGGAATCAAGAACTTCTAGGATTGAGTATATTAATCCTTTTTAACTCCAAAAATGTAGAACATTTCCTCTTGGTTGAACTCCTAAATATGGTTCCCAAGGTGTTCTTTTATATCCAAAATGGGAGGTGGTTTTGGGACCCCTGATTTTGAGAAAGTGTTTTCCCCATGATTTTTGGACACTTGAAAATATTATCTCACGTTTCACAAAACTAAAAACTTTTTGGAAGACATAATATCTATTTCCATAACATATTTGGATTCCAGATAATGTATATAATAAGGTATATTTCCAAAATATATAGGCATACTTTTTACTTTGTTCGGATTCAGTTTATGGGAAAGATCTGTTTAGTTGGACCTCTTAATTGATGAATTTGGATTGATTTACTTCATGAAAGTTTTTTCCCAATAATGTTAGGATTAGTTCATAAAATTTCACTCCAAATAGATCAATGGATTAATATCAGTGTGCAGTTGATTCCAATGGTGTTCTTGGATTCATGCGTAGTTTGGGCTGCATTTCTTGAACGTCATTGTGGATCCTCCAAATCACCTCCACCTACAATAAAAATATCAAATCAAGTGAAATGTAAATTTTTAAAAGTTATAAATAATAAATTATTGAATTAATAATGAAGTTAAATTTGTTATAATAATTTAAATTTACAATACAAAATCAGTTTTTAACATAATGGTGTAAGGGAAAAAAATGAATATGAAATTTTAGTGAGATCACACCCCCACACCTAAACATTTTCACTCCTAGAAAAATTATTATATCTAAACCAAGTCCTATTCGAAAATAAAAAGTGATAAAAATTTCTAGATTTTTTGAAATTAAATTCATCATATCTCATTTATGAAATCAAATTTTCTATCATCATTCTTCTATCACGTTCAAATTTGTTCAATTTCATTTATTCACCCATGCAACATGTCGCAACCTACATCACTTATAAATTTTCTCTCTTTACTCAAGGAAAATATGAAATTGGATTTATTCTCTTTTCCTAGAGTGCAGGTGATCTTACCATATGCATTCCAAGATTCTAAGTTCTCTACCATCAAAAACTAGTGTACTACTCAAGAGGAATTCCAACAGGTTGTTCTGAGGTTCAAGGGTTGGTAGGATTTAATATAAAAATAGTTGAGGAAAAAGAGAATTTTTTAATCTCTTAAGTACAAAACATGTCAAAAATATATCAAGTGTTTATAATTAATATACACACTCAATCCCTCACAAAGTGCATCAATTATAAATAACCATCACTATTGTCCATTTGTGTGGCTCATAGCCAATCATTGAATAATAATGAGTAAAGTTTCTATTTTCACCATTTTTTTGTTGTATTGTTTTATTAATGTACAAAAACTGTATTTTTGTGACAATTTTCATTGGAGATAAAGAGGAAAAAATATATAAAATAATGATACAATATGGATTGTGAACCCACTTCCCATGGAAAATGTAGTCACCCTTTCTATTAACCCATAAAAATGATTATTTCTTAATAATTCCCATGGAAACACCGTCTCCCCAAAACTTGTTGAAAGTAAAACAAGAAATTACTCAAGATATGGGTAATTACGGATAAATTAGCTTGTTATGTGGCTACCTAACAGTCATTTCACGGTTTCTAATTCTTGATAAGGGTAAAATTTCAATGTGCCCAAAAATAAAAGTTAATTGTACAAAGAACATTTCAATGAACAGTGGCCTCTATCATGAATGTAGCACCCATGAATCTTATGGCTTCAAATAGAATCCAAACAAGTTTTATTTTCTCTACATGACTCGAGACTCTCTAGAAAGTGATTAAAAGGAAGAATATTCCATAAATCGCCTAGAATGTCTCTCAAGTAATGGCATAAAATATTGGTTAGTAATAATGAGGTATGTATTTCCAAAATCCAATAAACATATAAGAATAATTTGAAAATTAAAATTCTAGAAAAATATTCCATATCAAAATTCATTTGAAAAACATTTTTAATAAAAATAATTGAATTTTCCACACAATCGACTCAGGCATGAAAATGATTTGGATATTCTTTTTAAGATCAATATTTATCTAAATAACAAAATAAAGGAAAAGAAAAAAATGAAAACATATTTTTCATGTTTTTTTATAATCCTAACTATGTCATGTCACACTCCACCATACATAAAAATTACATTGTCCTAAATACAATAATATAAAATAAATAGACAATAAAATAAAGGTAAGGAGAATGTGCAGCCTGATAAGTGGTGTCGTATATGGAATCCATTGGTTAGATTTCCTCCAAAAGAGGCTTTAAAAAATCCTCATATGAGTGTTTGAGTCTCTTCTCATTGACAGTAAACCATTATCCACTAATCTCATGCAAAACCTATATAGCACCAAAAGGGTAAACATCAGTAATAATATAAAGACTGAACCATCAGGAACTAAGATTACCTCGGTGGAGCTTTATCCAAGAATTATACATGAGGACCTTCTCACTAATATGAAATTTCTACTGATTAATCATCCCATCATGTATTTCCTTTGTTTTCTATTTATATATTAGGGAGTTTTCATATGCATGAGGTCAAATCTCTTCCAATTCCTAAATATGCAACTTCATATGCTCACCTACATATGAGAGATTCATATTAAATTGTTTAACAACCCAATATGTATGGTGATCTACCTCTACCAAGAGGTGAAAATCCTTTACAAACACAATCATGTATGGTGACATTTCTATTGGGGTTTTCAAAGTTGTATGATACACCCAAAGTGAATAATCCAATTGTAAAATCCAATATTTTCTATTGGGTTTAACCTTGATCACTAATGATGAATCTCAGCTAACCAAACTGACTGAAAATCTGGGACCTCTCAAAATCGACAACCACTTGAGTGTCATCGAACCCAATAGAATTTTCTTCCACCCATATAGATAAATATTCTATATCCAATAAGATTTACACAAATCCAAATGAAATTGTAAATGGCCCCATGATGGTAATTTACCATGCATCAAAGTTCTCTCAAAATAACATGAGTTGTTGGGGAATTTAATTCCTCTTGGAGATATTACCTATGAATTGACATCATGTGCATGAATTAAAAAACTGATGGGAATCCCTATATAATGTTGGCCAATAAATTCCTAAGTCAAATACCTTTCATGTAGTGTGTTGAGAGCCAATGTGTCCCTTGTAAGATAAAGTTTGGTAGAAACTCAATACTGAGGTGAACTCATGGTTAGGGACACAACTATGAACAACATGGTCACTAAAAATTCTCCATTAGTTTGGGTCATCCCAAATTTACTATCATTAATCATTCTTATGTCTCTAAGATTATGAGGTGTTAAAATCAGAAGGGCTATATGTTGCTAGAAAATTCACATTTTCCACATACCACGGGGTAAGGTCTACCACATCATAGAGGTTCTCATGGGGAAATAATTCTTCAATGGGGAGGGATGAGTCAACATGGTGGTCCAATGGTGGGGAAATACTACTAATGTGGTCAGCTACCACATTTTCCACTCCTCTCTTATCTCCAATCTCAAGGTTAAACTCTTAGAGGAAGGGCATCCATTGAATGAGTTAGGGATTAGCATCAGGTTTCATTAAGAAAAAATAAAGGGCAGCATGATGAGAAAAACAATGATTGTTGACTCGATAAGATAAAAATGGAATTTTTCCAAGTCAAACACAATATAAGTGAGTTCTTTTTCAATGATGGTGTAGTTTTCCTGGGTAGGGTCAAGGGTACACAATACATACACAATGGAATAAGGATACTTCTCAACCCTTTGTAATAAAACTACCACAACTGCAATGTTAGAGGCATCGCACATAAGTTCGAAGGGGAGATCCCACCTTGGTGGTTGGATTATAGGAGATGATCTAAGACTCCTTTTAGTGAATTGAAGGTATCATCAGAATTTTTATCAAAAAAAATTCAGAATCCTTTTGAAACAATACATATAAGGGAAGTGTGATCTTATTAAATTCATTAATGAATCAGTGGTAAAAACCTACATGAACCAAGAAATATTGCACATCACGAAAAAATTTTGTATATAGAAGGGACCAAATTAATTTAATTTTTTATTTCTCCACTTACATTACCTCATTTTAAATAACATTCCTAAGAACTATCCTCCACTCAACCATGAAATATCATTTCTCATAATTTAATATGAGATATTTTTTAATGCAACGGTGGAGGACCAAACAATGGTGTTCCAAACCATTATCAAAGGAAGTTTTATAAACCTTGAAATCATCCATAAATACATCGATACAATTCTAAAGGTAGTCATAAAAAATACTCAATATACATTGTTGAAAAATATCGGGGAATTACATAAACCAAATGGAATCCATCTATATGTAAATGTCTCGAATGGACAGGTAAATGTTGTCTTTTCTTTTTCCATAAGGGATATATGGATTTAGAAATACCATGAATAGATATCAAGGAAATAATAATGGGAATTACCTACCATTATTTATAACACTTGGTCAATGAAAGGTAGAGTAATGTGGTCCCTTCACGTGGCTTGATTCAATTGATGGTAGTCAACACAGATGTGCCAACTGTTTTTCACACATGTTGGAACTAATTTATTCTATTCATTTGAAACAACTATTATTCCAATTTTTTTAAGAACAATTTTCCCTAGGATAACCCATTTACTATCATATGTAGGATAAATGATCCCAAAAGTAAATAATTTACTGAATTCCAATTTTACCACTTTAAGGAGAGTGGGATTTAGCCAACGTTGAGATTTCCTTATCGGATTAGCCTCATCATCTAAAAGTATATGATGCATAAAAATAGATGGGATAATCCCAGGAATATCAACCAATGTTTATCCTATCACCTTTTTACACTCTCTCAAAAGGTAGAGCAGTTTTAATTCCTACTATAAAGAGTGTTTATTAGAAATAATGATGAGAAATTGGTCAATACCTTTAAGATAGGCATATTTTAAATTATATGGAAGTGGTTTTAATTCCAACACTAGTGTTTTTTGGATTGATTGAGGGGATTTAGGGGGAGTGAGTTCCAAGAAACTATCTATTTGATAATGTTTATTCTATAAGGAAATAGAGTTAATATATATTAGACTTCAAAATCATTGATTGTCACAGGTACCTCAGAATGAACACACTCTTCAATTAAAGTAAAAAATTTAAACTTTTATGAACCCACAAAACACACAAAACATGAATCTAAACTCAAATAATCCAATGGTGAAGAATAATAAAATGAATCAAAGTATGGGTCAAGGAGATAATGTTGTGTTTGTGTGTTATTAGAGATTACTTCCATCAAATAAATAGGAAGATTGGAGTCCACATAAAAGGGGGGATTCATGGAAACAAGGATATTAAAACATAAATTTTCTCCACTGAACTCCATGTATAGCATACAATTTTGAACATTGATGATCGTATTTACTATTTTAAGGAATGAAATTCCTAGTATGAGAGGGTAATTTCCTTGGGTTTTGGTATCATTCATCTATATAATATAAAAGTCTTCTTGGAATATTAGATTCTTAAATCTTATGAGGACATCCTCTATCACTCTAGATAGGTGTGTTGTGCTTCGGTTGTCATGTTTCATGATTATTCTCATTGTTTGAAGCTCTCCAACCTGTATATTAGTGTACACAGAGTAAGTCATCACATCAATTGAAGCATCCAAATCTATCATTGCATCATAAAATAAGGTATCATATATGGTGAAAGGTATCATTAAGGTTCTTGTATCCTTGTATTTTGTTGGCATTTCTGGTTGTATCAAGGCTAAGATGTTCCTTCCCAGGTTAGATCTCTCATTCCTCTTAATTTGTTGTCTATGGTTTCAAATATCGTTAAGAAATTTGTCATAGAGTGGGATCTATTTAACAACATATAATAAAGGAATATTAACTTGTACTTTTTTAAATGTATCCATTATTTAATTGTCAATATCATTATAAAAAAAATGTCTTAGATTTATAGATTATTTAAGGTAAAGGAAGAGGAATGTATTGTTCATGGGAATCCCTAATAATAACTTTTTAACCCCTTTTTTTACATTCATCATTATAACCTTTTACAGTTAGAGGAAGAGAGTTTTCAAGGGGGGGGGGACTTACCTATTGTTTATAATTAGTGGAAGAAGAAACTTTTCTACCACTATAATGTGTGATTACACAAACATTACCTTTATCCTTTGGATTAATAATAAGTTAGGATGGTATATTTATAGAACCTTGCATCTTTATCTCACCAGTGGTGTTTTCCAGTTGTCCCACTTGAGTTTTTAGGTCATGAATAGCTGATTGTGTTGTCTGTTGGAACTATAGGTTATGGGTTAAAATTTTATTCAAAATATCCTTGAGGCGTGGTTAAATCTTGAGAGGAGGAATATTTGTAACAACCTAAAATTTTATTAATGAAAATTCCTCTTGATCTAATTAAATGTATTATTATGTAAAATGGTTATATAAAACATATGAACATAATTGGTTTTATGTTTTTAGATTTTAAAATACCGTTACAAATTATGACCATTGCTAATATATCCTTTTAACAGTGATCACATGATTAGTATAAATATATGGTTTTAACAAATCCAATTTACTCAGAAAAAGGAAGTGATGGCCTCATCTAGTAGAATTACTCCATACGAAGCCCATTTATCAAAGCTCAGAAAAGAGGTTCTGTCATTGGGCTTCTCTCTTGATCAAGACCAAGATAAGCTTCAACACATTAAGCTTAAACAGAACCACCTATGGGAGAAGTAGAAGATAATAGAGATTACCACCCGAGCAATGTTATCTGAGCCCCTCCAAGAGTCTGTCATCATCACACACCTTACCCTTAGGTTTTATGTAGGTGTTATAAGGGGTTATGTAACAAGAACCTAGAACCATGATTATGTGATTAATTTTTGTATAAATAATATACATTTATTTTATTATTGTTACGTTGTAAATGGTTTTTAAATAAAAAAATTGTATTTTTTGTTTAAATTTAATTAAGAAATCTATTTTGATGAATTAATGGATTTTTGTAATAAATTATATTTTAGTAAAATATTATTACAAAATTAATTTTAATTAAATATAAATGATCGTATAATTTTTATGAATACAATTGTAAATTTTATTAAGGTTTCAAAGCTGTATTTTTCAAAACCCATGAATTTTAAATAAATATCGGTTTTTATTTTAAAAGTAAAAATTAAAATATTTAGAAAATTATTTAGATAAAATGAATATTATTTTTGGAATCAGGATGTCAAAATTATCTAATGGTGAATTTTTCATAATTTTCTGAGATAGTCGAATTTTTGGGTAAAAATTAAATATTTTTTAAATATATAGTGTTTTATTACATCATAATGACCCAATAGTGATGTAATAAAATACAATAAATTGTATTTTAAAAGAATATATGTTTTACCTTTAAAATAATTTTATTTTAGGTTTGTTTTATTTATTTTAAAAATCCTTAGTAGACTGTCCAAAACTTATAAAACATTTTAACTTTTAAAATGATTTCCTTGAGAGTGTGACTCACCTCCACATAGAAAATCCTAATATTTTAATAAGTTCGGACAGTGGTATTATAAAATAATGTTTTAAACTCCCATTTGGAAAAAACCAATGGCAAAATCCATGGTTTTGTTTGTGTTTTTTATTAGATTAATATGTTGTTTCCAAAACCTAAATAATAAAGAATTCCCTAACCTTTACTATATAACCCCACTCAATCTATCATTATTCATCACTAAAACCATTTGAATCTCGACCAACATTTTCCCTCCTCTCTATATAATCCTTACAAGTCTCCCAAATCTCCTTATAATTCTCTCTCAAGCCTCACCCAATCCCTTGGGATCACACTTCCAATTAAGGGATTTCTTCCTTTCTCATTTTTGTCCAAATTTATTTATATTGTTATACCCTTTTATTTTTAATTAAAAATGTTGGGGTATGATTTTCAACCTCCCCTATAATTTCCTCCATATTTATTAATGATGATATACCCATTTCTCTATCTATAATTCCTCCCATGTACACCCATTACCATGTCGAAATTCTGTAAGGGATTTCTCTCTCCTCATTTACATTCAAGCAATTATTTTATATTATGCATATTCCATTACATATATAAGGAAATTTAGCTATATGAACCCCTTATTTTCTATTTCATGATTATGTGATTATATACCCTTTTCTCTCTCATCAACCATTTTTATAAATTCTTATGTCACACTGTTATGCTGTCAAAATTACACTTTGATTTTCCAAGCCAAAGTCATTGTGTAATGAATACCATACCCATTTACCTATCAAAGATATTCACCATTATGAACATTTACTTATTGATTATAGATTTTCATGTATTAATTCCACATTATTTTATCTTGGAATAATTGGTTATGTTTATTGAATCCATGTTGTATGATCTAGGTGGCACACTTATGTATGAAATGAAATGATTAGGAAGGGTGTGCCCTGATAACACTCCAATGAATTGGGTAAAGATTAGTATCATGATACTTCAATTTTAATGAGGTATTACTCATTATAATTCAAGTTAAATGTGGGTTTAATCATGTTCCATGTTCAATGAGCCATGTATCATGCTAATATCATGTTAACTGTTGTTTCCACATTTCCATGTTATAATAGTCATGCTATATCATGCCGTTATGTTCATGTTTCTCTTATTCTCTATTGATATTCCTTTTTCCTAACATATACTATATTATTTATGTTATACCTTGTTTACTCCCTTTCTGGGCTTTATATCTCACCCTTTTCTAATGAATGTCCTCAGGTTATCCCATGAAATGCTATGTATGAAGGAATGTTGTGGTCATGTAAAAGAGGTTTTCAATAAAGATGTTTTATTTTATGTTCTAAGTTGTTATGTAATGTTGTTAATCCCAAAATACACTAGATCTATAAATATTTTTGGGTTGTATTAAGTGCAATTTTATGTAATAAATCATGTTTAAATGTGTAATAAAGAGATGGGTTGTTATAATATTTTCTTGAGATGTTGAAGGATAAAAATTTTGTATACCTTGGCCTTGTTAATAAAAGTTATGCTTTGGGTAGATTGAGTTTCCTATTTTTTAGTATTTTGGTTGTTCTTACCACCCAGAGTTTGGATTTGGCCTATATGGTTCTTTCTTGAAGGGAGTTACTTGTTAGAATGGACTCCTAGGGAATACTAATGCACAAGACTCGGATGAATCCTGAAGTTGTGGGCACTGGTAAATGAAATGAGTGTTTTTAGAAAAAATACCACAATGTAATGGAATGGGATGAGTATTTGAATTACCTTGGGATTGAGAGAATTGCCTTATAAAGGTATGAATCTCATAAATTTTATTATCTACCATTTTTTCTAAGGAAGAATGACTTACCACATGAACTCCTTGGGTTGGTGAAATTGCTCATGTGACAAATTAGTGTGCATTTTGATCCATGTTGGTTGTTATGTCATGAGCGGCGGAAGGAGTTTTATCAACTAGAGACCACCATATATAGAATCTATCATTTCACAATCAATGGGAAAAATTCCCCCATATAAATAATAAATTATCAATTTTTCACTAATTTGGTGGTGGGGGAAACTTGAAAAAATTTGTTTTAATCTCTCCCAATATTCATGAAGGGTCTTTCCTTGTGATTTCCTATTTTGAAAACATTCTTTTATAATTGATTATGTTTGGGAGGAAAGGAAAAACTTATCTAGAAATAGTAGTTTATGGTCATTCCATCCCCCAATTGTGGTAGGCATATAGTATATCCACTCGTTGGCTACACTGTCAAGGGAGAAAGGGAAGGACCTAAACTTAATGAGGTCCTCATACCCATTTTTGGGTTTCCTAGTGGATCACACTATGTTAAAATCCTTAATATATCTGTGAGGGTCCCCACCATTAATACCATATAATTTATGGATGAGGTGGATGAGGTCTGATATTAGATAAATGTTGGAATCTTCCTTAGGATATTGTATGTATGTAGGTCGGTTCTCCACATTAGGGGTGGTCAGATCTTTTAAGGTTCGATTATTTGCATCCATGATTTATGAGGTTTGATTTGGATTAATGTTTTGATTGTTTTGGTACCAATTGAGTTTCCACAAGGTTTTACTCAATTTTACTTGATTTTCCTAATCTAGATAACCTAATTTTTTAATGAATTTTCTTTTGAATTTTTGGGTCAAATTCAAGCAATCTTTCTTTTTCTGATCAGGACATGCAAATAAGTTGTGAATTTTCTTTTGTATTATTTTTTCCCTTTTATGATGGAATACAGATAAAATAAAATAACATAAGAATAATTAAAGTAAAAAATAAAAGATAATTTTTCATTACATAATTAGAGAGAGAAAGAGAGAGAGGGAGAGAGATGAAACACACACAAACCAAAACCAAAAAAAAAACAATCAAAAGGGAAGGGGGATATTGAAAGAGGTAATAAATAAAAATGAAAATAAATAAATAAAATTAAATAAAAAAATAAAAAAATTATATTGTCTCCATGTAAATGGTTCCAAAATTTTATTGTGTTTTCGAGCATGTCAAATTTGATATTTAGTTTTGCTAATAATTTCTACAGTATAGCAGGAACCTTAGGTCATCTTTCAACAGATCCATACATAATTAATTCAAAAAGTTGATTTTGAATATTAAAATTAAAGGGGAATGGGATTTTGGAAAATGTGGGGTTGATAATTTAATATTCCAACATAAAAATAGAAGTGGTAAAATGAAGAGTAAATTTACATAATTGATCGAGTGTGATCAACCTGGGGAAATCTCATGATGCTCATTCTTCATCACTTCAAGATATAGGATTATTATCTTTTAAAACCTATTTTGTAACACCTATAACTATTTTATTACTAATTTCATACTAGTATTTATCCTAGGGTTTAGTTTAAAACACAAAAATATTCACCATTTACTGCTGATGATTGAGTGATTTGTGTTCGACCACATAATTAAAACGCACTAAGGCACCACATTAAGAACTCGATGTGATTTACATGTTTTTATGTTATTTTTTTTACCATTACATAAATTTACAAGTCCATTAATGTTTATTAGAGTTAAATTGACCAATATGAACCACACAAACACCGTAATTAAAAGACATAAGAAGAACTGGTGAATGGTGTGTGAAACATCACATGAAAGGGTACCCCCAAACATGATCATATGAGTCAAGTATGAAATATCAGTGAATAAATAAATTAAATAAAATGATAATATTAATAAAAAACATAAAATCTTATAACTTAAAATATTATTCAAATATTACAAACATAGAGCTCGAGATTATATCACGTTCCTCCCCGGGTGATCACAAGGCGTTTAGAACTTCATGGGAGGAGAGAATGAAAATGATGATGAATTGTCACTTACCATGGACTCCATAAAATCTTATTGATTATATGACTCATTTAGGACGCCAAAATGTATAAACCCTGTCTCTTGGTCGAACTCGCAAATGTGGTTCCCAAGGTGTTATTTTATAACCAAAATGGTAGGTGGTTTTGGACACCCTCATTTCTAGAAACCACTTGGAACATGGTTTATGGCAACTAGAAAATATTATCTCACTTTTCCAAAAAATAAAAACTTTTTTTATAACTCTTTTATTTCTCTATGTTAAATTTAGTGTCCAAATAATTTATATAATAATAGATATTTCTAAAATGCATAGGAAAACTTTTGACTCCGTGCAGATTCATTTTATTGGACATATCCGTTTTTTTGAATCTTAATGGAAAAATTGGGATTTTGTTCCATAATTAAAGTTTTATCCAACTAATATTTCTATTATCTCACAAAATTTAAACACAAATGGATTCAATTATTAGTATAAGTGTGTGTTTGAGTCCATTGGTGTGCTTTTATTCATGTGCGGTTTGGGCCACATTTCTTGAACTTCATTGTGGATCCTTCAAATCACCTCCATCTACAATGAAAATATCAAATAAATTGAAATTTACATTTTTAATATTGATAAATATTAAATTATTTAATCAACCATGAATTTAAATTTGTTATAATAATTTAATTTTACAATAAAAAATCAGTTTAACACAGTGGTGTAAGGGTAAAAATGAATAGGAAATCACAGTGTGTTCAAATACCGATGAATGTATTTTATGATTATTCTACTTAAAATTATTGTTAGATAAATAAAATTTTTATTATATCTCTTTCATGGGGTTTATGGTTCAAAAGTATCAAATCAGTGATATATTTTTGTCTCATTTTTCCTTCATTGAGATGTAAGTTTTTTTATGCACCTATATTCTTTCACGAGGTGTATATACAACCCCTTTGACATTTAATATCATAAATTCATTCATCCTCGTGATATTATAAGCTTAATTTTATGTTATTATTTCATTGGTATTAGTATTCAAGGATACCAATGTTGTAATAGTTTTATGTTACAATCTCACCATTTATTATAAATGTTTATGATGAAGTCTCCAATGTTGAAATATCATGATCTAACTCTCAAGAATTCACATGAATTTTATTCTCCTTTGGTTGTTCATGATATCTTAAAGTTTTGGTACCAATTTTTCACTATTTTTTACTTAATATAATTAATAAAATGTTTTTAAGAAAATCCAAATTTATTTCTTACTCCGATCCAAAAAAAATTTTATTCCCAAAATAATGTTTTCTAAAATTGTTTTGAACAATATCTTCAAATGATCTTTTAATATTATTTTCAAGGAAAATCATTTTTAACTTTTTTATAATTTAAAAATTGTTTTAAAAATTTTACAATGATTCCTTTATAAATTTTCAAAGTCTTTTTGAAAATGAAAATGTCTTCAAAATGAATTATGTTTTAAAAATAGATTTTCAAAGAAGAAAGGATGTTTTCCTTAAGAAATATTATAAATGATCCTTTAAAAATTATTTTCAATATCATATGGAATTATTTGACATAAGTTTTGTTTTAATTGGGATATGAACCAAGTATACCATTCATATTCTTTATCTAAATGTTTTATGTTTTGATGGCATAATGTTTATGGAATCTGTTTTTTTTTTCACGGGTTAATCATGTTTCAAAGAGATGGACAAGAAACTCATTTATTTTTCATGGGTAAATTAGGTTATCAAAGAATAATGAATTTTTATATGATTTTTTATGATGATATTGAATTTTTTTGTACTTTATTCAATCTGAGGTTCTTTGATATTACTTATATAATGTGGAAGCCTAGATAGTGTTAAATAAGACCGTTACAACTTATATGATGGGGAATACTAAATAGTGTTAGGTAAGACCATTATAGCTTATACAATGTGGTGGCCTAGATAGAGTCAGGTAATCTCATTATAACTTATATGATGGGGCGGCCTAGATAACATCATGTAATCCTGTTATAGCTTATATAATGGGGCGGACCAGATAATATAGGGTAATCCCATTGTGGCTTATATGATAGGGTATCCCAGATAATACTAGGTGATTCTGTTATAGATTACATGATGGGTGTTCCCAAATAGAGATCTAATAAATTAGATAAAGATTTATTTTTCTCATGAGATGGACATGGCTGGAGCAGGGCATGAACCCAATACAGTAAGACAAGGCTGCCACTGGGGATGGTGGTGTGTCTTGCCTAGGAGGTGTAGCTTCCTATGCATGAACTTGATTACATGTTCCCATTGTTATGCATGTACCTAATTACATGTTCACAATGTTACGAGTAGACTTGGTTTTATATCTATAAGTTGATGCAAGGTCCAGATTTCATGTCCTTACCTTAATCGGTGAACCTATTTCTATTCACACGTCTTCACAATGTTATAAGACAATGTATATTCCACTAGTCTATATCTTATGTCAATGTTATTCTCTCATGACTCGTGTTATTTGATTTTTTATGATTCATGTTTTATGATAATTTAATCTTTATTCCATGAATCATTTATATAATCTGTTATATGCAAGGTGTGATATTAAAATATTATGATCATGTTCTCATACCCTTATTTTCATGTCATGCTTATGTATCTCATTTTTTACCCTTAATTAGAATATGAGATCACCATTTATTATTTTTCCTTTCACTAGGTTATGAATAGAGGTGTTATGTAAGAGCACTAAATGGGAAGATATTTATGGGAATCATTGAATATATTTCACTAAGTTAGAATATTGTGTTATAAGTTTCCAAAGGCACTAAACTATTACAGTCCTCAGGCATGTTTATAAGGACCCATCCTTAAAACATTACATAATATTGAATTAAATGAATAATTCACATTGAGGATATTTTCATGTTTAGATTTTTATATAATTAGGCCATAACTATTACATATCAACTTTAAAATTACATGTGGACACTACTACTCAGTATCAATTTTTTCATAAAATAAAAACTCTTAAAAATAAACATTTCTAGTTTCAAGTTTTATATAGCATGACTTTTCCTTGATCTCATCCGTGATCCTATTCATCTTTATGCCGTGTGGAAAATATTTCAAAAACATGGGATGCACATAAGAAGCTCAGTAAGGGTTATAAAATAAGGAATGAAAAAATTATCCCATCAATAAATAAAAAACAATGATACCATAATTTTAAATCATAACATACCTTCTGAAATCATAAGATTTATGAATAACGCACAGAAATCATAAATCATAAAAGGTAACTTATGGAATACATAACATACATACATTGTAGCTATCACAATTATGTAGGGAGTTACATTGGAATACCCATCATAGTATATTCCCTAAATATCATAGGAGAAACATTAACGTTTACCTCCATCATGTTACCCAATGCATTAAAGAGCTATCTCGGGCTCACCTTCCCTAGGTTTATCATGGAACCACCCGTATACGTAAACAATTCCCAAGAACCATAACATATTCATAACACGTAAAACAAGAATAAAGTAAAGATAACATTTACACATTTCAATCACAACATATCATTTCAAGATATATACATAATCAATACCTTATCAAACCATTTTCAAAACAATTTAAAACATTTAATAAAGAGATTTTTGAATCAAAGTGTCTCATACCACTTTGAAGATTTTAATGTAATTAACATTTTAAATCATTAATGTACCTATAAATAAATCCTTAAAACCCATTTTTATAACATGGACACTAATGAGAAATATTTATAAGAATAAATCTTTAAAACATTTAAAATGATATTTTAGTTAAATAGTTTTTAACAAAATGAGAGATGCTTGAATACAAACAATTGAGGAATAACATCAATAAAATATTATAATTTCATGATAATAGTTATATTTATTATATAATATGTCAAAGGGAAGTATATACACAATATAAAATTGAATTGGTGTATAATAATAAATAAGTTTCAATGGAATGTAAATTGATACAAAGTCCCTTGCAAAGATCATATCCTTAAATTAAGGACAAATAAATGACATAATTATGTGTGAAAAATAATAATACACCCAATATATGTGGATATTATGTTTAAATCAATCATAGTACATTCACACATATTCACATCATGACATAATCATGAATTATAAGTTTAACCCAAAGAATTGAAATTGGTTTAAGAAGTTCTCTTACAGAAATTCGTCAGCCTAACAACATCACTTTAAAATTAAGAAAATGAGTTGATGAGAGAGAAAAGGTTCAATAATAACTTGGACACAGAATATTCAGTAATATGTATATCTAATAACATATCCCAGAATAATAAGATGTAAATTAAAATACATAACAAAAATAAGTCTTTTAAAAAGAGGAGGGTGAAAGGTTCCCTTACCGATTTGGTAATATACAAAACATACACCTCATGAAATAAGGATAATTAAATGAAGATGTAAATACCCATAAATTAATGTATAATACACAATTAATATAATCATGGGAAGTACATACACCACATAAAAAGAAATAGTGTAAAATATAGCATGAATCTCACGAGAATAAAAAAGTGAGATGAAAACCTCTTACCACGTTGTAATCAATCGAGTCGTATGACCAAAAGTTAATACCAACAAATGAATCATAGAATACCATGAATATTAATATAATCATGATAATATATATCAAATGGCAGTACACAATACACCACATGCAATAAATAAGTGGCGAATAATGGAAATCTCATGGAATTAAAAGTGAGATAAGAAACCCCTTACCTCGTGTCTGACTTGACTCATTTGTTCCTTGTTATTCCTGAATAATAAACTTAAGTTAATTTATACTTTATTAAGAACGTTTTTAAAGTTTATTATTCCTTTTATGTCACTTATTACCTAGCTTCAACAATTAGTTAATTATTTGAGTTCATATTGGACATTTTGTCGATGTTCGGAACTTGAGTAAAAAATGAACTTGTTATAATTACAAATTGTCCATGTGGTAAAAATTCCATTATCTCCATAATAATATTCATGTTATATATATAATATATATCATATATATCCAGTATATATATGTATTTATAATAGTACATAACATTTTGAGATAAGAAATGAAATGCACCGTTCATGGAGACAGTAAGCTGTACGTACACATGAATGCTACTTTCATTTATATTTCATATTTAATGGAATGAAAACACAATGATAAATAAGTATATTATAATTCGTGTATAATATCATATATAATTTAATTATCTCCATCCTTTAGACATTATACATATGGCATGAATGAGTTATATCACTATGAGGGGGCAGTAGTCCACACTTCCTCAAATGAAATTATCGTATTTACCCACTATGGAAACCATAAAGTTATTATATAAATGGAAAATAAAGAAGAATATAAATAATATAATTATAATATATATCACATATAAATAAATTTCCATAATAATTTCCACCATGAAAGGTGGTATAAGAAGATTGAACAATCATCGTTTCGTGAGGTAGTAGTTCACCGTCTACAGAAATAGTATGTTCTTTACCCATTAGATAGAGGTGTGTGTAAGTGTAGTTATAATAATTTTCATAAAAACAAACTTGTATATCTAGGATAGTGTATTTGTTTTAAAATAATAGAATAAAAAAAGTTTAGGTGGTTGGATAAGTAAAATAAAACAAAAGAACTTAAGAGAAGGAGTTACCTTTAAATCGGGTATCTCTCTTTGGTTTGAACCAAAAGGTTTAATTGAATTGCCTTATTCCTAGGGTAAGGCTTGTATGAGATGGATAGTGATTTATGGATATTAATTGGATAGATTTTGGATGATTCAAGGTGCTTGAGAATTGTGAGTAATGTGTTATAAGTGAGAGCTTTTTATAAGGGGGAGGAGGGGCTCTTTAGGAATGTTTAAAAATATTATTTTATTATATAATTATTTTAGGTTTATAAAGGTCCAAAACTTATTAACGTAGAATATAATATGACTAATGTTAAAAATAAAATCATCAAATAATAATTGGACAGGTATTGGATATTTTTTTAATATTTATAATCTTATTTATTTAAATCATTCATTAATGAGTTAAACACTACATCATTATTATGTCATATATATTTTTATTTATTTGACATCTAAAAATTATACAAAAAATATAATAATGTAGGAAATATTTTTAGATTTCAAATGAATATTAATAGTCTCAGATATAACTTTTATAACCATATGTAAAAATTTATTTACTAAAAAATATATGTTTAAGCCATTTTTGTCTTTACTTTATATTAATTAATATAAACTGTCATTATCACTCCCAAGTGGATCAATGGGGTCCCATAATCAACCCAAGGATGCCCATGGTAGGAAATGTATCAAAAAATAGGATTATAACCCTTGTTATGGTAATTTTATATTATTATAATAATATTTTATTACCCTTATTTACCAGATATACCCTTTAACCATGGTAAATAAAATATTTACTAAATTAAATATTCATAATGTCCAAAAATAAAGGTTACCTATTTACACAATTTGGACCTCATGATTACAAATATGGAATCCATTTTTCTAAATTCAAAACACATAAGTGGAAAAAATAAATTTAAAATTAATTCCCATTGTCAAAACAAAAAACATGTTTTTAAGAAATAATAACTATCAAAAGATTGACACTACTTTATGTCCAATTTAAAAATGAAATTACTTACAATGAACAAAATAGGATTAAATGGAAAAAATATAATCTAATTATACTTTAAAACTATTTATAAAAATAATATAACTATTTAAATAAATTATATTAAAATGCAGTTTTGAATTAAAATATAGTATTTTTCACTATTCATAAAAAATGAACTTTATCAAAAAAAATACCAAACATATTAGCCAAAGTAAATTTTGATGTCCCGATTCTAAGGAAGAATATTATTTTGTCAAATAGAATATATAAAAGTGACTAAAACTAGATTTAAAGAGGGTTCTCCATCAAAAGGCGGTAAATTAGCCTTTTAATGAATATCAGAGTATTTATGATTAAAATCATATTATTTCTTATTTTAAGCCTATAAAATTTATTGGATAAATGAAAAAACATTTAAAAAACATTTATATTCATTTTGTAGTTAGTTCTGTCCATTCCTGCCAATACAATGGCTAAGAGATAACTACTATTTACAATAATATTATATTATTATTTTTCAATATGACTCAACATTGTGTGCATTATAAGATTTCAAAGAAACTCGTTGTTTTGTATCGGGTACACCATCAAACATAGAATCCCTTTTAAAGTAAAATTAATATTTAATTCCCAAATTCTAATAAATACGAAAATTTTATATTCATTATTTACCTGGGATGTTACAATGTTATTTTTTAATGTGGGGAATATTCGTTTAAAATTATGTAATATCCATGTATGAGAAGTTTGTATCACTATATATAGATAACATGTTCATCATAAAGTTAACAATTACAAAACCATAAATCTTTGTGGGTTAAAAATTCATCCATTCCTCGATAAGAAAAGTAAATGAATAACATTTTTATTTCAAAAAAACATCCTAGAGTTGAGAAATTTCATTACAAACTAGTCTAAGAACATAATTAAAAATACTTACTTGAAATGAATAATTTCATTCTTTAATCAATTTCCACCACAACTCATCTTTTCTCCAAAAAATGAGTGTTCAAGATAATTTTTTTTTCATTCTTGACACCTTACAATCAACTTCTACAAACCACAAAATCCAAAAAAATTATAACTATCTATTAATCATATCATTAGGAATTAACAAAAATTAAAATGGTTGGTACAAGATAATATAATTATCCAAAAATAATAGGCCTTTATATGATGAAAAAAAATTTAATCTCAAAAATTCAACAGTAATTCCCAAAGTTCAACATAGATTATTCCAAAAATATCTATCCTTAAAATTCCTCAAAATATTCCAAAATAAAATTGAAACCAAAATATCATAAGTATTTGATCACATAGTCTTCCAAGATAAATTTAATATTAATATTCAAATAATATCAATCACTCTTAAAGTCTCATTTCAAAATTTAATTTTCATAATCACATAATAATCAAGATATACTAATAATTTCCATAAGTAACTTTAATCTCCGTAAATAATATATGTTTTCTAAATATAATTCATCCTTTATTTCTCAAATAAAATCGCATAGTATTATATTTAACTTAATTATATAGGGTTCCCAAAATAGTGAACGTTATCAAAAATAACATTAATCGCTTAATTTCCAAATCATTTTTCCAATCCCATGGTTATCTATAGGATAAAACATATGTTACCAAAATAAAATTATATTTCATCAATAAAATATTTTAACTAAAAATAAAAAAATCATATTAACTAGGACTTCACAGAGACCAATGGTAGGTGATCCACCCTTGACACCCTTCGATTTTGGGTTTTATCCCTACAGCCTTATCATGCGCGATGGGTTGTCACACAGTCTATGCAATGTTATTTTATAAAACTATATTAATAAAATCCTTATAAAGTTTCATAGATGTTGGAAACATACTCAAAAATAACCTTAATATATTTATCCTCAAAGGTTATCACATACCTTTTAGTTTTCATCACAAAAAAGTAAGAACCCATAATTACCATAAATTTAGAGATCATATAAACTAAAAATACTATCAATAACTTTAAACTTATTTTTACCAAATGTAAAGGAATTGTTCCTA
This sequence comes from Viscum album, assembly GCA_963277665.1. Taxonomy (NCBI): domain Eukaryota; kingdom Viridiplantae; phylum Streptophyta; class Magnoliopsida; order Santalales; family Viscaceae; genus Viscum; species Viscum album. The sequence continues at coordinate 943,308,577 of OY728138.1, forward strand.
AATAAATTTTTTTCATATTATAAAATTATGGGTTACATGTACCTTAAAAATTATCTTCTTTTCACCACTTCTTAAAGCTATCGATTCCATCAAACATATATTCAAAATTTATGAAAAAAAACCTATTATAGAAGAATCCTTAAGTGTTCCATGATTTCCAAAATATTTATAAAATACCACTATATCATAAATTTGAAAACTTAATACATAAACATATCATTTATTCAACTTCATTATTAAACCATTAACCTTGATTCATCATATTATTCCTTAATACTTCATTCTTATATTCAAATATTTGAATTATATCCTTCTACCTGAATGGCCCGAAGGACATCTATTTTTATTCACTTTTTATAATCCCCTATTTAAGGGTTTAAGGGTAACCCTTATATAGCCTTTTGTCTTCCTAACATTACATGAACCATAGGTATTAGAGGAATTCATACAGACTATAACTACTTGGAACTTCCCCTCCCTAGCATCGATATCATGATGTTAGCTCTCCACATTTTCATGGCTATTTGGATAGTCTTACCATGCATGCATAGGCTTGTCCCAATGGTAATTTTCATACCCTCTCATTCTTCCAAATCTTATTTCTCTACTCGGGTAAATTCACCTGCTCTGAATCCTCATATAAAGAAAACTCCTTGTAGATTTTTCCTTGTTCATTTAAGCACAATTCCATGTGACCCGAAGGCCTTGTGGTGGCCTGAAATCCTTGTGGTGTCCCAAAGGCCTTGTAGTGGATCGAAGGCCTTGAGGTGGCCTGAATGCTTTGAGGTGTCCCAAAGTCCTTGAGGTGGCATGTACTCCTTACTATCTTTAAGGCCTTGGGGTGGCTCGAAGGCCTTTAAGGACTCAAGGACCAAACTGATGGTCTGAAATCCCAAACATATGAATAGTTCTATGTGCTACAGTGCCAAACAATACCATCAATTTCTATACCCTCTCATTATTTTATATCCCCATTATATTCAAATTCTATAATTTAAATGTTCTTGTTCTTTGTAAAATTTATATTTTATAGAGAGTTTGTAAAGTTGAGATTTTGAAATCAAATGAAAAAGATACCATGATTCATAAAATTTTTGGAAAAAATAAATGGTATTAGATATGTCGAATAGTTTCTTGTAGGTGATTTTAATACTCAAAAAACTACCAATATCATTTGAATAATCTTTTTCAATAATAGTGATAATCAAATCATCAGGAATGGATAAAAAGGATTTGAAATATCACTTTCCTTAAATATTGTTAAACCATTAATCTATATTAAATAACATCATCAAAATGTGAAATGAATTATTGCATGTTAAAATATTCCTTTTATCCTTAAAAACCTGTATAACTAAATCAATTAACTTTATAAATCCAATCTACAAAAATATCATTAATATCATATAAAACAATCACATTAAATAACTAAAGGGGTGTCTAATACTCTGAACTTATAATCAGCCTAAATCTTTTAAACCCATGATGATATCTATAAATATTAATAAAACATTATAAGGAAACAACCTAATATCCAAAGGTGTCTAAAACCACCTTTGATATCAATAGTAAGGTATCTGCTTTAAACATTACATATTCTAGCGATTTTAAACTAGAATTCACATTATTACATTATGAGAATCACTTTCATTTAGATTTTTATAGAATTAGGACTAACTCTTACATACTAAACCCATTAATTAAAATTTTACACTTACACCCAGTATCCATTTTTTCACCAAATAATTTTTTTATAAATAAAACTTGGTTTCTTTTCATGATCAATCTTCACAATTTTTCCCTTGATCTCACTGCTATCTATATTCTCTATTAAGTCCTATGAAAAACATTTTAAAACATGGTATAGGTAAAAAATCTCAAAAAGTGACATTAAATAACAGGAATTGTTAGTATGATGAAAACCCAAAAAAAATATTTTCTAAAAAACATACATTTTGACCCTGAAAAAAGAACCATCTTTACAAAAATATCATTATCTTACCTTTTTAAAATCAATAAATTTTCATGAAAATTCATAAAAAAGAATATAATATATAATTATGTAACTTGGGAAATCATTTCCTTACTTGAGATGTAACTCTCACACATACCATATTATGTAACCCTCACAGCTACCAAAAAATATCCCTCACGATTATACTTGGATGTAACCATCCCAGTTACCCTTGGAATAACCATCATGGTCAACTTCCAACATACCAAATTTATTGGAGGGATATCACAAAACCACACATATTTGATTTATAACAAAAACACACTTAATCATAAATAATACCCAAAAACAATAACATAATCATAAAATATAAATGCTTGCATCATAAAAAACATTCTTTGAGGAAAATCACTTATTTTAAAATAATACTGCGCATAAAAAAAGGAAAAACTTTCTTCGAAAATAACCATGTAATATTGTAAAGTAATATTCATAACATTAATTAATCATGAAGTCAGAAAAATCCTCTGATGTCATATAAGTTAAAAAATATTCTTTTTGGATTTTGTAAAAAGAAGTATTAAAAGATGATTTTTTAAAAGAAAGTCCCTTATAAATATCATATCATTGAAGCGAACATTAATAAATGAATCAATTATATATATCCAATTTAAATCCACATAAAACAAGTGGCAATAAAATATAAGATAATAAAAATTCATTTGACACATAATCTTAGAATGACATAATCAAGGAAGTAGAAGGTTAACCCAAGGAATGGAAATTGGGTTAAGAATTATCTTACCTCATGTTCGACTTCCTTAAAATGTGTAAAAACCTCATGTATAATGGTTAAAATAATGTTATTAATTTATTGCATAACAATATATATATTTATAAAACATTATACGATCCTTTTATAACATCTTACCGCCCATTAATTAAAAATATTTCATCATTTTCATTGTTTTGGGTGCGTTCATTTCATGGTTTCCTGGTTGGTTCATTATTAAATAATTATGGATTATCTTGTAAAATGGAAATAATACTCCAAAAGTAGAATTAAACGGTATTAATACACTTCTAAAAGTATAAGTGGTCACATATATCATTTTTTTAACAAGATTATGATTCATTTGATAAAAATGTTAATGAAAAATGGTCAGTTTATTTTGGCGGTTTTTCCGACCATCGTGAACTAGTTTCATTTTATTTAGTATTATGTCTATATATTAGTTAAAAAACATTAAATTATTTATAAAATATTTATTAAAATATAATTTATCTAGACTAATGTTTTTATGAGCATCCTTGAAGGTGGTGATGGAAAATGAAAACTCATAATCCATAGAGACAGTTCATCGTCATTATTTGTACAATGGTTTCATTTATTTGAATGAGAGGGGATAATAAAAGGGATGGATATATGATATTAAATTATAAATATAAAATTTCAGTATATAAATGATACTTTAGTTATTATTTCATGATGTATGAAGTGTTTGAGGAGAATGTAGAATAAGAAAATAAATTAAGATGGGTGGTTTAAGAAAGTTACCTCTTGAATATCACCTCCTTGAAGGATCCCTTGAAGTACTTGTAATTGGTATTTGGGTGAGAACATAAGCACATGGATTTGTGGGAGTGGGTAGGAAAGGGTTTTGTAAACATTTTAAGAGCTTCAACACTTGTTATGAGAAAGGTGTTTATGATTTGTGTTATTTATACTTGAGGAGGGTTGTTTTAAGTGATTAAATATTGATTATTTTATATTTAAATCCAACCACTTTTGGGTGGAATTAATTCAAAAAATTAGATTGATAATTAATTTTTTAAAGGATTTTTAAGTTCTAGAAACACACATTTCATTTTTTATTTTTTAGGTATTTTATGCTTTTACTTTTTATCATTAATCTATTTCATGATTTTACCTATATTGTGGTAAATATTTTTTTAACACTATAAATTTTTTTTGCATAAAAATGATAATGAAATTGCTAACTAATTTTGAAATTATGATTAAAAATATTTAATCCATTTGAAAAAATTAAATTCACAAAATTAGAAAAATTAAATTTAAAACAATACCACCAGATGAAATGAAAAAATGGGTTTTCAAGAAGTGTATTTTTCAAGAAAAATATGATTTTATATTAACTATATGACTAATAATAATATTTAGTAATTTGTTTAAGATCGATGTGGAGTATCTTGTATGATATTAAACATAGTATTTCATTTTAAAATATCAAGATATTATATATTGTAATGTACTGGAATTCCATGTATTTTTTTTTGAAAATTAAATAGGATTATTTCAAGACTGGGCTCTAAGACGGAACATGATTCTGAGGCCTGGAGTGGCCAGAATTTATTTTTTCAAACTTTTTTTAATGTTCATTAAATAAAAATGTGAGTGGGTTTTTCTAACTTTCAAACCAATGCCTAGATAAAAAATATGAGGGAACTATTGAACTCAGAGCATCAGGATTCTCCTAAGAAGGGCCTAACATCGATTGGCATGGGTCAACCAAAAAATATAGTTTTAGAACTTTTTAGAAGAAAAATAAAATAACTTAAAAAGTTATTTTATTATATTTTATTCTTCATTACGTAGTGACTCATCATATTTGTGGTGTAACAATCAGGCAACATTGAATTGCATAAATGAACCTCATTAATGAATCAGCATGGAGATGCTGAAATGTGCATGTGTCTTCCTTATTTAATAAAATAGGGAATTCAGGGTTGTCAAACAACCCTGGAATTCCTCTGATGAACGACAAAGGAAACCTCTATAATGATGAATGCCGATGAATCAGATGATGGTATTGACACCCTTGGAGAGTGGAATCAAGACTAGAGATTGATGGATGATGAAGAATTATCATCCTTTAGAAATATCTTTTCTCGGGTATGGGGTTTTTCAGAGTGATTTCCCATTCCCCATTCTTAATGATTAATGATGAATGTGTACCAACCCAAAAATAGGTTGTTCTGGGGTTCAATCATTCATGCGGGATGGTTAATGAGGTAGGATAAAGGGGATATCTATCTAAGTAATTATTCTACCTTGTTATTTTTCTTCGTGATCCTGCTAACAAGAATGCATCTGGGTCAATACGAACAAAGACCTGGATTGTTCTTTGGGTGTCCTTATTGATGGATCCTAGACCACCCTAGGAGGGGGGGGGGCGAATCAGGGTGTTAACTTTTTCTCTTCTTCACTAGATTTTATTCCCATGTTGGTAGGAACTTTCTTAAAACTGTATGATGGATATGTGCAGTAATTAAAACATTCACATGTAGAAGGACAACACGGAACATTTACTTAGTTCACCACTAAGGGCTACGACCAAGGAGCTTATTCCAACAGATTGTTGGTCATACCTAATTCCACTAATCCTCACTAGTTGTGGATTTCAAAGGTTCAAGCACATTCACTCTGTCTTAGGAACACTTCCTTTACAAAGGTTTGGTAATAAATCACTGCTTCCCCTAGATCACTTCTGTTGACTCCCCCTGGCTAACTTCCTTGGGTAAAGTCTTAATCGGTTTATTGACTTGAAGTTCATTTCAACATATTGGCAAGAAATTCATTATCTATGTTCAGTGTGAGACACTTCTTGCATTGATGCCCCGAATTGATTCTCTTTTATTTTTAGTTTTCTCCTTTAGTGCAATTATTTAATGAACTAATACTTCTTCTTTTGGCTAGAATCACAAACTCTATTTATGATGTTTCTAATTCTGTTAACTATACCTAATTATGCGTACTATCTCAAATCTAAATACCACACCTAATCCACGTATCCTACATAATCCACGTACCACGCCTTCTATATTTATCGCCTCTACTCCACATATCACCTCTACGTACCGCCTATTCATACTGTTTCTACATACAACTTCTACTTATGTGGAATTATTTCTTTTGTTGATATTCACTTCCTATTTATCAAATAGTTTCTTCCTTCCATAGACATATTCTTTAAATTATATGAATTACTTATTCTTCTATGTACCACTTTTTCCTACGTAGAATCTCTTCCAAGAACTACTCCTTCCAAATTTTCAAACCATTTTTTCTTTCATGTACCGCTTCATCCTATGCAGAATCTCTCCCGTGTGCCACTTTCAGACCTAGTTGAGTTCATCCACAGTGATGATATTTTCTTATCGAATTCTCTTTGTCTAGAGTATGGGATTAGAACTGCTTATATAATCAAATAACTCCACCAATTGTACAAATCCTTTTTACCCAAATTTTCAATGTGGGACAAACTTAACCGCATATAGAACTCTATCCGTGTACTGTAAGCCTCGACCACGTACTATGATCGTGTACCATGTAATATTAACCATCCTCATACTGTAAGACTACTTTTCCACATAATGCATCTCTTCCACCAATGATGAGTCATCCCACGTATTGAAACTCCTTTATCTGCGAACAATTTTTGGTACCATGACTTGTTCCATGAACCATCCCGTATACCTTTCCCACTACATATTACAAGGTCGTGAACCATTCTCAGATATGGTACATGATCCACATTCTGAGGAACGTGGTTTTCTTCCTTTTCTAATTTCCTTACTCATTCCTCATCTCATTCACTTCTATATAGAAATAATTCCATTTCCAAAAACATGTATCCTTATTTGGAGGTCCAAAAATTTGTCAAATGCTAGGAAACGGCACCACCTTAAAAATCTACTTTGATAAGAACACACATGAATCTTCATTTTCATGTGGATTCTTCAACAGTCAGTGGATTTCATCACGAACTATTTCCACCATGATATATACACTTTGAATAATCATTTTTAGCATTGTCCAATTATCCTGGGAAATTACTTCAACTTTCATGTCTTCCAGCAACATCAGTCTTTCCAGTCCACACTAAATATGGATAGCATCATCTTCTTAGATTTATATGACCATTCTTAAATATTTAAATCTACACATTATCCCTCATTAAATAATGCATGTTACTTCAAGTAGGATCTTTCATAGTCTCTTTGAATAGTGATATGTTGCATGATCACTTTATAACTTCAATCCCTTCACCACTCTATGAGATGGTTTCATTTTTGTAGAAAATGTATCACCTTCAATAAAAGTACTTTGAACATAAGATCAGTTCAAAAATCATCTTAATTACCACTCTCAATGACTTTAGAGTTCTTCTTCATCTCCTTCTTCATTTTTATCTTCATTGAAAACTGTTAACAAAAAATACAACCTTATACACAAAGTGGTTACAAAAATATCCCCCTTTGTATTTTTTTCAATACTATATGGTCCTCATCAAATGAATGTGTCAATATCAAAACAAGAATCTTCTCTCTCCCCCTTTTTATTTTTATTTATCTCCACCTTTCAAACATTCATTTCACTTTCTCTCCCCCTTATTGACAAGAAATAAAAAGTTCATGAGAAAAGGGTATCATTCATTTCTTAATAAATGTTCCATCAATCATTTCACTCTAAGTATAATTGATCAATTCTCAGTGTAGAAAACAAGATGATTTGATTTAGAACATAAGGATGTCCATTATTCATTGATCGTGATACCGGAATAGATGAAAACTCATGTAATTTGTTTTCAAGGGTTTTCCACTTTCATTCTAGGATGAATATATTGAATGTGATTGGAAATAATAAACCTGAAACTCCTACACCCACTTCAACAAAAATATCAAAAACATTCATGTGTAATTGATAGGATAAGTGGCCTTGGGGCTCTTCCATTCTAATTATGACACTGATTAATTCAGTTACTCCCCTTTGTAAAATGATCTTCATTCTATCTAACCAAGGATGAGAGATTAAGACATGACATACCTTTTCCAATGACATGTTCTTCATTCAATTTCCAATTTAATTAAATTTAATCTCAACTGAAGTTGATACTAACTGAAATAATAACTCTGTTAGCTTCATCATTTGTCCACCCTTAAGGGTAAAACCCCATCATTATCTTCATTGCGGGTGATTATTCATCATTTTATTATTTGAATCTAAATTAAATAATCTTCCAAGGGTGGAAACATCTTCATCTTAGCTATCAAGAGTTAACAACATTCACAACTTCTCACATTCTCCCCCTAAGAGCATGCTTCACCTTCAATTCCCTATATTATCAGCACGAATTCAACATAGAAATGATTAAGTGAATAAGTTGGTTACTCCTTACTTCTTCAATGTGATAAGTATGGATGAGATGGTTTTCTCAACCAAGAGGCTCCATTTTATCCATTCTTCATGCTCGCACATCTGAACATCTTTTCTGATCTGTATTGATGTGACATGGATATCTTCACATTCTATTCTTCTTTGCATGGAGAGTTGTTCTTATTAACAACCATCATGAATGGTACACTCTTAATCCTTTTAAGGACTTATTCTTGATCTAGTATTAAGGTTAGATAACCTTTTTCAATGTCACTAGATTTCATACATATCTCACACAAAACTTCGTTAACACATGTGTTTCCTTTGGTTTTCACTCTCTCATGCACCTTATCTTTATCACATGAATGTTTTCCTTTTCATTTACCACTATCCTTGGCCTTTTAATCTTCATGTTTCATAATTTGTTCCAAATCTTTTGGCTAGATGACCAACATGTCATTTGGAACTGATGCAGCAGGTTTGGATCATCGACATAGGTTCATTTGAGTGTCATCCCTCTTAGTTGCTCTTTTGGATTAATTTCCCTTCAATTTCATGGATCTAAAATCCAGGGTCTTCTCATCTTCCCTACTTGAGATATGCTCTAGGAAATTTGTATTCAAAAAATTCTTTTGTATTCTTCCCAAGGAAGCTTCTTCATACCTAGATAGTGTCAAAGGTCTTCATTTCTTATAAATGATGAATTCATGTTGAAATAGGAATGTACCTACCTTATGACCACTTCCATTGCATCCATCACAGATGTTATCAAGCATTGGAAAAGAAATTTAGTAAATATATTTTTCTAGAACTAAAGATTTCACTTCTTCTTCTATGGATTTCTTCCCCATGAGGTAGGATTCCTTTTTTCTTTTACATTATGAGGATTGTACCAACAGTTTATTACACAGTTCCCAAATATGTTATAGCACCAACATTGACCCAAAAATATGAATTTCTTTGTATTATGTTGTTGGTCCATCTTCTTTACTTTTTGTGCTATTTGTGGAGAACCACCTTCCACAATCTTCTTTTTATTCATCCCAGACATAGTGATAGGTAACTCCTCACCTTTCCTCATCCATACTTGTTTTGAATATCTCTTCCAGCCTACACTACTTCTGGAAACATATTTAGAAGTGTGAGTACAAGGTGGTTTAAATGGAACATTATTCCTCTCAGATGCCTGTGGTATATCATTGAATGATTTTATGATCTTCTTATCACATGTTGGAGGACTTTCAACTTTAGGTTACTCCAGTGAAAATTTAGTAGCAAGAGACACTGTTTCTTGAGATAGATCATCAATAGATGTCATGATCTTCTTGTCACATGTTGAAGGTCTTTCAACTTTATAATCCTACAGTGGACACTGTGTACTAGTGGAAACTATTTCCTTCTTCTTTTAAGAATCAATATGTGTTTTTTCAAGGTTTTTCAATTGAGCTTCTAATTATATACATTTCCTATTAATAATGACTTTCTGATCTTCAATCATAGTCATCTTCTCTTCACAAGCCTACTTTATTCTAACAACTTCTTCTTCATGCAGCATCATTTTAATCTAAATCAAAGATTAATTTTCATTGATCTTATTGGGTATCCCTTCCAATTGTAAACCCTCGACATTAGTGAAAATTTTCAATTTCCCTTCAAGAACATAGATTGTTTCTTCAAGATCATTTACGAATCTCTCTTCCTCTTCAACTTCTTTGAACCATTTTGATGTATTTATTTCATGTTTCCTACTTGTTTCTTCAAAGGCTTCAATCTATCTGGAAATCTTATAATGTTCTGACATTTTCTTTACCAAGAATTCCTCTATAAAATCTATTTCTTTTTTTAGTTGGGTGATTTCCTCCTACATACATTGAAATATTCTACAAATACCGAAGACTCTATCTTTAGAGATTTCATAATGTAATTTTTGTAGTCTTTAAATTTTATCTGAGGTTAAATAGTGATCAAAGGTCCAAACACATACCTCCCAATATTCTCCCTCTTTTCTTTCTACGCTTAAAATATCACCATTTTCCAAAAGGCATGGATAACTAGATACTACATCTTCTTTATATAAGAGTCATTTCTTCAACTGTCTCTTCTCTTTATTTTTCTTGTTCATCATGGTCTTGCTGGTTATATACTTTTTATCGGAGATAACTGAACTTTCATTAAGACTTAATTTCATTTTTTTACTCGAGAAAGAAAACTCAAATCCTCTTTTGAATAGAATTACTGAAGAGTATCCAACATATGTAAAAAATTCCCTTTTGATACCATTTGAAGGACCCTAGACCACCCTGAGAGGGGGGTGGATCAGGGTGTCAACTTTTTCTCTTCTTTATGGGATATTGTTCCCATGTTGGTAGGAACTTTTTTAAACCTATATAATGGATATGTTTAGTAATTAAAACATTCACATGTAGAAGGACAACACATCACTTTTATTTAGTTCACCACTAAGGGCTATGTCCAATGAGCATACTCTAACAGGTTCTCGATCATACCTAATTACACTAATCTTCACTAGTTGTTGATTACAAAGGTTTTGGCATAATCACTCTGTCCTAGGAACACTGCCTTTACAAAGTCTTGGGAATAGCTCACCGCTTCCCTTGGATCACTTTCATTGACTCCCCCTGGATCACTTCCTTGGGTAAAGCCTCATTCAGTTTATCGACTTGAAGGTCACATCAACATATTAGCATGAAAGTCATTGTCTCTATTCAGCACGAGACACTACTTGCATCAATTTCCTGAATTGATGCTCTTTTATATTCTTTTTTCTCCTTTAGTACAATTACTGAATGCACTAAAACTTATTATTCTTTTCGCTAGAATCATAAACTCCCTTTATGAAGTTTCTACATCTATGAACTCTCCCTGATTCGATGGATTTTCTATAATCGGTGTACCAAAATTGCTCTGTATACCGCACCTACTCTACATATCGCGCCAGCTCTGCATATCACCTCTGCTCCGCATATCGCCTCTATATACTGCCTTCGCATACCATTTCTACTTACAACTTCTACTTCTATAGAATTCATTGTTTTTGTAGACTGTTCCTTCCTATTTTTCAAACCATTTCTTCCTTCTGTGGACTTCTTCAAATTATTTGAATTAATTTGTCTTCCGCATACCACTTTTTCCTACGTAGAATCTCTTCCTCGGACTGCTCCTTACAATTTTTTTACCCATTTCATCTTTCGCGTACCACTTCTTTCTATGCAGAATCTCTCCTGTATACTACTTTCAGACCTAGCCTAGTTCTTACACAGTGATGATATTTTATTATCGAATTTTATCTATCTCAATGATAGAATTAGCACTCCTTATATAGGAAAATAACTCCACCAATTTTTCTAATCTGTTTTACCTAAATTTTCAAGGTGGGACAATATTCACCATATATTGAACTCCATATGCATACTGTAAGCCTCTACCCCGTATTATGATCCTTTACCGCATACCATTAACCTTCCAAGTACCACAAGAATGTTGGTCTGCATACTGTATCTCTTCTGCCAATGATGATCCATCTCGCGTATCACAACTCCTTCTGCCATGAACCATTTTTGGTACCGTGACCCGCTACACAAACCATTTTGCATACCTTTATTACTACATGGTACATGGTCGTGAACCGTTCCTGGACATGGTATGTGGTCCATGTTCCAAGGTATGTAGTTTTATTCCTTTTCTGACTTCTTTTGCTATTCTACATCTCATTCACTCCTATGTGGAAATCATTCCATTGATAAAAACATGTATCCCGATTTGGAGGTCCAAAAATTTGGAATACCCTTTGAAACGACACCACCTTAAATATCTGTTTCGGCAAGAACACCCATGCTTATTCAATAGTCAACAAATTTCATCATGAACTCATTCCACTGTGATATATACGCTTTGAACTATTAGTTTTAGCATCATCAGATTATCTAGGTAAAGTACTGAAACTTCTTTATCTTCCAGCAACATCAGACTTTCCAGTCAACACTGAATATGACTGGAATCATCGTCTCAGCTTTGTATTATCATTCTTAAATCTTCAGATCTCTATATGATCCCTCATGCAATAACACATGTATCTTCAAGTAGGCTCTTGCATGGTATCTTTGAATAGTGAGACGTTCCATGATCACTTTATAACTTCAATCCCTTCAACACTCTATGAGATGGTTTCACTATTGTAGACACTGTATCGCCTTTGATACATGTACTTTGAACTTAATATTAGTTCAACAATTGTTTGAATTACCCCTCTCAATAACGTTGGAGTTCTTCATCATCTTTTTCTTCATTTTGATCATCATTAACAATTGTTGACAAAAAAATACAACCTTATACAAAAAGTGGCCCCAACACTTGTTTTGTGACTCCCTCCCTAATTTTTTCTTGTATTCTTCTCATTCGTTATGGCATAATGGTCGGCGGTGATGGCATCCGTGGTCCATGCGGGACTATAGAGGTTCATCGGTCCGCAGAACTAGGCAAGAATGTTCATGGCCAGGTGGTTGTGGCATCAGTGAGAGACCAGAGCCTAAGGCCATAGGGGCAGCACGGGGCCATAGTACCCAATCGTGAAGGCAGTAAGACCCGATGACACTAAGGATGGAAGCAGGCGATAGTAAGTGGGTTGGTCGGGCACCACGGTGGTGACAGGGGCCGCCGGCATAGAGGTCAGCAATAGGGACTACCGACATGGATTCTGATGACATGAGACGCTGGTATGGAAGCTGGTGGCAGGCATACGTGGCCACCCAGCCACGTTGGAGGTGACACATGGTGTAAAGTCGTGGTTCGTGGACTGCGGTGGTGAGATGGACCCACAGATCATCGTGAGTCATGTAGAAGACTTGGTCCACGTGAGTAGACTGGGTGGCCAAGGTGGTGGAACCACCCTGACACCTCATGGCCGCCTGAACCTGATGTCGCACGACATCCATTATGGAAGAGAAATGGCCCGCTGATGCAGGCCAGCTGTCAGAACTGGTCTAACTAAGTCGGGCTGGACCAGATTAGAACTAGGTCACTGGGTGACCCAACAGGCTTGACCCATGGATGAAATAGCTCAGGTCAGCCAAAATAGTTTAGGTCATATGGGACCCACAGGCTAGGTTGGTCGGGTTATTTTGACCAAGTCAAACAGGGCTCATATGCAATTGGCCCCTGTTTACTGAAACACCGATATCTTTTAGACCGGGCATCTGATTGATGCTTCGACTACGGTGTTCAGACCCTTGTGACGAGACGTTCCTTTGGGTATACTCTAAGTGAGTTTTCATGGAATTCAAGATACGACCAATGGCTTATGGAGTATAATCTCCTTGATTCAAGGTCACTAGAGAGAAAGAATCCTACAACTGACTATGAAATGAAGGATATGATGAGCGGGACCTCAGTTGTCCAGTATCCGAGTAGTCCTCAATGGTTTATTAGATCAACAGAACTCAGTGGTCTAGTAGTGGAACAGACCTCAGTGGTCCAGCAAACGAGCGGACCTCAGGGGTCAAGCAGCCAAGCAGACCTCAGTAATCCAGTAGCTCAGTTGACATCACTGGTCTAGGAGCAGAGCGGACCACAGTGGTCTAGCAGCTGAGTGGACCTCAATGGTCTAGGAGTGAAGCGGACCTCATTGGTATGATAGCCAAGTGGACCTCAGTGGTCCAGTATTCGAACAGACCTCAGTGGTCCAGTAGCGGAGCAGACCTCAGTGGTCGAGTATCTAAATAAACCTTGGTGACTCATCGGTAATGAGTCCCTCAGTAGTACAAGATGATTTAGCTTTAAAAATGGGAATCTTACTTTCTATAATTTTATTTATACCTAGTGTGAGTTTTATTTTCTTATGGTCTTGCTTTGTGGTCTTGTTTTCTGGTCTTAGCTTTGTGGTTTGGGGTCCCTACTGAGTATTGTGTTACTCACCCCTACAAGGGCTTCACTCGCACGTGTCGTGTCTCCTGGAGGAGATCGACACTTTAACGGAGACCTTGGTGGTATAGGACCAGGTGGTGATTAGTGAGATGGGATGTATGGACATACTTCTATGGTTACAAGAAGCTACCCTTCACCTACCCTTCAGGTTGGGTCTTGAGTGGATGGACCATGGTAGTTGTACTTTACTTTGTGGTTTTGGGCATGTATTCTAGCCCCTTTGTACTTTCAGTTGTATTTTACTCTCGATAGTTGTCTCAGTGAAAATTTAGTTTAATTTTAGTTTAATTTATATAGTTTGATCTTTGTGTGTGTGTACAGGTTTAAAGGCAAATTCCTTTTCTTTTTGGGATATGCTTATTCGGTGCTAGTCGTCATCCCCTAGCTTATGAAAGGCAGGCTTGGTGTAGTCACGGTACGGGCCCTGGGGGATGGGTCGTGACAAATTGGTATCAAAGGAGGTTGGTTCTGCCAAAATAAATTATGGAAAAATGGTGTTAAGTGTTTTGAGTTCAGCTTTTAGTCCATGTATTCCAATGTTGGTGCGGCGGCTGATGTATCCATACACTAGGACCCTGAATTCTGTTTTTAGACTCGGTTCATGAAAACACTAGTTTCATGCATATTTTAATTTTTTTATCATGATATTTATGAGTTAGAGTCATCTCACCATGTATAATATATTAATCTTGATTCATCTTGATAGATTTCAGGTTGCCTCCACGTAGACAGCCATCCAGGATTCCATTGTGTGGCCACGAGGATGACCCGCGGAGTGGTGAGGCTTCGGTACAAGGACCATTGCATGAGATGGTACATGTAGGTGGTTTCCCAGTGATACCACTACCCGTTGGTCATCTGTTACTATCAGCGATACCGGTAGAGGACATACATAGGTTCAATGCCTTACATGAGTTCCAGAGACAGAGACCTCCTAGGTTCATGGGAGAGACAAATCCTTAGGTCACTAAGGATTGGATGGAGGTGGTGACATGAGTCTTCTGCTTTGTGAGAACTCCACTTGAATAGATGGTGGTTCTAGAATCAATCCTTCTACATGGATCAGTGGGGATATGGTTGAGTTTGAAAATATAGAAACATTAGGAGGCGACCCTCACCTGTTCTAACTTCGAGCAACTTTTCAGGGTGGAGTTCTTCCCCATGGTTTTGCGCTCAGTGTACATACAGGAGCTGCTTTACCCAAACAAGGGAAACCTAATTGTGGTTGATTACTCTGTGAGGGTCATAGACCTCTCTCGTTACACTACAGATATGGAACGAGACCCTTTCTTTAGGGCTCGAACTTTTGAGCAGGAAATCCTATAAGATATCAGTGCATCAATGATTTCCCTTTAGAATCCCTACGTAGGATGGGGTGCTAAAGAGAGATCTACTAGTGGAGAGCTTCCTCGCAGATCAGACACCAATGGTGGGGGATACCACCGGGTGATAGGTGGCAGAGTCATCTATGGTAGGTATCCGACAGATGATGCAGAGCCCCAAATGTTCCAGACCTTTTAGACGAAGACCCTAGGGCTCAAGGTCGGTGGTATAAGGATCCCAGGGTAGAGGGAGTCCTCAAAAGATCAGAGTATGTTGTTCATGTGGTGGGCAGGGGCATATGGATTGGGATTTCCCAACTCGCCATGCAGAGAACCGACAGATAGTTGAGGGACCACCAAGGTAGTGGCAGAGACAGGAACAGGGAGATCCGCCAGGCGGAAGATGTGACAAAAGAGTAGGATGATCAGAAAGTGGTGGGAGTAAGTATGAGGTACAACCACCACCACCCCAAGTGGTCCTCCACGGGCTCTAGGAGCAGCTGGATAGGGGCGGGTTCAGCTTCAGGCCATTGAGGCCTATGGTCCCAACATCCTAGAGATGATACGAGGTATGATATGTGTCCTCTCCACATTAGCTATAGTTCTTATAGACACAGGTTCCAGTCACTCCTTCCGTACCGCAGACCTTGTTTAGAGATTAGAGATTTCAATCAATTCGTTTGCTCGATCCTTAAAATTAGAAACTCTTATGGAAGGGGATTTTATGATCACACATTGGTGCCAGCAATGAAAGATTACTCTTTGAGGTGAGAGCTTTGACTGGTATCTCCTAGTAGTGGCGTTGAGGACTAATGATGTCATCTTTAGTATAGACTGGCTATTCACATTTCATGCATAGATCGACTGCTTTAAGCACATAGTATGGTGTGTCTATGGAGGAGGGAACATATTTTCCATTACCGGTGAGAAGGTAGATCTTGCAGTGTAGGATAGACTTGCACATAGGAGGGTGTAGTCAATCACTCATCAGTTGGCTAGCATGACCCTCAGTGCAGTAGATGAGACGAGTCCATAGTTTCCTACAGTGGTGGATGAGTACGAGGACATCTTTCCAAAGGATATTCTAGGAGTACCTCCTCATAGAGAGGTAGACTTCTACATTGTTCTACAACCCATGATGGTACTAATATCTACACCTTCATATTAGATGGATCCCATAGAGCTCCGAGAGTTGAAGGTACAGTTGGAGGACCTATAGAGGAAGGGGTTCGTAAGTCTTTGAATTTCACCATGGGCATCCCCAGTGTTGTTTTATAAGAATGAAAACAGATGCTTGAGGTTATGTGTGGACTTATGGTACCTGAACCAAGTGACTGTGAAGAATAAGTATCCTCTACCGAGGATTGATGACCTCTTCGATCAGCTAAAGGGAGCGAGATGGTTCTCAAAGATATACTTCACATCAATCTATCACCAGCTTCATGTATGATATGAGGACAACTCGAAGATAGCTTTCAGATGTCACTATGGAAACTATGAGTACTTATTGATGCCATTTGGCATGACGAACTCTCCAGCAGTGTTCATGGGACTAATGAATAGGATCTTCCAGCCGTACTTAGACCGGTTTGTAGTAGTCTTCATTGATGACATCTTAGTGTATTCAGCGTCCGAGGAGGATCACGTGATACACCTAAGTATGGTTTTGGACACACTATGAGAGAACCATCTTTACGGAATTCTCTCAAAGTGTGAGTTTGGGATATTAAAGGTTCATTTCCTAGGACATGTCATCTCATAAGCTGGATTTGCAGTGGATCCAACAAAGAATGAGGTGGTGCTTTTTTGGGAACCACCCAAGAGCATTACTAAGGTGCAGAGTTCCCTTTAGTTGGATGGGTACTATCAAAAATTTGTACCTGACTTCTCTAGAGTATCATCACCCATGATGGCATTGATGAAGAAGGGAAACCCCTTCATGTGGAAAAAATATGCTATTAGATATTTTAGTAACTTATATAGAGATTAACGAGTGCTTCTATCTTAAGGCTTCCAGATGAGGGTACTGATTACGTGGTGTTCTGTGACGCATAAGGAAATGGGCTTGGTTGTGTCCTAATGCAGGAGAAACTAGTTATTTCTTGTGGCTCATGATAATTGAGACCACCTGAGAAGAACTATGTGACTCACGACCATGATTTGGAATTAGTAGTCTTTGCACTAAAGATGTTGTGACTCTAACTTATGGGAAAATGATTCATCGTCTACTCTGACCACAAGAGTCTCAAGTATATATTTTATTAGAAGGATCTGAATATGATACAATGATGTTGGATAGAGTTCCCCTATGACTATGACTTCAAGATAGTATATACTCCTAGGAAGGGGAACATGGTGCCCAATTCTCTCAGTAGGAGATCGTGTTCACAGTTGTTGAATGAAGCCTTTGAGTAGTTGGTCTCACTTCAAATATCCTTTGTGGATAGAGAGAAGATAGATTTTCTTCAGTTGATGGTAGTTTTCCCTCCACTCTTATAGCGATTCAGGAAGGTGCAACTTGGAGACACGAGTTGTGAGTCTACATGTTCCCAGATGTCCATAGGGCATGCCCTTAAGGGATATTCTAAAGGTGGGAAGAACATCATACTTTTCATAGGATGCAAAGTAGTACCAGTGGAATTGTAGGAGGAAGTGTTGAGGGAGTTCCATACATCCCCTTTATAAGTACATATAGGTGTTTCAAAGATGTACCGAGACCTGAAACATCAGTATTGGTGGCCAGGGATGAAGATGACAATGGCGGAGTTTGTATCGAGATGCCTCACTTGTCCGCAAGTGCAGGATGAGCATCGGGTTCCAACAAGTTTTACACAACCACTTGAGATACCAGAGTGTAAATGGTATGGGATATCAATTGAATTCATGATTTCTTACCACATACATCTAGGAGCCACAATAGTATTTTTGTGATTGTAGACTGACTCACCAAGTCGGGCCACTTCCTACCCATTCAAGAACATGGCTTAGTAAGGAGCTTTGGATGAATCTATGTGTATGAGATAGTTTGGGTTCATGGAGTCCCATCTATGATAGTCTCAGATCATGATGTACACTTTACATCCCGGTTGTGGAAGGGATTACAGGAGGGGTTTGGGAATCAGTTTTGCTTGAGAACCTCCTTTCACCTATAGAAGGATAGTCAGACGGAGCGGACCATACAGACCTTGGAGGAAATGCTTCATTCTTGAATTCTTGATTTTGGTCTTAGTTGGGAGGACCACCTGCCAATGGTAGAATTTTCATATAATAATATCTACCACTAAATCATCAATATGGAGCCATTAGAGTCATTTTACAGATGGCCATGTAGGTCTTCGTTATGCTAGACAGACCTAGGGGAGTCATCACTCATGGGTCTAAAGATGGTACAGGCTACCACTGAAAAGGTGTAGGTCATCCGAGAGTATAGATGAAGACCGCACAGAGCTTAAGGAATTCCTATGATGATAGGAAATGGAGACCCTTAGTGTTTGAGGATGGGGTCCATGTATTCTTATGGGCCTCTCCTCGATAAATGATACATATATTGGTACGTGGTATCAAGTTATCTTCGAGGTTCATTAGAACTTTTTTTATAGTAGGTAGAGTTGGAGAGCTGGCATACCACTTGGATCTACCACTATAGTTAGAGAGGGTGCATGAAGTCTTCTATGTATCCTATCTGAGGAGATACGTGCACGACCCTTCTCACATCATCGACCAAGGAGAACTAGAAATAGACGATGGGGAAACATTCGCAGAGTACCATGTGGAGATAGAGGGTCGACAAGAGAGGATCCTTCATGGATGGTTGATTCCTCTAGTTCATTCTTTTAGAAGCACAGGAATCTCTAAGAGAGCATGTGTAAGAGGGATGCTCAGCTTCATGCTCAGTCCCCCATTTGATTCATTAACCCTTGTTTTGACTTATGAGGACGTAAAGCCCTAAAGGTGAGAGTGATGTAATGCCTCATAATTCCATGTAAATTTTTTTGAAAATTAAATGGGATTATTTCTATACTGGGATCTAAGATGGAACCTGATTTCGAGGCCTCAAGTGGCCAGAATGTGTTTTTCAATCTATTTTTAATGTTTACTAAATAAACGTGCGTGTAGGTTTTTCTAACATTCAAATAGATTCCCTGATAAAAAATATGAGGACACCATTGAATTTAGAGAATTAGGATTCTCCTAGGATGGTCCTAACATCGATCAATGTGGGTGGACTGAAAAATATAGTTTTTATAATTTTTAGAACAAAATTTGAATTACTTAAAAGGTTATTTTATTATATTTTCTTTTTCATTACGCAGAGACTCATCAGCACTACGGCGTAGAAATGAGGCGACATTGAATACCATTAATGAACCTCATTAATGAACCAGTGTGGTGACACAGAAAAGCGCACACTTCTTCCTTATTAAATTAAATAGGGAATTCAGGGTTGACGAACAACCCTAGAATTCCTCTGATGAACAGACAATGGAAACCCCTCCAATGACGAACGCTGGTGAATTGGAAAATGGTGACGGCACACTTGGAGAGTGGATCTGGGACCAGAGATCAACAGATGATTATGAAAATCATCATTGAAAAATATCCTTTCCTGGGTACAGGGTTTTCGGAGTGATTTCCCTTTCCTTGTTCTTAAATTTTAACGACGAACGCGAACCAAACCACAAATAGGTCTATATGTGGTTTTATTGTTCATGTGGGATGGATAATGATGTAGGATAAAGGGGATATCAATCTTAGTGATTATTCCACCTTATTTTAGTTTGTTGGGATCCTAATTACAAGAATGCATCTGGGTTGACATGAATGATGACCCGGATCGTTCTTTGGGTGTCCTAGTGTTGCGACTCCTTCCCCAATTACTTCTTGTGTTCTTCCAGTTATTCGTGGCACAATGGTCGGTGGCGACAGAATCCGTATTCTAGAAGGGACCATTATAGTGTATCGACCCGCGATCCTAGGAATGAAAAACCAAATCCAGGTGGGTCGCAGCATCGGCGAGATACCGTGGCACTTGGTCATGGCGGAAGCATGCGGTTGCGGCGGCGTCACGTGGCCGTAGTGGGAACACGTGGCCACAGCAGTGGTAGGAGTCGTCATCACCATGGACATCGGTAGGTGGTGAGCTAGAAGCACACTGCGGCAGTTACAGGGGTCACCTACATGGAGGCTGGTGATTGGCAGATGGCAGACGCAGCCACCCAGCTGCGTCAGCGGTGCAAATACACGGTCTATGGACCGTAGTAGTGAGATGGACTCGAGGCTCTCTACATGTCACGTAGAAGACCCAGTCCACATGAGCAGACCAGCTTGATGAGGAAGAGATTCCACCCCGGTGCCGTGGGTCACACGGAAGACCCATTCAACATGAGCGGACCAACTGGATGAGGAGGCGGCACTATGGGTCACACAGAATACCTGGTTCACATGAGCTGACCAACTGGCTGAGGAGGTGGTGCCACTCAGGTTCCATGGGTCATGCAGAATACCTGGTCCCCATGAGCGGACCAGCTGGATGAGGTGGCGACGTTGCGTGGCTACGTGAACCAAACACCGTATTGCATCCGAGCTGGAGTAGAACTGGCCCACCGATGTGGTATGGGATGGTAGAATAAACTGAGCCATTGGGTGGCCTGGACTGGAGGAGAACCACGCCACTGTGTAGCCTGAATGGTTAGAACCGGTCTGACAAAGTTTGACCAAACTGGATGAAAACTAGGTCACTTGGTGACCCAGCAGGCTGGACCCACGACCGAACAAGGCTGGGTCCAGCAAGGCCTAATGGTAATTTCCACTAGGATAGCTGGGACTGATTCAGGTCAGTCAAATGGGTCGGGTCATGCGGTTCCCCCGGGACGGGTTCGTTGGGTTGGCCTGGCCAAGTCAGACCTGGCCCGGATGCAATTTTACCCTCTTTACTAAAATGTCAATATCTTTCAGACCGGGTGTCTGATCGACGTTTCGTCTACAGTGTTGGGACCATTGCGACAAGAAATTCATTTGGGTATACTCTAAATGAGTTTTTGTGGTATTCAAAATACAAATAATGGATTATAGAGTAGAATCTTATGGATTCAAGCACACTAGTGAGCACGAATCCTACAAGTGGTTGTGACATGAAGAATTTGACTAGTGGGACCTCAGTGGTCCGGTAGTATAGTGGACCTCAGTGGTCCAGTAGATCAGCCGACTACAATTTTATAGCAGCGGAGTGGACCTTAGTTGTCCAGCAGACAAGAGGACCTTAGTGGTCTAGAAGACGAGTGAACCTCAGTGGTCCAGCATCCAAGTAAACCTCAGTTGTCCAGTAGCTCAGTGTACCTAAGTGGTCTAGTAGCGGAGAGGACTTCAGTGGACTAGAAACCGAGCTGACCTTTGTGGTCTAGTAGCAAAGTGAACTTCAGTGGTCCAGCGGCTGAGCAGGCCTCAGTGGTCCAGCAACTGATCAGACCTCAGTGGTCTAGTAGAGGAGAGGACCTCCATGGTCTAGTAACTGAATGAACCTCAGTGTCTTATCAGGGACGATTCCCTCAGAAGTACAAGATGATTCGTCTTTATGACTGAGAATCATACATTCTATACTTTTAGTTGTACCTGTTGTGAGTTGTCTTTTCTTGTGGTCTTGATTTGTGGTCTTGCGTTTGTGGTTTGGGGTCCCTACTGAGTATTGTGTTACTCACCCCTGCGTGGGATTCACTCACATGTGTCGTGTCTCGTGTAGGTGATCAACACTTTGATGGAGGCCTTGGTGGTACGAGACCAGGTGGTTCTCTATGAGATGGGACGAATGGGCATACTTCTACAGCTACAGGTAGCTACCCTTCACCTACCCTTTAGGTTGGGTCTCAAGTGGACGGACCATGGTAGTTTCACTTTCCTTTGTGGTTTTGGGCTTGTATTATAGCTCCTTTGTACTTTTAGTTGTATTTCACTCTTAGTATTTGTCTCAGTGATTGTTTTGGTTTACTTTGTGTTTAATTTTCTCATTGTGAGCATTGTGTGTGGGTATAGGTTTAAAGGAAAATGCTTTCCCTTTTGGGATATGCATATTCGGTGCTAGTCACCAGCCCCTAGCCTATGGAAGATGGGCTTGGGGTAGTCATGGCATGGGCCCTAGGGAACAGGTTGTGACACATATCCAATTGGGAAAAAATATGAATTAATCACAGATAGTAACTTTCCAAACCAATAAAACTATGTACCTTGGTTGTGTTCATCGGTGTACTATTCACTGGAGGGCCCATTGTGCCAAAAAATGGGTTTTCATTCCCCTATGCCTTCGGGCTATGTAATGGGTCTTCATATATGCATTTAAAAGAGGTATTTGCTTTTATTTAATAACAAAAATGAGGCTTTAGCCCCAACCTTTTAAAAAAAATGTTGTAGTCTATTCTTAGACTACCTTTGTCTTCGCAAGATCAACTGAGATTCCGTCCTTAGAGACAATATGACTAAGAAAGGAGACTTTTTGAAGACAAAATTCACACTTTTTTAAATTAATTATATGACTCCTTCCTTATAATATTCTCAAAAAAGATCAACAAGTGATTCTCATGGTATTTATAGTTTTTATATTACACCAAGATATCATTAATAGATACCAAAAAAAATTATCAAGAGATTCCTTAAATACACTATTCATTAGATCCATAAAAATAAAGGGTGAATTATTCAATCCAAATGGAATTACTATAAACTCATGATGTCCATAGCTCGTATGGAATATTGTATTTGGAATATCTTTCTTCTTTACTTACAATTGATAATACCTAGAAAAAAGGTCCATCTTTGAAAAATATTGAGCAATGTGAAGTTGATCAAATATGTCTTAAATGTGAGGAATAAGATACTTATTCGTTATTTTAATACCATTGATTTCCCTATATTTAATGTAAAACCTCATAGATCCATCTTTCTTTTTTATGAAAAGAATAGGGGATCCCCAAGGTGGAACACTATGACATATTAATCCATTACTAGATAACTCCTCTTGTTGTTTCTTTAACTCCATTAATTCTACATTTTCCATTCTGTAGGGAGTTATTTATATAGAATTTTTATCAGGGATTATGTCAATGGAAAACTCAACTTCATGATCTAGTGGGTGTCTAGGTAAATCCTTAGAAAATAAATCAATATATTCCTGTATAATAGATACATCAATTAAGTGATTAAATTTTCCATTTGTCTTCTATTCATCCCAAAGAATCTCATCTAGAAGAGCTATTGGAGGTGGATCAGGACATAAATCAGGTGATAAAGTCTCTTATATAATGATACGGAATTCACTCCTTCATCAAGAATCATGATTTCCTTTTATTTGTAATAAATTTTTTCATAATACATTGAAATCCAATCCATACCATGAATTATATAAAATTATACCATAGGTATGATAATAAATTCAGAAAATAGAGCATGTTCATGTATCATAATAGGAACTATCTAACACATCCTTGTTACAGTGAGACTTTTACAAGGAGTTTTGACTAAAAAATACCCTTTCAAGGTGAAAGTGAAATATATAATTTTCATACAAAACATGGAAGATATAAAAGCGTGTGGATCCAATTTGATCCTATTAGTAAAGTACTTGTCACACCATCATTGGGGACTTTAAATTCAGTTGTAGTGATCGCATATGCTTGGCCCTCTCCCCTAGGCTTTTTCTATGGTAGATTCCCTTAGTGAATAGTACATTGGTTCAAATAATGACCAATTTATTTGTAGTTGAAGCACTGGATATAATTGGTTTGTTTATTCCCCTTGATTTCATGAGACAGATGACCCTCATATCCACACTTATAACACACTCATGTTCACTTCAGGCATTTCCCTGAATGATTCTTCCTATAATTTTCACATTATGGGAATTATTTTTTCCCTATATTATTTGATTCTTTACCTTTTTAATGGTTCTCAACCAAACTATTATTCTATCGATTTCCTTTTAAGATATATGATCTAGAAATTTATTCTTTATTTTGATGGTACACAGTATTATTTTACCATATAATGAAAAATTTGGGGAAACTAGGGTCCTTTAGAGGTTTGTCTTAAGGTCTTAAAATAAATGATACATCTTGATCTCTTGATTATATATATAATCCATAGAATACCTGGATATTCTTGTTGTAAATGAGCTTATTTATCAAATTTAAACATCATGATTCCAAATATGGAATCCATTTTTCAATATTCAAATTTTAGATGTGGAAAAAATCAATTTAAATATAAATACATAACACACAATGAAAAATAGTTTTTAGAAAAAATGGGTTATTTAAACCCCTAAATGAACTTATTCCAAAATTAGGTATAATTATAATTACTATATAATTAATTATATTATTTATAATTAAATGAGACTTGTGTTACTTTAAGATCAAATTAAAAACACAATAATATTTTTAGATTATTTTATTTAATGAAAATAAGTGATAGATTTACAAAAAAAATGGTATCTTTCTATATTCACTTAAAAATATAACTTTTAAAAAATTCCCAAAAAATTGCTTTAAGATAATATTAACATGATATAAAAAATGAAATTCACTTTATAAAATTCAAATTATAAAATTTAAAATTTAGACTTTTGAATAAAATTTTATAATGCATGAAACTCAATTTAGTTAGAATAAAACTATTTTTTTGTAGTGAATGTAACTCTATAAAATCTAATTCATGAATATTTATAAGGAATGAAATTCATTTATAATCAGAATTACCTAGATTATTACATTATGAATAGGGTACCCGAAAACCTAATTTTTTCTTAATATAATTTTTTAATTAATTAAATTATACAACTAGGGGTCCATTTATTTGTAATATATTTGTTTTATTGGTTAAGTTACAAAAAAAGAAACAAAACCTGGTGGGGCATAGATTGGTAGTGATGAGGAGGTCGAACATCGATAATCACCTACATCAGAGGGGTGTCTTGGGGAGGGGATGCTCATAAGCATATTGGGGGAACACAAGGATATTAACCCTCATGTATGACATCAAAATTCTAATGTGGGACATGTGTCTTCTAGAGGATGCAATCCCGCATCAGAAATCAACAACATTCTGTAGGGGTTTATTAACCCCCCCATGTTCCCTACACATTTAAAAACTGTGGAACACAATACATGAACAATCAAACATCGCTCCCCCTCTTCTGTACCAATAATTTGGTGGGTGAAAGAAAAATGCTTAAAAAATAATTCAAATTAAAATATATTTGAATCAAGGGATTAATGAGTATTAGGTATTTATTCAATTTTATATTAGGGTAGAAAATAAATGAGGATAATATGGAACATATATAATTTGGGTAGACCATTAGTTAATCAGGCTCAGGGTCAGGATTCCCTAAATTAGTAGTTATCAACTCAATTGTAATACCTAGATAGATTAGGTGTATTTTTTAAAATCTAAAATTATCTAGGTTTTTAAAAACATCACCAATCACACATTCTTCCTCAAAACAAGCTTAATTAAAAATGTTTTTTAAAAATATGCACCTAGTTATAGATGTTTTTTAAAAACATTTATAATTGTTACATTTCTCGAAAACATGAATAATTATATATATTAAAAATATGGTCAATCTAGTTTTATTTAAAATTTCTTTTAATTTATCGTCACCACATTCTACCATGTTATCATAAAATAAAATCAGTGGCATTAGCAATGGTTTTAACCCAACATAAAAAACACAGGACTAGAAAAAAACTATTAAATGATAATAATAAAACATAAATAAATATATTGCATTTAAACCTACATGATTTTTTCAATTTGTATCATTTATAAACTAAAAATTTTATTTATAATTTTTTTAATGAAAAAAACCTCTAACGACATAAATGAAAAAACATGAATTCATCTCGTAAGAAATCAAACAAATACACGTGATGTAATGAAAGGATCTGCACACCAATAGTATAAAAATAATAACTTGTAAATTATGAGAATCAAGTAGTAGTAGGATTGTAGAGTACCAGCCCATCATCGAGCTTTAACATCTCCAAGATGAACTCATCGTATAGGAAATCATACTATGAAACACCAAAAGAACATTTCCACACTAAAGAAAATTAAACAATTTTCATGTAAATTATTTAGATTTTTCATGAATTCAATATATTTATTTAAATTAGAAAAAACAAACAACATATTATCATAAGTGGATTCCATAATAAACAATTTGATAACACCTTTATCATAACTATTAACAAAATTGAACACTTTGTTTTCGGAAACATATAGTGTTTATTCTCTTCATGAAAAAGAATTTAATTTAGTCTCCATCATATTCTCATAAATCGGAGTTTCTCCAATTTATCTTGAATATATTGTTTATAATATTATCCATATTGGTATGACCACATGTTCATCATAACATTTTAAATTTTCTACAAATATTTTTTGTTCAATATATCCCATAAAAGACCAACACTCACAACAATATAGTATAGTTAGTCTAATAACAATCCTATACAATTTATCATTAAATTTCATTGAAATTTTAAAATCAATAAGAAACCAAGAATACTTTTATCATTTTATCCATCTAGTTTTAATCTTATGAGATACATCTGCATTAATATCTCCATCACATTATAGAAATGATCCTAAATATCAAAAAATGATCAAATTTAAAAATAGCATGGTCTCACAATCTCACATTTATATCATTATCGGACAATCCATTATTAAAATTACACTTCATATATTCCATTTTATCCCTATTTAGACATAAACAATTTTATTCTTAATTATTTCTTCAAATATCTAACTTTAAATTAATAAACTCTTTATATTCTGAAATAAGAACTACATCATCTTCAAAAATCATGCAGCTAGATATTTCATTTAGAATATTAATTGTAAGTTCATCTAAGATAAAATAAAAAAGGGTATGAGCTTAAAATTGAAACTTTATGTAGTCTTATCGATATAGGAAAGTTCGTGGTGTTTCCTTATGGAGTTTTAACTCGAGTCAACCTCCCTTCATACTTGTCTTTTATGAGTTTGTATGTGCCACCATGACACCTTTTCTTCCAAGATCTTTCCATTAAATTTCTCTAATAACTTTATCATATGTATTTTTCAAATCAATAAAAACCATATAAAAATATTGTGATTTTTGTCAATAATGCTTAATTAGACCTCTAATCAAATAAGTTTCTTCTTTGATTGAATTTCCATGCATAAAACCAAATTGATTATTTTAAACATCAGATTTACTTCAAATACTTTGTTCAATCACTCTCTACCAAAGTTTTATGATATATTACATAAACATAATGACTCTATAATTATCATAACTTAAAATGGACCCTTTATTTTAATACATGGGTTTTAGAAACTTCTCATTCATAAATAAAAAATTTTCTTAGATTATATAATCTCATTAAATAACTTCCCTTGGGGGTTTATCCTAGTAGTTCCACCTTTGAGGGATCTTATGAAAGGTCTCCAGTCGAGTCTCCCTAAGAACTTGTAGACATGGTAGTTTCATTGTTTCTTTATAATCTACCTCCTTGAATTGTTATAATAATCTCATTAAATAAATAGATGAGACAATTAATACTCAACTCCTTTGAATATTTTCACACTTCAATGCACATGTTATCCATCACAAATAATTTACCATTTCTCATCCTTCATAAAGAACCTTTAACCTCAAAAGGATGAACTTTACAATAACAGTTTTGATTGAATTTATATCTACTAATAAATGAATTATCTAAATCTATTACATAAATCTACACTTAATTAAAGAGATTATACAAAACCATTTTTAAATTATAAACGCTACAAAAAAATTAATTAGTGTTTTCAAATGGATGATAATTATTTATTAGATGTGTTATTATTATAAAAGAAAACCTATTGTTTAAAATCATTTTTCTATATGTTTTGTTAAGAATATCAACATCTATTTAATTTTAAAAGGAATTCTTGGGTGATTCATTCAGTTTTCAAAAATATTTCTTGATTTAATTTTTAAAATATATATTATAAAATATAAATGTAAAAAATCATCATTTCAAAGGAAGAAAAATAAAACATCTATTGAAAATATCTTCAAACATACCACTTTATTAGAATAAATTTTCCAAAACAAAATAAAACCATAAATTCTAAAAGAAAACATGTTACATTAAAGGTAGAAAAATAATTTTTCAAGTTGTTTGTTATTAAAATACACTCGAATAAGACACAAC
This sequence comes from Viscum album, assembly GCA_963277665.1. Taxonomy (NCBI): domain Eukaryota; kingdom Viridiplantae; phylum Streptophyta; class Magnoliopsida; order Santalales; family Viscaceae; genus Viscum; species Viscum album. The sequence continues at coordinate 943,337,209 of OY728138.1, forward strand.
AAAATATGCACTAGTAAAGTTAAAAAAACATGGTAATTCTAAAAACTAGAAATTTTTTCACATATAAAACATTAAAAAACATAATATTACTCAAAATAATATAATAATTATATAAAAATCATGTTTTTTCAGTATAAAATTCCACAAAACACATTATGACAAAAATTAGATACTTGTAACATAATGATTACTTCACCATATCAATGTAATGGACAATGAAATGATTGTTCTCCTAGGAAACCAAATGATATGGGAGATAGAATTAAAAATCTTATTAATATACTCCAACAACTTTCTCAAGATATGAATCAGGTTGAACATCTAAATGAGAAAAGGAGGAAAAATGTTTTGTTTATTCCTTCATGAGGCGACGTCCAACTTCTTTTAGTGTTTACACTAATCCACTAGTTTTTTAGCATTGGATCAGTACCATTGAAAAGATATTTTCCATTCTTTAGTGTTCCAAACATGAAAATTCATTTTATATGCTTAACATTTAGAATTATAATAGGATCAGTGGTGGAATATTATTAAGAACATGAGGGAACAATAATAATTTGAATCTATGGAATGGGAAGAGTTTAAGGGGATATTTTTTATTAAGTACTTACCTTGTATTCTCTGAACAAATATGGAGAAGGAATTCCTTGATATTAAGAAAAAATAAGATGAATCTATTGGTACCTATGAAGAAACTTTTACAGGACTTGCATGGTATGCATTTAGTTTGATCATCATCCCTAAAAGAAAAATCGATTGATTATTTAGTGACCTAAAACCAAGTATTCAAAAGTACTTGGATATAAGAATCTTTAGTAGCTATGAAGAAGTTGTTCAATGTTCACTGAAGGTTGAAATGGAAATTGGATATTCCCACAATTCCTATAGTTTGGATAATAAAAGAAATAATGAATCTCATGAAAACTCAAATGCTGGAAAAAAATTCCAGGCATCTATGTGCCAGAAATGTGGGAAGAAAAAACATTATAATTACTTTAATGGAACTAGAATGTGATTTAAATGTATAAATTAAGGTCATAAAGTCATTGAATGTAAAAATAAAATTAATGGGATGGTTAACTCAATAGAGGATAAGAGAACTCCAACTAATGCACCACCCACACTCCAGTGTCTCAAATGAAAAGAGTTTGGGAATTATGTGAATCAATGTACCAATCCAAGGGCTAATATCAAGGATAATCCACAAAAACCATTGAGGGAAAAGGAAAAAATGGAAAGCTTGTGAAATCACAATGTTTGGAGTGAATCATGATAATTAGGTGAAACTTATCCTCCACTCCTTAGTTAGGGAATTTCATGTTTTATTTTGTATAAATAATCACTATAAAAATAATATTGTTCATCCTTTAGTAAAATTAAATGTGATTATATCCCTATATGTGGATTTTTGAATAATAAAATCATATTTTATATTCTATCAGTACAAGGATGAATACAAGTTTCCAATGAAAATTGTTTTAGTATAAGATAAGAGGTTATTTAAGGAAGAAAGGGTGAATTATATTTTAGAAGTGTTATAAGGTTAATCATTTATGGAATGATTTTAGTTGAAATTTGGATGAGGTTTTGGAGATTAATGTATTACTTAACCATATGAAGATTTAGGTATATTGGATAACCTATTATAAGTTTTTTATGATACTAAATATGATAGGAATGAATTATCGGTCTCTCCATAGATCTTAGGATCTGTTAGTTATTCATGGATAAAAAATTCACCTTCACTTCTTGAAGTAAGAGATAAAGTGAAAATTGATCAAGGCACAACCAAAGGGTGAGATTGTTCTTATTAAATGGAATTAAATCAAGTAAGTATATCTTCTCATGAAAATTATTCAACATTAGGAAAAGGGTCTTGACATAAAATTTTGTCTTATTATAATCATTTTTAATGATATCACTGACCTTTTTCAAGACTCTTTGGTTTATGGATTTGAAATCATTAAATTTCTCCTAACCATATTTTCTATCACTCTCCATTTTTATTTGGTTGTGGTTTTTCTCTTCCATATACATGTTTTCACTTCCCACTTATGTCCTCCTATGTGGAAACCTAGTTATGAGTTACTTTGGGTAACTGTTATGTTTCCAACTTTCCTTGTTTAAAAGAAGTTTTAGTATTAATTTTTACATTATGGATTTCTCTAAAAGGAAATTTCAAGTATTAAAACATTGATATCCTATATGAATCTCATTGGTGAAATTTATTTTAAGAGCGGTAGAATGTAACACCATCAATATTTATGAATTGTTTTTTTCAATTAAATTAAAATTCTATAATGGATTGCATTACACGTTACACCAAGTTTTGTTTGTTTTATAAGAAAGACCAAGTTAATCTTGTGCTATATGAAATTATTAGTTTAGATTTCAATATATGAAACACTGATTTTGGCTTGAGTTATACACAATACAGAGTTTATATTTCATTACACAAAACACTGGTTTTAAAAAAAACATGGCATATTATTAAAATATTCTATAGTTATCACCTAGTTGTTATAATGGTGGGTATAAAAAGGATTAAATAAATTATAAAAATATGATTTATGTGTGTTTATAAAATGATTTTTTTGGTAACCAATTAATTATAAATAAAATTTATAACTATTTGAAAATAAAGAAATTCTTTTTCTGAGAAGTTATTTTTCTATGCACAAACACATTTTATCTCAATAAGTTTAACAAACAACTTTAGATGAATAACTTAAATTAAATTATAAATTATATATTCAACCAACTATTTAACATTCATATTATGTGTTTTCTATACAAGAGAAAATAATAAATCAAATTTTACACGTAAAAAGATGTAATTTGTAAAATATAGTTTTACAGCCTTTTAATGACATTATTATTTTTAAACAAAATTTTGAAACTTTTATAAATTTTAGTTGGAAATACAAATTTTATTTTTTAAATTATAATTTCAATTTTATCTTAGAGTTAATTTTTTTTGATTTTTTTGAGAATATTCATTTTGTATGAATAGTGACAAAAAATTTTGAATTTTAATTGAAAATAATTATTTTGTTTGAATTATTTATATTGTTAGACTATATTTGAAATTAGTTTTAAAGAATAATTAGATCAATTATACATATATTAATCCAATATAGTTCATTGAAAGAAATTTCATACTGAAATTGGTTATAAAAACTTTGTAAACTTTTAAACTTTTAAACTTTTTCACATTAAAAACTTTTTTTTTCATCCCATCTATGGAATTAATTTTAAATTAATTTCTACCACTTATATTAATTAGATTTGGAAAATTTTATTCCATATTTGGTATCAGTATAATCTATAATGTCTAAAATAGACAAATTAATTTTTGACCAAAGTGATTAGTGAAAACAGTTAAAATTAATCATATCAATTAAGAGAAAAACGAGTTTACCAATAGACTAATATTTAAACATAAGGGGGAAAATGACCTAGAAAATTGTAAAAAACCCATTTTCTAGCCATATTTTATCCTTAACCCTTCATGTATCAAATTTGGTTCATTGTTTATGTAATGACCCGAACAATTATAAATAAAAATTCTCTTGTCATTTAATTAAATATCTTATTTTGTAATATGGTTATAGAAAACACATACACTACTTTGGTTTTATTATATCCTATCAGATTTAATGGAACTTTAAGCATATTTACCTTTGATAATATATCCACTGAACGATGATCACATAATTAGTATAAATATAGGGTTTTAACAAATCTAATTGACCCAGAAAAAGGAAGTGATAGCCACAACCAGTAGGGTCATACCCTATGAATCCCATTTATCAGAGCTTCTGAGGGAGATAGAATCATTGATATTTTCCCTTGGCTAATCCTAATATAATATCCAATAACTTAATCATGACTGAATCTATTTACAGGATAATTTCAAGATCATCGAGATCACGGCCCAAACCATATACGTCGAACCACCCCATGAAAGTATCAATATCGCGCACCTTACTCTTAGGGAATTTTGAGGTGTATTAAAGGGACATGTATCAAGAACCACGAAATATGAGTATTAATATTATTTTTTATATAATAATCGATATATTTTCATCCTATTTTGGTTACATTATAAATGATTTACATTTTAATACAATAAAACACAAATAGTATTTTTTGGGTAATATTCAAATTCAATTAAGAATTTTATTTTGATAAATTATTAGATTTTTAAAATAAAAAATATTTTAGTAAATTCTTATTATTAAATAATATTTATTAAATATAAATTATCATATATTTTTTATGAATTCAACTGTAATTTTTATAAGGGTTCGAAAATGGTTATTGTCACGAAACATGACATTTTCAACAAATGTCAGTTATTATTTTAAAAGTGAAAATACACATATTTATAAAATTATTTAGATAATATAAATATTATTTTTGGAATAATAACAGCTAAATTATCCAAAATTGATTTTTTTATAATTTTTTGAGGCAATTGAATTTTCAGGTAAAAATTAAATACTGTATAAATATACATTGTGTATTATGACATCATAATGACCCAAAATTGATATGATAAATACTATAAATTGGATCCATGACTGAATCTATGTTTTCCTTAAAATAATGTTATTATATTTTTATTTGGTTAATTTGATAAAGCCTTTATGAATCCTCCAAACCTATTAATATATTTTAAGGATTTAAAATCATTTATTTAAGAGTATGACTCACTTCCATATAATAAAGGATATAATTTTATTAATATCAACCATTTTCCATATAAAATAATTAAAACCACTACCATTTTTTAGAAACTATAAGTAAAAATCATGGTAATTTTTGTAGTTTTGGTTATTTTATTATATAGAGTCAAAAACCTAAGTTTGAGAAATGATAAAGAATTCCCCACTCTTTTCCTATATAAACCCACCCAATCTCCCATTTATCTTCACTAAAAATCCTTATATAATTTCCTTAATATAACCTCCCATATCTAGAGTCCTCCCAAGTTGTCCCCAATATCTCATGAAGCTGCTCCCAAGCATTTGGAGTCACACACTCAAGTAAGGGATACTCACCTTCTCTTTTTTATTCAAGATTATTTATTATCTTATGGCGTCTATTTCAAATTCTTAATGTTGGGACATGTATTTACATGTTCCTATTACTTCCCATTTTATGTAAAAATTATGAGAGAACCATTTCTCTGTCTTCAACCCATTTTTTTAATTTTTAAGTGATGTTGTTATGCTGTCAAAATTTCACCGTGATTTTCCATGACAAAACAGTTGTGTAGTGAATACCATACACATTTCATATCAAGGGTTTTCACCTTTATACACATATAATTAATTTAATTGGGACTTAAATTTTTGTATTACACAATACTTAATCATTTAATAAAATATTATGATGAATGAATCCATGTTTTATGATCTATGAGGCACACTTTAGTATGAGAATGAAATGAAAGTGACAGGTGTTCTAGGAATTATATTGTGCTCCAATAGATTGGGTAATGTTTAGTCACATTATACGTCATTTTGGGATAGGAAGTGAACTTGATTTCTTTATAGTACTTTTTCCATCATTATGTCTTGGCAGTAAGTCTTGATCTATGTTTATGATATAGTGTTTTAAGTTGTTTCCACATTTCCCATGTTATGATTATCATGTTATATCATGTCTTATTATTCATGTTTATGATCCTCACACCTTTTATTCCCCATTGATATTACTATTTTATAACATGTATCATCATATACAATGTTTATTCCCTTACTGGGATTTATAGCTCACCCCTTTCTTATGTATGTCCCCAGATTATCCCATGTAGTTTTAAGTATGAGCATGTTAAGGAAGTCTTCAATACATATGTTATTTTTTATGTTTAAATTATTATGTAATGTACCTAATTCCCAAAGACATAGGCTTATCAATCTTCTAGGTTGTATTATGTGTAATCATATGTAATAAATCATATATTAATGTGAAATAAATAGAAAGTTTATTATAATTGAAGTCTTTTTTAGGTAAAAACTAGAATACACCTAACTTTCTTTTCAAAAATGTCAAGTGAGTTCTCACTCTCACTTATAAAATGCCACCACCTCTCTTCCTCTCTTCACACCTTCAAAACCAATTGGTTCAGAGAATATAAATCCAAATCACTTTTCCACTTCCCTCTTCTCAACCTAAAAGCCTTATTTAGGGAAGAAATACAATAAATGAAGTACTTTTCTGTAAACCAAAAGAAGATACCCAAAGAAGAGGTAGCATTCATCAATGAATGTTTTTATTTTATTTCTTCCTCAAACCCCCTAATTTATTTTTATATCATTCTTATATAATAAATTTATTATCTTATATATACTGAAATGTTTTTATGTTAAGGGTGAGACCTAAAAACACACACACATCCATCAAATGGGTTATGAAATTATCATTTCTGTGTATGGAAAACTACCGCTTCACGAATCGATATTGTTCGTGTTTTAATTACCACCTTTAAAGGTTGGGAATGATGATGGACATGTTGTTTATATATTATATATATAATATTTATGATGAATTTTTTCTTTTATAATTATTATATAATATATATATTCCTACTTTCCATTTTTTGGGAATACGATAACGTCTTTCATGTGTACGATGGACTACCGCCTCACAAAGCAATATAATTCATTCACGCTTTACATGGAATGTATTAAGGATTGGTTTAATAAAAATATGTGGTATATATTATATAAGAATATTGTTATAATTATAATATATATATATATATATATATCATTTACCTTTCTTTCTTTCAAAATGATAAGAAAATGGAAAACGTGTTCATGCGTACGTACGGCCTACCGTCTCCATGAACGACATATTTCATTTCCTATCACCAATTTTATAGTCTAATATAAATAAATATATAATATTTATATATAATATTTATATCATTTTTTATATTATTGAGATGATAAAACCATGATATAAGTATGAGGAAAAAATGACAAGTCAAAACATATTTAAAAAATAAAGCGGTTATTACTCGAAATGTAACATTAACATGAAATTTCTAATAAATGGGTAATAAAATGTCATAAGAAAATCATATATGGTATGATATATGTGAACTAAGTACTATAATTTATGTATAATAAAATTATATTTATTATATAGTAGGTTTGAATAGGTACAACGAAAGTCAAGACTTAAAGTAAGGGATGTTTGTCTCCCTTTTTTACTTTAATGAGACAAATGTTATATCCACCACCTCTTTAACCTATGTGGTGTATAAACTACCCATGAATGTAATTTATGATTCTTATACTTAAAAAAAATTCTTACATAACTATTTTATGATATCTCTTTCATGGGGTTTATGGTTCAAAAGATACCAAATTAGTGAGATATTTTTGTCTCAATTTTCCTTCTTTGAGATAAAAGTTATGTTATGCACCTATATTCTATCACGAGATGTATATACAACCCTTTGAAATTTAATATAAAGTATTTATTCATACTCACGATATTTTAATCTTAATTTTATTTTATTACTTCATGGGTCTTAGGATTCAAGGTTACCAATGTGGTAAGAGTTTTATGTTACAATATCATAATTTATCATGATTGTTTATAATCAAGTATCCAATGTTGAAATATCATGATATACCTCTCAATAATTATCATGACTTCTCTTCTCCTTTGGTTGATCATGATATCTTCAAGTGATGGAATTATTTTCCCACTCTAGAATACTTATGATAATTAATAAAATGTTTTTACGAAAATATGACTTTATTTATTACTGCAGTTAGAATTTTGTTTTATTCCCAAAATAATGTTTTATGAAAATGTTTTGAAAATGCCTTAAAATAATATTTTAAGATTATTTTCAATGAAAAATATTTTTTAAATGTTTTATGTTTTAAAAAGTGTTTTAAATAGTTTCCAAATACTTTTTTAGAATTTTTCAATAATTATTTTCAAAGAAAAATGATTTCAAAATGTATTATGTTTTAAAAAGAAGTTTTCAAAGAAAAAAGGAAATTTTACTTAATAAATGTGTTAAATGATCTTTTAAAAATTATTTTCCATCTAAGATGACATAATTTTATATAATTTATGTTTTACTGGGGATATGAACCAAGGATACCATTCATAGTCCTTCTCTGAATAGTTTATGTTTTGATGGCATTATGTTTATAGAACCTGTTTTTTTTTCATGAGTTAATCAGGATTCAAAGAGATGGACATGAAACTCATTCCTTTTCCATGGGTTAATCAGGTTATGAAGGAATAATGATTGTTTATATGAGTCTTTATAATGATATTAAATATCATTGTACTTTATTCATGATGTGGTTTATTGATATTTCTTATACGATGGGGCGGCCCAGATAGCATCGAGTAAGCCCGTTACAGCTTATATGATGGGGAGTCCTAGATATCATTGGGCATCCCATTATATCTTATATGATGGGGTGTCCCAGATAGCATCGAGTAATCCCATTACAGCTTATACAATGGGGAGTCATAGATAGTGTCAGGTAAGTCTGTTACAAATTATATGATGGGGAGGCCCAGATAGTGTCAGGTAAGCCTATTGAAACTTATACAATGGTTTAGCCTAGATAGCATCAGGTAATATCACTATATATTTCATGATGGGTGTGCCCAGATAGTGCTCCAATGCGTTAGGTAAAGATTTATATATCTCATGAAATAGACATGACTAGAACAGAGAGGGAACCTGGTATAGTAAGACATGACTACCACTGGGGGTGGTGGTGTGTCTCACCTAGGAGGTGTAGTTTCCTATGTGTGAACCTGATTACATGTTCACAATGTTATTTGTAAACCTTATTACATGTTCACAATGTTATGTGTGAACCTGATTGCATTTTCGTAAGTTTATGTGAGGGCCTGATTTCATGTCCTTAACATAATGAGTGAACCAGTTTCTATTCACACATGTTCACAATGTTATAAACTAATGTGTGGGCCACAATTCTATGTCTTATTACAATGTTATTCTCTCATGAATCATGTTCTTTGATTTATTTATTTTTCATGACTTATGATCTGTCAATATTTATGCCATGACTCGTGTATATGATCTTTGATACGAAGGGTGCGATCTTCAAATATTATGCACATGTTCTAATACCCTTATATTCATGTTATGCTTACATATCTCCTTTATTTATCCTTACTGAGCATTTGAGCTCACCCTTTATTATGTTTCCTTTCACAAGGTTATGAAGAAAGGTTTTAAGTAGGAGTACTAAATGTGAATATATTTGTGGGAAATATTGAAGATCTTTCACCAAGTTAGAATATTGTGTTCAAATTTTCCAAATACACTAAACTATTATAGTCCTCGGGCATATACCTTTGTAATGTGATGGATATTCATCTGAAATTATGGTATATCCATGTATGAGAATTCTAGATTTATATAGATAGAAAACATGGTCATTAGAAATTTAACCATTACAAAATCATAAATCTATGTGGGTTAAAAAGTCATTCATTCCTTAGTAAGAAAGGTAAACGAATAACGTTTTTTTTTCAAAAAAAACTTTTCATAGAGTTGAGAAATTTCTTTACAAAATAGTCTAAGAACATAAGGAAATATAATTACTTGATAAGAATAATTTAATTCTTTAATCAATTTTCACCACAAATCATCTTTTTCTCCAAATGAATAGTATTCAAGATGAATATATTTTTTATGCTTGAAGCATTAGAATCAAATTCTCCAAATCAAAAAATAAAAAAAAGTATAACTATCTATTTTTAGTGTCTTTAGGAATTAATGAAAACCAAAATGGTTAGTATAAGATAGTGTAATTCTACAAAAAGAATAAACCATTATATCAATAAAACTACTTTAATCTCCAAAATTCAATAGTAATATCGAAAGTTCAAGAGAGATTATTTAGAAAATAATTAACCTTAAAATTCCTCAAAATATTCCTAATTAAAATTGAAACCCAAAAAACAAAATTATTTGATCACATGGACTTCCAAGATAAATTTAATATTTATCTTTAAATAATATCAATCAATCTTAAAGTATCATTTCAAAATATAATTTTCATAATCACATAATCTTCAAGATATAAAAATCATGTCCATAAATAGCTTGAATCGCCATAAATCATATATTTTTTTTGAAATATAATCGATCCTTTATTTATCAAATAAAATCTCATAGTATTCTATTTACCTTAGTCATATAAAGTTTTCAAATTAGTGAACATCTTCGGAAATAACATTAATCACTTAGTCACCAAATATTTTTTTAAATCCCACAGTTATCTATATGATAAAATATATATTCCCAAAATAAAATTATTTTTCATTAATAAAATCATTTAACAAAAAAAATATCATACTAACCAAGACTACAAATAGACCAATGGTAGGTGATGCACCCTTTTCTCCCTTCGGTTGTGGTTTCGATCCATGCGGTCTTTCCAGACGTGATGGGTTGTCACATGGTCTCCAAGATGTCCTTTTCTAAAAATATATTAATATAATCCTTATAAAATTCTAGATATGTTAGAAACATCCTACAAAATAACCTTATTAAATTTAACCTCAAAGGTTATCTCATACCTTTAATTTTTCATCACAAAAAAGAAAGAACCCAAATTTACCTGAAATTTAGATATCATAAAAACCAAAAATACTGTAAATACCTTTAAAATTATGTCCTCTAAAAGTAAAGGCATTGTTCCTCAAAATTACATTTTTCATATCATAAAATTAAGGGTTACATGTGCCTTAAAAATTATCATCTTTTTGCCACTTCTCAAATGCAATGATTCCATCAAACATATTTTTCAAATTTTATAAAAACAAAACCTATATAAAAATACATAGGTATTCCATGATTCCCAAAATATTTATAAAATACCACTATATCCTAAATTTGAAAACTCAATACATAAACACATCCATCATTCAACTTTCTTCTAAAACCATTAACTATGTTTCGTCATCTTATTCCATATTAATTCATTCATATAATCAAATATGTGAATTATATAATTAAGATTCATAAATATCAACCCAAAAATGTTTCATACTTTAAACATAAGAAAATAATTCATACCTTAAATCCATACATAAGTATTTTTTTGATATCCCCTTTATCTTTAACTTCTAAAACTTAAATGGTGATGTTCTTTGTAGAATTTCTCTTTTCTAGAGAATTGGTAAAGTTGATGTTTTGAAATAAAATGAAATAGATACCATGACCCATAATAATTTTTGGATAAAAGAAAATGTGTTAAATAAATTGAATGGTTTCTTGCATGTGATTTGAATACTCAAGAAGCTACCAAAATCATTTGTACAAGATTTTGCAATAATAGTGATAATCATATCATTGAAAAGGGATAAGAAGGATGTAAAATATCACTTTCCTTCAATCTTGTTAAATGATCCTTAATCTATAGAAAAGAACATTATTAAAACATGAAATGAATTATTACATGTTAAAATGAAAATAATCCTTTTAGCCTTAAAATCCTTCATACCTAAATTGATCACCTTTATAAATCTAATCTACAAAAATGTCATTAATCTCCTAGAAACCCATCACTTTAAACAGCTAAAGGGGTCTCTAAGACTTTGAACTTATAATCATCCTGGAACTTGTAAACCCATGATGATATCTATAACTCTTAAGAAAACCTTACAAGGAAACATCCTACTCTTCAATGTTTTCTAAACCCTCCTCTAATAACAATTGTAATGACTCAACCTTAAGAATTACATATTCTAGTGGTTTTAAACTAGAATTCATATTATTACATTCTGAGAATATTTTTGGTTTAGAGTTTTAAAGAATTAGGACTAACTCCTGCATAGTAAGCCAATACATTACAAGTGGGCACTTAAACCCAGTATCCATTTTTTTTCACCAATCAAAACTTTTTAAAATAAAACATGGTTTCTTTTCATGATCAATAATCGCAATTTTCCCTTTAATATTATGCACATGAGCCTTAGCCTAGTTGGTGAGGTCTCTCTAAGTGCATCCATGAGACCCGTGTTCAAAACCAGGCAGAGGCATAATTTGGGGGGGTACTGTAGCAGGTACTGTAGCAGGTACTGTAGGAGTATTGTAGCAGGTACTATTCGGTACTGTAGCAGCCAGAACTATTCACCTTTGGCCATCAGTTTGGGCTTGGAGTTCTTAAGTCCTTCGGGCCACCCATGCCTTTGGGTCAGTAAGGCTTTCGGGCCACCTCATGGCCTCTATGCCACCTTAAATCCCTTAGGGCCATCTGATTTGTAGTTGCACATACAGATTCTACAAGGAACCGCTCCATAGGAGGAAAGAGTAGGGCAGATCCACCAGAACACGGCTAAACAGACTTTGGATGAATTAGAGGGTATGGAATTTTCCATCAGTACCACGCCTGTGCACCTTTTCACATGGACATGCTAGTCGAACAGTCATGCAAAGGTGGAGAGGTGATCACGATGGAGATGCTGGGGAGGAGTAGTTTCAAGTAGTCATTGTCTGTATGATTTCCTTAAGACCTACTGGTCATGTAATGTCTCCAAAGCCTACGGGCAATGTAATTCCTAAGCCTAAGGGCCTTGTAAGGGTTCCTCCTCATCCCTTGAAAGGGGGTTATCAGAAAATCAATAAAAAAAGAAGGCCTTCGGGTAATTCAGTCAATCCCTTCAATCTTATCCTTGTCCATATTCTACCTTAAATCCTACAAAAAACATTTTAAAACATTGTATGAGCATAAAATCTTCGTAAGTGATATAAAAGAAAGGAGGTTTTTAGTCCGATGAAAACCCATAGAAACATTTTCATAAAAATATAAATTTTATCCCGAAAAAAAGAACAATCTTTTCAAAAATATCATTATCTTAACTTTTGAAAATGAAGATATTTTCATGAAAACTCATAAGAAATAATATAATATATAAATAGGTAACTTGGGAAATCATTTCCTTAATTTATATGTAAATCTAATGGATACAATATGATGTAACTCTCACGGGTACAACAAAATAACCCTCACGGTTATACTTAGACGTAACCATCGCGGTTGTACTTGGAATAACTATCATAGTCAACTTCCAACATACCCAATACATTAGAGGAATATAATGGATGCACCCTTCTTTGATTTATAAAAAAACCTTCATCATAAACAATGTCTAAGAACCATAACATAATCATAAAATATAAATGATTTCATCATAAAAAAACATTACTTCAGTAAAATCACTTATTTTAAAAGAATACTACGCACAGAAGAAAACATTTTATTTGAAAATAACCATGTAATCTTGTAAAGGAATATTTATAACATTAATTAATCATGAATTTGTAAAAATACACTCATTTTGTATAATTTAAAAAATATTCCTTTTGGCTTTTGTAAAAAGAAACATTAGAGGATGATTTTTTAAAAGAAAGTCTTTTTCAAATATTATATCATTGAAGTGAATGATAATAAATGAATCGATTATGTATATCTGCAATAAATCTAGATAAAAAAAGTGGAAATAAAAAATAATATAATCAAAATTATTTTCACACCTAATCTTAGCATGACATAATCAACGAAGTAGAAGGATAACCCGAAGAATTGAAATTAGGTTAAGAATTATCTTATCTCATGTTTGAATCCCCTAAAATGTGTTCAAACCTCTTCTATAATGGTTTAAAGAATGTTATTAACTTATTCCATATTTATATTCATATATATAATATCTTATATTATCCTTTTATAATATCTTATCACTTATTCATTAATAATATTTCAATATTTTCATTGTTTCGAGTGTGTTCGTTTCATGGTTTCATGGTTAGTTAATTTGTGTATAATTATGGATTTTCTTATCAAATGGAAACAATACTCCATTAGTGGAATGAAATTGTATTAATACATTTAAAAAATTATAAATGGTCACATATATCATTTTATTTTCTAACATTAGGATGATTCATTTGATAAAAAAGTTAACGAGAACTGGTTAGTTTATTGTGACAGTTTTTTCGACCATCACGAACTAGTTTCGTTTTATTTCGTATTATGTCAATATATTATTTAAAAAACATGAAATGAGTTATATAAAACCTATTAAAATCTTATTTCACTAGAATAAATTTTTTATGACCAACTTTGAAGGTGGTAATGGAAAACAAAAACTCATTATCCTCAGAGACGGTTAACTTCCATAATTTGGACAATTGTTTTGTTTCTTTAAATAAAAAGAGATAATAAAAGGGATGGATATAAGATATTAAATTAGAAATATAACATTACAGTGTATAAATGATACTGTATTTATTATTCCCTAATGGATGAAGGATGTGAGGATAAGGTAGATGAAGAAATGAAATTAAATGGGGTGGTTTGAGAAAGTTATCTCTTGAATATCACCGCCTTGAAGGATCCCTCAAAGGACTTGTAATTGGTCTTTGGGTGCGTCCATCAGCACTTGGATGTGGAGAGATTGGAGATTAAAGGGTTTGTAAGGTATTTTAACATATTCAAGACTTTTGAGGAGAAAGGGCGTAGTGAGGAGTGGTATTTACACTTGAGGACGGGTGGTTTTATGTGATTAAATAGTGATTATTTTATATTTAAAGTCAACCACATTTGGGTGGCATTAATTAAAATGAATAAGATTGATAATTAATGTTTTAAATAATAGTTACGATCAAGAAAATCAAAAAACACTAATTTAATGTTGTATTTTTTAGGTGTTTTAAGCTTTTAGATTTTAACTTTAACCCATTTCATTATTTTACATATACTACGATAAATTTTTTTTACCATGGTATCTTTTTTATGCCTAAAAATAAAAATGACCCTAATAACTAATTTGAATATTATGATTCCAAATATATAATTCATTTTACCAAATTAAATTCACATAATTGGAAAAATTAAATTTAAAACAAAACCACCAGATGCGACGAAAAAACGGGTTTTCAAGAAGTGTATTTTTCAATCAAAAGATGATTTTATATCAACTCTATAACTAATAATAATAGTTGTATAAAACTCAATTAATATTTACTGATATATAATATATAAATATCCTTTAAATCATTCCCCATTAGGGATTATTTAAATAAATTAAAAAGGAGAAACATTATGTACTTTAAGATAGTTTTTAGAAAAATCTCATCTTTAAACCCAAAAATAAACTTATTCTAAAATACAATATAAAGTTTATTCAAAAAAAATTAAGTGGTTTAAATATAACTAAATAATAATTATGTTACTTGAAATAAAATTTAAAACATAATGGGACTTAAATTTTTTAATTTATTGAAAAGAAATGGTATTTTTACAAAAAATCGGTATTTTCACTATTCATTGGAAACCCAATATTTTTTAAACAATTACAACATTTAACTCAAAGTGAAACTTAATATTATGATTTCAAAAATGAAATTTATTTTATTAAATTCATTTTCTGAAATTTTCAAAAAAATAATTATAATATTCACTCGTAAAATGCAAGAAAAAATCATTTTTTTGAAGAAAAAGTAATTTTGAAGAATAAAATGACTTTCTAAAAATCTATTGCATATTTAAAAAGAATTAATTAATACATTATCAATGAGTATGAACATTATATATTTCATAATCTCATTAATATTATTCATTCCCTCCAATTTAATGGCAAGGTTATAACAGTCACATTTAAATAATAATATTTAATCGTTTGTTCAAGTTCGGTGTGGTGTATCTTGTATGATATTGAACGTAGTGTTTCATTTTAAAATCTCTGGATGTTACATAGATGATCAGGAAAAAATATTAACTAATCGCTGATAGTAACCTAACAAACCAATGAAACTATGTACCTTCGTTATGTTCATTAGTATAGGTCATTCTTGGACTACCTTTACCTCATAGGATCAACTGAGATTTCACCCTTTGAGACAATATAACCACGAAAAGAAACTTTTTGAAGCCAAATTCACACTTACTAAATTTCTCATATAACTCTTTTCTTATAAGAGTAACAATAATGATCGATAAGTGATTATCATGGTCCTTATTGTTTTTAGAGTACACCAAGATATCATCAATAAATACAACAATAAAATTATCAAGATATTCATTAAATATTTTGTTCATTAGATCCATAAAAACATATGGTGCATTAGTCAATCCAAATGGCATTACTGTAAACTCATTATGTTCATACCTCACATAGAATTTTGTCTTCAAAATATATTCTTCATTCACTTACAATTGATGATACCCAGAATGAAGTTCAATCTTTGAAAAATATTGAGCTTCGTGATGTTGATCAAATATGTGATCAATATAAAGCAGGGGATACATATTCTTTATTATAATAGCATTGATTTCCCTATAGTCAATGTATAGTCTCATAGATCCATATTTATTTTTAACAAAAAGAATTGGGGCTCTCCAAGGTGGAAATACTTAAATGTATTCTTGTACAATGGATACATCCTCAATTAAGAGGTTATCTTTTCCATCTATGTTCTCTTCCTCCCAATGAATCTCATTCAAAAGAGCTATTGGTGGCAGATCCTGACATAACTCAGATAATGGAGTCTCTTCTTTAAAGATAAGGAATTTTACTTCATCGTGAATAATGATTTCCTTTTCTTTGCAATAAATTTTT
The DNA here is from genome assembly GCA_963277665.1 of Viscum album. Lineage (NCBI taxonomy): Eukaryota > Viridiplantae > Streptophyta > Magnoliopsida > Santalales > Viscaceae > Viscum > Viscum album. The sequence goes on from OY728138.1 coordinate 943,353,862, forward strand.
GGATCGTACTTTGAAAGTCAATCCATACCATGAATTATATCAAATTCTATCATAGGTATGATAATAAGTTTAGAAAATATATCATGTTTATGTTTCATAATGGGAACTGTTTGACACATCCTTGTTGCATTGAGGCTTCCACTCAAGAGTTTATACTAACAAATATCTTATTAAGGTGGAAGTGAAATATATAATTTTGTTAGCAAACACGGAAGATATAAAATAATGTGGTTCCAATTTGAGACTATGAGTAAAGTACTTGCTCCAACATTGGGGACTTAAATTTCAGTTGTAGCGATCACATACACTTGTCCCTCTCCCCTAACCCTCTTATGTGGTAGATTCCCTTGGGGCATAGGACATTAATTCAAATAATGCCTCATTTCTTTGCAGTTGAAGCACTGGATATCATTGGTTTGTTTGTTCCCCTTGCATTCATGAGACAAATGACCCTTGTCTCCACACTTGTAACACACTCGTGTTCCCTTAAAACATTTCCCCAAATGTTTCTTCCCACAATTTCTACATGATGAGAATCTTTTTGTTCCCCTATTCTTCTTTGATGTTTTACCTTTTTAGTAGTTCTCAGTCAACGTCTTCTTCTCTTTCTTTCCTTTGAAGATATAGAATCAAGAAAAAAATCTATGTTTTAATGGTACATAATAATATTTCATCATATGATGAAAACGTTTAGAAAAATAGTGTCCTTCAGAGGTTTGGCTTAAGGCCTTCAAAAAAAGATAAATCTTGCTCTCTAGATTACATATATAATCCATAACATACCTGGATAGTCTTGTTCTAAATGAGCTTATTTATGAAATTTAAATCCCCTGATTCTAAATATGGAATCCATTTTTCAATATTCAAATTTTAGAAGTGTCAAAAATCAATTTAAATATAAACACATAACACAATGAAAAATAGTTTTTAAAAAAATGGGTTCTTTAAACCCCAAAATGAGTTTAATACCAAAATAAGATACAAGGCCGATTTCTATAAAATTAATTAGATTATTTCTAATTAAATGAGACTTTTGTTACTTTTTTGATCAAATTAAAAACACAATTAGACTTTTAGATTATTTTATTTAATGAAAATAAATGATAGATTTACAAAAAACGGTATCTTTCGTTATTCACTTAAAAATACATCTTTTGAAAAATCTCAAAAAATCACTTTAAGATAATTTTGACTTGATATCAAAAATGAATTTCATTTTGTCAAATTCAAATTCTAAAATTTAAAATTTAGACTTTTGAATAAAATTTCATAATTCATAAAACTCAATTTAATTAGAATAAAACAATTTTTTATTGGAAAATTACTTAATATTCTTATGGTGAACATAACTCTATTGAATCTAATTCATGTATATTTTTAAGGAATGGAATTTATTTATGATCAACATTACCATGATTGTTACATTATGCATAGGGTACCCAAAAACCCAATTATTTTTAATATAATTTTTTAATTAATTACATCTTATAACTAGGGGTATTGTTTATTTTTAATATAATTGTTTTATTGATTAAGTTACAAACAAATCAACATAAACTAGAGGGGCATAGAGTGGCAGTGATGATGAGGTCGAATGCCCGCAAGCAGCTACATCGGAGGGGTGGCCTGGGGAGGAGCTGCTCAGAAGCATAGATAGGACATACAAGGATATTAACCCCCGCGTACGACATCGGAACTCTATTGTGGAACATGTTTCAGCTAGAAAATGCAATCCCACATCAAAAATGAAAAACATTCTGTGAGGGTTTATTAACCCCTCATGTTCCCTACACATTTCAAAACCGCATAACGTAACACAAGAATAGCCATACATCACCCCCCTCTCCCGCGCCAATCGTTTGGTGGGTGGAAGAAAAATGTTTTAAGAAATAATTTTAATTAAAATTCAAATTAAAATATAATCTTATGGGATTAATGATTATTAGATATTTGTTCGTGTTCGGATTAGGTTAGAAAATAAATGAGGATAATGGGGCACAATTGGGATTCAAGGAGACCTATGGTTAATCAGGATCGAGGTCAGGATGCTCTAAATTGGTAGCTACATGCTCAATTGTAATACTTAATAGATTAGGTATGTTTTTTAAAATCTAAAATTAGCTAGGTTTTTAAAAACATCACTAATCAGACATGCTTCATCAAGACATGCCTAAATGAAAATGTTTTTTCAAAGATGAAGCTAGTTAGAGATGTTTTTTAAAAACATTTCTAATTATTACATTTTTAGAAAACATGACTAATTATATATGTTTAAAAATATGGGAAATCAGTGTTAATTAAAAATAAATTTTATTTATCATCACCACATTCAACTGTGTTATCTTAAAATACAATCAATGGAATTAGCAAAGGTTTTATTTAAAAAAAATAATGAAAAAAATCTCTTACGACCTCAATGAACAAGTATTAAGGAGTCTCGTAAGAAATCAAACAAAGAAACATGATGTCATGCAAAGAGTCGCACAACAATAGTATACAAATAACAACTTGTATAGTATGAGCATCAAGAAACATATAGAGTACCAGACCAACAGCGTGCTTCAACACCTCCAAGATGCACTCATCATATAGGAAACTGTGTTATGAAACACCAAGCCATGCTAATGAAACTTGAACGTTTATCTTGTAAATTATTCAGATTTTTTCATGAATTCAAGTGTGTATATTTATTTAAATTAGAACACAAACACACCATCTTATCATAAGTGTCTTCCATTATAAACCATTTGATAACATTTTTAGCACATTTTTTCTAATATTATCCATCTTAGTATGACCACATGTTCATCTTAACATTTTCAAATTTGATACCTTTATTTTTTGTTCAAGATATCTTGTAAAAGACAACACTCACTGCATATAAAATAGTTAATCTGATAACAATTCTATAAAATTTATCTTTCAATTTAAAAGTAATTTTACAATAAAAAAAACCCAAAAAAGACTTTTTCATTTTATTTATCCAGTTTGAATCTTATGAGACACATCTGCATTAATATCTCCATCACATTGAAAAAATTTTCCTAAATATCGAATAACGATCAACTTTTCAAATAACATGGTCTCACAATCTCACATTTATACCATTATTAGACACTCCTTTACTAAAAGGACACTTCATTTATTTCATTTTATCCATATTAATACACAAGCCTTTTGATTCTTAAGTTTTTCTTCAAAGCTCTAACTTTAAATTAGTAGACTCTTTAGATTCTACAATAAGAACTACATCATCCACCAAATCCATACAGTTAGATATTTCATCTAAAATATGCATTGTAAGTTCATCAAAACACCAAAGAAAAATAGGCATGAGCTTAAAATTAAACCATTATGTGGTCCTATTGAGACAGGAAAGTTTGTGGTGTCGCCTGCTGGAGTTCCACCACGAATCAAGCACCCTTCATAAAAGTTCTCTTAACTTTATCATATGTATTTTCCAAATCAATGAAAACCATATACAAATCGTCGTTATTTTTATCCATAATACTTTATAAAACCAATAATCAAATAAATTACTTCTATGATTGAGCATCCAGACATAAAACCAAATTGATCATCTCAAACATTAATTTTCCTTCAAATCCCCTGTTCCATCACCACCTGCCAAAGTTTCATGATACAATTCATAAGCTTAATACCTATATAATTCTCACAACATAAAATTACTCATTTATTTTAATACACAATTACTAGAAACTCTTCATTCATTCATCATCATATATTTTCTTAGACTTTATATTCTCATTAAATAACTACCATGAGGCTGTATCTTAATAGTTCCACCTTTGAGGGGACTCGTGAAAGGTCTCAAGTCAAGTATTCCTGAATATTTGTAGACGCAATAGTTTTTTTGTTTCTTTGTAATCTCCCTCTCCGAATTGTTGTAATAATCTCATCAAATAACTCAATGAGCAAATTAATACTCTAACTCCTCTGAATATTTCCACAATTCCCAAACCAACTAATTTACCATTTTTCATCCTTAAAACAACTTTAAACTCAAAATGATGAACTTTACAAAAATGGTTGTAACTGAATTCCTCTCTACTAATACGTGGATTATCTAAATATAATGCACACATCCACACTTCATTAAAGTGATTATACAAAACCATTTATAAATGATAAACACTACAAAAAAAGAATATACTTAGTGTTGTCAAATGGATGCTAAATTGTTTACTAGAAGTGTAGTTATTGTACACGAAAACATACTATTTAAAAGTAGGTGTCAATATGTATTGTTAAGCATATCAATATCTATTTAATTTTAAAAGGAATACTTAGGTGCTTGGTTCAGTTTTCGAAACTATTTCATGCTTTAATTTTTAAAATATATATTATAAAATATAAATAGAAAAAAAAATCATCATTTCAATGGAAGAAAAATCAAACTTCTATCGAAAATACCTTCAAACATAACACTTTATTAGAATAAATTTTCCAAAGCAAAATAAAACCATAAATTCTGAGAGAAAACTAGTAACATAAAAGGTAAGAAAATACTTTTTCAAGTTGTTTCTTATTCAAAGACACTATCAAATATGCACTAGTAAAGGCCAACAAACATGGTCATTCTGAAAAATAAAAAAATATTAACCAAAAAAACATTCATCGAACATAATATTACTCGAAAGAATATAATAATTATAGACAAAGCATGTTTTTTTTAGTATAAAATTTCACAGAACACATTATGACAAAAATTAGATACTCATAACACAATGACAAAATAAAATGTTCAGTAAAAAAACCAAGACAATGTTCTAAACTGTTTTAAAGAAAAACACAACAAATAAGCTTCACGAAAACATATGTTTTCTCTTCATAAGACATGATATAAATAAATATATATAAATAATATAGTTTTATATACCGAAAATAGAACACATAACATAAAACAGCATGGTCCATAACATGTTCTATCAACAAAAATACACACATAAAATAATGTTTCAAAAGTTATTACACATAGCAAAAGTTCTACCAACAAAAATGAATAAAAAAATTATGATATGTTTAATTTACTGTGTAGAAATAATCATTTTCAAAACAAAAATTAAGAATTTTAAATATAAGTGAAATTAAATGAATCAAAAATTTAAATACATAAGGTTAAAGAAACTTCCATGGCTTAAAGAATTTATTACAAAAGCTTCAAAAAAAAATTTACACCAAGGAGTGAACCATATTTGTTTTGAAAAAACAATCAATCGAAACAACAAATTCTATATACAAAAATTATAAAAGAATATAAAACACTGATTAGTTAGACACATAAAAACAAAATAGTTTGACAAAAAAAAATAAGCAAAATAAAAACATGTATTTATTCACAAACTATTTTGTAAACAATTATTTTATTGATTTTTTTATTTTTATTTTTTGTTACAGCACTGAACATGATTGTTTCTCTTTTTTTAAAACCACCTTACATGTATTAGTGAAATAAAGATTATATTCTACAGGAAATCTATAAACTTTTGGGTTTTGTTTGACAACACTCACTAAAGTGCTTATAGAAAAATTCTGATAAGTAGCTTGAAAAAATAAAAAGAATTTGTTTGGATTTTTGAAAACTACTTACACTTAAATTCCTAAAGAAAATAATTTAAATAAGTGTAAATAGGAACACCTATCGAATAATCAATTTGAAATTCATCCAAGAAACACTTATCACCAGTCATAAAGATATATAGAAAGAATTGTTTTAATAGCTATCAAATGCAACTCAAAATGTGAAATGATGGATTCCATGCCTTGAAAATTATTCATAAAATCATAGATAAATTTGGCTTGTTCCTCTAATTATTAACCAATTTCCAACTCAAATGAAGCAACTTTTATACAAAAAGTGGCTTAGCCAATTTTTAGCAACCCAATTTTTATCATTGTACATATTATAAACACACATTAAATAACGTATCATGAAAGTCACAACTGAAAAAATGGTAGATGAAAAGGATAGAAGAAAGATGACTCTGAAGATATCTTCAGGCAGAGAAACTCGCTAATGAACCTAAAAAATATATTTTATATACAAAAAAACATATCAAACATCACAAAATAAATAAGGTTTAACTTTCATGGAAACCTAAACACAGAAGTAAAATGTGGACATACTTAAAGAGGCAGCATCAGCATCTACAAATCCATAAGTGATAGGGACCGAACAGTAGAAGGAAGCAAACTGCAGATAGAGAAAAAAATAGAAGAAAGATCATTATCTTTTTCAAAACCAATGATGATTCTTTAGGGATGGTGTTGATTTATTTACTTTGAATTCATGATAAATTAAATAATGGAATCAATAAGACAATCCACACTGATTTTTCAAAAAAAAACCCAACAAGTTATGAATGGATGTTAGACACAAAAAAGAAAACATCCTCTTATAGGTGAGAAAAAGGAAGCACTAAAAGATGAGGTAGCTCGATATTCATCAATTGAGATGTTTTGAAATATATCATCCAATATTTAAAAGTGTTAGAGGGTTACATTTTATGTTTTAGTGATGATTATTAGTTGAAAGGTCATGTAGATGTATATTTTTTTGAGACATGGAATCATAGAAAATTACTAAAAGTTTTGTATTTAATTTTTATGGAACATCAGTTAGTTAGTTGTCTTAGTTGAAACTAGTGGTTAAATTATCTATAATAAAAGCATAGTAAGTTTCTACTACTGAAGTAGGGAATGAGTTGATATGGTTGATGCATTTGATAAAGGACCTCAGAAAGAGACCAGATAGAGGAATGTTATTCTGTGATAGTCAGAGTACCATTAATATTTTTCACAATACATTGTTTCATGTAATAATGAAAAATATTTACTTGGTGTATCACTTCATATGAATTTTCCTGTAGGATAAAGTGTTGTATATTTATAAGGTTTCTAGTAAGACAAATTACATGGATATGTTTACAAAGGTGATCATCCAAGAAAGTCTGAGGCAAAATTGTACCTCAGTGGGTCTCGAATGATCAAGAAGAGTGAAGGGAACTGAATTCATAGAACCAAAGAATAGAATAGGATAATTAATGAATATAAAGGATGAAATTATGAAGAAATTACATTGTGTGAAATTATTGGGTTTGTATAAGTTTCTTCAGGTTTATCAGATAGATTCTTCCGGATAGAGATGATCATAAAAATTAAATAAATATTTATGCAGTGATGTTTTCAAAGTATTTGGGCAGAAGGATTATCACTAAACAAAACTTCTATTAGATAGTGCACATTTGATAGAGTTGATTAGACATAGAGTCATCGGTCTGAGGAATTTTGTGGTGAGGCTTTGATGATCTGACTAACTTTATTGGAAAAAGCTCTCATAGTTGATGTTCACTGAGAGTGTCAACTCATTACTTGTATTTTTTTCTTGATGAAAAACTATGGGTGGTTTAAAAGAAGGTACCATATAATATTATAGGTTTCTTAGGTCAATGTGAGTTTTACCGTGAATCTCAATGGTTGGTGAAACTTGTTGAGAATTTATAGACCTCTATAAAGATGAGTAGTGTCCCAACTCTAAAGTTAAAATTGTGGGTATAAATAATAGGTATTACTAAATAAATTATATAAGACCCAATAGTGGAGAGGAAGTGAGTGAGTGTTTTGTAATATCTTGTAACTACTGAAATGAAATATGTATTTAGTGTTCTCCTGTAGATATAGGACTTTGTCAGAACCACATAAATATTTTTGTCCATTTTTTATGTTTATGAGAAGTGTGATCAAGGAGTTTTTTGTGGTGATTAGGTGGTTTCCTATCCTCCTAATTCCAGTTCAAATAACTTGGTAGGTAGAAATAATTAAAAAAACTCTCTATCCATTAGCATTGTGAATATTTTTCACTTCATAGGATGAAGCAATCAAACAAACATCTCCGTTTGGTGAATGTTGCCTCACAGGATCTTTTTGTTTGATTGAATGAATAAAGATTATATTGCTTCACTGGGGTGGTTTCTTGCCACTCCTTCCCAACACCATTATTCTTGCTCCAAAATCCCATTAAATGGTTAAACCCTCCCTTATGCGTAGAAATGGATACTTGTATCTTGTAGTAGTTAATGCGTTTCTAATAATTGGTTAACCAGCCCATAAAAAAAATCACATCGAAGCTAGTCATCTATAAGATCATTAAATCTCATATTTTTTTTGTAATAAAAAACTACTAGGGGACACTCTAGGAATCTCTTAAGATGGTATACCTTCCTCCCCAAGGGTGTATTAAGAGAATGTAATTCATAAGATAATTTAACTGTAAATTCAAACCCAACAATGACTTGAGTATATGTAATAGAATGGGAATATATTGTTTTAAGAAAAGTAGTATAGAGTTTAGAGGTAATCATAACCATACCTTGAACTGTCAAAGGTCACTCTCCACCATCATCTATAAAACTAGTATACTACATAAACCTTGCATGTGTTGGATCCACAACCTTTCCCCTGTGGATGCGGAATTACCTAAGTCATAGAATTCTGCGACGTAGTCATCAACTACTAAGGTCATATAATTTATCCATGTCCTTATCTCCCAAAATCCAACTGTGATTCCTTAATACAAATTTACTTTATATGACTCATATTTCTACATAAATTCCAAACTTTAAGAGAACCGAGATAGAACATGAGATGACACCCTTCCCATCCACAATTATAACAAATGGTAGCACTTCTTTCCACGAGGGTATATGAAGATCCATTACTCAAATCTAATTGTCTCTTGGTGCCTTAGTGTATGTCTTATGACTTCTATTTCCTATTTTTGGAGAACTCACCCACAACACCACTAGCGATGCTACTCACTATTCCATTGAGAGTTGGAAGAAGACCTACTGCTTTATCCTTCTATAGTCCCTTCTCAATTGTGAGAGACTTTTGAATCACCTCAGAGTATATGGTTGGCTCAAAATTTTTTATTATAAACCTCAGTTTTAGTCAAATTAAAATCTCAAAATCTTAGGCCTTCTACACCTTATCCCATCCAAAATATGATCAATGTGAAGAAACCATGTGAAATGAACAAAATAGGCAGATACTGATATCGTACCCCTAATGAAGCTCTAGAAACTCTTGAGCTCAATATAGATTCATTGTATCTAGGATGAAATACTCAAAGAATATATTCTTGAAGGTATCCGAAGTCATACCCTCACTTGTCCTTTCTTGATTCATGAGACCCCACCATCTCCCAGTGGATCCTTGAAGCATAGAAGCAACCAACTTAACCCATCAACCATCTGAAGTATCTATAAGATCAAATATTCCCTCGATTACGTTGATCCAATACTTATAATCCATGGATACTTTAGTACCCTGTAAGTAAGGGGAATACTAAATATGGAAATCCTAAGAGTAATCAACCATCATCCTGTGAGCTGATCTACCTTGAAAAAGCACTATGTGAAAGACTCCAGGCTGAAGTAGTTCTTCCACTGAACCATTAGAGTGGGTGGAAGAGTATACTCAGCCACCTTTTACTATATGTCCAATAGTAGGAAAAGAAATTACTCCCTTGTGGGGGTATTCTGACCCACTTCCCTAGGTAATTCCATAAGATGACTTTAAGGAAACATTACCAAAAATTCCAAACAAACACTTATAAATACCTATAAATACTCACTTAAGGTAATGAATAAAGTAGTTTATAGGTGTACACAAAGGATTTATACTATAAGACCTATCTTAGTAGGCTACCCATATATTCAAGGAATAACCCCCTTAAAACTACCCACTGCCTAGCCTAAGCCTCCAATGCCTTCATGTTATTAACAATTATATACACACAACAAATTACCAATGACATTTAATTAATTTAATTACATTATATGGAAAATGATCAAATACATGACATGCGAACCTATGTTCTAATTAATGATGTATAAAAACACCTAAAATACCATAAAACATAAAAACGATTAATCATTTTCATCACTCAAGTTGAAATAGATCAATAGTAAAAGCATAACTGATAAAAGTAATCCCATACCCAAGTAACATGGATTTATATTACACATGAGCTAGGATGGAACATGTGTGACCCCACTACCCAAGTTTCACACAGTGAACCTACTTTTACCTTTCTAAAATATATTCATAAATAAACTAAAATAAAATAAAACATTCTTTAATACAACTTTTTAATGCCCCGACTGAATCGTCGGGCCTGATCAGTGTGCAACATAGCCTCATACATGTCTCCCCATATACAATAGGATACTAGCTAATCGTGAAGGTCCGAACAGTTACATGGGGAGACTTTAACCTCAGCAACAATAACCATACACCAATATCATAATAATTAATAACATACATCCCAAAACAACACAACAATAATCATCATGCTATAAAAATAATGCATACAGGCAATAAAAAATAAAAACAAACCAAAAGAATCTCAATTAGATGAGTCAACCAATCATGTGACAAGTCATCATGTGCTAACCAAGATTCTATGAACCATGGATCTACCTAATTCAACATGTCGGGGGATTGTCAAATGTAATGGTTGTATAAATTATATCATGATGTATAATCCACACATCAAATCGAAAAATTCATCCAACTGTCTTGTATCCACGTAAAACCTATAAATAATAATTCAATTATCACATTTAATGGAATGTCATAATGTCCACATGTAGACCAAATTTAAATATTTTGGGAAAGCTACATTTACATATGTTAACTAAATGTTTAGCTCTGGCGTAAGACACACCCACACATGTTGATCCAATATACGGCTCTAGGGAAAGCCACATTCCACTTGACATCTATAAAGGTGGAATTACAACATTCCAATCACAATGATGAAACTCCCCATCTAAGGGGTCAACTAGTTGAGTTAGACCAACCTAGTACCTTGAAACCAATCATAGAAAAACCATACATGCATCCATATATAATCCATAATGTAGAAACTAATAAGAATTTCATAATAGGAATGGTCTCATGGGCCCCAAACATACCCACATGCATATCATATAATCAAGGGAATCATGGACCACACACACCCCCACATGCATATCAAATAAGAAAATGTCTCAAACACACACACACACAAGCATGTCATAACATACAATTAATATATAAATTCCATCAAATTTTAAATAATTTATACCTCAAGAGTGCTGACGTCAATCACTAAAATCCATTATTGATCATTGTCTTCACACCAATTATTCTTAAAACCAATACCTATTCATCATAACCAGGATTATAGAATCAATACCCAATAAGAAGAAGACAAAACATTCTTATTGGTATATCAACTCATCCAATGAGATATATTTTCATTGGTAGATGTTGATCCATTTGAAAAAAAGGATGGAAATTCTTTATATTTGACCACCTATCTATCTATAAACCATGAATTATTTATTAGATAATAATTGAATTCATAGATATAGTAGTGAAATTATAGATCTATGATTCCTTCCAATAATAGAAGAGGAGATCCAGAAGAAACATGAGAATGGGGAAAGAACAACCTATTACCTTGAATTCACACGATTAAAGTCTTCTAGATCCACTAGAATTGGAGTTTAAACAGAGATGAACTACCAAGAACAACCATTAGAGTCCCCAGGTTTGAGAGACCTAGGAATAGAAGAAATAATGAATGGTTTTATAGAAGTTTTGAATTAAAAAACCAATTTTTGGATTAATTAAAAATTAATGCATGGTTTGGTTACATGATTTATCAAACTGTGAACCAACCATATGATGCTCACTGCCTCTTTTAGGAACCTGTGTGGTTTGGATGCATGGTTTGGTAAAATCTGTGCCAACCATGATTTTTTCTACTGCCTCAAGTAACACAGTTTCCCAAATAAAGTCGCATAGTTAGCTCTAATAATGAACTAACTATGTACCACCTACGGTCCATCTCCAACAAGACACATAATTTCCTAGGGAGAACCACACAATTTCCCCCAACCATTCTTAAATTGTGGACCCCCTTAAAAGAACCTAAAAACAATTCAAACCATATAGAATCTATTCTTGACTTTACCCATGAAAATGATATCTCAAAAACACTTAAAGATGGGCTGAAATAAATGATCATTGTACCTAAAAATTCTGGCTATTATAGCCCCCTCGACTAGTGAGTTAGTTTATGTCGCATCCCCACTGGCTAGTGACATAGTTCTATATCCATTTCACTAATTGGGGGAATTTACATAATTAGTGATGTAGCATATATAGGTTCCCTAGAGTTAGTAAACATAGGGTGTAATCCCGTTATGATGATGATTATAATTGTGATGATGTTACTTTTAAAATTTATTGTAAAATCTTCTCCATGCATTCCTTAGTCTAGTAGTAGTGATTTACCTTATTCTTGTTTTCAATAGAAAATTCAAATGATATTTTCAATTATTATATTCAAAATAACATGTTTAGTTTATATAGTAAAGGATTACTATGAAATACTTGGTGGTATCCTACATGTCATGTTTCTCAAACCATTCATACACCCATGAGTGTATGGAAAATTAGTTTATATTGATACAGGTAAAGGAAAAACACTATGTGGAGATGGTGCATGTTCTTGATAGATTTATCTGATTTATTGATATTGAAATAGTGGGAGGATCCCTCATGTCACATGGTGATGGGTGAATGTTTTTTTACCTTTTAGTATATCCATTAAATATTTTATTTCCTTATTAGATCCACATCCCGCCCCTTTTTTTTTATTTTGGGAACTTCTATTATATCCTTTAATTTAGTAATTATTTGTTATGATGTTTTATTTATTATGTGCATCAATTGATATTATGTGTTGTTGTGATGGATTTTTTGAATTTAATACTGATGTAGAACCTACCAAAGTATGGAGGGGTTGTGTTAGATATTCAAATAAGACTCACTGATTACTTATTTAGAGAAACTATTCCCAAAGTGCATTCTCAATGCCCATGCACTAGTTTCCAAACTGTGTAGATTAGGAAATCCCTTCAAGAATTTCCATAGACTAGATCGGGGGATCAATTTAGGGGTATCGAGGTTGGTCTATGAAAAGGGTGGTGGAAGATTATTTATGATGAGATATATCTATTTCAAATACTTTTTAGATAAGCGAGAAAAATATTTATGGCGGCTACGTTTTAAAACAAATGACCACTCCATAAAAAAGACCAATTTCATTATAAATATTAGCCGTAAATAGTAAAAATGACCGAAATTTGTGGTGAAATAATCTATCACAAACATTATATTACAAAAAATTAAAAAATAAATATGGATCTACCCATTTCAACCTTCCTTTCCTATACCCAATACCTTCTCAAATCTCTATATTTTTAAGGAAATTGATTATTGTATTTAAGTTATGCTATTTGTGACCAAACCCTCAGTTTGAAAGGTATTTTTATAAATTTATTTCTATTATAATTATTAATTTTATGTATTTATTTTTTAATTATCGTTAAATTATATTTGAATATCACATTATTAATTATAAATATTCTATTTTCAAAAAAAGTATTAGTTTGAATGTATTTTTTAAAATTGTTTTTAAATAGTAATTAATTTCTATATTTATTTTTTATTAGGGTTTAATTATATTTGCATGACATGTTATTAATTTTATTTATTTAATTGGTTAGTTTTTTATTTTTAAATTTTTAGCATTTATAATATAAAATTAATAAATTAGTATAATTTAAAATTGAAATCGGTAGGGGTCGAGGTCCATTTTTATTAGGGAAAGAAAAACCACTTTTTTTCTTGGTTGAGAGGTAAACAATTACATGTCCTGAAGGTCTAGTGACCCAATTCAAGAACACAATTATGATTTTATTCACAAAGGGACTATGGCCCTATGGCCATAATTTTTCTATTTTTTATAGCTTCTTTCCACCCCTTGTCTACAACCACTCACCTACTGCATTGTCGCAATGCCCTCACCACCCATTGCCTACACCGAGGCCGCCCATTGTCACTCAGTTTTCATTTGACCATTCTCTCTCATCGCCAAAACCCACACCATTGGTAGCCTCTCATTTGTCGATTGCCTACACCAGTGACCCCATACACCCATCTACACACAGTCATCATCTTCTTACATCGGTGATTTCATGATCCCCCTGCATTCATCCCATTGCCGCTAGATGGTACTCGCATGAATGTCGTGTAGGAAGAAAGTTCCTCCCATGTGGGAGAAAGGACCACCCACCAATTTTTTTAAGGGAAAGAAGCTCTAAGCAGAGAATTAAACAACCATTCACCACCCATGAAATGTTGCAGACATGCACATGTCACCAACTAACCTGCACCCCATTGGCATATAATTTAAAATTATTGTTAGTATTAATTGGTAAATTAATATTCTAGTTATTAATAATATTAGTATAATAAAGTATTTTAATTTTATTTAGTTTAATAAATAATAAGAATAAAAAATAATTTTATTAAATATATATTATAGTTAGAAATGGTTGATACGATAATAAATAATAATTTATAATATATTGCTAAAATGTAGTTTAATAATAAAAAAATAATTTAAATTAATTAATATTGGTTATAATATGAGAAATAATAAAAATCCAAACAATTTAATACAAATACTAATAAATAAAAAATAATGTTGATTAATTATTATAAATTAGTATAAATTAATAAGAATTATTAAAATAAAAAAAATTAATGAAAAAATTATAATAGTGTAATACTAATAGTGAGTAAAAAAAGAAAAAAAATATAATTAGTAATTATTATTAAATTACTTTACCTAATAAAATTAATATTTAAAAAAAGTTAAAAAATAATTTATATCCACTAAAATTATTAAAAATCGTTATTTTTATTATATAAAAATATTATTAGATAATAAATATTTTTTTAAATTAATTAAAATTCGTTATGTATTTATAAATACTAAAAAAATTACTATAGAACTTTAATAAATAATTATTTATAAGAAAGTAATAAAATAAGTAAAGTAATAGAAAAATAATCTAAAATAATAAATATTAGTGAAAATTAAGGATGCCAATGGGTACCCATTAACTGAGTATCCAACACTACACAACCTAATTAAATAGGGTTAAGGTAATGGATAAATAATCATTCATAGGGTCAGCGTAACAAATTGAAAACCTGATTAATAAATTTGTGGGGTTAGAGTAGTTCCCTTAAGGTATCATAATCTTGAACTAGATTATGGAAATTATTTTTAATTAATAAATAATATAATTTTAAATGATAATACAATAATAAAAAATATTTATTTATTTTGAGTTTGGTTCATATTATATTTATAAGTAAATTTTAAATTTGAATTCATTAACTATATGTTATTAAACAAATTAAATTGGAAAATATATTTATTTAATTATTTGATATGTTTATTCCAGTTTTATAAATAAAATTTAAATGTTTCAATTTCTTATTGTTTAATTAAGAGGGTTAGGGTAGTTAAATGGGTTGTTAAAAATATAATTAGGTAGGTTTAAGTTAGTGAATTTTAAAAATACATCGGCTAGGGTTA
The DNA here is from genome assembly GCA_963277665.1 of Viscum album. Classification (NCBI taxonomy): domain Eukaryota; kingdom Viridiplantae; phylum Streptophyta; class Magnoliopsida; order Santalales; family Viscaceae; genus Viscum; species Viscum album. The sequence continues at coordinate 943,369,394 of OY728138.1, forward strand.
GAGTTATGGTTAGAGTTTTATAAAAATAAAATGGTTAGGGTTTGGGTATCTGACCCATTTCCATCCCTAGTTAAAATTTATTAAAAAAATATTAATGTAAACAAAAAAATATAATCATAAATACAAAAAAATACTAAAATATTTTTCAAATATTTTATTAAATTATTATAAAAATATTAGTAACAAAAAATAATTAAATATTAGAAAAATTATAGTTTGATTAATTTGAATTTAATTTATACATTTATAAAAACACATAAAATGTTAAATTATTAGAATCTATCTTAATTACTTATTATGATGGACATGTAGCACCTCAACAATATTTTCGCATGCGCAAGACTCATCTGTGATGAAGAAATCAATGTTCATCACAATATGTATTATTTGCGACGGATTTATGAATCCATTATAATTATTTATTATGATACAACCCATTTCAAATAGTTTCATGTGAGTAGGACTCATTTGTGATGAGAAAAATAGTGAACAATTAATTAAAAATTACTAAAATTTTAATAAAAATAATAATTAATATCAAATAAAAATAAGATATTAAATAAATTATAAAAAAACTAAAAAACTAATTTATGTAAATTTATTATAATATTTATTAATTAGTATTTTGAAAAATATTTGTAATTTTATTACAAATAATTAAAAATAATAAAAGAAAATAAAAAACTGATAATATATTACAAAGAATAATTATATGTTCATTTAGTGAAAATAAATTTCATAATACTTTTTTAAAATAATATATAATTAACTAATTTCTAGTTTTTTAGAAAACTACAGATATTGTAAATAAATAATTTTTTTATTAAGATATGATGATTGAATAAATCACTTTATAAATCTAAATGGTTCTGGTGTAAATATTCTCTATATTAAGGGTGTTTAGATGTTTATATCATTTACATTGTCAAATTCAGAATTTGTTTCAGAAGGGATAATTAAGAGTCTATGTAAGAAATGCAGTCTCATGAGTTTTGAAAATTTTTATAATGTTGTGGTTTATCTATTATGTTTTGGTTTTTGTAAAGATTATATTTTCTAGTATCAATATAGTAAAATTAATTTAGAATAAAGCATATTTTTCCTGGTACAAGATCCATCATAATTTCAAAATTTCATACATGATGTAGTTGAATTATCTTTTCAAGAAATAAAAACTCGAAATGAAAAATCAAATATCAAATTAGAACCTTCTCAATTTTATGATTTGTTGAAATTTGAGGAGGAATCCTTATATCCCATATGAAAGATACAAAAATTTGAAGCTGTTATAGATTTTATGACCATTAAATCAGTTTTTGGAAGGTTAAATAGTAGTTTTAATCAAATATTTTCTTTGGTTAAATGATTGTTGCCTGAGGGAAATACAATTCATGCAAGTTTCTATAAAGGAAAGAAGTTAGTCCATTATTTGGATCTTAATTATCAGAAGATACATGCATATTCAAATCCTTATAACTTATATTATGGTGAATACGAGTCATTAGTTAATTTTTCAACATGTGGATAATCGAGGTACAAAGGGGTGTAACAAAGAAAGTCTAGATTTTTTCATGCTAAAATATTGAGGTATTTTTTTTATTAAACAAAGATTGAAAAATATATTTATGTCTCTCAATACATAAAAATTGATGATATTAAATAAATCCAATATTTCTATGAGTAAAATCTTAAATCGTCATTATGATAGTGGTTCATGGAAACACTTTGATCAGGTGAATATTTCTTTTTCTTTAGATCCTTGTGACATAATGTTAGGTATTTATACTGATGGTTTCTATCTATTTGGTTCTTTAAACTACTAATATTATTATTGGATGGTTTTCATAACACTATAAAACTTACCTCCTTAGATGTTGATGAATGAATAATAAATCTATTTAGAGTTACTAATTCTAGTATATCTAAAGATAAATATCAATGTTTTTTTGAATCCACTATTTAATGAGTTAGTTATATTATGGAGTGATGTTGTAACTACACATGATATGTTGTAGAAAAAAATTTACACTAAAATATGCATTAATGTGGACAATAAGTTACTTTCCATCATATTTTATGTTATCTGGATAGAGTACATATAGTGGGAAATCCTATCCATACTACATGGATGGAAACAAAGTGTTTATACTTTTCAATGGAATAAAACCTTGATTTTCTAACTTTCATCAGATATTTCTTCCTACATATCAACCTTTCCAATGGAATGTAAATAATTATATAAAAGGTATAATTGAAATAGATGGTACTCTAGTAGTGTTTTCATGTATTAAAGTAAAATATATCATTTTTTTATTATCTTATATTTCCTTTAGACCACCTATAAACTAATAAAAAATAGGTGTCTTTGGGAGAGAAAATTATTGGATAAAGTGAAGTGTTTTTTAATACCCGTCACATTGGTATGATTTATTGGTATGTCATATGTTAGATGTAATTCATATTGAGGAAAACTTTTTTGATCAAATATTTTATACCATGTAGGGAAAACATGACAAGACTGAATATATATTAAAGGAATAATTAGATATTTCCAAAATATGTGAGTGCTATGGACTTGAGTTATTTGTAAATGATACATCATAAAATATAATGAATCCAAAAGAATCTTATGCAGTTTATAAATAAATTCATTTATTAGTATATCAATGGATTATATATTTGTGGTTACCAGATGGATATGCTTCTAGTTTTTCTTGACGTGTTAAATTTTTTTATATTAGCGAATTAAAAAGTCATGATTTTCATGTCATTATAGAATGATTACTGCTTATTGATCAAAGATTGATGTTGAATATTTTGATTTGGGATGTGTTGACTGAAATATAATATTTTTTATAAAATATTTGTGAGGGAAAAATAGAATTTTATTGTTATACCTAATATTATACTATAGTAAATACACTTTTTAACATAAAATTGTCAGACAATACAAATTCTATTATTCCATAAAAGTTTGGTTGGTTGTAAGTTTCATCTCCAATCTAAGAAGCTCAAAAGAGGCAAGTGTTCTCTCTTTATCTCTCTTAACAATTCCTATATATGATTCCTTTCCTATATCCTTTTCAATTTCCATGTTATTATTTAATTATTTTCTTGATATAATTTTATATTCTATCCTTAATTTATTCCATCCATGTGGGTACCCATCTCACTCACACGATTTCCCATTCAAAATCTATTACTATACTTAATATTCATATAGACATAAAACATCCTATAATTTTTTTATGGTAAAGATTGTGTGGTTTTCCTTTAAAATACATCCCTATCTAGATACAAACAAGTGGATGTCAGCTTTGAATCAGATACACCTATGGGGAATTACCCTGAAAAATGTTAGTTGGTTATTAAATCTATCTTTACATATTGGACAACAAGTGGGCCTAATGAACACATGGTTTGACACTCCCAAGGGATATGTTATGGATAATTCACATTCCCTTTACCTACCATAATGAAGATTTGATTATATTTTTATAGAGATTTATCCATAATGGTTTTAGTCTCCCACTATTTCAAATACATTCTTTCTACTTACCAAACTCATTGATAATATTATTTTCATAAGTACTCTATAACTACAAAACCATATTCTTTACTTGATAATGGTACTTATTTGAGAAGTATGAATCCATAAATATTCCCTCAATGAGTAATGTGAATTAAAATATACATCCTTATTAATTTATTGACTAGGGAAATATATTGAAAATCAATATAATCCATTTTTTATAAGTGAAATTATTATAGGATAAGTTCCTTTAACAAATCATGCCATGTATTTCTAAGATATTCATCCTTGTAAATTATTCCATTTATAACCTATGCTCATTTAGTTTGTGATGGAATGCATTATAATTTTATGATATGGATAGAGACTAGAATTATATACCCCTCAAATTACTAGTAGGTCTCATGAGACAACTAAGCTAGGGTAATAAGAGAATCCTTACCCTTTATATATGATGTCTTGGCCTATGGCATTGCCGATATGTTTAATATGTAAAACATTATACATTATCATAATTTCCATCATTATGAGATCATTTAATTTAATCCATGCGATTACTTATTACTTTGTCATCCATGCACTATGATATTCTTATTGTCATGGAGTCATTTTCTATTGTTTATACTATATTGATATGCCATTATTATTCCATGTTAGCTTCTTATGTGTGCTATATATTACTAATCATTTTTTCTTAAACTTTACTTTAACTTCCCAATTTCCTAGGAAATGAAGTGGAATATATGAATTATTATATGTAAGGAGAACTTTAATGAATAATGTTTTTTACTAAAATGTTGTAAATTCCATGATGTATTGTATTATTTATATCTCTAGTCTCTTGAGGATTAATAAACCTTGATTTTGGTACTTTAATCTATTGTATTTTGATCACCATGTAATAAATAACCCACCAACACTAGGAATCTAGGGTTGGGGGTATTACAGTTGGTATAAGAGAATGGTTTGGTAGAAACCATATGAACTGGATTTAAAAGAGAATAGGTAGAGAACATACAACTTAAAAAATTATAAACATTATTTAAGAATTATTTTGATAAAAATACTATTAATTATATCATATTTTAGGAAAACATGATATATAATTCTTGTTTTATATAATAGTAGTCATAATAATACTAATGAAGTCATTCCATTTATTAGATAATGGCCCCCACTAAGAGGAATGGAAACCAAGCCAATAACTAAGGACAATGTGGGGATTGTCTAGATAATCAGGATAATGGAGTTAATGTTGGTGATGAAAAATTTATTACTATTTTGGGGAAATTAAATCATGTTATGAAAAATAACCTTATTTATATGGATAAACTGATTTCCTATCAATAATAAATCAACCACCATATATCTTCTTATGAGGTAACAAACTCTATCATTTAGTGGGTCCACTAATCGAATAATGGAAGGAAAATGGATAAAGTCTATAGAGAATATTTTTAAAGGCATTGGGGTGTATTGAGAAGGAAAATTCTATCATGGTTATGTATCGTTTAAAGTGATATGGTGATGGAAGTCCTTGATTCCAAATACAAAGAGGTTTGAGGAAATAGAAAATATGTAGTGGAATGAATTTAAGATGTTTTTTGGAAAAATATTTTCCTCAGGAGAAATGTGATGATATAGAAAGGAAATTATTAAAATTATGAAAAAATAAAGAAGAGATAGTGGATGATTATGTGGATAAGTTCATAAGGATAACAAGGTATGTTTCAGATTATCATCACATCTTGTAATGAAATATTGACTACTTATTTGATGGTTTAAAGAAAAGTCTATGAAGATCATTACAATCCCAATCCATTTCAACATATGAAGAGATAATGATGAGTGATATAAATACCAAAAATCAGTTATTTAAATTATTTATTTATAAATGGAAACATAATAATAAGAGGATAACTAATCAATATGTAGAAAGAAATACCAAAAAGTAAAATAAGGGAAGAGTGGAGTTCTGTATAAGAAATAAATGTGGAAAAAAACACCTAGAGACTTGATTAAAAGGTCTTGGTGTATGTTTTAGATGTGGAGATAAAGGTAATCAAGAACATGAATGAAAAGTAAACATAGAATCAATAAATGTACAATGATTCAATTTCAAGGTGATGAGAAATTACTCTAATTAATTCCCCAAGCACTAAGGGAATCTACCACAGAAGAGGCCTATGGATCAAGGCCAAGCTTTTTCTATAACTATAGCTAAAGTTGAATATTTAAGTGATGTTATAGTAGGTACTTTGATTAATTACTAAATATTAGCTAATAAGGTATTTGAATTTTGATCTATGACCACATTTATATATTTTATTTTTGAGAAGAATATTCAATCATCCCCCGATTCATTAATATATTATTTATCAGCTAGAAAACCTAGTGGTACATTAATTGCAACAAAAGATATACAATTATGAAATTATAATACATGGGTTTTATTTAGTTGAAAATATAATAATTATACCTATGATGGATTTTGATGTAATATTGGTGATGTATTTGATCTTGAATTACAAAGAGAAAATTTATTGTATAGAGAAAGAAGTTTGAATTGGTGATGCAAGTATAGAATTGCTTGTTTTTCAAGGGAAAATTTATTTACATAAATTATGTTAGGATACACCCCCCAATATCTCATCATAGTAAAATAATTAAGGATAAAATAGATTAAATTTAATATATGAAGGTTAGTTAGGTGTTAAGAATATAATAGATACAACTATGAAAGAATATATTGATCTATTTCCTAATGAATTACTAAGATTTCCCCCAGATCACAAAGTTGAATTCTCTACTGATCTTATACCTAATGTAAAACAAATATATAAGTTACTATATAGGATGGAAGTAGTAGAGCTAGTTGAGTTTAAGAATCAATTATAAGACATCTGTGATAGATGTTACATTCATCCAAGTGTTTCACCATGGGGAGATCCATTTTTATTTCTAAAGAATAGGGACAGTTAAATGATATTATGAATTAATTATAGATAAATCAATGTAATTATTATAAATAAAAATTATCCATTTCCAAGTGTTAATTCCCAATTTAAGAAACATTAAGGGTCTCAATTATTCTCAACTATTTTCCCTCATTATTTATATCATTAGTTAAAATTCAATAAGGGGTATATCCCAAATATGACCTTTTATATAAGGTATAGATATTATCAGTTCACAATAATGTATTTTGGGGTGACTAATGAACCTTATATGTTTATGGATTTGATGTAAAAAATATTAAAGGTTTATAAGTTTCTAGTGTTGTTCATTGATGATATTCTTATATACTCTAATATTAATAGGGAGCATGAAACTCAATTGAAAATCATTCTTGAGGTTTGAAGGAATAATCAGTTATAAGGGAAATTCATAAAATTTGAATTTTGGATTTTGAAAGATACTTTCATTTTCCATATTATTTCCATGGATGGTATATCTATTAAACCTTCTTAAATAAAATTTTTCATGGAATGGACAAGACCCACCAACCTAACTAAAATATGTAGTTTACATTACTTGGAAGGATACTATCAATAGTTTATTGAAAAATATTTTTGAATGGATAATCTGTTAACTAACATAACACATAAGGGGGTCAAATTCCCATGGAAAAAGGAATACGAAGATAGATTTTATAGTGTTCTGTGTTTTTGGTCTAAATGAAATTCTAAAGCAATTTGAATTTTGGTTTTTAGAGGATGGTATGTTTTATAAACCAAGATTTTTAATGTAAATACAAGTTTTGGAACACTTTGATGTGTTGTTTTTATACTTGGTTAAAGGGCATAGTAGTGCCTCAGGTGTTCTGTTGAGTTTTAGGAGCATTGAGCTCGAAAACATCCCAATGTGGGAGGAAGTAGTATGGGTGCATGGTTTTTCTGAAACCATGTGGCACACTAAAGGAAACTGTATGGTTTGATCAGTGGGGTTGAGGGTGTCTCTTTGTTTTTTCAAACTATGCACACTAGGACACATGACCATCTGACAGTTGTAGGTATTCTTGGAAAAGGGAAAGTGTGTGGTTTCCCAAACGAAGTGCACAAACCATGTGACAACCCTACTTATGCCATGGCATGATCATAGTTGGAATAAGGTTTGAACAGCTGTGTATCCAAACTAAGCACCTTCTTAAAGGGGGTAAAATTACCGGTTTCCCCCTTTTTTATTTAAAACTTTTCCTCTACTTATCTTTCCCATCCTTGTGAAACACATCCCCTCTCCTATGGATCTAATCCTCTTCTATCATAGGAATGTAGATATATCCATCGTATGTCATCATAATTAACCACTATCAGTCTCATTATATGAATAATAGTTTTATCTTCATTCCTCTATCTCCTTTTTTGATTTCTCTTCTCCTTGTCTACACTATCTTCATGTGAGCTAATCCTTCCTATTTTCCAGGAGAATGTGCATTTATTCATTTTCTCTCAAACAAAACCAAATTAAGCCTCAATAATGGATGAGTAAAGAATACTTGGTTTATTTTAGGTGTTCTATAGATTCTCGCTTAAATTATTAGTGTTCTATAAATTAGATTCCATTGTGACACACACTGGTCTTTCCGTACAATGCCTCTTAAAAGTAATATTTAATTTGTGGAATCTAATACCTTGAATATTGTAACCCTTGTGTGCTTAATTTTACATTGTTGATAATAATTGAACATAAAGTGGAACCTTCTTAAGGGTAGGATTCCTTCAGTACCTTTAATTAATTAATGGGTTTTCTAAAAAAAACCCTCATTGTGGCGTGATGCCTTAAAAAATATAAATATTTTTTTAATTCCAAGTGGGAGGATGTGAAACCATAAATGTTATCCCTTATCCAATAAACCATATTCCATGTGGTTATGGAATTTATCTCATGGAGTGTTCATGATTATTTTGTATGGAATGTATGTTAGCATTTTCTTTTCTATACATTTTCCTGAATGATGTTATATACCATGGGCGGTCCACCTGACCCTATTAATTTTATTCAAAGCATAGTATTACTCGGTAATGTAAAGGAACCCTATTAATGAAATAAATGACATGTTAGAATTTATGAAATTATTAGAAAATGGAATTTATTTACTTATAATATAAATGGTTCATGGGAGTGACCCTCATTAAACACCACTTGTTTGGTAAGATGGCTTGATTCAACATTTTTACTCTTTAGTATTTAAAATTTAAAGTGAATGGATGTATTATTTACACATTAAGTGACACTAAAGTTACTTTTTACGGGATATTATGGATGATATCATGGGTTGCTGAGACTTTTTACACATGGAGCGATACATGATATATCTTGGATGGGCTCACTGTGCGTGTTACATAACACCATATGAGCGATTCCAGTTACTAGGGGAGACCTGTGGATGGGACTAGTTGTAAAATGGTTACACCATGACATGGGTGATACTCAGACCCCTTCATGAGATACTAGGTGCAGGCTTAGAGGGAACACCTTTTACCTTTTTTTTGGGAGTGATACATGGGTTTCCATTTTATGGATCACCATAGACAAACACCTTTGGATTTGGATAATTGTTATTCTCTTGGTGTGATAATTGGGTTTCTTATTGTAGTTCACCTGGAATGGGAACAAGATTCCATTAAATTTAATAAAATAGATTACCCTTCTATTGAAATGAAAATTTTAATTAATTAAATTAATGGATGTGTTCACCAAGACAAATCACATGCCAGGGTGCAGTCCATCCTTGATTCTTAGATATGATGACCCATGATTAATTTAAATCCTATTTTTATATGTTTACCCTATTTCATAGACATTTAGGCTAATGCTAAAGCTGGTATGGTCATCCTAGTGTCCCTTATAAAGCAAAGTTGACTTTATTATCTTTAGTTTATTTATCTATAGCTTTACCTATCATGTATGCACACTATTGTAATTTATAATCATGGGTTGAGTTATGATGTATGAACTGTTGGTGGTAGCCTACTAAGTATATCTCACACCCTACTCAGGCCTCCATTATTCTTGGGTACCCAATAATATATTCATGTTCATAGGTCTATGGTTTATTATTTTTGTTGTGCTGCATACAAGGGAGTTATGAGAATGGGATTGAGCTAGTACTCAAGATGCCCATGGAGATCTCCCTTAGGGAATTTATTCTTTTCTTTAATTATATATTGCACTATATCTTCATATTTTTATTTTTGTACCATCAACTGGACATGAATTCATTGTTTTATATTTGTCTCCGACCATTGTTATTAGTTGTTATGTTTATCTTATACAACTTTTCATTTATCATTATTACATCCACTTTTTTATATGATTATTTATATAAAATATACAACTCTTATAATATTTTAAATAGGGTATAGTCTCCCAATCATTCAACCATAAAACCCTCATTTCTAGTTGTTAGCCTCTGGTATACGAGGAGGTGAACTTGAGGCCATGTGGAAACTGGTCCGGATAAATCTTCATAGTCAGTCAGGTCGGGATGTTACAAAACAAAATCAGATCATTTTATTTTCCTTTTCCTTACTATTTTGGATTGGTAGAATGAAGACTAGGATTGTGTCAGTGATTTATAAAAATCTTCTGCAAGGAGTGATCAATCCACATAAGGGGAAAATTCTCAGTAGTCAAGGATGATATTGTTGTTCATGTTGTTCGTTAGTGAAGTTTATTATGATTTCACATTGAGAAATTGGTTTACTTTCCAATAATTACTAATTTTTGAGATTTTAGTATTTACCCTTTACTCGGTATGTCAAGGAAGTAGCATTACATGCATCATTAGAGGCACATAGGGAATTCGCATTCTATACATATTCCAAGCCACGTAGATTGCATTTCTAGGTTTATTGAAATTTTTTGAAGCACCTTGCATGTTTTATTAGCATTCCTTTTTTCCAAGTTAGAAATTTTAATAACATGATTAGTTTTGTATCTACTTAGGCATCTCATTATCTTGCTTACTGTATAATGTGATGCGCGATTTATTTAGTATGTTTGCCTTTAAAACATGCATCATGATTTATTTAGCATGTCTAATTTCTTACCATGTTTAGGTGATTAATTAATGTTATTTGTCTTAATATTCCATGATTCTATTCTTATTCAGTATGTTAATTTTATTTAATTTTTGTGATGAAATTCCCTTAAAATTGTAATTTAAAGGAGAGTGAAATAAAATTCCATCATAAATCTATATGGTGTTTTTCTACATTGATTTATGGTGACATTCTATTTGATAAACCAATCATGACATGTTTGAGCCCTGAACCATTGGTTGCATGGGATGAGATAGACTAGTTGTGATTAAATGAGATCTAATTCTAAATTTAAAAAGTGTAGGTGTGCTTTGTAAATTGGGATATTTTGATCCACAAAATTGAACCATTATATATAAATTTAAAATACGTTGAAGTTATTGTAAATATAAATGTGGAATAAATTTTTACATAAAATTAATTAGTTTCTTTTATAATGGATTGTAAATATATTACTTGGGAATGAAAACTCATATGAATAAATCCCTAAATGTACAAATGTACCCAAGTACGTATGCTGGGGAATGATGTTTATGAGATAGATTTGACTCGAACCTAGTAGGTCATTCGTGATGATTTGAGAATATGAGTTAAACCCATTAATGGTGTTGTAAAAATATTAACAATTTAAATAAAATGGGCTTTCATCTTGATGAACCCATAATTAATTAAATGGGATCTTTATTGGTCATCCTTCTTTTTATATTCCCAATACTAAACCCCATGTGGTTATACTTATTCTTTATAGAGATGGTCATTTAAAGTGTCTACATCTACCTATATAGTTACGTATATAGATTTATGGTGAAATATTACTTAACCAATAAAAATTTAATTAATAAAATAACTTTTATTTTCTTTTTATTTGAACTTATATGGGGAATCAATTAATTAAAATTCCAATGGCATCCTAAAGGGTGTTTTCCTCTATAGATTGCAATTGACATTTTCTTTAACTGATCCGATTGTGAAAGCTTATAAATAAATGAATGATGTTTAAAATGTATGTTTATGAAATAAATATGCTAATTATTATGGGATTTTAAATAAATAATTAATATTTACAATTAAGTTTAATATACCTTTCTTATCTTACCTTGCGACCTTAGCTAAATAAAGTACCGTATACTCTTTCTTTATGATTATTATTATATTTTATATAAGTATAAACTTTTAAATGTTTAAATAATTAATTTAGTTTTTTTTAACACCTTAAAATGAAACCATAATAGGTTTTCTTAATATAACCCTTGAGTATGGGTAGTTTAAATTTTTCCTGAGTGTTTTCTTGAAATGAGAACATGAGTGCTCCCTATAGGTCTTTCCTTTATGGATCGAACCTAACTGATAGTCTCTTAATCCTAGTGACCTTTTCAGGGATGACCCCATTATAGGGTTGACACTTTATGTTTTGTTAAGGGGATATCCCAAGGTAGGTAACACCCTGAAAACCTTAAATACTTGCTAATTTTTTTTGAAATCTTTCTAGGCATGAGGAACCATTCAGGTGTTGTTGGTCCCTTATAGGACTCTTCTCTTTTTAAAAGGTACCCCTTATCTAGATGGGTGTTTTCTTGGTGTTTTGACCCTCTTTATAGGCATGAGAATTGGGTAATTCTCAATTTTAGTGGGTTATACATGCCTAGGGTGTGTACAGTCACTTGGTAGGTCATGTGACTCACCTTCTTCTTCCTCTTCAGTGTTGGACCACCTGAGTGGTGTTCAACCTTTTTTTAAAGTCATATGGGATAATATAACTCTGGGGTATTACTTTTTGTAGAAAATTAGAAACTTTAATGCATAATATATATAATCCTATATATAGAATCAAGAATGTGACATTTTTATAGTGAGATATTGGGGTAGTATGCATTAATACACATAGTACCTTTTGAGTTGCTAAAGTAGGATAATGAACCGTTTGAGTTTGAAGGGAACTGTATAAGCCTTGAGCTATTACAATTAAATAACAGGTCATATCTGAGGTAAATTTTCATGGGTCTTAAGGGGAATCAAACTCATCCCAATGCTAAGGATTGTTTAATAAGTGGATCAAGTATTTTGACATGCTGGTCCGTCATTTTGGATTTTATGCCGAATGCTTTGGTGGGTGTGGATGTAACTCAGGAGGAGTTTCATGTGAATGCACTATGTGAATTTGAACTTAGTGCACTTTTAAGTGTCAAGGATATACCCTCTATTGGTTAAATTCTGACTAAATCATGTTGGGACCTCTAGGACCAGAATTTAGTGGTTGAGGGAGCATGTGCCCTTGGATGGGTTTTCTTTTTTAGCAAATCTAACGATAAGGACACTCCTAAAGCGGGGAGTGTTGTGTAAATATGGGTAATGTGTGTCCTTACATGTAGATGGACACAATGGAGAAATACCATTTGGAAATGGTAATTGCTACTTTTAAAATATCCTACGGCTACTGAGTTCCAATTTATGTCAATGATTGTTAGAGATAACGACAATGTTCTGTTTGGAAGTATGCGCAACATTTAAAGACTCTGTTGGTTAGGGATGGGCCAAAATGGATTTTTCTTGAGTGATCACAAGATTCCTTGGGTGTAAAGGGATTTATGATTGGTTAATGGAAATGCATTGGAAAGTGAATCTGAACCCTTCAAAAGGATGTTGATTGATATAGGTACGAACACTTTTATTTTCGATAATTGGATACAGTTAATCCATAACTGTACTAGAAACTTCATCTTGAGGTATAAAAATAGTCTCAAATAATTTTTGGGGAGTCATTAAAATCCTCTTAGTGTATTCTTCATGTAGATACGATCATTCCCCCTATCTGGACATCATCTTGGGTATACTGAGAGAGAATCTATTATACATCATGCTAAATATTAAAAGTTGATGGGAATGATAAGTTGTTCTTGTCAAAGATAATGTTTAAAATATGGTTTTTATCAAGTCATGGTTATAATTGAGTGATACTTGGGTTCCAAGGTAGGAATAACTTGGATATACTCATTGGAACCAACCTTTTTCCCCTTTGAATTGACTGCCCAGAAGATGCTTCTTTGGGATTGGTCGTTGTTCTCGAGTTGTGAATGTTTTGTCTTTGAACTGATGTATCACATGCATGAAATGAAATTCCTTGTATGAGATCTATAGAACAAAATAGATTAATTATGAGGTTACCTTAGACTTCAATCAAAATATAAAGTGATGTTTATAAGTAATGATCCAAATGTGTGGATCATCTCGACATCCATGTTTGTGCCGAGGCACAAAAACATAAATGGATGTTTTGGATTGATATGTCCTTGGAAGCTAGTTATAGGATTTTGTGGTTGAGTTCAAGGAAAAAATTCGGTTCCTTGGAGAATGGAATCATGTTTTATGTTGTTCTATGATAACTGTCTAAACTGAGTGTTTAGAGAACAGTCATCTAGAGGTGGATCTACTGGTTATCCTCCAATTTTATTCAGTGCGGCCAACAAGGAACCATTTCAATCATTTCATCAAGATAATATTTGTGTGATGTAATTTTTGGCTGAAGAATTTCATGGGAAGGTAATATTGATTAGTCTAAGAGAAGTAAATTCAGGATTGATCCTTCAATCAAGTCTGAAATCATGTCATGGACATCGCTATAATGCTACGATCATGCCAAAATAGACAATTCTGATGGTAGAGATACCATGAATTGGAATTGGTCTTTTTATATTAGAACCTATGGTAGGGAGCTCCATATGTTTAATGGTTAAATATATGATGAATTGATCATTTCATTGGTCAGATAGGCTCAGGAAAGATCTATCTCAATGTGTTGGTTTTGAAAATGAGTGTTGACTCAAGTTTTAATAGCTCTTGTAGTATATGTTTATGTGATTCTTAGAGGTGCATTGGGTGTTTAGAAACACAACATATCCATTTGGTCAAATATTCACAACCTAATTAGGTTGGGTTTTGGTTCCATTATTTTACCCAAGTATTCATAGGGATGACAAGATTCAATGTGGGGATATTTTAGCATCCTATGTTTTTGGGACAGATGAAATTCTAATGGAATTTGAATTTTAGAATTTGGTGTCTGATAATTTTTAAAAACCAATATTCAATATGAAAATATGAGTTTTGGAACACATTAATGTGTTGTTTTTAGACTTGGTTAAAGGCCGGAGTCCTTGGGTGTTTTGTTGAGTTTTGAGAGAATGAGGATTTGAAACATCCAAAAGAGGGAGGAAATGATTAGGGTACAAGATTTGTATGAAATTGTGTGGCCCACCATAGGAAACTATAAAGCCTGATCAGTGGGGATGAAGGTGTCTCATGGTTTTTTCAAACCATGTTCTCCGTACACATATCCATGCACCAGTTTTAGGTCGTCTAGGTAGAGGGAAAGTGCACAGTTTCCCAAACTATGTGCATGAACCATTCAAACACCCTCCTTAAGTAGTGACATGAGCATGGTTTGAACATGGTTTGGTCAACCATGTGGCCAAATAGTGAGCCTCATTAAAGGGGGGTAAAATTAACCTCTTCCATTATTTTCTATAAAACTTATCCTCCTATTTTCTTTCACAATTGCATATAGCTCCTCCCCTCTACCATGGATCTCCTCCTCTCCTCTCTTATTCATAGAGAGATCTCCCCCATCTGTTGTTGGAATTGACTATTGTTAGTCTCATTGGATGTGTACCGATATGCTCGTCATTACTCAATATCCTTTCATGGTTTCTCTTCTTCTCATTTGCGCTATCTTAATACGATCTAATTCTCCCTATTTTTAGAGGAAATGCACATTTCTTTGTTTTATCTCGAACCAAACCAAATTAATCCTTATTATTAGATCAGTAAATAATTCTTGGTATATTATATGTGGTATATAGCTTCTACCTTAATGTATTTGTGTTTTATAAATTAAACTCCATCATATTGCATGCTAGTCTTTTCATGTGGTTCCTCATAAAAGTAATATATAATTTGTGGAACAGAATACATTGAATCGAGAAGCCCATGTGTAGTTAATTTGACATTGTTGATAATTGTGGACCATAAAGTTGAAATACCTTAAGGGTTGGATTCCTTGAGTACCTTTAATTAATTAACAGTTTTTCCTAATAAAACCCCTCATTGAGGTGTTCAACCTTTAAAAATATAACGGTGTTGTTTAAACACAAATTGGGAGGATGCGACACCCTCCATGTTATCCATTATCTACCAAACCATCTTACAAATGGTTATGGACTTTCTGTCATGGAACATCCGTGATTATTTTCTATAGAATGGATGTTAATATGGGATTTTTATACATTTTCATGTATAGTGTTATCAACCATGGGTAGTCCACCTAGGCCTATTACTTTTATTAAAATCCAAGTATTACATGGTAATGGAAATGAACCATCTTAATGAATTAAATTACATGTTATGAGTTACTAAATTATTAATATATGTCCCTTATTACCTTATAATTGAGATGGCTCATGGGTGTGACCCTCATAAAACACTACTTGTTTGGTAATATGGCATGGTTCCACACTTTTCCTATTTAGTATTTAAAATTAAATGCGACTGGATGTATTATTTACAAAATGAGTGATACTTAAGTTAATTTTATAAGATAGCAAGGATGGTATCATGGGTTATTGAGACTTTTTATGCTAGGAGCAATACGTGCTATATCTTGGATGAGCTCACTATGTGGGTTACTTACCTCCATATGAGGGATACTGGTTCCTGGGGTAAAACCTATTTATGGGATTTGTGAAAAAATGGTTACACCATGCTATGGGTGATACTCAGATCCATTCTTAAGATACTAGGTACGGTCTTGGAGGGAACATGTTTTACCTTATTCTAGGAGTGATACTTGGGTTTCCATTTATGGATCACCACAGACGTGCTCCTTCAACTTTGGATAAATTTTATGCTCATGATGAAATAATTGGGTTCATTATTGAGGTTCACCATGGATGGGCCCATGACACCATTAAATTGAATATAAGAGATTCCCATTCTAATGAAATGAAAATGTTAATTAATTAAATTAAAGGACACGTTCGTGAGGCCAAACCACATGCTTGGGTTTGTTCTATCCATGATGATTAATTATGATGATATGTGATTACTTTATAACCTATTTGTACATGTTGACCCTAGTTTATAGAAATTATATCTTAGGTTGAACAAGTTATAGTCATCCAGGTGCCGCGTAGGAACCTGATCTAACTTTGTTAACTTTATTTTATTTATTTACAACTTTACCTTTCATTCCTGCACACTATTGTAATTTATAATCATGGACTGGATTATACTTTAGGAATTTTTGGTTGTGGACTACTTATTATATCTCGTACCCTACTCAGGACACTATTCCAATAGAGTACCCAAGAAGATCTTCATGTTCACAGGTCTATAGTTTATTGATTATGTTGTGCTGTGTACATGGGAGTTAGGAGAACATGACTGAGGTAGTACCTAAGATTATAATGGAGATCACCCTTAGGGAATTTATTCTTTTCTTTAATTATGTATTGTACTATATTTTCCTATTTTTCTTTTTGTAGCATCATCTAGACATGCATGCATTGTTTTATATTTGGATTTGACCATTTTTATCAATTTTTATGTTTATCTTTCACTTCATGACATTTGTTATTATTACTTCACTATTTTCATGTGATTATTTATATCTAAAATACCATTGTGTTACTCTGTTAATGAGTGTATAATCTCCCCACCATACCACCATAATACCATCACTGTTATTCGGTAGCCTCTGGCATACAAGGAGGTGCGCTTGACTTCATGTGGTGACTGTTCCGGTTACTAATTTACAGTCAGTCAGGCCAGGACATTATAGATTTGAGGAATTATAGAAGATATTAGTGAATAAACCTATACTTACTCTTACATATGGAGAATAAGGGTTTGTATTTTAAATTGATTCATTATGTAAATGTATTGGATGTGTTCTAATGACAAATTATAGAGTGGAATCTTATATATCTTTACAGTTTAGACCTCATGAGATTAATTATCCAACCCATTATTTAGAATTGGTGGTGGTGATTTTTGCACTAAATATATGTAAACATTATTTTTATGGAGAGAGATGTTATATATATACTAACCACAAGAGATTAAAATATATCTTTACATAGAAATATATTAATATGAAGTAAAATATATGGTTGTAACTACTCAAGGATTATGATTGTGCTATATATTATCATCTTGAGAAAGAAAACATGGTAGAAAACAAATTGAGTATAAAATATCATGGTATCTTACCCATGATGAGGGTGGAGAATTATTCAATTCTCAATGATTTAGTAAATATAGAATTGGGAATTATAATTGACGAGGTAAAAATTATTCTTATTCTATATAATTACCCAACACAATTTATTGGAGAGGATCAAGAAATCTAAACACGATGATAGGGCCCTACAAAAGAATATAAAATATGTGCGGAATGGGAAATTTTTAGAGATTAATAACAATCATTATAGAGCTTTATGGTTTGATAATATGTTATGAATTCCATCAATACCAAAGTTTAAGAAAGATATATTGGATGAGTCTTATTAATCAAACTTTACTATAAATCCTAACAGTACCAATATGTATAAGGATATCTGAGAGAATTTATGGTGGGAAAATATGAAGTGATAAATTTTTAATTACACTACAAGATATTTAGTATGCCAAAAAATTAAGTATGAAAGACAACTTCTTAAATGGTTTATGCATCCTTTACCTATACTAGAGTGTAAATGGGATAATATTATTATATATTTCATCATCAAACTTCTTAGGACATCCATGGGGAAGAATGAAATATGGTTAATTGTTGATCATCTTACAAAGTTACCTTATTTTATTACAATTCACGAATATTTTCAACTAGATAATATATTGATGTTGTACCTAAATGAAGTTGCGAGACTTTATGGAAAATCCATATACATAGTTTCTGATCGAGACCCATGCTTTACATTAAATTTTTTGAGGAGACCTAAGAAGGATTTAAATATAGAGATTAATCTTATTACAACATATCACCATAAAATAGATAGGAAATATGAAAGAAATATCCAAAAATTCAAGGATATACTAAGTTCATGGCCACTTTACTTCTAAGGAATTTGGGATCAGTATTTACCTATGGTGGATTTTTCATGCAATAAAAATTACCACTCTAGTATTAAAATTGTACTTTATTAAGACTTGTACAGAAAGAGATGTCAAACACCAACATGTTAGGATGATGTTGGATAAAAGAAGTTACTGGGTCCATAACTTACACAAGATACATAATAGAATGTAAGATCAATCCAAAAGCATATCAATGCAGCTCAAAACATACAAAAAAATTATGCTGATGAACAAAGGAGATATCTTGAATTCTAATTGGGGTACCATGTATTCTTGAAGATATATCCATTGAAAGGGGTAATGAGATTTGGAAATAAAGGGAATATTAGTCCAAGGTATATTAGACCTTTTAAAATATTGGAGTGGATGGGAGCCATGGAATGTCATTTGTCTATGCAACCAAACCTATACAATGTTTGTGTTGTGTTTTTTATACCACTTTAAAGGAAATATATTACAAACCCTTACCATGTTCTAAATGTTGATCAAGTTTAGTTGGAGTTTGACTTATCACATGAAGAAGAGTTAATAGATTCTTGATATGAGATTGAAAGTGATACAAAATTGAATGACTCATCTAGTAAAGGTTCTTTGGTGGAATCATTAATGAGAAGAGACCACACAGGAGCCAAAGTATTAGAAGATAAAGTTTTATACACATTTTTAGGTTGATTTATAATTTTGAGGATGAAATTATGTAGGTGAAATATAATACTCGATATTCCACTATACTAAATATAGTTTTTATCATAAAATTGTGATGCAATATACATTCTATTATTTCATAATAATAATATAATAAATAATAATACATCATAAAAATATCTAATTAAATTTATAATAAAATATAGAATTAGCATTGTAAAACATGTAACACTTTAAAACAATATTTCAGTATAATACTCTAGTGTATTATACTAAATTAATAAAAACAAGTATACAAGAGACATTTTTATTAAGAAGAAAACAATGAACACTCGAATAGACATGGTATGAAAACTAAGAGAATGATAGAAATGAATTTGGATGTTGGTGTATATATAAGGGGTAATATGACCATTGGTCCATAAAACATGAGTTAATATGATAATTGGTTAATATGAATATTGGGAATCATGATAGTTGGGTATTATAACCATTGGTATTTTATAGATCAATAATAAACCATTAGGAAATTGGATATTATGCGAAATTATTAGAGTAAATTATTTTAAAAGGAAATAAATATAGCTTTGATCATTAGAAACATCCCTTATAAATTTCATTTATCAGAACTTGATAAGGCGAAAACATCACTAGGGATCTCCCTTGACCAAGAACAAGATGAAATTCTACCACTGAGGTTGGAATAGAATTTTCTACAAGGTAAGTTCAAGTTGGAAGAGATTTCTACAAAATTAATGTTGGTAGAACCACCTCGTGAAGGTACCGCCATTGCAAACATTACCCTTAGGTATTATACTAGTGTGATAAGGGTTTATTGAAAGATATAAACTATAATGTATTTATATATATATTTCATGAAAATTATGATTTTCATGCATAGGATATATTTTTATGAAATATGAAATGGAATCAAAATAATAAATAGTTATCATTTTATAGTTTACTCAAGAAAGCCATCATTTATACAATTTCATGAGATGAAACATTTGGGAGTTATACATACATTAAATGTATGAGTTGGCTGAATAAATATTTATTCATTCATAATAAATGCATGAATAAATATAGAATCATGAGAAATTTTCTCAGTGTCACACACACACACACAGATATATATATACACATATATTGAAACCATAAAATACATAGAGGTGGATTAAGATCCTGATGCATGGATGAAATTCCTTGAACCTTAAACTCTCTCATCTTTTTTCTTTCATGTATGATGTACTATAATACCTTGGAGAGAATATAATATCTCATTTGAATGTAGAGTGATTCAGGCACAACTAGTGGATACATCACGAAGGTGGGGTGCTTATGTTTTATACTTATACGATCTTTATCAAAAAATATAAAGATAAAGAATTATAGTAACCTCTTTGGTGAAAGGTACATCATATCTATAGTGTTATTAATTTCTATATTTTTGTGTAGGTTTCATATTATCTTTCATGGAAATCATCAAAAAAGGGTTTAAATCATTAACGATGCCTTTGATAATTGTTATTAGACTATATTAAAACCCTTCAGTGATATCAGAGTGACACATGATTAGTTTTATGAAACTTATGTTGAAATTAATAAGAGAATCAAAAAACAATGTATATTTTGATCCAGGAAATATGATTTCAAATAAAGGGTTTACCCTTACATAGATGTGCTATATAAAACTAACCCAAGACTTAAACATATGTAAATAATATGTGTAAGGGTAACCAAGGATTTATAATTACACAGAGTGGTTTATATAAGGATTTATACTTACCATTATTTAAAGGTCACTTGACATTACCATTACACATGTAATGAAACCTGAGGCATACCCTTACACAAATGGTTTATGTAAAGGTGATTACCCCTAATTTAAATGGTAGTTAATGGTTTTAAATACCACATAAAGGTAAATGGTGAATGTGTAAATGTAACCATCATGTTACCTATACGAATGATCTTAGGTAAAGGTATTATATAAGGTCAAAAAGTTTTCCTCAAAGTCACATAAAGGTAAAAAAAACCTTACCTTATGTGAAGCATTCACATAAGGGTAATATTATTTGTACCCTAACACAACATAAGGGTTATGTGAATCTACTCTAATATATATGGACTATGTAAGGGTAGAAGGAAGATCACCTTTACAAAATAGTATTGCATAAGCGTAATGGATTTATACCCTTATGGGGGGGGGGGATTTAGAACCACTTTATCCTCATAAAGAGGGTTTGTGTAAGGGTGGATGGAAGTTACCCTTATATAGAATGGGGTTCCTACATAAGGGTAAATAGAAATATTGTCAAAATTTGTTTTTAAAATATAAAATGCATTTAATGATTTATAAAATGTTGATAAACCATTATAAAAGGTATTTGGTGAAATTTTAATTTATAAAAGGTTTATAAATTAATCAATTATAAATTATTTATAATCAATTAAATGTTCATGAAAAATTTATATTCCCAAATATTAAAGGTTACCATTTAAATACATTTTAACAAATTATATATAAATTTTTATGATACATAAATAAATAATTATATTTAAAAATCATATGAAATAGTTTTTTAAAGGGTTATAAATTATGATATAAGGCCATACATATGAAATTTTTTATATTTAAATTATGAATTGTTCATAATTAATTATTTTGAATTGTTAAAAAATAAAAACAGGCCTTATTTGGTTATTATTTAAGACACATTAAAAATTGTTTTGATAAATAATCTGATCATGGATTAAATAATATAAAGTATCTGACATTTATATTATGTAAATTTTTTACATAATATAAATTATATTATAAATAGTTTATAATTCATATAATATCATATATTTAAAGTTGAAATGCTATATAATGAAAAATATGAAAGCGTTCATATTGAAATGAATATAAAATTTTATATTCAAAATTATATAATTTCCATAATTTTAAATATGAACCTTATAAAAGTGTTTATAATGAACTATTATTTATGAATTATTCATAAATGTTTACCTCATATTTAAATATTTGAATCATTCATTTATTTATAGGTTATTCCATACCTTGTTCATATTTAGTAAATTGTTTAATAAATTTGATTATTGTGTATAATTTATTTTAAAATGATAATATGATTCTAACTGACTAAAAAGTATCTTAATGTTAATATGATTCTAGGATAGTGCCTTGTATCATATTCTAGGATTCAATCCATAGTGGATTTATTTTTTCATCTACCATGACATTGGTTTGAAATTGAAGCAATAGACTTGAATTTTGTTGTTAAATATAGTTTGTACAAATTAGGTGACTAGAGTTATGATGAATTTCATTATCCCTTGAGTAGAGTATCCTTGAGTAGAGGGACTTTGGGTCAGACTACCTACCCACCTAGAGGCTTCTTTCTTGTCTAGGATGGTGAATGGGGTTGACTATCTATCACTCCAAGCTTACTCATGAGGAAAACTCTATGCCTTTATATGAAGTATTTATATACCATATGAATATGATGCATCTATATCTATATATATAAATATGTTAGACTTTTATTTTTGGGTAAGTAACACAAACTTGATAGTTTTGAAAAGAGTTACACATCAATATGCTTTGAAAATATTGGTTTGGTGTAGGGAATATGATTCCAAACTAAATTACTAGAAGTATCCCTACATAAAAGGGAATAACATGAGATAAGATGGTGTGATTAAAATACCATTCAAATAATAAGTGTGATATTCCTTCCAAAGTGAAACTTATCAAGACCTAGATCATTCAAATGAGTATTTTTTATCTCATGATGAGAAAACCTAAATTATCTTGTATAGGTAAAGTATGTTATAAGTAACTTTGGATTATTTTATGGGTATTAATGAGCTCAACATGAGTATCACTTGATTTTCCTTTTTTGTATTATTCTTAGTATTTTATTTTGGTTACACTAGTTGGGAATAATTAATGGTAAGGATACTATAGGAATAGATTTGAGTATAAATATATGATGGATTGGATAAATGGTTATCCACTCAGCTATCTAAGAATCATATATGATATGATTCAGATGATTCACTACCTAAATAGTCATGTATGATTCAAGTGATAACTGGTGTAAATAATGATGAAATATGGATCTTGTCCCACTAATGGATATGATGAAATTTAAAAGGGGTTGTCATTTTAATGGGAACCCATTTAATAAAAGTACTTATTAAATGGTAATTAATATATGGTACTCATCTAATAAAAACTTCCATTGTAGATAAATGTAATCATTATCACTATTGGAAAAACAACCTATACCCACGGTTCAAAACCGTGGGTATAGCCTGGGAACCGTGGGCTGGAATGGCGTTGATATAGGGGTCTCAACCTATACCCATGGTTTTCAAACCGTGGGGTTTTTATTTTTTTCAAAAAACCAGGCCTGGAGAGTTTTGAACCCAGCACCTCGGGCTGTAAATCGCTACAACGCCCCACTGACACACCAACCAAGATGTAACTCTAACTTGCTATATATACATATATCTACAATTTTATATTAATATTTTGTAATTAAATTCTTAAAAAACCAACTGTGGGGTTCGAACCCGCATCTCGGACTAGGCATCACTACCGCGGCCCACATACATACCAAACACCCCGTAACTTTTATTTGCAATAAATTTATATATCTTACCATATATATTAATATACATTATTTAAATTCAAAAAATGCACACCGCGGGATTCGAACCTGCGCTTCATGCTAACCATTGTAATTGTGTTGCATCAACCGAGCTGTGGAACTTTTGAAGTTAATTGTTTATATTTACGTAAATATATTAATCTAAATGTTGAATATAATGTCTCCCCACCAAACTTTTTTCATGCCCTGCCTAATTTTCTTCACCCGCCATAATGCGGGAAAGCTATACCCACGATTCTAGAGAACCGTTGGTATAGGTCTTAATAAAAAACTCAATACCGACGGTTTTCAAGAACCGTCAGTATAGGTCTTCGAAAAATACTCTATACCCACGGTTTTTGGCACAACCGTGGGTATAGGTGGCCTATACCCACATAAAACCGTGTTTATAGGTTCCCATACTATCCCTATACCCATGGTTTTTTGCAAAACACTGGGTATAGACCAATTTTCCAGTAGTGTATCATTAAGATAAAATTTTCAATTAATGCTTGAAAAGGAGAAACATAATGTATGTAGATCATAAAATTGATAAGTTAAGAATTTTTTATGAAATATTGGTGATTTAAGAAAATTAATTAATGAAAATTCTATGATTCAGAATAGTTACTTCTTTAATAACCAAGTGTTGAAATTATTCAACAGGTAAATCTAGATTCTTATGGGAGCATGGAGTGATTCATTTAAGGGTTCAAATTAATTTCATGCAAATTTATCAAATAAATATTAGTCTTTACTCATGAACTCAATATTATGGGATACATTAATGATTTTAGGCTCACATATTCAATATGATTGGGTATATCAATTGATATTCAATATGATTGAATATGTTAAATGACATGATGAAACTAATGGTTTCCATAAAAAATTATTGGTTATATAAATTCAATTATATTATTCTGATAGATATATATAGTATGATTTAAAAAGTGTTATAAATATATAGAAGGTTAGAAGTTTGAGGAATAATTTGAGTTTGAAGGTTGATTTCAAGTAATGGAGCAAAAAGTTGATTTATTGATAACTTGGATACTTAAAGCTTGGATAACCATATCAGAAGATATGAATTATATAATTTTTCTCTTAGGAAGTGCATGGAAACAATTATTGTTTAATAAGATATGGAAAGGTGTTTTTGATATAAATAGTTATGATTTTTTCAGTTCTATAATTTTCTTTCAAGGAGATACTAAAAATGGATTATTCTGGTTATGGAATTTATCTTATTATCATCCATGTAAATGTTTTGAATATATGATCAAATTTAATAAAATTTTACCCAATATTCTCAAAGTGTTTAGAATTGATGAACTAGGCATATAATATCTATATTCTAGTATTATAAGGATAGAAAAAATGGGTAAAATTTAAATTAGAATAAGACAAGTTAGTTGAAAAGTTATACATTGTTCCTCCAAGAATTCAGTCAAGGTCATTAAAACCTAGGGATATCAGGAAAAAAGAGTGATAATTTTATATGATTTAATTATCAAAGATATACGTAAAAGAATTTTTAAAAATCTACGGAATTTTCATGTTAGGTATGAATGTTATAGAAATTAATTCTTATATTTTGGAAAGGATATGATACTGAATGTATATTTTACAAGTGTTGTAAATATACAAGAGTTCAAAATCAATGGAATAATTTTTTGAGTTTGTAGTTTACATTCATAAAGAAAATAGTTTCTACATCTGAATATAAAGGATAACATCAAGATTAAATGAATCAAAGTAAAATATGTTTTTATTTATCTCATTTCTCTTATGTGATAAGATAAGTTGTTCAATTATAAAGGGTTATTATGAACAACTGTGATATGATATAATGTGTAAACATGATTTACGAATAATTGATTTCAAAAACATGTTTTGAGAAAATATTCTTTTCAAAAAGGAATGGTCCCAAACACATAGAATACCATATATGATATAGAAATAGTAAATTATTCATTAAATGTTCCTATTGAAATGAAATAAATGTTATTTCCTATTACAAAATATTTTTTGTTTCCTAAAAATATATTATGAAAATAATAGTCTCGAAGAGACCAGTGGAAGTATGTTTATACTTATATAAGTTAAAAATTAATTAATAGATTATAACACCAATATTAAGTTATAAATTATTATCCACTTAATATCATCCAATTTTTAGGATATGTGACAGTGAAGAAAAATGTAAAGTGATACATTTAATTACCATTTAGAAAGTGGATATCACTATTATTACAGTTTAAATTAAAGATTTTTCACTGAATATCCTAAAAGATTTTAGAATATGTGATTATAAAAAAATATAAATATTTATATTTAGTTATCATGAAAAGTGAAAGGGCCCATTTATTGAAGGATTTCACCAGTCAAAATAAAATGTGAATTAGACTTGAAATCCAAAAAAGGCTTTGGGGGTATGACGGTAAATATAAAGGTAAAGAGTTTCATTAGTTACCATAAAAAATGTTATCACATTATTCTAAAATATTTTATAAAGTTTCAATAAAGATAAATGTAAAGAGTTACATTTATTTACCATATTGAAGTGATTTTTACTCTATCCTGAAAGGGTTTAGGAATACTGGTAAACAATAATTCAAGTAGTTACATTATTGTAAGGGAAAAATTTGATCTAATAGGGTTTCAAGGATAATGATGATAAAAATAGAAATAAATCTATGTTGAAAACCTAAGTTTACATTGTAACATTTAATGTTGTGCAGTTACGAAGTTTGAATATGTTCAAAGAGTTGAATAGTTAGGAAGATAATTCCTAAGTCCCACCATTATTCAAACTAGATTACTTTGTATATGTTTCTCACTAAAGAGTTTAGTGGGAGGGTTTTATTAAATGGTTACATAGATATGTAATATGGTCACATAGATATGTGACTAGGGATATATATGATGTAATGTGTTAACAAAACCCATAAAGTGTAACAAACATAAGGCTAATCTAGAAATTTATCATATATGATACGAAAATCAGTGCTTATTTTCCTATTTTAAATATTCATAAAAATAGTTTAAGAATGTAAAATATATAATATTAATGTTATTAAAGAGTTCAATAATATTAAATGTACCATATTGAATGCAACCTCTATTTTTTCATTGTTTAACATTAGCTACATAAATGTATATTTAGATATACATTTCATGAAGTGAAATGATAATTGACCTCTCAAAGTATAAATTTTAGTTTATCCATAACTGATGTTTTTCATAGAGTATTATTGGTTATGGTGATATTTTAAGGTTATCATGAGTAGGATTCTTGTATATATATAATATGATCATGAGGCACAAAAAAAAGAATAGGATATTCTTTGTTTGCACTAGATGGACTACTAAGTAGGCCACATGAAGTGCCATACACATATTTATTTAGTATAATAGGGGTTCATAGATCATATTTGAGTCACCAATACCTAAATTTAGCAATATAACTAGCATGCAAACCTTAATACGTTGATAACCTAATCATGAAAGTCAATATATGAACTTATATAATTAGGGACGGTTATATTTTTTGCTGATCATGTCATCGGTTGGAGATTAACCAAGAATATATTTGTCCTCTCGTATGATCAGTATGAAATATGGGCCCTAAATTAAGATAAATTGTGGGATTTTGTGGCCACACCAAGATATTATATATGTATTTGGATTAGGTACATGTGATGTACTTATATAAAAGGATGAATGACAAGTGATGTATGCATATATTAGAACAGTATACACTCATAGAATCAAGAATAGATGAGTTGGACATATGAGATTGACATTCTCCATTCCCTAGGTCACTAGATGTCCTAAACAAAGGGAAAACATGAAAATGAACATTTTTATATGATTTAAACTTGTTGACATAGATATAGAGATACATGTGATTGATAGAGATCATTCCATCTCCCTTTATTTCTTGAGTTGTATTGGTTAATTACTATAGCTCTCTCTTTGATTAAATATATAGATATAGAGATTCAGATTTGTTTTCAATGTTGTAATGGAATGTGGGGCTAAACTTTGTAGTTGACTGAATGGTGATTGAGTTTAACTTAGAGAGCTACTCTAAAATTGATTTATAGTTAATCCAAGAATGTTTTGAATGTTTATTCAAAATATATTTCATATGATGTGATACATGGTGTAGTTAATGATATCTTTCCAAAAGTGTTTTAGAATACATCCAAAAGGATTTTTGGATATGGTTTCATAATGTATTTTATATGAGAAAATATAAAGTAAAATTACACAAAGTCTATTAGGCTTTAGTGAAAGTTTGATATTGAAAGAGATACACCCTACATCCTTGTATATATATTTATACGATATATATATACATATATATATTATGGAAATTAACATTTTCATGCACCTGTTATATTATTATGAAATATTAGATTTCATAAAAATGGTAAATATCAAACATTATATGTTTTACCCATGTAAGATATCATTTACCATTTCATGAGATTAAAATTTTGAGATTTATACATGCATTAGATGCATGATTTGGTTAAATAAATATTTATTCATGTGTTATAAATGAATGAATAAATTAAAAATCCCATGAAATGTTCTTGATGTTACACTACTAGAAAACAGGGATGTAGCCACCGACCTATATCCACGGTTTTATAAGTCCATATCTATTTCTTAGTTTATACCCACACTTCTATTAAAACCATGGCTATATCATAATTTATAGCCATGGATTGAAAAAATCCATAACAATGTTTTTTTTGACTATATATCAGGCTCCTCCTCCCCAATCCGTGACTCCTCTCCTCCCATGATCTGTGAGCTCCTCCTCCCAAGTCCGCTCCTCCTCCTCCTCTCCTCCCCTGATCTAAAATATCCTCCTCCCCATTGTCCATGACTCCTCAAACCCTTGACCTAGACCTACTCTCCGTGCACTCCTCCCCAACGTCATTGCTACACTTTCCGTCCATCGGTGCTTCACGGAGGCCTCCCCACCCTCGCGCTCAACTTTATCCTTCCACCCTCGAGCATCTCCCTTGATGAATACTCCTTCTCCCTATCCGTTCCTCCTCCCTCATCATTCCTCCAGAGTCTGAATGGTCATGGATTCTATCCTGTAAGTTGATTGGACTTTTAGTATTTTCCTTGCCCGCACGCTTGGTTTCTCATGAATATGTGAAATTTGCAGGAAATTTGAAAGGGATTTCAATTATGAGCTTCAGAGTTTAGGGGAAATTTTGAATAGAAGTGCCCAGGCCGAGCCAACTCATCTTGCTCAATTGGTTGTAGTCTTTGATAACAGGTTTTGAAATTTATTTGATTTCTCTTGTTTCCTTGATTTTTTAAAAATAAGAGCTATGACATCCCTTCATAAATGAAGACTCTCATTTGTAATTTTCAAGGTCTTGGGAACTCTCCTGCAATCACGTCCCCGATATACTTTATTATGGAAAAAAACCCATGATGATTAGTTTAGCTAAACCTAATATGGAGTTTGAAAAATGGAGTGACTTTAAATGGTCCTCCCTTGGATATTCATATGTATCACAAAAAGAAAGTGATAATGACTTTGAGAATATCTGTATTTTAATGTATGACAGTATCATCCTGCATTCAAGTATAGAAAATCAGCAAGACTTTTTAGTTGATATTGGTATCCAAGGAATTTTAATCTCCCTATATTTTGTTTATTTCATTAACTCTTAAACAAAAGTAATAGATATTTTGGATAATCTTGAAGGGATAATTTCTTAGTGTTCATATAGTTGGGTGATTTTGAGGGGTTTTAACACTATTCTAAGGCATGAGGAAAAAACTGGTCCAAACATCAATATGATGGTAGATTCTGAATTTTCATCCTATTTTTATAAATATAGCATGGTTGAAGTTAAAATTGTGGGTGGTTACTAAAACTTGTGTAGATACACCATCAATGTATTACAAGCTAGAAAATTGGATATATTTTTTGTTCATATTGATGACAATAATTATGTTATTGATGTATCGGGTATGGCTCTCCCAAAAATGTCACTATGATCAGAATCCTTTTATGGTAGATATTTTCACAAATAAATTGACATCATCTCCCCTTCCATTTGAATTCAACAATTCCTGACTTTTTTTTCATGGTTGTAGGGAGATTATCATCATTACTTGGAACATGGAAATTTATGGAATCCTTCTTCAAATCATGGAAAAAAAGTTGAAGAATGTTAAAAGGAAGATTCTTTTCTGGAACAAGATATATTTCTATAATATGGGTAATGATATCAATGATCCTGAGAAATCCTTACTAAAATTTCATAATATTAATCAGAATCAGAATGATCCTTCAAATGATGAGATTAAAACCCTGTCTTATCTTTATGAAAACCCATTTCTGAAAGAAAGGATAGTCTAAAACTAGTATAATATAATATAGATGTAGTACGTAGATAGAAAAACTATATTTTTTCATTATCTACACAAGGAAAATTGTATTGGAAGAGGAGTCACTACCCATAGAATCAATGGGTCTTTATAGAACCCATAAAATCAATTTTATAATGTTATGGTTGACTATTTTGGAAGACTGTTCTCAAATAAAGGATAAGATTTTACCTTCCAGATGATGGAAAAAATTACTTGTGTTGTTGATGATAAGAAAACAAGTATTTAACTAAATCTTGTGATGATAAGGAGGTACATAATTCACTCTTCTCTTTATTCGAGAGTGTGGTCAGGCCTGATGGGTTCACAAACAAATTTTTTATGGTTTACTTGGTTATTGTGCATGTTTATTTACATAATTATATGAGATAATTATTTAATCATTCTTCTATAACTTATGGAATCAGTTCCAATTTTATTACATTGATTCAAAAAAGGATAATGTAGTGGATATTAAAGAATTCAGTCCTATTTCTATTGGGAACACAATTCAAAAAATTATTAGTAAAGTTATTGCTTTGAGGCTATGATCTATTTCTTGAGGCATCATATAATCAAATCAATTTTGATTTATAACTGCAAAAAGAATCCAAAATTACCTATTCACTTCCTCAAAATGTATCGATATTATTAAGAACAATTGTAGGAATGGGAACATTTAACTAAATATTTCTTGAGTCATCATAGCCCATTCTTATGCATGTGAGTATATATATAAGGATCCCCTTGTGGTAGTTTATGCTTATATAGGTTGTTTGACATTATTGCATTTATGTTTTCCATTTTAATCCTTACACCTCTCATTTGAGACACCACAAGCATCTCTAAAGATTTTTTTGACTCATAGGGGGTGTGCAGGCTAGGGGGGATGGTGCAGGCTAGGGGGTGGTGCAAGATAGGGGGAATGGGGGGTGCAGGGGGGTTGTGTAGTGTAGGGTGATGGGTGGAGGGGGGAAAGGGGTAGGGGAAGGGGGAGGGTGGAGTGGGGTAGGGGGTAGGGGGGAGGTCTGCAGAGCGGGGGGGGGGGGGGGAGGTGGTAGGGGGGTTGAGGGGGGCAGGGGGCGGGTTGAGGGGGGTAGGGTGGGGGGGTAGGGGGCAGGGGTGATGTCTGCAGGGTAGGGGGAGGGGGGCGGTCTGCAAGGCAGGGGGGAGGTCTGTAGGGGAGGGGGGAGGGGAGGGCGTGGGTGGATAGGGCAGAGTGGAGTGGGGGGGTCTGTAGGGCAGGGGGCTGGTCTGTAGGGGGGTCTGCAGGGTAGGGGGAGGGGGTGGGATAGTGGGGTAGTGGGGAAAGGGGGTGGGGCATGGTGGTGTAGTTAGTCTCTATAGATTTCTTTAATCTTAGATAAGGTTGAATAACCATTACAATCCATCTCTAACTCCCCCATTTCTCCAGGATTAGGTTTCTCCAAATATGCCCTCCTATTTACAACAGATTGCTTTCACTAAATCATGGATTGATATTAGTTGCTACAAATCATATTTTGTATGATACCACTAGTTGTTATTGGTATCGATTTAACACCTTTTCTATTAAAAATCCAGGCCATTAAGTCCACTTTTTTAATGATAGCTTATAAAGATAGATTTGGATCCTACAATCTGTCCTCCTTTTTGTGAGTTGATTCTACAACCACATTGCATGAATTTACCTTCACATAGATAGATTCAATATGATATTTTAAATTACATTCACTGGTGGAAATCCCACTTATACCAACACCTGCATACCAACATGTTCAAAAAACTGTTGGTTTAAGTAATAATTTGATGTGTTTTCCCAACAGTTTCATTAAACCGTTGGGAATAGATTCCATTAGACAATATTTTCCTACAGTTTTTAGAAACCATAGAGAACCCCCCCGCCCCCAAATAATATTTCTCTACGGTTTTAGAAACCATTGGGAAAACACCCCCAAATAATGGTAGCTAACCTGTGAACAAATCTCTCCACACATCGTTGAACAAATCTCTCCTCTGTCGAACCCTACTTCCTGAGCAAGAACCCGCGAGCTCACTTCCTCTGTCAAATAGAATCTCTCATCAAACAAGTCTCTCCACTAAACAAGATCTCCTCCTGCAATGAGATCTCTCCTCCAACCCTACCTCCCGAGCATGAACCCTACTTGGAAAGCTCCCTTCCTCTATCGCGATCTCACTTTCTCTGGAATGGATCTCTCTAGGCTTTCAACCCTAATTCATGTCTACCTCATTTGTAAGATACCTTGAACCATAGATCTCTCAACCCATTCTTCGATTCAAACATCTAGATTCATTGCGTTCTGCTCGAAAGTGGTGAATTCCTTTTATTTTCCACTTTGATATTCTTCTAATGGACTTGATGTGGTGTATTTATCAGTTTCCATATCGGATTATGGTGGATTACATTCATCAAAGATTTATGTTTTTTGATTAATATTATTTGTATTGAGTTGGGTGATTTGAAAAATTTCTCTAATGTCTTCATTGGTTTTATATTTTCTGCATCATGTATCATAATGTCATCATGTCGTATATGTGACCTATTCTATTTAGAATCCATGGAAATTTCTCAAATCCTCACTGTTATACCTTCCCAATATCATATTGGGTCCATTAGTGATGAATAACATGATCCTTTGGCCACCAAAGAGGTGTTATTATCTATAAAATTGGGTTAGCTCATGGATGGTATGAGTCTAGTGCCTTATACCTGGAATAAGAAATTGTTTAAGGAATGAATAGAATTGTGAATTGAATTTTTTCTTCTCATGACATGTGAATTAGAATTTGTAATTATCAGTATGTGAATTGGAATTGACATAATTGAAACGTGAATTGATTATGTAGCATGTAACTGTATAATTGGTATGAAATTAGAAAAGACACAGTGTTATATTGACAAGAACTAATATTTGACATAATGGAATATGAGGAATGATAATTGGTAAATTTATTGAATTAAAAAATGTGTCATATGTCAAAATATTTGTCATGTTTTGGTGTTTTAATAGGGGTTTTTCTCTTGGTTGTTCTTGACGCATGGTTATATAATACCTAGAATGGTTACTCCACACTTAGCATTATTTATTCTCCTTGGGAATGTAATCTTTTCTATAATGAGAATTCACAGAAAGTCCATTAACCCAAAGAATATGAGAGATATCCCTAGAATTGGTAATGTGTGTTAGGTTTGTGGTATATGGAATAGGTAATGTACCATGTCAAGGAAATCATCCTGGATAATGGTAGGCATGGACAGACATCTATGGAACTTTATTGAATCAAGTTTGGCATACCCCGGGTGTCAACCTATAGCTCAAGTGTTGGAAGGATAATTTGATGTTCAACATTAAATTAATGAATTCATGAAAATCAACATCATACTGTGATATATGATTGATTTTGGTTATCTCAAAACATAAAAATAGTTATCATTGTAGTGTTTGTAGATATAAATCATTGGAAGTTCACATATAGAAACCATGAAAACATTATTTCTTTGAGATTTAGGTGAACAATATGTGATGTGTTTCTAGATTCATAAAGAATATCATATTCTATGTGAAATAATTTGGAGCTCATAAAAATGACAAGAATATTTTATGTGTAGAATTATTCATAGCATTGATGATTTGTGGATGTAGTTGTCATGTGAATGGAGTGTTATAATTTATAAATGAAAATGTTATCTAATGCATACTATTTTAATATTTTCATGATGCATGTGAAGGGAAATTGGTTTATGGATAAATGTGTTGTTCTTTTTGGATTCACATAAAGTTTAATGGGTAACCATATTCTATTAAATTATAAAGTGTTATCTAGATGAAATGTTCCCTATAAATATTGAATTAACTCATGGAAAAGGTGTTGAAACTTTTTTAGATATGTTATTAACAAGAATGTATTTTCATATTTTCTCTGTGTTGATATTTTCAATGGAATAACAACACTATATGAAGGATTAATTTTGAAAAATTATTTTCCTTCAAAAAAAATATATATGTGAAGTGTGTGTTATGTGAAATTTCCATTCAAGTGTTTTTTATATCAACAAGTATGGTAATAAGGTGGGTTTATCAACTTCTAAGTTATTAGGTCTTTTTCTCAACACTAGAGCACTTTTATTTGTAGCTCAAAAGTGTTTGACATTCTTTTCGCATTCTTATTTCTCACATTCTAAACATTTATGTTGAGGAAACATGGTTTTCTCTTCTTTCACATGCTTATTATTGTTTGAAAATTTCATATTCACTTGAGAAATTAGAGAACTCTCATTGTTTTTTGTTTTTTTGGTTTATCCTTTTATAACTCATCAGACTCTATGATCAAACATTATTTCTTATCATTTTCAATCTTCTTCATAGGTGTGGATCCATTTTTTGTTTTGATATATTCTATTTGATTAGAAATTGTGTCCTCTAGTAAACTTTTATTATCGAGTGGGATAAAAACTTGTATCGTACAAAACCAAATTAAGTTGAAACTTGAGGCAAACTAATTATATACCATTAACAGGAAAAATAATTTTTAATTAATAGGAATGTACTATTTGATATTATAATTTTGAAACCTGGATCTATTTCCCCCTTGCTTGCAGGAACATGATTTGACCCATGGGGCATTTTGGTTCTTATATGTTGGGTGGTGATGTGTATAGTCACAGGAGACATGTATGTTTTAGTTTAGTTTTTATTTTATTTTATTTATCACATTGGCCACTTAGGGCTTTTACTTCTTTATGTGGACAAAGGGTAATTATATTCAACATAGGGGGGGGAAATGGGGTTCATATTGATTCAGTCCACCGACTTTGATCCGAGGTAATATTATATGCTTACTACATGTCTCGCACCTCATGTATTTGGAAATTTCAGTGTTTTTGACTCCATATTATATTTTCAGTATGGCGTTGGATCATTTATTGTTGGTTTGGGTGTATTTGGTTCTCCCAATAGAGGTAAGGATTTAATACCATTGGTTGGTTTCTCACTGGTTATGTGGCATCATTTATGTGTTTTAATGTTCCTAATATCCTTTGTGTAGTGCGTTGATCCCTGCTCATTAGTTTCGAGTATCCAAGTTAAGGGTGACTCACCTGCGTGTGCATTGGTATGAAAGTATTTGTATGTGGGTTCTTTCGTTACGTGTATAGTCAACAATGTCAGTGATTATGCATGTATGGGGCTATGTGTGCCCATGTATATATATATAAATGCATACACTGGTGACTGGAGACTGGTATATGCATATAAGAATATGTTCAAGGATCCCCTTACACATGCTCATGGCCATGTAGGTGTGTGCATAAGGGATAGGTGTCCTTGCATGTGTGTGAAGGTGAATATACCTAGTGGGGGAGCAAAAACTTTTAGTTAGAAAGCTCCAAGAGCCGAAGTGGACGGTTTGGTTCCACCATGAGGTAGGATCCCTCTTCTAGCCTATTTAATTCAAGAATGCTTTAAATTGAATTTATCTTCTTTCTCAATTCTGCTCAATTATATTGAATTGAATATCTTGAATAAGTGTTCTTTAATATAATTGTTTCATTTGATAAATAAAGTCATGTTTTTATAATAAATCACATCCAACGAAGGTGTGTTGTCTGCAAAAACTCCCAGTGATAGTTATGTTGATCTAGTTGCTTAATGTATTGCATTTGATTTGTGCTGAATAAGTTTTAGAATAGATGTTAAATATAATTAAATGAATTGTATGATAAAGAAATGACATGATTTTATAATAAAACTCTTCCAAAGGAGGTGCGCAGTCTTCTAAAACAAAGAGTAGTGATAGTTTTTTGTATCATGTTTAGATTTGGTTTGAGTATTTCATATACCTCTTGGTGGTGTTTGTTTTGTGGCTAGTTAGTTTTTGTTTTCTTTGACTAATATAAATTGGCTTATCATACTCATTTAACTCAAATGACTTTGCCCGAGTAGGCATATTCCATGACCATGACAGTTTCCTTTTCAAGATTTGAATATTATAAAAAAAAATTCCATGCTTAGGAAAAGTGAATGAATTTGTAAATGGTTTGTGTATGGTGTATGATTCTTTTCCATAGTTTTTTCCCTTTAGAAGTTGTGTCATTGTGCCGCTCGCTACATCCTTCTCTGGAAATCCCGTGTTATAGAATATTAAATAGTTGATCCATTCTATCATCTACTGGTGGGGAAAAGGTCGAAATGTTTCCCCTCCTCCTCCCGCTCCCTTCACTACT
The DNA here is from genome assembly GCA_963277665.1 of Viscum album. Lineage (NCBI taxonomy): Eukaryota > Viridiplantae > Streptophyta > Magnoliopsida > Santalales > Viscaceae > Viscum > Viscum album. The sequence goes on from OY728138.1 coordinate 943,406,048, forward strand.
CGTCGGAAGATGCTTCCACATGGATGTCGCTCGATCAGGCCAACACGCCGCAGTCACGCCGCGGTCACGCCACAGTCACGCCGCGGTCACGCCGCGGTAATGACGTTATTTGGCCCTACTCTAGGATGACACCCCACGGTGGTTTGCAGTGATAGTATTCCATGAGTCTTGTGATAAATTTTGAGACTGACTAATCACAATTTCTGTCGGCGGAGCGATGATCAGAATGTTTCCCCGCCTCCTCTGGCTCCCTTCGCTCTTGGCCGGAAGATTCTGCCCTGTGGATGTCGCTGGACCGGGCCAACACTCCGTGGTCATGCCGCGGTCACGCCGTTATTTGAACCTGCTCTAGGACGACACCTCGTGGCAGTTTGCAGTGATAGTATTCCTTGAGTATTTTGATCAATTTTGAGACTGACTAATCAAAAGTTCTGCCGGTGGGGCGACGGTCGGAATGTTTCCCGGCCTCCTCCCGCTCCCTTCGCTCCTGGATAGAAGATGCTACCCTACAGATGTCGCTGGATCGGGCCCACACGCCGTGGTCCCACTGTGGTCACGGCGCCTTCACACCGCAGTAATTCCGTGATTTGGCCCTGCTCCAGGATGAAACCACCTAGCGGTTCGCATTGATATTATTCCATGAGTCTTGTGATCAATGTTGAGATTTACTAATCACAATTTCTACCGGCGGGGCGACGACTAGAATGTTGCCCCGCCTCCTCTTGCTCCCTTTGCTCCTGGCTGGAAAATGCTGCCCCGTGGATGTCGCTGGACCGGGCCAATATGCCGCGGTCATGCTAGGGTCACGCTTCGGTCACGCCACGGTAATGCCATGATTTGGCCCTGCTCTATCCACATCCAGCCCACACCAGCACCCTTCCACCATTATTTCAGCCCACTTCCACTAGCATTCCAGCCCGCAACAACCCCGCTGCCACCTTCGAATCAGTACGTACCATCCCCCCAACACCTGTATCCAGCCCCCTTCCAGCAACATTCCAGCCCCCTTCCACCTGAATTCGAGCCCGTACCATTCCCCAGCCACTTGCAGTCCATCTCGCACCAGCCACCACCCCCAGCCTCCTGCAAAACACTAATTCCATCCCTCTGCCACCTACAAAATAGCCCCAACCACTAGTTCCATCCCTCACCATCCCCCGAACTCCTAGATCCTAGCCTGCACCAGCCCCTGCCACATGCCCAACAGCCCCCAGCCACCTGTAATCCATCCCACACCAGCCCCCTGCCACTTATTCCATCCTGCACCAGCCCCCTTCCATCTCCCTGCCACCAACCTTCCCGCCCGTACTAGCCACTCCATCCCACACCAGCCACCACACTATCCCCCAGCCTCCTGTATTCCAGGATGCGCGAGAAACACTCCATGAAAATCACAAAATGGAAAGGTGAAAGCGGATCCCCTTTCCTGATCCCTCTTTCCCCCTAAAAGTAGCCATGTAAACTGCCATTAATGTTCACCGATAACATTGGGATAGAGACACATATTTTAACCCATGACGAGAACTTAGCCGGAATTCCAAGAAGATCCAAAGCATCCCATAAGAAGTCCCACCTGACCGAATCAAAATCCTTGAATAAATCGATCTTGAAGCCACACCTAGGAACCCCAGAATCAAGATGGTAACCCCACAATAATTCCTAGGTAATAAGATTCTTTGGATGAGTTGGTTTTGGTACTAATGGTTGCAGATATTATTATCCAGCTTTAGATTTACGAGTCTCTTAAGGTTATTTTTGTAACCATCCTACTAGAGGGTCCAAGTTATATGTGGTGGAAGTCTATTATTCGAACTAATCCAGAAAAAGACTATTCTTGGAAATGTTTCAAGGAATTTTTCATTTAGCATTATTTTATATTGAAGTGAAGGTACTGATGATTATAGAATTTTATAGGAGGGGATGTCCAGGTGGGGTGTCCAAGGGCTATCTGGGGGGGGTGCTGAGGGGGGGTCTATAGAGCATGGGGGAGGGTACATGTGGGGTGCCTCGGCGGGGCTATCTAGGGGGGTGTCTAAGGGCTATCCAGGGGACACCGACAGACACTGACAGTCACTGTAGCAGCGTAGACATCGGGGTCAACTGTACTGTAGCACTTTTGAAAAAGCTGGCCACCTTTCAACATAGCGACACAGAATTACTTTTGAAACAGTGATCATAATCTTCATTTTATAGCCCATTTTCTGGCTAGGGTTATCACTTGAAAAACTATGTAATTTTGTGCTCCTAAATTAGTGAAGTTCTGCCTTTTCCTGGACGTAGGGATTTTTTCCGAACCACATAAATTGTTGTGTTCTTGTTGTTTTCATTTATTCTACATTATTCTTTCCTTTATCATTTTTTTTGTGACTCCCGGTGATTTCGCAATAATAATAACTTAAAACAGCTCCTCTCCCACAAACAACATAGGATGAGAACCAATATTTTTATCTTCAAAACAAATGCTGGAAGCTTTAATCATAATAACAGACACTAGTGAATCTCGTTATGCTTGTTCGGAAGCAGGAACAAGCATGAAAAATCTGATTTCATTTGCAAAAATTACTGAATTATTATCAACTATAAGGATGTAAACTAAATCAAACCTCCAATAGGTAGACCAAACTATCAACTCTCCCAAGCTGACTCCAAGTAAGTGATTGAATCCCTTTCAGTTGGCTTCAAAATTGTTATACTCCAAGAAGCCAGTGGAGATACTCTTTTCCATGATAAAAAAAACTAGAATGCATCTGGCTTTCCTTTGTCCCCCATGGATTCCAGAAATTAAAGTTTCAAGTGAGTCACAAAAATTTCTACTTTCTCCCACAAGAATTCATCAACATGATCACTCACACTAATTGTGTGTACTCTAACAATACTAGCTCCGCTTGTCTCATAACTCATCAATCTAACCTTAATATCTTTGTCAGTAGAAAAAATGTTTCCTATAGTGGGTATAAAATTTGGAGAAACATTATTGGTTGATTTAGAAAACTAGTATGTACCCCGTGTTGGTAATATATAAGGAGAAATATTCAAAAAATCCATTGTTCCTATCTCTTGCCTTTCCAAAATAAACAACAAAACCAACTTATTTAATAGTAATACCAGCCTTTGATGCATTTATAACAATCATAATTTTTCATGCAGGAGAAGATGGCTTCCCAAATATGAGTATTAGTTCTTATTTAGACAAAGAATAACATGAAAGTAGTAACATCCTATTGGGATCTCCCAAGAGTGTATGAACTCTAAATTGTTCCCTTAAAGCTACAAACATTTTCCCTACTAGAACTAAATACAAACACAACACTTGACCCGTTTTTCTAAAAATTGTTGCACAACACTGCTTCAATGAAATTGGAATCTATGAATTCAGGAGTCAAACTAGATAAAGAATCATGTTTCCTAGTTCTATAATTCACAAATCTTGAATTCTGAATGGAATCCTCAAGAACAACAATAATTTGTCCTGTTTGTTTCTTTGCCAATTTTTTCTTCAGCGTCCTTAACAATTCCCATTGGACTTGTGATTTCCACATTATAATCTATTCAAATTAATAAACTTCATCGAAGTGAAATAACTTGTATCCAGTTATTTCCAAAAATTATTCAAGGATCTGCATCCTCATGGAATAAGAAAAAACTCAAAAACCACTGTAAAAGACCTTCCACATTAGCATCATTAAATAGATCTATCACAAATGGAGTGTGCATGTTACTTGAAAAAATGACCTCCTAGTCCACGAATTAGATCTTGGGGAATATTATTCCATGTTTATAAAATTATTATAGTGGGTTTCCATGTTGAAAAATTACCCAATAGGTAATCCATACTACTTTGAAAATACTTGTGAAAAGTATCCCTTAGAGTAACCTTATGAATCCTTTATAGTAACCAATGAATTACCATCTAGATCCCTCTTATCCTTAGGAATAGGCCCTTACCTTTCTTGGTCGGCATTTTTATCCTTTAGGAATCATTGAACCAGGGTGTAATAATTTTCCACATTGGCTGCTGCAGTTGTCACTAGACTATCTTGACTCTTTCAACCACTGGCAGAAAAACAATGCTCATATCCAATCCGAGTATCTGTAGAGGAAATACATTGTTGTCTCATAGAAACTCTAATAGCCTCCATTAAGTTTTCCATGGTAGTTCCAACATCAATCACTTCTGGTTCTATGGGTTCTACTACAAAAAAATCAAAATAATCATCTATTGTTGCTAATTTGTACTGCATTGTGATTTGTTCTGATAGAACATTCAAACACTTTTTCCCTTAGTTAGTGGTTCCAATAGAACATGAACATGTTTTCCCTCCTCAATATTCCTTTAATGCTTATCCTATGAGGAAATCAGATCATAATGTACCACGTCAGGATATTCGAGACATGATTCAATCTTCTCCTCAAACTCTTCATTGTTTATCCCTTTCTATCTGGACAGAAAAGTCCACAAGCTTTCTAACTCTCCATTCAATTCCATTTAACCCACTTCCATGAAAAAATAAAAATATGATATTACCTCTTTAAGACATACCGGTTTGGTTGCAACATGGTGCTCCTTGGCATTGTGCCTACTAAATGTACATGTAGCGGCTTTGCCACCTCAATTTCCAGAATCTAAGCAATGAGACTCTTGCATCTCCAGCTCTCATTCTTCTGCTCGCAAGAACTGAAGATGTGTTTTTATAGTTGTTATTAGTTCTTGAATCATGATAATAGGAGCTTGAATATGTCACACCTCTGTAGAATATTTTAATTCCATCATAAAAAACAATCTAGCTAACAAAGTTCGTGAACTTCCTCCAGCTTCTGCAGTGTGTCTTCGGAAATGGTCACAACTTCCCAATGTTTGTGCCTCTATCAGAGTCGAGTTATTAGCAGCAATTTTCCCAAAGGTTGTGTCCAATATAAAAACAGCTATTAGAGAGAGAAATAAACTACAAGTAATTCATATATTTCATCTTTTTGTTCAATGAAAAATTCCTCCATGATAGAGTCACACATACCTTCCGATCACAATAATTCCTAATAGGAACTAGTCGCATAAACCATTTCCTCAGTGTGAGATGCATCTTCAATTTTCCCCACCTGTGTTGCATTCCCCAAATCCTTAATCTCTCTCCAGCTATCGAAAATCTTGGATTAGCTTCCCTCCTTGTGTGATTTCCCAATTGGAGTATTCAAAATTTAGGTAATAAACCTAACAATAATGAGAGCAGTTGAAAATAGGTAGAAAAGCATTGAAAAAATAGACATGGATCACTTGAGATTTCTAGGATGAGAAGAAATAGAGATACATAAGGAGGGAGGAGAAGAATATCAAGGAAGAAGACCACCTCTCTAAGAGATAAGGTTGGCACCTCCCAAGGCCCCTACCTCTCAATATCAACTAGTTGAACCAAGAAAATGAATTTGTACCCCTTCCTGCTATTTTCTCCCTTATTCAATATCTAAAAAAAATGCTGACAACCCATCCAAAAACTCCCTAACTACTATAGCTGGCCAAAATAGAAAAGTATCGAGAAAGAAAACATTGCCCCTAATTATTCACTACTTCCCACACACACCCCATCCATCCCCACAAAAAACTAACCCCCATATATTAATAACATTTCGTACCCATTAAAAACTCATATTATCCTCTAGGTGGACTAAAAATAGCTTTGATCGACTGCTTAAGTAATGGAATGACAACCTATTCTCAAGCACTATAATGGAAACCCCTAGAGGCAGCTTTGCGGGAAGCCTAAGTGTTAAAGTAACTTTTTATAGTCTCTTCCTTAGAGCATAAGTCTTATGAAGCTCACTGACCTTACTTTGTTGGCCCATTTTTAGTATCCCATCACAAATAAAACAAACACATGGAAAGAATAGTTTAAATAATAGAGCTTCATGCCCCCAAATATGAACTTAAAATAGCTCCTCTTGTACCAAAAAAATAGCCTGAGAATCAATATTTTTCTCTTCATACCAAATTTTGGAAGCTTTAATCATATGCACAGTCACCTGTGGGTCTTAGAGTTCTCGTTCATGTAAGAACCCAGTTTTTTCTGTGGAAGACTTTTGAATATTCTTGATGATATTACAGAGCAGCGACCTCAGGCAGCGTGCGATTCCGAGCCCCAGAGTGGCCGAAATTAAATTTTCAGTGCGTTCACACTGAGAATGCCAAATAAATGGGATAAATCCTAAACGGTGTTCCAGATCAGATATCCGAGTGTACGGATGGGTCTGGAATATGTTTTTTACCATAGGAACGACATAAAACTTGTCGGTGCGGGATGTTTGGACCCCTCGCTCTCTTTTGGAACGTTAAACGGATAAATTAATTAATTAATTAATTTGTTTAATGGTGAAACTCAAGTGTCTTTTAAACTGTGGCTCATATTGGTAAACTGAGGGCACCTTTGAGTTCGGAGCATGCCGTTTACCCTAGGAGGGGTGTAAGTTTCGCGGTAGCGGGCCGTTTGTGAAAAATGGCCATAGGGGCGTTTTTGTAATTTGGAGGCCTCGGAAGAAAAGTTTAATAAATTTTTAATGGAGGCTTGGAATAAAATTCTAAGACCTCCGTTGTCCTCAGAGCTTGGTGTTTACCCTAGGGGAGGCTTAACCTCGACCCCGTCGAGAGTTTCGGATGCAGGCAAATTTTGAGGTTTTAAACTAATTAAGAATTTAATTAGTTAATTTTCATTAAATAAACCCTTACCCCCACTCCACCCCCTTGTCCCAATTATCTTGAATAAGGAACACAACAAGGAAGATCAAGCCCCTTCTCCCATATCCATCCTTTCCAAGGCGTGGCGGCCGGTGGATCGTTGCGAAGCATCATGCGAAGCCCCGCGAGGTAGGATCCTGCTCGTTTTTGGTTTCCCGCACCCTTTCTCCCATACTATTGGTTGTCTAAATGATGATTTATTTTCTCTAAAATACCTTACCCCAGTAGTTCGTACTATGAGCTTTGCATCTCATTTTACGGATTCGAAATCCGAGTTACGAGCGAACCGCAATCAATCGTCGAAGATCAGGTGTTGAAGGGGGTTTCCGGCGGTTTTGGGTCGGCCCGACTCGGCGGAGGCGACGGCGCGGCTCGGTCGAGGCGCTTCGGGTGGGTGTCTGCCAGTGGGAGCAAGCAGTAGGGGAGCATCCGCGGGGGTGTGGCGGGTGCAGGTTTTGAGGCTGGGGGGGGGGGGGGGGGGTGGGGGGGGTGTCCAGAGGCAGCCAGCGAAGCGCGGCACGCGGGCGACGAGGAGTCGACCCTCCTGGGCGGGTTGACGCGGCGACAACAGGGGCAGGGTCCTCAGGACCCCGCCGTAGGCAAGTCCTGATCTCGGCAGGTCTTTGTGGGAGAAAGGCAAGCTAGACCGGCTTGCTGCCTGTCCGGGCTTGGAAGCCCGGCCTGCGACCGCGGGCCGGCCGAACCGGCCTGGCCCACTAAAGTTCTTTTTTTTAATTTTTAAACGGCTGTAAAAGTCAGCCCTGGTGTCGGATTCGCGCACCGTCAGCGGAAACGCGTTCCTTGGGACAGATATAATATTTTGAGATGGTTTCGGGAAATTTTAGTTCCAGAAACGAGGGGCCTCGGTGGTGCTACACGTATGTCGAGGGGATTGGTGTCATCCCAGAGGTTCTTGTTTTTGGCGGCGCGGACACATCCGACGTCTGTTTTTAGTGCCGTCAAGGCGTTGCGACCCTGGCACTGAGGCGAAGCATTCCAGGGTGGTTTCTGGCTTTGAGACCGAAGTTGAGGCGTGGGCCCCACGACCCGTCATTCGAGATGCGTGCAGCGTTTCATGACTTTTTCATCGGACGTCCGTTCGGGGCGTACGAGTAGTCGTTTTTGGATGTGTTTCCGAGGGGATTGCAATGGTTAAATCCGCCCGCTCTTATTCCGCATGCTGGTGCGGGCCCTGCGAGGGCCGTTTCTGGAGTTGATTGTGGTTTTCAGCATTTTCACCATGTGTCTGTTTTGGACATGTGATTAGTCTATCCTCTGTGATTTTTCGAGAGGATCGCAACAGTGTGATCAGCTCGTTGTGTTTCGGGACCGAGATGCAGGACCCACGTAGCACCGCTCATGTGTGGTGCACCTAAATGAATCATTTTCTCCGGATATCCGTTGCGCTCAAGTGAGCAGTCTTTTTGACGTGTTTTCCCTAGGGGATCGCAATGGTGCGATGCGCCCGACTGTTTTCGGGGCTGCAGCTCAGGATCACGGGACGCCGTTCGGGCGTGAGGCTGTGTTGGTGACTTTTCCATCGGATATCCGTTAGAGGCGAGTAAGTAGTTGATCTCGCGTGTTTTTCTTCGAGGATTACAATGGTGTAACTTTCATAGGTGGGCGGAGCCTCTTACGCGATCTTATTAAATGTGGAAGCATGGAAGGTGCTCCGGTGGTGATTCGTCCTACCATGTTTGTAGCGGACCCTTGGAGTGTGATCGCGTACTCTTGGGAGAGTGTTGGAAACGATTCATAAGATGTGTTTGGATATTCCTGGGCCTTTGAGATGGAGTTGTTATGTTCATGCCTTTGCATTGACGTTGGGTGTCGTGTGCATGTTAACCATTGGGATGGAACATGGTATACTCTGCGAGTATACAAGAACACTAAGAGGTACATGTGGATGTTAGTACCTGAGGGTGTTTTTGTTCTTGGTTGGGGGTTGACTTGGGGCCACATGTCGTGTGGTCCCCATGTGCGTGTCGTGTTCTGCTTTACATACTTTTGACCTCTCGCGACGTAGAGGGTTCCTCTTTTCTTGTTTGTTGACCAGCAGGGTTGAGTTTTCCCCTAGTTCCTTTCTCGTTTGGCCGAAAGAGATGGGTTGGTTCCTCTGTTTCTTCAGCTGTGAGGGGTTTCAGTACCGTTCCCATTCACCGGACTGCGTCACCGTTTACGACTACGGGTGTTTGTGCAGCGTGGGTGTTTTCCCCACTTTCTGGGATGAGATGTCTCGGTCCGCTTCGAAAGTGACCCAGAAGATTGGAGCGTGATTGCCTTGTGAGGCTTGGGGATATTCTCCCCTCACTCCGTGTTCCCTGGTAGAGTTCTTGTGGATTTTGTGTGACCAACACTTTATGCAGGCACCGATCCTCTACCAAGGAGGTTGTTTCCAACTGGGCTGAGGTTGTTTCCAGTAGGGCTAAGGTTGTTTCCAGCAGGGCTAAGGTTGTTACAAGCAGGGCTGGGGTTGTTTCGAGTAGAGCTCGCCAGTGGTTTACCATCCAGTAGGGATGGCCAGTACAACGGTTTTCACCGAGCAGTACCATCCAACAGGGATGGCCAGAGCAGTTTCAGGCTTACCTCAAGCTGGGCTGGGCAGTGGTCCCCGATGTCGGGCTTACCTTCAACAGGGCTGGGCAATGGTCCCTGATGACGGGCTTACCACCAGCGGGGCTGGGCAGTGGTCCCCGATGTTGGGCTTACCTCCAACTAAGATGGGCAGTGGTCCTCGATGCCGGGTTACCTCTAACTGGGCTGGGCAGTGGTCCCATCGCCGACTTTATCCGCCTCGCCCTCCAGTGGATTACCCTGTTACGGGACTGGGAAGTGTGGCACCCATCGACTCTTGCCGGGTCTCCCTGTAGTGGGATCCCATTGACTTCTAGGGATCCTCCAGCGGGGCTGGTCAGGGGGTCGCCTGTCAACATTGAGCAGACCTCATGACTACGGGCAGTGATGTTGGGTGGTTTGACGTTCCCCCAGAACTCTCAAGTAAGAGGAGTGCTTTCCCCCACCGAGACGCGTCTTTGGGACGCGACCTAAAACCGTGCGGGCGAGTGAGTTCCACCCAAAGAGGATTGTGTTGAGGTGTGGTGGTTTGAGCCCCTTGACTTGTAGTTTGCGGAAGACGTGTGGGATGCTGAGCATCGATGCTGTTTTCTTCTGGGACTGTTGGATACTCTTTTCCTGGGATGAGATATGGGATGTATATCCCCTTAAGACCTTATTAGGCCTTCTTATTGAGCATATGTATTTGTATATACCTTGTTTCAGTATCCACATCTTGGGTTTTGTCTACTCTACTTACAGTATAGGTGAAGACGCGCGGGGTTTTCCACATGATTTCCGTGTCCAGATTCTCGTGGTTGGACGAGTCTACTCTCCAGCTATAGGTATAGAAGACTTGATGGGATGTTCATCTTCTCACTATTTCAAGCTCCTTGTGTTTGGAAAAGTCTACCTTCTTTCCTCTTGTTGGTTTGAGAGGGACTCTTTACAGCACTCTTTACGGCATTTTCGGTTGTACTCCTTTACTTTTCCCTGTTCTCTCTACTGCTCACCATTCGGTACCTCCTTTGTTGTTCCCTCGAGCCTTCGGGGTATCCTACTAAGTATTTTTATACTCACCCCTACTTGGGCTTTGCCCGCACTTGGTGTACCCTTGTAGACGATGGGTAGGTTGGTCGTGACGTCAGAGGAGCTTAGGAGCCGAGAGCTTGGACCGTGTGCAGTGGTCGTTGTCTGGTTCCAGGTGGGGGACCTTTCCAGCTATTTTCTTTTGTTTACCTATTGCTGGATTATGGCACTTTTCTGGTTGGGCGTGTGTTAACCCCCTTTTCTTTTCAGCTTTATCTTTGTATTATTTAGAGGTCGATGCACTCTTGTGGTTATTTATAACAGTTTCCCTTTGCTTTTCTTTTTTCTACACTACACTTTGCATTGAGTGTGCTGCGTGTGTGTGTGTACAGGTACTTAGACAAAGGCATCCCCGAGTTATTGTGTCTTCAGCGCTGGTCGCCAGCCCCTGGCCTATGGAGGCAGGCTTGGGGTAGTTGCGGCTCGTGCCCGGGTAGGGTCGAGTCGTGACAAAGTGGTATCAGAGGTGGTTCATTCCTTGGGACGCTGTTCGGACGTCCCTAAAATAAAAGAGGAATTGGTTGGGATTTAGGGCAACAGTGTCAATGTGTCTCCAGAGCAGCTCTTAGGCCAAGGAGTCCAGTGATGGTGCGGCGACCGACGTATCCATTCACCAAGACCTTGATAACCTTCTTGTCAACTCGGCATGCTGAGACACTTATTGCAGGGGAAAATTTGTTCGTGCATCATATAGGATTGAGTCTTTGACTATCCTTCTTGATTCAGCTCCCCATCGTTGTTTTTATTTGTATATACATATATGCTCATTTGACTGCTGCACTCCTTGATAATTTTTAGGATGTCTCCGCGAAGATATCCAGCCAGGATACCATCTTTGGTTCATGACGACGACCCTGTGAGCTATGAGGCCACATTCCAGGACCCATCATGTCAGCCCCTTTCTCCGGGTGGGCCGGTAGCAGCACCCCCACCTGTTGAGAAGCAGGCAGTTTTAGCATAGCAGGCTGAGCTTGAGTGCAGGTTGAGCACGCTCTGTGAGTTCCAGCGGCAGAGACCACTAAGGTTCAGTGGTGAGCCAAACCCTCAGGCAGCAGAGGTTTGACTCGAGGTAGTGGTTCGCCTTTTCAGGCTTGTGTAGACGCCGACAGATCAGAGAGTGGCTTTGGTAGCCACCCTTTTTCGTGCAGCAGCGTGGTATTGGTGGAGTCTGGTGACTCAGCTTCTTGACGAGTCGTCGCTTTCGTGGGGAGACTTCCAGTTTTTGGTTCGTGAAGAGTTTTCCCCCTCCTTCTTGCGCTCCATTTGGATTTTGGAGCTCCTGTAGTTTTTGTAGGGAGGGATGACGGTGGCCAAGTATGTGGCTAGTTTCGCAGACTGTGCATGCTTTTACCCGGACTTGGTCCATTACGACAACCTTCGAGCACGAAAGTTTGAGCAGGGTCTCCGCCGAGAGATTTGTGCTATCATAGTACCCTTGGGAATTTCCACATATTCCAGGGTGCTAGATCAGGAGCTGTTGATAGAGGTCTTCTTGTCACATTCTGGAGTTGGTGGTGGTAGCAGGCATGTCAGAGCCGAGATGTCTGCCGCAGCTAGTGGGCGCTGGCAAGAAGGACATCGATGTAGGTGTCTTTCTGACAACCGGACTAAGGGGCGTGGTTGTACACCACAGTGGTGCCGGAGGGTACCAGTGTATCCCGAAGAGAGTCCGTGATATGCTTCCGATGGGTGAGGTCACCTGGCATGAGACTGCCCGACCAGGCATGTGGAGAGCATCGAGTAGGCAGCAGGTGCGCCGCCACGACTGAGGCAGCACCGTGATCGGAGTAGTGCCCATGGAGGTGGTGATAGCATAGGCGCGGGAGGAGCTGGGAGTGGGGGACGACTTTACAAGGTCTTCCCATAACCACTGGGTGGTCCACGACAGGCTCAGGGAGCTAACAGTTGGGGCCGAGGACATCCGCGAGCTTTGGATGTCTATTATCCTGCAGAGCATCAGGTGATAAGAGGTATACTCTACAGCTCCTATTCCTTTTTGTAGTAGAATTGTTAGACTCTATGTGTGAACTGATTTACTCCCTTCTCCTTGTTTGATGTGTTACCAGGGTGACGTCGGGCGTTGGGTGTAACCCTGTGTTGGTAAGGTAAAAGGTGTGAGACCTTTTTCTCTATACAATAGTGTCGAATCCTTCGCCTTTCGAGCGTGTAAGAGAGCCTTGGTTGTGGGACATCAGTTGTGGAACCTTGCGTGACCAGATATCCTTGTCTGTTTCACCATATGGATATTCTGAAGGTGGGAATCACTGGACATTGTTCCAGGTGTGGTCGGTGATTCCAGTCACGACATGCGACGTAGAGGTTTGGTCGGGGACGTGAGCTAACCCCGAGGTCCTTCGGACCGTTTGAGACCATGAAGAGCGATGGTGAGGTTCTCTACCACCTTTCTCTAAACCCAAAGTTTGGAGTGGGTGCACGACATCAGCAAGGGCAACCTCACAGGAAAAGATCAATCCTTTGGTCTGTGTGCAGTGGCGCAGAGCTGTGCGAGAGTTCTTTTGGGTACAAAAGAGCTGGGTGTGGGCATAGTACCATGTGTTGCTCCCTATTTTTTCTTTTCATGGATGAAAATCATGATGTAGGGAATAATTTAAGAACCTAGGTTTTGCTGCAGAGGACTTTGGAATATTCTTGATGATATTCCAGAGCAGCGAACTCAGGCGGCGTGCGATTCCGACCCACGGAGTGGCTGGAATTAAATTTTCAGTGCTTTCACACCGAGAACACCAAATAAATGGGATAACACCTAAACGGTGATCTAGATCAGCGATCCGAGTTTACGGATAGGTCTGAAATGGGGTTTCTACCCTAGTAACGACAGAAAACTTGTCGAAACGGGATGTTTGGACCCCTCGCTCGCTTTAAAAATGTTAAACGGATAAATTAATTAATTTATTTATTCACTTAATAGTGAAACTCAAGTATCTCTTAAACCGTGGCTTGGATTGGAAAACTGAGGGCACTGTTGAGTTCGGAGCATGCCGTTTACCCTAGGAGGGGTGTAAGTTTCACGTGCGTGGGCAGTTTGTGAAAAATGGTCCCAGGGGTGTTTTCGTAATTTGGCGGCCTTAGGCGCTATGTTTAATAACTTTTGAACGGAAGCACTGAATAAAATTCCGAGACCGCCTTTGTTCTCATATCATGGTTTTTACCCTAGGGGAGGCTTAACCTTGACCCCATCGAGAGTTTCGGATGCGGGCAAATTTTGAGGTTTTAAATTAATTAAGAATTTATTTAATTAATTTTCTTTAAATAAAACCTCACCCCCACTACACCCCCTTAGAACAATTCTCTGGTGAAAGGAACACACCGAGGAATCTCAATCCCCTAATCCCATCTCCATCCTCTCCAAGGCGTGGCGGCTAGCGGATCGTCGCGAAGCTTCGGGCGAAGTCCCGCGGGGTAGGATCTTGCTCGTTTTTGTTTTCCCGCCCCTTTTTGCCCGAATTTTTGGTTGCCTAAATGCTGATTTACTTTTGAGAAAATTCCATACCCCAGTATTTCGTACTATGAGCTTTCCGTATCAATTTACGGATTTGAATTCCGAGTAACGAGCAAACCGCAATCAGTCGTCGAAGATCGGGTGGTGAAGGGGGTTTTCGGCGGTTTTGGGGCGGCCCGGCTCGGCGGAGGCGGTGGCGCGGCTCGGTCGAGGCGCTTCGGGCAGGTGTTTTCCGGTGGGAGTGAGCATCTGGGGAGCACCCGCGAGGTCACGGTGGGGGCAGGTGTGAGGCCGGGGGGGGGGTGTCCAGCGGGCGCCGATGAAGCACGACACACGGGCGACGAGGCGCCGGCCATCCTGTCCGAGTTGACGCGGCGACAACGAGGGCGGGGTCCTCAGGACCTTGCGGTATGCACGACCAGCTCTCGGAAGATCTTTGTGGGGAAAGAAAATCCGGACCGGCTTGCTGCCGGTCCGGGCGTGGAAGGCCGGCCCGCGACCGCGGGCTGGTTCAGGAGAGTGGGCCGGTTGAACCGGCTTATCCCACTAAAGTTTGTTTTTTTTAATTTTTAAATAGCTGTAAAAGTCATCCTGGGTGTCGGATTCGCGTGCCGTCAGTGGCGATGCATTCCTTGGGACAAAGTGAATATTTTGAGATGGTTTTGGGAAATTTTAGTTCCTGAAAAGAGGCGCCTCGGTGGCGTGACACGTACGTCGAGGGGATTGATGTCATCCCAAGGGTTCTTGTTTTGGGCAGCGCGGATGCATCCGACGTCCGTTTTGAGTACCGTCAGTGGTGTTGAGACCCTGGAACCGAGGCGAAGAATTCCAGGGCAGTTTCGAGCTTTGAGACTGGAGTTGAGGCGTGGGCCCTATGGCCTGTCTTTCGAGCTGTGTGCAGCGTTTCACGACTTTTTCATCGGACGTCCGTTCGGGGAGTACGAGCAGTCATTTCTGGATGTTTTTCCGAGGGGATTTCAATGGTGCAATCTGCATGCTCTAATTCTGCACGCTGGTGCGGGCCCCGTGAGGGCCGTTTCGGGAGTTGATAGTGGTTTTCAGCATTATCACCGGGTGTCCGTTTTGGACAAGTGATTAGTCCATCCTGTGTGATTTTTTGATAGGATCACAACTGTGTGATCCGCTCATAGGGTTTTGGGACCGGGATGTGGGTCCCACGTAGCACCGCTTGTATGCGGTGCGCCGAAATGCATCTTTTTCTCTGGATATCCGTTGCACTCAAGTGACTAGTCTTTTTGACGTGTTTTCCCAAGGGGATCACAATGGTGCGATGCGCCCAACTGTTTTCGGGGCCGAGGATCGGGATCACGGGACGCCATTCGGGCGTGAGGCGGTGTTGGTGACTTTTCCGTCAGATATCCATTGGAGGCGAGTAAGTAGTCGATCTCGCGTGTTTTTCTGCGAGGATTACAATGATGTAATCTATTTAGGCGGGCAGAGCCTTTACATGATCTTATTAAATGTGGAAACATGGAAGGTGCTCTGGTGGTCGTTCATCCTTCCTTGTTTGTAGCCGACCCTTGGCGTGTGATCGCACACTCTTGGGAGAGTGTTGTAAATGATTCATAATATGTTTTGGCCGTACCTGGGCCTTTGAGGTGGATTTTTTACGTTCATGCCTTCACGTTGACATTGGGTGTCGTCTGCATGTTAGCCTTTAGGCTAGAACGTGGTATACTCCGGGAGTATACGAGAATGCTTGGAGGTAAATGTGGATGTTGGTACCTGAGGGTGTTTGTGCACTTGGTTGGGAGTTAACATGGGGCCACACGTACTGTGGGCCCCATGTGCATGTCGTGTTTTGATTTACGTAATTTTGACCTCTCACGACATAGAGGGTTCCTCTGTTCTTGTTTGTTGACCAGCAAGGTTGAGTTTTCCCCTGGTTCCATTCTCGTTTGGCTGACAGAGATGGGTTGGTTCCTCTGTTTCTTCACCTATGAGGGATTTCAGTACCGTGCCCTTTCACCGGACTGCGACACAATTTACGACTACGGGTTTTCGTGCAGCGTGGGTGTTTTCCCCACTTTCTAGGATGAGATTTCTATGTCTACTTCGATAGTGACTCAGCGGATTGGAGCGTTATCGCGTTGTGAGGCCTGTGGAGATTCTCCCGTCACTCCGTGTTCCTTGGTAGAGTTCTTGTGGATTCGGTGTGACCAACACTTTACGCGGGTACCGATCCTCTAACCAGTAGGTTGTTCCTAGCAGGGCTGAGGTTGTTTCCAGCAGTGCTGAGGTTGTTTCCAGCAGGTCTGAGGTTGTTACCTGTAGGGCTGTGGTTGTTTCAAGCAGGGCTCACCAGTGGGTTATCATCCAGTAGGGATGGCTAGTACAGCGGTGTTCACCGAGCTGTACCATCCAGCAGGGATGGCTAGAGCAGTTCTGGGCTTACCTCCAGCTGGGCTAGACAATGGTCCCCGATGTCGGGCATACCTCCAGCGGGGCTGGGAAGTGGTCCCCGATGCAGGGCTTACCTCCAGCGGGGCTGGGCAGTGGTCCCCGATGTCGGGCTTACCTCCAGTTGGGCTGGGCAGTGGCCCCGATGCCGGTTTACCTCCAGCTAGGCTAGGCAGTGGTCTCGTCGTCGACTTTATCCAGGTCGCCCTCCAGTGGATTACCCTATTACGGGACTGGGCAGTGTGGCACCCGTCGACTCTTGCCGGGTATCCCTATAGTGGGAACCCGTTGACTTCTAGGGATCCTCTAGCGGGGCTGGGCAGGGGGCGCCTTTCGACTTTGAGCAGACCTCTCCACAGCGGGGCAGTGACGTGGTGTGGTTTGACGTTCACCTAGAACTCTCAAGTAGGAGGAGCGCTTTCCCCCACCGAGACGCATCCTTGGGACACGACCTAAAACCGTGCGAGCGAGTTAGTGCCACCCAAAGAGGATAGTGTCGAGGTGTGGTGGTTTGAGCCCCTTGACTTGTAGTTCGGGGTAGACGTGCGGGATGCTGGGCATCGATGGTGTTTTCTTCTGGGACTGTTGGATACTCTTTTCATGGGATGAGTTACGGGATGGATATCCCCTTACAACCTTGTTTGGGCTTCTTATTGAGCATATTTATTTGTATATACCTTGTTTCAGTATCCACTTCTTGGGTTTTGGATACTCTCCTTCCAGGAGAGGCGAAGACGCGTGGGGTATGCCACCTGCTTTCCGTGTCTAGCTTCTCGTGGTTGGACGAGTCTACTCTCCTGCTATATCTAGTGAAGACTCGACGAGATGTTCATCTTGTCACCGTTTCCAGCTCCTTGTGTCTGGACGAGTCTACCTTTTTTCCTCTTGTTGGGTTGAGCGGGGCTCTTTATGGCACTATTTAATACATTTTCGGCTGTACTCCTTTACTTATCCCTGTTCGCTCTACTGCTCACCCATCGGTACCTCCTTTTTTTCTACCTAGAGCCTTCGGGGTATGCTACTGAGTATTTTTATACTCACCCCTGCTTGGGCTTTGCCCGGACTTGGTGTGACCTTGCAGATGACAGACAGGTTAGTCGTGACGTCAGAGGAGCTTAGGAGCCAAGAGCTTGAACTGCGTGCAGTGGTCATTGTTGGGTTCCAGGTGGGGGACCTTTCCAGCTGTTTTCATTTGTTTACTTGTTTCCAGGTTGTGGCACATTTCTGGTTGGGCGTGTGTCTTCCCCTTTTCTTTTCAGCTTTATCTTTGTACTGTTTAGAGGTCGATTCACTCTTGTGCTTATTTATAGCAGTTGGCCTTTTCTTTTCTTTTTTTTACTCTACACTTTTCATTGAGTGTGATGCGTGTGTGTGTACAGGTACTTAGGCAAAGGCCTCCCCGAGTTATTGTGCCTTCGACGCTGGTCGCCATCCCCTGTACTATGGAGGTGGGATTGGGGTAGTTGCGGCTCGAGCCCGGGTTGGGTCGAGTCGTGACAGTTCAGAAGCAGAAACAACCATAGAAAAATATGATTTTATTCCCAAAGCATTTTGAATTATTCTCAACTAGATGGATGTAAACTTACAAAAACCTCCAGAAGGTATAAAAAACCCTTTACTCTCTCCAAATGGATCTATGTAAAAGATTCCCTTTTAGTAGGCTTCAAAACTATTGTACTTCTAGCATCCAGTGCAGGTACCACTTTCCATGCCAAAAGAAAAAACTAGAATGTAGCCTTCTTTCCTTTGTCCCCCATGGATTCCAGAAAAAATGTTTCAAGTGAGTGACAAAAGAAAGTTATACTTTCTCCCACAAGAATCCTTCAACATGGACACTCACATGAAGTGTGTGTACTCTAAAAATACTGTATCCCATTGTCTCGTAACTCATCAAACCAACATCAATCTTCTTGTCAGTAGAAAATGTGTATCCCATAGTGGGTATGAAATCCGGAGAAACATTATTGGATAATTTAGAAAACCCATAAGTACCCAGTGTTGGTAAAATATAAGGATAAATATTCAACACTTCATAGGTTATCTCTCTTTCCTCTACAAAATCAACAACAATACCAACTTCTTTAGTTATAATTCTATCCTTTTATGCATTTATAACGAGAATAATGTTTCAAGCAATAGAAGATGTCTTCCAAAATACGAGTTTCAATTCTGATTTAGCCAAAGAAGCATGCCATGAAAGTAGTAACAACATCCTATTCGGATCTCCCAAAAGTGGATGAACCCAAAATTTTTCCCATAAAGCGACATACATTTTCCCGACCAGACCTAAATACAAGAACAACACCTGAACCATTCTTCTGAAAATTATTTCACAACACTACTTTAATGAAATTGTAATATATGAATTCAGGTGTCCAACTAGATACATAATTTCATGTACTAGCACTGTAATTCAAAAATCATGAAATTTCAATGGCATCCTCTAGAATGGAAGCAATTTGGCATGTTCGTTTCCTTACCAATTTGTTCTTCAGCATCCTTTCCAATTCCAAATGGACTTGTGTTTTCTACATTATAATTTGTTGAAATTCATCAACTTCATTGAAGGTAAATAACATGTATCTAGTTGTTTCAAAAAATTATTCATGGACATGTTTCCTCATGGAATACATAAAACTCAGAAATCACCGAAAAAGACCTGTTATATTAGCATCATAAAACAATACTCTTTTGGTGTTCTAATTTGTATTTCACCTTGATTTTTTGGGGAAGAACTCTCAAAAATCTATTTTCCTCATCTAGAGGTTCCATTAGAACTAGAACATGCTTCCCCTACTCAATATTCATTCCACATTTATCCTCTAAAGAAGTCAGATCAAAATCGACCATGTTAGGCCATTCGAGAAAGAATTCAAGCTTCTCCTCTAACTCTTCACTGTTGATCTCTTTCTATTCGTACTAAAAAACACTGAAGATTTCTTCCACTCCATTAAAATACATTTGATACACTTTCATTCTAAAATAATAAAATTATATATTACCTCTTCAGGACATACTGGTTTGGTTTCAAGCATTTGCTCCTTGGAATAGCCTCTACCAAACATACATACAGTAGCTTCGTCACCTCTCTTTATAGAATCTAATCAACGAGTCTCTTTCATATCAAGTTCCCATGATTATTATCTCAAAAACTATAGCTATTAATTTATAGTTTTTAGTAGTTATGGAATCACAACCATATGATATTTCATAAATTGTACCTTTGTAGAAAATTATGACTCCATCCTAAACTATACACAAGATAACATAGCTCGTGCATTTACTCTAGCCTTTCCGACGTGTCTGCAACAGTAGTTGCAACATCCCAGCATTCACGCCTCTAGCAGAGATTGAGTTCTCACTAGTTATTTTCCCCAAAGTTTTGTACAATATAAAAATAGGTGGTAGAGAGAGAAATAATCTACAAGGACTTCATTTATTTTTTCTTCTTTTTTAACCAACATCACCGCCACAAAATAGTCACACATACCTGCCGATCATGATCATGCCAAATGAAAAATATTCATAGAAACTAGTTCTTTAATGTGAGATTCCTCCTTGATCTTACCCAGCTGTGTTGAATTTCCCAAATGCGTACTCTCTCTCCACCAACTGGTAAGCTCATATATTCTTTCAACCTCAAGAGATTTACATAGTGGAGTCTCCAAATGTTATGTAACAAACCTAATAGTAGGAAGAGTAGTTGAAAAAAGGTATACAACTATTGCAAAAATAGTAGTGGAACACTTGATATTTCCAAAAAGATAAAAAATAGAGATACATAAAGAGGGTGAAGAAGAATCTCAAGTAAGAAGACAACTGTGACCACTATAGTAGTGCATAATTTGGAGTCCACTTTACCATTGCACTTTTGAATTACAACCGAAAGCCAATAGATTATTGGATACATATAATAAAGGCTTCATAAGATTAAAAAATTATATAATAATATTTTTTTCATCTCTCCATACTACTAAATAAATCTTCTCCTCCATGAATAGCATGAGTAGAGTTGTCATCACTTTCAACTGGTCAACCTATTCCTTGAAAACCCATTATACAGAATCTGCCTCAATTAATCCTGATGAGATGAATGCACATAACCTATAAAAACATTGAGATACTATTTTAATATAAACTAGACCGAATTGTCATCAACTAAAGCCAAGGGAGGTGGATCACTAGATGTAGATGCAACAATAAGAGGTTCTTGATAACTCAAAATTCCACTAAAATATAAAAGAAGTATTTCTTTGAAATATTATAAATATAATATGGATAAAAAATATGTAGGAACTGGGGAAACAACTCTCTCAACACTAGGTAAAGCAGCCTCTATAGGTTTTGATTTGGTAGGTATATCTAAGGAAAAATCCTTAAGCTCACCGACTTGGTCAATCTGCTTAACTAAGGATCCCTTAGGAGATGTGAAAGGGATTTGTAGGGGGGGCTATCCAGGGGGGTCTAGAAGGGGGGGTACTTCTGTCTAGGGGGTCCAGTAGGGGGGGCTACTGTCCAGGGGGTCCAGTAGAGGGGGGGTGCTGTCCACGGGGGTCCAGAAGGGGGGGGGGGGTGCTGTCCAGGGGGGTCCAGCAGGGGGTAGGGAGGGGGTGGGGGAGTGTGGTTATATGGGATGAGAACTACTATGTTTGACCTGGTTTTGTAGGTAATTGTGGCCTGGATGTAGACTTCTTTGATAGTTTTTCTTATAGGGAGACTCATGTAAGTGCATTTATGTGTTTTTTATATTTGGATTTGTTTAACTCTTATTATGTAAGTAGCTTTCGTGTATAATTTAATTTGGAGGGGACTGGTAGGGGGAAAGGGGGAAACTGGAAGGGGGTGCAAGTGGGGGCTGGTAGGGGCAGAGGGAGGGGAAACAGGCAGGTGGGGGGGGGGGGGGGGCTGGACTGTAAGAGAGAGGGGAAATGGGTAGGGTGGGGGGGGGGGGTAGGACTGGCAAGGTGGACGGGGAACTGGCAGGGGGAGGGGGGGGGGGGGAATTAGTAGGGTGGAGTGGCAGGGGGAGGGGATTGACAGGGAGGGGAATGGTAGGGGGGATGTCAGGGAGAGGGGGGTAACTGGTAGGGGGTGCAAGGGGTGGGGTGTCCAGGTTTGGGGGGGGGGTGTTCAGGGGGATCTGTCCAGGGTCTGGGGGGTGTCTAGGTTCTGGGGGGGGGGGGTGTCCAGGGTCTGTCCAGGGGGGGTGTCCAGGGTCTGGGGGGGTCTATCTTGGGAGGCCTGTCTAGGGTCTATCTGGTGGGGGTGGTCTGTCGGGGGGGTCTGGGCGGTGTTTGGGTTTTTTTTTGGGGGGGGGGGGGAAGACTGGTAGGGGGAGTGGGTAACTGGCAGGGGGAGGGGGGAAACTAGCAGGGGGAGGGGACTGGTAGGGGGACTGGTAGGGGGGAGGGGGGGGGGTAACTGGCAGTGGGTGCAAGGGGTGGGTGTCTAGGTTATGGGGGGGGTGTTCAGGGGGATCTGTCCAGAGTCTGGGGGTGTCCAGGTTTGGGGGGGTCCAGGGTCTGTCTAGCAGGGTGGGAGGGGGGGTCTGTCTAGGGGAGTGGGGGGGTCTGGGGGGTGTCCAGGTTCTGGGGGGGGGGGGTCCAGGGTTTGTCCAGGAGGGTGTGTGGGGGGGGTGGCTATCTAGGGGAGTGGAGGTATGGGCTGTCCAGTGGGATCTGTCCAGGGTCTGGGGGTGTCTAGGGTCTGGGGGGGGAGGGTGTCCAGGGTCAGTCCAGGGGGGTATCTAGGGTTCGGTGGGGGGGGGGGGGTCTATCCTGGGTCTATCTGGGGGGGTGTCTAGGGTATTGGGGGGGGGGGGTGTCTGGGGTCTGTCTGGGGGTGTCTAGGGTCTATTTGGGGGGTGTCCATGGTCTGGGGTGGAGGTGTCTAGGGTCTGTATGGGGGGTGCTGTCCAGGGTCTGTTGGGGGGGGGGGGGTGTACAGGGTCTGTCCATGAGGGGGGCTTTGTAGGGGGGCTGTCCAGGGGGGCTTTGCAGGTGGAGGGGGCTGTCCAAGGGAGGGGGTGTCCAGGAGGGAGGGGGCTGTAGAGGGGGTGTGCTAGTGCAGGGGGGCTGTACAGGGGGGTGGGGGATATTTTTTTAATGGTTATTCAGACCCTATAGCCACAGTTTCTAACCGTGGATATAGGTCTGTTTCCACGGTTTTTTACCATGGATATAGGTCTAATGCCACAGTTTCTAACCATGGAAATAAATTGTGTCCCTCCTCTAGTATAGCTACGGTTCTAAACCGTGGATATAGTGATATTACCACACTTTGAACAATGGCTGTATACCTATAGACACGGTTTGAACCGTGTATCTAGACCTATAACCATGGTTCCAAACAATGGCTATATGTTTAGCCTAATAGCGACGCCAAACTTAGCCACAGTTTCTCAAACTGTGGCTATTATCTATAGCCACGGTTTGAGGACCTATAGCCACAGTTTTTAACTATGGCTATAGCCCAAATTTTTAGTAGTGTTATATATAAATATTATTGATATTCGATGGCTATAGGTGGATTGATACCCTCATGATTTGAGGGAATTCCTTGAACCTGAAGCTCTATCATCTTCCTCCTTTGTGTATGAGGTACTAACATACCGTGGAGGGAAGATAGGATCCCACTCCAATGTCAAGCAATTCATGAATATCCTGCAGATATATCATAGAGATAGGATTATTATGTTTTCTACTTATGTGATCTTTATCAAACAGATATGGAAATCAAGAGTTGTAGTAGCCTCTTCGGTGTAAGGTACACTATATTTACAATGTTCTTCCTTTTAGTATTTTTTCCATAGGTTTCATAATAACTTTCATGGAAATCCTCAGAAAAGGCTTTAAATTGATTCCTCTATCTATTATAATTTTTAATAAGAAATATTTAACCTCTTATGTTTTGTAACTAGATGTTAATTATTATTAATGTGCACATTTTTCAAGAAATAAAATGATTTTTTCTTCGATACCACATTTTTATTAAAAGTTTAATCCCTTAATAAATTATAAAATGGACATAATTATAGTATTTATTTGATAAAATGGATTTTATATTTGTAATCTAGATGAAAAAATTATCTAAGATGTGAAATTTGGAAATTTTTACTAAAAATAGTAAAACACAGTAAAAAATGGTGAAATACAGTAGATATAACATTATATATATGTAAGAATGACTCAACATTAAACTAAGGGAGTAATGGTTAACTATTTGGGGGGGTATTGAAGCACTTAAGATAATGGATAAATAAAATAATAAATAATCTATTCCATGAAATTTCACTCAACACAACTATAAATACCCACCCCACTTCTCTTTATCCCACACCAAATTCAATTTCTCTCTCCATATCACTATCAAGGTTTCTCCCATATCCATATATTAATTATTGAATATTTTAGTTGGTTTTAAGATTTATATCTAATCTAGGAAGATCAATATAGGTAAGGGTTCTTTCTCTCCCTCTCTCTTTAAAATTAAAATTTACATTTCCTTTGTTATAACATTTTTAATTTCAAATATTATTCAAGTATTTTCTGGATATCATTATAATGTTTTTACTTATTTTATTCTATCTTTGTGAGTACCCATATCACTTACATTATTTACCATTAATAATCCTTTACCATCCTTAAACATCTTGGTAACCATAAAACATCCTATAATCTTGGTAAAGTAAAGAGCATATAGTTTTCATAGAAAAGATATCCATTTATGTATACAAATAAGTGGATTCAAGCTTTGGTATAGATTCAACTTGTAGTAATTGTCCAAAAATTGGATGGTCATGCATTAACATGATCTTCACTTGGCGCAAAACAAGTGGGCCTAACTACACATCTAGTTTAACACTCCCATGACATATGTTATGAATAATTCACATGTTATTTACTTACAATAATGAAGGATTTGATTATATTTATTTAAAGATTTATCCATAATTGATTTGGTATCCCAACTTTGTAAATATATTCTTTCTACTTCCCAAACTCATTGATAATATTTTCTTTTATAAGTACTCTATAACTATAAATCCACATTTTTTAACTTGATAAGAGAACTTATTTGAACACTGTGTATACCTACTTATTCCAATATTAGTTAATTAAATTCAAATATACATTGTTATTAATTCAATGACTGGGAAAATCTATTTATAATACATACAATCCACTGTTATATATGGAAAATTATTACATGATAAGTTCCATCAAGAAATTATTCCATGTATTTCTAATCTATTCAACCTTGAAGGTTATGCCATGTACATCCTATACTCATTTGGTTTTTGATGAAATACAGTGGAATTTTATGTGATAGGTGGGGCTTAGAATTATATATCCCCTCAGTATAATGGTAGGTCTCATTAAAAAACAATGATAGGGTAATGGGAGCATCCTTACCATTTATGTACGATTTCTTGGTATAAGGCCTTGACAGTATGTTTAAGATATTAAACATTATGAATTCTCATTATTTACATTATTATGAGATCATTTAATTTAGTCTATGTGATTACTTATTTATTTTACATCAATAGACTATGTTATGATTATTGACATGGAATCATTTTTTAACTATTCCCACTATATTTTTATGCCATTATCACTCCATGTTAGTTTTCATTTTATGTTATACCGTACTGATCTTTTGAGATCACCTCTTACTTTTGTTTCCCATTTCCCTAGGATTAATTGTAGATGTTTACTTATTGGAGGAAATTTAAAATTTATGCACTTATTATTTTTAATATTAATATCCCTCAAAACATAATATAAAGGGTTATAATGAGGGAAATTTTGATGATTTAACTAACTATTGATCATAAGTATTTAATCATTATGAGCAAGGTTTTAGTGGTGATCATGGATGTTGGATGTCAGATGAAAAATAACACAGAGCTCATACATATATTCTACTCAATTGTAATGAAATTGAAATATTTGTGAAATGAGTATTACCTTTACTTATTTTTTTAAATATTTTTTAAAAGTAAATTTATGTCAATTGTTTTGTATATTAAATGATGACCATTTCAAAATAATTCACAGAAAATACCTTAAATTATCTTAAATAATGCCTATGATGTAATTTTTCAAATGAGTTTCAAAGACTAAAAAGTTAAATTGTTTATAGATGAACATATAAAATCAATTTTTTATTTTATATATTATTAATTATATTTTATTTTTTAGGCATCTCAATATGAAAATAAAATTATCAATTGATTATGTGCACTAAGTAAGAAACCATTCAAAAAGATAAAATTTTATAAGCATCTGTGGTTAATGAATTTCAATTTTATACAAACATAGTAACAGCCTATATTTTTTTAAAATATTTTTTTAAATAAATATAATTTCTTTGATAGCTTATGTTACACGCAACACTAATTTTTAACAAACAAAAATATAATATTAATATTATTATTTAAACACCGCCGTTATTTCCTAACTATTAAACTTGGTGGTATGAATAAAAATAACCAAATTTTAAAAATTAAGTATAATTTTTTCATATAATAAAATCGATAAAAAAGTACATAATTTATTTGTAATGTATTTATATCTTTCGAAAAAGCAATTTTCTCAAAAAAAAATATTTTTTATTTCTTGTAGTGAAAAAATATTAAAATTTACATTTGAAACTTTTATAAAATTTAGTTAAAAAAATAAAATCATTTATGGGATCAATATGTCAAAATTATATTAGGGTGAATTTTTGATAATTTTATGAAAATATTAATTTATCGATGAATTGTAAAAAATAAAGATTTTTTATTAAGAACTAAATTTTTGTTTAATGAATTTACAAGATCAATTTTATTTTAATATGTTTTTAAAGTAAAATTAGATCAGTTATATATTTATTAATCCAATTTAGTCCATTTAAATCATTTTATTATATAATTTTCATATTAAAAGTTTTGATACTTTTGAAAAATTTCTCTTTGGAAAATCGCTTTTCATCACATCTGTGGGATTAATATTAAATTAAATTACGCCACTTTTGTGATTTTAATTTGATAAAATTGAATCCATATTTAGAGTCAATATAATTTATATTATATAATAAATTCAAATTATTATTTTTATAATGTTTAATAAATTCAATAAAAATTAATTACCACGATTATGATTCAAATGAGGTTTTGTGCATTACATGCGCTTGTGTTAAAATTAAATTTCCACAGAAAAAATATTTTTATTTTAAAAAAAAATTAATTTTATATTTAGAATTAGTGGGTACAAATTATCTAATAAGGATCATTTTAATTTTATATTTAAAAAATCTATTTTTTAGATGAGGAGTGGCTCGACCATATCATCCCCACACCATTATTTATCAATTTTATATGCACTTTGGGTGAGAGTGACTTCCCATTGTTGAATAGTTATGGGTATTTACAAAAATGCCACTCATCCTCAACTATTAATGGATACTTCCTCCTCTCACTTATTCACACCTCTAAAGCCATTTGGATCGACCAAACACTACCAAAATCCTTCCCCAACATCGTTATACATGTTATAGATCATATTTTCATCCCAAAAAACAAACATGAGAGTCTTTAAATAAAAGAGACAAAATGGGATGTTATAAGCGAATGAGGTTTTGTAATGTCCTGACCTGGCTTACCATTAAATTGGTATCCAGACCGGTGGGTCACATGACCTCAGGAGCATCTTCACATATGACAGAGGCTACCGACTAACAACGAGGTTCTTAGGGGGTGATAATGGGGTGAATATACCCTCTTATTTTAGACACACATCAGTATTGTCAGATTATAAGCAGTAGACACTATAAAATAATAGCAAAAGAGGTAATATTTAATGACCAAGTAAGAAAAGATAATTAATATCAATTTTATAAAAGTGTCAAATGCCAGTTATACAATAGATTATTGTATGACATGTAGAGACACATATTCTAAATGCAGTAAATAAACAACGTGATTTTCACAACAAAACAATACATGACTCAAATAAGGAAAATAACTAAAAGGTCCTAAGGAAAACTCCACATGCATCCTGAGCTCTAGCTCTTTCCTTTGTGATAAACTCTAGGTACGTGCATACGAAACAAGAAAGGTCCAAGGTCTGCAGTCTTACAAACAACAAAGGTCTACTCAGGTACCCCAGTGAAATGGCAGCCCATGTAGGGCATGACATATAAACCTCAGTAGGCCAACACCACCAGTGTCTAGCCTCATCCAGATAGTGTAATATTAATTATGAAGTGTGCAGGTATAGATAGATAATGATAGAACTGAATAAATAAACAACACCCATCCAAGTTCCTAGGGGACACCTGATGGCTATACCATCTTTGGATTGATGTTAGATTAATAATATGACCATGTCAGTATATGTAAATAAATTAATATATATATATAGGTTATCATTGGGATGAGGTAAACATTCCTCTAATCCCTAAATGTATATACATACATACATATATATTATAATTGGTATAAGCTAAGAATTCCTGTCATCCATATAGATTGTATAAATAATGGCATGAGGTAAGAATGCCTCTCGTCCATAGGGAGTTATAAATAGAATGAGGTAAGAATTCCTCTTGTCCATAGGGAGTTATAAATGGAATGAGGTAAGAATGCCTCTTGTCCATAGAGAATGTATAAATAATGTCATGAGTTAAGAATTTCTCTTGTCTTTAGTAGTATAACGCTGACATGGGATAAGAATGCCTCTCATCCGTAATACAAGATAGCTACCACAAGGTAATAATGCCTCCATTCCATACATACTAGATGTAAGAAATGGAGTGTGGTAAGAATGCCTCCCACCCATCCATATATAAAGGTCATAATTGGCATTGGGTAAGAATGCCTCCCGACCATACATACTAGATGGTAATATTGGAGTGGGGTAAGAATGCCTCCCTCCCATCCATCTATAAAGGACATAATCATTTTCATAGTTATAAAGAAATTCATATGGGAGTACCACTTATTCATTTTAAATATCCATACAAAACTAGAAAATTGGCCTATTTACACGATTGAAAACTATGGAAATAGAGCCCAAAAACGTGTCTGTAGGCTATGAGCATGGGTTTTCCTAAACATGGGTGATATTGCTATGGTAGTAGAGTCAGACCAATTGCCAAGATTTTTCCCAACCATGGGTGCTATAGATATGGTATTGGGGTCGAAATTATTTCCACGATTTTAACTATGGCAGTAGGTGGGATACTTCCATGGTTTTGAAAACTATGGAAATTGGTCTCATCATTTCCAATCATGGTAGTCAACCTATGGCCATGGTTTGAATTCGCAAAATAGGCCACCTATTTCCACAGTTAAAACCACAACTATATCCTTGGAAAACCATGTCAATATCCCAAAAATAATTTGTCAACATCCAGATTCAATCTATGTACCTCACCTATAGCATTCAACCACATAACCAATACACCGTGTTGCGCTTTGGGTATATATATATATAATATTATATATATTATAAAAACCATGTTGGTAGCATAAAAACCATGGAAATGGGGATTCCTTCTCTATTTTCCATGGGGAAATTTATCTCCCATGCAAGTGAGGGAGACCTATAGCCACAGTTTTGAAAAACATGCCTATAAACATTGGAAAAAATGGAATATTGCCACGTTTTTGAAAAATGTGGCTATAGGCCACATAACTATGGATATAGGTGTGGGATATATCCATAGTTTTCAAAACTATGGCTATAGCCCCTGAAAAAATGGAGTATATCCACGGTTATGAAAACCCTGTCCATAGGCCACATAACCATGGTTATAGCCTACCTATAGCCACGGTTTCAGAACCATGGCTCTAGGTATATGATGATAGACTAATTTTCTACTTGTTCATACCATATACACATAAGAAAAACCATCAAATTTTCACTTAAGGTAAACCATATTAAGTATTTCAATCAAAACATTAGAATGGAAAACACATTCAAATCATTCCAAGTGGCAAAGACTTCTCACGTATACACTTAGAAATACCCATTTCCATCCCCAATAACCACTTACTTTAAACCACCTAATATAAGGCAAACAATAAATATGGTCAATCCATTTAATCAAGGAACATCATTTAGTGAAGGTTTCCTATTCAAGGCCATCTCATTAAAGTTTCCTAAACATGGAAAATTGGTTTTAAGGGTTCAATTGTATTAAGTAGTGCCAAATCTACAAGGCATGTACCTACTTGGGAAAAAAAACATAAAAGGGCCACCCATCCTAACATGTACTTTATCAATTCTAAACCAAGTATAAAGAAATAAATAAGGCAATAAGGCAAACAACAATATATTTTATCACTAAATTTTTAGCTTGAAGGCAGCGCACCTCCGTTGGAGGGGTTTTATTAAAAAATCATGACTTTGTTTAATAAACAAATCATTTATGTCGTTCAAGATTTCCTTTTATTTCACCAAATGAAATCATTTAAGAGAAATATAATATATAAGTCACAACATTAATAAAGGTGCAAGAAAGTATAGTTAATCAAATAATGCTTTCTTAAGTAAAGAGGGCAATGGAAAGGGACCCTACCTCAAGTGGAACCAAGTCGTCCACTTTAGATATTGGATCTTTCAAACTAAAATATGCTTCTCACCCACTGGGAATATGAAACTTCAGACACATGAAAGGACACATATCCCCTATTTACACACCCGCATGGGCATGGGCATGCGCAAGGGGATCCTTACATGTGCGTATATGCATATACCAGTCACCACTCACCTACACATGAATATATATATATATATATATAATTGATCACACCTATCCCCATACATGTATAATCACTAACGTGAGTGATTATACATGTAATGGGGGAACCCACCTATATATATTTGCATACCTATGCACACATAGGTGAGTCTTCCTTGACCCGACGACCCGAAATCACACAAAACAGTCCAATACACTACACAAAACATACCAAAAACCATAAAACAAAAAAAGAACCTAATTTAGCAGGTGAAAAACTAGAAAAAACAACAAAATATTACCTTAGATATTGAAGACCAATCGAAACGATCCAAATTGCCTCACCTTTGGCGGAGGTTGTTGGAAAACACATCAAAGGGCCCCGAGAGACCATTCACACCAACCTAGACCGAAAGAAAACCAAAATCAAAGACACCCCCAAACCTATTTTGTTTGAACAAACCAAAATTGGGAAAAAGGGATGCCAAAAATTTTCCAATTAAGGGAAGAGAGGAGAGGAGAAACATTACCATGAATATTCGAACAAAGTTCCAAGGGAGATTTAGGAGAAATCGGTGGAAGGAGAGGAGGCCGTAGGTGGGAGCAGCATTTGTCGAGGGGGAGATCCCCTTGGGAGGTGTCACATGGGTTTGAGAGATATATAAGGGGTGAGTTTTAGTTTTTAGGTTTTTATTTTATTTTATTTTAATATAAATAAATTACTTAATAATAGGGTGTCCTTCACGGTTAAGTCACACTGTTTGGAAAACCGTGCGCCAATCGTGCGGTACCCCTCTACTTAAAAAACCCAATCCGCATGGTCTTTCTCACATAGATTGCATAACCATGTCCAGACTGTGCGGAAGCCACTGTCTCTCAGAAACTAGTCATATAGTTACCTACAGTGGGATGCATGGTTTAGCAGGACATGCGTAAACCATACACTATTTTCTATCCTTCAAATAATGATGTTTTTTGGGTCTGACAATCTCGAAACTTCTTGATCCAACTGGGTAAACTTAACAGTCTTTTTACTAAGTCGAAAAAACATAAATTAGGAGTTTTCCCACTCTTGAAATTCCATTATATAGCTCGGTTCTAAAAATGTCCTATTCAGTAATTGAAAAAGTTATGAAATCCTTTGTGTTTTAGCCTAGTTCAAAACGTGCATCATTATAGGTTCTAATGTGTATGAAGGAATCCAAGAATTAAGGTAAGATATTTTTTTCTCAATTTTAATTCTTTTAGATATATGTTGTGTTATTCACCTATAATATTTTATGAGGTGTATATACCACCCCTTTGAAATTTATATCATAAATCTAATTCTATTATTGATATTTAAAGATTCATTCAATGTTATTCTTCATGGAGATTACGGTTCAAAAGTTACCAAAGTGGTAAGTGTTTAATGTTACAATTTTATTGTTTATCTAGATTATTTATGATATTTATTTAAATGAAGAAATATTATTATCTATTTCTCAATAAATTCATTAAATTTTTTTTCCTATATTTATTACTTTATAATATTTGTTTTCCCTTCATTTTCCAATCATTATGTACAGAAGATTCCAAAAGAGTGTTTTTTAAGAAAAATAAATTTTTTTCCTCTTTGATCAGAAAACCTTTTTCTTCATTATCCATGTTTTCTAGAATATATTTTCAATTTTTTAGTTTTCTTAAATGATTTTTAAAGTCATTTTTACCCTTTTTATAACTATTAAAAAATGTTTTAAAATGAATCTTCATCTCATTTTAAAAATAAGGATATTTTGGATTTTATAAAACATGTGTATGAAATATTTGTTTTAACATGTATGTCTTGAGAGAAAATGATCATTGTCATGTCGAATAAATGTTTTAAATCTTCATTTATATTTTTCTAAGGTTATTTTCAAAGAAAATGATTTTGAAAATATTTTATAATTTTTTAGTTTTAAAAAGTGATTTTCAAAGTTGAAAGGATATTTTTCTCAAGAAACGTTTCATGTAATATTTAAAAATCATTTTCTATATTAGATGAAACCATTTTATGTTACTTATTATTTAATAGGGATATGATCCAATGATACCATTATTATTATTTCTTATAATGGTTATGTTTATAATGGTAGGATGTTTATAAAACACATTCCTTTTCCATGGATTATACTATGATGAGATGTTTATCAAACCTTTTTTCTTTTCATAGGTTATGATATGATCTTATGGAGAAAAAATTTATATATTATTTTATGGGTGGGAACTATATGTACCTATAATTAATTGTGTAATTATTAATGTTATATGATCTCAAAGGGTATGTGGTAGGTTATCCCATTCCCAAAAGAGGGTACATATGAGGTTATACCAAGACCAAAATAAGGTATATGGGATGTTATCCCAATCCCAAAACAGGGTACATGAGAGGTTATCCCAATACCAAATATGTTATACATGTGTTTACCCTAATCCTAACATGTTATTAATGTTTTACATTTTACTATATATATATATATTCCTCTAAAAATTTTAAAGTAAATCCCATCATTGCAAGCTCAAAATCATGTGTAGGGTAATTATGATCATGGAGTTTCAATTTATGTGAAGCATATGAAATTACCCAATCATTTTTCATCAAGAAACAAACACATTACCTTATAGAAACATCAATATAAATATAAAATTCACTATTTATATTGGAAAAGATAAAACTGGAGTACTAAAGTATCTTCTTTTAAATTACTGAAAACATTAATTTCACTCCTTATTTTAGATAAATTTAACTCTTTTTTGTGTTAACATAGTTATTGGTCTATATAACTGAGAATTGTTTTCCAAAATCCATCATATGAAAACCACTCATCAAAGAAAACTTCAAATATCAGTGATTTTTTGGTCTTGGACACTCTTCCACCAATTTTGTTTTATAAGGATCAACTATTATACCATATTTGTAAATAGTATACTCATGGAATGAAATAAGATATAAAAAAATTTACATTTACTAAATTCTCTATACAAATTATTTTCTTTTAAAGTCTATAGAAATATCCTTATATATTACTCATATTACTCATAAATTTTAGAATAAACCATAATGTCATCAATCGAAACAACCACAAGTTTATCCAAATACTCTTGGAAAAATCTATTCATAAGACCTTTAAATATAGTGGGTGCATTCATTAACCTGAAACGCATAAACACAATATCATCAGGCTTATACCTAAAATGAAATTTAATCCTCACAATGTATTCCTTCTTCACTTTCAACTGGTGATACCCAAACCTGAGATCAATATTCGAACAATATTGAGAACCCTGAAGTTGAAACTAATTTATTTGAGGATCCAAAATCTATAATAGTAGTAGAAAAAGACATTACCACACATATCCATTTTCAATAATTTTGATTCATACTTTTTTATCTAACATTGTACATGAGTTAACATAATGAACCAACTCATTATAGCTAAAACATATCATGGATGACTGACTATCTACTTTCCCACTAATGGTATTGTCAAAAATATTTTACTAATATCCACGAACCTAATGGTTTAGCTTTCCACATCAGCAACACTTTCATAATCCTATCAAATATTCAGTAAAATTTCATTTACTATATTTGGAATAATTTAGGGTATTATCTCTATATTAGTTGGTTGTATACTTCTCCATTTCTCCCCACCTTGACCACTTCTTACCCTTATTGTCAAGAAGTACATAAGTGTAAAAAAACTCCATCTCAACATTCCCTATTAAATTCAAAACATCTTAAATTTTAAATCATGATATGAAAATTCTCTTTATAAACTTGGTCTTAGACTTGTGTAAAATCTATCAACTTAAGTTTCATGGTCAAGAATGAAATTTGGTAAATATCTATAAATTTTAGTAAAAGTTTCATTAAAATAGGCCATTGAGTCTTCTTCATTTTGATTAAAATCCTAAAACTAAATTTCTATATTAAGTCAAATAACTTTAGGAAAAAAATTCAAGAATAATATATTTTAAGGCCACATATTCAATGAAATTATTCTTATCATTTTTCATTAGTATTCTTAATTAGAGGCCCCATTGACCAGATTCACCTTTAAAATTATAAATAGAAAGAGTTAAATTTTTATGATACATATATACCAAAAATTCAAATAAATTTTCTAATAAATTTATACATCATTAAAATTTAACCCATTCTAAAGAACCATTGAAATTAAGAGGCTGCTATTTCATGAAATGATCCACTATAAACGTGTAACTCTATGGAGAATTAAACTACTTTGTTTCATGGGGTAAAATATTAATAGAATTTATTAATTAAGTTAGTAGTACTATAAAATGATATATTCCAAGAATTCTAGGATACTAATTCAGAAGATTATTACCCCCGTCATGCCTTCCTACTTTATCTGATATGTTTACTTCGCAAAATACCATTATAAACACAAACAGATTATATTAATTAACTTTTAAATATTAAAAATATATCTCATGATAATATAAAAATAAATTTTAATGTCTTAAAAATATCTTTTAACATCATCTTATCCTCTAATGTTATCTAAACCTTTGCTATGATACCAACTATAACACCCTATATCATAATTGACCCAAAAATTACAAGATTTATAACAAGGGTTTCAATTTAATACATTTAATCGAACTTTTTTGTTTATAATATTATATAAATTGGAAAATAATTATATAATAAATTTGAAATTTCCATATAGTGTACATGTTTTTCCACAAAATAGGTTCTTAAATTTACAAACCTATTTCATTTAACACACTTCTTATTCTTTTAAGAAGAGTCACCATAAAAGAAATACAAAAATTGATAAAGTTACTAAACATCCTTAAATCATATAAAAACATTTTTAAATATAATAAGTGAAATAAAATCTTAGTAAGAGATATAAAAATAAATAAATCCCATTAGTTTAGTGAAAAACATGAAAACCCTTGAAAATGTTTACCGTTTCCACAATAAAAATTTGAACACATAAATAAAACATATCCAAATGTGAAAATAAATAATTTCTCAAAGAAATTTTTTGAAACCAATTAGATGTATAAAAATCCATGAAGGTGGTATCAAGTATATAATAATTCATTAAAATTTTCCTAAAAAACAAACTATTCAAATTTAAAATCTTATTAATCGTTTTTTCCTTATGAAATCAAAAGATTTCTATAAAACCCTAAGAAAGAATGAAATAAGTATCTTTGAGAATCATATTAATCATACATGTTCACTAAATTTTAACTCATAGTCCTAGTTAATTCCATGGGATTAACCAACTTGGCTATCTCCCTCATTTTTCATCTTTGAATACTATTCACTACTCACTGTATTGGAGAGCTATATCAGGCTCACCCATCATCATAAGATATATCGAGCTCACATTTAATAATATATAAACCATAATTACTATGTTATAAACAAAATATTTTTAATATCACACATTTTCATCATAAAACCATTAAAAAACTCATTTGAAACCATAAGTTTATCACTTTGTATTTCTACATAAAAATATTGAGAAATATACTTTTTTTGAAAATTATTTAAGAAGAATATTCCCAGAAGAATGAAATTAGAATATTCATAAAGAAATTAAAACTTTTAGATTAGTATTTATAACTTATAATTTATATGTCCATGGGAAGAGGCATTTAATATATATATTTTAATAAAACATTTTTTTTCACTTCGGTAAAAAGAAGTAAAAATGACCTGCACTGTAAATGTTAAAAATATTACCTATTAATTTTTTAAACAAATTATAAATTTGTTTAAAATTAAAATTAAATATATTTGATTTATAAATAATAAAATTATTGGAACATTTTTATGAATATGGATATAGAGGAGAAAGTTTTGAAAGGCATACTTTAAAACATGGTTTTAAAGAAAAACCCATCACCTTAAGTCTTATCTAGCTTCGTACATTCTATAAATCCTAAATAATAAAATTATATTAGTTATTTAATTGATTAATAAGATTTTTAATGTTATTTATATTATTATAGTTACTTTAATTTTATTTATTACCATGTTTTATTTAGTTACTGAAATGGTAAAGTTCACATTGGTCATTTTGGGGTCGTTCGGTTTATAACCTCAAAATAACACCAGTGCGTTAACTATGGCCAAATATGAAAATGTTACATAATCTCCATAATATTAATAATTTTATAATTTTCATGTTTATACATTCATTTTACTTTTAAAACCATCCATATAATGTTTTCAAGGAAAATAATGCGCATTGTTTCATCGAGATGATGGTTCGTATGCATGCATGAATGATATTATCATTTTTCTACCGGAAAAAAAATAAATAAATTAGATAATATTTTACATTTAAATAATAATAAATATTTATTAAATTTAATATTTATTCATTAGTTTCATCCTTATGGTTTTCTATGTGAAGCGGTAACAAAAAACGAATTACATCACTTCATGGTGGTGGTAGGACACACATACACAAGAGCGATGTTATCATTTTTTAAAACAGATGAGAGAGTAAGAAGTTAAGTAATATATAATATTTAAAAAATTATAATTATTTTATAAATATAATATATATTCATTTAATCCATCTTTTTAACCATCTATATAATTTGTTAAAGAAAAACGTATTACATTGCTTTGTGTAGGTGCTAGTCCACACGTACGCACGCATAAAGTTTTCATTTCCCATAGGATTTAAACGGAGATGGAAAAGGGTTGTTAAATCAACATAAAAAAAATAAATTATATTTAATATGGATATGTTATTATATCATCCTAGTAAAATTACATTTTCATTAGTTAAAAGAATAAATAAACACGAAAACACTTGAATAAAAGTTATACATTTTTTTTGGAAAACCTCTTTTTTCTTACACCTTAAGACTTATAAGATTGGTCCTTTAGTGATAAAATTATACTTTGTTCGTGATTATGGATTTTGGGGAGGTATTTTGGTAGGTTTTAGTGGATATAAAATTTCTAAATTATGTGAATTAGAGATAATAGGATGTTCCCTTTTATAAATAAGGGGAGAAACACTCATGTAATTATTCTCAACTTTGAAATATTATAAATGTATTACTCGTGATAAAGTGGATCTAAAAATACAAAATTTATAATATAAGGTGATAAGGTTTTGAATAATCTCATCCAATAATAAATAATATATGATTTTATGGCCTTATCACTTAGTTTTTACCTTAACAAACCAGTTTTACCCTTTACCATGATAACTCATTTTTACCATGACGACTATTCATTATGAAAAAACTAAATTAAAATCATTAATAAATTTGAAAATAATTATTATAAATATGAAGCAAAATTTTAAATATTCAATTATTATATTTTTTATAAATTTATTTTAATATAAGAATGCAAAATTCAATGAAGAACAATTTATTTTGGAAAAATGTGCTTTTATGCCTAAAAATGATTTTATACCAAAATTAAGAGTAATGATGATTATTATGGAATTATTTGTTTTTTTATTCAAATGGGAATAATTTTATTTAAAAAAATCCTAAATATAATTATACTCCTAATTGTTTTGAAAAGAAATGACAATTTTTATAAAAATCTGCAAATTTTCACTATTCCCCAAAAAATAAATATTTTTATAAAAATCCAAAAAATAAACCCTAAGATAAATTTTACATGATAATTTAAATAAAAAAGTAAATTTTACAATAATAAATTCCTAAAATTTTGAAATTTAACTTTTAAATAAAATTGGAGGCGCATATTTTACTCTAGTTTTAGAGAACATGGAGTTCTTTGAGTTTTTTTTTCTAATGGTGGATACAAACCTGTGGATGAAAAATGATATAGGAGGTCCACCATATAGATGGTGAGGGACCTAGCCTTGTGGTGGTTTTTTGGCCCTAGGTTCTTCCTTTAGGAAGCCCACCAACCAACCAGTGAGGTCAACCGACTAGCTGGCGAATGTATGGAAGAAAAGAGTTCTTATTGGAACTCCACTAGCTAGCCAGTAGATACCAATTTTCCAGATGATGGGGGTTACAACACTATAAGGAATTATACCTAGTGCCACTAACTAGCTGGTGGGATCTAGTGGCTAGCAGGTGATGATGATGTGGGTGAGAATTGGTAGGGTAATATTTAAATTATTTTTCTTTTATTATCTATTTGAATTATAAACACTACTCCCTCAAAACCAAATCGACCCAAATGATTTTGAAGACTCCCTTGGGTTTGTTTTGGCCCTTCCAACCTTGATTCTTCATGGGTTGAAGTATTGTTTAAAGCATTCAATCTATTATAGTAAGTGTAATATTTTTTTGAATGTTAATTACTCTTTTATCATCTCTCTCCTTCTTTAAGTGCTATAGATCCTTATGTTTTTTATAGATGGGTATCTTGAATTGATGATTTTCTATCATAGGTTTTTCCCTTGATCACTTCTAGCCCTTTTAATCACTATTGGTGGATCATGTTTTGTGTGATTGTTGATCGTGTTATTTGATATTGGTGGTTTTGTAAGAAAATTCTTATAATTTGAAACTATTGTTTATTTATTGTTTTGAAATGGATATCCAATTGATTGATAAATATTGATTTGAGGCTTTTGATAAATTATTTTTAAATGGAATGATGTGTATGATGGAATCTCTTTGATAATGTATTTTGAAATAAAGTGTTGATTTTTAGAAAATAACCATGATTATAAATAAATGTTTTGAATCATTATTTTGTTGAATAATTTTGAGAAGATATGGTATGAAATGTTTTTTTATTTGAAATTAAATTAATTTATTTTAAAGTAATGAGTTTTGATGAACACCATTGATGTTGGTTTTTAAAATGAAATTTCCTATTTTGAAACTTGAACTTTGGATATATTGAAATTATTGATTGAAATGATTTTATAATGATTTAAATTAATGAAACACCCTTTTATGATTGGTTAAATTCATGTATATGAGATCCTAGGTAGTTAGGTGGGTATTCTTGGACAAGAATAATGTGTATGTATTATTTTCACCTAGACATGGATTGGTGATGACAATGATACAGACCTAATAAGGACAAAGAGTTCATTTATATGTGTGTTTTCATATTCCCCCTAAGAATGTGCTCTAGAGATGTGTAAAAACTTAGATTTATATTTTACTAAGATGTGTGAGGATCCCTGAGCCTTCATCTAACTTACCGTAGTATTTTTTACCATATTTATATGATTGAAAATGATTATACATGATAGTGTTTATGAAATGATTTATTCTTGTATGTTTTTATAGAGATGATTATTCCTGATTATTTTGATAAAGATATTTTTAAATGTTTATTTTTAATGAAATGGACTTATGTACCTATTTATTACTTTCTATTTAAATGTTTTAAAGTCGTGTTTATATATGGATTTTGAAAATATTACCAAGCTGTGTTTTTTTTAAATTGATAATATTTGTTTTTTTATATGGAATGCTTATGAAATGATTGGTGAGATATTACTAGGTTGTTGTTACTAAAAACCTAATTTTTTTACTTTAGGAATTTATATACTTTCTTATGCCATGACTAGGACAAGGTAAAGAACCTCTTGGAGTATGTGGGTGTTCTTGTTAGTGGGATCTTGGGAGTTGTTGGTGATAAGTGGAGTATGTGTTTCACCTATTATGATGAGAACTTATGATGACATCCTCATTTGTTTTTAATATGTTTAGTTTGATGGCTTATCTATCTTCTAGAGTTATCTCTTTATGAATATATATGAATACTGAATATTTGTGGATTATTATCCCTTACTTTGTGTTGTTTGTTTGTTCTATTGTTAAAAAATCATTTCCTCTTGATGTTTCTTGATGAACATGTGCTATTTGAGAACCCATGGGGATCAGGAACTCCCTTAAGGCTATAACAAGACTGATTGAAGTTATAGTTTACTAGGTTATCTAGGTTAGTTCATTATAGATTAGTATCAAAGGAAGGTTGTCTCTCTTCTTGGATATCGATATGAAGTTTACGATGTCTTGGTTGACAAGTGACAAGTTTTTTAGTACTTAAGGGGTAGATTGCGAGCGAGTTATAGGATAAATATTATCACAATGAACATTAAGTTACCATGGTATATTGAAAAAACGTTTCTTTGAGTGGTTTTTTGATCTAATCTTATACTTTTCCTAAGATTTTATATGATATTTATGTTCCCAAGTTGGAACCCAATTGATATAGTTGACATTTCTATGTCTCTTGATTGATGTTTTCTTATTATCTTTGATGTTGTATTGTATTATTCACCCAATAAGATGTCCAAATGTACTTCAAGAGGGAGATGCTGATGAACTATAGTAAGTAAACCCTCCACTTGACTATAAACTCATAGAGGAAGTGATGCATACGGTCCAATCTCTATCCTAAAGAGTTGAACCCATTATTGTTCAGAATTTAGAGGGTATATCTCAGAGTAATGATAATAGAAATAAAACCAATGAATTTATTCATAAAAACCACCATCTATATTAGGATAAAATGATCCGAAAGAGGTAGAGTTTCGGTTGGAAAATACTAAGAAACTCTTTGAGTTTTTGGTGACACCATATTCTATTAAGGTGAAATGTGTCATCTTCAAATATAGAGCTCCTAATAAGAGGTGGTGGGAAGCTATAGTTATGGAAAATAAGAATGAGGTATTGGAGTGTAAAGGATTTAAAACCATATTCATAGAACAATGCTATCCAAAGTTGATGGTATTGTATAAGTCTATAGGGTTCATTAACCTTTAATAAGGTGATCAAACAATGAATCTTTATTCAAATATTTGTACTGAACTTTATGAATTCTCGTATATGGTGGTGTCGAATGAGAATATAAAGGCATAGAGGTTTAAGATGGGTATTTCATCAGATATAGAATCTTAGATATTCATATTGAATCTAGCCTCATATTCTAATGTTATGGATATATCTCTAATGACTAAACCTGACTTAGATAGTAATTCAAAGTTAATTTGAGTCCCTTATATTCCTAGTGAAAACATTAGTGGTTCTAGTAAGGGGAATAGGAAACAAAATGAGTGTTTTGGTGGAAACTATAGTGGTGGATATTTAAAACAAAATTTCTCTAAATCATCTTTAGTTTCTCGAAAAGGGACACTGACTTGTTTCTAGTATGGAATGACTTGGCAGTCAAAGTGTTCTTTCATGGAGGAACCAATGATATGTAGCTCATGGGGACACTCAAGTCACTTTCGTAGGATTTTACATATATTTATTACTCCTCATAGTGGTATAGACTCATCAGTATTAAGAGTATTTGTGGTGCAGTAGAATCCTTCATGGAAATTCGGGTTCTGACCACAGGCATTTGAAATGAAGCTTCCTTAGGTAGTTGGTGGGTCTCCAGTGGGAACCAATGTGAGTATTGTGATAGTGATATGTATAATTAAAATCATTTCATATTTATAGACTGCTTTATTTTATATTTATGCCTTTTATTCTTCTGTATCAACCCATACTATAGAGTTATTTAATATTCATATGGAGATCATGCCTCATGTAACAGAGACTGTTACTCCTCTTAGAACTAAGCTAGATAAGGGTATCCCATATCTCTACTATTCTTTATCTTTTTTATAAATCAATATCACAGGAGATTTTTTTTATATATATATGAAACATATGGATTTCATTCTATGATTGGACTAGTTAGTGGCTGATAAATCTCAGATTTAATGTTATCTTTAGTGGGTCTC
Organism: Viscum album; assembly: GCA_963277665.1. NCBI lineage: Eukaryota > Viridiplantae > Streptophyta > Magnoliopsida > Santalales > Viscaceae > Viscum > Viscum album. The sequence continues at coordinate 943,447,749 of OY728138.1, forward strand.
TTTTACGGCCACACATGGGGAGTTCCATGTTTTTCAAGAAGAATGGTTACAGAGGGTTAATTAAGATATAAATCCTCTTTTAGATCTAAAAAGGATGATATCTTTTTCTATGGTTGAACTCGAGTATGAAATATCATATAGTGAACTTCCTCTACTAGTAGAGGAATTTCAAGAATTTTTTCCATTACAATTTTTAGGTTTTCCCTTATAGAGGGAGGTGGGTTTCTCAATCCACTTAGTTCCACGTAAATTGGTTATATCTATTACCTATTATCGAATGTAACTATCTAAACTGAATAAAATTGAGAATTACTTAAAGGAATTAATATCTAAAGGATTCATTCTATCCAATGTGTCATCTTGGGTAGAAATAATTCTTTCTTTAAATTTTATTAATGGAACCCTTCGCTTTTGTGTTGATTACAAGAATCTTCATTGGTTTATGATCATGAATAAGTATCTATTTCCTTGAATTTATGTTTTTTTGATCAGTTGAAGGGGGTGAATTGGTTATCTATGATTGATCATCATTCTGGTTACCACCAACTTAGAATAAAGGAGTCTGATATCCTTAAGACCAATTTTAGGAGAATATTTTTGCATTATGAGTATCTTGTTTTTCCATTTGTTATGTACAACTATACTACCATGCTTATGGAACTGATGAACCATATTTTACACTAGTATCTCAACTCTTTTTTTGGTATTTATGAATGAAGTCTCTATTTATTCTAAAAAAGAGGAGGATAATTGGTATCATTTGAGTGAAGTTCTAGACATCTTGAGGAATCACCAACTTTATTCCAAGCTATCTATTTTACATTTCTAGATTAAAGAATTAATGTTATTGGAGGACGTAGCCTCAGAACATGGTATTTATGTTGATCCTAATAAGTTGTCAGTTTTCATGTTTTGGGAAGAACCACAAAATATATATGATATTAATAGCTTATTAGGTTTGTTAGGATATTACTATTAGTTCATAAAAGATTTCTCAGAGTTAGACACTCTATTTATTTCTCTCACTTATAAGGGACTGATGTTTGTTTTGGATTTTAAATCTCAGCCTTCCATTAATGAGTTTTATTGTTGTTTGACTTCTACCCTATTGTTATATCTTCTACAGGTAGGGAGGGGCTAAGTGTTCTTTATGATGCATCAAGTTTAGATTTGGTCTATGTTCTCATATAGAGTGATTTTGTGGTGACTTATGGTTATTTTAATATTTAATATATTAAGAAGAACTATCCTACATATGTTAGTGAACTCACAGATGTGATGTACACTCTTATGAGTTAAAGAACCTAAATTTCTGGGGAAAGGTTTACTATTTATATTGATTAAAAAAGTTTGAGTTATTTATTTTTACAAAATGATTTGTATATTCATCAGAGGTGATTGGTGGAGTACCTAAATTTTTTTGACTTTGATATTGCCTACACACCTAGAAAGGGGAACATTTTTTCTAATGCTTAGAGTTGGAAACTAATATCCCATGCTAAGAAATAATCCTCGGAGTGGTTTAATGTTATCAAAACTAGAAAATTGACATATTTATATGGTTCAAAATTGTGTCAATTGGACAAAAAAACCATGTCCTTTTCTTAATCCCACATTTTACATAGATTGCAGATTATATCTCCATTATAATAGGGTTTGGTCTATAGGTACAATTTCTGACTATAGCCTTAGGTACTAAATAGAAATGTTCCTTGAGAACCATAGCCATATTATACACACCATATGATAATGGATCATATTTCAATGGTTTAGAAAACCATTTCCACAGACTTTAAAAAATTAAATATCACCATCGACTTTTAATAATATGACCTCTTCTAGAATAATTAAAAATTTATACTAATACACTCAAATCAATTATATGTATAAATAATTAAATATAATTATAATTTTTAATATTTTAAAAAATAAAAATTAAATTTGGTATAAGACCTAGGGCCATGGTTTTCAAAAACTATGGCCATATGTCATATATACCACCACTATTTTCTAAAAATAATGGTCATAACCATTTGTTTAAGACCTATGTCCATAGTTTTCCAAAACTATGGACATAGGTCATATTTACCACCATTGTTTTTTTAAAAACATGGTGGTATGTATTTGTTTATGACTATCCATGATTATAAAAAACCATGGAGAATGATCCCTTATACTGCCACCATTTCTAAAAAAATGGCCTTAGCCCTTTATTTAATCCTTATGGATATAGTTTTTAGAAACCATGGCCACAAGTCTCATTTACTTCCCCAATTTGTAAAAACCGTGGGCATATTCCTTTATCGCCTATTTCCCACCTATTTCATAAATAATTTTGGTTGTTCCCGTATTTACCTACCACCACAGTTTCACATAACCAAGGATGTAGGATGGCCTAGTGCCATGGTTTATGTAAACTGTAGCTATAGGCTAACCCAAGTAGCCCTACTATCATGGTTTAACTCCAACCATGGTAGTAGGATCCCATATTTCCATGGTTTTTAGTACCACGGATATAAAACCATGGTCATAAGACCATTTTATAGTTGTATATGTCTCTCTTTGCTTGTATGAATTTGAGCATTCAGGTGGATGAGACTGAGGTTTTCTTCACGAGTGATCAATTAAAATCTCCCCCTCTTAATATGACCTTCAAGTAAAAACAAATTTATGATTATTTATGAGGAATTAAGGATTATTTATACACTGGGGATACCATTAGTGAGTGGTCACTATCTTTAAAGGGAATCCTTTACTTCAGGAACCACATTATCATTCCATCACCCATGAGAAATGCTATGATGGGACATTTGCATCATCCCAGTAGGCAGTGCATATAGATTTATTTATGATATAAGGCATTATATTTTGGGGCTAAGTATGAAATGAGACATTTCTAATTTTGTTTCTCATTTTTATAAGTGTTAGTAGATTAAGACTAAGAAACGGAAGCCTCCATGTTTACTAGAACCCCTTCCAATACTGACTTCAAAGTGGGGTGATATATCAATGGAGTTCATTATTAGGATTCCATTTAATCCTTGAGGAAATAATCTGATTTTAGTAGTGATAGACCAGTTGACCAAATTATCTCATTTTATTTCTATTAGTGATACCAATTAAGTTGAGGAATTGGAAAGTCTATATGTGTATAAAATCATTATATTACATGGAGTTTCATCTATATTTTTTTGATAGGGATCACTAGTTCACTCTAATTTTTGAAGATGAATCTAAGAGGAGATGGGATCTATGGTAATGTTGAGTATTATATACCATCCTCATATAGATTTTCAAACAGAACTAGCTATAAAAATTATTTATGAATTCATTTGTGCTTGCATCCTTGACTTTAGAAATGTGTGGGATTTCCATTTGGGGATAGTTGATTTTTCCTATAATAATAGATAATATTATACCATTAAAATAGAACCCTTTGAGACCTTCTATGGCCATACACATATTTTCTTTTTTTTTCAAATATTGTTGAAGCTTCCCTTGTGAGACCTAGTTTTGTCAAAGAGATGAAAAATAGGATCCAAATGATTTGGTGGTGAATATTAATGGAATAAAGACAATATAAATACTAAGTTAATAATCATCAAAACCATTTAGAGTTATCAGTTTGAGAAATTATGTTTTTGATAGTCTATTCTTGATTGGATCACCAATGACCTAAAAAATAGGGGGAGTTAACACCAATATATGTTGGACTATTTGAGGTTGTTGATTAGATTGGTAAGGTAGAATACCATTTGGACTTTCCACCACAAATAAAATAGATATATGATGTGTTTAACATGTCATATATCATGAAGTATCATTCAGAAATATCTCAAATTTTAAATTGGGAGAACCTCAATGTGGAACCTGATATGATTGTTATTGAGAAACCAATTCAAAAAATTGATTATTAAACAATGTTTCTTTATGGAATGTACATACCTTCAGTTTGGGTGATATGGAGGCATGATTTTGATTCTTTTGAGACATGTGAGAATGAGGTGATTATGAGAGATTAGTGGACTCATGTCATTTCTATGAAGTCTTTCAGAAAGTATTTTTTGGGGAAAAATAATTTATGTTGGGTAGAACTATAACATCGAGAAAATATATTTTAGGTACGATTCTTGATTTATTTTTGGATATTCTAGTTTTTTACTTTGATCTATAGTTAAAACTTCTGATTCTTGTATGTGACCACTTGTTTGGGATTTTTAGGGGTTGGGGGAAGATCTTTGATTATTGTTTTAGATACCATTGATCACTTTGATAGTTTAACTAAGGGTGGATACCGACCTATAACTAAAAAATGCTATAGGAGGCCCACTAGCTAGCTGGTGAGGGAAACCGACTAGATGGTGGGAGGATAATAGTAGGATCTTCCTATAGGAAGACCACCATATAGTAGTTGGATGGATGACAGAAAAGAGTTCTGATAGGAACTCAATCAGCTAGTTGGTAGAGGTCCACTATTAATTCATCGAGGTTCCTAAAGCTCTATGTATTCTACCCGGTGGTTATCCAGTGGCACTGATATGGGTGAGAATCAGTATAGTAGTATCATAATTTTTTTCTATGAATATCTATTTTTATTATAAAAACCTCCCCCTCTAACCCTATTCAACCCATATAATTTTAGTGACTCCCTTGGTGTGATTTTTCCCTTCTAACGTTGATTCTTCATGAATCAAAGTGTTGTTTGAAGCATTTAATCCATTTCGGTAAGTGTGATATCATTTTGAACATTAATTACTTTTTATAATCTTTATCCTTCATTGAGAATGATTAATCCTTATATCAATTATGGATAAAAATAATTACATGATGATTTATAGTTTTAGTATTCTTCCTTGATCAGTTCTAGACCTTTAACTCTCCGCTGGTGGATCCCATGTTGGATGATTGTTGATCTTGTGGATTGAGGTAGGTGGGTTCATAAAGAAATTCCTATTATTATTTTTTAAAATTCTTTATTTAAAATAAATTCCCAAAGATTTATTTGATTCTTTTTATAAATAATTTAGAAATTTCATTGTATCTGTGATGGAATCTCTTTGACAATGAATTTTGAAATAAAGTGTTCATTTATGGAAAATGATCTAGAATTTCAATGAATGATTTGAATCATTATTTTTATGATGAATTATGAGAATAGAATACATAACTTTTTTATGTCTTAAAATTAAATAAATTTATTTTAAATTCACGAGTTTTGATGAATAATATTTTAAATTTGTTTTTGAAATGAAATGACATGTTTTGAAACATAAAATTAGGGCTAACTAAAATGATTTTAGATTAATTAAAATGAATGATACCCACTTATACGATAAATTGACTTAAAGAACATTTGATCTTGGTTATTTAGGTGGTTAGTACAGAACAAAACACTATGTATGTTGAAAATTATATAAACTTAACGAGGGAAGGGATTTCATTCATTAGGGTGTTATTCAATTCCCCATAGGCCTAAGATATAGGTATGTGCACACACTTAGATCCATATTTCACTTAAATGTGTGAGGATAATTGAGACTTGTTCTAACTTATCTCGAGAGTTGTAATCATAGTTCTATAATTGAAAATGATTATACCTGTAAATGTTTATTAAAAGATTTATTGATGCCTGTTTGATACAAATGATTATTCACGCCTGTTTTGATTGAGATGTTTAAAAATTTCTATTTTTATGGAAATAAAATTTTGTACTTATTTATTTTTTCCATTGAATTGTTTTAAAAAAAATGTTCAGATATGGATTGTGAAAATATTACCATGCCATGTTTTATTTAAAATTAATAATAATTGGTTTTTCTGATATGGAATGCTTGTGAAATACTTAGTGTTATCATGCTGGGATATTCCTAATCACACCCTACTTTTGTCTTTGGATGTTTTGTATAATTTCTTATGCTAGTTCTAGGAAAATGGAAAGAACTACTTAGATTCTATGGGTATTATTGTTAGTAGGACCTTGTGAGTTAGTGATGGCATATGAAGTATGTATTTTCAAAGTTGTGAAGAGATATTCTGATGATGTCTTCATTGATTTTTTAAATGTTCGGTCTGATAACTTGTATATATCTCTGAGTTTTCACTTGATGACTAAATTAGAATACTTGATGTTTTTGGATTCTTATATAATGATTTGTTTTGTTGGGAAGTTCTATTCTTGAAAAATTATTCCCTCTTAATGTTTCATAATGCCCATGATCTAGTCACCATCCCATGGGGATAATAAATTCCCTTCATGCTATTTTGGGATTTATTTAGGTTTTTCTTTTTTGGGTTATCTTGTTTGGTTCAAGATAGTAATACTAAGATATGAAATTGATTTATTATTAACATTACCCAGGTTTCCTCATTCTTTACCTGTTTACGAAATTAAATCCCCACAATTTTATTTATTTATAAAACAAATGAGTGTATTTTTCCCTTATAATATTTTCCAATTCCATTATTGTTTCCTCAATCTTGTGATTCCTCCATAAAAAATTTAGTAGGAGAATCACATTATTTCATATTAACTACTCTCTATGATCAAAAATTTGAATTGTATTTTCATCATAAGATAGATTTTCTTCTAACTATACCACCATAGGGATCAAAACATGAGATTTGTCAACTATATATTTTCTTAACAATGAAACATGAAAAATATAATCTACCTAATATAAAATTAGAGGTAAGGCCACTAAATATAAAACAAATCCAAAATTTTATAAAATGTCTTATAGAAAAATATTCTTTGAAATTTATTTTCATTTCCATCCAAAATTCACAATTATTTTCCAAGGAGATACTTTGAAAAACATTTTCTCCTACCTGAAATAATATATGTTTCCTCTGGTTATCTATATAATTTTTTTCCTACTTTGAGTGGCCCTCATGTACTGATGAATCATCTTTAAATTCTCAAACATATCTTATTTAAATTATAGTCCCAATAACTTATTTTCACCTACTTCATCTAGTTTGAAACCGCTTTCTATATAATGCCACTAAAAGCACCATCTATATATTGAAATGAAAACTGGTATTATGAAAAAAAATCCACCAATAAAAGTTACTAATACTAACTTCCGTAATTATCCCATTATAAATACCAAAACATATATTAATTTTATTTACTCATCTATGAATTAGTTTGAGGATGAAAAGCTTTACTAAAATTTAATTTAGCACCCAATGAATTTTAAAGTATTATAAAAACATTTGAGGTAAAAATGAAATGAGATACCCAAGAGATAATGATTCCATTTAATCTAACTATCTCTTTAAGATAAAGTATAGGAAGATGATCTAAAGGAATAATATCTCAAATAGGAATAAACTTAATATATTTAGTGAAATAATTAAGACTAACATAAATTTTATTATTACCTTGAGATGTATATGGTAATCCTACCACAAAATACATGGATATATTCTTCTATTTCCATTTAGAAACATGAAAAAGTTTAAGAATATCCTTATATAGTTTTCATTCATATTTAACCTATTTAAAAGTAAAAAATCTCATGGTAAAATCAGAAATATCTTTCATTATTCATCCCCAAAAATAATTACCACAAAGGTCTATATACATTTTATTTCTACTGAGATGAACAGAAAATGAAGAGTTATGAGCTTCAATTAACAATTCATTCTTCAACTAAGAATCACTTGGCACACATAATATATTTCTAAATATCAAAACTAATTCCTTTTCAATTTTAGATTTTAGAAAGTTACCCTTAATGACAAATTCTACCATTTCTTTCAAATCCTCATCTTATTGTTGAGATTTCTTAATTCTATCTGACAAAGATGATTGTACTGACACCTGAACCAAAATAGAGGGAGTTCATGCATGGAAAATTTTTACGCCAATATTCATTAAATAATTCACAAAATTATCATGTTCTAAATATAACATGGTTAATGATGAATTATCCTTTTGACTCATGGTATCAACTACATTATTTACTTTACCTAGATTATAGTGAATCATGCAATCAAAATCATTTATCACTTCCAACCATTTTCTCTATTTCATGTTCAAATATTTTTGGGTGATTATATACATTAAACTTTTATGATCAGTATATATTTATCATTTTACCCCATATAAAATAATCCTATATATTTTTAATGAAAAAACCATTACTTCAAGATCAAAATAACATGTAGGGTAATTATTATCATGAAGTTTTAATTAAATTTAAGAATATGAAATTATCTGATCATCATGTACATAGAGACAACCAAGTCCTTTTAGGGAAGCATCACTATAAATAATAAATTCAACATTTTCTATTTTCTAGTCTAAAATTGGACTATTAACTAATCTTATATTCAATTCATGAAAACATTAATCACACTCCTGTTTACAAATTTATTGAAATCCTTTTTGTGTTAATTTAGTTAGTGGTATATATAACCAAAAAAAATTCAACAAAACATTAATAGTAACCCTATAATCCAAAATAAATTAGAATCTCAGTGAAATTTTTAGGACATGGATAATCTTATACCATTCTTATTTTAACTGGATCAGTAGTTATGCCATAATTTTAAATATTGTAAGCAAATAATGAAATATGTTATAACCAAAATCCACATTTACTAAATTTTTTATTCAACCTATTTTCATTTAAATTCTATAGAATAATACTTATATGTTTCTATGTTCCTCATAACTTTTAGAATAAACTAAAATTCCATTAATGAATACCATCATAAATTTTTCCAATTAATAATGAAAAAAATCTATTCATAAGATCTATAAATAAAATGGGTGAATTCATCAACCTGAAAGTAATAACAAAAAACTCTTAATGTTTGTTACAAGTATGAAATTTTATCCTCATAATGTATTCCTCCTTTAGTTTCAGTCAGTGATACCAATACATGAGATCGGTTTTGAAAAATACTGAGAACCCTAAAGTTGTCACAACATTATTTAATGGACTAACTTATAATATAGTGGTTGAAAAATACTTTACACAACCTTTATATTTATGATCTTTATGATTCCCACATTGTGTGTCTAATTTTGTACATGAGTTATATTAATGAATAAACTCATTACTGCTAAAACTCCTCATGATTAGATTACTATATATTTTCTTATTATTTGTCTTATCTAAACTTTTTTCTTTAAAGTTAAGATCCAAATGAATGAGCTTAACACAATGGTATCACTTTCATGATCCTATCAAACATTATTTAAAATTTTATTTTATACATTTGGATCTTTTTGGGGGCTTACCTCAATATTTATTAGTTGATTTCTTCTCCATTTCCCACCACCTTGATCACTTCTTACGCTTATTTTCACAAATTACAGTAGTGTTTGAAAACTCTATTTCTACTTTCTCAGTATAAAAAAAAACATCCTTATAACTTTCAAATTCTATAAAGGACAACGCTATTTGTAAATTTGGTTTTATACATGTGTAAAATATATCATTTTTACTCTCATGGACCAGTAAAATTTTCTTCATTAGCATCCAATGTGTCTTATTAATTTTTTTACTAAAGATGTTTCCTTTTCTATCCTATGTTGAATAGAATTATGAAAATAATTTTTGAGAAAATGATATTTAAATATCATCTAATATATGGTATCAATATTAAATTTTTTAATTAGTATTATTAATTATAGAAAACAATCAATCAACTTTACCTTCGAAAATATAAATATTAATAGTAACCTTTTGATGCTCTATACATGCCAAAATGTTAGAAACCATCTGTTGTGTCAAAACATGTTTCAACTTTCGCATCAATCATTTGTTTTGGAAATCACAAATCACACATATCGTAATCACAAATATTGTTAATAATGTATGCTCTTTTAATAATCCGAATCACTATTTTTATTTTTCATGTTTGATGTATCCTTATCAAAGTTGTGTTTGTTGATTCATTTACTTATTTTCATATGATGTTTCAATCATAACCTGGTTATTCATTAAATTGAAATAAGAAATTGTAATTAGATTATGTATTTCTTTTTAAACAGAAATCGTATCCAGATTATACACTGCATCGTAATATGAAATCATAACCTGACTGAGTATTGTATTATAATTAGGAATTGTAACCTGATGGTGTATTTTATTATAATCAGGAATCATAAACTGATAGTGTGCTGTATTATAATAAAAAATCGTAACTAGGTTAAGTACTGCATCTTAAATATGCATCGTAACCAGGTTAAATACTACATTGTAACCATGTATCATAATCAAGATAAGCACAGTATCAGAATATCATGTTTCATGAATCGTACCCAGATTAAGTTCTAAATTGTAATCATATATCGTAATCACGAAATCGTTACCAGGGTATGCATCATCACTGTGATTTACACCATACTTTTACTATGTATTGTATCCAAGTATCATAACCATATTGAATATCATGTATCGTAATCATGTTAAGAATCATAACTAGGTTTTAATTTTCAATCAACATGTATTTTTATCATGATGAGCTTAGAAAACAATTTATTTATTGAACATATGAAATCCATCATATTATTTTCATAACTTCAATGTCGATTTCATGTATGTCATACTCTTTATTTTATTCTTTTGTACTTACTTATTTTTAACTAAAACGATGTCGTTGAGTTGGTCATTTACCAATCAAAACAATGTCATGTATTCTAATTTGTTTGACCTTTGTAATGCTAGGTGTCAAAGTCCCTCCATGGTTTTTGGGGAAATATTCTTGTTGGAGAAAATATGACCATTGAAACCTGAATCCTATAAACAGGAGGTTATTCAAACCAGAATACATAACTTTTTCTTCTATAAAGTTCTAGAGAAAGATGCTGTAACTTCTCTCTTGTTTTTTGTGATATCCTTGAAGACACAATAAGTGAAAAACTTGTTCCCTGTTCTTGTAATTCTATAAGTGCTTTGTTTCTGCTTCATGCGACTGATCATTGTAATAACAATTGAGGGATTTTGGGGATAGGAAGACGTGCTGCCGATGTCACGACCCATCCTCGGGACACGTGTCGTGACTACCCCATGCCCGCCTCCCATAGGGAAGGGGCTAGCGACTAGAACCAAAGAAGAAATCCCGACAAAAAGGGGAAGGAATTGCCTTTATAAAGTAAAAAAACACCACAGAGTAAGCAAGCAGAAGTATACACTAAGTAACACTGGGTATAATAGTAAGTGAGGAATGTAAATGGGCCAGAATAAAACCCAAACTTAGTGTAAAGTACAACTGGAAAGAAAGTACATCAACTGAAAGTAATGCAGCAATGTTGAGCCATCAACTTGAAGTCCCACCTGAATGGTGGGTACAAATAACCTCCTCAGCTCCTCGGGTCCAGCCGTTCTCTCCGTGTACATCCTACCCAGTGGTCCACCTCTAGGTACCAACTTGCTCTACAAGCCTCAACCATGATCAGCGCTGTCCGTCGTCTGCATCCAACACAACGTAGTGCGGGCATATCCTGTGCTGGGGTGAGTATAAGCTACTTATTAGGGACTCCAAAACCCCCGAAGGTCTCCCATAATCCACAAAGGATAATCCACAAAGGATAATCCTCAAAGAAAAGATGAAATCACGAAGTAACAATCAACACTACTTAGGTATATGCCCATAGATATACCTAAGTCATCAATTCCAGTTCGGCTCCAGCATCCGAGCCCAAGTTCGATTACGTCAACACAGGATAGCACAATCCAATCCACACAGGATAACACAACCCAAACCACATAGGAATGTAAGTCAATCATATCGAAGATATTAATTGAAATTCAAGACTCAGTTCACATAGGTATACTTCTTTGTAAGGTGATAGAGATGATCAGATGTAGCCACTGATTCATCTAAGATGAGACCCATGTAGGATACTAGACCAGCTAAGTTGTCAGACCCACGTAGGATACAAGACCAGCTACTCTGTTGGACCCACGTAGGATACTACAACAGAGGTCAAATACTACCAGACCCACATAGGATACAAGAACACTAGTACTGACAGACCCACGTAGGATACAAGAACAGTAGTCATCACCATCAAATCCATGGAGGTTTTCAGTACGGTCTTCATCGCTGCCGAACCCACGAAGGATTCCAGTGCAGTCATCGTTGCTGCTGAACCCACGGAGGATTTCAGTGCAGTCGTCATCGTCGTCGCAGTCGTAGCCAGCTATAGGGTTCCCGCACAAAGAAAGATCGAATCTGGGAGGGTCTGCTCCACGATCCAAGGGGTCGATACATTAACTGACACGTAGTATGGATTTGATGTATCCCAAAGTTCTGTCTCGACAAAAGGAACTCAACGTGACAGACGGAGCGTCAATTGGACGCCCGGTCTGAGAGTTATTGGCTTTTTCATTCCAGGGGCCCGGTTGATTTTTAAGTAAAAAACAATGCAACCACGCACCAACTATGTCTAAACATCGAGCGGAGTAATCCAAAAGGTCCGTCTCACTAAGAAGAATCCAACAAAGTCGACAGCATGTCAATCGGACGTCCGGAGCTCAATGTATAAATGTTTCCGCTCCGAGGCCCGGTTGAATTCGTGGTCGAACCAACCTGTATGTACACAAAGTTTTCCGAAACCTTGAGTGTAATATTCAAAAACGACCATCTCGATCCAAGGATCGCATCACAACTGACGGTGTATCAATCGAAGGTCTGTAGCCCAAGATACATGCGTTTGAAGGGAACTCTCCGGAAATAGGGGGTTTTGGCCCGAACTGACCCGACCCACGACCCCCTGGGTCAGCCCAAACTGGTTCGACCTGAACCGGGTCCGGGTCCAGACCATTAGGGAGCGGCCTGGTAGGGCCCGGCCTGGTGCGGCCGGTCCGGCCTGGGCGGCCGGTTGGCCTGGCTCGGGCGAAGCCCGTGGGTGGCGAGCTCGGCGCTGGCCGAGCCCAGCGGAAGGGGGGGGGGGTGCTACCCCCCTGATTGAAACTGCAGCCCCACGTGGAGCCTGCTATTTTGCCATCCGGGGGTTATGACCCTCGGTCTTCCTTCCGAAATGGCCGGCTCGGCCCGTCCGGCCAGTGCTGCCGCCGCGGGACCCCGCGGTCCCGCCCCTCTGAGGTGCCGGCGACCGGCGGTTCCACCCGCCCCGCCTTGCACCACCGCGACTTTGAGCCACAGCCTTGTCTGACAGGCACGACGCGACAGAGTCGTGCCCCTCAACCATGGTCCTGCTCCGGCCACGGCCTCTTCGTGGTTCTCCAGCGTGGCGCGACGGCGCCACGCTTCTTCGCCCGTTCCTCTTGCTTTTGCACGGTGTCGTTGCATCGTGCTGCGTTTGCTCATTCCGTAACTAGTACAAAGTCAAAGGGGGAGGAGGGTCGGCCGTGTTCGTGCAGTCCGACCTCCTCCTTTTATAATGATAACAGGAGGTGCAAGAATAACAGTCGATGAATGACAAAGAATCCACGAATAGAAAATTAACCCCTACCTCGATTAAGTCGTCGAATGAGGTTCATCGCGGAAAAAGACATTGCGGAAGACGACGTCGCGGAAGGAGGCTCCATAAGCATCGTCGACGTCGCAGCACATGGCGTCGTGGAGAATAAGATCTTCATAATTGAGGTATAAGGTGTCGCGTCATCGATCTTCGAGGAATTAGCGTTCTTCATCATCCTTCGTCGGAGGTCGGCGTTCTTCGTCGGTGTCGGTGTGTTCTCTGCGTTCATCAAGAAGGAAGATGAAGTTCTTCATGGAACTCTCCCTCTCAACACAACGAAGCAACCCCTAATGAAATAAGACTTGTTCATATTTAATTAACACACACAAGCCAACATTCGATTTGATATTCAAAAGAATTCATTCAATTAATTGAATTAATTGAAGAGTCTTAACAGTCTAATTAATGTGAGAGTTGACTTGGCATTTAATTAGGGTGTGGGTGAGTTACAAATTAAATGCACGAGAGGGAGGTTAAAGGGTTTTGAAGGGGTGGGGTTCGTGTGGGTCCCACTTCACTAATATCCTACATAGAGAAGTTAGGTTGTAGTGGGTCCCACTTCAACCTCCAAGCATAGGTTTAAACTACTTAGAATAGAAATAAAAATTGTAGCACAATATTTTATATCATTCTTTAGTTAACCCATTTATTTTAAATCCTCACCTGAGAAAACGAAACTCCAGAAAAGGTGTTCCTAAGAAATTACCGGCGCTGCGATTCCATCGGTGTCATCAGATTTCGATTCCGAGCACCGGTTCAAAAGTTCGGAAAACCCGCTCGTTCGTTCACTGAACGTACCCAAGCTAAACTTCAGAAATTGATTCCGGGCGCATCGGGCCTCAGAATCAGGTGCCGTCAAAAACTGAGTACTCTTAAAATCCCAAAGAAAATTAAGAAAAAAATTTCTATTGAAATTTACTTGTCTTTACATTACTCTCACCTCAGGGCTTTACGTCCCCATAAAGTTATATGACAAACTAGGGGAATAAATGAGGGTACTGAGCACGCATCTGAGCCTCCCACTCCCAAGTGCTCTTTTGGAGGTTCTCGTGCTTCCATATGATGCACACTAGAGGAATCGACTGACCACCTAGGACCTGCTCCTGTCGACCCTCGATCTCCACTGGAACCGCTGCAAAAGTCGCCCCATCGTCAAGGTCTAGCTCCCCATGGTCGATGATATGCATTGGGTCATGAACATATCTCCTCAGCTAAGATACATGGATGGCGTCGTGCACCCGGTGCAACTGAGGTGGTAGAGCTAGGTGATAAGCCACCTCACCTATCCTGCTGAGTACCTGAAAAGGTCCGATGAAATGCGGACACAACTTGCTGCCTTAGCCAAATATCCGTAATCCACGTCAAGGTGAGACCCGTAAGAAGACGTGGTCGCCATCCTCGAAGTCTAGTGGTCTCCGCCTCCTGTCAGCATAACAGTTCTGCCGGCTCTGAGCTGTCCTCATCCACTCCTGGATGAGCTGGACCTTCTCTGTCGTGGCTTGGACCATCTCTGGTCCCACAAGTGCTGACTCCCCAGGGTCTGTCCAGCATAGAGGTGATTAGCAAGGTCGGCCGTACAATGCCTCGTTTGGTGCCATCCTGATTATGGAGTGGTAGATGTTGTTTTATGAAAACTCTACCAATGGTAGGTGGTCCTCCCAACTGTGACCAAAGTCGAGGACACTTTCACGGAGCATGTCCTTGAGTGTCTGAATGGTCCTCTCCATCTGACCATCCGTCTGAGGGTGAAAAGCGGTGCTCAAACGTAGCTGCATCCTGAGTGCCTCTTGCAACCCCTTCCAAAGCTGGGAAGTAAAGTGAGCATCTCGATCGGAGATGATAGATGATGACACACCATGAAGCCATATAATCTCCTGAACATAGAGGCATCCCAAGCTCTCCACTGAGCCCTGCTCTATGATGGGTAAGAAGTGGGCCGACATGGTGAGTCGGTTGAAAATCACCCAAATGGAGTCGTGACCTCTGGAAGTACGTGGAAGTCCAGTCACGAAATCCATAGATATGTCGTACCACTTCCACATCGGGACCTCCAAGGGCTGCACCAAGACTGTTGGTACCTGGTGCTCCACCTTCACCTACTGGTAGGTGAGGCATCGAGAAACGAACACATCCATAGCCTTCTTCACACCTGGCCACTAGTGTTGTCTTCTGAGATCCTGGTACATCTTCGCCACTCCTGGATGTATCACTAAAGGAGAAGTGTGAAACTATCTTAGAACCTCCTCCTGTAAAGCAACTGGTACCATGGTACATCCCTTGAAAAGGACGACGTGCTCTCCTCCCACAGAGAATCCATCAGGTGCCTTTCCTGAGGATATCTATGCACGCCGTGTCTCACAGTCAATGTCTCCACGTCGTGCCTCTCCGAACCGCTGTAGAAGTGGAGGAGTGACTGTGAGTGAATAAAGAAATGTTGCTCCATCTCTATCCACGAAGGATATCTATAAAGCGGCTAGTTGCTTCGTCACCTCCCCGAGTAGCGGAATGCCCGTCCTCCTGTTGAGACCATCGGCTACTATGTGCCCCTTTCCAGGATTATAGACTATCTCAAAGTCATTGTCATGGAGTAACTCGATCCATCACTGTTTTCTCAGGTTCATGTCCTTTTGTGAGAAGATGTACCTGAGATTCTGGTGGTTAGAATAGACTGTAAAGCGCTCGCCCATTAGATAGTGTCACCACATCTTTAGAGCGAAGACCACTACTGCTAACTCCAGGTCATGGGTGGCGTAGTTCTTCTCATGCTTCCTCAACTGACGTGATCCATAAGAGATCACGGACCACTCCTACATCAGGACACATCCGAGTCCGGTCCTTGATGCGTCGCAGTAGACTACGTACCCTACTCCCTCCTCCTGTATCCTCAAGATAGGTGCGCTGGTCAATCTCTGTCTTAGCTCCTGGAAGTTCTGCTGACATCTATCTGACCACACGAAGGGTTTCCCCTTCTTATTCAAAGATGAATGTGGTGCCGCAACTCTGGAAAAGTCTGGAACAATCCTCTGGTAGTACCTAGCTTGACCCAAGAAACTTCATACCTCCGTCACGCTCCTAGGTGGCTCCCAAGCTAGCACTGCCTCGATCTTTGTAGGATCCACCGCAACTCCCACCTCAGAGATGACGTGTCCCACGAAGTGGACCTCATGTAACCAGAACTGACACTTTGAGAGCTTTCTATAAAGCTAGTTCTCTTGGAGTGTGTCTCGTACAACCCGCAAGTGTAAGGCGTGCTCCTCCTCTGTGGTCGAGTATATCAATATGTCGTCGATGAAGTCCACGAAAAATCAATCGAGGTGCGGCTGAAAGATCCTATTCATGAGACTCATGAACACCACTGGAGCATTGGTTATGACGAATGGCATAACCAAGAACTCATAGAGGCCATACCGACATCTGAAGGCCGTCTTCTGCACGTCCTCGTCCCGAACTCTGAGCTGATGATAGCCTGACCTGAGTCCTATCTTTGTGAACCACCATGCTCCCTTGAGCTGATCGAAGAGGTCGTCAATCCTCGGTAGAGGATACTTGTTCCTCACGGTCACCTGGTTCTGGCGACGATATTCGACACACATTCGCAAGCTCCCGTCCGCCTTCTTGGAGAACAAAATCAGGGAAGCCTAGGGTAAAACACTGGGTCAGATGAATCCCTTGCTCTGCAAGTACTCCAGCTGTAACCGTAGCTCTCAAAGCTCAGCAGGATCCACTTGATATGCTGGAGTGGATATAGGGGCTATCCCGGGGTACATGTTAATATAATTGTCTACCTCTCTGCGAGGAGGTAGTCCTGGAATGTTTTCAGAAAAAACGTCCACATACTGATCCACCACTACAGGAAAACTCGGACTCCACACGTCAACATCTCCTAGGAAGTGGCTAGCTAACTGATGAGTGATGGGCTATCCTCTCCTCTGCATGAGTCCATCCTGTGCTGCAAAGGTTCCCTTCTCGCCGGGGAAGGTGAACCTACTCCCATCAGTGCGAACACATCGCACCTAATGCTTAATACAGTTGATTTGACCATGCACTGTAGATAACCAATCCATGCCCAAGATGACGTCGTAAGGCCTCGACGATGCTAAAAGAAGATACCAGCCGAAGCTCTTGCCTCCTAGAGTAAGCTCACACTGCTGGAACCAGTGCGTAATTGTCGAGTCTGCTTTCGTAGGAGTCTCTAGCCATATGGATCGAGTCAATGGATCCATCGAAATCTCTGAGCTCCGAACAAGGGAAGCGTCAATAAAAGAATGACTCGCTCCTGTGTTTATGAGAACTGCAGCAAGGGTGGAGTAGACATAGATTGTACCTCAAACCATCTCTGGCGTGCCGTGGTCGTAGGCCTCTGCTGCCTGAAGCTGAGCCTGTCTCTGCCGGCCATCTCTCTGTGGTCGGGGTGAACATCCTGGTGGTGGTGGTGGTGGTAAAGCCTCAATGCGTCGCCCACCACCCACTGCTCAGCCAGCTCCTCTGCCTCGTCCGCCTGCTCCCTGTGGACCGCCATGGTCGACCCTCTGCCTATACTTGAGTGGCCCCTCAACCATTTGCTGCTCCTCTTCACATCGAGTCGGGAAGACACGAGCCATGTGGCCCTGCCCGCCGCATGCATAGCACTGTATGCTCCTTGGAAGGCTGGCTCTACGCCGTCTGCCCTGCACCTCGGAGCCAGTGTCCTGAGGTCATCCTCTTGAAGGACTGGTCCCCCTAGACCCCTGTGACGTCTGTCGACTGCCAGCAGCAGACGACTCTGCTACGTGCCGCCCTGCGGTATGTCTCACTGCTGGAGTAGGCTCAGTAAGAAAGCTCTCTATGAGAAAAACTCGCTCCAGTACTCATGCCTGTGTCAGTATGCTGAGGGAGATCATTGATGCCCTGATCTCATGCCTCAGTCCCTGCTCAAAGGTTTAGGCCTAGAAGAATGGGGCCCGTACCATGTCCATCGAATAGCGCGAGAGATCGGTAAATCTCGCCGAGTACTGGGCGACCGTCATGCTGCCCTGCCACAGCTGTAGTAACTCCTGGATGCACACCGCATGGAGGGTGGCTGGGATGAACTCCGAGCAGAAGAGGCTCTCAAAGTCTGTCTAGAGGAGTGATGCCTCTTTGTGCATTTGGAGAATCATGCTCCACCATCTGACTGCTGTCGCGTGCAGAAGGCTCGCTGTAAGGATCACCATGAGGTCAGATGGTCTCTCCACTAACCTGAAAACTCATACAACGGCCTCCAGCCAATCCTCGGCTGCATGAGGGTCCATCTCCCCGTGGAACCTGGGTGGTCTCTGACGCTGAAACTCATGAAGTGCACTAAGGATACTTGCACTCTCAGTGGCTGGGGTTGGTAGAATCGGTGGCTCGACGGCTAGAGGTACCGCCGGTGCCTCCGCTGAAAAAGGGAACTACACCGAGGCCTCGTCGCTCGCTGGGCCGTCGTCTCGCACAAAGCTCGGAACCATAGCTGGATGCCATCATGGGGCCATCCTGAATAGAAACAGGTGTGACATGGTCAAAATAGTATACCTGGTGAGCTGACTCAAAGTAATCACAAAGAAAACTTTTGAAACACACATGCAATCAATGTTTTCGTGCACTGAGTTGGAAATCAGAAGTCATGGTCCTGGTGTACGGATACGTCGGCCACCACACCAACACTGGACTCCCTGTACTGATAAACACACTCAATACCCTTAACACTATTTCTTCTGATATAAGAAATATCAGAGTCCTGAGTTCTGCGGTAGAACCGAGACCCTCTGATACCAATTTGTCACGACCCGTCCTCGGCACCCGTATCGTGACTACCCCAAGCCCGCCACCCATAGGCCAGGGGCTGGAGACTAGAAACAAGGTGTAAATACCGACAAAAGGGGAAGGGATTGCCTTTTTAAAGAAAAAAGACACCACAATGTAATCAAGCAGAAGTATACACTAAGTAAAACAGGGTACAATAGTAAGTGCGGAAAGTAAATGGTCCAGAATACAAACCCAAACTGAAAGTAAAGTACAACTAGAAAGAAAGTATATCAACTAAAAGTAAAGCAGCAACATCATGTCGTCCACTGGAAGTCCCACCTGAAGGGTGGGTACAGATAACCTCCTCTGCTCCTCGGGTCCAGCCGTATGCTTCGTGTACGTCCTGCCCAGTGGTCCACCTCTAGGTAACGACTTGCTCCACAAGCCTCAACTACGATCAGTGCTATCCGTCATCTGCATCCAACACAATGTAGTGCGGGTATAACTCGTGCAGGGGTGAGTATACGCTATTCAGTAGGGACCCTGAGACCCCCAAAGGTCTCCCAGAATCCACAAAGGATAATCCACAAAGGAATGATACAATCACGAAGTAACATCCAACACTACTTAGGTATATTCCCATACATATACCTAAGTCATCAATTCCAGTTCGGCTCCAACATCCAAGCCCAAGTTAGATCACGTCCACACAGGATAGCACAATCCAATCCACAAAGGAAAACCCATACCAAACCACATAGGAAAGCAAGTCAATCATATGGAAGATATTAACTGAAAGTCAAGACTAAGGTCACACTGGTATACTTCTTCGTAAGGTGATAGAGATGATCAGATGTAGCCACTGATTCTTCTATGATGGGACCCATGTAGGATACTAGACCAGCTAAGCTGTCGGACCCATGTAGGATACAAGACTAGCTACTCTGTTGGACCCATGTAGGATACTACAACAGAGGCCAAATACTGCCGGACCCACGTAGGATACAAGAACAGTAGTACTGCCAGAACCAGGTAGGATACAAGAACAGTAGTCATTGCCCTCGAACCCACAGAGGATTTCAGTACAGTATTCATCGCTGCCGAACCCAAAAAGTATTTTAGTATAGTCTTCGTTGCTGTCGAACCCACAGAGGATTTCAGTGCAGTCGTCATTGTCATCGCAGTCGCAACCAACTCTAGGGTTCCCGCACACAACAAGCTCGATTCCGGGAGGGTCCCCCCCACAAGCCAAGGGGGTCGATACATCAACTGACACATAGTCTAGAGTTGATGTATTCCAAAGTTCCTTCTCGACAAAAGGAACTCAACGTGACAGACGACGCGTCAATCAGACGCACGGTCTGAGTGTTATTGACTTTTTCGTTCCAGGGGCCCAGTGGGTTTTTAAGTCAAAACTAACCCCACTGCACTCCAATTGCGTCCAAACCATGATCGGAGTAAGACAAAAGGTTTATATCACTAATAGGAATCTATCAAAGTCGACGGCACGTCAATCGGATGTCTGGAGCACAAGTTACAAGCGTTTCCGCTCTGAGGGCCCGGTTGGTTTCGTGCTCGAACCAACCCGGTCATACCCAAAGTTCCTTGAAACCTTGAGTGTAATATACCGAAATGACCATCTCGATCCAAGGATCCCATAAAAATTGATAGTGCATCGATCGGAAGTCCGTAGCCCAAGATACGGGCGTTTGAACGGAACTGTCTGGAAATAGGGGGTTTTGGGCCCGGACCGACCCGGCCCAACACCTCCTGGGTCTGCACGAACCAGGTCGACCCAAACTAAGTCCGGGACCAGTCCATTAGGGTGCGGTCCGACCCGGTGGGCGCGGAGCAGCCCGATCTGTGCGGCCCGGCCCGGGGCGGCCGGTTGGCCTGGCGCAGGCGCGAACCGTGTGTGGCCAGCTCGGTGCTGGCTGAGCCGAGTGGAAGGGGGGGGGGGGCTGCCCCCATGATTGAAACCGCGACCCCACATGGGGGACACTCCTTTTCCATCCAGGGGTTACGACCCCCAGTCTTCCTTCCGAAATGGACGGCCCGGCCTGGTCGGCCGGTGCTTCTGCCGCGGAACCCCGCGGTCCCGCCCCTCCGAGGTGCCCGCGGCCGGCGGTTCCGGCCGCCCCGCCTTGCACCGCTGCGGCTTTGAGCCGCAGCCTTGTCCGACCGGCGTGGCGTGACGGCACCACGCCCTTCCGCCGCGGCCCCTACATCAATGAAGTCATCGAACGTGGTTCGTCGTGGAAAAAGACGTCACGGAAGACGGAGTTGCGGAAGGAGGATCCGGAAGCATCATCGGCATCGCGGTACACGGTGTCACATCGTCGATCTTACAGGAATTAGCGTTATTCGTCATCCTTCATCGGAGGTCGGCATTCTTCGTCGGTGTCAGTGCGTTCTTCAAATTCTTCAAGGAGGAAGATGAAGTTCTTCATGGAACTCTCCCTCTCAACACAGGAAGCAACCCCTAATGAAATAAGACTTTGTCATATTTAATTAACACACACAAGCCGACATTCCATCTGAAATTCAAAAGAATTCATTAAATTAATTGAATTAATTGAAGAGTCTTAACCGTCCAATTAATATGAGAGTTGACTTGGCATTTAATTAGGGTGTGGGTGAGTTACAAATTAAATGCACGAGCGGGAGGTTAAAGGGATTTGAAGGGGTGGGGATCGTGTGGGACCCACTTCACTAATATCCTACATAGAGAAGTGAAGTTGTAGTGGGTCCCACTCCAACCTCGAAGAATAGTTTTAAACTACTTAGAATAGAAATAAAAATTGTAGCACAATATTTTATTTCATTCTTTAGTTAACCCATTAATTAAAAACCTCACCCGAGAAAACGCAACTCCAGAAAAGGTGTTCCTAATAAATTACCGGCGTTGCAATTCCATCGATGTCCTCGTATTTTGATTCGATGCACCGGTTCAAAAGTTAGGAAAACCCGCTCATTCGTTCACTGAACGTACACAAGATAAACTTCGGAAATTGATTTCGGGCACATCGGGCCTTAGAATCATGTGCCGTCAGAAACTACGTACTTGTAAAATCCCAATGAAAATTAATAAAAAAACTTCCCTTGAAATTTACCTGTCTTTACAGCAGATCGTTGTATCGAGGGATTTCAATTGCTTGAAGGATAGAGGTGCCTATTACCTTCTCAATAAAGGACATCTGGGGATAGGAAGATAGCCATACCGATCATCGTATTGAGGGCCTACCAAGGTGGTGGTAAGACAAACATTATATCCTCGGTGAAAGGATACCCTTCTATTTGGGTTAAAAGAATTGTAATACTCTTACATTTCTGCTGTTATTTGTATTAGAAAGGGAATTGTATTGTTTACCGTTTCTTTTCATATTCAATTAAATTTTAATTAGTTCAATTAACATTCATATTATATCAAGATATTCTTTACGATATATGGTAGAATCATTGACATTTGTAATACTCTGATCATTGTATTCAAATCAAATTCAATTGTTTTATAATACATATAGTATTACATATTATATTTCCATTGGATCCAAGACCTTTATGGTCTGTTTTATTGATTGTGAATTGTATTAGTTTAAGACTTCTTAAACTAAGTTCTTTTTTAAGAGTTTATATACAAAGGTTTTTAAACATACAATTCACCCCCTCTTGTATTGTTCCATTTAATATACATATACATCTATAATATGATCGGACAATTGGTTTTAGAGGAGGTTTCCAATAATTTTGTATTATTTTATATAATTATTTCAACAATAAAATTGTATTTCTATTACAAATTTATTTCTATAACTTCTTACTACACTAACATGTGGAGTGGAAAAGTACTGTTTTAAAAGATGGAAGGAATTAATATTGGATCAATTGACAATCTGAATCCAACTAGACCACCTATATTTTATGTGAATGATTACGAGTACTCGATAGATTGAATGAAGACATTTTTTATTAATACTATACTGGGAAACTTTATCATGCTTACTAGAGGATATAAAATCCCAGACAAGAAAGTCAGTACCTTCACCAATCAAGAGAAACAAGAATATCAACTGAATTATAAGGTACACAATAATTTGTTATGTTCCATGACTAGGAATATATATAGTCAGATATCATCTTTTGAAGAAGCCAGTTTTATCTAGAAAGAAATTGGAAGTCACACATTTTGGTACATCTAAATTCATAGAAACAAGAAGAGCAATGCTTCAAGAAGAATATCATGGGTTTCTTTTTATTTATGGAGAACTAGTATGCAAGGTGAAATAAGAGTTTATGAAAATTTTAAACAGTCTACAATCTATGGGAGAAAAAGGACTTGATGATGAAGCACTTGTAGACAAGATCATTGATATTATACCTAACGAGTGAGAGTAAAAAAGAACAACTTTTGATGAAAATAAGAAAGTTACTCAAATCACTCTTGATGAGATATTTGGAACTCTATTTCAGCATGAGAATAGAATGAAAAGAGATTTTGATTTCAATAAGAAGAATAATGGTAATGGGAGTGTAGCTTCTATTACTACCAAATATAATACACCAGAAAGGACAAAAAAATCCAAAGATAAGAAAGATGTTTTAATATCAGAATCAAGTGATAGTAATCACTCAAATAACGAGTTTTCCAATCTTTCTCGAAGGATGGAAAAGATTATTGGAAAGAAATTCGTTCATTACAGATTCAAAAAGAATGATATTAAAAGAATGAATGATTCTGAGGTCACTTGTTATGAATGCAAGAAAGTAGGTCATATTACACCAGATTGTCCTTTACTAAAAATAAAATACAGAAAGGATAAACAATCTAAAAAAAAGAAAAATTATTTCAAAGTAAATAAAAAGAAATTTTTGAAATAAAATGATACCTAGAGTGAAAGTGGTGGTGATTAATCCGATGAATCCCCAGATTATGAATCTTCTGGGGAGAGAATCATAGGATTCATACCCAAACTACCAATTAAAAATCATTACTACATGGCTAAGGTACACAATAATGAATCTCTTACAAATGTATCTTCAAATGAAAATTACCCTGATGAGAAACATTATTACTCCTTAGATGAAGAATCTTCCTCAGCAAAAAAAAATTACCTTTCCTTTGAATAATTTTCCAGATTTTACAAATTACATGAGAATGAAAATTCAAAACTCAAGATAAATCTTGATAAAGAAAATTCTAGAATATCTATTCTTACAAAATAAGTATCAGATCTATCAAAAGATCTTGACTATAAAACTCTTGATTTTGAAAATACTTCAAAGTATCTTAAGGAAGTAATTTCTGAGAAGGATAAACATTATAATGACCTTGAACAACTTGTTTTAAAGAAATGTGTTTTTGAAACAAAAAATAATCCAAAAATAGTTTATTGTGAGAATGATAATTTATTAATTAGATTGGAATCTAAATTCTATTCTCTTAAGAAACTTTTATCAAACTTTACCAGTGGTAAGGAAAATTTTGATAATATGTATTTTCAAATTTTTCCTTTAAGGATTACATATGGATTTGGATACACTCACTCAAAACCCATTTTTAGCAATAAATATTTTGTTCCTAAAAGTGCTCCATTTTGTATGAAATATCAATGTGGTAGACAATGGGAAAGATGTTGTTATCCTAAAAAAATAAATCTTTAGGATTTTATGAAGCCCATTTTGCAAAACAAATTTGGATTCCCAAAATTCTTTTATCTAACATTTTTGGATCCAAACAAGTTTGGGTTCCAAAAAACTAATAGTTTCTTTTTCAGGAAATCAATAAGTGTACCAAAAACAAGAACATTTGGTAGGTGGATAGTGGTTGTTCTCAACACATGATAGGTAAGAAATATTTCATTGAAAATATTTTTCAAATTAAAGGTGGAAGAGTGACCTTCAGAGATAATTATCAGGGAAATATCATTGGTATAGGTAATATTGTTATTTTAGGAAAAGTTTTAATTTCAAATGTGTTGTTTTTCAATAGTCATAAGAACAACTTTATAAGGATAAGTCAATTATGTGATGAATGTTACCTTGTGAATTTTAGGAATGATAAATGCTTAGTTCACAATTCCAAGGATGAATTAATTATTTCTACTCATAGGCATGAGAATTTATACAAAATCAACTTAGAAGATCTTAGAATCCAAGACTTTCCTTTATTAAGTTTAATAGAAGGCCAATCTTGGTTATGGAATAGAAGGTTAGAACAATACAACCTAAGGAACCTTTTTAAACTTTCAAAGAAAAGACTTGTTAAGGATATACCAGATCTTAGATTCAATTCTTCAATGGTTTGTGATCCCTGTCAATATGGAAAGAAACATAAAACCAGATTTAAATCAATCAATGAGGATTTAACTTCTAATGCATTATAGTTAGTGCACATGATCTCTTTGGTCCTATGTAAACTGTAAGCATCGGAGGAAAATACTGTGTATTTTTTTTATTTGATGACTATAATAGATTTACCTGGGTCTATTTTCTAGAAAATAAATCTGAAGCCTTTTTCTAATTCAAAAATTTTAGAGCCCATGTTAAAAATGAGAAAAACATACCATTGATAACTATACATAGTGATCATGGTGGAGAATTTCAAAATTCAGATTTTGAATCCTTTTATAGTAAGAAAGGTATTACTCACAATTTTTAAGCTCCAAGAACCCCTCATAAAAATGGAATTGTTGAAAGAATAAATCATATTCTTCAAGAAATAACACAAACCATGTTGACTGAATAATCAATTGCTAATCATTTCGGAGATGATGTTGTTAATACTGCATGTTATACTATAAATCATGTTTTAACTAGACCTTTTCATAATAAAAAACCTTATGAATTATAGAATGTTAAAAAACCAAAAGTTTCATTCATCAGAGTATTTGGTTGCAAAGTATTCATACTGAATACAAAATAAAATTTACATAAATTTTCACCCAAAACCGATGAAGGAATCTTTATAGGTTATTCCACAACTTCTAAGGCTTATTGGGTTTTCAATAAAAACTCTTATACTATTGAATAAACAATTCATGTTAAATTTGATGAAACTGAACCCTTTGTTTTTAAATAATCTCTACCTACATCAATTGATGTATTTTCACAAAATTATTATCAACTAATGAATGGAAACTCTCATGATAAGGGAAACACTCAAGAAAATATTTCTGAAACATTTAATCTAGAATATTTTCTATCATATGTTGATGAAAAGGTTTTACAGAACCCAAATCAATTGTTTCTTAAGAATCATCCCAGTGATAATATCATTGGATATGTAAATCAACCTGTAAAGACCTGAAATTCCTTGAGAAATAATGTAGAACATCTTGTCTTTGATTCTCAATTCGAAGCAAAAACTTTGAATAAAGCATTAGGTGATGACGATTAGATTAAATTAATGCAAGATGAACTAAATGAAATTTAGAGGAATCAAGTATGGATCTTGGTTGAAATACCTGAAGAAAAATTGTAATTGGTGTGAAATGGGTTTTCAAAAAAAAATGTGATTAAAATGGAGTCATAGTATGAAATAAAGCAAGACTTGTTTTTAAAAGCTATAATCAATAAGAGGGAATAAACTATGAAGAAACTTATTCTCCGGTATCTAGACTTGAATCTATTCTAATTTTATTATCCTTTGCAGTATAATTAAATTTTAAAATTTTTCAAATGGATGTAAAATGTTCTTTTCTAAATGTTTTTATTCATGAAGATGTTTTTGTTGATCAACCCCTAGTTTTGTAGATCCAAAACATCCTGATCATGTTTTTAAACTTACCAAAGCTTTGTATGGTTTTAAACAAGCCCCAAAAGCATGGTATGATATACTCATAGGTTTTATTTTATAGAAAAATTATAAAAAAGGTACTGCTAATCCAACATATTTTATAGAAAAGGAAACAAAGATGTATTTATTGTTCAAATTTATGTTGATGACATTATATTCAGCTCAACTCAACAACCCTTAACTAATTATTTTGTGAAACTAATGAAATCTAAGATTAAAATGAGTATGATGGGTCAGTTAACATTATTTTTAGGTTTCAAAATATCTCAAAAACTAGAAGGAACCTATGTATCCCAATATAAGTATATAAAATATCTACTCAAAAAGTATGGATATGACAATACTAAAAGTATTATCACTCCAATTGGTACCTCAAATACACCTGATCTTGATAAAACTGGGAAACCAGTGGATCAAACAACTTTTAGAGGTATGATAGGAAGTTTTTTATACTTGATGGCTAGTCATCCAAACTTAATGTTTTTTGTATGTTTATGTGAAAGATACCAATCTAATACAAAATAATCTCATTTAAAAGTAGTGATTTTTTTCACTAATTAAAGGGAACTATGGATTTAAGAATATTCTATTCTTCTGGAAATAATTTTGTTTTAATTTTTTTTTTCAGATGCTGACTTTGGTGTATGTAAAATGGATAGAAAGAGTACATCTAAAACCTGTAATTTTTTAGGAGATTTTTTGGTTTCTTGGTCATGCAAGAAACAACACATAGTAACACTCTCCACTGCTGAAGCAGAACATGTAGCAGCTGGAAGTTGTTATGCTCAGGTGTTATGGATGCAACACACACTCACTAACTATGGGATAAGTTTCACAAAAAATAAAGTACTATGTGAAAACACTAGTTCCATTTATCTTAGTAAAAACACTACACATCACTCATGTGAAAAACACAAAGACATTAGGCATCACTTTCTTAGGGATCTCACACAGAATGGAGATATTGTTTTACAATTCATCGAAACGTAAGAACAAATTGCTAACATTTTCACAAAAACAATTATCTTCTGATAGATTTGAATACATTAAACAAAAACTAGGAATGATCACTATAAAGTATTCATTCACATCTATTTATTGTTTAATCCATCTATTTACATTGATTTACTCCTTTTAAAAGGGAGAGTATATATATGTTACTAGTTTTATTCTTTATTCTTAAAGTTCTAAGTTTTACTCTTTCACTTTTTGTTTTACATTTTATCGGTTTCACTTTTTGTTTTACATTTTATCTGTTTCACTTTCTGTTTTACTTTTTATCAGTTTCACTTTTTGTTTTAAAGTTTATTGGTTTCACTTTTTGGTTTTATAGATAATTAGTTTTTTTTTCTAAATTTTATCGGTTATATGTTTCAGTTTCAAAATTTTTTGGTTCTAGATTTAGGCCATTGGTGTTAAATCATCTATTCAATTTTAAACTATCGATATTGCTTAAATTTTTACTTATTGAACAATCGGTATTAGGATTAACTTATCGGTACTGAAATATCAATATCGGTACTTGAATATTGTTGTGGATTATCATATCAGGTCTAAAATATTTGGTATCGTCCTATTTGACCTCATCGGTTGTAGTCACTTTGTTTTTTTGTTTGTTTCGTTTTAATAAGAACAATATACTGAAACAAAAATATCTATCCTATTAATCTGATAGGCACATTGCCAAAAACCTTAATTTGTTTTTTTAAATGGTTGTTTCTCATTTATTTCTTTTAATTTCTAAACGGCTTTACTCTGAATATGATTTTATTTTAAAATAAAACCTAAAGAGTTCGAAATTATTCTTGACTATTAGATCTCTTAATATAATCCTGACCATCATTTTCTTTTAAAAAAACCAATCCCAAATTAATTTATTCTATGTTTTCTCCCATGAAAAGATGATCTATACATATTTAGAAATGTTTTATCAGTTCTCACCCCAGTTTTCATAATCAAAGAACTTCTTAGCTTTTGTAATCATCATATTCTTCATGGAGCGAGTTAGTGTTTCATGTTTGAGTCTTCTGTTTCTTCCCTGAAGGAAATTCCTCCCAAGAATTTATCTTCAATGAATTTCTATGGTGAAATATTGGTCTCTCTAGATTTTTATGACTCTTTTGATTCTTATTTGAAAAGAATTATTAGTTTTCAAGGATGGGAATCAATTTGTCTAGAAAGACCAGGTTCCATTCAAGATCGGGTTTATCATGATGAAGTGTTACAATTTTATGAATCAGTAAAGATAGATAAGGATCTCAAGATATACTTTATGATGTATGACAAGAAATAATCAACCTCTTCAAAATAGGATGCTACGTTTCTAAATGTTCCTTTTAAGGGAGATTCATGATGTTCTTCTCATAAGTTATCGGAAACTGATGAAACCTTTAATAAATATAAAGATAAAGAAACTATTTTTGAGATTCATTATGAAAAAATAAAAGTAAGTCCTTTATCAGGAGATAATAGACTCATAGCCCTTTGGATGCAAGGGTTTTTTCTTCCAAGAAAAGGGGATAAGGAAACTTTGAA
This sequence comes from Viscum album, assembly GCA_963277665.1. Classification (NCBI taxonomy): domain Eukaryota; kingdom Viridiplantae; phylum Streptophyta; class Magnoliopsida; order Santalales; family Viscaceae; genus Viscum; species Viscum album. The sequence continues at coordinate 943,477,274 of OY728138.1, forward strand.
AGTTTCAGATGTGTATGTGCTTGACTAATTGGTCAACATGAGGAAGTTTACCCTTATGGGGTTTATTTTACAAAAAATTAAGAAACTCAAATCCGGTGGTATAAAATATCTACTGATCATGTTTCCATCAATTATCAGAAAGTTTCTGAAAGTGTGCTTCTGCTTGTGGAATATTGTAATTATGTCAGATCCAACTTTCTTCAAAGATCCCTTAATTAGTACGGATATGGGAAGAAGGCTCAAATTAAATTTCAATTCTGAATTTAAAAAGTTTGAGAGAGATCCGGATGCTGAGAAAGAAAAGGATGATACTGAAGGTAGTGAGAAACCTTCTAATCCTTCCAAGTCATCGTCGAACAAAAGACTGGAAATTAAGGCTACAAATCAAAAATACTCAAAGAAAAAACAGGTTGTATATGATGAGATTTCTACTGAGTAGAGGAAGAAAAAGTAAGAAAGGAAATAAGGGGATCCTCAGATTGGATTGGATTGGGATGAAGCTTTGGCTTTAAGATTCAGGTATGAAGAAACCTTGAAAGAATAAGAGAGAACAAAGATATTGAATAAAATAAAGACTGATACTATAAACATTAATAATAATCTTATAATAACCCAACAACTGAAATCTGGAATTGAAACGAGGTATCCATATTATAAAACTCAATAGGTTCCAGTAGGGAAAGGTATGGGGAAAAAAGTTTCCGAACAATCAACTACAAAATCTCTTTCTAAAGAATATAAAGAAGAGGAATAAGAACAAGAACAAGAAGTCCAAGAGGAACCTGATCAAGAAGAACATGGACATTTGGAAATTCAAGTTGAAGAAAAAGAAGACACAAAAAATAGAAGTAATATCGTAGAGTCATCGGAAGTACCATCTTTCATTTATCCATCTCTGGATCCACAGCCCTCCAAGGGAGCATCTCAAAAGGTTTCCTCCAAGAGGGTCATTCAGATTTCTAATAAAGATGAAGAAGAAGAAAAAGAAGAATAAGAGGAAGAATCAAATAGAAATCGGAATCAGAAAGCTCAAGTTATCAGCACTAGGACTCATTTTCTTGATCTCCCACAATTCACTAAAGATACTAATTCTCAAAGAACAATCGCTTTAAAAGTTGTTTAGTATATTAAACAATCCTTGAATAGGTTGGAGAAGCTGTTACCTTTTATTCCAAAAGTTGAGGCCAGATTGAAAATTCCTTCTAATGTACATAATAACAGAACAAATTCTTCTATGGTCAGGATGGACATATTTCTATCTCTCAATGCCAAGTTCAAGATTTTCAAGGAACGTCATACTGAGCAAAGTAAGGCTTCCAATATGGTTGTGAAATGGTATTATATTGTTTATGATAGTCTCAAGAGCTATTTGGTCAAGCAAGATGATTTGCTACATCGGGTAAATTTTCTCATTAACATGTATCAAAAGTAATTTTGTCACACCAACTTTTTATTTATTTATTTATTTCATTAAATTTTCCAGGCATCGGGTAGTTCGGGTTGAAGCCCGACTTAATTTTTTTGGTTCTTATTTAAAAATGTGTGGTTTTTCCTTGACTGTGTCTGACGCACCGCGATCGAAGCTGATCGGCCTCGCATGGGTCGCCACGTGACCTCCTCCGGTTCACCGCATGCCCTGCCCGATGGTCAACTAATGAAATAAGATGAATTAAAAATGGTTTTAATAATAATAAAAAATATATTAATGTCACTTGAGAATATTATTATTATTATCTAGGATAATAATTTAATTGATAGTATTATTTTTTATTAATAGAATTTTATTAAGTGGATTATTGTATAATTGATTATTTAGTTTATTAAGTTTTTTATCATCTTATTGTTATTATTATTATTATTATTACAATTGTTAGAAATTATTATTATTAAAATTATTTGAGGATGTTATTATCATTATCATCATTATTTTCATTATTATAACTTTCAAAACTTTTTATTTTATTTTATTATTATCAATTATTTAGTATTATTATTATTATTATTATTAGTTCAGATAAAAATTTAATATGGTTGATATTATCAAATTATGGTGATATTTATAAAATTATTAACTTATCATTATTTATATATATATATATATATCAAGTATCCTAAACCATTTTATAAGGTCCTATTTTATTTTAATTTTATTTTTCTTTTTTCCCCCTTTTTTACTTCTTTTTTTTCTCTTTCACTTTTTTCATCTCTTCTCTTTTTTTTCCTTCCCTCCCTCTTCATATACCCTCTCTCTCCCATTGCACTTTCCTAACCCTATCACCCTGCACCCCATGGTTCCACCAACCGCCACATCTCCCGCATGATATCCTCATCCAGCCTTCTACTCAACTATCACCTCCTACTCGGAATACTGATGGACTCCACTGTCCTCCTTGTCTGCACCGCACTCTCTATCCCAGGAAGCCTCTAACTCACCTCCTGTCCTACTCTCCATCAATGTCGCGACCAGCCAACCTACCTCACGCCATCGCACCGCACCGTGCCACCCTCCCATACAACTGACCCCCTTGTGCCTCAAGATGGCATTGCCTCCTCCTCTCAGATCCACCCTACGCGCTGCACCCCTTCCCTCTACCCAGTGTGCTCCTCCCAGCTCCACCCATCCAATCATCACGCCGTCGCCCTCCTGGCCAACCAGCTCACCGAACCCACCAGCCTCCTTCTGCGCACACCGCTCATTGCTATATTCCTCCTACTGACGTGCTGTTATCCGGTGGTCACCGACATCGACCCCCCCTCGATTATGTCATTTTCTCCTTGCTATTTTTTTATTTTGAGTTTTGTTGTTTTTTTCTAGTGGGTATATGTTCTGATTTTTGGGTTTTAACTTGAAGTTTTCGATTCGAATTCATGTTATCAGGTTCCCATTAGGTTCTTTGTCGTGAAAATGACAAGCGATTGAAGTTTTACACTGAGTTTTGGGGTCTTCGACTCCCGAGGTAGGTGGTTCCATGTCTAAGTTATTATTTGATGAATTAATTTGCAAGTTTAATTTGTTCAACATGTTATTTAATTAATTTTTGAAGTGAAAAGTGGGTTTTTATTGAAGTTTGATTTGTGTTGAAATTTTTTAGTTGCATGTTTATGTTACGTGTGTTTTTGTTGTTGTTGTGAAATTTTATCTAGATAGTTGTTATTGTTTTTTTTAAAATATGTGGTTAGATTATTAAATTTTTCAAGTGGCGAACATTTATTTTTGGCATGACGTCGGGTGAATTTAGTCATAAAAGAGGGGTTTGTGTGGGTTTAGTGGTTAACACTAAGAAATTTATTTTAAATTGTTTTATAAGCTTTTTATTTTTTTCTTGTTAAATTTTTTGGTTTGTGAAATTGTGTTTTTCATATGGGGTAATGTTTTTCCATCAAACTATTTTGGTGGTGTAGGTCACACTTTAAAATTTTATTTGAGTGTGTGTGATGTGTGAATGCATTTGAATTTATAAATGGTTATTTAGTTTGTTCAAAGACATGTGACACCATTTTACTATTGCTATATTTTTTTTATGGTTTACTTAATTATAAAAATGAGGTGAAGTGTTTGAAAAATGATTTAGTGTGTGTCTTATTTCCAAATGGTGATTACGTGTGTAAGTGGTGGTTTGTTTAGTGATAAGTGTCTTTTAAATTGTCCAGATGGTTTAATTGAGTGTATAACCTATGCAGATTATGTTTTGAAAAGATTTTTGTGTGCATATGGTTTTAAAAGTGGGTTTGGGTGTGAAAATTGTGATTTTGCGTGTGTAAGTACCTTTTTTGGATTTTATGCATTATTGTGACATGTGACATGAACTTGAAACTTGTTTGAGCACAAACCAAGAATCCCGGGTAGCTAAGAGGGTGGACTAGACTAGTGGGCTAGTGTTCCGGAAGTGACTCGACCTAGTTTCACTAGAAATACAGATGATTGCACACTAACTAAACATATGCTCTTCTGAGGGTCTTGGCCTTCTAAGCCACGTTTCACCACGACACGAAGATCTAGGGACTCATGCTAGCTAACACCCACGAGGAATCTCCCATATTTGGTGATAATTTTTTACATTACGCTCATCATTGTGACACAATGGTTATTTTAAAAAGTAAGGGTGTGTGTGTGTGTTTTAATTTAAGTTGTTCCATTTGAAATTGTTTTCCTTAATCTCATTTTCTTTAAAACAGTTCAAGCATTTACTTTTTGCTGTAACTAAAATTGAAAATGTATTGTAATTTAATAATTATGCATGGAACCTTTTATTGAGTGATGTCCTACTGGGATTTTGGCTCACACCCTACATACACCTTTGGGTCTATGTAGTTTCTATTTCTTTTTTATTCCAGGTCAATGCGCTGAACACAACGTGGGTGGTTCATGTTGCAGTTGGTATTCTAATGTAGAGTGGTGTTGATGTGGCCTCTCTTTTTCCAGGAGGCTTGAGTCAGAGATTTTTTTTCTACTATTGTCGTTTATTTTTAGTTGTTGGATTGAGTTGTAGACCTCTAATATTGTTTTTTGTTTAAGGTCTTGTTTGGTTGATAGATCTTTAGTTTCAGTTTATCTATCTTATTGGTTGTTTTATGCATCTTATTTCAAGTAAACCGCTATCACATGTTACTTTTGATACCAGGGCACTTGTGCCGGCCCGTGGGGATCGGGAATGCCCTTCAGGCCATGTTGCGGACTGGGTCGGGCACCGGGTCGGATGGAGACCCAGCCTGGTTCATGAAAAAATGGTATCATAGGCAGTCTGTCCTCTTGGGTTGTGTTCTTTTGGGACAGAGTCAGGGTAGACCAAAGTCAAGGTTTTCAGGACTCGACATCCTGTCTATGTGTATGGTGCCTAGCCACCATACCTCATGGTGGGACTCGAGTTACCAAGGTAAGTTGAGGTCTATTTGAGTCTTTAGTTCCTATGGTTAATCTTGTTTAGGGGAAATGAAAAGAGAGTAGGGTCAGTGGTCTCAATGAGATCGTAGGGCCTGGAAAGCCTTGTAGAGTCGGGGACACTGTCCTAAAATACTCTTCGTGGCAGTGGCGTGATTGGTGTATGGATGCCAACCATATGTTCCAATCACATACTGACACTATTTCTGTCCTGCATTGTTCCTCGTATCTTTATTTTGGATTCGCAGAAATCTGGTTTTTATGTGAAAAAAATGATTTGGTCTTCAAAAATGTTTTGAAATTAAGTTAATTAAAAAGAAAATGGTGTGTAATATTTGAAAAGCGTTGGTTGAATGTTTTGGTTTTGAAAAATGGAAATGTTGGGTTTTGATCCTTGGTGTTCTCATGGGAAACCACATACATGAGTGTATATAGATAAATAAATGGTCAATGGCATGAGCGAATGAATTCAAGGGTGGCTATGAGGTGGGAGCCGGTGTGGCATGAGAACGTGCATGTGCGAGGCCCATGGGATACCATTGGTGTTTTTGCAACCTACTATCTCTTCTATTTTCAAAATGTTTTGTTAAATGAAAATTTGGTGTTTTAGTAACCGATGATTGCATTGTGTGTCCTTGTGTTTTTTGACATGTTGGATGTGAGGAATTTTGAGCTGAGAATCCTTTTTCATTGAATTGTGTCCGAGTGTGAATATTTATTTTCAAGTTGGTGCGTAAACGTGTGGTTAGTGATTTTTTTTGAAAAGTTCTTCGGGAAGCCCTTGTATTGGTTCCCCCGGCACGTTTAGTGTTCTCTTATGGTGTATCTTGGTCATTAGACCAGTTTGATTGGGTCAATTATTTTCTTTCTTGATTAGTGCATGCCCCCCATAAAGCATTCAGATGCAATTGATGTGTGGCCAGGAGTAATTTTCCATTGGCGAACCCTCCAGTTGATTAAAGTAAGGACTCTACCTTTTGAGAAATAGTGCTAAGTTTTCCCTTATCCTTTTAGGTTAAGGATATCCTCTTGCAGTGGGATGGTAGACACGAGAGGAGTTGAATGGAGATTTGGTAACCTTGTGTTGTCCGAGTCGTCATGTATGAAGTTTGAAACCGTTGTGTCTAAAGGTCCCCCTGGAAATGGTGAAAGGAATTCCAGTGGGAAGGGTGAATGAGGTTTAGAATTATCAAGGTTGGCCGATGTTTTGAAAGGCTCGTAGTGCTTTCATTGGCCACAAGGGTTATGTTTGGTGACGTCATGCAGTGTGAGTTCTCTTCAAAGGGAAAAGTTAAATTTCATAGAAGCCTTCGGGAATCCCTGTTTTCATAGAAGTGTGTCCTCCTTTTGGGGAGTTCTAATTTTTCTATTCAAAGGAGAGTATTTGTCGTGCATCTTTCCTTTTGAAGTCTCTTGGTGAAGTTGAAGAGGTGATGCATATGTATCATCTAAACCCCAGTCTTAGTATATGTTCCACGAGGGAGTATTTGGATGTTGGGGTATGTTGTGTTTATTGGCATCATATCAGTTATAGTTTCGTTGTGTGTGGAACTAAAAAGGAGAAGCTCCGTTCAGGAGTCTTCAATGTCTAACTACGAGGCATGAGATGCTTTGAACATCAGGGCTCCATCCATAGGCCTTAGAGTGAAGCTGGTGCATAGTCAGGAACCCTTGGAGTGTATGAATCCCCGACATTATTTCTGTCATTGGTGTTGAAAGTCAAAGCAGTTTAAATCATTTCTTATAGTTGTTCCTTTCCTAATGACCCGTCTGGGTATGTGAGGTTTCCCATTAAAATGAGGAGGCGTGGTCGTATCATTACCTTAAAGTCTCCGGGGGGTGGTGTCACACTGAATGTAATTGACATTAGTGGTCTTTATGGGGTCTATTGGGTAAATTGGTCGCAATGTTGAATGGTGCTCATCCATAGATGTTGAGATTTTGGTTTGACTTCGGATGTAGTTTTAACGCCCGATGGTTGGGCCCCACCCTCCCCACCCTTTGGTGGGGTGTTGGGTCAGTTCAGGGAAGCCTCTATGTTTGTGTGTTTCCGTTGGTGACAATAGTTGTGAGATACATTTGGGGAATCACTGAAATTCCCCTGAAATAAACTAATATTACCCTATTCTTATGGTGGGGAGTCCGTTCGGGCCTCCCTGTTAGGTGATAAGAGTGCTCCTTGGACATGGTTGGTCCTGTTTGTTTTCTCCAATCAAACAACGTGGTTTTTGCTCATTGGTTCTTGAGGTGTTTCGGTTTGTGATGTTGGTTTCCATGGGTGCGAGAGTTCCTATCCATGATTAAACAACTGAAGGTGTACAAGATCTTTGGGGCGGGTGACACATATCAGAAAATCTTATTACGAGTTTCTTGAAGTTGAATTTTGGGTCACTTTCTCTGAGCACGGTGCATTTGCCTCTTTTCACTTACTTTTCATAGAGGTCTGTTTTGAACCCCAATAGGGTATCAGTTGCTACCTCGGGTTTCAGCCTTAGTTGTGGATTTTTGGGGAAGAAAATATTTATGGTGGAGATAATTGTCACACTCTCTTTTTATTGATTTATTTATTTTATTAAAATTTTCGGGCATCGGGTAGTCCGGGTTGGAGTCCGACTTAATTTTTTTGGTTCTTATTTAAAAATGTGTGGTTTGTCCTTGACTGCATCCGGCACACCTCGATCGAAGCCGAGCAGCCTCGTATGGGTCACCGCGTGACCTCACCCGGTTCACCGCACGCCCTGCCCGATGGTCAACTAATGAAATAAGATGAATTAATAATGGTTTTAATAAAAATAAAAAATATTAATGTCACCTGAGAATATTATTATTATTATCTTGGATAATAATTTAATTGATAGTATTATTTTTTATTAATAGAATTTTATTAATTTGATTATAGAATAGTTTATTATTTAGTTTATTAAGTTTGTTATCATTGTATTGTTATTATTATTATTATTATTACAATTATTAGAACTTATTATTATTATAATTATTTGAGGATGTTATCATCATCCTCATCATCAGTATTATCATTATTATAACTATCACCACTTTTTATTTTGTTTTATAATTATCAATTATTTATTATGTTTATTATTATTATTATTATTATTATTATTATTATTTATGTTAATAATTTAATATGGTTGATATTATCAAAATATGGTGATAGTTATAAAATTGTTAACTTATCATTATCTGTATATATATATATATCAAGTGGCCTAAACCATTTTTTATGGTCCTGTTTTATTTTTATTATTTTTTTTCTTTTTTACCTCTTCTTTTTTTTTCTCTTTCTATTTTTTCTCTCTTCTATTTTTTTTCTTTCCTTCCTCTTTCTCCACCCTCTCTCTCCCTCCGCACTACCCTAACCCTAGTGCCCCCCACCCCTTGGTCCACTAATCGCCAGATCACCCGCATGATCTCCTCGAGCAGCCTTCCACTCGGCCGTCACCTCCTGCTCAGAATCCAGACAGACTCCCATGCCCTCCTTGTCCGCGCCACACTCTCCCTCCCGGGCATCCACCACCTCACCTCCTGGACGACTCTCCACCAGAGCCGCGACCTGCGAACCTCCCTCATGCCATTTCACTGTGCTGCACTATCCTCCCATCTAACCGACCTCACTTCTGCCTCTATCCGGCGTTGCCTCCTCCTCCCGGATCCAGCCTGCACGATGCACCCCTTCCCTCTACCCAGCGCGCTCCTCCCACTTCCACCCATCCAGTCGTCGCACTGTCACCCTCCCAGTCAGCCTGCTCCTCGACCCTGCTGGCCTCCTTCTGCGCACAACGCTTGTGGCAATAGTCCTCCTCCCAGCGTGCCACTGTCCGGGGGTCACTGATGTCGAACCCCCCTAGATTATGTCCTTTTCTCCTTGCTATTTTTTTCTTTTGAGTTTTGTTGTTTTTTTTCCAGCGGGTATATGCTTTGATTTTGGGGGTTTAAATTTATTTTTTCAGTTCAAATTCTTGTTTTCGAGTTCGCATTAGGTTCTTTGTGGGTAAAATGACAAGAGATTGAAGTTTCACTCCGAGTGTTGGGGTCTACGACACCCAAGGTAGGTGGTTCCACATTTAAGTTATTATTTGATGAATTAATTTTCCAGCTTAATTTGTTTAACATGTTATTTAATTAATTTGTGTAGTGCGAAGTGGGTTTTCATTAAAGTTTTATTTGTATTGAAATTGTTTAGTAGAATATTATAGTTATGTGTGTTATTTTTCTGTTGTGAACTTTTATCTAGATAGTTATTAGTGATTATTTTTAAAAGTATGCGGTTAGCTTATTAATTTGTGCAAGTAGTGAACATTGTATTTTTGGCATGATGTCGGGTGCGTTTAGTCGTAAAAGAGGGGTTTGTGCGGGTTTAGTGGTTAACGTCAAAAAATTTATTTTAAATTGTTTTATAAGCTTTTATTTTTTTATTGTTAAATTATGTGGTTTATGCAATTGTGTTTTTCATATGGTGTAAGTTTTTTCCATAGAACTATTTAGGTGATACGGGTCACACTTTAAAATTTTATTTGAGTGCGTGTGATGTCTGAATGCGTTTGAATTTATAAATGATTAATTTAGTTTGTGCAAAGACATGTGACACCCTTTTACTGTTGCTTAATAATTTTTTTATAGTTTACATAATTATGACAAGGGTGAGAAGTGTTTGAAAAATGATTTAATGTGCGCCTAATTTCAAAATGGTGTTTATGTGTGTAAGTGGTGGTTTGTTTAGTGACGAGTGTCTTTTAAATTTTGCAGATGGTTTAACTGAGTATGTAACCTATGTAGATTATGTTTTGAAAATATTTTTTTGTATGTATGGTTTTAAAAGTGGGTTTGGGTGTGAAAATTGTGATTTTGCGTGTGTAAGTACCTTGTTTGGATTTTATGCATTGTTGTGACATGTGACATGAACTTAAAACTTGTTTGAGCACAAAACGGGAAGCCCAGGTAGCCAACAGGGTTGACTAGACTAGTGGGCTAGTGTTCTGGAGGTTACTCGACCCGGTTTCACTGGCAGGACTGATGATTTAAACCCTAAATAAACATATGCTTTTCTGAGGGTTTTGGCCTTCTAAGCCACGTTTTCATAGGGTCGTGGCCTTCTAATCCAAGTTTTATGAGGGTCGTGGCCTTCTAAGCCATGTTTCACCGAGACACAAAGATCTAGGGACCTATGCTAGCTAACAACCATGAGTCCTCTCCTATATTTGGGGCTCATTGGTTACTTTTCGCTCATCAGCGTGACACATTGGTTATTTTAAAAAGTAAGGGGGGTGTGTGTGTTTTAATTTTAGTTTTTCCATTTAAATATGTTTTCCTTAATCTATTTTTCTTTAAAAATGTTCAAGAATCTACTTCTTGCTTTAAATAAAATTATAAATGTATTGTCATTTAATAAAAATGTGTGGCACCTTTTATTGGGTGACATCCTACTAGGCTTCTGGATCACACCCTACTTACACCTTTGGGTGGATATAGTTTCAATTTCTTTTGTATTCCTGGTCAAATCATTGAACTCAGCAATGGTGGTTCAATATACAGTTGGTCTTCTCATACAGAGTGGTGTTGATGTGGCCTCTCTTTTTCTGAGAGGCTTGAGTAAGAGTTGTAGTTTCCATTGTTATCATTTCTTTTTAGTTGTTGGATCGAGTTGTAGACCTTTAAAATGGTTTTTAGTTTAAGGGATTATTTGGTTGATAGATATTCAGTTTCAATTTATCTATCTTGTTGGTTGTTTTATGTATCTTATTTCAGGTAAACCATTCTCACATGTTACTTTTGATACCCGGGCACTTGTGTCGGCCCATAGGGATTGGGAACACCCTTAGGGCCATGTCACGGACTGGGTCGGGCACTGGGTTGGAGGGTGACCCAGCCTGGTTCGTGACTTGTTTGTAGATTTTAATGAAAATCTTAAAAACCATTAAAGGCCCGGTACCTATCAAGGAGTTGTATCAGAAGAGAGTCAGACTTTAGGAGAACAGTTTCAAGATGAGAGTAATGAGATTGTTTCACTCTTAAATAGATTTGTTACTCTTAGGAAAGCCTACAACCTCAGAATGGATGATTTCAATAACCCAGAAGAAAGACTTAAATCATAGGAAGCTATTAATCGACTTCATAACGATTGGATCCGGAAGAAATAAAAGATTATTTCTGAATAGGAAGGGAAGTTGAAGGCTTAGAAAGAAGCTATTGAAAAGCTCATGGAGGATAGAAAAGTGTTCAAGAAAATGAAACTTTCACTATTTAATATTTTGGAAAAACAAAAGGGAAAATAATGATGGTTGAACTCTTGTTGTAATAAAACCTTGTTTCAAGTAACAATTATTGTTTCATACTCCATTTCTCTAACCTTTTACAGGAAATAAATACTTTCAATTATTTTTCTGAAAATCATAAAGGGGGAGAATGAATTTTAAAAGAATTTTTTTTGTTATGAATGTCTGATTAAGGTGGAGAATTCACTATTAAAAGTGAGGAGAATACAATAACTTGTGACTTATTTAAACCCAGGTTGGAATTAGTCTTATTCACTAGAGTTATTAAAATCAGGGGTACATAAGAGTTTATTGTTTGTTATCTTATTTGTTTTTGTTTTGTATTTTTCTTTCCAAAAAGGGGAAGATTGTTGAGTCAAAACATGTTTCAACTTTCCCATCAATCATTTGTTTTGGAAATAAAAAATCACACATATCGTAATCACACATTTTTTTAATCATGTATGTTGTTTTAACAATCGTAATCAATCTTTTTCTTTTTCATGTTTGATGTATCCTTATCAAATTTGTGTTTGTTGATTAATTTACTTTGTTTCGTATGCTGTTTCAATCGTAACTAAATTATGCATTAAATTGAAAGCAGAAATTGTAATCAGATTATTTATTGCTTTGTAAACAGAAATCATAACTAAATTATACACTGCATCATAATATGAAATCATAACCTGACTAAGTATTATATTATAATCAAGAATCATAACATGATGGTTTATTTTATTATAATCAGGAATCATAACCTGATGGTGTGTTATATTATAATAAAAAATTGTAACCAGGTTAAGTACCACATCTTAAATTTTCATCGTAACCAGGTTAAATACTACATTGTAACCATGTATTGTAATAAAGATAAGCACAATATCTCAATCTCTTGTTTCATGCATCGTAACTAGATTAAGTTCTGAATCGTGATCATATATTGTAATCATGTAATCATTACCGGGGTATGCATCATCACGAGGTTTAACACCGCAATTTTATTATGTATTGTATCTAATTATCATAACAAGATTGAATATCGTGTATCGTAATCATATTAAGAATCATAAACAGGTTTTAATTTTCAATTTATATGTTTTGTTATCATGTTGAGCCTAAATAAAAAGTTATGTATTGTACTTATGAAATGCATTAAATTATTTTCATAACTTCAATACCGATTGCACATATCTCATACTCTTTGTTTTATACTTTTGTACTTACCTCTTTCTAACTAAAATGATTTCATTGAGTTGGTTATTTACCAATAAAAAAGATGTCATGTATTCTATTTTGTTTTGAACGTTGTAATCCCAGGTTTCCAATTCACTTCGTGTTTTTCAGGGAAATATGACCCTTGGAGATAATATGACTTTTGGAACCAGAATCCTATAAATAGAAGGACATTAGAACTATAATACATAACTTTTTCTTCTATCAAGTTCTGGAGAGAGATTTTATAACTTCTCTTTTTCTTTGTGTGATAGACTTGAAGACATAACAATTCAACATCTTGTTCCATGTTCTTGTAATTCTATAAGTGCTTTGTTTAAACTTTGTGCGACACCTCATTGTAATAACGATCAAGGGATTATGGGTATAGGAAGACCTACTTCCGATCATAGTATCGAGGGCCTTCAATTTTTTGAAGGAAAAATGTCTCGATTACCTTCTTAATCGAGGACTTCCGGGGATAGGAAGACACTCATACCGATCATTGTATCGAGGGATTACTAAGGTGGTGGTAAGATAGACCTTCTATCCTATGTGAAAGGAAACCCTTCTCTTTAGGTTAAAAGAATTATAATACTCTTACCTTTCCACTGTTATTTGTATTAGAAAGGGAATTGTATTGTTTCCCTTTTCCTTTCATATTCAATTCAATTGTAATTGTTTAAATTAAAATTCATATTATATTAAGAGATTACATACACTATATGGTAGAATCATTGACATTTTTATTACTTTGATCATTGCATTCACTTCAAATACAATTTTTTTACAATACTTATAGTATTACATATTGTATTTCTATCGAATCCAAGACCTTTTTGGACTGTTGTATTGACTGTGAATTGTATTGGATTAAGACATCTTAAACTAAGTTATTTATTAAGAGTTTAAATACAATGGTTTTTAAACATACAATTCACCCCCTTGTATTGTGCCATCTAATATACATATACATATATATTACGATCCAACACCTTCTATAAAGATTTTTTACATCCTTTATCTTTTATCTGGTTTAATGAACAACTATATTCTAGAGGTTAATGTTTTATGAAATTTTCCACTATAGATAAGTTCCTATATGTATAATTCAATCAATTTATTTCATGGATACCACCATTAATATCCTACACAACTTAGTTAACAGTACCACAAACTACTCTATTCTAACCATTCCAGATTATTGATTTAGAAGGTCATTATCACTTTAATGCCTTCCTACATTATATACTCATTTTGTACTTTGGAAAACCATTATGAATAGACCTTTATTAGATGAATCAAAATGAAAATATTCAAAATAAACCTCATTATAACATAACCATAAAGTAAAATATCTTAAAAGGGTCATTTAACTTCATATTATCCTATAAATTTATCTAAAAATTTTCTCTCATACCAACTATAATGCCCAATATCATAATAAACCTAAAATTAAATAATTCATAATAAGGGATGCACTTTTTTACATTTATAAGAACGTTTAGGTTTAGAGTTTTAGATAATTATGAAAATTTTTATATTAAAAAGTTGACATTTCCACATAGTGTACATTGTTTTCTACAAAAAATAGGTTCTTAAATTTACACCGCTATTTCATTGAAGACACTTTTTATTATTTTAAGATAAGTAACAATAATATAAAGATTAAACTATCTATATTTCCTAAAAATCCTTAGATATTGAGATTGTTTTGAAAATGTGGGATTAGAAAAAAATATCTTTAAGGGATACATAAATAAAGGAATCCGATTAGTCTTGTGAAAAACATAAAATCGATTGAAAATGTTTACCTTCTTCACAATAAAACTTTGATCACATAAATAAAACAAATCCACATGAAAACATAAATAATTTCTTAAAGAAAACCTTTTAAATCAATTATAAACATTTATAATCATGAAGGTAACATTAGTTATGTGAGAAATCATGAAAACATTCCATAAAAAACAAACAATTTACCTTTAAAAGGTTGCAACTTTTTCTACACTCATGAAATCAAAATACTTCATGAAAAATCTTTAGAAACAATAGAATAAGTATCTCAGATCATCATATTCAAAACTCAAATTAACTAATGTTAAACTTCTGTTAGAAATATTTATTTCCTAGTTAATTTCATAGGAGTAACCAATCTGGGTATCTACCTCATTTTTGGTCTTCAAATACTATTCATTACCCAATGCATTGGAGAGCTATATTTGTCCCACCCATCATCATGTGCTATATCGGGATCAATAGTTATCATATATAATACTCAAGCACTATATAATGAATTAAAAAATTATAATATTTCACATTTTCATCATTAAACCCCTGAAAAACTCATTTGAACCCATAAAAAAATCATTTTCCATTTTCATATAAAAACAGGGAGAAAAATCCCTTTCTTTTGAAAACTATTTATGTGAAATATTTTGATAAGAAAAATAGTGAGATATTCTTTTACAAAATATGAAAACTGGTAGAGTGATTTTGATAAAAAAATAATTTCTATTATGGTGGGATAATTAGGTCAAGTCATATACATTAAAAAAACATTATTATGTATTTTAGTAAAAAAATGTCAAAATGACTCATACAGTAAATATAAAAATATTCGTTTAAATACATTTTAAGGAATATATAAAGTAGTTAAAAATAACCTTTAAAATTATTTTATTTATAAATAATAACATTATTAGTGAATTTTGTAGAACATGGATATGGATGAGAAAGTTGTTTAATAAATGCTTAAAATAGGTTTTAAGGAAAAATCTCATACCTGAAGTCCCATCTAGCTTCGTGCATTCTCTATCTACTAAATTATAAAATTATATTATTTAATTTCATTCTTAATACCATTTTTCATGTTCATTCCATTATCATTATTCCTTTTATTTCATTCATTTTCATGTTTTATTTATTCAATAAAACGGTTATGTTCACATTGTTCGTTTTGGGGCTGTTCAGTTTATAACCTCAAACTAACATTAGCGTGATGACCATGGTCAAAGGGTTCATTATTAAATCATTTCCATAATATAAAAAATGTTATAATTTTCATTTTTATACATTAATTATACTTTAAAAACCATCCATATAATATGGTCATGAAAAATGAAGCACATCATTTCATGGAAACGGTCGTCCATACACACCCACGAATGATTTTTTTTCTATTGAGTGGAAAAGAAATAAATTAGATAATATTTCAATTTTAAAGAATACTCAATATGTTATATATTTCATATTTATTCATTATGTTCAACCTTACAACCAACCATGTGAGGTCACAATGACAAACTAATCACATCGCTTCATGGAGGTGGTAGTCCATGCATACACACAAGCGATATTGTAATTTTTTTACAAATAATTGGAAATTAATAATATAAGTAATATATAATCATTAAATAATAATAATTATTTCATAAATACCATATATATTCTTTTTATATATCATTTTATTCATCCATAGGATCATGTGATGAAAAATGAAATCTATCACTTTATGAAGGTGGTAGTCTACAAGCACGCATGATTGAAGTTTTCATTTACTATAGGATGGTAATTGATATGAAAAAGGGTTGTTAAATCAACATAATAAAATTTAATTTTATATAATATAATTATTTTAGTATAGAATTATAGTTAAATATTGTTTTACGGAGGTATAAGAAGAAATGAACCTAAAAACATCTGGTTAAGAGTTATACATCTTCTTTGGGAAAACTCCTCTAGCTTACACCTAAAGTATTATAGTGTAACACCCAAAGCTTCCACAATAAACTCTCTTTGAATAATACAATAGCGTGCGATGTACGCAACATCGAGTTTAAGCACACCACAACCTATCAAACTAGCCATTTAGAAAATGGTTATGAATAGAAATAAATAAATTTTGAATTTTATATATATCCCATATAATATTAACATTCATCTTTTGTGTTTATTAGAAAAAATATAAGGACAAATTCAATTTAATAGATAAAATAAGTATTTTTCAAAAAATATTGTTTTTCCGCCTTCTAATGGAGAACCATTTATAAATACAATATTTGACACTTTTATATATTCAATTTTATGAAATTAAATTCTTCTTTAGGAGTTGGACATAAAAATTTATTTTGGATAAATTTTTTGTGTTTTTCAAAAAAACATTCTTATTTTGATGAATAGTGAAAAAAGTTAAATTTTAATTGAAAACAACTTTTTTAATCAAAATAATTTATAGTGTTAAATAGTAAATTTTAATGTTTTTGAAGTAAAATTAGATTATACATTTATCATTTAATCCAATGTTGATCATTGGAAGTAATTTTACTTTTAAACTGGACATAAACACATATCAATCTTCTGATAGTTTTTACTTCTCAAAAACCCACTGTTTGGTTTTGACAACGAGAATTAATTTTAAAATAATTTATTTAACTTATATGTTTTGAATTTGGTATAATAGACATCATTTTTGGATTCATAATATCAAAAATATCCTAGGGTGAATATTTGGTATTTTTTTGAAAACATTATATTTTTGATGAATAGTGAAAAACACTACGTTTTTTATTAAAACCGAATATTTAATTAAATAATTATTTATTTTATTTAAATTTAATTTAAGTTAAAAAAGATAAATATTACCTATATTAGTACAATTTAATTAATTGGAGTCATTTTATAATAAAATTAGATGTATAAAATTTTATTGAATTTTTTAACGACTTTTACCGACCTTCTAGGAACATTATTAAATTTGTTTAAAACGTAATTTTATCACATCTTTGAATTGAATTTAAAAAATCCAAGAGACATAGATGACATCAGTAGGTTAAATTTGGTTCAATAAGATGAAAATATTTTTTGGTGAATAGTATCTTTTGAATTTTATTTACCACAGTTAAAAGTAAATAGGGTAATTAAAGATAAATATGATATTATAATTACCCTAAAACATGTCATAATTCCTTTGGATAGGTTTATTTTGACCAAAACAACCTTATGAATAAAATATGTTCCTTTTTATCCACTTGGATTAGATTAGGACATTTATTATTATTTTATTTAAAGAAGAGTTAAAAGTGCTAAATTCAACATTTTATAACTAAAACATTTTTAATATAGGGTTTTACATAAGATAAATTCTACTATAAATATTAATTAGAAAGATAAAAAGATTTCCTGCATCATGGTATTTTATTTATAATTTTTAGACATTAAATAATTAAATTTATTTATGATACAATGATGATGCATTAATTACCATATTAATGAAAGATTAAAATAATTGATAATATAAATATCAAAATAAATTTAAATTGATACTTTTGATGCATTAAATGAATTTTATAGATTAATATGACATGTTATGGTGGATTCGACGAATTTTGTTTGAAGTAATCAAGCTGTTATGACTTTCACAAAAACTAAATACTAAATACTATCAAAATTTACATAAATGAGTTTTTAAAACCTATTGGTTGAAGGTATTTCGACCCATCCCCACCTTAGACTTGAAATAAATCAATTTTGAGCCATTATAAATTTAAAATCATTATATAATGAAATAATATTTCATGTTTTTCCTAAAGTGAGCCTCACCTCTCTTATAAAAGGGTACTTCCCCTTCTTTTAATTTCACACCTCCAAATCCATTTGTATCGGCCAAAACCTGCTCAAATATCCTCCCAAATACCATAAATTAAACCTAGAGGCATTAAGTTTATCAAAAATCCAACCTAAGGATCCCTTTTGATCCAATCAAAAGGAATCACCCGAAAAATAGGTAATAATTTCACCACCTCTTTCAAAGTTCTTTTCTTCTTCCACTTCATTTTTCTTTGTTCTTTCCATACCAAAATAATAAATACATTACCTTCTACATACTGTTATGTTATTGTAAATATGGTACAACCATATTCATTATTCTATCCATCCTATGAATGA
Organism: Viscum album; assembly: GCA_963277665.1. Lineage (NCBI taxonomy): Eukaryota > Viridiplantae > Streptophyta > Magnoliopsida > Santalales > Viscaceae > Viscum > Viscum album. The sequence continues at coordinate 943,495,580 of OY728138.1, forward strand.
AAAAATCACCATACATGTGTACGTATGACTTATCGTCTCCACATTGTGGTGTAGTTTGTTATTCAACACTTCATTATTTGAATGGGTATAATAATGAGTAAAATTTATGTAAATAATAAATAAAAAATGTTAATTATTATATATATATGATATACCATCCAATTAAATATGATTTTACCATTAATTGAATGATATTATCGCTCGTGCGTACGTACAGATTACCGTCTCCACAAACATGATAAGATTCATTCCCCATCGTAACAATTCAAGAATAATTTTCATTTGATGATTTAAAAATAATGATTAAGACAATAATGTAATTCTAGATATGAATCAAATACATCCTATACATTACAAACATGACTTACGTAACAAAACATATAAAAGAAAATGAACCAGTTAACACCCAAAACAACGATACTACTAAAATATCATTAACACAAAAATATTAGAAGATCATATATGATATCATATTTATGTATTTGGTTCTTGTATAATTTAATAACAATGATTTCACCATTATACAGGTTGTTAACCTACTCTATACTAAGAAAAATTACAAGGTAAGGGGTTTCTTATCTCACTTTTAATTCCGTGAGATTTCCATTGTTCGCCACATATTTATTTCATGTGCTGTATTGTGTACTGCCATGTGATATTTATTACCATGATTCTATATATATTCATGGTATTATATGATTAATTTGTTGGTTTTTAACTTTTGTCCATACGAATCGATTGATTACAATGTGGTAAGGTGTTTTCATCTCACTTCTTATTCCTGTGAGATTCATGCTATATTGCCACTATTTCCTTTTGTGTGGTGTATGTACTGCCCATGATTGTATTCCTTGTGTAATATACTTTAATTTAGGGGTATTTACAACTTAATTTTATGTTCTCTATTTCATGGGGTGTATGTTTCGTAAGTTACCAAATCGATAAGGGAATTTCTAATTTTGATTTCCACTCATTGGGTTTCACACAAACTTCATTGATTATTTTAATCCAAGATTATTTGTGAAATCACTATTTAATTATTTATGTAGTTATTTCCACCCCCTTTTGTGTGGATATACTTTTGATACACATAATCACTCCATTGATAAATTCTCAAGCCATCTACATAAACATGATAAGAGTAATCTTAACTCAATTTCCATTCATTGAGTGAAACATCCAAGTCATTGGTGTTGTTATTAAAAGAATACGTGTGAATGTCCTCTGATTTATTTACACTAAATATCCCATCATATTGAGTGTATTTATATTTTTCACACATAATTATGACATTTATTTATCCTTAACCTAATGATACAGTCTTTATAAGGGATTTCATCTCAATTTACATTCTATTGAGACTTCATTGTTGTTATGAACCAATTCACTTTTATATGGTTTATATATTGTACTTTGACATATTATATCATGAATCCATTTATTCTCATGATATTATAAAGTTTTTATTACCTTAATTATTTTTATTTAAGCATCAATCATTTTTCTAGTAACTCTAACTAAAATACCATTTTAAATGTTTTAAAGATTTATATTTCTAAATCTTTCTCATTAATGTCCATGTTTTAAAAATGATTTTAAAGATTTTTTTATATTGACATGAATGTTTTGAAATTAAAAGTAATTTCAAAAGTTTCAAAGTAGTATGTGATAGTTTGACTCAAAAATTTATTTTAAATGGATTCTTTGATAAATAGTACGACTTTTAAATGTTTTCAAGAAATATGGGATATTTCTTTCAAATAGGATTACTGAATACTTTCATCAATGTCAATATACTTCATTTTATTTTATTCTTGATTGAGGATGATTTATTATAATACAATCGTCCATATTGTACTGAATATGTTATGTTTGACTGTGGATGTGCTATTTTTATACCATTCATGGTTTATGGTTAAAGTATTAACGTTTTTATGCTAGTTTTAATACGAATGTTTATGTTATGTTTTAAAATTTTCATATGAGGAATGAATTGGACTTAGTAAGTGATATATGGAGCCTACCATAGCTTCCCGATACATCAGTAGGTCTCACGAGACAAGCTAGTGACTTGTCACAATGCCTTGACAAAATATTATTTTTTGTCTTGGCACAAGGCCTTGACTATGTGGTTATGATGTCCGGCAGTAAGCATTATATCATTATAAAATTGGATATTGATATTGCATGTGATTATTCAACTAGTAGAACATCCATGTGGATAATTAATTGGAATTATTTGATTTATATTTTCCATATTATTGAAAATATTATGTTTAAAAGGCTTTTGTTTTAGTCTTATACACTGCCATAAATGTTTATGCTTATTTATGAAGGTTTACGCTATATTATTGTCCTTACTGAGCATATGATCACACCCCTTTCTATGTTTTATTTTTCCCAGGATGTGAAGAAGTATTTTATGGTTGACCTTCAGGGACAGGCTAAGGGATATAAGTGTGTTCAAAGGGGACAAAATGTTGTTTTTATTTTTATTTCCTGATATAATGTAAAACTTATGTATATATCTAGTAATTACAAGGCTACTAAATTAATTGGTATTTCATGATTTTATATCTTGTGATCATGAAAATGTTATATAATAATGCACTAACTCTGGGTAATTGGGGTCAGGGAATTACAATTGGTATTAGAGGAAGTTTAGTACAAACCTTGGAAGCTAGATTTAGAAAAACTCTGATTAGAAAACACTACCCTAAGATAGAATTTGAGATTTCGTATAGAAGAACATCCAAAAAATTTGGTGATGTAAATATTATGTGGGTTTTACAAGTAATACATCCTTGTCTGGATATGAGAAGGTAGAGTCAGATCTGGCATATATGAACCTAAGAGTAAAAACTCTAATATAGAGTATCGGGCATGACCTGAGGTATCCTTGTACATGATAACAGGTCTTACTGCACTCTTGGTTATGACACTCCCATGGGATATGCTTAGAATAATTTACATTTTTAAAAAAAAATGATTTAATGGATTTTAATATAAGATGAGAATAAATAACCTTGGTTAATTCTAAGGAATTTTAGATTAAAAATAATGTGTCATGATATTTTCTAAATGGTTTTATAACTCACACTCTTCTTTCTTATGTTAGTCAATTGATGGATTCCAAGGAAGTCATAGTAACATTGAACATGATGTACAGGGTGGGAACGATGATGGAAATGAGAAACTAAATGGAATTTTGATAGGCGCAGAAGATATCGTGTTCATGCCAAACCAGTTATCCAAAAATATGATAAATAACATATATATTAACCAACTCATGAACTCAACAAAGAAGAGAAAGGAAGTTAATTATTATAGTTCCACTAGTGGAGACCATGGAGAAAATAAATCTCAATTTACATCATGCTAGTAATTTGGAAGGAGACACCTAAGAATGTGTCTTAATGGAATAAAGAAATACTTGATGTGTGGGAAATAAGGACATAAAGTAAAAAATTTCCAAACAAAAAATGAAGAGTACTATGGAAGAAAATAAAAATGTTCCCAAGAATCCATTTACAGCAATTTTCCATAAATGTAGGGGATCTGGGAATTACCCAAGTGAATTCCCTATTCTATAGGATAACCTTTTAGTCAAGGAAGAACCTATGTGGAAATAAATGGATGGTGAAATGTTTAAATGTATTAGTGCTCTTTGTTGATGGGATTACATTGGAAGACTTTTCTCTTGTATGTGTAACCCTATATTTTGTTATGTGAAAATAATATTTGAAGAATAATTATCTTTTCTGTTGTGGATATAGTTATAAATAACCATTTGGGTTTATATGATCCTTGAATTTGAGGAAGATACATGTTATTAATTTTTGGGATGAAAATGTGAGGAATGAGATAATATTTGTGGTTAAATTATGTTATGGTTATTTTGAGGAATTTATCTCATTTTGGGAATGATATAAAATATAGTTTTTGAAAAAGGACAACATTCAGACCATGTGACAACCCGTCACGTTGGATAAAGCTATAAGAATTGAACCCACAACCATAGTACGTCTGGGACTTATCACCTACCATTGGAATACATGAAGTCCCGGGTTAGCGTGACTAATTATTTTTAGTTAATTGATTTTATTGATCAATAATAAGTTGATTTGGGATCTTATGTTTTATCAAATAGATATCCTTAGTGTAGGAAAATGATTTGATGATTAAGTGATAAATGTTGTTTTAGAAGACGTTCGCTCTGTTAGGAACACTATATAATTAAGAAAAATAGAATAATATAGGATTTCATTTGATGAGTAATGGTCAATTTATATCTATATTTTAATTTTATATTTATAGAGATTTGGGTTATTTATAAAAATTGTTAACCTATCATAGAGAATATGTGATCAGGTTAATTAATTTTATGTATGTGACTTTAAGAGTAGTCAATGTTATTTGGAGATACAATTTAACGTTGAAAAATATGTAATAAAATTCTTCTGAGTATTGGGTTTCAATCTTATTTTGGATTATATTGAAGGATTTTAAAGACAATTGTTTATTGAATGGTATTTATTGAACATTGGGTATTGTTGGTTTAATTTTAGAAATTAAGATTAGTATTTCTTTCTCTAATGGATTATCCTTTTTTCGGATTATCCTATCTTGTACTAACCATTTTGGTTTTGGTTAATCTCTAATGACAAGGGAAATATATAGTAAATCCTTTGTTGATAATGTGATTCTCTATAAGTTGATTCTAGTACTTCAGGTGTGACCAAGTTATTTTGAATACTCATTGTTTGGCTTTGAGGCCCTCAATTTTCCATTGACTTGTTTGTGATTGATGACCTCAATCACTCCCTATAAATATTTACATTTTTCCTCCAATTATAATTGCCACCAATTTTCTCTTATTTGAAATCCTAATTTGGCGGTGACTTTTTCATTTCCCTTTCCCTCATATTAAGACTAAATTTTATTAATCCTATTTTCGATGTGGGTTTTACACAAATGTATTTTCTATTTTTTGACCATTTATTTACAAAGAAAAATTTAAAATTGGAAGGACACATTTATTTAAGGGGACGAGAATGTAACACCCCAATCTTCTAGGGTACACTTCTCTTTGAATAATACAGTAGCATGTGATGTACACAATAATGAGTTGAAGCGCACTATGACCTATCAAACTAGCCATTTAGAAAGTGGTTATGAATAGTAATAAACAAAATCTGAATTTTATATATATCCCATATAATTTCAACATTCATATTTTGTGTTTCTTAGACATAATATAAGGACAAATTCAATTTTTCAGATAAAAGAAGTATTTTTCAAGAAATGCAGTTTTTCCACCTTTTAATGGAGAACCCTTTATAAATCCTATATTTGATGCTTATATATATGAAATTTGATGAAATTAAATTCTTATTTTGGAGTGGGACATAAAAATTTAGTTTGGATAAATTTTTGGTGTTTTTCTGATAACTTTAATATTTTGATTAATAGTGAAAGATACTAAATTTTAATTGAAAACAACTTTTTTAATCAAAATAACTTATAGTGTTAAATTATAAATTTTAATGGTTTTGAATTATAATTAGATTATATTTTTATCATTTAATCCAATATTGGTCATTGGATGTAATTTCACATTTAAACCAGACATAAACACATAACAATCTTTTGATCGTTTATACTTCTCATAAACCAGCTTTCTGGTATTGACAACGAGACTTAATTTTAAATTAATTAATGAAACTTATATGTTTTGAATTTGGTAAAATAGAAGTAATTTTTGGATTCGGAATATCAAAATTAGCTTAGGATGAATTTTTGGTATTTTTTTGAAAACATTCAATTTTTGATAAATAGTTGAAAACAATGCGTTTTTGATTAAAACTGATTTTTTATTTAAATAATTATATATTTAATTTAAATTTATTTTAAATAAAAATAGATAAATATTACCTATATTAGTTAAATGTAATTAATTAGAGTCATTTTATAATAAAATTAGATTTATAAAATTTTATTGAATTTTTTAACGTCTTTTACCCACCTTCTTGGAACCTTAGCAAATTTGTATAAAACATAATTTTACCACTTCTGTTAATTGAATTTAAAAAACATGAGAGACACGGTTGACATAAGTACGTAAAATGTGGTGCAATAAGATGAAAATTATAACGCCCCGACCTTATACATTACTTAATATTGAGTTATTACAAGATTTCACATTGAGGATCTTTTCAGGTTTAGTGTTTTAGAGAATTAGATCATAAATGATGAATTACATTCCACTATTGAACAAGGTGGTTACATAAAAGATAGTATTCATTTTTCCCATAAAAGGTGACATATTTAAATTAAAACATGGATTCTTTCTTGTAACTTCCTCGAAACAATCATCACATCATGTACTTTTCCTTTGACCTGTGAAAAACATTTCAAAAACTTGGGATAAGCATAAAAAGCTCAGTAAGGGATATAAAAGTATAAAATGAAAACATTGGTCCATGTATGAAATCATAATTTACTCATAAAACAAAATAATTTTATCATACCTCATCACATCATGAGTAAATCATAGAAATCATAAGACATAAAGGTAACTTGAGGCATTCATAACATTCTTACGTAGGGAGTAACCCTCATGGTTACGTTTGAAATACCCATCACAGCATATTCCCAAAATATTTTCGTAGAAACCTTAACGTTCAACCCCTTTGCGTTACCCAATGCATTGGAGAGCTATATCGGGCTCACCAGCCCTTAGTTTATCACGGAACCACCCGTCTTCATAAACAATGGCCAAGAACCATAACATAATTGTATCACATAAAACATGCATAAAGAAAACAAAACATTTCGACATTTCAATCACAATAAATCAATAACACATTGATATAATAAAAACATTATGAAAACCATTTTGAATACCAAAATGAATGAAAAGTAAAACATGGTATTTATTTTTTATTAAATAAAAGTTATGGCTTGTAGAGGAAGCCTAAACTCAAATAATGGTCACGATGGTGGAGAAGTCATTGTCGTTGCATAGGTATGAAAAAAACATCCCCTTTTGTCATTTAGTAAAATGCTTCGTATAAAAAGATTATTTTTGAATTAAATTAAAAGTAAAAGGGGTTTATACACTGTATAAAAGAAAGTTGTGTATAAAACAAAATATGCCTCAATGAAAGGAGATTGAGACGAAGTCCCTTACCTTGGGTCCGACTTGACTCGATCATTTTTTAACCTCCTGAATAATAAACTTGAGATAATTTCTAATTAATTAAAAACCATTTTCAATTTAATTTTTCCTTTTATATCACTTATTAACATGTTATGAACACTATGTAATTATTTAAGTTAATAATGGTCGTTTTGTCGATCATTGGTACTTGAGTCAAAAATAAACTCTTTATAATTACAAGTTGTTCATGTCATAAAATATCCATTATATACAGAATTATATTCATGATTTATATATCATATATGTCATATATAACCAGTATATACATGAATTTATAATATTACATAATATTTAGAGGTAAGAAATGAAATGCACCGTTGATGGAGACGGTAAGTCGTACGTACCAATGAACAGTACTTTCACTTCTATTTCGTATTTTATGGAATGGAATCATAATGATATAAAGGTATATTATAATTCCAGTATAATATCATATATAATATCATTAACTCCATCCTTTATACGTCCCACATATGGCATTAACGAATAAAATCACTTTGAGGGGCAGGTAGTCCGCACTTCCTAAAATGAAGATATCGCGTTTACCCATAATGGAAACCATAAAGGTATGCCATACATGAAAAATAAAGAAGATTTAGGAAAACATAAACATATTATATATCATATATAAATATAGTGACATATTAATGGTCACCTTTGAAGGTGTTAGAAGAATATTGAACAATCATTGTTTCGTGAGGGAGAAATTCACCATCCACGGAAACAATATGTTCTTTAACCATTAGATGTAGGTGTGTGTAATTGTAGCTCAGATAATTCTTTTAAAAACATCCTATTATATTGAAGATACTTGTTTTGTTACAAAATAAATAAATAAAAAGAGTTTAGGGGGTTTGAAAAGCAAAATAAAACAAAAGAACACAAGTGAAGACATTACCTTGAAATCAGGTAACTCCTCTTGGTTTGAACCAAAAGGGTTCTTTGAAGAGGATTCTGCCTAAGGTAAGGCTTCTAGGATGAAGAGAGGGATTTGGAGAGACAAAATTGGTAGATTGTGGCCGATCCAATGGGTTGAGAGGTGTGTGTAAAGAGGTATAGGTGGGGGCTTTTTATAAGAGGAGAGGAGGGGCACTCTTGGAACGTTATAAAATGTTACTTTATATTAATATGAGTTTTGGATTTTAAAGGTTCCACATTGATATATTTAGAGAATAAGGTGATAAGGGATCGAAATATACTCATCCAATATGTCTTTGACAAGTGTAAGTCTTAGATTTTACATTATCGTTTCATTTTATTTAAATCATTCATTCATGAGGTAATCGCTGCATCATCAGGATGTCATAAATAATTTAATTTAATTATAAAAAAATACTATGATGTAGGGTATATTTTTATATTTCCAATGAATATTTATAGTTCAAGAGATCATTGATGTAGACAAAATTAAAAATGTTTTACTCAGGTGTTACATACTTTTGTGATATTCTCCTTTCTTTAAAAATAAAATGATAGTGTCACTATCACCCAAAAGTGATTCCATGAGGTCCCTAAGTTTGGCAGAAGGCATTCCATGTTCGGCCATGACACAACTAGTAGAACTAGGACACATTTTTTGGTCATTTTTTGTTATTATGATATTATTTTATTACCCTTAACTACCTGATTACTAATTAATCACGATAATTAAAGATAATTACCGTCGTTACTATTCATAATGTCCAAAATCAAAAGTGTCTTAATTAAATAATTTGGACCTTATGATTCAAAATATGGAATCCATTTTACCAAATTACAAACATAGAAATTGCAATAATTAATTTAAAAATAATTCCCGTTGTCAAAACAAAGAGGGTTTTTTTGAAACAATATCTATGAAAAGTTTGGCACTTGTTATGCCCAATTACAAAGTGAAATTAATTATAATGACCACAATTGGATTAAATGGTAAATATATATTCTAATTAAACCTTAATACCAATTAAAAAGATAATCTAACCATATAATTAAATTAGATGAAAAAGTATTTTTGATATAAAATGCAGTATTTGTCACTATTCATTAAAAAATGAACATTGTAAGAAAAATACCAAAAATTTATCCAAAGTAAATTTAAATGTACCAATACTAAATAATAAGTTTATTTTGACAAATAAAGCTTATAAAATTGTCAAAAGATGGATTTAAAAATGGTTCTCCATCAAAAGGCGGTAAAACAATCTTTTAAAAAATATTAGAGAATTCAATGCTTAAGATTGGATTTATTCTCATTTTAAGCCTTTAATACACTATCTAATTCATAAATAGTCATAGATATGAAAATATATTATTCATTACTTACTTGGAATGTTACATCCTCCCCCCTTTTGAAAATTTCATCCCCATAATTTATTTACTTATTGAATAAGTGTGGCTATTTATCCCTCATTGCATTTTCAAATTCCCATATTGCCTCTTCAATCATGTGGTTTTTCCACAAAACCTTTACTTGATGAATCACCTTATTCCGCAATACTTGCCCCCTGTGGTCAAGAATATGGACCGGTTGTTCCTTATAAGATATATTCTCCTCCAACTGAACTACCTCTGGACTCAAAACATGAGATGGATCTGGCATGTACTTCCTTAACATTGAAACATGAAAAACATTGTGTACCTGAGATAAACTCGGAGGTGAAGCCACTCAGTATTCAACTGATCCAACTCTCTCCATAATTTCATATGATACAATGAACCTTGGACTCGGCTTTATTTTCTTACCAAATTGCATCACAATTTTCCATGGAGATACATTGAGAAAAACATGACCACCTACCTCAAAAGAGAGATCCTTCCTCCTATTGTCCACATAACTTTTCTTCCTACTCTGAGCTATTCTCATGTGTTTCTGTATCAGCTAAACATTTTTTGTCAACTCTTCTACCAATTCTGGTCCCATAAAATTCCTTTCACCTACTTCATCCCAAAAATATGGAGTTCGACACCGCTTCCCATATAATGCCTCAAATGGTGCCATCTGTATACTGGAATTAAAACTATTATTATAAGAAAACTCAACCAAAGAAAGATGTTGGTCCCAAATTCCATGATAATCCATCAAAAAATCACGTATCATATCCTCCAAAATATGAATTGTTCGTTCTGACTGCCCATCTGATTGAGGATGAAAAAATGTACTAAAATTTAATTCAGTACCCAACAACTTCTGAAGGCCTTTCCAAAAGTTAAAAGTAAACCTGGGATCACGATCAGATACAATAGAGAGGGGAACTCCATGTAACCTAAATATCTCATTAAGATACAAACGAGAAAGCTGATCTAGGGAAAAAGTGTCGTGTATAGCAAGGAAATGAGAAGATTTAGTCAAGCGATCAACAATAACCCAGATTGCATTATTACCTCGAGGTTTCTTCAGCAACCCCACAAATTAAGTCCATGTATATTCTCTCACATTTCCACTCTAGAACTAGTAATGGCTGAAGCATCCCTTTCGGTAACTACCGCTCTGCTTTAACATGTTGACAACTCAAACACTTCACAGTAAAATCGACAATATCTATTTTCATTCCATCCCACCAGTAATACTCTCAAAGATATCTATATATCATAGTACTGCCTGGACGAACTGAAAACGGAGAACTATGAGCTTCAAATAACAACTCTCTCTTCAATTGAGAATCACACGAAACAGAAAACCTCTTCCCAAATCTTAAAACACAATCATTATCAATGTTTAATTTAGGCAACTTACCTTTCTGAACCAGCTCTACCTTTTTCTGCAACTCACTGTCTTGCTTCTGTGCTTGCTTAATTCTGTCTGATATATAAGATTTCACTGATACCTGAAACAAAACAGAAGAACTTCCTGCACCGACAACTTCTATTCCAAATTTTATCGAATTCTTAACCAAAGGATCACATTCCAAACGTAACATGGTTAATAAAGCATTAATTTTTGGACTCAAATCATCAGCCACTTTATTTTCTTTTCCCGGATGGTAGTGAATTGTACAATTATAATCCTTGATTAATTCCAGCCATCTCCTCTATCTCATGTTCAATTATTTTTGAGTGAATATATACATTAAACTTTGTTTATCAGTAAATATTTCACACTTTACTCCATACAAATTATGCCTCCATATTTTTAGAGAAAAAACAATAGCAGCTAATTCCAAATCATGTGTAGGGTAATTTACCTCATGAGTTTTCAACTGACGTGAAGCGTAAGGAATAACCTGATCATTCTGCATTAGGATGAAACCAAGTCCTTTCAATGAAGCATCACTGTAGATAACAAATCACCATTCCTAGAAGGTAGTTCCAAAACTAGAGAATTCACCAATCTTATTTTCAATTCCTGAAAACAATCATCACAATCTGTGGTCCAGATAAACTTAACACCCTTCCGAGTTAGCTTAGTCATTGGACTAGATAACTACGATTTTTTTAACAAACCTTCGGTAATAGCCTACCAAACCAATAAAACTACGAATCTCGGATAAATTTGTGGTTCTTGGCCATTCTTCCACAACCTTTGTTTTTATAGGATCAACAGTTATCCCATGTTTTGAAACAATGTGACCAAGGAAAGAAATTTGTTGCAACCAAAACTCACACTTACTGAATTTATCATACAATTTCTTTTCTTTTAAGGTTTTCAAAATAAACCTTAAATGTCTTTCATGCTCCTCTTTACATTTAGAAAACACCAAAATATCATCAATGAAAACAACCACAAACTTATCCAAAAACTCATGGAAAATTCTATTCATAAGGTCCATGAATACAATAGGTGTATTGGTTAGCCCAAAAGGCACAACTACAAATTCATAACGGTAATATCTTGTATGAAACGCGGTCTTCAGAATATCTGCTTCCTTTACCTTCATCTAATGGTACCCTGATCTCAGGTCAATCTTTGAAAAATACTGAGCTCCCTGGAGCTTATCAAACAAATCATCGTTATGAGGCAAAAGATATTTGTTCTTAATAGTGATGTTATTCAAGGCTCTATAATCAATTCTAAGTCTCATTGAACCATATTTCTTTTTTACAAATAAAATAGGAGCACCCCATGGTGATGAGCTAGGTCGAATGAAACCTTTCTCTAATAAATATTGCAATTTCTCCTTCAACTCTAAAAGTTCAATTTGAGCCATTCTATAAGGGGGTTTTGAAATTGGCTTAGCATCAGGAACTAAGTAATCAGTATATTCAACTTCTCGATCTGGTATTATTCTAGGCAACACATCAGGAAAAACATCAAGAAACTCATTTACCACTGGCACATCATTAATCTGAACGGTTCCTTTGTTTTCATAAATATGTGCAAGGTAACAATCATTTCCATCTTTTACAAGTTTCTCAGCCTCTTGATATGTTATCAACATTAAGGGTTCATTCTTGTACACAAAATTAAAGACTTTCTCAAAAGAAACTTCTTTAGATCTACAATCAATCATAGCATGGTAAATAGAGATCCAATCCATACCCATGATAACATCAAACTCTACTAGACGTAAAACAATAAGGTTTGCAAGTTGGTTCTTTCCACAGATATGGATAGGAAGATTCTTATAAATTCTTTTTGCCTCAACATTTCCCTCAGGTGTTTTTACTACAAGTTCAGGAGTCATTTCTTGAGATGGAATTCCCAATTTACTAGAAAATTTTTCAGATATGATGGAATGTGTAGATCCTGAATCAAACAGCACACTGGCATAATCTGAAAAAACAAACAAATTACCTGATACCACTTCATTTGATGGCCCAACATCTATTGAAGTAGTTGCAAAGGATTTTACCACACCTTTATTCTTGTAGTCTAACTTCATCCCATCACTCGAGCTCTTTGTCGGACACTCATTAGCATAGTGACCCATCTTATTGCACTTAAATCATTTCACTAACTATAAATCAAATTTGTTCTTACCATCACCTTGATCTTTTCCAGTGCAATCACGAGCCTTATGACCCATATTACCACATCGGTAGCACATTCTAGAATTCAAAAGAAATTCCCCAACATGCTTTTTACCACATTTATCACAAACTGGAAACTTAGTTTTCTTACCATCAGACCTTTTTGAAGAATTTTTCCCTTTCTCCTGCCACCTCGGTCTCTTCTTTTGTTGGTTGTTATATAAAACTTGATCATCGACAAACTCCATTTCCACCTTCTCAGCACATCGAAAAAGCTTTTCATAACTCTTGAACTCGCAAGAAGCTAAAGACATTCGATATTTTGGATTTAATCCTGAGTAAAAATGATTGATTTTACTATCAAGGTCTCAGATAAAATTTGGAGCATACCTTGCCAATCGAGTGAACCTTTCCTCATAACCAGCCACTGAGTCGTCCTATTGCCTCAATTCCAAGAATTGTTTTTCCATCCTAAATCGAACAGCCTTAGGAAAAATACTTCTTAAGAAATATACCTTTGAATTCATCCCAGTCGAGAGCATCAATCTCATCTGCGTCCCTGATATTTTTAACCATCGACCACCACTGATCTACTCCACCCTCTAAATGGTAAATTGAAGGACTAAAATTTTGATTGTCTGAACACCCCATGACATCAAAAATCTTCTCTAGTTCTTTAATCCACCCTTTAGCTAGCACAGGGTTAGATGATCCTCTAAATTATGGGGGATGTTGCCTCATGAAATGTTCCAACACTAACATGTTCCTCTGCGGTTGATCTGGCTGATCCCTTTCATGGATACCACCACCATTTATAACTTGATCCAACTGCACCATTACTGCAACAAACTGTTCAGTTCTAATTACAACCATTTCAGGATGCTAATTCAGATGGTCATTTCCTTATATATGCCTTCCTAGCACTGCTTCCCTGTTTCCTCTGCGGAAAACCATTCTGAACAAACATATCTTAGATGAAGAAACATAGTAATCTTCAAATTCTATATCATTTGAATTTGACCATAAAAAAATATTTCTGGATAATAATTTAATAAAATTATAACTCATAATGTTATCTAAACCTCCCTCTAATACCAACTATAAGTCCCTGACCTTATACATTACTTAATATTGAGTTATTACAAGATTACACATTGAGGATCTTTTCAGGATTAGAGTTTTAGAGAATTAGATCATAAATCATGCATTACATTCCACTTTTGAAAAAGGTGGTTACATAAAAGATAATATTAATTTTTTCCATCAAAGGATACATATTTAAAATAAAACATGGATTCTTTCTTGACACTTCCTAGACATTATCATCACATCATGTACTTTTCCCTTGTCTTGTGAAAAACATTTCAAAATCATGGGATGAGCATAAAAAGCTCAGTAAGGGATATAAAAGAACGAAAAGAAAACATTAGTCCATGTATGAAATAATACTTTACTCATAAAACATAAAAATTTTAACATACCTCATCAAATCCTGAATAAATCATAGAAATCATAAGACATAATGTTTACTTGATTCATTCATAACATTCTTACGTAGGGAGTAACCCTCATGGTTACGTTTGGAATAACCATCACAGTATATTCCCTAAATATCTTCAGAGAAACCTTAAGGTTTAACCCCTTTGCGTTACCCAATGCATTGGAGAGCTATATCAGGCTCACCCTCCCTTAGTTTATCACGGAACCACCCGTCTTCATAAACAATGCCCAAGAACCATAACATAATTATATCACCTAAAACATGCATAAAAGAAACATAACATTTCCACATTTCAATCACAAGATATGAATAACACATTGATATACTAAAAACATTATCAAAACCATTTTCAATACAAAAATGAAAGAAAAGTAAAACATGGTATTTATTTTTCATTAAAAAAATTTATGGCTTGTAGAGGAAGCCGAAACTCAAATAATGGTCATGGCGGCGAAGAAGTCGTTGTCGCCGCATATGTATGAAAAAAATTCCCTTTTTCCGTTTTGTAAAATGATTCGTATAAAAATATTCCTTTTTAATAAAAGTAAAAGTCAAAGGGGTTTATAAACCGTATAAAAGAAAGTTGTGTATAAAACAAAATATGCCTCAATGAAAGGAGATTGAGACGAAGTCCCTTACCTCGGGTCCGACTTGAATCGATCGTTCATTAACCTCATTAATAATAAACGTGAGTTAATTTATACTTGCTTAATAACCATTTTCAAGTTCATTATTCCTTTTATATCACTTATTACCATGTTTTGAACACTATGTAATTATTTACGTTAATAATGGTCATTTTGTCGATCATTGGTACTTGATTCAAAAATAAACTCTTTATAATTACAAGTTGTTCATGTTGTAAAATATGAATTATATATAGAATTATATTCATGATTTAGATATCATAAATGTCATATATAACCAGTATATACATGCATTTATAATATTACATAACATTTAGAGGTAAGAAATGAAATGCATCGTTCATGGAGACAGTAATCCGTACGTACGCATGAACTCTACTTTCATTTCTATTTCGTATTTTATGGAATATAATCATAATGATATAAAGGTATATTATAATTACAGTATAATATCATATATAATATCATTAACTCCTTCCTTAATACATCCCACATATGGAAATAACGAATCAAATCACTTTGAGGGGGCGGTAGTCCGCACTTTCTAAAATGAAGATATCACGTTTAACCATAATGGAAACCATAAAGGTATGACATAAATGAGAAATTCAGAAGCTTAAGGAAAACATAAACATATTATATATCATATATAAATATAGTGACATCTTAATGGACACCTTTGAAGGTGTTAGAAGAATATTGAACAATCATCGTTTCATGAGGCAACCATTCGCCATCCATGGAAACGGTATGTTCTTTAACCATTAGATGTAGGTGTGTGTAAGTGTAGCTCTAATAATTATTATAAAAATCCTAGTATATTGAATATACTTGTTTTATTACAAAATAAACTAATAAAAAGAGTTTAGGGGGTTGGAGAAGCAAAATAAAACAAAAGAACGCAAGTGAATACATTACCTTTAAATCAGGTAACTCCTATTGGTTTGAACCAAAAGGGTTTGTTGAAGAGCTTTCTGCCTAAGTTATGGCTTATAGAATTAATATAGGTATGTGGAGAGACAAAATGAGCAGAGTTTGGCTGAGCCAATGGCTTGAGAGGTGTGTGCAAATAGGTAGAGGTGGGGGCTTTTTATAAGAGGAGAGGAGGGGCACTCTTGGAATGTTATAAAATGTTACTTTATATTAAAATGATTTTCTGATTTTAAAGGTCTCACATTGATTTATTTTGAGGATAAGGTGATAATGGTTATAAATAGACTCATACAATAGGTCTTTGACAAGTGTAAGTCTTAGATTTTACATTATCTTTTCATTTTATTTAAATCGTTCATTAATGAGGCAATCACTGCATCATCATGATGTCATAAATAATTTAATTTAATTATAAAAAAAATACTATAATGTAGGAAATATTTTTAGATATCCAATGAATATTTATAGTCCAAGAGATCATTTATGTAGACAAAATAAAAAATGTTTTACTCAGGTGTTACATACTTTTGTAATAGTTTGCTTTCTTTAAAAATAAAATGATAAAGTGTCACTATCACCCAAAAGTGATTCCATGGGGTCCTTAAGTTTGGCACAAGGCATCCCATGTTCGGCCATGACACAACCAATAGCATTATGACACATGTTGGGGTCATTTGTTGTTATTATGATATTATTTTATTACATTTAACTACCTGATTACTAATTAATCACGATAATTAAAGATAATTACCGTCGTTACTATTCATAATGTCCAAAAACAATAGTGTCTTAATTACATAATTTGTACCTAATGATTCCAAATATAGAATCCATTTTACCAAATTATAAACATAGAAATTTCACTAATTAATTTAAAAATAATTCTTATTGTCAAAACAAACAGCGGGTTTTTTTTGAAAAAATATCTATGAAAAGTTTGGCACTTGTTTATTCCCAATTCCAAAGTGAAATTAATTATAATGACCACCATTTTATTAAATGGTAAAAATATATTATAATTAAACCATAAGACCAATTGAAAATATAATATATCCATATAATTAAATTAGATGAAAAAGCAGTTTTGATATAAAATTCAGTATTTTTCATTATTGATTAAAAAATGAACATTGTCATAAAAGTACAAACAATTTATCCAAAGTAAATTTCAATGTCCCAATAATAAATAATAAGTTTATTTTGACAAATAGATCTTATAAAATTGTCAAAATATGGATTTAAAAATGGTTCGCCATCAAAAGGCGGTAAAACAATCTTTTAAAAAATATTATAGAATTCAATGCTTAAGATTGGATTTATTCTCATTATAAGCCTTTAAAACACTATCTAATTCATAAATAGACATAGATATGAAAATATATTATTCATTAGTTACTTGGGATGTTACAAAAATAATCTTTCGTGAATAGTAACTTTTGAATTTCAGTTAAAAGTAAATAAGGTAATTAAAGGTAAATATGATATTATAATTACCCAATCACATGTCATAATTCTATTAGATAAGTGTATTTAGACCAAAATCAACCTTAGGAATAAAATATGATCCTTTTTATCTACTTGGATGAGATTAAGATATTTATTATTATTTTTTATAAAGAAGAGTTAAAAGTGTAAAATTCAACGTTTAATAACTAATTGTTTTTTAATATATGGCTATACATAAGATAAATTAGACTATTAATACTAATTAGAAATATAAAACGATTTCCTACATCATGGTACATTATTTATTATTTTTAGATATTAAATAATTAAATTTATTTATGACACAATGATGATGCAATAATTACATTATTAATGAAAGATTAAAATAATTGATATTATAAATATCAAAATAAATTTAAATTGATACTTTTGATGCATTTAACAAATTTTATAGATTTATATGACATGTTAGGGTTGATTTAATGAATTTTTTTTGAATTAATTATTCTTTTATGACTTTCACAAAAACCAAATACTAAATAGTGTCAAAATTGACATAAATGAGTTCCTAAAACAAATATTATATTATTAAATGATATAATATTTCTAAAATTATTAGATTCGTAAAAAAGACTTAAATAATGATATATATATCACTAATTAAAAACTTTAGGTTCACTTGATAGTTTATAGTAAGTTTATTAACTATATAGTGTAATAATACAAGAAGACATGGTAAAAGTTAAACTAATTAACCAAGAGTTAAATATAAAAGACAAGGTTAATATGGTGATCTAGACTTTTCTAAAACCTATTGGATGAAGTTATTTAGACCAATACCCACCTTATACTTGAAATAAATCCATTTTGAGCCATTATAAACTGAAAATTATTATATAATAAAATAATATTTCAAGCTTTTCCTGAAGTGACCCTCACCTATATTGTAAAAGGGTACTTCCCCTTATCTTAATTTCACAACTCCAAAGCCATTTGGATCAGAAACACCATACTCATATATCCTCCCAACTAACCTCAGTTAAACCTATTGGCCTTACATTGATCATATATCTAACATAAGGAGCCCTTTTGATCAAATCGAAAGAAAGCACCTGAAGAAGAGGTAATAATTTCACCACCTCCTTCAAAGTTATTTTCTTCTTCCAGTTCCTCTTTCTTTTTTTGTTTGCATTCCAAAATAATAACTCTGTTAACTTCTACTTACTTTAATGTTATTATAAATATGGTACAACCATATTCATTTTTTATCCATCCTGCGAATGAAAAAGTCACCAAACATGCGTACGTACGGATTACCGTCTCCACGTCGTGGTGTAATTTGTTATTCAACACTTCATTATTTGGATGGTTATAATAATGAGTAAAATTGATGTAAATAATAAATAAAATATGTTGATTATTATTTATATATGATATAATATCCAATTAAATACGATTTTACCTTTAATTTAATGATATAGTCACTCGTGCATACGTACGGATTACCATCTCCACGAATGTGATAACATTCATTCTCCATTGCAACCATTCAAGAATAATTTTCATTTGATGATTTAAAAATAATTTTTAAGAACATAATGTAATTCTGGATATGAATCAAATAAATCCTATACATAACAAACATGACTTACGTAACAAAACATATAAATGAAAAAGAATCAGTTATCACCCAAAACAATGATACTACTGAAATATCATTAACAAAGCAATATTAGAAGATCATATATGATATAATATTTATGTATTTGGTTATTTTATAATTTAATAACAATTATTTAACCATTATACAAGAGTTTAACCTACCCTATACTAAGGAAATGTACAGGGCAAGGGGTTTCTTATCTCACTTTTAATTCCGTGAGATTTCCATTGTTCTCCAATTATTTATTGCATGTGGTGTATTGTGTAATACCATTTGATATATATTATCCCAATTCTATTCATATGCATGGTATTATGTGATTAATTTTTTGGTTATTATCTTTTTGTCAAATGAATCGATTTATTACAACGTGGTAAGGGGTTTTCATCTCACTTCTTATTCCCGTGAGATTCATGATATATTGCCACTATTTACTTTTGTGTGGTGTATGTACTTCCCGTGATTATATTCCTTGTGTAATATACATTAATTTGTGGGTATTTAAAAATTAATTGTATGATACATCTTTCATGGGGTGTATGTTTCTTAAGTTACGAAATTGGAAAGGGAATTTCTAATTTCGATTTCCAGTCATTGGGTTTCACAAAAATTTCATTAATTATTTTACTCTAAGATTATGTGTGAAATCACTATTTATTTATTTAGGTAGTAATTTATACTCCCCTTTGTGTTGATATACTTTTGATACACATAATCACTACATTGATAAATTCTTAAGTCATCTATATGAACTTGATAAGAGTAATCTTAACTCAATTTTCATTAATTAAGTTAGACATCCAAGTCATTGGTGTTGTTGTTACAAGAATATATGTGAATGTCCTGTAATTGATTTAAACTAAATATCTAATCATATTTGGTGTATTTATAATTTTCAGACACAATTTCTTCATTGATTTATCTTTAACCTAAGGATACGATCTTTATAAGGGATTTCATCTCAATTTACATTCTATTGAGACTTCATTGTTGTTATGAACCAATTCACTTTTATATGGTGTATATAATATACATTGACATATTATATCATCAATCCCTTTATTCTCATGATATTAAAAAAAATTTAATTACCTCAATTATTTGTATTCAAGAGTCTCTCATTTGGTTAGGAACTCTAACAAAAATAACATTTTAAAATTTAAAAGATTTAATCTTCCAAATCGTTCTCATTAATGTCCATGTTTTAAAAATGATTTTAAGGATTTATTAATATTGACATGAATATTTTGAAATTAAAATTCCTTTCAATAGTTTCAAAGTGGAATGTAACACTTTGATTCAAAAATCTCTTATAAACATCTTCTTTGATAAATAGCATGACTTTTAAATGTTTTTAAGAAAAAAAGGGATTTTAATTTCAAATAGTTTTACTGATTATTTTCATCAATGTCAATATCCTTCATTTTATTTTATTCTTTATTGAGGTTGATTTATTACAATACAATCATCCATACTGTATTGAATAAGTTATTTTTGACTGTGGATGTGCTATTTTATACTATTCATGGTTTATGGTTAAAGTATTAACATTTAAAATGGTAGTTTTAATATGAATATTTATTTTATGTTTCAACCTTTTCATATGAAGAAAGCATTGGAGTTTGTAAGTGGCAGGTAGAGCCCGCTATAGCTCCTCGATGCATCAGTAGGTCTCACGAGACAAACTAGTGTCTTGGAACAAGGCCTTGACAAAATCTTATTTTTAGTCTTGGAATGAGGCCTTGACTATGTGGTTATGATGTACGACATTATGTATTTCATCATTATAAAATTGGCTATTGATATTTCATTTGATTATTCGACTAGTATAACATTCATGTGGATAAGTAAATGGAATTATTTGATTTATATTTTCCATATTATGTTGATGTTTAAGTTTAAAAGGCTTTTGTTTTAGTCTTATACATTGCCTTAAATGTTTATGCTTATTTATGATAGTTTATACTATATTGTTATCCCTACAGAGAATCTTAGCTCACCCCTTTCTAAGATTTATTTTTCCTAGGATGAGAAGAAGTATTTTATGGTTAGCCTTCATGGATATGTAAGGGATATAAGTGTGTTCAAAGGGGACGAAATTTTGTTGTTATTTTTATTTCATGATGTAATGAAAAACTTACGTATATATCTAGTACTTTAAAGGATACTAAAATAATTGGTCTTTCGAGACTTTATCTCTTATGATCATGCCAATATTATTTAATAATGCACCGACTCTTTGTAACTAGGGTCTGGGTGTTACGTCTAGGATTGGTTATTTGTTGAGAAACATAATTTTATGAATTGATGAGGGGGTTGGGAAGGTATTTGGGTAGGTATTAGTGAAGATAAAATGATCAATGTATTTTAATATGAGCGGAGAAGATGTTCCCTTTTATAAGTGATAGGTGTGGAACTCTTGTAATTATTTTTAACTTTTAAATACTATAAATGTTTTAATCTTGGTCAATTTGATCTAAAACAATCAAATTTATAATAATCTGTGACAACCATTAAAATAATCTCATCCAAAAATAATTAAGATAATATTTTGTTGCTTTATAACTTAGTTTTTTTCTTAATTGACCGATTTTACCCATTACTATGGTAAATAATTGTTACCATAGTAACTATTAATTATGATAAAAAATAAAATTGAAATTATTAATAAATATAACCAAGTAATTATAAATATTAAATCCATTTTTCAAGATTATTTTTTTTAAATTTTAATAAAATAAATTTAATATAAGAACACTAAACGCAATAAAAAAAAATTTCTTTGAGAAATGTGTTTTTAAGCCTAAAAATTATTTTATTCTAAAACAAGGTATAATGAAGATTAATATTGAATTAATTGGATTTTTTAATTTAAAGGTAATAATTTTACTTGAAACTAAATCCAAAATATAATTATATTTCTTAAATACTTTAAAATGAAAGAAAGTTTTTTATAAAAATACATATTTTTTCACTATTCACCGAAAAAGAAATCTTTTTAAAAAAATCCCAAAAATTCACCCTAAGATAATTTGGATATTATAATTTTAAAAATTAATTCCATTTTATTTTATTAATTTTAAAAAATTACTAATTTTAACTTTTTATTAAAATAATATTATTCATGAAAAACAAATTGGATATAAAAAGACTTTTTATTTTTCAATGGAAAATTTCATCAAATCAGTGTAGTGAAAATGAATCAAAAAAATATAATTATGAATACTTATAGGACATGGAATTTATTTATTATTAACATTACATGGGCTATCAAAATATTTCCCCCTTTTGAAATTTCATACTTACACTTTTTTTCATTCCTTAAATAGGTGAGGGTATTTTTCCCTCATAAACTTTTCTGATTCCCATGTTGCTTGCTCAATCATGTGATTCTTATATAAAACCATGAGATGGTGTATCACCTCATTTCATAGTATCTTATCTATGTAATAATAAATTAAAATTTTATTTTCTTTATAGGAGATTTTCTCTTCCAACTATACCATGTTAGGGATCAAAACACGAGATTCATCAGGTACATATTTCTTTAACAATAAAGCATCAAAAACATAATGCACCTGAGATAAAATCAGAGGTAATGTCATTCAATATGAAACCTATCCAACCTATTCTATAATTTCATATGGTCTAATATAAATTTAACTTAATTCTCATTTCCTACCAAAACACATAACACTTTCCCAAAGAGATGTTTTAAGAAAAACATGATCGCCTACCTCAAATAAGAGATCCTTCCTCTTGTTATTTGTATAATTTTCTTCCTACTATAAGAGGCCCTTATATGATAATGAATCACATTTAACTTCTTAACCATATCTTCTACCAATTTTGTTAATAATAAATTCCTTTCACTAACTTTTTCCAAACATGATGGAGTTCAACACCACTTTCTAGAGAATTCATCAAAAGGTGGAATCTGTATATTGGAATGAAATTTTTTATTATAATATAGTTACACCAATTGAAGATATTTATCCCAACTTCCTTGATAATCTAATGATAAATCATACGATATATTTTCAAAGATTGAATTGTTCACTCGGACTTCCCATCATATTGTGGATGAAAATTTATACACAAATTTAATTCAGTTCCAAATGACTTTTGAAGTCCATTGATAAAAATTTGATGTAAATATGGTATCATGATCATATATAATAGATATAGGGACTCTTTCGAATATAAATATATCTTTAAGATAAATTATATAAAATTGATCCAAATATATAGTATCTTTAAAAGGATGAAAATTCATAGATTTAGAAAAATGAGAAAGAAAAACCCAAATCACATTATTACCTCAAGATATATTTGGTAATACCATCACAAAATTCATGGAAATATTCTCTCATTTAAATCCATGCACTAGAAAGGGATGAAGCATCCACTTCAATAGTTTTCATTTAACTTCAACCTGTTAAAAAGTCAATAATTACCATTGAAAAATAAAAGATGTGTTTCTTCATTAAACCCCACCAATAGTACTCTCTAAGGTATTTATATATTTTAGTGTATTGAGATGAATGAAAAACATAGATCTATGAGCTTCACTTAAAAAATTATTCTTTGACTATGATCAATGGGTACACACAACCTCTTTCTAAATCTTGTAAAAAATTATTTTTTAATTTTTAGTTTTGGAAACTTATAATTATTGAACAATTATACCATTTATTTAAAATAACAATCTTCTTTTTGAGCATGCTAAATTTTATGTAAAAAAGATAACTATACTGACTTCTGATCTATGAGATAGGGAGGTCCTTCATGAAATTTTTTTAGCCTAACT
Organism: Viscum album; assembly: GCA_963277665.1. NCBI lineage: Eukaryota > Viridiplantae > Streptophyta > Magnoliopsida > Santalales > Viscaceae > Viscum > Viscum album. The sequence continues at coordinate 943,519,688 of OY728138.1, forward strand.
TTATTTTAATCATTATCCATAGGATCATGTTTCAAATATAGCATGGTTAATGATACATTATCTTTTTGAATCAATACATCCTCTACATTATTTTCATTACTTGAATAATAGTGAATCGTTTAATCATAATCCTTTATTAGTTCCAACCATCTTCTTTACCTTATGTTCAAATTTTGTTTTTTTGTGAATATACACATTAAAATTTTATAGACAGTATATATTACACATCTTACCCCATATAAAAGATTCCACCAGATTTTTAAATAATAAACCATGGATGTAAGCTCAATATCACATATAGAGTAATTATTCTCATAGATATTCAATTAACCTGAAGCATATTCAATACCTGATCATCTTGAATCAATATAAAACCAATTCCCTTCAAATAAGAATCATTATAAATAAAATATTCAACATTTATTATTGGAAAGGATAACACTGAATAATTAACAAATAAAATTTTCTATTCACGAAATAATTCATCACATTCATTAGTATAGATTAATTTAACCCATTTTAAAATTAACTCTGTAGTGGGATAGATAATTGAGAAAAATGTTCAACAAACTGTTGGTAATAACCCACTAATCCAAGAAAACATTGAATATCAGTGACATTTTTTTGTCTTGGCCACTCATCCACCTATTTTTTTTAACATGATCAATAATTATTCTATATTTAAAAATAATATTCCCACGGAATGAAATTTTCTCTATCCAAAATTCACATATAATTAATTTAACAAATAAATTATAATATATTTAAGTCTATAAAATAATCCTTATATGTTTCTCATGTTCCTCATAAAATTTAGAATAAACAAGAATGTTATCAATGAAAAGCACCAATTTGTTTTCCAAATACTCATAGAAAATTTATTCATAATATCCATAAATATAGTGGGTGCATTATTTTACCTTAAAGGAATTACGAAAAACATGAAACTTTCATACCAAGTATGAAATTTCATCCACGGAATATCTCATTTCTTTACTTTCATCTGGTGATACACAAATTTGTTATCAATCTTTGAAAAATAATGATCTCCCTAGAGATATAACCACTTCATTTGAGGGTCCAATATCTACTTTAGTAGTATAAAAAGACTTTACCACTACTTTTTTATTTCTAATATTTATTATTCCCACCTTGTATAGATATATTTATACTATTTTTAGTATAATGACCCAAATTATTAAACTAGAACATCTCATGGTTGGACTACTATTGATTTTCCCATTACTGGTCTTATCAAAACTGTTTTACTTGTACTCACAAGATAAAAGACTAAGATTAACTTATATATAACACTTTAATACTCCTATAAAACATTACATAAAGTTTTATTTACCACATTTGGAACATTTGGTGTTTTTACCTCTATATCTCTTAGTTGACTTCTTCTCCATTTCTTGCCACCTTGATTGCTTCTTACCCTAATTATCACAATGTATATAAGTGTTAGAAAATTTTATATCAAATTTATCCCCCAAAATAAAACAACCTAATCATAAATTTTAAAATTTTTTTTAAAAAAATATATAAACTTGGTTTCAGACCTGTGTAAAATTAATCAATTTTACTTTCATGGTCCATAATGAAATCCATTACATACCTAGCTAGTCTGGTAAAACTTTATTCATAAGTAACCATTGAGTATTCTTCATTTTTTTCTTTGAATTAAAACATATTCTTTTCATTCTTATTCAAATAAAATTAGTGAAATAATTATCATGAAAAACATATTTAAATACTATGCACTCCATAGAAGAAATCTCACCTTTTTTCCTTAGCATTCTTAATCAGATACCACCATCGATCGACTTCACCTTAAAAATAATGATAAATAGAAAGTGTAACATTTCAATGTTACAAAAATCCAAAAACAACAAATAAATTTTCCAATGTATTTATCTGTCCTTTAGATTTCATTAGATCTAAAGAAACTTCAAATGACAGATTGTACTGTTTCATGAAATGCTCCACTATTAACATGTTCCTGTAGGAGAATTTTTTCTCTCTCTTTTATGGGTGGAATTATTAATAGTATGAATCAAATGAGTTAACCCTACCACAAACTACTCTGTTCCAACAATTCGAGGATTCTAATTTTGTAGGTTATTATCCCCTTTATTCCTTCGTACTTTAGCTCTTTTATTTTCTCTATAGAAAACCATTTTGAATAGATATAGACTAGATAAATGAACATATAAATCGTGAAAATCTATCTCCAAATAACATAACCATAAATTAAAATAACTTAAAAGTTCCTTTTAACACCATCACATCCTCTAAAGTTATCTAAACGTTTTCTTTTATACCAAAAATAACACTTAATATCACAATCAACCCAAAATTACATGATTTATTATAAGGGATTCACTTTATAAAATTTCTTGGATATTTTTGGTTTAGAGTTTTAGATAATTATAAAATCATTATATAACAAAGGGGAAATTTCAACATAGTGTACATTTTTCCCCGAAAAATAGCTTCTTAAATTTACACCTCTATATCATTATAAGCACTTCTTCTTCTTTTCTAATGAGTCACCATAGTGGATGTATTGACCTTGATATAGTTCTTAAATATTATTTTACCCGATGAGAAAACATATAAAATGTAGGATGATAAAAAAAATGCATATGAGGTATATAAAAATTAATAAATCCCATTAGTCTAGTAAAAAATTTAAAATCCTTGAAAGTGTTTACTGTTTTTACAATTAAACTTTAAACAAGTAAATAAAACATACCAACATGAGAAATTTAATTTTTTATCGAATAAAACCTTTTAGATCCATTATAAATATATAAAATCATAAATTAAACTTTAGGTATATTATTACTCATGAAATCATTCCTTAAAAAATAAACCATTCACCTATATAAGTTTATATAGTTATATTTCTTCATAAAATAAAGACATTTCTATAAAAAACACCTAGAAAGAATGAAATAGGAATCTTATAGAATCATATTCATAACACTTGTTCAATTTTATTTAACCCATGTCAAAAATAACTAAGTCCCAATCAATTTTATAGGAGTAAACTGCCTGATTATCTCCCTAATTTTTTGTTTGATATGTCTAATGCATTGGATAGAAATATCAGGCCCACCCATTATAATGAGCTACATCAGGATTAACCATAATCATTTATAATTATAAATTAATATATAATGAAAAATGATTTTTTTGATTTTAAATTTTCATTATAAAACCCTTTAAAAACTAATTTTAACCTATAAGAAATTCACATTCCATTTTCTCATAAAAATACAACGAAATATCCCCTTTTTTCTGAAAACTCTTTAAGTGAAATTTTACTCAAAAAATAGGAATTTTAAATTATTTGAAAAAATAATGAAACATTACATATTAATATTGATAATTAATAATATCTATTATGATGGAAAATGTGTTCTAACTACATATGTTAAAAAACATTGTTTTACACTTCGGTAAGAAAAGTCAAAATAACACATATAGAAAGGTTACTTTTAAAAAAGCTAAAAGAAATTATAAATTTGTTAAAAATTTCTACTTAAAATATTTTATTTATAAATAATAACATTATTTTAACATTTTCAAGAACATGGATATCGAGGAGAAGGATATGAAAGGAATACTTTAAAACAACGTTTTAAAGGAAAATCCCCCACCATATGTCTTGTATAGCTTCATACATTCTATAAATCCTAAATAATAAAATTATACTAGTTATTTAATTTATAAAGAATAGTTTTTATATTTATTTCATGATAATTATACCTTTTATTTAATTTATTAACATGTTTTATCTAGTTACTAAAACCATTAATTTCATATTGGTTGTTTTGGGATCGTTCAGTTTATAACCTCAAAATAAAATCAGCACAATGACCGTTCTCAGAAGGATAATTATTAGAAATTATATATAATATTAAAAATGTTATAATTATTATTTTTATAAATTAAATATACTTTTAAAATAATCCATTCAAGTTATTCTTAATAATTGAATCACATATTTTGAAGGAGACGGTACTTTGTACGTACACATGAAAGACATTTTCATTTTTCTACTGGGTAGAATAGAAATAAGGTATATAATATTTGAATTTTATATAATCATAACTATTTTATACATTAAATATTTATTTATTATTTTTATCCTAATGACTATCCATATTATGCGGTATTGAAAAACAAGCCACATCAATTCATCGAGGTGGTAGTCCACATGTATGCATGAGCGACATTATCATTATTTATAATAGATAGAAGAGAAATAAGGTAAGTAATATATCATACTTAAATAATGATAATTTTGTCATAAATATCACATATATTCATTTAATCCATTATTTCAACCATCCATGTAAGTTGGTTATAAAAAAAACAGAAAGCTTCGTGGAGGTGGTAGTTCACACGTACACACGAGTGAAGTTTTCATTTCCCATAGGATAAAAAAGGAGATGAAAAATGGTTATACAATCAGCATAATAACCTTTTAGTGTATGGAATATATTTATGTTATTAAATTACCATAGTTAACGAATATGTTTTTGAGGTAGAAAAAAATAAACATGAAATCACTCATTTAAGAGTGATACCTATGCTTTGAGAAACCTCATTTGGAATACACCACAATCCTTCTAAAATTAGTCATTTTGTGAGACTAGGACCTCTAGGATATGGGGAGATATTTTCAGAAGATATTTGGTCTAGTATTGGTTAATATAAGGTGATAAGGGTTGAAATACTCTCTTCTAATATGTAATGATCCCTGATGGGATGAGCCCTAAATCGTGATTGGTCTCCCATTTGCAACAAATGGTTTATATCATTTCACAGAAGCTCATCCATGATGGAAGGAACTACCCTCTCACTTTGAGGTTTTCCCCACTTCCCCCACAACTTAAACCCATGACCATAAGACTACCATATTACCAAGATGTTCCTTGAGTAGAGTGAAGGTGATCATGCACATTTTCATTAACTACCTATTGAGACCCAAAACATTCCTAATATCCTTTACACCATGATTCAACCCAAATAAATAACTCAAGGGATATTAAAGAAGGTAAATTTAAGGAGTGAACCTTCTATGATACCATTTGTAACAAACCAATCTAGAATACATCTGAATTGATCAACTACTACCTTTAAGGGTATTATCAATCCCCAAGGGCTGGTGATAAGCACCTAGGCATCAGGAAATAGTTTCTGTGAATGAATTCACCCAAAAAAAAGATAAAATAAATCAAAGAGAGTAATAAAAACATATAAAAATAAACAAAATAGTATAAACAAATTTGGTTACAAGGATATGATATAAATTTAAACGTGAAAAAAGTAAAAAAATACTATCACAATCTGTCTCATAGTAGTCTACAACCACCCACCATGTTCAAAGTCACCTGCCCTTAGACAATAAATAAATTACCCAAAAATATAATATAAAGATAACAAATGCACCTGCTATAAAAATATAAAGACTGTCACAATGTGAATTATATTCACATTGTGAGAAAAATAGATTCCATTAATATCCCATATGTATTATATGAAATTACTATACCAAGAAATTCATATTTTCTTGTTTGAGATAGAGGAATGAAAATAGGGTTTTATTTGTTTTAAAGAAAGAAGGTGAAACATGAAACATTTTAAAAAGGGAAATATAAAGACATAAATTCCAATTATGAGATAAATAGTGATTAATCCATTACCATTTCCATTTAAAAATCCAATTTGGAAACTCATGGGAAAAAAATGTTAAAATCCCTTTTTCAAAAATCCACGAAAATAGCTTCACATTCCAAAGTTAACAATGCACAAGGAATATTTCATTTGGTACCACATGTCATAGAATAATACAACATACCGAGGGGAATATATGAATAAATAAAGTACCTCATGCCAATCAAACAGATATAATAAGGAATCTCATATGTGGCAGCTCCGGTGCTGAGTAACGATCGGGCGATCATTATCATATGTTATGTATCAATGTCAAGTGTCCATGTCATATTCCATGATAAAGTCCAAAATACATAAGTGATACCAAAAAATAAAAGCAAATAAAACCATGAATGACTGTATGAAAATGTTGAATTGACCAAGTAGACAAGACTACCGAATCGACACACACCCACCTCCTTTGATAAAATCCCTAGCTATAATCCACTTACCTTTGGAAAAACGTTCTAGGGTGTGATTATACAAATTATAACATAAATATTGGGTCTCTTATCTAGCTACCTAGGTTTCTCATGATCAGTTAAATATGTGAGTGAGATATTAAGATACAAGGATCACAAATTGAATCCATTACAATATTAACATGAACAATCAATATTTCATAGAATACAAGGTTCACATATCACCCTCACCTTGTGATCCCTAAAAGAGTAAAACCCTTGTATAAACACCCATAATTATGTACACCATGAAATATCCATCAAGGACAATAATATATTAGTTGTTCATCATGAATTTTGACTATAAGATCATTTACTTCATAAAGTTCAAAATGGACCTTTAAGGAAATATAAATTGATAAACAAAGACTTTATTAATTAAATAAAACATCACTATGAACAATCATTTTAAAAATAACCATTCATACCTATTTTTTTCAAAGACCACATTAAATTTACAAATGGGCCTTTGAGAAAATAACATGAAAAATCCAACCAAACCATTTAATGTATTGAAATTCCATTACAACCAAAATTTTAAAAATAAAAAATCAAAATTTATTATTTAAATTTTCTAATACAAATTTCCATGGAACGCACAAACTAAAATATTTGGAATTAGTTTTAAATATTCAATATAAATCCCTTAAAATGAGGATTTTTTTTTTCAAAACCAAATTCACCATGATTATCAAAAAATACTATTTCATTTCAAAATAAAGGATCATTTAATAAGATGAAACTATCCATGCTAAATAAAATTTTCACCAAAAGGTTCATTTATGCTTTAAAATAGATAAATCATTCTCAAAAAATATGAAATGGAATAAAAAATAATTCTAGAAACTCATGTATAAAAAGAAAAAGAAACAAAATAAAAAACATACATGGAATGTCTAAGATAAAACTACAATGAATTTGACACGTATTTCCTATGATAAAAAAGTGGAATTAAAGAAGAAGAGATTCAATAAAACAATAAAAATAAATATTTTTAATTATATTATGATATAACCCATAGATATATTCAAAAAAAACTCTTATCTAAGGTTTTAATAAAAAAAAATAGATGGAAGATGAATAGTAATGAAAAATAGGCTCATACCTCGAATTCCCTAGATCTTATGCCTCAAGATTCATTATAATTTCTCTATGAAGGGAATGGAGTCATAAAAAACACCTGTGATTAGGATTTTGTTAGAGTTTATTAGATGGAGGAGGAAGAATGGGGCCAATAGCTGTTGTTTCGGGTTTTAAAATCAAATTTCAGAATAATAAACTTCCATCACATTGTTTGGCCGCATGATTTAGAAAATAATGCGCTAACTGTGCACCCTGTTCTAGGCTACTAGAGAGGCTTCACAGTTTGACTAACTATAAAAAATATATGTTAAAATTCTCTTTCACAAGGTCTATAGTTTCTAGAGAAGGAAACATGGTTTGTCTCAAACATGTTCCCTCCTTTGGGACACCAAAATAAGCCACACAATTTCTTAGATAAAACTGCACAGTTTGGCTAACCGTGCACTAACTATTCTCATTCCCAAGAACAATAAAGAAACTCAAAAAATCACCCATGACAAACTAAGAAATATATATATATAAAATATTATCAAAACCAATGTATAAACAAACCTAAATATAATATAGATATGTGAAAATTATTCCAACCATAATAATTTCTATCTTCATAAAGTCTCGAGTCCAAAGATAAAAAATAACAATTCAAAAATTACATCCACACCCAACTCATGGGGTGGAAGAATCACGAAAAATATGAAGTCTCAACAAAGGAGGACACATCAGGAACAAATATAATAGGATATAATACCATAATTCCTTAGAATCATTAAAGAAGATTGTCTAAGATCATTAAATGTATCTAAACAACACTGAAAATTCACTAAGAATAGAGAACTATAAGAATTTATTAGAGATCTATCATAGGGATCCCTACCTTTTAAGGACTCACTAAAATGGTGGAACATGGGTAGGGAATCCAATAATAGAACATCCATTTATCCCAAAAATAGAACTCAATTTCTTTCCATAAAGAACCATATAAGATTAGAATCTGAATCCCTAAAATAAAGGAACATCCAAAACATCCCAAGAATTCCAAAAGAGTGAACACCCTCAAGATCCAAAAATTATCAAATCATCTTCAAGAAAGGAACACAACTAAAAATCATTTATACTTTGGGAAAGTACTTTATGGTAACCTAGGTTTTCTAACAAAGAGCCTCACCCATCAATGAGATCATAAAATTAAACGACAAAGAATCTAAATGATCCATACAACATGAATCCATACATTTCCAATTATCTTAGTCTATATCCAAGGACTGTGCAAGTAAAAAAGGGGATGAATCCAAATAATAAGGCCAATACATAGATATAGAAAAAAAATATCTGAAAATGATGGTCACAAATCATGAAAATATTTAGCTCCAACCAAAAAGCTGAAAATAAGATGATGCCATAGAAATAATAATCAACACAAATGATAAAAAAATGACCATAGAGAGACTCCAATTGAAGAAAAAAGAAGGGATTTCAAAATACAATAACCCAAAACATTAAGAGGTATCTAGTATAAGATTCCATCTGTCCACAAGGACTCAATAAAACTCAAGAGAGTTAAACTATTTAAGATGGTGAATCTTAACATTCAAGAGAGACAATCCAGAAGGAATAGAAAAATAGATGTCAAGGAAATTAGTCTATCGTTATGTTAACAACCCATACATGACACAAACCAAGGAATAAAAGATAACATATAAAATGATCCCAAAACAACCGATTATATATCCATAAAACAAGAAGGTTACAAAAAACAGATTATAATAACAGATACCTCTTTTGATTACCCAAAATTTAAAACTTTTGAAGGTGATACATGAAACAAAATTGATTAAAAACCTTCATAGATTTTACCCAAGACCTCCTAGAATGGCCAAGTTCCCCACATTAAAGGCACACGAGATACATTTTCTTCCCCCAAGAAGACTACCCCACTCAATCAAATTCTACGATATATAAGACAAGAAATATTCACATAATCCAACCATTAATGAGGCATTAATGACTTACTATCACTTCTCTTGATCTATTTCAACTGAGAATGCCCTTTCGAGAACCTTAAAAAAGGAGGTCATATGAATCTCTATTACGAAAGATATAAGGTCATGGTGAAGAACTCATTTGAAAAATAAAGACTTAAGGGAGTCATCAACAATAAGATTAGGTGATAAGAATAATTTTTTTAGTATAATCCTTAGTCAATCGCTCACCATGACTAAGATCCATGAGATTAACAAGTTTCTCCTCCTTTATATCCTCAGTATATTTCCACTGAATGAAGACTAACTTGAAGAATTCCAAATCCATTTTTTCATGTAGGTAATTAGGAACCATGAATTCCCACTACTAATGGTTATATACATAATGTAAAAAGATTATTGAAATTAAATTTTGAGGATAAAAAGTCATGAGATAATCAAAGATTCCATCAATTTCTTCTAGGCACCTCATTACCTCAGGAGAATCCTAATCACCTTCATAAAAAGGAAGATGATGATTCAAGAAGTTATAGACATGATTCTAAAGCAATAAAGAGATCAGATCCCCCACTCGATTAAGATTATGAGTGGAGTCATCAACTGAGAATACAAATTTTGGAAGATGTGAAAGACTATATCCAAGATCACACTGACAAATAGATTTTTTATCTCTCTTGGATTTTTCTGGAGACATTTATAAACATAATAAAACATAGGATCATTAAATAAATCATATGAACAATCCCAATCTAGGACACACTCAAAACTATATAATTTCAAAATAAACTACAGATTAGTTTTATTAGAACATAAATGCTTTGAAATACAAAACCTTTTCCCATTTATAAAACAATACAATTTTCTTATTATATCTATTTGATTACTATGAGGTACTTAATTTATCTATGTATACCCCTTAGTATGTTTTATTGTTCTGTGATACATGGTACCAACTCTTCTATTCCTTATGCATTGTTAACCTTGGCATGTGAAACTGTTTTCATGAATTTATTAAAAATTATATTTTATTAAAAAATTATTTTGACATGTTTTCATCAATATTTTACTAAATGGATTCCGAAGAGGAAAAGGTAGTGGTTAAAACTTAATTTTTCTCATAATTGTACTTTGTGGCATCGTATTTTCTTTTTTAAATGTGGTATATTTTACTTTATTTCTCTATAATGTAATAACCATATTTTATCATTATTATATTTTAAAATAGAAAATTTAAATTTCTTGGTAGAGGAATTGCATATATTACTTGGTGGGATACTACTGGGATGTATTTTTTTCAGACCATAAATATACTACTTGGTTTATGTACCCTTCATATTTATGTAGTATTTTCTAGTGTTCTCTTCATATTCCTTCTATGGTTTCGTGATTGGCTGGTTGAGATATGGTGACTAGGGAAATGGTGGGTATTTTTGGGCCACCAGGTGATGAATTTCGGTAGTCTTGTTCTTAATTTCTATTCTTAGTTTTATTTTTATTGTCTCATTATAACCATATGTAGTTGTACTATTGTTTTACTTTTTTTTCGTTTTTATTAAAGTCTATGATTTATTTTATCTTTTTTTGAGTGAAATTATTCCCAAATATATTTCTTGATGCCAAAGAACTTGTCGTCAACCCATAAGGATTGATAATTACCTTTGGGCCAAAGGTAGATCAATTTCGATGCTTGTTTAGAAGTTATTTTTTGTTCGATATTACACTAACCATGTACATGTACAAGAACCTATAAATAACTAAAAAATTCACTTAGAACAACTTGATAAAATCCATAGACAAAATACCATCAAAACCAATGAATAAAAAAACTAGAAAATGACATCGACATGTGAAAAATTATATCAGATCCAACACCTAGATGAAAATTCCATGGAACTTATTGGGTTTAAGGTTCTTGGTTCACAATGGGGCCATTATTCTTTAAACGGGGGAGAGTGTAACACCTTTATAAAAGTGAGACTTAAAAGGCAAAATGTTACTACCTATATCAACATGGTGAACCTTTCTTTTCAGGAGCCTACCTGATTAGAAATCCATACTTAAGAATGACTTTCCCATAGTTTTGTCAAAATTGGTGACCTCCTAATATTTTTCCTAGGGTGTGTGAGTTAGGTCAAAGCATATTGAAAGAATATGTGCTGGCGTATGGGGAAAGTCATTAGTCTGATAAGTGACCATATTGGGTAATTGTCTGTGGTGTGTTGGGAAGGAAACTAAGGTATTACAGGAGACCCATGGGTTCAAATGACCAGGTTCATGTCTAGGGGATGTTAGGTCATGACATAATAAGAATTTAGATAAGATTAATTTCCTTATCACTTAGTTTTTACCAAAACTATCCTATTTTACCTATTACTGCGGTAACTAATTTTTACCATGATAACAATTCATTATAACAAAAAATGAAATTGACTTCATTAATAAATTCTAACCTTCAAAATAAAAATATAAAAAATATTTTCCAATATTCAATTTTTATAAGTGGTAGATATTAATTTAAATATAAGAACACAAAATGCAATGAAAAACAGTTTTTTTAGAAAATTTTGTTTTTAAGCCTAAAGATAATTTTATACCAAAATCAAGTATAATGAAGATTCCTATGTAATTAATATGATTTTTAGTTAAATTTTACTAATTTTACTTTAAAATATTTCCAAAATAGAATGAAACATAATAAATATATAAAAAGAAATTATTGTCTATAAAAAACGGTCTTTTTTCACTATTCACCCAAAAATCAATCTTTTTAGAAAAATACCAAAAAATAAACCTAAGGTAAAAATGATATGATGATTTAAAAAATGAAATTAATTTTATCAAATTAAATTCCTAGAATTTAGATATTTAACTTTTAAATAAAATGATAAAAATCTTGAAAAAAAATTTGGTTAGAAAAAAGTATTTTTTTTCGATTAAATATTTCTTGAAATTAGTATAATGAATATGAATATATAAAATATATTCATGAATATTACTAAAACATGAAGTATATTTATTATTGAATTTTCCAGGGTTTTGGAACAATAAGTGTTGGAATATTAGATCTTTGGTCATTATATATCATGAGGGGAGTCAAATAACAAGTTTTTTTTCTGGGATGATAAGTCAATATTTCACTTATCAAAGATATGAGAGTTCTATTTTAGTAGAATTTATGTATGTTTGTATGGATTTGAATCTTTGGTAATGAAAAAATTATTGGTTGGTCAGTATTATTGGAATTAGTGTTGGAATGAATCTAATGTTAATGCAAGTGAGATGTTTGATTGACACTCAAAGTTTGAAGAGGCATTACTATATCATACTTGTAATATTTCTCTCTTATATAATGAAATGATTGGGAGAATAGATGTGATAATCAGAATATTTATGATATATTTGCTTTTTTAGGATGAAATTGTTTAAAGGTGGTGAGAATGTAATAATACATGTGTTATATGTAAATGAATTTTTATGTACTAATAATTTGAAATCCATTTTAGATTCATGGGAATTATAAAAATATAATTTTATTAAATGGGTTATTTAAGTGGGTTAGATAAATTCATTGGTAAGTTTTAAAATTATATATTAGGCTTTGATTAAAATGGTTAAAAATATAATTTTTATCCATGATAGTGTCTTGAATTGAGAAAACAATTTAACATTAAGTTTGGAATGTGGGATTTCATCTAGGATGAAAATTTGGGAATTTTTTTGACTTCCTTTTAATTTTTTGTGATGTTCGTGACATTTTTAAACAAATAATATATTTATTTAAAATATTATTTTACTTAATTTATATATATGTAATGAACCCAAATCAGATACCCAAATATTCCTTGAATTAGTCCGCTACTACCCCATGGGAATTCCCCTTTTTCTAGGGTATATTGACTAGAATAGTGGGTATGAGATTATCATTAGGGAATAATTTACAAAACATGTTTAATATGATAAGTCTTGATCGGGGAACCCATATTAATCCTCTATATACTGGACATTACCGAGGAAAATATACAAGATGCTTTGATATTGTTTAATAACAATACATATGAAATAAATACATATATATATAAATGAAACAATTAAGATATACTAGATGAAATATAATCACATTATCAAAGCCAGGCACGACTAAATAGACCCAACCCAAACCAATCTGGTGATGTACCAACATTACTCCTACCAAACACGACCTCCCACTCTAAAATCACATGATTACCATACAGACATACATGCATTGACATATAGTTAATCAGTGATGTATCCAACAATAATCTATGTACCTATTATACCAAATACATAGCTAGTGAAGCTATATATTCACTAAAACAATCATATAGGGAATGTGTAAAATTACTCAGTGGACCACCACCAAATATCTCAACTCATATAGTGAATAATAGTTGTATACATGAACATGTATACATATTTACAAATTTATATAAAAAAATATTTCTAGAAGTCAATAAATGAAGAATTATAGTAGAACCATAGTGAGAAAATGTTAGATTTGGATGCATGAAAATAGTTTTTTTGCTAAGTGAAAAAAATTCTCAGAGATATTTTGGAATGATATTGTGAAATCAGTTGGTGGAAAGTGTAACTAGAGAATATGGAAGTAGAAGGAGTTGAAACACCAATTTGTACTGTATTAGTCTAAAAGTGAGGAGGAATGTGATGTAGACAGAAGTTATCATTCACCATATGGAAATGTGTACACAACTCATCAATGGGAATATGGTAGTATCATTGTTCAATGTGATGGACCCATATAAATATCTAATAGAGGTGGAACTAGAAGCACTAATTGAACTCAAACATAAATAGATTGGTGGGTCCATTGGATGTAAGATGGTTAGTTTATGAACTTTTTTTTTCTTTAGTTATCTTTAGTAGTGTTCTAAATATTGGGTTCTTGTAACATATAAATATTTCTACAGTTATCCACTGTTTAATAAAAGCTAGTGTGTAACTACCATATAGCAGGGGAAGTACTGAACCATGTTGATTTTTCCCATTTTCAATTTTTGATGTGTGAGCATTGTTATTCAAGATCATTCTACTTATGACAAGGAATTGTCTAAGGTGAATAACCATGGTGGAAATTTGGCATAATAATTTTGATCATGGTTCCTTTATCTAGACATTGAAATTAGGTGATACTTATTTTTGAGAATTATAGAACTTTTTCCATATTTGAGGTTCTAGATGGAGGGTCCTAGGTAGAAGCGGGTTTTATTATAATAAGTTGTATAAAATTTTAGTTTAAGGGAATCCATTCTTCTTTTTCACTCAGATCCTATGTTAGGTTATTAGTGATTTTTTGTATAAGTAGATTTCATTGCTTGTATTAGTAAAATATTTTTGGTATCAATTCATAATCCTTCTATTCTTATTCATTTAACAGGAGTTAATGTTTAGAAGGAATGACATTAGAAGAAGGAAAATCCCAGATTGAAATTTTCAACAAGTCATATTTAAGACTACAGAGTTTATAAATTGAAGACCATTTATTCTAAATAGATCTCAATGTTTTGTTTATAGTATTCATACTAGAAGCAATTGAAAAAGAGAAATGGGAAAATCTTGCGTGGAAAGCACTAAGATTTATTTAGATAATATTATCCTAAAACATTTACTTTAACATATGTGTCTTTAAATTTTCTATTGAGATCATTTATACATTTTAAAACATATATGAGAATCCAATCATAATAAAAAACTGTTTATGATACATAGACTCTTCAGACTAAATATAGTGGAAGAAAAGTTAATAGAATATCATGTAAATTATTTTAATATGATTCAGAATTAGTTGGAGTTAGTTGGTGTGGTGTTCAGAGGGCTATTGGGGTATTTTAAAATTCTTTCATCACTACCCCATTTATGGGATGAGATGGTATCCAAATTGAGTGACTAAAGTGGTAAGATTAATTTAGTGTTTGAGAACATTAATTATCTAATTTTGAATAAATAAATTAGGTAAAATGAAGCTTAGGGAACTACTGAAAAAACCTTTAGTGTAGAAGGTAGAGGATTCTTCACTCAATAGAAAATTGAAAATAAGGGAAAATATAGATAGAGAGGAGTCTAGGTGACTTGACTAGTCCTGACTAGAGTTGTTAGAAAAGGAGGCATTTAAAGATGAACTATAAGGATTGAAGGTTACATTTCAAAAAAACATTCTTTTATAATTTCATTCGCAACCATGGTAGCTGAGGAAGACAAAAACATTATATTGAGTGTTTGCAGTCTGTTAGAGTCATGGGTCATTGATTATAGTGATTCATTTCACTCTATTTTTGAGAGAGGGTTCATGGTAAATTATGAATCTAGAATGTTCAATAAGGTTTATCTTATAGATGTTTAAGATATCAAGATTATTAGAATGGTTTATGTGAATGTTTAAAGTAATGGGGTTTTTTGGAACAATACATGATCATAATAGATGAAGAAACCTAATAAAATTCCTGATATATAATCATTTAATCAACAAGAAAATTAAGAACATAAAATAAATAGGAATACCACATTTCTAGTGTTCTCCAACAAGATTTAGTTTCTTTTATTAAGATTATTGAGAGATATCCAAGAAACCCGCTCTACTACAAGCAGAAAACCAACCACTAGAATACTCATACTGTATGAGAGGATCCCCCGAGCTCTAAAATTAAAATAACACCTCCTAAAATAATAATGGAAAAAAGTTGTAATAAATATTTGGATTATCTATACAACATCACAACTGACACCCAACCAAAGGATCTAATCCCTATATATATAGGCTCCATTCATTTAATGAAGGAAGATGGGAGTTGACATCCAATTATTGGTAGCAAAAATGTAGTACCATATCACATGCCCATTGAACTACCATGATGGTTGAATATTTAAATGTTTATAATATTCTTTTCATTCCATAGATGTATCATCTATATGATTCATAACTAAACCAAAACATATGCAATATGTGGTAGTAGCTAATGCAACTAATATCACATATTACATGACCCTCAATATATCATACTGTATAAAAATTTCATATTCAATCATTCCATAATTTTGTCAATTCATTTCCATCAATATGTATTACATGAATATTTAGGTGGATGATATAAATGAATTGTATAATATGATTCATCTATTTTTGTGAATATCTATAAATCACATACTTTCTCTAAAATCCAATGATTAATTTAGGAAAAAATGACACCATTCTCTGTGAATCCATCCAAATTACTTTGGATATGGTTTATCAAAATATTTTCATTTTGGTAGAAACAATTTAGCCAAAATTATAATAATCATTCTAAGGTCTAACTATGTGGCCCTTGGACCTTTGTATAATTAATAACAATTATTAATTCCCTAGTTCATAGATGTAAGAAAAGAGTGAAAATTAGTAAAATTAAAATGATACTCAAGCTATAATACGGCATGAAATTATCTCAATCAAGAACAATCATATTTCTATATGATAATATCCATATATGATATATCATATTAACCACATGTAAACTCATATAAATCTTTTGTTCATGGCATAAAGTGACTGCTAGACATGGAACTTGTAAATCTAGTATATGTAATCTCATATATTCATAAATATCTGAAATAAACTGGTAAGTTTGAATGAATAAATCACATGTCATTCATTCAAGTAGCTGAGCACATCACATGTCACTCAAATAAGTATGACCATTGATTTCATCATGTCAATTTAATCATGGTCCCATATTCCATATCCTTATTGTATAAGCGGATAAATTCCATCTTAGTTTAATTGAAATCATTACATGATTAACAACATACCCAAGGAAACCCGAATTATCCCAACCTCAAGGCTGGTGTAAGAAAGGATTCAGAGTATGAAGGTTCACATTCTAAGTATCTTTCCAACCTAAGGTAATGTAGACTCATAAGAATCATACTCCCCTAAGTATGTCAATGACTATATAAAATTCTATATGATATACTATGATAGGTTAGTCCCGATAACAAGTCTTTACTTATTATCCCCTGAGTCTACTCTTTATATCACATTCAGGATTATAATTATGCTAATATTAATATATAATCACAACCCATAACTCTCCATAATGATCATTGCTTAGGGAAAAATCAAATTCATACTTTGAGTAAATTTTATTATTCCACTATTAATGTAATATATATGAAATACATGAATGTATAAGAATTGATATTTCCATTATTAGAAAACTATAATAAAATATCATTGACAATAATCATTACATCCAATGTCTCATGTATATAATACCTAGATACTTTACATGAACCTCATAATTTTTTGGTGTTAACATCTCTATTAATATATCTGATATATTCTCAATTATATCCACACAACATATCTTTACATCCCCTCTCAATGATATTTCATAAGACATGGTATTTTCAAAGGATATGTTCCATCATTTGGTGAGACCAAGGTTCCTTGGACTGATAAATAACTCTCTTATTGTAATAGTAAATCTCAATTACTATATTAATGTTTAGAACCACCCAAATTTTAGTGATGAAATTATTTATCCAAACAAATTCCTTCACAACATCTAATACATCAATGCACTTGTTGGAGTTGGTTCCCTAGACTAAATACTTCATAAATTATATTTCTTTTATATTCATAGATTTAAATATTAATAATACCTTATCACATATTGATTTTTTCTATGTAACATTAATGTTATATTGTCCTATAATATCTGTCGTATTGAAAAGGTTATATGCATTTTCCCGCTATGAAGACAACCTTTATATGTAATGGAAATATTAATAAACTTAGTTCTATAGTAGGATACCATTATATGAAGGGACACATAGTATGTTGACTGTTAGGTGTGAGTACTTTTAAGAATATGATAGTTCATCTCATGAAGTTATCACTTGGAAATCATTAAGATGAGAGATTATGATAATAAACATACCAGTAGGAATTACACATGTTTTTGTGTCATTGGATATTCCTATCCATGTGTGTGTAATGATTATTAGACTTTAAGATTATTATTAATGCATATTATAACTCACATAATTTGATGTACTAACAAAAATCATACTTCCTATTCATGGGATGCATGGTATATTGGGTATGTCATGAATGACATGTTATCAATGAATAATTCAAGTAATTATTTGTCCCTTCCCTAATTTTTGAAGTTTATATATCATCCATTTTATTAAAATATAACCTTCACATTAAATCCCATGTATATGGTGTAATGAATTGTTTATTTTAGATAGCTATAGAAAGACGTATCAGGCATATTTTTAGATGGCATGGGTGTGCAACCTGCTTGATGAGATATCATAAAAACTAGATTATATTACATGGTGAACATTAATATGTGGTTTTTATCACTGAAATATATCTTATTCTTATGTGGGTGCCTTAACCTGTTGCTAGACAATAATCTTGGACTTTAAACAACACTGCTTAATGACATTGATGAAGAGGTATACATGGTCACACAAAAAGTGTTTCCACTAATATCATTAAAATATTATTTATATTAATGTGTATAATAAATATGTTTCTCCATAACAAGAAGTACTATTTGTTTATAATTTATAAATGACCAATATTAAATAAAAATTTATTAACAACATAATTTTTGGATTTTGTGAATATATAATGTTTATTTATCTATTGTTATTCACAAGGAAATAAATAAAGAATAAAGAATAAATAATTTATTTAATTATGTGGATATTATAATAAATATTTTATTTTATAGACCATGAATAAAATATGTATTTATTTATTTATTGAATTATTAATATTAAATTAAATATTTATTCAGGAATAAAATAAATATCAAAGAGGATATGTAGGCATAGTTTTTAGTCCAATGGAAAATATTTATTTACCATACTGTATATAATATTAATTATTCCATGGGTTATAATTCACCATGAAATAAAGTAATAATAATACTATTTTACATGACATGGAGTTCATTATTGTTTTAACACAGTATTGGGGGACTTTTTATAGTTAATTTATATGAAACCCTATCAATGAGTTTATGAATACATAGTTTTGAAAATTCAGAGTGGTTAGTTGTTGTGAACAACATTTAATTCCTTATAGAATTATATTCCAATGAAGAACATCTCTAGGGTTTTATCTCAAGATCAAGATAACTCTATACCTCATTCCCTTCCTCTCAAGCTATAGAGAATATGAGGCAATCCTTCTATAATGAATGGATCATGGTAGTGATCAAGGGAGTGACGCAAATAGATTAATACCACTAAACTATATCCTTGACTACCATCTGTCGAATTTCAAGACCAAAGGATAATGTGTAGATCACTGCTATTGAGGATCCACTTTTGGTCATACTAAAAAAAATAGAGAAAAACAATTGAATGGTTTTAAAATGATCAACACCTGCATTGAAGAAAGAACTTAAGACCAATGTATTTCTTATTAATATTATAGTATTTATAAATGAACATGAAAAAGATCCAGTCTCTTGGTTTCCATGATTTTTTTTAATATTCTTAAAAAAAATTGGTCATGAAGTTTACGTCAGGTATGCTCTGGATCATCTACTGAATTTGAAAAAAGATGAGTTGTCCATAGGCCTAATAGGTTATTGCACCATGTCCAGAACTTGCATGTGGAATCTGAGTGGTTACATGAAATTTTTATTTATTTATTTATTTATGATTGACTTATGTATTTATAAGTTAGTTTTCATTTCATGAATTTTTTAATTTTAATATAATTATTCATATAACTTATTATACTCTTTGTTTCTCACTCATATAACCTGGTTATCGTTAATATTTAACAAATTACATTTGAAGAACCCCTTCGAAGGTGTTGTAAATTCTGTCCAGATAGTACAGTAGTACACAATTTATAGCCTAAAGTTATATTTTGTGTATCCTAGTTCATTATACTAGGATAAAACACAGTTTGCACTGGTTTCCATTCAATAATGACATGGAGGTTTGTTAAATACACTCTACGTGTTGACTTGAATATACTAGAATATAACATGTTATACTACACACTATGTAACTAGGTTACAGACTTTGTAGTCCACATGTGCTCATGGTGTAAAACACATGGTCAAATACACATCTTGGATTAATTACAAGACATGTAGGGATTACCAAGCATGTAACAAGGATGTTACACAATATGTACTAGCTGTACATTCCATGTACCATAGAAATGTCCATGCATAAATGCATTCCTACTCTATAGATGTGTAACACAGACATATGTAGAGTAAGATACAAGGCATGTAGAAATATGTACATGCAGTGTACCAAACAAGTTTATGAAAAAAATTAATAATTAATTTAATAATCTATAAAAATCATTATTATGTGTTCTGTGTTTCATTTATTAACTCATACAAACTATATGATAGGTTTTATTTGATATTTAATTCTCAATTAATTTCTATATAAAATTACAAATTAATACCATTTATAGTCATAATACATTGACTACTTCATATAAATTCAAAGTAGTACATACTAAATTAACTAACCTGTATTCAGTGTCATTTACACTATATAATTATGTGACTAAACATGTATGAAACACCCCACATGAGTAGACTGTTTACGATCTCAATACATGATGAATAGTTTTAATTGGTACTCACGGAGTTTTTTCTAAGTAAAATCTATGTACTTATTTTATTAAATTTTAAATAAAATTATTATTTAAAATAACAATGACTGGGTATCTATATGGAATATTGGTTGGTGATTAAGTTAAAATAAATTAATAAATTAATCAAATAATTAATTGAATTAATTCACTCACATTTTGTCTTATTAAAATAATTAATAAAAATGAAAACTATACAATTATTTTTTAAATACATATTCATTTCACAATTGGACTATCAATAACATAGAACAACCCAGTTTTGTGTATGAATTATTTATTTTAATTATTAATAGTAAATTAAATTAATGACCTATGATTCATCCCTCAATCCATGTTATGTACATGCCTATATGCCCAAAATTTCGTTTATGTAAACCCCCTTCTAGTTCCCTTACCCGACATGTGAATTAAAAGCACTGTAAGGATAATTCTCCTAGGTTCATGGAGTCAGTTCATGATGAAGCCAAAGAAAAACCAAACAAAGAAGATAGATAGGGAATATGTAGAATGCTGTAACTCATGCTGAGACCAACTCAATGAGTTTTCTCTATAGGTTTAATGGCTTAGTTATTGTCCATTCAACAAATAAACCACTAGTTAAATATCATGATTTTTACATGTTTTATTTATTTTATTTATATTTTGTTTATGATTTATTTAATGGATTCCAAATCACGTTCATATAAATAAATGGATTAAAGTGCATAAATGGAATTAAAAAAAAATTATTCTATGTAAATGTTTTATAGACACATGTTTAATCACTTATGTAAAATATACATTATATTAATAATATATGTAAATTAATAGAATAATAAAGTTTATGCATAATAGAAAAAACCCTCAATCAAATATTAAGTCATACTATGCATTCCATTACTAGATTTAGAATTAAAAAAGTGAAAAAAGTGTTTGACTGACCCTTTTCAGGAAAAATAATTTTATTAGGGAGTTAAAATTTTGGTTTTGGGTCAACTTGACCAAGTTTACATCAATTGAAGTATACCTTTATAGACAAGATGTATCTTGGACTAAAGTTTATAGGAAAATTAATTCAACATTTTATGATCGGGGAGTTAAATTAAGAGACCTAGGAGTTGTATACTTGTAATTGGAAAGAACACATACATAAATACCACTGAGTAATTAACTAAGACCTTTATTGAGTTATGATAAATGAAATATGGGTAATATTCTCAAGAATATCCATGAAATAAAAAATTCTGAGTTCAATGGTGTGTTCAATTAGGAAGTGAAATAATAATGGGAGATTTAATAAAATTATTAGTTTATTTCATCTAAATTATTTTATAATATAGTAAAGTTCTAATCATAAATTTTAATTATTATAGAAAAATTCTAATAAAGACCCAAGAAACACTATGAAAATTCATTAACTTTGATTATGTACTCTCAAGAAAAAATATCCTATAGTGGAATAGATGTTTTACAATGTTTTACTATCATATACTTTATACTATGCGTTGGAATCTATATTCCAGATCTGCTACCTTAGTATGTGAGTGGTAGTGAGAAGGATGTCTATATGTGATTCATGGAGGATTCATAGTATGTTCTTTCTATCATACTATTAGTTATGTCAGGAGATATAGTAATGAAACATAAAGACATGAATTCATAATCTATAATGTCTCATCACCTTGATTTTAACAGATAAAAATGAGTGGCTGTAGATAAATGTTATTGTCACTAAACTTCATGAGTGTAAATTAAAAGAAGTACAACTAATATTGGTAATGTAATTTAAATATTAGAGTACATTGATATGTTAGTAATATTGGGCTTCTATTTGGGAAATAAATGATCCATTAATCTCATATTAAAATCATCACTACCAAAGTTATCATTATTTATCCAAGAATGGATGAATAATATGGATAAATTTCTTCAGAGGAAATAAATTTTTTTCATGGAACTTGTCTCTTCATGCATTATTAATGTAGTAAAAGAAAAGATCGAGAATACCATGGACATTTTATAGTCAATGGTTTCTTTATGAAATTAATTGAAGAGAAAAAAATTTAATGGGGAATAAATAAACATGGTGATATTTTCTTCTCATGTTGAAATAAAGTTAATTGTAAGAATAATTCTGATTCAAGAAGAAGAAATCAGTAGATTATAATTCAAGTATATTCATCATTAAATTTAATTTTTCTTAACATACTTTAGGGGTATATGTTTTCACATATATATGTATTCAAAAAATAGAAACTATGTAAGTTAATAAATCTAACGATAAGTTAGGTATATTCTCAAAGAAATAGAATTTGGGTGATTATAAGATTAGTAATGAGAACCGCACAAATTTTGGATTGTACGGTAGAATGATTCTAGTTAAAATTTTGTTTTTCATTGAGTATTACTAATTTTTTTTATCTTAGTACCTATTGTAGATATAATGAAATATTATATCATATTTTAAATATATATTGTTATGGTATTTCATACTATACTAATAGTTTAGTAATTCCATAATCATAAATATCTATCCAACAATAAATGATGAATAATAATATACTTTATTAACGGATTATGGAAGGATGATTATTTTTCAAAAGAAACAAATAGTATTTGACTTATTAATATCCATATAAGTGTTTTATTATTTGTTGAGATAAGATTATAGGGACACTGAAAAACTATTTATCATGTTTCAGATAAAGAAACCTTAATAAATATAGGTATGCCCCAAATCATTTAGAGTTATTTCAACAATTACACATGAAATATTTTAATAATAGAAATAAATTAAAATATTTAAAACCTAGTGTTCGTATTGATATCTGAAATTCATATGAAATTTTAATTTTTGAGTTAGTGGGAAGATTAGATTTTAAACATGTGTTCGTAATGGAAATACAGAGGTTGGGGCCTCTTTAGAGAGGCATTTTGAACGTGGAACTGTGTTTAGAGGGTGACTAGAAGTAGTGGGAGATCACAATAGATAGGTGATGTGTTTGAGAGTAGTAGGAAAACACCATAGGAAGGATAGATGGTCAGGGCTATAGCCTGCAGCCACTATCTTTCGAGCGCCTATGCTAGTGGACATATTGGCCTGTAGAGTCCACTGACTTGTAGGTGGGGAATGTTTGGATTGTTTTTTAGTGGGGACAAAAAAATATTTTTATTGTAGATTCATCCTTCAAGTTGAGGGACAAAAGAACCCTATAAAGGCCCTCTTCAACTAGTAGCCCTCCCATATTTCTTCTCATTTATCTCCCTTAGAGCTAGGGTGATTTTGGTGGCCATTAGATGAAATATAAAAGTATGTTCATCCATTATTCCTCCATACTTATTCCCCTTCTCATCCATCTATGTTTTTAGGCAGGTTTTGTTTTGGGATTTTGAGACAATTCTACCAGTTCATGGTGGAATCATCCCAAAATGAATGGGATTTCAGTCTTCCTAGTGAGAGCACATCATGGGACATCATCTTTATGTAGTTTCTCAAATATTCATTGAAGGTATGACATGCCACCATTTTATTTAAGGTTTAGTTAGAGTTAAATTAAATTGATTATAGAATTGACATCATGTGTTGAATATTTTTCTTGGGTTAGGGAAAAGGGAATGTGGCGAGACTTTTGAGTGTCGTGGGGCACAATTTTGATACAAAAAGGGAATCAAGTTAGGATTTATAAATTATGCCTATTTTTTTGAATTGTTTAAATTAAATTTATTTTGATTATAATAAATTTTGTGGCAGAGTTTAGTTTGAGTTTGTTCCTATCATGGATAGGTGATTATTGGATGGATTTGACATGCTTGAAGATCCTAAAAAGTATCTCCATGCCTCTTATATTAAGAGTGAAATCTTCATAAAAGAGGTAGGTGGTTATACATTCATAAACCTATTTTTTATACTTTTTTATGAGGCATGTGAGATTTGAGGTGTCTCCACTATGGGTGAATAACCATTTTTAATTTATAAAATTATTTATCTATAAATATGATGCATTGAATTAATTGAACAATGTTCCCTAGATATGAGGGGCCTGTGATAATATCTTGAATCACCTCGGCCACAAATAGATGAAGCCCTAATTATAGAGGTATTCTTTGAGAAATATTAACCCTGCGGGGAATTTAATTAAATTAGTGAATCTGATGAAGTGGATCTAGTGTAGAATGCTTAGAGATATATTGGTGGATGTGAATGTTGTCTTGTGATGGATAGTTAAGGATTTGGATATATGAGTACCTTGAGTTTCCTCAGGGACTTGGGCTAGGTTAGAATACCACATGGCGGGAGTTCCTTTCCCATCAAGATGAGATTACCTGAGTGGGGAGACCTTGAAAAGATAGATGAATTGGCTGGGTGTTTGAGGAAAACTAGAGTAGAATTAATTTGTATTGTGACTAAGTTCATTCCACCTATGTCCTAGGATGATAGTAAGGCATTGACGAGACTATGATGGTGTTGCGTGACACTACACACTTGGAGTGATGGGTATAGTTAAGAGGTATGAGATATGAGCTGGGTGACCCTTATGAAGTGTTCAGTCTATGTTGATACCCAAGGGACCTCTATGGGTACCTAATGTTATATAACCCTAGTGAGAGGGGGTTTTTTTAGAATGGTCTATGATGATCTTGACTGTCACCTCAGAACCCAGAGTGATGTTTTGAGCCTATTACGGTTGTTGTGAGTTGGGTCATGCACCAGAGAGTTCGACAATGGTTTTCAGGCCATGTTAGGATGTTTTCAACCTATGTTGTTTATATATATATATATGTTATTGATATGGTATATTACTAAAAATTGGTTTTTATATGAAATGGAAAACTCCCATGGTGTGGTGATTATATTGTTGGAAAGAAAATAACACTTATAGGGTGGTTGTGATACTATTGGTGGGGATGGCATTGACTTGGATCTAGTATTATATTGGTTTAAGAAAGAGGTTAGGTCCTAACATGTGATCTTTACTAGGTATTATATGGTCTTTTGAGAGTGTGGTTGAGTATCCGACACTACTATGAATTAGATGCAAGAAACAATTATATATGGGGATGGAACATTCACTACGTTGTGATATCGGGATGAAGCATTCTCTAGGTCATTATACTGTATACCAGGGTGAGTTGATCCCTTGAGTCATTATATGTATATCAGGGTGATATAACTGTGGTTCATTACGATGGTTGACATGGTCATAATGAAATGCTTACAAACACTCGGAAATTGGCCAAATTTGGTATGATCAATCTGGGTCACAGACCCGAGGATCAACATTTCTTTATTTTTATTTATTTATTTTTAGTAGTTTATTTATTTTATTCAGAGCATGTTACGTGAAAATATCACTTCATTAAATAGCTATGTTCGAGAACTAATAGGTGGCCCCCTATTGAGTTTTGTACTCACACTCTGTTTGGATAGCCGTTGTACTTAGGCGCCTGAGAAATCTCTCACTTATCATAGGCCCAGGTTGGGTTAAGGACCAGTTTTTCTTAAATAATATGGAGTACATTAGATTTTATTTGGATAGTTTGATGAGGTATAGATAAACGTTTCATTATATCCTTGTATATAATTAATTCCCTTTTTTATTTATCTTATATATGCATTAGAATAGTGGTCAACTAGTTATAGATTCCTATCTATATGCTATATTTCATTCTTATATAGCATATTTAGATTATTTATTATCTCTGCGTACTCTTATGTGTATGATGTTTGGTTATTTAACTATGATTTTTAACTCTATTATGTGAGTATAGTATCCCCACAACACTTCCATAGACCCCCATTTTTAGTTGGTAGCCTCTAGTATATGGGGTGGTATGCTTGAGGTCATGCGTTACCACTTGTCCAATTTCTATATATATTAAGCTAGTCTAAGATGTTAAAAAGTGATATTAGATGGTGTTTATATTTTTTCTTACTATTTAGGAATTTGGTAAATTAGATACATAGGACTGTGTCAGATTTTTTTATAGATATTATACTTGTGTGTCTTGTACACCTTTCCTAGTAAGAAGTCAAGGTTTTTAGGGGCCTAGGATTGCTATTCTCAACTAGTAATGTTATATTTATTTATAATTTTAACCTAGAACAATGCAATTGAGTGTTTGAAATTTCTTATTTATGGTTCATCGAATTCGAGTCTATGACCATTGGCAAGAGGTTGACTATTATATTTGTCTCTTATCCCATAGTGGCAAGAAGCATCTGCATGCATCATATTAGGCACATATGATTAACATGACATATGTGCAACAACCCGACTCCAATAACCCATAGTCAATGACTTATTTATTACATTAGTATAAGATACAAGGGATATAATTATGTAGGATTGATCAGTTTAGAAGACTTTAAGAAGCAGATACATACATGATTCCCATATTCCATTGGAAATTTAAAATATATATCATAAGAAAAATTATCACATCCTTGATATTATTTATAATATCCTTATTCATATCCTAGGGAAAGGAGAAAAAATAAAGTGTGATGTCAAATTATCAATAAGGGTTACATATAATAGAATATATTGAGAATAAATAATGTATAATCAACATAGAAAGGCAAACATCTAATTTTTTTTTCCATTAATCAATAACATGATCACAAATTTCATCCATGGATAATATTAAGATAGTAATATCATGGATAATAAAAAAAAAATTCACAATGAAGGAAATGATTAATGTTGGGTTTCATGATCTAAGACATCATGATATCTTTACCATAAAGGCCTTGCATCAATATGATTTAATCCATGTATAGGTAATGAACAAAAACGCATTTAATAAGGCTGGCCAATTTCTTTTTCTCATGAGACCTGTCGATGCATTGTAGAGCTAAATATAATTAGCCCCAAACATCACCGCATGTCCAATAAATTACTCATATATTTAATGATAATTTTAATTCCAAAATAATATGACTCATTAATAAATTTCCATATTGAGTAAATTATAAAAAATATCAAGATTTTCCCAGCCAATCAAATAAATTTGATAGAAAAACACCGTATATAAAAATAGTACACATTTTAATAAATAAGAATATTCATAATACAAAAAATATGGATATTTAAGAGAAGTGTAATGTACAATGAAATATTATGATAATAAAGTAAATGTTTTAAGAGAAATTTATTGACCACAAAATTAATAAGAGGTATAAGATAGCCATCAATTTATCAGAAATATATTTTTTGTAATAAAATTATGTCCTTTGGAGAAACAAAGGAATTACAGGTGAAAAATTTAAATTATATTTTATTAAAGAGTTTTATTTTTTAAAAAATCGAAAACTTATAGAATAATCCAAATATCATAAAATGTTTATGGTAGTGGGAAAATTCGTTAATGTCGTATACGTTAAAAAGAAACATTTCTTTTTATTTTTTTATAAAAACATTCCAAAATTGTCATTTTAAAAAAGATTATAAAGATTTGTTTAAAACCTAAAAAAAATAAAGTATAAAAAAATGTTCTTAATAAATTCTTTTAGTAAGAAAAGATAGATTTTTAAAACAATTTTGAAAAATATGGACATAGAAGAAAAATATACCCTATCAGAAAGAGAAATAATCTTGGATTTTATTTTAAATATTACCTTCCTTGATTAAAATTTAAAAGTAAGGAAAATTTATATGAAAATATGGAAAAACCTTAACTATCTAGAAGATAAGATAATATATAGAGTTTATTAAGGATAAATTATACGATTCCTTTAATGAAAATAAGAGAAATCCCAAAAAATGATATTGTAAAACAAATTCTTACCACTTTTATAACTTTAAAAATATAAAAACTAGAAAGAGTAAAATTGAATTGAAAATTTAGTCATCATGAATATATATCAATGTTATACACATAAAAGGGTAGTGTATACACCACATAAAAGTAAATATTTTCTTAATACCAAATATGTATCAATAGAGCAGAAATTGAAAAGAAATCACTTACAATGATCATAAGTGAGAATTAGGCAATGTAGTAATTGTTTGTAAAAAATGTAAATCCAAAAAAAAGATAAAATACAAAATAATATAATCAAATTTCATTTGACACATAGTTATCACTTAACATAGTCAATGATGTATAAGTATATCCCTAACAATGGAAATTGAGTTAAAAAGACCCTTATCTCAAGTTTTAATTTCCTCCTAAGTGATTTGAAAACCATATATAATAAATTTATAGTTAGTATACATAAATAATAGAACCATATTAATATATATTAAATCATATATGATCTATTTATAATATCTTATCACTTTTTTGTTAATAATATTTTATTATTATGATTGGTTTGGGTGTTAACATCTTTATTTTTTATGTATGTTTTGATTTGGGAATTATGGTCCTTATATATTGATCATGGTTTCATCATATAAATAATTTTAATCTATATAAAAAAATTATATTTTTTTTCATTATATTCATATTTAAAATCATCTGTAGAAAATAGTCATGAAAAATGATTCACATCACTTCGTGAAGATGGTCATACGCACGCACGAGCGACATTATCATTTTTTAAAAGGTGGAATGGTAAGGAAGTAAATGATATATTATACTTAAAAACCATAATTATATCATAATTATAATATATATTCATTAGTTACATATTTATTAAAATCCATGTTAGGTGGTAATGGTAAACAAATTATATCAGTTCATGAGGTTGCAGTCCACTGTACACACAAGAAATGGTTTTATTTCCTCTTTGATAAACAAGAAGACGAATAAATATTATGAAATAAATATAATAACACATTATTATGTAATATATACTGGTGTTATTATATTGTAATTTTTAAGAAATAATTGAATGTGGTAAAATAAGAATGAAAATAAAAGTGCTTGATGAAGATGGTTACCTCTTATTTGAAAGATCCCTTTTAGATATCCTCAAAAGAGACCTAGGTTTAGTAGTTTTGGAAGAAAAAAAAACACTATAATTTGGATAAGTATTTTTAAAATATTTTTTATTGATTGGCTGAGATAAGTGGATCTAGGTGGTGTATAGAAGAGAGGAGAGGTGATGCCTTTTTATTGTGAATGGAATGACACACATGAAATTAATCAAAATATTTAAATAAAATAAAATAAATTTCATATGAAAATGGATCCATTTGGATAGAATTTAAAATTTAAGATATTATATGGTTGAAATTCCTTAAACAAATAATTGTTTTAGATGTTGTGTAGTATTTTAAACTATATCTCATGGTTAACCGCATTGTTAAACAATTTAAACGTTAATCACAGTAATGAATTTTTCAATCTTGAAGGGTTATAATTTTACTTTAATGTAAAATATTTCTCATTAATGTATAGAGGAATAAATTATATACTATATATTATCTACATTTTCCTCATTATATATTTTTTATGTTTTTAAAATAATTTAATAAAATATTATTTTTATAAAATATTATTACTATCCTCAATGTTTTTTTATTATAGAGGGAGGGGAGAAAAATTGGGGAACCACAGTCAAGGGGGATTATAAAAATAGAGACCAAGGGAATAACCTATTATAATTATATAAACTCATAGGGTAATGGGGCCATTATAAGAGAATTAAAAGAGATTGCACTCATGGGAGGCTTTAGAAGTGAAAAAGTTGGCCACTCGATTACCTTCATTCCATGTATAGAGAAGCTCGATCCCATGGGTAATGAGGCCCCTTTATTTACATATAAAATAAATGATATTCTATAGACTGGAAGTGATACCTTGAAGTGAGATCCATATGGTCTTTGATTCTCTTTCAATAGTTTCCAAGGAGATGTGCTTTGAGTGGAATAAAACAAGACCATGGTAGATGGATTTTTCATCAAATCCAAGTGAGTCACCGTCCCTATAGAATCCACTGAAGGAAAAAACCAAAAAACCAATAGAATCATGAACAACACCTCCCACTCATAATCCCAGGACTGTATGATCAATTAAATTTATGTTTCATACTAATAGAGTTGGGGGGGGGGGAGTTCATCTCCCCTAGTGCCCTGATGGCGTGGACCTAGGGGGATTAGAATGGAATCAGCAAGCCATGAAAACCCTAAGATAGGGTGACTTCTCTCAATGATTTAAAAAACATGAAACATCATCAATGAGGAATGTCTACCTCACCAAAAAAGTTGTACTAGTGATATGGGGCCATTATGGTGAACCATGTTTCATGCATCCCATATGAACCAACAACTGACCACAAGAAAAATAGTTTGAGCCAAATTATCTTTCATATTACTACATACCCCACCGAACCATCACTGAAGGAAATCTTGGAAATCCTAGAAGGGTTCAACATAAACTAATTGGACAGGGAACTCCCCCAATTCTCTCCAAACCATACCCGCCCACACTCTTTGATAGAAGATGTGCAAATGGTTTATTTCTTAAGCACCGAGTAACATGAGCATATAGATTCTAAATTAATACCCTTACTCTTAACTATTGCATCAATAGGGATTGTGTGATTCCTTATTACTATAATTTTTGACACTATTCATTTAATTTGGCTTCTAATACATTAAGAAAAAGATGGGATTCGAATATAATACTTTCAAACATCCCAAATATTTTATATTTATCTATTGAATTCATGGAACATAAAAATTCACTCAAATAATATTACTTTTAATATTTTTAAAGTAATTTATTATATTTTTATAATTGATTGAATAAATACTATATCACCATTGAGTAAGAATTTAAGATAATTACTCAATCAATAAAAACTAAAAATAAATTACCATGATAAAAAAATTAATTCATATTTAAAATAAACATTTAAAATAGAATATAACCTCATTTTATATTTAGAATAAAAAAATAGATATATTAAAGTTAAGAGAGTGAAATTTCTTATTTATTCTTTTTGTAAAATTATATATAGGTCAATATCAACGAATCTTCAAACCAAGTGGAAATGTTTTAGAGAACTAGATGATAATGGTAGAACAATATGAAACCAGTTGGATAAATTCAAGTGTTATATAAATTTTAAAGCTTAGTCCTGAAGTTTTAACCATGTTTTAATTATTTTACCCTTATTGAGGTGATAAATATTTACCAAGGATACTATTCTTAATTAACACAAATAAAGTGGAACCATTTACTAAATTTGACATTCTTTATTCAAAATATTTAATCAAATTTATATAATTCATTTCCTAGAAGTTTTATAAATTACTTTTAAAATAAATGTGTAAAACACAATGAATTTTTTTTAGAAAAATGCGTTTTTAAGAAAAAATGAACTTATATAAAAATAAAGTATAAAAGAGATTCATTTGTAGTTAATTATGTTCTTTATAAATAAATAGTACTTATATTAAATAAATATAAAATTCAAATAATAATTGGGCTCTTAAAGGAAATGAAATGATTGTTTTAAAAAAATTGGTAGTTTTTCACTATTCACTAGAAAATCAATCTTTTTAAAAAAATACCCTAAATTTAACATAAAATAATATTAAAATTATTATTTAAAAAATTATATCCATTTTATAAAATTCAATTTATAAATTTAGAAATTTTTAATTATAATATCAACACATAAACTTCAATATAAATAATTTCTGAAGAAAACAAATTAATGAAGCATAAAATTAATTTACTCAAAATCAATTATTTATTTCTTAAGAGTTAATAGATTAATTTAAATAAAATAAAATAATTATACATATTTTTTATAATGTGTTAAATCTTATTCATTCCAACCAATCCCATAGTTAGGTAATAATATTTTAATAACCTTTCATGGTTCGTGTAAATTCTATGTTTCATGTAAAGAAAGTTATCAATGAAGTTAGATCTTTTTAAAGAGAAAGATATCATAAAATATTAGGGTGAAACATTATACCAGTTTATAATAATTTCACCCTAAAAATTTCATCACTCTGATATAAACAACTTAGGTTACTTCTACCTTATTACATCCTCTGGTTCCCTTGTAACTTTCTCAATTTTATGATTTCACCACAAAAACATGACAAGATGAGTGGATTTATTTCATATCACTTTATATATATGATATAAAATTTCAAAATTTTCTTCCTAATTACATAGATCTTACTCCTACGGTAAAACATTTCATTTCAGTACATGTGGAGTATCGGGTTTGTAATTCCTCAAGAGAGATATATGGAACACATTGTTAACTTGAGAGAAATTTGGTGGAAGAGCCAAGATAAAAGAAACCATCCCAATACGATCAAGAATTAAAAAGTGACTGATATGTGTAGGGATAAAATTACCTTTATTTCTAATTATCATTACATTATTCCATTGATATATTAATAGGAATACCTTTTCACCAACATTGAACACTTGATCTAGTTTACGATTGTCAGCTTCACTTTTTTGTTGAATCTGAGATGCCCTTATATGCTATTGAATGGATATAACTTTATTTTCCATTTATTTATCTATATTAGGTCCAAATATCATTATTTCTATAATTTTGTTCTAACCCATTGGATCTATTCACTTTCTTTCATAGAGGGATTCATAAGGATCCATCTCAATGCTCGAGTGAAAGATATTTTTGTAAAAACATTCTTCCAAAGGAAGGTGTTTATTCCAAACACCTTTAAAATATATAGAGTAAGCTATCAAGATGTATTATAGAGTTTTAATGGTGACTAACCATACATATAAGGATGATAATAAGTACTAAAAAAATTATGTATCTATAACCTCCTAAAGGATTATTAAAACATCATGGTAAACCTTAGATCATGATTAGATAGGATTGAGAGTGGAACTCCATGAAATCTCAAAACTTGATTAATGTATAAAAAAGTTAGATTACCAAGTGATAAATAGTATATAATAATGATAAAATGTGATGGTTTCATAGGACAATTTAACTAAACCAAAATTATATTACTACATTTATATGTTTTGGGGAGTTTGATGATGAAATCCATGGTAATGTTTTCCCATTACCATTCTGGTATAGGTAATGGTTGTAACATCCCCTTGTGATTTTGTCTCTTAGACATAACAAACTAACACAAAAAAATCATGATACATAATATATAATATCCCTTTTTATGTTATCCAACCAGAAATACTATTTTAAGTCTCAATAAATCTTCATACTTCTAGGATGTATAAAGAATGATGAACTATGAGATTTATCAAACATCTATTTATTTAATTATAGAATTGATGGGAAACATACTTGGTTTTTTAAGCATGTTATTATATCATGATCATGGTTAAACATAGGAACATTCTACACCTTCCTCTATAATTACACATCATCCTTCCATTCCTTCTTAATCCTCTCATAGATTGATGGTTTAACATTAACCTAAGAAAGATAATATTTTCCCATTTTATTAATATTTCAAGATCTAACTTATGAAAATACATAAATATTGGATTTATTTCAATAGTCATCATTAAAATAATGGAATGGTCTTTCTAAGTCAAAGCATCATCCACCTTGTTTTACTTCCCAGGGTGGTAATGTATTGAATAGTCACAGTCTTCTATTAACTAAAACCACCTTCTTTGGTGCATATTAAACACTTTATATATAAATATTTGATTCAATATTTTAGGATATATATATATAAACATTCATGATACATATAATACCTCTATATTTTCATTGCAAAAATACCTCTGCCAGCTCTAAGTCATGATTCAAGTAATTTATCTTATGAATTTTTTATTGGAGAGTGGTAAAAGCTATAACCATATATTTCTTCATAAAGATAAATTACATTTTATTAGTTTATAAATAACTATATTTCAAAAAAAATTCTTTACTGTAGGGTAGTGTAAGAATAATCACACTAACCAACCTTCACTTCATTTTGAAATTCTCCTCACATTCATCTATTTATAAGAACTTCGACCCCTTTTGAGTCGACATATCGAGTGGATTATACAATCATGATAAATATCTTAAAAACCACAAATAGTAACCATATATCCTAAGAAAACTATGAATATTGGTTACCATGGTTGGTCTAGGACAATTATCAATATCTTTCATCTTCTATAGATCTATTGATATACTCCCTCTTGAGATTATATGTAAAAAAATGAAACTTTCTAAATCCAAAATACACACTTACATAAAAACTCTCTTTTCTTAGGGTCCTTAGTAAAATTATCAAGTTATTTTCAAGATATTACTTACTCATATAATAAATTATAACATTATCTATAAATACTACCAAAAAATAATTAATACAATCTCTAAAAAATCTATTAATTAAACTCATGAAGATAATAGGAAAATTGGTAAGTCAAAATGAAATTACTATAAATTCATAATAAACATACTTCATATACAAGGTGGCCTTGCGTATAAACTCCTTATTTACCCTTACCTAATGATATCCATATCAAAGATGAATATTGGAAATAAATATTGAGCTCCTCTTAATTGATAAAACAATTCATCAATATAGGGTAGAGGATACTTGTGCTTAATAGTGATTTTTTAAGTTATTGATAATTAATGTATAGATAAATTGACACATTTTTTTTCCTAACAAAAAAATAGGTGTACCCCATAGTGAAGAAATATAATGAATGAATCCTTTATTGAGATTATCTTGGAGTTTCATCTTTATTCCCTATAACTCAATCATGGACATTCCATATAGAGTCTTTGAAAAATTTATCGCACAATGTATGAGTTGTTTCGAAAATGAAACTTCACAATTCAAGTGAAGTATATGAAAACATTTTTGAAAGAAATCAAAAAAAACTAGAATGAAATAGGAATATCATCAATGTTGAGTATCTCAAATACTATATAAGATAAATATCCCTCATGAATATGTATTAAAAATCATACGATGAAGGTAATTTCCATTAGGAGTTCAGGTTTATCCTTACACAGATAGTTTATCATATAATGATTCATAATATTGAATGTAACTTCCCAATGAAAAGAATATATTTTAGACGGACTTAATCCATTATTAAACTACCAATGGATTATTAGTTCTATTAAAAAATATATGAATCTATCACAATAAGAAATCCAATATATTTAATCATGTTATAGAACAACAAGTTTCTCCATACGGGAAATTTTACTCATCCTAACCTAAGTAAGCTTCCCTAATATGGCCATAATCTCATTAGTTCAAACACTATATGCATTGGCTTGATAAGCTAGGAAATACCTAAATTTTCTATGGGTGTTGATTCCCTTTTCTTACTTAGGAACTATCAGTAAGTAATGAAATACATCAAGTTAGTTCACAATCATCACGAATATTGATCCAAAAAATAAAAAATCTTTCTAATAGTGAAAGTTCCAAAATACTATAAGGGATTATCATAATTCACATGTTATATATGTTTGTTTAAAATAATGTTCCTATGGAATCTACTAAAATTTCTCTAATACCAACTAAAACAACCCAAATAATATTACCCAAAGATATTTTATTATTTATTACATTAGTACAAGATACAAGGGATTTCACTATGTAGGATCAAAAAATTTAGCAGTCTCAAAGAACCAGATACATACATGATACCCATATTACATTGTAAATATAAAATATATAGAATAGAAAATATTCTTTCACCCGTGATATTACCCATAACATCCTTCTTCATATCAAAGGGAAATGAAATAAAATAAATAGTGGGCTTAGATACTAAGTATAGGTTTTTTATAATAGAATTAATCATAAGTAAATTAGGCATAATTAACATGGAAAGATAAATTACTGGAAACATGTGAAGTTTAATCAATAACTTTAGCATGAATTGAATTTGTGGATAATATCATTTTAATGATCTCGAGGATAATGATAATAAAATCCTCAATAAATGAAATGTTTAATTTTGGATATTATGATCATATAAATCATGA
Organism: Viscum album; assembly: GCA_963277665.1. Classification (NCBI taxonomy): domain Eukaryota; kingdom Viridiplantae; phylum Streptophyta; class Magnoliopsida; order Santalales; family Viscaceae; genus Viscum; species Viscum album. The sequence goes on from OY728138.1 coordinate 943,556,468, forward strand.
TATATTTATCATCAAAGCCTTTCACCAAGACAATTTATTTGATGGGTAGTTATACATCGAAAACCCATTTAATAAGGCTAGCCAACTAATTTGTCTCACGAGACCTGTCAAAGAATTGAGTGTTTATCTATAATCTGGCTTACCCATTACTTAATGTTCAATTCATTTTTAATATATTTAATGATCATATTAATTTTTAAACAATATGACTTATCAAAAAATATCTATGTTGAGTAAAGGATACATAATATAAATATTTTCTTAATCAATGAAACAACTTTTAAATTAAAATACCATATGTTTAAATGGTATATGGTTTAGGTAATAATAATATCCATGATACTAATAATATGGATATTTAATATCAGTGTATTTTATAATGAAATATTATCTTAATAAATGCATCTTTTGTGAGATATTTAATGACAAAAAATATTAATAATAGGTATAAGATGACCATCAATTCATCTGAAATATAGATTTTGTAATCAAATTCTTTCAATTGGAGAAATAATGAAAATGGAAGAAAATCATTCAAATAAGATTTATTTAAAGTGTTTTTTTTGTAGAACCGTTAAAATATTTTAAAATAATATAAATAATATAAAAATATTATGGTAGAGGGACAATATGTTAACTTTATATACATTAAAAAGAACAATTACTTTTGATTTTTTAAAAGAAACAAAAAAATAAATCTTTCATAAAAAATTACATAGACTCCTATAAAAACTTCTAAAAATTCAAGGATAACATAATATTTTAGTAATAAATAATTATATTAAATGAAAAATACATTTTAAAAACATTTTTGAAAAATATATATATATAGAATAAAAATATAACCTATCAGAAAGAGAAATAAGATTTTATTTTCTTTTAAATAATATTTTTTTATTAAAGTTCCAAAGTGAGGAAAATTTATTAGATAATTTGTAAACTCCTTAAATATATAGAGAATATGAAAATAGTTGGATTTTTTTAAGAATATATTATAATATTACTTCAATGAAAATAAGTTAAATCCCAAAATATGTAATTGCGAAATAAATCCTTAACTCTTTGGTAACTTTTAAATTATAACCCTTGGATAGAGTAAAGTTGAATTTAAAATTTAATAATCATGATTATATATTCATGTTAAACACATAAAATGTTTAGTATGTACCCCAAATTAAACTAAATTGGTGCATAATATAATCATCTCTCAATATAGTGGAAATTGAGATGAAATCACTTATAATGATCATAATGTTGAAGTGATATTTAATCAATGAATTAATTGTGCCTAAAAAATCTAAATAATTAAATTGAAAATAAAACATAATAAAATCAAAGACCATTTCACACATAATCATGAAATAACATATTCAAGATGTAGAATTATAACTCCATGAACAAAAATTGAGTTAAAAACCCCTTACCTCATGTTTGAATAGCATCACAAGTTCTTTTAATATCATGTATAATAATTTTATAATAACATAAAATTACTATAAAATTATCTGTAATATCATATATGATCCATTTATAAATTAGTATGACATGTTTGTCGACAATATTTTATGATTATCATTGTTTTGGGTGTTAACTGCTTCATTTTTCATGTATGTTTGGATTCAAAAGTTATGGTCCTTTTATCCTAGTCAGGGTAATATCATATATAAAATTTTAATCATGATATAAATATCATACATATTTATTATAAATATATTTTATATCATCTGTGATAAATGAACATGAAAAATAAATCACATCTCTTCATAGAGAAGTTAGGATGTACGTACGCACAAGCGACGTTATCATTTTGCAAAAAGTTGAAGGATAATAAATTATATGATATATTATTCTTATATAATCATAATTATTTCATAATTATCATAGATATTCATTTGTTCCATTTTTTTGAAAATCCACGTGATTCAATAATGGACAAAAATTACATTAGTTTGTGAGGTGATAGTTTTCCGTACACATGAGTGATGGTTTTGTTTCCCATTGATGGAGATGAATATAGATAAATATTATTTCATAAAAATAATAACATATAAATATATAGGAGATAATATTTTTATTATATTATAATTGTTAGGACATAATTGAATGTGGTAAAATAAGAAGAAATATAAAAGTGATTTAGGAATATGATTACATCTTCTTTAAAAGAGATCTTCTAGATCTTTTCTAAAGGGACATATGGTTGGTAGTTTGGGAATACAACCACCTAAAAAAATGGGGACAAGGATTTTGTGAAGAGTTTTTCGTATGGTTATGTTGGGATAAGTGTCTATAAGTGGTTTATATAAGAGAGGATAAGTGGTTCCATTTTATAGTGAACAAAAAGACACACAAGGAATTAATAAAAATATCTAAATATTACAAATTAATTTTCAACGAAATTGGAACCACGCACCTATAATTTTAAATATGATTTCGGATATGATTGTAATTCTTTTAAACAATTAATATTTTAAATGTTTAAGTGGTATTTTAAACATTGTTTTTTGGTTTAATGCATTTGTTAAACAATTTTAACCTTGACTATATGAACAACCTTTTCAATCATAATTGGTTATAATTTAACTTATAACCTAAAATTTTTCTCATAAATGGAAATGGATGAAATATTTGAAAAAAACTTTCCACCATTTACTCATTTTGTATTTTTATGACTTTTAATTAATTTAATAAAATATTTTTTTTATAAAATATTATTAATGTGATTCTTATACTATTCATTTAATTTGACTTCAAATACCAAAAAAATATGTAATCTAAATATAATACTTTAACAATTCCCTAATATGTTATATTTATCTATAAAATTTTTGAAACATAAAATTTTATGTAAATTGTATTAATTTTAATATTTTTAAAATAAATTATTATATTTTTCTGTTAATTGAATAAATATCGTGTCAGTGTTACATAAGAATTTAAGCTAATTATTCAGTCATTAAAAATAAAAAATAAATTATAATGATAATAAACTAATTTTTATTTCAAATAAACATTCAAAACTAAACATAACATAATTTTATCCTTATAAAAAAATAATAGCGATATTAAAATCAAGATAGTGACATTTTGTATTTGTTGTTTTCTTAAAATACTATAATAGTCAATATCAATGTAAAATGGAACCAAGTGTCCATATTTTCAAAAATTTCATGAAACTGGTCATATAATAGTATAAAGGAAATTGTTATAGAAAATTTAAAGCCTTATCCCAGTGTTTTAACCCCGTTTTACCCTTACTGCAGTGACACATATTTACCAAGGTTACTGTTCAAAATAACCAAAAATAAAAGGGACCCATTAAGCAAATTAAAATATCCAGATTCAAAATATGGAATTAATTTTATAAAATTAAATTTCAATAAGTTTTTAAATAAATTTTAATATAAATTCATAAAATTCAATGAAAAAAAACTTTTAGAAAATTTAATTTTTAATCAAAAAAATTAACTTATTACAAAATTAATTATAAAGTTGATTCATATGTAAATAATTATATTATTTATAAATAAGTTATACTTATATTAATATAAGATCAAATTAAAATCATAATGTTACTTTTTAATTAAATTAAATGATAGTTTTACAAAAATTGGTATTTTTAACTATTCATTGAAAAAATGATCTTTTTGGAAAAATCCCAAAAATTTAACTCAAGATAATATTGACATTATGATTTAAAAAATGATATCCTTTTTATGAAATTAAATTTATAAAATTGGAATAAGTTAATTATAATAAACTCTTATAAAATATCATAAAAGTCATTTTTGAAGAAAATATATTATTGAAGTATAAAGTGGATTTACTCAAAATTAACTATTTACTTCCTAAAAGTTAGTCAAAACCTTTAAATAAAATAAATTATGTATAAATATTTTTCATAATTTGGTTAATATTATTTATACCTTTCAATGTAATGGAAAGATGATAATATTTCAATATTCCATCTTGGTTTTTTTAAACTCGGTGTTGTGTGTAAAGAAATCTATCAAAGAAGTTGGTTTTTCTTAATGAGAAATTTATCCTAAAATCTAGGGGAACATCAATATTTCTAATTGTGTGTTATTTTATTGTTGATGGATTTTATTCTATTTAATGTTTCAGAAAAATCACATAAAGTGTCTTCTCATATAAGTTATTGATGGAATTCTACTCAGATGGACCATAACATTTGTAGATTTCCTTCTTATGGTAGGTCATGTGGATTATATAGAGTGATAATTGACAATAATGATGATGTACAACCCATCTAGTTGGGTATTTGTTCTAAACATGTTAGATTTGTAGAAACATGAATGACTCAGTGATATAACGCTTAGTGGTGGTTTCTATTTAGGTTTGGTTATTTAAAGAGTCAATAATAACCCATATAGTGATATCCCATACTTCTTAGAATGATTATTTACTTAATTGACCCATATGAATATAGTATTCTTAACATGGATCATGGTAGGGTGGTTCCATTAAATATGGATATATTCATGGATTTGATTTTGATTCTTGAGGAGGTATTTCAAAATGTGGATTCTTAGTGGGAATAAATGGATTAGTAGGTAGATGATTTTGGCATGTGATTAAGTGTTTAAACTTTTGAGGACCTCATAAATGGTGTTTGGGAATGTGGGTTTCCTAGTGACCCTTTCAATGAGAATAAGATGGGTTTTCCCCTAATCTATCATTTATATGAGATATGATCTCTAGCTTAGGTAGGATAGGCTAATGTTCTTGTGGATATAACTTAGGGTGTTAGTGAGATGGGTGATTTTAATGTGACAAGGTATCACAACCTTACCCACTGAAGCACACCTGACTAGTGGTAAGAATAATGTGGCACACCTGGTCCACCCCCAATAGTCTAGGGTCTAATAACTAGCACCAAGTAGGCATATCACACTCAAGTAATGCCTTATCCTAAAGTACCCACATAAACACACACATTTCTATATATTCATATAATGTACAAAGGTAAATAACTCATACTAAAAATGAAAACATAACATATATCCCACATTAGAGTACAAAAATAAGTACAATGAAGGAAAAATGCCGAAATAAAATCCTAAAAAACTATAAAAATCCTAATCTACTATCAAAATGGGGGCAGTTATGAAAAATCCACACCTAGTATGAACCATAGTTTGTCTAGCTCAAATATTCCCAAACCGTTCTTTATCCACATAAGACTCCATCAAAAAATCATATCATTGGCATAAGAAATGAAATGTGTGGGTAAAACACATGTATGTATGAGTATAAAAATACATAGTAGGACACCTAGATATCAACAAAAAAAATAATTAATATATTAGTTAGATCATCACCAATAATCTATGTCAATCAAGATATGATACATAACCATATATAAGCACCAAACACTGATATGCTCAATACTGAAACTAAGTATCAAGGTGAGGTCATGAATTCACTACTATACTAGGATTATAATAGATTCCATAAGGTAACACTCATCTAGAATAAATCACTCCATTATCCTTTACATCCTTGATTTCACTCATCTAAGAGGCAAAACTCATTGGGTTTTACTATACGAATGGAACTCACCTGAGAGGTCACAATCATTGGGTTTAGCCATGAAGACCTATGATGGAAACTAGGAGGGATCATCTAAGATACTCAATCAATTGAAATAAACCTCACTATAATACGATATATGTTGATACATATATAGGGGACGACAACCAAGGCCATAGGGGACACCAACAAACCTAACTGTATTAACCCACCAAGTAGGGGATTGTACGCCCGTGCATGTTGGTCACGATGACTCCAAAAAACCCCACTAGGGATGAATGATAGAGGATCAAAGTCCAAGACTCATGAAGGTATTACATAACTCTATACAAGACTAATCCTATAGAGTGGATAATATTCTAAGATCATGACATGATACCTCACAATACCCTCGAGGGGATAGACCAAGGGAATACAACTTAGAAAAATAGGTCCAAGGGAACCCACTAAATCTCACACTAGAGATAAAATAAGAATAATAAGGGCTAAAAATTTCCCTTGAATAACTACATAGTGTCTACCATATGTTACATGGTGTGCCTCCATGAGTCTCTCATTGACCACATCTCACTATCCAATAGTGCATGCATTCCTCGCATACATAAAGTGTTCTTTAAGAAACACAATGTGTAGATATTTGTCCTGAACTCAGTGATTCGTATAATCTAGATGTAGAATATATCATGTTACCATGTAATTAGGCTCTGTACTTGTATAATGGCAATACTTGATTACTTTTTTAATGTAAACAGGGTGTACTCCACCTCACATGACATGTAGAGGCTAGGCCAGCACTCGGTGTGTTCCGTCTTCCCATTCCCATGTACCTTCCAATGTATACAGTGTGTGCCCTACCATACAAAGACTATGGGGTAACACAGTCTTGTGGGAATATAAAACATTTAAATCTAAGACATCCTCTAAGGTTTACATGGTGTTTTATCTAATGCACATGGGGTGTTCCCACACATGGCTACTTGGGAATGTACTCAGTACACACTGTGTTGGGAAGCTAGGTATCACACAACGTAACACCTAAGAATAAATTATAGTAAGTGAAATTATATTTTAATAAAACTTATTAAAATCATATTTTAATTTTTTTTGGAAAAAAAATCATTATTTGACTGGATGAATATCGATTTTAAACTTACTTGGTCAAAATAAGCCAAGAATATATTTTTTGAAATTTTCCATAAAAAAAATTATGAATTATTAAAAATATAATAATTAAATATTCATATTAATTTTTAATAATATGTATAATTAATAATTTATTAATAATAAATTTTATTAAAATAAATATAATATCATTTAGAGATAAAAAGGGGTATTTTTTCAGAAAACTATTTTTCTATTTCAAAAAAACATTTTTAAAAAAAATACATAATGGTTATCCATTTTAAATAATTAAAATAATATTTAATTATTAATTTTTTAAATGAAAATTATATATAATTTATTTAATTATTATTACTACTCATATAGTTAATATAAGATCATCTTATCCTTGAAAAAAACATTTCTTGAAAAATCATTTTTCGACACGATTTGAGGGTTTGTTTTGAATCTAAATTTAGGTAATTTTTTAATTTAAATTTGATAAAATGGATTCCATATTATGAATCATTATAATTAATATTATTTAATAAGTTCAAATTACCTTTTTAAATAATTAATTTTAAAAATAGGAAAATTTAATTTTCATCGTTAAGGTCAAAGCGGGGTTTTGCGAGTCACTTGAGTCTGTGTTAAAATTAATTTTAGAGACACATAAGATTTTTATTTGATAAATTTTATCACATATTTTGTATTTCTGGGTGCAAATTATTTAATAATCCTCAATTTAATTTAGTCTTAATGTATAAATTATTTTTGTAAAAAATCTAGTTACTGTGATGAAAACTAAATTCGTAAAAGTGAGTAACCTTGGATGCATGGAAAATAAATGTTTTAAAAAATGTTTATTTTTAGTTGTGGAGACTTTGAACTACCTTATAATCCATGAAACCCATTTTTTTTAATTTTTGAGGCACTTTGGGTGAGAGTGAATTCCCATTATTTAATAGTTTTGGGTATTTACAAAAATGTCACTCCTCCATAATTATAAAAGGGTACCCCCTCCCATCACTTATTTACATATATAAACCCACTTATCTGAACCAAAAAACTGAAAACGTATCTCCAAAATATCCTTATACATGTTCTAAAGGTTTTTTTATTCCCAAAAAACCAGCCCTAGGTTTCTTAATAAGAGATCAAAATGATTTTCTTTTAGGAAAAGGTAATTGTATTCACTAAGCTCTTTAATATAACTTATTTCTTTTCCACATTAACTTATGTATTATAAATTTAAATATAATAAAAATATTTTATACCATATACTGATATTTTATTATGTTTATGTCACAATATTTTTCCATCTCCTTCTCCATAAAATGGGAAACAAAGTCATCGCTCATGTGTATGGCGGTCTACCGCCTTGTGAACTGATTTAATATCTTTTCCATCACTGAATCACATGAATAGTCATATTTATAGAAATAATGAATATATATGATACATATTAAATGATATTAACTATAGAAAATTATATGTCATACACTTATTTACCCTTTCACTCATTAAGGGAATTATATCGTTGCATGTGCTTACGTACGATGTACAGTCTCCATGAAGCGATGCGATTCATTTTCCATGTCCAAATTTCAAGAATGTTTATAAAAAAAGCATATAATGAATAAATATTTTATTTATAAAATTAATATAACTCTGGATATTATTTATATAAATCTTATCTACAAGAACTATAAATTTCATGAAAAAACAAGCATGAGAAAACAAAATAGTTAACACCCAAATTAATGGCAATAATGAAATATTATCAATGAACGGATGGTAAGATGTTATAACAGGATCATATATGATATTATAAATATGAATATGGTTCTGATATAAATTAATAACATGCTTAAAACCATTATTCAAGATTTTAAATAATTATAAACTAATGGGAAGCACGAGGTAAGAGATTTCATTTCAATTTATACTCCATTGAGACATATTAGTTATTATGAACCTATTTAATATTATGTGATGTATACATGGCAAAATTGGTTTATTTAACATGAATAAATATTTATTCATGATTATCAAAATTTTAATTAAATTGTATTATATCAAGGGGTTAAAATTTAAAAGTTTCCAAAGTGGTAAGAATATATTTTACAATGACACTTTTTTTGGGATTGTTTTTATTTTCCTTGAAAAGATCTTATCATTTATACCTATTAAGATCCAATAATTTTATTATTCACATTATATTTAAATACCTTACAGAATTTATTCTAAAATTTCCTCTCTTTTATTTTTGGATTAAGTAAGTAAACATTTAACAGAAAATTCAATTTTATTTCTTTTTAAATCAAATATATTTTTCTACCTTATCCATGTTTTTAAAAAATGGTTTAAATTTTTTTTCCTCAAATTATTTATTAAATATATTTTTATATATCCATGAATTTTAAGAAGGGGTTGAAAGGGATATTTTTAATATTTTAAGAAAGGGAAATTTTTTAATTTCTTGACAAAAATTCAAAAGGAATGTCTTTATAACATATACAATGATAATAAACTTCCCCACTACTAGAACAATTTTAAAAAATTTATCTTCTTATACATGTTTTCAATGGTTTTACAAATAAAACACTTTATTAAATATTATTTAAATATTTTACTTCCATTCACTTTATTCTTCCAAGGTAATTACTTTATTGAAAGTCCTATATTCATGATAAATCGATGGTCACCAATAAAATCTTGATTAATTTTGTGGTTGTTAAAATTTACATGATAAAATCTCTTTCTTATGATAAATTTTTATTAGAAATTACATTTCTCTTAAATATACATATTATTTATCATGGATATACTTATCTTCTAAACTATATATCATTTCTACATATGATATTTTACATTTAAATTTATTTCATTTACCATGGAAATATTGATATTCTATATTCATTATTCAATATGAAAATTTATTGATAATGAAATTGTTCAAGAATTAATTTAATCATTCGATATATGAGGAATTCTTTAGACATGTAGTTATGGGTGGGCCTAGAATTATATAGCTCCTGTAGGTATCATGAGATAAATAATTTATCCAAAATAAAAAGGTTTTTACCCATAGTTTTAAATATCTCAGAACAATGTAACGTTATATGTTTTTAGAAGGAAACACTATGTTTGATAGCGTACATGATACCCCACATCGAGCTCAAACGAACAACTAAGTATTATTTTTTAAATGTTACTGTTATAACCTAGCCATTATACTGGTGGGTAAGAACATGATTAACTTAATTATGAAAATATTTTTAACACATTTTTATAAATCTAATTCGTTGGTTACCAATTAATTATAAATGAGAATAAAGACCAATTGAATATAAAGGATGTGTTTTTATGGAAAAACTATTTTAATGATCGAAATAGAGTTTTATCATAATTAATTAAATTAATAACAATTAGTGGGAGCTCATAATGATATTTTTATATTATATACTCAAAAAAAGTTTTTAAACTCATCCAATAATTTTAATAGGCATAAGATAAGAACAAATCCAACTTTACACATAAAAAGTTGTATTTTTCCAAAGGCAGTTTTGATGCCTTTTTGATGATAAACTTGTTTTAAATATAGTTTTTGATAGTTATATAAATTATATATGAAACAATAAAATTATTATTTGAAATAAGAATATAAAAATTTACATTAGTTGATTTTTTTATGATAAGTTTAATGTTTTGATGAATAGCAAAAATACTAAATTTTAATTGAAAACAGTTTTTTCATTTATATAATTTATAGTTTTAAATTATATTTTTGATAGGTTTTAAAGATAAATTAGATAAAATTTATATCATTTAATCCAATTTACTTCATATTAATTAATCTCATATTGAATTTGGATATAAAAATATTTTAATCTTCTGAACGTTTTCACTTTAAAAACCCGTTTTCTCCCCCTATAAATAAGATTAATTTTAAATTATATTTATCCAATTATGTGTTTTGAATTATGAAAAATTAATTCCATATTTATAGTCAAAATTTAAAAAATTATTAAATAGGTCCCTTTTAATTTTGGACAAAATGAATAGTAACTAGTAATTTTTATTACCACGATTAAGGGTAAATCAGGAAATTAAGGGTAACACATACTATTATAAATATTATAAAATTGCCATAACATGTTTTATAATATTATTGTATGAGTAAGTTTTGACCAAAATCATCCTTGTTTTGATTTTAGGATCTCTTGAATCCACTTGGACGACTTTAATCCATTTATAGTATTTTATTTTTAAGAAAAATCAAAGATGTTATACATATATTTTGATAAAAATATCATTTTAAATATAGGTTTATTTACTTGATATATTCAACTATAAATAGTTATTTAAAATATAAATATTTATCTATATCATTTTAATTTATTTATAATTTTTATGTTATAAAATAATTACTTTAAATTATGACACAATGATGATGTAGTAATTGTTTAATTAAAAAAAATAAAATAAATGATATTAAAAACATTAAAATAAGTATAATTTGATATAAGTAATTTAATCCATGAATTTTATAGATTAATCTGAAATTATAACGATTTTTTAAAATAATATTTTCTAATTTATATTGTTCTTAATCTATTTTTAAAAAGTCATGTAATTAATAGTGTCAAAATTGACATTAATGATATTTTAAAATAAATAATATTTTATTAAATGATATAAAATTCATAAAAATATAAATTTTGGAAACATTATTAGTATAAGATATAAATGTTCATCCATGACTTATTTATGACCCATTTGGCATTTTATATTTACTATATTAACATTCAAATAGTAAAAACACTGTTTGTCACAGTAAGAATAAAAAAGGTTAAACATAGATTAAAAAATAGTAAAAAGATGAATTTATTTAATTTGATTAATGTATTTTGACCAAAAAATAATCATATATTTTAAATAAATCAGTTTTTATCCATTTTTAATAGAAAAGTAATTTATATTAATTTAATATTTTGAGAAATTCCTAGAGTTCTCCTCCCCTCTATTATAAAAGGGAACATATTCTTCTATTTTCTTCACAATTAAAAACCTATTTAGTTTGGAAAATATCAACCTGAATCCCTTCCTTTAATCCCTAACCAAATTATAGAGCTCTTATTTTAGGAAAAACACCACCCTTAGTTGTTTTATGGTGTTAAGCAAAAAAGATTGTCTGAAGAAAATGTTTCGTTTTTAATCAAGTATTTCTATTTTATTTATTCTTCCAATTACTTGACTTATTATTAAACCATGATGAAACAATAAATCTAGTATATTTTATATACTGAGATTTTATTATGTTAATATCATCACCTATATCCATCTCTACATCCATCAAATGGGAAACAAATTAATCATTCGTGTGTACGGTGGACTACCACCTCGTGAACCAATATAATTCATTTTCTAAAACCATCTCTCAAGACTGGTTATAATAATGGATTTAATGGTTATATATAATATTCATGAAATATTTATCATTATTTAATAATATTATATCATTTGTTTTCTTACCTTTTTGTGCACATAAAAATGATAACATCGTTTATGCGTACTAGTGAACTATCACCTCCATGAAATGACGTGATACATTTTTCATCACCACATAACATGGATCATATATATATAAGTTTATTTAAATGATTACTATGATATTAATTATATTTTTATAATTATTTATATATAAAATAATACTTAACTTCTTTCCATAATGAACATTGAAAAAATGTAAATTTTACTCATGCTTACGTACACCATACTATCTCCATGATTATAACGTAGTTCATTTTTTACAACCATATATAATGGTTTTATTTTAAATAATAATTTATATATAATAATGATAAATATGACATGAATATTATTATGTATATGATATATTAATGGGAAATTTTATTATGAACATCATTCCAAAATCATTTTGGAATCAAGTACCGAATATCAGGAAAACATTCAATATAAAATTAAATAAATAAGTATTTGATTTAACATGATAATAAGTGATATAAAAGTAATAAAAGAATTTAAAAATATACTTAATAAATTAAATAATTATTGTATGTTTAAAATTTATGAAGAAAAAGAATGTATGTGATGAGTTAGACTTAAGGTGATGGATTTTTTCTCAATCTCTTTTCAGTAAGACATATTTTTATGTTGTAAACCCACCTTCTTTTTTGAGGTGTATATACAGACCCTTTGACATATCATATCATGAATTTAATTATCATAATGTTATATAATGTTTTGTTAAATGTTATTTATTCATATAGATTTTGAATCAAATATTTTAAAGTGGTATGAGACAATTTTATTTAAAATAATACTTTTAAATGATTAATGAATTAATTTCAAAATATTTTACTCTATGATACTCTTGTTTATATATAAATACTATTAATTACATTTTATGTCTATTTTTAATTTCACTCATTTTTTTGAAAATAATTATTTTTACATGTTTTATATAGAATATTCTGACAAATGGAAAAAGGAATGTTCAATTCATAACATACATGAAAAGAACAACTTTTCCACCACTATTACTATTATTTAATTAATAGATTCCTTTTAAAGACTAAATGTTTTATTAAATGAAGAACCCTATTTTTTTGGTTTTTTTGGTATTGAAAATCATTTTTCAAATAAAATGGTGTTTTGGTTTTTAAAATGGGTTTTTAAAATACATGTGTATTTTTATCCGAAAGTGTATTTTATATGGGATTAATAAGATTTTTTCATAGGGATTTATGATGAAATTGTTTTATTACTAATATTTTACTTGATAATTATATGGAATGGGTGAGCCTGATATATCTTAGACACGGGGTGGCCCAGATAGCACCAGGAAATCCCATTACAGTTTAACATAGGGTAGACCCAATAGTTCCAGGTAAGACCGTTGCAGCTTAACATGGGGTGGTCCAAATAGCACCTAGAAATCCCATTATAGATTAAAATGGGGTGGAACAGATAAAACTGTGTAAGCATGTTATAGTTTAATATAGGGTGGAATAGATAGTTATAGGTAAGCCTCTAATAACTTAATTGGGTAATGAAAATTTTGGAAGTCGACCACATATTTATTCCAATTTAACATGTTTTGAAAGGGTTTATAAATATGATTCTCTAAGTAACCTAAAGGGTTTTTACTTTATTACTATGGGTTTTAATGATTTTATTTGAGTAAAATATGTGTTTATTTTTTAATGAGAAAATGTTTTATTTCATATTCTCAAAGAGCCATGAAGATAAAGGTAAAAATTATATATGATTTCATGTTTTTACTTAACGAACAATTTCTTTCTTTTTATATCCTTACTGAGATTTTGTGATCATACCAAATTTTCAAAATGTCATTCATAGGTATTAAGGGGGAATAGAGATATGGGTCAAATCAAGGGGATATTTGTTGAGATTTTTTATAAAAATAAATCATGTTTTATTTTAATGATTTATATATTGTGGGAAAAATGGATACTGAGTATAAGTGTCCACTTGTAATTAATGTATTTATATTATAAGAGTTTTTCCTAATTCTCTAAAACTTTAAACTAAACATATCCTATAATGTGAATTTTAGTTCAAGAACATTAGGATATGTAATCTTAAAGGCAAGTTCCTTATATTTTGTATCAAAAGAAAGGTTTAGGAAACTATGGAGATTATAATATTTTCTTAAGAGGTGTGGATATCATCAAGGGTTTATAATTTTAGGTTTGATAATATTTTTAAACTCTTATAAACAAATTTCAGGCTTTATGTTATTATATTTTATGGTGAATAATGGTATTTTTAGAGATATTCATTTTGAACGTAATTTTGGGTTATTGAATTTTTAAAATAAAAAATGAAAATTATGAGACAACCTTTGACGTTAAAACATATTAAAATTACTATTTTTTGGTTTTTTATCACATTTCAAGGAATTTTATATGAATTGTCATTTTAGAAATAAAAAAGGGAAACCAGTACGATGGGTGACAACCTGTTGTGTTCAACAAGGATGTGAGAATTGAACCCATAACAGAAGGGTGAAAATGTTACATCACCTACCACTATCCAATGTGAAGTCCTAGTTAGTATGAATTTTTATTTTTATTTAAATGAATTTATGGTTGAATAATATGTTAATTTTCTGAAAATAAGTTTTATTGAATAGATAACCATGGGATTAGAAAATTATTTGGGATTAAGTGATTAATGTTATTTCAGAAGATTTTTACTATTTTGGGAACCCAATATGATTAAGGTAAACAGAATAATATGGGATTTTATTTGATTAATAGAGGATGAATTATATTTTGAAAGAATATATGATTTTATTGTGGATTTATGGTGATTAAATATTTTTATGTAAATAGTTAGAGTATCTTGAAGATTATTAGGAAAATTAATTTTTGGTATAAAACTTCATGAGTAATTGATGATATTTGGAGATAATTATTAAAATTTATCTTAGAATAATATCTGATGGAATTATTATTGATTTTGGATTTCAATCTTATTTTGGATTATTTTGATGAATTTTTGGGATACTTATTTATCAAAAGGTCTATGTTGGACTTTGAGTGTCAGTGTTGAATTTTTGAGATTGAAGCGGTTACTCATCCTATAAATGTCTATTAATTTTGGATAATTACTTTCCCTTATCCTAAAAATTTTATTTTTGGATAATTTATAAAGACAAGAGGAATATATAATTATACTTTTGTGGATTTTGTGATATATAGAAGTTGATTCTAATGATTCAGGAATGAAAGATTCATATTAAATACTCATTATTTGGAGAAAATGACGATTTTGTGGAGGTAAATTGATTAAAGGATGAATCTATACTTGTAAAGTAAGTATATTTTCATATGTTCTTAGTCTAAGTAGAAATATAATTACTCAAATCTATGAAATGGATCTTAAAATAAAAACATTATCTGTCTTCTTCTCTTACTCAGAAATCAATTACCTTTTAACCCATAACAGATTTTGGTTTTGTGATGGTTAAATATATAATGACCATGTTTTCTATCACTCTCCATCAGAATTTGATAGTTTTTTTCCTCTTCCTTGTCCATGTTATCTTACATGTAACCCTAGTACATGTTATCTCAGGTGACCTTTTTACTTCTCTTTCTTTCTTTTAAAGTATATATTTTATTAATTATTTGTCTAATGTGGTATTTTGAATAGTTGAACCATAGTTACCAATACCATGTTCAAATTGTGAGTAAATAATTTATTATATGGGGGGATAATGTAACATCCTTATTTTTTAAAAGGAAACACTATGTTCGATAGCATGTATGATACACCACATCAAGCTTAAACGAAAAACAAAATATTATTATTTAAATGTTACCATTATAACCAAGACATTAGAATGGTAGGTATGAAAATGATTAACCTAATTATGAAAATATGGGTTAAACATATTTATAAAATTAATTCATTGGTTACCAATTAATTAGAAATGAAAATAAAGAATAATTCAATATAAAGGAAGTGTTTTTATGAAAAAACTATTTTTATGACCAAAATGCTTTTTTATCTTAATAAATTAAATTAATAAATATTACTAAGATATAATAATTATATTTATATATTATATATTAATTTCTTTTATATTCATCTAATAAGTTTAATAGTCATAAGATAAGAACAAATCTAACTTTATGCATAAAAGTTGTATTTTTCCAAAGGTAAATTTTCCACCTTTTGATGACACACATGTTTTAAATATACTTTTTGAAACTTTTATGAGTTATATTTGAAAAATTAAACTTATTATATTATATAATAAAATCAAAAAATTAATTTGGTTTAATCTTTGTTATTATATTGATAAGTTTCATGTTTTGATGAATAATAAAAATACTAAATTTTAATTGAAAATGGTTTTTTTATCTAAATAATTTATAGTGGTGAATTATATGTTTTATTGGTTTTAAAGTATAATTAGATAAATTTAATATCATTTAATCTAATATATGTATAATTAATCAATTTTACCTTGAATTTTTATATAAAAACATTTCAATCTTTTGAATGTTTTTACTTTAAAAACCCGTTTTCTCACCCCTCAATGAGATTAGTTTTAAATTAATTTTATCCAATTATATGTTTTTAATTTTAAAAAATTTATTCATTCTTTATAATTATAAGTAAAAAATTTATTAAAAACATAACTTTTGTTTTTTGGAAATATTAATAGCAACTTTATTATGTTTTGTTACTACGGTTAAGGGTAAATCAAGAAATGAAGGGTAATAAATATTACAAATGTTATAAAAATACCCTGAAACTTGTCTTAATTTTATTGGATGTGTTATTTTCAACAACAAAACATCATTGGAACAATTTTATGCCCTATTGGATCCACTTGTATGACTTTAATCCCTTTATAGTATTTTATTTTAAAGAAATGTCAAAGATGTCATACGTCTGTTTTAATAACTATATCATTTTAAATATGGGTTATTTAGAATATATATTCAACTATAAGTATTCATTTTAAATCTAATGTATTTATATATATCATTGTAATTTTTTTTTGTAATTTTAAATTAATAAAATAATTAACTTAAATGATGACACAATGATGATGTAATAATTGTTTAATTGAAGGAACTGTCAAATAAATGATATTAAAAATATTAAAATAAATACAATTTAAGATAATTAGTATCATATAAAAATTATATTGAGTAATTTTATATTCTATTTATATGTTATAATAGTCAATTCTAATTCATCTTGTTTTTATGATATTTTTAAATAGTCACGTAATTAATAGTGTCAACATTGACATTACTGATATTTTAACATAAATAATATTTTATTAAATTATATAAATTCATAAAAATATACAATTTAGTAAAATATTTGGGATAAGTTTTAAATGATTATAAATGATTCATTAAAGTTACTTTTTTCATTTTATAGTAACTATATTAACCTACAAAGTGTAAAAACACATGTTGTCATGGTAAGAATTAAAAAGGATAAAAATGGTTAAAAGAGGATGATAAGGATTTTAAAAATAGTTAAAAAATGTATAAATTTTATTGGATGAAATTATTTCGACCCAAAATCATCATATATTCTAAATAAATTAGTTTGGAGCCATTTATAATAGAAAATTAATTTATATTAATTTAATATTGTTGAGGAATTCCAATAGTGGCCCACCCATCTCTTATAAAAAGAAACCTATTATTTTATTTTATTTACACTTAAAACATATATTGTAAGAAAATATCTACCCAAATAAATTCCTATAATCCCTAACCACATTCTAGAGATATTATTTTAGGCATAACACCACCCTTAGTGGTCTTAAGGTGTTAAGAAAAAGAGATTGTCTGAAGAAAATGTATCGTTTTTAATCATGTATTTTTTTTATTTCTTATTCCACTTCCTTATAATAATATTCAACCATGATGGAATAATAAACCCATTAAAATCAATATAATTTTATTTAATTGTGTTAATATCATCCCCTAAATCCATCTCTACTTCTATCAAATGGGAAAAGAGTTAATCGTTCGTGTGTATGGTGGATTAACACCTCGTGAACCGATATAATTATTTTTCCATCACCATCTATCAAGAATTGTTATAATGATGAAACTAATTTTTATATATTATATTAATGACATATTTATAATTATTAAATAATATTAATTCATATAAATTTTTACCTTTATGTGCACATATGAATGATAATGCCGTTTGTACGTACGTGTGAACTATCACTTCCATAAAGTGATGTGTTTTTTTTCATCACCACATCACATAAATGATATATATAATATCATTTAAATTATTAATATGATATTAATGATATGATTATAATTATTTAAAGTAAAAAATAATACTTACTTTCTTTCCATAATATTCCTTGAAAAATGGAAATGTTACTCATGCGTACCTACGCCCTACGTTCTCCATGATTATGACGTAGTTCATTTTTCATATCCATACATGATGGTCTGATTTAAAATTATAATTTATGTATAAAAATGAAAACCATTTCATGAATATTATTCTATAGATTATGTACTAATGACCACTTTTACTATAGACATAATTCCAAAATCAATGTTGACTCAAGTACCGAATATTGTCAAAACATTTGACATGAACTTAAGTAATTAAATAATTGATATAATATGATAATAAGTGATATAAAAGGAATACTAAAATTTAAAAAGGATCTCAATCAATAAAAAACCTAATGTTAATTTTTATGAAGATAAATATTGTATGTGATGATTCAAACTCAATGTAAGGTATTTCGTCTCAACCTCCTTTAATTGAGGCATACTTATATGTTTTAAGCCCAACATATTTTTTGAGGTATATATAAATCCCCTTTGAAATATCATATCATGAATTTATTTGTTATTATTATATTAATTTCTTTTTGAAAATTTTTTTTTTCATGGGTATTTTTATTCAAATATTTCAAAGTGGTATGCGACACTTTGATTTAATTTTTTTTAAATGATTAAATATTTAATTCCAAAATATTTTCCTACATGATACTATTACATATATATTTATATAAAAATACTATTAAGGAAATATTATTTATATTTTTAATTTCATTCAATGGTTTCCAAAAATGAATATTTTTTCATGTTTCATAAACAATTTTCTACATAAAAGATAAAAGGAATGTTCTATTCTTAACATTCATAGCGACAACGACTTTTCCACCACTGTGATTATTATTTAATTTATAGCTTCCAATGAAGTCCAACATGTTTTATTTAGTGAATAACCATCTTTCTTTCTTTTTATTAAAAATGTTTTTTCAAATAAAAGGGTGTTTTGGTATTGAAAATTGGTTTTTAAAATATATTGGGTTTTTTTATCTGAAAGTGTTTTTCAAATGGGATTATTAAGAGTTTTTAAATGGTTTTTTGATGAAAGTGTTTAATTAATGATATGATACTTGAGAATTATATGAAACAGTCGAGCCTAATATAAATTATACATGGTGTTGGCCAAATAGAGTCGTGAAAGCCCATTATAGCTTAACATGGGGTGACCCAGATAACACCAGGTAAGCCCGTTACAACATAACATGGGGTGGCCTAGATAACCATGACAGAGCCCGTTACCGCATAACATGGGGTTCCATAGATTGCATCGAGTAAGCCAATAATAGCTTAATTGGGCAATTCAAATTTGGTAATTTAACTATGTGGTTATTATAATTAAATATATTTTGAAAGGGTTTTACAAAAATGTTGTTCTAAGTCACCCAAAAGAGTTTTAATAACTTTATATGGGGTTTAATGATTTATTTACATAAAATGTGTGTTTTTTCATGAGAAAATGTTTTATTTAAAATTATCAAATAAATTTGAAGATAAAGGTAAATGTTATATGAGGTTTCTTGTTTTTTCTGAACTAACAGTTTCTTTCCTTTTTAAATATCTTATTGAGATTTTGTGCCCATACCAATTTTTTAAAATGTCTTTCACAGTGCTTAAGGGGGAATAGAGACAAGGATGATATAAAGCGGATAATTTTGAATATTTTTTATAAAGATAAATAATTTTTTATTTTAGAGAGTCTTATATTGTGAAAAATATTGATATTGATTATAAGTGTCCACTTATAATGTATGTGTTTACCTTATATGTGTTTATCCTAAATTTATAAAACTCTATACTAAAAATATATTTGAATGTGAACTATATTTAAAAAACACTAGGATATATAATTTTTAAGGCTAGTTCCTTGCAAAAAAGGTCATGATTGTATAGATATCATTATTTATTAGACCATGATATCCAATATTATAAATCTCCTTCATTGAGAATTCAATTATTATTGACCATGAGATTATTGCATTGATATTGGCCATGGATGCATTTATTTATGAAGTTATTGATTAAATGATAATTTTTCAGTTATTTACCTTAATATATTAATTATTCCTTATTTACTCATGATAGATTCCACTTTACATAACTCTTATTTAGAATTTGACCTCACCCTTATTTTTTTGATTCCCCATTATATAAAGATAAATATTTTGAATGAGTTCAAGGGCACTGAATGTTTTTTATTACAATGTTTTATATTTTATACCCAATTTATTATAATAATTGTAACACCCCAAGCTTCCACGGTATGTTTCCTTTCGAATAATGCAATGGCGTGCATTGTACGCAACTTCGAGATTTTAACACACCATAACCATTCAAACTAGCCGTTATGAATAGTAATACCTACTTTTTGAAATTTTATAAATTCTATCTCTCAAAATGGACTTCATTTTGGGATTCTTAATATTGAAATTATCCTAGGGTAAAATTTTGGTACTTTTCGGATAACTTTCATATTTTGATGAATAGTGAAAATTACTAAATTTTAATTAAAAACATCTTTTTTAATCAAAATAATTAATAGTGATAAATTATGAATTTGAATGGTTTTAAAGTATATTTAGAATATATTTTTACCATGTAATACAATGTGGGTCATTAAACATAATTTCACATTTAAACCAGACATAATAAAGTGTCAATCTTTTGATAGTTATTATCTTTTAAAAACACGCTTTTTGTTTTAACAACGGGAATTAATTTTAAATTAATTTCTGCCACTTATGTGGTTTGATTTTGGAAAAATGGATTCCATATTTGGAATCAGGATGTCTAAATTTTGTAAATAGGTATCTTTTGTTTTTAGACATTTTGGATAATTACTTCGGTAAATATTTTATTTACCATGGTTAAAGTGTAAATCTGGTAAACAAGGGTTAAAAAATAATATTATAATAATACTAAATTAACCTAAAACGTGTCTTAACCCTATTGGTTGACACATGGTCGACCATAGGCATCTTTGGGTCGATTTTGGGACCCCATGGATCCACTTGTAAGTGATAATGACACTTTATTTTAATTAAGTTAAAATTAATACAAAAATGACACAAGCATATATCTTTTCAAAAAACAATTGTTAAATAGGGTTATATATGTCGGATTTTAGACTATAAATATTCATTATAAATATAAAAAGATTTAATACATAATGATATTTTATTTATAATTTTTATACATTAAATAAGTTAATTTATTTATGAAACAGTGGTGATGCAGTAATTACCATAATAGTGAAAAATTAGAATAATTGATATTATAAATACCCAAATAAATATAATTTGAGACTTTTATTGAATTAAACTAATTTTCTAGGTTAATATTTCATATTAGGATTTATTTAAGTAACTTTGTTTGGAGTAATCATTCTGTTATGTGTTTCACAAAAATCAACTATTGAATAGTGTCAAAATTGACATAAAAGAGTTTTTAAAACAAATATTATATTATTAATTGATATTAAATTCCTAAAAATCTAAGGTCCGGCCAAGAGACTTATATCATTATATTTATATAATTAATGGACCACTTGGGGGTCTCTTGGATGTATATGGTATGTTTATTAACCATATAATATAAAAATATAAAGAGACATTGTAAAAGTGAAACTAATTAACTTAGAGGTAATACTTAAAGATAAGGTTAATATAATGACTCAAACGTGTCTTAATTCTATTGGTTGAACGTTTTTAGACCTATTACCACTTTAAAATTTAAATAATCAACATTTGAGCCATTAGAAACCGAATATTTATTTATTATAAACTAATATTTCTAGCTTTTCCAAAGGTGCCCCTCACCCCTCTTATAAAAGGGCACTCCTCCTTCTCATTTCTTCACACCATCATAGCCTTTTGTATCGGCCAACCCCTGACCAAATACTCTCCCAACTTCCCTCAGTACAACCTAGAGGCCTTATTTTGATCAGAAATCCATCCTAAGGAGCCCTTTTGATCAAATCAAAAACAAGAACCCGAAGAAGAGGTAAGGATTTCACCACCCTTTTCCAAGTTTCTTTCTTCATCCACTTCTTCATACTTTTTTTTACCATTATAAAATAATAACTCCAGTATCATATATATAATGTGATGTTATTATAAATATGGTACAACCATATTCAGTATTCTATCCACCCTTTGAATAACATGTCACCATACGTGCGTACGTACGGCTTACCGTCTCCACGTTGTGGTGTAATTATTATTCAATATATTATTATTTTGGATGGTTATAATAATGATGTGTAAATCATGTAAATAATAAATATAACATGATAAGGATTCTTTATATATGATATACCATACAATTATATATTATTTTAATATCAAAAGAATGATATTGTCGCTCGTGCGTACGTACGGACTACCGTCTCCACGAACGCGATGAGATTCATTCTCCATCATATCCATTCAAGTATAATTCTCATTTTATGATTAAAAATAATATTTAAGGACGTGATATCATTCTGGATATAAATAATATACATCCCATTAATAACAAATATGGCTCACATAAGAATGAATATAAAGTAAAATGAACCGGTTAACACCAGAAATGACGATAATTCTAAGATATTATTAACAAATAAATGTTAAAAGATCATATATGATATCATATTAATGCATATAATTCTTGTATAATTAAATAACAATTATTTCACCATTATACATGAGGTTAACCTACCTTCGACCATGGAAAATGTACAAAGTAAGTGGTTTCTTATCTCACTCTTAATTTCATGAGAATTCCATTGTTCACCACTTGGTTATTGCATGTGGTGTATGAGTACTGCCCATGATTGTATTCATTGTGTAATATACTTTTATTTATGGGTATTTACATCATAATTGTATGATCCTTCTTTCATGGTTGCATGTTTCATAAGTTACCAAATCGATAAGGGAATTTGAGATTTCAATTTCCACTCATTCGGCTTTACGCATACTTCATTGATTATTTTACTCCGAGATTATGTGTGGAATCACTATTCATTTGATTATGTCATAATTTCCACTCCCCTTGCTGTGGATATACTATTGATACACATAATCACTCCATTGATAATTTCATAAGTCATCGATATTAATTTGATGAGAGTAATTTTAACTCACTCTCCATTTGTTGAGTTAAACATCTAATTCATTGGTGCTGTTTTTACAAGATTATGTGTGAATGTCCTTTGATTGTTTTAAACTGAATATCCAATCATATTTAGTGTATTTTTATTTTTCACACATAACTATGACTTTTATTTATCCTTAACCTAAGGATATGGACTTTATGAGAGATTTTATCTCAATTTACATTCCATTGAGACTTCTTTGTTGTTATACACCAAATCACTTTTATGTGGTGTATATAATGTAATTTGACATAGTATGTCATGAATACCTTTATTCTCATGATATTACAAAGTTTTTATTACCTCATTTTTTTTTTATTCAAGTGTCTCTCTTTTGGTTAGAAACTCTAACTAAAATACCATTTTTAAATGTTTTAAAAGACTTATTCATCTAAATCTTGCTCATTAATGTCCATGTTTTAAAAATGGTTTTAAGGATTTATTTATATGGACATTAATGTTTTAAAAATAAAACTCCTTTTAAACAGTTTCAAAGTAGTATGGGACACTTTTATTCAAAAATCTATTTTTAAATGGCTTCTTGACAAATAGTGTGACTTTTAAATGATTTCAAGAAAAAGGCGGATATTTCTCTCAAATAGTTTTGATGATTATTTTCATCACTGTCAACATCCTTCATTATTCTTGATTGAGGTTAATGTGATACAATAAAATATTCCATATTGTATAGAATGAGTTATGTTTGACTGTGGATGTGTTATTTTTATACCATTCATGGTTTGTGGTTAAAGTATTGACATTTTGTATGCTAGTTTTAATATGAATGTTTATGTTATGTTTAAACCTGTTCATATGAGGAATGCATTGGACTTAATAAGTGACGGGTGGAGCCCGCTATAACTCCTCGATGCATCGGTAGGTCTCATGAGACAAACTAGTTTCTTGGCACAAGGCCTTGGCAAAATCTTATTTGTAGTCTTGGCACGAGGCCTTGGCTATGTGGTTATGATAGTATGGCATTATGCATTACATCATTATGAAAGTGGTTATTGATATTGCATGGGATTGTTCGACTAGTAGAATATCAATGTGAGTAAGTAAATTTCATTATTTTATTTTATCTTTGCCATTTTATGCTGAAGTTCAAGGTTAAAAGGCTTTTGTTTTAGTTATAAACTTCCTTAAGTTTTTATGCTTATCTATGAAAGATTCTTCTATAATGTTATCCTTACTGGGCATTTGAGCTCACCCCTTTTCTATGTTTTATTTTTTCCCAGGATTATGAAGAAGTAATTTATGAATGACCTGCAGGGATAGTATGAGGGGATATTAAGACAAGATGTTTTTTTATGATGTAATGTAAAAATTTATGGATGTATCTAGTTATTCCAAGGCAACTAAACTAATCGGTCTTTCGAGATTTGATCTTTCTTGTGATCATGCCAATGTTATGTAATAATGCACCAACTCTGGGTAACTGGGGTGGGGGCGTTACAGTTGGTATCAGAGAAAGTTTAGTACAAACTTTGGAAGTTAGATTTAGATAAACTCTGATTAGAGCACGTAGAACTAAGATGAACTTTGAGGATTAGTATAGAAGAACTTCATAGAATTTTGGTATTGTAGAGATTTTGTGAGTTTTCCGAGAAATACATCCCTGTCTAGATACGAGTAGGTAGAGGCGCCTCTGGCACAGATGTACCTAGGGGTAAAACCCGAAAACACCGCTTTGAGCTAGACTCGAACGGGAACTGGTGCACGACAACGGCCCTTGCTGCACTCTTGGTTACAACACTCCCGGGGGATATGCTTAGGATAATTTAAATTTTCTTTACAACCCGATTTAAGTAATATATATATAAGATGAGAGTAAATGACCTTGGTTAATCCTAATATGTTTCAAATTGAGAATATGGTGACATTTTAATGTCTAAATGATTTTATGACTACTGTTACTCACACAAAGCTTTCTGGTTTAGTCAATGGATGGATTCCAAGGAAGCCATATTGACTTTGAGAATGATGTACAAGGTGGGAACGATGGTGGAAATGAACAAAAAAATGGAATGTTGATAGGCGTAAAAGATATCGTCTTTATGCCAAATCAGTTTTCCAAAAATATGATCAGTAACATATATATTAACCAACTCCCAGACTCAACAAGGAAGAGAAAGGTGATAAATGATAAGAGCTCCAGCAATGGAGACCATGGAGAAAAGAACCCTCAATTTTCATCATGCAGGAAATGTGGAAGGAGACACCCAGGAAAGTGTCTCAATGGGACAACGAAATGCTTTACGTGCGGGAAGGAAGGACATAATGTGAAGAATTACTGAAGAAAAATGAAGAGTACTATGGAAGAAGATAAAAATGGTCCCAAGAGTCCATTTATAGTCATTTTCCGTAAATGTAGGGGACCTGGCCATTACCCGAGTGAATGCCCTATTCTATAGGATATTTTCTTGGTCAAAGAAGAAGCTATGTGGAAATAAATGGATGGTGAAATGTTTAAAAGTGTTATTGCTCTTTATTGATGGGTTTACATTGGAATAATTTTCTCTTGTATTTTTAACCCCGCAGTTTGCCATGTGAGAATGATATTTCAGGAAGAATTTTCTCTTCTCTTGTGGATATAGGTATAAATAACCATTTAGTTTTATATGATCATTGGGGTTTGAGAAAATTATAAGTTATTATAATTTGGGATAAAAATTCAAGGTATGATATAACATTTGTGGTTAAATTATGTTATTTTGAAGAATTTATCTCATTTTGGTAATATTATAAAATATAGTTTTTGAAAAAGGACAACACGTAGTCCGTGTGACAACCCGTCGAGTCGGACAAAGCTGTGGAAATCGAACCCACAACCAATAGTGCGATTGGGATTTATCGCCTACCACTGGACTAAGTGAAGTCCCTGGTTAGTGTGACAATTTTATTTAGTTAAATGATTTTATTGATCAATAATATGTTGATTTGGGTTCTTATGTCTTATCAAATGAATACCCTTAGTATAGGAAAATTATTTGGTGATTAAGTGAAAAATGTTATTTTGGGAGATGTTCACTTTGTTGGGAACACTATATGTCCAAAGAAAATAGAATACTATGGGATGTCATTAGAGGAGTAATGGTGGATTTTTATCTATGTTTTTATTGTGGATCTATTGTTATTTGGGTTATTTATGGAAATGATTAACCTATAATAAAGAATATGTGATTAGTTTAATTACTTTTAAGTATGTGACTTTAAGAGTAGATGATGTCATTTGGAGATACAATTTAATGTGAAAGACTACATTCTTCTAAGTTTTGGGTTTCAATATTAGTTTGGATTATATTGAATGATTTTAGGGAGAATTTATTATTGAACGGGTATTTATTTAACTTTGGGGTATTGGTGGTTTAATTTTAGAAATTAAGATTAGTATTTTTTTCTCTAATGGAATATACATTTGGGGGATCATCAGATCTTATACTAACCATTTTGGTTTTGATTAATCTCTAAAGACAAGTTAAATATATAGTTTATCCTACATGGATCATGTATTTCTATAGAAATTTATTCTAGCTCTTTTATTGTGACCAACTCTTCTTGAATACTCATTGTTCAAAAAAGTATGTTATTGGTAAAACATTATTAAATAATGAAACTCTACTTAAAAAATAAGTATATCTCTTTATGTTTTTAGTCAATATCATAAATGAATTCCTCGTCCTTATGTAATGTAACTTAAAACAAAAAAAATGTTGTCTGTTAACTTTCCTACTAGGAGGCTAATGGTCATTTTTCCCAACACAAGTTTGTGGTTTTCTTATTGTTAACTTTATCCTGATAATGATTTCTATCCCTCTCCATCAGAACTTGACACTTAGTTTATCATCCATATCCATGTTTTCCTACATGGAATCCGAGTATGGGTTCTCTTGGATGACGTTTATACCTCTCTTTCTTTCTTTTAAAGTGATAGTTTTATTGACTCTTTTTCCGATGTGGGACTTTCCATTATATTCCCAAGCACAATTTTAAAAATTTCGAGGATGCAATTTATTGAAGGAGGGGAGAATGTAACTCCCCAAGCTTCCACGGTACGTTTCCATTCGAATAATGCAATGGCGTGCATTGTACACAACTTCGAGATTTTAACACACCATAACCAATCAAACTAGCCGTTATGAATAGTAATACCTTCTTTTTGAAATTTTATAAATTCTATCTCTCAAAATGGACTTCATTTTTGGATTCAGAATATCGAAATTAGCCTAGGGTGAAATTTTGGTACTTTTCGGATAACTTTCATATTTTGATGAATAGTGAAAATTACTAAATTTTAATTAAAAACAACCTTTTTAATCAAAATAATTAATAGTGATAAATTATGAATTTGAGTGGTTTTAAAGTATATTTAGAATATATTTATACCATGTAATAAAATTTTGGTCATTGAACATAATTTCACATTTAAACCAGACATAAACAAGTGTCAATCTTTTGATAGTTATTATCTCTTAAAAACACGCTTTTTGTTTTAACAACGGGAATTAATTTTAAATTAATTTATGCCACTTCTATGTTTTTAATTTGGAAATATGGATTCCATATTTGGAATCAGGATGTTCAAATTGTGTAAATAGGTAACTTTTATTGTTAGACATTTTGGATAATTACTTCGGTAAATATTTTATTTACCATGGTTAAAGGGTAAATCCGGTAAACAAGGGTTAAAAAAATAATATTATAATAATACTAAAATACCTTAAAACGTGTCTTAACTCTATTTGTTGATAAAATTTTGACAATGGGAATCTTTGGGTCGATTTTGGGACCCCATGGATCCACTTGTAAGTGATAATGACAGATTATTTTAATTAAGTTAAAATAAATACAAAAATGACACAAGCATATATCTTTTAGAAAAACAATTGTTACATTGGTTTATATATGTTTTATGTTAGAATATAAATATTAATTAGAAATATAAAAAGCTTTACTACATAATGATATTTTATTTATAATTTTTAGACATTAAATAAGTTAATTTATTTATGACACAACGGTGATTCAGTAATTACCATAATAGTGAAAAATTTGAATAATTGATTTTATAAATACACAAATAAATATAATTTGAGACTTTTATTGAATTAAACTAATTTTATAGGTTAATATGACATATTATTATTGATTTAATTAACTTTTTTGAAGTAATCATTCTTTTATGAGTTTCACAAAAATCAACTATTGAATAGTGTCAAAATTGACATAAAAGAGTTTTTAAAAAAAATATTATATTACTAATTGATATTAAATTCCTAAAAATCTAAGGATCGACCAGGAGACTTATATCATGATAGGTATATAATTAATGGACCACTTTGGGGTCTCTTGGATGTATATGGTATGTTTATTACCATATAATATAAAAATACAAATAGACATTGTAAAAGTGAAACTAATTAACATAGAGTTAATACCTAAAGATAAGGTTAATATAATGACTCAAACCTATATAAATTCTATTTGTTGAGTGTTTTTCGACCTATACCCACATTAACATTCAAATAATCAACTTTTTAGCCATTAGAAACCGAATATTAATTTATTATAAACTAATATTTCTAGCTTTTCCAAAGGTGCCCCTCACCCCTCTTATAAAAGGGAACTCCTCCTTCTCCTTTATTCACACCTTAAAAGCCTTTTGGTTCGGCCAAACACTGCCCAAATACTCTCCCAAATTCCATCAATACAACCTAGAGGCCTTAGTTTGATCATAAAGCCAACCTATGGAGCCCTTTTGATCAAATCAAAATGAAGAACCCGAAGAAGAGGTAATGATTTCACCACCCCTTTCCAAGTTCCTTTCTTCTTCAACTTCTTCTTACATTGTTATTATCATTCTAAAATAATAACTCCAGTATCATATATATACTGTGATTTTATTATAAATATGTTACAACCATATTCAGTATTCTATCAACCCTTTGAATAACATGTAACCATACGTGCGTACGTACTGCTTACCGTCTCCACGTCATGGTGTAATTGTTATTCAATATATTATTATTTTGGATGGGTATACTAATGATGTGTAACTCATGTAAATAAAAATATAACATGTTAATGATTATTTATATATGATATACCATCCAATTATATATTTTTTTAATTTCAAAAGAATGATATTGTCGCTCGTGCGTACGTACGGACTACCGTCTCCACGAACGCGATGAGATTCATTCTCTATCATATCCATTCAAGTATAATTCTCATTTTATGATTAAAAATAATATTTAAGTACTTGATATCATTCTGGATATGAATAATATACATCACATTAATAACAAATATGGCTCACATAATAATGAATATAAAGTAAAATGAACCCGTTAACACCCGAAATGAAGATAATTCTAAGATATTATTAACAAATCAATGTTAAAAGATCATATATGATATCATATTCATGCATATGACTACTGTATAATTAACTAACAATTATTTAACTATTATACAGGAGGTTAACCTACCGTCGACCAAGGAAAAAGTACAAAGTAAGGGGTTTCTTATCTCACTCTTAATTTCGTGAGAATTCTATTGTTCACCACTTATTTATTGCATGTGGTGTATGAGTACTGCCTATGATTGTATTCATTGTGTAATATACATTTATTTATGGGTATTTACATCATCATTTTATGATCCTTCTTTCATGGTTGCATGTTTCATAAGTTACCAAATCGATAAGGGAATATGTGATTTCAATTTCCACTCATTCGGCTTTATGCATACTTCATTGATTATTTTACTCTGAGATTATGTGTGGAATCACTATTTAATTGATTATGTCATAATTTTCACTCCCCTTCCTGTGGATATACTAATGATACAAATAATCACTCCATTTATAATTTCTCAAGTCATCGATATGAATTTGATGAGAGTAATTTTAACTCATTCTCCATTTGTTGAGTTAAACATCCAATTCATTGGTGTTGTTTTTACAAGATTATATGTGAATGTCCTTTGATTGTTTCAAACTTAATATCCAATAATATATAGTGTATTTATATTTTTCACACATAACTATGTCTTTGATTTATCCTTAACCTAAGGATAAGACCTTTATGACAGATTTCATCTCAATTTACATTCCATTTAGAATTCTTTGTTGTTATACACCAAATCACTTTTATGTGGTGTATATAATGTAATTTGACATAGTATATCATGAATCCATTTATTCTCATGATATTACAAAGTTTTGATTACCTCAATTTTTTTGTATTCAAGTGTCTCTCTTTTGGTTAGAAACACTAACTAAAATACCATTTTTAAATGTTTTAAAAGACTTATTCGTCTAAATCTTGCTCATTAATGTCCATGTTTTAAAAATAGTTTTAGGGATTTATTTATATGGACATTAATGTTTTAAATTAAAACTCCTTTTAAAATGTTTCAAAGTGGTATGGGACACTTTTATTCAAAAATCTATTTTTAAATGGCTTCTTGACAAATAGTGTGACTTTTAAATGATTTCAAGAAAAAGGGGGATATTTCTGTCAAATAGTTTTGATGATTATTTTCATCTATGTCAACATCCTTCATTATTTTTGATTGAGGTAAATGTGACACAATAAAATATTACATATTGTATCGAATGAGTTATGTTTTACTGTGGATGTGTTATTTTTATAACATTCATGGTTTGTGGTTAAAGTATAGACATTTCGTATGCTAGTTTTAATACGAATGTTTATATTATGTTTAAACCTGTTCATATGAGGAATGCATTGGACTTAATATGTGACGGGTGGATCCCGCTATCGCTCCTTGATGCATCGGTAGGTCTCATGAGAAAAACTAGTGTCTTGGCACAAGGCCTTGGAAAAATATTATTTGTAGTCTTGGCACGAGGCCTTTGCTATGTGGTTATGATAGTATGGATTTATGCATTCTGTCATTATGAAAGTGGTTATTAATATTGCATGGGATTTTTCGACTAGTAGAATATCCATGTGAGTAAGTAAATGGAATTATTTTATTTTATCATTTCCATTTTATGCTGAAGTTCAAGTTTAAAAGGCTTTTGTTTTAGTTATAAACTGCCTTAAGTGTTTATGCTTATCTAAGAAAGCTTCTGATATAATGTTATCCTTACTAGGCATTTGAGCTCACCCCTTTTCTATGTTTTATTTTTCCCAGGATTATGAAGATGTAATTTATGAATGACCTACAGGAATAGTATGAGGGGATATGAAGACAAGATGTTTTTTTATGATGTAATGTAAAACTTTATGGATGTATCTAGTTATTCCAAGGCTACTAAACTCATCGGTCTTTCGAGATTTGATCTTTCTTGTGATCATGCCAATGTTATGTAATAATGAACTGACTCTGGGTAACTGGGGTCAGGGCGTTACAGTAATAATATATGTATTTAGATCTCAATGACTACTAAAC
Organism: Viscum album; assembly: GCA_963277665.1. Lineage (NCBI taxonomy): Eukaryota > Viridiplantae > Streptophyta > Magnoliopsida > Santalales > Viscaceae > Viscum > Viscum album. Next base: position 943,588,592 of record OY728138.1, read on the forward strand.
TGAATGGTTCTTCAGGAATTGACCCCTTATATCAATTCTAGTGTAATAAAGTAGACACCGGCTCTGGATTAATTGATTTATGGTTGTTATAGTTGGTATCAAAGAATATTTAATAAAATCGTTGGGAACTAGATTAATTAAAACTTATATTAGGGAACATAACCCTATGATACTATTAAAATATTTCAAATTATGGAATAATATCCTAATTTTTTATGTAAGTTATAAAGTATGTGGTTTTTACTAGAAGTATATATATGTATAGATACTACAATTTGACATGGATTTGGTATAGTTATAATAAGGGGTAATAGATCTAAAAAGTTAACATGGGTCTTCGACTCAATTGTATTCTGGTGCACAATAACAGACCATAGTTAAAATCTGGTTTGAAACTCTCAGGATATATGCATAGGATAACTCAATATGTTTATTAACCATTATTCTGGATTTCAAAAAAATGATATCCCCAAATAAACCATGTTTAAGATTCTCAGATTAAAAATTAATAAATTTACAATTTATGTTAAGTGTTACACTAGATTTAGAATTATATATTATGTTTTCAAATTCATAATATAATGATCTAATCCTATATATTATATTTTTTAGAGATGTTTCTTGGAAGAAATAATGGAATCAATACTCAGAGTCAATATAAAAATTTACCTGCTGAGCATTCTAATACAATTGGTTTTGGAAATAATTTGATCATGAATATTGTAGGGAAACTTAATCAGGTTATGATGAATAACCTTGACTAAATAGAGTAACTAGTTGTTCTATAGTGAAATTATCATATGGTTGATAAATTAATGATGCATAAGCCCCAATGTTTAGTGGGATAACTAATCTTGTGGTCACTGAGAAATAGATTAAGTCATTTAAGAAGATATTTTTTCCCTTGGAATAAAATGAAAAAGAAAATATTATACTTATAGTATATTATATCATGGAAAATACTGATCAATAGTAGTCATTAATCCAAAACACTTGAGAGGAAGAAGAAATAAGACACATGGAATGGGGAGATTTTAAAGAAACATTTTTTGATAAATATTTACCATATGAGCAATGAATTTAAAATGAATTGAAATTTCATCATATTAAAATAAAAGAAAGAATAATGCATTTTCAAGTTTGATTATACCTTTAAAGACTATCCATTCATGATACAAATTATATATTCAAAATGGAATTTAATATTGACTAATTTCATTGAAGGGATTATGCTAATTTCATGAAGGGAACTAGTTTTTAAAAAAATTTCATTATAGGGTAAAATTGTTTTATATTCCATCAAAACAAAGAATGATATTTATATATCCTATATATTCAAGGAGAATAAAGAGAATAATATGTTGTATAAACACTAAAAAGATGGAAATCCATCAATAAAGAAGAAGAAAATGAATAAATTTTCATCATGTGGAAATTTTGGGAAAAAAACCCCATGAAATGTTTAAAGGGCATATGAGTTTGTTAAAAGTGTAGTAATAAGGGTCATATGGATAATGAATGCTAGTGAAAGAAACAAATCAATCATTTCTAGTGCTTCAATTATAGATAAATGGAGTATTATTTAGATAAATTCCACAATCATCAAGAGAACATATAGGAAAAGAGTTTGAGGGGAGTAGGACAAGCTTATATAATCACTAAATCTGTGATGGAAGTGCCCGATGATATAGTGGAAGGTACTTTAATCATAATTTAAAATTCAGAAAATTATTTTTATGATTATATTTCTTCTCAAACCTTTATATCTTCTATATTTTCAAATAAAATTTGATATTTCCCTAAAACTATAATAAGGGAGTTGTCAGTCGAAAATCCTAGTGTAAATATCACCATGACAAGGATGTGTTATAAATTTTACATTATGACACATAAAAGTTATTTATATTCAAAATTTTTTATAAGACCTTTGGTTGATATTGATATAATCTATGGTATAGACTATATTTCAAAATATGATGATTTTTTTTGCAAGGAGAAGGAAGTTATGATTTATGATGAAGATATGGAATTCCTTATCTTTAATGCGGGGAATTTATCTTCTAATTCATGCCTAGATCCATCCCCTGTAGAAATTCTAAAATAATATTATTGGGGATGAAGATCAAAAACAGTGTATGGATGGAAAATTTAGTCTTCAAACTGAGGATATACCTTTTTTATAGGAATATATTTATGTATTTCTTGAAAAATTACCTGGGAATCCACTAGAGAGTGATGTTTAGTTTTAAATTTATTTAATCCCCAATGAAAAAAATAATATCAATTAATCCATATATAATGGCCAATGTGGAAGTAGTGGTGCTAGATTAACAACTATAGTAGTTTTGTAATGAGATATTTATTTTCCCTCGTGTTTCACCATGAGAAGAACTTATTCTATTCATTAAGATTAAATATGAATCTATGAGTATTTTCATTGATTATAGGTAAATAAAAAATAATATGATAAATAACATGTAAAATTTACCCCAAATTGATGACTTATTTGATCAAATTCATAGATCTTAATATTTTCCAAAGATTTACCTTGGTTCTGGGTATCATCTATTCTATTTAAATAAAGAAGAAATTACTAAGAAATATTTTCAAATGATGTATGTGTTGGTTATAAGTTGTCTAGAAGATATTTTTGGATGATTAAAGAAGTTTGTGATAATATTTTGGAATTTTATTGATTTTACGAAAAAATCCATTAAATTTGTCATTTTTAGTGATCAGATAATAGAAACGAAAGGAGGAATCATAATTAGAAGATAATATTAATTTTTTTGAAAAGAATTTTCATCAGGTTTTGTTTTCTGTTCTGAAGAAGTTTATTTGATGAAGTTATTTTTCTGACACACATTTTGTTTGGAAAGAAAGTTTCAATCGGTATGAGGAATTTTATCAGTTTCTAAATGTATTCATACAAAATATGATGATACTTTTCTATTTTATTAGTTATAAAATTTCATAATTTGGTTAAAAACATATGATTAAATACTTATTAGAGAAAGGGGGAGAATATGTGGTTGTTGTATTGATTCATAAGATGATATACTGATCCTAATGTTTTCAAAGTAATGAAGAATTCATGATAGAAATTGAATTTTTTTATGGATGAAAGCATAAGGATTCAAAGTCTTCAAGTCCTAGATCATCGATTTTAGAATCATCTGATGTAGAATTTATTTATAGGACGTGATTTTGAAGTATTATTGACGTACTAATCAACTGATCCAATAGACTGTCTGATCCATCAGAATATCTGATTCGTCGAATGAAAAAATTCACATGATCAATTTTTAGTTTGAAATGTTTGAAATAAGGAATTAAATTATAACACTAGTTTATTAAATGTTGGGTTCCACCGATCCATCAAAGAAATAACAAGACTAATTTTTTGTAGCATATTAGTATATAATGATTTTTGGGAATGGTGATTGCCTATAGGTTTAGAGACTGATCAACCAGATGATGAAATAAAATGTATTCAACCTTTTTCATCAGGTTGATTTTTTTGTTTCATTTGGGTAAAGAGAAAAAGAATAAAGTGTTGTTTGTTTCTCAAGTGGGTTAAGATTTATCATATAAGACCTGAAATTGATCTATTATACAAATATAATTACTATTTCATTAGATGTTAGATGACCCTGATAAGTCATCACATGTAGTCTGAGAAAGTTTTTTACAATTGAAGGAAAGGTGAAATGTTGTAAATATTTTTTCAAAGTGTTGTCAAGGGAGTTTTAAGCCAATGTAGAATTATTGTCTAGGGGTGATGATATCTTTATAATTTGCGATGATGTTTATAGAACAAAAAAGAAACTAAATTATAACAAATTTGAAATAATGTTTATGGGAAAATGGTTTCATAGTTTTATATATTTATATTGGTTTAGAGCATAAAAATAATAAGTCATTCATTATTTATTTAAATGATATTAAGTAATCTAATGAGTGTTTCTATTCTTACATATGTTTTAATCATAATGAAGAAATGTATCACAATGTCAAATGGTATTGGATTGAAAAATAGTTATAAATTTTGAAGGTGGATATAGTTGAGAGAAGATTTGAGAAGCTTCAAGAAGAATGGAGAGGAATTTATAAGTGATGAAAAATTCAAAGATGAATTCGAGATAGAAAAAAATTCAAGATTAGGGAAATTTGGTTGAGTGGGAAAACATTTTCAGATTCTCACCCAATCCTCTTTCTATCTCCTATAAATAGTATGAAACAAATTGTACTTACTAATGAAAAATCATTGTTAATGTGTGAAGAAAGATAGAAAAATAAATAGTTTTTGAGAGAGAAAAAGCTTTCCAACATAGTTTTTATAGCGATGTTTCAAGACAGAAGTAAAAAAAAGTAATATAGTTGTCGAATCAGAATGAGTAATCAAAGACAGATTTCATGGAATGTTTGAAGTGGTTTAGAATTTTTTCTAGAGTATTATTTTCCTTATATATTTTCTGGATTGAGTAATAAGATATCAGAATTTGATTGAGCCATCAGACTAAATTTGTATATGAATTCTAGAAAAGGTTGTTTTCTACCTACTACTTGGTTGGAAAGTGAAGATTTTTGTTTTGAAGAATCATTCAAGTAGAAGCTGATAAGGAATAAAAATAAATTGTTTTCATCCAATTTGTGAAGGTTTATTAAATTTTTACACAAATTTATTTCATATAATTAATTATAGAAGAATCACATGAACTGTTGTATTGATCATAGTTCTACACAAGTGTAATGGTATATCCAACTTATTATATCCATAAAAAATGAATTTTTCTATTGGATTGTGTGGTATGGGATTGTTTCCAAAAAACTACAAGGATATTGTTACTCTTTTTGAGTAGTGAACATTATAAATACTTATGTTCTGGTGGATGTTTGATTGTTTTATTTTCACCAAAGTTACAAATCTTTAACAGGAGGTGAATGTTGTTTCCCAATAAATTTAACATAAAAGAAATACTATCACTGATTCACCCTCCCCCTCTTAGTGATACATCAATCCTGGTTGGTCCTTTTCAAGTTGTATTAGAGTGATGGTTACCTTTATGTACTCTTGGATGAAATTTTTGAAGAGAAATTTCTATGGGGATTCTGAATTTTGTTAACAGTAAAGGGGATTCTAATCTTCAATGGTAAGAACTATCATATTTGGAAAGAGAGAATGTTTCCATGTCTTATGTATCTTGGTTATGATTTTTTTAAAGCAAATACAAATGGTTTTCCTCCTATTGATTAAAAAGTTCCTCTAATATCTAGGGAAAAGAATAATCTCGATAATGATATAATAGCTAAGAATTATTTACTCACATAACTTTCTTAAAGTGAGTTTCTAATAGTGAAGGGAGTTATTACTACCGAAGGTATCTGTGAAAAGTTGAAGAAAATTTATGAAGCCAATACAAAGATGATGAAATACAAGATAAAAATATAGAGTCTAATGTATGTAGAGATGAAAATTGGTGAGTATGATTCTCATGGTGACTTATTTATAAGGATTAATGATATTTTAAGAACCATAATATGTCTTGCTGAGAAGTTCGAAGACTCAATTTTTGTTGAAAAGATATTGAGAACTATTCCTAATATTTAATGAAAAAGTTTCATTATAAAACTATATATATGGATGAACTTCGTAGTAATATCATTACTTATGAAACGATAAGGGAGAAAATTATGAATGACAAGAAAAATTTATCAAGAAATTTCTTTTAAGGCTACATAACAAGGAAAATCTAAGAAGATTATTACAAAGGAAGAAGGTGGTGATTTTGAATCTAAAAATGAGGTATGTAACAATCATTATGAGTTTTTAACCCTGTTTTCTAAATTTTTTAAAAGAAGTACAAGAAATAATAAAGATAAACTTCCCTTTAAATGATATGAATGCGGAGCCATTGGACACTCTACTGCTTATATTACTTGAATAAATAATGATGAAGATAGTGATGAATATGAAAGAACATCAATAAAATTTGGGGAGAAACATAGTGATAAGTGTAAATACATTCCAAAGGGTAAGGATAAAAATTCCTCCAAATCCTAAAGGATAATCCTATTTTTCCTAAAGATGATAATGAAAAATATAGTAAAGTTGAGGTTGAAAAGTTTATTGAAATTACTAGGGAAAATAATTTCATTGAAATGGTTAATGATGAATTTTTTGGAAGTATTTTTTCTAAAGTTTAAGAAACTGAGTTATACTTTATTCTAAATAGAGAACAGAAATAATATCTGAGAAAGATTATAAGGCTCGAAAAAAAGATTTATAAGATGAAAAAATAAATTCCTTTAACAAACATTCAAGAATCTATTATTGAAGGAAAAAATTTACTTAAAGAGATTGATTGTCTAAAGAAAAATCCCAAAAAGGAAAATAATTAGAATGAACATATTAAAGTAAATTTGGAAGCTAAGTGGAATAGTTGTTGAAAAAAAATTTCCAAAGGAGAGTAGAGATTTTGTAAGAACTCAGTTCATTCATAAGATACATATCCTTTAATTTGAATTAATTTTCAATTTAAATGAATAATTATGACCTAATATGAATGTCTTTTGTGGATGTTGAGAAATAGGGGGAGTCCCAAGCTAGTTCAGATCCCGGAACACATCTTTCGGGGTGAAAAAGGTATAGCGCTTGATTAGTAAAAACTATGTGGGGGTAGGCCACACAGTTACTTATTATTATGTGAGACTCAATAGTAGAGTCTTACAAGCCACATGGATAGACAAACGAGGCGATTTGAGGTGTAAAAAAAATACTAGAATGTTTTTAATTTTGATAATGGACTGAGACATAGTTTGTGCATGGTTAGTCAAATAATGCGAACAAATTGCGTGATGTGCCCTTTCCTATAGAAAAGGGCGCATATTTTGTCCAATCGTGCACCCAAAAAATGCAACCTAGTAAATTGGGTGAGTTTATGAAACTACCCCTAATTACAACATATAATTCAATCTTAATTTCAAATTCCAACTATGGACATAACCCTCACCTTTGAGAGCATCCTTCAGGTGCCTATTCTAGTAATTAAAGGATATACACCGTCTAGACTCAAAATCAAGAGTCATTTATCTCATTTAATTCATCTCAGTAGGATATCAATTCCTTTTTTTTCCATTCCTTATTTGGTTTGGTATTGGTTGTGATATTTAGGTGTGAGCTAATATTCCCTCTTATTTGGTACATTATCCATTCTTCGATTTTATCTCGATCTGAGTCAAATCAAGAGATAATAATAGAGGATCTATCCATTATTAACCTATGATAGGTGTTCTCAAGCTTTTCATTGAAATTACAAGGGTGTATATATATATTCCATTATTCCATGCAATCTATTATCAGAGAAATTCTATTGAAATGGATTCTAGTCCATGTATTAAATTGATAAATGTGACCTATAAAATTAATGATGCCCATTATAATTTTTTTTGGTTCTGAACCTTAAATTGGAACCACCCCATTAGGTGGGTTGTTAAACAAAGGTACCACCATGGGTTTCTTTTGAGTTTAGATACCTTAGGGTGTTCCCTTCTCCCTTACCATGGTATTTTTAATATTGAATTGTCAATTGAATTTGAAATGAGTTATAATTGGAAATATAAGATGATATTTAATTGATTCGATAAATAAAAGTAACTAGATTCTATTCCCCTTAACACTTTCTATGTATTGGTTGATTAAGCAAGAGATTCTTATTATATTGAAATTCGCATGTGAGTAATGTAAAGACTAAGACTTCTAATTTTAGCCTTGACTTGGGCCACCTTTTGAGGTGATAATTGAATTGAATTATTATTGGTGAAGACATTTATATATTAGATCATCTTGATTAAATGATATTGATATAATCATATAATTAAATGTTATTAAATGAATTCTTATATACCCTGGGTTACTGTTTCGTAGTTCCTTGAAACATGTGTTCTAGTTTTAAGAATCACTTATTTTAGGTGGTTTCTATTAGATTTATTTATGGAACTGGAAACACCCAAACGTCCTTTATCAAAATGGAAACTTTTTCCAAAGGCATTCATTTGTTATGTTATAACATTACGATACTTAGTAATGTTCATTGGTCGAGAGGATAAGAGGTCAGACTCATCACACCCTTTTGGGGGGAATTATTGTCTACTTTGGGACTCTCTTTATAAATTTAGGATATTTTCATGAATAATTATTAATTTACCAAGTATAACATAAGTTTCCCTTGAAAATTTCAATCACTTATTAACATGTGTAAAATTTAGAATCATCTATATGTATTCAATGTTCTTCATTAATGGAGATATCCATTTGTATTCGAGGTTATCCATCAATGGTATCATCTCATATGCTATCTTGAGATTCTTTTAATCATATTTATGATGATACTAGTTTTTAAGCCACTCAATGGGGAACTCTGGAATTTATTATCATCCAAGGAGATAAAGGTTTGTTTGGATATTGGGACTGTACCCATAAAATGGGATACCTACGTATCCTTGTGAAAGGAATTAGAACCCTTGTAGTTTTTTGTCACTTAATGGGAATCATCATACCTTTTTAGGTCACGTGATAAGGACCTAGAAATTCAGTTTAATTTCATTTGGTACAGAAATATAAGAAAAAGCTTCTTAGTCAATTTTTGGTGTGGTAATTATTCTGAAACAACCCAAGGAACTTGGAAATGATATGGGTTTCTAAGTAAGATTAGACCATGTTGGGAATATGGCCTAAGGAGAACATGGTTGATTTGATATGTTGGGTCTGAACCTCAAGGAGGCTTCCTACGTATCCCATTTGGATGGGAATAAAAGCCCACGTAGTTCGGTAAGTCTCATAAGAGAGTATAGTTCTTTCAGAGAAATGAGTTTAGAATTACTTCCTGAAAAGGATTCCTTGGTTATTTGGGGGTTTAATTTGGGGCCTATTCTTAATAAGGATGCCCGAATTAAGGGATTTTATGGATTGATTCCTGAAGAAGATATCCAATGAGCTTGGGACCTGAGAAGACTTTCTATGTATCCCAATTACTTTGGGAATCAGAGTTCTTGTAGTTCATCAATTTGTGTAAATGTTGTGATCATGTAAAATATCTAAGCCCACATGAGTCATGCTTAGTGTTAGAAAGAAGAGCACATCAAAGATTCAACAAAGGAACCTAAACTTTTCCTCCTACACTTATGAAAGAGGGTGCGCCTACATCAGAGACGGTGGATGAGGTCGAGGCAATGATCCTTCCCTCTATTCCCTTTACATTGTAAAAGGGTCCAATAAAAGGAAGAAGGGATGATGGTTAGGGGATTAAACTAGGATGGCTACCCTAAAATTGATCCTGGTAGGGGATGGAGACTTATCCTTTTTTTAAAAGGAAAAGTAGGTGTGAAAGGTACCTTCCCTATCAGAGACCTGAGGTTCCAGATTTTTGAGAAGGGAGAGGTTAGGACCCAAACCCTAATCCTCCAAATTGAGAACTTCCCAACACTATTTCTAGGTGAAAGGTCCATGAGACTGTAGATATAAAAACCCAAAGATGTTCCATGAATCCTAACCCCATTGGGAAACAAATGTTGGAATCCTATGACTACAGAAATACAAATCCAAATACGAGACACGCTTATCTGCCTTTCCCAAAGGTGGGATAATTCATGAGGTTTTTGTGGAGGTCTCAACAAAATCCATTTTAGAAATGAAATCCAATGAAGAAGAATACTTTACATGAATGGATTTGAAGAGGGCTTGATGGCTTGTCGACTAAAGAGAGAAGTTGAATCAATTTGGGGAACCCAAGTAGGTACTAATGCGCAAGTATGGGCACACAAGTAGGCTTGGGCAACCTGATGTTCACTTACGTAATGAACAATCTATATGTTAATACTTGGGTGAGACTTGGATCAAGCCTTCAGGAGTATTCACAGGTTATCCATGAAGTGGGGAGCTCATGTTCATGTGAAAGGAATCAATGGCATACAAGTGTTTCTGATTTAAGGAGGTTGGGCGCTCTAGGCGCACAAGTTTTATGGATTTAAAACACTAAAAAAGAATCATGTAATATGATCCTTTTTCAAATCCTCCACTATAGGTGTTAAAGAACTACTATGAATGTTTTAGAAGAATTGGGCGAAGCACTAGGGAGACCAAAGTAGCAATTAGGCTTCAGGGAAATTCGTCCATAAAAATGAAGGCTCCAAGGGTATATTTATATGCAAAAATAGGACCCTAGGAGAAAGAAGATTGAGCGTTCAAGTGACTTGCATGCCAGAATGTGGAACGCAAGTACCTTGCACACCAAAAGTGTTTTGGATCGACTAAGAAGACACATTGAAGGCTTAGCCAAAATAAATACCTCAATTAGCTCTAGCACAGGGGTGTGCAGGAGTTTGTGCATAGGTACCTTGGGCCCCACTTTTGGTACTTAAGAAAATTTATTTCTCTATACCATGGGGGTTGCGCACCTGCACCCTAGCTTGGGATCAATGTCAGGTTGCGGTCCTGGCCCTTCGGGCCAGTGCCTTTGCTACTATCAATAAACCCCATGAAAAATGCAGAGTCCCACCACGAACTTTTAGAGCCCGGTTGAGGGATTTTTAAAAAATAGTGCATAGAAGACATTTTATGGGGTCTACATTGACACATGGGTTCTTATGATAATTTCATGGATGGACTCAACTGGCCTCTACCTTGATTACACTCTAGTGACACTTGGACTCCCTTGTGGACTGACAATGACAAACTCATGGGGGGTCACTATTATATGTCATGTGATACTTTGACTCCTTCAAGATTAATATGGATGGAATAAAATGGAATTTGATCATATATTCCATGGGTGATACTTGGGATACTTTAGTGTACCTCTAAGAATGGACTCGAGTGGCTATTATATTACACCACACCTAGAGTGATACCTGGGTTCTTGTGAGGATCTCCATGGAAGAGCTTGTAGGCTATCAGTTTATACTATACCTAGAGTGATACATGGACACCTAATGAGGAATTACAAGGATGATCACAGGTTTTTAATTGATTAATAAATGAAATGATTGATATGACACATATTCTAAGACAAAGACAAATCTTGGATTCAATTAGTGACTTTTGCCTTATTGATGGCTAGTTTAGGCATCTTCTAATCACATATTATACAAGGAATGTTGGGTCTTATTCTAGGTTTCGAGACCTAATTGTTAAATGGGAATGATCAGTTAAATGAACATGATTATAAATTGAGATAAGACTGGATATTTCTTTAGTGACTTACCGGCTCAGTCCAAAGTAGTTAGAAAAGGACGGGTGTCCCTGGGAACTTCAATCTTGATGAGTTATTTACTTCAAGTTCTTCCTTTACATATTCTATCAATCCAGCACACTATTATTATTATATATTCAATGAATGGATGGAATTAGGCCATTTGGTGGTTGCCTGTTGGGATTATATCGCACACCTTATTTGAGCTGCTGATGGGTACCCAGAAAAACTATATGATTGTAGGTATCGACAAGGGAAGGAACCCTACTATAGGTTCTTGATTAATGATTAGGATAAGGAGAGAAACGGACCGAGCTGTGGCTCGCGATGCTAGCTGGATTTTTCTTCTTTTTTGTGCTTTTCTCCCATGTATTATCCATATTCCATGTATAGATGTTTTGGCTATTTTTTATAACATTACATGTATCATCATCTTTTGTATATGAGATTCATTTATGGTATTGGTTATTTATATCTATTCATATTGTTCATATGTTGTCTATTTTATTTACTTATTATGCTACTTATTTGATATTGTAAATTCTATGTGCTATAATTTGGTGGCAAGGGAAGATTCTCCCCATAGACACACCCTATGCCATACCTTCTAGTCAATAGCCCCTAGTATTTGGGAATATGTTATTGAAGCTATGTGGTCCACTAGGCTCGGGCACTATTGAGGGGAATCATGGCCTAGGATGTTACAAAGTGGTATCAAAGCATTATTTTATGTTTTTATTTATTATTTGGAGATAATATATAGGGATAGGAAGGAATAGGAAATTGGTAATCGGTTGTGCTTGAGAATAACTAACCCGTGTATAGGAAAATCAAAATATAATTGAGTGGAAATTTTTTTGTTTTATAGATTTTGACTACTACTATTGATTCGATTCCACCATTGGGTGAAGCACTTGAGTTGTGATGTTATTATTGATATGATTTTGGGTTCTATTTATTGTAAACCAGATGATATATTGGTATTCTATCTCATGCATCATTTTAGGAATTTTACAGGGATCACATTCCATGCATTATTTCATGACATTTAGGATGCATTACTTGTTTCATGGTGTTGTGATAGGTTCCATGATAGATATACCTACTTCTGTGATATGTATTCTAGAATATTGTATGTTGTGGATTAGGTTGGCACCATAGTTTGGTTCATTAGGTGTATGGGAACACAGGGATCATAATTTGGTGAACCATTTGGTTCAACATTGTAAATTTAATTTTGATATAATGAAAATGAAATAGGAAGTCAATATGAAAATAAAATGGAAACTGATATTGATTATAGAAAAGATCTTGACCAAGATCCAACCATAGTAATGGGATATAGCTAGTATCTATAGATTTATTCTAATATGTGTGTCACCCATACCTAACTCAAGGAGTAGGAAGAGGGGTTTGTTCTTATATAGGGAGGATTGTACCTATACTATTTCAATATATGTGTGTGAACTGTGATAATGACCATGATATAAGGTGTGTATTTGGCATTACGGAGGCATTCCACCATGAAGACCTATAGTCTCACACTAGGAGGGTGGTGAAAATCATGATCCAGAGGTGGTGGGACATGGGATACCAGTAGATACTCTAGTATTATAATATGTGACACTAGTATTAGTACCAGACATTGGTGATGAGGCATAGTTACATGAGGGATTATTGAAATTCTTGCAGACCATTCAGGGAGCATCGAGACTTACCTCGACTATGGAAGAGTTGATATGTGAGTTCCATCAGTAGAATAAACCCATGTTTTTAGGGGATGGAAGAACATGGGCTATAGATTCATGGCTAGAGGCCATTCTATTTATCTTAGATCATCTAGATATGCCTACTAAGAGGAGGGTAAATCTCACTATGTATATGCTATGTGATTCCACCAAGATATAGAGGGATGTTATTAACCAGACTAGTCATCCTTGAGAGATGGATTGGAGGGATTTTTATACAAATTCTATGATTACTTTTATCCCGATATGTTTAGGGATGATAGATCCTAAGAGTTCATGCATTGGGAGTAAGGTGAATTTTAAGTTATAGATTATTTGGACCATTTTATAGGGCTTCGCACCTATTCAGATGGGTGATGAGTTATCTAATGTCAGGAAATTCGAGGATGATAGCATGTATGAAATCTGATCATATGTGAATGTCTTTCATCTGACAACCATTTCTAGAATATTGAATCATGTGATTATCAAAGATCATAACCTAATAGTGGATGAAGGTGTGAGACATAGTGGTTTGATAAATAGATATGGTACTATATCGATCGATAGTAAGAAGTGTTCTCTGCAGATTCCACATAATGATATTAGAAGCAAAATTACATACACAAGTAGCCATGTGAGGTGCCATCCATGTGGTAGACTAGTACATATGAGGCCTCATTGCATGAGAGACCTAGTTGAGTGTTGATCATGCAGAAATATGGGACATCTAAAATGATTTTTCATAACTTTTCCTATAGTAGATATTGAGAGAGGATATACATCGACTCCACATATAAGAGAAAGGTCAATATATTCTAATCAGGTAGGAAGCTAGAGTATAGCTAGCCACTCAGGTTAAGGCAATAATCATTTATGTGGTAGTCATAGCTCGAGTTTTCAGTGTTCGTAGAGAAAATCTGCTAAGGGTATCTAGAGAGTATCACATGGTCATGGATTATTCCATATATATGTAGTGAAACCGACACCTGAGGAGCAGGATCCCAAACCTTCTATAGCGAGAGGTTATATTTTAGTAGCCACTACTTTTGTATAAGCTTTTTTGATATAGGGGATTCTCATATATTTATATATATGGACATTGGGGAGATCATTGGGATTATTGTTTACTGTTCTGATGGCGTTATGACACTTGACACTCTTTTAGGAATTAGAACGGAGGATGTACATTAGTACATGGAGTTCCTCCTTGAGAATGGTTGGAATTACTTTATATGGGACTACTTTTTCCTTGGGATTATAGGATTTTAAATCATTCTTGGGATGTATTGGTTGGTTCATTTTCATTATTTCATTGATTTCTATTACCGAGGTGTGACATTCACATCACTATAGGGAAAATAGTTTATTCAGAATGGTTAATGGGACATATAGGAGGTCCGAGATGGTCCCGATCATAATGGGATGGTTGGTATGATAGACTAGATTGTGATTATATATATATATATATATATATATATTATCAAGGAACATGTCAGATAGATTCCCCTCTAGTGGTTGATCGTTTCAGGGATGTTTTCCTAGATGAATTGTCGATATCACCTATGATGAGAGTGGTGGAGTTCTATATTGATACAGTTCCAAGAGCTGCACTGGTATCCATTCCTACATATAGAATAACTACTACTAAGATGAAAGAGCTTAAGAGGTATCTAGAGGATTTATATACAAAGGGGTTTATACAACCCAATAATTTTACATGGGGTTCGCTGGTCATTTTTGTGAAAAATGAGGATGGTACCCTCCATATATGTGTGGATTACCATTAATTGAACATGCTAACAGTTAATATCCAGTATCCTCTACCATGGATAGATGATCTCTTAGATCATCTCCAAGAATCTTGAGTTTTCTCGAAAATTTAATTGAGACCGGGTTATCATCAGGTGCATGTTAGACCATTATACATACCTCGAACAACATTTCATAGTAGGTATGGTATATATATGTATTTGGTTATACTGTTTAGTATCATAAATGTGTTAGTAGTCTTCATGGAACAGATGAACTAAGTTTTTCATCCTTATCTAGATTCAATTTTCATGGTATTCAGGGAAGAAATCTTGGTGTATTCTCATAATTTACACGGCCATGATAAACATATTGAGATCATGTTGAATACACTGACCGAGAGTCAATTTTATGCTAATATCACAAAGTTCCACTTCTGGATGGATCAGATACACTTCACAGGTCACATTATCTTAGAGACAAGAGTAACAGTTGACCCAGATAAGGTTTGAGATATAGTTTCTTAGGAGAATCCCAAGAATTTATTTGAGGTAAAAAATTTATTGGGGCTAACCAGTTACTATATTAATTTAATGAAAGTCTTCCCATTCCTAGAAGCACCATTTATGGGATTGAATAAAAAGGGTGTGATTTTTTACTTGGGAAGATTCTAGTGAGATGACCATTCAGGAGTTGAAAGGGAGATTTAATTCAACACTAATATTGATATTTACAGATCCAGGAAGGAGTTAAATTGTTTACTATGACGCATTAGTTATTAGTCTAAGATATGTCCTTATGCAGGGAGGTAGATTCATGGAGTACGAGCGTGGTCCAATAAAATGCATATTGGATAAACATTTCAAGGCCCCAATCTAATAAAAAGGTTCCCAAATGATTCTTTGAAATATTTATTCATGGTTCCTTTGAATAATAACTAATATATGATGGAGTCTCATAAAATGCGGGCATATGGATTGTGCCCATAAATTTAAGAATCATGGATGTTCCAGTTTTTCACAGATTCTTTGGACCTTCTTGTGTGAACTATATGACCATTCAAATGGACGAATTGGCCAAATGTTCCTTCTAATGATATGTTGGAAAATAAATAAGTAACCCTAAAAAACAATAATAACACATTTTGGGTCAGCATTATGAGTGTTATGATTAAAAAATTAAAATAACATGAATCTAGATTAATTCGAATAATGCTCCAAAATTAAATTTAATATTAAAAAATCATTAATTCATAAAAATTATGAACCTTTCATATAAAATAAAAAAAGGTAGTAAATAAAAATTTATTAATAAATTAATAACATCATTGAGTCTTGATTTTTGAGTCCACACAAGAGGAATTATCCAATGCATGATCTTGAGTAAGTTGTAGTTGCTACCACTTTTCACTATGAAGACATTAATTAGTAGGAGAACGTTTTATGGTGTACATGGACCACAAAATCTCAAATTATATATTTACACATTATTATTTCAATCTAATTTTGCAAAGGTGGGTTGGATAACTATATTAATTTGAATTTGATATTTCCTACATTCCAAGTAAAGGAAATGTAGTGTCCAATGAACCGAGCATGATAAATCAGATACTAGCAGTTGAGTAATCCTGTTTCTATTGGAAGCTTGTGGATTTATTCTTTGAGATTCATTTGGTGGTGTAATAAAATCAAGGGTATACTTATCTATTATCCTTATTTGTTACCTCTACCCTTAGGTATGAAGTGAGGACGAGGAAACTATTAGATTCGAAGGAAATAATCCTATGGGAGTGTTGAAGGTGAGGACCCTCCTCCTGGTTGGACCCTATAAAAGGATGAAATTATTTTTGTACATGGTTTAATATGGGTTTTAGAAGACATGTGTGAGGAGATGTTGTGAGACTTTCATGCTTCTGAATGGGAAATGCACCCTAGAATCACAAAGATGTATCTATATTTACATCACCAATACTGGTGGCTAGGTATGAAAAGAGTTGTAGCTGGTTTTGTCATGAGATGCTCCACCTAAAAATAGGGGAAGGTGGAACACCAGTGACCAGCTAGACTCTTATAGTAGTTCCCATTCCTAAGTGGAGGTGGTTTGACATCATGATGGACTTCATGACAATTTTACTGAGGTCTCCTTGATGTAATGATATCGTATGGGTTGTTTTTTTAATCTAAAAAAGTTCACTCATTTTCAACATATCATGGAGTCCTTTTTAGTTGATGAGCTTGGGAGGTTTTGTATCTGAGAGATAGTATGACTTCATGGGGGTCATGCATACTATCATTTTAAATAGGGTTGTTTGGTTTACTTGTCGATTATGTTAAGGTATACAGAGGGCATTGGGTACCTAGGTTCTTTTGAGAACAACATACCATCCACATACTGATGTCCATTCAGAATGAATGATCCAGGTTCTTGAGGACATGATGCATGCATGCTTCCAAATTTTGGGGGATCTTTGGAGTGGAATATACCCCTGGTTGAATTTTCCTATCACAATAGATTTTAGGCTACTAATCAGATGGTTCTTATGAGGCTCTATATGATAGGCCATTCTGATCGCTTCAATACTAGTTAGAGGTAATAGAAGAATATTTTATTGGACCCTGTCTTATTCTAGAGACTAAAATGTAGGTTTAGTTGATTTGGAAGCGGATGGATACTGTATAGTCTCATCAGAAATCATATGAAGATTAGTGTATACAACATCTAGTGTTTGATCCCAGGGATTGAGTTTTCTTACATGCTTCACTGAGGATGGTACATAGGAGGATTATGATATAAGGTAATATTTAACCATGATATGTCGGGCTGTTTGAGATTCTAGAGAGAGTTAGGCCAGTATCCTATCAGTTGTAGTTACCTTAGAGGTGTCGATCCATGAATGAATTATTTCATGTATCCTAGATGAACCTCTATTTTTCTGACCCATCTCACAAATTTCAGACCAAGGAGGTCGAGTTATAGGTAGATGTGTCCCTTGAGGAGTGTATGATATGTATTTTGGATCATAGCATGAAGGTTCTTTGAGGCCGATCAGTTCCTGCATTATGGTTTCTATGGTAGCATGGTCGTGTATAGGACAATATATGTGAGTGAGAGGAAGATGCATGATAGTAGTGTAAAGAGTTGTTATTAGACCTTCTTGACCAACATTGAGAGGGAAATTTAGGGATGAATTACTTTAAGGGAGATGTTTGTAAAAACACAGTTCTTTTTTGATGTAAGGATCATTTAATTTCAATTAATTTTTAGTTTAAATGCTTAATTATGACCTAATATGAATTTATTTTTAGTTTTTGAAGGAAGATGGGATGTACAGGGTGGTTTGGATCCTGGAACACAACTTTTGGGGGGGGGGGTAAATTCTAGGATAATGGTTAGTAGAAACCGTGCGGGGAAGGTCGCACTGTTACTTCTAATTGTACGAGGCTGCACAGTGGAGGTCTGCAAGCCATACAGTGGGAAATACTATTTGATTTGAGGTGTAGGTCCATCTGGGAATGTCTGAAATTTTGAAGTTGGACTAAGATATAGTTTTCACATGGTTAGTTAAATGTGAAACAAACCACATGCACCCCTTCCTATAGTACAGGGGACACAGTTGGCACATGGTTTGTCCAATCGTGAAGAAAAACCATACAACCTAGTAAATTGGTTGAATTTATGAAAATTACCCTAATTAAATATTATAATTCAACCCTAATTTCTCATTCCTCCAATAAATATAACCCTCACATTTAAGATATTCCTTTGGGAACCCATTCTAGGAATAAAAGGATCCCCTCCATCTGGACTCGGAATCGATATATTTTCACCTCGTTGGTCCATCTTGGTAAAATATTGATTAATTTTGTACCATTACTCATTTTATTTGGAATTATATGTTCTATTTATATGAAATATAATTTTCCTTATAATTAGGTTCTTCGACCGTTCTTCGATTTTCTCCTAATCCAAGTTGAATTAGGAGCTGATATTGGATGATCTATCCACTATGAACCTACAATAGGAGGTCTCTGATTTTTGTTAATATTCGAAGTGTTTATATATACATATTATGTTGGTATTCATTTCCTTTTCTTAGAGAGATACCCTTGAAATATACTTTAATCCTAGAATTAAATTGATAAGTGTGACCTATATAATAAATGAGGCCCATGATAATTGTTTTAGGTTATTAACCATGATTTGGAACTACCCCTTTGGGTGGTTTGTTAAACAAATAGACAACCATATGTGGATTTTCAGTTTAGATAATTAGGGTGTGACCCTTTTCTTATTCTTTGAGATGTTTAATATTGAATTTTTAAATTTAACTAAGATGAGTTATAATTGAAAATATAATATGAGTTGTACTTGATTTTATAAAGAAGAGGAAATGGATTCCATGCCCCTAGAAAAATTCCATGTATTGGTTTATTAAGCATTATATTCTTATTATAATGAAATAACCATGTGATTAAAGTAAAGAATAATACTTCTAAGCTTAACAATGACTTGAGTTTCCTTTTGAGGTGATAATTGGATTGAATTGTTCTTGGTGACGACCTTGACATAATAAATCATCTTGATTAAATGATATTGATTAAATGATATATGTAAATGATATTTAATGAATGCTTATATTCCATGGTTGACACATGGGTCCTTACAATAATTCCATGGAAATACTGAATTGGTTCTTACCTTTCTTATGCCAGAGTGACACATGGGATCTCTTGTGTAATTACCGGCATGGAATCATGGGGTATTACTGTTATATTCTAAGTCATACGTGGACTACCAAGGATGGAATCTGAAGGAATTTTATCATATATGACACGAGTGATACTTGGGCTCCCTTATTGGATCCCCAATGGTGGAATAGAGTGGCTATTATGTTATACCACACCTAGAGTGATACTTGGGTTCTTATGAGGATTTACACAGATGGGATTATAGGGAGTTGGTTTATATTATATCTGGAGTGATACCTATATTACAAATGAGTAATTCCATGGATGAGCTTAGGTTCTATATTGATTAATAAATTAAATGATTGATATGATGTGTCTTCCAATCCAAAACACAAGCTATGATTTGATTAGTGACTTGTACCTTATTGATGTCCAATTTATGTATCTATAGATCATATATTCTAAAGGGAATGTTGAGACTTGTGCTAGGTTCCAAGACCTAATTATTAAATTAGAATGATTAATTCAATGGACATGATTATATATTGATATATGAATGAATTTTAATTCAGTAACTTACCCACTCAAGCCAAAACAATCAATAAAAGATGGGTGCCCTTGGGAAATTGGACCTTTACAGGTTATTTCCCTTAAATGGTTCCTTTATATATTCTATCATTTCTTGTAAACTGTTATTATTATATATTCACCGAATGGATCATATTATACCTTTAGGTGGTTTCTTACTGGATTATATCCCACACTCAATTCGAGCTGCCGACGGGTACCCAAAAATACTATATGATTGCTGTCATGGACAAGGAAAAGTGACCCACTACAGCTTCTATATTTTTTCTTAGGAGTAGGGGATAAATGGACCAAGTTGAGGCTTACAATTCTTGATGAATTGTTTTTAGAATATTCTACTTTTTTTTCCATAAACTATACATCTATCATGAATACATGTTTTGGATTTTTGTTGAAAATAAATTATATCATATTCTTTTGTATGTGAGATTATTTTATGGTATTGGTTATTTATATCTATTCCTAATATTCATTAATTGTATGGTTTATTTACTACTTTTGATACATATTTTCTATTATATATCTACTGTACTATATTCTGGTGATGAGTGAATAGTCTCCCCACATACACACCCTAGTCCCTCACTATAAGTTAGTAGCCTCTAGAATTTGGGGAGATCCACTTGAGGTCATGTGTCCAATTGGTATCGAGGCACTGTTGAGTGGAATCCGAGTCTGGAACATTAAAAAGTTATAATTTTCAAGAAAACTATCTCTGAAGTTGGTGAAAATTCTAGAAAGTGAAAATATGATAAGGATCAAAATTTACCTTCAACATTTGGAAATAATGTTTAAATTGTTCCTAATAAGAAGAAAGTTGTTAAAATCATGTATATTCCTAAAACTGACAATGACATAATTTCATAATATTTTAAAAATTATGAGTTTGAAAAAAACATTATACTGTTTTTGATAAGGTTGGAAAGAAATAAAAATTGAAGAAGAATATTTTGGGTGATAACAGAAAATTTGGGGTATAAAAATGTTATGATGTAAGAGATAATAACGTTTTTGTGAAACATGTTCACAATTCCAGATAGTATGGATGTTACAAAGGAAATTATTCATTCTATGAGTAATGATGGTATTATGTTAGATTTAGGAATGAAAAAAACTTTTTTTGGTTCAATCAATAATACTACAGTTGCTCCATGAGTTACAGAAGGAAAATCTCAAGGGGAATCATTCCTCTCAAAGGAAGACATATAAGAAGGTTATTTTGAAGAAATATGAGAAGGATGTTCTGAATGTTGAAAATAGATTCCAACAACTGGAAACTATTTTTTAAATATTTGAACAACCTGGACATCTTGAAAAAGGGTTTTATTTTCTGTTACCGACACAAAAACACATCTTTAATAATTCTAAAAATCCAAAATTGATGAAATTTAAAGGGAATTAAAAAGATCTTGTTATAGAAATTGCCCTCAAAGAAATAAAAGAAGAATATATCATGATATTGGATTGTGGTTTTTTTCTCACATGATAGAAGATTTGAACTTTTTTAAGAATGTGAATAATTTTAATGAAGGAACAATGATGTTTGAAAATGATGAATCCCTTAGAATCAAAGGTGTGGGGTCTTATATTATTAGGGATGAAAAGTTGAAATAAAATAATATTTTGTTTTTTGATAGGTTAAAACGCAATATTTTGAGTGTTTACCTATTATTTGATGAAGGAAATAAAGCTATTTTTAGAAAATTTGGTTTTGTTGTGAAAATATAAGAAGATGGAAAAGCTGTTACAATAGAAAAACACACAAAATTAAAATTCTTTCAAGTTTGTGAATTTCATAACTCATGTTACATAACCAATAATGAATAAAATTTGTTGTGTAATTAAATGTGGGGACTTATTTGTTAGAGAAACATGAGAATATTTAGAAAACGGCGTGAATTTATTTTGTATTTCTAATATGTCAAGAAGAAGATATTGATGTTGTATAATTTGTTAGAAAGGAAGGATAACAAACTCAGTGCATTATAAAGTTGATATTTGTTCAAATCCACCAAGTAACTTATTCATTCTGATATTTATTATCCAATGAGAAAACAATAAACATACAGAGATAAGTACTTCATTTGTTTCATTAATGATTTTACTCACATTACTTGTGTTATATATTTGAAACAAAAGTCATATGCTATGAAGACGTTTAAAAGTTTTAGGAGAAGAGCTGTTGAGGAATTTTGGTATTCAATAAAGAAGTTGAGAAAAAATAATGGTGGTGAGTATCAGAAGGAAGAGTTCGAAATTTTTCTTTCAAAACATGGAATTCATCATGAATTCAGAGCACCATACACTCCAAACAACAAAATAGTGTTATTGAAAGGATAAATATAAGTTTAGCTGAAATGGGGCATACTATGTTACTTGAACATGGTTTTTATCATTACTTTTGGAGGAAATCCCTGAGAATATCCATTTATATTCAAAACCAGTGTTTTTATAGGCCATGTTTTGATATTACTCCCTATGAAATGTTTTATGAAAAAATATTAGTTTAAAACACTTAAGAGGTTTTTGGATTCCTTGCATAATAAAGAAAAAAAGTGGAAACCTTGGAATGTTTGATCAGAGAGGTGAATATAGAATATTTATTGGATATTCCCTACATGGAAGAGAATATATATGTTTCAATAAATAGACTGGAATATTAGTTGATTCAGTTGATGTAAAAGTTTTTGAAAAGGGTGAGGAAGACGTTTCACTATCACATGAAGACAAGGAACATGAATATGATGAAATAATTTTTGATATGAAACATGATAATGATTCAAAAATTGTGATGACACACAACTGAAATAATTAGACTCAGTTATTTCTATTGATGATGAATAATATCATACATATGTTCCTAGAATGAGGAAGAAAGTGGAAGTTAAAAACATAATTGGTGATTAACACTAAAAGGTTTAAACTTGAAGAAACTCAAATTCAATGCACATACTTCTTTGTATTAATAAATAGAGCAAAAACATGTGAATTATGTGTTTGGGAATATAGCATGGATTTAGGATATTAATGTAGAGATGGACCAAATTTAGAAAAATGTTACCTGGGAACTCATACCTAATCCAAATGTAAAAAATGTTATTGGTACAAAGTGGTTGTTCCAGAATAAGTTAAATGAAGATTGTGAAGTGATAAGAAACAAAACAAGGTTAGTGTGGAAATGATACTCATAGATTGAAGTCCATGACATTGATGATACTTTATCTTCAGTAGTAAGATTATAAACAATTAAAATATTTATTGAAATTTCTACATAATGAACTTATTAATTTTTTCTGAGGGATGTAAAGTCAAAATATTTTAATGGAGAAATTGATGAGGAACTTTTTTTTGAACAAACTCATGGGTTTTTTATTAGTAAGGATGAAATTTTTGTGTTCATGTTAATTAAATCATTGTATGAGATAAAATAATCTATGAGGTCATGGTATTCCAAATTAAATACCAGCTTAATAAATATGAGTTTCAATAAAGGAACAGTTGATATTAATCTGTACATCAAATAATGTTAGAAGATTTACCTCATTGTAATTATTTATGTTGAAGAAATTGTATTTTATAGAAATGAGGAACGAAATTTTGAAATATTTTCTAAATAAATGATTTTTTTGAGATGTACATGATTGGGGAAATGAAATATTTTTTGGGGTAAAAAATATCAAAAAAGAAGAAACACATATTCATTCTCAGGAAAGGTATGCTAAATAACATCTTATGAAGTTTGGCATAGAAAATTAGAAACCAATTTCCAAACAAATTTTAGTGGGAACCAAGTTGAATAAATATATAGAAGGAAAATAATTTGACTTTAAAGTGTTTCAAAAACTTTTTGGATGTTTTTGTATCTGAATTCCTCAAGACCAGAAATTTTTTATACTGTTAAATTATGTGCAAGATTACAAAGTGCTAAAAAATAATCACATATATTTACTATAAAATTAACTATTAGATATATCAATGTCACAAAATATTTTATAACTATGTATGATATCTTAAAACGAATTTATTTGTTTGGGTAAAAATATGTTGATTGGGTGGGAAGTGTTGTTGATAGAAGATCCACATCTGGTGGAGTTTTCTTTTTGGTTAAAAGTTATGTAATTTGGTATACTAGGAAACAAAACTAAGTAACTCTTATCATGGATGAATCTAAGTATGTTTCTTCCGCTCAATATGAAACACAACATATGTGGATGAAGACACAGTTAGAAGACTTACTTTTTGAAGTGAAGTTACCTCTCATCATAGGTTGTGATAATCAGAGTTCCATGAAACTTATAAGAAACTAGATACAACATTACCATTCAAAACATTTTTATATCAGAAATAATTACATCAAAGAGCATGTGGAGAAGAACTAAATCAATATAGAGTATGTTCCTACATCAGAAAAAGTTTCTTATTTTTTCACAAAACCATTACCGAAGGAAGTATTTATCCAAACGAGGATGACCATGGGCGTCCAATGTAACATAAAAAGTAAATATGTAATAAGTCATTTTGATATTTTTTAATATTTATGAATTAACTACTAATTTTAATTTAAATGGAATGATTTTTCTGAAAGTGTACCTGACACGCAACAATGATTTTTTCCAAAATATTACGTTGCACACAAGATAGAGTTATATCGACAAATAATACACTATTAAATTTATTATTTTAAATGGTAGTTATCACCTAGACATTTTATTGGAAGGATTGAGAAGAACTAACTATATTATTTTTATACGTGTTTATTAAATGTATTTAGTTTCTTAAAATAAATTTAATGGGTTTAAAATATTAATTAAACCAATTTTAAGCATAAATAGCTATAATATTTTTAAAAGACAGTTTTACTGCCTTTTGATGGTTAACCAATTTTAAATCTAATATTTGACACTTTTATAAGATTTATTTTGAAAAATAATTTTTTTTCAAAGCAGGAAAAAAAAATTTATTTGGATAAATATTTGGTATTTTTTATAATAACATTAACATTTTAATGAATATTGAAAAATACTGCGTTTTAATTCAAAATTATTTTTTCATCTAATTTATTCAAACTGTTAAATTATAATTTTAATTGATTTTAAAATATAATTAAATAATGTTTTTATCATTTAAATTAATTTTGGTCATTGGAATTAATTTCTCATTGAAATTCAATATAATCACATTTTAATCTTTTGATGGGTTTTAAACATGTTTTATCATTTTGTCAACGAGGATTAATTTTAAATTAATTAATAAAACTTCTGTGTTTGAAATTTTGAAAAATAGATTCCATATTTAGAATTATTGGGTTAAAATTATTTTAATAGGTTACTTTTATTTTTTGGATATTATGAATAGTAACTATGATAATTTTTATCTAACACGGTTAAAGGTAAATAAGGTATTTTATTTAACAAAATAATATGATAAGTACAATAAAATTACCCTAACTCCTTCTAAAATACTATTAGATGTGTAAACATATACCCTTAACACCTAATAATTGGAATTGACTCATTTAGTGGATTTTCCCATGAAAATTATAAAAATATTATTTAAATAAAACAGGGTGACAAAAGGTCACCCTCTTATTTCTTATATGTATAGTAATTATAGTATAATAATAAATATGATATAATTTAAATAATAAATAGTATACAGAAAAGAAATTTAATTATATACATTATGACATTTTATTTATAATTTTTAGATATTATTTAATTTCCATAAATGATGACACAACAATGATACAATAATTAATTTATTAATAGGAATATCAAATAAATTATATGAAAAATATTAAAATAAAAATAATTTTAATTAATTAGGGTAGCCCATGAATTGTTTAGGCTACTATGACACTTTATAAGTCTATTAAATCATTTTTTGAAGGTATCATTCTATTTAAATTTTATTTAAATTCAATGAAATGAATAGTGTCAAAATAGACACTATTGATATTTTATAAAAAAATATTTATTGAATTATTTAATAATAATAATAATATTGAAAAATTACAAATTGATTATGATAAGGTCAAAAATTTCATAAATTATTAATTTATGGGAAATTTAACCCATATAAGTAAAATTTATAGCCTCTTAATATTTAAAATTTTGTTACCATAATTAATATTAAAATAGGTTAATTATGGGTAAATCAAAAAGTTATGGTTTAAAATAAAATAAACAAATGGAAAAATTTATTATATGAGAGGATTTAGAACTTAAATCATCTTATCTTCGATATAACTTAATTTTAAGTCATTTACAGTTAAAAATTTATTTATATTAATTTTATATTTTTAGTGTTTTCAAGGGTTCCCCTCCCCTCTCCTATAAAAGACACCCACTATTCTCTATTACTCACACATAAAATACTATTTGGTTAAGGAAATATCTACCCAAAACCTTACTAAAATCCATCCCCAAATTCTTCAATCATTATTTTTGGAATAACACACTCCTTAGAGGTGTTAAGGTGTTTTTCGAAGGTGATCAACCGAAGAAGATGTATAGTTTTCTTTAAGTATTTCTATATTATTTCTCTTTCCACTACTTAACATCTCTTTAAACCATGATGAAATAAAAACTATAGTATCCCCAATACACTGAGATATTGTTATGTTAATATCATCACCTTAATAAATCTCTAATTTCATCAAATAGTAAATGAACTTTTCATTCATGTGTATGACAGACTACCACCTCACAAATAAATATAGGTCATTTTTAATTATTGTCTCTACATACTAGTCATAATGATGGAATTAATGATTTTATATGATTTTCATGACATATTTGACATTATAAAATAATAATATATCAATTATGTTCTTACCTTCCATGCATATAAAAATGACAACATAAATCGTACATACGTATGAACTATCCCCTCCACGAAGCGATGTGAATCACTTTTATTCATCGTATCACTTATATGATATATGTAAGTATATTTTAATGATTATTATGATTTTAATAATATTATGATCATTCTGGAAAGATAAAATAATAATTTCCTTATTTCCATAATGATCAATGAAAAATGGAATCATTACTCATGCGTATGTATGGAATATTGAAAAATTATGAATAATATTCATCAGATAATGAACTATTGACTATATTTTTACCATGTGATAGATGTTTTATGACTTTCACAACTAAAGAGACATGTGAACAACTCATTTCCTGATGTCAACCAGAATTATTTAGATGTTGAAGGTGGAGTTTCCTTTTTGAGGTTCTTGGTGGCGTTTCGGAACTGACTAGAGAATACCCTTTATATGAAAGTGTTTCCCTTGGGTGTGTGGTTGTTGGTAGAATAAGAACATTCATGAGAGCTTGTGGGAGTGGGAAGCATAGTTTAGAGCTCGGTATCCACACTTGTGAGTAAGGTTTCACTTTTGAAGATGAAAATACTTAAAGGAGGGTAGAATGTAATGAATCTATTTTTGTCTTGTAAGAATTTGGAATATATCAAGGAATATGTCTAGATTTGGTTGAGGAGTCAGCATGAAATTCCAGGGCTTAGAGATCCTTGGTTCGGTGATATTAAAAAAATTATATCAAGCATGATCGTTTTTTCTTAAATAATGGTATAACTCTTAAACAAAGTCTCAGATCAGAAATCTGAGACTACCCTTAAATATTGAATACAGGTTTTACATTATGATTGATATAACCTTTTTCATCATTGAGTGTTTGGATACAAAGTGATCGTGGGAAGATTAGTAAATTAATTAATTAATTAATTTTCTATGACCAGGACCCCTCTATATTTAATATATATTATGGAAGATTCCCTAGGGCTATCCTCATAACCCTATAGAATGAGAGGATGGAGAGAGTATCAGTTGATAGTCATGGGATAGTTAATCGATGATCAGAGTGTTGTGAGAATCATTGTCATCAAAGGATCTTGTGGATCTCACAAACAATAAAAAATTCAAATTTTTATTTCTCTTATATTGATAAAAACTGGAATTAGGGAAATTCTTATAAGTATTTATCATCATTTTTTATATCTTTTTGATTGTGGATCAAATATCCAAACAATTTAATTATTAATTCGACCATTGATTTATGTTCTCTATTTTATCTTCGTTGGTTTGGGAATTGATGTTATCCTTATTCGTTTATCATACTAATGGAAATGGAATTATAACAGCCTAAGAAATATATGAGGTTTTCTCCTCATATTTTAGTTTTATTCCTTTCTCTCGAAACTCTTTTATGTAATCATTTTTTGTGTCTCTTTTCATCGGTAGTTTGACATTACCCAGAAACCTATCATTTCACATTAATTGTTTGCATAATGTATCGTATCTATGGGATCAAGATAAAGATCTGGAGAATGGATGGGGAATGGTTCTATGTGATGGGAGTTTGAAAACGGATTGGATATTTGATAAATGGTGTTCATGTGTGGTTTGGTGATACATAGGTGCAATGTGATAGGAAGTGTTCTGGAGAAAAATAGATGGCCATAATCAGACCATTATAAATGAATCGAGATCAGTCAACACTCAATATGAATTCCTTGGTGGTTTTCTTGGATACATCTAATGTTTAATCAGAAGAGGTGGATTCTCATTAAATACTCTATATTTTATATAAAAATATAAAATAATTTACATATACTTTATAAGAACACATTTCGTGTAGTATCCTCTCTATGGTGTCTAGGGTTTCACTTTTAGAAAACTACCACACATTGTGTGTCCCTCCCAGACACCGTGTGTGAAAAAAATGATTCCAGTAACCTAGATACGATGTCTAATTTATTACAATTACATAGTTATAAGAGGTCAAATCCTAAATAACTATATGGTTTAGTAGTCTTGGAGATCTAGATACACACATGATACCCATTTTACATTGGGGACAAACTATAAGACAAAGTAATGTAAATTATTCAGTATCCTTTAACTCATTCAAAGGATTTATCTTCAAATCATGGGGAAAGGAAAAAACGTGGCTGATCTCAAATGCTCTGTAAGGGTTAAATACAAAAAAATATATCATGAGTAAATATAGTATAATAATTATATAACAATAAATAACTGAAAACTCAATTCATTTAATCAATAACTTGATCGTGAGACGAATCCATAGATAATATCAATGCCATAATATCATTGATAGTAATAACTAAATTCTCAATGAAGGAAATTATTAATATTGTATTTCATTATCCCAAACATAATTATATATACACATAAGACCTTACACTAATATTATTTAAAACTACATGTGAAAAACCATTTAATTTGGCCAAGAAATTTGTCTCATGATAACCGTTGAGGCATCGACGAGATATATAATTCTGATCCCAACCCATCGCTACATGTCTAAAAAATTCCTTATATATTCAATGATAGATTTTATTCATGAAAAATGTTCTTTATCAATAAATTTACGTATTGAATAAATAATAAAGAATATAAATATTTCCCTTGTAAATATATTATCATTCAAAGTAAAACACCATATGTGAAAATGATATATAGTATAAGTTATATATATATCCATGATAAATAATATGGATATTTAATTTAAATTTAATGTTCAATTAAAAATGGTCACAAGAAATTTATTGTCTTAAGGGAATGTCAACAACCAAAAAATTAACCAAGATATAAGAGGGGACCATTAGTTTATTATAAATATGGGTTTTGTAATAAAATAATTCCCTGTTTTATGAATAAATATAATGGAACTTAAATATTAAAATAATATTTACTAAAAGGGGTTTTTTTTATAAAACCATTAGAATCATGTCAAAGAAGATAAATTTTATAAAATGGTTATGGATGTGGGGAAGTTTGTTATCACCACATATGTTAAAAAATCATTCCTTTTAACTTTTTGTAATGAAAGTCAAAAGATACCATTTGAAAAATACTATAAATATTACTTTAAAACACTTTTTAAAAGTCAAGGATATCTTAAAATATCTTTAATAAATCATTTACCAAAAATATATATCCTTTTTAAAATAATTTCAAAAAACATTAAAATGGAAGAAAAAAATATTCGATTTAAAGGGAAATAAAATTAATTTCAATTTTAATTTCTTTTTCTTGATCCAAGAACAAAATAGAGGAAAATTTGTAAGAAATTATGGAAAATACTTAAATATATAGTATATAATAAAGTTATTTAATCTTAATAGGGATAAATGAAAAGATACCTTCAATGAAAATAAAAGTAATCCCAAAAGAAAGTGAGATTGTATAATAGATTCTTACCTCATTGGTAACTTTTAAATTGTAACACCTTAAAATAATAAACTTAAATTGAAATATTAATCCTATTGAATAAAAATTTATTTATCTTAAATACATCAAGGTGTACTATATTCACCTTGTAGAAGTGAATAGGTTCATAATAACAAATTTGTCTCAATAGAGTTTATAATTGAGATTAAATCCCTTACCTCACACTTCCCTTTAGTTAAAAATGACATAAAATCATGTATAATGGTTTTAATAATGTTATAAATTTTTAATAGAACAATATTTATATTTATAATATCATATTTGATCCTATTATAACATCTAACTACCCATTCATTAATAATATTTCATTATTACAATTGTTTTATGTGTTAACTGTTTCATTTTCCCATGCATGTTTTGTTGAGGAAGTTTTAGTTATGTTTAGTATTACATAGATAAGTAATCTACTTAATTATATTATTGTCATAAATATTACATTTATTCATTTTACACCATTTTATAACCATTCTTTAATTTTATACATGCAAAATGAATCACATCACTTTGTGGAGACAGTGGGTCGAACATACGCACGAGTGACAATATCGTTTGATTATTGGGTGAATGGGTATAGAAGTGGATGATATATTAATTTCCATAAATTAATATCATGTCATATTTATCATTTATATTCATTATTTCTATCATTATGACTATCCCTATGAGTCTGTAGTGGAAAACAAATTACATCGATTCATGAAGAGGATATCTGCTGTACGCACAAGCAGTGACTTTGTTTCCCATTTGATAGAGAATGATATAGATAAATATTATGAAATAACCATACTAAAATATAAGTATACATGATGTAATGTTTTTATAATATTTAAATCATTAATATATAATTTTATTTGGAAAAATAATAAGAATGATTAAAGTTCTTAGTGAAGACAGTTACCTTTTTCTCTGAAGAACCACCTTTAGATATCTTATTATGGACCATAGGGTTGGTATTTTAGGAATAACAAATCTCAAGAATGTGTCTAAGGATGTTGGGGAAATATTTTTTTAGGTTTTTTTCTGATATAAATATCTTGATATATGTGAATAAGTGAGGGGAGGGGTACCCTTTTACAATTGGAGAGGAGTGAAATTTTCGTAAATACCTAAACTATTCAATAATGAGAAGTCATTTTCACCCTCAATACCTCCAAAATTGATAAATAATAGTTTTTATGGATTATAAGGTCTATCAAATCCACTATAACTAAAAATTAACATGTTTTAAACATGTCATTTCCTTTACCTCTAAGGTTACTCACTTTTACCATTTTCGTTTTCACTATGGTAACTAGCCTTTTAAGCAATGTAATTTATCCATTAAGGTGAAAATAAATTGAGTATTATTAGATAATTTGGTCCCAATTATATTAAATATTAAATCTAATTTATCATATAAAAATCATGTGTTTGTGGAAATTTAATTTACCACAAGAACATGTTACTTTAAAACATTTTCAACCTTAACCATGTCAATTGATTTTTACTATTTTTACTATTAAGTCAGAGTAGAAATTAATTTTACCATATTACCTAATATTAAGTATGTTTATTATAAATATGTAACAAATTTTATCAAATTCATGTTACATGGACTATTGAAAATGGAAAAGTTACTCATGCTTATGTAAAAAATATTGACAAATTATTCTAGAGATAATAGACTTATCACCACATGGACTATTAGCATCATATCAAGTTCATTTTCGACTCAAGTAACGAATGTTTAAAAAACATCTAAATTGGTCTTAAATAAGTATTATATTTTTATGACATGGTAATAAGTGATATAAAAGGAATAATAAACTTGAAGAAGGTTCTATAGAAAATAGAAATTAACCTATGTTTATTATTCAGGAATAAAAATATTGTACGTGACGTGCCAGACTCAAGGTAAGGGAGTTCATATCAATATTCTTTCATTAAGGAATATTTTTATGTTATACATAACCTTCATTTATATGGTGTATAATAAACCCCTTTTAATTTTAATTTCGTTTAAATTTTTTCAAAAGGAATCTTTTTATACAAATCATTTTACAAAATTAAAAACGAAATGTTTTTTAACATATATAAAAATAAGGGATTTTCCACCTCCATGACCATTATTTGGTATTTGGATTCCTCTAAAATCTATAATTCTTTTAAAAGAAAAATAAATACCATTTTCCCTTTTCAACTATTTTGGTATTGAAAATGTTCATGAGAATGGAATGATTATATCAATATCTTGAAATGATATCTTTTGATTACAAAGTGGAAATATTTTTTTTACTTTATGGTTAATTTATGTGTTTTGATTATGTTAAAGTTATTTGGAAATTTTTATGTATATGGGTGGTTTTATGATATACTAGTGGAATTTTAGCTTATGATAACCAATGCATTGGGTAATGAGACAGAGTTAAATAGTAGGGTTTCTCTTAAGGGATTTAGAGAATATACTGGGATGGGTATTCAAAATGTATCCATGAAGGTTACTACCTATGTAGCTATGAAATCTACAATGTAAGTATAATATATATTCCACAAGCTTCATGTATGATTTATGATTTTGAAGAAGTTTTTCAAAATGAATGTTATGGAGATTTCTGTCAATAAAAAAAGAAATCATGTTTTTAAGAATTTTATTTAAAAAATAGAAAGTGGGTAGAGGTTTCTACTTTTTAATATTTGTGTTTTCATGTAATAGGTATGGCCTAATTCACTAAAACACTAAACTTGAAAATATCATCAATTTTAATTCTTAACTTAACTCATGATTATGTAATGTTTAAGGCTGGGGCCTTATATTTTGTATCAGAGGTTGGTTTAGATAACTTTAGGGGTAAGGATATTGTTAACAGAATATCGATTAATAATTTTTTTACTTTATATTAAAATTGAAATGATAATGAATTTAAATATTACCATGTTTATTAGTATAAGATATGCCTTTTTAGAATGGTTTTCCATAGAGTAAATAAGGAAGCTATGTTGGGACGAGATTAAGAGGAAAATAACCTTCCAAATTAGCAACCTGAGATGGTCAGAATCATAATTGAATAGTTTGTTGCAGTGATGGTGCAGTTGACTCAGGATATTAATGGTGATGGTATCCATGCACAAGTTCAGCTATATCAACCACATTTCAGTAGTAATGAATTTATGAGGAAATATCCCCCATCATTCAGAAGATCATATAATATCATGCTAGTTGAAGGGTGGATTAATGTACTAGAAAAAAATTTTAATGTAATGGGGGTTTTCAGAAAATCAAAAGGTTAGTATTTTTGTTTACTATTTTGAAGGTGAATCTAATCAATGGTGGTATATTGTTAAGAATATCAGGGACAATGTGGATATTGATTATCTTTATTGGGATGAATTCAAATGTATGTTTCTTGAGAAATAATTTCCTAAGGTAGTTCGACTTAAGATGGAATAAAAATTATTGGAATTGAGGATGGTGGATGGGGGATGAATTAGAGGAAGCTTATGAAGAGAAATTCTGTCAACCAAAAAGGTATTCTCTAAATTTCATCTTGTATCTTGATAGAAAAATTATTTTTTTACTTAGGATTAAGGAAAAAGTATCGAAGGTCGTTAGATACTCATGAGTTAAAATGTTATTAAAAACTTGTTATATGTGAGGATAAGGTGGAAATGGATTTTGTCGATGATCATGTGTTATTTGATAACCTACAAAAAAAAAGAGGGTGAGGTGGAATGTGAAAAGAAATAATTAATTAAAATATTCTTATGGTAAAAAAATTAAGTTTATACTTTATGACAATTTTTGTATATATCATGTTGGAGAATGCCTTATGAATTATGGTAAGTGCTTATGATGTGGTAAAATGGGGCATAAGTCTTGTAACTGCACTGAAAAAATAATGGTAGTGGTAAGAAAAAAACTGATTTACAGTCAATAAAATGTTTTAAGTCCAATGATATGGGTCATTATGAAAATGAGTGTCTGATGAAGAACTCAAATGATGAGATTCATCCAAACTATAACCATAAAGGTGTGGGGAAATACTTCACAAATACTTCAGTAGATGTTGGGCCATCAAATAAATTTGTATTTGGAACATTGTTTGTTTTTTCAGATTATTCCAATGTGTTGTTTGATTCAGGGTCTACACATTCTTTTATTTCCGATAAATTTCCTAGTGAATTGGAAGTTACACATCCATAAATAAATCTTGAAGTTATGGTAAAAAACCTAGGAGAAATATTGAGGCAACAAGAAATTATTAGAATATTTCTGTCCTTGTCTATGGAAAGTATTTACCTACAAACCTTGTTTTTTCCTCTATTAGAGTTATATGTTATTCAAGGATTGGATTGTATTTCTGTTTACCATATTAATATTGACTGTAGAGATAAAGAAGTTTCTTTTTAGAAAGATCTTCAGTTTGTGTACAATATAAAACCCTTACCATTGATAACATATTAGGAAGCTTAGAAACTTTTAAAAGATGGAAAAAAATGTTATCTTTCACATATTGTTTAAAATATGTGAACTGTTCATATTAATGATTTTCAATTGGTAAATTAGTATCTTGATATTTTTCCTGATGAGTTTCCTGGTATTATACCTTATAGGGAAGTTAAATTTACAATTTACTTAGTTACTAATGCTAACACAATTTCAAAACCCCTATACCGAATGGCTCAATTAGAACTTTTAGTGTAGAAGAAGCAATTGCATGAGTTATTAGATTAAGGTTTCATTCAACCTCGAACATCACTATGGGGTGATATAGTCTTGTTAGTTAAAAATAAAGATGGTTCAATTAGATTTTTCATTGATTATAGAGTTTTGAATAACATCACTATTAAGAACAAGTATCCATTGCCTCATATCGATGATTTTTTTATCAGATCTTGGTAGCACAATAGTTTTTAAAGGTTGACTTGAGGTCAGGGTACCATTAGTTGATATTAAAGGAAGAATATATCATGAATACTTCATTTCATACTAGATATAGCCTTTATAATTTTTTAGTTATGTCGTTTGGGTTAACTAAGGTACTTATTATATTCATGGATCTTATTAATAGAATATTTCATGAGTTTTTGGATAAGTTTTTGGTTATGTTTATTAATGATATTTTGGTATATTCCTAAAGAAAATAGAATCATGAATGTTATCTAAGGATTTTATTGAAAAATATAAAGAAAAAGATTGTATGGGAAATTCAGAATGTGTGAGTTTTGGTTGAATTTTTTTTATTCCTTTGTCACATTGTTTCTAAATATGGAATAACTATTGATCTAACTAAAACCATTGTTGTTGAAGAATGGGCAAGACCCAAAAATATAGCCTAGATTCATAGTTTTATTGGTTTAATAGGCTATTACCGAAGGGTTGTTGAAACATTTTCATGGTTATCTACCCCACTGACTAAGTTAACTCCAAAAGGTGTTAAGTTTATCTGAACATAATAACGTGACGATTTTTTTAGGAATTGAAAGGAAGATTGGTGAATGCTCCAGTTTTGATATTACCTTACATAAATGGGGAATTTGTTATCTAAAAAAATTCTTCGTTGAAAGGGTTTAGTTGTGTCCTAATTCAGAATGAATAGGTAATTGTTTATGCTTCATTCCAGTTGAAAACTCTTTAGTTAAATTTCCCTCCACATTATTTGGAATGAGATGTTCTGTTTTTGCTTTAAATATTTGGAGGCATCATTTTAATGGAGTAAAATGTGAAATAAATTATGACCATAAATGTTTGAAGTGTATATTCACTTAAAAAGAATTCAACATGAGATATAGAAGAGGGATGGAACTAATCAAGGATTAAAATTGCATGATTCATTACCATATAAGAAAAGAAAATAAAGTGGTTGAAGATTTGATTCGAAATGTAATTCCATATTAACCATGATATGCTTGGAATGTGATCGTTTTTTTAATTATTTGATGAAATTTGGCTCGTAAGTTATTGGTGTAGAAAATCCCTCTATTTTATTTCAGGTATTAGTGAAATCACCTCTATCAGACAGAATTAAGAAAGTGCAAAAAGAAGCTGGTGAGTTTTAGAAAAAGGTATAATTGGTTCAGAAGGGTAAGTTACCTAAATTTAAAATTGATAAAGACTATGTTTTGAGTTTTGGGAAGAGATTATGTGTTCCTTGAGATTAAATTTTGATGAAAGATTTTTTAAATTAAGCTTATTGTTCTTCATTTTTAGTTCATATGGGCAGCACTAAGATGTTGAAAGATCTTCGAGAGTATTACTGGTGGGATGAAATGAAAGGAGATATTACTGATTTTACCCAAATATGTTTGACTTGTTAATAAATTAAAGTAGAGTGGCATTTATCGAAATGGATGCTTCATCCTTTCCAAATACCTGATTGAAAATGGGAAAATATATACATGGATTTAATAGAGGGATTACCAAAAACTTCTTAAGGTAACAATTCGATTTGGGTTATTATTGATAGATTGACTAAATCTTCTCATTTTATTCCTATTCGAGACACTCTATCTTTAGATCAAATTTCTCAGTTGTATATTGACAATATATTTATGTTAAATGAATTTACTCCCTCTATTATATCAGATCATGATCCCAGGTTCACTTTTAACTTTTGGAATGACCTTTAGAAGTCATTGGGTACTAAATTAAATTTTATTATAACTTTTCATCGTCACTCAGATGGGCAGTCCGAATGAAAAATATAGACCATAGAGAATATGATACATGCTTATTAATTGGATTAACTTGGAAGTTGGGATCATAAATTTTATTTGGTTGAGTTTTCTAATAATAACACCTTTCATTATAGTATACATATGGCACCATTAGAGGCATTATATGGAAACTGATGTCAAACTACAGCTTTTTGGAATGATGTCAGGGAAATGAAATCGATGGAACCAGAGTTGTCAAAGGAAATAGTAGAGAAAATTCAGTTGATTGAATGAAACATGATGACTTCTCAGAGTATGAAGAAAAGTTATGTGGATAACCAGAGGAAGGATATTTCTTTCAAGGTAGGTGATCATGTCTCTCTCAAATTTTCTTCATGGAAAAATATGATGAGTTTTAGAAAGAAGGGGAAGGTGAGTCTGTGGTTCATTGGACCCCATGAAATCTTAGAAAAAGATGTATCAATTGCATACCAAGTGAATTTATCTCTATGTTTATCTTAGATACATAATTATTTTCATGTTTCAATGTTAAAAAAGTATATGTAGGATCAATCTCATGTTTTCAGTCTAGAAGTAGTTCAGTTAGAAGAGAATCTTTCTTTTGAGGGACAACCGGTCTAGGTTCTAGACTGCAATGAGCAAGTGTTTTGGAATAAGTTGATTCATTAGGTTAAGGTTTTTATGATAATACTAAATTATTGAAAAGGAAACATGGGAATTTAAAATTTCTATGAGGGATAAATACCCCCACTTATTTAATAAGTGAATAAAATTGCGAGGATGCAATTTCCAATAGGGGAAGGATGTAACATCCCATGTAATTATTGAATAATAAATTTTTGATATATTTTAATATTTATGAATTAGTTATTAATTTTAATTTAAAGGGGATGTTTTTTATGATAATCTACCTAACACATAATAATGGGTTTCTCTGAAATCTTACATTGCACATAAGACTAGGTTATACCAAAAAATAATACATTATTATTATTATTATTTTAAATGGTAGTTATTTCATATCCTTCGTATTAACGGGAATGAATAAAATAAAAATATTATTTTTATACATGTTTATTAAATGTTTTTACTTTCATCAAATAATGTTTTTGGGCTTAAAACATGAATAAACCCAATTTTAAGCATAAAATTCACTAATATTTTTAAAAGGTAGTTTCACCACCTTTTGATGGTGAAACCATTTTATATATATCTTTATAAACATTAA
Source organism: Viscum album (assembly GCA_963277665.1). Lineage (NCBI taxonomy): Eukaryota > Viridiplantae > Streptophyta > Magnoliopsida > Santalales > Viscaceae > Viscum > Viscum album. The sequence goes on from OY728138.1 coordinate 943,626,760, forward strand.
TAAGTTTCAATTGAAAAAATAAACTTTTTTATTGGAAGTGGGATATAAAAATTTTGTTTGGATAAATTTTTGGTATTTTTCTGATAACTTTCACATTTTAATAAATAGTGAAAAATACTGCGTTTTAATTCAAAACTATGTTTCCATATAATATATTTAAATGGTTATATTATCCTTTTAATTCTAATTAAAGTAAAATTAGATTAATTTTTTATGATTTAATAAAATTTTGTTCATTTTAAGTAATTTCACACTAAAATTTGATATAAACACATGTCAATATTTTGAAGGTTTTTTACTTCTAAAAAACCTTTTTTCTCATTTGGTCAATGAAGACTAATTTTAAATTAATTACTAAAAATTATGTGTTTAAAATTTTGAAAAAATAGATTCAATATTTGGAATAAATAGATCCAAATTATGTTCATAGGTTACATTAATTTTTTGTGATATTATGAATAATAACTCTGGTAATTTTTTTTAACATTATTAAAGGTCCATTAAGAAATTTAGGTAAACAAAATAATATGATAAGGACAACACAATTACCCTATCACCTGAAAAAATCTTATAGGATGAGTAACTATCGACCCTTAACACCTAAGGTTCACAATTTACTCATTTAATGAACTTTGTTTCATGTAAATGATATAAAAATTATTTAAATAAAATAAAGTGACAAGAAAGTGAAAAAATGTCACCCTCTTATTTCATATATGTATAGTAATTTAAATATAGTGATAAATGTGATATAACTTTGATATAAAATAGTCTAATGAAATATAATGAAATTATCCATATCATGGAAATTTATTTAAAAGTTTTAGAGATTAAATAATTACCATAAAAACTGACACAACTATGATACAATGATTATTTTATTAATATAAATATTAAATAAATGACAATAAAAATATTAAAATAAATACAATTTGAATTAATTAGAGTAATACACAAATTTTATATGGGAATATGACATATTATATGTCTATTAAATAGTTATTTTTTTCAAATTTATATCTCTTTTTAGATTTTATTTAAATTTAATGAAATGAATAGTGTCAAAATTGATTCTATTGATATTTTATAAAAAATAATATTTTATTGAATTATTTATAAATCATAAAAATCATTAAAAACTATAAAGTGACTATGATAAGGTCTTAATGTTCATTAACTATCCATTTATTTGAAATTTTCCCCATATAAGTAAAATTTATTACCTCTTAATATTTAAAATTTTGTTACCACAATTAAAATTAAAATAGATTAATTAATGGTAAACCGAAAAGATAAGGTTTAAAATAAAATAAATAAATGTATAAAAATTTTTGGATGAGATTATTTACAACCATACTCATCTTATATTAAAAATATATCAATTTGGAGTCATTTGGAGTGAAATATTTATTTATATTTATTTATTATTTTTTGAGTTTTTAAGGGTGCCCCTCCCCTCTCTTATAAAAGGCACCCACTCTTCTCTATTAATAAACATTAAAACACCATTTTATTGGAACACGGTCTGCCCAAAGACCTTCAATAAATAAGTCCCCACATTCTTGAATCCTTATTTTAGTAATTACACTCTCCTTAGAGGTGTTAAGTTGTTCTCTAAAGTTGATCAACCGAAGAAGTGGTATTGTTTTCTTTAAGTATTTCTATATTATTCCTCCTTCCACTACTTCAAATCTCCTTAAACCATGATAAAATAATAAATACAGTATACCCAACATACATAGATGTTATTATGTTAATTCTATCACCTCAATCCTTCTCCAATTTCATCAAATGAGAAATGAACTTTTATTCATGTGTACAGTGGACTACCGCCCCACGAACCGATCCAGTTCATTTTTTATTATTATATATACAAATAGGTCATAATGATAAAATTAATGTTTATATATGATTTTAATGACATATTTATCATTATAATATAATAATATATCAAATATTTTCTTAATTTCAATGCACATAAAAATGATAACATCATTCGTGCATACGTGTGAACTATCACCTCCATGAAGTGATGTGAATCGTTTTTCTTCACCACATCACTTGTCTGATATATATAAGTATATTTTAATTATTATTTAGATTTTAATAATAACATTATTAATATATAAATATAAAATAATAACTACATTATTTTTATAATGATCAATGAAAAATGGAAATGGTACTTATGCGTACTTAGGACCTACCGTCTCCATGATTATAAGGTTGTTCATTTTTCATACCATAATTAAATGGTTTTATTTAAAAGTATAATTGATTTATAAAATGGTTTTTATATCATTAATTCTATTATATATATAATGGAATTGTGACCATATGGACTATTAACATCATATCATGTTCATTTTCGACTCAAGTACCGAATATTGACATAACATCTGACAAGAACTTAAATAATTAGATAATTTTTATAACATGGTATAAAGTGATATAAAATGGATTATAAACATGAAAATTTTTAATAAGAAATTATAAATTAACCTATTTTTATTATTCTGGAATATAAATATTGCACATGATGAGTTCGACTCATGGTAAGGGACTTCGTCTTCATCTCTTTTCATTGAGGAATATTTTGATGTTACACAACAACTTATTTTATATGGTGTATAATTAACCCCTTTGAATTTTAATTTCATTCAAATGTGTTCAAAATTAAAATTTTTATATGAATCATTTTACTAAATGTGAAAAGAATATTTTTTAATGTATATGGTGATAATGACTTTTAGGCCATCGTGACCATTATTTGGTATTTGGCTTCCTCTACAAGCTGTAATGTTTTTAAAAGAAAAATAAATACCATTTTACCTTTTTAGGTATTTTGGAGTATAAAATGGCATCAAAAATAGATTTATTATATCAATATCTTGAAATTATATCTTGTGATTGCAAAGTGGAAATTTTATTTTTTTCCTTTATGTTTTTTATGTGTTATGATTATGTTAAGGTTCATGGGAATTCTTTATGTATACATGTGGTTCCATGATAAAATAAGGGAGGTTGATCCCATGATAGATCTAAAATTCATTGGGTAATGAGGCAGAGTTAAATGGTACTGTTTATCTTAAGAGATTTAGGAAATATACTACGATGGGTATTCTAAATGGGACCCTGAAGGTTACTCCTTATATAGCTGTGAAAGCTACAATTTAAGTATGATATGGATCCCATAAGTTATGTTTATTATTTATGATTGATAAGATGTTTTTTAGTAATATTATGATTTCATGTTGTATTTTAAATAACTTATGTTTCATATGTGAAAATTATGATTTTGGGAAAATGTTTTCAGGAGTTTAAAATATTCATGGACTAAAAGTTCCATTCTTTATTTTATATCCCTTACTGAGATTTTTGTGATCATCATAAGTTTTTGAAATATTTTCTACATGGTATAAGGATGGGTTAGATAAAGGGAGAGGGATCAAGATGAATGATATGAATATTTAAATCAAGAATAAAATAAATCATGTTTTAAAGAGTTTTATTTTGTAAAAAAAATTATAGTGACTAGAAGTATCTACATTGTAATATTAGGGTATTCATGTAATAGTTATGGAATAATTCTCTAAAAATATAAACCTGAAAATATCCTCAATGGGAATTATTGACATAACTCAATATTATGTAATGTTTAAGGCTAGGGCCTTATATCGAACCAATTTCTCTTCAAGTTTGATGTATGTTTTCCTATACCCTATCTCATATAGTCATTGGATAGTGTTGTGAAATGGGGATAATATCTCATAAATATATTCATTGATACATGCTAAAGCTTCTAAGGAAGTTTGTATAGAGGGGGAGTTATGGGTAAGCTGTGTACTAGGCATGTAAGTGGGTAAAATATTCTAGTAGTTTGTTGACATGGTTTTAGAAAATTTTTTTTATAGGAAAAGTGAAAGAAGATGAAAAAAAAGCCTGAAAGGTTTAAATGTTTCAAGAGAAAAAGTTTTGTATGTAAATACATTTAGACAACATGGTTTTGATATCAATTATTATTGTTTCCTAAAAAGAGTAAGCTCATATAGGATTATAATTACTGATAAGTGATCCATAGATTTAGTTTACAAAGTATAGTAATTTATGAAATTTTATTGGAAACAAAATCCAAATTTCGATATTGTTGGGTCCAAGTTTCTTAGAAGTTGTTTTTGGATACTGAAAGAAGTTTGTGTTGATTGTTTTGTATTTTATTTTCATTACAAAAAAATCGATTCAATTTGTTAGTTTTGGTGATCAAATGATAGGAACAAAAGTGGGAAAAATAATTAGAAGACTAGACACAATTTTATTAAGAATGTTCATTAGGTACAGTTTTCTGTTCTGAAGAAGTTTTATGGAGAAAGTTGTTTCTCGAAATCACATTGTTTTCAGTATGAAAATTTTAATTGGTATGAGGAATTATACCCGAGTCTGAATGTATCCATACAAAATATGATGATTCTTTGTTGTTTGATTAGATATCAATTTCATAAGTTAGTTAAGAACATGTGATGCAAGCAATGTGAAAGAGAAGGGGGAGGATACATGGTTGTTATATTAAGTTAAATGATTCTATACTGATCCTAATGTTATAAAATTCATCAAGAAGTCAATATACAAGAATAAATTTGGGATGTAAAGAAGGATAAGAAGTTAAAGTCTTATAATCTTTGACCATCTAAGTGAGAATCACTGAACATAGATTTTTTTAAATGATTTTAAATTTAATGTACAACTAATTTTCTAATCAAACGATCCACCAAATGATCCAATCCATAGGAATATGATTCATTGAATGAGAAAAGTTATACGATAAATAATTAGTTAGGATTGTTTGGAAGAATGTAGTCACTACTAACACCAGTCCATTAATCATGGGGTTCCACCAATCAATCAGAGGTAGAACAAGATTGATTTGTTAAAGAAAATCAGTATGTAGAGATCATTGGGACCGATGATTGTGAATGGTTTTAGATAATGATAAACTCGATGATGATCAATAATATAGTAATCCATTTTTATCAGGTTTCTTTGTTTTGTTTCATTTGGTTCATGAGAGAAATTAAAAAAGTGGTATTGGTTTTTCAATAGGGTCAAGATTCATCAGACATGACCTAACATCGATCCATTAGATAGAGATAGAGACTATTTCATCACACACATGAAAACACCAATAATTCATTAGATACGGTACTTCATCGAACATAGTATGAGTATTTTTTGGACAATTGAAGAAAGTGTTAAATGTTTAAAATCTTCTTTCAAAGTGTTGTTAATGGATTTTGAAGTTAGTGCTGATTTTTTCCCAAGGGGTGTTGATATATTTATAAGTCGAGATGAAGTTTATGGGAAAATAAAAGAAACTAAAGTCTAACATAGTTTCAATAAATTTTAAGGTAGATTATTTTAAAAGTTTTATGTTATTTAGTTGGTACGAAGCATCATAAGGAGAAGTCATTCATTTTTTTCAAATGGTATGAAGCAACATAATGAGAGTTTCCGGTCTTAGATATTTTTTCATCCTAATAAATATATGTATCATAATTTCAAGTGGTATTGGATTGATGAATGGATATAAAGTTAAAATCTAGATTGTTTTGAGAGAAGATTCAAGATGTTTCGATAAGAATGTAGAAGAATTGAGAAGAACTAAAAATGTAAAATATGAAGTCTATATGAAAATGAAATTTGAGATTAGTGAAATTTTGTTGAGTGGGAAAACATTTTTAGGATTCCATCCAAACCTATTTTGGACATCTTATAAATAGTAGGAACTATATTGTAATTTATAACTATGAATTACTATTTTCATGTGAATAGAGGGAGAAAAAGAACTAGAGTTTTAGAGAGACAAAGATTGTAGATAGAGTTTTCTTGAAGAAGTTTTTAGACAGAAGATGAAGAAGGAAGATAGTTACCGAATCAGACTGAGTAATCACACACAAATTTCTAGGGAAAGTTTTAAGTGACCCATGATTATTTCTAGAGTATTATTTTCCTTATATATTATTCATATTTAAAAATCAGATAGAGTAATTGGACTGAGCCATAAAATTGGGTTTCTTTACATAGTCCAGATAGGTTAGTTTCTACCTTCTATTGGGTAGGAATTTTATGTTTTTTGTTTTTAAGAATAATTCACATGGGATTGGATAAGTAAATACAATATCTTCTTTTGAACCGACTAGTGATGGTTTCTTGACATTTTACACAAATTTATTTCACATAATTCATGTTATAAGAAGTACATGCAATGTTGTATTGACTATAGTGCTACATAAGTGTAATGGAATATCTTACTTGTTTTATCCACACAAATGGATTTATTTCTAGTATATTGTGTGGCGTTGGTTTATTTACAAACCATTCCAAGTAAATAGGTACTCTTTTTGAGTTTTGAACCTTGTAACTAATTTTTTCCCATGGATGTGTGGGTATTTTTTTATTATCAAAGTGATAAATCTTTAATAGGAGGTTAAGGTTTTTACACAATAATGATATCATAAAAGAAAAATATATCACTAATTCAACCCTCCCCTTCTCATTGATACATCAATTCTTGTTAGGCTTTTCAGTATGAAAATTGTGAGTTTATAGTAATCCATTTTGGATTTACAAATGAAACCTAGGTTTTTATGGATCTAATGAAAAAAGTATTCAACGAATATCTTGATAATATCATGGAAGTATTCACTGATGATATATAAGTGTATTCTTAGAGCTACATGGAATAAGAAAATCACATATAGACCATTATTGAGCCACTTAGAAGAAAAGAGTTATATGATAAATTTATAAAGATTAATATTGGCATTTATGAAGTTTCTTTTGTTGGATATGTTGTCTCCAATGATCGAATATTAGTTAATATTATAAAGAAAAATGTAGTTAAAGAATTACATACACCAAAAAACTTAACTGGGGTACATTGTTTCATTGTTTTGGAAGGTTACTATTGGTGATATTTTTTAAATTTTTTTCGATTGGATAACCCATTAACCAAGCATACACGTCATGGGGTTAATTCTATATAGATAAAGGAATGTGACAAATGTTTTGATGAATTCAAGGATAGATTGGTCAATTATATGATTTTGACTATACTATATGGAAATTATTTGAGCTATATAGTGATGCATCGAAGAAGGTATTTGGTTATGTCCTTATGTAAAATGATAAGGTTATTCCATATGAATCAAGGAAATTAAAGCCACATGAACAGAAATATAAAACCCATTATTTTGAGTTTAAATATGTAATCTTTTCTTTGAAGATAAGGATACGTTATCTCTATGGTGAATGGTGTGAGATATACCCAGGCAATAATAACCTAGAATACATATTTTCCCAGAAAGTGCTCAACATGAGGAAAATACAATGCCTCAAGCTACTCAAGGATTATTATTTCATAATAAACTATCACCTAGGAAAATCAAATATGGTATAAAATTAATTGAGTATAAAAGATTATAGAGTTCTAACCCAAATGAGGATTGAGTGAGATCTTATGCTCATGGAAATAGTAAATATGGATATGAGAATTATTAAGGAAGGAGAGAGATCACTCATTTTAAAAATTATTATGAAACCATATTTATTAAAAAATATAAAAACATATCAATCTGATGATGAGATTTTTTAGATGAAAATTAATTCTCTGAATAATGGGAAATTAGTAGACTTCATTTTTAAGATGAAATTATGAAATGTGTAAAGATACTATGTATTCTATATATACATGAGTTAAAATGGAATTGTTGGATGATTCTCATATCTTGAATTTTTCTATGGACCATGGTATGACCAATACGTATATTGATTTGAGGGAACATTTTTTGTGGGATAACATGAAGTGAGGATTTATTGATAATGAGTCCAGATGTTTGTTTTGAGTAAAGGATGAGATATAGTATCCTAGAGGATTCATGAAACCTATTTCTATTCCTAAGTGTAAATGGGATGACATTACTATGTAATTTTTCACATGAATACCCAATAATTATTAAAGGAATGGCACAATATGGGTTATTTTTTATCACATTATAAAATTTAAACATTTTCTATCTATAAGATAATATTATCCTCTTGATCACCTCAAAAGTCTCTATATTAATGATGTTATACTACTTCATGATGCAGCTCTTTTAATCTGGTGTAATCATGATCCCCTCTTTACATCGAAATTCTTAAAGAGTCATTAGAAGGATCTCAATACTGAGCTTCATTTCCACACTGTCTACCATCCTCAAACTGATGCATAGTATAAAAGGAAAATTAAAACATTGGAAGACATGTTGAGGTCATAATAATTTGACATTAATGGTATGTGGGGTTATAATTTACTTTTGTAGTAGTTTTCCTATAATAACAGTTTCCATTCATGTATTCAAATGGCGTTGTATGAAGCATTATATGGAAAGATATTTCGTTCTATAACTTGTTGAGATGAACTTTGTGAAAGGAAACTTATAGTACCAAAACATATTGATCATACAACACTAAAGGTAAAAAATATTTAGAATCATATTAAAGTAGCTCAAAATTAGAAAAATATTTATTCAAAAAACTGGATGGAAGATTTGGAATTTCAAGTAGGAGGTCAAGTTTCCTTGAATGTATATAATTGGAAGGGTGTCATAAGGTTCGATAAGAATGAAAAATGTTCCCTAAGAACAATGTACCCTTTTAAATTTTTGAAAGGATTGGAGATATAGATTACTAACTATAAATTCCACCAATCCTATCTAAATTACATGATGTTTTCCATATATTATTGTTAAGGATGTACATGTCATACCTAATCCACATTGTCATCTATTTAAACATAGAATTTGAACCTGATTAATACTAATTTAAGATCCTATATAGATTATTAACACTAGAGAGTAAGTGTTTAGGAATCTGAAAAACTAACTATTAAAGTTACTTTATAGAATTCCTAAAATGGAGGAATTAATGAGGAAACCATAGAATGTTATAAATAAGAACCACACTCATTTTTTTAGAAGGTAATATCCATGAAAATTTTGAGGATGATTTTTTATAGGAGAGAATGATATAACACTAGATTCTCAATTATAGTAAGAGAACATCATATTTTGTTAAAAATATACTAAAATTAATTTTTTAATATTTAATGGAACAAAAAATCTAATTTGATAGAATGAATATCAATTTTGAACATAGCTGGTCCAAATAAACCTAGAATGAATTTTTGAAAATTTTCCCTAGAAATAAGATTTTATGAATAATAGAAAATTTAGAATTTAAATATTCCCATTTTATTCATAATAATATGTAATAATATATATAATTAAAAACTTATTAACTATTAATTTTATATAAATAAACACAATATCATTTGGTGGTAAAAGTGGTATTTTTCCAGAAACATGTTTTTTTTCTTCAAAATTTTTTTTAAAAGGAAAAAATATATATCCATTTGAATTAATTAAAATAATATTTAATGACTAATTATTTACATGTAATATATATATTATATATCTAATGTATTTTTCAAGACATATAGTTAATATAATATCATCTTATGCTTGAAAAATGAATTTCTTAAAAGGCTATTATTCAAAACAATTTGTGTGTTTGTTTTTAAACTAAATTCTTCCAAGTTTGTGATATGAGTTTTATGAAATGTATTAAATATTTTTAATAAAAAAAATAAATATTTGATAATTTTGAAATTAAATTTTTTAATAATGAATATTAAAAATAGTAAAAATTAATTATCATGGTTAAGGATAAAAAATGTTTTGCTTGTGACATGGGCTTGTGTTAAAATAAATTTTACAAACACAATGGATTTTTTTTTTGATAAATTATATTTAATATTTAGTATAATGGTATCTAAATTATCAAATAATAATCAATTTAGTTTTTTCTTAAAGGATAAATTACGTAGGTTAAAAAACTAGTTACCGTGGTGAAAACTAAAATGGTAAAAGTGAGTAACCTTAGATGTAATGGAAATAACATCTTTAAAACAAGTTAATTTTCAGTTATAGAGGTTTTTATAGACCTTATAATCCATAAAAAATATTATTGACCAATTTTGGAGGTACTGAGGGTGAGAGTGACATCCTATTATTGAACAGTTTTAGGTTTTTAAAAAAATTCCACTCCTCCTCAATTATAAAAGGGTACCCCATCCATCACTAATTCACACATATCAAGCCATATTGATAAAAAACCTGAAATTGTTTTCCCCCACATCCTTATACACATTATTAGGATTTTGGTATTCCAAAAATATGAACCCTACGTTCCTTAGTAAGATATACAAAGGAGGATTTTCTAAGAAAAGGTAATTGTCTTCACTAAGGTCTTTAATCATTCTTCTTCTTTTTCCACATTAAATTTTTTCTTAATGATTTAAAACTTATAAAAGAAGTACCAAATATATAGTTATATTTTATTATTTTTATTTCATAATATTTATCTATATCATTCTCTATCAAATAGGAAACAACGTCACTGCTCGTGCGTACAACAAACAATCTCCTCATGAACCGATGAAATTTGTTTTCCACTACCAAATCACCTGGATTGTCATAAGTATGGAAATAATGAGTATATATGATACATATGACATGATATTAATTCTTGTAAATTAATATATCATCCACTTAAATACCCTTTCACCCAACAATCAAATGATATTTTCATCCATGCGTACATACGACCCACTGTCTCTACAAGGGAAAAATATAAGATTGATCATTTATATGAGATTATCAAACAAGGGTAAAAAACTCAGGGTATGGACTCATTTATTAACTATCTGGAGTGCTTAACTGATAAAGTTGTGGTCGGAGCATGAGACACTCTACACAACTAAGTTTCATTCTCAACATATGCTAGTGCATGAATGAGGTAATGCCAGAGGTGTTGAAATATAACCTAAAAAGTGGAAATGAAGAGTGTGAATTGAGATTCCTAGGATTTGGGACAAAAAACCGGTGGCATGAAGATGGAGTATAACTATTGATCATGTTCAAAATACAGATTCCATTATCATTTTTCAAAGTATGGGAACAAAAAAAGATGTTTCACTTATGAACTAGTTTGAAATAGAGGGACCTATGTCAAAATGTCATACAAAGGACTTCAGAGCATGTGGTAAGGATAGTAGGTGATCCAATGTGTCCATAAACCATTTACATCATGGGAGAACCATTCAAACATGAACACTTGATGGGGATCCAAGTCAAGGGAGGCATGAGGAATGGGTATGAACTAAGACAATGTTTGAATGGAGTTCAACACTCTCAGAACAAGAAGTTGTAAATAGTTTTGGGTTATAATGCTCAACCCATAGGGATAATAAAATTTTAAGTTCATAATTCACGTACAATGACTCAAATTTTATGTTTATAGAGCTTTGACCATGGTGTTACAAATAGTTAAGGTCATATTTCGTGGACCTAAGTGGGATCCCCCTAGAAAGGTTCTTATAACATTTAAGGGTTTCAAACCATTGAAAATTGTGCGCCTAAGAGAACCTGAACTATGAAAAATAATCTTGGAAGACTCACATAGAGTTCAACGTCATGATTCTTGGAACAAGGGTTTTGTGTCTCAAACAAACATGTGAAATATTGAATAATACTTACCCGACATGAATAGAGGGATGATGAGGCAACCAAATTTCACACATAACATCATTGTGACATCTTGAACATAAATTATGGTCAAAATTCTTGGATATGGGATCATAGTTTTTGTTTATAGAGTTTGGATCAAAATAGGAGGGACCCAAAAGAACATGCATGTCATGAGAGAGTGACAACCCAATGTGGAGTAAGGTTCAAGGAGGCTTAGTGCCACACAACACATTCCTAGAGTGAGTCGCACATAATTTAAAGTTGTGATGATTGGATTTGGGTTACTAGTTTATAGTCGTAGAGTTCAGACTAATGGGTCACCCATGAATCTCATCCTTCATTGAGGAAACTCCCTCCCAAGTCCTAATCCCCCATGATCTATGATAGATGCGAGTGAAAATTTTCTGTACAAAGTTATCACTACTTGGAGTGGAGAACAAAAAATGAGGAAAAAGTGACCAAAATAAGGAAGGATCATGAGGGTGTATCATGAATTTCATGACCTAGATAGTGAATAAAGGGATTACAGATGGGTGGGGAAAACTATTCAACCTTTTTGAAACATAGGTTCTACACCTTCACCAGTCAATGATGGGGTAGAAAATTATAGAATAACGTATTAACCAAGTTAAAAAGATGATATGTGCTATCTAATATTGAGTATACTATGAGGCATGAGCCCAGAAAATTAGGTGATCCATTGTGGCCATGAAATTTTTTTGTTGGGGGGACTGTTTACAATGGGATAATGGTGATTATCCAAACCAAATAATGTGAGAAGTGCAAAAGTTGAAGTGGGGAACACCCAAGAGGAATATTGAGTACCATGTGAGTTATTCTACGATTTTATAAAATGTGCTGGATGAATATTTCGGTAGGATATCAAGATTCCAATGGAGGGGAAATACCACTAAATAAGATGATGGTAGGGTTAGATTGGTGTTATGGGATTCAGGTGTCACTATTTATCCAATGGGAATGAGAATCAAGCTGTACATAGTTTTGGAATGTTGTGAAGTTGGAGGCCTATGATAAAGGAGATGTATCCTCTCTATTAAGGGAATAAAATCATCTCGTATTGATCATATGAAATATTTGATGTTAATTTCATATGGTAATACTGTATTTTAATCATCATGCATTGGGGATGTTGGTTTTGTTCATCCCAAACTTTTCAAATGAGGCATCCCGATTTCAAACATGGAAGGGCTATGATTAAACATTGCGTGCTGGGGATATCAGTTTAGTTAATTTCATATTTATCACATGAATAATACTAGTTTCATATGAATTAAGGATGCAATTTAACATCATGTGATAAGAACATTGGTTTGGCTCATCTCATATTTATCACATGAGGCATCCCTATTTCATACTGGGTAAGGCTACAACTTAATGTTGTGTGCGGAAGATGTCGAGCATTGTAGATTAAAGTCATACATCTTAGAATATGTCTACCACTATTTTAGGAAATGGAGTTCAGATCAGAATGTGTGAGTGTTCTAAGGAGGATTTTGTGGAATGAAAGAATGATATAATGACATGAAAGGAGGGCCAACGAGAACCTCTGGAAAACAAAACAAGAAAAACCATACCCAAGTTGACATCTTGTTTCTGAGAGAAAAAGGACCCCATTTTGAGTTGATAATGGGGGTTATCCAAGGATATGATATCCAATCATCACTATGTATCATAGAGGAATGTGAATCAAAAAATACATAGTTCTTTAATTTGACGAGTTAGGAGACTGATGCTGAAGGTGGTGATCGTCTCAAGCAAGTGTTATTTTAAAAAGGTAATGGGATCTGGATTGTAGAAGGAATAGGGATGAAGAAAATTATATGAATATGGGGTGATAAAGAGGACAAAGGCACATAGTTTTAGGTCATAATGTTTGAACCTTGAGTTGGTACTTAAAGAATGTTTGGTTGATGCCAAAGTGTAAAAATACAGTATAAAGGATTCAAGGAGGTTCTGCACCACACAAGGAAATCCTGAATTCATTTTCACACTGTTTAAGATCAAATGGTTTGGACAAGGGGAGGACCCAAAATAAATTGGTGTTGATCCTAGACTCGGGATGTTGAATACAAGAACCCATACACACCCCATAAAGCATGTGAATCAATCCATATGTAGTTCTGGAACACGATCTAATGGGAGAATAACTACAGTAGGGGACTTTACTCTCAAGTGAAGATATTGAATCATCCCATATTTAGGATATGAGGCATCCTAAATTTATATCTGGTAAGTCTAATGTTTAAGGCCATTTTTACAGGGAATTGTTCTTGTTTTCATCCAATATTTTTCATATGGGGAATCCTGGGTGTATATGGGGTACAAATATAGTTTAACATCTTGTTCTTAGAACTTTGGTTGGGCTTACACATTGGGCTTCCCATTCCATTCTTCCTTAGTCCTGGTCATGAAGGCATCCCAATTCACTGGTGAGTTGGGGGATATGATTGGGAAATATTTCAAAAGAGGAGACCCAATGGTATTCTGGGGTGATAATTCCATGGGTAATGGGAGGATTTGTGATATATTCATGGTTGGGCCCAATGGGGGAAGGCCTAGGAATCATATATAGTTTTGAAACTAGACATGGTAGAAGACTAATGCCCGTATGAGGGATTATCCTATCCAATGAGGATAAGGAATCTATTATATACTTAACAAATCATACATAAGGATTATGGATATATAGTTTAGATTTATGCAGGTAAGGCCAAGGGAATAAGAAAAGTAGATTAAATTCATGATTCTAATAATAGAAGTGTTTTTTTCAATGATTTTTTCATGGAACAAAATAGGTAAAACTCGGTGTGAAATGAAGTTTTTGTAATCCCATGTTTCGTATAAATGTACAAAAAAACCACACATAGTTTAGGGTTATAATGCTTAGTCCATATGTGATTCCAAAGGGAAAAAGGTTGATGATCGTATCCCCCTTCTTAGGGGATGTGTTTACGATGAATTGAACGTTGGGTCCCAATATAGCAGGTCCATGTGGAACTACATATCCCATGGGAATGAGAATCAATCCACATGTAGTACTAGAAATCATTGTGGTAAAAGACCAATGGCGGTATTGGGGCGATGTACTCTTTAGTGAGGTAATTGAATAATCCCATGGTTTTCTTGAGGAATACCATGTTTATGATGTATGGCAGGTCTATATTTTAAAATATTATGTTTAGGATTTTTAAAGTTTATACCACACTTTGTATATGATTCATTCTACATTTATTGCATAGGGTAAGGATGAAGTTTAAAGACATGCACTAAGGGCATCAAGATCAATAGTTTAAAGTCTCACAACTCAGACTAGGGGGGATGTAAAATGTTTAAGGTCATAATTCATGGACCATAATGGGTTGATTTTAGTTTATGTTTGTAGATCTCAGAGCTTGGTTGTTATAATTTAAGGACATGTATCTTTGACCATGGTTGGTGTAGTTTATGGTCACATAGATTTTTAGATGGTTTCTTTAGTTTATTTTTTCCTAGATTTGACCATGGTTTCTATAGTTTAAGGTTTCATAGGTTTGACCATGGTTATTATAATTTAAATTCATGTATTCTTAACAATGGTTTTTGAAATTTAAGGTCATGTAGCTTTGAAAATGGTTTCTATAGTTTAAGAAAACATATCGTTCTCCATGTATTTTCTTGTGCAGTACTGCTTGAGAATCCTGGTATTGGTGGGAGATGTGATATGATATTCATCCATAGTTATTAAAGTGTATGTTTCATTCAGATATACCTTATGGATAATATATGGTCCTTCCCACTTGGTCTCCAACATCAGTGGGTTTTTATTAGGTATCCTCAAAGTTCTAAGATCCAATACCATGTCACTCTAGAGGAAGGAGTGGAGGTGAACATCTTGTTGAATTATCTCAATATCATATTCTAGAGACTCTCAAAGTTATGAAATCCTTGAATCCTGTTTTCCATGAGGGATTAAAACTCATTTAGATAGACTTTTTCCGTTTGTTATGGTGTTTTCTGGTCATAAATGATCATTCATAGTGATAGAAATTGAACATCAGTGGGTATGAATGCCTCTGTTCCATATACTAGGGAGTATGGGGCCACCTGGGTAGAACATAGAGATATTGTCAGATAGGCCCAAATAGAATTATAAATCTTTTTGGGCCACATATTTTGTTCTAGACCATATTTTCTACAAAATGATATAGAGGGTCTTGTTAAATTCCTCAATCTGCCCATTCACCTATATATGGTAGTGAGAAGCATGGTTGGAACAAATGTTTTACTTGGAATAGAATATCTTAATCTTGGAAACCCAGATGTTGGTTCCATTATATGTGAGAATATTGTTTGGAACCCGTAATTGATGGATGATGTGGGAGATCACAAAAACAATCATGGATCGATTCTTGAATTCTTTGAGGGGAACCACTTTTACCCATTTGGATAAGAAATATGTTACAGTCAAAATGAACCTGTACTATCCAGTTGATGCTAACGGGTATGACCCCACCACATAGAGACCCCATACTGAAAAAGGACAAGTCTACATAGTAGTGTGGAGAATCTATAATAGTTGATTCAAAAAGTTATCATGGATCTGATAGTCATGACACCTCTTGGTGAACTCAATACAGTCTTGATACATTGTATTCTAGAAGTAGTACAACCTATGAATTTGGTGGGAGAGATTTAGTTCTACATGTAAAGACCCACATGACCTAAAATGGACCTCCTACATAACCTAAGGCATCTCATATTCTTGGATGAAACTAAGGATAATAAAATCAAACATATTCTTATAGATGGTCTGTCCAAGGTTAGAAAAACTCTTGACCGTAAACTACAATGCATGCATAAGTATTTTTTTATGTTCGACTCAGTCTGATGAGAGAGATATATGCTAGAGATACTCAATAAATGCAGTCATCCAACTAGGTATTTACTCAACTATGGGGAAACATGAGGGCCCTATAACAACTGTACCGGTAGCTAGCTGATACACCTTTTGGTTTTCATCATCTGGGGTGGTAGAAGAGATGACCCTTCAGCGTTCCACATGAATTACCGGGTTATCCTGGTGGGGTTCTGAAGGATACATATCCAGGTCTGCAAATTCATCTTCTTGACCATTATATGACCAAAAAACATGGGTTTCCTTTGGTTGGGAATAGAATTGGGCTATCAATTGATGGGAATGTTCATGTAGGAAAAAATATACTAATTTCTGATGATATAGTCACCCTTGTTCTTTTTGATGAATAGCTTAGTGTATCCCTTCATGTATTAACATGGGACATGAACCTTAATCTACAACTCAATACTAGCAATGATAGATTGATATTCTGACTTGTTATTAGATAATCTTTATGAAAATTGGAATGAGTATGGAATGATGGCCTATGCTGGGGTGATAAAAATGATCACCAACCCTACCTTGTTATGTTTGGGTTCATTGAGACTTCTATCGATCAAACTCTAGGATGAAACATATAAATACATCTTCCAACACAATATAACCTATTCCTATAAGATAAAAAAATTCAATTGGAAAATCTATTTCTAGGGGCATCACTTCAGGGTAGGGATGTGCGTCCATGAAGTGTTCGAGTTCCCACCCTTTGATGACCTTTTTGGAAAAAAACCATTGTATAAATATTAGAAGATTATAGCCTAGTGAACCAATCATCATATCGATATTGAAATATAGAGTGAATACTTTAGAAAGTCTACTCAATACCCTAGTTGTATCTCATGGTGCTGTAAATAATGTAATAACTTCTTCACTATAAAGACACATGTGAGGAAACTATTCACAATAGGGGTGTATCTGGTATTTGTGTCAAGGAGCATGCAATTGATATATTGTAATTTTTTATCCCTAACCTCATTGTTTTTAGTAGATATAAGAGAAATGAGGGACCATTCCAAAGTAGTACTGTTATGGACCAAAGTCTTTCTTGGAATCTGTGACATCATAACTGGAGGCTATAGTAGGTACTACTTGAAATATTCAAAGGAAGTTTGGAACTCCTCATCCCACTAGTAAAAAATGGAATTTTTCATGATCCATGATAAGGGATTACACTTGGGGGACAAATTTACAATAAATCATCATATGTATGGATAAGTGGACTTGGAGTCCTCAGAACTCTAATATATTTCTTATTGGAAGAATTTTATTGATAGCCATGATTTTATTTGGGTCAATATCGATGCCACTAGATCTTATAATAAATCCAAGATATTTTATAGAAATAACCCCAAATGTGCATTTCAGGGTGTTCATATTTAAATGACTAGTGTATAGGAAGCTTAAAATTTTCTCAGGATCCTTATGATGGTTTATATGCTTGTGATGTTTGACCACCCAATCATCCATGTAACACTTCAATAATTTCATGTGAATTGGTTTAAGGATGTGGTGCATGAATTGTTAGTAAGTGGCTCAAGAGATATTCAAGTTGGATGGTATCACATGGTAGAATAAGGTTACTTAGGGTGCCTTGAAGGCAATGCAATCCTCATACATGGGGTCCATATGAATATAATTATACTAGGAGTATCTATCCATGAAGGAGAGGTCCTAGAACCTAGAAGTAACATTAATCCAAAACTCTATCACCTGAAGGGGAAATCCGTCCATCTAAAAATGGTGGTTAAGGTCTAAAAATTCCACATAGAATATGATATAACCATTCTTATTCTTTAGTGGGACAATATTGTCCATCCAAATAGGGAACTTGAACTCCCTAAAAAGTTGTATTTAATAAGCTTGTCAATATCACTCTCAACCATTGCACAGTGAGAGGGGTGAATCTTTTTAAGAGGATGTTTGAACCTATGAAGACCCACTAGGATTCTAAGGTGATGAATGAAAACATAAGGATCTATCCCCATAACCTCATCATATATCAAAGAGAATACATCATAGTCCTACTTCAAGAAGGCCACATACCGCTTCTACTCTTCTGGAGACATGGTTTTACTGATTAGTGTTGGAATTAGATCATCCTTTGTCCCAAGTTTCACCTGGTTTAACTCATCAATTGTGATGGAGAAACCCTCTTCAAATGTAATAGGGATGTCTTCCAAATCATCTTCTTCATCTAATATTGGGGTATCAGAGAGAGGAGGCGACTCTTCTAGTTTAGCTAACCATGGGGTGTCACTGGTTTCTACTCTAGATAATACAAAGTCCTCAATGAGGGTTTCCTATTCCATGTAGATTGTGGTGAAAGAATATGTTGATCTAATTATATTTAGTTTCTGTTAGCAAGGTCCAATATTTATATCAAATAAATGTGAGTGATTCGACCTTTATTGAGTCATCCCTTCTTTTTTGGACATGTAGAAATGATGCATGTCCATGAGAAGAACATATCATTACTTCATAGGAGTAGGGTCTTCCAGTATCTGCTATGAATGACCACTATAGGAGTATGAGGTAATATTTTAACACTCATTTTTCTTAGAGATGATAAAATAGACCCCATTTCTAGTGTTGGGGGATCTAACTATTTAATTGGGAGAACAAATATATCTTTCAAGTCTACCTGTGGATCAACTTCAGTGATAGTTAGATCATTAGAGGGAATCGATGCACTCAACCCCATCTATGTTGACCTAATTTCCTTCTCTTTTATAGTAACCAACATCTATATAGTGGTATTAATATGATTCAAATTGGAACACATGACTTTAGAGTACCCCTACTCAATCATCCAGGGAGTATTTGAGGAACTGGTGGTATAAAGAGGGGACCACTGCATGTAAATAAAGATAGGGCCTTCCTAATAATTCATTGTAGTTAGTTTCATAAGAGACTACCATATAATTAGGTCTTAATACCCGGACACCAAATTGAGTCTTTAATCAGATCTTATCACATGTTTTCTGCTCATTCTTTTCAAACTACTTAATTTTTAGTGTGGAGGGATTCAAATAATATTATTTATATCCCAGCTTATGGAGCATCTGTTTCCGGATGAGTTTGATCATTCTAGTATTCACTAGGCATTAGTGAATTTCCACACTACTAAACTAGAATATGATATATAGAAGGAGTTTGATCCCATGAATGGTAACACCATCCTCTTACATGAAAATGAGAGAATGGATTTATATTCATGTTGCCTAGTCTCCTCTACATAGTAGGCTTTAGTAGTAGATTCCTCCACCTCAAAATGAAGGGGGATTTTCAAGGCGTAGATGAGGGCCTCAGACATTTCATTTGATAATTAGAGAGGCTCTAGGATTTAAATCCATGTGGGTATGCTGAAAAGGCTCTTCAAAATGTCAAAATTATCTTCAAGGGGAATTTTTTATCCTACATTGGTACATTCCTTGGAAAAGGGAACAACATATGCTATTGGTTGAACCACTAGACCCTAGATAGTACAAGTGATATTCTGCTTCTAGCTAGCTATTTTTCTCTAAACAACTGATGGATGGGTATTGGTTGATTGAGGCTGGTTCCTTAGTCATATGCCTCTAATCATGGAACACTCATTCTTGGGTCACATGATCAATTAATACAGTTAGATATGGGGGCATAACTAATAGGGAAGAATGAATGGGATGGGCTTGCTAAGTTCTGAATAAGGATTGCTTCCTAGTTTTAGTAGTATGAATATCACAGTTTGAAGCACTGACATGATCACTTGTTCTACTAGTGTTTCGTATAACTATCCTTCGATGACGTCGGCTAAGGGAACCCTAGGGGTTATAATGGAATCCCTCAGTGACATGCATCGTAAATCAGTCCACTAATTTGAAAAATATTATAGAGGTTTATTCTTTCTCTTTTATAGTGGAATATCCCAAGGTTAGGAATACCCAGGGTGTATCTCTAAACTCAAATGTAATGAATTTTCAAAGTGTGTTATATGACTTTGGAACTGGTGGGGGACTCTAATTTCACCTATCCAGTCGACATCTATTCTTCTGAGACATGGGATTCCACAACATTGATGTAGAGGAACTAGTTAGAGTAGGTATGAAAAAATAGAGATTTTGAATTACTAAAGTGGAAAAAATGAAACCATGGGATTGAGAGACTATCTTACAAGCCAAATAGTCATCATTATTTTGTATCCCATGGCTATGAACTTCTTTAAATTCATTTTAGTGTTTTCTATCACCATCTGGGTTCGTAGAGACATGTGTCACACGTGCCGAGACATTGGATAATTTTACTAGACCATGATATACATTATCCTAGAGAAAATTCTTGAAGATGAATAATTATTTTATGGTGTTTATATGGATTTTGTGACACAAGAAGTGATTTTTCTTTCTAGTGATATTAGCTTCCTAGGGTATCTTACATTCTATAAACATTGGGATTCCATTTTCCATGGTGTAAATGAAAAATCTAAAGACCTACATATCCTTGCATGAATAATTATTGATCATAATTTTTAAAAAATGTACATGGGGAGCCTGGCCTTGATGATTAGGATAGAGACACATTATATCGATGAGGCTGTTATGGATAGTGAGGCGGCACCTAGATGAGCTTCACTAGGTAAGGTTGTTCTTGGATAGGATCATCCAACAATGGGGCCAATAGGTTTATTGTCTCCAGAACCTATGTGTTCATGACAACATTTTCTGCTATTACTTGCCTTCTCATGGGAGATGGATGGTGAAATGAGCACAAATATAGTTTATTCCACTGCAAGGCTTCTTCTAGATGGTGAGTCTTCCCGGAGAAATCCAAAAACCTATTTGGGGAACTCAAGGAGACGAGGGTACAGAAAAAATCATTTTGGAAGATCTTTATGTACATCATAAGTATTTATTCTAGGGAAAGTGCCACTTCATGAAAATACATAAGTCACTTCCATCAGGAGAAAAAGACAATGACTCACTCAGCAAGTCTCTTCTTGAATTTGAAGAGGATGATGATGCTCATCTTGTGTGAGGTGGAACTGAACTAGTAGATGAATTTTTGAAAAAGAACCTCCCAACTAGAAATAGTCATTGTGAGTAGATGACTGTACCAAATGAACACATGCCTTTCAAATTTATTAACAAAACATCATATCTTGATGGCTTCATTTTATTTTGGAGTCTACAACACTGGACCACACCTTGAGTAAAAGTGGGGGAAAAGCTATAGTGGATAACCCATCCCATTAAATGGGGTGAATATGGGATTGACAAACATTGGGGGTTCTTAAACATGGTCCAAAAATGTTGAGTGTAACTTTTCACATGTTGAATTTTACTTTTCATGTTCTAGAGCTTCATGACGGGTGATGACAGCAGCTATCACATTATCTTGGGGAGGATTTTTTTACCACCAATGCATTAGAATGAGAATCGAATACGGGAACATCATAACCTTGATCATGAGGTGGATAATCATGCTCCTCAGGTGGGGTAGGTGACTCATATGATTATTGTTTTCCATATCCATAGAATTATTCTATAAATGGATGTAAGAAGCCACCGAGTTCAAATCAGGATGCTTGGTCAATGAGGAACGAGTGCCTCACTAAAGGAGAGAATGGGAACCTTATTATGTTTTTAGGGTCTGGGAACTTCTCAACAATGTGAAAATTAGCTTTGTTTTTTTATTCCTCATGATCTAGAAGCAAGAAGAATATCCTGGGGTTTGACTCCACTTTTGGTTCAACCTTGTATTAGTCGAGGGGGGGGGGATCGAAAAATCCCATTAATATTTCAATATATCGATGAGAAAATGGAAATGTCTCATTGAGGGGACTTCTTAGGAACATTTATGGTCTCTAATGGTGAGTGAAGATGCATTTCATGGGTTATTAATGGTATTGTATTTCACCTTAAGGTGGGATTTCCCTTTAGTGCCTATTTTTGTGTCCATATTTCTTTGAGCATCTAGCGGGTTGGGGGGTGACCACATTTACTATAGAGGTGGTTAGGGAAAAACCATCACATTTAGTGGTGGGGGGGAGGTGAATCAGTAGTCCTATCATTGTCATAAGATATGGATGAATTGGAGGGAAACATACTTCCCCTAGCCTATGATCTGGATGTGTTGAGAAAACTCTTTCATGACCCAGTGGAAAAAGGTGAATCTATTGTTATATGTTTTCTAGAGAGTTTTGTGGTAGACATGTGATCCTCAATGCTGAGTTACTAGGAGCACTGCAATATCAATACTATTTCACTGTTAGTGAATTACATCAAGGAATCCATGGATCCTTGGATAGGTTAGTTAAAAGTCTTAAAGGTAGTGAAGAGTCACCCAAATAATTTTGTGGAAACAAATTTATTGGTCCTCGGTGAGGGACTACAGGATAAAAACTCTAGATATATAGGTGAATAAAACATGACTGATATCTTGTTGATGTATTGATTTATTGTATTTACTCTTGATCACTACCAAGGGGATGGTACTACTCTTGGTTGGTCGAAGCCTTGATTAGTGTAGGCCAAGATAAGGGTGGCCACACTAATGTAGACCCACTTTTCTACTGATATATCAGGATTGGGGATTCCACAAGTGTCAAATATCTAATTTATTTTTGAATTTCTCTGAGATGTGAATACAATTTCAAGATCATATCCATGTAGGATAGAGTTTTTACCACCTCCTAATGCACAAGGGACGAAACATACCTTTTAGGATCATCATATTTCTCACCATAATCTAGGGGCATCAAACCTAACCCTATAATTTCTCCAAATTCTTGTGTGGAGGTAGTGATGTTGGAAAATGATAGTACTAGAGATATTTTCAATATAAATAATTTGACAGAGGATAGATAATCCTCCAACTATAGGTATCTACAAAGGGGTCTAGGGATCTTGTGGACCTCAGATTTTAGGATCATAAGTTTCAATCTATAGGCTTATTCCCCAGACATTGGTAGTAAGGGTAGATCCCTCATCAATCCATCTGTTGATTTGGAGTCTGAGAGGTCAGTGGTTTCTTGAAAATTCCCAAGGTCTCACCTCCAGTAGTTCAATAATTTTCCAAGAATAAGTTGATGAGATTCTCTTGAGTCTCCCATGTGTATTGAAACATGTTTCATTAGAGAAACCCCTATGATAGGTATTCTACCTCCTTCCCATGGATGGATCTCTAGATAAGGGAATGTATTTGGAATAGGGAGGAAATTTGTTTTGTTTAGTAGTAGTGTGGGTAGGGTTTCCATACTGTTTGATTATGTTGTATGAAGGTCCACTGCATTGTCTAATGGTGGTGTGGGTAGGATCTCCACACAAATGTTCCTCATCATAGTGTAGCCCATAATTGATTCCAATGGTGCTGAAGACTGAGTGATTCAACCTGGATTTCCTAAAATGTGGATGGGTTCTTGACCCCATGAAGTCAAAATTGTATCTCTGTTGAGTAGTTGTGGTGATCTGATAGGGCACACTAGTGGTGTAAGTGGCCACTGGATCTAAATAATATACATATTTTTGGGAAATGTTTGGGGTCTTCCCTCGACATTAGTGTTGAGTGTTTTGGACCATTTTTAGTGAAAAGGATATGGGGTCGATCCTAATCAACCTATGTTACTTGTTAGTGTTGGTGGTGGAATGGATTGGTGTGAGCCATTTTGGGAAGCTCTCGAGAGGTTCCCTTACGACTTGAACACCTCATACCTCCATAGCACATGGGAGGGAGTTTTCAAATAATTCTATGAAGAGGCTCTTGAAGTGGTTTTCTATTGAAATATGGGGTAGGGGGTTTCCCTTATGTGAAACTCATGGGTAGTAGTGTTAGTGAGGTGATGATGTATTGAGATCTTCGTGGGAAATATTCTTAGTGGGAATGATCCTTTCTTATTCATATTAGTGAACAATGGAATCAATCACCCTCCTTTGTATGAGCTTAGAGGATGAAATATGGTGTGGTATCATAGTATCTGAATGAGTGATGGTTTTCATGGGGGAAAATATCCATGTGGTGTTTCTACACCAATGATTCCTCTATACATGCACTTTTCAGCTTTAGGTCATCATTTTCTTGTATCATGAGTCCAACAAAGAATATATATTCAACCTTAAATGTAGTTATAGTGAAGGTGATTCCCAATTCCCCAACTTCAGCCATTATTCCTTAAAAATACGAGAGATCCATGTTGATGAGGTCACAGACTATGGATACCCAATGTTATCTACCCCAAGATGTATGACAGTTTTATATTGGGCCCACCGCTTGCATGTTGGGATCTTGTTTCGAATATCATGATCTGGTGATATGAAAATATGATGGTAACCTTTTTCTACTAGTCCCCGTATTTAAAAGAGAAGATTTTCACATTGATTTTAACATTTTTTTCTGACACTTTCTACCAAGGCTACGTGCCATGTCTCCATTTGGTGGTGATGCGCTTATGAAATTCCCAACATCTACACTTTACAAAGGTGGAAAAATTCCATCACTCTTATTGGAAATTTCTATTCCATGATCAAAATAGAATGATGGGATGTTGATTACTCCTTCCATGGAATCTTCGTTGGAGCTCATCACCTAGTATGGGTGTCCCTCATTGATTTATGTTATGTTAGTGAAACTCATTCCTAGTGCCATCTCAATGTGGGTGCAGGTTAACTATAATGCTTCTATCTCGATAGGGAAGAATCTTTTAGTTAGATTAAATAGTAACTTTGGTTATTTCTAGGAATTTACCAATGCTAGGTTTGTTGGGGAACTATAAAGTCTTCCTCTTTTGGAGGTAATCTCATGTGTGAGCCATCTTAAGGGAAAAAACTAAGGTATCATGTGTCTTCTAAGAGGTAGATGACACTACGTGAGTAAGTATTAAAAGAATTATTACTTCATCCATCCCATGTTTATTATATGGGGTAGGGATTCTAGACCAGGTCACATGTTTAATGTCTTGTCGAGATGGTTCAGTTGGACGATTAACATATTATAGGGATAGGTTGGTCATTGATTTAATATATTGTAGGGGTATGCTGGTCACATGTTTAACATATTGCAGGGAAATATGGTTCATATGTTTAATGTATTGAAGGTACATAAGGTTCACCGGTTTAACATCTTGTGAGGATAGAAGGGTCACAAGTTTAACATCTTGTAGTGAAAGAAGGGTCGTAATTTTACGGTCCTGTGGGGAAAGATGGGTTGCATATTTAACATTTTCTGGGGATAGTAGGGTCACAATATTAACAACTTGTGGGGATATAAGGGTTAAAAGTTTAAAATTTTTAGTGTAAAAAAGGATCACATGACTTTTGCAGACAGAAGGGAGATTATGTGTGTCCCTACGGGGGGAATATGATCACACTTGAGGGTTTGGTAGAGTGTGTCCCCAGGGGGGAATATTTAACAATTGAGTGTTTCATGTTGATTTTGGGATGTGTATATTGAACCGCATGAGGGTGTGCATACACCATATTTAAGATATTGGGATGAAAAACCATGTAGTTCAATTCCGTAGCTTAAGGTTGTCTAATAGGACCAATCCATGCAGTTTAACGTCCATTATTAAAGACACCCATGACACAGGAAGAGAAAAAACAAGGGATAGTGTGGTTCTTATACATGAAATATTCCCAATGGAGTAGGGTAATCCTATAACGAGGTATAAGGTGGAATCCTATGATGATCGTACTCGGGGAATCCTATATTCACCACACAGGGAAAGGGTATAATAAAACGTCATGCACTAAGGATATTGTTATACTGTTTAACATCACATGACTATGACATATATCTTGGCAGCTCAGAAATGGATGTGGCTTACACCCTGAGGGCAAATATTTCAAGGTGAGAGGAATATCTCTAAAAAATACTATCTTACAAGCTAGCTAATACATTTCCATAAGTGATTCCACCTATAGTGATAATGTGTGGGGTCCTAGACCCGCATTTTTGAATCTCATAAAAATGACATATATTTATAGTGAATCAGGATTAACATTCATGGATATTAAATCATTTTAGATAAATATTTCACATATTAAAAAAATAAAATCCTAAGGATCTCAATAGTATATTGACATTGGACACTTGGAAACATAATCTTCCAACTTGGTGAAATATCTTTAATCTATTCCTTGAAGATCACCCCCTTTTAGTATTCATACTTAAAAAATTTATTTATAACATGGGGAAAGGAAACATTAGAGAGGGGTGAGATTAGATGATCAGTAATGGTAACCATTTGATATATGAATGCATAAAATGAGTATAAGGGTATGGGGACATTATTATAACATTAGAAGATCATACCCTTCATATTAAAGATTATAATCAGGAGTCATGGAATAAATATATGAAGTTCCTAAGAATTTAATTATAGTGGAGTCAAGATCATAATTTATGAGAGAATAATAGAGGAATAATACATAGAATTGTGTAATACACATACAAATATAAAATCCTATATCATGGATAACTAACAATCCCTTCATAACATGTTTGGCTTGGGATAATAACCCATGTACCAGATTTGCGCTTGGGATCCCACCTGTGTAACCTCTTGTTTCAGTCTTGAGATTCCCTACTATGTACCCTATTTTTTGGTATTAGGATGCCCTCCCATGTACCATCTTGTTTCTGTCTTGGTATCCCCTGCCAAGTACCCTCTTTTTTGGGATTGAGATTCCCTCTTGTGTACCCTCTTGTTTCGGGCTTGGGATGCCCTTCTGTGTACCCTCCTATTTTGGACTTGGGATTCCCTACCTTGTTCCCACTTGTTTTAGTATTAGGATTCTCTACCATGTAACCTCTTGAGGCCGTAAAACATTAATCATTACCAAATTAATTGGTGGGAGATATAGGTCTCTCCCTTCACATAATTAAATAATACATACATGTTCCATAAGATTACAAAACATTCATCATATAATGTCTCATAAAAAGACATGGGTTTTATAAACATCATATCATAACCCATGAAATTAAATGGATATTATAAAAACTATATCCTATCACAAAATTAGGAAAAGATATATGATTCAAAATAATTCCTTCATATAATAATTTATGAAAATAAGTGGGTTTCATAATCATTTTATCATGGTATAACCCGTGGAAGAGAAATGAGTTCCATAAGAAACTATCATAAAAAAAATTAACCATTAAGACAAAAAATGATAATGGTTTCCTTGGATAATATCCAAAATAAATCATAAACTATATCAATTTATTTTATCGTATATGAAAATTAATTTTCAAAGATTCATCTAAAACATTTCTTGATGAAAATATCATTTCTTCTTTGAAAAATGATTTTTGAAACATAAAACATTTTGAAAACCATTTTCTATAAAAAACCTTGAAAACATATAAAGTAAATAATATTTTTTTAAAATAATTTACATTTAAAATAAGTTTAAAATATCACTTTAAAACATTTTTGAAAACATTTTTAGAAAACATGGTATTTGAATAAAACAAATTTCTTACCAAGGAGAGAAATAAGGTCATTTTTTCTTAAAACACTTTATTAATTATATTAAGCACCAAAGAGTGAAAAAATGGTACTAATAAATGAATATATCATGAAACACTATAGGATAAAAAATTAATGATAATTATTTAGAAATAGATCATAATATTTCATCAATGGAAAAATAATCATAAATAATCTTGATAAATGATGAGAATGTAGTAATTAACTCTTACTACTTTGGAAAATTTGAATCCTAATAACCATAAAATAATAACATCAAATAAATATTAAAATTTCATTAAAATAAGGATATTTATGATATAACATGTCAAATGTAATTATATACACCCCATAGAAAAATAGAGGTTCTTAATAGGGCATTTATCTCAAAGAAGGCAAATTGAGACAAAATTACTTTATTTATTTAGTAAATTTTGAACAATAAACCACATGAAAGAAAGATAATAAAATGGATATATAAATAAAGATAAATTTAAGTATAATAATCATATAATAAATTCATGGTAATTATATACACCATACAAAATAAATTAGTGGTGAATAAGTCATTAGTCTCACAAAAATACATATGAGATGAGAAAACCCTTACCTTAAGTCTTGAATTTTTTGTACCCTTTAAAAACTCCTATAAAATAAATATAGGTTTATTATACATATTAAAAATAAAATTATTATTATATATAATATCATATATTATTTTATTATGAATTTATATTATCATTTTCTTAACAATTTCATGTTACTGTCATGTTTCAGGCAATATCATCTTTGTTCTTCAAAGATGTTTTGACTTGTTATTATTGATAATATTACATAGATAATTATTTAATTATTTTAAGATTGTAAAACATGATTTAAATATCATATTTATTTATTATATAAATTTTTATTGCAGTTTATAAAATATATAAATGTGAAATGGAATACTATATTCATGGAGACGGTAGGCCATATGTACGCATAAACATTGTTTCTGTATTATTGTCATATTGAAAGAAAGAAAGTAAATGAAAATTATGTATATTTATATATTAAAATTAAAATATAATTATCATTTTATATATATCAAATAAATTTACTAAATACATCCTTAATAAATTCCATGTAAAATATGAATGAATCACATCACTTTGTCGAGGTGGTAGTCCACACGTCCACAAACGAAGATATTGTATTTACACAAAATGGAAAGAATGAATATATGTTAAATATAATAATTAAATAAGAATTAATAAATCTTATATATCAAATATATCATATAAAAACCGAATTTCTAACTTAATTCCCATCCATGAGAGGTGGTAAAATAAAAATGAACGACATCATTTTGCGAGGCGGTAGTCGATTATACACACGAATGATAAGTTCTTTACCCATTTGATGGAAGTATATATATGTTTAGTTTTAATCCTTAGAATGAAAAAATATAAGTATATTTTAGGTAATGATTTTATTATATAATAATTCAATAAGGATAACTTAATGTGTGGAGAAATAGATAAAAAAAAAATGCACGTTGATGAACATTACCTATTTTTTTTGGTATGTCCTTCTAGTTTGTGCCAAAGGGGTTCCTCAGTTAGCTTTATGAAACTATTTAGGCTTATGTAATGATAATAGGTATTTTGGGAGATTATTTGGGTAAATTTTCGGAAGTACAAAGGGATTTAGATGTCTGAATAAGTGAGGGGGATGAATTCACTTTCATAGTGGACGAGTGACATTCTCATAAATTTAAAAAGGTAAACAATATTTAGAGATATCCATCACATAATTTTCCTCCAATAATTTTTCATTTTAGATCCTATATATAAATTTTTCTAAATATGTCCATCCAATGGATTTTATACATTTTTCTAGGTTATTTTTCAACTAATGATAAAGTTTAACCACTAAGTAAACTCATTTTTTACCTTAATAACTATAATTAATATCAATTAATTTCAATGGTATTTTTAGTAAAATAATAATTTGAACTTTGTATACATTATAAATTATGACTAATCAAAATATGGAATCAATTGTTTCCAATTTACAATCACAAAAGTGATAGAAATTAATTTAAAATTAATCCCGTAGATGTAATGGGGAAACAACGTTTTAAAGTAAAAATTTCATGAGATTTAAATGTTTTTATATCCAATTTAAATGTGATATTGGTTACAATAAAATAAATTGTATTAATTTATGTATTCTTGATCTAAATATACTTTAGAACCAATTTAAACTATAATATAACTATATAAATAAATTCGATTAAAAATTAGTTTTCAATTAAAATTCATTGTTCTTTTCATTATTTACCAATATATGAAACTTATCTGAAAAATAGAAAAAATTACCCAAAAGTAAATTACGATATAATTTTTTTTAAATGAAGTTTTTTTTTTCAAATAAAATATAAAAGTTTTAAAAATTATATTTAAAATGGGTTCACCATTAAATGGTGTTAAAATTTCCTTTTAGAAATATACATATTTTGAATCATAAAATTCAATTTTTTCTTATATTATGCTTATAAAATATATTGAATGAGTGTAAAAAAAATTGATTGATTCTAAAATATATAAATTTCATTAAAATTATTCACCAATAGTGGTTTGTTTAAATTATTGAGATAAATTGAAGCAGCACTGTAGCGCTACTGTAGCAGTCGAGATACAATTGGGCGTAGGGTACTGTAGCAGCACTGTAGGTACTATAGAAGGACTGTATCGCTACTCTAGCAGCCGAGATACTGTTACAACGGCGGCACTGTAGCGGCGGTAGGGGGAACTGTAGCAGCGGCGGGTACTGTAGCAACGGTGGGTACTGTAGCAGTACTATTCAAAGAATGGGCTCTGGGCAAAAAAAAAGGGCCTACGGGCTATGTAATGGGCTAAATGCCCACGGGGCATTCGGTCTATGTAATGGGTCTCCCTCTACCCAGTTAAAGAGGTCTTTTCATTGTTTCAATAATAAAAATGAGGCTTCAGCCCCAACCTTTTAAAAAAACATAGTTTTTTTAGAAATGTAATTTCATTATTTGTCACACAAAGAATTTGGGTATGGTTGAACCAATTTTGGATGGGTATAGGGGCCATGGGAAATCATATTTAGAGAAAGGGTATTATTTAAAAGAAAAAACTATGAAGAGCCCTGGAGGATGGGTTTCATGAAATTTAGGGCTTTGTGAAAGTTATGGGCTTTATGAAGGTTAAGAGCATCATGAAGGCCAGGGGATTTTTTGAAGGCTAGGGGTCTCATAAATGAGAAAATTTCATGAAATAGGGTGTCCTTGACTTCTAAAGAGGTATTTGTTCCCATGGGGTTAGTTTCATGAAATATAATTATCTCTCAAAACCCTATGATCTAGAAAGAGATTTCTTCTTACCAGAAGGGAATATACATTTATTAAGGGCCTCTCTATTATGGGTTGAGGTTCTCAAAAACCCATGGGAGGAAGTTTTTTGAAATATGGATAAATTTGGGAATCAATGCCCTCTATTTATTACAAAGATGATGAGTTTTGAAAATTTAGATATTTTCATAGAAGATGAAAGGTTTCATCCTATTAAAAGTTAGACATAAATAAGTACATATAGGCCTAGCAGAGGCAATGGTATTGTATTAGAGAAATGTAGAGGATTATATAGAATATTATGAGCTTTGTGCGTGGATGTAGTTTTGAAAACTAGACATACACTATTAAAAGGTTACCTCCTCAAGATTTTCATGTCTAAGAACTTCT
This sequence comes from Viscum album, assembly GCA_963277665.1. Taxonomy (NCBI): domain Eukaryota; kingdom Viridiplantae; phylum Streptophyta; class Magnoliopsida; order Santalales; family Viscaceae; genus Viscum; species Viscum album. The sequence goes on from OY728138.1 coordinate 943,658,502, forward strand.
ATAAATTAGATTTATGGTGCATGAAGGTTATTGTCTCAATATTTTCATGTCCGGTGACTTCCATGAACTATGAACATTCATGAAGGTTTATACCTTGGAGAATCTAGCCACTTTAGTAGATTTTTGGACATTTTAGCCTGAATTTGTTTCAAAAATACCATTACTTCTTCTATCTCTTCCATGATATTAATTTTTCTGTGCCAAAAACCATAAATTTATTTGTGACCCTTTTTGATTGGGTATTATATATTGGTAGATAGTCCATTGTCCATGCCATTTTCTTTATAAAATCCAACTTGAACCCTATAGTTCTCACAACTTCAGGTATAACCACTAAGTTCCAAACCTGGTAAGTGTACATGGAGTCTTTCATAACCCAACCCCAGTCACCACTAAATCGAACACCCAAGATAGCCTACAGAATGGCTCAAAGGGAATTCTTGATTCTTATTGTCATGACCCATCCCCCGGGGCCTGTGCCGTGACTACCATATGCCCGCCTTCCATAGGCCTAGGGATAGAGACTAGAACTGGAAAGGCATATCCCTAAAACCAGAAAGGAATTTCCTTTTTAACCTGCAACTCACACAATCCAAGCACACAATATGATACAAGAACAAAGTAAACTATATAGTAAAAAGGGTGAGTATAGTAAGTAAAGGGGCCGGAATACAAGACTAACTATAAAGTACAAGTAACAATGAAAATATCTCCATGAACACCCGCCAAGGATACTACCTGAAGGGTAGGTATAGCTCTCAAACTGTCATTTTTGTAGTATGTCTCATCTAATGGTCAACCACTGAGAAACCTCTAGTCCTGGCATCCTCAGCCTCAATTAATGATGTTTTTCATCTTAAAAAGACACAATAAGGTGCAGGCATAACCCGTTTACGGGTGAGTATAAAAATACTCAATAGGGACCCTGATACCCCCAAAGGTCTCTTAGAATCTACAAAGGATAAACCACAAAGCAATATCAGGACCACCAAGCACGAAAACTACACTCAACACTACTTAGGTATACACCCATACATATACCTAAGTTATCAAGTATACACATTTTGATCATGAGGAAACACAAGGCCCAACTCTTTAGCCAAAAGAAAAACTGTTCCACAAAGGAAAGAATACAATGAAGGTAACACCACGAGGGTAAATACCACAAAGGTAAAACCACACCGAAGAATACCACGAAGGTATCACCACACTAAAGTGTACCAAAAAGGTAAAGACTCAGCTTACACCGGATAACATAAGTACAAAAGTATTGATGATTAGTTGTATTGAGAGATCATATTACTTCATCGAGAAGCCCTGATTTTGACCCACACAGGATCAAAGATGACCCAAATAAGATCTAAAGATGACCCATACATGATTTGGAAATGACCCACACATGATTTGAAGATGACCCACATAGGATTCAAAGATGCTGACCCACAAAGGATCCGACGATGATGCACACAGGATCTGGAGATTATCTACATAGGATCTAGAGATGACCCACAACGTATTTTAATATTCATCAAGTACAACTAGCCACAATGTTATCACACTAAGCATGCTTGATTCCAGGAGGATCTGCTCCTCAATCCATCAATTGATACATAAAATACCACAAAGTCCCATGATTAAGTGTCAAAAAGGTCCATCAAATCATAAGGGACCCAACGCGACTGACGACGTGTCAATCAGACTCTCGGTCAGTAATTTATTAGCGTTTCTATTTTGAGAGCCCGGTTGGATTCGGGTTCTATCCAACCCAGCTGTACTCCAAATTTATCCAAAATTCATGTGGAATATACCAAAAATATAGTAACACCCTGACCCCAGTTACCCAGAGTCGGTGAATTATTACATAGCAATGGCATGATACAAGAAATCATTTCCTGAAAGGCCGACCAGTTTAGTAGCCTTGGAAGTACTAGATATATTCATAAGTTTTACATTACATCATGAAATAAAAACATCAAGAATAATTTGTCCCCATTGACCAAAATTATATTATTATCCTATCCCTACAGGTCAACCATAAAATATTTCTTCACATTCTGGGAAAAATAAAACATAGAAAGGGGTGAGCTCAGATGCTCTGTAAGGATAACAAAATAGCATAAAAATTTAAGGCAATGTATAAGACTAAAAAATCCTTTTACACATAATCTTAATAATAATATGGAAAAGATAAAATCCAATAATTCCATTTACTTATTCACATGGATATTATACTAGTCGAATAATCATATGCAATATCCATAGCCACTTTCATAATGATGGAATGCATAATGCCAGACTTCATAACCACATAGTCAAGTCCTTGTGCAAAGACTACAAATAAGATTTTGTCAAGGACTTGTGCCAGGAAACTAGTTTGTCTCATGAAAATTACCATTGCATCGAGGAGCTATAGCGGGCTCCACCTGTCACTTACTATGTCCATTGCATTTCTCATATAAAAAGGTTTAAACCTAACATAAAAATTCATATTAAAACTAGCCTTCAAAATGTCAATACTTTATCCATAAACCATTAATGGTGCTAAAATAAAACATCCATAGTCAAACATATCACAAAACATTCAATACAAAATGGATGATTTGTATCATAATAAATCAATTTCAAACAAGTTTAAAATCCATCAAAGGATGTTGACATAGATGAAATGAAAACTATTTGAAATAAATACCTCTTTCTATTTTGAAATCATTTAAAAGTCACATAACTATAAAAGAAGACATTTATTTTGAAAATATTATTTTAATATTTTATGGGAAGATTCGACAATGATATAATGGTGAAAAATAGCCACACCCACCGTATATGTTAGAAAAGACATTCTTACCTTAATTTTGTTGAAAAGGCCATAAAGTACCTTGTTTGGAAAACGACGAAAGGATTCCTTTAAAACCATTTCATAAAAAGTTAAAAAAGGGTATAAATGAATTTAACCCATAGTCTTGTAAATAGTAAAAATGTTTTGAAATTCGTTTTTAATAAACATGGGTGTGGATGATAAAGAGGTCCCATTTAATACTTAGGTAAAAACAACCTCGGATAATAAAGAGATTGTGAAATTACCCCTTAACTTGAACTTTTCATTATTTGATGGTATGTTAAACTCCTATATAACAGTTAAAAAACTGTTATTAAATTATACAATAATCATATACATAAATATGATATCATATATGATCTTATAATGTTTCTTTGTTAATAATATTTTTGTAGTATCATCATTTCATGTGTTAACTGATTCATTTTCCTTTATATGCCTGGTTATGTAAGTCTTGTTTGTTATGGATATATTGTATTTGATTCATATACAGAATTATATTATGTTCAAAAACATTATTTTTAATCATAATATGAAAATTATTCTTGAATGATTACGATGGGGAATGAATCTAATCGCGTTCGTGGAGACAGTACTCCATACGTATGCTCGAGAGACAATATCGTTATATTGATGGTGAAATAATATAAAATTGGATGGTATATCATATAAAAAGAATCATTAAAATTTTATATTTATTATTTACATCATTTATACTCATTATTATAACCATCCAATTAATGAAGTGTTTGAATAACAAACTACACCATGATGTGGAGACGGTAAGTCGTACGTACGCATGTATGGTGACTTTGTCATTCATATGGTGGATAGAATAATGAATATGGCTGTACCATTTTAATAATAACATAAATATATATAATATACTAGATTTATTATTTTATAATGGAAACAACAATGAAAAAGGAAGTGGACGAAGAAAAGAACTTGAAAGAGGTGTTGAAATATTTACCTCGTTTTCGGGTTCTTTTATTTGATTTGATCAAAATGGATCTTTAGGATGGCTTTATGACCAAAGTATGGCCTCTATTATGAAGGTATAAAAGTTGAGAGGATATTTGGGTAGGGTTTGGCCGAGCCAAATGGCATTGGAGTTGTGAAATTAAGAGAAGGGGATGTACCGTTTTATAAGAGAGGTGAGGGTCACTTTAGGAAAAGATTGAAATATTATTTTATAATAAAATAATTTTCGGTTTCTAATGGATCAAAAAAGATTTATTTCTAGGATAAGGTGGGGATCAGTCGATAAAATCTCAACCAATAGGTTTTGGATCGGTTTAGTTCACCATATTAACCATATATGTTAGATTTAACTCTTAGTTAAATAGTTTGATATTTACCATGTCTCTTTGCATTTTTATATTATATGGTTAATAATCTTACTATAATAAGGAAAGATAACCCCATATGGTTCATGATTAATATATATAACCTTATCTATTTCCTTTTTCCGAACATTATATTTTTAGGTATATTATATCAATTAATAATATAGTATTTGTTTTAAAAACTCAATTATGTCAATTTTTACACTATTTAGTATTTCCTTTTTTTGAAAGCCATTTAATCATTATAACTTAGAATAAAATTTATTTAATAAACCCTAAAATGTCATATTGACCTAGAAAATTAGTGTAATTTATCAGAAATCTAAATTTACATTTATTTGGATATTTATAATATTAATTATTTTATTATTTCATTATTATGGTAATTAATGCATCATCATTGTGTCATAAATAAATTAAATTATTTAATGTATAAAAATTATAAATAAAATATCATTATGTAGGAAATATTTTTATATTTATAATGAATATTTATATTCAAATTTATATTGTTTTAACCCTATATTAAAAATGTTCTAGTCATTAAACATTGAATTTATCTTTTTTAACTATTTTCTAAATAAAATAATAATAAATGTCCTAATCTAATCCAAGTGGACCAAAAGGATCATATTTTATTCCTAAGGTTGGTTTTGGTCGAATTACACTTATCCAATAGAATTAGGACATGTGTTAGGGTAGTTATAATATCATATTCACCCATAATTACCCAATCTACTTTTAATTGTGGTAAATAAAAGTCAAAAGTTACTATTCAAAAAAATATTTTCATATTATTAAACCACATTTATTTACTAATGTCAACTATGTCTCTCGGAATTTTGTAATTGAACTCACAGAAGCGGTAAAATTATGTTTTATGCAAATTTGTAAATTCTCCTAGCAGGTGGGTAAAAGACAGTAAAAAGTTCAATAACATTTTATATATCTAACCTTATTATAAAATTTCTAAAATGAATTTCATTGAATATATATAGGTATTATGTATATATTTTGACCTAAAATAAATGAAAATAATATAACTATTTATTTAAATAAAGAGTCAGTTTTAAACAATAAGGTAGTGTTTTTCACTATTTATCAAAAATTGATAGTTTTCAGAAAAATATCAAAAATTCAACCTAAGATAATTTCGATATTCCTACTTCAAAAATGAAGTCCATTTTGAAAATTAAAATTTATAAAATTTCAAAAAGTAGTTTTTACTATTCATAACGGCTAGTTTGAGTAGTCATGGTGTGTTAAAACTCCAAGTTACATACAATGAAAGCTACTGCCTTATTCAAAGGGAAACGTACCGTGTAAGCTTGGGGTGTTACAAGGACCCTCTCGATACAAGGATTATGACAACATAGATGGTTTGTCAAACGAATGCTCGGTTGTCAAGATATGGACAAAAAGGCATATTTGGGTCCAGATGGGCCCGGGTCCAGTCCGACCTGGCCTGGGCCGACACTACTCGGATGGGCCGGACCACTGCGGGCCCAACCCAATAGCCCGCTGCCTTGTCCGGCCTGTAAAGGGGGTGGCCCGGCCCACGGGTTGCGGCCCGCACAGCGTGGCCCATGGCCGGGATGGCCGACAATGGCGGGTCCCACCGTAGCCGACACCCGGGGGAGGTGCCCCCCCTCGGATTCTCGAATGGCCCAAGGGCTGTTTGGTTTTGGCTAACCTGGTGGTGCCACCTGTTGGCACGCAGGACCTGCCAGAGCGGGTCCTGCTCGGTGTGACATGTCCGGCTATAAATCCGGTCGTCTGCCCTTCCAGCGATGCGGTGATACCATTTTCCTCCCATAACTGGCCAATTGCCGGTCGCCCTGGTGCGCTGTCGTGGCTCGACAGCCATTTCCTCCTCCTCTACCAGTTACACAAACACATGCCGCCCTACCTCCACGTGGCTGACCGGCGTGCCGACCGTTGTACTCCTCCACTGTTGTCGACGGGCCGCGACCTCCTCCTTCGGCACGGTTGCACCACCACCACTATCACGGCTGACCGGCGTGCAAGTCGCCTCCTTGTTCCTTTTCGGCGCTGGTCACCGACAACGGTCACCGAAAGACTTCCTCGGGTCACCAGGTGAGCTCTGTTGGCCCGTTCTTTTATCTGTAGAGTTTAAAGTTCGTCTCGTATGTCTCCGTCACATCTATCCTGAAGTGGTCAGGTTTTGCATAACCCAACGATCTGTCCGTGAAGAATACATCAACCCACGAGGTTGTGGAGGGATCGGGCCGTGTTCATTTTTCCCACACCCTACATGTTAGACTAATAACATGCAGCTCGAGAAGAAAGATTTAACGTAAATCAACGAAGAAGAATCGTAAACAAGACCTTCCTTGAAACATCATAGAATCATCTATTCTGTTCAATGGATCATGCTCTTTCTTCCCATGACTGTCTCCCAAAGACGCCACTCGCACATCCCCCTTTCTTTCGGTGTGTTCCATCACCTCCCGCTTGGTCGGCTTCATCTTCTAAAAGTCTCATGTTGCGGTGTTCCAAGAAGACATCATTGCCTGGCCAAGATTGTCTGATACCCCTCCCCAAGCTCTATTTTTATAGGAGAGGGGGAGAGTAAGTAACATTACAGGGAGTTAATGGGACTCATTAATATGAATCTTCCTAATTTCCCCCAACGTTTTTGTTACTAAGATCGGAGGGTTAATACATTTATTGGATTGACACATCGCCACTCCCACTTTACAACTTTTCTATTGGATGAATAGAATAAAAATAAAATAACAAGGTTATTTTATTTATTCTATTAAAAATTTCCAAAAACTAATATTTTCTCCAAACCTACTGCTGTCGAAGTGAAGCCTTCCTTAAATGAATCCCGACACTACAGATTCAACAAAACCCTCATATTTTTAATATGATAAATGATTAAAAAGTTAGAAAATTCCGCTCATGCGTTTACTGAACATACCTAAAAAAAGATCATAATTACATTTCGGGCACACCAATCCTCATAATCATGCGCCGTTAATTTTTGAAAACTTATAATATTTCTATATATTTAAAAAAAATTATATGGAAAATTCCAGGTCTTTACACCCATTGGTTAGAGACTACCATATGGGCATCAAGAAAAACCATTGGGAATGGTTTCCACCACAAATATAAACCAAGTAAAATGAAAATGACATATATATGAGGGACGGGCAATGTGAGAATGTAGTGTGAACAATGGAAGTTAAAATGAGTGTAAGGAAAAACATGTGAGAAACAAAAACAGGTAAACCAAAGCACTCAAAACATAAGATAACTAATCCTCATAAAAACCATGTCAACACCAAACACCCACACCCTACTAACAAAGATACCTACCACTTCCATGAGGTGACTTGATTTTACCCATGTTAGATAAAATGAGATCGAAACACACCTAAAGGTATGTGATGGATGTGAGAAAATAGACCCAGCAAGATCCTACCAAGTGTTTTCTAATAATTTTTTATTAGATAAACTAATTATACTTATTTAGGGTAAAAAATATATTTTTTAGAGTTTATTTCCAAACATGGAAATTCCGACTTTACCATTTTACATTCAAATCCTTCAAAGAATTATAAAAAATTTCAAGTGTCCAAATCATGAATAAACAACTATTTCTCAAAGAGAATAAATAAGGAAACAAAGTCCTATTATATAATAGTTCTGAGTTATCTAGGATCATCACACCATATCAGTGAGTGGTCATGACTAGTTCACACTTAAAATCACTAGGCTAGAAAACTCAAACAGATAGAAGACGACCGTGATAAGTGAACCCCCCAGATGGTGTCATGAAAATATATAGTTTTGTTATAAGTATAATTGTATATCCTCGATAAGAAAAAAAATCATTCCTAGCATGTTTGTTTGGGTACTAGTCGCCTCCTAAGTACCCAAGATTCCAATGTTCTATGACTTTACCAATTCTAATCAATTCTACGTAATCAACATTTTCTGTGAATAATTTAATTCCATTTAATTTGACACACGCTATTTTGAAACCACTTTTCATCAAAATAGTGCATGCTTTGAAATCACCTGTTTTCAAAATAAAACTTGATTTAAAGTCAATTTTCACCAAAAATCAATCTTCTTTGAAATAAATTTTCACAAAAAATCTAAGGGAATGTTCCAATTTATATAATAGTAAAAATTAGGTACAAACAATAAATCATTAAATGCAAATATTTTATAAAACCAACCAAAAATGAGATAGTATGCATAGTTCCTAAGAAAAAGGAATTATACAAAACCACCCACCTCTAAAAACTTTAAATTATCCAAAAAATACATGGGATCCATGACTAATAAGAATGAGGGTTCTAGGATGCAAGGAAGAACCCTAAATAAATAAATAAATATAAAACATGAATATCTAATTCAAGGATCTGATGATTAATATAGGGATAAAATAACCCCACACCCTAGAATGATTTCCCCATATGAAATCAAACTAAATAAAAACAAGGAAGGATGTGATCGACTAAGATAAAAGATTAAAGAAGCATAAGATGTCCTTTACACGCCCTCCAATCCATCACGATCATAGTCCTTAGAAAGGGAATGAAAGATATAAGTTTAATATAAAAAAAATAATTAAAACCCATTTCTCAATTATCTCAAAGACCACATTAATGTGAATATCCCCCTCTATAATATCAGGAAAGCAAATTGACTATTTTGAAATTCTAAAACCGATGACACCACAACATGGTGGAACTTTACCAGACCAGTGGCCGTCACAATTCCACCACACCTAGGAGCCGAACACACCAACTGAACATAAAATTGTGCATAATGGCTAGCCATTTTGAACCCACCATACCCTAAACTGTGGTGTGGTGGAGGAAAAATTTGCCTTGGTGCACAATGAGACTTCCCACACTCCATGCCCAAGACCACTCCCTATGATAGGTGCATTAGTGTTTCCTGTGGTACACATGTGACCACTGACCTCAAAACAGCTAGGACTACAACATGGTCTACTCATTATTCAAAAAAAAATACATAAACCCTCATTTATCTATGGAGGACTAACTAACACATATAAAATCCTTCCCACTGTTCCAAAATAGAACATACCTTAACTTGGTATATGAAAAAAATCCCTACTATAGAACTTTATATCCCCTTAATGTCAGGTAGAAGAAGGTTTCTTCACAATGATATTAGATCATTTATCCCTCAACATGAATTCTTATTCCAATGCCCCATGAGATTATGATTAGTGCCACCATAACTGGTGGAATAACTGAATAGACTTTTCCATTAAATATATTCTCCTGATAATCAATAATATAAATTGGATTCTCATTTACTGACATATGAAGTTGTAGATCAAGGTATTACTAATAAAATACATGATAGGAATTAGGATGATAATTTTTAAGCTGAGATACATGAAAAATGTCATGATCAATGTTAAATAAAATTGAATATCCCATAAAAAAACACCTTTCTATTCCACTCAGTGATCTCAAATAGTTCCACATACCTCAGAACCAAAATTCCATATTTCCCAAGATGAAAATGAACCAACTGAGGAAATAATTTTAAGAAAAATTGATCACTAATAGAGGATTCCAAAGCACGACACCAAATATCTGTATAAGATTTATACCAACATTGATCTGTTATAATCCATCGATGTATGATCCGAACCTTCGCTAACATCTATTGAAAAACTCTATGTAAAACATTATAATATTTACCAACATAATTCCAATATATTAAAGATTTTAATGTGAAACCATAAATATTCTCAAAGGGATCAATTTTAACAAATAAATGAAAACTATTGTTTTAAGAAAACACAACAAATCCCAAGTGTCTATTTGAAACATTACTTTCATATGGATTAGATTTTTTTTGGTTACCTATGTATAGTATATTCAGTTGTACCTTATTTTGTCTTTATAAAAAAATTACATTGATTTTAAGAAACTGTGAATAGAATCTTTTTTAAAGGATTTATTTTTAACCAATTGAGAAATATGGGGATCAGATCAAGTTTTTCTAGACCTAGTGCTATGATATCATTGTTTCAAATTTTTACCAATTACTCTTTCACTGGTTGGTAAGAGAGGGACTCCTATATTGATTCATCTCTACCATAACCAGATGGTAAATGTGGGGGTATGCCAAATCAAATTCACAATTAATCAAAACTACTTCCTATGTGCAGAGTGTCTTAGTGGGTCCTTTTGATAAATTAGGTAAATCCACAATTGGGTATTGTTATTCCATTATAATCAATAGTTATTTCCACAATCCTTTGCATGTGTTGGTGATCATTGAAAATTCCCCACCGAAACCTAATTTGTTATTTAGAAAATAGAAGGGAATTTAGTGGATAGAGATATAGAACGTTGACCAAGACAATTCAATTGAAAATAATCTAACCCTAACATAGATATAATCAGAATTAAAAACTAAAATAAGAATAGAAATTGGTTGAGATAAGAAGGAATAATTATTACTTATTTAAGAGCAGAAATTCAAACATAAGAATTGGTCTAGCCTCACCCTTTCCTGATCACTCACAAAAAATACCTTTTTATGGATGGGTAAGTCTATTTGTATAAAGATAGGGGAGACATTAAAGGAATGGTAATAAAGTAAAATAAAAGGAGAGCTGGGAAATAAACCTGAAATAGCTTGTCGTCCAGAGCTTCCCTCTCTAAGTGATCCTTTTCTCAACCTTGATGGACCTCCATTTGTAGAATTATTTCATTCTAAAGATTTAATAATCAAAGAAATAAAATCATTTTAGTTCAATATCAATATTGATTAGGTTTTGTAGGTCATTAATTTTTTGTTATGACATAAGTTCTCCTCATTATTTACATTAGATCAGAGGGTTTCACATCATCAATACTATTCCTGAAATGAATGTTGTGAGGATGATTTTTTTAATGGAATGTTTCATGAATTGACATCATATCCTATAATAATTCAACATTCACATCATGAATGACATTAAAGATGTGAATTTGTGATTTACAACATATTTGTTTTGTTACATCCCAGTTATTAATTTTAAATATTTGAATTTAGTCCTTGACATCTGCAATATTCCTACGCCACATTGGACCACTTCGTAGTGGGTGTGATGTGTCATTGACCTTATTTTTTTTTTATTTTCTAAATAATGGTGGTATCTAACAACAAATAACAAAATCAATTAAATACTGAAATTTTAATCATATGACACACATAAAAAATAATTTTTATATCAAAATAATCTTGGAAAATATTACTCTTTCACTATCCCAAGAACCTCTGAAGTATATGATGAAAACATAGTGAATATCCTTTGGAATATTACTAACATTATTCATACTTACATGCATATGAGGATGGTAAACCATAATAAACTAAAATTTATAACCCATCACCTCCTAGGGGTCTTTCCAAAACTGAGAGTTAAACCATGGGTCCCTATACAAGATGACAGATGAAGGAACCCCATACAACCTCATGATCTTCTGAATATAAAACATTCCTAAATCCTCATCCTTGGTGGTGTCCCCAATTGAAAATAAATAGAAAATATTAATCAGTTGATTTGTCACCACCAAAATAGAATTCAATCCTTGGGGAGTCTATATTAATCTAATAATGAAATCCATGGAAACCTCATTAAACTTACACACTAACCTAGGAAAAGGATGAAGCAAACCAAATAAATTTTGGTACTCAATTTTCATTTGCTGCTATGTATAAAAATAAGGCCTAAAATAATTAATGTCACACTTTATACCTAGCCACCATAGGTGGTGATTCATGTACTGATACATCTTACAATTTCCTTGGTGAATAACCCACTGAGAAGAATGAAAATCCAATATCACATCCTTTCTCATGAATACTATGAAAACATATCATCTATTGAATTAATGAAATCCTTATAAAGAGATATACCATTCACTAATTGTCTCCGCACTTTATAAATAATTCCTGAAAACCCTAAACTCTTTATTCAATTGATAATCTTGAAAAATAAACCCAATAATATATTTTACCAACTATATGCTAACAAGAACAATACTCATCCCTTCATCCATTTCATCCTGGTGTATATGAGAAAAACGCCATGAGTTCCCATTGACTTTTTTAATCCACCACCATTTGAGAATAAAATTTCATACTGATAGTTTCATAATCCAAATTATCCTTTATTGTGGTTCCAGAAAAATCAAATTCAATGCTCAAAATGTACTCCACTCGTCGCATCTACCTGAGGTTCAATTCCTTTTTGAGAAAATATAAAACTTAAAATATTATTATTATAATAGGTCACAAACTTTTCTCTAAAGAGTTAATGTTACAATAACTTAATGAAATGAATAAAATATATTATTTCAAGGTCATGAGTTGGGTAATTCCTCATGTGAGGCCAAGTCATAAAAATGAAATATTCTACCACATGATCTCCTTACATCAAAACACATCCCAAGTCTACACCTTAAGAATAAAAAACTATATAGGCATGACCAAAATATATTAAAATAGAAATAGTTTCTGAGTTAAGACATTATTTCAATTCCTCAAATATATTATCACACTTATAATCCTAGAATAATTTTACTCATTTTTTGTAAGGACAGTAAATAGTGATGCAAGTTTTAGGATATTACTTTTGAACCACTGATAATATCCTGTAAAACCAAAGAAGCATTAAATCTAAAATATGCTTCATAGATATTTCCAATAAAAAAAAAATTTTACATTCTTAGGATCATATTTTATTTTTCATCCTAGAACCACATGTCCTAAGAACATTAACTCCAAAATCCAGAATGGAATATAGAAAATTTAGCAAAGAGATGGAAATTCATAAAAATTCCCCAAATATGATTTAGGTTAAGCTATTGTCCATAATCAAATCTTAAATAAACTAAAATATCATCCATGGAAACAATTTAATAAGAATCATTCTACTGGTCGAATATCATGTTCGTCAAAGCTATGAGTACTTTAATAGAGTTATTCAAACTGTATAGAATCATAAGGTATTCAAAGTGGACATACCTTCCCCTAAAAGCGGTCTTCAGACTATATGACTCATTGAATCTAAGCTAGAGATATCTATATTAATGGATTATTTTTTAAAGCCACTTATTATTTCCACTGATCATATAAGTCATTGATGCAAGTAAAAGGTACTTATTATTAATAATTACCTTTTCATTATTATAATAGTCAATATAAATATGAAGAGTTTCATAAATATTATTAGAAGAAAGAATTAGGGTACCCAAGGATATACAGTTGAAACAAAATTACACATTTCATGAGAGAGGTGAAGAAAGTTATAGTTGGTTAGAATTAAATTCAATCCAAAATGGATAAAAAATCCCGATAAGGATCTAGGTTTACAAATGTAAATACCTTCATGAACGGTTATGACTTAAAAAAGTCACTTGAACATGCAGATCTTGAGGAATTAACCTCCATCAAATGTAACTGTAAAACATGTAAGAAACCCTGATACACAAATCACGAGTCATTAACCTCCGTACAGATTAACTCTTGTTAATAGAAGTCATCCGAGTGTGCATAGTTATGGAAGGTATCCTCCGCGCAACATATTTCTGATTTCAGACCACATATTACAATAAAAAACTCATAATATTCCATGAAAGCCTCCATATTTTTTGAAATTTATTCCCTCTCCTTTCATGGGCCTATAAATACCTCCCAACATCCCACTTTTAAGGGAATTCAATCTTTCGTCTTCTAAGAAAATCTCCAAATTCATGAAATTCAAAACCTTTGCAAGAAAGAGAGGAGATAAATTTCCAAATGTAACCATATTTCTAAAAACAACCTCCCATTGGTTATTGGGAACCTAAACCCATTGTGGTGAGGTATTTGATAAATTTACATGGGATTCACATAAAAAGAAATCCCATTAAGGCTCCTGGGGTTTCTTTAGATACTTATCTTTCATGAAACCAACCCCATGGGAACCAAGACTTGACTCTGAGGTAAGGCCACCCTATTTAATGAAACACGAACATTTAAAAACCCATTTCCATAAAAAATAATTTGACCATAATGAATCCCCCAATCTTCAAGGATCCCCATCCTTCATGAATCCAATTTACCAAGCCTCTCTATGGTTCCTCTTTTCTTCCAATCCCTTTTCATGAAAGTTAATTTCCCAAGGGCCCTATTCACATTCAAAACCAGTTCATCCATACCTCAAATTACCATGAGATTGATATCGTAAAACCTTTCATCCTCCCCCTTTTCATAAAGAATGTTCAAGACCATTAAATCACCTTTTCTCCAATGAACATGTATCATAATGCCTTATTCTCTTAAGAATCGGAACCCCAACATTAGAATCCCTGATTTCCACTCCTCCAAAAATGTTTTTATACTATTACTGACCCAATGGTGCATGGAAAGTATGTATATAATCCATAAAGGAGTAATTATGAATGTAAACTAATGACCTCTCCTAGTAGAGATTCATTTTTCAAGATCATTCTCTCCCACTTTGAAATTATCTTACAAGGTGTGGGCCCCACCATGCCTAACCTGCATGATGTAAAACTTCATAGCCTAATGTCCTTGTCATGTGAATTTAAACAACATGAAAACATCCTTATTTCCTGATTTGAATCTATAGCCTTACATTTTATGATAATCATAAGATTCCCCATGTATAATAGACATGTGTTTCCACTCATCCCCCTTTGTGGGATGTCACCCTACAACTAGTACCCCTGGGAAACCCACATGAATATTCCCCACACTATCCCTCATTGAATATCCTTATGTAACAAAATAATCTTTACCACATGATGTTTAAATACATGGATTGGTCCTTTCTTACAACCATAAAATGGATATCAAAATATGGGGGTTTGTTCCCTATTTCTTAAGAGGTTACTTAGGATACCTCTTTGAGGTTCAATATCGATATAAAAATGCATATGGGTACCTACTTGAGGTTCAATCCCAATATACCAACATCACCACCAAATTACTATTGAGAAATATTCCCTCCTTGGGACAAACTTAACCAAATACAGAGTGTGAAATATCCCCTAGGGGACACAGTTAACCACCTACCATTCCATAGAGTACATTAAACCTATGAACTAGATGTCCCCACAGGAATTCAATACTATGACCTCCCTATCTATAAGAGATATTAAAATTGTGATCTAACTTTCCCCATGAGATAGTAAACCTATGACATGATCCAAAATATCTACCCCATACAATAAACATGGGATGACTAAGGTGAAAATCATAGAAATACATACAACCCAGAAGTCAACTACCTCATGGATGACACAGGACACCTTAAGTTATATACCTAAGATGAAACATAGGATATTACTATAAATTCAAATGGATAAGTCATTTCAGATTCCTAACCTTCTAAACATCTATAAATTCCCAAACATTACCAATTTCACTATATAATCTAATTGATGGTTGTTGACTTAATGAGATAAAAGCGATGTAATTAACAGGTGTCCACCATGAGATGACACTGGGAGAAAGTTTCACAAACATGACTTAAATCTATGAGGGTGACATGATCTAGGAGATGATATCCAAGGAGGAATCAATGTAAGGAGGAACCAAAATCCCATAATCACATTTAGATAAATGATTTGAAATTTTTTATTAAAGTTATTGAATATAAAAACCTTTGGAAAGAAGGAATACAGGGAAGTAAGAAGCAGCTTGAATTGGTCGTTCCTTCCTCTACCTCTCCAGTGACCCATTTATTTTCATGTCACCCCCCTCAGAATTGTATATGATGTGGAGAAGAGGTTATATTTTGGAGGCAAACTACTACAAATTAGTGATTGGAAGGATCATTTCATGAAATTTAGTTTTACCGTTTACCTATAATAGGGATGGGAGTCCATGAGGGGATAAAACTATTTTCAAAAAAGATAGCCCTATTCTATATTTTCATGAAACTAAGGAATTTCATGAGAAATTTACGAGCTTAATACTCACTGATTGCAAATAATAACTCTTATATTAACCATATATTTGTGAACATACTTCCATAATATTTCAAAATTAGGTTAATTCAACCTTCACAATGTGACCTTCACCTACCAGTTCTTGAAATTATATAAATCTTGAACAATGGCTACTGAGGGGGTGGATGAAACTGAGACATGATGATTGGATATAGAAATGAACCTCATCACTGGGAAGATCTTTATAAGTGAGTCTAATCACAATATACTCATGTCATTTTTGATGGATGATCAACAAGAATAACCAGTGTTCAAGATGTTAGCATTGTATTGTTTTGGGCTGCGGGAATATGCGTTCATCCCTAGTGCCGATCAAGATGAACCTTTTTATTGTTTTAGGATCATACTTGGTATGTTTTAATTGAACATGGATATTAGAAGTCACATCTTGAAGGATCACACATCTCTCACAGTTTACACTTAGTGGAACCATGTAAACAACATAAATGGGGAGGTTCAAGCTGAAGATACGTCCCCTCCTTGGTATAAGATGATTATCAAAGTAGATTTGGGGGAACCTATTAAGGGGTGGGAAGGAGTCTATATCTTTATACAAGGTATAAAATTCATGGAATAATGGTCATGAACATATTGGGTATTCTATTATTTCCATGGCTTTGAGGTGAAGCTGAAGTGGGTTGGGCTCTATGAGGTGACATGGAGCTCACAGTTCCATGTCTACCATTACCAGGACATAATGCTATATCATCTGAGTAGGTGGACATCAGTGAGAAACAAATTTCACCTAGTTATTGGGTTGGATGAAATTGGTTTATGGGACCACTACTACATCATGGGTATCCCCATACAAAGAGATATGTATGATGAGTGTCTCTCGGCTGAGGATGTTTCGGATGACTGGGTGTATACATTGGTGATCACAAGGTATATATTGTGCCTGGTTTTGGTGGAGAGTTATTAGTAGCTATAGATGAAAGACATCCCTTTCAATCAATTTTTAAGATATTATCTAAATGAACCATTTTACATACTACTAGGGTGGTTTCATTAGTGTCCAAATTAAATTCCACGATGCAAGGAGCACTCGTATTGAAGGATCCTAGAGGAGATCCAATGAGAGTAGTGGGGATATAGTGTAAATCCTAAGTCTCTAATAGTTAGGATTTTTGGATTTATCACCATGATAATATATGGGTGTATTCTTTCAGTTTGGGATATACACATGGGGGTGTGACTGAGAACCCTTATCATAGTGGCGATACCGGAAATAGGGAAATGCATCAACCTAGTGGTACCGATCCTAGAGAAGTTGTACAAAGTTATACACTACATCATCCAAGGGAGTGACCCTCCATGTGTGTAGGGGATTATATTTTCTATATGGATGGACTGCCACACACATGGAAGGATACTAGTATTTGAAACCCATCTCCCCTATCAATACAAATTTACTATCATCGATCCTCAACATTGTTAGGAGTTATCTTCTTGACTTGGGTTCAGTTGATGTGCTAGCAAGGATTTCACTAGTAGACCATTTCATTTTTCATCCATCTACCTTCCTTACGGTTATGGTGGATGAAGATTGCATGGGGACCATCGATCAGTGGTCATACCTCTTAGCCTTTCGAAGCAGGGTATTGGTGGAAAGAGTAGAATGGATGGTTATTTTTGAGCCGTATGAACCCTATTGATTCATAAGTATGTTATAGTGCCTCAAATAGCTCACCTAAAATATATACATGGGGGTATATATAATGATCCTCCACTTGGTTCTAAAGGAAATTTTTGCGCATGTCTATGTGTGAAGATGATAGGGTAAAAAATGAGCTACTCCCACTCACATCTGCTTATGGGATCATGAAAAAATATGGGTTGATTTGGGAGTTCAAAAACCCTAAGGATATTATGTGGTGGAAAACCACTCTGTAAGATGAGGAAGAAGGGGCATAAAAACCACGAGGTAGAGGGAGAGAAGTGGTAAGGGAATTCCGTAGTGGAAAATATAATTTAATGGGAAGCGCAATGGTCATAGATGTGAAATTATGGATCCTACACAAGTATAATACATAGTTAGGGGAGAAAAAATAGATTCAAAACTACTATTAAAGCTACCATGGGAGGAAATTAGATCCTTTGGAGCTGTTATGTGGGCATAAGTCAAGGCCATAGGAAAGAAATTATGTTACATGGATATCCCGAATGATGTTGTCACTCTTAATGCCTAAGAGAGTTAGAGAATAAATTGACAAAAATATTCAATCCATGAGATGAGGTAGTGTTTACACTATGAGGGTATAAACCATATTAGGTTGGTTAACCCAAGGTAATCATTACATGTTTCCATTCTTGAATCTATGTGATATATCAAGGAGCTAGAAGAACTGATTCATTCTCATGTCATTTCAAACCATGACTATTCGAGTAAAGTTTATACCAGGAAGTCCTTCTACTATGGATATTTCTATTGAACAACTGGTTATAGGTGAGACTAGGAGATATGGATCCTAAGATGAGAAATCATGCAGAAGTGATGACTACTTGTATTCCCCATGGGAAGGAGATGTTTCCACTAATCAGTTAAATTTCCTGATTTTGTGTTCTTGGATTATTTTACTCCCTTAAATGTCATTTTATAACTCTTTTTTCTTCTGCAGGAATAAAAGATAACCATGTAAAGGAAGATTCATGATGAAACTCATGTTCTAAATGAGGGATCCCTAACCCTTGAGGTTATGTATCAATAATCTATAGTGTTTACTAGTAACCACAATTTACTCTTATATGTTTGAGGATCCATGCTTTAAAATGTGATGATTTTTTATTTTATTTTGGAAAGAATCTAAAAATCCATTCATGTGGTAGATTTTGATAAATGGGGGACTACCAGTGAAAATTTATGAGTTTAAGAACCTATATAAATTTCTGATTTAGTGGATATTACAATTGAGTTAATGACGCTAGATGATGATGTCTCTAGAGAGATGGCTGGGGATGTTGTATCTTTGATAGAGTTGGTCGAGGAAGCTGTGGTGGATGGGCCAACCACATTAGTGTCAGAATATGTGGCTACTAGGATTAAGGCATCAATATAGGGGGTTGAAATCATTACCTCAACATAGATGGTTGAGGAGGCCATGATGATAGTGACTACCTCAGAAGTACCGTAGGCAGCAATTGTTGGATATGAGGTCTCAGCAAGGGTGGTAGAGATTGTTACACTGATGGAGGTAGCCTAGGAGGCTATGGTAGCTGAGCCTGTCTCAGATGTTCAGTAAGAGGTGGATGGGTCTCCTAATGTAGTTGAAGGATCTTGTGAGGATGTATTTACCCTAGACTTGGGGATTATCCCACCCAAGGACTTGTTGGTAGACTACCCCCCACTAATGTATTGGTAGTCTTCCCTCAGTAAGATCTTGTGCCTCCTGAGGACATCAAGGATCTGTCTCGAATGTTTTAGAGGATAATCATGTCATCCATTACAAGGTGTGGAGGTGTGTGTGAAATTTATTAATTTTCACTCCACTAGATGATATAAATAACTAGATTGGATCTCTTCACAATTTGTTAGTCATTCTGATGACTAATGAGGTGGATTTTAGTGGCCTCCTTACCCATTCATAATATTCTCTCATCAAATAGGTTAGTTTTGAATGGAAGAAGTTTTATGTCACATGGTACAAGAAGAAGATCAAGGGAACTAAGGCACTCTAGGAAACTAATTAAAAAATTTATCATCTAGAGGAGAAAGCATGAGAGAATACATGCGTCATCACTACTCAAGTAGAGATAATATTACAATTTAAGACATAGATAGTGGTGGTTGAGGATAGGGAATAGGTTGTGGTATCATTAGTGTCTGAGTGCCAAGACAAGAAGGAAGAGTTTGAATTAAGGATAAAGAAGTTCATCCTATTACTAAGAAGGAGGCAGTCGACCAGGAAGAGAGGAAGTTCACTTTGATGTTTTGTCTATAGAGGCTAGTTGATATCGAGCACTGGGTCATAGGGTTGATCCTTAAGGAAATTGGTTTTAGTTTTAAATAAAATAGAGGATCCGACATGTGGATTACCCATGTATAACTTTTTCAATTGGTTCTTTAATTTTTAGTATGCTTTAGCCTGTTATTTTTACCGCATATCAATCATCTCAATGTGAAAACCAACAATGAATAACTATGACCAAATGAGTCATAATAAGTGTGGGAAAAGGGATCAAATATAATATTTCTCATTTATATGAGTGTTCCAAAAAAATTCCAAACACTCAGGGTCTAAATTGTTTATTGACAACCAGGAGTGTCTTGAGTAAGAAAATTCTAGTTGGAGCATGAGACTCTATGCAGTTCCTATTTTCTATTTTCTAAGGTGTTGTAGTTCAAAAATTGGGAAACACCAAGGTGGTTTAATTACATATGAACTAAGGGGTGTGAAAAGCCAGAATCAAGATGCCCGAGATTTGAAAAGTGAAAGGGGAAACATGATGATAGAGGATGACTATTGACCATATTATAAACATATATTCCATTATCATTTCCACGAGATTGGGGAAAATAAATATGGTTCAACTATTGACCATGTTCTAAAAATGGTACCTATCAAAATGATGATAGAAACATTTTAGAGAAAGTTCCTAGGATGGTATGTGATCATGTGTGGCAAGGAACCATTGCAGTTAGGGGGTCCTATTTAGGCATGAATGATTGTGGAGATCCATGTGGAGGGATATGTGAAGTATGGGGATGAATTGGGGGAATTTTTGAATAGTTTTCAACACTCTCCTAATTAAACCACCGAGGATTTGAGCACATTTGGTGAGAATTTTAGTATGGAAAATGCATAGATTCGTGTTACAAGATGAGTATCATCTTAGGTTCCAAATGACGGTCAAAGAGATCGAATGTCATAGTAGATTATCGAGACTGAAGGGGTAAAATGTCTCTTTAAGAAAAGACCTAAAATGTTTCATAGTAGAGAATCATTCTTTTGAGGATGAAGAGCATAAAATTTAACATCTTGTGGAAAGTATGTTGAACATACATTTTAATGTATTATAATGAGGATAGTGCATCACACATTTTAATATCACGTGATTAGGATGTTCGTATCATATTTTATCATCTTGTGGCCTGGTCATATGTACCATCATGAATAAGTCCTATATAGTCAAGGTAACATGATTAAAAAATGGAAAATACATGGGTGGATCCTCATAGAGGAGTTTTTGAGGAAAGTGGAGATAATATTTGGATCAAACTATTTCATGAACTGTTGGGTTCAACAACCAAATCCGGATTCTTTTTGGGGCCCAACATGGGCGCCTCTAGTTTTTCACATTTTCATTTAAGCCCTTACTTTTTTCCAGGTCACAAAAGTAACCCAGTAGGAAAGATTATAAAATTATCCTAGGTTTACCCTATGAATTTTCAACCTGATATATGTATGTACTTATTTCCTTGTTCTGTTTAAGGTCATACCATTGGGGCTAAGAAATTATAAATAGTTTAAGGGAATAATTCTAGGAACCTCAGTTGTAAATTGTTTAAGGTCATAATTAATGAACCATGGCAGGGGGTGTCTGTAGGTAGTGTTTGGGGAACAAAAGAGAGGACACTCGACATGAAAATGAATCCAAGTATGCCCTTCCACATGGAACGTCTCTATGACAACTTGTACATAGAATATGGTCATGATGCTTGGACTTAGACTCCTAGTTTAAGGTCTTAGAAAATGGACCATAGTGAATCCTATGCGTCTCATCCCATTTTATAAAAATTACTCAGCAACTCCTAATCCCAACTATTTCATGTTCTATGTAAGAAACAAGGAGAAGTACAGAGTTATCATTTTATTATAGGGGGTATAAACAATGAGGGAAAAGATTGACTGACCTGGGAAAGTCTCGAAGGGAAAAATTTTGACTTCAATGACCTAGAGAGTAAAAGTGGAATTAATTGTGGGTATGGAAAAACTATTTACCTTTTTTGAAACATAGGTTCTATACCCACTCCAGTCAAGGGTGAGGTAAAATAATGTGGGATCGACTATTGATCGAGTTCGTAACAAGAGAACTTTTATATGTTATCGAGGATACTTCAAGGTGTGAGCCCAGAATGGTAGGTGAGACAATCATTCTATGAACCATTACTGTTATGTGGAATCTATATATTAGGATTATGATGATTATACAAATCAAGGAAAAAAAGAATTAAGTAATTGGATGAAGGGAATATCTTAGAAGAAATGTTGAGTTCCTTGGGAGCTATCATGTCCTGCGATAAAACATTCTCGATACAAATTTGGGTAGACAAGGATCATGCTTGTCCTAGAAGGTGATTAACAGTCCCTATTTGGATGTCCATTGTGGGGTTGACCATGCTCCATCCCACAATAAGGGATGGGCTCAACTGAGTCCACAACCGAGACCACATGGAAGGTATTATCCGATTCCCTTCGGTGATTTAACCTCAACTACCATACGACTAGAACCCCAGAACTAATTCATAACACCAAAAAGGGGAGCATTGAAAGTAACAACATTCTAAAAAGAATGCTTGTACTTATAACAATACCCATTTGGATGTTTTGACTTTGGTATCGGGTTTGAGTTCAATGGGAGGCAAGATTAAATCCCTGAAGGGTAGGGGACAATACTTTCCACATGGTTTACATTGTGGACCCAGTTGAGCCTAGTTCCGATTGTGGGATGGGGCATGGCCATACCAACAAGCCACAACCAAACTGGGACCATTCAGGCGAGGACCCAGAAATGAGTTGATGGTAATGATGGAACCATGGTAAGAGATTATTGAGTAACTACATATCCCATGGGAATATGAATCAGGACACAAGTAGTTTAGTAACATGGTATGGTAGGTGACCAATTTTGAAAGGGCAGTGTCCTCTCTAAAGAGGAAATTGAGTCATATCATAATTTTTTATATGAGGTATCATATGTTCATCACATAGGGTAAGTCCATATTTTAACATTGTGTACTAGGGAAGTTGGTTTTGTTCATCCAATGTTTATTATATGAGGTATCATATATTCATCGCATAGGGTAAGGCTATAGTTTAACATCATGTTTTAGGATATTAATATTTTAATTTTGAGTCATATGACTTGGAATATGGATGTTACTAGTTTAATGTTATGGGGCTTATACTAATATGTCACAAATAGTTTAAGTTCATAATGCATTGTATATGGGGGTTCAGGGTCCTAAATAGTCTTATAGGTCAAGAAAGTGTGATAACCCGATGTAAAAGGATGGCCATGGGGACCCATTGCCACTAAAATATCGAATAAACACTACAAACAAGTTAATGTTATGATTATGAGGGATGAAATAACCTATAATAAATTAATGGAGGGAACTGGACCTAGGATAGGAGATCTGGGCATCACTAAATATCCCATAGGAATGGTAATCAAGGCACATATCGTTCTGGAGCACGATGTATTGTGATACTGATGTCGATAGATGGTTTTCCTCTCAAGCGAGGATGTGATGAATAAATATGATATCATTGCCTTGATGAATCCCTAGAAGTGTAGAAAACTATACAATGAAGTGTATAAGGGGGGGATACATATAGTTTAAGGTCATAATTTTTATACCTGAAGAGGTATAGGTTCTTCAAGGCTATTCGAGTGGTACATAAGAGTTAATCACTAATGTGGAGGATAGTCTAAAGAGTCCCTTAACCACAAAAATCAACCCTGAGACTTGTTATATGAAGTTTAAGGTCATGAGGCAGAGACTAGTAGGAGGCCTTGAAATAGGTTGGTGATGAAGCTAGGACAAGGATGTTAGAAAGGTGGTAGGATACTAATGATGGAAAGGTGGTGTCCTCTATAGTGATAAAATTGAATCATATCACACTAGTATATTAGGCATCCTATTTTTATCACATAGGTCCAGGCTACAATTTAAAGTCATGTGTTAAGGAAGTTGGTTTTTCTCATCCCATATTATTAATATGAGGAATCCTATGTTCATAACATAGGGTAAGGTTATAATCTAAAATCATGTTCTGAGGATGTTGGTTTTGTTCATCCAATATTTTTCATATGAAGAATAATATGTCCATCATATAGGGTAAGGCTATATTTTAACAATGTGTGTTGATGATGTTGGTTTTGGTTATCCCGTATTTTCTATAAGAGGCATCCTATGTTCATCACATAAGGTAATGTTGGATTTTAATGTTGTGTACTGAGGATGTTGGTTTTGGTTATCCCAAATTTTTCATATGAGGTACCCTATGATCACCAAATATATTAAGGATATATTTTAACTTCATGTGATAAGTACATTAGGATTTGTAGTTTAGAGTCATATGAATCAGTCTATGGATGTTATTAGTTTAAGGTCATAGTGCTCAGATCAAGGGGAATATGACAGTTTATGGTAATAGAGATTGTGAAAATGTTTAATATAGTTTATGGTTATAATGAATGGTACCAAATTTTTACAATTAAGGTCACCCATATTTTAGAATAATGTTCTACAGTTTGTGGTCATAGAGTTTTCACCATTATGTTCTGCA
Organism: Viscum album; assembly: GCA_963277665.1. Taxonomy (NCBI): domain Eukaryota; kingdom Viridiplantae; phylum Streptophyta; class Magnoliopsida; order Santalales; family Viscaceae; genus Viscum; species Viscum album. Next base: position 943,683,241 of record OY728138.1, read on the forward strand.
GTTTAAGGTCATAGATATTTTACTATTATGTACTGCAATTTATGGTTTTATATCTTTGACCAGGGCATTCATGTAAAGTACTTCTTATGAAACTTGGGGTTGGTGGGTGGTATTATGTGATCTATATACATTCTGATTAAATATCATGATCTATTGGAATATAACTTATGTATTATGTAAGTTCCATCCTTGTTGGGATCCAACTTTGGAAGACTTTTATGGGTATCATCGACTCTCTAAGAGCCAGTATTGTTGGGACCACTTTGTGTATAAGGATGTATTTATTGTCAATAGTTGTCAATGAATATCAAAATGAATAAGACGATGAAGGTATTCGTGTTATAAAGTGATCAAGAAACATATCACTGTTCAAACATATCATGAAAGATCCTTCTAGATGAGACATGAATTAATGCATGAGGTGATCAATCCGATGATGCCAATCATATTCAGTGTTGACTGAAAAGACTGATGTTTCTGGAAGATAAGGATGTTGCAGTACTTTCCCTAGATAATCTTGAAATGATAAAGGTGATCGATCAAAGAATATATGTCATGACAGATATGGTTTGCGATGAAAGTAGATTATTTTTGAAGAAGAAAGATGATAGTGAATTAGCATGGGTATTCTTTCCGAATCAGATATTTATGGTGGTTCCATATCCCAGTGCTTTAAAAATTGTTGGACCTCAAAATCGATATTTTTTTTGGAAATGGAAAAATATTTTCATAGGAGTGAACAAGATGCGGAAAGACGAAGGTAATCAACAAAAGAAGAAAACCACATACCTCAATGCATGGACTGTTTACCTTGTTTTGGGAAGGGTTCATGGCTGTATACCTGGCAGTAGAAATGGTATGAAGAGTGGTTCAAAGAACCAAAAATGGTTTGCAGGGATGGTATGTGGTGAGGGTGTGTGTAAGAAAGAAAGGTACACAATATGGTTTATGGAATAGGTTGCGGTACCAAAAATGGTTTTTTTGTGGAAGGAGTTCTGGTATATGGAAGGGCTTGTCATTGGTGAAAGAGATGTAGTATGCAGACCAGCAGACACATGATACATGGTGAAGGTTCATAGTTTTCTAGTGGGTTGAAGTACATGGTGAAGGATTATAGTACGTGGATGGAGTTCAGTAAGCAATAAAGTCTGTCCCACATTTAAGATTTGGGTAAAATGGATTTGAAAATTTTTTGGATTTATTTTCCTATATAAGAAATTTTAATCCCATCATTAAGGATATAGTGAATTCAATAAGAAAATATCATCACTGTAGAAGATATTGTCTAAGTCTGAAAGTTGTACGTAGGAGAGATTATGAGTAGGATGAAGTGTTATGAAAAAGATAAAACAGTTCGCTAAATTGGAAGGATTAGTCCATGGTAGAGATTTTTCATAAGAAAAAATAGTAGACATGAGATGAAATAATTTTCAGAATTTGAAGAAGAGGTCCATAGAAGGAAGAAACGGTATGCCAAGCTAGTATGAAAAGGTGGTAGGCGAAGGCAGTATGTGATAGAGATACACAGAGGCGGTATGAAGAGGCCATACGTAGGGGAAGTACACAAAGGTAGTGTGCGGATCAGGCGTGGTATGTAGATTGGGAGTGGTACACAAAGCAGAGGTGGTACATAGAGAAGAGGCGGTACACAGAGCAGGCATAGTATGCTGAGCAGGGGCGGTACGTAGAAGATGTGCGGTACGCCGAGCAGGGGTGGTACACAGAGTAGGTGCAATATGCTATGTAGGGGCAGTATGTTGAATAGGAACGATACATAGACCAGGTGAGGTATGTATATTAGGTGTTTTATGCAAATCTGAGACAGTCCATAGAATCATGGACAATTCATAGAAACAAATACATCATAAAGGAGTTTGTGATTCTAGTGAATAAAAAGGGAAGAATTTCTAGTGCATTTAGTAATTTCACTAATGGAGACAATTTAATATAAAAGAGCATAAATTTGGGACTTCAATACAAGAATTGTCTCATGCTAAATAGAGACAAAGAATTTTCATGCTAATCTGTTGAAGCGGCCTTCAAGTCGATAAACTAAGTGAGACATCTCCCAAGGCAGTGAGTTAGGGGGGAGTCTACAGAAGTGATCTAAGGGAAGCAGTGGGATATCCCTAAACCTTGGTAAGGGATATTTTTCTAGGAAAGAGTGGTTGTGCCCAAACCTCTGTAATCAACAAATAGTGAAGATTAGGGGAAATTGGTACAACCAAAAACCTACCGGAGTATGTTACTTGGACATAGCCCTTAGTCGTGAACCAAGAAAAAAGTGTTGTGTTGTCCTTATGGATGTTTTAATTACTACACATATCCATCATATAGGTTTAAACAAGTTCATACTAATGTGCGAACAAGATATAGTAATGTAGATAAAAATTTGACACCCTGATTCACCCCCCTCTCAGGGTGGTCTAGGGTCCTTAAATTGGTATCAATGCTATGTTTACATATGTTAGATACTCTTCAGTAATCCTATTTAGAAGAGGATTTGAGTTCTCTTTCCTGAGTCAAAAATAGAAGAGTAGTCTTGATGAATGTTCAGTTATATATGAGCATATGTCTTTACCCAATAAGACCATTGAAAATAAGAAAAAGATAGATAAGAGACAATTGAAGAAGTACCTCTTATCTAAAGAAGAGCTAGTATCTGGTCCTCTATGCCATTCGGAAAATGATGATGTTTGAAGCCTGGAAAGAAAAGATCAAGGAGATTGGGAGGTATGTGTTTTCACCCTTTATAAATCTTTAGCCTCAGATGAAATTGATAGACAACTAAAATACCTTTATGATATCTCTAAAGATTGTTTAGTCAGTATTTTTAGAATATTTTAATGTATGCAAGAGGAAATAAACCAGCTATGAAAAGAAATAGATTCTATGGAGGAAGGCTTGGTTAATAAAATATCATAATGTTATAATCTCTCTATAGAGATTGCATCCTTTGAAGAAATAAGGAGAATAAATTAAATAAATACAACAATATGGTTCAAAGAATTTGAAGAGGAAAAGTGAGTCAGAAAGTCTCTTGATGAAATGAACCATGTTCTTGAATGAAAATTGAAAAATTGAACTGATGTGAAGGGTATACAATTGGAAGGGATATCCAACAAGATCAAGGAACATGACTCTTTGATTTAGAATAAAATGATTCTACATGAGGAAGAATTTGTTAGAATGAAGAATGCTTGTGAAGAGAATATGACTATGATTAAAAATAAAAAGGTCATTCACAATAGGCAATGTCTAGAATTGGATGCTCAGTTGACCAATCATGAGAAGACACATATTTAGGCTTCACAAAAGAATGAATCAGTTACTTCTAGTACTCAATGATCACTGGAGGATTCTACTGTAAAAATACCTCCAACATGTAATAAGAATATCATGACTTAACTCACTGATATATCATAAGAAGATGATAAAGTGAAGGTACCATCCATACAAACTTGTACTATTGTTTCTAAATATATTTCTAGAAAAATTATAGGTTGGAAGAAAAATTTTAAATAAGTATGGGTGAGTAAAGGTGAGGAGATGAAACCTACCACCATGGCTAAGGTGGATAGGAAGAAAAGGCTAGAAGATGGTTTCTTAGATAGAGCACAACACATTAAGAAGAAGGACCGACAACCATATATAGAAGATATAAAGAAGACAAGATTTGTGGGTTAGTATTGGTGCTACAACAGATTTGGTAATTATGCACTGGATTATTGGTACATTCTTTTAAATGAAAAAGCACAGAGGAAAACTATATCAAAGGGAATAAATCTTGAGAAGAAGAAGTAACAACTGTAGGTCTAGAGACATCTGTTTACTACAAAAAAATATGGAATTCTTGATAACATCTGTGATGTATGAAACAGAAGTGGTAACAAGGTAGGTACGTGTCCATCTCAACATGTATTCCCTATTGATAAGAAAAGAAGACCTCTGATGTCGGCTAAGTATAAATCAACTACCTTGGGAAGAAATTAGAATAATATTGAGAACACACATTTCCCCAAGAAGATATCGTATAGAAAAGATGATAATAAAAATAGTTTTTAGATCCATGGAATTAAATGGAAATTCATCAAAAATATTATTTAAGAGGGATAAAACTCAAATCAACCCAGGTCGAAGAGCCAAATCTGCTGCAATAGTTCCAGAAGACATGTTGGTCATCTATCCAAAATATTTGGAACGAATGAGGAAACATAAAAATGAACAGGCCAAGGTTGGTGGTAAAGAAAAAGAAAAACATTCACATGATGAAGATAAAGTGCATGAGATATTTCAAAGAAAGAGAAACACATGAGTTGAAGAAGATATACGTGAGATATGTATGAAGCCTGGTCACATTGAAAAAGGTTTTCTAACCATAATACCAAATAAAGAAGAAGTCCTTATGAGGATTAAGAACATATCATTCATGATGTATATTAATAAGAACAATTCTACACACAATGTAGAAGAGAAGGTGAAGATATCCATGACACATAAACAGTGATTAGACCATATATTCAGATGTGAAAGAATAAATGTTGGCATTAATAGGGAAACTTTTTTGAGAAAGGCATCTCAACCATGTAACTCATATTGATGATGCAAGGAGGAACCACCTTATTCTATTAATCATTTGTGTTTTTATTTGAGATGATAATATAGTGAATTGAAGGTGAATCATGCTCTAAGGGGGAGAACCCAAGAATTAGTGAATGTTATAAACTCTTGATAGCTAAGATGAAGAAGTTTCCATCCTTGGAAGATTATTAAATTGATATTCAATGATTAAAATGATGAAGGATCACCCTTGATGAAGATGACGAAGAGTGTTTCCCTTGAGGGGGAGACAAATGTAGAAGCTACCCGAATTATTTTCTCAATCAGTATCAACTTCATTTGGTATTAAATTCTATTACTAGGGAAAATTCTTGAAGAACATTTCATTGTAAAAGGTATGTCATTTCTCAATCTCTCATCCTTGGTTACTCATAATGAATATAATTTTACAAAGGGGGAGTAACTAAATTAATTAGTGACATAAGAAGAATAGATGTTCCCTAAGTCCACATATCCTTCAAATTGAACTTGAATGTTTTTTATCTATTTTTTGAAGTGAGTTCAATAGTTTCAGGTTGATTATTCCATATCGCATTAAATTTCTTCATCCTAGAATGAAAGTGGAAAAACCGTGAAGAAAAATTACATGAGTTCTCACCTCATGAGGTATCATGATCAGTGAATAAGGGACAATCTTGTTGTCTAAATCGAATCCACTTCTTTCTAAAATAATAATTTCTCAAGTATACTTAGAGTTAAATGATTGATTGAAAATTTCTTAAGAAATGAATTATACCCTTTTCCAATGAACATTGTATTTCTTGTTAATAAGGGGTAGAGAAAGTGAAATAAAAGCTCGAAAAGTGAGAGACCAAGAAAAATAAATAGGGGGAGAGAAAAGATTCTCATTTTTATATTCACACATTCATTTGAGGAGGACTTTATGGAATTAACAAATAAAATAAAAAGGGGGAGATTTTTGAGACCACATTGTGTATAAGGTTGTATTTGTTTTCAACCATTTTTACTGAAGATCAAAATGAAGAAGGAGATGAAGGGCATCATGTTATAAAGTGGTTATGAAACATCTCACTTCTCAAAGATACCATGCAAGAGCCTATTTGACAAGAAATGGATTAATGCATGAGGTGATAAATATTATAACACCAATCATATTCACTGTTGTATGGAAAGACTGATGTTTCTAGAAGAAAAAGAAGTTTTATTACTTTCCTTGGATAATTCAATGATGCTAAAGGTGATCGATCAAAGAATATACATCACGACTAATAATGTTCATGATGAAAGCATATTATTTTTGAAGAAGAATGATGACAATGAATTAACATGGGTGTCCTTGCCGAAGCATATTTTTAAGGTGGTGCCATTTCCCAGTGTTTTCTAAATTATTGGACCTCAAAATCTGGATTTTTTTCCAATGGACGGATTTTTGTATATGAGTGAACAAGATGTGAAATGAAGAAATAAACAAGAAAAAGAAGAAAAATGCATTCTTCAAATCAAAGAACATGTACCATGATTCAAGAATGGTTCGCAACCGCGTACTTGGTAGCAGAAACGGAACGCAGATCAGTTTACAGAACTAAAAATGGTTTGTAGTGATAGTACACAGTGAATGCATGTGGTAAGTGGGAAAGGTATGTGGAATGGTTCATGAAACGTGATATGGTACCAAAAATGGTTTTCTGTGGAAGGAGATGTGATATGCGTACTGACTCATCATTGGTAGAAGAGATGCAGTACACGGAATGGAAGACACATGGTATGTACGGAAGGTTTGTAGTTTTCCAGAGGGCTACAGTACGTGGATAAGGCTCTCTGTATGTAGATGGAGTTCAATATGTATTAATGTTTTTCCCACATTGAAAATTTTTGTAAAATTAATTAGAGAAATTTTCAGAGTTATTTTCCTATATAAGGAGTTCTAATCCCATCATTAAGGATAAAGAGAATTCGATAAGAAAATATAATCAATATGGAAGATCTCAGGTAAGTCTGAATGTGGTACACATGAGAGATTCTTCCTATGATTGAGTGGTACAAAAAAGGCAAAATAGTTCATGAAATTTGAAGGATTAGTCCATGGGAGAGGTTTTTTGTAAGAGAAAAAGTTATGTGGGAGATGAAATAATTTGCAGAATTTGAAGAAGTCCATAGAAGGAAGAAACAGTATGCCAAGACGGTACACAAAGGAAATACATGGAGGAAGTAAATGAAGGAAGTACGTAGAGGCAGTACGCAGAGGTCGTACGGAGAGGCGGTACGTAGAGGAAGTTCACATATCTTGCAAGATATGAAGAGCAAGCATAGTATGCAGAGTAGAGGTGGTAGGCAGAGAAGAGGCAGTACATGGAGCAGGCACGATATCCTGAGTAGGGGAGGTACGTGGATAAGGTGTGGTATGCCGAGCAGGGGAGGTATGCAGAGAAGGTGTAGTACGTCAAGAAGGGGCAGTATGTGTAACGAGCATAGTATGCAGACCAGGTGGGGTACACAGAGCAGACGTGGTATGAAAATTAGTGACAGTCTACAGAATCAGAGACATTTTACGAAAATGACTACATCATAAAGGGAGTTTGTGATTCAAGTGAATTAAAAGGAAAGAAGTTCTAGTGCATTCAATATTGCACTGAATAATAAAATTGAATATAAAAGAGCATCAATTCGGGACTTTGATGCAACGAGTGTCTCGTAATGAATAGAGAAAAAAGATTTTCATGCCAATTTATTAAAGTGACCTTCAAGTCGATAAACTGAGTGAGACGTCTCCCTAGGTAGTGAGCCTGGGGGAGTCAAAAGAAGTGATCCAAGAAAAGTAGTGGTCTATCCCTAAACCTTTGTAAAGGTAGTGTTCCTTCGACATAATGATTGTGCCTAAAACTTTGTAATCCACATCTAGTGAATATTAGTTTAACTTAGTATGACTAACAACCTCCTGGTGTATACTCCTTAGATGTAGTCCATTGTAGTGAACCAAGAAAAAAGTTTTGTGTTGGAATTCTACATGTTTTAATTACTTCACAAATCCATAAAAAAGGTTTAAACATGTACCTACCAATGTGGGGACAAGATCCAGTAAAGAAGAGAAAAAGTTGACACCCTAATTCACCCCCGTATCAGGGTGGTCTAGGGTTCTTCATGTACCATGTCACACTAGAGGAAGGAGTGGAAGAAGACATTATATTTGAATTCTCTAACTACCCTAATTTGGTGCCTCACTATGTTGTACAAATACTGAAGCCTATTATCTTCATGAACTTTTAATTCATATAGATGGACTTCTTCAATTCATTATGTCATATTCTAGTAATAAATAGCCATATGGAGTAATTGAAACTAAACATAAATAGGTAAAACTACTTTTTTCAATACAATAGGTAGTATGAGGTCACTTGGGTTGAATTATGAGTTGTTGTCTAATAGGTTCAAAGGTAATTAGGGATCTTTTTTGGGAAACTATTTCTGTTTGAACCCACAATCGTCGTTAGGATCTTAGAGAGAGTCTTGTTGAATGCCTTGATATGTCCATTTTCCAACACATTTTACTGAGAAGTTTCGTTAGACCAATTTTTGTACTAAAAATATAGTCTCTTCATCTCGAGAACCAGAAAGTAAGTTCCATTATATGTGAGAATAGTGCGAGGAACCCCAAAACACTGGATGATGTGGGAGATCAACAAATCAATCAAAACCAATTTTGACTTCTTTTACAGGAAATATCTTCTACCTATTTATAAAATAAGTCCATTGCGGTTAGAATGAACTTGTACTATCAAGATGTCATTGGTTGGTAGGGACTGATAATGTCATGTCCTAAAACTACATAGGGCTAAGAATTTTTGGTAGTGTGAAGAAGATATGGTAGTTAGTGCACAATATTGGAATGAAAATGACATGAAAGAAACCTCTTGGAGAACTCAATATAGTCGCAAATACTGGTGGGACAAAAGTAACCCATCCTCTTATTTTGGTCGGAGAGCTTCAATCGTGATTTTTGGAAACCATGAGATCTAGCATGGAACTCCTGTATAACCTGATTAATCTCATCTCATTGGAATTAATGAAGGACAATTCCATCAAATCCATTCCTGTAGAAGGATTTCTTAAGACTAAGTCTACTCTATAGGATGAAATGTGCTACACATTGGCAGATTCACTCACATCCAGTTCGTCCTAGTGGGAGGATTCTGTGTTTGTGATACCTGAAAAAGGGAGTCATCCGATCATGAATTTCCTCGATCATAGGGGAATTTTAGGTCCTTGGTTTAGAATTATAGGATGCTAGATAGTATACCTATTGATATACATCATCTTTGGAAGTGAAGGGGGTGATGACCCTCCAATGTGATACACGAATGACTGGGTAATCTTAATTAAACTATGTAAAGGATGTCGATAATATTTCCTAGGCATCGAACCGACCCTTTTATGACTGGAAAACATATGTCACCATTGTTTGGGAAGGTAACTAGGCTATTAACTAACAAGTTCTCTCTAGAAGTGGAACATGTTCTTTCTGTTTTGATGAAATAGTGACCCTTGATTTTCTTGATGACTATCTTGGAGTGTCCATTTACATTTAAACATGGGACATCAATCTCAAGAGGAAACTTGAAACCAGTAATAAGATATTGATACTCAACATAATTATATGGGTATCCGTATAAAAAAGAAATGATTAGAGTAAGAAGACCTATGTAGTGGTGATGAAGAAAATCCCCAAAATTACCCTGTTGTTCCTCCTATCAGTTAGACTCTGAGTGACACCATTGAAACACATCTTCTAAAATGGAAATACTCAATACACTAATTGAATATCTTCATCTATGAAATAGATGTCCATCTGTAGTTCCTCCTGGGTTGGATGCGAGGATAAGAATTCTGCTAGTGATTGGCCCTTGATGGATTTATACAGTACAAACCTGCTGTAAAAATAATGTTGGATTACCTTCTAGTGTTCAAATTACTGTATCAACATGGGGTTGATGAGGATGTATTTTAACAGGTGGAATAATGACACAAGTTATATCTCATAGTGCTACAAATAAAATTTGAAACTTATACACTATAAATACCATCACAAGGAAACTCTTCTTGATGGAGGATTATATAGCCTTCGTGTTGAGGAGAATGAGGCTGAGATAATAAAAGATATTTTATCTACCATAATTATTATTATAGTCTAAGGGGTGATAGGGGATCATTCCAGGGTGGTTACATAAAATACAATAGCATATCCTGATATGGGTGGCATCAGAACCAAAGGATATATAAGTTAAAAATTAATATCCTTAAAGGAAGTTTGGAAGTCCACATCCCTTTGGAAAACAATGCCTTTTTCTAATGAGCCTCAAGAAGGTATTACACTTTTTATAAATATTTTAAATAAATCAGTGGATATTGATGCCTATATATATGGAATTAATTTTCTATGGATTGATATAGATTCCTATATATATGAAAATTAATCCAACAAACTTTCCATTGGTTACCCCAAACACACACCTCAATGGGTTCATATTAAACGTTGGGAACAATAAAAACTGAAAAATTCTCAATATCTATGAGATGGACCTAGTTTTGGTTGTATTGTAACACCAAATAATCCACACAAAACTACACAAATGTCCCAAGTATTATCATAAATATGTGACGCATGGAAAGCATGTAGGTGGATCTAAAATTCATTAAGAAGAAAGGCATCAACATATAGAAAAAAGTTCATTGGGGTCCCCTGATGGAAGTAACCTCCCCATCCTCAAAGGCCATATTAGTATAATTATACTTGGATTATCCATCCATGAAATAGTGGTCTCAGAATCTAGACACAACATCAATCAACACCATTTTCATTGTAAGGGGAAGTCATCCTTTAGAAAATGGTGGTTGAGGTCCTAAAATTCAATGAAGACTTTAATATGACCATTATTATTCCTAACAAGAATGATGTTGGATATCCAGTGGGGATAATGGACCCCCCAGATGAATTTAGTGTTAATAGTCTTGTCAAATTCATCCTTTACCATGGAAATGTTAGTGGGGTGCATTGTTCAGGGTGGCTACTTAAACCCACGGTGACCTAGTTGGACGATAAGGAGATGAAAAACATCCCGAGGGTCAAGACCTAAAATCTTGTCATAGATATTAGAAAAGATGTCATAAGGATACTTTAGTAAGGAAATATACTAATACAGATCCTCTAAATACATAGCTACACAAATCAATGTCGGCCTTAGGTCTTCTTCAGTTCTCATATTTACCTAAGTTAGCTCATCAAAAATGGTGGAGACACCCCCATAAAATACTAGAGGTGTGTCTTACAAATCATCTTAATCATATGAAATAGGGGGATAAAATTTAGCAAATGGGTATCCTAATTCTGTAGATCCAAGGAAAACATCAAGACCCGATATAGTAGGGAAGATTATTCCACAAGGAAGTCTTACTTCGTGGAGATTATAGTGACAATGGATGACAATCCAGTCCCATGTGGTTTCCTACCATGAGGTCCACTCATGATATCAAAGTAATGATGATGGGTTGACTTACATTTAGATATCCATACATTGGGGAACATATTTGTGTGCTATCAATAAGATCACAATGGGGTGAACCTTTGAGTACTTTATAGGTGTAAGGTCTTCCGATATTGTTCAGGCCTAACCAGTGTAAGATTTTAAGGCAATCTATCGAAACTAATTCTTCTTGGGGGCTATAAAATAACTTCCCAAATATAAAGTTTTGAGTTCCAACTATTTAATTAAGAGAAAAAAACTATCTTTAATGTCTTCCCATGGACCTAGTGCAGTATATTTTAGATTTTTAGGGTCATTGATTCACTTAGATCCACCAATATGGACTTGTATTCCTTCCCTTTTTTAGTGACCAAAATTAATATAGCATGACACAATAGAATCAAAAGGGGACACATCACCCTTGAGCACCCCTACTCAACCATTAAGGGAGTATTTGAGGCAATAATGCTTTGAAGAGGGTACCATTACATGCAAATGAATCCATGTCCTTCCTAACAATTCACTTTAGGTAGTATCCTATGTGACTACCACAATCTGAGTTCTTATTAAGATTCCACTGAATTGAGTTTACATCCTAATATCTCAAAACAACTTGTTCTCACTATAATCATACATGCAAATTTTTATGTTAGTGACAGTCAAATTTGCTTTTATAAGTCCTAGTTTATGGAGCATCCATATTAGGATAAGTTTGATCTCGAAGTCAGTATCCACCAGACAATAGTTAATTTCTATGCCATTGAACTAAACTATGATATATAGTGGAAATATGTTACCTTAGATGGTTCTTCCCTCATATTCTCTAGAAAATAATATTATGGATTGTAATTTTGATCATTCTTCCTCTTCGTCATAAGAGACCTCAACAACAAATACCTCATTCATAAACTAAAGGGTAAATTTCAATGCTTCAACAAGGGCCTCACAAATTTTTTTGACACGGGGAGTTACTTGAGAATTAAGAGCCTCATTATTATACCATTGAGGTACCTCTACACATCATACTTCCATTCCAAGGGCATATTTTTTCCTACATATGTTCACTCTTCAGAAGGGAGTACATTAGATTTCACTGGTTGAGGAATTGGGGCCTAACTAGTAATGGCCCTATTCTTTAACTGGATAGTTAGTTTTCCCAAAACATATGATTATAGGGCACCATATGGATGATTTTATCCCCTGGATAGATGTTTCTAATCATTTTTTGGTCCCAGATGAACCACACAGTAAAACAATATAATTTTATTTTGGGGAGTACCTGACAGAGTGGATCAAGAGGTATGTGCTTACTAAGACCTGTGTGAGGCTTACTTCATCATATAAATGGTGTTAACAATATTGTTTGGAGTGATAGAATAATTATTCTATTTACTTTCATTTCCCATGCCTATCGTTCATTGAATTTGGCTAAATATGTCTAACGAGTTCACACGACATTACTCATTATTGAGTATCACAAAGTGATCCACTAGTTTGATGATATTCATAGATGATTACTCTTTATCATCATTATCAGAATACTATAAATATGGATGTACTATGGGTGCATCTCCCAACATAGGAGGCATGAAGTCTCTAAGGGTGTGGATTGGTTTTGACACCACCAGGGGATTCTGATTTCCCTTATTCCATTGACATATTCTCTCCCAAGACTTGGAAGCTTATAAATATATTTGGAGATAGATTTTGGTGGATATTTTGTAACTACATGAATATTTTTCTACCTCAAATAGGCACAAATGATACCATAGGTGGGAGTGACTATATTTTGATGAAACCAGTTATTGTACTTCTACATTCTGTGGTCGGGAACCTGCTGCCACTCATTGAATCTTTCACTATCATTATCAGGGTCAACATAGACTAGTTCCACCTATATAGGTATGTCACAATATTTTACTAATCAATTATATACTTATTATTAGAGGGAATGTTTTAATAAAAATCATTCTTTGATGGTGTTTCCAAGGATTATGTTCTACATATAGTGATTTATGTGACAAATATATTCTTCCTATTGGGGTATCTCTCATTCTGGCAGCTTTAGAACCCCCTTTTATAGTGTAAAGATGATGTAACCTAGGAAATGTGAAACCTTGATGGATTAAGTCCTCTTTTTTCATTCTACAAATGGAACCCTAGGTCTCTAGCCCCCACAAGGTGCTAGTGAAATGTTCTATTTCTGAGGTTGTGGTGGATAAGGTTTCACTGGGCGAGGCTGCACCTAATGTGGCTACACATTGATGGGATAATTCAGTATAGGGGACAATAAATGTACTAGCTTAGGAGCCTCAAAATACATATAAAAAACTCCCACTTCTTTCATAAGACTTTTCACAAGATCAAGAAAAGGTAATGGGTGTGACAATTGTTTGGTCCACTATGAGACTTATTTTTTCCACTGATCTTTCTTATAGAACTCTTAAAATATACCAAGGTAATTAAGGGAGATGAGGATAACAACCACATCATATTTAATATTCTTCATGAACATTATAATATACTATTCATGGGACAATGAGATGTGGTGATATTGTCACCATTTCCACTAGGAAATGAAGTCTTTAACTATCTCATTGGGATTTTTTTAATTTGGAGAGGTTGGTGATGTTGGTATTGCATGAGGTAGATATGAGATGGAAGAGTAATTTTCTGAAAAGGTCCTCCCATCCTACAATGGATATCATTGTCAACTGGTTGTACTAGAAAATTGCATGTCCTTCCATGGATTGAAAAAATAGAGGATCTTTCCAGCTTCGTTCTTTCATGGAGTCCCCAACATAGGGTCATACCACAAGGAGAAGATGTCTATATATTACCAAGATCACCTATAAAATTTAATAGGGTGCATTGGTTGTTTAATTCTGGTGTTGGTCATATCTGGTCTACCCATTCTAGGTATGACTTTACCTCAATCATAATTGACACCTATCTCATTTCTAGGGCCTCAAGGTGGGAGGTGATAGTTGCTATGAGATTATCTTGGTGAGTATTTGTGGTATATAATTCTCTAATAGGTTTATAATCCAAGTATTTTTTGGAAACATGATCTTTATATAGATATATGTGATGCTCAGATGAAGTAGGAAACTCATATCTCAGTTTTTTTCCACAGTCCGCATCTCTTGTCCTGATCAAATACATTGGGACACCTAGTTCAAATCTGAGTGATTATTTAAGAAGGATCAGGTTCTCGACTAGAGGATAGATGGGGTCCCAATTTTCATTATCATGGTATGTGTGGTGCTTTAAAACAAGCTTTGAAGTAATCCTCTTTTTATCTCTCTTGCTCCTACAAAAAAGAGACCATCCTAGCATATGAATTACTCTCTGATCTAGTTTTGGATGGACTATAAATCTCAAAATATCCCTTGAATTTTTTGAGATATCAATAGACAGAAATAAATTTATCATTATGGGGACTCCCTAAGACCATTTACGATCTCTACTAATGGGTGCGAGCACCTGTCAGAGGATGCACATGGTACTGCACTATCCCTTTGGGGATGGTTCTCTCTATCATGCCGGATGTTAGTGATTTAGTTTCTCAGATTATTTGGAGGGTTGATAGTGATGAAATTAACTATATAAGTGTTAATAGAGGACTCTTAATTTCATGGTGTAATGGATTATGTGAAAATAGATTGAATCAAAACCAAAGGATTAGATTATTTTTGTGATGTGGAAATAAATTTGGTAATGTTTTTTCTCATGTGCTTATTTGGGTAGTAAAAATAATCCCTCAACTCTTGGAAAATAGTTTTGAAACAGAAAAATTATCTACTTACTTTTCTTTTTAAGAAATCAATGGTATTTTTACAGATTCCAAATTTATGGTTTTATGATGGAAAAATTTCTAACATTTATGTTCTCTATCACTCTCCATCAGAACATGATAGTTATATTTCTATTAAATATCTATAATTTCAGGAATGTTTTCCGAATCCTAGTTTTGTGGTGACCTCCACATATCTATTTACTAGGATGTTTTACAAACACTTTTTACAATATGGGATTTCCATAAAAGAATTTTAAAGTATCAACCATTATTTTTTGATGTAAAATTTTAAATTGTGATGATATGATTTATTAAAGGATAGGACAATGTAATTCCCCAATATTAATGACATGACTTTTTTTAAATTTAACAGCTTCTATATCTTACAAACAATACAATATTATTATGTAATCATTATAACTTAGCCGTTAAATTAGAATGAATAAATATCATTAAAAAAATTATGAAATTTATATATTATATATTAAATATAATATTATTACATTCATCCAATTAATTTTTATAGGTATAAGATATGAATAAATCCAATTTTAGGCATAAAAATGCTAAATTTTTCTAATGGTAGTTTTACTTCCTTTTAATGGAACAACTGTTTTAAAAATAAATTTTGACACTTTTATAAATTATATTTAACAACATAAACATTATTTTTAAAATTGAAATGTCAAAATTATGGAAGGGTGGTTTTTTGGATTTTTTCTCTAAATATTTATTTTCCTTTGAATAGTGAAAAATAATGTTTTTTATAAAACTGTAGATTTTTTATATTAAAAGTGTGTTTATAATTTCAATTTTATCTAAATGTAACATGAATATTATTTAGTTGTAAATACCCTAATTTATTTAAATGTTATAAATTATTTGGGTAAATGTACATTTTTGGGATCAATAATTCATTAAAAAAAACTATTTTTAGTTGCTTTTTATCGGTTTAATTTTAAACTAAATTAATCCATTTATATGATTTAAATTTTGATAAATGGATTCTTTATTTTTAATAAAAAGTTCCAAATTTATTAAAAAAGTCTATTTTATTTTTTACCAATATGAATAATAATTTGGTAATTTTTGTTACCATGATAAAGGGTAAATTGAGGCAATTTTGGTTGATGATGAAATGACAAGGATAATAAAATTACCCTAAAACATTCCCAAATTTCATTGGATGGTCTATATTTAAAACTTAACACCTAATTTTATAATTTTATTTTTTTAATAGGCACTTGTCGTTGAGAATATATTTTATATTATTTCAACTAAATAAAATAAAAAATGTTAAATTTATTATCTTATATATATCTTACGTGTTCACATGGAGACAATGGTAGGTTGTGAATTATTGTAAGTATCCATTTTAAACCAAATAAAATAATTTCTTGATATAAATTTATTTATTATTTTTGGAACCATTTAGATGAGGTTAAGATATTTATAATATTTTATTTGAAGAAAATACGAAGATTCCACATTCATATTCTAGTGAATATGTTATTTTTAATATGTTTTTAGTATATATATTATACTATAGATATTATATTCAAATATAAAATATTTTTATACATGATTGAATTTTATTTTTAAATTTTAGGAAATAAATAAGTATCTTAAATAATAATACAATTTTGATGGAGTAATTATTTTATTAATGAAACAATCAAATAAATTCTATTAAAAATATTAAAATAAATATATTTTGAATTAATTAATGTGATACAAAAATTTTCATGAATATTATGACACATTAGGGGTGTATTAAATATATTTTTTAAATTTATCTTTATGTATCATTTTTAAGGCCAATGTAATTAATAGTGTCAACACTGACACTAATGATATGTTATCAAAATAATATATTATTAATTTATTTAAAAATCATAAAATATAATTAAAAATAAAAATTAATAATTATTTGGTCTAAAATTTAATTAAATAATAATTTATGGCCCAATTTAAATTATTATATATAAAAATTACAACCTTTTAATATTAAATAAAATGTTACCATAATTAAAATTAAATTCTATTAAATAAAGTCAATCAAAATGATAAATTTTAATGTAAAACCAAAACATGTAAGAATTTTATTTTATGATTATATTAAAACCTTATATAATATTAAATTATAATACTTGTCCATTTGGTTGTATTTCGAGGGAAAATGAAATAATTTTAATCAAATATTTTTAGGATTTCCAAGGGTTCCCCTCGCCAAAATTTTAAAAGGGAAATAATTCTTTCATTTCATTTCACCACCTTGAGCCTTATAGAAAAAAAATCTTTAAATTTATTCTTATAACATATTTATCCATGTTCTATTGGTTCTTTTACTCCAAAAAATCTAACTCTAGATCCTTTTTGAAAAGATATAAAGGAATTTTGCTGAAGAAGAGTTAAACATTTTTACCAACTCATTCAAATTTATTTATTCTTTTAATTCATATTAATCTATTTTTTACCTTATAAAAATAATATATATAGAATTCAAATATATATAATTTTATGTCCTTATGATTTTGAAAAAACTATATTCTATCTTTTATCTATCTTATGAAAACAAAAGCACCCCAAATGCGTACATACGACTTACCATCTCTACGTAGTGGTGCAATTCATTTTCTATGTTAAACATTCCAAAGTTGATCTAAAAATTTATTTTATAATAAAATTTGATAATTATGAAATTCAGGTTATTCTGGAAATTTTGGATCTATACCCTATACAATAGAACCTGGAATTTCATGACAAACCAAGCATTCAAAATAATGCAATTAATGCCCGATATATTGAAATGAAAAAATATTGTTAATAAACGAGTGGTAAAACTATATAAAGGGATAATATATGATATAATAAATATTAATATGATTCTATTATAAGTTAATAATATTTTACAAAGCATTATTCATGAGGTTTAGGCTTGTATGGTGGAAATCAGACATAAGGTGAGGGTTTTCTCATCTCACTTTAATTTCGATGAGATAAGCATTAGTCACCACTAATTATTTATGTCGGATGTATGTATAATTACATTTGATGTATAATATCATGAATAAATTTATCATCATGGTATTAAATTTTTAAATTTGATAATAATTACTTTTATGGGGAATATAATCCTCACACTTTAATAAAATAATCTTTTAAATTTTTCTTTTTTCAAAGTTTAATATAAATATTTTTTTTTAATTTTATATTGCATGAGAAGATCTTCCAAATTTCATGTATCCTTATTTTTCTGTAATACATTATATGTTTAAAAGTTCATTCAAATAAAATGTTTTATTTTATAATTGGGTTGATTTTTAAATAAAGTAATCAAAGTAAAAAATGGTATTACTCCCAAGAAATTGTCAACGATTTTGTTAGAGTATTTTCATATATGTCGAAAACCTTTTTCAAATCTAATGATTAATTGAGGTTGATCTCTTATGATACTATATAAACTATATAATTTAATGTTTCATGATCATTTTGACTGGGGATGTCCTATCATGATACCATTCTCCATATTAATCTGGGTGGTTTATGATTATTATTCCTAATTGGGGAAATTATCTACATTTTATATGCTAGTTTCAATATAAATGTATATATGGATTATGTTTAAATACTTTCATATGATTAATGTATCAGACTTAGTAAGTTTCATTTGGCACCTGCTATATCCTCTTGATGTATCAGTAGGTTTCAAGAGAGAAATAATTTTGGGAGTTGGCTAATATCTTACCCTATTATGTATGGTGTCTTGGATAAAGACTTGATGGTATGTTTATGATGTCCCACAATTTTAATACCCTCATTATGAGATTAGTTGTTGATATATAATGTGATTATTCAACTAGGATAATATCCATGGTTACGATTCATTCTCATTTGATTATTTATATGACATTATTTTATCATATTTTATTCCTAGTATAATATGATCAAGTTTATGTTTTAGTGGATGGTGTTTTTAATTATTTTTCTCTCATTATTGTTAATGGTTATTTATGATAGCATCCATTGTATACTTACCCTTACCAATCATCTAAGATCACCCCTTTCTATGTTTTATTTTTACCAAGGATACCAGGAAGTGTTTTATGATTGGCGATGCATGATTATGCTAAGGGGATAATGTTGTTCTCAAATAAAATAATTTCTGTATTTTATGTTTGAAATGTAATTTTAATTTCATGTATGCCTCTAGTTTTATAATATTAATAAACTATTTTTTTCCTTTGGGATGTGATTTCTTGTACTCAGTACCAATAAAATAATGCAAATCACCAACTCTAGGCTGTTGGGGTCAGGGTTTTTACAAACCTCATAAGATCCCAAGTCCATGCAGGTTGAAATTTTATGAAATAATTTCAACTTTTAAAATATAGGGTGAAATAGACATTTAATAAAACATAATTATGGAATTATGATAGTTTTAACACCTCAGATAGGATATTTTACACATAGAAGGGGGTTTAGATGGTGGTCCAAGGTGGTGATAAGACCCCAGGGGAGGTCTATGTGGATATGGTTTTAGTCTACACCCACCATCTAGTTGGTAGATTAACCAATGGGTAGGCATCCCTACATGGATCACTGGCTAGATAGAGAGCCTCAAAAGGAAAATAATGACTATTTACCCCTTAGGTTTTTATAGGGAATCCACCATACCCTATTTCTTGTGTGTGGTGAGAAAGATGGATCTACATCCATGGTTTCTTCCCCTTGATATGAGAAGTGGTTTTTGTGTGCTTTCTTCAGTGGATCCAAGAAAATACTCCTTTCATTATTACTCTCTTACTTCTCCTCCTATCATTTTTATTTTCATTTTCCCCAGCTAGGGATTTTATGGGAATTTCATCCGGGCATGGTCAAATCACCGGCTTCTCATTGGACACTCCCTTGACATGAGTAGAGGAGGACCAATGGCAATGTCTATGTAACAACCTGAGATTTTGGATCCCTTAAAACCCTTAATATGTTCTATAACATGTTTCACATGCTATACCCAAGATAAAAAACCAAAAAAATAATTAGAAGATAATATTTATAAAGCATTAATAAGTAATAATATGGTAAATAAATAATAGTTATTACCATTATAATGTAAATAATTAATATAAGTTAATATTGAAAATGTTATTTTCAATAAATGTAATTTTATTTATATTATATATTTTATTTTAAAAATATTAATTTAAATTTTTTATAATTTAAATTTTATAAAGGAAAATTGTTTTTTTAATTCTTAAAATAAATTTGCTTAAGTTTTATGTATGAGATTTTTTTAAATTAATATATTTTTAGGCGAATAGTAAAAAATGCTCTTTATTTTAACACCATCACTTTTATATAAATTATATGTTTTTGAAACCTTTTTGATATAAAAATTACATATTTAAAAATTAAAATAAATCATTTGAATAAACTATTATTAATTTATAATATCCATGATTATAACTATAGAAAATCAAGTAATATTTTATGAGAAACAATTTTTATTTGTTTATTTAATTAATTTTATGTACTAGTAAATTCTATTTTGAATTTATTTTAATTTCATATAACTATTAATTAAAAAATTATAATCTTTTCCATATAATTAAAATCAATAACATTGATATTTTTCTTCTATATAAAAACATTATCCTTGAAAAATAACATTTTCTTAAAAACATGCTTTTACGCATTACATGTGATAACATTAAGATTAATTTCCATACCCATATAATTTTAAATAAACAAAATGATTAATAAATTTCAAATAATATTTTTTATATTAATTAATATGGAAAATTTTATTTTCGGTATATTGTTATGATTAATGCTAATTACCATGATAATTTTTAAATAATTATTTTAAAATTATTGTTTATTCATATAAACGAATATATATAAAATTGATTAAATTGAAATCTATTAAAATATTTTTCTAAATTTATGCATAAAAACACAAGTAAATATATTAACTCTAATGTAGTTATTAATCAATACTAAATAAGATAAGAAAAATATAATTATCAAGATGTCATTTTTGTACTAAAACATTGTTTCTTAGGATGTTTTGTTTTAATTTTAAAGTTAATTTTATAATTTTTAGAAATTTAATTGGATTTAATATATTTTAAATTTACTTCAATAAGCCAAAATTTGGTTATATGGTTTATTCTATATTCTTAACCAAAAATAAAATCACTTATTTAAAAACAATTTACCTAGTTTAGAAGTCAACTAGTAAAATACAATGTCTTGATGGTAAAAATAGTATAACACATTATATATTGGTGTGCAAATGCTATTTTGAGCCTTTATCAACCCAAAAATACCTAGCAAAACATTATTTCTAAAATTTGGATCTATTGATCATGGAATAGTGTCATGAAATTATTAAAATATAAATGGCATTTCCAAAAGTACCCTTTTCCTCTCTTATAAAAGGGGGTAACTTAAAACCATTATAAAAACCTAAAATTAGAAATTTCATTGAATCTATACCCAAATATCCTCTTCTAAAATTCCCTCACACTTTGTGAATCCCATAGTCATAATAAGTTATCCTGATCCTTTCAATTAACAAGAGTGTTCCAAAGATATATAAAGTATTAAATGTAAATATTATCTCCTAATAAGTTTTTACTTATTAATATTACTTTTCCAAATATCTTATCAATATAATAATATGATAAATTCAGAATAATTATGCCACAAACCTGAATCCACACTTCCTGATCCACAACCAATGACATAAATTTTACAATGTGACATATTTCTTTCCATAAAAAAAATTATTACAATATCAAAATAAAAATATTGGATCACTTACATACCTACGGATCATTTAGGTTTAACGTTTTAGAGAATTAGGAAAAAGTGTTAACAAATTTGGTTGATAAACAACTAGTTCATAAAAATCAACATTATCTCCCACTATAACTAGATTTTATTATTCCACAATTGGTTATTAGAATCATCTATATGAACTATCTCTAGAAAAAAATCATTTAATATCTTTCCTCATAACTATAGAAAAATAAAAATAAGAAAAGGGTGAGATCCGATTCCCATTAAGGATAAACATTGTAGATATCAAAACATGATCATATGAAAGAACAAGTTGAGCATAAGGTTATGTGATCATGAACATAACATTCTAAAATTATACACTTTATGTCAAAGATCAAAATCTTGAGTCATGGAATAGAACATGGATGTAATAATACATGAGTCATAAAATAATCAAAGAACATGATACATGAGATAATAACACAAGACATAAAATTATGGCATAAATAAAATCATATAAAATATTTTTAATATTATTCAGTGTTTAATTACAAGTCTATACTAGTGGTAAAATTATTATTTTTTGAATTGGGTTCACATCCCATTCCAGCCTTGTGTTACTGAATCGAGTTTAATTCCCATTCCACCAATGTCTATCTCATGAGATATAAATCCTCACCCAATTAATTAGAGAGAGATATAGGTCCCAACCATGAAATAATGAAAAATATACATATGTGTTCCATAAGGTCATAAATCATTTATCATATCATAACCCATGAAGATAAATGGTCTTCATAAACATCTTAT
Organism: Viscum album; assembly: GCA_963277665.1. Classification (NCBI taxonomy): domain Eukaryota; kingdom Viridiplantae; phylum Streptophyta; class Magnoliopsida; order Santalales; family Viscaceae; genus Viscum; species Viscum album. The sequence continues at coordinate 943,705,735 of OY728138.1, forward strand.
TTTAGCATAACCCCTGACCACAAAATGGGTTTCAAAAATATCATGCCATCATATACATAATCCAACCAAAAAATTAAGAAGAGTATTATTATTAAAAAATATCCCTTTTAACACATAAATAACATGAAATAATGTAATCTTAGATGGAAACTAATTTTGATAGATCACAAGAAATAATTTATGAGGAAAATATCCTTTATATTTTCAAATCATTTTATTATTAAAATGACATTCAATTTTTAAAGAACAAATTTCATTGAAAATAATGTTGTAATCTTGTAAGGAAAGATTCAAAACATTGAGGTTCCCTTAAAGAAAAAAAATCTATTCTTGCCATATAAATTAAAAAATCATTCCTTTCATGCTTTTCTAGAAATGTTACAAAGAACCTCATTTGGAAAAGGAAAAAGAAGCTTCATTTTAATTTTTTTAAAACATCACACATGTATACAAATAAATTTTCACAATTTTATCATAATAGTCAAAAAAATTAATTTTTTTTAATAAAAATGGACATGGAATATATATATTCCCTAGAAAATACTTACATACAAACAATCTGAAATTAGAGTGAGATTGTTGAATTAACCTTTAAAAATATTATATCATTGAAGTGAGAATAAATCAAATTAATTTTTATGTGTATTCCTTATAAATTCACATAAAAAACATATAAATATAAAATAATATAATCAAAATTAATTTCACATAGAATCATATAATTTCATAATAAAGGAAATAATAGTTTAAACCAATGAATGGAAATTCAGTTACAAATTCCCTTACATCAAGTCTTTTATTTTATTTGTTCACGTTCAGAAATACTGTATAATAAATATGTATTTAATATATATTTATTTAATTAATTTATCATACAATTTATGTTCACGTTCAGAAATACTGTATAATAAATATGTATTTAATATATATTTATTAAATTAATTTATCATACAATTTATTATTTATTTATAACATCTCTTCACCCATTTATTAATAATTTGTTATTAAAATAATTGTTGTCGGGGTTAGTTGCTTCATTTTCCAAGCATGATTCGGTTCTAATGTCATGGTCCTTATAGATTGATGAAATAATTAGAATTTAATTATTTTTAATCATGGTATAAAAATAATATATTATCATTATATAAATATTTATAATAATTCATAAAACATTGAGATAGAAAAATTAGTTACACTGTTCTTGGATATGGTAAGTTGTATGTACACATGAACGACGTTACCATTTATTTTCAAATGGAATGAAAAGAAATTTTACACTAGTACACCTTTAAAGAATAATTATTATATTTTATATATCATATATATTTTTTTAAAATCATTGTCATTACCATTCATGTGAAATATATGATAAAAATGAAACACATCAGTTTGTGGAGATGATAGTTCATATGTCAGCACGAGTAATGTTATCATTTCTCAAAATATTGGATGATAATAAGGTATGCATAATATTACCATTAAATATGAATAATTATATTATAAATATAATATATAATAACTCATACCATCATAATACCCATCCATATATGATGGTGATGAAAAATGAATTGTGTCGTTACGTAGAGACGATATGTTACACACACGCACGAGTGACACATTCACTTATTGTTTGTTGAGAAAGAGGGTGTATAATGACATTTTAATAATCATAATACTATTTAATAATATTAAGGATACTTAATTTATTATTTTATTATAAAAATTATAGATTTATATGAGGCAAGGAAGATTAGAAAAATAAAGTGATCCGTTTGAGAGATAACCCCTTCTTCGAAACGTCCCATTTAGATCTCCACTAATGGGCTCTAGGGTTGACCCTTTAAGGAGACTAGAGCATATATAATGTGTATAGATAATTTTAAAAGATAAATTGGTTGGGTATGGTTGATCATGAAGGATTAATGTGATGTGAAGAAGTGAGGGTGGATGTGTCTGTTTATAATTGAGGTGAGGGGTTCTTTTGGAAATTCTCAAAATATTAGTTAATAATAAATTAAATATCAATCAAAATACCAAAAGATGACCTTTATTTTAATATAAGATGAAATAATGTTATAATAGTGTTAAAAATATATTATTTACATGTTTTGGTATTATTTTTATCATTATCATTTTGATTAACCCTTAGTTAACAAATTAAAATTTTAACTACGGTAATAAGTTTTTTAATATTAAAAGACTATAATTTTTTTCGTATATAATTTTAATATTCCATAAATGAATAATTTATGAGATTTTAGACCTTATAATAACAAAATTTTATTTTTTAAACATTCTCTTATTTATAAATAACATAATAAAATATTATTTTGCTAAATCATCATCAATATCAATTTTGTTATTATTCATTTCCTTTCAGTTCAAATCAATCTACACAAAGTATAAATTCAAATATAATACATTAACAACTCTCTAATATTTAATATGGATATATAAAATTCTTTTAAGACATTAAATCATTCATATTATACAAAAATTTACATTTTCAAAATAATTTATTTTATTTTTGTTTTAATTAAATAAATATTGTATTAACATTTCACAAGAATTTAGGGTAATTATATAATTTATAAATATAATAAATAAATTATTATAATTAATTTAATTACATTAATATCAATTTAGACATTTTTTTCATTCATATATATATTTTTTCAAATTTGGACACATAATAGATATTAAATACAAAGAGAGTGACATTTTGTAATTATCTTTAATTTAAATAATATTTAAGTCATTTTTCTTGGGAAAGTGTACATTAAAACACTAAAAATTATATACTAAGGTGATAATTTTATAATTTTATTCATTTAATAATTTTTTGGACAAGTTTAGGTCAGGTTTATACCCTTATCATTTGGTTTTAACACATATTCACTCACTTTAATTCTTGTTGTGACAAGATGAATTTTTCCTCTTTGAGGGTTCATATAGTTACTGTAAAATTCCAAAATACCCATAAATGAAAAATTTATGATATTTTAAAAAAAATTAACGAAATTTGGCAGAATATTATATTTTTAAGAACTTTAGATAATTTAATAAAATATTATTTACTATTACATATTCATAATTTCAATTTTAAGAACTATTCATTAAATTGTCTTTAATAATTTCAAGATAAAACAAATAATCTGAAATTTTTTTTATCATATCCCTAAAATATCAAGTTTATACATATAATTATTTTATAACATTAAATATCTCAAATAAGTTTAATTTTTAAATATTTAATAACATTTATCTGATATTTCCATTACTAAATAACTACTGTATTAGCATTATGTGAGCATTTAAGGTAACCATATTATCCATAAATATTATAAATATATTACCATGATGTATATAAGTATTTTATATTTTGAAATAATATTAATAGTTGAGCATACATGTTGGTCCACCCCACGTTAAAAATATTATACTTATTTAAAAGTAAGAGTGTATAATTTTTACACATTCATTGATTTTAATAATATAGATATAATTTTCATGGAATAATGTTTATTAAAGGTCTCAGTTTCAAAACACAGGTGTTAATGGTTGAATTTAATTTATTAAAAAATATTTGGATATGTTCTAAGGTAATTTTATTGTGACATCCCAAACCTTAATTCCACTTAATAAGTTCCCCGAGCCTAGTGGGTCACATGGCCACAACCACATCTCCCCAACTGCTAGAGGTTACCCAGTAGTAGCGAGGGCTTTGGTGTGTCCATGGGGAGGCTATTCCCTCATTACCAAAGTGTAACACATTAGATAAATATGAACATGGGTAAATATCATAATAAATACTAGTTAACAAAAGGCACAGTGGAAAATATAGACAATAGTAACAACAACTGAAATAACTAGAATAACATACATGCATACAACTGATAACAATATGTCATGTATCTAGAAAACTAGAAAACATGGATACAAGACAACATTCATAACATGTTTCGAAAAAGTTTAATGAATTCAAAATACTATCCCAAGCATCCTGAGCTCTGGATTAGTCATCTGTTATCATGCTCCATCTTAAATAGCAAAAAATAAAGTATTTGGAGATGTATGCTTCCCTTTATCAACACCTACATTCATGTAATCTACTCCGGGTACCAAATATTTCCTAGAGAGGGATTGAGATAAATCTCAATGGGAAACCCCCAATGGGGTCTATAATATATGGCCCATGTAATGGAAATATAATAGTGCTGAAGCATGAATATATAAAGTAAAGGAGTGCAATATAACTAAATACCCAATTGCTTTATTCAGCTCTCATCTGGTATCTGAACATAACCAGTCTATAAATTGATTATTACTAGTTTATAAATAATTCACATGTCAAAAATAATGAAGGTTCAAATTTATGATAAGGCAACTAAAATGACATTTAATAATGAAGTTCCATGGTAATAACCAAGACAACATATACCTCAAGGGTCACCAACCTAGTAATAAATGTGGCCTAGCTAAGGGTAAGAGTGTAATACAAGAAGCATATTCCAAGTCATTCCATAATAATATGACTACCAAATTCATGGTGACCATACAAGGTAAAACGAGGCTAAATATAGACAAGGCCCTATGGGATGTGACCATGACACCTACTTCTCAATGTTGGATCAACGGAGTATATCCAAGGCATTCTTTAATACAATGTGAGGTATCCTACAGTGTCATACTGGGAATCCAAGAATAGAAAATGACAGATATATATGTGCATCTCAAACTAATCAAGATATATCCTTGAATTGGAATGGGGGTTCTTTAGTTCTCATGGTATTCCCCGATAATAATCCAAGGAGATCTTGAGTTAGGCCATTTCTATTTAATTATAAAGTCATGTATTATTTCATTTGGTTCAAGCCTTTCCTTTTAATAGCATGATAAGGTAAATTAGCATGAATCCTTTATTAATTTCATTATAGGCATATTCAATAATTAAGGTTCATTCCACTACCTTCCATTAATGTGTCATGGGTTCTACAGACATGCAACCTATATTTCATTCACATTTAATATGGTGAAGTCATAAAATTAATATAATTTCTAATTTCCATTTCAAAATTAATTATCAATTTGATGCACTTACCATAGGTAGGTCAAGTGTCATGTATACATAATACTTACAATTATTCAATTCAAAATATAAATAAATCCATTTAATATAGAAAAGCTCACCCTTAGAAGGGTCAAGCTAAGTCACACTCGAACAGTGGCTCAAACATGTCAAATACTAAAAACCCAATTATGGAATAAAGTCCTACACAGGATGGATGAAGTTGTGGGAATAACCACTAATAATTAATCACATATATGGAAACATCGAAACTATACAATTATGATGATTATAGACATGGCATATAAATTCAATAAATTACATATACTGAAATCAGTGGGCCCCACATGGAAAAGATAAAAATCAATAAACTTGAGGGATGAGTTATAGACCACCCACCTTAGGCTTCTACGACTCTACTATTCAGGTATCATCCCTTGATTTGGCTCAGATTTGAGTAGATCTATTAAAATAGGAAAAATACTCACACTATAATATCTAGGTCAAGAGCAAAAGATAAGGATAAAGTCTTAAACGAACTCGAGTACTTGCTATTGCGCATCTGACATGATGAACAAAATCTCGATCAGATCCCGAATGAAGAAGAAATTTCAGTCCCTATATTTTTCCTTCAAAAATCTCCACAATGTGAACCATGGAGGTAAATCCTACTAGAAATCATACTAAGGAAGAAGAGGTGTCTTAATTAGACCATTAAGGAAAAATAGATATTTTACCCAAAAAAATAGCCTGTGAAAGGGTGTTCCACATAGTTTCAAAAACCATGAACAAACCATGAATGGGTACCTAGGAATAATGGTAACCTATATTTTTAAGCCACATGGCTATATTCCAACCATGCGATATGGTTATGAAGTAAAATAGACAATCTGCACGGTTAGTCAAACAGTGCACCAACCATGCGATATGGAATTTTCCCAAAAGATGTGTTTCAGGCTCTCAACAAGCCAAAAACATCCTTAAGAACTTTTCTAACTCATTAGGAATCCATATTAGATCTTAAATAAATAATTATACTGAAATTTAAAGGATTAATTCCTGTGTAAAAACCTAGGTTCTTATTGTCTTCCCCCTTTAGAGAACTTGTCATCGAGTTCACCTTTCACGGGAGGAGAACCACTGTCTGAGAACAACTCTGGCCACTGGGAATGTACGTCAGTTTCCCTCTCCATGGTCTCATTCTTTACATAGACATACTTCCATATCAACCATACTATATGGACATACCAGACTTAGAGAACCTTCGTGCTTCAACCAACGATGCATACTGGATACTCCTCAAGGGTAGCATCGACATCTAACTCAACTACCTTGGCCTCAAAGGTATGATATGGGTCGAAATGATACTTTAAAATATGTGAAACATGGAAGAGTTTGTTCATGGAATGATACCTTAGAGGCAACAACAACTGATAGGATGCCGGTATGATTCTTTATAGGATCTAAAATGGACCTACATAACGAGGTTATAACTTCCCTTTCTTCTGAAATCATCTATGCCCTAGCCTAGGTGATACCCAAAGGAAAGTATGATAACCAACCTCAAACTCTAGAGGTCATCATCGGCGATCAACATAAGAGTTTTGTCTAGAATTGGTAGTAGTCATATGCTTTCTATTAAGATAAACCTACTTTGATGTCTCCTGAATGAGATGAAGGCCTAGTAGGGCTTCCTCACCTACCTCTAACCAATATAGGGGTGAACAGTATGACCTACCATATGAGGCCATAAAAGGATCTATCTGAATTGTCTATTGAAATATATTATTATAGAAAAACTCAATGGGATAGATATGCATTTCTCAATAACTACCAAAATCAAGGACATGTGATCGAAGAATATCCTATAGAACCTTTATTTTCCATTCTGATTGTCCATTGGAATCATGGTGAAAATTTGTGCTTATAATCACCCATGTTCCCATAGCCTTATGAAATCCCTTTTAGAACCATGACGTGAAATGAGAATCACTATCTAAGACTATAGTACGAGGGAACCTGGGGAGTTGTATGATCTCATGGACATACAATATTTTTTTCTCATCAACTAAGAATGTTTCCCAAATAATATTTATGTGGGATAATTTCATTATTTTGTCAATGAAAACCCATAATGTGTTTCTAAATCCAGAAGACCAAGGTAAAATGACTATATATCCCATAGCAACATCTTACCATTTCCATTTCAGGAATGAAAGTGGCAGTAACAAGCCTACAGGTCTCTAGTGCATTGCCTTCACATGCTGATAGGTGGAACAACTTGTGATAAAGCCTTCAATCTAACGTTTCATCCTAGGCCACCAATACTAGCATCACATGACTCGATATATCTTTGAGATTTCTGGATGAACATCCCACTAAGAGGTGTGGGACTCTTTCATCAACTGCTCTCTCATATCTCTAGGGACCCAAACATATCCATGAATACACAGGATGTCAACTCTGACTACATACCAATCTGGTGGCTGGTTATCATATAATATATTCTCATAGAGTACTAAACCTTCAGGATATGATAATTGTCTACCCTTAACCTTGTCAAGAGGGAAGGGTTTACTATAAAATATTAGAGATAATACTAATCTTGACTATCATGATACTCTAGTTCTAGCTCATAGAAAAGGTTTATTATCTTCCATTAATCATAGGATTCTGGTACTTCTTGTGCCTGAGGTTTCTGACATAGTGCATCTACAACCTCATTGCCCTTCCCAGGCGTACATGCAAGCTGAAAATCAAAGGATTCTAGATATTCGACCCATCATCACTGCCTGAAGTTCAAGTCACGCTAAGTAAAGATATATTTGAGGCTCTTGTGGTCCATGTACACAAAAAAGTACTCACACAAAAGATAGTGTCTCCAGCAATGTAAGGTATGTACTACTGTTACTAGCTGAAGGTTGTGCCTCAAATAATTTCTCTCACAAGGCCTCAACTACCATCATCCATTTTCAACAACTATATCTTGCCACCAATACATTGCTTATAGGTTGATTCTTAATGTGTCACAGGAGGTGGTAAACCCAAAATCCTTCTTTGGAAGAATTATAATAAGTGCTGATAAAAGCCTCCCCTTCAGCTTCTGAATAGGATTATCACATGATTCAAACCACATGAACTTAGTACCCTTATTTTTAAAATCAGTAAGAGGTGAATAAAGGTGAGGAATGTCTGGTATGAAATTTATTTAATATCCATCAAGCTTCAATAAAAAAATTATATCAAAAACACTCTTGGGATTCTCGGAAAATCTATAGTACTAAACTTTTTTGGCTCAACTAATACTCTTGATTCTAATATTATATGATCCAAGAAGTGAACTTTTTCAATCCAGAAGTGTAACGTAGAAAGGTTAGTACAAAGAGGATGTTATCTCAGTGTACCCAGAATGATCTCATGATGTTTGGAATAGTCACTATGAGTTTGAGAATACCCCAAGATGACATCCATAAATACCACTACAAAATATTCCAAATCAGGGTGGAAAACCCTATTTATCTGATCCTTGAAAATGGCATGCACATTCATAAGACTGAATGGCATAATATGATACTCATACAGACCATACCTGCTTTGAAAATCTATTCATGGTATGTATGAAATCCAAAATCATACCTGATGATAACCCGATATTAGTTATATCTTAGAAAAGACCCTATCTCCCTAGAGTTTCTCAAATAGATCATCTATTCAAGACAGTGTATATCAGTTCTTGACCATAATCTAGTTCCACCTTTTGTAATCCATGAATAGACATTAGGTTCCACCCGCCTTCTAGGAAAAAATAAAGGGAGAACTCCAAGAGGATGTACTGGGTTGTATAAAACATTTGGCCTCTAAATCTTCAAACTACCTCTTATGCTATTGAATCTCTATAGGTTCCATCCTATATGTAGGAATGGACATTGGAGATACTCTCAGAACAAGCTCAATTGTAAAATATACCTCTCTCTCAGGAGGTAAGCCAAAAAATCATTAGGAAAGAAATCCTTGATATGATATACCACTAGAAAGAAATAAATGATTCATAAACCCTGATCCTCTATGAAGATATTTTCAATCTGGTTGTTCACTCCACCTAGACCATGATGCTCTGGTCCATCTCTACCTGCTTGGACATCCCACTCACCCTTATGTAAATAAATTCTTCCCTCTAGTGACATAATTTATTCCATGTGGTTATAGAAGTCTAAAAAAGTATGATATAAAACCAATAAATCAATCCAAATATTGACATCAAATCATATCATCTTGAGAACGAAGAGGTTTTGTAAAAAAGGGTAACTTCTTGCCTTAAGGTGGAAGTCCCTACACTAGAGTATTCCCTATGTTCGTACCACTAAATATGTATCTAGGGTTATTAAACCATAATAATAATGTATCTCTAGTATGATATTTTTCTTGGTAGATGCATAGATAAAAGAGTTTGAAGAAAATGTATCAAATAATGCAGATAATATAATATATGCCACAATAATAGTACCATGTATTGTAGATGGTCTCACAGCCTACTCCTCAGGTATTGGCTATTGTGCATACAACTGACATGATGCATGGCTCTATGAAACAAATGGACTACCAGTAATAATTTATATGTTGGTGTGGTCAGTGATTAGGGGTATGTCTTCCATGGCCACAACCTCCTCCCAGGCGAGTCTTGATGGTGCTATTCCAAATCCCTACTAGATAGGATATAAAATAATCTGCTCCGGAAGGTGGAGCTGGCACAGATAATTTTATACTCAATTCTGGTGGAAAGGTCCTACAGAAATGTTGAAGATTCCCCATACGACCACAAGAAAAGAATTCCATTGGGTCTATAAAAAAAGGATTCTTCAGGTGCCCCCATTTTCCACAATGATGATACACATTGGAGCAATCGACATGGGCACTCTTGTTGTTACTCCCCTCTCTAGAGAGCTCGAGAGAATGTTTCCTACCAATAAAAGAAATATTATCCTGATGCGACACTGATTCTTTAAACCTGATACTATATCCATACCATAAGTTACAATAAATGATAAGAGCTGGATTTAATATTAATGAAATTTTAGGTAGGTGAAAGACATTCACCTATGTATGTATGGAATGCTGGAGGCCATCTTTGAAATGTCTAGCACACAAAATCCCATCACCATCATGAACTGGTGAAAATCACTGTGACTTTCTAAAACGTGATGAATACTTCATAAAAGACATATAACTCTTCTCTAGATTCTTGAAATCTATAACTCTATCATCTCTATGTGTCTATGGAAAGAAATGATCCTAGAAGGAAGTCATGAAATCAACCCATGACATGCCCTGATAATGACCATCATGGGTAATCACACCCCACCTACGCTTAGTTGAATCTCAAAGCATGTAAGTATCAAGATTGAACATTCTCTATGGAGGCATCTATATATGCTCAATGATAGATTGGGTGGATTCTATACTAGACTCAGTAGCCCGCAGACTACTATCCCCTAAAAAGTTAGGAGGGTGATACAAATGGAACCCACGAGTTAGATCAACCATTATAGGTGTAAGCTAGGGATCACCATGAATGGACTACATCTGATGTAGTAAACTATCACGAACTTGGACATCTGTTCCAAAATCAGGTATATCAGGCTCTACCTTGAGTGGCACTCTTAGAGGTAAGAGTGGTGGCTCAGGGACCACCACATCTAGTGCATGGTCATTGCCACCCTCCTGTCATACAATATGAGGACGTCGTCGAGACATTAGTCTAAAAATGCCAAGAAAACCCCTCATAAATATCTTAAGTAGAAGTATAGAATTACTAGAAAAAACTGAACATAATAAAACTCACAACCAAGGCATACAACCCCAACTACCTTCTTAGACAACCAGATATCAGAAAGTTCTCAAGTATAAGTTTCATTTCATTTTACATTAAATTTTCCTAGTTCACTCCTTTAGCTTTAATAAAAATGAAAATATGGGACAAGGATGCACAACCAATTCATTTTAAATTTCATGATTCACTTTATAATCGATAGTCATTTCCGATGAATTAGTTCCCATGCACCTTATCTCTGGAAATGACACCCATTTATTTATAGTAGAATGGATCGAATCAGTAAATTACTCATTCCAACCCATGAGGACCCATACAACTCATGAATTGAAACTTGCAATCAATAAATTTCAACCAAGAGTAATAAATTCATAAGATAACTATCATAACATCAATCAATAATCATAGACATATCACGAAATACAAAATAGTGAAATGAACTTATATGGCATGATGATATGAATGACATGCAAATTCTAGGTGCCAATAATGATGCATGAAACAATGATCCTTTCCCTCTTATCATCAGGCCAAGGATGAAAGAAAATTTTCAAAGAGTAATAATAAAAAAACCACACAAAATGTGCCTCACCCAGTGGTGAAATAATGTCAACTATTATAGGAAAAATACAACAACAATTATAATTTAGACAACATGAATTTTACCCCAAACATTGGTATTTGACACCCAATAAAGACTTATGAACAAGTTACCAACATTCCTAATCTCCAATATATTATCTCTAAATTGTAAAGAAATAAAGGAAACTCCTCTGATACCACTTTTTGATATCCCTGACTCAAATCCCACTTAATAGGTGCCCCAATCCCAGTGGGAGACATGTCCTCAAGTGCATCTCCCCAAACGCAGGAGACTATCAACTACCTTAGAGGGCATAGGGTATGTCCCTGGGAAGACTATTCCCCCATTACCAGTGTAGCACAAAAGATAAATATGAAGAGAGGTAAAGTGCGAATGAAATACAAGTAAACAGAACGTTCAACGGAAAATAGAGACAATAGTAACAATAACTAAAATATTGGAATAACATACATGTATACAACTGATGATGATATGTCATGTATCTAGAGAATTGGAAAACATGGATACAATATAGAAGGAATAACATGTTCCACAAAAGTATAAAAGAAATAAAAAGACTATCCAAAGAATCTCGATCTTCAGCTCAGTTATTTTCTATCAAGATCTATCCTAAACATCAAGTAATAAAGTATTCAAAGCCACATGCTTCCCTTTACCAACACCTACATTCATGTAATCTACTCTGGGTACCAAACAACACCTGAATAGGGTGTGATATAAATCTTCATGAGCCACCACCAATGGTGTGTATGACATCCGACCCAGGTAGTGGAAATGTAACAGTTCCCAAACATGCATATATAATGTAATGCAGTGCAATGTTACTAAATACCCATGTTCCTCCTTCATCCCTTGGCTAGAATCTAAACATAACAAGTATATTAATTTATTATTTCTAGTTTAAAAGTATGTCCCATGTTAACAATAGAGATGGTTTCAATTTATGATAAAGCAAACTATAATGAAATTTAATAATGAAGTTCTAATGTAATAACTAAAACAGTGTAGACCTCAAGGGTCGTCGACCTAGAAATAACTATAGCCTGGTCAAGGGTAAGAGTGTAATTCAAGGTGAATATTCACAGGCATTACAAAATAAGGTTCCTACTGAATCCAAGGTGTTAATATAAGGTAAAATGAGGATAAAGAGAGATAGTTCCCTATGGGCTATAACCATGACACCTACTAGTCAGTGATGGATCCAAAGAGTGTATCAAAGGAACCCTTTAATACTATGTGCGGGATCCTGCAATGTAATACCAGGCATCCATGAATAGAAAAGGATTAGGATATAGGTAGGTCTCAGCCTAGGTAATCCTTATCCTTAAATTATAATTGGTTTTATGAGTGCTAATGACATTAATAGAGAAGAATCCAATGTGTGCTCTAGTTAGGCCATTCATATTTAATTATGAAGTCCTGTAATATTTCATTTGGTTCAAGACTTGCCAGTCATTGGAGTGAAAAAATAAAGTAGCATGCATACATTATTAATTTCATTAATTGAATATCCAATAATTGAGGTTCATTCCTCCACCTTCCATTAATGTGGTAAGGGGTGGTATGGACATGAAACCTATATTTCATTCACATTTAATATGGTCAAGACATATACTTAATATAATTTCCAATTTTCCTTTTAAATTTAATTATTAAATTGTATCACTTACCTTAGGAAGGTCATATCATTCATGGTACTTTCCATAATACAATTCATAATATAAAACATGCCATTTAATATAGAAAAGCTTACCCTTATAATGGTCAAGCCAAGTCACACCATAACAGTGGATCAAATGTGTCAAACACTAAAAACCCAATTATTGCATAACATCCTACATGGGATGGAGGGAGTTATGGGAATAACCACCAATAATTAGTCACACATATAGAAATGGAATAATAATATGGTTCTAATTATTATAATCATGGCATATAAATTTAATAAATGGAACTCGATGAAATCAGTGGGCCCCACATGAAAATTCCAAAATCAACAAACTCAAGGGATGAGTTATAGAACAACCACCTTAGGATTGTATGACTATCCTCATACATTATTGGACATTGAATGGCTTGGATCATTGTTGATCTAATAAAAGAGGAAAAAAACTCATACCTGGATAACAAGGTTGAGAGAAAAAGAGAAGGAGAAAGGATTAAACAGACTCGAGTACTTACTGTTGCACATCCAATGTGGCGAATGGAAGCTCAATTAGATCCTGAATGAAATAGATAATTCAATACCAAGAGTTAACCTTCTAAAATATTGAAAATGAGATCTGTGGTAGTGAATCCCACTAGAAAACATATTTAGGAAGAAGTGGTTGCTTAATTAGATCATTAAGGGAAAATAGGCATTTTACCCCGAAATATAGCCTATATATCGTTTGTCCGAACGGTTTGAAAAACCACGTGAAAATCATGGATGAGTATCTGAGAAGAATGGAAACCTTCATAGTTGGGCCACATAGTCATGCACTGACCATGCTGTATAGTTTTTCCTAAAAATAGACCACTTCCCTGTTTAGGCAAACAGTGCACCAACTGTGTGATTTGACCAGTTTCAGAAAAATATGTGTTCCGGGCTCCTAACAATCTTGAGACACCCCTAATACCTTTTATAACTCATTAAAAATATTTATTAGTTCCAAAATAAAGAATTAGAATAAAATTTATTGGATTCATATCCAATTGAAAAACCAGGTTCTTACATTTATAGTCCTTATCATAGTTTTTTTACCCTTAACTGCCTGATTTACCCTTAACCATTGAAAAAAATTCACCAAGTTTACTATTCATACTGATAAAAAATAATAAGAACATGTTTATTTAATTTAGACCACCTGAATTAAAATATACAATATAATTTTAAAAATTAAAAAAACCATATTTTCATCATTTAATTTAAAATTAAATCGACAAAATACAAAGAAGAACAATTTTTTCAGGGAAAAGCTACTTTCAAATTTTAAAATCATTTTATTCTATATTCAATTATAAAATATCTTTAAAAATATAGTTGGATTAATATAGATAAAAAATTACTAATTATTAATTAAAACTAATCCAAAACCTAATTTTACCTTGTAAATACTTGAAAAATATATTTTTTTTTCTAAAAACTGGTAATTTTCATTATTCATTGAAAAACCAAACTATTTAGAAAATTATCAAAATTTCACTATATTTTTTTCATATGATGATTTAAAGAATTAATTTTATTTTATAAAATATGTTTTCTAAAATCTCCAGAAATTAATTATATAATTTTTATATAAAAAGTAATAAAAACTATTCTTGAAGAAAATATGTTTTTGATGAGTAAAATAACTTTACTAAAAATCCTAAACATATTTAAAAATAATTAATTAATAAGTTAGTAATGATTATGACCATTATATATGTTCCATAATGTCATTAATACTATTCTTTCCCATGAATTTGATAGCTAGGTTTTAATAGTGACATAATAAAATTGCATTATTCATTTAAGTTTGGTGTTGTGTATCTTGTACACCGACAAAGTATTTAATTTTAAAATATTGATATATTAAATTATACTAATTTAATTAATTTCACCCTTTCAATTTTAAATTTTTATCAGTAATTGAGGTTTGACTTTTTTAGATACTATTATTGAAATCCCACGTAAAAAAGGGTTAGTAAAACTTCCTCATAATAAGAAGAAAAGGAAAATGTGAAGGTAATAAAAAAACTAGGTTTTCGATTAGGATAACATTAGTAGAAATTGAACATATGAACATGGGAGAATATTAAAACTATAAATTTCTGATGGAGAGTGTAACAAAACTTGGTCATTAAAAATTATACCTTCACAAAAACATAAATCTTTAATGGGTTAAAAGGTCATTAATTCTTTTATAATAAAAGTAAATGGATATATTTTTTCACAATCCTTTTTCTAGAGTTGAGGAATTATTTTACTACCTAGAGTAATAACACAAGGAAAAAAACTTACTTGAAAATTATAGTTTTATATTTGAATAAATTTCAACCACAAACTTATCTTTTTCTCCAACGATGAGTATTAAATATGATTTTTTATCCCTAAATCATTAGAATAATATTCTACCAATCTGAAAAACTATAAAAGAATAAATACATATTCTCATTGTCTTTAGGCATTAATGAAAACCAAAATGTTTTGTACAATATAAGTCAATTCTCCAAAAATAACATACTCATATATCACTAATATTTAAAGTTCAACATATATCATTCAATAAGTAACTACCCTAAAAATTCATTAAAGTTATTCAATACTATTATTTTATCCAAAAATTCTTAAGTGGTTGATCCCTACATCTTCCAAGAAAAATATTAACATTTATCACAAAATAAAATAAATCACTCTTAATGTCTCATAAAAAAATTAATTTACCTAATAATATTCAATACATGATAACCATTTCCATAAATAACCACAATTACCATAAATCCACAAAAAACAATAATGCCTCTAAATAAAAATTAAACCATTATTCAAAAAATAATATCCCATAATATCATATAAGGTTTTCTAAAATTGAAATCTTCATCCAAAATAACATTAATAACTTAATGAACAAATCAATATATAAACTCATTATTAAACATATATTCCATAAATTAAACATATTTTTCATCCATAATAGTGAATAAATAAATGGAAAATTTCATACTTAATGGGACATCATGTAGGCCAGTGGTAGGCAATGTGCCATGACACCCTTTGATTATTTGTTCAAACCCCGCGACCTTACCAGATGTGATAGGTTGTCACCCATCCCATGGGTTGTCCTTTTTCTAAAACTACATTAATAACATCCTTATTAAATTATAGAAACATGATAATAATACCAATAATAAACATAACATATTTAGTATTAAAAAAATGTTGTAACCTCAAAAGTTATCATATACCTTCCATCTCGCATCTCAAAATGAAATAACCCATTATTACCTCATGAACATATTTCTCAAAAAATATCATTATTCTCCTTAAAACTTCATAAATTAAAACCAAAAATGGGTTTCAAAGACTCTAAACATATTTTCTTATATACCCATGATGGTAAATATAATATTAAGATTACTTATCTTGAAAACATCTTAATCTCCAAAGTTATTTAAACCCTACCCTAACACCAAATGTAACATCCCTGAATCCTCACTTTTGGATCCCACTCAAAAGACATAAATTTTAAAATTTGACGTAATGTTTTCCATTAAAAAATTATTACAATGTAAACATAAAAATATTAGATCTGTTACATACTCAAGGAAATTTTAGTTTGAGAGTTTTAGAGAATTAGGAAAAACCCTTTACAACATTGGATCATAAATATATAGTTCATAAAAATCAACATTATCTCCCACTATACCTAGATTGTTTATCACAATAAGTCATTAATATCATATATGTGAAATCCTTCTAGAAAAAACTCATTTAATATCTTTCCTCATAACCGGGGGAAAAGAAACACAAGAAAAGTTTGGTCTTAGATGGTCAGTAAGGATAAAAATACAAGATATATAACCATAATAATATGAATCATAATATGAGCATAAGGATATGTGATCATGAACATAACATTTAAAAATTATACCATGTATTTCAAAGATAAAAATCTTGAGTGATAGAATAAAACATGGATGTTCACTAGACATGAGTCATAAAATAATCAAATAACATGAGACATGAGAGCATAACATAAGAAATTAAATTTTGGAACGCATGTAAGAAGAGAAAATAATTTCCATTATAGTAAATGATCATTTGCAACACCAACATAGTAGATTACATCTATTACTAAATGAGGTTGAATCCATGTTCTAGCCCTCTATGAGTGAGCTGTGAATACTTCACATTCCATTTCTGTCTACCTCATGAGATATAAATATTTTCCCAAGGCACTGTGAAGAGATATAGGTCACACTCATCACATACTAAAAAAATAAATTTGTTTTTCACAATTTATTTTATCATTTATCATAATAGATATCATGAAAAGAAATGAGTTTCATAAACATTTCATCACAGCATAAACTAGGACAGAGAAATTGGTTTCGTAAATATCATTCTATCATATACATAAACAAAACAATAAAATAATAAGGATATTATTGTTGAAAAATATCCCCATTAAAGCATTAGTATCATCAAATAATTCTATCTTAGATGGAACAAAATTTTTAGAGATCACATAAAATAATTCTTGAAGAAAATATCCTTTCAATTTTGAATACATTTTTTTCATTAAAATGATTCAAATTTTTAAAAGAAAGCATTTAATTTGAAAATAACCTTGTAATATTTTAAGGTAATCTTAAAGTAATTGAGGATTCATGAAAGGGGAAATTATGTTCATGTTGTATAAGTTTAAAAAACCATTCCTTTCATACTTTTCTAGAAAAGTTATAAAGAACATCACTTAGAAAACATCAAAAGATTCATCTGAAAGAGTTTATTAAATATTCCTAGATGTATAAAAATTAAATTTGAAAAATGTACAATAATATAAAATATATTTTTAAAAATGTAATGACACAAAAAATTCAAGGAAATTTTTTCCTTAAATACATTGAAATTTTACGAGTCTGCGGTTTCTGACAGCACTTGATTCTGAGGCCCGGTGTGCCCAGAATTAGTTTCTGAAGATTTGTTTGGGATCGTTAAGTGAACGTACGAGCAGTTTTTACTATCTTTTGAATCGGTGCTCGGAATTGAAATATGAGGGCACCGATGAACTCGCAGTGCTGGTATTCGCTTAAGGGGACCTTAACTGCAGTTGCATTTTATGTGGGTTGAAAGTTAATTTTGGGGATTTTGAATAAAATAAATAATATTATGGAACACAATTTTATTTTATATCTGGTAGTTATTTCCTCCCAAGGGTAGTTAGATGTGGGGCCCCCACCCACTTAACCTCCCATTAGAGGATTTAGTGTGGTGGGACCCACACATTCCCTAAACCTTTCATCTCCCCATAACTCCCCTTAAACCCCCCCCCATTAACACTTCCTTTCTTTAATTTTTGACAACTCCCCCTAATTTATTGTGATCTCTCCACCTTCCCCTTTCCATTTAATTTTATGACAACACTTTTAATTAATGAATTTAACTACAATTAATTAATTAAAGTGGTTTGAATTTTGAATTACATGTGTTAATAAAATAATATCCTTAGCTATTATTTTATTTTGGGAACTTGTTGTGTTGAGAGGATTTTTGGGAGAACTCTTTAGAAATTGAAGAGGAGAGTTTATCTTTTGTTGAAGAACACCACCCTTCCATCGAAGAAGAGCGGAAGAATGATGATCATCTCCTTCGATCTTTGGCCAAGCCAAAGGAGAAGGAGCCACCCGCAAGGAATGCTGACAATGCGCCATCCTCGGATCCTTCTTCCCTGACGTCAACGAGTTGATTCCATCTCCCCACGACGCCATCTTCTACAATGCCCGACTACCACGAACCTTATTTCGAGTTAGGGGTTCATTCAATTTGAAGTGATTATTTTATACCTCGTTCTTCGTTGAATATCATAGTTTGTATTCGGCCAACTGCTACCACCTAATGCGGAGGGCATGGGTTGAACTCAGATGACCTGACGACCCTCCATAGTCTCTTTTGTTTGTGATGGAGTCCATGATAGAAAGGTGGCAGCGGGCGAAGGTGGCGGCCGCGTGCGGAAGAACCGCGACCGTGAACCGCGGGCAGCTCGGCCAGGGATGAATCGGCTGACCATAGTCATTCGGACCAAAGAGAATGCAACGCCACAAGGGGCGCCCTGCTGTGGAGGATCGCGACCCATGCTCCGCGGGCCTCTTTGACGGGTGAACCGGCTGGCTCGTCGACCGACCGGGTGGATGAAGGCTGCGGCACCCATGGTGCCGTGTAGGGAGACTGCGGCCCACCCATGTGGGCAGCTCACGCCGGGAAGACTGGCATGCTTTAGCTGGCCGGATTGGAGTGGCAGAACCGCTGATTTCAGAGACTGGGGGGTTGCCCCCCCCCCCCCCCCCCCCCGCAGCGCTCGGCCACCCGAGTCGAGCTGCTCGGCCAGCCGGGCCGAGTTGAGGCCAGCCAGGCTGCCCACACCACTCTGGGCCAGGCCGCGCCGCGCCGGGCCGGGACGCGCCGCGCCGCGTCAGGCCGGGCCGCGCTTCTTCCTTCCAAGTCGAGCCGAGGCCAGCCGGGCCGCGCCCCCTTGGGACGGGCCACACCTCCTCAGGCCGGGCTGTGCCCCTTGGGCTAAACCGTGCGCTTCACCAGGCCGGTCTGACCCTCTTCTGGGTCAGACCAACCGAATCGGGTCGGGCCGACCTGCCAGCCCACTGGGCTTAACGGGTCGGGCCTGTTTTCACTTAAATGTGAATAACTTAAAGACCACATGTTCGGTCAATGTGCCATCTGCGTCATTGGGACCCGCACAAATAAACGTTCCTTTTGAGACACTCTAAGTGAGTTTTGGATGACTTTGGAAAATGGACAGGTTTGGAATGAGCATAATTCCAACTGGGCCCCTAGAACTAAAAATACAATATCTCCCAGACTGGGCGTCTGATTGACGCGTTGTCTGTCACGGTGGGTTCCATTTGACGAGACAGAACCTCGGGATACATCACCTCTAGAATTATGGATATGTGATGTATCGACCCCTTGGATCGAGGAGAAGACCCTACCGGAATCGAGCGTGCTGTGTGGGGGAACCCTAGAGCTGGATGTGAATGCGACGACTACCATACTGGGATCCTGCGTGGGTTCGATGATGATGACTACTGTACTTGGATCCTCCGTGGGTTCAGAAGCAATGACTACTCTACTTGGATCCTCTGTGGGTTCGGCAACGATGACTACTATACTTGGATCCACCATGGGTTCGGCAGTGATGATTACTGTACTTGGATCCTCTGTGGGTTCGATGCCGACGACTTCTGTACTTGGATACTACGTGGGTTCGGCAGAGGAGATGATTTAGAGGATACATCTAATCATCTACACACCACTTTATGAGTTGTATACCAATGTGAGCTGAGTTTTTACATTCAATTATTATCATCGATGTGACTGACTTCTTTCCTGTGTGCACTTGGTTGTGCTTGGGAACGAGATTTGGATTCGAACTGGGATTGATGACTTAAAGTATATGTATGGGAATATACCTAAGTAGAGTTGGTTGATACTTCGTGATTGTATATTTCCTTTGTGGTTTATCCTTTGTGGATTCTGGGATACCATCTGGGGTCTCGGGGTCCCTACTGAGTATCATTATACTCACCCCTGCACAAGCTATGACCATGCTTCGTTGTGTTTGTTGCAGATGACAGACATCATTGACGGAGGCCGAGAGCGAGCTAGGACCGGACGGTACCCGGAGTTTGACCACACTGCGAGACGATACACAGAGCAGACCGAAAGATGTGGAGTGTTGAGGTAAACATTTGTACCTACCATTCAGGTAGGATTCGCCGTGGAAGTTCCAGGAGCTGCCCTTTTTAGCTGTTGTCCCTTTCCATTTGTACTGTACTTTATAGTTGGGCTTGTATTTCCGGCCCCTTTCCTTTCATCACATACTTTTGTACTCAGTTTTACTTAGTGATTACATCATTTGCATACTCTGTTGTGTTTGTTTACTTTTATAAAGGAAATTCCTTCCCAGTATAGGGATTTACGCCTTTGGTGTTAGTCACCATCCCTAGGCCAATGGACGGCGATCTTGGGGTAGTCACGACACGGGCCCCGATGATGGGTCTTGACAAATTGGTATCAGAGGAGTGGGTTATACCGCAAGAACTTAGGACTTTTATTATTTTTTTATCTCTGACGCAATAAGGTTATGTTTTTTGTGTGTGGTTATCAGTTTAGGGAAACTGGTGTTAGTGCAGCGGCCGACGTATCCATACACTAGGACTCTGACTTCTGATTTCCGACTCATTGCACGAATACACGGATTGCGTGTGTGTTACCTTTGAAAAGTTTTCTTTGTGATTAATTTGTTTCAGCTCACCAGGTATACTATTTTGACCGTGGCCCACCTGTTTCGTTTTAGGATAGCCCGACAAAGGCAGCCAGCTAGGGTTCCGAGTTACGTGCGAGGTATTGGCCCACCGAGCGACGAGGCCTCGGTGCAGGGCCCCATCACAGCGGAGGCACAAGTGGTACCACTACCCACTAGGCCACTGATACCACCAGCCCCAGCAGCAGAGAGTGCATGCTGCCTGAGTGCATTGAATGAGTTTCTGTGACAGGGGTCGTCCATGATCCATGGAGAGACGGACCCACAGGCAGCTGGGGACTGGCTGGAGGTTGTCGTCCGAGTTTTCAAATTGGTAGGGACACCATCCGGACTTATGGTGATCCTTGCTGCGAGTCTCCATCATGCAGCAGCAGGTTGATGGTGGAGCCTAATTCTCCGGGTGCATGATGAGGCATCTTTACTCTGGATGGACTTTGAGAGTCTCTTCAGCTCAAGGTTTTTCCCAGTCACCCTTCGTGTGGTGCGGATTCAGGAATTACTTCATCTGCAGCAGGGCACTATGAAAGTAGCTCAGTACACAGAGAGGTTCACCGACCTCTCACGCTACTCCACGGACATGGTACGAGACCCGTTCTTCATCCCCCGAACTTTCGATCAGGGACTGAGGCACGAGATCAGGGGTCCGACGATTCCCCTCAGCATCTCGATGCAGGTGGGGGTGCTGGAGAGAGCCCTTCTAGTGGAGAGCATTATCACTGAGTAGTCGCCTGTGGTGAGACCCACCGTAGGATGACACGTAGATGATTCTTCTATATCTGGTAGTAGACAGTTTATGCAGAGGTCCAAGCGGACCAGGCCATCAGGTGGGTGACCTCAGGATACTAGTTCGGATGTGCGGGGAACACGAAACAGAGCTAGACATACGAGGGGCATGCAGTGCTATGAATGTGGCTGGTAGGGTCACATGGCTCGAGCCTTCCCGAACCTCCATGTTGACGAGCAACAGGCAGTAGAGGGTCCTCCCAGGCAGAGGCAGAGGTTAGACTGTTGTTGTCCTTTGGGAGCAGGCGGACGAGGCAGAGAATCTGGCCGAGCAGCGGGTGGTGGATGACGTTTCAAGCCTCTACCACCACCACCAGGAGGTCCACCCCGACCCCAGGGAGCTGGCGGACAGAGGTGGTCTCAGCTCCAGCCAGTCGAGGCCTGCGACCACTGCGCACCTGAGATGATTCGAGGTACTATCTGTGTCTACTCCACCCTTTCTACTGTACTTATAGTCACAGGAGCGAGTCATTCTTTTATTACTGTTTCCTTTGTTCGGAGCTCAGAGATTCTGACGGAGCCACTGGATCAATCATTACATCTAGAGACTCCTACGAGAGGAGACTCAATGATTGCGCACTGGTGCCAGCAGTGTGAACTTATTCTAAGAGGCGAGAGCTTCGACTGAGATCTTCTTGTAGTGGCGTTGAGGCCTTATGACGTCATCTTGGGTATGGACTGGTTATCTACAGTCCATGCTCAGATCGACTGTATTAGGCACAAAGTGTGGTGTGTCCGCACGGAAGGGGAGAAGGTTCACCTTCACCGGTGATAAGGGAGCCTTTGCAGTGCAAGATGGACTTACACAGAGGAGAGGGCAGCCAATCACACATCAGTTGGCTAGTCTCATCTTTGGATTAGTTGATGTGTGGAGTCTAAGTTTTCCTGTTATGGTGGATCAGTATGCAAACATTTTTCCTGATGACATACCAGGACTACCTCCTCACAGAGAGGTAGACTTCTACATTGACCTATACCCTGGGACATCACCGATTTCTACTCCAGCATATCAAATTTCTCCCACCGAGCATCCTGAGCTACCAGAACAGCTGGAGGACTTGAAGGGAAATGGATTCATCTGACCTAGTGTATCACCCTGGGATTCTCCAATTTTGTTTTCCAAGAAGGCGGATGAGAGATTGCAATAGTGTGTCAACTAACATCACCAGAATCAAGTGACCGTAAAGAACAAGTACCCACTTCCGAGGATTGATGACCTCTTTGATCTGCTCAAGGGAGCACGATGGTTCTCGAAGATAGACCTCAGGTCAGGCTATCACTAGCTTAGAGTTCGAGATGAGGATGTGCAGAAGACGACCATCAGGAGTCGGTATGGCCACTATGAGTTCTTGGTTATGCCCTTCGGCGTAACCGACACTCTAGAAGTGTTCATGAGTCTCATGAACTGGATCTTCCAGCATTACCTCAATTGATTTGTCGTAGTGTTCATCAACGACATACTGATTTACTCGACTACTGAGGAGGAGCATGCCTACCACTTGAGGGATTTACTGGACACACTCCGAGAGCACCAGATTTATGGTAATCTCTCAATGTCCTAGTTATAGATTAGAAAGGTATACTTTATGGTACACGTCATCTTAGAGGCGGGATTAGTAGTGGATCCAGCGAAGATCGAGGCAGTACTTGCTTGGGAGCCACCTAGGAGCGTGACGGAGGTGCAGAGTTTCCTGGGTCTGGCTGGTTACTATCAGAGATTTGTGCTAGACTTCTCCAAAGTTACAGCACTACTTTCAGGATTGACGAAGAAGGGGAAACCCTTTTTATGGTGAGAGAGATGCCATCATAGCTTTCAGGAGCTGAGATAGAGATTGAACAGTGCACCAATCTTGATGCTATTAGAGGAGGGCATTAGGTATGTAGTTTACTGCGAAAAATCAGGGACTGGACTCGGGTGTGTCCTGATGCAGGAGCGAGCGGTGGTCGCATATGGTTCACGACAGTTGAGACAGCACGAGCAGAACTACGCTACCAATGACCTGGAGTTAGCAGCAGTGGTCTTCCCCTTGAATATGTGGCGGCACTATCTGATGGACAAGTGCCTTATAGTCTACTCTGACCACCATAGTCTCAGGTACATCATCTCATAGAAATACCTCAACCTAAGACAACGACGATGGATTGAGTTCCACTAGGACTATGACTTTGATATAGTCTATACTCCTGGGAAGGGTAATGTTGTAGCTAATGCTCCAATCAAGAGATCTTGCATTCACCTACTAGGAGAGGCGATAGACCAGCTAGCCGCGTTGCAGATATGATTTGTGGATAGAGATGAAGCATCATTTCTACAGTCACTCACAATCACTCCTCTACTCCTTTAGCGAGTCATAGAGGCACATTGTGGGGACGTAGACTGTGAGACATGATGTGCTCAGATATACACATGGTAGGTGCCTGATGGATTTCTTGAAGGAGGGGAGCACGTAGTCCTCTTCAAGGGATGTACTATGGTACTAGTTGCACTGCAAGAGGAAGTTCTGAGGGGGTTTCACACTTCCCCTATAGCGGTACATCCAAGAGTGGTGAAGATGTACCAGGACCTCACACGACAGCACTGGTGGCCGGGTATGAAGAAGGTTGTATCAGGGTTCATTTCACCATGCCTCACTTGTCAGTAAGTGAAGGCAGAGCACCAGGTACCAACAGGCTTGGTACAGCCCTTAGTGGTCTCAGAGTGGAAGTTGTATGAGATATCCATAGATTTCGTGATGGGTTTTCCATGTACATATAGAGGACAAGACTCTATTTGGGTGATCATATACAGACTCACCAAGTCATCCCACTTCCTACCAATCAGAGTGCAGGACTCAGTAGAGAGCTTGGGATGCCTCTATGTTCGAGAGATCGTCTGACTTCATGGTGTTCCATCGTATATAATTTATGATCAAGATTCTCGATTCACTTCCCAGCTATGGAAGGGGTTACAAGAGGATTTTGGGACACAACTATGTCTGAGAACCGCCTTCCATCCTCATACGGACGACCAGACTGAGAGTACCATTCAGACACTCGAGGAAATACTTAGTGCATGTGTCCTTGACATTTGTCACAGTTGGGAGGATCACCTACCCTTGGTGGAGTTTGCGTACAACAACAGATACCACTCCACCATCGGAATGACACCTTACGAGGCATTGTATGAACGACCTTGCAGATCACCTCTGTGCTGGACTGACCCAAGGGAGTCAACAGTTGTAGGACCAAAGATGGTTCAGACTATGATGGAGAAGGGGCAAATCATCCAGAAGTGGATGAATACTTCACAAAGAAGACATAAGTCTTATGCTGATAGGAGACAGAGACCCCTAGAGTTTGAGGATGGCGACCACGTTTTCCTACGGGTCTCACCTCGATGAGGTCTACGATGATTTGTTCAGGGTGACAAGTTATCTCCGTTCTTCATTGGGCCATTCCAAGTCCTCCGTAGAGCAGGAAAGGTGGTTTACCACCTGTCCCTTCTACCTCAGTTGCACCGGGTGCACGACATCTTCCACGTATCTCAACTGAGGAGATATGTGCACGGCCCAACCCACATCATCGATCATGGGGAGCTGGACATCGATGACGGGGAAAAATATATGGAGGTCCCAGTGGAGATCAAGGATCGACAGGAGTGGGTCCTACGTGGGCAGTCGATTCCTCTGGTGCGCATTCACTGGTAGCACGGGAACCTCCAGGAGAGCACTTGGGAGCGGGAGGCTGAGATGCGTGTACAGTACCCTTATTTATTTCCCTAGTGTGTGTTTTAGCTTTATGGAGACGTAAATCCGTGAGGTGGGAGTAATGTAAAGACTTAGAAAATTCAAGGAAAATTTTTTCTTAAATACTTTGCAATTTTATGACTCTGCGGTTTCTGACGGCACTTGATTCCGAGGTCCGGTGTGCCCGGAATTAATTTCTAAAGTTTTGTTTGGGTACGTTCAGTGAACGTACGAGCGGGTTTTCTATCTTTTGAACAGGTGATCGGAATTAAAATCTGAGGGCTCTGATGAACTCGCAGTGCTGGTATTCTCTTAAGGGTACTTTTACCGTAGTTGCGTTTTATGCAGGTTGAATGTTAATTTTGGGGATTTAGAATAAAATAAATAAAATTGTGGAACACAATTTTATTTTATATGTGGTAGTTACTTCTTCCCAAGTGGAGTTAGAAGTGGGGCCCACAACCACTTAACATCCCATGAGAGGATTTAGTTTAGTGGGACCCACACATGCCCTAAACCTTTCACCCCCCCATAAATCCCCTTAAACCCTCCATTAACACTTCCCTTCTTTAATTTTTGACAACTCCACCTAATTTATTGTGATCTCTCCACCTTCCCCTCTCCCTTTAATTTTATGACAAAACTTTTATTTAATGAATTGAATGAAAATTAATTAATTAAAGTGGTTTGAATTTCGAATTACATGTTTTAATAAAATAGTATCCTTAGCTATTATTTTATTTTGGGCACTTCTTGTGTTGAGAGGATTCGTGGGAGAAATCTTGAGAAATTGAAGAGGAGAGTTCCTCTTTTGTTGAAGAAAGCCTTCCTTCCATCGAAGAACCGCCAAAGAATGATGATCGTCTTCTTCGATCTTCATCCAAGCCAAAGGAGAGGGAGCCACCCACATTAAACGCCGACGATGCGCCATCCTCAGATCCTTCTTCCCTGGCGTCAATGAGTTGACGCCATCTCCCCGCGACGCCGTCTTCTGCAACGGCCGACTACCGTGAACCTTATTTCGAGGTAGGGGTTTGTTCAATTTGAAGTGATTATTTTGTAACCCTTTTTTCGTTGAAAATAATAGATTTTATTTGGCCAACAGCTACCACCTAACACGGAGGGCTCGGGCCGTACACACACGGCTCCATGACCCTCCATAGTCTCTTTTATTTGCGATGGAGACCATGATAGAAAGGTGGCGGCGAGCAAAGGTGGTGGTAGCATTCCAGCCGCATGTAGAAGAACCACGACCTGCAACCGCGGGCAGCTCGACCAAGGAAGAATCGGCTGACCATAGCAGGCCGGACCAAAGAGACTGCGACGCCACAAGGGGAGTCGTGTTGTGGAGGACTGCAGCCCATGCTTCGTAAGCCACTTCGGCGGGCGAACCGGCCGGCTCGTCGGCCGGCTGAGCGGATGAAGGCTGCGACACCCATGGTGCCGCGCATGGAGACCATTGCCGGCTCGGGCTAGGAAGACCGACTGGCTTCAGTCGACCGGATTAGAGGGGCGGTGTTTCTCGGAGATGCCGGTTCTAGAGACGCCCCCCCCCCCCCCCCCCCGCAGTGCTTGGACAGAAGGGCCGGTGCGCGCCGCGCCTGGACGGGCCGCGTCATGTCGCGCCGCGCCTTGCCGGGTCGCGCCCCTTGTTCCGGGCCACTCCCCCTCGAGTCGGGCCGTGCCCCTCGAGCCAGACCTTGCGCTTCACCAGGCCGGTCCGACCCTCTGCCGGGTCGGACCCCCCGAATCGGGTCGGGCCGACCCGCCTGCCCACTGGGCTTAATGGGCCAGGCCCAATTTCAGTTAAATGTGAATAACATAAAGACCGCACATTTGGTCGACGCGCTGTCTGCGGCATTGCGACCCTCACGATGAAACAGTCCTTCTGAGAAAATATAAGTGTATTTTGGATGACTTTGGAAAATGTTCGGGTTTGGAACGAGCGTAATTTCTACCGAGCCCCTGGAACGGAAAAGCCAATATCTCCCAGACCGGGCATCTGATAGACTCGCCGTCTATCACGTTGGGTTCCTTTTGATGAGAGGAAACTTCAGGATACATCAACTCTGTACTTAGTGATAGTTGATGTCTCAAACACTTGTCTTGAGGAGCGGACCCTCCTGGAATCGAGTGTGGTGTGTGCGAGAACCCTAGAGCTAGCTGCGAAGGTGACAACTACCGTACTGGGATCCTCTATGGGTTCAACGACGATGACTACTGTACTTGGATCCTCTGTGGCTTCAGCAGCGATGAATAATTTACATGGATCCTCCATGGGTTTGTTAGCGATGAATATTGTACATGGATCCTCTGTGGGTTTGGCAGTGTGGATTACTGTACTTGGATCCTCCTTGGGATCAGTAGTGAGGACTTCTATACTAGGATCCGAATTGGTTTCGGTATAGGAGATGATTCAGTGGCTACATCTAATCATCTCCACCCCACTCCGTGAGTTTTATACCTGTGTGAGATAAGTCTTGACTTTCAATCATTATCATCGATGTGATTGACTTCTTTCCTATGGGGATGGGTTGTGCTTGGGCTTCAGAGTTGGAGCCGAATTGGGATTGATGACTTAGGTATATGTATGGGCATATACGTAAGTAGAGTTTTTTGATACTTCATGATTTTATATTTCCTTTTTGTTTTATCCTTAGTGGATTGTGGGAGACCATCGGGGGTCTTGGGGTCCTTACTGAGTATCGTTATACTCATACCTGCACGGGCTATGCTTGCACTTCGTTGTATTGGTTGCAGACGACGGACATCGTTGACAGAGGCCGAGAGCGAGCTAGGTCCAGATGGTACCCGAAGGTGGACCACACGGTGAGACGGTACACGGAGTGTATAGATAGACGTGGAGTGCTGGCGTGGAAATCTGTACCTACCCTTTAGGTAGGATTCTCAATTGACGTTCCAGAAGATGCCCTTTTTAGCTATTGTCCCTTTCTAGTTGTAATGTAATTTACTTTTTGGCTTGTATTTCTGGACCCTTTCCTTTTAGCACATACTTTTGTACTCAGTTTTACTTAGTGCTTACTTCGATTGCGTACTCTGTTGTGTTTGTTTACTTTTATAAAGGCAATGCCTTCCCAGCATAAGGATTTACGCCTTTGGTGCTAGTTGCTAGCCCCTGGCCTATGGAAGGCGGGTTTGGGGTAGTCACGGTACGGGCCCCAAGGATGGGTCGTGATAGAAAACATTTTTAAGAATCATGTGCATGAAAGACAAATACTCCTAGTAGATACTTATGTATAAGAAATCCTTAATAATAACGAGATCATGAAATTAACCCTTAAAAATATTATATAATGGAATTTAGTCTAAATAAAATGAATTAATTGTGTGTATTATCTACTAATACAATTAAAAAAAGTACAAAAAATATAATTTAGTTAAAAATAATTTAAAAATAATCTTATAATTATAAAATAAATGAAATAATAGTTTAACCCAATGAATGGAAATTGAGTTAAAAATTTCATTACCTCAAGTGTATTATTTCTTTTTTAAAAATATAACACCCTTTATAATAAACATTTATTTATTATAGATTTATTACATAACCTTATAATACCATGTATTATTTATTTATAACATCTCATCACTTGTTTATTAATAAAGTTTTATTAAAATCACTATTATGAGTGGTGGCTGGTTCGTTTTCCTAGTATATTTCTATTCAACAGTTTTGGTCCTTATAATTTTATCTTTGTATAATTATTTAAAGATTTTTAATCATGGTATAATCATTATATATATTCATTATATACACATTTATAATCATTCATATGAAGTAGAGATAGAAAAATGAATTACACCGTTCATGGAGACAGTAGACTGTACGTACACATGAACCCAATTTCTAGTTTTCATCTAATGGAATGAAATAAATATAAAAACTAATAAACCATTAAAGAATAATTTTTATTTTATATATGTAATTATTGTATATTTAAATAATATTTATTAACATCCATGTAATATATAAGTGAAAAATGACCCATATCACATCAGGGAGATGGTAGTCCATACGCACGCATTAGTGATGTTGTCGTTTCTTTAATGATTGGATAATGACATGGTAGACACAATATTATCATTAAAGAGGTATAATTATTTTATAAATGTTATATATAATAACTAATAACATAATAATTCCCATACATATGATATAGTAATGAAAAATGAATTGTATCTGTATGTGGGGATGGTAAGTCATATATACACACAAGCGATACTTAATTGTGTTTCAATAACAGTAATAAAATTTCAGAATATTAATTATATTGATGTTATTAATTTATAATAAACATATTTTGTTTATTGGAGTTAAGGAAGAGTATAAAAATAAAGTGATCAATTATACAGATCACCTCTTCTTCGATATGTTTCTCTAAAATATTAATTTATAATAAATTAAATCTCAATCCAATTACCTACAAAAGAAAATGTATTCAAATAAAATATCATATAAGTTTTTAATGTTGTTAACAAATATATTTTATAAATTTTTTTCTATTATTTTAAACATTATCATTTTAATTAACCCTTAGTTTACCTATAATAATTTTAACTATGATAAGAAATATTTGATATTAAAATATTGTATTTTTTACTTATATAGCGTAAATTTTACATAAATGGTTATTTTATGAAATTTTGGACATTATAATATGATGTTAATATTTTTTTAATATTCTTATGATTTATAAATAATTTAATAAAATATTATTTTGAGACATTATCATTAATTTCAATTTTGACACTATACATTTATTTTGATTTCAAATACATATATACAAAGGGTAAATTCGAATATACTACTTTAAAAACAATATAATATTTTATATATATCTATAAATTTCATTTTACACATTAAATCATTCAAATTATATCAAAATTAATGCATTCAAAATAATATATTTTATTTTTTGGTTAATTAAATAAATATTGTATTCGAATTTCACAATAATTTAAGGTAATTATATAATTACTAAAAATTAAAAATAATTTTTTATAATAAAATTAATTACATTAATATAAAATTATACATTTTTTTTCATGTACTCATTATTTGCCTATGTGTACACATAAGAGATATTAAATAAAAAGAGGGTGATAATTTGTAACTATCTTTGATTTGAATAATAGATAATTTATTTTCTCAGAAAATTTTCTATAAAAACACTCCAACTAATGACTAAGGTGATAAGGATAGAATAATATTAATTTAATAATTTTTTGGTACATGTTTTTTCCTTTTTTATACTCTAATACTTTTCCTTAAACCATTATTTAATCCCTTTAATTCTTGTCGTGAAAACATGAATGCTAATTCTTTGACGGTTTATATAGTTACTATAAAATGAAAAAAGACCCATAAATGGATCATTGATGAAATTTTAAACCTTATCCCAATAATTTGGTCTAATTTCATATTTTTAATATTTTTTTATTATTCAACAATCTAGCATTCACTATTAAATATTCATAATGTGAATTTTAAGCACTATTCATTACATTATCTTTATTAAGCCACTCACCCTCAAGTCTGGCCGTGCCCTCCGAGCCAGACTGTGCGCTTCACCAGGCCGGTCTGACCCTCTACCGGGTCAGACCCGCTGAATCGGGTCGGGCCGACCCGCCAGCCCACTGGGCTTAACAGTCCGGACCCATTTTCACTTAAATGTGAATAACATAAAGACCACACGTCTGATCAACGCGCTGCCTATGGAATTGCGACCCTCGCGACGAAACGGTACTTTTGAGAAAATATAAGTGAGTTTTTTTTATGACTTTGGAAAATGGTCGGGTTTGGAACGAGTGTAATTTCAACCGGGCCCCTGGAACGGAAAAGCCAATATCTCCCAGACCGGGCGTCTGATTGACGCGCCGTCTGTCACATTAGGTTCCTTTTGATGAGAGGTAAATTCAGGATACATCAACTATAGACTTCATGATAGTTGATGTATCAACCCCTTGGCTCGAGAAGCGGACCCTCCAGGAATCGAGCGTGGTGTGTGTGGGAACCCTAGAGCTGGCTGCGATTGCGACAACTACCGTATTGGGATCCTCTATGGGTTCAACGACAATGACTACTATACTTGGATCTTCCGTGGCTTCAGCAGCGATGACTACTGTACTTGGATCCTCCATGGTTTTGGTATCGATGAATAATGTACTTGGATCCACTGTGGGTTCGACAGTGTTGATTACTATACTTGGATCCTCTATGGGTTCATCAACGACGACTTTTGTACTAGGATCTGACTTGGGTTCGGCAGATGAGATGATTCAGTGGCTACATCTAATCATCTCCACCCCACTTCGTGAGTTTTATACCTGTGTGAGCTGAGTCTTGAATTTTAATCATTATCATCGATGTGATTGACTTCTTTCCTATGTGGAATGGGTTGTGCTTGGGCTTGAGAGTTAGAGCCGAATTGGGATTGATGACTTAGGTATATGTATGGTAATATACCTAAGTAGAGTTGGTTGATACTTCGTGATTGTATCTTTCCTTTGTGGTTTATCCTTAGTAGATTTTTGGAGACCATCGGGGGTCTCTGGGTCCTTACTGAGTGTCGTTATACTCACCCCTGCAAGGGCTATGCTCGCACTTCATTGTATTGGTTGCAGACGACGGACAGCGTTGACGGAGGCCGAGAGTGAGCCAGGACTGGACGGTACACGAAGGTGGACCACATGGTGAGACGGTACACGGAGCGGATAGATAGACGTGGAGTGATGAGGTGGAAATCTGTACCTACCCTTGAGGTAGGATTCTCGATGGACGTTCCAGGAGATGCCCTTTTTAGCTATTGTCCCTTTCTAGTTGTACTGTACATTAGAGTTGAGCTTGTATTTCTAGCCCCTTTCATTTTAGAACTTACTTTTGTACTCAGTTTTACTTAGTTCTTACTTCGTTTTTGTACTCTGTTGTGTTTGTTTACTTTTATAAAGGCAACGCCTTCCAAGCATAGGGATTTACGCCTTTGGTGCTAGTTGCCAGCCCCTGGCCTATGGAAGGCGGGCTTGTGGTAGTCACGGCACGGGCCCCAAGGATGGGTCCTGATAGAAAACATTTTTGAGAATCATGTACATGGAAGACAAATATTCCCAGTATATACATATGTATAAAAAATCCTTAATAATAATGAGATCATGAAATTAACCCTTAAAAATATTATATAATTGAATTTAGTATAAATAAAATGAATTAATTTTGTGTATTATCTATTAATCTAAATAAAAAAAGTATAAAAAAACATAATTTAGTAAAAAATAATTTAAAAATAGTCTTATAATTATAAAATAAATGAAATAATAGTTTAACCCAATGAATGGAAAATGAGTTAAAAATTTCCTTACCTCAAGTGTTTTATTTCTTTTTTAAAAATGTAACACCCTATATAATAAACATTTATTTATTATACATTTATTACATAACCATATAATACCATGTATTATTTATTTATAACATCTCATCACTTGATTATTAATAATGTTTTATCAAAATCACTATTATGAGTTGTAGCTGGTTCGTTTTCCTAGTATATTTCTATTCAACATTTTTGGTCCTTATAATTTTGTCTTTGTATAATTATTTAAAGATTTTTAATCATGGTATAATCATTATATATATTCATTATATACACATTTATAATCATTCATATGAAGTAGAGATAGAAAAATGAATTACACCGTTCATGGAGACGGTAGACCGTACGTACACATGAACACAATTTGCAGTTTTCATCTAATGGAATGAAAGAAATATAAAAACTAATAATCCTTTAAAGAATAATTTTTATTTTATATATGTCATATTTGTATATTTAAATAATATCTATTAACATCCATGTGATATATAAGTGAAAAATGAACCATATCACATCATGGAGATGGTAGTCCATACGTACGCATGAGTGGTGCTATCGTTTCTTTAATGATTGGATAATGACAAGGTAGACTCAATATTATCATTAAATAGGTATAATTATTTTATAAATATTATATATAATCACTTATAAAATAATAATTCCCATACATATGATACGGTAATGAAAAATGAATTGTATCTATGTGTAGGGAGGATAAGTCATATGTACACACAAGCGATACTTAATTGTGTTTCAATAACAGTAATAAAATATCAGAATATTAATTATATTGATGTTAATAATTTAAAATAAACATATTTTATTTATAGGAGTTAAGGAAGAGTATAAAAATAAAGTGATCAATTATATAGATCACCTCTTCTTCGAAATGTTTCCTTTAAATATATTATAATGGGCTATAGGGTTAGTCTTTTGAGAAGACCAGAATATCTAGAATGTTTACAAGGAATTTTAGAATATAAATTGGAAGGGTATGATTGATCTTTAAGGCTCAAATTTTTTTTAAGAAGTGAGAGAGTAAGTTTATTTATATAATTGAAATGTGAGAAACTTTTAAAATTTCTCTAAAATATTAATTTATAATAAATTAAATCTCAATCCAATTACCTAAAAAGAAAATGTATTCAAGTATAATATCATATAAGTTTGTAATGTTGTTAACAAATAGATTTTATATATTTTTTTCTATTATTTTAAACCTTATCATTTTAATTAACCCTTAGTTTACCCATTATAATTTTAACTATGGTAACAAATATTTGATATTAAAATATTGTATTTTTTTACTTATATAGTGTAAATTTTACATAAATGGTTATTTTATTAAATTTTAGACATTATAATATTAGGTTAATATTTTTTAAATATTCTTATGATTTAGAAATAATTTAATAAAATATTATTTTGATACATTAACATTAATGTCAATTTTGACACTATACATTTATTTTGATTTCAAATACATATATACAAAGGGTAAATTCGAATATAATACTTTAAAAACAATATAATATTTTATATATATCTATAAAATTCATTTTACACATTAAATCATTCAAATTATATCAAAATTAATACATTAAAAATAATTTATTTTATTTTTTGGTTAATTAAATAAATATTATATTAGAATTTCACAATACTTTAAGGTAAATATATAATTACTAAAAATTAAAAATAATTTTTTATAAAAAAATGAATTAAATTAATATAAATGTAGACATTTTTCTTCATATACTCATTGTTTGCCTATGTGTTCACATAAGAGATATTAAATAAAAAGAGAGTGATATTTTGTAACTATCTTTGATTTAAATAATAGATAATTTATTTTCTCAGAATATTTTCTATAAAAACACTCCAACAAATGACTAAGGTGATAAGTATAAAATAATATTAATTTAATAATTTTTTGGTACATGTTTTTTTTCTTTTTTATACTCTAATCGTATTGCTTAAACCATTATTTAATCCCGTTAACTCTTGTCGTGACAACATGGATGTTAATTCTTTGACGGTTTATATAGTTACTATAAAAAGATAAAAGACCCATAAATATATCATTGATGAAATTTTAAACCTTATCCCAAAAATTTGGTCGAATTTCATATTTTTTATATTTTTTTATTATTCAACAAAATAGCATTCACTATTAAATATTCATAATGTGAATTTTAATCACTATTCATTACATTATCTTTATTAATATCAATAAAATGAGAAATAATATTTTATTATATCCATAAAATATAAATTATATCTATAAAATTATTTTATTACCTTAATTATCACAATTGTTTTGTATTTTAACATCCTCAATAACATTTTTGTGATGTTTCCATTACAAAAATAATTACTATATCAACATTTTCTGAGCATTTAAGGAAACTATTTAATCCCTAAAAATTATAAACAAATTGAAATTATTTATATAATTCTTTTAGACATACAAATAATATTTCTATTTTAGTATAACTTTTGTTTATCCATATATTAATAAATTTATACTTATTAAAAAAATAATTATTTGACATTTTGTCACTTTCTTTGATTTTAAAAATATATATTTAATTTTCATGGAAAAGTGTCCATTAAATGTCTTAATATAAAATATTATGTTTTAGGGGTAGATTTTAATATATCCCATAAGATTTGGTCGTGTGTTTGGGTAAATTTATAGTCTTTATCATAGTACTTTTATCCTTAATGACCTGATTTACCATTCACTCTACCAATTTTTTTTACAAAGATTGCTATTCAAGTTGACAAAAAAGCGGAATATTTACTTAATCTAGACCTCCTGAATCAAAATTTGGAACCCAATTTTCAAAATTCGAAAAAAAATTACAGCATTTAGTTTAAACTTAAATCTGTAAAATGCAATGAAAAATAGTTTTTTGAAAAAAAAAATGATTTTTAAATTTAAACTGTTTTTATACAAAATTAATGAATAAAATCCAATCAAAAAAAATATTTGGATTAATTTATAAAAAAATGAACTAATTATAAATTAATACTAGTCTAAAAATAAATTTTTCATTTTAAATACTTTAAAAATATAATTTTTAATAAAAACCA
Source organism: Viscum album (assembly GCA_963277665.1). Taxonomy (NCBI): domain Eukaryota; kingdom Viridiplantae; phylum Streptophyta; class Magnoliopsida; order Santalales; family Viscaceae; genus Viscum; species Viscum album. The sequence continues at coordinate 943,742,251 of OY728138.1, forward strand.
ATATTTTTCACTATTTACTAAAAAATCAAACTTTTCTGAAAATCATGAAAATTTCACCATAGGAAAGTTTTGATTTGATTATTGAAAAAATGATTTTTATTTTTTCAAATAAATTTTCTAAAATCCCTACATATTAATTATACAATTTTTATATATAAATAAATAAAAATCATTTTTGTAGAAAATATGTTTTTGACGAATAAAGTAAATTTTCTAAAAATCTAGAACTTATTTAAAAGTAATTAATTATTAAATTATAAATTAGTATGAAAATTATATATATTTCATAATTTCCTTAATGTTAATAATTCATATCAATTTAATGGTTAGGTTTTAATTTCCACATAATAATATTTCATTGTTCTTTTAAGCTTGGCATTGTTTATCTTGTATACCATAAAACATAATGTTTCCTTTCAAAATATTGATATGTTTAACATTAATATATTAATACATTTTGATATTAGTGTTAATACCCTTAGTTATTAATTTCCAACCACATAGTAAAATAAAGAAACCTCAATCATGCATGTGCCTGGACTACCACCTCCATGAAAAATAGTTTTTTATCATTGTTTCATTATATTTTCCATTATTTATCTAAAAATATTCAAGTATTTTTCACCATAATAAAAAAATAAAAATAATACCATTATTATTATTTTATCATGATATTATTCCAAAATAAAAACCTCATTAACCATACTCACCCATCAAGTTAAAGCATACTCATTTTTGGGTTGGTTTATCCACCTACAAGAATGATGATATAAAACTCTATCATGGACGACTAATAAAATATTAAAATAAAAATTATTAAAATATAATAATAATATAATTATTTATATATGGTTTTGAATGGTTATAATATGTATTTAACTTATTACTCAAGTATCATTTTGGTTTTCAAAAACCACCAAAATAAGCCAAATATCGATTCCATTTTCACAAAGAACTACTAAAAACTAATGGAATGATATAACATCATTGTATATATATATATATATTATAGTATCATTAATGATATATTAGGGATGATTTTTTATGGAATGGGTAACACCATCAATATTAGGAAATGTTCAGAAACACTTAAAGATATTAACACCTGATTATTGAAATAAGCTATAACTAAACAATATAAACAAAATAATTAATTATAAATGAGGGATATAAAATTTATTACATTAATAATATTAAAAAATATAATATTAATGTAGATATATTTTATTTTTAGGTATTTATAGTGTCATTGACTAAATAAGGAAATAAGGTACGGATTTTCCCCCTCAAAATTACCTTTTTGAGACATGTTTTATATTATGCACCAAATTTATTTTACGTGGTGTATATACTACCTAATTTAGATGTTTCATTATTAACTAACAAAAATTTATGATATTTTAATTACAATTTTATTCCATCAATCCTTCAAGGTTTTTGATTTGAATTCCACTCATGCCACAAGTATTCTATTTTGAACCTCATTTTAAAATTGAGATATATCAAATATTATAAACCATCCACAGAATTTGAATATTTTTAATTCTAATTTCTAAGTAATTTTATTATACTTTGGTAAAACTTGGTGATATTTTTATTCTCTTTGCCCTATTTAATATTGGATGTTTTATAATCTTTTAAACTAATGTGGTTTTTAATAAAAGTGTTTTTGAATAAAGGGAATTACTTTTATTCCAACCTCAAATTTTCTTAAGAAATACCTATTTCTATTTTATAAATTGATAAAGGTTATTTTCACATTTCTTGATACTATATAGATTTTTTATATAAAATAACATAATTTTTATATGGGCCATTTTTGATAAAAATAATATATTTTGGCATTTTTATGTGTAATTATATTTCTACTACCTTTGTAATTTTATGTGAAACCTCCTAACAATATTGTCATGATCTCTAAAAGAAATAATTTTTATCTTAGTATTATAAAATTTTTCTTTTAAAATTATTTCAAAAGATCAAGTGTTTTTATTATTTCAGAAGTAAGTCTATTTATCAAACTCTTAAAAATGTTTTTCATCTAAGACAAAAATCATCATTATAACTTATTATTGACAAATAATATCCATTAATTGATACTATAGACATTCTTTGTTTTGATGTATTCTTTACTGATCTTCTATATCAAAGGAATAACCCATCACCCACTTTTTCTTACCTAATCATTTTTTGTGTATGACCATAAGTTTTATTCTAATTAATTTCTTATATTAAAACCTTATTCATAATTAATTTGATTGTAAGTTTTAACCTATATTCCATAAATAGATTGATTGGGGAGTGTAAAGACCCGTAAATTTCAACGAAATATTTTTCTTAAATTCTTTGGGATTTTACGAGTACGCATTTTCTGACGGCACCTGATTCCGAGGCCCGATGTTCCTGGAATATTTTCTGAAGATTAGCTCGGGTACGTTCAGTGAACGAACGAGCGGGTTTTTATATCTTTTAAACTGGTGCTCGGAATTGAAATCTGATGGAACCGATGAACTCACAATGTCGGTAATTGCTTAAGGGGACCTTTACCGTAGTTATGTTTTCACAGGATGAGAAGTTAATATTTTTGGATTACATAAGAAGTGAATAAAAATTGTGGATCAATTTTTATTTTATATCTAAGGTGGTTATATCCAACTTGGGGGAGTTGGGGTGGGACCTACAAGCACCTAACTACCCATGTGAGGATATTTGTGAGGTGGGCCTACAGGATCTCCAACCTTTCACATTCCTTAAACTCCTTTTAAACCCCCTTCTAAATTGTTAACTCCCCTTTAATTGAGTAACTCTTCCTTTTCCCTCTCTCCGTCTTTAATTCTTTCCAACACAAACCATGATTAATTGATTGAACCTCTTCATTTAATTTTATTAAGTGTTTGAACTTTAAATTTATAAATGCATGGCAGGATTAAATAAAATAAGGGGAAGCCTTATTTTATTTGGGTTGGCAATTGTTGTGTGAGGAGGAATTGGGAGAACTCCAGAGTTTTTGAAGAACTTCTTCCTAATTGAAGAACAGTTCTTCTCCGACGAGGACCTTTCCTCTCAGTGAAGAAGTACCTTCTTCCTCCAATATTTTCTTCTTCCTCCACGACAAGGGAGGAGTCACCGACGTGGGGAAACTCTCCAATGATAACTCACTTTCTTTTCTCTTCTCCTCAATAAGTGGGGAGACACCGCTTTCTCCTCGGACGCTCTATGTAGACATCTATGAATCCTCACCTCACAATGTCATCTACCGTGATGTCGTCGTTCATAATAAATTGTTGAGGTAGGGTAAATTATTTCAATTTTATTGAAAATAAAATTGTTTCATTGTGCTTCATGAACCTTGTTCATTTATGGCTATGTGTTACCGTCTAACGTAGAGGGCGCAGGCCAAATGAAACCATGGCCCGCATCGCGGGCTGTTTCAGTGGAAGAACCTATCAGGAGGAGGTGAACCTTGATGCCAAGAGGTCGCAGCGCTGAGGAACCGGTCGGCCCATCCGCCGGCTGGGTGGAGCTAGACCGCGACACCAGGAGGGAATCATGCTGGAAGGGCGGGCCGTGTGCACCAGATGGACGGTCAGCCTAGTCAGCAGGTTGGGGAGGGTGGCGCAGCCGGTTCGGGCAGCCGGGAGCCGCGCCCCCACCTCGGACCGCTCGGCCTTCGGGTCGAGCTAGCCGTGTCGGGCCGTGCCTCGCCATGCCGGACCGCGCCACTTCGGGCCGGGCCGCGCTCCTCGGGCTGAGCCATGTGACTCACCGGGCCGGTCCAACCCCCTTGCTGAGTCGGACCCCTCAAAACTAAGTCGACCCAACCTGTTAGCCCATTGGGCCTATCAGATCGGGCCCTTTTTCACTTAAACGTGAACTTCGTAATGACCGCGCATCTGATCGATGCGTTGTCTATGTTACTGGGACTCTTTCGATGAGACAATCATTTTGTGATACTCTAAGTGAGTTTTGGACAGCTTTGGTAAATGGTCGGGTTTGGAATGCGCATATTTTCAACCGGGCCCCTGGAATGGAAAAGCCAATATCTCTCAGACCGGACGCCCGTTTGACGCGCCGTCTGTCGTGTTGGGTTCCTTTTGATGAGACAGAACTTCTTGATACATCAACTCTGGACTTAGTGATAGTTGATGTATTGACCCCTTTTACTCGTGGAGCGGACCCTCTCATAATCGAGTACACTATGTGCGGGAACTCTAGAGTTGGCTGCGACTGTGACGACGATGACGACTGTAATTGGATCCTACGTGGGTTCGACAGCAAGGATGACTGTACTTAGATCCTAGGTGGGTTCAATAGCGATGATGACTATAATTAGATCCTACGTGGGTTCGTCATAGATGGTTACTATACTTGGATCCTATGTGGGTTCGACATCGACGACTTTTGTACTTGGATCCTACCTCGGTTTGGAAGAGGAGATGATTTAGAGGCTACATCTAATCATCGCCACCCCTCTTCGTGAGTAGTATACCTGTGTGAGATGAGTCTTGATTTTCAATCATTATCATCGATGTGATTGACTTACCTTCCTGTGTGGACTAGGTTGTGCTTTCCTGTGTGGACTGGGTTGTACTTGGGATCAAGAGTTGGAGCCAAACTGGAATTGATGACTTAGGTATATGTATGGTCATATACCTAAGTAGAGTCGTTTGATACTTCGTGATTGTATTTTTCCTTTGTGGTTTATCCTTCATTGATTCTGAGAGAACATCAGGGGTCTCGGGGTCCCTACTGAGTATCGTTATACTCACCCATGCACAGTCATTTCATGCACTACGTTGTGTTGGTTACAGACGACGGACAACACTGATCGTGGTCGAAGCATGTGGAGATGGACGGTACCCGGAGGTGGACTACCTGGCGGGATGTACACGGTGCAGACGGACGAATCTGAGGTACTGACAAGACTATCTATACCCACCATTCAGGTGGGATTCCCAAAATGATGACTCGGTGGTTGCTGCTTTACTTTATAGATGTTGTACTTTCTTTCTCAGTTGTACTGTACTTTCAGTTGGGTTTGTATACTTGCCCATTTACTTTCCATCAATTACTTTTGTACTAAGTTTACTTAGTGTTTACTCCAGCTTCCGTACTCTGCTATGTTTGTTTAATTATATAAAGGCAATGCCTTCCCTTTTATTGGGATTTACACCTTTCGTGCTAGTCGCCAACCCCTGGCCTATGGAGGGCGGGATTGGGGTAGTCACGGCATGGGCCCCGAGGACGGTTCATGAAAAATTGGTATAAGAGGAGTCGGTTCTATCACAGAACTCAGGACTTTGATAATTTCTTCTCTGTGAATAAAAATTGTTAAGAGTATGGAGTGTGGTTTTCAGTCCAGGGGGTCTAGTGTTGGTGCGGCGACCAACATATCTATACACCAGGACCATGACTTCTGATTTCCGACTCAGTTCTTGAAAACACTGATTGCATGTGTGTTTCAAAAGTTTCCTTTATGATTACTTTGGGTCAGCTCACCAGGACTACTGTACTAACTGTGGCACACCTATTTATTCTCAGTATGGCACCACGAAAGCAGCCAGCTAGGGTTCCGGGCTACGTGCGAGCTGGCATCCCACTGAGCGACGAGGCCACGGTACAGGGCCCCATTACAGCGAAGCCACCAGTTGTACCACCACCCGCTAGACCACTGATACCACCAGCCCCAATAGTGGAGAGTGCACATCGCCTGAGCGCATTGCATGTGTTTCAGCGACAGCGGCCACCCAGGTTCTGCGGAGAGACAAACCCTCAGACAGCCGAGGATTGGCTGGAGGCTATCGTCAGAGTCTTCAGATTGGTAGGGACACCAGCAGACCTTATGGTGATCCTTACCGTGAGTCTCCTGCATGCAGTAGTAGGTAGATGGTAGATCTTGATGCTCCAGGTGCACGACGAGGCATCTCTACTTTGGACGGACATTGAGAGCCTCTTCTACTCAGAGTTTTTTCCAGCCACCCTTTGTGCGGTGCGCATCCAGGAGTTACTACAGATGCGGCAGGGCAGCATGATAGTAGCCCAGTACTAGAAGATATTTATGGATCTCTCGCGCTACTCTACTTACATGGTACGAGACCCATTCTTCCAGGACCTGACCTTCAAGCCGGGATTGAGGCATGATATCAGGGCTTCTATGATATCCCTCATCATTTCGATACAGGCAGGAGTACTGGAGCGAGCCCTTCTTGTAGAGAGTTTTCTTGCTGAGCCGATGCCAGTAGAGAGACCCACCACAGGGAGACACATAGCGGAGTCTTCTACAGCCGGCAGTAGACAGATGTCGCAGAGGTCCAAGAGGACAAGGCCATCGGGTGGGCAACCTTAGTGTACTGGATCGGATGTGCGAGGCACACGCAACAGAGCCCGTCATACGAGAGGCAGGCAGTGCTATGCATGAGGCGGGGAGGTCCACATGGCTCATGACTGCCCAACCCACTATGAAGAGGAGAATCAGATAGTGTAGGGACCTCCCATGTAGAGGCATAGGTTTGACCATGGCGGTCCGCATGGACTAGGAGGATGAGGAAGAGGAGATGGCTGAGCCGTAGGTGGTGGACGACGCTTCGAGGCTCTACCACCACCACCACCATGAGGGCCAAGCCTACCACAGGGAGCTTTCAGACAGGGGTAGGCTCAGCTCTAGTTAGTCAAGGCCTACGATCACGGCGCACCTAAGATGATTCGAGGTACTATCTGTATATACTCCACCCTTGCTGCCATTCTTATAGACACTGGAGCGAGTCATTCTTTTATTGCCACTTCCATTTTTCGGAGGTCAAAGATTCTGACATATCTGTTGGCTTGATCCTTATGGCTAGAGACTCTTATGGGATTAGACTCGATGATTACACACTGGTTTTGACAGTGTGAACTTACTCTAGGAGGCGAGATCTTCGACTGTGATCTTATTGTAGTGGCGTCGAGGCCTTACGACATCATCTTGTGTATGGACTTGTTATCTATAGTCCATTCCCAGATCGACTATTTTAGGCACAAAGTGTGGTGTGTCTGCATATATGGGAGCAGGTTCACCTTTACTGGTGAGAAGGGAGCCATTGTAGCACAGGATGGACTTATGCAAAGGAGAGTGAAACCGATCACACATCAGTTGGCTAGTCTCATCCTCGGAACGGTTGATGTGCAGAGTCCACGTTTTTCTGTTGTGGTGGATCTATATGCGAATTTTTTCCCTAATTACGTTTTAGGACTACCTCCTCGCAGATATTTAGAATTGTATATTGACCTATACCCCGACACAACACTTATATCTACACCAACATATCTGATGACTCCTGCTGAGCTTCGTGATCTGCGGGTATAGCTGGAGGACTTGCAAGGCAAGGGATTAATCTGGCCAAGTGTTTCACCCTGGGCTTCTCCGATTTTATTCACCTAGAAGGTGGATGGGAGATTACGACTATGTGTCGACTACCGTCGCCTGAATCAGGTGACCGTAAAGAACATTTAACCCACTTTTGAGGATTTATGACCTCTTTGATCAGCTCTAGGGAGAACGATAGTTCTCGAAGATTGATCTCAGGTCAGGATATCACCATCTCAGAGTTCAAGACGAGGATGTGAAGAAGACAACCTTCAGGTGTCAGTATGGCCACTAGAAGTTCTTGGTTATGCCCTTTGGTGTAACCAACACACCAAAAGTGTTCATGAGTCTCATGAATAGGATATTCTAGCCTTAACTCGGTCATTTTGTCGTAGTCTTCACCGACGACATACTGATTTACTCGACTACTGAGGAGGAGCACACCTACCACTTACATGTTGTACTAGACACACTCTGAGAGCACCAACTTTATGGTAAGCTCTCGAAGTGCCAGTTCAAGACTCGAGAGGTTCACTTATTGGGGTACGTCATCTCGGAAGCGGAAGTTTCTATGGATCCTGCGAAGATATGGGCAGTACTAGCTTGAGAGCCACCTAGGAGCATGATAGAGGTGTGGAGCTTCCTAGGTCTGGATAGGTACTATCGAAGATTTGTGGCATATTTCTCCAGAGTTACATAACTTCTTTTAGCTTTGACGAAGAAGGGGAAACCCTTCGTGTGGTCAGATAGATGCCAGCAGAGCTTTTAGGAGCTGAGACAGAGATTGAACAATTCACCCATCCTGAGGCTACCAGATGAGGGAATATGGTACGTAGTTTACCGTGATGAATCAAGGAACAGACTCTGGTGTGTCCTGATGCAGGAGCGGGCAGTGATCACCTATGGTTCATGATAGTTGATCCAACATGAGTATAACTACACTATCCATGAGGTGGAGTTAGCAGCAATGGTCATCGCCTTGAAGATGTGGCGACACTATCTGATGGGTGAGTGCTTTAAAGTCTACTCTAAACACCACAGTCTCAGGTACATCTTCTTGCAGAAGGACCTAAACCTGAGATAGTGGTGATGGATCGAGTTCATCCAGGACTATGAATTTGAGATAGTCTATACTCCTGGGAAGGGGAAGGTTGTGGCTGATGCTCTCAGCAGGAGAACGGGCATTCATCTACTTGTAGAGGCGACATAGCAGTTAGCCGTTTTGAAGATATCCTTCGTGGATAGAGATGGGGAAGCCTTACTAAAGTCCCCCACAGTCACTTCTCCACTACTTCAGCAGGTCAGATAAGCATAGCGTGGAGATGTTGACTGTGAGACGTGACATGCTCAGATTGCCACAGGGCAGACGCATGATGGAATTTTTGAAGGAGGAGAGCATGTCGTTCTCTTCAGGGGATGTACCATGGTACCAGTTTCAATGTAGGAGGAAGTGATGAGGGAGTTTCACACTTCCCCTCTTGAGGTACATCCAGGAGTGGCGAAGATGTACCAGGACTTCAGACGACAACACCGGTGGCTGGGTATGAAGAAGGATGTAGCAAAGTTCATTTTATGATGCCTCAATTTCCAACAAGTGAAGGCGGAGAACCAGGTACCAAAAGGCTTGGTACAATTCTTAGAGGTTCCAAAGTGGAAGAGGGATGAGATATCCATGGATTTCGTGATGGGGATCCCACATACATCCAAAGGACACGACTCCATTTGGGTGATCGTAGACCGACTCACAATGTCGGCCCACTTTCTACCGATCAGAGAGCATGGCTCAGTAGAGAGATTAAGACACCTCTATGTTTAGGAGATCGTATTAATTCATGGTGTTCCATCATCTATCGTATTCGATCGAGATTCTCACTTTACATCCCAGCTTTGGAAGGGGTTGCAGGAGGCATTCGGGACATAGCTACGCCTGAGCACCGCCTTTCGTCCTCAGACGGATGGCCAGACGGAGAGGACCATTCAGACACTCGAGGACATGATCTGTTCATGTTTCCTTGACTATGGTCGCAGCTGGGAAGAGCACCTACCCTTGGTGGAGTTTGCGGACAACAACAACTACCACTCCACCATTGGTATGTAACCATACAATGTATTGTACGACCAACCTTGCAGATCACCTCTGTGTCGGACCAACCCTGGGGAGTTAGCACTCGTAGGACTAGAGATGGTTCAGGCTATGACAGAGAAGGTGCAGATAATCCAGGAGCAGATGATGACTACACAGAGTAGGCAAAAGTCCCATGCTGTTAGGAGATGGAGACCACTGGTGTTCGAGGATGGAGACCACGTTTTGTTAAGGGTCTTACCTCATGTGTATTGCGGAGATTTGGATGGGGCTACAAGTTATCTCTGTGCTTCATCAGACCATTCCAAGTCCTCAAAAAGGTAGGAGAGGTGGCTTACCGCCTGGCCATTCCACCTCAGTTGCACCGGGTGCACGATGTCTTCGACGTATCTCAGATGATAAGATACGTGCACGACCCGAAGCATATCATCCATCATGGGGAGATGGACATCGATGATGGGGCTAATTTCACGGAGCTCCCAATGGAGACCGAGGATCGACAGGAGCTGGTCCTACGTGGATGGTTGATTCCTCTATTGCGCATTCGTGGGCAGCATGAGAACCTCCAGGAGAGAACATGGGAGCGGGAGGCTTAGATGCATGCTCAGTACCCTCATTTGTTTCCCTAGTTTATGTTGTAGCTTTACGAGGACGTAAATCCCTGAGGTGGGAGTAATGTAAAGACCTGTAAATTTCACGAATTTTTTTTCTTAAATTCTTTGGGATTTTACGAGTACGTAGTTTCTGATGGAACCTGATTCCGGGGCCCGGTGTGCCCAGAATATTTTTCTGAAGTTTATCTCAGGTACGTTCAGTGAACGAACGAGCATGTTTTTATATCTTTTGAACCAATGCTCAGAATTGAAATCCAAGGGAACCGATGAACTCACAATAATGGTAATTTATTAAGGGGGCCTTTACCGTAGTTATGTTTTCACGGGATGAGAATTTAAAATTTTTGTATTAAATAAGAAGTGAATAAAAATTGTGGAACAATTTTTATTATATATCTTAGGTGGTTATATCCCACATGGGGGAGTTGGGGTGGAACCCACAAGCACCTAACTACCCATGTGAGGTTATTTTTGAGGTGGGGCCCACACGATCCCCAACCGTTCACATTCCCTAAACTCCTATTAAACCCACTTCTTAATTTTTAACTCCCCTTTAATTGAGTAACTATTCCTCTCCCCTCTCTCCCTCTTTAATTTTTGCCAACACACACCATAATTAATTGATTGAACCTCTTAAATTAAATTAATTTAGTGTTTGAAATTTAAATTTATGAATGCATGGAAAGATTATATAAAATAAGGAGAAGCCTTATTTTATTTGGGATGGAAATTGTTGTGCGAGGAGGAATTGGGAGAACTCAAGAGTTTTTGAAGAACTTCTTCCTCAACGAAGAGCGGTTCTTCTTCGACGAAGACCTTTCCTCTCAGTGAAGAATGCACATCGTTCCTCCATTCTTTTCTTCTTCCTCCATGACAAGGGAAGAGACACCGACATGGGGATACTCGCCAATGACAACACACTTTCCTTTCTCTTCTCCGCGACAAGTGGGGAGATGTCGCTTTCTCCTCGGACGCTCTCCGTCGTCGTCTATGAATCCTCACCTCGCGACGCCGTCTACAGCGACGCCAACATTCATCACAAATTGTTGAGGTAGGGTGAATTTTTTCAATTTTATTGAAAATAAAATTGTTTGGTTGTACTTTTTGAACCTTGTTAATTCATGGATATGTGTTACCGTCTAACGTGGAGGGCGAGGGATGAACAAACATGACCTGAAGACCCTCCGCTGGAACATTATCCCTTTGGAATTGGTAACCGGAGATGGGGAAAGAACGGTGCAGTCGCGCCATGCTGGAAACATGGAGAAGGAAACTGGCATCGTTGTGCCGGCTGTGCGGGATGAACCTCAACCTACATCACGGGACACTTCGGCAGAAGAACCGGCCGGCCCATCGGCCGGCCAGGCGAAGCTGGACCACGACACCAGGAGGGCACCACGCTGGAAGACCGACAGCCTACCTATGCAGGCCTCGTGCATCAGAAGGCTTGCCGGCCTAGCAGGCCAGTTTGGGGAGGGCGGCAACACCGGTTCGGGCAGGTGGGGGCCACACCCCTGCCTCGGACCATTCGGCCTTCGGGCCGAGCTGCTCGGCCAGCCGGTCAAGCCAACCGGGCCAGGCCGGGCCGGGCCGCGCCCCGCCGGGCCAGGCCATGCCGCGCTCCTCAGGCCAGGCCGTGCGACTCACCTGTCTGGTCCGACCCCCTTTCCGGGTCAGACCCACCAAAACTGAGTCGACCCGACCCGTCAGCCCATCCAGCCTATCAGACCTAGCCCTTTTTTACTTAAACGTGATCTTCGTAAAGACAGCGCGTCCGATCGACGCGCCGTCTGAGGAACTAGTACTCTTTCGACGAGACGATCCTTTTTCAATACTCTAAGTGAGTTTTGGACAGCTTTGTTAAATGGCCGAGTTTGGAACGAGCATATTTCCAATCGAGCCCCTAGAACGGAAAATCCAATATCTCTCAGACCGGGCATCCGTTTGACACACCATCAATCGAGTTGGGTTCCTTTTGATGAGAAGGAACTTCGGGATACATAAACTTTGGAATTAATGACAATTGATGTATCAAAACCTTTTACTCATGGAGCGGATACTCCCAGAATCGAGTACGTTGTGTGCGGGAACTCTAGAGCTGGCTGCAACTGCGTTGACGATGAAGACTTTACATGGATCCTACGTGGGTTCGGCAGTGAGGACGACTGTACTTGGATCCTCTGTGGGTTCGAAAATGATGACGAATGTACATAAATTCTATGTGGGTTCGGCTGTGATGGTTACTTTACTTGGATCATACGTGGGTTCAGCAACGATGACTTCTGTACTCAGATCCTACGTGGGTTCGGCAGAGGAGATGATTCAGAGGCTACATCTAATCAACTTCACCCCTCTTCGTGAGTAGTATACTTGTGTGAGTTGAGTCTTGATTTTAAATCATTATCATTGATGTGATTGACTTACCTTCTTGTGTGGACTAGGTTGTGCTTTCCTTTGTGGACTGGGTTGTACATGGGCTTGAGAGTTGGAGCTGAACTAGAATTGATGACTTAGGTATATGTATGGGCATATACCTAAGTAGAGTCCTTTGATACTTCTTGATTGTATTTTTCCTTTGTGGTTTATCCTTCATGGATTCTGAGAGACCTTCAAGGGTCTCGGGGTCCCTACTGAGTATCGTTAAACTCACCCCATTATGGGAATTACCCGCACTACGTTGTGTTGGTTGCAGACGACGGAAAACACTGATCGTGGTCAAGGCTTGTGGAGCTAGATGGTACCCAGAGGTGGACTACCTTGCGGGACGTACACGGAGCGGAAGGACATACCCGAGGTACTGACGAGACTGTCTATACCCACCCTTAAGGTGGGATTCCTGGAGGATGAATCGGTGGTTGCTGGTTTAATTTACATCTATTTTACTTTCTTTATCAGCAGTATTGTACTTTTAGTTGGGTTTGAATACTGGCCCATTTACTTTCTAGCACTTACATTTGTACTCAGTTTACTTAGCGTTTACTCCAGCTTGCGTACTCTGTTGTGTTTGTTTACTTATATAAAGGAAATCCATTCCCTTTTATTGGGATTTACGCCTTTGGTGCTAGTCTCCAGCCCCTGGCCTATGGAATGCGGGCATGGGGTAGTCATGGCATGGGCCCCGAGCATGGGTTGTGAAAGGGAGAATAATTATCTTAAATTTATACCATATATCTATATGGTTTAAATAATTTATTATTTATTATCTATAACAAATTGGTTTTTCCAAAAAATTCACTTAATTTGTTGAATGAAATCCATTTTATTTATAAGGGTTCTTTATGATATATTTATATTAAACTCATTTTATTTTATCATGTTACTTATGAAAAGTGAATTATTGAAATTTTTTGTTTTATGAAACCAATTTTATTTCTATGGGTAATATTTGTTTTGAGAAATTAATGATTTATTTGGTACACATAAGTATGGATGGAGGACAATGGTTCCATTATAAACCAAGGATAAGTGGTTAGTTTATAAAGGAAGGATATGCATTTCATTTATAAACCAAGGATGTATGATTCAATTATAAATTAATAATGGGTGGTAACATTATAAACCTGAGATGAGTGGGTCCATTATAACCCTCCAATGAATTAGAAAAAAGATCATATCTATCAAGAGAGAAATTTTATTTGGAAATGTTATCAACTATCTAGGTTAAAAATGGGTGAGTGTGAGGTAATTTAGCTCTACTCACATTTTTATGAATTAATGGGTTGGTGGGTAGCAAAGTTCACAAAGATAATAAATCCTATGATTATTATTGTGCCACTTTAAATCCTTTGGTCATGTTTTATGACTCATGTTTTTTGACTCATGTTTCTTTACCCTTTTGATTCATGTATTATATTTTTACAAGTCTTTGGATATAACTTATATTCTATTATTTGTTGTGTGAGTTTTTAATTATGTATATTGATTATACACATATTCTCATCTTATGAACACTTATGATATTTTATTGATATCACTGATGTTTACCCTTACTAAGAATATGATCTCATTCTTTATTTTTCTTCCATTTCTTAATTTTTAGATAAAATTAATAATTAAGATGTGCCTATAAGGGTGTCTTATGAGAATAATTTGTGAGAGATATTGAATAATTGTTATGGATTGAGTATTTTTTGTATAGCGTTAAAATGACCAATATTTAGAAAATATATTTGTTTTGTTAGTAAATATTTGTTTCCTCTGGAAATGGGGATGAAATCATTGATTTTAAGGTTCAAACATTCCAAGCGGTTTCTAACTGGTTTGTTTGTAGAACTGGAAACATCCAATGATTCTATATCCATTTGGACCTACTTTTTAATGGTAGGTACTCACTAGTTATGGACTGATGAGGCTTAAGAATTTGCATTGGTCGAGAGGATGGGAGGTCTGACTCATCATACCTTTTTGGGGGGAATTATTGTCTACTACGGGACTCTCTTTATAGATTTAAGTTATGTCCGTGAATCCTTATTACATTACCAAGTATGAAAATGAGCTTTCCTTTAGATCTAACAATCAATGATTAGTATTTATGAGATTTAGAAAATCTTTTATATGTATTTGAGGTTCTTCATCGATATAGAATCATCTTTATTTGTTATAGATTCTTGGTCAATGGTATCCTTCGACACATTATATATAATTCTATTGGTCATTATGAAAACCATACTAGTTTTAAAGCCACTCAGTGAGGCACTTGAAGTTTATTGTCATTCAGAAGGACGTGGATTATTTCAAAGTTGGGATCGTACACACAGATGGGCTACCTATGTACCCGTTGTTTTGGAAAATGAATCAGAACCCACATAGTTCAAATAAAGAAATATGAGGTTTATGCACGATTGATGACTCAAATAAAGATTTCATAATTAATTTTACACTCTAAGCTCACGTGAGACATGTTCGGTGTGAGAAACAAGAGGTATCGGAAAAACCAGACAATTGTGCCATGAAAGATGCAATTATAAGAAATGATGTGGGGATTATGTATGTATGACTGCCCAGATGGATAATGATTAGGATTTAATTCAAGGAAGAAACCTGAGAACAAGGTCCATAAAGGAATATGTGCTTTATGTAGATTTGTATACTTAATTTAGGACTTAATCTTGAGAAGGATGACCATATTAGATATGACTTATGATTGGGTTTTACCCTTTATAAAGAATCCCAAATCAAAAATATATTATGGCTGGTTAATAGATATTATAACTGGGGATTATTCCTGAGAAGGAGACCCAGTTTAAGGGGAATTATGACAGGGGCTTACTCCTCAAAAGGAATCCCAGGTTAAGGGAATTTGAATTTTGGGAACTTAGGGCATACTCCTAAGTATGATGCCCATATTAAAATAATTATGGTTGGGTATTACTCCTCAAGTGGATGACCAAAATTAATGGAACTTTAATACTGGGTCTTGCTCCTGAAATGGAGGCCCGGGTTAGGGGACTTGGGGCATACTCCAAAGGAGGATGCCCATATTTGGGATTTTGAGATTGGGACTTACTCCTAAAAAGGATTCCCAGGTTAAGGATCCTCTCATCTTTAAAGGATGAGGTTGAATGAATAAAATCTCTAACCTTAGTGATATAATGATATGTAAATCACTAGGTTTTGAGAAATGTTCCACAGAATTCCTTTCAGATAAGGAAGCTAACAAAGGAACCATGCAATAAATGGTTTTGAAGAAGGTTCTAAAGGCTAAATTTTGAAAAGGAGATGTGGATTTGAAGAAAGAATGTAAATAGACAGGAGGGGCACCCAAAAAGAGAGAGGTGCACTAGTCCTGCATGAGGGCGCATGTCCTAGTCGCGCAAGTATACTTACGCGACACATGGGTACTTGCGTGATGGTCAACCCTTAGGGTAGTACTTTGGAGAGACTTGGCTCATGCCCTTAGTATTATCCCTAAAGGATTCCAAAATAGTGGCGCACAAGTTTTATTGAAGGGATAAGGTGACGTGAAGGTGTGGAAATTTCCCTTAAGGGCTGGCCACTTAGGCATGCAAGTGTTGATGAGTTTCAACACTTAGGCCTTGTTTCCATTATTTAGATCTTCTATTCTAGGTAAAAAATTACCTTAGAAGTGACCGGAAGACTTCAAGAAGAGACTAGGGAGACTAGAGCTTAAATTTGACTTTTAGAATTTTTTGTCCTTGAAATGGGGGCCCCACAAGGGGTATTTATTGGCTACTGAAGTTTGGGAAAATTTAATGGTTGGGCGTGAAAGTGACCTACGCACTGAATATCTGGTGTGCAATTGACTTGCACACCCAAATTCTAGAGTTCAAGTGACTTGAACGCCCTAATCCAAAATGGAACTGGGATTTATCCTTTGTAAAATTTAATGTTTCTTGAAAGGGTGACTTTCTTTTTTGCATAAGGTATTCCCATTTTGTCATTCTTTGGACTCTGTGATGGAACATAGCATCAAAAAAATCCCCCCTCAGAGTTGGATCCAGAGAGAAAAGAGGATTTGACTCTGAGGTGAGAAGAAAAAAGAAATCTGGCAGTTTAAAGTCATGCATGTTGGACTATAAAAAGTCTAATTTTTAAGGTCAAATGGCTTTCACTGAATGGATTAAAATTGAATCAATTCCTTGAATATTTATCTGGAAACATATTACCACACTCAAGTATGAGGGAAAAATGTAAACTATGACTTAAGAAATTTTGAATCTGAGGAATGACATGAAAAAGGGATAAAAGGGATTAGAAGAATTATTTTCCTAGAATGAAGTTACCACTATTTAAAAAACCCGTTAGGGGGTTGAATTATGTAGGGCCTCTTAATGGAATTGGCTGCATAGTCAAATAATAACATCTTTTGGATGACAGGTTTGTTATGTAGACTACTTATGCAGGGCCACCTAAGGGCACATGCTGCATAGTCAGGAAAATGAACTCTCAGAAATTTACTTTTCTACTGCTAAAAATCCAATAGACGTTTATCGAGATTCAAATTTTCCAAAGCATAGAGTTTACTATATGGAGAGAGGTACTTGAATATGGAGAATATATTTCCAAACAAGATCATCTAAGAACTGGATGATTGTCACTCCTATGAAGGTCTGACCCAAACGTAGAGAAGGGAAATGTAAACCATAGACTTGAATACTTTCATATCATGAAAAAGAACATGGGACAAATATGTTAAGGATGGGTATTTTCTGCGGATCCTTACATATTTTCGATAAGATCAATAAGGAAAATATATGTTTTCTTCCCAATAATAACGTGACCATTATTTAACAAACCCTTTAGGGGGTTGAATTATAAAGGGCCACCTAATGGAATTGGCTGCACAGTAAAATAATAGAACCTTTTGGATAAAAAGTCGGTTCTGTAGACTATTTATTCAGGGCCTCCTAAGGGCCCGTGCTGCATAGTCAGGCAAAATAACTCTCAGAAATTGGACATTTTGTGACCAAAAGTCAAGAAAAGGGTTATGGAGATCTGGAAGTATTTAAGGTTATAAGTATGACACATGAAAATGAGTATTGTCCAATGCATGAAAGAGATACAAAGATCAATGCTAACCATAATCAAGTTTTGGTTGGGTCCTGAATTGAAATTTTGGACTTCACTACATATCCCATAAGGATGAGAATCAAGCTATATGTAGTTCTTGAAATACAGTTTAACTTCATATGGGACGAAAGTGTAGGAAATATTATTTTAGGGTCATAGAGCTCGGACCATAATAATGAATACACTGTGTGTGTTTTCACAGGGACTTTTCATCCAGGGAACTGAAAGTGGAATTTGGGGTTAGGCCCAAAGACTTGGGGATGGATTCGAGGGATACTCTTATGTTCCTATGAATCTCATAAGTATGGGAATCAATCCGCATGTAGTTCTTGAAATACCCTCTATACAGATTTGGTTCGTACATATGAAGGGTGAAAGGGGACTTTAGTGCAATGATGGTTTGACCCAAGATAAAAGGTTCAGGCATTTCCATGTATGCATGTAGTCTTTGGAATATAACATGATTGAAGATAAATGTAAATAATGATTCCATCTCAGGTGAGGGTATCAAAGAATGTTGTAGTCTATTGTCATACAAGACAAAAGTGCTGTACATTTTAATGTTATATAGCAAGGATAAAGGTGAAACAATTGAGAAAATATTGGTTCTGGGGGCAGTTTCACAAATCAACATCGTATGAGACAGAGGTGAACTGATGTGAAGATATTGGTTTTGGGCTTGGACCATGGGAGGTTGCCTACGTACCCATCCTAGAAGGAAAGGATCAAAGTCCATGTAGTTCAATTAAAGAATAAATTAGTAGTCAAGTTTCTTTTCAGAACAACGAACTAAAAATGGTGTTGGGACTTACACATAGTTAGAGGCCCAGAGAGGGTGTTATGGTTGAAGTTTACTCTAAGCTCACGTGATTCATATTCAGTTTGAGAAACAAGAGGTATCAACAATCTTAACGATTCACAGTTTAACGTCGTGTAAGACATATTGAGGGACTTTGTTCATTTTTACGTCATGTAGGATGAATGAGAAGTACAGTTTAACGTCATGTATGACAAATATAGGGACACAGTTTAACGTCAAGTTGGATGTGAACATTGTTTTGCGTCATGTTGGAAAATAAAGGTGTTTTACAGTTTAGCGTCCTGTAGCTAAGATGATGGAGAAAATATAGTTTAACGTCATGTTGGACAAAAGGGGGAATGTGCAGTTTACTATCATGAAGTAAGGACAAAAGAGGACACATTTTAACGTCTTGCTAGACGTAAGGGACTTCTGTATAGTTTAGCTTCATGTGGATAGGACATCACAGTTTAACATCATGTTGGAAAATGGTGCGAATAGTTTAAGGTCATATTCGTAGACCGAGGATGGTGCAGTTTAACGTCTTGCTGGACGTAAGGGACTATGAAGTTTAAAGTCTTCCAGTAAGGACAACACAATTTAATGTCATGTTGGATGATATGGAAGCAAATAGTTTAAGGTCATATGCATGGAATGAGGATGTATTTTGTGTTTATACAAAATTCTTCTTTAGAAATCTGGCATTGTTTGGTGTAGTGATGACTTATCCATCCATTGAGATTAAAGAATAAGCTCCATTGGAGTAGATCTTATGTATTGAATAAGGTCCTTCCCATTTTGGCTCCATCTTGGGAGGTTTCTTTCCTGCTATCATTAGAGTTCTAAGAACCAATACCAATTCTTCCTAAACAAATGAATGAAGATGAAATTTTTAGCTGAAAGCTCATGCTATTCGATTCTGATAGACTTCCAAGTGGTGCAGGGTGCACAATATTTTCTCATCTAACCATTCCAATTCATCGAATCACTTTTGAGATTGTTCATCTGTAGATAACTGATCACAAATGGATATTCTGAGTGAGGGTATTTTAACCACAATGGGCATGACTGCTTCTGTTCCATATACCAATGAATATAGAGTTGACCGTGTTGCAGTGAGGGTGGTTGTATGATAATCCCATAAAGCATGAATGAGTTTATGAGGCCATGATTTATTATCTTTATCCACCATCTTTTGTAGTATGTTTGAAAGAGTCTTGTTGAAAGCTTCGATCTGTCCATTTGCCACTACATGATACCGAGATGAATGATTGGATTTGATGTTGTATTCTTGATACAAAATCCTCACCTCGGATGAACAGAAGTTGGTACCATTGCCCGTGAATATGGTATAAGGGACACCAAATCTGGTAATGATGTTAGACTTCATGATGCTAACAATGCTTTTACAACTGACTTCTTTGAGGGGTATGGCCTCTTCCCATTTGGAAAAGAAGTCAATAGCAGTAAGAATATACTTAAACTTCTTGGTTGTACCCGAAGGATAAGGTCCCACTACATCCATTCCCCATGTGGAAAATGGACACAAGTATTTAGCTGTATGAAGGAACTCCTGGGGTTGATGAATGAAGTTGGAATGTACTTGGCAATAATGAAAATTCCTTGTTAAATCAACACAATCTTGTATCATTGATGTCCAAAAGTATCCAAGCCTTCAAATTTGATCAGATAGTCTATGTCCAGACTGGTGGGCACCACCGAATCTGGCATGCACTTCTTTCTTGACAACCATTGTCTCTTCACCATCAATGCATATGAAGAGAACTCCATTAAAACCTCTTTTGTTGAGAATTTTATCTAGGTGATCTGGGCTATCATAAAGAGTAAAATTGACCACACATTGCAAAATTTTTTCTTTCCCAGCTCTATCAGGTTGAAGTGTTCTATTTCGAAGGTATTCCCTGATAGGTTTCATCCATCCCGTAGTATGACCATATGGTTCAGGAATGGGACTAATTTCATTGATTTCCTCTATTATAATTTGAACATCTAGTGAAATTGTATGACGGTGGGAAATATTGATGCTTGTATCATCCTGATTTGGATCTACCAGAGCTGGGGCTATATTAACCAGTGCATCAGCGTGATAATTTTGTTATCTCGGGACATAAGAAAATTTCGGTTTTGAAGAAAATTCCTCCATTAACTCTCTGATATAATCATACAAAGGGATTAACTCTTATTTTCTAATTGCATAATCCCCATTGACTTGTTTTATGACTAGGTCTGAATCACCTTTCACCTTTAAGTGATTCACTTGTGCTTGAAGAACCAACTCCAATCCTACGATAAGAGCTTGGTATTCTGCTTCATTATTTGTACCGCCTCCCAACAATGAGAATTAATAAGGTAGCACTGCCTTTTCTGGGGAAATGAGTAAAATTCCTAACCCAACTTTTTTGAATTTAGGATCTTCCATTTTCTTCCCTGTTGGACTTCTGGAAGCACCATCAAAGTGCATTTCGCATGTTTGAAGACTATCTTGAATAGAAAAGACTTCCTAATAAAGAAGTTCAATATTTGAAGATGTATCTTCTACAAAAGGATGTTCAGTAAAGAAATCAGCCAGATCATGGCCCTTTATTGCCTTTTGAGACACATACTGTATATCAAATTGCTGCAAAATAACTGCCCATCTTGCCAGACGTCCTGTAAGCATTGGACGACTAAGGATGAATTTGAGCGGGTTATTGCGAGATACAAATTGGACCTCATGATGTTACAGGTAGTGTCTCAACTTCTGAACTTCAAATATTAATGCTAGGTATCACTTCTCAATATTTGAATATTGGGTTTTTGCTTCAAGCATAGTCTGACTGAGATAGTAGAGGTTGTTTTCATTCCTATCATCATTCTTCTAACCAAGAAAGGCACCCAATGATCGTTCTAAAGCTGTCACATATAGGATAAGTGGTCTTACTTCAAAATGTGTCATTAATACTAATGGAATCAAGAGATATTTCTTGATAATATCAAATGTTTTTTGACATTCTTCAACCCACTGGTAAGGGACTCCCTTCTGCATCAATTTAGTGAAGGGTAAAATTCTTCCTGCAAAATTGGTGATGAAACGTTGAATATTGGCTATGTGTCCTTGAAGTCCTCTCAATTAATTCAAATTTTGAGGAGGAGACATACCAAGGATTGACTTTGTATTCTCTGGATCGACTTCGATACCACGATGGCGTACAACAAAAACGAGAAATTTGACCGAGGTTACCCCAAAAGCACATTTTAAGGGGTTCATCTTCAAATTATGTTTCCGATGTTTGTGGAATATGATTTCCAAATCATCCAAGTGATTAGAACGTTTCCTATATTTAACCCCCAAATCGTCCACATAACATTCAACAAACTTCCCTAAAAAGGGTTTGAAGATACGATGCATGGCACGCTGATATGTTGGGCCTGAATTCTTCAGACCAAAGGGCATTACCCGATAGAAAACCACACCCTTAGGGGCTCTGAAGGCTGTAGATTCCTCATCTTCTGAATCCATTCAGATTTGACTATATCCTGAATATCCATCCCTGAAGGAAAGTTCTTTATAACCAGCTATTGCATCAATTAAGAGTTCTATGACTGGAACTGGAAAATCATCTTTAGGACAATTCTGATTAAGATCTCTGAAATCAATGCAAACTCTAATTTTTACGTTCTTATTTTTCACATGGAAAATATTAGCCAACCACAAGGGATATTGAACTTCTCTGATGAATTTAGCTTTGATAAGCTTATCCACTTTAGCATCAATTTTGGAAGCATAGGATGGGTGTTTTCTTCTTGTGGCTTGCTTAAATCTTAGATGTTATTTTGGAAAACCCAAACGATAAGTAGCAACATCAAGATCAAGCCCTCGCATCCTTATATAGTTCCAATCAAATATATCTCGATTTTTCTTTAAAAATGAAATATACATCTCTTTTCTTCAAGAGACATGGCCGCACTAATTAATGTAGGGCATGGATTTTCTTTTGTACCCAGATTTATTTCTCTGAGTTCATCCACGGTGGTAGAGATACTCTCTTCAAATGCTGGAGGAGCATCCATAAGATCTTCCTCTTATTCTTCAAAATTTGTTATTTCTTCTATTTCTACTTTCATTGTAGATGGTGAAGTAGAATTTCCATGATCATAAGGGATGTTAAAATTTTAACATCTTGAAGAAGAAACTTCCATTTCCGACCTGATTGATGATGAAGGGTCTTCCTTGGGTAATAAAGAGGAGATGATGGATTAAGAATCAACATCATCATTCACCTCTGACGTTGCTATAACTTCTTCTGACCTGGTTGGTGAAGTATAGACCTACTGGATTTCAGCAAATGAAGTGAAGACATACCCATTTGAGCTTTCATCATTGCTTGGTGAATCACCAATTTCTCCCATGTTGTCTGGCTTGATTGATATAATTGACATTATGGTGGTTTCCATAAGATTATTTTGATTTGGGTCTATCCTGTCAATTTGACTAATAGGAAACACATAATCTGCACTAACATGTGTAAATGGATTTACTAGAATCTTTTCCAAACCAAATAGAGAATTAACCTTGGTAACCCCCCTTGCTGTGGATTTATCCTTACCCTTCATGTGAAAGAATTATGCCTAAATTTATTGATATTCACATGTTTTGAATGGGAATTTATCACCATACAATGTCCCAATTTGACCATCAAAAAAATATTTAAGACATTTATGGTATGATGAAGGGATAGCCGCATGTTGACGTAGCTAGGGTCTTCCAAGAAAGATGTTTAAGGCTGTCATGATCAAAAACCATGAAATCTGAATTGGATACAAGATCTCCAAACAGAGTTCTGAGTGTAATATCTCCCAGTGGTTCTTGTTCATTTTTATCATATCCTTGTAACATCAAAGTAGAAGGAGATAAATCAGATTCTGTGAGGCCCAATCGACAAAGTGTACGAATGGGGATAAGGTTGACACTTGAACAATTATCAATGAAATCTCTTCAGACGTCTACACCATTGACCTTTACAGATAAATACAAAGGTCTAATATTTCCATGCACAACATCATCTTCATCCTCATATATGAAAGATATTACTGCATGGAATTATGTAGGATTATTCTATACACAGTAGACTTCAGCTGCATCAATTTCAGTTTCAAATTCCTGAGGACTTGACAATGCCTCGATGAGTTCCTCCTGAAGATCCTTTGATAAATTTAAGGCATCCAAAATTGATAACTTGGTTGGTATTTCGGACAAGTGTTTCAATACATCATAATTTTGATCCAAAGGTATACGTTTCCCAATAGGAACATGTGGTTTTGCATGTACCTTAGAAGTTGATGCTTTGGAAGTAGATGCATATTGTATTAGGGTAGGAGTTGGAAATACTCCTGGCTTTAAGAGATTAGACTGAATAGGTCTATTTACGTGTTGAGAGGAACAATGTGTAATATCTAACTGATCCTCCATAATAATTGTTTCAGGACTGAGTCTAGTATTGGTGGAAGAATATGCTTGTTCTTGTTGAGCCCGTTGAAGGGCTCTTCCATGGGTTTCTACTGCATACACAGTCTAGCAGGGTTAGAATTAGAATAGAGGCTTCTGGGATATCCATGTCTTCCTCTTTATCCTAGACCTCTAGAACTCCCTCTAATTCCTCAGTTTGATACAGGGAATTGAGGCTCATCAAAATCAAAACTGCGACTGGCATATGGATCTGTTAAATTAATCATAGTAACATAACCAAAGATCAACTCTTCATCTGATGAAGACTCTGTCTGATTAGCAAACTTAGGCTGTGTCGTTTGGTGGGGCGGTGCTCGTGGCTTCGATGTAGATGGCATAAAATCTGCCAAAGTCAAAAAAAAATTGGGCTTTGACACGATCTCATCTTCTTCTTATTTCTCTTTTTTCTTTTAATTATATCATTTCTTTGAGGATTTTCCCTCTGATGAAGAGAGTTTTGTTGTGGCATTCCTGGCAGAAGACAAAATCAGTTTCTTCAATTGCGTTCGAAAAATGTAATGAGTTCAGTTGATCATTTTTCTGACCATCCAATCATCATATTTTTGCGCATTTTTGTTTTTGACTTCTTGACACTCACCTTATTCCTCTAGATTTGTAGCAGTAACACATGCTACCTGAGCTGAATAACCTTTCAATTTGACTTGTCCCGAGTCCACCATTTTTTGTAGGAGGTATTTGAAGACAAAACACTCATGAATGGGATTCCCCAACAACTGATGAAATGGGAAATAGTTGGGACAGTCTTCATCTCCTTCCTTGTTCGGCCTCTTGGGCCTTGGAAATTGAATCAAATTATTTTCCAGAGCCAAAATGATGAAACCAGGATCTTGTTCATTTCGGAAAGCGTAAAATTTACTCTTTAGATCCTCAAATTGTTTTTTCATTGATCTCTTTGATCATCTTGATGAAATGGCCTCTACTTTTGATGCTCAATAGGTGGATCCCTTCGAGAAGATGATGTCCTAGAAGTAGAAGCAGGTATAGGTGCTTGTTTAAGCATAACTGTAGCAGTATTTTCTTTACCCATTCTCCTTCTTGGAGATGACGGAATTACATGAGCTTTATCCTTAGTCTTTATAAGAGAGTCTTCAATTTGTTTAGTGACTGAAGTAAGGTCTCTAAAACAACCTGTGTATTTCACAGGGATCAACGACATGCGAAATTCATCACGCAAATTTTCCACACAGATTGACAACAATTATTTTTGAGGGAGTGCTAAGCTTAGAGAATATATTAATCCCATCCAGCAAACAATGAAATCTGAAACCCTTTCATTCTCCCTTTGCTTATAGTTTTTAAGATAAAAAGTTGTTGTCTTTGGTGACGTTGAGCTGAATTGAAGAAGGAATCATTGACGAAGATCCTCCCACCCAGTAATTGACTGGGATTACAAGCTTGTATACCAAAAAAAGCAGGCCCTTGTAATGACTGTACAAAACACCCGAGATTAACTGCTTCTTGTTGCTGAGGGGTTCCCATCTTAAGATCGCAATGAGAAACAAAATGTGTTAAGTGTTGCTCTGGGTCTCCCGAACCATAAATGATTGGGAATGTGGTACATTCAAAATTTTATGGGGGGGGAATTACGTCTACCCATTCAGGGTAAGATCCCTTCTTTGGTTGAATTTGAGCTCTTTTTCCCTCTATATCTTCCAACTGAGCTGTTAATGACTCAATAATAGTTATTAACTTTTGAGAAACGTCCAGTTGAGCTTGGACCTGAGCATGTGCAATAACTAGAGCTTGGACAGATGTGGTGGATGGTACTGCAAATGATGGTAGCACTAGCGATTGTTGTTGCACATGACCCATAGGATTAGACCTGTGAGGGTGTACTAGTAGAGGAGGATATTCTTGTTCCATCTCAGAAATTACAAAAAATTCCCTTGGCTGAATGACTCCAGCATGCTTAGGAGGAAGACTACCTTGAAGTAGTTCTGCGTTCAACCTCCTCAATTCCTTCATTTCTTCCTCTTTTTGTGTGAATCTTTTCTCTAATGAGAGAGATTGGCCTTCTCTAGAGGAAGGTTATGGAACGCAATTTTTTCCTTTCCCCTTATTGGACACCTTTCGGATAGGGGGAAGTGGGTTACTTGAAGGATTACCAAGATTCTGGGTAATCCTTTGATTTCATGTACGCGAACCTTGTTCATTTGTGTATGTGCATACATCCTATTGAGAAGGAGCTTCCTTATCTAATACCTCTGAGTGAGGCTCCTCTGGGGGGATCATCAACAATGGTATTGATGACATTAATTGATGCATATCACATTGCATCCCTTCTATCAACATTTCTGCGATATTGTCTTCTTGCATGTCCTTGATGAGACATTGCCTTTTGTTGATTCGATCCCTCAGGAATGTATTGACGAACCGTAATTTGGAGAGAATCTCATGATAATTCATCTCTTCATTCCTCTTATGGCTTATTCCCTAATCGAGAGAAGACTGACATTATCTGAGGGAGAGAATGAGGATTTAAAAAAGTCTCAAGTCTTGTGGATTGATGTTGTTCCTACTGTTTATGCTCAACTCCTTGAATCCTATTTGTTGATTCTGAGGGTTGGGTTAAAAGAATCCTCAGTCTGGAAAGATGGGGTGAATCTTGAGTTTCTATATCTAAGAACTTCTTAAAATCTCTCGTGACCTTACAGACTTTAGTCCAGAAATTGGTTGGATGCATTAACCTGCATCCACTCTTATCACCCGACTTAAAAGAATATTGGATGATTTCTGACACTTCTATCACTTGATGATGTGCATGCTCCAAATGAGAAGCCTATTCAATATTATTGTTCACTTGATGCAAGAGTAATTCAACAACATGTTTTATGTTTGCTTTATTTTGAGAGGAACTAGTTGAGGAATGTTCTTGAGCGAACCTTTGATTACAAACAAATCCAATTGGTTGTGGCCGGCCATGGGCAATAACATTGCATGAAACCATTTTCTGCGGGCTTTGCTGACTGGAGAGAACAGTGAAATGTAGTGCTCCAGGGACACCCCATCCCCTAATATTAATACCAGATGGGTAATTGGAAATTAACTGGAACAATCTTTTTAGTACGCCAACGCATGAACACTGAAGGGCTCTCTGCTGCTTTTTATCCTTCGGATATCGAGAAAATGAGAGAGATGCCAAGGCAATTTGGCATTGTAACCCTTATATTATCTTGAAATTATTCTCATATTCATCATAAGATAATATTTTATTTTTCAAATGATAAAGAGTTTTCCATATGTTGAGACGAATATCATGAATTCCATTTTCCGTCAACATCTCTGGAATGTCATACTGAGAGTCAGCCAAAGGCCAAAACATAACTAGCACTTCACCTTTCTCCAATTGTTTTCTCATATTCAGTACTTCCTCCTTATAATTTGATAAAGATTATTCTACCTGATTAGATTAGATCTGGTGCTTCTTTGTTGCTTCATCGAATTCAACAAGATCAGTAGAGAATTAACTTATCAAAATCGAAGATGCATGACTCAGGGGTGGTTTGGAGAATGACCTACACCCCAAGATATCTTCTGATTGAGAAAGTATTTCACCTGTTATTGGTAAAGAATCAAACATGAATGGATTCACAATTGCAAGTGCCTCAAGATAAGAGGGATTTCTCTTCACTACATTATCCATTGGAGCATTTTCTAGGAAATGCGAATTACTACTGCGGAGAATACTTTCGGAGCTAAATTCATCATCATGGGGAGGACCACCATGGTGAGTTACAAAAAAAGATGAAACATTTTTCTCGTTGATCTTCTGGGAATGCAGAGGGTTATTGTGACTCTCATATGAAGATTATACTTCAAGATTGACCGAACTATCATGAAGAAAGCCTTCATGAGGATGTTTCTGATGAAGACCTTTAGAATTAATGTTCCCACTATTGGGAACTGAGAGAGTAGAATATTGAGTTGCAATAGATAATTGTCTGACTGCATCAATAAATCCAGCATCGAGCAAGGCCTTGTTATAGATTAGCCCTTGATTTATTGATTGTGATGGGCGGGTCTTCTTTTTATGCACCTTCTTACTCATTTTAGAAACCAATTTTTGATGAATGTGGTCATTATGAGCAGGTGTATGTGCCTGCTTAGGAGAAATGATCAGGTTAGGCTGATTATCTCCACTAAAATAAAGTGTATGTGCCTGACTTTGTTGTCCGTATGAAATGGGGCAGTACTCCCCACAAACATCTTGGATTGGAACAATGGTGTGTGTCTGTTCCAGAGTGACATATTAATGATTAACTCCACTGGTAGGGATAGATTTTCATTTATTTCTCTGTGATGCTACTAAAGCTGTTATAATATTCTGGCAGGCATCCAGAATATGAGCAGGTATTTGCTTATTCTCTTTCACCATTGACAGAATATTCTTGGTGACTTCAGTTTCCGTAACGGGAATATAATTCCATTCCATTATTGTAGTAGGTGTGTGTTCCTACTACTGTCCTCCTTTTCATATCAGTGAATTTTTAAAGTACTCAAGTATGGGGGAAGAGAGTTGAATCTGCCTCCTGTTTGTCACCGGAGCTTTCCGGATGACTTCTCCGGGTGCTACCAAATGAGACTGTTGGTAGGCTTGATCAATAATGGCAGGTGTATGTGCATGCTGATTGCACTCTGCCAAACGTGGTTGAAGATCTTCCTTCAAGACTGACAGACGAGGCTGCTGGAAGGATTGATGAGTGTAAGCAGGTGTATGTTCCTGTTTACCAGTTGTCAACACATTGGGTTGGCGGGATTCATCGTATGTTGTCATATGAGCCTGCTGACTAGCTTATGACTTATAAACAGGTGTATGTTCCTGTCTATATTACTCCACCGGAATCTCCTGGTAGGATTGGCGTGTTGCTGTCAGACGAGTCAGCTGGACAATAGAATTAAAACGGATGGGTGTGTGTGCCCTCTCGTTGCTTTCCACCACGTTAGGTTGGTCGAATTCTCCGAAAATGACATACATAAGAACCTGCTCACTATTGACCAGTCATCACCTCTGGTGGTTCGTCTTGCCTGCTCGGGTTCAAGGAACCTGAGCTGAACGCCTAGAGACGACACCCTCATCTTGTTGAGAGCGCACTGCAACACGAGTCTGGCGGCGATTGTTGGTGGGAGCCCTTGGGAAGGACTCTTGTTTCCTTGAAATAAGGCCTTGAGTGACCTTCTCATTCACCTCCTCAGAATATGGGAGGGAATAGTTGTTGTGTTCCAGTGATAACGACCCGAAATTATTGGAGACGGTGGTTGGCACCACCTGCTTCTTGATTGCTAGTCATCACTGTCCGGATGACCAGGGTGAATTATTGACTTGGAGGGCTTGTTCAGCGGCCTCTAGAGTTGGAATAGTTCCATTTTGATGGTATTCCTTAACCAGCGCATTTGATTCCCAAAGTTGAAGACACTGATTTGGTGATGTATTCCTCAGAGCGGATGACGATCCAGCTGGAGTAGCGGCAGAGGAATTCACAGCTGTGGTTTTCATAGTGGAGGCATTCACAGGTGTGAACTTAAGAGAAGCCATTTATGTAACATAGAAGATAATGGAAAAGAGTACCTATTTGATATAACATACAAAATCAAGATAAGTTCTGCCAATATATCTTTTGGATGAACACATATGTTATTGATGGCTTTGTTGGCCCTCTCATTGAGTTTAAATAGGGGCCTAACAAAATAAGTAAAACATCATTTTAACTTGGTTAAAGATTCACGTCGGGTTCACCATTTTTTGTTTCCTCTGGAAATGGGGATGAACTCATTGATTTTAAGGTTCAAACATTTAAGAGGTTTCTAACGGGTTTGTTCGTAGAACCGAAAACATCCAATGAATCTATATCCATTTGGACGTAATTTCCAAAGGTAGGTGCTCACTAGTTATGGACTGATGAGGCTTAAGAATTCGCATTGGTCGAGAGGATGGGAGGTCTGACTCATCACACCTTTTTGGGGAGAATTATTTTCTACTCTGGGACCCTCTTTATAGATTTATGTTATGTTAGTGTATCATTATTACATTACCATGTATGAAAATGAGCTTTCCTTTAGATATGACAATCAATGATTAGTATGTATGAGATTTATAGAATATTTTATATGTATTAGATGTTCTTCATCGATAGAGAATCATCTATATTTGTTAGGGATTCTTGTTCAATGGTATCCTTCGACACATTATATAGAAATCTCTTGGTCATTATGATAACCATACTGGTTTTAAATCCACTCAGCGGGGCACTTGAAGTTTATTGTCATTCAGAAGGACATGGATTATTTCAGAGTTGTGATCGTACCCACAGATGGGATACCTACGTATCCTTTGTTTTGAAAAATTAATTAGAACCCATGTAGTTCAAATAAAGATGTATGAGGTGTATGCATGATTGATGACTCAAAGAAAGATGTCATAATTACTTTTACACTCTAAGGTCATGTGAGTCATGCTCGGTGTGAGATACAAGAGGAATCGGTAAAACCAGAGAATTTTTCCCTGAAAGATGAAGTTATAAGAAATGATGTGGGGCTTATATATGTATGACTACCCAGATGGATGAAGATTAGGATTTACTTCAAGGGATAAACCTAATACTAAGGTCCATAAAGGTATATGTGATTTATGGAGATTTGGATACATAATTTAGGACTTAATCCTGAGAAGGATACCCAAATTAGAGAGGATATATGATTGGTTTTTACCCCTGAGAAGGAATCCCAAATCAAAATTAAATTAAGACTGGTTAAGAGAAATTATGACTGGGGCTTATTCCTGAGAAGGAGACCTAGGTTAAAGGGTATTATGACTGGGGCTTAATACTGAAAAAAAGCCCATGTTAAGGGAATTTGGATTTTGGGAACTTGGGGCTTACTCTTAAGGAGGATTCCCATATTAAAAGAATAATGTTTGGGGCTTACTCCTGAGGAGGATGCCCAAATTTAAGGTAACTTGAAGACTAGGGATTGCTCTTGAAAAGGAGGCCCATGTTAGGGGACTTGGGCGTACTCTTAAGGAGGATGCCCATATTTGGGATTTTGAGATTGGAACTTACTCTTGAAAAGGAGGCCCATGTTAAAGATCCTCCCATCTTTAAAGGATGAGGTTGAATGAATGAAATTTATAGCGTTAGTGACATAAAGATATGTAAACCACTAGGTTTTGAGAAATGTTCCAAAGAATTCCTTTCAGAAAAGGATGCCAACAAAGGAAAAATGCCATAAATGGTTTTGAAGAATTTTCTGAAGGCTAAATTTTGAAAAGGAGAAGTGCATTTGAAGAAATCAAGTGAATAGGCAGGAAGGGCACCCAAAAAGAGAGAGGTGCACAAGCCCTACGTGGGCGCTTAAGTCCTGGTCGCACAAGTATACTTTCACGACACATGGGTACTTGCACGACGGTCAACCCTTTGGGTAATACTTTGGCGAGACTTGGCTCAAGCTCTTAGTATTATCCCTAAAGGCTTCCAAAAGAGTGGCTCACAAGTTTTATACAAGGGATAAGGCGGCGTTCAAGTGTGGTCATTTCCCTTAAGGGCTAGCCACTTAGGCGCGCATGTGTTGATGAGTTTCAACACATATGCCTTGTTTCCCCTATTTAGATATTTCATTCTAGGTAAGAAATTACCTTAGAAGTGACTGAAAGACTTCATGTAGAGACTAGGGTGACAATAGATTAAATTTGTCTTTTGGAATTTTTATATCCTCGAAATGGGGGGCCCACAAGGGGTATTTATAGGCTACTGAATTTTAGGAAAATTTAAAGGTTGGGCGCGCACATGACCTGCGCGCCGAATATCTGGCGTGCAGGTGACTTGAATGCCCAAAGTCTGGAGTGCAAGTGACATGCGCGCCTTAAATCAAAATGGCTCTAGGATTTATCCTTTGTAAAATTTAATGTTTATTTAAAGGGTGACTTTCTTTTTTTCTTAAGGTATTCCCCTTTGGTCATTCTTTGAACTCTGTGATGGAATAGAGCGTCAACAATATTCTATCATAATTCTCTAAAACACTAAACTTAAAATGTCTACAGAATGTTTTAGATAGAAATGTTTCTTAAAATTCATGTAATTACTAAACAATTAGATTTGTACTATCATAATTGGTATCATAGAATCATTTAGATAACTTTAAATATTTGGATGTTATCAGTTGAGGAAAAATTAAAATTTTAAATTATCATAAATGTTTTATAAGAAAAGGATTACACTAACTTAAAATTTTTAGATACCTATTTAGGTTATCTGAGGTAATATTGTGCATTTTGGGGATCATGATAAGATAATTTTATTGAAAACCCAAGGGAAAATATGAAGGAATAATTATTTATATTGGGTAAAATCCTAAAGTATTGAAAAAATTGAGATTATGCGGTTTTCCTAAAAATAAATTACCTGTTTGGATATTATAAGTGGTTTATGGCTCTAGACAATATTTACCTATGTGTAATAACCCTAAATGGGGTTTTTTAGTACTAAATCAATTTTCACCTGGTGCACTACAAACAGGCTTAACAACAAACCTGATTTGAAACTCTTAGGGGATATGATTTGGCCAATAACATTCTATTTATGAACCATTATGAAGGATTTATTTTTTAATTCCCATAAAGGATTAGGTAATAAAGTATGGGAGAAGAAAACGTAAAGTAAACATAGTAGATAAAAGAGTTATATGATTAACCATGTATGACATAATTGAAATGAATGTGTTATTTGTTAGAATGAATTTATCATTGGATAAGGAAACTTATGATTGATCTATCATATTCGTATGATATAATTATTCTAGATATTATATTAATAAATATGTTTTACTATTTTTTTGAAGTTTTATCTCGAATGTGATGCTAATAAAGGTATTTATAAAAAACCACAATGTCTTATAACTAAATAAGAGAGTATAATTAAATGTTTTAGAGTCAAAATATATTCCTCTTATGATATAAAATGTAATGTTCCCAGTATTACCTAAGGTAATGAGGCTGATACAATAATATAAATTAATCATATCTATTTTTTTATTTATTGATATTTATTGATGGTATTCTAGCATATTAGAAAAGTAATGAGGGTTATGTGAAACATATATGGATATTTCATTAATAGTATTGTCTTAATGGATTAGAAACATGTATTAAATGTTATAAATAACCATGAATGGCGATTTTATGATAAATTAATACTGTTGAAGATAACGTAATTAATGTATGGAAATATTTTAGTATTAATATATTCTTAAGGAATGTTTTTTCAGATAATCAATGTAAGATTGTTTTTGTAAATTTTGGAATGATATTTGGATCAAGATATTATTAAGGTTACATCAATTTTAGGATTATAGTATATATATAGGATAATATTTCATTCTATGACATAGAAATTAATAACATTTGAAGATTGGAGATAGAGTTGGTTTTTAGAAGAATATATGATTTTCTCCCAAGTGATTAAGGTTTTTTTGGAAAGGTATTTTTTGAAGTATATAATATTAGAGAATATACATAACTATGTATATTATTGTAATATATTATTTAAAGAAAAATATAATTTTCATGATGTAGTTTAGGATAGTAATATAGATATCTCATAGATTTCATATCTTGACTAATAATGTCTGTTTTTGTTCATTATAAATCAATTATTAAAATAGAATAGATATATTTAATTTAAGGGGGGTAGAATGTATTTTCTTAGAATATTAGATCCATTAAAATGTATAACAAGTTCTATAACATGTGTCACTTGATACACCAAAAAAAACCATAACATATTAAGAATACATTTTTAATAAATATATAATTTACACCATGATGGTAAATCATTAATAGTTATTACCTTTATAAGTAAAATAATTAAAATGAGTTAATATTGTAACATTTGTTTTTAATAAAATACATTTTATTTAGGTTATATATTTTATTTTTAAAATATAAATATATAAATTATAGAATTTAGATTTGATAAATTAAAATTTATTTTTTAATTTCTTATAACCAAATTAGAATAGGATGTATTTTTTAGATTTTTTAAAAATAATTAATCTTTAGGTGAATAGTAAATGATACATATTTTCCTAATAATTTGACAATAATTTGACATAGAATTTTTTGATTTTTTGATATGAAATATATATATATATTTCATTTAAAATAAAGCATTCACAAGTACTATTTTTAATTTAAAAAAATCATGATTAACATTTTAGAAAATCAAGTTATATTTTATGAATACAATTTTTTTGAGATTATTTAATGAAATTTACAAAAGGGGAAATTATGTATTGGATTTTTGTAACATCACATAACAACTATTTAAATAATGATAATCTTTTTTTTGGTAAGATGAGAACCTACCTTGAAGAGATAGAGTCCTTTATTAAAAAAATCTAGTCAACATGAGTGTAAAAGAAGTAACATTACATTTTTCATTATGAATTAACAAAATGAGATCCATAGGAATATGATCATACCTAATGAGTTCCTTTCTATCTACACTTTTGTTGGAAAGACCATCTAGCAGCGCATTGGCCTCCCTGTTCATATCACACATTACACTTGCTAATATTATGATTAATTTTCCTAAATAATGAATTTTAATTTGATAAAATTATTCTTATATTTTATATAATAATTCTCATAATACTTAATTTGTAAAATTTAGTTTTTAAGTATAAAATTTAGTTTATTAGGATTAATTATAATTCCTAAGATAATTTTAAAATAATTACTTTAAATTATTTCATAATTAATATAAAATGAATTATATAAAAATAATTTAAATAATGTATATATTATTATTTATAAACACGTAAATAAATATATTAACACTAATTTAATGGTAAGTATGAACTAAATAAGATTAAAAATCTATAATGGCCAAATGTAATTTTTATACTAAAACAAATTTTATTCACATTGTTTGTTTTTATTTATAAGTTAATATTATAATATTTAGTAATTTATTTAAACTAAATAGATGTTAAATATAGTTCCATAAAACCCAAATTTGGTTATAAGGGTTATTATATATTCCAAATAAAACATAAAATAACTTAGTTAAAAACTTGTTACCTAGTTTAAAAGTAAAAGACTAAAATGTAAAACTTAAGGATATAATCCATAACATGTTTAAGACATGTATAGACACACTTTTTTGATCCGGGATCGACCCAAAATTCCCTACACTACATTATTTGAAACATTTTGAGCCATTGACCTTAGACCAATCTTATAGAATTATTAAAATCTGAAGAGTGCTTCCAAAAGTTCTTTTTTCTTTTATTACAAAAGATGATCATAAACACCCTTTGAAAAAACCACCCTTTAGAAATATACTTGAATAGATTCCAAAATATACTCTCTTAGAATTCCATCACACATTATTATTCTCCATATCACACTAAGATAGAGTAATACTTTCAAATAAAAAGAGTATTCCAAGGATAGATCAAGTCTCCAATGAAAATATTCTCTCGTTCTAAAGGGTTTATTATCCCTCTCAATTTTCCTTATATATTATCACCATAATAATATGATGATTTTAGTTTCATTAGTGTATTAATATTTGATTATATTAATTTTAAAACCCTTAGTTATTCATTTCAATTCACATGAAAAAATAAATAAGTGTTAAACGTGCGTGCGCTCATAATACCACCTCCATGAAGAATCAATTTTTTTAATTTTTATACACTTATTTCATTCACTGTTCAAAAATAATCAAATATGGTTCCAAATATTACAAAATAAAAATAATATCATTATTATTATAGTACAATTATATCATTTCAAAATAAACACAACCGTTACCATAATCACCCACAAACATGAATCATGTTCATGTTTTGGTCGGTTTAACCCCCCACATGAAAGATGTAAATATTATTATACTGTTCAAGAAAGGTTATATTATATATTAAACTTATTATTAAATTATAATTTTTGTTGTTAAAATCACCAAAATAAGACAACATCGATTCCATTTTCAAAAAGAATAACTAAAACACATATGGAATTATATCATAGATTTATAAATAAATAATATATATATATATATATTAAATTATATTCAATGAAATATAAATGATTAACTTGTGGTCAAATAATGGGTAATTAAACCAATATTATAAAATATACACAAATGGATAATGTTATTAACAATATAATCTATAACTAACCATTATACCCATAATAAATATCTATAAATGAAAGACATAAAAGATAAAATGTGTTAATAAGGTTATTAAATATATTATTAAGTTATCTATTGTATTTTCATGGGGATAGAGTGCCATTTACTAAGCAAGGAAACATGATAAGGGTTTTTCATCTCAAATTCATCTCTTTGAGATATGTTTTGTATTAGGAACCTAATTTATTTTAAGTTGTTTATATGATTCCAAATTGAGATTTAGTATCATTAAATGTCATCTATTCATGATATTTGAAGTTAAACTTAAATCCCTCTATCCATTAATGTTTTTTATTTTAATTCCACTCAACCCATAAGATTTCAATTTCAAACCTAATTTTAAAAACAGGATATCTCAAATTTGATAAACCATAAGGTTATTTTTTATATAATTTCATTATAATATCAAAATATTTTTATTATCATATTGTTATCATTGTTGATATTTTTCTTCTCTTTACCTTTTGTCATATTTTAATTTTTATAATATTTCAAAGCGATGTGGTTTTCAATAAAATTATTTAAAAAAAGTAGAATTTGGTTTATGATAAGCTCCAAATTTATATGGGAAATAAAAATTTCTATTTAAAAATAAAAATAGATAATTTTCAACTACATTTATATTATTTTCAAATCTTTTTATGGAAAATTACATTATTTATTTTGTATGGGTTGTTTTGTAAAATAATAATCTATTTTGATGTTTTCAGGTGAATGTATATTTCTATCATCTTTTTCATTTTGTATATAAAATCTTCTCAACATTTTCATGATTTATAAAAGAAGGTACATTTCTCCAAGTATTATAAAAAATATATATTAAAATAATTTCAAAATATAATTATTAATTATTATTTCTAAAGTGTGTTTATTTCAAAAGCTCCTAAAAAATGTTTTCCATCTATGCAAAAACCCCTCAATATAACTTATTATTAACTGAGGATGTTCATCAATTGGTAATATCCAGATTCTTTATTAAGCTGAAAAATATATTGATCTATTATATAGAAGGAATAAACTATCCACACATTTATCTTTATTATGTATTTTTGGGGTATAACTTTATCCTTTCTTCTAATTCTTTTCCTATTTTAAAACACTATTCTGAATTAATTTTATTGAATTGGGTTCATGAAGATTCCCTATATCAATTGATTGGGGTGAATTACCATATTATATGTATACCTTATATCTTTACTGTGTAAATAATGGATTCTTTATTATCCCGATTTAATGATATTTAACTAGAAAGTTACTTGATGAGATGAATAGAAATCATTTTACTTCTTGGTTTCTTTATGATATCATCAAATTAAGCCCATTATTCTTTTCATGTGTTCTTTATGATAATTGAATTATTTTAATTTGGATATTTTATGAAAACTATTTTATTTTCATGGGTTCTATGTGTTATAAAAAGTTAATGATCTCTTCCGGCACACATAAGTACATATGAAGGACATGTTGTTCTGTTATAAACTAAGGATGGGTGGTTGAGTTATAATATAAGGAAGATTTGTTAGGTTAAAAAACTGAAACAATTGGGTTTGATATAGCCC
The DNA here is from genome assembly GCA_963277665.1 of Viscum album. NCBI lineage: Eukaryota > Viridiplantae > Streptophyta > Magnoliopsida > Santalales > Viscaceae > Viscum > Viscum album. The sequence continues at coordinate 943,779,896 of OY728138.1, forward strand.
TCCAATACAATGGATAAATGATTATATCTTTTAATATAGAAATGTTATGTTAAAATTTTAGTGATTACATAGGTTCAAAAAGTTCCAGTGTATTGGAATTCAGATCCACTCACGATTTTATTAGTGAACAAGTTCATAGGTAGATAGGTTCAGAATGATAAGAAATAATATTCTTATAATTATTTCACATTCAATCATATGTTCATATTTTATGCTTCATGTTTATTGACTCGTGTTTCTGAACTCTTTTAACTCATGTATTATGTTATGAAAAGTCTTATGACATGATTTATTATATATAATTATAAAGCTATGTATTTTATTTTTTACCTTAATTATAACAATATAATGATATTTTACTCACTTATCATATTTCATTATTATCACTTATGTTTACCCTTAATGTGAATCTAAACTCACCCCTTTCTTATGTTTCCATCTCCCCAGGTTCTGAAGATAATTAATAGATAATATGTATATAGAAGAGTGTATTATGAGAAGAATTAATGAGATATATTGAATACATATTATGGAATATGTAGTTTTTTATATATTGGGAAAATTTCTAATAGTTGGAATATACATGAGTCCCTTTAGTTAATTTTTTCCCTACTCCAATAAAACACTAAACCTAAAATATTATGAGAATGTATTAAATTGAAATAATTGTTTTATACCATGTAGTGTTCATATTATTAGGTCTAGGATTTTATAGTAGGTATCAGATTAGGGTTTTGATAATTTTGGGGATTATGATGTTATTTTTTGAAGAAAATTTGGGAGTTCGAAATATCATCAATGTTTGATAAGTAAAGGTTTAACCTAACCTAAAATGTGTAGATGACCCTTTTAGTTAGTTGAGTTAATTTTAAATATTTTGGGGATTAGGATAAGTGTTTTTTTTCAAAATTAAATGGGAAATTCTAATGGATAAGTATATTTATAGGATAAAATACTAAATTATTGTTAAAATAAAGATTTTGTGGCATTCTTGTAAATAACATCCCTTTCAAGAAACACAAAGTTAACCAATGCTATTTTAGAGATGTGCCTTGGGGTAATATCCATAAAAAATGTTTATTGCAATTAACTCAATCATCACCTGGTGCATGATAAATTGGTATAACTACACACCTGGTTTGACAATTTAGAGGGATATGATTTAGTCAATCACACTCTCTTTATAAACAATTATAAAAGATTTAATTCTAAATTACCATAAATGATTAGGTTACTAATTATGGGGGAACACAAAATAATGTAAAAATAGTGGAGAAATGATAACTACATGATTAAAAATTATAAAAAAATTGGAATGAAAGTGTTATAGTTGAAATGAAGGTGTAATTTACGGACACATATTAGGATTTATATTTCATATTTTATAAAATTATTATTTTATATATTATCATTATACTTTTGTTTTAGTATTTTTTGTAAGATCATGAAGATGAAGCTAAGAAACATATGTTTCAAAAAATACTACTATTTATTATAAGTAAATAAGGGAGTGTACTTAAATGGTTGAGAATCATATTATATTACTATTATGATATAAATAATGGCTTTCCGAGTATTAACTAAGGTAGTGCGGTATATACCATAGTAAAATTAATAATATCTATTTTATTTTGTGACTGATATTTATTGATGGTTTTCTAGAAAATTCCAAATATTATGGGGGTTATGTGAAACATCTATGGTTTTCTATTCAGTATTATTGTTCTAATGGTTTGGAAACATGTATTAAATTTTCGTAATAACCATTGAAGGTGATTTTATGATAAGGTAATATTTTTGGACATAACATGATCAGTGAATGGATATATTTTAGGATTAATATATTCTTATAGAATGTTTTTAGATAAGTAAGATAACATTTGTAACCATTGGATTGATTGTTGGATCATGACATTTTTGAGGTTACATGAATATGAGGATTATGTTATATATATTGGATAGTATGTGATTTTACATCCTAGTGAAACATACCATTTTAGGAATGATGATAATGTTTATTTTGATAATAATATATGAATTTTACTCGGTTATTTAGGTGTTTTTTAGAAAGGTATATTATAGAGAATATTTGATTAGGGTATATACATACCAAGGAAAGTTATTGTATAATTGTGTTTGAGGAAAACTATAATTTTTTTAATCTATATTTGGATCGTAATATAGATATCTCATTAGATTCCATATCTTGTTTGATAATATCCTAAGCTATCTTCATTTGTAATTAATAATTATAATAGTAGGGACCCAATTTATTTAAGTGGGGTGGAATGTAATGGCTAGAGATTTGGGATCCCTTAAACTACATACTATGTTTTATAACTTGTTTCACTCACTACACCCTATATAAAAAACCAATTTATACAAGGAATACATTATTAAAAATGTAATAATAAGCACCAAAATAAAAAACCATTAATCCTTATTACCACAATATGGTTAATAATTAATATGAGTTAATATTGAAAAAGATATTTTCCATAAAAGGTTTTTTATTTAAATTATATATTGTCTTTTATAAATTTAAAGTTAAATATTTTAAAATTTAAATATGATTACGTGAAATTTATCTTTGAATACATCATAAAAAATATATTTAGATTTTTTTTTATTTTTCTAAAATAATTGATTTTTTATGTTGATAAAAAATAATGATGTTTCAAATACCATATCTTTTATTTGACATAGAATTTTTTGAATCCGTTTTGATAACATATATATATTTAATAATTATAATGAATCATTTAAAGTATAACATTCAATTTATAAACCCCATGATTTTCAATTTAGAAATTCAAGTAATATTTTATGAAAACCATTTATCATATTTTATTTAATTAAATTTATGCCTAGGTAAAATAGGTTCTGGATTTATTTTAATTCTATATAACTATTATTTAGAAATATTAATCTTCTTTATATCATTATAATCAATAAAATTGATAATTTTATTCTATACATAAACTTTATCCTTAAAAACACACTTTTCTTAAAAATGAGTTTTTATGCATTATATGGGATAACATTAAGATTAATCACCATAAAAATAGAATAATAATTTGATAAAATTATTCTTATATTTAAGATAATAATATTTATATTAAATAATATGTACAATTTCATTTTTAGGTATAAAATTTAGATTATTAGGATTAATGCTAATTACCAAAATATTGGTGAAGTAATTATTTAAAAATTATTATTTTAGTAATATCAAGGAACTTATGACAAAAAAATAAATTGAAATAATTGAAATAATTAATAAATGCATTTTATAAAAACTTAATAAATATATTAAATCTAATTTTATGGGTACTCACTACTAAATTAGTTTAAGAATCCATAATTGTCAAAATAGAAATTTTATACTAAAAAGGTTTTTATACACAATACCTATTTTAGTTTAAAGGTTAATTTTATAATATTTATAAATTTAATTAGATTAAATATATGTTTAATTTAGTTTCATAATGTATAATGTTTTTATATGGGTTATTATACATTCTTAATAAAATATAAAATCACTTAGTTAATAAATAGTTACCTAGTTTAAAAGTAAAAGAGTAAAATGCAAATACTTAATGGTAAAAACCCTATAAAATGTTCATAAAATATATGGATACACTTTCTTGAACCTTTATAATATAAAATATACTTTAAAATACATTATTTCTTAACATTAGACTCATTGACCATGGAATAGTGCCCTGGAATTATTAATATATAAAGGGTATTTCCAAAACTACCCCTTTCCTCAATTATAAAAGGGGATCACATAAACCATAAAAAATCATGTTAGAAATTAAATTTAATATCTTAAAAAATATTATATTATATAATTCCCTCATATATTATAAACCCCCTAGTAGCACTAATTTATCATAATCTATTCAATTCAAATGAGTCTTCAATGTAAGTTTTATAACATTCGAAGGTTTTTATTCTTAATCATACTATTAAAAATATATAATCACCATAATAATATTATTACTTCTATATAATTATTATAATTATATGTCTTAAAATTATTTTTAAAACTCTTTTTTATTAATTTCCATACACATAAAAACAAAGAAATGTCAATCAAGCATGTGCGTAGACACCGCCTCCATAAAGAATAATTTTTTTAGTTTTCTAAAGGATTTTAATTATTTATAAAAAAATATTGAAATATGGTTCAAATTAATAAGAAAAAAATAACATTATAATTATTATTCTATTATAGTTATTTTATTTCAAAAGATATACCTTCTTAACCATACCCACCAATCAAGTTAAAGTGTGTACATGTTTGGGTTGGTTTAACCACCCACATAAATGATGATATAAAACTCTATCATGGATCAATATGGTAAAATTAAAATTATTAATATTATAATATAAAAAGAAAATAATTATTGTTTTAAAGTTTTAGAAATGCTATATTGGGTATTTAATTTATTATTATATTATCATTTTCATTCGATAAAATCACCGAAATTGGCCAACAAAGGCTCAATTTTTTCCTACATAACTAAAAAACTTATGGACTGAAATATGACCATTATAAATAAATATATTATATAATTAATTATAATAAATTATATATAAATTACTAAATTGGTTTCAAATAATTTGAAACAACCTCAACATTATAAAAATTGTACAAACAATAAAAGTTAATAACTTCTGATGGTTGAAATAATTTATAAATAACTAATATATGCAACAAAAAATTAAATAATGCATATTAAATGTAAAATATTTGAGTAAGGATATTAAATATATTATTAAGGAATAAATTTTTGTTTTATAAGAGTTTAGAGTTTATTGACTAAGAAAAAAAATTAGGTAAGGTTTTTCATCTCAGATTCATCTATTTGAGACACATTCTGTATTATACATGAAATTTCTTCTAAGTTGTTCATATAATTCCTAATTGAGATGTTATATCATGAAAATATATGGCATATGGATCCTTCTCTTGGTGGAATGAACAAAAAGGGATACAAGAGGATGTTTTCAGTCAATGGTTTAATGGCGCAGGCGGACACGGTCCTAAGTGGAAAGGTCGGGTGATCATCTTTGTTGTGGGTTGTTGGATCATTTGGGAAGCCAGGAATAACGCTCGCTATAGGAACATATATGGCCCCAGCCCCATCATTAGTTTCAAGATTAATAACACCTTGATGTATTTGAATGGCATGTGTACTGAGTTCTAAGGCTCTCAGGGAGTAAGGGCTTTCAATCCAGGGGCACATTACCAAATACAGAGGGGTCAAGATAATTGTGTACATTCGCACCCCCAAATAACCGGGTTAAAACTCAACACTAAATGATCCCTCCAAACGAGGGAGATGAGGGTGGAGGAATTATTTCGGACCAGAGGGGCTACGTAGTGGCTGCTTTCTCAGCCTTTTACGACAGAGGTGATGCTATCCAGGCCAAGAAAAAGGCGATGGTAATAGGGTTGAAGTTATGTGAGAAAGGAAATATTAATCTTAAGAAAGTGGAAGCAAACACCTTGATACTTTACAACGAACTTACATAAAGTGTATGTTTCCCCTAGAGTATAGAATATTATGTCTTCAAGGGAAAACCTATCTTGGGAGTCCACAAGGAGATCACCCACACTTGGCAAGAGGGGAATAATGCTATGGATTTCTTGGTGTCCCAGGTTTCGCCAACACAAAGCCTATAGCTCTTCCCTGACATAGGATCTTTTTTCGGTAGGTAGTAGTATTTTTGTTATTAATGATTCTTTGGGACTCTAATACATTAGACCACCATGATTTACCTTTTGTTTTATATTTTTGATGTATTTCCAAAATTAATAAACATGCTAGTGTTGACAGATATCATGAAATAACCTCTATTAAATATATTTCTAGTTCAATTTAAATCACTCCCTTCAAAGGTTTTTTAATTTAAATCCACTCGACCTCTAAGGTTTATATCTCAAACCTCATTTTAAAATCAAGACCTCTCAAATATGATAACCCATTTCATGTATTTTTATATACTTTCATTATAAGATCAAAAGACTTTTATACTCATATCTTTTCCCTTTGTGATATTTTAATTCCCTTTACCTTATTTCAAACCAAATGTTTTATAATCCTTTAAAGAGATGTGATGTTTAATAAATTTTTTCAAAAAAGGGAATTCATTTTATACGAAATAAAACATTTTTGGGTACACCCCTGTTTCTATTTCATGAATTTAAGAAAAAAAAATTAAACTAATTTTATCTTCTTTTAATTTTTTTGAGTAAAATAATTTAATTTTTTTCTCTATAGTTCGTTTCTCAAAAAATTAATATCTTTTTTTTTGTTTTCATGTAAACATATATTTCAATTATTTTTTTTATTTTATATGAAACTAAGTTTATATATTTTCATTCTTTATGAACGAAATTAATTTTCTCATACTATTATAAAACATTTCCATTAAAAATATATTAAAATAATGATGGAATTTTTATTTCCATGATGATTTTGTTCCTAAAACTTTCAAAAATTTGTTTTCATTTCAGAAAACACAAATAAGTATATATTATGTATAATTGAGGATATTAAAAAATTTATACCATCCAATTTATTTATTTGGAAGGATTATTTATTTATCTACATTATCTATGGAATGACCCAACACTACCTTCGTCTTTCCAAGTCAATGTTATAGTACAACTATAAATTTTCTTTAAATGAATTTTCACCATCAAAACAATTTTCCCAATTCCTTTCATGGTAGGGTGTTCACCTAGATTCACTATATATGTTAATTGGGTAGAATAATTTTCTTAATTGTACACCCTTTATCTATACATTGTAAATACAATATTCTTTATTATATTTATAGAATTGTATTTACTTAGAATTTTATTTGATGTTTTTAATGAAATACATTTCATCCATGAGTTATTTATGATATATCTAAATGAAATCCATTTTATTTTAATGTATTCATTAAAAAAAATTAATATTTACATTTGAATGTTTTATAAAACCCATTTTATTTCACTAGGGCCTCTATGTATTGAAAACTGAATGATTTATTATAGAAAACATAAGTGTGGATGAAGGATGGGTGATTCTATTATAAACCATGGATTGGTGATTCAATTAAAATATAATGATGGGTGGGTTCATTATAAACCATGGATGGGTTGTTCCATTATAAATTGAGGGAGGGTGGTTACATTTTAAAAATGAGATTGGTGGGTCTGTTATGTCCCTCCAATGTATTGGTTACTGTATTATATCTCATGTAATATAAATGTTATGTGGAATGTTAAGTGATTAGTATTGTTCACAAAGTGTGAGTGTGATGGTTTCAAGATCAAAAAATAATTTAATGAGTGAATGATATGGAAGGTATAAATGTTTTCAAATATAAGAAATTATATGTTTACAATTATGTCACTTTCATTATAATGTTTAGGTTTTATGATTTATGTTTGTTGACTCATGTTTCAACACTCTTTTCATTAATTTCTTCTGTTATGAAATTTTATCCCCATGATTTATGATATATTCTTTGGTCGGTATGTATTTTATTACGTATCTTGTTTATAAACTTATGATTATATTTTTTCACTTATTATATTATATTATTATCACTTTTTTTATCCTTACATAGCATCTGATCTCACCACTTTATTTTATTTCCATTTCCCTAAGTTCTGGTGAAAATTAATACGAAATATGTGTCTAGACAGATTTATTATAATAAGAATTTCTGGGAGATACTAAACACTTGGCATGGATTAAGTAGTTTTTATATAGGGGAAAACATTCAATAGTTGGAAAAGAAATGAGTTCTTTTAGTTAATGCACCATCATTTTCTCTAAAAAACTAAAGAAAAAATGTAATGAAAATTTATTATAGTGAAATAATTGTTTTATTCCTTGTAATCACTATATTATTAATTCTGGGATGTCATATATTTCTCATTGTCTCATCTTGTTTTGATGAAGGTAAGTCACCATGTTGATCAGTCAATGGATTTCTATTAAACATAAATTTAAATTCATATTGTATTAGTGAACCGAATTACAAATTTTTTCTAGATATATGTATTGGTTATGTATTAAATATTTGGAGATTTTTTGGGCATAATTCTGATGTGGTAATGTCATTTGATGAGTTTTTGGTGTTTATGTGCCTTTTATTAGATTATGTTGATTAATTTTTTTAAATACAATAAATAATTATTATAGATAATTTGGCTTGAGATAGGGCCCCATGTGGGTTGTAATTTATGGTTGAGTTAGGATGAGAATAGTTGGTATTAGTGTGTCTTGGCGATTCTAAGTAGAGTGATTATGATTTTATTTTAAATGGAATGGATTCATAATGAAGTAGGTGGTCCTGGTAATTTCCCTTTGGATTTTTTGAATTTTCTAATATGTATGTGACTGTGTGGTATCTCCAATGATGTAATTTTTATTTTTAATTAATTAATATCATTTTTAATTTAAATTAAAATGATTAATTAAAATAAAACTCCTTGAAAGATAAGAATAAAGATCATATGCCACTCCATATTTAGTTCACTAATTGGATATCCATGGATGCCTATAGTCAAAGGTTGTAAATTTTGGATGGTATATAATGAAACATGGTTATCCATAAGAGGGGTGTTTCTTGTTTAAAATGAGATGACTATGATATAGTGTCCCTTAGTTTATGTGTTCTTCGTGACCACCTATAGAGTTACTTGGTGACTTGGAGTGAATGGCCTAACATTTGGTTATGAAAGACCCTTAGAAAAACCATAGTGCCTTACGGTAAGTTGAGTTGATTATGGGGAAATATATCTACCATTGATACATGTTTATCCTATATGAAAAGACCATAGGTAAGAGGTAATTAATTTGGGTGATTGGACCACCTCAATATACTAAATTCATGGAGATGGATTGTGTGACATCTCTTATGTTTATGTAGTCTATGTGGGAATAACCTTTGGGACACTAAGGATGAGAGAGACTTAATTCATAGTTTAAGGGATGTGATACCCTAGAGTGGTGGGTTTTCACACACATTTGAGTTTTTTTTAAGGGGACCCGAAATAGAATTCCCTTCATATGTGATGACCTAGGGGACACTAGTTGGTACCCCAATGGTAGATCAGGATTGATAGACAACATTTGTTTTTTCTTAGAAATAATAAAAAGTGACACCTTCAAATCCATATTGATTATGTGATTATAAGGGTTCATTGATAGTGGTGATTGGTTTAAGTATTTAGACAAACCATATCCTTCATTTACGATTTCATGTATTTAATTTTGATGTAACTATATATGCCCATAGATGCTTCCTGGGACCAGTCCTATGTGACGGAATGATGTGATAGTGACATTTTGTATTCCCATAGGTGTTTCTTGGGATCTATATTTTGAACCACATGTGATACTAGTGTAGTAAGGATGATGAAATTATGTCGTCCTGGATTCCCAATGTATTCTTGGGATCTGAGTTTTTGAACCATATAAGAATACCTAGGGAACTGTGAGTTGACCATGTATCTACATGGTCCAATCTAGATCCAATGGCTCCCTAGGAATCCTAGGATGTCTTGGATACATTCATTCAAATTGGATACAATGATCACTATTATTATGAAAAGATTTCTAGGTCACCATAAGGATATAGCTAGTCATACCTGGTGACATTGTTTTTCCTAATTGGGATACCCGTGATGCATGGGATTCAAACAGGTAGAATAGTGACATAGAGGACATTTCAGATTTAGTGATTTATAACGACATCTAGAAATCAGGTTCGATCCATTTTTGATACATGGATTTTGGAGATACTCGTAAAACACCTATGATTTAGCTATTAATACATTCATGATGAGTTATTTTCCATTTGATATTGAGTATTACGTTTACCTGGGTTTCACCCTAGGATCCATTATTTATATGGTTGTAACTGTATCTTGACATGTTAAGAGTCACCCTAACACAGGTTTAAGCAAGACTGAGCAATTGATATCCCATACCTAAGGATAAATAATAGTTTATTATATATCAATTTCATGTAGTAAATTTATCATTCTCATCTAATCATGCTAGATTCAAATATCACTACATTTATAATATGTATGAGAGCATGTTGGTGTTTCCCTACTAACTTATGTACTCACACACTTATTTGGCCACCATTAATCTTGGGTACCTGAGAAGACCCTAACCTGTTCATAGTTATATGTTGGGATGAGGCTCGATATTTTAGGTTCATGTTGGAGTAGATCACATGGGATTAAAAGATTCGTGGTGAGGCTAGAAGTTTGGGAAATGAAGGGACCCAAGGATTTGTGGAAGAATGAATAATGGTATATTAAATTTTTTCAGGTATATATTTATAATGAAAAAAAAAATATAGTATAACCCAGCATGGATTCATCCAGATATCATATGAAAATTAATTAATAAATAATAATAAAGGATGAAAATTTAAATAAAAATCATACATTGTCTAATTTTGACCAAAAACATGTTTCACTCATTATTAGTGATATTTAATTGAATGAATTGATCCAAGAAACCTATATATTATCCAAAAAAGTTTTGGAATCTTGATCAATCATCTTACATTGAAATCTTGGGAATAACATTGATAATAAGAGGTCTTTTCACATCTCTAATATCATAGGATATCAAACTTATGATCCTAGAATATAGATCCATAAATATTTGTTTTTCCCATCACTTTATCCCTAAAGGACAGGAGAGAGTGGGGGAGAAGGTAATTTTTTTGAAATACCTTATCACATTCATTTTAGTTCATAATAATTCTATTATACTAATATTATAACATTCATAAATTTCATTTTGGTATTTATTGAAGTTATCCCATTAAACGTACAAAAAAATGACATAACTGACTCTCAAAAATTACTAAAAATGTCAAATATATTTTATTAGATACTTTCAATAAATAAAATATTTTACTTGATTAATAAAGAGTCATTAACTTGACTTAGATCTCCAATAAATATTAAAAAAAATCCTTGGATATTTAATAGTGAAAATCCATTTGAAAAATATTTCTCATTATATTCACTTAATAACTTAATAATATATTAAGTAAATAAATCCAATAAATATTACTATATACTCATATAATATTGAATTTATTTATTTCTTTTATGATTGCATAAACTTGGACATTACCTGACCACTATTTTGGTTCCCACAATGTTCTAAACTCCAATTCACTAGAATTGAGAAAAATTTAGAATATGAGTTTTGTGAAACCCTCTAGGATGTTATCTCAATATATATAAGTGATAATCATAGAACACAATTAGTTTCAATTCACCCATAAATTCCCCTAAATAGATGAGGTTTTATCATAGTAATGGAAATATCTTACAAACACACATTGTGTAATATAGTCACTTTAGCTAGTGATATATCATAAAGACTAATGTACACTTAGTTTCATGATCCTTTTATTTATTTATTATTCATTGAACATAATATATGGAATAACCTTTAATCATAGTTTACATGGATTCAATAAAGGCACTATTATCCTGGTCAACTGGGCCTGAGACATATCATTCTTTCAGAAGTTACAAAAACTATCTTGGTCATTCAATCAATGCCATGCCAACAATGACACACCCAACACAAGCTACCTCACCACGACACAAATGCCATAGTTTTTATCTTATATCTAAGTATACAATAAAATGATACACACTAATCATCATCACATGTTGAGTGAAAATACACGTGTTTACATATAGGAACTACCAATGACATCCAAAACAAGATGATTTTCAAATTTCGGTCTAGTCATCATGATCTCTTCTATATGAGATAACCAAGAGTGAACTTCATGAGAGGGTGTCTCAATTTTTATGATCCCCGTACACCTATTAGTTAGAAATTATTTTTTTCCAGTTAGTATGATGTATCTAGACCATTGCATATATGATAAATGTAAATTTCATAATATATCTAGGATCTCATTATATATGGGAACTATTATAACCCTTTGATATGATAAATAATATAAGGAAATTACCATGTAAATATTGGATATATAAGTTTTGATACTATTTTGGTGAGAATTCATCATGTATAAATCTATGTAAACATGATTTACTAATCAAAAATAACTTTTCAAGTTGGGTATAGGGATCCCACTTTTATAATAATGCCACATTTTCTAGATCTAATATTATAACAAAAAACTTTATAGATTTAACATGATAAGATAATGATTTCACAGAGTTATGGATTTATAAATTGGCCCTTTTAAATTTTCTTATGTGAATGATCAAGTATCTACAAATTCAGCTCTTTGAGTAAATATTCCCAAGATATAATATCCTTGAGCATAATATTTTATCCTCTATCATAATCATGACATATTGTTTAGTACGGAATGTTAGATTCCTAGAATTGGAATAAATTTTTGCATATTTTATTCTTCTTTAGCTTCATCAAAAACCAAGACGTACCCAATATTTGTATATATAGCTACCACTAGATTGAATGTTCTTCTCTTCTTCATTAACAAAAATTAATTGTGATATTAGATAATTTTTATCCATATGATGGATAGTTTTTTACCTTTATAGTTAGTATGTATCATTTTAAATTTATAAAATAAGAGAATTATATTCAATATCATATGATATACACAACATTGATCTTAAAAAACAGAAAATATATTTCTTTAAACCTCCTCGATAGTTTGCAGAACAAACAATCTAAAATTCTAATTGAATCATAACAAAATATATTTTTATAACATAGAAATTATATTACATATTATGAATAGTAATAACTAAATTATTAAAATCATGTTCATTTATTGATTATAAGTAAAACAAAAATCATTTAATAGAAAAAGAGATGTTTTCTAAAAAAACTATATTTTTCAAAAACATGGTTCTGTCTTTCTTTGAGAAAATAATTTAAAAATAATTTTTACAACTTTTAGAAAATTGATTTGATAAAATTAAATTATTTTCATAAATAAGAAAATTAAAATTATCTAAGGGTGATCTTTTTTGTAATTTTTCTAAAATATTTTATTTTTTTTATGAATAATGAAAATTATTAAATTTTGATTGAAAAATGCCTTTTTGGGTTAAATTATTTATAAATTAAAATTATATTTTAATTGGTTTTAAAGTAATATTACTTGTAATATATATCTATTAATACAATTTAGGTCATTTTAATATCTTTCACATTGAATTTTGATATAGCAAGATTGTTAAATTATGAGCATTTTCTCTTTGAAAACTCGCTTTACTGGAATGTCTATGTAAGATCCCAACCATTTATGAAGTTGAATCTATCTTTATTATAGGTACAATTTTTTCCTTATTTGAGTTCATTTTTGGGTTAAAACATGGGGTTTGTTTGGGTGGTATTTTGAGAAAAATGGAAGAAATAGGGAAGTTCTGAGTTGGTGAATGATTCCCCCATAACCGTGTGCCCCAACCCAGAAAACCATGAATCCATGTATAGAAGAGAATTTTATTGTTGGTTCATAGGTTTTTAAATCATGCACCCTATTATGAGTAACTATGAAACCCTACAAATAGGTGCACAGTTCAGGTACACGGTTAGGGGAAACCGTGTTCCCCTTCCCAACAAACCGTGGGTGGGAATTTAATTAACCTGAAAATTAGTTTTAAAAATTCATAAACTGAAATTTTAATCTAAAATAAACACCCGTTTAACCCCTGGACATATTTCATGATTTTGGAGCTCTCTCGATGAATTCCAAGCCTTCCTGACCTCCATTCTTTACATTTTAAATACATTATCAAAGATCTTCGTCGCTCATGGTAAGTGGATCATATCCAGTGGATTTCCTATTTATTCTTCAATATTATATCATTCATTTGGTAATATTTTTCCATTGTTTTTGAAAATATAGATCTAATATTTTTTATCTATATCTAGATCTAACAGATCTTGATTTTTTAAATCTTGATTTAGAGTTTTATATTCATATCCCATTATAAGTCATTGTGCTATTAAATGTTAAGGATTTTGGATGGGTGATCACTCATCAAAGAATCAAGTTAGGTGGTCTATTATTCAAATCCCATAGTCTTGATATTAAATACATAAATTTTCTTATATAAATATTCGGTTTCTTTTAGCAATTGGAATTCTAAAATTGGATTAATTAATGTGGTCAATTAATGAATTGAGGAATTGGTGATTTGATTGAATAATGGAATTGTAAACTTGGATAATTAATCAATGAATTAATTATCATGACATTGAATTAGTAATTGGGGATAATTAATTGTTGTGTTAATTATTAAATTCTGTAATTTTTGATTTGTAAATTGAGAATAATTAATTGGTAAATTAATTATTGGATGTTAAGATTGTTAGAGGATTAATTAATTGTTTTATTAATTTCTGGAATTAGTGTTGTTAGTTAATTATTGAATTAATTAATGAAAGTGATATGATTAAATAATTGGTGAACTATTTAATGGGATATATGAGGTTAATTAATTTTTGAATATATTAATTGAGTTGGATTAATTAATATATGAATTAATTTTATGGAAGTTTATGGTGAATAATTATGATGATAAGATTAATGTTAATTAATCTTGGTTGACGTGACAATGTGTAAACAAGTTATAATTAGATACATGTTATAATGTGATATTTTATGATATATATGTATGATTGAGAAATGGGGTGCTAGATATGATGTTCTACACACATGTCATATATGTATGATTCAGAAACGAGGTAATTGAAATGGAACTCTACACATATGACATAAATTCATTATTGATAAACATGGTTATTGACATGAAATTATACACCCAAGCATGCTAAATGGTGTAAGATAGGGAGTGATGCTCCAAATAATCATGGGGAGCTAGACACAGCGTTCTACAACAAAAACATTGACATTAGACAATAGTTCCAAATGGTACGTAATAATGAAATTGAAGTGACTCGGATAATTTAATACAATTTTTTATAATGAAATGAGAATTGAATATGTATCATGGTTCTGACCTAGCATGGGCTGAAGCGGGTATTGAGGTATGGGTGTCCTCGGGAGCCCATTGGTCTAGGTGGTTTGATAATGATTAATTAATAATGTGACAACTATTTACTTATGCATTGTAATTATTTCTTTATAAAAACACATATAATTGTTATTTACTAGTTTTGTTTTATACACTCTTGGTGGTGGCCTATAGTGTTTTACTCACAATCGGCTTAGGCTGCATGATCATTACCCAAATTGATTTCATTGAAGCAGAGAAGGTTAAGGCAAATCACCCTATGTTATATGGCTGTGTCAGAATGGAGAATGGTTGAGGGAACTAGATGTGGTTTAGGACCCACTAAGAGTCATCAATTTCTTCCTTTTGGGTTTTAATTTTAGACACTTGACATGTACTTTAGCATGACATGTTTTTTCTTTAGTTTGGATATTGTATCTCCTACATCGATTATCTTTATATATTTGTATATTTATGGTTATATGTTATACTGATGTTGATTTTTTTTCTACAAGGGTATTACTCTAATAAAAGAGCGAATATTCTTCCCATGATTTACTTACCAAACCCACATTACCAGTTAGCAGCCTCTGGCATACAGGGCGTCAAACTTGAGTTTATATGGCCGATCGAATCAGGGAACCGATGTGTGGCACCTGAGTAAAGATGCTAAAAAGTGGTATCAAAGAAATTTTATTTTCTTTTTCTTTTTTCATACTTTTTAGGAAAGGTAAATAGGAGACTAGGAAGAGTCTGGACTTGGTAATCAGTTCAGGTATGGGAGTTAAAAAGCCTTGTATGTGGGAAAACCCAAGTACCCAAGGTAAGATTATTGTTATTTAAATTTGTAGTTACTATAATATTATTTCACCTTGAGTGAATCACTTATTGTGTGATGTGATTATTATTTATGTTATTTGTTTAGAATTGACTAGTGTCCTGGTATGGTATTATAAGTGATTATTCATGCATCATTCTAGGAAATCCATATTATTTTGTGACAATAATAATTTAAGGCATGCATGGGAAAACATGTTTTGGATATGTTGTTTAAATTGAATTTTCCCTTTATTTTGATAGATTGAAATGAAAAAGTTTATTAACGTGAAGTTGAAACATGAAATTATATAATGATGAAAGATGAGAAAAATGGGTGTCTAATGAGAAACTTGAAAAATGAGATTTGTTTACCATTGTAAACCTGGACTAGATGTAGGATGGTTAAGGGTTGTGATAGAGACTTGGTTTTGACAACATGGTGATGTATAGGGAAAATAATAGTTATGTATTGTCGTGTTTCCCTCTTATATAAATGTGATTAAGTTTTGTTACGAGTCCTGACATGTCTGTTTGTAATTATAGAGTTATTCTTCCATAAATATTACTATTGAGATGAATAAATAAGGGTGCGGCTGGAGAATATCTACCCATTGTGAAACCTAAGGTACCAATAGTGACAATTAAGGAAATATAGGAGTAGTTCCGAGACAAATTCTATCGATTCATGCGATACATGGAAAGAGACCCAGTGAAATTGTTAAAAACACGCAAGACTTAATGAGGGAATTCTAGTCGCATCACCCTTTGACTTATACTAGAGAGGGTGGATGTTAGGGGGATGAGTTGTGGATTGAGTCCATCTTGACTGTACATGACAATTTGGACACTTCACCTAATAAGAGATTCAATCTTTTGGCTTATATGTTGCGAGGTCAAGTGAAGCATTGGTTGGAAATCCAGACAAAGAATGGGAAGCTGGAGACTATGGAGTGGAAGAACATTCAGGAGATGCTCTTTGAGAAAATTTTTATAGAGATTCTCAGGTAGGAGAGAGAAGGTGAGTTCTTGAGATTGACTCTGAGGACATGTCCATAATGGATTATACTGTATGCTTCATAAATTTGTAGTGCTTTTTTCCAACAATAGAAGTAGATGAGGTGACTTCAGAAAAAAAATTTCAGGATGGAATTAAGTGTCAAATTAAGTTTCATGTCAATATCTCCATGATAAAGAAGTTTTTAGAAGTGGTAAATTAGGATCTCATCTCTAAGGGGAACTTGAAAGAGCCTTCTAGTGGAGAATATCTGGTCTCATATAGACAATCTGGAGTTATATCATTCAAGAGTAAGAATCATTATTAAGAGAACATTATCCAAATTAGTGGGAAGAAGAGTGAAAAGTTAGGGGGATCAATTACTTAATATCATACCCAAGTGATTTTATAATGGTGCAGTAAGCTAGGAAACTTTCACAAACATTTTCTCTAAACACCAATACAGTGTCAAGCATGTGGAAAGATGAGAAATCAACATAGGCTCTACAGGAACCCATGATAAATGGTTAGATATGGTGGATATCGATAGAAAAAGAGTGTTGGAAGAAGGTATTTTACATTATATCAATCTAGAATATGTAGTTATACTAGGACAGGTGGTATAGGTGATGGACATGGTGATCTAGGATAGAGATCCTATATCAGTAGAGTGGAAAATCTCATGAGAGTCAGACTGCGACAAAAGGTAGAGGGGAAGAAAAGTTTAATTCCATTCAGCCAACACTTGTGGATTCTATGTTATCTAGTGCCTTATTTTATATTGGTGAATCTCATTCATTTATATCTACAAAAAATATTAATGGTTTCCTCCTGGTGGTGTATTTTTTTGAGTGGGACAAAAATGATAGATACACTGTTGGGAGTACGATCGAGATACATATGTTTGTTCAAGGTATGTTCTCTTGATATTAGGGAGTACCACATTTTATGGGATTTCTATATTTTTAATATATTTGGATTAAACCTAATTATGGGTATGGAGTGGGTAGTCACCTACTGAGGCCACATTGATTGTTACTAGAGGTGAGTGATCTTTATGTCTCTAAATGGTGACATCAATATTCACTGTGGGGATTGGGATATCCAGATAGGCCAATAAGGTCCAATTACTAACCAACTATAAGAACTCATAGCCAGGGTTGCTACTCTAATATTGGATGATAGAGATATGAAATATCATGTTTTTGCACACGTAGAAGGACTATTTTAGGTTGAATTTACAAAATACATTTCAAGATTTCCACCTGAGAGAAATATAGAATTCACTATTAAGATTATTCTTGGGGATGAGCTAGTTTCAATTCTTCCATATAGAATGGAAACTACAAAGCTTCAAGAGCTCATGAATCAGTATAAGGAGTTAAAGGATAAGGGATTTATCCATACGAGTACGTTGCATTGGGGTTTCTCTAGCGTTGTTTACTAAGAAGGATAATAAAAGTTTGTGATTGAGTGTTGATTACTGAAAGTTAAACTAGATGACTCTGAAGAGCTGGAATCCTCTTCCACATATCTATGATCTATTTTACTAGGTGATAGGAGCATGTTTATTCATAATGATCGACTTGTGATCAAGGTATCATCAATTAAGAGTTCGGACTTCGGATATACCAAGGACTTCATTTATAAGTATGTATAGATTTTATGAGTTCCTCAAAATGACATTTAGGTTGAAAAATGTACCAGAAGTGTTTATGGAATTGATGAAAAAATCTTCCACCCTTACCTAGATCAGTTTGTTGTAGATTTTTTGGATGACAACTTGGTGTTCTCCAAGACTCATGATGATCATTATCAACACCATGAAATCATCATGTGTACAAAGAGAGATAATTGTATATCCTCCAATCTATTGAAGTTTAATTTTTGGATTTAACATGTAAAATTATTGGGTTACATCATCTCAGAGGAAGGTGTGTTAGTGGACCCCAAGAAGGTTTAGGTAGTTTTATAATAAGAATATTTTTGGTATCTTTAGGTTTAAAGGGTTAGCTTCATATTTTAGGTGATCTATCCAATACTTTTCTAGATTTTAAATTCCACTCTTAGGCTTGAACAAGAAGGGGGGAAAGTTTTAATGGTCAGAAGAATGCGAGAATTCCTTCCAAGAGTTGAAGAATCACTTGACATTGACACCGATATTGATCCTACCAAATCTAAGTATAGTGTATACAATGTACTGTGATGCTTTTGGAATTGGACTCAGAGAAGTGTTGATGCAGGGAGATCAAGTTTTGGTGTATGAGCCTCAGTATTTGAGGCCTAATAAATGAAACTACCTTAAGAATGACCTCATGTTGGCAGTTGTTGTTTAAGATTTGATGTGTTGGTGATATAATCTGTTGGGTGAGAAGTTTATAATATATAATGATCACATGGGTTTAAAGGATATCTTTTTCTAATGATATTTTAATCAAAGTTAGTGAGGATGGGTTGATTATATGTAATCATTTGATTTTGAGTTATCATATACTATTGGAAAAGGAAACATTAAGGCTGAATCTTTGAGCTGGAAGAATATGAATCAGGTTGTTCAGGAGTCTAGTGCTAAGTAGAAGATGATGAATTTAATGGCAGAGATGTATGTGCTGGTTCAAGGGAGTTAGGAGTATATGAACCTCATAACAGTTTTAGGGGAGTCTACTATTTTGAGATGGATTAGAGATAGGCAGCATGAGGATCTAAAGTTTTGGATCTTGAGGGAAAGTCTTGAAGTTGGAGATTCACCTTTTTATTATAGTATAAAAAACGATGAGATCATTTATTTTAGGAATCAGGTTTTTGTTCCTAAAAGTATGTGGGAGGATATAATGTATTAGTTTAATGAATCAAAGGGTTCGGTACATCTAGGTGTGACCAAAATGTACCATGACCTATGATGACAATTTTTGTGGCCCAACCTAAAAATAGAGATAGCAAGGTTCCTGAAATGATGTCTTACTTATCAGCAGGTGAAGGATGAGCATCAATGAATTAGGGGTGTTCTACCACTATCCAATTATAAATGGAAGTGGAATGATGTAACCATGTATTTCATGGTGGTTCACCCGCGAACAACACAAAAGGGTGATTCTATTAGGGTTTTTGTGGACATACTAATGAAAGTAGAAAATTTATTACCTATACGGGATACATTCCCAATGGAGAAGCTGTGAGTTTTGTATGTTTAGAAGATATATCATCAATATGGGGTGCCAAAAAATATTTTTTCAGACTATGAATTGTGATTTCCTTTTCACTTCGAGTCGGTCTTACAGAAGGCTCTTGGTACCCAGGTTTTATTACGTACGACATTCCACCCAAAAAATTTGGGATGTAAAGACCCGTATTTTCAATGTATTTGTTTTAAATTATCTGGAATTATTATGAGTCCATGAAAGTTGACGGCATGTGATTCGGAGGCCTTATGTTCCTAGAATGAATTTCTAAACTTCTTTTCTGGTTACGTTCAGAAAACGTGTGAGTGACATTTGCTAATTTTTAAACCAGTGCTCGGAATTGAAAACTGAGGACACCATTGAACTCGCAGCACCAATATTCAATTAAGGAAACCTTTACCTCGACCATAGTTGGTCGAGGGTGGGAGTTATTTTTTCATATTTTCCAAGGAGAGATAAAAGAAA
Source organism: Viscum album (assembly GCA_963277665.1). Classification (NCBI taxonomy): domain Eukaryota; kingdom Viridiplantae; phylum Streptophyta; class Magnoliopsida; order Santalales; family Viscaceae; genus Viscum; species Viscum album. The sequence continues at coordinate 943,800,387 of OY728138.1, forward strand.
AATAAGAAAATAAAACAATAAATTTTATTTTATTTATTTCAAATATATCATTTGAATCTTGGAGGTGGGACCACACGAGAGTGATCAGGCATTTAGTGCCAAGCATTAAATGCTCGGTTACACAAAATTTATAACCACATTTTCCTTTAATTAATGAGATTCATTAATTCTAAAAATTAATGAGTCAAATTGTTAATTAAAAGTTTTATTAACTCTCAATGATGGTTGTTTTTCCATTGGAAAAAGGGAGAGGAGGCTTTTTTTGGAGAATTCTCGAAGGAAGAAAATCCTCCAATGAAGAACATTCTCCGGATCAAGAATGAGGATGATGCTCGAGCTCAGATCGAGAGTGTGTTTTGGGAGTGATGAATGTTGATGTCTTCGTCTTCTTCCTCGCATCATCCATAATGAACAAAGGGGGTAGGGAATTTTGTTCAATTCATTATTCATTGTAATTCATTGCTTCCAATCTATGAACCACCTATTATCGATCTAACGTAGAGGGTGCAGGACAAAAAACATGACCAGATCCCTCACCTCCCACTATGTTGACGTGTTCTTCGCAGGAAGATTGACGGTTGAGAAAAACCCTACCACAATGCCGGTGAACGACGCTAGCAGGGTTTGGGTGGCGGCCCGCACACCGACCGGCCTTGATGACGGTGGCGGTGCAACCGCATTTCCAGTAGCGAAGGAGGCCGCAGGCCGTTGGCCACGGTGGAGGATGGTGGCGGCCAACAAACGCCCGACCTTGTGGAACCAAGGCGGCATGCGACCACACCATCTGTAGAGATGAAGGCCACAGCTCATCGGCTGCGGTGGTGGAAGGCAGCGGCCGGGACACCGACTGGCCACATGAAGGCAGGGCGGCGTGCGTTCGTGTCATCGAATGAGCAGAAGGCCGTGGCTATTGTGTCGTGGAGGTGCACTAGGGCGGGCGATAGCTGGCCAACCGCGGGAGGACATAGGTGTCGTCGTGCCACTAGTAGGAGAGCCGGTCGGAACCCCGACTTTCTGCTTCACGCCGAGCGGGACCACTTTGGCGGGCCCTGTATTCTTGAAGGCGGTCCCACATGGCACCACCGGTTTGGTAGAAGCCAAACGATCCAACTAGACCATTCAGAACACTGGGGGAGGGGGTGCCTCTCCCAAGGTAGTATCTAGGGTGGGACCTGCCATGGAGGACCACACAGAGCCGGGTATACCACACCCAAACGGGGGGACCGCACCCAGGTGGGCGGACCGCACCTAGTCGAGTAGACCGGGCCTCCCCCTTTGGGTTCTGAACCAGACCATAGTCCAGCGGGCCGAAACCAGCCCATCCAGGCTAGACCAGGACCGGGTCAGACCAGACGCAGGCCCATCTTGACCCAAATACGTTTTTTGGCCATATCTGGAGATCTGTGCATCCGATTGACGAATTGTCTACGATGCTAGAATCTATGGATCGAGACAGTACTTTTTGGTATACTCCACTTGAGTTTTGGATTAGGTTATTGTATGGATGGGTTGGATCAAACCCAAATCCAACCGGGCCCTCGGAACGGAAACACTAATAACTTATAGACCAGGCGCCCGATTGACATACCGTCAGTTACATTAGAATTCTTATGATGTGGTGGTTCTTTAGAATACTTCTTCGTGGGACTCATTTTTGGGAATTATTAATATTTGATGTATTGACCGATTGCTTGAGGAGTTGAACCTCCCAGAATCAAGCATGCATATTGTGGGAACCCTGCAGCTGGCAGTACTTGAAGAGTCTACAGATCCTGTGTGGGTCATCTTAGATCTTGTGTTGGTCAACGCTCAACAATCCTTTGTGGGTCAACACATACCGATCCTCTGTGGGTCATCTCCAGATCCTGTGTGGGTCATCTCCAGATCCTGTGTGGGACATCTTCAGATCTTGTGTGGGTCATCTTCGATCCTATGTGGATCAAAAACAGAGATTTTCGATGAAGTAAGATGATCTAACAATACAGCTAGACATCTATAATTATGTACTTAATTTATAACTAGTATGAACTAAGTCTTTACCTTTGTGGTACACTTCTTTGTGGTGATACTTTCAGGGTATTATTCTGTGTGGCATTACCTTTGTGGTACTTACCATCATGGTGATACCTTTTTGGTATCCTTCTGTGTGGAATTACCTTTGCAGTACTTACCATTATGGTGATAACTATGTGGTATTCTACTATGTGGTGTTACCTTTGTGGTACTTACATGTGTGGTGTTACCATCATGGTATAATTTCCTTTATGGAACAATTGATTTTTTGACTAAAGAGTTGGGCCTTGTGTTTCCTCATAAATGAGATGGGTATATTTGATAACTTAGGTATATGTATGGGATTATACCTAAGCATGGTTGAATGTTGTTTCATTCTTTGAGAACATGGTGTTGATTTGGGTTTTATCCTTCGTGATTCAGAGAGACCTTTGGGGGTCTCGTGGTCCCTACTGAGTATTTTTATACTCACCCCTGCACGGGCTATGCCCACACCTTGTTGTGTCTTGTGCAGACATTGGAAAACATTGATCGAGGCTGAGGGTGTTATGACTGGAGGCTACACGTAGGTGGACCATTAGATGGGATGTACCATAGATATGACCATTCGAGAGTTTTACCTACTCTTCAGGTATGATTCTTGGTGAGTGTTTAGAGGATTTATTTTTAGTTTTACTTGAAATTTCTAGTTGGGATTGTATTCCAATCCCTTTACTTACTGTATGCACTCTTTTTTACTATAGTTTACTTTGGCCTCATATCTTTATGTATGCTTGGTTGTGTGAGTTTGTAGGTTAAAAAGGCAATGCCTTCTCAGTTTAAGGGATATGCCATTCCAGGGCTAGTCGCCCGCCCGATGCCTATGGAAGGTGGGCTTGGGGTAAACATGGCACGTGCCCTGGGGGACGGGTCATGACAAATTTGTATCAGAGGAGTCGATTATACCAAATAACTTGGACTCTGATCTTTTTATTCGGCAATAGTGTTATGTGTAATGAGTGTGGTTTTAAGATTGGGAAATACAGTGTTGGTGCGACAGTCGACGTATCCATACACCAAGACCCTAACTTTTGATTTCCGACTCATTTTATGAAAACACCGATTGCATGGGTGTTTTTGAAAAGTTTTCTTTGTGATATCTTTGAGTTAGCTCACTAGGTATAACTTATAGACAGTGGTACACCTGTTTCTTTTCAGGGTGCCTCCACATAGATAGCTAGCCAGGTTTCCAAGTAGAGTACGCGATGACATCCCTCCAAGTGATGAGGCTTCAGTGCAGGGCCCCCTTACAATAGTTGTACCATCGGGTGGTTTAACTACAGCTCCACTACCCATTGGGTAGCCTATGCCACCATCCCCAAAAGCAGAGGGTGCATGCCTCTTGAGCATGTTGCATGAGTTCCAGTTCCAAAGGACACCATGGTTTTGGGGCAAGACAGATCCACGGGCGATTGAGGACCGACTAGAGGCTATGGTTAGAGTTTTTCAATTGGTAGGGACACCAGCTGATCTCATGGTGATCCTTGCGGCTAGTCTTCTTCAGGCAGTGGTGGGAAGATGATGGATCTTGATGCTCCAAGTTCACGATGAGGTCACTCTCATCTGGGTAGACTTAGAGAGCCCTTTTAGGGAAGATTTTATCCCAATGAATTTACGCTCTGTGTGTATACAAAAGCTCCTCCACTTGCAGTAGGGAAGCATGAATGTGGCTCAGTATTCAATTAGGTTCCCCAACCTCTCGTGCTACTCCACTAACATGGTGCGGGACCCTTTATTCAGGGCCCGAACCTTCGATAAGAGGCATAGACAGGAGATTTGAGCTTCAATGATTTCTCTCAGCATCCTGAATATGGAGAGGGTGTTAAAGCGAGCACTCTTAGTGGAGATCTTCCATGCTAAGCAGTCACCAGTAGCGAGACCCACCACCGGACATCATGTAGAAGATTCATCCACAATTGGAAGCAAATAGATGACTCAGAGGTCCAAGAGGACCAAACCAAGAGGTGGACAACCACAGGATATAGGGTCGGTTGTGCGCGGTTCTTGAGACATAGCAGGATAGGCGAGGAGCATACATTGTTTCTCATGTGGAGGTCAGGGTCCCATGCCTCGTGACTACCCGAACATCCATATGGATGACCAGTATACGATTGAAGGACCACCTGGTCAGTGGTGAAGATTCGATCAAGGAGGTCCGTAGGAAGAAGGTGGATGTGGTAGAGGAGATGGCCATGTAATAGGCAATTGGTGGTGATTCGAGGTTCTACCTCCACCACCTCCAGGTGGTCCGCCCCGTCCACAAGAAGAGATGGATATGGACAAGCTCATCTACATCCAGTTGAGGCCAATGATCGCGATGCTTCGTAGATTATTCGAGGTATGATCTGTGTCTACTCCACCTTAGGTACAGTAATTATAGACACAGATGTCGGTCACTCTTCTTTTTCCATGATCCTCATTAGGAGCTCGAAGATTCTGGTAGAGCCACTGGCTCAATCCTTACAATTAGATACTATTACGGGAGAGGATTCGATGAGTACACACTGTTGATGATAGTTTGTGCTTACTCTAGGAGGTGAGAGCTTCGGCTAGGATCTTCTAGTACTGGAGTCAAGGCCTTATGACGCCATATTGGGTATGGATTGGTTATCAAAATTCAATGCTCAGATCGACTGTATTAGGCGCAATGTGTGGTGTTTTTGTGATGATGGGACCAAGTTTTCCTTCCCCAGTGAAAAGGAAACCTTTACAGTATAGGATGGACTTACCTGGAGGAGGGTGTAGCAGATCAAACATCAGTTGGCATGCCTTACCCTCAAAGGAGTTGATGTTGAGAGTCCGAACTAACCTGTAGTGGTGGACTAGTACACTGATGTTTTCCCGGATGATGTTCTGGGTTTACCTCCTCACAAAGAGGTGGAATTTTATATATACTTGTACCCCTATATGACACCTGTATTTACACCATAATAACATATGGCTCATGCAGAGCTTCAGGAGCTGTGAGTACTGCTGGAGGACTTGCAGAGCAAGGGGTTCATTAGGCCCAGTGTTTCACATTGGCCAGCCCCGATTTTGTTCCCTAAGAAGGTGGATGAGAGTTTGAGAGTCTGTGGGGATTATTGGAACATGAACCAGGTGACTATGAAGACCATGTACCAATTACCTAGGATTGACGATCTTTTTGATCATATGAAGGGAGAACGGTGGTTTTCGAAGATAGAGCTCAGACCAGGCTATCATCAGCTTAGGGTACGAGATGTGGATGTGTAGAAGATGTCCTACAGATGTTGGTATTTCCATTATGAGTTCTTGGTTTTTCCATTCGGCATCACCAAAACCCCAGTAGTGTTCATGGGACTTATGAACAGGATCTTCCTACCACACCTCGATCGCTTTGTTAGTGTCTTAGTCGACGACATCTTGATATAATCATCTACAGAGGGGGAGCATGCCTACCATTTTCAAGATAGTTCTGGACACACTCCGAGAGCACCAAGTTTATGGTAATCTCTTGAAGTTCTAGTTATATATCTGAGAGGTTCACTTCAAGGGACATGTTATCTCAAAGGTTGGATTTGTGGTGGATCCAGCAAAGATTGAGGCTGTTCTTTCTTGGGAGCCACATAGGAGTGTGTCGGAGGTGCGGAGATTCCTGGGTTTGGCTAGTTACTACCTGAGGTTTGTTCCTGAAATTTCTAGAGTTTTGACACCTTTATATGCATTGACAAAGAAGGGGTAACCATTCCTATGGTCAAAGAAAATTCCAACAGAGTTTCCATGAGCTGAGGCAAAGACTGATGAGTTCCCCCATATTAAGGCTACCAGAGGAGGGCATTGGGTACATAGTATACTGCGACACATGAGGGACTAGGCTTGGATGTGTTCTGATGCAGGAGTGAGCAGTGATGGCCTATGGTTCTCAAAGGTTGAGACAACATGAGAAGAAATATTCTATCCATGACGAAGAGTTAGCAGCAGTGGTCTTCGACTTGAAAATGTCGAGACATTACTTGATGGTAGAAAGTTTTACAGTCTACTCTGATCACAAGAGTCTCAGTTATATCTTCTATCAGATGGTCTTGAACCCGATACATTGATGTTGGCTTGAGATCCTCTAGGACTATGACATCGAGATAGTCTATACACATGGGAAGGGGAACGTTGTAGCATATGCAGTCATCAGGACATCTGGTATACAGTTGCTGAGTGAGTCGACATAGCAACTAGATACTTTGCAGGTATCCTAAATGGATCAAGATGGATCAGCTTATCTTCAGTCTCTGACTGTCACACCCCTACTCCTTCAATGAGTTAGGGAGGTGCATCTTGGGGACACTCATTGCGAGGCTTAACATGCTCAAATATCAGTAGGATAGGTTCCATATGGATTTTCTGACGGTGGGTAGCATGACATCATCTTTAGAGGACACACTATGGTACCAGTGTCGCTACGGGAGGAAGTGTTGAGGGAGCTCCATAAATATTTTCTAATGGTACATCTTGGAGTTCAAATTTGTACCAGGACCTTCGACATCAGCACTGGTGGCCCATAAAAAAGAAATTAGTGGTAGAGTTTTTCTCTCAGTGTCTCACTTGTCAGTAAGTGATGGCAGAGCATCAGGTTCCAGCAGGCTTAGCTTAGCCACTAGAGGGTCCAGAGTGGAAGTGTGATTGAATTTCCATTTACTTCGTGACGTGACTTCCACGTACGTCCTGGGGTCATGATTCTATCTGGGTGATCATTGACTGGCTAACCATGTCGGCCCACTTTCTACCTATCATAGAGAAGAGATAAATAAAGGGATTAGTATGCCTCTAGGTGAACGAGATTGTATGGATTCATGGAGTTACAACTATGATTTTCTATAATAATGATGTACGTTTTACATCCCAGCTATGCATGGGGTTGCAGGAGGCGTTCGGGTCACAGCTTCGGTTGAGCACCGCATTTCATCCTCAGACAGATGGTCAGACAGAGCGGACCATTCAGACCCTTAAGGACGTGTTTCATGCTTGCGTCCTTGATTTCATCCACAACGGAGAGGATCACTTTACCTTAGTGGAGTTTTCATAAAATAATAGTTATCACTCCACTATTGGGATGGCACCATTCGAAGCGTTGTACGGTCAACCTTGCAGATCAGCTCTGTGCTGGACTGACCCAGGGGAGTCAGCACTCCTGGGACCAGAGATGGTATAGACTACCATAGAGAAGATGCAGATCATCTAGGAGTTGATGAAGACTACACAAAGTAGGTGAAAATCTTATGCTGATAGGAGATGGAAACCTCTGGACTTCAAGGATGGTGACCATGTTTTTTTACAGGTCTCACCTCGATGAGGTTTGTGGAGATTTGGCAGGGGCAGAAAGTTATCTTTGAGGTTTATCAGACCAATCTAGGTCCTCAATAGAGTTGTAGAGGTGGCGTAACACCTAGCTCTTCTCCCTCAGTTACACCGGGTACATGATTTTTTCCACGTATCCAAGACGAGGAGACACATACATGATCCTTCACACATCATTGACTGGGGAGAGTTGGTCATCGATGATTGGGCGATGTTTTTGGAGGATCCAATGGAGATTGAGGATCAACATGAGAGATTCATTCTAGGGCAATTGATACCTCTGGTGTGTGTATGTTGTAGCACAAGAACCACCAAGAGAGAACATGGGAGCATGAGGCTCAGATTCATGCTCAGTACCACCACTTGTTTCCCATGTTTGTGTAGTGGATTTCGGGGACGCAAAGCCCTAAGGTGGAGAGAATGTAACGAACTAATTTTTTTAATGTATTTTTTTTAAAATATTTGAAATTATTACGAGTCTGTGAAAATTGAAAATTTTTTATTCCAAGGCCCGGGGTACCTAGAATGAATTTCTGAAAAAAAAAATTCGGGTATGTTCAGAATATGCGTGAGCGGCGTTTTTTAACTTTTGAACCAGCAATTGGAATTAAAAACTGAGGACACCGTTGAACTCACGACACCAATATTCATTTAAGGAGACCTTCACCTCGACCGTAGTAGGTCGAGGGTTGGTGTTAGTTTTTCATATTTTCATGGGAGAGTTAAAATAATAAAATAAAATAAAACTATAAATTTTATTTTATTTATTTTAAATTTCTCATTTGAATCTTGGAGGTGGGACCACATGAGGGTGGTCAAGCATTTAATGCTGAGCATTAAATGATCAATTACATAAAATGTGTAACCAAATTTTCCTTCAATTAATGGGATTCACTAATTAAAAAAATTAACAAATCAACTTGTTAATTAAGAGTTTTATTAACTCTTCATGTGGGTTTTTTTCCATTGGTGAAAGGGAGAGGAGGATTTTGCTGGATAATTCTCAAAGGAAGAACATCCCCCAACAAAGAACATTCTTTGGATCAAGAATGATGATGAAGCTCAAGCTTGGATCGGGAGCATGTTGTGGGAGATACGAACGTCGACGTATTCATCTTATTCCTCACGTCATCTCCATCAAAATAATGAGGTAGGGAATTTTGTTCAATTAATTATTCATGGTAATTCATTGCTTCCAATATAAAAACTACCGTCTATCGATCTAATGTGGAGGGTGTGATCAAAACAAACACATCCCGATCCCTATGATCCCTCTATATTGACGTGTTCTTCGCAGACAGATCGACGGTTGAGTGGAACCCAACCACTATGCCAGAAACCGATGCTGGTAGGGTTTGGGTGGCGTCTGGAAAATAAGTCGGTTGTGATGACCATGGCGGTGCAACCGTGCCACTGGTAGCGAAGGAGGCCACGACCCGTCGGCCGCGGTAGAGGGTGGTGGTGGCGGGAAATTTCCTGGTCGTGTAAAACTAGGGAGGCACGTCACCGTTCCGCCAGTAGTGAGGGAGTCAGCAGCACGTCGGTCGTGGTGGTGGTAGGTGGAGGTTAGCACGCCGACCGACGACGTAGAGGCAGGGTGGTGCGCGTCTGCGCCACCGGAAGAGCAGGAGGCCGCGACATTCGAGCCGCGACGACGCACCAGTGTAGCTAGTAGCTAGCTGGCCACAGGAGGATAGTAGCACCATCGCCCCGCTGGGATCAGAAGCAGCTGGAACCCTGGATGGCCACATCATGTCGAGCAGGACTGCTCTGGTGGGTCCCATGTGCTAGAAGGCGGCACCACATGGCGTCGCTGGTTTGGCCGAAGGCGAACAATCCAACTGGACCGTTCGGAAAACTGGGGGGGGGCTTCTCTTGGTAGCATCTATGGTGGTCCCCTTAATGGCGTGCCACACCCAACCAGGCCGACGGCACCCATCCGTGCGGAACGCACCTAGTCGGGCAGACCGCACCCAGCCACGTGCACAGTACCCAGCCACACAGACAGCACCGAGCCGCGCGGACTGCACCCAACTGAGCGGGTCGTCCCCAATGGGCCGGGCTACCCCCCTTTGTGTGCTAGACCAGACAGCGGCCCATTTGGCTAGGCCCGCCATGAACTGGCCTATCCATGCCAAACCTGGACAAAGTCGGTCTAACCGGGTCGGACCGGACCCGGGCCCATCTGGACCCAGATACGCCTTTTTGGCCATATCTTGAGATCCTAGCATCAGATTGACGAACCGTCTGTGGCACCAAAGTCCTTGTATCAAGACGGTCATTTTTGGTATATTCTACTTTAGTTTTGGATATATTTTGAGTATAGATGCGTTGGATCGAAACTAAATCCAACCGGGCCCTCAGAACGGAAACACTAATAACTTACAGACCGAGCGTCTGATTAACGTTCCATCAGTTGCATTAGGACCCTTATGATGTAGAAGGTATTTGGGATACTTAACACTGGGACTTAATGGTAGTTTAAGTATATAGTGATGGATTGAGGTGCAGAACCTCCGGGAATCAAGCATGCTTAGTGCCGGAACCTTGTGGCTGGCTATACTTAAGGAGTATATAGAACCTATGTGGGTCATCGTCAATCCTGTGGGGGTCAGCACTTAGTGATCCTGTGTGGGTCAGAACATACCAATCCAGTGTGGGTCATCCCCAAGTCCTGTGTGGGTCATCTCCAGATCCTATGTGGGTCATCTTCAGATCCTGTGTGGGTCATCTTCGATCCTGTGTGGGTCAAAAACAGATCCTCTACATGAAGTAAGATGATCTAGAAATACTAATAATCATCTATACTTATGTACTTAAGTTATACCTGGTGTGAGCTGAGTCTTTACCTTTTTGGTACACTTTTGTGTGGTGATACTTTCATTGTATTCTTCTATGTGGCATTACCTTTATGGTGCTTACCTTCGTGGGGATACCTTTGTTGTATCCTTATGCATGGAGTAACTTTTGTGGTACTTACCATCTTTTTGATACCTATGTGGTATTCTACTATGTAGAATTACCTTTGTGGTACATACCTGTGTGGTGTTACCTTCATGGTATACATTCCTTCATGGAACAATTGAGATTTTGGATAAAGAGTGGGGACTTGTGTTTCCTCATGAATGAGATGGGTATACATGATAACTTTGGTATATTTATGGCATATAACTAAGCAGGGTTGACTATTTTTTCATTCTTTGAGAACATGGTGTTGCTTTGTGGTTTATCCTTCGTGATTCTGAGAGACCTTCAAGGGTCTTGGGGTCCCTACTGAGTATTTTTATACTCACCCCTACACAGGCTACGCCTGCACCTTGCTGCGAGTTTCACAGACGACATACAACATTGATCGAGGCTAAGGGTGTCAGGACTGGAGGCTGCACGGAGGTGGACCATTATAGGAGATGTACTGCAAAGATGACCATTTGAGAGTTGTACCAAATCTTCAGGTAGGATCCTTATCGGGTGTTAACCGGATCTATTTTTAATTTTACTTGTACTTTCTAGTTGGGCCAATATTTTGGTACCTTTACTTACTGTACACACTCTTTTTTACTATAGTTTATTTTGTGCTTGTATCTTTCTGCATGTCTGGATGTGTGAATTTGCATGTTAAAAAGGCAATGCCTTCCCGGTTTTAGGGATATGAATTTTCTGTGCTAGTCTCCAACCCCTGGCCTATGGAAGGCAAGCTTGTGGTAGTCACTGCATGGCCCCCAGGGGACGGGTCGTGACATGGGAATTTAGAGAGTACTATATAAGTTATTGAGGATATTTTGCGATTTTTTGTTATAGACCTTGGTGGATCTTCGAAGAAACAACTATTTTTCATGGAGTTCGCTTATAAAAATAGTCTTCATGAATCTATATGGTTGGCACCATATGAAGAATTTTTTTTAGGCCATACAGATCACCTTTGTACTGGAATGACCTGGGCGAGTCTGTGTTGTTTGGACCATGTCTCGTACCAGAGACGTCATAATAGATACACATGATTAGAAAATGTATGTATATGACTCAAAGTAGATAGAATTCATATTATAATATATTTCGATGACCCTGAGTGTTTCTAGAGGGTGATTGTGTATTCCTTAGGGTGTCACCTAGGTTGGGTCGCCACTATATATTGAGGCATGGAAAGTTGGTAACAGGTTTGTTGTACCTTTTGAGGTTGTAGAGATAATTGGATCTATGGAATAACAATTGGATATTCTATAAAAATACGATGATATAGACAATGTTTTCCATGTATCAAAATTATGATGTTATCACCTAGACCCTTCTCATGTGATTGATGTGGATGAGGTTGACCTCGAGATAGATGCGTCCTTTAAGAAGAATATGATATGTGGGTGGGATCATAGTGAGAAATTGTTGTGGGGGAAAGGCTGTGATGATAGATCATCAATTATGTAAACACATGCATTTATAGGAGGAAACTTTAGAAAGGGAAGTTGATACGTGAGATCAATGGCACGGTCCTTTCATCTTAGAATATTAGGGATGCATTGGAGTACAACTCAAGGATAAATTGTTATAAGGTGGGAAGATTGTAAGATCCCAACCTTTTCTGAAGTTGAATCGGGTTTAATTTAAGTCAGTATTTTTTCTTTGTTTGAGTAATTTTTTTGGGTTATAACTTGGGGTGTGTTTTGGTGGAATTTTGAGAAAAATGGAAAAAATAGGTCATTTTATGGTTGGAACACATTTTTCCCTAACCATACGGTCGAGCCCAACTAACTGTAAAACCCTAGACAAAGAGTAATTGAATGGTTGAAGCATGGTTTTTCAATTATTGTTCCATCTTAAGAGTAACCATGCACCCCTATAAAGAGGCACACGGTTTAGGTGCATAGTTTGGGAAAAACATTCTCCCGTTCTAAGAAAATCATGTATGATAATTTAATTGCCCTAAAAAATAGTTTTTAAAATTTACAAACCCCAGTTTCATCATAAATATCCCCATTAAACCTCATGTCATCTTTAATGATTTTGGAGCTCTCTAGATGAATTACAATCCATCCTGACATTCTTTCTTTGAAATTAAAATCACGGATCGAAGATCTTCATCCCTCATGATAAGTGAATCCCACCCCGTTGTTTCCCCACTCATCATCCTCTCTTATCTAATTATTTTGGTAGGATGTTTTCCTCTATTTTAATAGATCTAAATCTATATTTTATGGATCTAGATCTATAATTGTAGAAATATATCTAGATTTAAGAGATCTTGAATGTTATAATCTTGATTTAGGTTTTTAGATCTGGATCCTGATATATGTCATTGTGTTGCTCAATTTTAGGGATTTCTATTGGGTGATCGCTCATCAATGAATTGAGGTAGGTGGAATATTATTACAATATGATGTAATTGATATCAAATATGTGTATGTGATGATAGAATTTATAGGTTTCATTAATAAATTAGAATCCATAAATTTTATTATTGAATATTGTGAATTAATTAATTGAGGAATTGGGGATTTGATTGAATAATGGAATTATGGAATTGGTATAATTAAATGATGAATTAATTATCAAGGTATTGAATTGGGGAATTGGGGATAATTAATTGTTAAGTTAATTTTTAAATTATTGAATTGTTTAATTGTGAATTCAGATTAATTAATTGGGGAATTAATTATTTGATGTTAATATTGTGAGAGTATTAATTAGAAATTGAATTAATTAATGGTATTAGTGTGGTTAATTAATTATTTAATTAATTAATGATATAGATATGATTAATTAATTGGGGAATTAATTAATGGGATAGATGTGGTTAATTAAACGATTAATTAATTAATGGAAGTTTGTAGTGGTTAATTATGATAAGAATTCTAATGTTGATTAATCTTGGTTGATGTGACAATGTGAAAACATGTGATAATGAGATACATGTGATAATGTGATATGTTACGACATATATATATATATATGATTTAGAAATGGGGTTCTAGACATGAAGTTCTATTCCCATGACATATATGTATGATTGGGAAATGGGGTTCTATACATGACGTTCTATGCGTATGACATATATGTATGATTGTGAAATGGGGTTCCATACATGATATTATATGCCAAATATATATATGCATTATTTATAAATGGGGTGATAGACATAGAGTTCAATACCTATGCATTCAAAATGGCGTGAGATAGGGACTGGTGGTATAAATACTCATAGGGAGATAGACATGATATTCGACACCCAAAACATTGGCGTTGGAAGATAGTTCCGAGTTGATATAATAATGAAATTTAAGTGAAATGGGTAATTTAATCCCATGTGATATAATGAAATGGGAAAATAATATATAACATGGTTCAGATCTAGCATAGGCTGAAACATTTATTGAGGTACATGTGTCCTCGGGAACCAGGTGGTCTATGTGGTTTAATAATAACTATTTAATAATACTATAACCACTTAATTATTAATTTTATTTATTTATTTATACAACATCATACATATGTAATTGAATATATTTTTTTTAGACACCATTGGTGGTGGACTACTGAGTTTTAGTCAGACCCTACTCAGGATGCCTGATCAGTACCCAAATAGATTTTAGAAGTGTAGGTCAGGTTATGGGAAAGGACCACATGTTAGATGAATGGGTTGGGATAGAGCATGGTTGAGGGAACTGGATGTAGCTTGGGACCCACTTGGATTCATCAATTTATCCTTTTGGGTTCTCATTTTAGACTCATGACACATACATTATCAGTGAATTTTTTCTACTTTAGATTGTATATTGAATATCCTTCATCCTTCATTTCAAGATATTAGTATTGTTTATGGTTTTAATTTTTTATGCCATTGATTTTTTATTTACATTGGTGTATTAATATGATAAAAGAGGGTATAATTTGCACATAATCAACTTAACCTCACTACTAGTAGGTAGTATCTAGGATACGGGGCAACACGCTTGCAGTTTTGTGACCGATCAACTCTAGGAAATAGTGTGTGCCACCCTGATTGGGATGTTTTAGTCCAGATGAACGATTTTAAATAAAATATTTCTCTTATGTGAATGAAACTTGAAAAATGTATTCCATATTTGGAACCCGAATAATTTATATTTTATAATAAGACTGTATGATCCCAGTTTTTTCTATAAAAGACTTTGGAATATTCTTGATGTTGTTCCAGAGCAGCGCCTTCGGACGGCAGGCGATTCCGAGCACCGGTGTGGCCGGAATTGAATTTTCAGTGCGTTCACATTGGGAACACCAAATAAATGGTATAACTTCTAAAAGGTGCTGCAGATCAAAAATCTTAGTGTATTGATGGGTTTGAAAAGGGGTGTTAACCCTATGAACGACATAAAACATGTCGGCGCGGGGCATTTGGACCCCTCGCTCGCTTCCAGAACGTTGAACGGATATATTAAATAATTAATTAATTCGTTTAATGGTTAAACTAAAGTATGTCTTAAACGGAGACTCGTATTGGAAGACGAAGGGCACCGTTGAGTCCGGAGTGTGTCTTTTACTTTAGGAGGGTTGTAAGTTTCGCGGGCGCGGGCCATCAGTGAAAAATGGCCCCGGGGGCGTTTTCGTAATTTGGCGGCCTCGGGCGTTGACTTTAATAGATTTTGAATGGGGCCTCAGATTAAAATTACGAAACCTCCTTTGTGCTCAGGAGGTGGTGTTTACCCTAGGGGTGGTTTAATCTTGACCCCGCAAAGAGTTTCAGAAGCAGATTAAATTGGTGGTTTAATTAAAATAAATTTTTTTAATTAAGTTTTCATTACTTAAACCTAACACATATACCCTATCCCCCATTTTCACCCCTAGCATAAGTATCTCAACCAAGGAAAGACCTTCAAGAAGCTCTCCCATCTCCTCCACCGCTACGGTGAGGTGTGGCAGTGGCGGATCATGCGAGAAGCATCGTGGAAGCCCTGCAAGGTAGGATCGTGCGTTTCTTTTTTTAATTTCCCACACCTACATAGAGCTCGATTATATCAATTGAATTTCAATTTTATCATAAAACCAATCCAATAACCGTGTATTATTTTTCCTGAGCTATCCAACACAATTTTCATATTTAAAATCCGAGTTCGGAGGAGGGCACAGTCGTTCGTCGAAGTTTGGGGATTTTGGAGGTTGTTTGGGTGTTCCGGCTGGCTTCCGGCGAACCGGGACCACGACAGGAGGCGACGGCTTTGGCTATGGCGGAAGTGGCATGAGGCTAAGAAGAGGAGGCCGGGGGCGTCAGAAGTAGGGTGGAGGTAGAGCGGCCGGGCGAGCGGGCCTCGCCGAGGGTGACGGTGGACATCAGGGGCGCCGGGCGCCGGCCTGCGGGGGAGCTCCGCTGCGCGGAGTGGAGACCGGGCTCGCGTCGTGCGACCCCGTGGCCTGACAAAGAGCCGACATAAATGGCTCTCCGCGTGGAAGAACCGACCGGCCTCGAGGCCAGTCGGCGGAACCATTGACCATGGATCTACGGCTGACCCACGCGGCAGAATTGTGGGCCGGCCCAGGCCGGTCCAGCCCAAGGGGCTTTGCCCCCTCGACTCGGACACCCATAATTTCCACTACGGGCGTCCGTTTTGCATTCCGTCTATGGATATGGAACCGTATGACGAGGAGAACTTCTTGAAATGGTCTCAGGAATTTTTAATTCCTGAGACGAGGGGCCCGGTGCCACGATGTGTACGATAATTTGATTGACGTTTTTCCAGAGGTCCGTGTTTTGAGCGGCGCGGACACATCCGATGTTCGATTCAAGCGCCGTCAGCGGCACTGGGACCCTGGTTCCAAGGAGAATATTTCTAGTGTGGTTTCGGGCGTTGAAGATAGAGTTGAGGAATGGGCCCCACGGCCCGTCTTTCGAGTTGTATGTAGCTTTTTGCAACTTTTTCATCGGACGTCCACTTGAGGCGTTAAAGCAGTCATTTCTGGGTGTTTTTCCGGGGGCATTCCAATGGAACAATCCGGCTGCTTTATTTCCACACGGTGGTGCAGCCTCCACGTGGGTCGTTTTGGGAGTTAGCGGTGATTTCCAGCTTTATAAATGGGTGTCTGTTTTGGGCAAGTGAATACTCCATCTTGAGTACTTTTTCGAGAGGATTGCAACGGTGCGATCCGTTGGTAGCGCTTCGGGTCCAGGATGCTGGTCTCACAAAGCACCGCTCGTGTGCAGTGCGGTGAAATGCATCTTTTTCTCTGGATATCTGTCCCGCTTAAGTAAGCAGTCCTTTTGACGTGTTTTCCTGAGGGGATCGTAATGGTGCGATTCACCCGACTGTTTTCGGGACCGTGGCTCGGGATCATGGGATGCCGTTTGGCCGTAAAGCGGTGTTGGTGGCTTTTCTATCGGATATCTATTTGAGGCAAGTAATTAGTTTATCTCAGATGTTTTTTCATGATGATTACAATGGTATAATATGTTCAGGCGAGCGGAGCCTCTTACGTGATCTTATTAAATGTTGAAATATGAAGGGAGCTCTGGTGGCGGTTCTTCTTGCCCTCTTCAAAAGTGAACCCTTGGTGTGTGAATGCATGCACTCCCGTGTGAGTGATGTAAATTCTTGAATAGATGTAGTTGGCTCTTCCAGGGCTGATGATGTGGAAATTTGTATTTGTAACATTTACACCTTCGCCTTGACGTTGGGTGTCGTGTGCACGAAAGCCTTTGGACTGGAAACGTGGTCCACTCTAGGAGTACGGGAATACTTGGAGGTACATGTGGTTGTTTGTATCAGTGAAAGTTTGTGTGCTCGGTTGGGGTTGTGTTGGGGCCACACGTCGTGTGGGCCCCATGTGCGTGTCCTGTTCTGTTTTGCATACCCTTGACCTCTCGTGATGTAGAGGTCCCTTCTGTTAGAGATGTTTAGACCAACAGGGTTGAGTGGCTCCCCCTGGTCCTGTTCTCGATGTTTCAGACCAACTAGGTTGAGTGGTTTTCCTTGGTCCTGTTCTCGACGGTTTGATCGACAAAGTTGTTTGGGTTCTCTTTTCCCTATTAGCCATATGTGCTTTCAGTATCACACCCCTTCGAGTTCCCTGGTAGTGTTTGTGGATTCTGGCGTGACCAATACTTTATGTAGGCACCGATCCTCTACTCAAGAGGTTGTTTCCAGTAGGAATGGCCAGAGAAGTTTCAGGTTTACCTTCCAGCGGGGCTGGGAAGTGGGTTTCTCATCGATATCTTCATGTTTACCCTCTAGCGGGGCTGAGCAGTGGGTCTCCTGTCGACTTCTTCCAGGTGTACCCTCTATCAGAGACTGGGTAGTGGGTCGCCTGTCGAATTCTTCCAAGTCTACCCTCCAGCAGAAACTGGGCAGTGGGTTGCCTATCGACTTCTTCCAGGTCTACCCTCCAGCAGAGACTGGGCAGTGGGTCACCTGTCGACTTCTTCTAGGTCTACCCTCCAGCAGAGACTGGGTAGTGGGTCACCTGTCAACTTCTTCAAGGTCTACCATCTAGCAGAGACTGGGCAGTGGGTCGCCTATCAACTTATTCCGGGTTTATCCTCCAGCGGGGCTGGGAAGTGGGTTGCTCATCGACATCTTTGGGTTTACCCTCCAATGGGGCTTGGTAGTGGGTCGCCTGTCGACTTGTTCCGGGTTTACCCTCCAGCAGGGCTGGGCAGTGGGTCGCCTGATGATGAATTAGGGTTTACCCTCTAGTAGGGCGGGGCAGTGGGTCCCCCGTTGTAATTTCAGACTCAATCTTTCTTATGAGGATAGTCGGTGACTTTTCTCCGTGAATACCGGAGCGGGACCCTTGGTTGTACGGGTCAGTGATTTGATAGCTTTGAGTGTCAGCAGACCTCTCGACTGTGTGATAGTGAAGACGTGTGGTTTGACTTTCCTCATAACTCTCAATTATGAGGGGAACTTTCCCCACCGAGACGCAACCTTGTGACGCGACCTAAAATCGTGCGGGCGAGTCAGTGCCACCCAAAGCGGATAGTGTCAAGGTGCGGTGATTTGAGCCCCTTGTCTTGCAGTTCAGGGTAGACATGCAGGATGCTGGACATTGATGGTGTTTACTTCAGGGACTGTTGGCTACTCACTTTCTTTGGCTAAGCTACGGGATAGAGATCCCCTTACGATCTTGTTCGGGATTCATGACAGAGAATATATATATATATATACCTTGTTCCAGTACCCAATCCTTGGGGTTTGGTTACTCTCCATCCAGAAGAGGCGAAGACGCACGTGGTATGCCACATGCTTTCCGTGTCTAGCTTCTCGTGTTTGGACGAGTCTACTCTCCTACTATAGGTAGCGAAGACTCGACGATAATTTCATCTTCTCGCTGTTTCCAGCTCATTTTGTCTGGACGAGTCTACCTCCTTTCACTTGTTGGTTTGAGCTAGACTCTCTACAGTACTCTTTACTGTACTCTTGGTTGTATTCCCATACTCTTCCATGTTCGATCTGCTACTCACCCTTCGGTACATCCTTTGTTTCTCCATAGAGCATTCGGGGTATCCTAATGAGTATTTTTATACTCACACCTGCTTGGGCTTTTCCCGCACTTGGTGTGCCCTTGCAGATGATGGATAAGTTGGTCGTGATGACAGAAGAGCTTAGGAGTTTGGGAGCTTGGACCGCCTGCGGTGGTCGTAGTTGGGTTCCAGGTGTGGGAGGATCCCAACTATTTTACTTTTGTTTACCCGTTTCCAGGTTATGGCACTTTTCTGTTTGGGTGTGTGTTTTTTCCCTTTTCTTTTTAGCTTTTACTTGGTACTATTTAGAGGTCGATGCACATTTTTAGTTTATTTATAGCAGTTCCACATTACGTTGCTTGTCTTTTCTTTTACTCTGCACTTTTTCATTGAGTGTGCTACGTGCGTACATATAGGTACTCAGGCAAAGGCCTCCCCGAGTTGTTTAGCCTTCGGCACTTGTCGCCATCCCCTGGCCTATGGTGGCAGGCTTGGGGTAGTTGCGGCTTGAGCCTGGGTAGGGTCAGGTCATGAAAAAGTGGTATCAGAGGTGGTTCGTTCCTTGGGACGTTGTTCGGACGTCCCTAAAAAGAAACTAGTTGGGATTTAGGGCAATAGTGTTAACGTGTCTTGAGAGCGGCTCTTAGGCCAGGGAGTCCAGTGATGGTGCGTTGGCCGACATATCCATTCACCAGGACCCTGATAACCCGCTTGTCGACTCGGAATGCTGAGAAATTTATTTCCAGAAAATTTGGTTTGTGAATCACATAGGATTGAGTCTTTGACTGTCCATCTTGAGTCAACTCCCCATAATTTTTTTTACTGTTATATACATATATGCTCATCTGAACGCGACACTCCTTGATAATATTTAGGATATCTCTGTGAAGACAACCAGCCATGATACCAGCTTTGGTTCATAATGATGACCATGTGAGCTATGAGGCCAATGTCCAGGATCCATAATGTGAGCCCCTTTCTCTGGGTAGGCCGGAAGCAGTACCCCCACCTGGTGAGCAGTAGACTGCTATAGTAGAGCAGACCGAGCTTGAGCGCACTCCATGAGTTCCAGCGACAGAGACTACTAGGTTTCAATGGTGAGCCAGACCCTTAGGCTATAGAGGTTTGGCTGGAGACAGTGGTTCTCCTTTTTTAGGAGTGTGCAGACACCGACAGATCTTATGGTGGCTTTAGCCGCCAACCTTTTTCGTGGAGTAGGTTGGCGTTGGTGGAGTCTAGTGACTCAGTTTCTTGATGAGTTGTCACTTTCATGGAGAAACATTCATTTTTTGTTTCATGAAGAGTTTTTACCCTCCTTCTTACGCTCCGTTCGGGTTCAAGAGCTCATGCAGTTTCAGCCGAGAGGGATGACGGTGGCAGAGTACATGGCTAGTTTCGCAGACCGTGAAGGCCTTTACCTAGACATGGTCCATGACGGCAACTTCCGACCGTGGAAGTTTGAGCATGATCTCCGCTGAGAGATTCATGCTATCATAATACCCTTGGGAATTTCCAAATATGTCGGGGTTCTAGAGCACGCGCTGGTGACATAGAGCTTCCTGTCGTGTTCTACAGTTGGTGGTTGTAGCAGGCTTGCCAGAGCCGAGATGTCTGCCGCAACGAGTGGGCGTTGGCTGACAGGACCTCGACGCATGTGGCTTTCCGATAACTAGACTCAAGGGTGTGGTCGTACACCACAGTGGTGCCGGAGGGCACCATTGTAGCCTGGAGAGCGTCAGTGCTATGCTAGTGATGGGTGAGGTCACCTAACATGAGACTGCCGAACCAGGCGCGCTGAGGACATCGGGCATGCAGCAAGTGCACCACTGCAACAGAGGCATCGTCGTAATCAGAGTAGCGCCCAGGGAGGTGGTGATTGCAGAGGAGAAGGAGGAGCTGGAAGTGGAGTACAACCTTATGAGGTCTTCCCATCACCACCAGGCAGTCCCTATCAGGCTCCGGGAGCTAACAGT
This sequence comes from Viscum album, assembly GCA_963277665.1. Taxonomy (NCBI): domain Eukaryota; kingdom Viridiplantae; phylum Streptophyta; class Magnoliopsida; order Santalales; family Viscaceae; genus Viscum; species Viscum album. Next base: position 943,821,141 of record OY728138.1, read on the forward strand.
TGGGACCGCGGACATCCATGAGCTATGGATGTCTACGATCCTATAGAGCATGTGGTGATAAGAGGTACGCTCTACAGCTCTTCTAATTTTTTTAGTAGAATTGTTAGACTCTGTGCGCGAAATTCATTTTTTCCCTGCTCATTGTTTTAGTTGTTACTAGGGTGACGTGGGGCATCGGTGTAACCCTGTGTTAGAGGAATAGATGGTTTGGAACCCTTCTGTTAGTCGATGGTGTCGACACCATTGCTCTCCGAGCGTGTAATAGATTCTTGGTTGTGAGACATCGACTATGAAACCTTGCGTGAATAGATACCCTTGGGTGTTTCACCATATGGGTATTCTGAAGGAGGGAATCACCATACTGAGTCCCAAGTCTAAATGGAGATTCTAGTCGTGGCATCCGATGTAAGGGTTCGCTCAGGGAGGTGATCTACCCCCCAAGAGCCTTCAGGCCGTTTGAGATCGTGCAAAGGGATGGCGTTGTTCCCTACCACCTTATCCTAACCCCAAGGTAGGGAGTATGTGCATGACATCTACCACGTGAATTACCCAAGAATTTGTATGCATGCCCCTATGCACGTCATCGGAGAGGGCATACCTCGCATGAACAGATCAAATCCTTTGGTCTCTATGCGGTTATGCGGGACTGTGCAAGAGTTCTTCTGGGAACGGGAGAGTCAGGTGTGGGCTTCGTACCATGAGTTGTTCCCTGGTTTTTATTTTCAGGGATGAAAATAATGAAGTAGGTAATGGTGTAAGAACCTTGTTTTTTCTATAAAAGACTTTGGAATATTCTTGATGTTGTTCCGGAGCAGCGTCTTCAGACGGTGTGCGGTTCAGAGCCCCGGTGTGGCCGGAATTAAATTTTCAGTGCGTTCACACTGAGAACACCAAATAAATAGGATAAATACTAAACAGTGCTTAAGATTAGAAATATGACTACACATATGAGTTTTAAATTGGTTGTTTACCTTAGGAATGACATAAAACAAGTCGGTGCGAGGTGTTTGGACCCCTCGCTCACTTCCAGAACGTTAAACGGATAAATTAAATAATTAATTTATTAGTTTAATGGTTAAACTAAAGTATCTATTAAATGGTGACTCAGATTGAAAAAATGAGGGCACCTTTGAGTCTGAAGCATGCCTTTTACCCTAGAAGGGGTGTATGTTTCACGGGCGCGGGCCGTCAGTGAAGAATGGCCCCTGGGGCATTTTCGTAATTTGGCGGCCTCGGGCGTTGAGTTTAATAACTTTTGAGAGGGACCTTGGATTAAAATTCAGAGACCTCAGTTGTGCTCTGGAGGTGTTTTTTACCCTAGGGGTGGTTTAATCATGACCCCTCCAAGAGTTTGGGAAGCAGGTTAAATTTGGGGTTTAATTAAATTATTTTTTTTAATTAATTTTTCTTTACTTGAACCTAACACCTTGCCCCTCTCCCCCATTTTCACCCCTGGAAGAAGGAGTTCAACCAAGGAGAGCCCTTCAAGAATATCACCTCCTCCTCCACCACTCCGGTGAGGTACGGCGGTGGCGGATCGTGCAGGAAGCATCGGGCGAAGCCCTGCAAGGTAGGATCGTGCGTTTCATTTTTTAATTTCCCGCACCTACTTTGAGCTCGATTATTTGCATTGAATTTCCATTTGATCGTCGAACAAATCCCATATCCATGTACTATATTTCATGGGATATCTGACGCACTTTTCAGATTTGAAATCCGAGTTCAGAGGAAGAGGCAGTCGTTCGTCGACGATTGCGGGTTTTGGAGGTCATTTGGGGGTTCCGGCGGGCTTCCAGCGATTCGGGACGGCGGCAGGTGGTGGCGGCTTCGGCTACAGCAGTGGTGGCATGAGGACGAGCAGAGGAGGTCGGGGGCATCGGGAGTAGGGTGTAGGTCGAGATGCTTGGTGAGTGGGCCTCACCGAGGGTGACGACGGACATCAGGGGCGCCGGGAGCCTGCGTACTGGGGCCTTCCGCGGCGCGGAGTGGAGACCGGGGTCGCGTCGTGCGACCCCGCGGCCAGACAGAGACCCACCATACGCGGGTCTCTGCATGGAAGAATCGACCGGCCTCGAGGCCCGTCGGTGGAAATGTGGACCGTGGGTCCACGACCGGCCCGTGTGGCCGAACCGCGGGCCGGCCCAGGCTGGGGGGACCGGCCGACCCAGGCCTGTCCAACCCAAGGGTCTCTGCCCCCTCAACTCGGACGCCCATAATTTCCACTACGGGCGTCCGTTTTTCAAGTAGTCTATGGATATGGAACCGTATCAAAGAGGTGAACTTATTGAGATGGTCTCAAAAAATTTTAATTCCCGAGATGAGGGGTTCGGTGCCACGATGCATACGTTAAGTGGATTGATGTTTTTCCAGGGGTCAGTGTTTTGAGCGGCGCAGACACATCCGACGTCTGATTGTTGCGCCGTCAGCGACATTGGGACCCTGGTGCCGAGGCGAAGTTTTGTAGTGTGGTTTCGGACATTGAAGACGGAGTTGAGGGATAGGCCCCATGACTCGTCTTTCGAGCTGTACACATCTTTTTGTAACTTTTTCATTGGACGTTTGTTTGAGGCGTGCGAGCACTCGTTTCTGGGAATTTTTCAGAGGGCATTTCAATGGCACAATCCACCTGATTTATTCATGCATGGTGGTGTGGGCCCCATGAGAGCCTTTTTGGGAGTTGGCTGTGATTTCTAACTTTATCACCGGGTGTCCGTTTTGGACAAGTGAATAGTCCATCTTGTGTACTTTTCAGAGAGGATCACAACGGTGTGATCCTTTGGCAGTGCATCGAGACTAGGATGTGGGTCCCAGAAAGCATCTCTCATGTGCGGTATGGAGAAATGCATCTTTTTCTCTGGATATCTGTCCCACTCAAGTGAGTAGTCCATTTGACATGTTTTCCCAAGTGGATCACAATGGTATGATGCACCCGATTGTTTACGGGACCAAGGATCGGGATCATGGTTCGATGTAAAGGCGTAAAGCGGTGTTGGCGACTTTTCCGTCGGATATCCATTTGAGGCGAGTAGGTAGTCTATCTCACGTTTTTTTATGAGAGGATTACAACGGTATAATATATTCAGGCAAGCGAAGCCTCTTACACGATCTTATTATATGTGTAAATATGAAGGGATCTCTGGTGGCGGTTCTTCTTGCCGTGTTCGGAAGCGAACCCTTGGCGTGAGATCGTGTGCACTCTCGTGTGAGTGATGTAAATGCTTGAAGATATTTAGTTGGGCATGCCTTGGCCGATGAGGTGGAAAGTTAGAGTTGTTATGTTTACGACTTCGTGTTGACACTGGGTGCTGTGTGCATGAAAGCCGTTGGGCTGGAAACGTGGTCTACTCTGGGAGTACGAGAACACTTGGAGGTACATGTGGTTGTTTGTACCAGAGAATGTTTGTGCGCTCGGTTGGGGTTGTGTTGTGGCCACACGTCGTTTAGGCCCCATGTGCTTGCCCTGTTCTGTTTTGCGTACCATTGACCTCTCGCGACGTAGATAGTCCTTCTGTTAGTGATGTTTAGACCTGAAGGGTTTAGTGGATCTGCCTGGTCCTATTCTCGATGGTTCCGACCAACTGGGTTGAGTGGTTTCCCATGATCCTGTTCTTGACAGTTTGATTGAAAGAGTTGTTTGGGTACTCTTTTCCCTATTAGCCATATGAGCTCTCAATATCATGCCCCTTCGAGTTCCCAGGTATGGTTTGTGGATTCTGGTGTGACCAGTAATTTACGCGGGCACCAATCCTATACTCAGAATGTTTTTTCCAATAGGGATGGCTAGAGCAGTTTCGGGTTTACCCTCCAGCGGGGCTGGGAAGTGGGTTTCTCATCAACATCTTCGGGTTTACCCTCTAGAGGGGTTGGGTAGTGGGTCACCTGTCGTCTTTTTCCAGATGTACCCTCTAGCAGAGACTGGGTAGTGGGTCGCCTGTCGACTTCTTCTAGGTCTACGCTCTAGCAGAGACTGTGAAGTGGTCCCATGTCAAATTCTTCTAGGTATACCCTCTAGCAGAGACTGGGCAGTGGGCCGCGTATCGACTTTTCCAGGTCTACCCTCCACTATAGACTGGGCAGTGGGTCGCCTGTCGACTTGTTCCAGGTTTACCCTCCAGCGGGGCTGGGAAGTGGGTTGCTCATCGACATCTTCGGGTTTACCCTCCAGTGGGGCTAGGTAGTGGGTCTCCTGTCGACATGTTCCTTGTTTACCCTCTAGCAAGGCTGGGCAGTGGGTCACCTGATAATGTATTAGGGTTTACCCTCCAGCAGGGATGGGCAGTGGGTCTCTCATTGGAATTTCAGACTCAATCCTTCTTATGAGGCTAGTCGATGACTTTTCTCAGTGACTACCGGAGCGGGGACCTTGGTTGTACGGGTCAGTGATTTGACAACTTTGACTATGATCAGACCTCTCAAATGTGTGATAGTGAAGATGTGTGGTTTGACATTCCCCATAACACTCAATTACAAGGGGAACTTTCCCCACTGAGATGCGTCCTTCTGGAGCGACCTAAAACCATGCGGGCGAGTCAGTGCCACCCAAAGAGGATAGTGTTAAGTAGCGGTGATTTGAGCCCCTTGTCTTGCAGTTCAGGGTAGACGTGCAGGATGCTGGGCATCGATGGTGTTTACATCAAGGACTATTGGATACTCACTTTCTTGGGATGAGCTACAGGATGAAGAACCCCTTATGATCTTGTTCGGGATTTTTGACAGAGAATATATATATGTATATACCTTGTTCCAGTACCCACTCCTTGGGTTTTGGTTACTCTCCATCCAAGAGAGGCAAAGACACGCAGTGTATGCCACGTGATTTCCGTGTCTAGCTTCTCGTGGTTGGACGAGTCTACTCTCCTGCTATAGGTAGCGAAGACTCGACGGGAAGTTAATCTTCTCACTGTTTACATCTCCTTGTGTCTGGATGAATCTACCTCCTTTCTCTTGTTGGGTTGAACTGGACTCTCTATTGTACTCTTTAAATCACTTTCAGTTGTATTCCCTTACTCTTCCATGTTCGATCTAGTACTCACCCTTTGTTACCTCCTTTGTAGCTCCCTCGAGAATTTGGGGTATCCTACTGAGTATTTTTATACTCACCACTGGTTGGGCTTTGCCCGAACTTGGTGTGCCCTTATAGATGACAGACAGGTTGGTCGTGACGACATAGGATCTTAGGAGTTTGGGAGTTTGGACTGCGTGTGGTGGTCATAGTTGGGTTCTAGGAGTGGGATGTTCCCAGTTGTTTTAATTTTGTTTACCTATTGCCGGGTTGTGGCAATTATCTATTTGGGTGTGTGTTTTTCCCCTTTTATTTTCATCTTTTACTTGGTACTATTTAGAGGTCGATGCACATTTGTAGTTTATTTATAGCAGTTGAAATTTACGTTTCTTGTCTTTTCTTTTACTCTGCACTTTTACATTGAGTGTGCTGCGTGCGTGCGTACAGGTACTCAGGCAAAGGCATCCCCGAGTTTTTTTTATCCTTCGGCTCTTTTCTCCAGCCCTTGGCCTATGGAGGCGGGCTTGGGGTAGTTACGGCTCGAGCCCGGGTAGGGTCGGGTCATAAGAAAGGCAAACATAATCTTTTTCCCAAATGAATAGTGAAAATAGTAAAAATTTATTTTCATAGTTAAGGTAAAAATGGAATTACCGGGGGGAAGGGGGGTGCGTAAACTAAGAAGGTAAGGGTTAAAATGAACTAAAAATTTTCTGAAATATATTGGATGATCATATTTCAACCATATAATGTACAACGATCTTTAATAATCCATTTTAGACCCTTTTATAATGTAAAAACGTGGGTACACCTTTTTTTCAAAACTTATAAGTGTTCAACTCACCACACTTATAAAAGGACGCACCTATCATCTCTTATTCAAACCATAAAACCATTTGGTTAGCAAAATACCTACCGAAATAAATTCCCAACATTCATAAAATAATATTATAAGATTTATTTTTGGAATAAATAAAACCTAGGAAGGATTTTGGCGCAATCCTAATGAGGATACATGAAGAAGATGTAACACTCTTCAATGAGAATTTTAATAGTACTTCATTCTCCATCTTCTTCAATTATTATTAAACCACAATGATATAAAAAATCAATATATTATATATAATTAGGTATTTTTATATTATTTTCATTACCTAAAACTATCCCTGCATCCATTAAATGGGTTATGTAATCATCATTCGTGTGTATGATGTTCTACCGCCTCACGAACCGATGTCATTCTTTTTTCCATTACCACCTCTTAGGGGTGGGTATGATCATGTAAAAAACTATACATATGATATTTATGAAAAAAAATTCCACTATAATTAGTATAAAATATATAATGTTTTTTTACTTTCCAATTCATAGGGGATACAATAACGTCGCTCGTGTGTATGGTAGACTACAACGTTGTGAAGCAATGTGATTAATTTTTCACTAACAATTTACATGGAAGGTAATATGGATGAAGTTATTGAATACATGTGATATACATGAAAAAATATATTAATAACATATTTATAATCCCTAAAATATAATATATCATTTTATTTATTATAGTTTTATTCATTTAATGTTGATAACACCATTTATGTATGTGTGGACTACCGCATTCATGAAGTGAAGTGAAACTCTTTTAATCACCCCACCACATTGTTGATATTTATAAATATATTAAAAGAACTAATATGGTATTTATGGTATTATTATAACTATTGAGGGATAAAATATTAAATACCTCATTTCTATATTGATCATTGAAAATGGAAGCATTACTCATGCGTACGTACGACCTACTGCTTGAATTTTGGTAACATGGTCCGTTTTTCATAACCAACATTAATTATTGGTTTGAAAATTATAATTAATGGGAAAATATATTAATTATGTCATTATTATTATTATTGAGATGATATAAATATATAATATTTTCAATAATCATAACATTCATGACAAATAATGAATGAGAAACAAGTAAATTAATACAAAAAACAATGAAAAATAATTAATGATTTTTAATGAAATGGTGATAAGATGCAATTAACAGATCATATACGATATTATAAATAATAAAATGGTTATGAAATAAGTTAATAAAATGTATAAAATGATTATAAAAAAGATTAAATCATCTTTAACAAAAGTAAGCATGAGTTAAAAGATTTATGGACTCCATTTGAATTCACTGGGTTAAACCGCAAATTAATTAATTATGCCATGTGATGATTATGTGTGTAGTATAATTTGATTATTATTTTCTATTTTAAATTTTTTTATTTGGATTTAAATCGGAAAAACATAATAAATTCATATATTAATCCCCACTTCAATAATAATATTTTTGTAAGGGATTCTGTCTAAATTTCCTTTTATTAAGGAACATTTGTATGTTTTGCACTAATTTATTTTATATTGTGTATACACATTCTATTTTACATGTAATATCATGAATAATTCATAATTAATTATTTATTATATTCCATTTTGAATTATTTCATCAAACTAGATATGATTTTAATATTACTATGTAGTATGGGACTTCGTCTCAATTTTTTACTTCACTAAGGCATATTATAATGTTATGAACATAATTTATTTTATATGGTGTATATAAAACCCATTTAAAATTAATATAATTATTAAATATTAATTATTAGTATATTAAGTTTGAATTTTAATTATTTCAACAAAGGGTATTTGACATAAAATTTACCAGGTGGTAATGAATTTCATAACTCATTTTTTTCATTGAGTTATATTAATTATTCATTGTCATTGATATTATATGATTATCTATTTAATTAATACTAATTATCTTATGATGTGTTTACAATATTTTTTGTTAATTTAAATTGGATAAAAATAATCAATTTATTGGTTATTTCTTATTTCTATGTTATAATCATTGTAAGGGTTTATTTTAAAATCGCATTTTAATCAGATTATTTATTCTTGAATTTCAATTAAAGGAGATTATTTGATCACTCTTTAATAAACCATTTAAGTTTCTTAATTTATAGTTATTCCTGAATCTTTTTACATAATAGTATCATTTTCCTATTCATTGAAAAATAAATTGATTATGATTTTTTTTAAGAAAACCTGACTTCAGTTCGCTCTTCAGTAAAAAATAAATTTTCTTCCAAAACCGTGATTTCTATGAAAAAAAATCAAAAATGTATTTAAAATTTTAAAAATTAAATTGTATAATTTTTTACCCATTATTACTTTTAAATTTTTCTTGAAGCTAATCTTCATGTACTTTTCAAAAAAAATTCCTATTTGGATTTTACCCAAAAAGTGAAAGGAATATTTGTTTTAACAAATATGACATGAACTGAATTTATAGCCATCATGACAAGTAAAATGTTTTAAATAATCTGTTATAAGTTTTAAATATTATTTTTAAAGAAATTTAATTTCAAAATGTTTTATGAATTTATTGTTTTTAAAAGTTAATTTAAAAATGAAAACGATATCTTCCTCAACAATATTTTTTAAATTCATTTTTATTGTATTTATATTCATAAATGAAAACAACAATTTATTTTTAATGAAATGGGTATATGTTGTATTGGTATAATAATTATTATCCCCATGTATGATTTATAATCATTTTTGGCAATGAATTTTTTTAATTTAACTTTCATGATTCATTTTTATTCATTAAATTTTCATTGATATATTTACTTTTTTGTGATAATTGGAAATTAAATGTCTCCTAAATATCCATATTATTTATCATGGATATGCTTATTTATTAAACCATATCTCATTTATACATAATATGGTTTACATTAGAAGTTATTTTTTTTACTCGGAAAATAATTTTATTGGAGAAAAAAAATTACAAAAGTTTGGATGAATGGAATTTACAATAGTCTCTTTAAAATAGAGGAATCAACTCCTTAGGTAATACCAGGGAATAAATGAGACTATCAATGCTTAACCATTTATTTAAAAGTCCATTATCATGTAATTTTATTCTATAAAATTTTGTGTAATGAAATAATTCAGGTTTTATAAAAAATCCAAGCATTTCGTCCATTATGTAGTCCTCTTCCAGGGTAAATGATAATTACTAGATCTAAAATCATGCATGGTAGAACTAGGGTCAAATTCATACCATAAATTGTTTAATCGTAATTTTCATTCCATATATAACTATTTGATAAATCCAAGAATTTAAGACTTAACAGATGACACAATTACACATGGGATATAATGGAATCCCAGGATATTACAATTTTGGTCTCTAAAAACGACACTAAAACCCACAGGAACTAGATTCCCTCCTAAAGAATCGTTTTAGATTCACTTGATCTATCCAATAAAATAATAGTTATATATTAATTTCAAAGTTAATTTAGGGGGACAATAATTAGCTATAATATCAAAAAATTCATAATAGAAAATTCATGTAGAGTTTTATTACAATGATCATTCTAGATGGAGTTGGTATCCCAAACAACCACCATTATTCGAGTCATAGTATATTACATGCCGATTGATGGTTGTTAAGGACTAACCCTATTTATACTAAAAAATATGATATGAAATAGGTCATTAATATCCACTATGATAAGATTTTTCAACAGCTGATAAAGATAAAGGCTGAAGCAATCCTTGATAAGATATTGGATTGAACCTTCTTGTGGAAGAAACACCTCAAACATGTCAAAGACCATCGACCATAAAGCTGAAGAAAATGTAAATCATAGAAAAAGATGATTAATATCTTTCTTATGTTGGAGGAATAAGTAACCCATAGAGAATAAAGAGTTACTCACATATTGTAGGCATGCATACATAAGAAGCTTTGAGAAGGCCATCCTCCACACCAGCGTGAATTTGGAGGGTCTCATCCATCTCTTATTGAAGATTACAATCCAACTATGCACCTTCCCATGGTTATCATTTCTATAATAAAACCTTTCAGTAAATTAATTATTCGATATACGAGGAATGATTTGGATATGAAGTAATGAGTGGTTACCATTTATATATAGCCCCTATATGCATCAACAGACTCATGAGGTGAATCAGTAAGCTAACATAAAATTAGTTTGAAAACCCAGATGGGTTTGTACCCAGTATTTTTAAACATGCATGAAGACATATCTTTATTATAGATGTATCATTTTTTTATATATTATATACAATAATTAATAATTTCATTCATTATGAGTTAATTTATTATTTATGATGATATTTCTACAATCATATTATCTCTAGATGCATTTAATTCTCACTTATTAATTAAAGGGATTTTGTTTTCATCTACATACCTTGTCATATTTAATATTTATTGTATATTTATTATCGTAATGTTATTGATTAATTGGAATGTGTTTTCCATATTGATTTTTATTCACAAGGTTTTCCCATTGATATTATCACTAGATGCTCTTCCTTCTCATTTTATTGATTACATGTCACGGGTTTTCAGTCATTTACATTTACATATTGATTAATATTGGAAATTCATGAATGATTATATTATAATTAACCCTTTCTGGGAATTATATCTCTCCCTTATTTTTTCCTTCCATTGGAATCCATGATGTGTACTACGATTTATATGAAAGGACATTCTAGAGGGAATAATGTTATTCATGAATGTATTATGTTTCAATTTTTGTATTCTAATGTAACATGAGAATCATATATATATGTAGTTTACAAAGGCTACTAAACTACTTGGTTCTTTTACTTGGGATTCCCTGTATCTTATACAAATGTAATAAAGAAGTCATCGCCTATGGGCTACTAGGTTAATGGTCATTACATGCGGTATCAGAGGAAGTTTAGTAGAAACTATGGGAACTAGATATAAGAAATAATAGATTTGTAGTCATAACCCCATGGTACAATTTGAGGATAAGTATAGAAGAAAATACCAATGTTTTGATAAGGTAAAGATTATATGGTTTTTATTGAAATACATTATTCTATATATAGAACAAGTGGATGTGATTCTAGAACAGATGTACCTAGGAGTAATAACTATGAAAAGGTTGCATTGGCCTTGACCCAATCATCACTTAGTGCATGAAAATGGTCTATACTACATACCTACACTCTCAGAGGATATACATTGGGTAATTCAAATTTTCGTTAAAAACCATTATGAAGGATTTGAATAGATGATAATAATGAATGAACAAGGTTAAACCTATGGTTTCATATCTTCAAAATATGGTGTTATGATTTAAACTTCCTATAAATGATTATTTGTTTTTCCCAATATGAATATTGTTTCTCACGCTATTCTTTTTAGTTTTAGTCGATATATGGAACTCTATGTAACCATGTTAACATTGAACATGAAGGATGATATAGTGACTACGAGAAACCAAATGTGATGATGAATATAGTGAATGACATTGTGATTATGCATAATCAGTTATCCTAAAATATGATTAAAAACCTTTAAATTAACTAACTCTAGGAAGCACCAATGGATAGAAGAATTATGTTTACTAAGAGACTGAGTGATTGAGACCGTAACGGAAAGAAGGTCCAGTTTACATGATGTGAAAAATATTGGAAGAGACACCTAGGAATGTGTCTCAAATGAATGGGAAAATTCATTATGTGTGGAAAATAATGGAATCAATAAAATAATTTCTGATGAAAAATGAAGATTATGATAGAAGTAAATGAATTCTATCATAGGGATTCATTTGTAGTTTTTTGTATTAAATATGGAGAACCTCAATATTAAATGAGTGAATTCCATTTCTAATTATTTAAACCTAGATCAATGATGGTTCATATGTTGAAATAAAATGGTTGAAGTATATATTGTGATTTTATAATTATATTGTAGAAGTATTTGTACCAATGATAGTTTTGTTATAAGAATCATAAAAAATATAAGGATTGTGTAAAATTTTAGAATAATTTATTTCTTAAGTAACTTATGATTTATGGATACCATCATGGATTTATGAGTTTAGTATTGATAATAAATTAAAAGTATTAATCACCCTGTTTTTAAGTTTTATGTGATGAGAGTATGGCAATATTAAATATATTTTGGGATAAATTTATGGAAATACCACCCATTGGTTGAGTAGATGTTTGAGAGAAAATTTATTTTATAAATAATGCCTTTAAAATTTATAAACATCTATTTAAAGGTATTGATAACCATTTGGGTTAATATGATCATTAATGACATTTTAATAATTGTCAAATTAGATTATTAGACTTCGTGAAAAATAGTTTTATGCAAAAAATATGTCAAAAGGGTTATTTGGTTATTAATTTTAAGGATATGCATACTATTTTTAGGAAAAGTTTAGGAATTATTGTAATATAGTTTAGAAAAAGGAAAAATTTTATAATGTATAACAACCCATCAAATCTGGCAAGGCCACAAGGCTTGAACCCAAAACTAAATTATGAGAAGGGATTAATGCCTAATAAAGGCCTTCTTGATGTCCATGTTAATATGTCATTGTTTTTGGTTAAATTATTTAACAAATAAATAGTAATGGTGAACCAGTGTTGTTACTATTGCGTTTTGCTGATAAATTTATTATATTGGATAACTTGTGCTAACCATATTGATTTTTGAAAATAGTTATAGATAAATGGAAAGACATGACACTATTTTATGAATCTTTATATATGTTAAAAGTTAATTTTAAACCCAAATGAATAAAAAATTAATTTTGGGATATTCATTTTTTGGAGTAAGTGGTAAATTGATAAATAATTGAATCACACCCAAAGGATGAAAATTTTCTTATGTAATAGAATTGTATCAGGTATTTATATTCCCTTATATTCATAGATAGAGAAATAATTCCTTAAAATTAGGAAAATGATTTTGAAATAAAAATTTTCTCCTGTTACATTCATATCAAATGAATTATATAGTATTTTAAATCATCACATATTTATCATATTTAAGTGCTTCACTTTCTATTGACCATTCACATTATTGGGATCAATGATCCTTATTAGTACAAATAATTATTTATGCTTTCCTTCCATGTCCATATCTTCAAATTCCACCAAAGTTATCATAATTTGAAACCTAGTTATGTGTTATTCCATATTACTTTGGTTCATACCTATATCTCTTATTAGTTATATGATTTACTGACACTTTTTATGATGTTGGATTTTAACAAAATAATGTTCAAATATAATACCCCAAAATTTTGAGATCTAGTTCAAATTGAGAGGATGAAATTTATTTATGGTGAGGATAATTTAACACAATGAAATTTTAAAATAATAACATTGTTTTTGATAGGATATGCGACTTGCAACACCAATATGAAACAACCCAAAAAATATATTACCTTAAATCACTTCAATAGCTTGTGGAACATTAAAATGTAAGTCTAAATGAAAAATAATATAATATACCATTAGAACCTATATGTTAAATTTTATGGTAATAATATTAATAAAAAAATTATGAAAATTATGTTTATCTACTGATTATAAATAAAATTAGAGTAATTAAAATTAGAAATAAAAGTATTTTAAAAAGTTATATTTTTCTAAGAGACTATTTAACCACTATGCACACATAATTTATAATTTATTTTAAAAATTTCTAGAAAATTTATTTGAAAAAAGTAATCTAATTTTTTAAATAGTAGTATCAAAATTTTCTAGGTGTGTTCTTGATAATTTTCTAAAATATTTCATTTTTTGATGAATAGTGAAAAATTCTGAATTTTAAATAAAGAATTCATTTTTGATTAAATAATTTAAAATTTTAAATCCAATTTTTAATTGTTCTTAAATTAAAATTAGTTAATATATATATATATTAATTCAATTTTGGTTATTAGAATATGTTTCAAGTTTAATTCTGATATAAAAACATTGTAAACTTTTGAATATATTAACTTAAAAAACCTGCTTTTTCATTACATTTGTGGGATTAATTTTATATTTATGTTACCCACTTCAGTGAATGGAATAGGGAAAAATGTATTCCATATTTGGAATCAAAATTATTTTTCTTTAATAATAATTTCAACTTATTTTTTGACCAAAATAAATAGGTATAACTGTAGAAATTAATTATTCTGGTTAAGGTAAAATGTAATTAACAGAGGGATAAAATTAAAATATTAGTGTTAAAATGAACAGAAAACTTGTCTAGACTCTTTTTTATAGAAATATTTCAACTCTATCATGTTTAAGTCTCATTAACACTACATTTTAGACCTTTTTACCACGTTCAAGATGTGGGTACACCATTTTCTTTTGAAAAAGTACAATTGTGCCACTCATCTCTCTTATACAAGGACAACAATTATTATCACTTCATTATACCTTAAAACCCATTTTATTCAGCCCATACCTATGATAATAACTTACCAAATTATATAATAACATCATATAAACCTTATTTTGGGTATAAATACCACGTATGAAGGATTTTAGTGAAAATCAAGGAGGATACATGAAGAAGAGGTAACATTCATCAATGAACATTTTTATTTTATTTATTCCTCCACAATATTCAATTCTTATTATACATTGAAAATACAAAAAAACAGTTTCTTCCATTAAATGATAAGTTTTTATGTTAATTTAATGACCTAAAACGATTCACACTTTGATCAAATGGGTTATGAAATCATCAATCGTGTGTATAGAAAACTACCACCTCACGAACCAATGTCATTCATTTTTTTCATTACCATATCTCACAATTAAGTATGATGGGGGATAAAAAAAATATATTATATTCATAAAATTTTTATAAATTGGGAGTTAATATATCATATATACCTTTTTAGTTTCTATTATGTATGTGATATGATAACATCACTTTTTTGTAGAGCAGACTACCGCCTCACGAAGTGATGTGATTTGTTTTTATCTAACACTTTACATTGAAGGTAATCATATAAAGTTAATGAATATATGTGATATACATGAAATAATTTTGATATTAATTACATAGTTATAATTATAAAAAGATAATATATCATTTTATTTCTTACCATTTCACTCACATAAATATGATAACATCATTCATGTACGCGTGGACTACCTCCTTCACGAATCGATGTGACTCCCTTTACATCACCACACCATATGAATGATATATATAAATATATTAAAATAAATAATATTTAATTTATTATATTATGATCATTATATAGTTATAAAATATTACATAACTTCTTTCCATAATGATCATTGAAAAATGTAAAATTCACTCATGTGTACGTACAACCTACAGTTGTATTGATTGTAACATAGTACATTTCTCATAACCTCAATTATCAATTCATTTTAAAAGTATAATTTAGGTAAAAATATTATAATTATGTAATTATTATTACTTTTGAGATTATATAACTATATAATATATGCAATAATAAAAATTTTCATGAAAAATCATGAATGAGAACACAAGAAATTAACACATGAAATAATGAAAACAATGAAAACAATAAAATATTACTAATTAAAGGGTGATATGATGTTATAAACGGATCATATATGATATTATAAATTTTAATACGGTTCAAAAATAATTTATTAACATATTTTAAACCACTATATAAGAGTTTAAACCACATTCAACAAAAACTGAAGCCTGAGGTAAGGAATTTCAAACCTCAATTTCAATTCATTGGGTTAAACACATACTTTATTGATTATTACATGGTAATATTATATATATAATGAAAATAGATAATTATTTATTAAATATTCACTTGTTTTATATGGATTTACATTTGATACAGATGACCATTTCATTGATCATCCCACATCAATGATATGGTCTTTGTAAGGGATTATGTTTCAATTTCAATTCATCGAGGCACATTTTTATATTATTCAATAATTTATTTTTTAGAGTGCATATAATTATAATTTAATATATAATATTATAAATACTAAATAATTATTGATATAATAATTTTCAATTTTAATTATTTCATCAAAGTGGATTTTACTTGAATATTATAAAGTGGTAAGGGATGTCATCTCAATGTCCCTTCATTTAGATATAAGATAATGTTATGCACCTATTTTATTTTATATAGTGTATATAATACCCATTTTAAATATAATATCTTGATTAATTAAAAACTAACGGTATTATAAGTCTCTATTTGAATTATTTAATCTAAGGTGGTTTTATTTAAATGTTACCAAGTGGTAAATAATTTCATAACTCAATTTATTTTCACTAGGTTATATTAACTATTCATTATATATGATATTCTAAGATTATGAGTGCAATTTCATCTAATTATATTAATTTTATATCAATTTTAATGTGAATTTAGATTTGGTACACATAATCAATTCAATTCTTAATTCTTACATCAACGTTATAATATTTATGAAGGTTTATTACACAATATCATTTTAATAGGGATGGTTTGAACTTCAATTCCCATTATAGGAACTTATTTTATTAATGTCAAATGAGACATTTTATTTTATTTTGTTATTTTTATTCATGATATTTTTCATGCAATACTAACATTTTTCACTCTTTGGTACCTTAAATGATTGAGAAATTATCTTTAAGAAAATTTTACATCACTTTTCACTTTATTAAGAAATAAGTTTTTCCCCAAGACCATGTTTTCCAAAAAAATGTTTTTTTTATCTTTTCCAAATTATTATTTGGAGAAAATTTTGAACATTATTAATTTTTAAATAATGTTTTGAAAGTAATAATTATTTCATTTTCAAAACAATTACTATTTTTAATTTACCAAAAAATAAAAGTAATTTTTATTATACCATGTACAACATGAATGGAATTTCCAGTGAGCCTGAACACTAAAATGTTTTAAATATTATTTTATAAGTTTCAAAGATTATTTTCAAGAAAACTAATTTGAAAATGTATGGTGAAATTTTAATTTTAATAAGTGATTTTCAAAATGAAAAGGATATTTTCCTCAATAATTATTATAGAGATATTTTTATAGTATTTTTACTCATTATTGAAAATAACCCTTTATTTATACTTCAATATGTGTATGTTATATTCATACCATCATTACTATTCCGATAGATGATTTATAATAATTTTGACAAGGAAAATTATTGACATTCAGTATCATCATTCATTTTTGTAGTAATTAATTTTCCCTTGAAATAATCACCTTCTTATGATCATTAGACAATAAATTTAGCCTATATGTACACATTATTTATCTTTTATATTCTTATTTTTAAACCATATCTCATTTCTATAAATGATTTTTTACTTTCCAAATAATTTTATTGGCTAGAGAAATATTAGAAATCAATATCCTTTATTTTTATAGAGATATCTGATGATAAGAAACATTGTTCATGAATTAAATTGATTATAACATATATGAGAAATGCTATGGAAATATAGAAATGGGTTCGGAATGGTTGTAGGTATCCCCTCGATGTATTAGTAATCTCATTAGGTAAATCAGTGAGCTAGCATAAAATCATTTAGCCAAACATGATCAGTTTGTACCATCATGAAGTTATATGAATCATATACCTGATAAATGGAATCCAATAATTAAGATTCCCTTCATTAAGAATTCAGTTATTATTATCCATGAGATTTTTTAAATGATATTATCTCTAGATTCATTTAATTATTAGTTATTGATTAAATGGACCGTGTTTTTAGTTAATTACATTTATATATTGATTATTCCTTATCTAGTTATGACAATCAAGTTATTGATTAAATGTAATGTGTTTTTAGTTATTAAACTTTCCATATTGACTGTTTTATATGATATTTTGGCATAGATATTATCTCCGGATGCACTTAGTTCTTAGTTTATTAATTACATGACACGTGTGTTTAGTCATTTTCTTTTCTATATTGATTATTTCAATTTATTCATGATTTCATTCACTGTACAAAAACCCAGTTGGAATTTAAGCTCACCCTTATTCTGTTTCCTTCTCCAAGAATCCATGAAGTGGTCTATGATTGATATATAAGGGTATTCTAGAGAGAATAGTGTAATTCATAGAAATTTTTTTTTAAATTTGTGTATTCTAATGAAATATGAGAATCTAGTATGTATCTTGTTTACCATGACTATTAAACTATTCGATCCTTTTGTGATTCCTTGTATTTTATACTAATATAATTAGGCAAACAATAACATTAGGATACTGAGGTTAGGGTCCTTACATCTTATCCCATCATCTATAACTACCAGGTACATACCATTATACACTATTAAGTATAATTTGATAGTTATGTCACCTTCCCTAAAAGTTATCTTATATTTAACTGATATTTTCTTACTATAAATTATATGTTATAAATTTAAAACATAAAGCATGGTATACGTGATAGATTATTCCATGCTATGTATATAATTATACTCACCATCAAAATCTCTTACCAAATCTCATACTTTTCTTATTAGATAGGCTTATTCCATATCACATTAGGAATGGTTCTTTATTAAATTGTTATGTCATTTATTTTATAAATATTTTACCAGTATGTGTAATTTGAATTAGTATAAGTAATCCATTATAATATACGTAATTTATCTTTTTACCTATAACTTAGGTTTGAACATTAATTTATTATTTGGAGAGTTATTTTCATTCTAGTATTAACTAACTATATGACTACCAAAATATTTGATATGTTATAAATCATATTTTCCATGAAAAAATATCGTGTTCCCATTAAAAATTATAGAATCTTGGTGAAAGTAACTTTCTAAATGAATATTATATGATCTTGTTTCTCACTTTGAACCTGAACTAAATGTCTTTTACTTTCACTTATTATTTGATTTTTTTGTTGTCACCTAATATTCCTAGATGTGTTATATAGAAATTTTCCATGAAAAGGGGCTCTCTATGTCCGATACCCAATTTAATGATTATAGAAAGTATGTATAAAAATTTTAATTCTAATGGTTAGAGGAATAATGAATTGGTGTAACAAATAAATCCTTATTAGTACCCCATTCTACCACCCATATATAATATCTATTTAATACCCACTATTGGGTTTACATCAATTAATAAAACTACAAAAATATAGATTTAAATTTTCTATATGCAATCAACTTTTAGGATTCATATAAACATGTTAATCATTAATGATTTCCATTTATTGATTAATTTTAGGAGTCATTATTCTCAATTAATAATGTATCACTAGATTTGGTTAATTTAAAACCACTACTATGGTTTTATCCTTCTTATATGGTATGTTCATTTGGAACATTCCCTTTCTACAAGCTCTTGTGAAACTTGTTTCTATTCCAACCACTTGTGTATCTATAAAATTAACTAAATCCAAGTGGATCTTTCTCCCACTATCTCAAATATATATTTTTACCCTTTTATAAAAATATAGTACATAAATTCGAAAAAAATTTCTCTCATATGGATTTTTAAAATATCCAATATGAACATTAGGATACTAATAGAAATGCACTTTATTTTTTTCTCGAAGAATGTTTTTTATATCCTTAATATTTATTTTCATTTAAACATGTGTTATTATTAAATTATATATTTATTTCACATTATAAATCACATGATATAAATAAGTAAAAATAGTTTGAATATGGTTATGGGATAACACCTCTATTTGATAATCATGTCATGAAAAATAATGGAAGTTTCTATAATGAATATGAGTCTCAATGTTGATTCTCCTTTTAATTACATAATGAATCTTATGTGTATAAGTAAATGTGTCTTTATGAATTACTCCATGAGATATATTTTTGATAAGTGTTTATGTGTTGTAATCATTATCTGTCCTCCATATCAACCTCATAGATTTGATGTGTATAAGGAAATTTGATTCTAGGAATTACTCCATGAAATATTATAATGATCGATGAATGATTGTTGAATATACTTTTTAACACACAATCACACTGTAACTAATATATTATAATCATGCATATTATATAGTTCACTTTTACATTACTTAAAACTATTAAATGAATCTCTTTAAGTACATGAATTCACCTCTTGATTCTCATTGTAATAGTTCTTCCTCTCTAGTTAAAATAATTCCAAAGGTTTGGCAGGTTTCATTTATTTATAAAGGATTGTTTCTCCAAAAATAAACAAATAGTTTTTTTGATAACCCCAATGGTATTTTATTATAGAGTATCAAAACCATTATTGGTATATCCTCGAATAGTAATTAGTTTGTCTAGAAAATAATTATCTTTCCACAATAAGGTATAACTGAGTATTTCTTTTTTACATTCATTAGTCATTACAAATGATTTAAGAATTATTGAACCATTATTTTGGTTTGAGACACCATAAAAAATATTTATTACAATATAGAATATTTTATTCTTTTTCCAAGGAATATATGCAATAAATGTTTTAGTAATACATAAAAAGAGTTCAACTAGAACCATTATTCCTTGTAATTAGATGTTGTGAACTTCTCTCCACTAATTTTGGTATCCAACTTTATCCGAAACTTGCAGAACCCACCTTTAATTATTGTAATGTTTCTTGACTTCCTTGGCTCATATTTTTAGAAATAAATATACGGACATATTGTATCTAATACCCAATGAGTGTAAGAGAAGTATTATATTTAAGGATTAACATACCTAAAGTAGAAGCTCATTCTTTCTTCTTATTCAATTTATTGCAATTTATATCCCAACGATCTGTATTTCCACATGATAATAAAAAATCCTCATGTTTAATATTTCCCCTCTTTATCATTGGTTTCTTAGAAAGTTTTTGTGAAGGGTCCTTTCATGGTGTACTAAAAATTATCATTTTTTCAATGCCTTTATTATTCATTACATTAATAATTAAATATTTAACATTCTTTAATTTATCATATTACTAAAAAACAAATCCCAAATGATATCAAAGTGGATTCTATAAACTATTTTTATGAAAAATATTAATGAAACAAGAGAAAATGGGTGGTAAGGATAAGTGAATGAGATAGATTGAATGTTCTTGATTTAATTTGAATCCTAATAATTCTAATTGGTAAATGTATTTTTTCATCATGAGTAAGGATTACTAGATTTAGTTCCATATTTTAATCTATATGTGATCGGGTTGGTCATAATATTATTGATTTATCACTTCCCTTTCATCACATATACTTATTGTAGATGTGACAACATTGTATAACCATAAATTTCTTCATATTATATTGGAAACCATTTATGAATAGATGTTAGTACTATTATATAAACATAAAATGAATCATTTATGAGTTCTATATAAGAATATTTCTAATCTTTAGTTTTTACTTGAGTAGGTTAATCATGTATGAGGGACACCAACATATAAAATTTCCTTTCACATCATAGTACTTTGAACAAGAACCTATACTAAAAAATGAAATTCAAATCGATTAAGACGTATTATTTGTATAGAAATAATCTCAGTAATATTTTAATATTATTATATATTTTTTTAATAGTAATATAATATGATGATTAATGCATTTATATTAATTTATTGTTATTATACAATATATATTTTATAATTTTAAATATCTCCAACTATTTTATCTAATTCTAGTGTCCCTAAACTATTAGATTTTGAATAATCATTCACATGAGTATTCTAGTGAAAATGATCCTTAAAAACTCACATCATAGTCCAAAATATGGATACACCACTACATAGAGAGTCTCAAGGTAAAATTTCACCTATAAAACTATATTAACTTGCATATCCTTGATCTGTTAAGTAGAGTTCCATCTCTTATAAAGGACAACCATGAATTTCCCTATAAATTAATTTTAATGTTTTAAAAAACTAGATATAAAAATTTCATTGATGCCAACATTGGTTAATTTTACCCATCACTCAAATAAAGAACTCATAACATGTCGGAAGCACCCTCAACTTCGGATTATGAGAATTTCATTAAATTTATTTAGTATAAATTAATGTGATAAAAGGTTCTATGATTTAATATTTATTTACGGGGTTTTATTATTATCTACGAATTTAGTCCTTTTCAATTTACAATTTGTTGTTATATGTGAAAACACTCAAATCTTACCAATTCTATAAATAGAAAAACATTGATTGTACATGTTCATTTTATGAACTCATGAATTCTTATTATTTGTTGTGATCATTCACAAAAAAACACATATACAAAAATTAAACCATGAATAAATAAAATTAAATGACATAATCATGAGTTGATACGAATGGTTGATCCATTAAGAAAATAATGGATCAACATAGACCCTAGGGGTAACTCTTTGAGTTGAAAAAATTATAACTCCAGTTACAACAGTCACCCTTTAAATGTGTGAATATCCTATCTTCTACATCGCCTAATCTCAGTGAAAACTACATCACTTACAATACTCATAATTATACAATAATACTCCCACATGGGTGAGGGGATCTCAGGAATGAAGAATAATGATAAATAACTTTTTATCTAGGAACACATGTCCTTAAACATATAATGATGTAAAACATGATACACATATAATCCTTTATTAAATATTTTAAAAAAACATGCATTATAAGAAATAAATAAATAAATAAATAAGAAAATACCATACATGCATTGGTCAGTCTATTTCTCTTGATCCTTCAGTAAATATTAAACACATTTAAATAAATTAAAATTGTGATAAATTAATCTTAAGGGTATTTTTTAGGAATTAAAATAAATTTAATTAAATTTTAATTCACCAACACTTATCGCATTGTCCCATAAAACATTAAATTAAATTCAAAATATTTTTTAAATACTTATCTGAATTTTTCTATAGAACCCCTAGTTTGAGGTATGTGATGCTTATTTATGTTTTTTATCATTATAAAGTGGTGGGGTAATGTTTGGGAGAGTTTGGAAGTTTTTTTGGAAGGTCTTAGGGATTTTATAAGGGTGAAAAGTTTTATCACAGTTAGCGGAACCCAGGAAACACATGCATGCAATCAAGAAAGTTGAGTTAGAGGTAAGGGCATTGGAGCATGGTTAAGGTGAACGATTAAGGTGCATGGTTTCAAAACCATGTGGCATTCCAAGGTAAACCATGAACCATGGTATAAAGAGACATTACATGGTCATCACAAAATTTGACCAACCATACAAGATAAATGTGTGAGGAACCCTTTTGAGATAGTATAAAGAGAAGAATTAGAGCTTTGTTTTTCAAACTGTGTGAGCTAGCCGTGCATGGCATTAAAAATAGGGTTTTAAAAAAATGGTCTCACAAATTTTTAACCGTAAAATATCCATTTTAGTGCCATTTTGACCCTCACTCTGGATTTTCATTTCTCCAAGGTTAGGGAACTTCTCCCACTCATACTAGAAGTGATTTGATGGGTTTTATTGGTGGTTTAAAGTTAGATCTCACATGGTAATTATATCTTCTTGGTGGATTATTTTTTACAATATATCTACTATTTTCTCTCTCTTTCTCCCTTAGTTTCATAGATCTACTTTTTTTGTATATAGATCTAGGTGTTTTCCAAAAAATAATTATATTTAGACTTATTGATTTTAGTGGAAGGAATATAAGGTATTTTTTTGGAGTTTTAATCCGAATTCAGTGTTCAATTGTGCAGTTGGTCGATTTCTCCAATAATATGAATGAAGGTGGATTCACTCTCTACTCCTTCTACTATAACATGAAGGGTATGGTTTCAAATTAATTTTTTTCTTGAAATTTATTCTGAAATTGATGAATTCATATTTCATAGAAACCCATTGGATGTTGATTTCTAGGTTTTTGGGTGTTTTATAAAATTTTTGTGAAATACTTCTTATTGTTGGACTTTAAAATGATAATTTAAAAATACATTTCTTGGTTTGATCTTTGGAAAATGGTTTCAAAAATGGTTTTCAATATTTTTTTATTGTAATGTGGGTTTTCTTTATGGGTTGATTTAGTTTGAAATGATTTTGGTAATTGTTATTTGGTATAGTTTTGTGTCTTAATTTTTTAAATGTGAGTGGATTGGAATTAATAGTGGGTATGAGGTACCACAAAAAAGGATTGAGATGTGACATAAAGTTCCCCATCAATGGTAACACGGAGATCATGTGGTAAATTTTATATAATTATGCTAACTCATTATATCCTAGTGGAATGTGTAGGAAAGAAATTTGGGGAAAGCCTACTATGTATTATTACTCAACTCCTTCTTTGGGGTTTGAGTGATTTTTCATATTTTGTATTCCAATAAATAGGTAAAAACAATATAGCTCGTTTATATAGTGGTACATCTGATGCTTATCATGTTATAGAGTTAGAGAATGGATCTTGGCTTCGGGATATTGTTCGCTATCTTGGTTTCTTGAGTTGTATTATTTCAGTCTTCAACTTAGTAATAAGATTTGGTATTTTTAATGTTTGTTTTAGGGTTGTAGGAAAGTGGTTTATGTGTAAAACATTTCTTTTCATGTATCATGTAGTTCTTGGGGTAATGGTATGTTTTTTGATGGTTTTATTTACATTATAAAATCATCCCCTACTTTTCATGAAGCCCTAGAAATTTCTTTCCAACCATTTTCACCTTGGGGATATCAGTTAATGAAAAGTGTGACTTCTACCTTGGCTCAATCCAATGAAGAGGGGTGGGATATTACAAGTGGTATCAGTTTTTTTGGTCCTTGAATTTCAATTAAAAGCAGTTTTCTTCAGTCCTTTGCCATCAGTTGTCAGTGTTGGAGTTGGAATTAATTATCAGTTTATCCCTGGAGATTGGGTGGTAGTAAGGTGTATGATTTTTAGAACAAGAAATGTATAACATAAAAAGTTTTAGCTAACCTTTTTATTAGGAACTTCATGTTACAAGTGAGTTGGGTACATAAATGTTTGGAGACACTTCTATGAGTGTGATCTCATTTTCATGGCTTTATCCAATGAGAAGAACTTATATTGGATTGCATAAATGAATTACCACTACAATATCATATCTCATTTGTGGAAATTATTTATGTTGTGATATGAATGTGTAAATTTTTGAAAAATCTGGAAATTGTTTTCAAATATTTGATTTTTAAAAGGCAATGATTGTGGTCAGGTGCCTGATATTCTTTTCACGGGTCTGAGTCATCTTATTCGTCCACATGATTAGGGTGATGAAATACCCCTCCTCTGTAACACCCCGACCCCAGTTACCTAGAGTCGGTGCATTATTACATAACATTGGAATGATCACAAGAAAGATAAAATCTTGAAAGACTGATTGGTTTAGTAGCCTTGGAAACACTAGATATATTCATAAGTTTTACATTACATAATAAAATGAAAAACTACTACAACAACATAATGTCTCCATAGTCCACACTATTATCCCCTCATAATATCCCTGCAGGTCATTCATAACTTACTTCTTCACATCCTGGGGAAAATAAAACATAGAAAAGGGGTGAGATCAAATGCCCAGTAAGGATAACAATATAGCGGAACATTCAAAATAATCATAAACATTTAAGGCAATGCATTACTAAAACAAAAGCCTTTTAAACTTGAAATTCAACATAGTATGGAAAAAGTAAAATGAAAAAATGCCATTTACTTATTCACATGGATATTCTACTAATCGAATAATCACATGAAAAATCAATAACTACTTTCATAATTATGGAATGCATAATTCTAAACTTTAATTTCTTTTCAAGGCCTCGTCCCAAGACCTTGGGGTTAACTGTAACCGGAACCCAACCCGGAGTGCCTCTAATAACCGGACAACAACTCGGAGTGCGTCTAATAACCGGACACCAACCCGGAGTGACTCTAATAACCGGAGACCAAACCAGAGGGCTTACTTTTACCAGTCCCTAACCTGGAGGGCTTACTTTTACCAGTCCCCAACCTGGAGGGCTTACTTTAACGAGTCCCCAACCTGGAACATACTTTTCCAACACATTCATATGAAGTAAAGGTTGAAATATAACATAAAAAATCTTATTGGAACTAGCATATTAAATTTCAATACTTTACTCATAAACCATGAATGCTATATAAATGACACATCTATAGTCAAACATATCACAAAACTTCATTACAATATGGAAGTTTTATATCATAATAAATCAACTTCAAATAATTTTAACATCCATCAAAGTATGTTGACATAGATGAAAATGTTTTTTTTAAATTATTGAGAGAAATATCCCTTTTTCATGAAAACATTTTAATGTTACACAATTTAGAAAGTAAGGCATTTAAATACATTTTTGAATCAAAGTTTCCCATACCACTTTGAAACTTTTGAATGGTATTTACACTTTTAAAACATTCATTTTCATATAAATAAATACTTACAAAACATTTTGAAAACATGGACATAAATGAGGATGATTTAGAAGAATAAATATTTAAAACATTTAAAATGATGTTTTAGTAAAAGTTCCCTTAGAAATAATCCCTTTGATAACTCTTTTATGAAATATGGAAATGGATAGTAAATATGTCCCTGTAGATACTTACGTAAAGACAACCTCGGATATTAAAGAGATTGTGAAGTAAACCCTTATCAATTTGGTAACTTATGAAACATACAACCCATGAAAGAGGTATCATACAATTAAAATGTAAATACACATAAGGTAATGTGTATTACACAAAGAATACAATTATGGGCAGTACATACACCACACAAAAGATAATAGTGGAAGTATGGCATGAATCTCACGGAAATAAAGAGTGAGATGAAAACCCCTTACCATGTTAATCAACTGAGTCATATGGCCAAAAGTTAATAACCACCAATTTATTTATAGAATAAAATGAATATAAAGATAATCATGATAATATATATCAAATGCCAGTACACAATACACCACTTTCAATAATTTAGTGGCGAATAATGGAAATCTCACGGAATTGAATGTGAGATAAGAAAATCCCTTACCTTGTACTTTTACTTGGTTGGGGTAGGTTAACCTTCTGTATAATATTGAAATAATTTTTATTAAATTATACAACAATAATATATATTAATATCATATCATATATGATCTTTTATCCTTTCTTTGTTAATAATGTCTTAGTATTATCGTTGTTTCGGGTGTTAACTTACTCATTTTCTTTTATATGTTTTATTACGTAAGCCATGTTTGTAATGGGTAGGTTGTATATTATTCATATCTAGAATGATATCATGTCCTTAAAAATTGTTTTTAAATTAGAAAATGATAATTATACTTGAATGGATATGATGGAGAATGAATCTCATCGCGTTCGTGGAGACGGTAGTCCGTACGTACGCACGAGGGACAATATCATTCTTTTGATATTAAAATAATATATAAATTAATGTTATATCATATATACATAATCACTAACATGTTATATTTATTATTTACATGAGTTACACATCATTATTATACCCATCCAAATAATAACATATTGAATAACAATTACACCACGACGTGGAGACGGTAAGCCGTACGTACGCACGTATGGTGACATGTTATTCAAAGGGTGGATAGAATAATGAATATGGGTGTACCATATTTATAATAACATCACAGTATATATATGATACTAGAGTTATTATCTTAGAATGGTAAAAAAAAAATTAAGAAGTGGAAGAAGAAGGAACTTGGAAAAAGGTTGGTGAAATCATTAACTCTTCTTCGGTTCCTTCCTTTTGATTTGACCAAAAGGGATCCTTAGGTAGGCTTTCTGATCAAACTAAGGCCTCTACGTTTTAGTGAGGGAAGTTGGGAGAGTATTTGGGAATAGTTTGGCCTAACCATAAGGCTTTTAAGGTGTGACAAAATGAGAAGGAGGAGTGCCCTTTTATAAGAGGGGTGAGGGGCACCTTAGGAAAAGCTAGAAATATTAATTTATAATAAATTCATATTCGGTTTCTAATGGCTCCAAAGTTGATTATTCCAAGGTTAATGTGGGGATAGGTCGAAAACCACTCAACCAATAGAATTTAGACAGGTTTGGGTACTTATATTAACTTTATCTTTAAGTATTAACTCCAAGTTAATTTGTTTCACTTTTACAATGTCTCTTTGTATTTTTATATAATATGGTTAATAAACTTACTATATACATCCAAACGACCCAAAAGTGGTCCATTAATGATGAAACTATCATGATATAAGTCTCTTGGCCGATCCTTAGATTTTTAGGAATTTAATATCAATTAATAATATAATATTTGTTTTAAGAACTCTTTTATGTCAATTTTGACACTATTCAATTGTTGATTTTTTTGAAACTAATAACAGGTTGATTACTTCGAAAAAAGTAAATTAAATCAATCCTAATATATCATATTATCCTAGAAAATTAGTTTAATTCATTAAAAGGTTCATATTATATTTATTTGGGTATTTATA
Source organism: Viscum album (assembly GCA_963277665.1). Taxonomy (NCBI): domain Eukaryota; kingdom Viridiplantae; phylum Streptophyta; class Magnoliopsida; order Santalales; family Viscaceae; genus Viscum; species Viscum album. Next base: position 943,849,433 of record OY728138.1, read on the forward strand.
ATATCAATTAATTTAATATTTCACTATTTTAGTAATTACTGCATCATCATTGTGTCATAAATAAAATACATTATTTAATGTCTAAAAATTATAAATAAAATATAATTATGTAGGAAATCTTTTTATATTTCTAATGAATATTTATAATCTAAAATACAACATATATAACCTTATGTAAAAATTGTTTTTCTAAAGGATATATGTTTTTGACATTTTTGTATTCATTTTAACTTAATTAAAATAAAGTGTCATTATCACTTACAAGTGGATCCATGGGGTCCCAAAATAGTCCCATATATGCCCATGGTCGACCATGTATCAAAAAATTGGGTTAAGACACGTTTTAGGTTAATTTAGTATTATTATAATATTATTTTTTAAACCTTATTTACCGGATTTACCCTTAACCATGGTAAATAAAATATTTACCGCAGTAATTATTCAAAATGTATAAAATTAAAAGTTACCTATTTACACAATTTGAACATCCTGATTACAAATATGGAATCCATTTTTCTAAATTCAAAACACAGAAGTGGAAGAAATTAATTTAAAATTAATTCCCGCTGTCAAAACAAAAAACGTGTTTTTAAGAGATAATAACTATCAAAAGATTGACACTTGTTTATGTTCGGTTTAACTGTAAAATTATGTCCAATGACCAAAATTATATTAAATGGTAAAAATATAATCTAAATATACTTTAAAACCACTCAAATTCATAATTTATCACTATTAATTATTTTGATTTAAAAAGTTGTTTTTAATTAAAATTTAGTAATTTTCACTATTCATCATAATATGAAAGTTATCCGAAATATACAAAAATTTCACCTTAGGCTAAATTCGATATTCCGAATCCAAAAATGAATTCCATTATAAAATATAAAATATATATAATTTCAAAAAAGTAGGTATTACTATTCATAACGGCTAGTTTGTTTGGTTGTGGTGTGTTAGAACTCGAAGTTGCGTACAACACACGCTACTGTATTATTCAAAGGAAAGTGTACCGTGGAAGCTTGGGATGTTTCATTTTAAATTTTTTTGATGTCCACATTTAGTCAAAAAGTTTAAAATATTGTATTTAGAATGGTTTCACTATTAAAAGTTGATAAAAGTGCAATACTGAAAATGAATCTGTTCTTGTATTATGTCTAAGAAACTCATAATATGGATTCTAAAATTATAAGGATTATATAAAGTATAAAATTTAGTTAATACTATTCATAACCTCTTTTGAACAGCTTGTTTGGTAAGTCATGGGGTTCTTGAACTCGGTGTTGCGTGTAGTGCAATTTATTGTATTATTTTAAAGAAATAACACACTATGAAATCTTGGGGTGTTACATTCTCCCCTCCTTCAATAAATTGCGTCCTCGCAATTTGAAATTGTTCTTTGAAAATAAAAGGTTGAAAATAAAAAATATCTTTGTGGGAAAACCCACATCGGAAATTGGGTTACTAAAATTTATTCTTAATATGAGGAAATGAGAAATGAAAGGGTCACCACCAAATTATGATCTGGATTATGATAACATTGGTGGCAATTAGAGACATATAATTGGAGAAAAAAACGTAAATATTTATAGGTAGTGATTGAGGTCATCAATCACAAACAAGTATAAAATTGAGGTCCTTAAACTCATCAATCTATGATGATTTGAAATACCATCGGTTCAACAAAACATAGGGTATTAGGATAACACATTTTTGACATTTCAAAATATCTTAGTTGAAATCCCACATCGAAAAATGAATTAATGAGGCCTTTATTTAAAATAAAGAGTGGAAAGTATGAAGATTACCGAAAATAACACATACTAGGGTTCCATGTAGGAAAATAAGGATATGGAAGATAAATCTAACCATCAATTATCTGATGGAGAGTGGTAGAGAACATGGCTATGAAAAGGCCAAAAATCCCAAAGCCAAAAATTAGTGATGATTTAAGGTACCATATAGGACAACATTTTTGTTCTAAGTTCCTTTTCTTAATGTTGAGGAATTTATTTATGAGATTGGATAAGATCATAAGGAGATATACTTACTTTATAATTAGAGTTTTGTCCATTAATAAATTTCTACCACAAACTCATCTTTCACTCGTAAAAAAAATTATATTTATACTATTCGTAGAGGGTTCCAAAATAAACAAATTTATAATTCATCTAAAAGATCTTTTAAAAAAAACTACATTATTTAATCTAGGACATATCTTGGGCCAGTGGTAGGTGATACACCCTTGTCGCCCTTCGGTTGCGTGTTCAATTTTTGCGGCCTTGCCGGACGCGACGGGTTGCCGCCCGACCTCCGGGTTATCCTTCTATGGCAATCCAAAATTAATCTCAAACTAGAATTTATCCAAAATATTTCTGACCAAACTCACAGTCCAACATTTATAAGGAAGTTAAACATAATGTAGATCCTTTTTACCACTTAATAGCATATGAATACCTTCATCGTGTATTCTTTTAATACACTGAAACATCCTGAATTACCATATTCCTTATTGATTACATTCATGCTCCCTTATTCCATATAGAATGCTGGATATACCTCATCAATCCAAAAATGTTTTAAACCCCAACAATAATGGAATATACAAATTATTAATCAGTTCCAAGGTAGTCAAGAATATCCAATATAATTTATCCAAAACAATCATGTATTATTCCAAAATCACTAACTCGATATCAGAACTATATTATGGTTTATCATTCTCTCAACCATATATTTTCCAAAAATTTATCCTTCTGTTGAGTCACCGTTCTTTGTTCCACACAATCTAAAGTCCTTAATGAAATAGTACTGCAGTACAATCCTTATATACTCCATAATTATTATGACAAGTACATTGTTGATAGAACACTCAATTGACAAAATCAACATAAGAACTCTAATCATTCCTCTTCATATGTGGTAGTATCATAACATGATTATTATCCAATAACATCACTTGCGGCATATTCTGATGATTGGGACATAGGTTCGCATAGTGTCCAAACTCCTTGCAAATGAAGCATTGTACATTTGAAACCATTTTCTTACCCTTGCAGTCACGTACTTTGTGCCCTTTTCCTCCACACTTATAACAAACTCCCATTCCTTTCAGGAAAGTTCCAGGGTGTTTCTTTCCACAGTTACCACATATGGGAAAATTATTCTTTTTCCTCTTCCCTTTATCTATCTTTCTCTCTTCCACCCATTTCTTCTCTTTCTTCCCTTCAAAGCCATAGGACTCAGTAAACTCTTTACTTATCTTATCAACACATGATATTATTTCTTCATATGATGATAATACATGCGATACTATTTCTCTTGTAAATTCTGGCTTAAGACCACAAAATATATGATCCTTCTTTCTCTGTGTATCATGTGCATTGCTGGAGTTCTCATTCCTTCTACTAGGCACCATTTCTAAACATTGGCATACACTAGATTAGTTTATGAATAACAATACCTAATCCCAAACTTTTAAAACACATAACATAAATTAAATAGTTTATGGATATAATCCATAATCATAAAAATGACTCCTTTGAGGAAGTATATACTCATAAACCCTTCATAATGATTTGTAAAGAAAATAAGAGTTATCCTAATCATATCCCCTGGGAGTGTCGTAACCAAGAGTGCAGCAAGGCCCGTTGTCGTGCACCAGTTCCCGTTCGAGTCTAGCTCAAAGTGGTGTTTTCGGGTTTTACCCCTAGGTACATCTGTGCCAGAGCCACCTCTACTTGCTCGTATCCGGACATGGATGTATTTCTCGGAAAACTCACAAAATCTTTACAATACCAAAATTCTATGAAGTTCTTCTATACTAATCCTCAAAGTTCATCTTAGGTCTACGTGCTCTAATCAGAGTTTATCTAAATCTAGCTTCCATGGTTTTTACTAAACTTCCTCTGATACCAACTGTAACACCCCGACCCCAGTTACCTAGAGTCGGTGCATTATTACATAACATTGGCATGATCACAAGAAAGATCAAATCTCGAAAGACCGATTGGTTTAGTAGACTTGGAAACACTAGATATATTCATATGTTTTACATTACATCATAAAATGAAAAACTAATACAACAACATAATGTCTCCATAGTCCACACTATTGTCCCCTCATAATATCCTTCAGGTCATTCATAACTTACTTCTTCACATCCTGGGGAAAATAAAACATAGAAAAGGGGTGAGCTCAAATGCCCAGTAAGGATAACAATATAGCGGAACATTCAAAATAAGCATAAACATTTAAAGCAATGCATTACTAAAACAAAAGCCTTTTAAACTTGAACATCAACATAGAATGGCAAAAGTAAAATGAAATAATGCCATTTACTTATTCACATGGATATTGTACTAATCGAATAATCACATGAAAAATCAATAACTACTTTCATAATGATGGAATGCATAACGCTAAACTTTAATTTCTTTTCAAGGCCTCATCCGAAGACCTTGGGGCTAACTGTAACTGGAACCCAACCCGGAGTGGCTCTAATAACCGTACACCAACCCGGAGTGCCTCTAATAACCGGACACCAACCCGGAGTGACTCTAATAACCGGAGACCAAACCGGAGGGCTTACTTTTACCAGTCCCTAACCTAGAGGGCTTACTTTTACCAGTCCCCAACCTGGAGGGCTTACTTTAACCAGTCCCCAACCTGGAACATACTTGTCCAACACATTCATATGAAGTAAAGGTTGAAATATAACATAAACAATCTTATTGGAACTAGCATACGAAATGTCAATACTTTACTCATAAACCATGAATGCTATATAAATGACACATCTAAAGTCAAACATATCACAAAACTTCATTAAAATATGGAAGTTTTATATCATAATAAATCAACTTCAAATAATTTTAACATCCATCAAAGGATGTTGACATAGATGAAAATGTTTTTTTTAAATTATTGAGATAAATATCCCTTTTTCATGAAAACATTTTAATGTTACACAATTTATAAAGTAAGGCATTTAAATACATTTGTGAATCAAAGTGTTCCATACCACTTTGAAACTTTTGAATGGGATTAACACTTTTAAAACATTCATTTTCATATAAATAAATCCTTACAAACCATTATGAAAACATGGACATAAATGAGGATGATTTAGAAGAATAAATATTTAAAACATTTAAAATGATGTTTTAGTATTATTTCCCTTAGAAATAATCCCTTTGAAAACTCTTTTATGAAATATGGACATGGATAGTAAATATGTCCCTGTAGATACTTACGTAAAGACAACCTCGGATATTAAAGATATTGTGAAGTAAACCCTTATCAATTTGGTAACTTATGAAACATACAACCCATGAAAGAGGTATCATACAATTAAAATGTAAATAAACATAAGTTAATGTGTATTACACAAAGAATACAATTATGGGCAGTACATACACCACACAAAAGATAATAGTGGAAATATGGCATGAATCTCACGGAAATAAAGAGTGAGATGAAAACCCCTTTCCATGTTAATAAACTGAGTCGTATGGCCAAAAGTTAATAACCACCAAATTATTTACAGAATAACATGAATATAAAGATAATAATGATAATATATATCAAATGCCAGTACACAATACACCACTTTCAATAATTTAGTGGCGAATAATGGAAATCTCACGGAATTGAATGTGAGATAAGAAAATCCCTTACCTTGTACTTTTACTTGGTTGGGGTAGGTTAACCTCCTGTATAATATTGAAATAATTGTTATTAAATTATACAAGAATTATATATATTAATATCATATCATATATGATCTTTTAACTTTTCTTTGTTAATAATGTCTTAGTATTATCGTTGTTTCGGGTGTTAACTTACTCATTTTCTTTTATATGTTTTATTACGTAAGCCATGTTTGTAATAGGTAGGTTTTATATTTTTCATATCCAGAATGATATCAAGTCCTTAAACATCATTTTTAAATCAGAAAATGATAATTATACTTGAATGGATATGATGGAGAATGAATCTCATCGCGTTCGTGGAGACGGTAGTCCGTACATACGCACGAGCGACAATATCATTCTTTTGATATTAAAATAATATATAAATTAATGGTATATCATATATACATAATCACTAACATGTTATATTTATTATTTACATGAGTTACGTATCATTAGTATACCCATCCAAATAATAACATATTGAATAACAATTACACCACGACGTGGAGACGGTAAGCCGTACGTACGCACGTATGGTGACATGTTATTCAAAGGGTGGATAGAATAATGAATATGGGTTTACCATATTTATAATAACATCAAAGTATATATATGATACTGGAGTTATTATCTGAGAATGGTAACAACAAATTAAGAAGAAGTGGAAGAAGAAGGAACTTGGAAAAAGGGTGGTGAAATCATTACCTCTTCTTCGGTTCCTTCCTTTTGATTTGACCAAAAGGGCTCCTTAGGTTGGATTTCTGATCAAACTAAGGTCTCTAAGTTTTAGTGAGGGAAGTTGGGAGAGTTTTTGGGCAGATTTTGGCCGAACCATAAGGCTTTGAAGGTGTGACAAAATGAGAAGGAGGAGTGCCCTTTTATAAGAGGGGTGAGGGGCACCTTTGGAAACGCTAGAAATATTAATTTATAATAAATTCATATTCGGTTTATAATGGCTCCAAAGTTGATTATTAAAAGGTTAATGTGGGGATAGGTCGAAAACCACTCAACCAATAGAATTTAGACAGGTTTGGGTACTTATATTAACCTCATCTTTAAGTATTAACACTAAGTTAATTAGTTTCACTTTTACAATGTCTCTTTGTATTTTTGTATAATATGGTTAATAAACATACTATATACATCCAAAATACCCCCAAGTGGTCAATAAATGAAGAACCTATCATTATATAAGTCTCTTGGCCGATCCTTAGATTTTTAGAAATTTAATATCAATTAATAATATAATATTTGTTTTAAGAACTCTTTTATGTCAATTTTGACACTATTCAATTGTTGATTTTTTTGAAACTCATAACAGATTGATTACTTCGAAAAAAGTAAATTAAATCAATCCTAATATATCATAATATCCTATAAAATTAGTTTAATTCATTAAAAGTTTCATATTATACTTATTTGGGTATTTATAATATCAATTAATTTAATATTTTACTATTTTAGTAATTATTGTATCATCATTGTGTCATAAATAAAATAAATTATTTAATGTCTAAAAATTATAAATAAAATATAATTATGTAGGAAATCATTTTATCTTTCTAATGAATATTTATAATCTAATATCCAACATATATAACCCTACGTAAAAATTGTTTTTCTAAAAGATATATGCTTGTGTCATTTTTGTATTCATTTTAACTTAATTAAAATAAAGTGTCATTATCACTTACAAGTGGATCCATGGGGTCCCAAAATCGACCCAAAGATTCCCATGGTCGACCATGTATCAACCAATAGGGTTAAGACACGTTTTAGGGTAATTTAGTATTATTATAATATTATTTGTTAACCCTTATTTACCGGATTTACCCTTAACCATGGTAAATAAAATATTTACCGCAGTAATTATTCAAAATGTCTAAAAATAAAAGTTACCTATTTACACAATTTGAACATCCTGATTCCAAATATGGAATCCATTTTTCTAAATTCAAAACACAGAATTTGCAGAAATTAATTTAAAATTAATTCCCGCTGTCAAAACAAAAAGCGTGTTTTTAAGAGATAATAACTATCAAAAGATTGACACTTGTTTATGTTTGTTTTAATAGTAAAATTATGTCCAATGACCAAAATTATATTAAATGGTAAAAATATATTCTAAATATACATTAAAACCACTCAAATTCATAATTTATCACTATTAATTATTTTGATTAAAAAAGTTGTTTTTAATTAAAATTTAGTAATTTTCACTATTCATCAAAATATGAAATTTATCCGAAATGTACCAAAATTTCACCTTAGGCTAAATTCGATATTCCGAATCCAAAAATGAAGTCCATTCTAAAATATAAAATATATATAATTTCAAAAAAGTAGGTATTACTATTCATAACGGCTAGTTTGTTTGGTTGTGGTGTGTTAGAACTCGAAGTTTCGTACAACACACGCTACTATATTATTCAAAGGAAAACGTACCATGGAAGCTTGAGATATTTCATTTTAAATTTTTTTGATGTCCCCATTTAGTCAAAAATCTTAAAATATTGTATTTAAAAAGGTTTCACTATTAAAAGTTGATAAAAGTGCAATACTGAAAATGAATATGTTCTTGTATTATGTCTAAGAAACTCATAATATGGATTCTAAAATTATAAGGATTATATAATGTTTAAAATTTAGTTAATACTATTCATAACCTCTTTTAAACGGCTTGTTTGGTACGTCATGAGGTTCTTGAACTCGGTGTTCCGTGTAGTGCAAGTTATTGTATTATTTTAATGAAATAACACACAATGAAATCTTGGGGTGTTACATCATCAGTAGAGTATAGTTAGTCATAATGATTATCAAAATACCATGATTCTTAGTAGGGGTAGTTTTAGTAGGGTAATAAAGAGAAAGGTTTGTCCATTAAGCTAGTTTTCAGAGCTGTGTAGGTTGTGATTGATGATCAACCTAGACCATCCATCGCGAGAGGTACAATTATTTTTAATTATACCTTTATACAAATGTTTTTTGATATGGGTGTGTCTCATTCTTTCATTTATTCCCATATTGTTGAAATTTTGGGTTTAAATGTGGAAATGATGCCTTTATTTTTGAGACTTCTAATTCTTCTAGGTTAAAGAGAGTTTCAAGATTTTCTATTTAGAGTGTGTTCTAAATATGTTGATGGTGGTGGATTTGATATTGGAAACCATAGTTTTTTAGATGTATTTTTTTATCTAATCCTTGGTATGGATTTGTTGGCAATGTTTAAGGACCATATCCACCGTTATGCCTGAATTATTAGTTTCAAAATTGAGGATGTCGTCAAGAATATCTTTATATGGGAGGGGAAGTAAAAGGTAGAATAATTGGGCTTTTTGTATCCAAAAATTAGGATGATCTCAAATAATTTGGAATATTTCTCATTTTCGTCATAGAAGAGATTGATAGAAGCAGTTTTTGAGCATTTTTTTGATCATTTTTTGGAGGTATTTCCTAAATAATTCTCAGGGTTTCCACCCATAAGGTAAGTGGAGTTTAATATTGATCTACTTTTGGGGACCAGCCCCATCTCACTTCCATATTACTGGATGGAAGCAATATAATTGAGGGAATTGAAGGTGCAGTTGGAAGAATTGTAAAATAAAAGGTTCATCTGGCCTAGCACATCTCCTTGGGCAGCACCGGTCTTGTTCATTAAAAATCCGAATAGAACTATTTTGTTGTGTGTTGATTATCCTAAGCTTAAATAAGTTATTAAAAAGAATCTATATACACTCTCATTCATTTATGATCTATTTTATCAATTTATTAGAGCTTAGTGGAAATCTAAAATTGATTTGTGCTTAGGATATCATCAATTTTTGGTGTAGAAGGAGGATATTATGAAAACAACCATCAAGAGTAGATATGGACATAATAAATATATGATAATTCACTTTTGTCTTAAAAATAACTCATCGGTCTCCCTGGAATTAATAAATTAAATATTTCATAGATATATCAATTCTTTCATGGTAGTGTTCATTGATGGTATATTGGTGTATTATAGGACTAGTGCGGAGCATGAGCAACACTTGGAAAAAATATTTGGAATATAGAGACCCCATTGATTATATGAAATATTATAAAAGTGTTATTTTTTATAGAATAGGTATGTTTCCTTTGTCACAACCCATCATCGGGGCCCGTGCCGTGACAACCCCAAGCCTACCTTCCATAGGCCAGTGGCTGGCGACTAGCACCAAGGCGTAAATTTCGGTAAAAAGGGAAGGTATTTCCTTTGTAAAGTAAACAAACACCACTGAGCAAGCAAGCAGTAGAAGTAAACACTAAGTAAAAATAGAGTACAACAGTAAGTGAGGAAATGTAAGTAGGCCAGTATACAAACCCAAACTGAAAGTAAAGTACAACTGGAAGGGAAAACAACAACTAAAAAGTAAAGCCGCAACGTCAAGCTATCCACTGGAAATTCCACCTAAAGGGTGATTAAAGATAGCCTGCACAACTCCTCGGGTCCAGCTGTCCGCTCCACGAACGTCACGCCTAGTGGTCTACCTCTAGGTACCGTCTTGCTCCACGAGCCTCAACCATGATCAGTGCTGTCTGTCGTCTGCAACCAACACAATGTAGTGCGGGCATAGCCCGTGCAGGGGTGAGTATAAGCTACTCAGTAGGGACCCCGAGACCCCCGACGGTCTCCCAGAATCCACAAAGGATAATCCACAAAGGAAAGATACAATCATGAAGTAACATTCGACACTACTTAGGTATATGCCCATACATATACCTAAGTCATCAATTCTCATTCGTCTCCAACATCTGAGCCCAAGTACAACCCAGTCCACAGAAGAAGAAAAAGGTAAATCCACACAGGGTATCAAAACAAAATCCACATAGGAAAGAAAAATTGGATTTAGTTCACACAAGTATACTAATTCTTATGATGATAGAGATGTTTAGACATATCCACTGATTTATCTATCTCGTCGGACCCACAAAGGATCGATAGGTACTAACCCCTGCAATGACCCACAAAGGATCTGACCCAAACAGGATCGATAGGTAACTAACCCCCACAATGACCCACACAGGATCAGACCCACACAGGATCTATAGGCGCTGGCCCACACAGGACCACTGAGCGCTCACCCACACAGGATCATACCCACACAAGATCTGTACCACTGATCCACGTAGGATCTCTGAGTGATGTAGTCGTCGACGTCGAATCCATGGAGGATCTCTGCACAGTCGTCGTCGTCGTCGCAGTCGCAGCCAGCTCTAGGGTTCCCGCACACAGCAAGCTCGTTCGGGAGGGTCCGCTCCATGAGCCGAGAGGCTGATACATCAACTGACACATAGTCCAGATTTGATGTATCCAAAAGTTCTGTATCGTCAACAGGAACTCAACGTCACAGACGGCGCGTCAATCGGACGCCCGGTCTGAGAGTTATTGGCCTTTTCGTCCCAGGGGCCCAGTTGGTTTTTAAGTCAAAACCAACCCGACCATACTCCACCTGCATCCAAACCTCTGGTGGAGTAAGCCAAAAGATCTGTCTCACTTAGAGGAACCCATCAAAGTTGACGGCACGTCAATCGTACGTCCGGAGCTCAAGTTATAAGCGTTTCTGCTCCGAGGGCCTGGTTGGTTTCGTGTACGAACCAACTCGGCTGAAACAAAGTTACTCCAAAACCTTGAGTGTAATATACCTAAACGACCGTCACGATCCAAGGATCACATCACCACTGACGGTGCGTCGATCGGAGGTCTGTAGCCTATGATATGGGTAAAAGACCGAAAGAGGTCCGAAAACGGGGGGTCTGGGCCCGGACCGACCCGGCCCAACCACCCCTGGGTCGGCCAGAACTGGGTCGACCCGACCCGTGTTCGGGTCTGACCCAGATGGCGCGGCCTGGCCCTGCCGGCGCGGGCACGGCCCTGTCGTCGGGCGGGTCGGCCGTAATGGCCGAGCGGTGCGCAAGGGGGGGCGACGCCCCCTTAAATGATCTGCAGCCCTGCGTAGGGGGGCGCCTCTCGCTAACGGACACGGTCGGGCTGCCGCGTCATGCCTTCGCAGGTCCTGCGCGGTCGCGGGACGACCAACCTGCCGCTGCGGCTTCAATCGCGGCGGTTCTCCACGGCGGCGCGCCGGGCGCCGCTGCCTACCGCTGCCGGCGCCGCCGTGCCGGCATGGCACGCTGGCGGGTTGCTCTGCAGACCACCGGACGAGTTCCAGCGGTCGGAATTATACACCGTCTTTTCCAATGGCCCTCCCGGGGCCCGTCCTTCACAGCGAGGACCTCACATCGCCCGTGTGCCTTGTTTTGACGTCGTCCGCCGTTACGTACACCAAGAACGAAAAGGGCGGTGGGTTCAGACTTTTTCTTTGGTCCGCACCCACCACGTTAGCGGTTTTAGAAGTCTCACAAAAATCATTTAAAAAAACCATGTATATAATCACATAGATTAAAATGAACAAGAACTCCTACCTCAACGTTATCGTCGAACATGAGTTCGTCATAGATTTAACCATCGCGGAAGAAGAGGATCGTCGCGTCGCGGAAGGGGCGTCACTGTCGTTGCGGTACATGGCATTGCGTTGCGAAACTCTGAGGATTAAAAAAACCCACAGATTTAATTTCACCAATTAAACCCATGTTGGGGATATAATTCACAAATAATTAACAGAACTGCAATCCCCTACCACAATCGGTTGTTGATCGACGATTGTCGTGGGGGAAGGAATGTTGTGGAAGAAGCATCACGGAAGGAGAATCATCGACGTCACGTCGTCGATCTCTGAGGGTTCGGCGTTTTTCGTCGCCCTTCGTCGGAGGTCGGCTTTCTTCGCGTTCTTCACGTTCTTCACATTCTTCGCGAAGGAGGATGAAGATCTTCAAGCTTGAGAGCTTCTCCCAATCCTCTCAACAAGAAATCCCCAAGTGAAACAAGTATTGGTCTTATTTTATTCTCATGCAAACAATTATAAATTCAATGTTAAGAAACAAACCATTAATTTGATGAATTAATTGTAACGACTTAACTGTCCAATTTAATGGGGTGTTTCTTAACCTGAAAAACGCACGGTTGACTTTCATTAAAGAGGGGGTTGTAGGTGCGTTACTTAGGAGGGAAGAAACGATGGGGCTCATGAGGGCCCCACCTCACAAATATCCTACCATGTGGGTAGGATATTTTGCGTTCCACCCTATCCTCTTAACATAGCTTAAGTGGCTTTAAGTGTCTTTAAGTGAAATAAAATAAAGTTGTCGCACCACCTTATTTTATTTCTTAACTTAACCCCAAAAACTAAAAACCACACCCGAGAAAACGCAACTCCGGAAAAGGCGTTTCTAAGAATATAATGGCGTTGCGATTCCATCGGTGCCCTCAGAATTCAATTCCGATCACCTGTTCAAAAGATAGGAAAACCCACTCGTTTGTTCACTGAACATACCTAAGCTAAACTTTGGAAAATGATTCCGGGCACACTGGGCCTCGGAATCAGGTGCCGTAAGAAACTCTGTTCTTGTAAAATTCCAAAGAAAATTAAGAAACAAATTTCCTTGAATTTTACGGGTCTTTACATCACTCCCACCTCAGGGCTTTACGTCCCCATAAAGATACATCATAAACTAGGGAAACAAAAGTGGGTACTGAGCACGCATTTGTGCCTCCTACTCCCAAGTTATCTCCTGGAGGTTGCCGTGCTGCCATCTGATGCGCACTAGAGGAATCGATCGTCCACGTAGTACCCTCTACTGTCGATCCTTGATCTCCACCAGGACCACCACAAAAGTCTCCCCATCATCAATTTCTAGCTCCCCATGGTCAATGATATGCGTCGGGTCGTGCACGTATCTCCTCAGTTGAGATACGTGGAAGACATCATGCACCCGGTGCAACTGAGGTGGTAAAGCCAGGCGATAAGCCACCTCTCCAATCCTGCTGAGGACCTGGAATGGTCCAATGAAGCATGGAGAAAACTTTCCACCTCGTCCAAATATTTGTAATACACGTCGAGGTGAGACACGCAAGAATATTTGGTCGCCATCCTCGAACTCTAGTGGCCTCCGCCTCCTGTCAGCATAGGACTTCTGCTGGCTCTGATCTGTCCTCATCCGTTCCGGGATGATCTGGAAATTCTCTGTCGTGGCCTGGACCATCTCCGGTCCCATAAGTGCTGACTCCCCAGGGTCTGTCCAACACAAAGGATATCTGCAAGGTCGGCCGTACAACGCCTCATATGGTGCCATCCTGATGGTGGAGTGGTAGCTGTTGTTGTATACGAACTCCACCATTGGTAGGTGGTCCTCCTAACTGTGATCAAAGTTGAGGACACATGCGCAGAGTATTCCATCGAGAGTCTGAATGGTCCTCTCCATCTGACCATCTGTCTGGGGGTGAAAGGCAGTGCTCAGACGTAGCTGTGTCCTAAACGCCTCCTGCAACCCCTTCCAAAGCCAAGAAGTAAATCAATCTTCTCGATTGGAGATAATAGATGATGGAACACCGTGAAGCTGTACAATCTCTTGAACGTAGAGACGTCCCAAGCTCTCCACTGATCCCTGCTCTCTGATGGGTAAGAAGTGAGCAGACTTGGTGAGTCAGTCGACAATCACCCAAATGGAGTCGTGACCTCTGGAAGTGCATGGAATTCCAGTCACGAAGTCCATAGATATCCCGTCCCACTTCCACTCTGGTACCTCCAAGGGTTGTACCAATCCTGCTAGTACTTGATGCTCTGCCTTCACCTGCTGGCAGATGAGGCATTGAGAAACGAACTCTTCCACAACCTTCTTCATTCCTGGCCACCAGTGCTGTCATCTGAGATCCTGGTACATCTTCGCCACTCCAGGATGAACTGCCAAAGGAGAAGTGTGAAACTCTCTCAGCACCTCCTCTCGTAAAGCAACTGGTACCAAGGTACATCCTCTGAAAAGGACGTCATTCTCTACTCCAAAGGATAAACCATCAGGTGTCTGTCCTTAGGATATCTGCGCATGTCGTGTCTCACAGTCGGCGTCCCCACGTTGTGCCTCTCTGACCCAATGCAGTAGTGGAGGGGTGACTGTGAGAGACTGAAGGAAGGCTGCTCCATCTCTATCCACGAAGGATATCTGCAAAGCGTCCAGCTGCTCTGTCGCCTCCTCAAGCAGCTGAATGCACATCCTCCTGCTGAGAGCATCGGCTACTACGTTCCCCTTCTTAGGAGTATAGACTATCTCAAAGTCATAGTCCTAGAGGAACTCGAGCCATCGTCGCTGTCTCAGGTTCAGGTCCTTCTGAGAGAAGATGTATCTGAGACTCTGATGATTAGAAAAGACTATAAAGCGCTCACCCATCAGATAGTGTCTCCATGTATTCAAAGTGAAGTCCACTACTGATAACTCCAGGTCATGGGTGGTGTAGTTCTTCTCATGCGGCCTCAAATGACGTGATCCATAGGCGATCACTCCCCGCTCCTGCATCAAGACACATCCGAGTCCAGTCTCTGATGAATCACAGTAGTCTACGTACCCTATCCCCTCCTCCGGCAACCTCAAGATAGGTGCGCTGGTCAATCTCTGTCTCAGCTCTTGGAAGCTTTGCTGACATCTATCTACCCACACAAAGGGTTTCCCCTTCTTTGTCAAAGCTGAGAGTGGTGCCGCAACTCTGGAGAAGTCTGGAAAAAATCTCCGGTAGTTTCCAGCTAGTCCCAAGAAACTCCGCACCTCCATCACACTCCTGGGTAGCTCCCAAGCTAGCACTTCCTTGATCGTCGCAGGATCCACCGCAACTCCCGCCTCAGAGATGACGTGTCCCAAGAAGTGGACCACGCATATCTAGAACTGACACTTGGAGAGATTTCATAAAGCTGATCCTCTCGGAGTGTGTCCAGTACAGCCCACAAGTGGTATGTGTGCTCCTCCTCAGTGGTTGAGTAAATCAAAATGTCGTCGATGAAGACCACGAAAAATCGATCGAGGTATGGCTGAAAGATCCTATTCATTAGTCCCATGAACACTGCGGGAGCATTGGTTATGCTGAAGGGCATAACCTAGAACTCATAGTGGCCATACCGACATCTAAAGGCCGTCTTCTACACGTCCTCATCCCGAACTCTGAGCTGATGATTGCCTGACCTGAGGTCTATCTTCAAGAACCATCGGGCTCCTTTGAGCTGATCGAAGAGGTCATCAATCTTCAGTAGCGGATACTTGTTCCTCACTATCACCTGGTTCAGGCGACGATAGTCGACACAATGTCTCAAACTCTCGTCCGCCTTTTTGGTGAACAATATCAGGGATGCTCAGGGTGAAACATTGTATCCGATGAATCCCTTGCCCTGCAAGTCCTCTAACTGTACTCGTAGCTCTCGAAGCTCAGTAGGAGCCATCCGATATGCTGGAGTGGATATCGGGGCTGTCCTGGGGTACAGATCAATATAAAAGTCTACCTCTCTACGAGGAGGTAGTCCTGGAATGTTGTCGGGAATGACGTCCGCGTACTGATCCACCACTGCAGGAAAACTAGGACTCTGCATGTCAACTGCTCCTAGGATGAGGCTAGCCAACTGACGAGTCATGGGATGTCCTCTCCTCTGCGAGATTCCATCCTGTGCTGCAAAGGCTCCCTTCTCACTGGTGAAGGTGAACCTGCTCCCATCGGTGCGTACAATCGCACCTTGCGCCTAATACAGTCGATCTAAGAATGGACTGTAGATAACCAATCCATGCCCAAGATGACGTCATAAGGCCTCGACGCTGCTACAAGAAGATCCAAGCCAAATCTCTCGCCTCCTAGAGTAAGCTCACACTTCCGGCACCAGTGCGTAATCATCGAGTCTGCTCCTGTAGGAGTCTCTAGCCGTAAGGATCGAGCCAACGACTCTGTCGGAATCTCCGAGCTCTGAACAAGGGCAGCGGCTATGAAAGAATGACTTGCTCCTATGTCTATATGAACTGAAGAGAGGGTATAATAGACACCAATAGTACTTCGAATCATCTCGGGTGCACCGTGGTCATAGGCCTCCGCTGCCTGGAGTTGTGCCTGTCTCTACCCACCGGCTCCCTGTGGCTGGGGTGGACCTCCTGGTGGTGGTGGTGGTAGAGCCTCAAAGCGTCTCCCACCACCTGATGCTCGGCCAGCTCCTCTGCCTCATCCTTCGGCTCACTGCGGACCACCACGGTGGACCCTCTTCCTCTGCCAGGGTGGCCCCTCAACTGTCTTCTGCTCCTCGGCACGACAGGTCGGGCAGTCACGAGTCATGTGGCCCTGCCCGCCGCATGCGTATCACTGCCTGCCTCTCGAAAGACTGGCTCCGCGCTGTGTGCCCCGCAATGCTAAGCCAGTGTCCTGAGGTCGTCTGCCTGGACCCACGAGTCATCCATCGGCTGACTACTTCAGAAGACTCTACAAAGTGCCTCCCCGCGGTAGGTCTCGCTGCTGAAGAAGGCTCATCAAGGAAGCTCTCGATCAAAAGGGGTCGCTCATGTACTCTTGTCTGAGTAAGAATGCTGAGGGAGATCAGCGATGCCCTGATATCATGCCTCAATACCTGCTCAAAGGTCCAGGCCTGGAAGAATGGGTCATGTACCATGTCTGTCGAGTAGCGCGGGAGATCGGTAAATCTCGCCGAGTATTGGGTGACCATCAAGCTACCTTGTCGTAGTTGTAGAAGCTCCAGGATGAACACCGCACGGAGGGTGGCTGGGACGAACTCCGAGCGGAAGAGGCTCTCAAAGTAAGTCCAGAGGAGAGATGCCTCACCGTGCACCTGGAGCATCAATCTCCACCATCTGGCTGCTGCCGCATGTAGTAGGCTCGCTGCGAGGATCACCATGAGGTCTGCTGGTGTCCTTACTAAACTGATAACCCGTACGCCTGCCTCCAGCTAGTCCTCGGCTGCCTGGGGGTCCGTCTCCCCGTAGAACCTGGGTGGTCGCTGGCGCTAGAACATGTGCAGTGCACTATGGCGACGTGCATCGTCAGTGGCTGAGGCTAGAGGCATTAGTGGCTCAGGGGTTAAATGTACCGCCGGTGCCTCTGCTGTCAAGGGGCCCTGTACTGAGGCCTCGTCGCTCGGCGGGCTGTCGTCACGCAAAACTCTTGGAACCCTAGCTGGCTGCCATCGGGGGGGCCATCTTGAAAATAAACAAGTGCACCATGGTCAGAAGAGTATGCCTGGTGAGCTGACATAAAGTAATCACAAAGAAAACATGAAACACACATTCAATCAATGATTTCGTGCATTAAGTCGGAAATTAGATGTCAGGGTCCTAGTGTACGGATACGTCGGCCGCCGCACCAACACTGGACTCCATGGACTGATAACCACACTCAATAATCATAACACTATTGATTCACATAGAAAAGATCAGATTCCTGAGTTCCACGGTAGAACCGAACACCTCTGATACCAATTTGTCATGACCCATCCTCGGGGCCCGTGCCGTGACTACCCCAAGCCTGCCTTCCATAGGCTAGGGGCTGGCGACTAGCACCAAGGCGTAAATCCCGGTAAAAAAGGGAAGGCATTGCCTTTGTAAATCAAACAAACACCACTGAGCAAGCAAGAAGTAGAAGTAAACACTAAGTAAAAACTGAGTACAACAGTATGTGCGGAAAAGTAAGTGGGCCAGTATACAAACCCAAACTGAAAGTAAAGTACAACTGGAAGGGAAAACAACAACTGAAAAGTAAAGCCGCAACATCGAGTTGTCCACTAGAAATACCACCTGAAGGGTGAGTACAGATAGCCTCCACAGCTCCTCGGGTCCATCCTTCCGCTCCGAGAACATTCCGCCCAGTGGTCTACCTCTAGGTACTGTCCTACTCCGCGAGCCTCAACCACGATCAGCGTTGTTTATCGTCTGCAACCAACACAATATAGTGCGGGCATAGCCTGTGCAGGGGTGAGTATAAGCTACTCAGTAGGGACCCCGAGACCCCCGAAGGTCTCCCAGAATCCACAAGGGATAATCCAAAAAGGAAACGTACAATCACGAAGTAACATTCGACACTGCTTAGGTATATTCTCATACATATACCTAAGTCATCAATTCTCGTTAGACTCCAACATCCGAGCCCAAGTACAACCCAGTCCACACAAGAATCAAAATGTAAATCCACACAGGATAACACAACAAAATCCACATAGGAATGCAAAACAAGATTCAGCAATAACAGGTATACTTCTTCGTATGACGATAGAGATGATCAGACATATCCAATGATTCATCTATGTCGTCGGACCCACAAAGGATTGATAGGTACTAACCCCAGCAATGACACACAAAGAATCCGACCCACACAGGATCGATAGGTAACTAACCCCCGCAATGACCCACATAGGATCAGACCCACACAGGATCTATAGGCGCTGGCCCACACAGGACCACTGAGCACTGACCCACACAGGATCGGACCCACACAGGATCTGTAGTACTGATCCACATAGGATCGCTGAGTGCTGTAGTCGTCGCCGTCGAATCCACTTAGGATCTCTGCAAATTCGTCGTCGTCGTCGCAGTCGCATCCAGCTCTAGGGTTCCCGCACACAGAAAGCTCGTTCGGGAGGCTCTGCTCCATGAACCGAGAGGCTGATACATCAACTAACACATAGTCCATAGTTGATGTATCCAAAATTTCCGTATCATCAAGAGGAACTCAACGTCACAGACGGCGCGTCAATCAGACGCCCGGTCTCAGAGTTATTGGCTTTTTTGTCCCAGGGGGCCGGTTAGTTTTTATGTCAAAACCAACCCGATCATACTCCACCTGCGTCCAAACCTTAGGCGGAGTAAGCCAAAAATATCCGTCTCACTTAGAGGAATCCATCAAAGTCGACGACACGTCAATCGGACGTCCAGAGCTCAAGTTATGAGCGTTTCCGCTCCGAGGGCCCAATTGGTTTCATGTACGAACCAACCCGGCTGAACCCAAAGTAATCCTAAACCATGAGTGTAATATACTGAAACGAACGTCACGATCCGAGGATCACATCTCCACTGACGGTGCTTCGATCGGAGATCTGTAGACCATGATATGGGCAAAAGACCGAAAGAGGTCCGAAAACGGGGGGTCTGGGCCCGGACCGACTCGTCCCAACCCCCACGGGGTCGGCCCGAACCGGGTCGACCCGACCCATGTCCGGGTCTGACCCGGATGGCGCGGCCCGGTCGCCAGGCGGCTCGGCCGTAACGGTCGAGCGGTTCGCAAGGGGGGGCGCCGCCCCCTTGAATGATCCGCGGCCCCGCGTGGGTGGCCGCCTCTCGCCAACGGACGCGGTCGGGCTGCCGCGTCCCGCCTTTGCCGGTCCCGCACGGTCGCAGGACGGCCGGCCTGCCGCTATGGCTTCAGCCACGGCGGCGCGCCGGGCGCCGTCGCCTGCCGCCGCATGTGCCGCCGGCGGGTTGCTCCGCAGACCACCGGACGAGTTCTGGTGGTCAGAATTGTACACCATCTTCGCCAATGGCCCTCCCGGGGCCCGTCCTTCACTGAGAGGACCTCACATCGCCCGTGCGGCTTTTTTTGACGTCGTCCACTGTTCTGCACACCATGAACGAAAAGGGCGGTGGGTTCGGACTTGTTCGTTGGTCCGCACCCACCGCGTTAGCGGTTTTAAAAGTCTCACAACAATCATTTAAACAAACCGCGGATATAATCACATAGATTAAAATGAAAAAGAACCCCTACCTCAAAGTTATCGTCGAACGTGAGTTCGTCGCAGATTTAACCATCGCGGAAGAAGAGGATTGTCGCGTCACTGAACGAGAATCACTGTCATAGCAGTACATGGCGTTGCGTAGAGAAACTCCGAGGATTAAAAAAACAAACAGATTTAATTGCACCAATTAAACCCTTTTTGAGGATATAATTCAAAAATAATTAAAAGAATCGCAATCCCCTACCTCAATCGGTTGTTGATCGAAGATTTTCGCGGGGGGAGGAACGTCGCGGAACAAGCGTCGCGGAAGGATAATCGTTGGTGTCGCGTCGTCGATCTCGGAGGGTTCGTCATTCTTCGTCTCCCTTCGTCGAAGGCCGGCGTTCTTCGCGTTCTTCTCATTCTTCGCGTTCTTCGCAAAGGAGGATGAAGATCTTCAAGCTTGAGAGCTTCTCCCAATCCGCTCAACAAGCAATCCTCAAGTAAAACAAGTATTGGTCTTATTTTATTCTCATGCCAACAATTAGAAATTCAAAGTTATGAAACGAACCATTAATTCAATGAATTAATTGTAATGACTAAACTGACCAATTTAATGGGGCGTTTCTTGACCAGAAAAATGCACGATTGACTTTCATTAAAGAGGGGGTTGCGGGTGCGTTACATAGGAGGGAAGAAATGGTGGGGCTCGTGCGGGCCCCACCTCACAAATATCCTACCAAGTGGGTTGGATATTTTGGGTTCCACCCTATCCGCTTAACTTAGCATAAGTGGTTTTAAGTGGATTTAAGTGAAATAAGATAAAGTTGTCACACCACTTTATTTTATTTCTTAACTTAACCCCAAAAATTAAAAACCACACCCGAGCAAAAGAAACTCCAGAAAAGGCATTTCTAAGAAAATATCGGCGCTGAGATTCCATCGGTGCCCTCGGAATTCGATTCCGAGAACCGGATCAAATGTTAGAAAAAACCCGCTCATGCGTTCACTGAACGTACCCGAGCTAATCTTCTGAAAATGATTTCGGGCACACCAGACCTCGGAATTAGGTGCCGTCAGAAACTACGTTCTTGTAAAATTAAATGAAAATTAAGAAAAAAATTTCTTAAATTTTACGGGACTTTACATCCTTGTACATGTTATTTCATAGAAATGTGTTTTAGTGGATCCAGAGAAGATATAAGCTATTTTTTTCTTAGAAACTGCCAAAGATTTTTTTTCCAGACATGGAGCTTCTCTGGGTCTTAATGGCTATTACCAATTCTTCATTCATTAATTATACTTATTGGATGCATGGATAGACAATTTTACATAGGAAAATATTTCATTTAAATAGAATGAGAAATTTCATATGTCTTTTGAAGAGAACAATATTTCCCTTACATCAGCACCAATATAGGTTTTTTCAAAAACTAGAGATAGGGTATGCGGTGTATTGTGACACACCAGGATCAAGGATGAGGTGTGTTTTCATGAAAGGTGATCATGTTACTGTTTATGGATTGTGATTGTTGAGGTTTCATGAAAATTAATACCAAATTCATGATTTGGTGTTAGAAGATATAGTTCATGCCTTGAAAGCATGGAACCACAATATATTCGGTGAGAAATTCATTGTGTTTACTAATAATTAGAGCTTGAGACATATTTTATCACTAAGATATTTGAATTTTATGAAAAGGATATAGATGGAGTATCTCAAAATGAATGAAATTGTCTTTATTTACACACGGGGTAAATGAAATTTTGTGGCAGATGCATTAATTAGAAATTCAAATTCCCAAGTAGAAAAAAAGATTCATATGAATGAAATTTCATGTCCTTCATAGCTCAAATGCATTAGAAATGTAAATACTGACGAAATTTAGAGGTTTTATTTTAGTTTTCATTGGTTTATAATTTCGTTGGATTAGTTAGAGAGGCTTAAAAATTCAATTCCAAATGTTGGTCTAGGAGGTCGAAACTCAATGGGGGGGGTTGACCACTGGCCGATGGAAACTAGATGAAAATTTAGTGTTGTGTTTTTAGAATAATATGGATGGATCAGTGGATTTTTAGAAACAAATTCTTATTAAATACTATCATTTGAGATGGGTTGTTCACCATTGAATTAAAAAAATGTATAGGTCCATGAAATAATAGTGTTGGTGGAGGGTATGAAAAAGAAATCTGTTGAGTTCATATCGAAAATCTCGACTTGTCAGTAATTCAAGGTGGAGCATCAGTGACTAGTAGAAATTTCGGAGTCATTACCTAACCCTATGTGAAAATAGTGGCATATAACTATGAATTTTGTTACATGTCTTCCAAGAACAATTTAAAATCATGATTCCATATAGGTTATTGTTTATCATCTCATGAATTCATCTCATTTAATCGCCATTCATGAATCTCATATGGTGAAAGATCTGTCCAAAATCTATATCTAGGAGGTGGTCAAGAGGAATGGGTGTCTAGTTTTTATTATATCAAGTAGAGTTCCAAGGTTCAAGTATCATTTTTTGAAATCCTTATCTCAATCCTGTGAGACTCAGTTGATGATGAGTATGGTGTATCATCCCCAAATGAATGGGAAATCCGATAGGACAATACAAACATTGGAAGATATGTTAAGGGATAATGTGATGGATTTTTGTGGCTCATGGGATAATAAAATACCATTAGTGGATTTCTCATATAATAATAGCTCTTAGGACTCAATACATATGGCTCCATATTAAGCATTGTATGGTAATCAAGGCTTTTCTCCACTTTTTTTTGTGCAAATAGATGGGACTTCAATGGTAGGGCTGATCCATTTCCAAGATCCTTTGGAGAAGATTAAGTTTAAAAGGAAAAAAATTAATATGGCTTAGAGTTTTAAAAAATCATATGTGGATCATTATTGATGGTCCTAGTTTTTTGAGGTGGGTAAAAATATATTCTTGAAAATTTATCCTATTCATGGAAATCTTCACTTTGGAAATAAAGGAAAGTTATCTATGAAATATATCAACCCTTTGGAGATACTTGAGTGGGTCGGAGAGGTGGTTTATTAGTTGGATTTTCCACCATGGTTTAGTGAGGTGCATAATTTATTTCATGTATTTTAGTTGAATAAGTATAAATTTAACCATGAAAAGGTTATTTTATGGTATCATGTTGAGCTAGAGCTGGATGCTTATTTAGTGCACATGCCAGTGTAGATCATGGATTTTCCACCATGGTTTAGTGAGGTGCATAATTTATTTCAAGTATTTTAGGTGAATAAGTATAAATTTAATCATGAAAAGGTTATTTTATGGTATCATGTTGAGCTAGAGCTGGATGCTTATTTGGTGCACATGCCAGTGTAGATCATGGCCCATGATATTCTGGGAATGTTGTGGTTTTCTACTTTTTGAGGATGTTAAGTCCACTTGTGATGTGAATGTTTCACCCTTGGTTTAAGGTATGTAACACTTATTTATTTATGTGTCTATTGTGGTTGTGTAATGTTTGATAGTGTTTTGAAGGTTTTTGAGAAGGTATGGGAGATTTTGTAAGGGTGCATAGCCTGAGAAAAATTAGCTAAAACCATGAAACACTTACAGGTAACCGTGGAAGTTAAGGCTAAGACAAGGGTTTTGGAGATTGGTTACTGTGCATGGTTTCCAACCTGTGAGGTCTCCCTCAGTAAATAGTGCACCATGGGACAAAGAGATTCTTCATGGATCACATATGGTTTGAAAAACTATGTGAGGCACCATTTTGAGGTATTAGTAGGTTCACAATTATTATATAGTTCTTATAACCATTTGAGGTAACTGTGAACAACATTTAAAATGTTTTTTAAATGTAATCACACATTTTTAACCCAAAAACACACATTTGAGCCCCATTTTAATCATCACTCAGGATTTTACCCTCTCCAAGGTTCGGTAACCTCTCTCACTCTTCCTATAATCAATTTCAAGGGTTTTCTTAGTGGTTTAAAGTCAGAGCTTACTTGGTAAATCTCTGTTCATGGAAGATTCGTGGTTTAACATAGATACACTATTCTCTTTCTCTCTCTTTCTCTCATTTTCTTATATTTACTTCCATTATGGATTTATTTTGGGTTTTTTCTTCCAATAATGGTTATATTTTCCATATTGATGTTTGGGGAAGGAATATATGGTAGTTTTCTAGAGTTTTCATCCAGATTTGGTGTGTATTTGGGTGGTGCGTGAATTTCACTGAAACCCGGAAATTAGGTGTCTTCACACTAAAATCCTCTAGCTAAAACAACAAGGATTGGGTTTCCAATTAATTTTTTTCTTGAAATTTCCTGTGAAATTGATTTTCAAATATTTAATATAAACCCCTTTGATGTTGATTTCTAGGTTTTGGGTTGGTTTGTGATATTTTTAAGAAATAAATATTATTGTTGGACATTAAATTTATGATTATAAAATTTGTTTGTTACTTTGATTCTTGGGAAAAGGTTGTTTAAATGGGTTTCAATTTTATTATTGGAATGTGTCTTGGATTGAAGGGATGATTTATCATGCATGATTTAGGTAATTATATTTTGACATATTTGTGTGGATTAATTGTTTAATCATGATTTTGGTGGAATAAATAATGGTTGTGAAGTACCAAAAAAATATCAAAATATAGTGTGAGGTACAACACTAAAAAGGGGGTGGTATTGGATGTGAATTTCCACTGTCAGTGGTAACACCAGGATCATGTGGTAAATTGTGTTTATGGTTGAAATATATGCATGGACACATAAAGTGTTGTGGGTTATGATTACTTGAAATTGGTACATGGGTAATGATTTTATGGATTTCTTTCCCTATTTTTGTGTTAATTTGGGTAAAGTGATTTGGTATGGATGTGTTTTAATTATTTTAATTTTCTAAACTATTCAATTGGTTTTATATAATTGTTTTATATTATTGTGAAAACTTTTTCATTCCATGTTTTATGAATAGGGAAGTCATTTGGGAAAAGAATACTTTGTATTATTACTCACACCATTCTTTGGAAATTGGGTGGTTTTCAATATATGGTATTTGGAGACACATGTAAAAGGAAAAAAACTCATTTTTGTATTGGTACATTGTAATTATTCGGAAGTAATGGAGTGGGAGCATGGACCCTGTCTTGGGGATGCTATGTCTTGTCTTTGTGTCTTAAGTTGTATTGTTTTATTTTTCTTATTAGTACTCTCATTTGGTATTTGAATAATTTTTTATGGTTATTGGAAAGTGGTTTATGTGTAGAACACTGTTTTAATGAATCATGTAGTTCTTTGGTTAATGGTATATTGTTTTATGGTTTTATTTAAAATCAGAAATAATCCCCCACTTTTCCTGAAGCCCTTAGCATTTACTTCAGGCCTTTTCCACCTTGGGGATGTCACTTAAGGCCAAGTAGCACTTCCCCCTCGGCTCAAGACAATGATGAGGGGTAGGATATCTCATTTTCTCTATATATTTGTGCTCTAGGTAATTTATAAACCTCACACCCATAAATGGGTTTTGGAATAAGGGGAAATACTTAGATGTGTGTAATGATTTAGGAAGATCCTATCTTGGTTTTAGTGGTGTTGGGATAACCCGGTTGAAGTTTGGGGTTGGGGTGTTCACACACCCATGCACCATGTGCATTAGAAAGGGGTAGGGTTCTCTTGATGGGGTACGACATATAAAAATAATATATATATATATATATATATTTATTTTTATAATGAAGTACCTTTTACACATCCGTCCTAAATGGGAGGGGTGTCTCTTCTTCATGATATAAGAGGGAAAGACCCCCTAAATAAATATTTATTTATGATGTAGGGAACCTATGTCACCGCCAAAAAAGGGAAAGCCCCTATTTTTTTTACTTCCATGCATAGAAGCACCAAAAAGTCACCCTAATTTTTGTTTTTTAATTTTTTTAGATAAATTTAAAATACTCCTATAATTCAAGGCTTTGTGTTTTTTTTTCAGGTATGTATGGATTTCTCGCCCCATATAACGCTTAAAAATATATATTTTTGCAATATATTTGTTATATATTTTATTATTCTTAAATATATATGTATGTATATATATTTTTGTGTGTATATATACAAATTTATTTTTAAATAAGTCTGAATTGACTCAGACATCCACAGTAAAAAAGCTCAGGTGAATTTATCTTGTACGGGTAGGGTTCTACCCATCACTTCCAACCTAAAATCATTGATCATCAGTTATATAATCCTGAACCAATAAAAAATAGGTGTTCATGGTTTTAATCCCGAAAATTTATAATTTTGATCTTTCTTTAACCATAATTCAGTTATCTAATATTAGGTCGACACACGATTTGTAGTATTGAGACCATGAAAATTCACTCTTCTTGAATAAATGAAAATTTAATTTATTATTTGAACTAATTAAATGAACACCTTTCACTGATACTGATTGATGGAACCTAGGGCATCATGGAAGTGTGAAAAATGGTATATCAACTTTTTTTGTGTCCATTTTTATGATGAAACACCAAATATGGTTTATCGTTTCCCATATTTATTCACAAATTATGTGAAAATTAATTAATCATGAATAATTAACAATGAAAAACTAAATTGAAATCATACATCATCCAATTTACATTATAAATATTTTTCACTTATCATTAGCAATCGTCACTTGAAGGAATTAGACTCGGAACCCTCTAGATCATCCACATGCATTCAGGAAGCTTGAACGTTCATTGGCCTACAAAATATGGGTTCTACTATGGAGAATCAGAATCCCTTTGAGATTTTCATGATCATAGGAGACCAAAATAACAATCATTGAACTTTTATTGATAAATATCTGATCTTCCCTTTGGTTTATCTCTCTAGGAATTGAGAGATATAGGGGTAGAAGATATATAATTCCATATATCCATTGTCATGCACATTTTATGTGTTAAAAATTCATGTATTATCAGGTTAAAATTTATAGGAATTTCATTTAGGTACTTATAGAATTTAACACTTTAAACATAGAAAAAAAAGACACAACCGACACATAAAACTTGATAAAAATGGTACATATATTTTCAAACATTCTATTAAAAAAAAGTGTTACATGATAAATATTTTTTCTTAACATGACTTGGATCTCCCATGAATGATAATCAAACCCCATAATATTAACATTTTAAATTTGTGAAAAAATTATTTTTCTTTATATTTACATAATTACTTGTGAATATAAGAAGTAAATAAATTCAATGGTTATTATATTAAACTAAAATAATATTGAAATTATTAATTACACTTTCAATCATATAAATTTGGATATAACCATTCCATTTCTCTGGGAACCACCATTTCTTAAAATCTAATTAAATAGAATTATCCAATATTCTAAATATTATTTGGGTGTGCCACTCTAGGATCTTATCTTAATAGTTTTGACTAATACTCACAGACTCGCAGTACAGTCAAGTAAAACATCAAGATCCACAAATATGTAACTTATAGTCATAGAATTTAAAACCTTCTACAAACATACAATATGTAATATAATCTCTTTGTCTCATGATGTATCATAAAGTAGAATGTACACTTTGTGTCATCATCTTTTCTTAATTTATTGTTTGTTAACCTTATTATATAGAACTAACATTAATCACCATGGAAGTAAATTTAATAAAGGCAATACTATCCAAGTTAAATAGGCCTACGACATGTTATCATTTCCATAGTGATAAAAACTATCTTGATCACCCAATCAATATCATGCCACCAATGATATACCCAACATAAGTTAACTGACTATGAAAAAAATGAAAATCATTTTGTCTTACATCAAAGTATGTAATCAAATGATACACATTGCTAATGATATCAAGTTAAGAGACAAATACACATGTTCGCAGATAGAAACTACCAATAAAACCTAAAACATGTGGTTTTCCAAGTGGTGGGTAAATCCTAATGAAATCCTAGACTAGATATCACCAAGTGTGAACTTATTGAGAAGAAGTTTTAAGGATTTTAATCCCATAACACCTGATAGTAAGACATCATATATTTCTAGTTAGTATGATGTATCTAAATAATATAAAATATCATAATAATTAATTTCATAGTATATCATGCATCTCATTATTGATGTGAACTTCTAGAACACATTGATATGATACATAATGTAACGAAAATAAATTGTAAATAGTGTGTGTAGAAGTTTCGACAATATTATGGTAATAATTTAGCTTTTTTACTATTTGTATTAAAGATTTTGAAATACAAAATTACTTTTCAAGTTTGGTCTAGGGAACCCACTTTTACAATAGGTAACTCTTCTATTTTAGTAGTATTCTTTTCATTATTTAAATTTTTTATGTGATCAATCCAATGGGTGATCTGTCTGGCATACTTGTATGACTGGATTTCATTTTTTAATATCGTGTTTAGTTTATTTTTTGTGGACTCTGATATACATTATTTTTGGTTATTTAGTTATGAATTCACACTTTGATTTGAGGGTATAATATTCCTATGACACAACCTTAGACCCTCACTACTAGTCGAAAGCCTTATACATATGGGGATGCATAGTGCTACAGTCTATGGAATTAGTCAAGTGGCCTCTAAGATGGATGTTATAATGTAGTATCGGATAATTTCATTTTATTTTGTCTTACTATTTGGGATATGGTAACTAGGAGATATAGGAATGTATTAGAGATTGTCATGGATAGAGGATTGGTGTGTTATGAACACCAGATCTGGAAGGAATTCTTGGTTACCATGGGCTTTGGTTTTCTATTCTTGATATGCAATGTTATAGTTATATGATTTTCACATTGTGTGACCCAAAATTTACTGAGAATTATGTTTTATTATGTACTTGGATCTTGTCTTATTGAGATAAGAGGCACCATATTCATCATTCTCAACACATAGTGATTTAAATGATATATATTTTTGGTTGTGATTACCACTACTAATGATATATTCCCATCTATTTAATGTATCAGAAACTACACATATTATGTTTTCATTATATTTTATTGGTAGAATTATACTCATATGGTCTACCATGTGTATGATTTCCTTTTTATGATAGGTCATGTGGACTATATTGAGGGATAATTGAGGATGACAGATATGATCCAGTTCTATAGAGTTAAGGATGTGTGGCGACCCTTGTAGGCCAATTTAGGCATTTGATGACTTCGTGATAAACCCATTATGGGTGGTTATTAATCAAGTTCATTTATTTAATGTGCCAGTAATAACCTATATGGAATTTTACAATATATTTTGGACTAAAATTATACCCAACTGAGCTAGTGTAGGTGGTTCCTTTGAAATGGATTTTATAGGATGATTCAATCATATATATGTTATATATAAATGATGAATGATGATATCATGATTCTTGAGGGGGGGGGGGTGGGAATTCGATTGGTGTATGATTAGTGATAATAAGTACACTAGCATATTTCTTACTTGGCATAAGGTGCTTTATAGATGTGGATATAGGAGCCTAGAGTCCGTAACAACATCCAAGGTCCTGCTTTTTTGATAGGGGAATATGATGTTGCCTATGAGTTTGGGTTTTGTGAGAGACCAACCATTTTAGAATTGGTGAGATAACCATGTGACCTTGAGATGTGATTTAAGATTCTAAGTGGGTCAATGCCTTTTTACAATTGAGGGTAACCCATGAGTTGCGTTGGAACGATCATGTGAATGCCTTAGAGGTAGAATGGTGTGAGTAGATTCATTGAGATGGGATCAATTCATGATATGTGAATATGATTTTACAGAAAAGGAATGGTTATTCCTTGATCTTTTATAAGGGTGGAATCTTCAGTGATAACTCCGTAGGATGTGTGTCACTCATAGTATTAGGGTACCATGAATGGGCTCAAATGGGCCAAATAATTTGAGTGACTAACCCTATAGTTTTAGATTCATTATTATTTTCAGTAAAAACATGAGTAGATTATCGTGACCATGGAAACAAATTTAGTTGGTGGGTGGTCATGCGATGAACAATAGAACAAGTGAAGTGCATGATTTTGAATATCAGTACAAAACATAAATTTTTTCGTAATGGAACTACCTATAAAGTGGAATTTTGAGCTGATGGTTTAATATTATAACATGATTTTGAAGAAATGAGACTCATGGGAGTATGAGTCATGTTTTTTAGATGGGTGGAACATGATTTTACTCCCATTTTGTTAGTTGATATTGAGACATTTAACCTTATTTGACATGGTGATTGTTGAGGAATAAATTGGTGGGTAGCCATGTGTAATATGAGACTGGACTATAAAATTGAAATACAAATGGTCATACTTTCCTAGGGCTTGTAATAAAATAATTAATGTCTTTCCTTGGTATATGGGACATTGGATTTAGATTAGGGTGTGGTGAAAACATTAATCTTGGAAATTGATCCTCTTCAGGTATTGATAAGACCATGAGCATGAATTGAGAATAAAAAACATATGTGAAATGGTTATATATTTGGAATTTCACTTAAGGATCAATATAAATAAATCAATATGATGGAGATTCCACCATGGGTTGTTAGAAGTCATGAATCTTACACGGATGAATTTCTATAAGTGTGGTGAATGATATTCCCATGAGTCAAGAATATGGAACTAATTTTTTTTTTGGTTAGTGCTTGTGTATGAGAGAGTTTATACCTTCCTAAGTATTATTTTTAGTGATATATAGGATATATTATATGGATACATTGGATTGGATTTAGTGATGTGATGATGCGTATGTTCAAATGGATGGGGCGAGGTAATTTTTTTGGGGGTGATATAATCCTCATAATAGTGGGATCATGGATTCATGAGAGTAGTCATTTGATCGTATTTGAGGAATTAGTTTGATGGTGGGAAAATAGACCTGAATCCATTTAGATTATAAGGTTAATACTAGGTGTAAATTCATATATGATAATATATGGAGTCCAGGTGTTGACGTTAGTCTCAATATAAGTTAAGATGATAGGAACATGATCAGTTTGAATGTACATTGGTTCTTGTGGTGTGAAAAAGGATGATACAACATTTTTCCTAGTTGAGGATTCTACCCTATATTTTCACCAGGATTTAGCATACACTTTAGTGATTATATTTGAATGTTCATGGGATTCCTCTAGGGATAAATACATTGTGATCAGATAATTCAGAAGTGTGTCGACAACTGAAGTTGTGAATCGTTAGATAGATCAACAAGGGTTGGTTCAACTATATTTCTTGCATATAATTGGACAATGTGGGTTGGAATACACATAGGTTGTATCACATTGGTTATGGTGGGTACGTTTCTGGAATTAGATGTGGATTTTCATGGAAAAGCTGACATGTTAGAGTGGTGTCTTAGAGGTAGTTTTTTATTGAGTTAGAATTAAAGAACATAGAGTATCACAAGATTTTGACCAATGTTTTCATGTATGTATCAATGTTTTATGATGGAAACCACACTAGGTGTGTCATTGGAATGGGATATGGGTGTTTGGTAGGTGAATACAATGGATAGAACTACTGTATCTTAGAGTCAGCCATTATGACATAATTTCTTTTGTGGAAAGCAATATTGGATGGATGATCAGTTAGAAAAATAAATATGAATGTATCATGAAATATGGGTTATATAGAGAACCATATTAGTGTTATGGTAAGGAATTCAAGTGTTGTATTATGTTTTCACATTTTGGGAACCTTATATTTGGATTACAATCAAGAAGTGTATTATGAATCCAAGAATGCAATGTGGTTTTTTGAATGGTAATTGAAAACTAAGGTGTCTCAAGAATGATGATTGTATGTCCATAGATACTTCTTGTGGACGATAAGTGTTATAGTGGGGAGATTTAATGATCCCATTTTTGATTTGGGGGAACATTCTAAATATATTTTGATCATTTCAATTAGTGGGAAAAGATGGATTTGGAACTAGAATTAAAAATGGAATTATTAGAGTTTAAACTCATCAAACTTGGGTTTATACACATTAAAGGGGTTTAGATTGTGTTTGGACGTGGAAGAAAAGAACTATAGGAGGGTTATGTGGATTTGGATATACTATGTGGCCCCAACTAGCCGTAGGAAAGTCCTCAGCTAGCCTGGGGCTTGTCCAATGGCCTGGTAGACTTACTGGTCTCACCAGATATACCATGGACCTTAAAGGGGGAAAATGAATCTTTCCCACTCAGGTTTATAGGGGAATACTCCCTCTTCCCCACTCCCTTGTGTGCACCAAGATAGAGATTCCTCAGTCCTTTGGTTTCTTCCTCCCCTTGATTTGGTGATTGGTTTTTCGGCATTTAATTCAATGGATCAAGTTACAAACTCTCCTCCCCCTACTTCTCTTACTTATCCTATTTATATTTTGATGTGTGTTTTTATTCCATGGGATTTGATGGTGATTCTACATATTGATGGTGAAATTGACCGATTATCACAAGGTCTCTCTCATCTTGAGTATGGGAGTACTCAAGGAGATATTTTTCGCCATCACATGTTGTGTTGATGAAGGTACATCACTATGATTTTTTCTTTTATTTTCATTTAGAGTTATATTGAAATTATTATCGTATCTATGATGTGAATTATGTATTTCACATAGATATAGGTTGGGGGAACATATGAACCAGTGGCATGCATATGGTCATAGTTCCAATGAAGAAAGGTCATCTAGTTGGTTTTTAGTGTTTATGCTTTGATTATATTATGCTGATTAATTAATTATATATTCTACAATTAATAGTTATAGATCATGTGGATTGAGATATGTCCTTTAATGGTATAGTAGTGGATTTTTTATATGGAACAATATTGGTTGGTCTTACTGTGTCTTAGAGAGCATAAGAAGAGTGAACAATATTGGAGTTAAAAGGGAAAAAATTTTAATGAGGTAGGTGGTATTAGTCATTTCCCTTTGGAATTTATTCTTTTTCTAATATTCTCGTGGGTGTTTGGGTCTCCATTGATGGTGTAACCCTTAACTAATTAATTAATTACATTTTTAAATTTAAATTAAATGATTAACATAAATAAAATATCCTGAATGACTAGAAAAAAGTGCCTGTGTATCTTCGAGATTAGTCACCTTATTGGATCACCAAAACTAATGATGGTTGAGGATATAAATTTAACATGGTATTAATTAACACTTGGACCCCTAATAAGTGTATTAATTAGTTTAAACAAGGTGATTATGATATATAATCCATTAGACTAGGTTCCCTCAGTGACCACCCCAAAGAGGTTCTCAATGACTTGGAGTGCATAACCTAAAAATTGGTCATGTATGACCCATGCAGAAACCATTGGAAATTTAGACAAGTTGAGTTGATTATGGGGTGATATATCCATCCCCTAGACACATGTTTATCCAAGTTGGATAGACCATAGGTATGAGGAACTCAGGTTGGGTGAGTGGACCACCTTATTATGCCTAAAATAATGAGATGGGTCATGTTCCATCTCCTTAGTGTGTGATTCCTATGGGGCATAAACATTGGGACCATGAGTATGTGAGAGAAAAAATATTATTCTTAATAATAAATTTTAAACCCTTATTATCCAAACAAGGTACAAAAATAAAATATTTTGTTTTTGAAATGAGAATTATTAAATATTTCTAATTCCATAACTAATATACTAGGTAATCTTAGATTATATGTTGTGGCCTATAATTCAAAAAGTATTTCCCTATTAACAAAACATATATCTACTTTGCCACTATTAAATTCTCAACTATTTAAGAGCTTATATTTATCAACACAAATGTGTGATGACACATTGTATCCAATACCCATGAGTCAGGATTAGAGAGTTTTATTTCTATAATATTTGCATTCATATGTTGATAATTATTCACCTTGAGAACACTTCTCAACCTTAGATACGAATCACAAATTACTTTATATAGCACACCTATAAGTTCCCTTAAAATGATAATCATTTTGCATTTCATAATCCACAACAAATAAATATATAAGGGTGAGTATCAAATTTAATATATTTTGATTATGGAACTTCAATGAATGGTATCCCAATAAAATGATAACCCAATACATCATTACATTTAGTGGGCCTAGATCCAGAATTCATTAGGTTTTAAGTCAACTTAAGTGTCCATCTATAAAATTTTTCTATTTATATATGCCATCATACCAATAATATCTGATATGAGTCATGGATAGTTGAGTGGGAACTCTTTTTTCATATATATAATATTTATACACTCAACTATGTTCTTATATTATCTTATCTAAAATGGTTTCCTAATAAAGTGTCACCCAAATACCAAATTTATATTTGGTTACCTAACTCATAGAGTTACCCATTTCCACCATGACTTACATAAGATTATCCAAGGGAATCCAATATTACCATGAAGCTTTTGAGTTGGATGATCTAGGTCTTGACATGTGTTTTCTTTATAGTGAATCCCACACAAAGTATTTTAGAGGATTTATTGGTATCACCAATTTAATATAAATCAAATTCATATTAAATCCCCAAATAGTATTACTATGAAATATTTAGAATTTCATATTGTATTCTTATATGTATTCTTGCTTCTAATTATTTAGTTTTGGAATCTCTATTCAATACAATAAATTAATATTTTAAAACCATATTAACATGTAAATCATTACACAACTCACTATTTGTGTTAGTCATCAAAAAATAGAACCCAATCATATTTGAACATATAAAAATTCATCCCATGAATGAAGTACTTGAAACCATTTAATGAAAATTATTTTAGTTATATAAAATCAATAATCCTAACAAGATTAATCTTGGAGAAATAGGTAACCAACCACAACTTTTATAGACAATGCATAAGTATCCATGATATTGAGAAGTATCACTTATAGTCACTCTACCGAAGGATACTTTAACAAATAGGGATTTTAATTCCATCATAACTCTAATACCTAATTTGTATAAACTATACACATTATTTATATTCATTCTAATAAATCCATAATAAAATAAAGTAAAGTATATGAACACTAAATCTTATGTATTTATATATAGAATGTAATGCATGAATAAGAAATTTTGTAAGACACAATTAGTCACATAAATTTAATGATACATTATATTCGCATTATTTAAAAACATTATATACATGTAAATTTAAAAGAATGAAATAAGAATTTAATTTATTTTTCAAATAAGAGATACAAATAAAACATTTAATATTTTATTTAGGCATAAAAATATTACATTTATAATGTTTAACACTTATATTTTTTGAAAAATTTATAAACACTATGTAATTTATAAAAATTCATAAATTTGATCATATATCATATTTAATGAAATTTATTAGGATTATCAATCATATTAAGTTATAATATCATGGTAAACAAACAAGAACTATGATATGTTTCTTTTTACATTTTATAATATATGCTATCATAGAGGGTCATTCATCACATAAAATATATCATAATTAGAGATATCATCTATATAACCATTATAATATAGTGATTAGTTTTATAATAGATAGATTATTTATCATATCCCAAGATAAAAATTATGAATGCTTACCACACAATGTCAAACCAATGGATTTAATGAATAATATGATATAAATCAACTAATAATAGCCTATGATCTTGAAAAATATCGAGTCACTTATTATGATATCCTATATCATAGATAATTATATAGTGACCAAATAAAAAATGTTTATCCATGACATATTGTACATTACAATAACACCTTTATCATCTTATGATTCTCCGGATATTCAAAAATCTTTTATAAAAACATATTTAATTGATAATGAAGATGGATCTTATAATATTGAAGTGTTTTTAGAAACATCCCATGCTCATTAAAGTACAAGAAACTAAATAAAATTTCCAATTTATCATTAATGAATCGACATGAAAATGATGATTATAAAATAAAAATGCATACCTCATTTATAGTGTTCTCTATCTCAATGGATACTAGTACACCAACCAGAAGAATCCTCATACACTATGATATGATTCCTCAAATTCAAAATGTGTAATGGATAATACCCCTCAAATACAAATGAAAAAAAGTATAAAAATTATTTGGATTGCCTGGATTTTTTTACTTACACCCAATATGAGCATCTAATCCCTATACAAGATCTATTTATTTAATGATGAAAGTCTAGAGTTGGCTACCAATTATTTACTACTGATATGTGTTAAAATAACACATGAATCTTGGAGTGTTGTGATCATTAATTATTTAAATGACCACAATATGTTTTTCATGACATGAATGTATCATCTAGATTATTAATAACTAATTAAAACCATTTTAAATATGTTGTGGTATACGATTCAAACAAAATTATATATCACATGAAACTAGATATATCATACCATATAATAGAATTATCTTCATTCCATTTATGGTTTCCCTAAATAAAAACCTTTTATATGTGTCACATACATATCTAGTATTATGATATAGATGAATTATACAATTAAATTCATCTATTAAATTTATATTTATCAAGAACTATGAGTGGACGATTACTAGAGCTATAAAGGGTGTTACACATACTAGGATAATAGAAGAACCTTATTTTACTAGGTTAGATGGATGACATATGTTTTTGTATATGTTTTTTAGTTGATGTGAGGATGATATAATGAGGATCTATAGTGGTGTCTAAGGGTGTGAAATATAGAATATTGTCTCTTTTTAGGACCTTAGATGTTTAAATTCATACCAGATCATCATCTTTTAAAACTATGGAATTATTCTATGATTATCATATTTATACGAGTAAGAAAGGGATGAAAGTCTTGGATATGAAAGGTATACTGAAAATTAATTGAGTAGAGTAAGGAACACAGAAATAATGTATCATTTGGAAGAAATATGAGGTTCCATTTGAAACTAATTAAAAGACACAAAAGAATTGAATGCTTTATTTGGTATAGGAAAATGTATGTGGGTTATCACCAGTTCCTACTCATAATATTTCACTATAATATGTTACCTTCATTGATGTAAAAATATCGTTATTTTTGTGTGATATTTATAAAGAATGAGTTTTATGTTTTCATAAACTTACATAGATTAGTATCTATAGTGAATAAAGGAGATAGGTTTAATACTAAAATGCTCAATGTTTAACAATGGGGAGAGCGCAGAGTAACAATAGTTTCGATGTTTTATTAGAAGAAAGGAATACAACTGAAGAACATCATACTCCAAACACTAGAATAAAATGTTGTTGAATAGTATATGAATCAAACACTAGTTGAGGGATCTAGGAGTCTGAGGTTGAATGTTGGAATCCCCAATGAAATTACTGTAGAGGAAGCTAGATGTGTTCCTTACATTGTGAATTAGATTCTGACCACATCATTGGGGAATGATTTTATAGTCGAAATATAGATCGAGAAACCATTTTATGCATTACACCTATTTTTTTGGATTTATCTCTTATGTACACTTAGATGATATAGAAATTGATAAGATAGAGGCCAAGTCCTTAGTGTGATTCCTTTTAAGTTACAAAGAAAAAAACATTGGATTTAAACTCTCTAAAAATGACCTCTGAATGTTCTTTAAATTTCAGGATATCCGAATAAATGAGGGGATCTAATGGGAGGATTAGAAATTAGAGAAAGATATAGTTGATAAAAAATAATCATCTGAGTGTAATAATTTTATCTATATGGAATTATATAAGGTCTTGATAGTTTAGATAGTATCTGAGGGTTCTGAGAATAATTAAAGGGTGTGATAGGTCATGAAAAAAGATTATTTTTATCATGATCGATAATTAATCTGATATTTATATGATGATAAACACCACAGCAAATGGAATTGAATTATAGAAAATAGAAAAAGTATAGAATGATGAAACCGAGGATATGAACATTGAATATTATTTATCGCTAATTTAATAAATTAATGAATTACCCTACATGAATTATTTCTTCATTGATGTATATAAAAATAGATATACATCGTATCATTGTTTCATGTGGGAATCATAGTAGATTCCCTGTAGCAGTGATCCAATTGTGTTTTGAAAATCTTCGAACATCTACATATGAATCTCGTAGAGCTAGTGCGACAACTTCTAATTCTTAAGCCATTCACTTTTTATCTCCTTGATAATTAATTATAAATCATTATCTTTGATCTCTCTAGAATCAATATTGGGATGTGGAGGATGATCACTCTCTATTATTAGTGGAGTTCTTAGAGAGATATCTCTCTAGGGATTGAGGGGACTCACTCTGGATGCCATTGTGCACAACACAAAATGACTTGGATCTCTTGGAAAATAATATAATTAGGTTTATATATTTCCAGGGTTAGAAATAACTAATTTCACAAGTACCATTTATTATATATTTAATTCCTTGTGGAACCCCATGTCTATAATAATAGTAATATTATTATTTCCCAACATGTTCTTAAATATTGAATTAAAATTAATAATTATTTATTCAAATAGTATTTAATATATATTATTTATCATCGGACCATTACACTCAGTCCACCATTCCCCCATAATATCTATCAGACCAGGGAAAATGTCTGTTTATTTATTAAATAAATAACAATACATTTTCACCAATAAAAAAACATATTCACTAAATAAAAAATAAAAATTAATTAAATATTCAACTCACAAAATATTCTCTTAAATAATTGGTGAAAAAATAAATGTGATAAAGAAAACCAATATGCTTATTAAACCATGTACAAGAATAATATGTATTCAACTTGTTAAATTATAAATAATAATATATCATTTAACAGAGATTCTCGACAATCCTAGTGTGTGAACCTCTAGGCCTTTTTCCCTGTGGTATTAAGTGATACAACCTAAAGTCCAAGGTAAGATTCTAGAAGAATGTAAGGCACCAATAATAAAAGAATTTATTACCATAATGACATAATACCAAAGATGGAAACATACTTGGTAATATAACCCCTTATCTCAATTTCTCTAATAAATTAGGCTGCACATTGGTTTCGCCAACCTTTGTTCTCAATGTATCTTTCTTTGTCTTTCCAGAAATAGATCTTCCTTATAAAAAAACTGGCCATGGATATATTTATTCTATGTAATTTCCATCAAAGGACCTGAGATATAATATTTCATTAAATAATATGGGGGAAAATCTTTTCTTTCATTAAACATCGATGAAATA
The DNA here is from genome assembly GCA_963277665.1 of Viscum album. Taxonomy (NCBI): domain Eukaryota; kingdom Viridiplantae; phylum Streptophyta; class Magnoliopsida; order Santalales; family Viscaceae; genus Viscum; species Viscum album. The sequence continues at coordinate 943,888,907 of OY728138.1, forward strand.
TTACTCCTGATACTCCCAATGTATCCCACATCACCACAAACATATGTCGTCACTAAATTCATGAATAAATAGAGATACGCGACTCATATTATTCATTAATAATAATCATAATGTATTAGGATAAATGAACATGTTTACAAATTGGAACATCCAATGAAATATATAAAGGTACATTTTCTATAGGGAGGTCTCATTATCATAATATCCTACACTTGATATTACCATGGGTGTACACCATGAGAAGGTACCTCAAATTCCTATGAGTCTCCACCCTAGATATCCTATATCATTTGTGTCCCTTAGATGATATAATTCGGCTATATAATATATATTTAAGAATATTATCATAGAACTTATGGTTTTACATCATAGTGGGGAACTACTATGACCTTTTATTGCGACAGATAATCTTAGCACATTATCACATACTACCTTACACATAAGAACAGTCATGATTTGATAAATAGTTTATTAGTAATGAAAAATATGAATACTAGTTATCATAAAATATATAGAAGTTGATTCTAGGGCCCTAACTCCAAAAGACACCAACTTTCACTAGATCTAACTGCTAAAAACTTTTAGTCTGTAAGCTCACACATGATAATAATGTATTTTCTATGATATTAATTTTTTCATGGGGTCTTCCATATTATATTTTTGGCATTCTATTCTTACTACAACATCACCACTTTAATAAAACCCCCTCAAGTGGGGATAATTCTTGAGTATATTCATTGTAAATTGGTCTGACCTTGGATCTTTTTAAAGAGACACCATTGTAGTATTATCACAATAAAATGTGATAGGGTCATTATTGATTGGTACCACATTATGTTCCTAGAAATATTTTTCTTATACAAATGGTTTCTGTGGCTATATCATAAGCCACTTTATACTCAAAATCGTCTATAGAATCAGGGAAAAATGGATTCTTGGAAGTCTACTAGATCACAAATCATTTATTTAAATATAAAACATAACCTTAATTGGAAATAAAATCAATATGATATGTTTTAAAACTAGTATCAATACAACCCCTGATAACTAGTTCCTCATCTCATCCATACACCAGGAACATATCCATAATTCTTCTTAGATACTAGAGGATAATATTAAAACACGACTAGTTCTATTATACTATATTTACTTGATATCTGCCTACCTTGATCAATTTATTCGAAAAAACAGGTTTAGTACATAAAATGTCATATATTATTGATCACATTACTGAAGAACATGGGATCATACTCACTCTATATTTCTCATGTTGTGTCTGAGGACACGTTTTCTTAAAAATATGTATACCATATGACACTAGAACCAACCCCTATTGTATTATTCCTGACTAAATTTATTTAGTATATCAACAATGTATGTGCTTTGATTTAGTCCAATGATCCTCTAGGATCTATAATGAATGATATTTATCCCTAGAATATATTCTACTTCACCTAAGCCCTTCATGGACAAACATTTATTTAACCAGTATTTAACAGACTGTAAGACTGGTATGTTGTTTCCAATAAGTAACATTTCATAAACATATAGTACTTGGATAATGACTACATTCCCACTAAAAAACTTGTAAACAAATGGCTCACAATCCTTATTTTTAAATAAAAATCATTTTATAACATCAATGAATCATGTGTTCGGTGGAATAGAAGCTTTCTTCAGTCTATAAATAGATCACTATAACTAAAAAATATTTTTGGAATCCCGAGGAGTCAAAAACCCTTCTTGTTGTGTCATATAGACTTCTTCCTGAAGGTTCTCATTGAGGAAAATAGTTTTGACATCCATCTTCCAAATTTCAAAGTCACGACAACATACTATTCAAAAAATAATTCTGATGGATTTAACAAAAAAACTAGTGAAAATTTATCATTATAGTCAATTAATTGATTGTTTTTTATCCATTTATCCACTATCCATTCATTATAGGTATTTTATTTACATTCCATGTCTAGTTATATTTTGAATACCCATTTTCACCCAATGGTATTTACATTAACTGGCACAATGACCGGAACCCAAACATAGCTATGATAAATGGAATCCATTTCATGATTTATGGATTATTTGTATCTTGAATATTTTGAGCTCTATACTTCCTATTTCTAGTATAGTGGTTCACCATTTTCAACCAATAATGAATCAACATATTCTATGATTAGAAAACCACACCTCTCTGGTCCTCTTACTTATCTTGTACCCCTATAGAGTACTTGTGTTTCAAGAAATACTTCTTCTCCAGGGACATATGAAATCTATTTCTTTTCCAACTCTTTAATATCTTAAGATTCAACCTCATTGATGTAAATATTTCCTTCAATGTACTTTTTGAGGATTTTCTCCCTCAAAAGAAAGAAGGCTTGTGTGATGATAGTTAATTTCATGTCTGAGGGGTTATATAGGTAAAATCTCATTATTTCATTAGAATACACTATAAAGATACACTTTTTCCCCTGGGGTACAAGTTTGTTTTCTAAGAAGGAATTAAAAAATGCCTCACAAACTCATACATGTGTATATGAAAATACATGTTATTTACTCCATAACTCGAATTATATTCAATTTTTTTACTTTAGTCGGTACTTTGTTTAATTTATATATCGATGTCTGTAATGTATATCTCCAAAATGATAATTGAATATTTGCATGACTCATAATTGACCTTACCATATCTAACAAAGTAATGATACTCCTTTCACTAACACCATTCCACTATGGTGTGTAAGGTAGAGTGAGTTGAGATATAATCCACATCTCCCATAAAAGGATGAAAAACGTTGGTTTATGATATTCACCACCTAGATCTGATTGAATCTTATTTATCTTATTTCTATGTTGATTCTATGATTCATTCTAGAATTCCTTGAATTTATAAAAGGACACAGACATACACCTCATCAAGTAGACATAACCATATCTTCAGAAGTCATTTGTAAAATTTATGAAGTAATAATACCCAACTCTAGATTATAATAGAAATGGTCCATAAACATCAGTGTGTAATTTTACTATAATCTCTATAGACCTTTCCCCTTGTCCACTAAAAGGTGGTTTTTTAATTTTTCATTCTAATCATGACTAAAATATTTCAAGTCATTTTAGCTCAGAAGAGTCCAAATAACTATCTTGACATATATTTTTCTAACACTTCTTGTATACATGACCATGATGGTGATGCCATAGTTGGGTGTTATATGAGTCACATGAACACGATTCTTTATCAATTTCCAATACTTATTTTTCATAATTTTATACATAAATATATTTAGTTAAATGATACATTACATAACATAGATTGTCTTTATAGAAGAAGCATATTTTCTTTCCAAACGTGGAAATAAAGACATCTTTATTTTGGCATGATAAAAATATTATGTTCTTCATAATAGTTGATACATATTAGAATTATTTTAAAACCAAAATCATTCATATTGGAAACGAATTTTCATAGTCACAAATGGATAGATTAGCCAAACTCACACCATTTTATGCTCATAGATCCACCTATCCTCTATTAATATTTTGGAATCAACGTGGTTTCTATATTTGAATACAAATTTGAGAGCCACAAGCTATATCTAATACCAAATGTGTAGATATTGAAATATTACACTAGATAAATAATGAGCCTTTATCTTCCCTTTTATTATGGATGGAGTTCTTCTTCCAAAGGCCTCACTTTTCACATGAAAAACACACTTCCTTATTTTCCTTGACCTACCTCTAGATATTCATCTTATAGGAAGGATCATGCTTGGGAGATTTAGACTTGTTGTGAGTCTTGGTCCCCTTTTCCTTATTATTTGATTTCATATTCAACATAAGTACTATGGGTTTTTCACGCATAATGTTCTTATCAAAATGGAGAATTAGAGTAAGAATTTATAAATGAATATTGTCATTGTTTCTCAAATTTTAAATAACAATTAAACTAGACAAGGTTTTGGTAAGTGAAAAAAGTACGATATCTTCATATAACGTATCCCAAATTGTAATCCCTAATATGTATAAGAAATCAATATAGACAATAATATTGAATATATGATAACCAATTGGAAAATAATATGCAATATTTGTTTTGAAAAAATAATTTTGTGATCTCGTATCTCTATTATCTCACCTTATGTTGATAGAGATCCTGAAGGTGGGACATCATCCTATATGCATCCATGTCCCAATATTTCTTTAAAATCTCTTTGGTGATGGATGATAACATGAAACTCTAAACATATTCAGTATCATTTTAATGTTTCACTATGATAGACAACTCTTCATCACTTTCCTCATTTTGAGGTGCTTTAGGAATTGGTTATTCTAGCACATATTATTTCTTTTCTTGGATAAGGATAACTCATAAGCACAATTTCCACAAATGGAATTTTTTTCCATTGTGAAGGTTATCCTTATCAAGTATGGATCATTTTGACATATTTGAAGTCATATTTATTTTTATTTCTATAAATAAGATGATTAGAAGATTATTACTTTATGTGATAAAATATAAAAAGATAAATATATATTATACTTATTAATCTCCCACTATTTTATCAAAACCCAATATCCCTAACCATTGGTTTTAGAATATACTTTATATTGGAAACTCTTGTGGAAATGATCCATACCCCTATTTTCATTACCCTAACATTGGTTGGTCTAGAAATTTTAATGGTTTTAGGTGGGCACTCAAAATTCCAACTACATTAACTCAAAATTCCTTTATCTGCTGAGTGTAATCCCCAAACCTAAAAACCTGAAATTGGATTTCCTCAACTCTTGATTCTCAGTTACAGAAAGTCCTACAATGGCTGTCAACACTTGATGTGAACTATGATAATTAAACCTAAAACTCCATGTTATAATTCCTCAATAATTTAATGCACCCCAACTTTGGATAATAAAACACTCCTAACTATTGTACAATTTTAATTTAAGTAGTCTAATTCTATACTGAATTAATATATATTATTGATGGATTTTTCCTTTTATGTGTATATTAATAATTATTATCCTTATTAAATTATTATTAATATTATTTGGATTTACTTAAGTGATTAACCATGAAATATATAATATTTATGCATAAGACAATTTATTTAAGTTATATCTTGTATTCTCATAAATTCATTACTTTTTGTTATCACAACAAAACATCCATAACTAAATAACCATGAAACTTCATAGAAATAAATTAATAACGTGGTTAGATCGTGATCCTTTACTAATGGTTAGTTTATCTAGCAGTAGATAAACTGTCTATCAACCTAAAAGAAAACACATAGAACCAATTATTTTTGGTGTTACATCTTACAACATATCCACCTATAAATCTCTATTAGATTGATTTCACCTTGACTCCAAACATGAATTTCCTCTACTACCATGGGAGCTTTATCCATTACACATGATTTTACTCAGACATAGGATATGGGAAGTGGTTTACATTAAATAAAAAATGGGAATGAAATACCTTACATAATAGGAGGATTTATGGCACACAAGAAAATAAATCATTTAATATTAAATTAAATAAAACTAATCACATACAACAGTTTTGTCTAGGATCATGGTCATCCACAATCATGAAACGAGTTACACATTTAATAAAATTAGAATTAAATAATTAGTCATTATTATTTTAGATAAATTGTGCTCGAATAAATTAATTATCCTCTTTAATTAATCAATTATTTTTTTTCATAATTATCATCTGAATATACTTTAGATTCTCAACTATCATATTTTAAACAATTTAAATAAAATAAATTTTATATTAACTGTGTATGTAAATGTACTTTGGAGGAAACACGGTGAATACTCATCTAAATCTACCCTACATCTATTATTATCTCTTTACTCTTTTTCTATATGGAATACATGAATCATCACATACTTTAATAATGTGTACTAGCAATATAATGATTAAATATATTACATGATTTTTTGGACATGTGTTATGCTTCCATGCACATAGTGTAATAACTATAATACTACTCACCCATGATACACAAATCTGATAATTATGAAAAAATTAATTAGATATATATATATATATATATTAAAACCCATCACATGACATGTCCTATCAACTTAATAACCACACAGAATCTCATGTCAATAAGAATTAAATAGTATAATAAAGTAATTTTAATTCTATAAATTTTTTTATAAGTACACAACATGTAAAAACGAGATACATCATGTGTATATTTCTCACCCTATCTATGGCACATGCCTAGGGGATCCTCATGTAAACCCTGACTTAGTAAAATCGGAGTACTAGGTGTGTACGAGGGCTACACATTGTGTGGTATCCATGTTACACCATTTTCAGTTAGGTAGGTTGTGTAAGAAGATAGACAACCCATCTGTGACTATAAGACTACACGCCATGTATGTGGGTTACACGACATGTACTCTAGCTAATCATGAGCAGGTTCTCCCAAACCACACATGGTGTAAAATAAAATTCACTATGTGTATTCAATGCCCATCATTTTAATTAATTCTGAATAAATTCTTGGATCATTTATTACTTGTATATGGTGTGTACCTTTGGTTACATAGTGTGTTATCTTATGTTATCTTTCTAGAATACTCGACACATCTGGATGAGTTATTTAATTTTATTTCATTTATAAAGGTAATTGATTTGATTAGATCTTTGAGAAATGAAATAAGAAAAAGAATATCTCACAATTTTGTTTAATGAATGATTAAACTTGAAGGGAAAAATAAATAAAAAATGTCTGAATCAGTCAATTATCTTTAAATAATTATAAATAAATATATTACCACTCTGATACCAATTGAATGTTCCAGGAACATAACAAGCATGCAATGTGTCATGCCTAATTTTTCATTTTGTCATGATCGATTGTAAATCCAAGATTTACATAAAGTTGAATGATGTAATCAATAGAACTGAAACAAATAAAACAAAAAAGAGATAGAATGAAAAAAATAAGTGCAAGATCAAAACCTCTTATTTATAATAAATTTAATCATTTATATAATTATCTAACATGAATTTTTTCTTCATTGATGGATCTGAAAATAGATCTATGTTGTACCTTCATTGCTTTGAAGGAATAAAGAGAATATTCCCTCTAGTAGTGATCCACAAGTGTTTTAGAAATTTTATAATTCCATTATATGAATCTTTGAGTGCTAGCACGATTTTAACACCCCATGATTCCACAGTATGTTTCCTTTCGAATAATGCAACGATGTGCATTGTACGCAACTTCGAGATTCTAAAACACCACAACCCATCAAACTAGCCGTTTTGAATAGTAATACCTATTTTTTGAAATTTTATAAATTATATCTCTCAAAATGGACTTTATTTTTGGATTCAGAATATCAAATTTATCCTAGGGTGAAATTTTGGAACTTTTTGGATAACACTTATATTTTGAAGAATAGTGAAAATTACTAAATTTGATTTAAAAACAACTTTTTAAATCAAAATAATTTATAGTGATAAATTATATTATTGAGTGGTTTTAAATTATAATTATAATATATTTTTACCATTTTATCCAATGGTGTTAATTAGAATTAATTTCACTTTGAAATTGGACCAAAATAGTTGTCAATCTATTGATATATATTGTTTCTTAAAAACACGCTATTTGTTGTGACAGTGGGAATTAATTATAAAATTAATTAATGCAACTTATATTTTTATAATTTTTTAAAATACACATCAATTTTTAATTTTGAATATCAATTATAGCTTAGGGTGAAATTTTGGCATTGTTTTGAAAAACTTCAATTTTTGATGAATAGTGAAACTAATAAGTGGTAGTTAAAAAAATGAATTTTTCATAAAACATAATTTTACTGCTTATGTGAATGAAATTTTGAAAATCTGAAAGACACTTTTAATATCAAGAATTAAAATGTGGTTCAATGAGATGAAAATAATATTGGGTGAATAGTAAGTTTTTACTTTTATTTACCACGGTTAAAAGTAAATAGGGTAATTAAGGGTAAGAATGATATTAATATTACCCTAACACATGTAATAATTTTATTGGACAAGTTTATATCGATCAAAAACACCCTTAGGAATAAAATATTATCATTTAGGTACACTTGGATTAGATTAGGACATTTATTATTATTTAATTTAAAGAAAAGTTAAAAGAGTTAAAATCAAAGTGTATTTACTAAAACATTTTTAATATAGGGTTATACATAAGATAAATTCTATTGTAAATATTCATTAGAAATATAATAAGATTTCCTACATAATGATATTTTATTTGTAATTTTTAAACATTAAATAATGTAATATATATATGACACAATGATGATGTAGTAATTACCATAATAGTGAAAAATTAAAATAATTGATATTATAAATACCCAAATAAATATAATTTAAGAATTTTAATGAATTACACTAATTTTCTAGGATACCATGACATATTAGGATTGATTTAATTAACTTTGTTCGAAGTAATAATTCTGTTATGTGTTTCACAAAAATCAACTATTGAATAGTGTCAAAAATGACATAAAAGAGTTTTTAAAACAAATATTATATTATTAATTGATATTAAATTACTAAAAATCTATGTTTCGGCCAAGAGACTTATATCATGATAGTTATATCATTAATGTACAACTTGAGGTTATCTTGGATGTATATAGTAAGTTTATTAACTATATAATATAAAAATACAAAGTGACATGGTAAATGTCAAACTAATTAACTAAGAGTTAAAACTAAAAGATAAGGTTAATATAGTGACCCAAACCAGTCTAAATTATATTGGTTGAATGGTTTTCGAACTATCCCAACCTTAACCTTTGAGTAATAAAATTTGGAGCCATTAGAAACCTAATATTAATTTATTATAAATTAATATTTCTAGCTTTTCCAAAGGTGCCCCTCACCCCTCTTATAAAAGGGAACTCCTCCTTCTCATTTCTTTACACCTTAAAAGCCTTTTGGTTCGGCCAAAACCTGACCAAATACTCTCTCAACTTCCCTAAATACAACATAGAGGCCTTATTTTGATCATAAAGACATCCTAAGGAGCCCTTTTTGATCAAATGAAAAGGAAGAACCCGAAGAAGAGGTAATGTTTTCACCACCCCTTTTCAAGTTCCTTTCTTCTTCAACTTCTTCGTTCTTTGTTATTACCATTATAGAATAATAACTCTATTATCATATATATACTGTGATGTAATTATAAATATGGTAAAAACATATTCAGTATTCTATCCATCCTTTGAATAACATGTCACCATACGTGCGTACGTACAGCTTACCGTCTCCACATCGTGGTGTAATTGTTATTCAATATATTATTATTTGGATGTGTATAATAATGATGTGTAACTCATTTAAATAATAAATATAACATGATAATTATTATTTATATATTATATACCATCCAATTATATATTATTTTAAAATCAAAAGAATGATATTGTCACTCGTGCGTACGTACTGACTACCGTCTCCACGAACGCGATGAGATTCATTCTCCATCATATCCTTTCAAGTATAATTATAATTTGATAATTTGAAAATAGTATATAAGGACTTGATATCATTCTGGATATGAATAATATACATCCCATTTATAACGAATATGGCTCACAAAACAAAGAATATAAAGTAAAATGATCCCGTTAACACCCGAAATGACGATAATTTTAAGATATTATTAACAAATCAATGTTAAAAGATCATATATGATATCATATTAAAGTAAATTATTATTGTATAATTCAATAAAAATTATTTCACCATTATACAGGAGGTTAACCTGCCATCAAAGAAGGAAAAAGTACAAATTAAGGGGTTTCTTATCTCACTTTTAATTCTGTGAGAACTCCATTGTTCACCACTTATTTATAAAATGTGGTGTGTGTACTTCCCATGTTTGTATTCATTGTGTAATATACATTAATTCATTTATATTTACATCATCATTGTATGATCCTTCTTTCATGGGTGTATGTTTTGTATGTTACCAAATCAATAAGGGAATTTGAGATTTCAATTTCCACTCATTCGGCTTTACGCATACTTCATTGATTATTTTACTCCAAGATTATGTGTGGAATCATTTTTCCTTTTATAATGTCATAATTTCCACTCCCCTTCAATGGATATACATTTTTATACACATAATCAATCCATTGATAATTTCTCAAGTCATCGATATGAATTTGATTAGTGTAATTTTAACTCATTCTCCATTTGTTGAGTTAAACATCCAATTCATTGGTGTTGTTTTTATAAGATTATGTGTGAATATACTTTGATTGATTTACACTGAATATAAAATCATATTTAGTGTATTTATATTTCTCACACATAACTATGTCGTTGATTTATCCTTACCCTAAGGATACGGCCTTTATGATAGATTTCATCTCAATTTACATTCCATTGAGACTTCTTTGTTGATATACACCAAATCACTTCTCTGTGGTGTATATAATGTACTTTGACATAGATATCATGAATCCCTTTATTCTCATGATATTACAATGTTTTTATTAACTCAATAATTTTTATTCAAGTGTCTCTCTTTTGGTTAGAATCTCTAACTAAAATACCATTTTAAAATGTTTTAAAGATTTATTCATCTAAATCTTTCTCGTTAATGTCCATGTTTTAAAAATGGTTTTAAAGATTTATTTATATGGACATTAAAGTTTAGAAATTAAAACTCCTTTTAAAAAGTTTCAAAGTGGTATGGGACAATTTGATTCAAAAATCTATTTTTAAATGGATTCTTGAAAAATAGTGTGACTTTTAAATGATTTCAAGAAAAAGGGGGATATTTCTCTCAAATAGTTTTGATGATTATTTTCATCTATGTCAATATCCTTCATTATTTTCTATTGATGTTAATATGATACAATACAATCTTCCATATTGTATCGAATGAGTTATGTTTGACTGTGGATGTGCTATTTTTATACCATTCATGGTTTGTGGTTAATGTATTGACATTTCGTATGCTAGTTTTAATATGAATGTTTATGTTATGTTTAAACCTGTTCATATGAGGAATGCATTGGACTTAATAAGTGACGGGTGGAGTCCGCTATAGTTCATCGATGCATCGGTAGGTCTAATGAGACAAACTAGAGTCTTGGCACAAGGCCTTGGAAAAATATTATTTGTAGTCTTGGCATGAGACCTTGGCTATGTGGTTATGATAGTCTGGCATTATGCATTCCATCATTATGAAAGTGGTTATTGATATTTCATGGGATTATTCGACTAGTAGAATATCCATGTGAGTAAGTAAATGGCATTATTTTATTTTATCTTTTCAATTTTATGATGAAGTTCAAGTTTAAAAGGATTTTTTTAGTTATAAATTTCCTTAAGTGTTTATGCTTTTCTATGAAAGCTTCTGCTATAATGTTATACTTACTGAGCATCTGAGCTCACCCCTTTCATTGTTTTATTTTTCCCAGGATTATGAAGAAGTAATTTATGAATGACCTGTAGGGATAGAATGAAGGGATATGAAGACAAGATGTTTTTTTATGATGTAATGTAAAATTTTATGAATGTATCTAGTGTTTCCAAGGCTACTAAACTAATCGGTCTTTCAAGATTTGATATTTCTTGTGATCATGCCAATGTTATGTAATAATGCACTGACTCTAGGTAACTAGGACCGGGGCATTACATTTGGTATCAGAGTGAGGTTTAGTACAAACCTTGGAAGCTATATTTAGATAAACTCTGATTAGAGCACGTAGACCTAAGATGAACTTTGAGGATTAGTATAGAAGAACTTCCTAGAATTTTGGTATTGTAGAGATTTTTTGAGTTTTCCAAGAAATACATCCGTGTCTGGATACGAGCAGGTAGAGGCGGCTCTAGCACAGATATACCTAGGGGTAAAACCCGAAAACACCGCTTTGAGAAAGACTCGAACGGGAACTGGTGCACGACAACTGGCCTTGCTGCACTCTTGGTTACGACACTCCCAGGGGATATGCTGAGGATAATTTACATTTTCTTTAAAAACCGATTTAAGTTATATATATATATATAAGATGAGAGTAAATGACCTTGGTTAATCCTAATATGTTCTAAATTGAGAATATGGTGACATTTTAATCTCTAAATGATTTTACAACTACTATTACTCACACAATGCTTTCTGGTTTTATTCAATGGCTGGATTCCAAGAAAGTCATATTGACTTTGAGAATGATGTACAAGGTGGGAACGGTGGTGGAAATGAGAAACAGAATGGAATGTAGATAGGCGTAAAAGATATAATCTTTATGCCAAATCAGTTTTCCAAAAATATTATCAACAACATATATATTAACCAACTCCCAGACTCAACAAGGAAAAGAAAGGTGATGAATGATAAGAGCTCCAGCAATGGATACCATGGAGAAAAGAATCCTCAATTTTCATCATGCAGGAAATGTGGAAGGAGACACCCAAGAAACTGTCTCAATGGGACAACGAAATGCTTTACGTGCGGGAAGGAAGGACATAAAGTGAATAATTGCCGAAGAAAAATGACGAGTACTATGGAAGAAGATAAAAATGGTCCCAAGAGTCCATTTACAGTCATATGCCGTAAATGTAGGGGACCTGGCCATTACCCGAGTGAATTTCCTATTCTATAGGATATTTTCTTGGTCAAAGAAGAAGATATGTGGAAATAAATGGTTGGAGAAATGTTTAAAAAGTATTAGTGCTCCTTGTTGATGGGTTTGCTTTGGAATAAATTTATCTTGTGTTTGTAACCCCGCAGTTTTCTATGTCAGAATGATATTTGAGGAAGAATTATCTCTTCTCTTGTGGATATACGTATAAATAGCCATTTGGATTTATATGATCATTAGGGTTTACAAGAATTATAAGTTATTATAATTTGGGATGAAAATGCAAGGTATGATATAACATTTGTGGTTAAATTATGTTATGGTATTTTGAGGAATTTATCTAATTTTGGTAATATTATATAGTTTTTGAAAAAGGACAACACGCAGACTGCGTGACAACCCATCACGTCGGACAAACCTATGGTAATCGAACCCACAACCTAAGTGCGATTGGGATTTATCGCATACCACTGGACTACGTGAAGTCCCTGGATAGTGTGACTAATTATTTTTAGTTAAATGATTTTATTGATCAATAATAAGTGAATTTGGGTTCTTATGTCTTATCAAATGAATACAATTGGTATAGGAAAATGATTTGGTGATTAAGTGATAAATTTTATTTCGGAAGATGTTCGCTTTGTTGGGAACACTATATGCCCAAGGAAAATAGAATACTATGGGGTTTCATTTGTGGAGTAATGGTAGATTTTTATCTACGTTTTTATTTTGGATTTATAGTGATTTGGGTTATTTATGGAAATGATTAACCTATAATAGAGAATATGTGATGAGGTTAATTACTTTTAAGTATGTGACTTTAAGAGTATCTGATTTCATTTGGAGATACAATTTAACGTGGAATACTACAATCTTATAAGTTTTGGGATTCAATATTAGTTTGGATTATATTGAAGGATTTTAAGGAAAATTTATTATTGAATGGTATTTATTTAACTTTGGGGTATTGTTGGTTTAATATTAGAAATTAAGATTAGTATTTTTTTATCTAATGGAATATACATTTGGGGGATCATCAGATCTTATACTAACCATTGTGGTTTTGATTAATCTCTAAATACAAGTTAAATATATAGTTTAACCTATATGGATCATGTATTTCTATAGAAGATTATTCTAGCTCTTTTATTGTGACAAACTCTTCTTGAATACTCATTGTTCAAAAATAATAAGTTAGTGGTAAAAAGATATTAAATAATGAAACTCTACGTAAAATGTAAGTATATCTCTATATGTTATTATTCAATATCATAAATGAATTCCTCGTCCTTATGTAATGTAACTTAAAACAAAAAAAATGTTGTCTGTTTACTTTCCTACTAGGAGACTAATGGTTGTTTGTCCCAACACAAGTTTTTGGTTTCCTTATTGTTAACTTTCTCTTGATCATGATTTCTATCCCTCTCCATCAGAACTTGACACTTAGTTTATCATCCATATCCATGTTTTCCTACATGGAATCCGAGTATGGGTTATCTTGGATGACCTTTATACCTCTCTTACTTTCATTTAAAGTGATAGTTTTATTGACTCTTTTTCCGATGTGGGAATTTCAATCATATTCCCAAGAACAATTTTAAAAATTGCGAGGACGCATTTTATTGAAGGAGGGTAGAATGTAACACCCCATGCTTCTACGATACGTTTCCTTTCGAATAATGCAACAGCGTGCATTGTACGCAACTTCGAGATTCTAAAACACCACAACCACTCAAACTAGCTGTTATGAATAGTAATACCTACTTGTTGAAATTTTATAAATTCTATCTCACAAAATGGACTTCATTTTTGGATTCGTAATATCAAATTTATCCTAGGGTGATATTTTGGAACTTTTCGGATAACACATATATTTTGATGAATAATGAAAATTACTAAATTTGAATTAAAAACAACTTTTTAAATAAAAATAATTTATAGTGATAAATTATATTATTGAGTGTATTTAAAGTATAATAAGAATATATTTTTACCATTTTATCCAATGGTGTTCATTAGAATTAATTTCACTTTGAAATTGGACCAAAAGAGTTGTCAATCTTTTGATATATATTGTTTCTTAAAAACACGCTATTTGTTGTGACAGAGGGAATTAATTATAAAATTAATTAATGAAACTTATATGTTTAGAATTTTGTAAAATATACATCATTTTTGAATTTGGAATATCAATTATAGCTTAGGGTGAAATTTTGGCATTGTTCTGAAAAACTTCAATTTTTGATGAATAGTGAAACTACTAAGTGGTAGTTAAAAAAATGATTTTTTCATAAAACTTAATTTTACCGCTTCTGTGAATGGAATTTTGAAAATCCTAAATTCATGGTTAATATCAAAAATTAAAATGTGGTTTAATGCGATGAAAATAATTTTTGGTGAATAGTAACTTTTTACTTTTATTTACCACGATGAAAAGTAAATAGGGTAATTAAGGGTAAAAATGATATTAATATTACCCTAACACATGTCATAATTCTATTGGACAAGTGTATCTCGACCAAAAACAACCTTAGGAATAAAATATTATCATTTAGGTCCACTTGGATTAGATTAGTACATTTATTATTATTTAATTTAAAGAAAAGTTAAAAGAGTAAAAATCAAAGTTTATTTACTAAAACATTTTTAATATAGGGTTCTACATAAGATAAATTAGATTTTAAATATTAATTAGAAATATAATACGATTTAATACATAATTATGTTTTATTTATAATTTTCAAACAGTAAATAATTTAATATATATATATGACACAATGATGATGCAGTAATTACCATAATAGTGAAAAAATAAAATAATTGATATTATAAATACCCAAATAAATATAATTTAAGACTTTTAATGAATTAAACTAATTTTCTAGGATAACATGACATATTAGTATTGATTTAATTAACTTTTTTCGAATTAATAATTCTGTTATGTGTTTCACAAAAATCAACTATTGGATAGTGTCAAAATTGACATAAAATAGTTTTTTAAAAAAATGTTATATTATTAATTGATATTAAATTCTTAAAAATCTAAGGTTCGGTAAAGAAACTTAAATCATGATAGGTATATCATTAATGGACCACTTGGGGGGTCGCTTGGATTTATATAGTAAGTTTATTAACTATATAATATAAAAATACAATGTGACATGGTAAATGTCAAACTAATTAACTAAGAGTTAAAACTAAAAGATAAGGTTAATATAGTGACCCAAAACTGTCTAAATTCTATTGTTTGTATGGTTTTCGACCTATCCCCACCTTAACCTTTGAATAATCAACTTTGGAGCCATTAGAAACCGAATATGAATTTATTATAAATTAATATTTCTAGCTTTTACAAAGGTTCCCCTCACCCCTCTTATAAAAGGGCACTCCTCATCATTTCTTCACACCATCAAAGCCTTTTGGTTCGGCCAAACCCAGCCCAAATACTCTCTTAACTTCCCTAACTACAACCTAGAGGCCTTAGTTTGATCAGAAACGCAACCTATGGAGCCCTTTTGATCAAATCAAAAGGAAGAACCCGAAGAAGAGGTATTGTTTTCACCACCCCTTTTCAAGTTCCTTTCTTCTTCCAATTCTTCTTTCTTTGTTATTACCATTATAAAATAATAACTCCATTATCATATATATACTGTGATGTTATTATAAATATGGTACAACCATATTCAGTATTCTATCCATCCTTTGAATAACATGTCACCGTACGTGCGTACGTACGGCTTACCGTCTCCACGCCGTGGTGTAATTGTTATTCAATATATTATTATTTGGATGGGTATAATAATGATGTTTAACTCGATTAAATAATAAATATAACATGATAATGAATCTGTATATATGATATAACATCCAATTATATTTTATTTTAATATCAAAATAATGATATTGTCGCTCGTGCGTACGTACGGACTACCCTCTCCACGAACGCGATGAGATTAATTCTCCATCATATCCATTCAAGTATAATTATAATTTGATGATTTAAAAATAGTATCTAAGTACTTGATATCATTCTGGATATGAATAATATACATCCCATTAATAACGAATATGGCTCACATAACAAAGAATATAAAGTAAAATGAATCCGTTAACACCCGAAATGACGATAATTCTAAGATATTATTAACAAATCAATGTTAAAAGATCATATATGATATCATATTAAAGTAAATGATTATTTTATTATTCAATAATAGTTATTTAACCATTATACAGGAGGTTAACCTACCGTCGACCAAGGGAAAAGTACAAAGTAAGGGGTTTCTTATCTCACTTTTAATTCTGTGAGAATTCCATTGTTCACCACTTATTTATTACATTTCGTGTGTGTACTTCCCATGTTTGTATTCATTGTGTAATATACTTTAATTCATGTATATTTACATCATCATTTTATGATCCTTCTTTCATGGGTGTATGTCATTTATGTTACCAAATCAATAAGGGAATTTGAGATTTCATTTTCCACTCATTCGGCTTTACGCATACTTCATTGATTATTTTACTCCAAGATTATGTGTGGAATCATTATTCCTTTGATTATGTCATAATTTCCACTCCCCTTCTGTGGATATAATTTTTTATACACATAATCAATCCATTGATAATTTCTCAATTCATCGATATAAATTTGATAAGAGTAATTTTAACTCATTCTCCATTTGTTGAGTTAAAAATCCAATTCATTGGTGTTGTTTTTATAAGATTACGTGTGAATATCCTTTGATTGATTTACACTGAATATACAATCATATTTAGTGTATTTATATTTTTCACACATAACTATATTGATGATTTATCCTTAACCTAAGGATACAGACTTTATGATAGATTTCTTCTCAATTTACATTCCATTGAGACTTCTTTGTTGATATACACCAAATCACTTTTATGTGGTGTATATAATGTACTTTGACATAGATATCATGAATCCCTTTATTCTCATGATATTACAATGTTTTGATTACCTTAAATATTTTTATTCAAGTGTATCCCTTTTGGTTAGAATCTCTAACTAAAATACCATTTTTAAATGTTTTAAAGATTTATTCGTCTAAATCTTTCTCATTAATATCAATGTTTTAAAAATGGTTTTAAGGATCTATTTATATGGAAATTAATGTTTAGAAATTAAAACTCCTTTTAAAAAGACTCAAAGTGGTATGAGAAACTTTAATTAAAAAATCTATTTTTAAATGTCTTCTTGACAAATAGTGTGACTTTTAAATGATTTCAAGAAAAAGGGGGATATTTCTCTCAAATAGTTTTGATGATTATTTTCATCTATGCCAATATCCTTCATTATTTTCGATTGAGTTTAATATGATTCAATACAATCTTCCATATTGTATCGAATGAGTTATGTTTGACTGTGGATGTGCTATTTTTTATACCATTCATGGTTTGTGGTTAAAGTATTGACATTTGCTATGCTAGTTTTAATACGAATGTTTATGTTATGTTTAAACCTGTTCATATGAGGAATGAATTGGACTTAATAAGTGATGGGTGGAGCCCGCTGTAGCTCCTCGATGCATCGGTAGGTCTCATGAGGCAAACTAGTGTCTTGGCACAAGGCCTTGGAAAAATATTATTTGTAGTCTTGGCACGAGGCCTTGGCTATGTGGTTATGATAGTCTGGCATTATGCATTCCATCATTATGAAAGTGGTTATTGATATTGCATGGGATTGTTCGACTAGTAGAATATCCATGTGAATAAGTAAATGGAATTAATTTATTTTAACTTTGCCATTTTATGCTGAAGTTCAAGTTTAAAAGGCTTTTGTTTTAGTAATAAATTGCCTTAATTGTTTATGCTTTTCTATGAAAGCTTCTGCTATAATGTTTTCCATACAGAGCATCTGAGCTCACCCCTTTCAATGTTTTATTTTTCCAAGATTATGAAGAAGTAATTTATGAATGACTTGTAGGGATAGTATGAGGGGATATGAAGACAAGATGTTTTTTTATGATGTAATGTAAAATTTTATTAATGTATCTAGTGTTTCCAAGGCTACTAAACTAATCAGTCTTTCGAGATTTGATATTTCTTGTGATCATGCCAATGTTATGTAATAATGCACCGACTCTAGGTAAATAGGGTCGGGGTGTTACAACGGTAGACCCTAATGCTTGCATCATTCAATTTTTTATCACCACAAGAATAGCATCCAAATAATTCTCCTTGATCTGTAGAGACTCGAGAGTGGGAAGTGGAGGAATATGACACTATGTTCTTAGGTGTGTTCTTAGAGATGGACCTATTTAGATATTGAGAGGATTCTCTTTGACTATTGTTGTGCACAATAGAAAATTAATTAGATCTAATTTAGATTAATATAATTGGTTTTATATAACATTAGGGTTAGAAACACTGAATTGTACACGTTCTATTTATTATTTATTTAATCCCTCACACAACCATGTGTCTATAATAATAATAATATTATTTCTTGAAATGATCCTAACTTGAAAAATAATATTATTTATTATTTATTCAAATAATATTCAATATATATTATTTCTTATAATCCCATTAAACTCAATTCACCATTCCTCTATAATATTTATTGAGACATTAATAATGTTTATTTATTTATTAAATAATTATGACTTTATTATTCACCAATAAATAAATTAATATTATATTCATTAAATTTAAAATAAATATTTATTAAATATTACACTCATATAATATTCTCTCAAATAACTATTGACAAAAAATATGTGATCAATAAAATATGAATAATTATTAAACTATGTGAGGTAATAATACTTATTCAGCTTTATAAATAATAAATAATAATATATTATTTAATTATGATTTTGGATACACTTAGTGTGTGGCCATCTAGGCCTCTTTCTTAGTGGCATTAGGGGAAGCAGCCTAAAGTCCAAGGTTAGTGTCTTGAAACACACCAATCCACCAATAAAGAAGGAATTTTTTTTCCAAAATGACATAATACCTCATACAGATGCTCACTGTGTAATATAATCCCTTTATCATGATATATCTAATTAAGTAGGTTATACGGTGTTTCCATAAACCTATGTGGTAAATTTATCTTTCAATGACATTTTGGAAAAAGAAATTACCTATAGAACATCATGGACATGGATTTATTTAGGATATATCATATACATCATGGGGAATGATATTTAACATTTCCCTAAATGAAATTAGGTATAAATACTTTCTCTCATTACTAATTAATGAAACATTACTCATGAAGCACCCAATGTATCCTACATCATTATGAACATATGTTGTCATAGTTTTCATCAATACATCAAAATACATGAATCAAAATACTGATTAATAATATATTTTAAATTCTAAGGATCCATATATAGGACCATAGATAGGAACATCCAGTGACACATATAAATTTGGATTTCCTATTGGAACATCTCGTTCTCATAATTACTTAAACTAAATATTACTGTGGGCATAATCCATGAAAAGGCACCTCAATGTCTTATGAGTATTCACCCCAGATAGACTTTATCATTTTTTCCATTAAATTATATCATCCAGCTATAGAACATATAATTAATAATAGTGTCATATCATATTTGGGATCTCATCATAGTAGGGAACTACTATAAAAATTTAGTGTGGAAACTACTCTTTGGCCATTATCAATTATTATGTTACGGAAAAGAAAAATCATTACATGATAATGAGTTTATTAATATTAAAAATTATAAAGATATGTTATCATAAAGTAAATAGAAGTTGGATCTAGGGAACCATATCTATCAATATTGATGTTCAAAAGATATCTGATACTATAAAAACATTTCTAGATAGATATTATATTCTAATGGTATCTTTAGACCGTATATACCTAAATTATCAAGGACTATAAAAGCTCATGACATAACTCTAGAAGATAAAATTCAAAAAGAGTTGTTCTATAAATTTAATATCCTTAGATTGAATTGAGGTAATCTACCATGGTCATGGAACCTATTTAAAGGGCCAAGAAATATATGCATTACTTTCTTCTAATAGTTGGTGGAGAACCCAAAATCCCAAAATAGGTTGTAATTATTTTTCATATGGGACTGTGAGATTTTTCAATGAATGGTGATATGGAATCCTTATATATTAACTGACCATAGGATACAACAAAACATATAATAGGGAAAGTCTTTTTGTAGGGAAAATGGTTCTATCTATTGAAGGAAGAAGAAAATGGTAAAAATAGTACGTGGTAATAATTCTTGTGAAAATAATTTTCAAAATGGATGGTGTAGATTTTAAATAAATTTTTTCTATATTTTTTTTAAGAATACTAGAATTTTAATGGTGCATGAGATGGTTAAAAATGAATATATATCTTAAATAGTTAAATTTGAAGTCTACTTTCCTTCATGGTTATTAATAGGGTGAAATATTCCTAGAAAAACAGGTATTATCAATGGAAAATGGAATAAAATGTTTAGTGTGTAAGCTCAAATGAACTTTTTATGGATTAATTCTGGAATATAGATAGTGGAACTGGATGTTTAGTTAAATTATGGTAGAAAAATAATTCAATTAATTTAATGTTGATCATTTATTCTATTATAAGTTTTTTGATGACCAAATAATTATTATACATCCCTTGTTTGTGGATAAAATTAGAATGGTTTGCTAGAGGATATATTGGATCAATGAGTTGAAATATAAATTCTTCAATATATTAGAGATAAAAAATATCAGGTCTGTGAAAAAAATTTGATGATATGAATTGTAAGATAATATAAGAATGAAACATTGTAATTCTATTAGTTTTATTTTATTTTGTAGGAGTTGGAAAGATTTAGAATATCTAGATGTAATTTTGGGACAAACACATTGGATGGAAAGTTAAAAATATCCAAATAAGAAACACAAAAAATATAAGAAGAGGATAAGAACATGGAGAGGGCTCCATATAAATCATTTTTCAGATGCTTCATGTACCCCCTAGTCTGTACAAGGATGGATATTTTATATATCATTTGATTTTTCAACAGGTTCATGGACAATTTGGTAAATGATATCTAGGAAGATGTGAAGTGGATACTCTAGTATCTTGGTGGTTTGATAAATTTGACATTATATTATAGAAAGGATGATATTTTATAGTGGATTGTAGCTATATATTTTGAATAAAACATGGACACATAGAGAATTAATACTTCATATGTTTTTACCTATAATGGAACAAAGGTGATATAGAGGCAGGGAAAGAGACAAAATGGTTGATATTCTTATTAGAGGAAATCATAAGGTTGTAGGTGAATAATTTTCTTGATAGTTAGAGTCTGATCCATCTTTTAATGAATCTATTATTTCACTCATGGATAAAACATATTCAACTGAAATATCATTTCATTTAGAATATAGTGTAATATATAGGGTTAGAGTGATGGATGGTCTATGGAAGATTGAATATGGAAGATATGAAAACCAAATTCATGCTTTGGGAAATAATGTGGGGGTATCGTACCTCAGTAGGAATAAGATGACTGGAGGGATTGTTTTAAGACCATGGTTGCTACAATGAAAGTAGAATGATGGTAGAGATTTTTGGAAGGTGACCAAGAATTGATAATTAATTGAAAGTCGTATTCATGTGAGAGATTGTTAGGCCATGCAATATGAAAATAACTTTTCAACTAAGTAGAAAAAATTCTTGAAGTATTGATTTTGGATGGATGTTGTCAAACCAATAGGTAGAAAATAGAACAAGATATCTAGAAAGTAGTAGGATTGACAACACCAATTTTGAGTGGATGAGTCTATAAGTATCGAAGGATTATATCTAGACATATAGAACTGATCATCATATAGAAAGGTGTGCATGAATCATCAATGGGTAGCTTGTGGTTTTATTATTCAATGTAATGGATGATCCTAAATATTAGATTGTAGTGAAACTGGTTTCACTAACTAGACACTTCTATAAATAAATATGTTGGGGTCACTTGGTTGGATGATGATTGGTTGATGAACTATTGATGTTATTGTTTCATTTTTTATCTTTAGTATAATTCTAGATCTTGGGTTCATGTAACTCTATGGTCTTCTCTAGTTTTTTATACTCATAATAAGATAAAATGTTCTTCCCATAGAGTTGGTAAATTCCAAAAACACATTAATTTTAATTTTTACTATTCTATGTTATGTGAGAATTGTTATTCAAAATATTTCATCTCTCAAGAATGTCTTGTCTAATGTGAATAACCATGTTGGTGACTCATTGTTAGACATTAGATCTTGGATCCTATATTCGGATGTTGATATTAGGTGATGATTATTTTTGGGACTTCAAGACTTTATTTTTCATTTGAGTTTATAGATGGAATGTTCCATATTGAATGGGTTTTGGACGCAATAGAAAATACATAAATCTATTTTTCAAAAACCGGTAGCCCTAAAACTTGGAGGATCTATACCTCTATTACCTACTTTAAACCAACACCAAAAATCTAATATGTGGTGATTGTTCTATCATCACGAATAGGTAGTAAAAATACCTAAATATACCACCCACCTGTATATATATGGATTGGAACATATATAAAGAAGTGTGCACACTAATTCACGGAATAATAACCTATCTCATCAAAGGGGAAGGGGTATAGAGTATCCATGGTACGACACACATCCCATTAAACCCTATATGCCAATAGCCCATATGACTACTCAATAAATGAATAACAATAATAATCCATACCAATGTAGTATACATTCATCTTATCAAGGAAATGAAATACTAAATTAAGATTTTACTCCTATATATCATCATCCATAAAAATATACATGCTTTCATAACTAATATTATATTTAACATTAGTTTAATATAGTTCATGAGTACAAAAATTTATGACATAACCATGAGAAAATCATGTATTATATTCTATATAAAAATCAGTATATGAGAAAAAATACAAAAATATCATAACTTCTGAAATAATATTTATCAAAGGCAGTCCAATAAAAATTTACAACAAGAATATGTCAAGGATTGGGTTACAATAGAGGATGATAGTTAATTTTAATGGTATAACCTCTAGAATAATTACACACATTAGTTAAATAAATCCTCAAGGGGAATTTCTCACACTACGAGTGACATGTCTATTCTTAACACACCCATAATTATCCATTCTTCATTGTTTGTGAAAAAAAGTAAAAAACCATGATAAAAAATATATAAAACATTTTCAAAGAAAAACTAATCCTATTTGGTTCTTGAAAACCCAATTTTAAACCAACAACACCATTCAAGAACTTCATCACACACTTAGTGTGCACAAATCTTTTATAAAGGAAACAACTCTTTAAAACATGATTTCATTCCAAAAAATACATTATAATAAAAATATATTCAATTAAATGATTAAACAAAATTTATTTTTACGAAAAATAGTAAAATCATAGAATTAACCCTTTTTATAGAGACACATACCCTAAGAAAGTAGGTAGAACCCGTCATATTTGAAATTGGAGATTGAGGAAGAGTAAATTGGGTCCCCATGATCCTGAAACCATAAGAATCACATAAATCCCTTATAAAAATTCATTTATTTGAAATAAATATTCCCCTTGGGTTCCAAAAGATGATAGGAGGATATATCTAGTGAAGATATATAGAGAAAAGAAAAAAATGGATGAAGAATGCAACATACCTTGATGAAAATCATCAAGAAAGAAGGAAAATCACAAAAAATCCCATGGAAGAAGTATCAAGAGGGCTAGGGAATGATTAGTTTGAGCCAACATGACAATTGGGTGTGATTAGGAATAACAAAGACAAATGAAGAAAGGGTAAAAATAGTCTTTTTAAAAGGATCAGAGTGCTACTCAAAGTTAAGCTGCATTGTTCGAAAACGTGCTACAACAATGCATGGCTACAGTCTTAAGCAACATAGCTTCATGGGACTAGCCGTATGGATTGGTAAAACCATGAAAACCCCTTTTAAAAAACCCATACCCCATATTTTTTCCTTGGTGAGCTACACAGTATCAATAACCATGCTTCATCTATGAAAAATACATAGGTTAAAACACAGAGTTATCTCATACCGTTACTTCATGGTTAATACTAACTGTGCGCTTATCATGCCTTCTCCAAAAAATATCCACTTATAACCCATATTACTTAAAATCATGTAGAAAAAAATTTAAACATGAACCAATATTAAATTAAGGTGTACTTGATATCTGTTAGGTGTTACACATATAATGTGATGGGCAATTGAAGGCGATGATACTTTCAATAGTGCAGAAGTAGAAATATGAAGCCACACTACTGCAAAACAGACCTCTAATATCAATAGACATTATCAGCACTAGAAAAAGTGCTAATAAATTCCACCTTTCTTAGTGTAAAAAAAGATTGTTGACAAACAATACCTTTTATCAGCGCTTAAAAAACGGTGATAAAAGGTACCCTTTATCAGCCCTTTTTAACACTGATAAAGGGTATCATTTATCAGTGCTTTTATATAGTGAAAATAAAAGGTACCGTTATGTGTTATTTATTTATATCACTGATAATTTTTCAGAATAAAATTAAATAATTAATCATAATTTTTTTAAGAAAACATTAAAAATTTTATTAATTAAATAATTATTGACAGAAATGAATAAATTGAATATACATACAAACATATATATAAGAAAAATTAATAATTATTATATATTAAATATATAGATATGTCAAATGAAAATAATGGAATAAAAAAATAATAAATAATAGATTTAATTAAGAAAAATATTAAACATTTTATTAATTAAATAATTATTGAAAAAAATAAATAAATTTAATATACATACACACACATATATATATATTATAAACAATAACAAATAATATATATTAAATATAGATACAAAAAATGAATAATTTTTAATAATTAAAAAATAAGAGAAAAAATGAATAAATTATAATCATTAAAAAAAATGAAAAAGAATAAATTATTTACTTTTTCTAATGAAACATTTAATAATAAAAAATAAATAAGTGTAATATATATATTAATTATAAACAGTAATTAATAAATTATTTTAAATAAAAAATATAGAAAATGAATAAAATGTAATAATTAAAAACATATTAATGTCTTATCTATTTTTAATGTTGTTTTATTTTACAATTTAAAATATTTCAAACACATGTTACATTGTTTACACATACATATACGTAATTAATAATTTTTTTATACAACACACACACTCACAAATATTTTTGCAATTAATGAAATCTCATATACAAACATACACCTAATAGTTTTGTAATTGATATTTTAGAATTTCATAATAACATTATTCATTCAATTATTTAATTCCACTCATTTTTAAAATCCATGTATTTAAGATAATATAATCATAGATAATGTTAAAAATATTTTTCTAAATAACTATATTTGTAAATATATATTTACTATATTAATAAATTTATAAATTTAAAATTATTGTATATAAATAAATATTATTTTTTTAAAAAAGTATTTATGTATTTATACATAAATAATTATATATTTAAATAATTTTAAAATTATAAAAAATTTATTTAAATAATGAATAAACTATATTTATATTTATATTTATATTTAATATATATATATATATATATAAGTTGAGGTCGAAGCCTTAGTTTATTTGGGGAAAGAGGCTATATTACAAAGAATAACAGGCAATAGACAATGCATGGATGTACTGAGTGAGACTCAAACTCGAGACCTAGATAAGACTCACATGGGTAGCTACCACTGAGCTGCACCCTGAGGGATATATATATATATATATATATATATATATTATTAAATAAATAAATAAATTAATAATTTTTTTAAAGTATTATTCATATATTTATAAATAAATAATTACATTTTTAAATAATTATAAAATTATAATAAATATATCCAAATAATGTATATATATATATATATTAAATATATATAAAATTATATAAAATTATAAAATTATATAAATATATATAATGGTACAAAAAAAACTTATAAGTATAAAATTAGAATAAATATATGTATATAGAGAATATATTTTTTATATATATATATATATTATATATAAATATATATAAATATATAAATATATTTTTAATTATAAATAAATATTTAAAAATAAATAATTATAGATAAATAATTATAAATAAATAACTATAAATATTTCTATAAATGTATACTTAATATATTTATTAAATTATATATTTATAATTATAAATAAAAATATATATTTTTAAAAATTATTAATATAATTATAAATGAATAATGGAATATTTAAATAATTATAAAATTATAATAAAAAAATATATGATTATATTAATTTTTTACAATTTTTTTATTTATAATTATAATTATAAATCCTTTATCACCACTAAATTTTTAGAGCTCATAAAGTTTCATCTTTCAGTGCTAAAAAAACACTGATAAATATGCCTTTTATCAACTCTTATTAGATAAGCACTAATAAAAGGGCTCTTTATCAACAATTTTGTTGAAAGCACTGATAAAAGTGGCTTCGATATATTTAAAAGAACTCTAACCATGAATCATTCAGTCAAAACTCTCAAGCTCTAGTGGAACTCCATGGCTTCCGACACTACTCCTCTACATTCTCATGGGAAAATCATGGCTAGAATCCAAGGTAAGTTATTCTCCAATTTTCTCTCTCACTGATTGATTTTTTGGGCTCTGCAATTTTTATTTTTCCACTGTTCTTATCCATGATGAGACCTACATCTAATATATATATATATATATATATTACCTATTCTTATATAGTGATGCCCCTACACTGTTAACTCATTCCATCTTTATACTAGACCACTTGGAACTGCATCTCCATCTTCTGTTGAAACTGATGGTGATTTTCTTGATGAATCTGTTATGCTATTTCTTATCACCTTTTTGATAGTGTGGATTTTCAATGCTTGAATCTTGTTTTCATATTAGGTAATTCACTTGAATATGAAAAAAATATAGTATAATAAGAATGATAATGAATATATATTTATCTATTGAACAAATCATATTCATAAAATTTCATAGAATGATAGGTGAAATTTTTTATATAATTAATATTTGACAATTATTATCAAATTGGTGATATAGTATAATAAATAAATGAATTTTGTTTCTTTTTTGTAAAATTATTGATTTTTATGATGGTTCCTATATATATTTTTTTAAATTTTTTATTTTTTCTTGTTCATACACAATTTGAATAAAATATGAATATAATTTTCCATCCTGAATATATTGTTAGAATAATTAGATGATGATATATCGCATGCAAGAATTATTAATAGTGTTTAGTAATACATGTGATAAATATTAATAAATTCATTGGTGCTTATCACTATTATATTATATTTATGATTATGTTAATTTTTACTATAAATGAATTAATAAATTCAATAAATTTATATGGAAAAGTGTTTGTTGGGATTACATTGTTGTTGGTTGTATGTTGTGATGGAAAGTGAAATATAGTTTGGATGGAGGTCAGACAACCTAGAAAATGGGAGATACAATGATATATTGTATGATATTTTTCTTTCATTGTTATTATGGATTAGGAATTCATAATCATTGAAAATTATACAAAGAAACATGGGTTCACAAACAAGGTTGCGTAAATAATGATTAATTTTGGAAAGATAGATATAGAATATAGTACACTTCATGTTGAAGAGTCCACATTTTCATGCATCATTCTTGAAAATTGTTAATATCTTAAACAAATATATTATACTTTAATAATTTAGTATAACTAACATTCAATTCCATTATTTAATTCATCCTTAGATACTTGATTTTCTTCCATCTCTATATGATGTATTGGATTCAATATTTATATCTAGCCTTCCTCACATAATTGTGGTTCTAATGTTCTTTGATGTCATACCTCCCGCTCGGATAGAATAATGACTATAAGTTTTAATGACATGTTTGAACTATTTTAGCAGAATTTGATTTCTATTAATAGAGTTTATGTAATAAAAAATACATTGTGTTTTATTTTCAGAATGTTTTAATAAATTCTTCACTTTATTTGTTGTATTTGGATAAAAAGAAAGCTCAATACATTTTCATCATCTTTGTTTTTCTCCAGAGATGCTAATTTTAGTGAATGAGGTTGTTGTAAATGTCAATGGAAGTTAGAATTTAAGCATTGTTTTGGGTGAAAAAGAGTGATTCTGAAAAATAATGGATTATGGAATTACCAATTTTATAGTTTAAGGGAATCCAAATTTATTTATAATTTTATTTTAATGTTAATTAATTCATTTTTTAAATATAATATACCAGAATCCATAATTAATATTTTGTTAAAGATATTTTTGAATAAGAGTGAATTTAGAGTATACATGGGATAATAATATTTTTTAAAAATAATAAGGGCTAGGTTTTATGTGAGGGATATGTATGGTATGTTGGAATGTGAGTTACTATATACAAGTTAATGATTCATTGAGTTCTATGGCAGTGGTTATGTGGTATGTTCGTTGATGTCTATTTTTATTTATGTGTTTTCAGAAGTTAGGTTTAACTAATTTTTTGTGTCACCCATTGTGTGGTTCTTTCCTAAGGGAACCAATTATGTTAAGAATTACCCATATTTCAAATGCACTTCCTAAGAAGAATAGATATGTTATAACGATTTCATGACTTTTTTGCAATAAGAACATGTGATGGTTATCCACGTGGGGTAGTCTTGGTTTCTAGGGGTCTAAGGTATAATCTCATGGTACTGATGATGTGGTTATTTATAGAGGGAGATAAATATTTTTTTCTCCTCCAAAAATTAAAATTTTAACCTCTTATTTGTGAAATTATATTAATTTTTTGGAACAACTATGGTATTAACATATGCTATGATTAATATTATTCTCTTGTATGGAATGAAGTAAATACATTTTATTATTAGGGTATCAAGGATAGTACACAATGAATTGACTTACATGTGTATTTTGAGTGTTACTACTTTGAACATATATTCAAATATATGCATTGTTTATTTTAGTGGCCCTATTAGTATTTAAATGATGAATTTTATACTCAAACCCTTCACATTAACCGTAGTGGATATAAATCCATTATATTTGAGATACAGATGAGGGAAAAAGATTATTAACATAGATTAGAGTCATTGGATTTTAATCAAGATGAGTTGATGTTCTCATGGTTGTGTTAGGGAAATTTTTTCATTTTCAGATGTGATTTTAAATTTTATATTAGGATGAGTCAATTTTTAATGTTTTAAGGAAAAAATATCATCCTCAACTGATTTATCTCGCTAATAGTAAATATTTTATTTTTTTGCTTGAGATTAATCCCCCATATCTTCTATGTAATTCGAACTACTCTGAGTAGTAGTAATCCAAAATGATCACTAGTACGTGGTATGGGATGAATTTTTCTTAGAGTAGTTTCTAGAAATATAAGTGTATGTCCACAAAAGATAAAGGATGTGTATCAAACAAAAAAATTAAATAATAACTATTTGGGAGATGAAGCTGATGAGAATGACAATTATCTATAACTTTCACTATTGGATGAATTCAGAGGATAACATCTTCCACAGTGGAGTAATTGCTTTATAAAATTAAATTACCCATTTTCTTAAAAATATATGCAAAATAATTGTTTGAACAAAGAGTGTGAATATATATTTAAAGAGTTTATCATGTTTCCAAAATAATATGCATGAAACCATTCTCAAATATTTTCTCCATGTTGATTTTTTTGGTAGTCAAGATAAATTAAATGTTTGAAAACTCATATTGGTAATGTCTAATACACATTATGATGTTCCCAATCCCAAGAAAGAACATATTATTGATGATGAAACTATATAATCATTAGGTTATCAACATAACATTGATAGAAAAAATCAAAAAATGATGAATCATCATAATGTTGGAAAAATTTATCAAGGAAAGAAGTCAATATATAATATTTAAGGTTGGTTGGAATCAACCTGGACATCTTATTGACCCCCAATAGTCAATATTTATTTGTTATCTTATGTTAAAAATGTGGATGAATGTGATGAGTGATATTTATTCATGGAGCCACATCCATCCTATAATAAAGTAAATCCTTTGGAATGATATAATATTAACGTTTTAATATAATGTTTATATTTTAAAGAAAAACTATATTTTAAAACATTGATTTAGTTTTCATTTTTCATTTCAGATTATGCTTACTTTTGAATATTTATATAATAAATTTTTATTGGCCATTAAAATATCCCATATAGGGTTCTAGACTCTTTTTATGATGTTACATCTTAGGGATGACTAGGGGAATGTAAATCCCCACATACGAGTTAGTTAGGAACACATTATAAAGTACGGAACATGGACTTCTTTCATCAATCATCACAATGAGAAATAATTTTAGTTACATTGGAGTCCATAATATATTATTTGTGTTTATATATTTAACCTAATTGATTCATAATAGTTATCTTATGAAATAGAAAAAGGGAGTTCAAAATAAAGAATGTACATCAAAACCAATGTAGCCCATTCACAAAGCAAGGACGAGGGTACACATAATTCTAGATGAAATTGTTATGTGTTTTAAATAAAAAATAAAATTTTATTTATGTTATTTATATCAAAATATGTTCTTTTTTTATATTCTAATTGATGAATCAATATCTAAACCCACTTTTATCCCACATCATGAGTTATGAAATGAGGTTTTTGTAAGTAATGAGTGTAAACTAGTTGATGAAATCACAAAAACAGTGTGGGAAACATTTTTAAGTATGAAATAATTATTATTTATTATTTTTTATAATATTATTAAAAAAAATTCTATTTATTTTCTTTGCTTTATATAGTTTAGGCAAAAGAATCAAAATCGACCATATTGGAAGAAATGATACATTTAGTAGCTATGAAACGTTTAGAACAATATGGTTGTGTTAGAGGATTTGTTTTGGGTGTCTCTCCTCAAAAATGTTTCCATAAGATATAGACACATGATGATACATATAATATTGTGAGACAACTAAAAAATTAAACCGACTCAATTCAAGATATTATTGTTTGGTCTGGTTTGGCATACCAATATATGAGAAATGATCAAAGAGAATCAGGAGTGGAATAAAGATCCACACATAAACCAAATGACCCCACAAGATTTGAGGGTATTCATTCACCCCAATCACATACCTTACCTTGGTCAATTAATATTTTCATTACTATTTCTCATAAATGTGAATAAAAAACATCCAATAACATTATAGTACTAAAATTCAATAGGGTACAATTATATGTGATTTTTACCAGTCAACACCCTTGCACCACCTTTTTTTATTGGGTACAGTACACAATATCCCCAGAGAGAAGATACACTATAAATACCTCCCAAAAGATTTCCAGAGAGTGGCGACTGAGGTTTCTCATGAGCTAACTATAGAGTTTCCTATTTCACTTTATGATCCTGAAATTACAAATCTCAATGTGGATATTGAAGGTTTCATATCACGACCCTCTAATCTTCTAAATATACAAGAGGTATTTATTGAAAAAAATCATTCGAAAACATGTACCGATTTATGAAAAATGGTTTGATGTGATGTATGATATTATAGATGGATAAACTGTCGGGGAAACGAAATGATGGATCAAGAAAACCTAGTAAATCTATCAAAAAATCAAAATGACATTCTGAGAGTACCTTAACCCTGCCAGTTCCAAAGAAACTTTTACTGTCATTACAAATATATGTATAGAACACATTTAAAGATGAAAATATGCATTATATTCCATATGAAAAATAAATTTATAGAGCTTCCATGATGTAAAAATTGGTCTCAAAACTATAAATGAGATTATCAAGCATAAGTTATTGAGAATCGTAGTCATGAATAAATACATAAGGTACATTTTTATAGTATTTATGTATAAATAGTGAGCTAATATATTCATTAAAGTTAATAACTATTCATATTTTATATATGAATTTATATTTTTAATATATATACATATAATCATTGGAAGCATGATTTTGATTCATTAATCGTTATATCATTTCTACGGAAAAAATTTCATTGGAAAGAAAAAATAATTTTGAATAAAATAGATGAGTTACTCAAAGAGTTTAATACAAAAAATTAGATGAATGGATATTTTTTATTCTTACAATGTATAAGTAAAACTATACACTCTAATCACATAAAATATATTTTTATTTCTTTCATTACATATTTGTTTTTTATCCAACACTTAATTCTAACTGTAGTCAATATAGATTCACCAATTATTAATTTTTTGGTTCCAATGCTTGGATTTTCAACCAAAAAACCACACTTGATGTTTATTGTTAATTTATATGACCCTACATTCAACATTTTCAAGATAAACTTAGAATTATATGATTTAATCTATGTTTAAACAAGAATTATATTATGACTGGGAGGTCACTAAATATAGGATAAATATTTGAATTAATTTTGTGTCTGAAGAGATAAAGACCATGGAAAATTAAAATGAAAATATGGTAGGGTATATATAGAAATATTTCATTATCAAAAAATTTAAAAACAATTTTCTTATTTTGATGAAAGTTATTATAGTGTCTGAAGAAAGATAATGACATTAATTTTAGATATTATGTTTTTAAATTTATGAGAGAGATCATAAATAATGAAATGAACAACATCTCGTAATAGGTAATTTATGAAGGTAATTATAATTTCATTAAATATATTTCATAATAACGTGATTTATTATATTTTATTTTTTACTTTCAATATTTTTGACAACCTTCATGCTAAAAAGAAGAAGTAATTTTTTTTAGAGATTAGTGGGTATCATACATGCTGTTTGAATGTAGGTTGAAGAAAAATTTAGGATATTACGTGCTATGTTTTAGATCTTGTATGAGTTATGAACATTGAGATATATTTGGGGCATGACCAATTAGTGTCAGAATCCATATATATAATATTTTATCTATTTCTCTAGGAGAAGTATAATGGATGAAATTAATTTTTTAAAAGAACTAACCTACAAATATTAAAATTGTTAGGAACTAGAAGAGGTGGAGGTAGAGGCAGATTCAAAGTCAAAGACCATGGTGAAGGAGTAGGTAAAGGTAGAGACCAAGTTAGAGACTGAGGAAGGGGATGAGATGAAGCACTGGCTTTAAAATAATTAAATTGTTGGTAAATAGAGTAGAATGAGGTTCATACCAAGATTGTGTTTGAGAAAAAAAATTGAAAAGTTCTCAAAACACTTTTCACATAAGACAAGATTCATTATAAAAGTCCTTTATTATCTATATGAATCATCCAGACCTCAATCCAATGTCGAATGTGACCGATAGGACTCTAAGTGTGGCTTTTTATTAAAAATTAACATTAATTTTAGAAAAAATGTCCAATTACATACACAAAACTGAGAAAATGCATTCAACTTGTTTTATAACTTTTGGATAATGATCCATAAGTCATTTTTTCAGTTAATAACCATAATCTCTTCAATATGATACATGATGTGCCTAGTATGACTCAAACTATCTATTATCAGTTTAAAATTGACATTTTATTACAAAAAGTGACAGTCACTAAAATCTAAGAAACAACACTTGATATGTGTTAATAATTTAGTAAAATGACTCATAATTTGTATATTTTTTCAAGAAATTAGTCTCATGTCCAAAAAAAACATGATATGAAATGTATAACTCAAAGTGCGTGTTTCCTATTTGAAATGAAATTTTCTTAATAAATGAAAGTGGCATACTCAAAATCAAGGATACACATTCAGTTATTTTTTATAATTTAGAAAAATGATCCATGAATAATTTTTTTTGTGTAGATATAATATAATCCTCAATATGACACGCTTTGTGACTGGTGTGTCTCTAAGTGCATATTTTTTATTTAAAATTGATTTTAATTTTAGTAAAAATAATTAAAGACATACACAAAATTGGGAAAAACACTAGGATTGTTCTTTTACTTAACAAAAATGATCCATAAGTAATTTTAGATATGTAGGAATAATAAAAACCTCAATATAATACTTTTTGTTCCCAATATTACTCAATGTGTCCTTTATCAGTTTATAATTGGCCTTTTAATACAAAAAAAAGTCACTCAGTAAAAACTGAGATAACATGATCAAATTGTATTGATAATTTAGAAAAATGATTCATAATTCGTGTTTATGTGTAGTAATACATATCATGTAAATACCACACATGATTCGACCTAAATGACACATTGTGAATGTTTCCAGTTTAAAATGAATATTTTTTTTGTAAAAAACACAAGTGGTGTACTTAAAATCGAGGAAACACATTAATTTTGTTTTTATACTTTAAGAAAATGATCCATAATTTATTTGGGATGTTTATAAATCAGCCAAACCTTATTAAATCACTTGGTGTGATCGATATGACTCAAAGTTCAATTTATTATTCAAAATTGACATTAATTTTAGTAAAAAAGACAACTAACATACTCAAAACCAAGAAAATGGATTCAAATTTATTGGTAATTTAAAAAATATGATCCGTAAGTGTTTTTTTATGTCTAGAAATAATAAGAACATCAATCCAATACATAATTTTCTTGATATGACTGAAAGTGTCTTCTATTAGTTTAAAACCATTATTTTTAATACAAAATATTTCCACTCACAAAAAAATAAAAAAACTAACTCAGATTGTCTTGATAATTTTGTAAAATGATTAATTATTCAATTTTTGAAATTTAGGAATCCTTATCACATCAAACCCACACATGATGTGACCCATATGAATCAAAATCTGTGCTTGTAGTTTAAAATACCATTTTGGTAAAAAATACAATTAGCATACTCAAAAATAAAAAAACACATTAAAATTGTTTTTATAATTTAGAAAAATTACATAATTCATTTGGGACATATAGGAATAAACCTCATCTCAATATGACATGCGGTGTGACCGGTATGACTACATGTGTGTCTTTTTTATTCAGAATTGACATTAATTTTAGTAAAAAGATAATTGACATACTCAAAACTTGGAAAAATCATTCTTAAAATTTTGGGACTATATAAAAATGATCTAGAAGTCATTTTTTACATATATGAATCATCTGACCCTCACTCGGATACCCAATGGGATCGGGATGAATTGAAGAGTCCAATATCAGTTTAAATTTTTCATGTTAATACAAAAAAGTATCACTCACTGAAAACTAATAAAACATTTCTAGATTTTGTTGATAATTTAAGAATATGATTCATAACTAATTTATGACATGTAGGTATCAATATAACATAAAACTCAAACACAATATGACCTGTATGAATCATGGTGTAAGTTTCTAGTTTAAAATGACATTGTAGTAAAAAACACATGTGGTGTATTTAGAACTAAGGAAAAACATTCATATTGTTTTGATACGTTCCAAAAAAAGGTCCATAAGTCATTTGAGATGTGTAGGAATCTGTCGTACCTCAATCAGAAGCACGTTGTGAATGGAATGACTCCAAGTGCACGTTTTATTCAAAATTAACATTAATTTTAGTAAAAAAGACTTCTAACATACTTAAAATGGAGAAAAAACATTTATAATGATTTGTTACTTTATTAAAATGAACCATAAGTCATTTATGACAAGTATAAATCATCCAAACCACAATCTAATACATGATTTCTATAGTATGACTCATAGTATTCATTATCAGTGTAAAATTGATATTTTAATACAAAAAATTACATTCATTGAAAACTATGAAAACATGTTTAGATTATCTTGATAATTTAGGAAAATGATTCATAATTAATTTTTGATGTGTATGAATTATTTTCTCATAAAACCCACATTTGTGACATTAAAAAATAAACCTCAACAAAGTCTGATACACATTGTTCCTGGTATGAATCAATTCTTAGTTTAAAATTAACAATTTTTGTTTATTTTATTTAATTATATTTTTAAAAAAATAATATTTTTTTCTTATATAGGGGTGCTCTTTTCTCCATAAAAATTACTTATTCTTTTATATAGATTTTTTATTTTTACCTAATAATACCATTTTCTTGTGTTTTTCTTGGAAATTATATTTTGTTTAAATTTTGTATTTGTGTCTGATTTTGAAAATTTATAATATAGTTCATTTTGTTGCAGTGTACTATTATATAAAAATACAATATGCCATATTTCTAGTGTTTTTGTGTAATGTAACATCACACTTCACTATTACCCTTTATAAGTGCTTTTAGAAATGAAGATAAAAGGGATCCTTTATCAGTTCTAAATAAATACGCTGATAAATGGTACCTTTTTTCATGCTTATAAATACACTATTAAAAGAGATATTTATCAGTTTTGATAAAAACCTAAGGTTTTTAATCAAGTTTTGGTTGTCAACGCTTTGTTAGTGCTGATAAAATCATATTCTGGTGCTACTAAAGGCATTTTTATAGTAGTGCTTGTTTTCTGAAATCATTTTTAGGGGATGTAAAAATTCATTTTAATATTCATAACTAGTCTAACACTGGATAATAAAAATAAATATAATTTAAGGTTGTTATCACTATAGTGGTACATTTCCAATACTCACATTTTCATATGAAAACAATATTACAAATAAAAAAATGAAGAATGTTTTCTTATTAATGATGTTTTTATTATATTTCCAATAAGGAGAAAAACCTGATAATGTATATGCTAAATTTGTTTTATATGTTCGTTATTATGGATGTATGAAATAATTTATAGGGAAAATATGTTTAATTTTTCCTTGTAATAATATTTTGTGAATGTTGGAATGACATTGTAAATTCTATGGACAACTTTAATGTTTGAGTTAATTGCACTTGTTTTATACAATGAGAATGGATAATGTAGATTTAGAGTTGGATGATTTAAGGATGAATTATTTTAAAAAACTTATTTTTTAGTTACTTAATAAAATTTATATTTTATATTTAGCTCTATAGAAAAAATAATGAAAGGATAAAAATGAAATAGAAGTTCCTTCTTTTCCCCATGATGTCAAAAAAGGGTGATTCTAATTCTTATAATTAATTGGGAGAGAATAGTATTCCATCACTTAGTATTATCTGAATAAGTATCCTTTTAATTCATTAATAATATGGGTATAAAAATCTCTTTTACTTTAAAGAGATTTGGTATTTACAACAAAACCATAGGGGAAGATTGAATGTCATGTTGGATGATAATGTTCGTGTACTGTATATATTATAAATCTTTTTTAGTGTCAATGAGGAAGTTGTGTGTAAAGGATACTTAGGTAATATTTTATATGGAATGTTTTTATGATGTTTCTAAATTCATAGGTTGGAATATGTTTAGAAGATATATAGTAACTATCTAAGAAATTTGGATCTGAGTAATTAAGTGATGGGAGAGAAGTAGAATCAAGGTTTGATGAATGAATGTAAGGGTTTCACTAAAAATTCCAAATTGATTTTTCATTTATCTAGATGAATAATTTTTAAGGTTTTAATGTGAACCTTACCTATACATTAAGAACAATAAAACAACAAAAGATGATATTACCCCATATAAATTTAAACGATTAAGGCTACATGTTGAGCGTGCTAGAGGACCATCAAAACTAAAAAATAAAACTCGCTGAACTTCACCAAGAAGACCAGAGACCAATAAGGTTTTCCAATATAGTTCATTAAAATTAATGGTAGGATTTAGTTGAATAATTTTTTATCTTTACCAAAAAATAAAGCTCACGTGATCTACAATATCATCATAGAAAATAGAGTAATCATATGCTTCTAGAATGATACAATACAAGTGTTGGGACAACCAAAGGTGGCTGGCCATGATTTTGTCATTAGCTCTCCTTATGCTCTTCAATTATCCTTCTTTTAAAGAATAATTATGTTTTTCCAATATTGGTTATTTTATATGGATTCCATCAAATATCTCATATCATATATCAATCTTTTAGAATAATAACTACTGATGTATAGATACCCATGTTTTCTTGAGTGATACCCAACACGATTTTTTTGAATTTAGAAGACTTGGGTCCTCTAAATGGGTAATATATTTTTTTTCTAGAAAATTATTGTAACAACCCAAGATTTCATAGTGTGTTATTTCTTTAAAATAATACAATAACTTTCACT
Organism: Viscum album; assembly: GCA_963277665.1. Taxonomy (NCBI): domain Eukaryota; kingdom Viridiplantae; phylum Streptophyta; class Magnoliopsida; order Santalales; family Viscaceae; genus Viscum; species Viscum album. The sequence continues at coordinate 943,927,714 of OY728138.1, forward strand.
ACACGCAACACCGAGTTCAAGCACCCCATGACATACCAAACCAGCCGTTCAAAAGAGGTTATGAATAGTATTAACTAAGTTTTAAACTTTATATAATCCTTATAATTTTAGAATCCATATTATGAGTTTCTTAGACATAATACAAGAACAAATTCATTTTCAGTATTGCACTTTTATCAACTTTTAATAGTGAAACCTTTTTAAATACAATATCTTAAACTTTTTGACTAAATGGGGACATCAAAATAAATTTAAATGAAACATCCCAAGCTTCCACGGTACGCTTTTCTTTGAATAATACAGTAGCGTGTGTTGTACGCAACTTTGAGTTCTAACACACCACAACCAAACAAACTGGCTGTTATGAATAGTAATACATACTTTTTGAAATAATATATATTTTATATTTTAGAATGGAATTAATTTTTGGATTCGGAATATCGAATTTAGCCTAAGGTGAAATTTTGGTACATTTCGGATAACTTTCATATTTTGATGAATAGTGAAAATTACTAAATTTTAATTAAAAACAACTTTTTTAATCAAAATAATTAATAGTGATAAATTATGAATTTGAGTGGTTTTAAATTATATTTAGAATATATTTTTACCATTTAATATAATTTTTGTCATTGGACATAATTTTACAATTAAACCGAACATAAACAAGTGTCAATCTTTTGACAGTTATTATCTCTTAAAAACACGGTTTTTGTTTTGACAGCGGGAATTAATTTTAAATTAATTTCTGAAAATTCTGTGTTTTGAATTTAGAAAAATGGATTCCATATTTGGAATCAGGATGTTCAAATTGTGTAAATAGGTAACTTTTATTTTTAGACATTTTGAATAATTACTACGGTAAATATTTTATTTACCATGGTTAAGGGTAAATCCGTTAAATAAGGGTTAAAAAATAATATTATAATAATACTAAATTACCCTAAAACGTGTCGTAACCCTATTGGTTGATACATGGTCGACCATGGCCATCTTTGGGACGATTTTGGGACCCCATGGATCCACTTGTAAGTGATAATGACACTTTATTTTAATTAAGTTAAAATGAATACAAAAATGACACAAGCATATATCTTTTAGAAAAACAATTTTTACATAGGGTTATATATGTTGGATTTTAGATTATAAATATTCATTAGAAATATAAGTCGATTTCCTACATAATTATATTTTATTTATAATTTTTAGACATTAAATAAGTTATTTTATTTATGACACAATGATGATGCAGTAATTACTAAAATAGTGAAATATTAAATTAATTGATATTATAAATACCCAAATAAATATAATATGAAACTTTTAATGAATTAAACTAATTTTCTAGGATAATATGATATATTAGGATTGATTTAATTTACTTTTATCGAAGTAATCAATCTGTTATGAGTTTCAAAAAAATCAACAATTGAATAGTGTCAAAATTGACATAAAAGAGTTCTTAAAAAAAATATTATATTATTAATTGATATTAAATTCCTAAAAATCTAAGGATCGGCCAAGAGACTAATATCATGATAGGTTCATCATTAATAGACCACTTGGGGGTCGTTTGGATGTATATAGTAAGTTTATTAACCATATTATATAAAAATACAAAGAGACATTGTAAAAGTGAAACTAATTAACTTAGAGTTAATACTTAAAGATAAGGTTAATATAAGTACCCAAACCTGTCTAAATTATATTGGTTGAGTGGTTTTCGACATATGCCCACATTAAACGTTGAATAATCAACTTTGGAGCCATTAGAAACCGAATATGAATTTATTATAAATTAATATATCTAGGTTTTCCAAAGGTGCCCCTCACCCCTCTTATAAAAGGGAGCTCCTCCTTCTCATTTTTTCACACCTTCAAAGCCTTATGGTTCGGCCAAACTCTGCCCAAATACTCTCCCAACTTCCCTCACTAAAACTTAGAGGCCTTAGTTTGATCAAAAAGCCAACCTAAGGAGCCCTTTTGGTCAAATCAAAAGGAAGAAACCGAAGAAGAGGTAATGATTTCACCACCCTTTTTCCAAGTTCCTTCTTCTTCCACTTCTTCTTTATTTGTTGTTACCATTCTAAGATAATAACTCCAGTATCATATATATACTGTGATGTTATTATAAATATGGTACATCCATATTCAGTATTCTATCCACCTTTTGAATAACATGTCACCATACGTGCGTACGTACGGCTTACCGTCTCCACGTCGTGGTGTAATTGTTATTCAATATGTTATTATTTGGATGGGTATAATAATGATGTGTAACTCATGTAAATAATAAATATAACATGTTAGTGATTATTTATATATGATATACCATTAATTTATATATTATTTTAATATCAAAAGAATGATATTGTCGCTCGTGCGTACGTACGGACTACCGTCTCCACGAACGCGATGAGATTCATTCTCCATCATATCCATTCAAGTATAATTATCATTTTTTGATTTAAAAATTATTTTTAAGGACTTGATATCATTCTGGATATGAATAATATAAAACCTACCCATTACAAACATGGCTTACGTAATAAAACATATAAAATAAAATGAGTAAGTTAACACCCGAAACAACGATAATACTAAGACATTATTAACAAAGCAAAGTTAAAAGATCATATATGATATGATATTAATATATATGATTCTTGTATAATTTAATAACAATTATTCCAATATTATACAGGAGGTTAAGCTACCCCAACAAAGTAAAAGTACAAGGTAAGGTATTTTCTTATCTCACATTCAATTCCGTGAGATTTCCATTATTCGCCACTAAATTATTGAAAGTGGTGTATTGTGTACTGGCATTTGATATATATTATCATGATTATCTTTATATTCATGTTATTCTGTAAATAATTTGGTGGTTATTAACTTTTGGCCATACGACTCAGTTGATTAACGTGGTAAGGTGTTTTCATCTCACTCTTTATTTCTGTGAGATTCATGCCATATTTCCACTATTATCTTTTATGTGGTGTATGTACTACCCATAATTGTATTCTTTGTGTAATACACATTACCTTATGTGTATTTATATTTTAATTGTATGATACCTCTTTCATGGGTTGTATGTTTCATAAGTTACCAAATTGATAAGGGTTTACTTCACAATCTCTTTAATATCCGAGGTTGCCTTTACGTAAGTATCTACAGGGACATATTTACTATCCATGTCTATATTTCATAAAAGAGTTTTCAAAGGGATTATTTCTAAGGGAAATTTTACTAAAACATAATTTTAAATGTTTTAAATATTTATTCTTCTAAATCATCCTCATTTATGTCCAAGTTTTTAAAATGGTTTGTAAGGATTTATTTATATGAAAATGAATGTTTTAAAAGTGTTAATCCCATTCAAAAGTTTCAAAGTGGTATGGGACACTTTGATTCAAAAATGTATTTAAATTTCTTACTTTCTAAATTGTGTAACATTAAAATGTTTTCATGAAAAAGGGATATTTCTCTCAATAATATAAAAAAAAAATTCATCTATGTCAACATCCTTTGATGGATGTTAACATTATTTGGAGTTGATTTGTTATGATATAAAACATCCATATTGTAATGAAGTTTTGTGATATGTTTGACTTTAGATGTGTCATTTATATAGAATTCATTGTTTATGAGTAAAGTATTGACATTTCGTATGCTAGTTCCAATAATATTGTTTATGTTATATTTCAACCTTTACTTCATATGAATGTGTTAGACAAGTATGTTCCAGGTTGGGGACTGGTTAAAGTAAGCCCTCCAGGTTGGGGACTGGTAAAAGTAAGCCCTCCAGGTTAGGGACTGGTAAAAGTAAGCCCTCTGGTTTGGTCTCCGGTTATTAGAGGCACTCCGGGTTGGTGTCCTGTTATTAGAGGCACTCCGGGTTGGTGTCCGGTTATTAGAGGCACTCCGGGTTGGGTTCCGGTTACAGTTAACCCCAAGGTCTTGGGACGAGGCCTTGAAAAGAAATTAAAGTTTAGCATTATGCATTCCATAATTATGAAAGTAGTTATTGATTTTTCATGTGATTATTCGATTAGTAGAATATCCATGTGAATAATTAAATGGAATTATTTCATTTTACTTTTACCATACTATGTTGAAGTTCATGTTTAAAAGGCTTTTGTTTTAGTAATGCATTGCCTTAAATGTTTATTCTTATTTTGAATGTTCCTCTATATTGTTATCCTTACTGGGCATTTGAGGTCACCCCTTTTCTATGTTTTATTTTCCCCAGGATGTGAAGAAGTATGTTATGAATGACCTGCAGGGATATTATGAGGGGACAATAGTGTGGACTATGGAGACATTATGTTTTTGTAGTAGTTTTTCATTTTATGATGTAATGTAAAACTTATAAATATATCTAGTGTTTCCAAGGCTACTAAACCAATCGGTCTTTCGAGATTTGATCTTTCTTGTGATCATGCCAATGTTATGTAATAATGCACCAACTCTAGGTAACTGGGGTTGGGGTGTTACAGTTGGTATCAGAGGATGTTTAGTACAAACCTTGGAAGCTAGATTTAGATAAACTCTTATTATAGCACGTAGACCTAAGATGAACGTTGAGGATTAGTATAGAAGAACTTCCTAGAATTTTGGTATTGTAATGATTTTGTAAGTTTTCCGATCAATACATCCATGTCTGGATACGAGCAGGTAGAGGCGGCTCTGGCACATATGTACCTAGTGGTAAAACCCGAAAACACCACTTTGAGCTAGACTCGAACGGGAACTGGTGCACGACAACGGGCCTTGCTGCACTCTTGGTTACGACACTCCCGGGGGATATGCTTAGGATAACTCTCATTTTCTTTACAAATCATTATGAAGGGTTTATGAGTATATACTTCCTCAAAGGAGACATTTTTATGATTATGGATTATATCCATAAACTATTTAAATTATGTTATGTGTTTTAAAAGTTTTGGATTAGGTATTGTTATTCATAAACTAATCTAGTGTATGCCAATGTTTAGAAATGGCGCCTAGTGGAAGGAATGAGAACTCCAACAATGCACATGATACAAAGAGAAAGAAGGATCATATATTTTATGGTCTTAAGCCAGAATTTACAAGAGAAATAGTCTCGCATGTATTATCATCATATGAAGAAATAATATCATGTGTTGATAAGATAAGTAAAGAGTTTACTGAGTCCTATGGCTTTGAAGGGAAGCAAGAGAAGAAAAGGGTGGAAGAGAGAAAGATAGATAAATGGAAGAGGAAAAAGAATAATTTCCCCATATGTGGTAACTGTGGAAAGAAACACCCTGGAACTTGCCTGAAAGGAATGGGAGTTTGTTATAAGTGTGGAGGAAAAGGGCACAAAGTACGTGACTGCAAGGGTAAGAAAATGGTTTCAAATGTACTATGCTTCATTTGCAAGGAGATTGGACACTATGCGAACCTATGTCCCAGTCATCAGAATATGCCGCAAGTGATGTTATTGGATAATAATCAAGTTATGATACTACCACAGATGAAGAGGAATGATTAGAGTTCTTATGTTGATTATGTCAATTGAGTGTTGTATCAACAATGTACTTGTCATAATAATTATGGAGTATATAAGGATTGTACTGCAGTACTATTTCATTAAGGACTTGAGATTGTGTGGAAAAATGAAAGGTGACTCAACAGCAGGATAAATTTTTGGAAAATATATGGTTGAGAGAATGATAAACCATAATATAGTTCTGATACCGAGTTAGTGATTTTGGAATAATACATGATTGTTTTGGATAAATTGTATTGGATATTCTTGACTACCTTGGAACTGATTAATAATATGTATATTCCATTATTTTTGGGGTTTAAAACATTTTTGGATTGATGAGGTATGTCCAGCATTCTATATGGAATAAGGGAGCATGAATGTAATCAATAAGGAATATGGTAATTCAGGATGTTTCAGTGTATTAAAATAATACATGATGAAGGTATTCATATGCTATTACGTGGTAAAAAGGATCTACATTATGTTTAACTTCCTTATAAATGTTGGTCTGTGAGTTTGGTCAGAAATATTTTGGATAAATTCTAGTTTGAGATTAATTTTGGATTTCCATAAAAGGACAACCCGGAGGTCGGGTGGCAACCCGTCTCGTCCGGCAAGGCCGCGAAACTTGAACACGCAACTGAAGGGTGACAAGGGTGTATCACCTACCACTGGCCCAAGAGATGTCCTGGATTAAATAATGTAGTTTTTTTTAAAAGATATGGTAGATGAATTATAAATTTGTTTATTTTGGAACCCTGTACGAATAGTATAAATAGAATTTTTTTTACGAGTGAAAGATGAGTTTGTGATAGAAATTTATTAATGGACAAAACTCTAATTATAAAGTAAGTATATCTCGTTATGATCTTATCCAATCTCATAAATAAATTCCTCAACATTAATAAAAGGAACTTAGAACAAAAATGTTGTCCTAGATGGTACCTTAAATCATCACTAATTTATGGCTTTGGGATTGTTGGCCTTTTCATAGCCATGTTCTCTACCACTCTCCATCAGATAATTGATGGTTAGATTTCTCTTCCATATCCATATTTTCCTACATGGAACCCTAGTATGTGTTATTTTCGGTAATCTTCATTTTTTCCACTCTTTATTTTAAATAGAGGCCTCATTAATTCATTTTTCGATGTGGGATTTCAACTAAGATATTTTGAAACTTCAAAAATTTGTTATCCTAATACCCTATGTTTTGTTGAACCGATGGTATTTAAAATCATCATAGATTGATGAGTTTAAGGACATCAATTTTATACATGTTTGTGATTGATGACCTCAATCACTACCTATAAATATTTACTTTTTCCTCCAATTATATGTCTCTAATTGCCACCAATGTTCTCCTAATCGAGATCATAATTTGGTGGTGACCCTTTCATTTCTCATTTCCTCATATTAAGACTAAATTTTAGTAACCCAATTTCCGATGAGGGTTTTCCCACAAAGATATATTTTATTTTCAACCTTTTATTTTCAAAGAACAATTTCAAATTGTGAGGACGCAATTTATTGAAGGAGGGGAGAATGTAACACCCCAAGATTTCATAGTGTGTTATTTCTTTAAAATAATACAATAACTTGCACTACACGCAACACCGAGTTCAAGCACCCCATGACTTACCAAACAAGCCGTTCAAAAGAGGTTATGAATAGTATTAACTAAATTTTAAAGTTTATATAATCCTTATAATTTTAGAATCCATATTATGAGTTTCTTAGACATAATACAAGAACAGATTCATTTTCAGTATTGCACTTTTATCAACTTTTAATAGTGAAACCTTTTTAAATACAATATTTTAAAATTTTTGACTAAATGGGGACATCAGAAAAATTTAAAATGAAACATCCCAAGCTTCCACGGTACGCTTTCCTTTGAATAATACAGTAGCGTGTGTTGTACGCAACTTCGAGTTCTAACACACCACAACCAAACAAACTAGCCGTTATGAATAGTAATACCTACTTTTTTGAAATTATATATATTTTATATTTTATAATGGACTTCATTTTTGGATTCGGAATATCGAATTTAGTCTAAGGTGAAATTTTGGTACATTTCGGATAACTTTCATATTTTGATGAATAGTGAAAATTACTAAATTTTAATTAAAAACAACTTTTTTATTCAAAATAATTAATAGTGATAAATTATGAATTTGAGTGGTTTTAAAGTATATTTAGAATATATTTTTACCATTTAATATAATTTTCGTCATTGGACATAATTTTACAATTAAACAGAACATAAACAAGTGTCAATCTTTTGATAGTTATTATCTCTTAAAAACACACTTTTTGTTTTGACAGTGGGAATTAATTTTAAATTAATTTCTTCCACTTCTATGTTTTGAATTTAGAAAAATGGATTCCATATTTGGAATCAGGATGTTCAAATTGTGTAAATAGGTAACTTTTATTTTTAGACATTTTGAATAATTACTGCGGTAAATATTTTATTTACCATGGTTAAGGGTAAATCCGGTAACTAAGGGTTAAAAAATAATATTATAATAATACTAAATTACCCTAAAACGTGTCTTAACCCTATTGGTTGATACATGGTCGACCATGGGTATCTTTGGGTCGATTTTGGGACCCCATGGATCCACTTGTAAGTGATAATGACACTTTATTTTAATTAAGTTAAAATGAATACAAAAATGACCCAATCATATATCTTTTAGAAAAACAATTTTTACATAGGGTTATATATGTTGGATTTTAGATTATAAATATTAATTAGAAATATAAAAATATTTCCAACATAATTATATTTTATTTATAATTTTTAGACATTAAATAATTTATTTTATTTATGACACAATGATGATGCAGTAATTACTAAAATAGTGAAATATTAAATTAATTGATATTATAAATACCCAGCTAAATATAATATGAAACTTTTAATGAATTAAACTAATTTTATAGGATAATATGATATATTAGTATTGATTTAATTTACTTTTTTAGAAGTAATCAATCTGTTATGAGTTTCAAAAAAATCAACAATTAAATAGTGTCAAAATTGACATAAAAGAGTGCTTAAAACAAATATTATATTATTAATTGATATTAAATTCCTAAAAATCTAAGGATCGGACAAGAGACTTATATTATGATAGGTTCATCATTAATAGACCACTTGGGGGTCTTTTGGATGTATATAGTAAGTTTATTAACCATATTATATAAAAATACAAAGAGACATTGTAAAAGTGAAACTAATTAACTTAGAGTTAATACTTAAAGATAAGGTTAATATAAGTACCCAAACCATTCTAAATTCTATTGGTTGAGTGGTTTTATACCTATCCCCACATTAACGTTTGAATAATCAACTTTGGAGCCATTAGAAACCGAATATGAATTTATTATAAATTAATATTTCTAGCTTTTCCAAAGGTGCCCCTCACCCCTCTTATAAAAGGGCACTCCTCCTTCTCATTTTGTCACACCATCAAAGCCTTATGGTTCGGTCAAAATCTTCCCAAATACTCTCCCAACTTCCCTCAATAAAACTTAGAGGCCTTAGTTTGATCAGAAAGCCAACCTAAGGATCCCTTTTGGTCAAATCAAAAGGAAGGAACCGAAGAAGAGGTAATGATTTCACCACCCTTTTTCCAAGTTCCTTCTTCTTCCACTTCTTCTTAATTTGTTGTTACCATTGTTAGATAATAACTCCAGTATCATATATATACTGTGATGTTATTATAAATATGGTACACCCATATTCAGTATTCTATCCACCCTTTGAATAACATGTCACCATACGTGCGTACGTACGGGTTATCGTCTCCACGTCGTGGTTTAATTGTTATTCAATATGTTATTATTTGGATGGGTATAATAATGATGTGTAACTCATGTAAATAATAAATATAACATGTTAGTGATTATTTATAAATGATATACCATTAATTTATATATTATTTTAATATCAAAAGAATGATATTGTCGCTCGTGCGTACGTACGGACTACCGTCTCCACGAACGCGATGAGATTCATTCTCCATCATATCCATTCAAGTATAATTATCATTTTCTGATTTAAAAATTATGTTTAAGGACTTGATATTATTCTGGATATGAATAATATACATCCTACCCATTACAAACATGGCTTACGTAATAAAACATATAAAAGAAAATGAGTAAGTTAACACCCGAAACAACGATAATACTAAGACATTATTAACAAAGCAAAGTTAAAAGATCATATATGATATGATATTAATATATATGATTCTTGTATAATTTCATAACAATTATTTCAATATTATACAGGAGGTTAACCTACCCCAACCAAGTAAAAGTACAAGGTAAGGGATTTTCTTATCTCACATTCAATTCCGTGAGATTTCCATTATTCGCCACTAAATTATTGAAAGTGGTGTATTGTGTACTGGCATTTGATATATATTATCATGATTATCTTTATATTCATGTTATTCTGTAAATAATTTGGTGGTTATTAACTTTTGGCCATACGACTCAGTTGATTAACGTGGTAAGGGGTTTTCATCTCACTCTTTATTTCCGTGAGATTCATGCCATATTTCCACTATTATCTTTTGTGTGGTGTATGTACTGCCCATAATTGTATTCTTTGTGTAATACACATTAACTTATGTGTATTTACATTTTAATTGTATGATACCTCTTTCATGGGTTGTATGTTTCATAAGTTACCAAATTGATAAGGGTTTACTTCACAATCTCTTTAATATCCGAGGTTGTCTTTACGTAAGTATCTACAGGGACATATTTACTATCCATGTCCATATTTCATAAAAGAGTTTTCAAAGGGATTATTTCTAAGGGAACTTTTACTAAAACATCATTTTAAATGTTTTAAATATTTATTCTTCTAAATCATCTTAATTTATCTCCATGTTTTCAAAATGGTTTGTAAGGATTTATTTATATGAAAATGAATGTTTTAAAAGTGTTAATCCCATTCAAAAGTTTCAAAGTGGTATGGGACACTTTGATTCAAAAATGTATTTAAATGACTTACTTTATAAATTGTGTAAAATTAAAATGTTTCAATGAAAAAGGGATATTTCTCTCAATAATTTAAAAAAACATTTTCATATATGTCAACATCCTTTGATGGATGTTAAAATTATTTGAAGTTGATTTATTATTATATAAAACTTCCATATTGTAATGAAGTTTTGTGATATGTTTGACTGTAGATGTGTCATTTATATAGCATTCATGGTTTATGAGTAAAGTATTAACATTTCGTATGCTAGTTCCAATAATATTGTTTATGTTATATTTCAACCTTTACTTCATATGAATGTGTTGGACAAGTATGTTCCAGGTTGGGGACTAGTTAAAGTAAGCCCTCCAGGTTGGGGACTGGTAAAAGTAAGCCCTCCAGGTTAGGGACTGGTAAAAGTAAGCCCTCCGGTTTGGTCTCCGGTTATTAGAGGCACTCCGGGTTGGTGTCCGGTTATTAGAGGCACTCCGGGTTGGTGTCCTGTTATTAGAGGCACTCCGGGCTGGGTTCCGGTTACAGTTAGCCCCAAGGTCTTGGGACGAGGCCTTGCAAAGAAATTAAAGTTTAGCATTATGCATTCCATCATTATGAAAGTAGTTATTGATTTTGCATGTGATTATTCGATTAGTAGAATATCCATATGAATAAGTAAATGGCATTATTTTATTTTACTTTTTCCATACTATGTTGAAGTTCATGTTTAAAAGGCTTTTATTTTAGTAATGTATTGCCTTAAATGTTTATGCTTATTTTGAATGTTCCGCTATATTGTTATCCTTACTGGGCATTTGAGCTCACCCCTTTTCTATGTTTTATTTTCCCCAAGATGTGAAGAAGTAAGTTATGAATGACCTGCAGGGATATTATGAGGGGACAATAGTGTGGACTATGGAGACATTATGTTGTCGTAGTAGTTTTTCATTTTATGATGTAATCTAAAACTTATATATATATCTAGTGTTTCCAAGGCTACTAAACCAATCGGTCTTTCGAGATTTGATCTTTCTTGTGATCATGCCAATGTTATGTAATAATGCACCGACTCTAGGTAACTGGGGTCGGGGTGTTACAATTATATCATAATGTTTTTGATGGTTTTGTTTATTTATAGACGTGGTGTTTACCCACATTCCCTGGTTTGGTTAAATTTTGATTAAGTAGAAACTTAAGGGATATTGAATATTACTTTAAAAAATAAATATTTATCAAATTACTGTAAAAAATGATATTTCCTAACCAAATTATCAAATGTAAGTTCTAAAACTATGGGAATGTCTAGGATGTGGTGTTACGAATAGGTTAGTCATTTTTTCATGTGGGTTTCTATCCCCATACCAGGCCTATTTTGTGTATTAACATAGAAATGCCCAATTATCCCATGCCTTTGATATAAATTATCCATTATATCCTTCTCTATAGGGTTATTCTTAAATTATTCTACACGAAACAATGATTGAAATGGATGTAATAGGAACATTTTATTTTACAAGGAGGATGAAGAACCGAAACTATATTTTCAATGAATATGACAATTAAATCAAGTAAAATCATTAAATTAATTTAGGTGTTGTTTTCCACCATAATGTTGGGATTTTTCAATTTTTATTTTTTCTTTCATGTTTGATTTGATTTATTAAATTAAATAATAAATTATTAAATAATTCATACATTATTATTATTATTTCCTTTTAAGATTATCAAATTTATCCTTGATTTGTTCATCCATTTGAATTAATTATCATTCTTTGCTAAAAACTCTCATGGATCATTCTTAAAATATATAATTTGATAATTACTCTTCCTATTTTAAAATGATCATATTTATTTCCTTTCTATGAATTCATATGTGAAAATTTGTCACATGAAATCATGAGTGGCTCAAATCTCATCGACCATCATTCTCTTTTTCCCAAGATTTCTTTCATATATATATCTCTCTTTCTTTTTCCCAAGTACTTTTATGATGAACCTCCACCATTGGAATTAAGTATGTTTGATAGCCTAATAGGGGTGGATAAAGATGAATATTATTTATAAATGACATCTGTGAAGTGTATTATTGATGAATGAAAAACCATGTAATTGATAGGCATATATGATGTTTGTTGGGGGGGACCTCTAGCTAGTGTCTCGAGCAGAGGGACATAACTAGGGTGTAAAGTAATTGAACAATGTGAAAAATATGAAAAATAGATGTGAAAAGGTGATTCCATTTTTTGATCAATGTCGTTATTTTTTCCATCAACGATAAATGTGTGACCGATGTCAAGGTCAATAATGGGATATAATAGTCACAATAGGTTTAAATAGGAAAACCCAAATAAACAGATTTCCATCCAAATAATCATACACCATTCTTGTTTAATAAAATATTAATATGGATTATATAAAACATTAAATATGACACAATGTGTGAGTCAAAAAGACAAATCATTTTTCAAATGTTGGGTGGTGTCTAGGGTTTTCGTGTGAAGTCAAATATCTTTCAATAAATGACAATGACCCACATGCGATGTTTAACAGACCACATGACTCAGGGTGTATGAGTGTAAATTTATTACTAGCCTCCCTATATCTATACAATGTGTGATACAATGATCATATCATGTTATAGTAAGGCACTACTTAATCCATATAAATATTCAAAATCTCTAACAAATTCTCAACATATGATACTTTTTATATAAACAACATACATATGAATTTTCATTGTAACCTATAGAAGTGGAAACATTAGAATTGGTTGAGATCTGATTCTCAATAAGGGAAAACATAAGTGATAATAATTAATGATCATAAGTAAGAATAAGGCAAGAATATGAGTATAATTAGAAAATATAAGAAATTTATACACAATAATTTATAGATAATAAATCCTGGAATATAAAATTAAATAACAAAAAATTATTAAATATATTAGAAATAACTATAAACATGGAAATGTAGAATAGGATAGAAATGAAAGACATCATAAAATAATGACATAACCTTCAATACAACTTGGATATATGACATAACAATAATAAAATTAATGACTTATGAGAAACCATTTTTTCCTTCGAATATACGAACACAGTCATTATGTCCCTGACTGAAAATGTGAGGAAAATCATTATTCCCATGCCTATGTGAACAAACTTATGATCACACTTGAGTATCACATGATATATTAACATAAACCAATAATTTTGATGTGATTAAATATACCCACTCTCCAAGATCTCATACTTATAGATATATTATTTAAAAATGTGCTTTGATACTAGATATAAAAATTTAATTATAACAATACAAAATTAAAAAATAAAAAATTATTATTGAATCTATTACATCTATAGAATATTTTTAGGTTTAAATCCTTATATAATTAAGAGAAAATATAATTGGATAAATCCCATCTTATTTGTTTAAAATGAAAAATTTTCACATTATATATGAAACTACATAATTAATGATAAGTCTTCAGCATCACCCAAAATTTATTTCACAAATTTTATCCTTCCTAAATTGCGATGTGTACTAATTTTCACTATAACCTAGGTAAATAGGAAAATTATAAGGGTTGAGCTCAAATTATTTTTTAAGGTAAACATATAACAGATGAAATCATGGAATAAACATGACAAAACAATTATGGATGGAATAGGTAAATTACTTGAAGAAAAAATTAACTTGATATTGAAATCATGAAATATCCATGAAAATAAAAAAAAACATGGATATCAATAAAATTGGTCTAATACTGATGGAATTAACAATGTAAGAAAACAAAACATGCTATCAATTCCTTTTTCCCAGATACATTACATATCGCCAGGACCACAATCAAGACATCTTACTATCAATTCCATACACTAAAAACCCATCCTATTATGGGTATAGTCATACTCCAAATCCCAAAATGGTTTTCCTCATCTGATCTATCAATGCTTTTATAGGATATATAAATATGGATTCCCCCATCACTTGTTTAAATCTAATGAATTCAACATTTGAGAAAATGAATAAAATATACATAATTAAACTTGAAAATAATAATAAATATTGAAATAACAACATAAAAAATTCCAATTCATTCCCACCATGTCAATAAAAAGGATAACCTAATCACAATTTTTCTTGAGGAAGAAGGTGGATGGTAAAATAATACATAGTCAACCTGAAAATACCCATCCATATTGGAATAAAAAAATACAGAATTCCAATAAATATATCCTTATCAATAGAATATAATACATTCTATGTGAAAAACATCAGTTTTTTTTATAAAATTCAATTTTCCTACAATATACAGTAATGAGAATATAGACAAGTCAATACTTGAATAACATGATAATAATCCTTTTATATAAAAAAGGTGGATGATTTTTAAACAACATATATTGAGAACTGATAATTATTTGTTAATGGGTTTATGAGGTAGGTATGTATATACCCTAAAAACAATGATAAAATACCACATAACATAATCAAATGGGAAAATGTATCCAAATTATATGAAATATGTTCTAACAATGATTATAACTCAATGAATGGAAATTGAGTTACAAAAAATCCTCACCACTAAGAAAATGAATAAATCTAAAGAAAATTGAATAAAGGAACATGATTAGGATGGTAAGTAAATTTATATATAGGGAGTGTAATATTAATATAACCATGGGTAGTAAATACACCATATAAAGGGGATATGATTCCAAAATTTATTATGGAAAATAAGAATCATAATTAAGACCAAGAAAACCCATATGACTTGAGTAAATCATTTGGATTAGAAACACTTGACAGTTAAATAATAAAATTTATATTCATATTACATAAATTAATGTTATTAATGATACAGTATCTCATATTAGTATCATACACACTTCAGTAATAAAAATAAGTGTATAAATATAAGACTTGTCTTAGTGAAGGGAAATTGAGATGAAAACCCTTACCTATTATTCCTAAACATAATGAACCTAATTTAACCTCATGTATTATAAATATATCTATCTAAATTAGTTAATTCATTACCTTACTAATAACTATTTTAATTTAAAATCTTCTTTAATAGTCATTCTCTATAAGAATTATATCGATTTTTCATATCAGTTGTTAATAGTTTTCATCATTTATAATTATTTCATAATATGGGCATTCATTTTCATCATTCTCTCAAATTTCATCAATTCTATAACATTAAAAATGATTTTATTGGTTATTTACTGTTATTTATAATGTTTTAGATTTATTTAATGAGTGATTTATTGTTTATCCTCAAAGATGAATTTGATACCAGATATGTTTCAATGATTCTTAGCGATCGTAGTGCGTTTTATTAATTAATGGATTAAATATCATTATAAAATTTCTAGATCAAAAAATTATTTAAAAATTTACTCCATGCTATATTCAAAATTATTTTACTATATTTATTTGTGATATAAATTTATATTATTTTTCAATTAGGGGGTTAAATCGACCCAAACTTGAACATACCCTGATTTAAAGAATGATAATGATGCCATTTTTATGTAATATAATTATAAAAGATGTATAATGATATTATTTATTTTTTAATATTGTGATATATAATAATTTTAAATAATTATAAGAATATATATTGAATATAAAAAATTAAATAGTTTTAATAAAAGATTATCCTCTTAGTACACTTAATTTAGACGATTAAATTAACGATGATCGTTTATCGGCATATACTTAATAGGTTCTATAATTTTTCATACAAGAACCATAATTAGATCATAATAATTATATTTACCATGTAATAATATTCTTATATCAAACCTTATAATATGGTAAAGGAAAAGAGAACATGTTATGTCATGGAGGATGTAATCCGCATAATGTATAAACAATGATTTGGTTTTTATTAATGTATTGGGTATATGAATAAATAATGATTATAACATTAATATAGTAATATTAAATTATATAAATTTTAATAATTACATTATATTAGTGTAAATATAATAAATTTAGAATAAAATAACTTATAAGAAATATTAGAAGTCCATAATATTCATATCAAGGACTAGAATATTCCTTGAATGTTTCCTTGTCTTTTAATTGATTATGATAACTATTTGTGAAAAGGGGATCCTGTTAATGAGACAGGGTTTTATAGAGTGTAAAATGTCAAACTTTCAAGGAGTAATTATATTTTAATGTGTGGCTTTAATTGGTAAAGAAGTTACCTTTTATAGGTGAAGGGAAAGGTAGTTTTTGGGAGTAACCTTTACATTTTCAATAACGTATGGAAACTATTCAAGTTTGATAGTGAAAAAATGGGGAAGGAAGAGAGGTTAACTATTTTGGGTTGAAAAAATCCCCATCTACTCATTTTCAAGACATCTCTGAGTGTTTTTGGTCTTTTTTGTTTTTACTTTATAAAATTTAGTACAATTTTTTTTACCTAGTGAATTAATTTCAAACATTAGTAATTAATTTTAATGAAAATTATCAAGATTGGAAATTTAACTAATTATTTGGTTATAATTTTTCATTATAAAATTAATTTATGAAATAAAATTTCTAAGGGTGTGAAAATTTAATTTTAAAATAATTACACTTAATAGAGTAAAAAATGATTTTAGAGAAATCACAGTTTTTGGATTTAAATTTATATATAAGATTAAATTATCTAGTATAATAATTTTAATGATATAAATTGATTTATTATAAAACATATAAATGTTATGAGGATTTAATGTAAATCCAAAATTGAATCTCCCTTGAAAATACATGATTTTAAATAAAATACTGAAAATAGTTTATATATTAAATTTATATTTTAATTAGTTTTAAAAATGTTTTTCAAAAGTATTTAAATTTTAAATAATTTATTTAAAATTAATAATATTATTCTTGAAATTAATATTTTATTACTTATATATATTTATAAATTTAGATTTCATTCATATATAATGGTAAAGTCATATAAATTACATTTTTTTGAAAACCGTATTTTTTAATTTAAAAATGACCTTTTATAAAAATTGAAAAACTTATACTAAGTCGATTTATATATATAGAATTAAAAAATGAATGTTATTTTCATTAATATCAAATTGAAAAATTATTAAATTCAATTGTTTAATAAAATCCTAAAAGAGAAGGGATGACCATTTTAATTAGAAAATGACATTATCAACTATTAACCATTATTATTCTAATTTCATATCATTTAATAACATAATTTGAGTTATTTAATTTTTAATATTAAACATAATTTATAAATAATAGTATTTATATTCATCAGAGGCTAAGGGCGATCTCCTGAGTTGTAATAAACTCGGCCAAGATGGTTCCTATTGGAAAATGTTACTATCACATGCTCTTCAACTCGCATGAAGATCTCAAACAGGTCTAGAAATCTGGTAACATCCATCTAAAACCTGGTTTTCATAGAATTTCGGACTGGGATGTCTCATTTGACCCAGACACATACAAAAATTCTATGGCACAAGTATGGGTGAGACTCCATGGATTTATTTGGTTCTGTTGGCATCCAAAAATCTTAAATGATGTGACTTCCTGTATTGGAATTCCTATAAATATTGATCGTAGAACCTTAAATGGTGAACTAGGACTATTTTCTAGAATCATGGTTGAATTTAACCTTGCCACATTACTCCCATATGTTATTAACTTTAATGCCACTGATTATAGAACTGAGAACAGAGTTGAATATGAGAACAAACCTCCCTTTTGTGAGGTTTTCAAATTAATAGGGCATAACCTCTCTAATTGTAGAGTGGTTAGAAAGAAGGTTGTTCCTCCAATCACTAATTATTGGAAGGAGGCTAATCATAACAATAAAGGAAAGGGTGCAATTGACAAACCTGAACCCCCTAGGAAAAAGCAATATATTTGGGATAAGAAATATATCTTTTCCCCCCTTGTTGGAAAATAATGGGGGGACATTATTGATGAGGAGGAATCCCTTCTCATGGAAGGAAAATTAGCCACTAAAATTGAAGATATGGTTGCTGGAATCTTCCATAGCTTTCAAGCTCATGGAATTATAGTGGATAGCAGAAACCTCTCAACTGCTCTCCCTTTGGCTATTAATGAATCTGTTCCATGTGAACCAGCTAGCAATGAATTTGAGTGAAGGGACAAGGGGTGAAACTACCCTGTTGCTACTTTGGAAGGATCATGCTCCTTGCAAGATCCACTGAAGAATACTTTGGGCCCCTAGATTGAGTCCCCCTCCCTCGGATTGGAGGGAATTCTTGCTACTGATCCTGTTAACTTATAATGTAACAAGGCTAAGAGATCAGAATCAGGTAATTCGATACACCTTCTTCAAAAGGTTTTTGAATATAGTTTTGATCTTGCTTCTGGAATTTCTATTATTCCTCCTTTTGTTGATCTTAGAAAAAAATCACTTAATGATAATATTTCTGCTGATCCTTCTTTACATTTTCATCTGGACATCACTGCTCACATTTCTTATGATAAGTTTGTGATTATTTTTCCTCCAAATACTAATACTGCTACGAGACAGTGCTCCCCTGTGGTTAAACCTGAGGACAGTCCCCCATTCTTCACATATTCCATACTTACTGCACCCCCTTCTTCTATTGTGGGGCATGGTCCTGCCTCAAAGAAGAATTCCTCTAAAAAATATTCTTGTGCATCTGATACAACTATATCTGAATCCACCCCCCTCTGTTTTGATTAAAAAAATTCTGTTCAGACCTCACCTGCACAGCCACATGTAATGGGTTTAGCTGTGGATCAGTCACAGGGCAGCATCACCTTGCCCTCAACTCCTAGAAATGCTATTGTTTCTGTTCAGATTTTAGATATTGTAAAGACTAGTTCTATATCTCCTAGCTCTAATGTAAAATCCTATGAGGATAAATCTAAATCTAATTCTTCTAAAAATTTTAGGAGATCTCAGAGGATGAAAGGTTCTGGGAAATTCAAAAAAGGGGTTTCTAACCCCAAAAACAAATCGAAATGATTTTTTTCTTTTGGAATTGTTAAGGTATTGCAAATATTGATACCTCCACCATTCTCAGGAGGTTTTTGACCACTCATAAACCCCATCAGTTTTCTATTTCTGAGCATAAAGTCAACTTTAATTTTAATCTCATGAGGATAGTCTTTCTCAATTACATTTTCTTAGGTTCCTGTAATAATGGTCTCTAGACTGACTCTATGTGGATTTTCTATTAAAATTATTTCCAAAACATCAACATTTTAAAACCTCTAAAAAAAATTTACCTATGGCATCTCCCGGGATGGGAAAAATACATACTTTACGATGATATATGCCAATAATAGATATCAAGATAGACTGTCACTTTGGAAAGACCTTTTTCTTATGACCAATTATATTCATGAACCATGGACTGTTTTGGGAGACTTTAATGCCATTCTTAATTATTCTAGAAAAATGGGTCCCTCGAATATCTCTATATCTTCAAGAGAATTTTGATCCTCCATTGTGGATTTCACTCTTGTTGAAGTTAATCTCACTGGTGATAAATATTCATGGTATAGATGGAATTATAAAAAAACTGTTGCCAGTAAACTTGATAGAGCCTTTGTCAACATGAAAGCTCTTGACATTTGGGAAAATGTCTCTAGTATTACTCTTCCTCAGCATAACTCTGATCACCATCCCATATTGGTCAGTTCCTTCATTAATAAGCATAAACCTATCTTTCCCTTTAGATTCAATAATTCTTGGTCTATGCATCCCAACTGTGTCACCTTTATTAAGAACATTTTGGAGTCTATGAAACATCAACATGACTCATTTGCCTGTATTTTCAAGTTGAAAACCTTAAAGCATGCCCTAAAAGGTTGGTGTAAATCTAGATGTTCAGAAATGGACTTGGATATTTCGGATCTTGAAAAAGAGCTAAGCCAAATTCAAACACTCAATACAAACTCATATTTTAATGTTGACCCTCAAATTGAGGTTAATCCCTCTTTAAAACTTAATTCTCTTCTCACTTTCAAAGATAATATGCATAAAGAAATATTTAAAACCAAATGGATTACTGATGGTGACATAAATACTAAATTTTATAACTCCCTACAATGAGTTAGGAAATCCACTCACCCTCTTACTAAACTTTTACACAATGATATGATCATTGACATTAAAGAGGCCATCTCGAGCCACGTTGTCTTTTACTTCTATAACATTTTTAATGGTCCAAATATAAATTTAGATCTTAGATATGATATTATACCTTTAATGGTTGATGAAAATAATAATGAATCATTTTTAAGAATTCCTATGGATCATGAAATGAAAGACACGATTTTTAGTATGAAACCAGATAGTGTTCCTGGTCCGGATGGTTTCAACAATGGTTTCTTCCAAAAGAATTGGGATGTTATACATATTGATGTTTTCAATCTGGATAGGTCCATTTTTTCTAATGCTTTCTCCCTCAGGGAATTAATGCTTAGTTCTTTACTTGAATTCCTAAAGTCGATAATGCTTCAGAGATTCATCATTTTCGACCTATTGCCCTGATAAACACTCTTTTTAAGATTATCAATAAAATTATATCTAATAGGCTCGTTCCTATATGTAATAAAATCGTTTCACGGTATCATTTTGGTTTCATTAAAGGAAGGTCTATTCAATATTGTATTTGTATCGCCTCTGAATGTACCGATAGCTTAAACAAGTTTACAAGTGGAGGTAGTGTTGCTATTAAACTTGATATAACAAAAGCTTTTGATACAGTTGATTGGACTTTCATATTAAAAGTTTTAAAAAACTTTGGTTTCAATAAGACTTTTATCAGGAGAATTAAAACTTTATTTCAATCTACCTCTATCTCTTTCTTGATCAATGGCACCCCTTAGGGCTATTTCAAATTTACTAAAGGAGTTAAAAAGGGAGACCCTCTTTAGTCCATCCTTTTGGTCATTGCTGAAGATTACTTATGCAGGCTCCTTACTACTCTGGTAGATCAAAATAAGCTCAAGCTTATCCAGGCTACCAGAAACCTTAATGTCCCCACTCACCTTCTATATGCGGATGATATCATCTTGTTTCTTAAAGGGGATCAAAGAAATATTGAAGTCCTCAAGCAATCTATTGCTCATTATAAAGATATCTCAGGTCAATCCATTTCTTGGAACAAATCTCATATTTTCTTTGGAAAAAACTTCTCCGCTCGAAGAAAATCTATTATTACCAATAATCTTGTAATTAAAGAAGGTTTGTTCCCTTCACTTATCTGGGTGTTCCGATATTTTGGGGGAGACCTAAATCTAGTTTCTTTTCTAATATAATTGATCAAATTATTAATCAACACTCTACATGGAAGGGAAAATCCCTTTCCATGGCTGGTAGAATTTTCCTCGTCAAATCGACAATCAGATCTAAAATTGTATATTCCCTCATGATTTATTAGTGGCCAATATTTAAATTTAAGAAATTTAATTCCTTTATAAAAAATTTCATTTGGATGGGAAGTATTTTTGAAAAGAAACATGTTACTATTCCTTGGACGACCTTCTATAAACCTCTTGACAAAAGAGGTATTGGTATTAAAAATTAAAAATTGTTTAATGATGCCCTTCAATCTTGACACACTTGGTGTTTAATAAACACTACCTCTAAGGCTACTGATTTTCTAAAACCTAGATTACTTAATAAACATTTCAAGGGGAATTTTAATATCATCAATTCTTCAATTTGTTCATCCATCAAGAACTCTTATCATAAGATTATGGAAAAATCTAGATGGATGGTTAGTGCTGATTTTTACATCAATTTCTGGCTTGATAATTGGACTGGTACCCCCTTGATAACTATGTTACCTCCGAATAATACCCCTATGTAAACTAGTCACTCTATCAAAGATGTTCTGCAACTTCATAGGCAAGAACATCCTGACAACATCACCCAGATCATTGACAAGTACCCATTTTATAATTCTGTGGTTTTCCTTATTTGGGAACTAGCTCCAAATGGAATTCTTCATTCAATTTTGTTTACAATCATAATTTCTCTATAATAGACTCCAATTTTCAATGGGTGAGCTCTTTTTATAAGACTGAGATCAAACCTTCAAGGCTCAATCTTATTTGGTGTATCGCGCATAATAGATTACCCACTGAAATTGGTATGAAATCTTTTGGCATTCAACTCTGTTCTAAATGCCAACTATGCAAGCCACACATGGAGGATTGTGATCATGTTTTCTTGTCTTGTGCTACGACTTCTGCTTTATGAAATTAAATTTTTGACTTATTTATCTACAGATGGACCTCTTCTGACTCGATCTGTATACATTTGAAAAAGTGTAACAGCCATGAACACTAACAAAAAATTAAAAACATCTTTCTTTTGGCTATGGTGGAGCTCTTACATGAGATATGGTTTGTCAGAAATGATATGATTTATAATAAACATGCATTAAGTCTCAATGCATGAAAATATAGAATTCTCATAGCGATTCAAGAGGCTGGTTCAATCCAAAAAAGGCTACTACAACAATTCTGTTGGTGATTTTGAGATTCTTCTACATATTCATGTTGCGAGTATTTATCCTCAGCCCAGACGTACCTTTGAAGTATTTTGGAAAGCCCCGATGCTAGGGTGGATCAAAGTGAATTTCGATGGTTCCTCAAAAGGAAATCTCAGTATTGCTAGCTGTGGAGCGATTTATAGACTCTTCTGTTCAGTGCCATGGATGTTTCTATGGTGGATGTGGTTTTTCTTAATCTTTGAAAGCAGAAGTGTTGGGGGTCATCCATGCAGTTGATTTGTCTCTCCAAAGAGGATGGAGAAAGCTTTGGATGAATAGTGATTCTACTATCATTATGCAAGCTATTTGGAATGATGTGGTTCATCTAGCCTGGCCGCTTGCCACTCTTTGGATGAATTGCCTAAATTCGCTTCGTGGGATTGACTACATTTCTACTCATGCCTTCTGTGAAGAAAATGTTGTTGCCGATGCCCTTTCCAACAAATGTTTTCACCAGAACGTGACTTCGCTGGATACCCTGCCAGCTGATTTATTTCATCTTTTTGATAGAGATTGTTTGAAAATCCCATATTTTCATCTTTTGTAACTTGTTGCCTTATTATTAAATAAATAATGCTTTTCTCATTGACCAAGGCACTACCATATTTAAAAAAATATAAATAAATATCTCATAGATGTTAATATTTAGAAAATCACTTTTCTAAATAATTAATGTTCTTATAAATTATTTTTGAAAAAATAAATGAATTTTATTCATATTAAAAGGAGACTATATTTTACATAAACATATAATTCATAATGTATTTAATCTTATTCATTCCTGACAATTTAAATACAAGGGTTCTAATGGTCATACATAAATATTGTTTTTTTCTAAATATATCATGGTTTCCTTTATATTTGGTGGTGCATGCAAAGTAAGCAATCAAAACATTTCTTTATTTAATGGTAGCCATACATTATAATATTAAGGTGTTACATTTGAGGGCTATATGGGACCCCAAACTTCATAATACTTATATTTTTGTTCTATAAAAAATCATTCATTCATTATAAATAACCCATATAATGAAAATATGATTCGCATAATTTCCAAATTGTATCACATAAAAGGCTTCAATATCTAGATCAATTAATAAAAAAAATTATGGAAATATTCTAAAAATAATTATTCGATGAAAAATAAATGGGTATCCTAATACATTATATAAATTTAGAAGTAAATACACATAAATCATGATAATAAAAAATATGGTATTTACACTATATAGATAAAGGATATATATATATGTTAATAATTTTGACAATAAATTGTCATATAGAATCTAGGTGAACACCCTTTTATCAAAGGAATCAAAAAAAGGGTATTTAGAGAGGAAATGCATTGGAAGAAAATTATTTTTATTCACAAAATATTATCTGGAACAAAAAAGGTAGTAATTGATTAATTCTCTTTTAGGGATTTATGTTTTCTCAATTGTTTTAAAACATTGGTAATGAATGAACAGTTGTATTAAGAATAATTTTTAAATATTGGTTTAATTTTACATTAAAAAACATAATGAAAATAACCATTTTACTCTAAAATATTATTTAAATAAAACTCATAGAATATTGGAAAAATAATGTACTTTTTGAAGACTATGATACATGGGAAAGAAGATTCAAATTCATAGAAAATTAATTCCAGAGAAAACAATTTAAAGATAAGTTTATTTTCTTACATTAATAAATAATGTCTAAATAAAAAAGTTGCATGTTTATTTAAAAAATGTTTTTCCAAATTTTTGTGAAAGGAATTTTTTTTTGATACATTAAAAAGTACTATTTTTGAAATCTCTAATAATGGAGTCTTGAAAAAATCATTATGCTATTATTTAGAAAACATGGAGTCGAAGATAAAAATATTTCCATGGTTTGTAAAACTTTTTAATATTTTAAAACAACATTATTGAAAAATCACATTTTAAATAAGGCAATAAAATTTACAATTTAAAAATAGAGATAATAAGTAAGAGGATCATATGAAGAAATCCATATTTTAGTTCCCAAAAAAGAGTTGAAAGTATTGGTGGGAAGGAAAATTAGGGCATGGAGAATAAAGTTATATTAGAAATAATGGGAGTTATTCTTACCCAAATTATACTATTATTCGAGAAATAATTTAATTTAAAAAGACAATAACAGTGAAACAAAGTATCATCCCCAAATAAAAATATAAATTACAATTGTAAAATGAAATAGAAGGATAAAATGAGCTTATCATATCATGACTAATTATATATTTTATGACTCATGGGGGAGGAATTTGAGTTAAGAAATATATTAAAACTCAATTAACATTTAATTTAAAACCTATTTAATGAGATAAAGATTTAAATTAAAATTATTATAGTATTAATGAAATATATTTCAGGGAATAATAAATCAAATAAGTTTCATGTTCACTATATAAATAAAATTAGGTGCATAAGATAAACACATCACTATGAAAGGATTCTAAGATGAATAGCCCCTTACAACATGTGCTATAATTAGATAAAAATAATGTGAATAAAGATTAAAAAAGTAACATTGAGAATAATATTAAGTGTTATTTTTGAATAAATAATTTCATTGTAAGTGGTTACACAATTTCAAATATGATTTGTTGTAAAACATTAAATATTGTCTCAACGAAAGGGAATTGAGAAAACAAACCCCTACAAGTAACATAATTTTTTATTTAAGAATAATTTGACAAGGTGGTTAAAATGATGAACTATTAATCATTAGAAAATAATTAGGAAATAAAATAATAATTATTCACTATATATAATCAGTCAAACATCAGAAAATGGACTTCAATAAAATACTTATCAACTCAATGGATGAAAATATGAGTTAGCACAAACCCTTACCATGGTTTTGATTCACTCTGTTCATGTTCCTAACTTCCGGAAAAATCAAATTATGTTTATCAGTTACATTGTAGACACTATATTCATCTAAATTTCATTTATTAAGTATAATTAATTATTATATGTTATTTTTTTATTATATAGTTTTTTCTTATGAAGATTATTTGAGGTTGTTCTGTCAATTTATATGCAACTCTTTGGGTATGTTGACAATATTTAAAGGTCTTATATAATAACTTAATAATCTACATAACAATAGAGGTTTATTTTATTTGTTATTATATTTGAATAAAATCTACACAGTTACATAGTTTTTTATAAAATTAACTCAGATTCTAAATAATACTCTGATATATTCATTTTAGGCGAATAAGTTTACTATGATCATTTATTATTAATATTACATAAATATTTTATAATATTATATTTATATAATATTAATTGTGTTGTAAAAATAATTTTTTATGTTAAATATATTTTCAAATTCGTCCATGTTATATTTTTATAGAATTTTTCAAGTAGGTGGTTCGAGCGAGCAAAAAAATAATACACAATAATTAATACATAATTATGGTTACAAAATTGGTATATTTTTCTGAAATATAATTTTCACATGAGAATAAAAATATTATATTGAAAATATTAAGGTGATGAATCATATTTGAAGATATTTTAATGAATAGAATATAAACTAGATGAAAAATGATAATCGTTACTTCATAGAGTAGGTAGCCCGCAAAAGAAATTAACATTTCCATTTAACAATGAATGTTAGGCAATGACATTGAATTATAATTTTCCTCTTCATGATAACGATTATATTATATATTTCAACTTTATTCTTTTATTCTATCCTTACACCTAGTTAATAGAGGTGGTGGTGAGAAATAGAAGAAATCACTTTATGGATAAGGTAGTTTACATAAACAAACCATTGGCGTTCTTTTGTTTTTCTAAGTAGATGTGATGGAATAAAAAATTTTAATTAAATTAATATAATAAAAATTTATTATACGAATTATTATAACCTATCCCCACTAAATCTAACTCTCTTGAGCTAGAAATGGTCGAACGGAAATAATGACCACTGGAAACCCATCTCCAATATGCGTCAGGTTGGCAATAATCATTGATGATGTTTCAAACATAAAAATGTTAGGAATTAAACAATAAGAGAACAAACTGAATAGAGGGATATGATAGGTAAAACAATCAACTATTACATAGATATATTTTATTAAAACCAATGTACATTCACAAAATTTCATAAAGAAAAAAATAACTGGAAAGGAAAATTACATGTACCAAATTGGTAAAATTGGCAGCGACCATGAAGCCTAAACATACTAATAAAACATAAGCTATTATTATCCATCCCAATCTCCATAATATTCTATCTGAATGAAAAGATATTATATATATATATATATAGGGTGATCATTACTCGTATAATCAGTAGGATCCTCCCTAGAGCCTCTCATCCAAAAGAAAAAGAAAGCATACTAAAAACCAGTGAAAACAAGTTAAACTAACTCATAACCTAAAAAGATATAGTAATTAAACTAAAAATAGATATATATAAATATATATTTCATATAAGATATTATCTATTAAATTAATGAAAAAATGGTACCCCGCTTCCACTTCCGCTCCATTTTTCCACTCCACCCCTATATCATACATCCTGACACATCTTTCTCCAGAAGAAGCTAGCCTCAATACAACTAGGATAAGTATCACCATATGAATCTCATGAAACAAATAATACCATCATACCATTCACATATTTATATGGTAATCTATTGGTTTCCAAGAGACACCATAATATATATGCAGTATATCTCATATCAGGTACTACACCTCAAGCCATCATAAGCCATATATTATCTATGTACCTCGATCCATCACATCCCATTCATGTTGTACCTATATTAACACTTAAAATACTATGTCTATAGATACATGTGTATAAAATAACCACAATAATTTAAAACCCACTACACACATATATGGTTAATGACAACCAATGTGCATACAAAACATAATAATACCAATTGAAAAGAGTGTGATAGAGGGGGTAGTCAACCACCCATATCTCGCTGACCTCGATATTTGGGAAAACACTGTCCTAGAGTTCACTAGGAGTTAGCGACCCTACCACCATGTGTTTTTTAGCGTATGAAATCAAAATAAAATATAATATATAATATATCTCATAAACATAATATGAGAATGAACCTAGTCTCAGACTCAACTGCAACTATCATCACTCAGACACCCGACTTCCACTTCAAAGAACTATATATCCTATAAACACAAAATTTTTAAGAGGATGTTCATTAAATTAATTCATTCCTTTTTTACATTATATTCGACATTAATTAATTTATTATCCCTTAATCATTATTAACCCAAAACCCTATTTCATTAATCATCAATGTGAAGTCCATGTAATTTTGGAATAATCCATCAGAGTACATGGTTTCTTAAGATTGTTAACAATGTAATATAGTAAACAGAAACCCCATGGGTTAAAAAATTTATTAATCATTATCATAATTCCCTAATTCCAAGAACTCTATGAAACATTCTATGGTACAATCAAATAGATTCATTACCAAGAATATCTAGCTGGCTCAAGAATTGGGGAAATGAATGAAAATAAATTAGAAAAATGGCCATGTGAAATTTTAGTAGATTTAGTAAGAAATAATCCAAACTTAAAGCACATCTAGAAGTAGGCCCATATTTAACCTGTTTTTTCAACTCTGTTTCCATCCCTGACACCCTCACGCATATGCCCTTTCATATCATCACTAAATGGATGAAATAATTAAAAAAACAGAGATATGCCTTCCCATATCTCATTATCCATCCTATACTGACCACACAAAAAATAGATATGCTCACATCTACTGTAATATCCTGGGTAAATAAAGAATAATACATTTTCATATTTATTAATATTTGTGAATTAATTGTTAAATTATAATTTAATGGGGATGCTATGTTCGATGTCTTACCCGATACACAACAACAAGTTTCTTTGAAATCTTACGTTGCACACTAATAATATAATATTATTTTTTTAATGGTACTTAACACCGAGCCATTGTATTGGTGAAAATGAATAGAACTAACAAAAAATATTATTATATATGTTTGTTAAATGTTTTTACATTTATCTAATAAAAGTTAGAGTCTTAAAATAAAAAAGGAATTTGATTTTAAGTATAAATACTCTAATATTCATTAAAGGGATGATTTACCACCATTTGATGGAGAACCCTCTTTAAATATAGTTTTGGTCATTTTTATATGTTATATTTGAAAAAATAAAATTATTCTTTAGAATTGGGACATAAAAATCTACTTTGGGTAAAATTTTGGTATTTTTCTGACAAAATTCATTTTTTTTGATGAATAATGAAAATACTGTATTTTAATTCAAAATTGTGTCTTAATCTAATTTATTTATATGGTTAGATTATCTTATTAATTTGTTTTAAAGTTTAATTAGAATATATTATTACCATTTAATCCAATTTTGATCATTTTAATTAATTTCACTTTGAAATTGGACAAAACAAGTGTCAATCTTTTGATAGTTATTTTTTCATAAAAACACGCTATTTGTTTTAAAAACAGGAATTAATTTTAAATTAATTAATGCCACTTTTATGTTTTGAATTTTGTAAAATAGACATCATTTTTGAATTATAGATAAAAAATAAATCTTTGGCTGAATATTGGGTATTTTTTTGGAAAACATCAATTTTTGATGAAAAGTGAAATCACTTAGTAGTAGTTAAAAAAAGTTAATTTTAAATTTAAATGAAAATTTATCGCTTCTGTGAGTTGAATTTCAAAAATTCGAGAGACACGGTTAATATCAAGAAGTAAAATTTGGTTCAATAATATGAAAATAATTTTTGGTGAATAGTATCTTTTGACATTTATTTACCACGATTAAAGGTAAATAAGGTAATTTAAGGTAAAAAGTATATTATAATAATAACAAATTACCTTAACACTTGTTTTAACATTATTGTATGAGTCATGGCCGACCATGGGCATCCTTGGGTCGATTTTGGGATTCCATTGAGCCTCTTGAGAGTGATAATGACTCTTTAGATTAATTAATTTAAAGTAAAGACAAAAATGACACAAACAAATATCATTTAGTAAATTAATTTTTACATGTGGATATATATAAGTTATATTTTCGATTATAAATTTTCATTGGATATCTAGAAAAATTTCTACTTCGTGGTATTTTTTTTATAATTTTTAAGCATCAAATAAATTAAATTAGTTATGACACAATAATGATGCAGTGTTTACCTCATTAATAAATGATTAAAAGAAATAAGATTTTAATGATTAATATATTATCCATGACATGTCCAATTCTGATTGGATGATTTTATTTATAATATTAGTCATCTTAGATTATAATTTAATGTGTTTTGGACCTTTTGAAACTTAATATAATTTTATAACAAAATAATAGTTTCACACTTTCCTAAAGAGCCCCTCCTCTCCCCTATAAAAAGATACCACTTACAACCAATTATTCACATCTCTCAAGCCTTTTGTATCGTCTAACCTCTACCCAATTAAGCTGAATATATCCCCCTACTCCACATAGAAGCCTTACCTTAGGCAGAAGGCACTTCAATAAGTCCTTTTGGTTCAAACCAAAGGGAGTTTCCCAAATTAAATGTAACTGTTTCTCTTAAATTCATTTCTTTTATTATACATCTCCAACCCCATGAAATCTCTTTATTCCTTAATTTTTTAACAAAACCAGAATGTTAAATATACTAGGATATTTTTATGATAATTATTTGATCTACACTTACACACACCTCCATCTAATGGGTGAAGAACATAATGTTTCTGTGGATGGAAAACTAACGCATCAAGAAACGATGATTGTTCGATTATATCCTACCGCCTCTTATGGTGGACATTATGATGGAACTGTATTTATATATTATTTTTATTATGTTTTTTTTTCTCTATGCTTCTGGAATTTTCATTTAAAACCACACCAATATTATTTCCAATATGTTTGACCACAATAATTTCATTTGAGGAAGTGCGGACTACCACCCCCTCAAGGTGATATGATTCGTTCATGACATTCATGGAACATATAAAGGATAGAGTTAATTGAATTATGTAAAACATATATCTTATTATATTATACTGTAATTATGATATACCTATGTATCATTATGTTTTAATTCCATTAAAATAAAAAATAGAAATGAAAGTAGCATTCATGCGTATGCACGACTTACTGTCTCCATGAAAGGTGCATTTCATTTCTTATCTCCAATTATTATGTACTATTATAAATAAATATATATACTGGATATATAATATTTATATGATATAAAAATCATTTATATAATTCTGGATATAATGGACTTTTGACCTCATAGACAAATTATAATTATAACAAGTTCATTTTTGACTCAACTTCCGAACTTCAATAAAATATCCAATATGAACTCAAATAATTAACTAATTTTTATAAAAAGGTAATAAGTGATATAAAATTAATAATAAAATTGAAAAGTGTTCTTAATAAAGTATAAATTAACTTAATTTTATTATTCAGAAAGAACAAGGAACACCCAAGACAACTCAGACTTGAGGTAAGGGGTTTCTTATCTCACTTTTAATTCCATGAGATTTACTTTGTTCACCACTTATTTATTGCATGTGGTGTTTATACTTACCATGATTGTATTAATTGTGTAATATACTTTAATTTATGGATATTTACATCATCATTTTATGATCCTTCTTTCATGGGTGTATGTTTCATAAGTTACCAAATCGATAAGGGAATTAGAAATTTCAATTTCCACTCATTCAGCTTTACGTATACTTCATTGATTATTTTACTCCAAGATTATGTGTGGAATAAATATTCATTTCATTATATCATAATTTCCACTCCGATTTCCGGGGATATACTTTTGATACACATAATCACTCCATTGATAAATTCACAAGTCATTGATATGAACTTGATAAGAGAAATTTTACCTCAATGTCCATTTGTTGAGTTAAATATTAAATTCATTGGTGTTGTTTTTACAAGTATATGTTTGAATGTTCTCTGATTGATTTACACTGAATATCTAATCCTATTTAGTGTATTTATATTCTTCACATGTAATTATTTTGTTCATTTATCCTTAACCTAAGGATACAGTCTTTATAAGAGATTTCATCTCAATTTACATTCCATTGAGACTTCCTTTTTGTTATACACCAAGTAACTTTTATATGGTGTATATAATGTACTTTGATATATTATGTCATGAATCCATTTATTCTCATGATATTACAATGTTTTTATTACCTCAATTATTTGTATTCAAGTATCCCTCTTTTGGTTAAGAACTCTAACTAAAATATCATTTTAAAATGTTTTAATGATTTATTATTCTAAATATTTCTCATTAATGTCATTGTTTTAAAAATAGTTTTAAGGATTTATTTATATAGAAATTAAATTTTTCAAAACAAAATTCCTTTTAAATGTTTCAAAGTGGTATGAGATACTTTGATTCAAAAATCTATTTTTAAATGGCTTCTTGACAAATAGTGGGACTTTTAAATGATTTCAATAAAAGGGGGATATTTCTCTCTAATAGTTTTGATTATTATTTTCATCTATTTCAATATCCTTCATTATTATCGATTGAGGTTAATCTGATAGAATACGATCTTCCATATTGTATCGAATGAGTTATTTTTGACCGTGGATGTGCTATTTTTATACCATTCATGGTTTGTGGATAAAGTATTGACATTTTATATGCTAGTTTTAATAAGAATGTTTATATTATGTTTCAACATTTTCATATGAGGAATGCATTGTACTTAGTAAGTGAAGAGTGGAGTGCGTTATAGCTCCTCAATGCATCGGTAGGTCTAATGAGACAAACTAGTGTCTTGGCACAAGTCCTTGACAAAATCTTATTTGTAGTTTTGGCACAAGGCATTGACTATGTGGTTATGATAGTCTAGAATTATGAATTCCATCATTATGAAAGTGGTTATTGATATTTCATGTGATTATTTGACTATTAGAATATCCATGTGAATAAGTAAATGGCATTATTTCATTTTTTCTCCATATTATACTGAAGTTTATATTTTAAAGGGCTTTTGTTTTAGTTATGCATTACCTTAAATGTTTATGCCTATTTATGAAAGTTTTCGCTATATTGTTATCCTTACTGAGCATTTTAGCTCACCCCTTTCTATGTTTTATTTTTCCCAGGATATGAAGAAGTTAGTTATGAGTGTCTTTCAGGCATAATTTAGGAAGTTTGGATGTTTCCAATGTAATAATTTAGTGTTGTTTTTATTTTAAAGTTGTATTGTTGACCTTATGAATGTATCTAGTATT
The DNA here is from genome assembly GCA_963277665.1 of Viscum album. Taxonomy (NCBI): domain Eukaryota; kingdom Viridiplantae; phylum Streptophyta; class Magnoliopsida; order Santalales; family Viscaceae; genus Viscum; species Viscum album. Next base: position 943,961,093 of record OY728138.1, read on the forward strand.
TCCAAGGCTACTAAACTGATTGGTCTTTCGGGAAATGATTTCCTTTTATCATCCAATGTTATGTAATAATGCATCGTCTCTGGGTAACTAGGGTCGGGGCGTTATAGTTGGTATCAGAGGAAGTTTAGTACAATCCTTGGAAACTAAATTTAGATACACTCTGATTAGAGCACATAGACCTAAGATGGACTTTGAGGATTAGTATATAAGAGATTCCTAGAATTTTGGTATTGTAGAGATTTTGTGAGTTTTCCATGAAATACATCACTGACTAGATACGAGCAGGTAGAGGCGGCTCTGGCACAGATGTACCGAGGGGCAAAAACCGAAAACACCGCTTTGAGCTAGACTTGAATGGGAAGTGGTGCACGACAATGGGCCTTGCTGAACTCTTAGTTACGACACTCCAGGGGGATACACTTAGGATAATTTACATTTTCTTTTTAAACCGATTTGATGTATTTTAATATAAGATGAGAATAAATGACCTTGGTTAATCCTAAGGTGTTTCAAATTGAGAATATGATGTGATGATATTTTCTACATAATTTTATGACTATTCTTACTCACACAATGTTTTCTGGTTTTAGTCAATGTCTAGATTCCAAGGAAGTCATAGTAACTTTGAGAATGATGTACAAGGTGGGAACGATGGTGGAAATGAGAAAAAAATGGAATGTTGATAGGCGTAAAAGATATCGTGTTCATGCCAAATCAATTTTACAAAATTATGATCAACAACATATATATTAGCCAGCTTCCGGAATCAACAAAGAAGAGAAAGGTGATGAATGATTAGAGCTCCAGTAGTGGAGACCATGGAGAAAAAATCCTCAATTTACATCATTCAGGAAATGTGGAAGGAGACACCAATGAATGTGTCTCAATGGAACAAAGAAATGATTTACGTGTGGGAAAGAAGGACATACAGTGACGAATTTCTGAGAAAAAATTAAGAGTATTATGGAAGAAAATAAAAATGGTCCCAAGAATCCAATTATATTCATTTTCCGTAAATGTAGGGGACTTGTCCATTACCTTAGTGAAGGCCTTATTCTATAGGATATTTTTTTGGTCAAAGAAGAGGCTATGATGAAATAAATTGTTGGAAAATTTTTTAAAAGTATTAGTGCTTTTTTTTATGGGATTACTTTGGAATAATTTTCTATTGTATTTGTAACCCTGCAGTTTGTCATGTGAAAATGATATTTGAGGAAGAATTAACTTTTCTCTTGTGGATATAGTTATAAATATCTATTTGGTTTTAGATGATCATTGGGTTTGAGGAAATTAAAAGTTATTATATTTTGTGATGAAAATTCAAGGTATGAGATAACATTTGTGGTGGAATTATGTTATGGTTATTTTGAGGAATTTAGCTTATTTTGGTAATGTTATAAAATGTAGTTTTTAAAAAAGGAAAACATTCAGACCATGTGACAACCCATCATGTCAGACAAAGCTGTGGGATTTGAACCCACAACCATAGTGCGATTGGGATTTATCACCTACCACTGGACTACATGTAGTCCCTGGTTAGTGTGACTAATTATTTTTTGAGAAATGATTTTATTGATCAATAATAAGTTAATTTGGGATCTTATGTCTTCTCAAATGAATACCCTTAGTATAGGAAAATGATTTGGTGATTAAGTGATAAATGTTATTTAGAAGACATTTCCTTTTTTGGGAACACTATATGCCTAAGGAAAATAGAATACTATGGGATTTCATTTGAGGAGTAATGGTGGATTTTTATCTATGTTATTATTTTGTATTTATAGTGATTTGGGTTATTTATGGAAATTATTAACCTATAATAGAGAATATGTGATTAGGTTAATTACTTTTAAGTATGTGACTTTAAGAGTAGTTGATGTCATTTGGAGATACAATTTAACGTGGAAGACTGTGTAATCAAAATCTTCTATGTTTTTAGTTTCAAAATTATTTTAGATTATATTGAAGTATTTTAAGGACAATTTTTTATTGAATGGTATTTATTGAAATTTGGGCATTTTTTGTTTAATTTTAGAAATTAGGATTAGTATTTCTTCCCCTAAAGGATTATCCTTTTTGGGGATCATCTGATCTTGTACTAACCATTTTTTGTTCGGTGTTAATCTCTAAAGACCAGGTAAATATATTGTTTATATTTTTTGGATCATGTTATTCTCTAGGAGTTGATTCTATCTCTTTTGGTGTGACCAAGTCATCTTGAATACTCATCGTTTAAAAAAAGATGAGTTGGTGGTAGAAATTTATTAAAGAATGAATCTCTACTTAAAAACTATGTATATCTCTTTATGTTCATAGTCAATCTCATTAATAAATTAATCAAATTTATTAAATGAAACATAAAACAAAAAAAAATTATCCACTTATTTTTCCTACTGGGAAACTAATGAACATTTATCCCATCACAAGTTTGTGATTTTATTATTGTTAACTTTCTCCTAATCATGTTTTCTATCCCTCTCCATCAGAAGATGACACTTTGTTTTCTCCTCCATATCCATGTTTTAATGGAATCCTAGAATCTTTTTTCTAGGGTAACCTTTTTGCTTCTCTTAATTTATTGTCATGTGATAGTTTTATTGACTCTTTTTCGAATGTGGGGATTTCAATGAAGTTTCTGAGCCCAATTTTAAAATAACATAGATGCAATTCCCCAAACGGGGGAAGGATGTAACATCTTGGGTAAATAAAGAATTATAAATTTTCATATTTATTAATATTTGTGAAATAAATGTTAATTTTAATTTAATGGGGATGCTATGATTGGTGGATTACCCGATACACAACAACATGTTTCTTTGAAATCTTACGTTGCACACTAATAATATAATATTATTATTTTAAATGGTACTTAACCCTGATCCATTATGTACGGAATCACTATTAAATTTCTTATGTCATAATTTCCACTCCCCTTTTTGTGGATATACTTTTGATATACATTATCACTCCATTGATATATTCTCAAGTAATTGATATGAACTTGATTAGAGTAATTTTAACTCAATCTCCATTTGTTGAGTAAAATATCCAATTCATTGTGGTGTTTTTACAAGAATATGTGTGAATGTCCTATGATTTATTTACACTGAATATCCAATCATATTGAGTGTATTTATATTCGTCACATGTAATTATGTCGTTGATTTATCCTTATCTTAAGGATACAATCTTTATAATAGATTTCATCTCAATTTACATTCCATTGAGACTTCTTTGTTGTTATACACCAAATCAATTTTATGTGGTGTATATAATGTACTTTGAAATAGTATATCATGAATCCCTTTATTCTCATGATATTATAATGTTTTTAATTACCTCAATTATTTGTATTCAATTGTCTCTCTTTTGGTTAAGTACTTTAACTAAAATATCATTTTAAAATATTTTAATGATTTATTATTCTAAATATTTCTCATTAATGTCCATGTTTTAAAAATAGTTTTAAATATTTATTTATATGTACATTAATGTTTTAAGATCAAAATGCCTTTTAAAAGTTTCAAAGTGGTAGGGTACACTTTGATTCAAAAATCTATTTTTAAATGGCTTCATGACAAATAGTGTGACTTTTAAATGATTTCAATAAAAAGGGGGATATTTCTCTCTAATAGTTTTGATGATTATTTTCATCTATGTCAATATCCTTCATTATTCTCAATTGAGGTTAATCTGATACAATACAATATTCAATATTGTATCGAATGAGTTTTGATTGACTGTGGATGTGCTATTTTTATACCATTCATGGTTTGTGGATAAAGTATTGACATTTAGTATGCTAGTTTTAATACTAATGTTTATGTTAGGTTTCAAAATTTTCATATGAGGAATTCATTGGACATAGTATGTGATGGGTGGAGCCCGCTATAGCTCCTTGATGCATCGGTAGGTCTCACAAGACAAACTAGTGTCTTGGCACAAGGCCTTCACAAAATCTTATTTGTAGTCTTGGAATAAGGCCTTAACTATGTGGTTATGGTAGTCTGGAATTATGCATTCCATCATTATGAAAGTGGATATTGATATTCCATGTGATTATTTGACTAGAAAAATATCCATGTGAATAAGTAAATGGCATTAATTCATTCTTTTGCCATATTATACTGAATATCATGTTTAAAAAGGCTTTGGTTTTAGTTATTCATTGACTTAAATGTTTATTCCTATTTATGAAAGTTTCCACTATATTTTTATCTTTACTAAGCATTTGACCTCACCCATTTCTATGTTTTATTTTTCCCAGGATGTGAAGAAGTTAGTTATGTGTGACTTACAGGCATAATCTAGGAAGCTTGGATGTTTCCAATGGAAGAATTTAGTTTTTTTTTCTTTTCAAGTTGTAATGTGGACCTTATGAATGTATCTTGTATTTCCAAGGCTACTAAACTGATCGGTATTTTGGGACATGATTTCCTTGTATCATGCCAATGTTATGTAATAATTCACCGACTCTGGGTAACTACGGTCGGGGCATTACATCTAGAGCACATAGAAGGAGAAAAAACAAAAATGTCAATAGTTAATTGGTCTCCAAAACAAGGCATTTGGCCTTTACATTGTAAAGGACTCTCATGAAACCAATCGAAAGGCATTCATCCTTCATATGTTAATGGGATCACATGGCTCCAAATATTTTTCTTTATCATGCAAGTAGTTTTTATTACATCTTGAATTAACCATTTCAATAATTATAGGTTATAAATATGGGAGACCCAAAGAATAAATAGTAATAAGTTCATAAACTAATTAAAAACTATCATGTGAATAAAATATAGTTCCATCCAACCATGATAAGAACAAATCTCATTTAACTTTTATTTTATTATTATATACAACAAGGACTACTTATTAGGTTCTTTATCCAATTGCATCAACACATGGAAAAACATTACACTAAACATGCATCAAGCATCAATTTGATTATAATAAAATTATTCAAATCTATTTATAAATTAAACATGGATCTTTATGTTTCATAGACTATAGAAAAGATTATATGATTTATGTTCTTTAACCATTTTCATCAATTTACACATTTTAACTCAATTAGAACCACCCTGATAACTTCCATAACATTGATAACACATAGTCTAGTAAATATGGAGGTAAAAGATTATCATTATAAAATACAATGACATGTCATCACTACAACTAAAAACCAATTATTTATTAACACAATTTATCATGTTTAGGGTTAATTAAACTGCCACCCAAAAGTCTAAGGAATGGTAACTTTATGAATTACAATAAATAAAAGGATAATTTAATAATCCATTGCCTCAATGATTTTGATATTCTTTTAGTAGAAATACATGAGGGTATTTAGTGACCTCTCCCAAACAGAAAATGTAATCTATCATTGTCATAATGTTATGAACTCACCAAAAAATGAAACAAAGAATCAATTATAATGGAATAGATCAAATTCCATAACCTATAAATATATCATTTGAGGAAACAAGACCAAATAGATGTGGAATTTCAATAAAAGAGTTAGAACTCACCTCAGATCACAAAATATTGAAAATGGTAAGCATGGGTTCAAATCTGATCATAATGGGATAAAAAGGCATTCAAAGAAGTTTCTTGGGAACCTAGGGGATGAGATATAAGGATGGGATAAAAATTAGTTCAGAGGGTCATGTGGTATTTATAGGACAAAAAAATAGAACATCATGGAATATTCTCTTAGACCACATCAAGAAATTAGAAGACATAGGGAGGACTAAGGTGGAGCACAAGGTAACATCCCATAGTCTACCTGGTTAAACCCACATACGAGGAACACGTCATCTCCCATGATGAAAATTATATAAAATGAGGGAGATACAATGGTGTATCAAAAACCACAATGATATAGAACCTATTTTCCATGTAGGGGGATACACTATAGCCTATGATACCCATGGTGCAGCTTCAATCAATTTGGATGAACCGCCTCATACCCCTATGGTACATCAGATCTTATCCATATTACAGTCCTTAAACTCCAGGGAAGGGTCCTTTCCATAGACACTCACTACCGAAAAGAATCCCAAAATTGTATGTTGCTTTTAAATCCTCCCTAAATCCCTATACTCCTCATCATATGGTTCTAAACTACAACCACTAACATAATAGTTCTTCATAGGGATCCACGGTGAATAATCTCTTTAACTCCACATTTCCCTCTAAAACACCATGAGTCCTTCTACAGACACCTCCCATACCCCAACTCACAAAGATAAGGTTTACTAGATTTTAGGTCCTTACATAAGATACCTCTCAAAATATTCTCATATTCAATTATTTAAAATCAAACCCATAGAGAAAGAAATAAAAATTCTTGATCGAACAACCACCCAGTGTGATAAATGTAAAGAATATCTCTATCAATGGAGATCAACCACATCACTTAGAGGAACCATGTGAAAAACCAAAAAGAAATATATATTTTCCCCTAAATACTCTCACTGGGGAGATACAACTCAAATGAGAGTAGAATTATCAAAAAATAAATAATAGGAAACCATCTCATAAACCATAAAATGTCATTAACAAAAAAATGAGAAATTTTATAAGGGAAGAGATAAGCATCAAACAAATTGGGGTATTGAGTGAATATATTTGACTAAAAAATGATAGTTATTCTCATACATGCCATTGTGTTTCTACAAGACATGAACTCAGGGAATTCTATGCCCACGAAACACCTTCTTGTGGAAGTCCTAGATTGTAACGTCCCGACCCTGGGTGCCACTCAACGGGTGCCCCGAACCCAGTTCACCACGTGACCTCAAGCACATTTCCCCAAACGCCATAGGTTGCTGACTAGCAGCGAGATCCGAGGTATGATAGTGGGGAAACTATGCCCTCATTTGTGAAAGTGTAGCATAGTGGAATAAAATAAAAGCATACAACAACAGCAGAAGCAATAAACCACAAATGTTTTTAATAATAAATGGTAGTAAATATAACCAGTCAGTAATATAAATATGATGCAACATGTCTCATGTTCTATGAAAACTGCCAGAACATGTTATATAGCAGTACAATACAATACAAGGTACAACAAAGAAAAACAAAGAAGTCGGTAGCATCACGAGCCTAAGCCCGGTCCCATGCTCCCTTACTCCTCAGTCGTAGTCAAGTACATGTATAGGGACTCTTTCCCCTATTCACGCCTGCAGAAACATAATCTGTTTGGGCCGAAAAGCATGACCCAAACAGGGTGTGAGAAATAAATTTCCAGTAGGCACCCACCAAAGTCCTGTGCTCAACTGTATGCAAAACATGCAACAATAGTGTGAATTAGTAAAATGAAATAAAGTAAGCAGTACTCAAAAATAACTAACTTTACCAGTTATATTGCCATTTTAATATTAATTTAACCATTCATTATTAAGAAATCACCATGGTTAATTTCTACGTAACCAGTTCGTGTCCCCAGACACGCAACCCTTACTCTCAGGTAATCAGAATCCGACCCACAGGTATTGCCCTCAGGGATAACAGATTTTTCCCTCGGGCAAAGGTAGTTTCGCCCTCAGGCACAAAGTGTATCGCCCATAGGCACGGAGGAAGTTTTCCTCAGGCTAAGATAACAACTTCCCTCAGGCTAGACAAACAACACCCACAGGCTAAGTAAAACACTGCCCTCAGGCTCAAGTAACCAGGACATTCCCAACATGTAAATAAAAATTCACAAGCAATTCCTCTCAAGGCAATTCTTCAATCATTTATTTAAAGGCATACCCTCGGGTATCCTGGACAAATTGCTAAACAGAGGAATGCACCCCCGGGGTGGTCCTGGATCCATGTAGCAATCCCAAACAGCATTTTAATATCACATTCAATTACCTATACAATTCTAGATATTTAAAATAGCCACGACCGCAGCCACACGACACCCCAAATATGGGTTCTTAGCTCAAAAAACACAAAAAAAACACATGACAGTTGGAAAATAAACACCAAGCCACCTACCTTATACGCCCCTGATCAGTATACCTGAACGACGTTCCACGAATCATCCCAGAACAAGGTAGATCTTAGGTAAAAGTCAAAATGTTGAAACATAAATAACATAAATATGAGGAATAATTGGTGTGAAATACTCCTGGAGAAGGGAGAAACCACCCGTGTGGTTCCAACGAGAATGTTCGAGGCGGAAACGGATTCCCAACGTGCGCCCAGTAGATCTCTGAAGCTCTGACCTCCTCCTTTGGCTCCAAAATGGCTCAAATGACTCATCTGCCCAATGAGGAGGCTACTGCCTGCTTTAAGACAAAAAACAAACTACACGGTATGTACTATCAAGTACATGGTGTGTACTTTCCATTTTTAAAATGTTCCTCTAGCGGATTCCCGCCAGCGCAACATTGTTCACCTGCTGACATGACTACATGGCGTGTGTTGTCGCACAGCTGGCCACCACCTTACTATTCACCTGCCGACTGACTACCTGGAATGTAAAGGACCACTACACTGCATGTAGTCGTTTCCTACACCCTTCATCACTGGCATGGACACACGCCCTATATAATCATTCCACATGGCTAGAAGTACACGATGTGTGGAAAAGTACATGGCATGTACTTCCAAAATTTAGGATTTTTCCTCATTTTCCTTATTTACTCAAAAACACTTAAGGAAAAGTGAAAAGAATAGACCAATACATCAAAATAAGAACTGGGTTCTTACAAACTTCCCCCCTTAAAGCAATTCATCCCCAAATTTCCCTTCCAAGGGTGGCGAAGATATAGCCATGAACAACTCTGGCCACTGACCACGTACATCGGTCTCCCGCTCCCAGGTTTCGTCATGCACTCGGCCATGCTACCATTGCACATGTACGGGAGGAACTGACTAGTCTTGGAGAACCTTCTTCCTACTTTCAATGATACGAATCGGATGCTCCTCAAAAGACGCATCCATCTGAAGCTCAACCTTCTAAAGGTGAAGGATCTGAGATGGGTCTGAATGATAGCAGTGCAACTGAGATACATGGAAGACGTCTTGCATATCCTGGTACATCTGTGGTAACTTCAACTGATATGAAACTGTCCCGACTCTCTCCAGAATCTCAAATGTCCCCACATACCTCGGTGAAAGTTTACCCTGTCTCCTGATCCACCTGTGTCCCATCCTCAGAGAAACATGCAAAGAAACCTGATCCCCGACCACGAACTCCAAAGGACGTCTGTAGCGATCAACATAAGAATTCTGCCGAGACTGTGCGGTATCGATCCTCTTCTGAATCAACTCGACCTGCTCAGTAGTCTCCTGCATGAGATGTGGTCCTAGTATAGCTACCTCACCTGCCTCTATCCAGCACAAAGGAGATCGGCATGGCCTACCATATAAACCCACGTATGGTGTCATCTCAATAGTTTCCTGAAAACTGTTATTGTAGGAAAACTAGACTAGTGGTATATGCTTCTCCCAATATCCCCCAAAGTCTAGGACGCATACACAAAACATTTCCTCTAGCACTTGAATCGTACGCTCTGACTGGCCATCAATATGACGGTGGTATGTTGTGCTCAGAAGCACCTATGTACCCAGTGCCCTGTGAAAACTCTTCCAGAAACGAGGCGTGAGACGGACATCCCTATCTGAAATGATAGAACAAGAGACCCCATGAAGATGTATGGCCTCTCATATATACAACTTTCCAAAATCATCAACACCAAAGGTCTCCTTGATCAGAAAAAACTGAGCTACCTTCGTGAGTATGTCCACAAAAAACCACACCACGTCATTGCCTCTAGGTGACCTTGGAAATCCCATCACGAAATCCATCGCGACATCATCCAATTTCCACTCCGGAATGGGTATCTGCTGTAACAGCCCGACTGGCCTCTGATTCTCCACCTTCACATGCTGAAAGGTGGAACACCTCGTAACATAACGAGCTACATCTATCTTCATACCTAGCCACCAGTACTGACATCTCAAGTCATAGTACATCTTGGAAACTCCGGGATGAACTGCCGAGACTGAAGCATGAAACTCCCGCATCATATCCTCGCGTATATACCCTGGAACCCACACTCGTCCATGGAATCGCAGAACCTCATCATTTCTTGTCATCCAACCAGGAGAAGGGTCCTCACTTTCCATCGAATCTAGTAGAACTAGGACTTCTGAAATAGATAGTTGTCTCATCCTCACACTATCCAGGAGGGTAGAAGTCACTGATAAATATGAAAGATAGGTCTGCCCCTGACTATCATGAACCTCCAAATGCATCTCAAAGAATAAATCTATAAGCTTCCACTCATCACTGGCCTCCTGAATTGCATGTATCTGAGTATTCCTTCTCAGTGCATCAGCTACTGCATTACCTCTACCAGTTGTATAGGTAAGCATAAAATCGAAGGACTGAAGTTACTCGACCCACCTTCTCTGCCTCAGATTCAAGTCACACTGAGTAAAGATATGCTTGAGGATTTTGTGGTCGGTGAAAACCACAAAATGCTCTCCCAAGAAAAAATGTATCCAACAACGCAACACATGCACTACTGATGCCAACTCGAGATCATGCATTGGGTAATTCCTCTCATGTGGCCTCAACTACCGAGGCCCATATGAAACTACTCAATCGCCCTACATCAACACTGCTCCCAGCCCAATACCTGAGGCATCATAGTAAACTGTATAGATCTTCCCTTGCTCGGGAAGTATCAGGACTGGTGCTAATGTCAGCCTTCCTTTCAGATCATGAAAGACTTTCTCGCCAGTTTTTGACCAAACGAACTTCACACCCTTCTTAGTCAAACCCGTCAACGGCACTGCTAAGTGGGAGAAGTCCTGTATGAAGTGTCTGTAGTAACCATCCAGACCAAAGAAAATTTGTATCTCAAACACGTTCTTAGGCTGCTCCTAGGAAAATACTGCTCTTACCTTCTCTGGGTCTACTGCAACTCCTTCCTCTGAGATAATATGACCCAGGATGTGAATCTTGTCCATCCAAAAGTTGATCTTTTAGAGCTTATCATACAGCCAATGCTCTTTTAGTGTACTCAATACGATCTCAAGATGGGTGGCATGGTTGTGTCGAGTTTGAGAGTACACCAAGATGTCATCCATGAATACTACCACAAAGGAGTCCAGATAAGGATAGAACACATGATTCATCAGATCAATGAAAACTGATGGCATGTTCGTGAGTCCGAACGACATAACCAAGTACTCGTACAGACCATATCTACTCCGAAAAGCTGTAAGTGGTATATTCGATGGTCTCACACGCATCTGATGATATCCTGACCTCATGTTAATCTTCAAGAACAATCGTTCTCTACAAATCTGATAAAAAAGATCATCAATCCTTGGAAAATGATATCGGTTATTAACCATCAACTGGTTCATCTTTCGATAATCCACACAGAGTCTGAGGGTACCGTCCACCTTCTTCACAAAAAGGACCGGAGAACCCCATGGGGAAGTACTGGGTCGGGCAAAACCCTTTGCATGTAACTCCTCTAACTGCCTCTTGAGCTCCTACAACTCTGGTGTTACAAGGCCCCAGCCTTAAACCTTACTTAACCTTGAGTTATTACAAGATTAAACATTGAGGATCTTTTCGGGTTTAGAGTTTTAGAAAATTGGATCATAAAACTTGCATTACATTCTACATATAAACAAAGTGGTTACATAAAGATAGTATTCTTCATTCCCATCAATGGAAACATATTTAAAATAAACATGGATTTTTTCTTGACACTTCCTTGACACTATAATCATATCATGTACCTTTCCCTTGACCTGTGAAAAACATCTCAAAAAAAACTTGGGATGAGCATAAAAAGCTCAGTAAGGGATATAAAAATATGGAAAGGAAACATGGGTACATATATAAATAAGGATGAGATCATATTTTACCCATAAAACATAAGCACATTAACATACTTCATCAAATCATGAATAAATAATAGAAATCATAAGACATAAAGTTAACATGAGGCATTCATAACATTCTTAAGTAGGGAGTAACCCTCTTGGTTACGTTTGGAATACCCATCACAGTATATTCCCTAAAATCTCTTTGGAAAAACCTTAACGTTTCACTCCTTCATGTTACCCAATGCATTGGAAAGCTATATCGGGCTCACCCGCCCTTAGTTTATCACGGAACCACCCGTTTTCATAATAATTCCCAAGAACCTCAACATAATCATATCACATAAAACATGCATAAAGGAAACATAAAATTTCCACCTTTCAATCACAAGATATCAATACAACACATTCATATAAAAACATTATGAAAACCATTTTCAATACCAAAATAAAAGAAAAGTAAAACATGGTATTTATTTTTCTTTTAAAAGAAGGTATGGATTGTAGAGGAAGACGAAACTAAAATAACGGTCACGACGGCAGAGAATTCGTTGTCGCCGCATACATACGACAAAAACGTTCCCTTTTGTTGTTTAGTAAACACTTCGTATAAAAATGATTCCTTTTGAATAAACATAAAAGTCAAAGGGGTTTATACACCATATAAAAGAAAGTTGTGTATAAAATAAAATATTCTTCAATGAAAGGAGATTGAGACGAAGTCCCATACCTCGGGCCCGACTTGACTCGGTCGTTCTTTAATCTCCTGAATAATAAACTTGAGTTAATCTCAACTTCCTTAAGAACTTTTTTCAAGTTCATTATTCCTTTTATACCATGTTATGAACATCATTTAATCATTTAAGTTAATAATGTTCATTTTGTCGGTATTTGGTTCTTAAGTCAAAAATAGACTTCTTACACTGACATGTTGTTAAAAGGATCATTATATCCAGAATGATATTAATGATTTGGATAACATATATATCATATATATTCAGCATATACATGTATTTATAATATTACATCACATATAGAGGTAAGAAATAAAATGCACCATTCATGGAGACGGTAAGCTGTACGTACGCATGAATGCTACTTCCATTTCTATTTCATATTTTCTATAATGGAGTAATAATGATATAAGATTATATTATAATTCCAGTATAATAACACTTATAATATCATTATCTTTATCCTTTACACATCCCACATATGGTATTAATGAATCAAATCACTTTCAGGGGGCGGTAGTCCGCACTTCCAAAAATGAAGATATCTTGTTCACCCATAATGGAAACAACAATGGTATGCCATAAATGAAAAATACAGAAGATTAAGGAAAGAATAAACATATTATATATCATATATAAAAATAGTGACATCATAATGCCCACCTTTGAAGGTGTTAAATCGGTATTGAACAATCATCATTTCGGGAGGCAGAATTTCGCCATCCATGGAAACCGTATGTTCTTTAACCATTTGATGTAGTTGTGTGATAGTGTAGCTCGAATAAATCTTATAACAACATCCTAGTATATTGAAGATACTGGTTTTGTTACAAAAGAATTAAATAAAGAGAGTTTACGGGGTTGGAGAAGAAAAATGAAACAAATTAACATGAGAGAATGAATTACCTTTAAAAGTGTAACTTCTTTTGATTTGAGCCTAAAGGATTCCTTTGAAAGGATTCTACCCAAAGTAAATCCAATAGGATGAGGAGAGGGATTTGGAGAGAGTAAATGGGCAGAGGATGGCCGAGCCAAAGGCTTTGGGAGTGTGGGTAAGGAGGTAGAGGTGGGGGCCTTTTATAAGAGGAGAGGAGGGGCACTCTTGGAAAGTAAAGAGATGTTAGTTTATTTTAAAATCATTTTCTGATTCAAAAGGTCCCACATTGATATAATTAGAGGATAAGCTGATAAGGATTCGAAATACACTAATAAAATTGGTTTTGGCCATGTGTAGGTTTTAGATTTTACATTATCTTTCCATTTTATTTAAATAGTTAAATAATCAGGTCATCGCTGCATCATCATGATGTCAATAATAATTTAATTTATTTAAAGTCTAAAAATTATAAAAAAAATACTATGATGTAGGAAATCTTTTTTTCTTTCCAATGATCATTTATTATCAAAAATATGATCTTTATAACTCCATGTGAAAATTGTTTTCGTAAAACATATTATGTTTGTGTCATTTTTACTTTTACATTAAATAAAAAGTTATTTATGTCATTTACCAACCAAAGTGGATCCATGGGGTCCCCAAGTTGACCCATGGGTTTTCTTGGTCGGCCATGACACATCCAATAAGTTTAGGACATGTGTATAGGTCATTTTATATTATTAAAGCATTATTTTTACCTTAAACTATACTAATTACCACTAATCGCGATTAAAAACTTAATAAGTTACTATTCACCAAAAAATTATTTTAATCTCATTGAACCACATTTTACGTCTTAATGAAAACCATGTATGTCAGATTTTTTGAAATTCAAAACACTATGATGGAAAATTTTCATTTAAACGGAAAAATCATTTTTTATAAGTACCACTTAGTGGTTTCACTATTCATCAAAAATTGACGTTTTTCAGAAGATTACTAAAAATTCACCCTAAGCTATATTTGATATTCTTAATTCAAAAATGAAGTCTATTTTACAAAATTTAAAAAATATAAGTCACATTAATTAATTTAATAATTAATTCCCGCTGTCATGAAAAATATCGTGTTTTTATGAAATAATAAGTATCAAAAGATTGACACTAGTTTAAGTCCAATTTCAAAGTGAAATTGATTCCAATGACCACCATTGGATAAAATGGTAAAAATATATTCTAATTACACATCAAAACCAATTCAAAAGATAATATAATCATATAAATAAATTAGATTAAGAAGCAGTTTTGATGTAAAATGCAGTATTTTTCACTATTCATTAAAAAATGAACATTGTAAGAAAAATACCAAAAATTCACACAAAGTAAATTTTTATGTCCCAATCATAAAGAATAAGTTTATATTGACAAACATACCTTATAAAATTGTCAAAATATAGATTCAAAGATGGGTTTCCATCAAAAGGCAGTAAAACAATCTTTTAAAAATATTAGTGTATTCCATTCTTAAGATTGGATTTATTTTCATTTTAAGCCTCTAAAACACTATCTAATTCATTAATAGGAATAGATAAAAATATCTATTATTCATTTCTTACATGGGATGTTACATCCTTCCACCCTTTAGAAAATTGCGTCCCCGCAATTTATTTACTTATCGAATAAATGGGGGTACTTATCCCTCATTGCATTTTCAGATTCCCATGTTGCCTCTTCCATCATGTGGTTTTTCCACAAAACCTTTACCTGATCAATCACCTTATTCTGTAACACTTGATCCCTATGGTCAAGAATCTGGACCGGTTTTTCCTCATATGATAGGTTCTCTTCCAGCTAAACTAACTCTTGACTCAAAACATGAGATGGATCTGGCATATACTTTCTCAACATCAAAACGTGAAAAACAGTGTGTACCTGAGATAAAATCAGAGGTAAAGCCACCCGATATGAAACTGATCCAACTCTCTCCAGAATTTCATATGGTCCAATAAACCTTGGACTCAGCTTCCCTTTCTTACCAAATCTCATCACACTTTTCCAAGGAGAAACCTTGAGAAAAAACATGATCACCCACCTCGAAAGATATATCCTTCCTCCGGTTATTTGCATAACTCTTCTGCCTGCTCTGAGCTGTTCTCATGTGCTTCTGAATCAACTGAACTTTTTCTGCCATCTCTTCTACCAATTCTGGTCCCACCAACTTCCTTTCACCCACTTCATCCCAGAAAGCTGGAGTTCGACACCGCTTCCCATATAATTCCTGAAATGGTGCCATCTGAATACTGGAATGAAAACTGTTATTATATGAAAATTCAACCAAAGAAAGATGTTGGTCCCAACTTCCCTGATAATCCGTAGAACAAGCTCGCAGCATATCCTCCAATGTCTGAATTGTTCGTTCTGACTTCCCATCTGATTGAGGATGAAAAGTTGTACTAAAATTTAATTCAGTACCCAACGACTTCTGAAGGCCTTTCCAAAAGTTAGAAGTGAACCTGTGATCACGATTAGATACAATGGAGAGGGGAACACCATTTAACCTGACTATCTCTTTAAGAAACAAACGGGAAAGTTGATCTAGGGAAAAAGTATCTCGTATAGCAAGGAAATGAGCAGATTTAGTCAAGCGATCAACAATAACACAGATTGCATTATTACCTCGAGATTTCTTCTGTAATCCCACAACAAAGTCCATGGATATATTCTCCCATTTCCACTCTGGCACTGGTAAAGGATGAAACATCCCTTTCGGTAACTGCCACTCTGCTTTAACCTGCTGACAAGTCAAATACTTCATAGTAAAATCAGCAATATCTGTTTTCATTCCATCCCACCAGTAATACTCCCGCAGATCTCTATTCATCTTAGTACTGCCAGGATGAACTGAAAACGGAGAACTATGAGCTTCACATAACCACTCTCTCTTCAACTGTGAATCACAAGGCACACAATCTCTTCCCAAATCTCAAAACGCAATCATTATCAATGTTGAATTCACGCAACTTACGTTTCTGAACCAGCTCCACCTTTTTCTGCAACTCACTGTCTTGCTTCTGTGCTTGCTTGATTCTATCTGATAGAGATGATCTCACTGATACCTGAAACAAAACAGAAGAACTTCCTGCACCAACAACTTCTATGCCAATGTTCATAAAATCCTTAACCAAAGGATCACATTCCAAACACAACATTTCTAATGAAGCATTACTTTTTCGACTCAAAGCATCAGCCACATTATTATCTTTTCCCGAATGGTAATGAATTGTACAATCATAATCCTTGATTAATTCTAGCCATCTCCTTTGTCTCATGTTCAATTCTTTCTGAGTGAATATATACTTTAAACTTTTTTGATCGGTATATATTTCACAATTTACTCCATACAAATGATGCCTCAAAATTTTTAAATCAAAAACAACAGCAGCTACTTCCAAATCATGTGTAGGGTAACTTACCTCATGAGTTTTCAACTGTCATGAAGCATAAGCAATTACCTGATCATTCTTCATTAGGACACAACCAAGTCCTTTCAATGAAGCATCACTGTATATAACAAACTCACCATTCCTGGAAGGTAGTGCCAAAACTGGAGCATTCACCAATCTTCTTTTCAATTCATGAAAACAATCATCACATTCTTTTGTCCAGATAAACTTAACACCCTTCCAAGTTATCTTAGTCATTGGACTAGATAACAGTGAAAAATTTCTAACAAACCTTCGGTAATAGCCTGCCAAACCAAGGAAGCTACGAATCTCAGTTACATTTGTTGGTCTTGGCCAGTCTTCCACAACTTTTGTTTTTGCAAGATCAATAATTATCCCATCATTAGAAACAATTTGACCAAGGAAGGAAATTTGTTGCAACCAAAACTCACACTTGCTGAATTTCCCATACAATTTCTTTTCTTTTACGGCTTGAGAGATAACCCTTAAATGGAATTCATGCTCCTCTTTACTTTTTGAAAACACCAAAATATCATCAATAAAAACAAACAACATTTTTCACCTGATTCAACTGAGCCATCACCGCAACAAACTGTTTAGTTCTGATTCTGACAATCTCAGGATAATGATTTGAATGGTCATTTCCCTCTGTATGCCTTCCCAGAAAAGCTGCTCTGTTTCCTCTATGGAAAACCATTCTTATCACAGAAATACCTTAGGTGAAGCAACATGGTAATCTTTAAATGCTATATCATTTCAATTTGACCATAAAAAAAATATTTTTGGATAATCATTTAATAGAATTCTAACTCCTAAAGTTATCTAAACCGACCTATGATACCAACTATAAGGCCCCAACCTTAAACCTTACTTAACCTTGAGTTATTACAAGATTACACATTAAGGATCTTTTCGGGTTTAGAGTTTTAGAGAATTAGATAATAAAACATGCATTACATTCCACATATAAACAAAGTGGTTATATAAGGATAGTATTCTTCATTCCCATCAATGGAAACATATTTAAAATAAACATGGATTCTTTCTTGACACTTCCTTGACACTAACATCATATCATGTACCTTTCCCTTGACCTGTGAAAAATATTTCAAAAAAAACGTGGGATGAGAAAGCTCAGTAAGGGATATAAAAATATGGAAAAGAAACATGGGTACATATATACATAAGGATGAGATCATTCTTTACCCATAAAACATAAGCACTTTAACATACCTCATCAAATCATGAATAAATCATAGAAATCATAAGACATAAAGGTAACTTGAGGCATTCATAACAATCTTACGTAGGGAGTAACCCTCTTGGTTACGTTTGGAATACCCATCACAGTATATTCCCTAAAATCTCTTCGGAGAAACCTTAACGTTTCACTCCTTCTCGTTACCCAATGCATTGGAGAGCTATATCGGGCTCACCCGCCCTTAGTTTATCACGGAACCACCTGTTTTCATAATAATGCCCAAGAACCTCAACATAATCATATCACATAAAACATGCATAAAGGAAACATAACATTTCCACCTTTCAATCACAAGATATGAATACAACACATTGATATAAAAACATTATGAAAACCATTTTCAATACCAAAATAAAAGAAAAGTAAAACATGGTATTTATTTTTCTTTTAAAAGATGGTATCGCTTGTAGAGGAACCTGAAACTCAAATAACGGTCATGAAAGCAGAGAAGTCGTTGTCGCCGCATATGTATGACAAAAATGTTCCCTTTTTTCGTTTAGTAAACGCTTCTTATAAAAAAATTCTTTTTGAATAAACGTAAAATTCATAGGGGTTTATACACCGTATAAAAGAAAGTTGTGTATAAAATAAAATATGCCTCAAGAAAGGAGATTGAGACAAAGTCCCATACCTCGGGTTTGACATGACTCGGTCGTTCTTTAATCTCCTGAATAATAAACCTGAGTTAATATCTACTTGCTTAAGAAACTTTTTCAAGTTCATTATTCCATTTATACCATGTTATGAACATCATGTAATCATTTAATTTAATAATGTTCATTTTGTCGGTATTTGGTTCTTAAGTCAAAAATAGACTTCTTACACTTACATGGTGTTAAAAGGTTCGTTATATCCAAAATGATATTAATGATTTGGATAACATTTATATCATATATATTCAGCATATACATGTATTTATAATATTACATCACATTTAGAGGTAAGAAATGAAATGCATCGTTCATGGAGACGGTAAGCCGTACGTACGCATGAACGCAAATTCCATTTCTATTTCGTATTTTCTGGAATGGAGTCATAATGATATAAGAGTATATTATAATTACAGTATAATAACATTTATAATATCATTAACATTATCATTTACACATCCCACATATGGTATTAATGAATCAAATCACTTTTAGGGGGCGGTAGTCCGCACTTCCTAAAATGAAGATTTCGTGTTCACCCATAATGGAAACAATAATGGTATGCCATAAATGAAAAATACAGAAGCTTAAGGAAATAATAAACATATTATATATCATATATAAAAATAGTGACACAATAATGGCCACCTTTGAAGGTGTTAAATGGGTATTGAACAATCATCGTTTCGGGAGGCAGAATTTCGCCATCCACGGAAACCGTATGTTCTTTAACCATTTGGTGTAGTTGTGTGAGAGTGTAGCTCGAATAAATCTTATAAAAACATCCTAGTATATTGAAGATACTGGTGTTTTTACAAAATAAGTAAATAAAAAGAGTTTAGGGGGTTGGAGAAGGAAAATAAAACAAATGAACATGAGATAATGAATTACCTTTAAAAGTGTAACTCCTTTTGATTTGAGCCTAAAGGCTTCCTTTGAAATGATTATGCCCAAAAGGAATCCTCTAGGATGAGGAGAGGGATGTGTAGAGATTAAATGGGCAGGGTATGGCCGAGCCAAAGTCTTTGGGAGTGTGGGTAAGGAGGTTGAGGTGGGGGCCTTTTATAAGAGGAGAGGTGGGGCACTCTTGGAAAGTAAAGATAAGTTACTTTATTTTAAAATTATTTTCGGATTCAAAATGTCCCAAATTGATATAATTCGAGGATACGGTGATAAAGATTCTAAATCCACTCATCCAATTGGTTTTGGCCATGTCTAGGTTTTAGATTTTACATTATCTTTCAATTTTATTTAAATCGTTAAATAATGAGGTCATCGATGCATCATCATGATGTCATAAATAATTTAATTTATTTAAAGTCTAAAAATTATAAAACAAATACTATGATGTAGGAAATCTTTTTATATTTCCAATGACTTTTTATAATAAAAAATCTGATCTTTATAACCCCATGTAAAAATTGTTTTTGTAAAACATATTATGTTTGTGTCATTTTTACTTTTACATTAAATAAAAAGTTATTTATGTCATTTCCCAACCAAAGTGGATCCATGGGTTCCCCAAGTTGACCCATGGCTTGTCTTTGTCGGACATGACACATCCTATAAGGTAAGGACATGTGTCAAGGTCATTTTATATTATTAAAGCACTATTTTTACCTTAAACTACACTAATTACCACTAATCGCGATTAAAAACTTAATAAGTTACTATTCACCAAAAAATTATTTTAATCTCATTGAACCACATTTTACTTCTTAATGAAAACCATGTATGATGGATTTTTTTAAATTCAAAACACAATGATGGAAAAATTTCATTTAAACGGAAAAAATCAGTTTTTATAAGTACCACTTAGTGGTTTCACTATTAATCAAAAATTGAAGTTTTTCTGAAAATTACCAAAAATTCACCCTAAGCTATATTTGATATTCTGAATTCAAAAATGAAGTCTATTTTACAAAATTCAAAACATATAAGTCACATTAATTAATTTAATAATTAATTCTCGTTGTCATGACAAATAGCGTGTTTTTATGAAACAATAAGTATCAAAAGATTAACACTAGTTTAAGTCCAATTTCAAAGTGAAATTGATTCCAATGACCACCATTGGATATAATGGTAAAAATATATTCTAATTCCACTTCAAAACCAATTCAAAAGATAATCTAATAATACAAATAAATTAGATTAATAAGCAGTTTTGATGTAAAATGCAGTATTTTTCACTATTTAATAAAAAATGAACATTTCCAGAAAAATACCAAAAATTCACACAAAGTAAATTTTGATGTCCCAATCATAAATAATAAGTTTATTTTGACAAACATAGCTTATAAAATTTTCAAAAGATATATTAAAAGATGGTTTTCCATCAAAAGGCAGTAAAACAATCTTTTAAAAATATTAGTCTATTCAATGCTTAAGATTGGATTTATTTTCATTTTAAGCCTCTAAAACACTATATAATTCATTAATAGGCATAGATAAAAATATATATTATTCATTAATTACTTGGTATTTTACAGGTGTATCCATCATATAAGGAGTAATGGACACCGGTGCTGCTCCTGGCACAAGCTCAATAGAGAAATCCACCTCTCGCTCTGGAGGTAGACCGGAAAAGTCATCAGGGATGACATCCCTGAAACGATAAACCTTTGGAGGGAAATACGTCTCACAATTCCCCTGATCATCCAAATATAAACTCGCAATCTGTGCTATGACTCCACCTCACCCATAATGTTCTAGTCCAGCTCGACTCACCTGACCATCCCATTAACCCTTATATAGAAAATCTATGCCCTCTGGCGACGTGAAACACACCCTATGACGATAGCAGTATACAAAGGCTCGAAAGGGAACCAACCAGTCCATCCTGAGAATGACATCATAGCTCATCATCTCCAAGACATAGAGGTCCTATAGAAAGTGACACCCACCAACCTCAAGGGGTAACTCCTTGCACTGACGCACACTAGTCGTTCTAGTCTCTAATAGAGTGTCTAGCGTCATGATATCTGAAGAAGAAGAAACACATATCCCAAGGCTCTCCACAATGGGTACAGATATGAAACTATGTGTAGTACCCCTATCAAAAAGTACTGATGATAAGACAGAAGCTACTAGAATAGTATCTCTGACGGTAGAAGGTCTGAGATCCTGCTCTTGCTGGGTCTGTTGCGCTGCATATGTCTGCCCAGTGTCGCGGCCCTGCGACACAGCCTGGCTACCCTGAGTTGTCCCGCCCTGCTGCCTTTGAGATCCTGGTGTCTGGCTACCACAGAAATGACCACCATCTCTGCCTGCATGCCTTGATGTATTCCAGTTCCCTGACTGGTAAGAAGCTGATGGTCCTACTTCTGCTCGTGGAGTCTGCAGAGAACCCCTCTCACTAGCCACTAGTAGAAACGCCCTGCAAAAGCACCACATATGACCCATCTTGCTGCAAGCTCGGCACTCTACTGGATCACGTGGACACTGCGGTCTCTTGTGCCCCTCTTTACCACACTGGTAGAACCTGACCTGTCCACCTGATGAAACTGCATGGCTGGTACTGCCACCCTGAGAGAAGTCCATCTGTCTCATCCTCTTGCCCGTAGGAATAGTACTAGTAACTGGTGCTGGACCGCCCTAACCCATACCACTATATTTCCACAGGTTCCTCTATGTAATCAGTGCCTGATTCACAATAGCATGTACAATAGGCAACCTAAAAACAATCTCCAGTGCTCAGATGTCATAACAAAGACCATCCTCGAAGCATCTGGATTTCAACGTCTCATCACCCACTAGCATGGGTGAAAAGTGTTGAAGCTCTGTAAAACGAGTAGAATAATCCATCACCGACATAGTGCCCTACTGCAAATTCATGAACTCTCGAGCTCTATCTGCTCTCAGCATCTCCCGGAAAAAGAAGTCATAGAAGAATGCCTGAAAATATTCCCATTCCATGTCTCTATGATGCTCTGACTGGGTGGTAACATCCCACCACCTCTTGGTGGAATCACGCAGAATATACATCACGAGCTTGACCCTCCACCCTGGAAGCATCTCAAGAAGCTCGAAAATAGTCTGCATCAACCCCATCCAAGACTCATCAGCCTGTGGTCCGCCATCCCCTGAAAACATAGGCATAAGCTACTTCTGGAAGAAATGTGTCAGCTCGGCCATAGAGGTGGCAGCCTGCGGTGCTCCCTGAAAGGTTTGCATGAACCGCATAAAGGGTTCACAGAACTGCGCCTCCACGCCTATGTCCGGTATAACAACTAGCATATCCCCTGGCTGTACTGGAGTATCCACTGGTAGCCCATGGTCCACCATCTCGGGAGTATAATCATCACCACTCTTCTTGAAAACAACGCGAGGTCATTTAGGCGGCATGGCACTACAAGGACAAAACACGTGTTAGATTCAAGATTAAAAAGTGTGAAAATGAAGGAACTAGAAACGAACAAGAGGAAGAAGGAATTTTAAAACTTGTAAAACAAGACTACACAGTGTGTACAATGACTACACGGCATGTACTTGACTTCCCTTCCCATGCCCGGGTCCTTCTTCACGGCTGAGCCACACGACTCCCATTTGAACAAAACTACACGACGTGTATACTGACTACACGGCGTGTATGGTGAAATTTTCCAACTGCCAGTGTTGTTTGTGACACGACAGACTATTCGGATTGACACTACACGACGTGTTACAACCACACACGGCATGTACATCACCCCTTCTCCCCATCCACATGGCTAACACCACACAGTCTGTCCTCAGACAAGACTACACGACATGTCCCATAGGTACACGACATGTTCAGGGAGAGGTGATACCGACCCGTGTTGTTAGTTTCATGACCGAGTACCCAGGTCACACTACACGGCGTGTTCTTTATTGACACAACGTGTTTATGAAAAGAGTTCACCGACCAGTGTTGTTAATTACATGTCCGAGTGCCCAGGTCTCACTACACGGCGTGTTCTTCATTGACACGGCGTGTTTAAGAAAAGAGTTCACCGACCCGTGTTGTTAGTTACATGGCCGGACTCCGGGTAAACACTACACAGCATGTAAATCGGGTACACGACGTGTTTTACCCAAGCCTTTCCCTACCCCATGTCGCCTCCCACATGGTTTGTGATACACGAAGAGACTACACGGTGTATACTTAGGGTACACGGCGTGTACTCAAAAAGTTTATTTTATTTCTTCCCAAAAAAAAGAATGTGCACGGCGTGTTTAAAATACTACATGGCGTGTATACTGGTTTTCCGGACAGTATGCCTCAGAAACTTCTCCAGAACCCAGAAAATACTGAAAAACATCACCTAAGTGTCAAATTCTATCCCGTGAGTGCCCATAATCTTCACGAATCAACGTTTGATAGATTATCTGTGTTATACAACATAAAAAGTCAATGATCCACCAAATTACTTTAAATGGGGGCCCATACTCCCCAAAAACCAAAGTTTGGCATCCATTCTATAAACATGCTCAAATAAAATTACCCGATCAGGAAGCAAGTATTTTATCAGAGCATCTATCACAACAGCAAGCTTTCTAGCACAACAACTATCACAACAACATGAAATTTGTAATGCACCTACATGGCATGGAATCTATGTGTGGCATGTGATTTATAGCCTGTGCCTAAATGATGCACGAGACGACATACCCTCATCTCATCAGGTTGCAACTAAATAGAACCCATAGATAAAACATAAACAGCACAATCACTAGTGTGTCATACAACGGAGAAATAAAATCAACTGTAGAATTTGCAAAATCAAAAGAATTGAAAAAATATGAGGTAGACTAGATTTTCCCTATACATGGGTTAGCTACGCCTAGGCATAGCTTATTACCAAATACCGTTCGTCCTATCCCTGACTACGACTCCAAACAGTAAGTCAAAGAAAAGAACATCCTCTGATACCACTTTGTAACGTCCTGGCCCCAAGTTCAACTCAATGGGTGCCCCGAACCCGATTCACCACGTGACCTCAAGCGCATTTCCCCAAACGCCAGAGGCTACTGACTAGAAGCGAGGGCCTAGGTCTGATAGTGGGGAAACAATGCCCTCATTTTTTAAAGTGTAGCGCAGCGAAATAAAATAAAATCATACAACAAAAATGGAAGCAATAAACCATACACTTTTATAATAATAAACTATAGTACAGATAACTAGCCGGTTATATAAATATGATGCAACAAGTCTCATGTTCTAAGAAAAAAGCCAGAGCATGTTACATTGTAGTAGAATACAATACAAGGTACAACAAAGAAAAACAAATCAGTCGGTAGCATCATGAGCCTAAGCCTGGTCCCATGCTCCCCTACTCCTCAGCAGTAGTCAAGTACCTGTATAGGGACTCTTTCCCCTATCCACACCTGTAGAAACGTAATCTGTTTGGGCCGAAAAGCATGACCAAACAGGGTACGAGAAATAAATTCCCAGTACGCACCCACCAAAGGCCCATGCTCAACTGTGTGCAAAACATGCAACAATAGTGTGCAGTAGTAAAATCCAAAAAAGTAAGCAGTACTCAAAAATAACTATCTTTACCAGTTATATTGCAGTTTTAATATTCATTTAACCATTCATTATTAAGAAATAACTATGGTGAATTTCTGCATAACCAGTCTGTGTCCCTAGACACGCAACCCTTACCCTCATGTAATTAGAATCCAACCAGCAGGTATTTCCCTTAGGCATAACAGATTTTTCCCTCAGTCGTAGTTAGTGTCACCCTCAGGCACAGAGTCAATCGCCCACATGCATGGAAGAGGTATCCCTCAGGCTAAGATAACAACTACCCTCGGGCTAAGAAAACAACGCCCACAGGAAAAGTAAAACACTGCCCTCAGGAGAAAGTAACCTGGACATCCCCAACATGTAAATAAACATTCATAAGAAATTCCTCTCAAGGAAATTCTACAATCATATCTTTAAAGGTATACCCTCGGGTATCCTGGACAAATGACTAAACAGAGGAACGCACCCCCGGGGTGGTCCTGGATCCATGAAGCGATCCTCAACAGAATTTTAATATCACATTCGATTACCTATACAATTCTAGGTATTTAAAATATCCATGGCCTCAGCCACACGACACCCCAAATATGGGTCCGTAGCTCAAAAACAAACAAAAACACAGAACATTTGGAAAATAAACACCAAGCCACCTACCATATACGGCTCTGATCAGTATACTCGAATGAAGTTCCACGAATCATCCCAGAACAAGGTAGATCTGAGGTAAAAGAAAAAACATTCAAATGTAAATAACTTACATATGAGGAATAATTGGTGAGAACTACTCTAGGGGAAGGGAGAACCCACCTGTGCGGTTCTAACGAGATTGTATAAGGCGGAAACGAATTCCCGACGTGTGCCCGGTGGATCTCCGAAGCTCCGGACACCTCCTTTGGCTTCAAAATGGCTCAAATGCCTCCTCTTCCAAATAAGGAGGCTGCTGAATGTTTTATGCCGAAAAAACAATCTACACAACGTGTAATCTCAAGTACATGGAGTGTACTTTCCATTTTTAAACTATTTCTCTGGTAGCTTCCCGCCGACGTGACACTGTTCACCTACCGTCATGACTACACATCGTGTCTTCTTGAGTACACGATGTGTGATGTCGCACAGTTGGCCACCACCTTACTATTATCCTTCCGACTAACTACATGGAATTTAAAGGACCACTAAATGGTGTGTAGTCAATTCCTACACCCTTCATCGCCGACATGGCCACACGCCCTGTGTACTCATTCCATACAGCCAGAAGTACATGACGTGTGGAAAAGTACATGGCATATACTTCCAAAACACAGGAATTTTCCCCATTTTCCTTATTTTCTCAAAAACACTTAAGGAAAAGGGAAAAAAAGAAACCTGTACCTCAAAATAAGAATCGGGTTCTTACATGGATCTTCGCAGGCCACTTCTCAATGGTTGAATCATTTTGAATAGTGATCCAACCCTAATAAATGAAATGTGAATCATCATAAAGGTAATAGAGGATCTAAAACAGATAGGGGAATATCAAACATATAGTTTCTCTATAATGGATGTTCTATTCCATACACCAAAAATCCAACATGATCCAATACCTCAAAACACCCAACAAACCTGGGATAATGTTTACTACCATGAAAAAACCTTAACATCCCATGACAATGTGTCACTATCTGTAACACTTGATATCTAATGTCAAACATAGGAGGTATACTCTATCATCAGTATAATATTTCTATTGATCATTCACGACTTTCATCCCTTCCCAAATAACCTAAACCATATCTATCAAATTGTATACTGGCTTTAGCATGAGAATTACTAACTCTCTTATCCGAGTCCAGTACAATAGATAATGGAAAGGTTGGATGTAAAAATAATCAAATGGCACCATAATGATGGTGGAGTAAAAAATATTTTTATAATAAAACATAACAAAAAGTAGTTTCTTCACCTATGAACATCAAAAATACAATAAAAAGAACATAAAAAGTCCCCAAGAGTTTATATAGTATTCTCTTTCTGACCATCCATATATAAATGAAAATTAGTTATAAGGAATAACTAAGATCTAAAATCATATTAGAGACATCACAACAACATAGAGGTTAATATAGGAATGTGATTAGGTATGGTCATTCAAGAGAATTTGTGGAGTCTCCCCACCTCAACTAGAAACATCTTTGACAAAAGCTCCACTGATATAGACTTCTTAACTGTAATAAAGTGGGATTATTTCATCAAATGATCCACTATCACCCATATATCCTCAATGCCTCTGTGAACATGAGGTAAACAAGTAAAAATGACTTTCATGAAGACCCCCACTTCCACTGAGGAATATATAAAAACTAGATCAAACCATCAGAAAAGTTATGCTCGACCATCGCCTTATAGAAAACTAAGCATCTAGAATAAAACTCTTCATCTATATACTGCAACCCATGAAATGAAAATGTCTCTCTCAGAGCATGGTACATATTTTTAATGCCATGATATACCTCCAAAGTTGAGATATGATACTCACATAGAATACCTCACACATAACCCAAGGGATGATAATCCTTCCCTATAATAACACATGATGTTGTTCATCCTCATACCAATCATTAGTTGAATCACCCAAAACAACTTGGTATCTCTAGACCTCTACATAAGAATCCCAAAGTAGGACTCCGATACCTGCTTCCCCTTAGAAGTATGTACTATCATATAAAAAATTCAACCTCTTACTCCGACCCCTCTAATGTTAAGATGCACTATTGAGATATATTTTATCTCCCTATTGGAATATATTGATTCATGCACAACATCACTATGTGGATTCCTACTTAGCACATTGGATACAACATTCACCTTTACTAATGTTTATATATTTATTAAGAAATTATCCAATAATAATTTAATCTATCATTAATACCAAATGTTCATGTCACTTTAGGATATGACATGCCTCATGCTCTTATAATTGATAAAAACCAGAAAACACCAGCTAATGAGGTATTGTAACCATAACTTCAAGGAAAAAATCACATTCAAACTAAAGATCATGGATGGAATAGTTATGATCACAGGTATGTTAGTACCAAGACAGATAAGAAACATATGATAGATACTTAATCAGGAAGCAACCAAACCAAATATGTAAAGAATTATGGAAAACCACAAACCGAACTCCCTCTATTGGACAAAAAAGCATTGTAGTGCTGAAATACATGTCCTTTTAGTACCATAAAGTTATCTAACACTGATAATCACATAATAATGAATAATTATTTCTATCCAAAGCTATCATAGGTGTTGAAACCTGAGATAAATATTTTATGAACCTCATATAATAGCCTACAAAACCAAGGAAACTATACACCTCTATGACTATCTCTAGGTCTTCCCCATAATTGAGTACTTCGATATTATAAGGATCTACAACTACTCATTTCAAGGACATTCCATTCCATAACAAAAAAACTTCATGATCCTCTAAATCACACTTCAAAAACATTGTGAACAACTACAATCCATGAAGCACTTGTAAAATAGCACACACATACTTTAATGGGTCTCCATCAGACATGGAGTATATAAGGATGTCATCTATAAAAACTAGGATAAACTAATACATAAACTCTCTAAACAATATTTCCATCAGACCCATAAAAATTTAGGGAGTGTTTATCACACCAAATTACTTCACAAAAAACATATAATATATATAACAACATCATAATTCATTCTATAGAATATCCCCATCTTTGAACTGTATCTGTTTATATCCTGAATAAAAACTGATCTAAAAGAACCAACTAACTCCTTTAATTTGATCAAATAAGTCATCTATTTTTATAAGAGGATATAATTTCTTCACATTACATTGATTAAAGTGGGGATAATTTATACAACGATGAAAAATTTCACCATTCATCTTTGTGAAAAAAAACTAGTGTACCACAAGTTGAAACACTCGACCAAACAAAACCTTACCTTAATAGATTATTGAACTATACATACATTTTGGTGGTAACACTAAAATTACACCAGAAAAAACAAAATCTTCCATTGTGGTGGTAACACTAAAATTACCCCAGAAACAACATCTATGTACTCTTTCACAACCTTGAGAAACAATGATAAATGGGCCACTAAAAAAATTATCAACTCGACCATCAAGGAAGAAAGGGAATGAATATGCTTTTTTCCAATCCAAGGGTCTCACTCACCAATGAGAAAGGAAGAATATCCATTAGAATCCTAGATATTTTTTGATTATAATGTTTTCCTTCAGAACATCGTAACTATATTTTTGAAAATCACAACACACTTTCTTAATGAAATTATTTTACTAACTTTATACTCAACATGTGTTTAAATTTTTTTATAGAAATTATATTTTAATAAATGTAGAAAAAATTTATCATCATATGGATATTCATTAACTAAATATTCAAGTAATTTTGTATATTAGATGGATAAAATTTCCTTGGAAGAAGATTTATAATATTCAATTGACAATGTATAACCAAGTCTCACTGAATGAAGTTCTACCAAGTCCACCATACAAATATTCATCCCAAAAAAGAATGCATTAACTCCAGAAAAAACATTAAAAAATCTATATGATGAAGGGTTCTAATTAAATTAATAAAAGATTTTATTTCCTCATATGAAAAAATTCAATTCCATTGGATGAAAAAAGTTCATTCCATTAGATGAAAAAATCTCATTACATTTGACAAAAAAAATTCATTCTATCAGATAAAATTCTAATTCATTATAATTTTTCTACCAAGAAAACCATATAAAGAAGTTAGATGAAAATTTTTAAGATAACAATGAGTTATTCTAAAGTCAGTACAAACAACAAAAAATATTACAGAACATGACCATGGGTGGAATGGATAAAAATAGAAGAATTATTCAAGGTAGAATCATTTACATCAAAGATGATTTAAACGTTACGCTAAATATTTTTATAACATCCTGTTAGTTTGAGAGATAATTGTTATAATTAATTAGAGGCAATATTTCTTATTGATTCCATTATGTGGATATTCAATTAATTCCATAATAATTTATGTGATTGTATTAGTTTACACTATCTACTAAGATCAAGGGATTTTAAGGTTTACAAAGACTGAGATTCTGATCTTTCTGATCGAGGGTTCTCGGGGATAGGAAAATAAAGTTTTTTTTATATTAATATTGAGGGATTGCATATTTAAGGAACAATAACCTTTATGGTTTGGTTAAAACCATTGATACCCAAATTCTGGGTTGTTGTCTTACTTTCCAGTGAAAGTAAAAGTGTGGATATTATTTTTATAAAATTTTTCATTAATTTACTTAAGGACATCTTATAGTTTTTCATAAATTATTTTTTCATGTTACTTATTCACAATATTTGTTTTTAAGAAATTTTTATGATGAATTATTTGGAAATATTTCCTTGACATTGATTTCATAAAGTGTTTATTAAATAGTTTATTCGATCAATTTTTATTGAATCGAACAATGGTTTGTCTGAAACACCTATATAAAGAGGATACAAAAATTCCATGTTTAATTTTATAAAATACATTTAAACTCCAATATTTAAGTAAACTAATTATATATTTTATCCAATATTTGGAATCAAATATGGTTCCACTACTATATTTTCTAGTTTAAATTTGTTATAGACCGCAGAATTTTATATAAAAGTAGGTTTTTGTTTGTTATAAACTGAAACAATAACATTTATTATATAAAATAGTAATTTTTTATATAATATTGAAGTTTTTCCTATTATAACATCAGATAATCTTAATCCTAGAAGACCACCAATTTCTGATGGTGCTGACTATGAATATTGAAGAGAGAAAATGAATAATTTTGGGATCGTCACTAGAGTTGATAACTTTGAGATGATGATTGAAAACTATGTTATCCATGAAAAAGAAGTATTTAAATTCACTAAATACGAAATAACTTATTATAAAATTAACTAGAGACTCATAAATACACTTCTATTTTTTCAGACAATGAATATCTATAGTAAAATTTATTCTTGTGAAGTAGCTAACAATATGTAGAAAATTCTTATGGTTTCTCACTTTGGGATAACAAATGTTTTTGAAATAATAACTTATATTCTAAGTGATAATTATCAATATTTTTATTTTTTACTTAGTGAATATGTTATCAAGAATCATATGATATTCATGAAAACTTTGAATTTATTACAATCCCTAGTAGATAAGAATTTTAATGATGAATATTTGGTTGAAAATTGATTAGAATTATTTTTAGAAAATGGGAGTAAAAAATAATAGTTATTGATGTCACTATTAATATTATAAAGTTGTTTCTATATTAATGTTTTCCACATATTTTTAGATTTATGTTTTCTCCAATATATATTTTCATATTTTTTATACATATTGTGTATGAATGTTTATTCTCACATTATTTTTTTCATTGTATTTTCTCCTCACTTTTCAAGCACACTTTCAATCTTCCTACAAGTATATTTTAAAATAAAAATGGGGGTGAAATGTAAGAAATCCTATCTTTGAAACAAAATGATCAGATAAAGTTTTACCAAAAATGAAAAAATATAAAAAGGGTGAGAATTGAAGAAATAAGTAATATGATATGATTTTTTAATGTGTATATTAGAGGGAAAAAGTATTTTCAATGTTATTTATACATTAGTTTATCTATTTGGATGTTCTGTTTTAAGAATTCTTAAAAATGGAAGATTATTTGGTAAAAAGTTTACTTTCAAAACTTTATAATATTTCTTTTGAAAATCACTTCACACTTATTAAAATTCATAATTATATCAACATTATACTTCTCAGCTGTTCTAATTTATTTTTTAGAGTGAATATTTTACTATACATAGAAAAAATTTCTCTTTAGGCAAAAATTCTTTAATATGAAAAAATGCACTATTGTATACCATCTAGATAAAATTTCATCAGAAAAAGATTTAAAAAGTAGAATATAAAAAGTATAATGAAGTCTCATTATAATAGGTTTTACCAATCCTACCAGAAAACATTCATTTCATGGAGGCACACATTCCCTCCTGAATAACTTTTACAAAATATATTAGATGAATAATTACCTTCCATTGGTTGAACAATGTTCATTCCATCAGAAAAAATTTAATTCCCTCAGATGAAAAAATCCATACATTGGAAGAACAATGTTCATTCTACCAGACATAATTCTAAACCATTATAATGGTGTTATCAAGGAGACCATCAGACAAATCTATTATGAGTATTTAATGAGAAATATGAGTTAGTGTGAAGTTGTTGTAACCAACACTGAATTTTTCGTGATATGACCACTGTATAAATTTATATAAACAGAATCATCATTGTAGGAAGAGGAAGATTTTTTATTAATGATGATCTAAAAGTTGATGTGAATATTTTTTTAACATTTTTTTCTTTGATATTTCTTCATTGAAATTATTTAGGGATTATTTTTATTAAGACATCCATCATGATAACATTATATAAATGTCATAAGAATATTTATGATTCTATTTATTTTCCTAATATGGTGTGATTGAGGGATTCTATGGTATATGAAGATAGAGACTGTGATCTTTCTAATTGGGGGTTCTCAGTTCAAGGGAATGTGAGGTTCTCCCGATCATAGTTTCAAGTTCAACATTTTTAAGTATGA
The DNA here is from genome assembly GCA_963277665.1 of Viscum album. Classification (NCBI taxonomy): domain Eukaryota; kingdom Viridiplantae; phylum Streptophyta; class Magnoliopsida; order Santalales; family Viscaceae; genus Viscum; species Viscum album. Next base: position 943,994,089 of record OY728138.1, read on the forward strand.
AACAACTTTTCAGTTTGTCTTAAATTATTTATACCAAAATTCATGGCTATGGACTTTCAGTAAACTAAAGCTAAAATATGGGACATGTTTTTGGTAAATTATCTGTATTTTTATTTAATAACATCTGTTAGTTTTATAAATAATAAATAAATAAATTTTGTTGATCACCTTGTTTTAAATATGAAAATGGTATTTCTAAAACACCATTATTAATAGGATAATTAATTTTGTTTGTTTTATTTTATAATGAACAATTAAACCCTTATTTTGGTAAACAAAATATTATTTTGATCCTAAAATCTTAGCTACCTCTAGAATTATTCCAAATCACTGGCACCAAATACATATTTTCCATACAAAAGTTGATTTCATATGGATTTATCTATAAATATAGAATGTATCCCAAAAAGTGGGGATACCCCATTACTAGATCACACTCTATACATACATCAAATAGATAATCTTGGCATTGAACTGGTGTTGTAAACACCAAAGAAAAAAACAAGTATCTCCAAATCAAGTATAATATAATGAAAAATTGATGGTTATATGAAAATGTGTGTGGATCCTAAATCCAACAGTGCATGTTCCTAAGTATAAAAAAAGACAAGGGTACCTCGAATGAAATCAATATCTCTTGGTATTTGGAATGAAAGATCGTGTATTTGTTTATGAACTAATACATGACCTCTCTGACCGTGATAAAGAATACCTCCATGGTCTCACTCTATGTATCTAAGGATAAGTATTATCTCAAGGTTTTCTATTTACTTACCCCATTTCGTCTCTGCTGATCCCAAGTTGGAGCATCCTACAGCCGTTGCCTTGAATAAAACTTCATTTTTAGAGGGATTTAAAGAAGAACAATAGGTGCATACCACATTCCCAAAAAGGCCATACACTCACACCACTGATGAACTCTACCTCTATAATGAAACCACAAATATAATTCCTAGGAGAAGCCATGAGGTCTTCCTTCCCTAGAGAAAAGATATGATGAGGTTTGGGACCAACACCCAGTTATCTGAAAGCTCTTGTTTCTAGGAAACTAGGAACCCCAGACTATAAATATGCCTTACAAGGAATCTTAACGAAATCTCTATGGTGATGAACATGTTCCGACAAGAATAATATCAATGGCCTTTTCTCTCAGTATCACCTTGGGATATGAATGAAATATGAGTAGGGTTACCTGGAACATGATCTCTAGATGAAAATACTCATAGAAATTCCTTACCACAGAATATTCATCTAGAAAAAGAAATGAAAAATATTGGATAAGTGTTTAAAAATTTACCTTGAACTCTGACATAATTTAAATCCCTTATCAAAGGGTATGAATTTCATGGTGACTAGCCACATTTTCAATTGAAGAAATAATGACTTTTCATAACAAGTCCTTGAACTTCTCCCATGTGGCCTATCATGAACATTCATCGAAATGGAAAATTTTACAAGCCCGTGGAAAGGACCAAATGACACCCCATATCGCCATGGGATGATGAAAATTGTTAAGTAATTTAAAGGTAATTCACTAGGGATGGTTTTACCAATAACTGTAATCATAAAAATAATAGATCACACATCAAAACTATAATACATAAATCAAAAAACATAATAAAAAAATAGAATCTATAGTTGTTTCCTCTGGAAATAGGGATGACCTTGTTCGTTTAAGGTTCAAACATTCCAATCAGTTTCTAACGGGTTTATTCATAGAATCGGAAACACCCAATGATTCTATATCCATTTGGGCCTAATTTCCAAAGGTAGGTTCTCATTAGTTCTTGACCTATGAGGCTTAATAATTTTCATTAGTCGAGAGGATGGGAGGTCGGACTCATCACACCTGTTTGGGGGAATTATTGTCTGCTCTGGGACTCTATTTATAGATTTTTGTTATGTTAATGAATCCTTATTAAATTACCAAGTATAAAAATGAGCTTATCTTTAGATATGAAAATCAATGATTGATATGTATGAAATTTAGATAATCTTATATATATATGTATTTGAGGATCTTCTTTGATAGAGAATCATCCGCATTTTTTAGAGATTCATAGTCAACGATATCCTTCAACATATTATATATAAATCTATTTGTCATTATGATAACCATTCTGGTTTTAAAGCCACTTAGTGGGGCAGTTGATTTTTATTGTCATTCAAAAAGACATGGATTATTTCAGAGTTGGGATCGTACCAGAAGATGGGCTACCTATGTATCCATGTTTAGAAAAGGAATCAGAACCCAAGTAGTTTAGGATTTAAAATATAGTTTAACGTCATATGGGACAAATTTGAATTCATGCATGATAGGCTTGAACCTTATAAAGTCTTCCTATGTACTCTAAATTTAAGGTAGAGATCAAAATGCACGTAATTTGGTTAAGAATTGTGGGGCTTACGCATGATTAATGGCCCAATGAGATGTGTCATGGTTACTTTTACACTCTAAACTCATGTGAGTCATGCTCGGTGTGAGAAATAAGAGGTTTCAGTAATCCTAATGATTTTTTCCATGAAATATGTAGTCAAAAGAAATGATGTGGGGCTTACATACGTATGACTGCCCAGTTAGATGAAGATCATGACATAATTCGGGGAAGAAGCCTGGGAACAAGGTCCATAAAGGAAAATGTGCTTTATGGAGATTTGGATACTTAACTTATGACTTAATCCTGAGAAGGATGCCCAAATTATAGGGGACATATTCTTGGGTTTTATTCCTGAGAAGGAAGCCCAAATCAAAAGAAATTAAGACTGGTTAAGAGAAATTATGACTGGGGCTTATTCCTCAGAAGAAGGCCCAAGTTAGGGGACTAGTGATCTGAGGCATACTCGTGAAAAGGAGGCCCAGATTAAAGATCTTCTCATCTTAGAGGATGAGTATGAATGGAGGAAATCTCTAACCTTCGTGACATAAAGATATGTAAATCACTAGGTTTTGAGAGATGTTCCACAAAATTATTTTTATTTAAGGAATCCAACAAAGGAACCATGTCCTAAATGACTTTGAAGATGGTTTTGAAGGCTAAATCTTGAATAGGAATGGTGTATTTGAATAAAATAATTGAATAGACACGAGGGGCAGCCAAAATGAGGCAGGCACACAAGTCTTGTTTGGGAACGCAAGTCTTGGTCATGCAAGTATACTTGCATGACACATATATACTTGTGCGACGGTCAACCCATAGGGTATTACTTGGGTGAGGCTTAGCTCAAGACCTTAGTATTATCCATAGAGGCTTCCAAAAGAGTGGCACACAAGTTCTATTGAGGGGATTATGCAGCGTCCAAGTGTGGCCATTTTCTCTTAAGGGTTAGACACCTAAGCACACTAGTGTTGATGAATTCCAACACTTAGGCCTTATTCCTCCTCTTTGGATCTTCCATTCAAGGTAAGAAATTACCTTAGAAGTGTTTGGAAGACTTCAAGTAGAGACTAGGGCGCCGAGAGCTTAAATCTGACTTTTGTATTTTTTTCGTCCCCGAAATATGGGGCCACAAGGGGTATTTATGGGCTACTAATGACCTTGGGATAAAATCAAATTGGGCATGCAAGTCACCTGCGCACTCAATATGTGGCGCACAAGTATACTATCGCGACCCTAAGAAAACTTGTGCGGCCCATATTTAAACAAATCTTTGTTCATGCCTTTGTCAATTTTTTGATATTTCTTCAAAGAATGAATCTCTTTATGCTAAGGTATTCTCATTTTTCACTTGTTAGAATCTATGACAGAACAGACCGTCAACAAAATTCCCCTTCAAAGTTGGATCTGAAAGGAAGGAGGATTTAATTATGAGGTAAAGGAGAAAACCAAGGAACTGTGGCATGCAAGTTCTGAGCGTGCAAGTCACAGCGCGTAGGTGTGAGCTGCACAGGCTACGGTGTGCTGGGGAGGATTTTTCCTATAAATATACATCCATTATCGCGATAAGAAACCAGCTTTCAAGCCTTCCCGCTCTCGCCGCGTAGGTTGCTCTTGTCGCACAAGTTTACTCGGCTTTCCGCTCATCCGCGCAGGTGATGCTATTCTTGGGTTATTGGTCCTTTGTGTCGCACTTCTGTAGAGGTATTTGGACTTTCGCGGTGATAACTACGTGCCCGAACTTGCGTGACCCAAATACACTTGTGTACCAACATTGGACTTGCGCACCTTAATGACCTAGCCATTTTTTCACTTTTCTTCACAAATTTTATGAGAAATCAACTTACTTAAGAGTTAATTATTCAACCTTTGTTCATATTCAATGGCTCCCAGATGAATTGGAACAGCTATTGAACTGGATAGCAAGAGGATTGATGACATGATGAGAATCGTTGTCCATGATTACAATGATATCTGCCAAATCACTCTCCCAGATTTGGCCAAGTACTTGAAGATGTATCATCTTAATTTTCCACAGAGCATCTAATTGACTCTGTATGGGCATGGTCATCTGCAAGAAGTAAATATTCCAGAGGCAAATAATTATATCCCACATTCTTGGTTTCCGACTTAAACCAATTTTTCTTTAGCAAATGTCTCAGTTGGAGGATCATTTGTTAATACTGGAATAGTGGAGAAGGCCTACATAATGCATCATAGCCCTTGTGCCCGAGATATGAAACCTCACAAGCCTAAGTTGTAACCATATTTTTATCCCTTAATCTTCTAAAATTCTGAGATGGATCAATCCAAAGGCTGGAAGAAGAGTTGAGACATCCGTCCTAGAAGAGGTGTGAATCCAACTTTGATGTGGGCTTATTGGGTGTGATAAACCTGTGTAGATTTTATCGAGGATCTGAAAGGTGCTGAATTATATGAAGCCATCTAGGTTGGCCAGACATATGTCTATAGGAATGATGACTTTGTGCCGGAGCTAATCAGCCGCTAGAGCCCTGAAACCAATTATTTCTATCTGACTCATGGAGAAGTTGGCATTAGATTGTGGGATCTCTACAAGATCTCGGGGTATCCAATTTTAGGAGATATGTATGATGAATTCATCCCTCCCAAGGAGACTTGGAATGATTCAGAGAAGGCTCCATCTTTGGCTCGAGAAATATTGAGAATTTTCTACAAGATCAAGATTTAAAAGACCTCAAAAACACATTCTCGAAAGGATATTAATCCATAGGAGTGGATGAATATTTTTCTTACCATGAAGTTGGAGAAGGGGACCCGCTATACTCATCCAACAACCTGCCCTAGAACAAAGGAGAGGGGTGCTTCTGGCACATTCTGGCCGACCCTGGATGTAGGATAATTTTAGAAGTGGGGGTACGAATTGGATCAAAGAATCCCATAAAAGACCCATTTGGAGGGCTTCTTAGCCTTTTGGATTAGTGTTTATCTTTTTCTAGTCAGGGATTCGATGAGATGCGTTAGACCAGGGACCTTCTTTGTTGTAGCCAAGTTGGTTGAGAGGAAAATGGTTGGGTTGGCCACCCCCATTTTGGAAAAGATTCACAAGAGATTAATCCATGTCTCTATGGGTACGTATCCTTTGAAAATAGTGGGGCCATTCCATGTTTTTTTGGGATGTATCACCACTCATTTCAGGACATATGCTGTACAGAATGGAGTACAAGTTCCTGGAAGTTCTTTCAATCCATTAGTGCTGGAATTTTATGGAATTTATCCTCCAACCCTCAACCCCTATGATATAAAGGCGAGGTTGAGAGTGTTCAAGGAATTCCATTTCTTTCCTTATAGAGACCCGCAAACCGGGCAGTTTATTGATGATGGAACAACCGGCCTGGAATTGAGGTCATACATGCTGGCTTGCAAAGGTGGTGTATTGGCCACCAAGATTGATGGAGAGATTATATAAGAGGCCTATGCTTCATATAGATTTGCAAACCAATTCAAGTGTCTGCATCAGACTATTGTATCCCCTCATATGCATGTCAGGTTAGAGAAGAATCCAATGGTTTCCCAAAAGCTATTGTTTTTGACATCTATGGATAAGACCGGAGCAGTGTTAGATATACCAGTTGCTAATGCGTCGGGTAACATGACTACATGGTAGGCAGAGAACTGGGTAGCATCATACCCTAAAGGGGTACTGAATCATCTGGTTCATTGGGAGGGGAAGAATAAAATAAATGTTTAGAAAGAAATCCTTCATCTGGAAGTTGACTCTTCCACACCCTGAGCTGATTCACCGGGTTCCTCACCCAGGGCTGACTCACCAGATTCTGAGGATGGGGATGATGTAGGCATGGCATGTGGAAAAGTGGCCTCGTTCCAGATATAATCCTCATGTCAGAATCAATAGACCCACTCCATCGACTCATTATGAGTTACTTCATTGAGGAAATTTAATCGCCATTACTTTATAGAGAAACAAGTTTTATTTTGTTAACCATTATCTATAGTTTCAGGAGCTGGGAAGAAGTTTAAGTGCAAGATTATAGGACCCTCCTCGCTGCCTTTTGGTACACATGCTGAATATCTATGACCATAGGCTATCCAGACATGGAAGAGTTTATATTGCGATGCTGAAACTGCCAGGCTGGACCTGTGCGAGGGGCTACACATCCCTGGAATAGGGAAACTCCGGGCCTCTACCGATATCCGTTTTGAGGATAACCCTGATGAAGTGCGTGCTTACATCAGAGAACTAGAGATTCTCATATATGCCACCGATGATTCCATTCCTGTCACCAAGCGGTGGAAGGAAATGATAGATCATGGAAGCACTGAGGGGACTGGTGCTTCCAGAGATGAGGAGTTGCATGATTACATGGCTTCTGAAGATGTAAGTCTCTTTCCTTACATGATTTGTAACTTGATTCCAGTTAAACCTTTGTTACACAAGGAAATTACTTTCCTCATCCTTTAGTTGCAAAGAAAGGAACAATTGAGGCTCCTTCACCATAGTATAGCCCTGGTGGTAATGCCATCGGGGCTAGTGAATCTCCTCGCAAGCCGGGTGAAATATGTCCAGGACAGCAAGCCATGGATGAGGAGTTAGACATAGCTATTAATTGTCCAATTCTTGTATGTGGAGATGATGATGTCATCACTCCCAAAAAGCCAAAGAAGCAAAGGCATCGAAGGAAGAAGTCCACAGCTAAACAGTTCATCGGTAGTGGTAAGTCTTTTGGATAGTCACGAGTCTTAATCCATGAAAAATATTGCTCATACATCATGGTATTAAAGGGGATTCTTCAATTTCCCCTTTAAGGAAGAGGGATGACCCTCCTTAGAGGACAACGAAGGGTTCTGGTGAACAATCACAATTTCATGTTGACTTGGCTGCTCCTGAAGAAGAACCGGTGTCTGTTCCTAGAACCTCTCCTGATGCTACTGTAAGGAGAGGAGATCCTACTTTTGATAATTTAACAATACTTTATAAAATGTTGAAATCAAAACATCAACTGATTCCCATTCTGTGATACTTTAGGTTCCACACCTACAACCGAACATTTGGCAGCCACTGCAACTGATGCCGTAATTTTATCTGAAGAAACTGTCTGGGGTTAGAGGCTGCAGGATGAGGCTCACCAAGAAGATACATTGAATTCTACCACTGGTGAGACTGACCAGGAAGATGAGACATCGTTGGATGAAATGATGAAACTTGACGCATATTTTGAAGACATTTTAGATCATTGTAAATTACCATGTAATTTAGAAGATTTTGGACGTGAGTTTTATCCTTCATCCTGCTAAAATAACTTCTTATTACATCTCTGACCATGATTGGTTAAAATGTGCAGTTCTCTATGAGCAAGATGCGGAACTGCCTATGCCTGAAGAGGGTATATAAAACCTTACTATTATAGAGACACTAGCTCAAGTGGAGCTGAACCCGGTAGAGCTTCTTGAAACTCATCCTAAAAATCCTGTTGAAGCTAGGAACGATGGGGAGGAGCCTTTTCATGTTGTTGATCTACCCTTGGGTAAGAGATAATAATATATGTGGGTGCACTTAACTTTCAAGACAACTTAATCAACATTTGTTATCCTTATATACTAAAAAAAACTTATAATTGACTATGCTTGGCTGTCAATTTCAGTGGCTAGATCTGGAGGTGAATCTTCATCCTCCGCACCAAATGGAATAGAAAGTGAAGTAACAAGGGTCAGGGGGAAGGACTAGAACATGGAAATTATCTAAGTGCATTAATCCTGGATTATATTCCCTCCTGTGATAGTGATCCTGAATCAGACCCTGAGGTACAAAAGGTGCTCCAATTTTCACAATGCAAGGCATGTCAGAACATATAGAAGATCATATTTGAAGTGCCTCTAGACGAGATATCTTCGAAGATCATGTGGTTGTCATCCCTATTTTTCATGTTGGGACTTGGTGGTTTTGGATATCAAGAGATCCATACCATGGTGAAACAAGTCATTTTAAGAAGGGAGCAGGAGTAAAAGTACCGTCAAGATTTAACCAGAGCAAGGATGTTGGCCAATATCAGTGAATTTGAGGCTGCGATGTCTCGAGCTAAGGCTGATCATACTGCCAAGTTGAAGGAGTTGAAGCATAAGATCAATGAGAATGTTTTCCAGTATATGCACCTCCAGCAACATTTAGATTCTGTTACTGGGGAACATGACCAGCTTAAAAATTCACTAGAAGGAATTAAAACAAATGGTATGAAATCCATTATAGATGCCAATAAAGCACTCCATCAAGCTGAAATGAGTGAAGTTGGTTAAGTGCATGAGTTTCAAGTGGCAGTTTATGAAGCTCGGGATGTCGTAAATCAAATGAAGATTTATGTTGAAAGTATCTTGTAATCCCTAAAAAGGGAAGAGACTATTGTTTTTGTATGTCCTTCTAATTCTTGTGTATCAATGAAAGACACTTTTATCTTCAATCATTTGTGTCTACATTCTTTTTCTAACTGGTTTAAATCGTTACTTAAGCCAATGGGCCTAGTAAGAATAGTTGTATTTTTGCTAGGATTATAAAAATAACCCTACAAACATTCAATCTTTTTATTACTCAATATTACTAAATCATACAAAATGTATGTTTACTGAGATGGGACTTGATTTTTGTTCGGAGTTCCCTTGTCTTTTTTGGGCAGTTTAAAGTAATGCACATCAGACATAAAAAAGGATAATGTTTAAGGTCGAAATAGCTTTGACCAACTGTATTAAAAATGACTCAATTCCTTTATAATTTGTTTGAAAAAATATCACCATATTCAAGTATGGGGGAAAATTTTAAACTATGACATAATAAATTTGGAATCTGAGGAATGATATGAAAAAATGGATAAAAGGAATTAGAAGAAGAATTTCCCAAGAATAAAGTTACCACTATTTAACAAACCTGTTAGGGGGTTGAATTATGCAGGTCCACTTAAGGGAATTGGCTGTCTATTCAAATAATAGCATCTTTTAGCTGACAGGTCCATTATGTAGACTACTTATGCAAGGCTGCCTAAGGGCACATACTGCATAGTCAGGAAAAAGAACTCTCAGAGTTTTTTTTCTATTTCTAAAACAGCAGTAAAAGTTTATGGAGATTCAAATTTTCCAAAGCACACAGTCTGCTATATGGAGTGTTGTACTTGAATATATAGAGGATATTTCCAATCAATATTATTAAATAATTGGATGAATGTCACTCCTGCGAAGGTCTAACCCAAACGTTGGGAAGGGAAATATAAACTATAGACTTGAATACATTCAGATAATGAAAAAGTGTATGAGACGAATATATTAAGGATGGCTATTTTTCGGATCCCTATATATTTTCGTTAAGAAAAACAAAGAAAAAATAGGTTTTCCTCCCAAGAATGAAGTTACCACTATTTGACAAACCCATTAGGGGTTGAATTATGTAGGTCTACTTAAGGGAATTGGCTACATAGTCAAATAATAGTATCTTTTGGCTGGAAAGTCGGTTATGTTGACTATTTATGTAAGGCCGCCTAAGGGGATGTGCTGCATAGTCAGGCAAAAGAACTCTCGGGTATTAGAGATTTTGTGACCAGAATTCAAGAAAAGGGTTATGGAGATCTGGAAGTATTTAAGGTTAGGAGTAAGACACATGAAAATGAGTATTTTCTAATGCATTAAGGAGATATAAAGACCAATTCTAACCATAATCAAGTTGCGGCTGGGTCTTGGATTAAGCTGTTGGACTTCACTATATATCCCATAAGGATGGGAATCAAGCCATACTTACTTCTTGAAATACCGTTTAATGTCATGTGGGACGAGAGTGTAGGAGATCTTAGTTTAGGGTCATAGAGCTCATACCATAATAAGGAATACACAGTGTGTTTTATAAACCTGATGTGAATGAAGGCCCGGGTTTTCATACCACAGTCATGTTTTCACATGGGGACTTTTCAGTGAAGGGACTGAAAGTGGAATTTGGGGTTAGGCCCAAAGACTTGGGGCTAGATTTGAGGGATGCTCAAACGTTCTTACGTATCCAATAAGTCTGGGAATCAAGCCATTTGTAGTTCTCAAAATTCCCTCTGTACATATTTGGTTCAGATAAGTGAAGGGTGAAAGGGGACTTTAGTGAAATGATGGTTTGACCAAAGATTAAAGATTCGGGAATTGCCATGTATGGACATAGTTATTGGAATATAACATGATTGGAGATCAATGTATATAATGATTCCCTCTCAGGTAAGGGTTTCAAAGAATGTTGTAGTTTATTTTCATATAGTAAAAAAATTGTGAATATTTTAACGTTATATAGCAAGGACGATGGTGAACCAATGTAGAAAAATATTGGTTCTGGGGCTGGCATCACAAATCGACATCGTATGAGATAGAGGTGAACTGATGTGAATAGATTGGTTTTGGGCTTTAACCCCATGAGTTTTCCTACGTACCCATCCAAGAAGAAAAAGATCAAAGTATGCATAGTTCGATTAAAGAATGATTTGGTGATCAAACTATTCTTGAGGAAAACAACCTAAAAAATGGTGTAAGGACTTACACACGGTTAGCATCCTAGAGAGGGTGTTATGGTGGAAAATTACTCTAATCTCACGTGAGTCTTACTCGGTGTGAGAAAAAAGAGGCAGTATTGACCTTAACGATACACAGTTAAATGTCAAGTTGGACGAAGAGGTGACTATGCAGTTTAATGTCTTGTAGTGAGGAAAATGTGGACACAGTTTAACGTCATGTTGGACAATTTAGTGGCTTTTTCACAGTTTAACGTCATGTGGGATGAAGAGGTGCACATTTTAACATCATATATCTAGGAATATGGTTATGTAGCTTAATGTCTTTCTAGACGTAAGAGGGAAAATACCGTTTAACACCATGTTGGACGTATGAGTGATGTACAGTTTAACATCATGTTGCTAGGACATCATAGTTTAACGTCATGTTGGACATATGAGTGTTGTACAGTTTAGCATCATGAAGCTAGGACATCATAGTTTAAAGTCATGTTAGATGTATGAGTGCTATATATTTTAGCGTCATGAAGCTAGGAAATCACAGTTTAACATCATGTTGGACGTATGAGTGCTGTACAGTTTAGCGTCACGAAGCTAAGACATCATAGTTTAACGTCACGTTGGACGTATGAGTGATGTACAGTTTAGCATCATGAAGCTTGGACATCACTGTTTATAGTCATGTTGGACGTATGAGGTTTGTAATGTTTAGAGTCATGATGCTAGGACATCACAGTTTAACATCATGTTGGACGTATGAGTGTTGTACAGTTTAGCGTCATGAAGCTAGGACATCACAATTTAACATCATGTTGGACATATTAGTTCTATACATTTTAGCATCACGAAGCTAGGACATCATAGTTTAACGTCATGTTAGACGTATGAGTGTTGTACAGTTTATTTTCATGAAGCCATGACATCATATTTTAACATCATGTTGGACGTATGAGTTTTGTACAGTTTAGCGTCATGAAGCTTGTACATCACAGTTTAACATCATGTTGGATGTATGAGGGTTGTACAGTTTAGCATCATGAAGCTAGGACATAACAGTTTAATGTCATGTTGGATGTATGAGTGCTTGTGTTACACAAAATACTTCTTTAGAAATCTGGCATTGGTTGGAGTCGTGATGAGTTCTCCATCTATTGAGATTAAAGAATAAGCTCCATTGGAGTAGACCTTATGTATTGAGTAAGGTCCTTCCTACTTTGGTTCAAGCTTGGGTGGTTTCTTTCCTGGTATCATTGGAGTTCTGAGAACCAATACCAATTCCCCCTGAATGAATGAACGAAGACAAGCTTTTTTGTTGAAATCTCATGCTATTCGATTCTGATAGACTTCCAAGTGGTGCAGGGTGCCCAATATTTTTTCATATAATCGTTCCAATTAATCCAATCGCTTTTGAGATTGTTCATCTATAGATGATTGACCACAAATGGCTACTCTGTGCGAGTGTAATTGAACCTCAATTGGAAAGATTTCTTCTGTTCCATATACCAATGATTATGGAGTTGACCACGTTGTAGTGCAGGTGGTGGTCTGATAAGACCATAAAGCATGAAAAAGTTTATCGGGCCATGATTTCTTATATTCATCCACCATCTTCTGCAGTATGTTTGAAAGAGTCTTATTAAAGGCTTCTATTTAGCCATTGGCCGCTGCATGATACCAAGATGAATGGTTGGATTTGATGTTGTATTCTTGATACATCTTCTTTACCTCATATGAACAAAAGTTGGTTGACATTATCCATCAATATGGTATGAGGAACACAAAATCTAGTAATGATGTTAGACTTAATGAAGCTAACAATGCTTTTAGAAATGACTTCTTTGAGAGGTATTGCCTCTGCCAATTTGAAAATGAAATCAGTAGCAGTAAGAATATACTTAAACTTCTTGGATGTAGCCGAAGGGTATGGTCCTACTACATCCATTCCTCATGTGGAAAATGGCCATGAGTATTTATCTGTATGAAGCAACTCTGAGGGCCGATGAATGAAGATGGAATGTACTTGGAAATAATGAAACTTCTTCATGAAATCAATACAATCTTGTATCATTGAAGTCCAAAAGTATCCAAGCCTTCAAATTTGATCAGACAGTCTATGTCCAAACCTATGGGCACCACAGACTCCTGCATGCACTTCTTTCATGACAGCCATTGTCTCTTCAACATCAATACATCTAAAGAGAACTCTATCAAAAAATCTTTTTTAGAGAATTTTGTCTAGGTGATCTGGGATATCATAAAGAGTGAAATTGACCACACATCTCCGGACTTGTTCTTTCATGGATCTATCAGGTGTAAGTGTTCCATTTTGAAGGTATTCTCTGATAGGTGTCATCCATCCAATAGTATGACCATATGGTTTAGAAATGGGACTAATTTCATTGATTTTCTCTGTTCTGGTTTGAACATAAGGAGAAATTATATGACGGTGGGCAATACTGATGACTATCTCGTCCCGGTTTGGATATTCCAGGGCTCTAGCTACATTACCCAGTGCATCAGGTTGGGCATTTTGTGATCGCGGGACATAAGAAAAATGTCGGTTCTGAATAAAATTCTTCTATTAACTCTCTAACATAATCATAAAAAGGGATTAACTCTTCTTTTATGATGGCATAATCCCCATTGACTTGTTTGATTACCAAGTCTGAATCACCTTTTATCTTTAAGTGATTCACTTGTACCTGAAGCACCAACTCCAATCTTGTGATGAGAGCTTGATATTCTGCTTCATTATTTGTACCACCCTCCCACAATAAGAAGGAATGGGGTAGAACTACCTTTTTTGGAGAAATGAGCACCATTCCTAACCCATCTTTGTTGAATTTAGGATCTTCCATTTTCTTCCCTGTTGGTCTTCTGGAAGCCCCATCAAAGTACATTTCCCATGTTTAAAGATTATCTTGAATAGAGAAGACTTCCTCATCAAGAAGTTCAGTATATAAAGATGTATCTTCTACTGCAGAATGCTTAGAAAGGAAATTAGCTAGATCTTGGCCCATTATTGCATTTTGAGACACATACAAGATATCAAATTATTGCAAAATAACTTCCCACCTTGCCAGACATCCTGTAAGCATTGGACGAATAAGGACGAATTTGATCGGGTTATTGCGAGATACCAAATGGACCTCGTGATATTGATGGTAGTGTCTCAACTTTTTAACTGTAAAGATTAATGCTAGGAAGCATTTTTCAATTCTTGAATATTGGGTTTCTACTTCAGGTATAGTTCGATAAAATTTTAAAGGCTGTTTTTATTTCCAACATCATTCTTCTGGGTAAGGAAGGCACCCAATGATCGCTCTAAAGCTGTCACATAAAGAATAAGTGGTCTTCCATCAACTGGTGGCATCAATACCGGTGTAATCAAGAGATATTTCTTCAGAATATTTAATGTTTCTTGACATTATTCAGTCCACTGGTAAGTGACTCCCTTCATCATCAATTTGGTGAAGGATAAACTTTTACCTGTCAGACTAACGATGAAATTCCGTATATAGGACAATTTTCCTTGAAGTCCTCTCAATTCTTTCCAATTTTGAGGAGGTGACATACCAAGGATTGACTTTGTCTTCTCAGGATCAACTTCGATACCGTTATGGCGTATAACAAAGCCCAGAAATTTCCAGTGGTTACCCCAAAAGCACATTACAAGGGCTTAATCTTCAAATTGTTTTGCCGATGTTTGTGGAATATGACTTCCAAACCATCCAAGTGATTAGAAAGTTGTTTGGATTTAACAACCAAATCATCCACCTAACATTCAACAAAATTCCCTAAAATGGTTTTGAAGATACGATGTGTGGCACACTGATATGTTGCGCTTGCATTCCTCAGGCCAAAGGGCATTACCCAATAGAAAAACACACCCTGAGGGGCTATGAAAGATGTATATTATTCATATTCTATATCCATTTGGATTTTATTACACCGAGAATATCCATCCATAAAGGAATTTTCTTCTTAGCCAGCTGTTGCATCAATTAAGGGTTCTGTGATTGGAACTGGAAAATCATCCATTGGACAATGCCGATTAAGATATCTGAAATCAACGCAAACTATAATTTTTACATTTTTCTTTTTCACAGGGACAATATTAGCCAAACAATTGGGATATTGAAATTCTCTGATGAAGTTAGCTTTGATAATATTATCCACTTCAGTTTCAATTATGGAATCATAAGTTTGGTGTGTTCTTCTTGCGGCTTTCTTGAATCCTTGATAATCTTCTGGAAAACCCAAACGATGAGTAGTAGCATCAAGGTCAAGCCCTAGAATTTATGTATAGTTCCAAGCAAATATATCTCGACTTTTCTTTAAAAATTGAAAATACATTTCTTACTCTTCAAGAGTCATGTCCACACTAATTAATGTGGGGTGTGGATTCTATTTTGTTCCCAGATTTATTTCTCTCAGTTCATCAATAGTGGTGGAGATACCCTCTTCAAAAGCTGGAAGAGAATCCTTGAGATCTTCCTCTTCTTATTCAACATGTGTTATATCTTCTGCTTCTACATGCATAGTAAATGATGAAGAAAAATTTCTATGATAAGAAGAGATGTTAAAATTTGAACATCTTGAGGATGAAGCTTCCATTTCTGACCCTATGGATGATGAAGGGTCTTCCTTGGGTAATAAAGAGGAGATGATGGATTGATAATCGACATCATCATTTATCTCTGACATTGCTATCACTTCTTCTGGCCTGGTTGGTGAAGTATAGAGTTGCTGGATTTCAGCGGATGAAATGAAGACATCTCCATTCAAGCTTTCATCATTGCTTGGTGAATCACCAATTTCCCCCATGCTGCCTGGATTGATTGCCATAATTGACATTATGGATGTTTCCATAAGATTAATTGGATTTGGGTCTATCCTATAAATCTAACAGATTGGAAACACATAATCTATACTCACATGTATGTATGGATGTACTGGAATCTTTTCCAAAACCATATAGAGCATTAACTTTGGTAGCCTCCATTTTTGTGGATTTCTCCTTTCCCTAAATGTGATAGAATTCCACCTCAATGTATTGATATTCACATGTTTTGAATGGGGCTTTATCACCATACAATGTCCCAATTTGAACATTGAAACATTATTTGAGACATTGATTGTATGATGAAGGGATAGCTGCATGTTGATGTAGCCAAGGTCTTCTAAGAAAAATGTTAAAGGCTGTGTCATGACGAACAACCATGAAATCTGAATTGGATACAATATCTCAAAATTGAGTTCTGAGTGTGATCTCGCCAAGATGTTCTTGTTCATTTTTATCATATCCTTGCAACATCAAAGTAGAAGGAGATAAATAAGATTCAGTGAGGCCCAATCGATGAAGTGTACGAATGGGGATGAGATTGACTCCAGAACCATTATCAATGAAATCTCATCGGATTTCTATATCATTGGCCATTATAGATAAATAAAAAGGTCTAATATTTCCATGCACAACATCACCTTCATCTTCATCTGTAAATGATATCACTACATGGAATTCTATAGGATCATTCTCTACATGGTAGACTTCAGCTGCAGCAATTTCAGTTGTGAATTAATGAGGACTTGAAAAAGCATCATTGAGTGCCTCTCGAAGATCCTTTGATAAATTCAAGGCATCCAAAATTGATATCTTGGCTCATACTTGGGCCAAATTCTTAAAGACGTCATACTTTTGATCCAAAGATCTACGTTTACCAACAGGAACATGTGGTTTCACAGGTGCCTTAGAAGTTGATTCTTTGGAAGTAGATGCTTCTTGTATCGGGGTAGGAGTTGTAAATACTATTGGATTTGGAAAATTAGACTGAACAGATCTATTTATTTTCTAAGAAGAATAATGTGTGACCCCTAACTGATCCTCTTGAATAGTTGTACCAGGACTAAATCTGCCATGCAAGGAAGAACTTTCTTGTTCTTATTGAGCCTGTAGAAGGGCTCTGCCACGAGTTTCTGCTGCATATATAGTTCTAGCAGGGGTAGAATTAGAATAGTGTCTTCTAGGATATCCATGTCTTACTCTGTATCCTAAACCTCTGGAACACCCTCTAATTCCTCTATTTGATACAGGGAACTCAGGCTCATCAAGATCGAAATTGTGACTGTCATAAGGACATGTTATGTGAATCATGTTAACAGAACCAAAGATCAACTCTTCATATGATGGAGACTCTGCCTGATTAGCCAATTTAGGCTCTTCCGTTTGATGGGGCGCTGCTTGTGGATTTTAAGTCGATGGCATAAAATCTTCCAGAGTCAAAGTCAACTTGGGCTTTAACACGATCTCATCTTCTTCTGACTGCTCTTCTTTCTTTGAATTATTCCGTTTCTTTGAGGATTTTTCTTTTTATAAAGGTGGTTTTCCTATGGAATTCATTACAGAAGACACAATTGGTTTCTTCAAATGCGTTAGTAAAATGACATTAGTTCGGTTGATGGTTTTTCTGACCTCCAATCATCATATTTTTATGAATTTTTGCTTTTGACTTCTTACCACTCTCCTTTTTCCTTTGTATTTGTAGTAGTAACACATGCTACCTGAGATAGAGAACCTTTCAGTTTTACTTGTCCTGAATCAACCTTCTTTTACAAGAGGTATTTGAAGACAAAACACTCTTGAATTGGATTCCACAACATTTGATGATTTGGGCAATAGTTGGGACGGTCTTCATATCCTTCCTTGTTCGGCCATTTGGGCCTTGGAAACTGAACCAAATTATTTTCCAGAGCCAAAATGAAGTAACTAGGAACTTTTTCATTTCGGAATGAATAAACTTTCCTCTTCAGATCGTCAAATTGTTTCTGTCTTTGATCTCTTTGATCATCTTAAAGAAACGACCTCTATTGTTGATTCTTAGGAGGTTGAGACCATCGATAAGATGAATGTTTTGAAGTAGAATTAGGTACAGGTTCTTGTTTAAGTGTAACTATAGCAGTCTCTACTTTACCCATTCTCCTTCCTGGAACAGATGGAATTACATGAGATTTATCCTTAGTCTTTGTAATAGATTCTTTGATCTACTGAGCGATCAAAGTAAGGTCTCAAAACCCTCCTATGTATTTCACGGGATCAACAGTGTGCGTAATTTATCACGCAAATTTTCCACATAGATTGGAAAAGGCTCTTCATGAGGGAGTGCTAATCTTGGGGAATATGTTAATCCCTTCCAGCGAGCAATGAAATCTGAAACTCTTTCATTCCCCCTTTTCTTAAAATTTTTAAGATCAAATACTATTGTATTTGGAAAAGTTGAGATGAATTGAAGAAGGAATCGTTGACAGAGATCCTCCCACCTAGTAATTGACCAAGATTTCATGCTTATATACTAGATAATAGCAGGACCTTGTAATTACTGTAAAAAACACCTGAGATTAACTGCTTCTTGTTGCTCAGGAGTTCTCATCATAGGATCGGAACGAGAAACAAAATTTGTTAAGTGTTGTTCTGGGTCTCCCGAACCATTAATGATTGGGAATTTGGTACTTGAAAAATTTGATGGGGGATGAATTGCATCAAACCATTTAGGGCAATCTCTCTTTTCTAGTTGAATTTGTGCATGATTTCCCTCCATTGCTTCTAACTGAGCTGTTAATGACTCAATGGTAGTCATTAAATTTTGAGAAAAATCTCGATGAGCTTGGAACTGAGCAGGTGCAATAACTGGAGATTGGACAGGTGTGGTGACTGGTACTACAACTGATGGTAGCACCGCCGATTGTTGTTGTGCATGACCCATTGGATTAGACCTGTGAGGGTGTACTGGTAAAGGAGGATATTCTCGATCCATCTCAGTAACTGAAAAAAATTACCTTGGCTGACTGACTCTAGCATGCTTAGGAAGAAGACTACCTTGATGTAGTTCTTAATTCAACCTCCTTAATTCCTTCATTTCTTCCTCCTATTGTGCGAACCTTTTCTCCAATGAGAGTGATTGGACTTCTCAGAGGAATATTGGAATGTAACCTGAATTTTTCCTTTCCCCTTGTTGCGATCCTTTTAAAGAGGGGGATGTTGGTTACTTGAAGGAATACCAAGATTCTGGGTAAGCCTTTGATTTCTTGTACGCACACCTTCTTCATTTTCTTCTGTGTGCACAACCTCTTGAGTAGGAACTTCCTCATCTGATCCATCAGAGTGAGCCTCATGTTCTGGAGGATCAGCAACAATGACATTGATGACATTTATTGATGCAGAACACATTTCATCCCTTCTATCCGCATTTCTGTGATATTTTCTTCTTCCATGTCCCTGATGAGACACTGCCATCTGTTGAGTTGATACCTCATGAACTTCTTAATGAACCATAATTTAGAGGGAATCTCCTAATAATTAGACTCTTTTTTCCTCATGGGGATTCTTCCCTAATCAAGATAAGACTGAATTCCTCTAAGGAAGAGATTGAGGATTTGAAAAAGTCCCCAGTCCGGTAGACTGGGGTTGTTCCTGCTTTTCCTTCTCAACTCCTCGAATTGTATTTGTTGATTCTGAGGGCTAGGCTAAAAGAGTCCCCAGTCTGGCAAGCTGGGGAGGTTCTTGAGCTGCTACATCTGAGAATTTCTTAAATCTCTCATGATCTTGTGGAAATTAGTCCGAAAATTGGCTGGATGCATCAACCTACATCCACTCAAATCACCTGGCTCAAAAGACCGTTGAATGATTTATGAAACTTCTGTCACTAGATGATGTGCACACTCTAAATGAGAATTGTAACGACCCGAATTTTTTTTAAATAAATTTAGTTTCCTAATTTTATGTATTATTATTATACTCAACAAAAATGTTTTATTTGATAAACATGATTATAATTAAAATGAGATCAGTGGGTTTTGACTATTATATAACCATCCGTCAACATGACCGCTGTGAACAAAATGTTTTGATAATTGTCTCTAAATATAAGTAATCTTGGTTAATTATTATAGAAAGAAGATTCGATGGCCTCACCTAGTAGTCTTGGACCGATCGAAGCCCATCTAACAGAGCTTGGGAAGGAGGTAGCACCACTGGGCTTTGCTCTGGATCAAATCCAAGCCGAACTTCATCATGTGAAGCTGGAACGAAATCGCCTTCGTGAGAAGTTCAAACTGATAGAAATTACTACTCAGGCAATGTTGACTGAGCCGACCCAAGCTTCTATCACCCTAGCACACCTTACTCTTAGGTCCTATGCTGGTTTTATAAGGGGTTATGTAACGAGACCGTAACTACCTTGTGTAATCCTTGTTTTAAATAAAAATCGGGATTTCTTCTTATCATGAAGTTTATGAATTTTGAAATGACCGGATAAATATAGTATGCATATTTTTGATGAATTTTAGAAAAAGGATATTTTAAATATGTTTATGTAAACCCTAAATAATTAAAAATGTGTAATGATTTTAAAAAAATGGTCTTCTGCAATTATGTTCAGTACTAAATTTAGAGTCTAATAAGATCAACTTGATTTTTGATGAATAGTAAATTATGAATAGTGATTTTATGATTAGGATTAGTAATATGACCAAATGGATTAGTAATCTCACTTAAATAAAGTTTTAAAATAATCTAGGAACCTTGATTAAGTAATGTGATTCAATAAAATAGTTAAATAACGGTTTCATTAATTATTATTCAAGTATTAGTTTTTTTTGGGTGAATAGTGTTTTTAATTAAAAATTTAATTAAAAATAATTAGAAAATTATTTTTATAAAAATGACTTTATTTTTGAACTCAGAGCATCGATATTATGTTATGGTAATTTTTGGGGTTTTTTCTGTAAAAAATGAATTTTCGATGAATAGTGTTTTTATTTAAAAATTAAATTAAAAATATTTAGAAAATTATTTTTATAAAATGGATTTCATTTTTGAAATCAGAGCATTGATATTTGGTTAATGTGAAATTTTGGGATTTTTCTGAGAAAGTTGAATTTTCAGTGAATAGTAAAAATACAGTTTTAGGGTTTTGGTATGTTTAATGACATCATAACGGTGTCATGATGATGTCATGAGATCTTTTGAGGTTTGGCCGTACAAGGGTGATGAATTATTGTTTTTGGGGCCCCATGTGGCCTAACTCCATGATAATTGACAAGGGAGAGCACATGGGTTTGAGAAAAGCACATGTGAGGTGTCCCTTGGCCATTAATGCCTTGTCCCCTCACTTTCCCTATAAATACCAAGCCCTCCTCTCATCAATTCGACTCCCCACTCATTCACAACAAATTTCGGGTCTCATTACCTCCCAAGGAGTCCTACCAAGGTGCCCCCAAGCCCTCAAGGTCCCATCCTTTGAGGTTTAAGAGTTACATTTTAAGGTAAGGGATCCGACCTCTCTCTTTCTTTTCAAGTAATCTCTTTTATGTCTCTTCTTTTATACTCCATGTTCTTATGTTGGAGGATGTTCTTTTATATTCATCCTACTTCCTATATTATGTTCATATGATGAGATACCCCCCCTTTCTCTCATCAATTCGTTTTAAGAATGTTTAAGTGGCGTCGTTAGGCTGCCGAATTTTTAAGGGATTCTTTCACCTTCCTCGTTTTCAAGTTCTATTTTCATTCAAGTCTTTCATGTTCCTTTTTATTATGTTGGGGTATGATCTCTAAATTATCATACTGATATTTTATGATCATATGATGATAGACCCCATTTGATCGCTTCAATTCAGTATTTTGAAGTTTTAAGTGGCGCCGTTAGGCTGCCGAATTTTTAAGTGGTTCTTCACCCTTCTCGTTTTGAAGTTCTACTTTCTTGTCAATTATTTCAAGTTACTTTTTGTTATATTGGGGTATTATATCTATATATATCATACTGTAATCTTATGTTCATATGATGAGAGACCCCATTTGATCGCTTCAATTCAGTATTTTGAAGTTTTAAGTGGCCCCGTTAGGCTGCCGAATTTTTAAGTGGTTCTTCACCCTTCTCATTTTGAAGTTCTACTTTCATGTCAATTATTTCAAGTTCCTTTTTGTTATATTGGGGTATGATTTCTATATATATCATACTGGACTCTTATGTTCATATGATGAGAGACTCCATTTGATCTCTTCAATTCAGTATTTTGATGTTTTAAGTGGTGTCGTTAGGCTGCCGAATTTTTAAGTGGTTCTTCACCCTTCTCGTTTTGAAGTTCTACTTTCATGTCAATTCTTTCAAGATCCTTTTTGGTATGTTGGGGAATTATCTCTATATCTATCATACTGAACTCTTATGTTCACATGATGAGAGACCCTATTTTATCTTTTCAAATCATTTTTGTTGAAGTTTAAGTAACGCTGTTAGGCTGCCGAACTTTCATTAGAGAAATCTAATTTTTGTCTTCCTTCCATGTTTTTAATTTCAAATGGTATGTCCTTGAAATTTAATTACCATGATTATGTATCCTTCTTATTCTGTCTATCTACTATATTATGGGTCATTTATGAATGTTTGACTCATTTTACCTCTCTTTTTAATGTCTTCTAAAACTTCGTAACATAGCCATTATGCTGCAGAATTTCCGTCTCAAAATGTCTCTCTCTTTTTCTAAAGTTCTTTTATATTATTAAGTGAATACTCAAAGCTCTTTCTTCTAAAGGGGTATTCACATATATACCAAAATGTACTATTTTTAAATTCTGGGATTTACATACATGAGACCCACCTTCCTTTTCTGTGGGGTTTAAAGTGATGTAAAGATCATGTCTTTAAAGCAGTTTTTAAAACGTTATGATTATGAAATGAAACCCATTAATTTTATGCTATATGGGTTATTTATGAAATTTTTGATGATGATATATGTGGCTCACATGATAATAAAGGAAAATTTAAGGGTGCTCCCTGATAGCGCTCCAATGCATTGGGTAATGATGTAACCACTAGAGATTACAATTTTCACGATACCTTGGTGAATAACCTTGGTAATTTTAAAATGACACCTTGGGGATGGACCTTGGTGATATGTTCATGATTTTCTATGTTAACTGATGTAGCCACATCTTCAAGTTATGAAAAAGTTTTATTTTCATTATGATATGCCTCATGATTTCATTTTCATGCATTAAAGTTCTTTTCATGACTTTATTGATGTATCACAAGTTCATATGTAAAATGTTTCACTTGTTTCCCTTGCTGGGCATTCTGCTCACCCTTCCTTTTAATGTATGTCCCCAGGTTATGAAATGCAGTAATGAGCCTAGGGTGAACATGAGAAGAAGCCTTTCAAGTGTTTAAGAAGAATATTTTTTTTGTTTCATGTTCCTTGTTTCCAAGACACTAAACCTTAAAGATCCTCAGTTCCGTGTAATGGAATGAAAAGTTATGTTATAAAAAGACGGGATGATATAAGAATCCTATTTGATATTCTCATTTTACTGATGCAAGAGTAATTCTAAAACTTCTTCTCTGTATGTCGAACTTTGAGAAGAACTAGTTGAGGCATGTTCCTGAGCAAGCCTTTGATTATGCACAAAATTAGCTAGACGTGGCCAATTATGGGAAATAACATTTCATGAGACCACCTTCGGTGAGATTTGATGACCAGAGTGTACAGTGAAATGCAATTCTCCATGAACACCTTATCCCTTGATATGAATACCTGATGGGGCATTGGAAATTAACTGGCACAATTTTTTTAGTGCGCCAAGGCATGATCGTTGAAGGGCTCTCTGCTGCTTTTCAGCCTTCAGATATCGAGAAACTGAGAGAGATACCAAATAAATTTGGAATTGTAAACCTTCTATTATCTTGACATGATTTTCATATTCATCATAAGATAATATTTTATTTTTCAATTGACAAAGATTTTTCAACATGTTGAGATAAATATTATGAATACAATTTTCCGTCAATATTTCTGGAATGTCATACTGAGAGTTAGCCAAAGTCCAAAACATGACTGGTACTTCACCTTCCGTCAGTGGTTTCCTTATATTCAGCATTTACTCTTTATCATTCGATAAAGACTTTTCTACCTGATTATACTAGAGGTGGTGCTTCCTTGTTTCTTCATTAGATTCGAAAAGATTGGTAGATAATTTATTTATCGAACTAGAAGATGAATGACCTAGGGGTGGTTCAGAGAATGACCTACACCCCATGCTATCTTCTGATTGAGAAAGTATTTCACCTTCTAGCGGTAAAGCATCAGACATGACTGGCATCACATTTTCAAGTGCCTCAAGATAAGAGGGATTTCTCGTCACTGCATTATCCTTTGAAAAATTTTCCAAGCAATGAAAATTACTACTGTAGAGAGGACTTTCGTAGCTAAATTCATCATCATGGGGAGGACCACCATGGTGGGTTACAACAAAAGATGAAAAATTTTTCTCCTTGATCTTCTGGCCACACAAAGGGTTATCGTGGGTCTCATCTGATGATGATACTTCGAGATCGACTGAACTGTCATGAAGCAAGCCTTCATGAGGAAGTTTCTGATGCAGACCTTAAGAATTAATGTTCCCACTATTGGGAAATGAGAGAGTAGAATCTTGATTTCCAACAGATAATTATCTGAGGTCTTCAAGAACTCTAGAATCGAGCAAGGCCTTATTACAAATTGGCTCTTGATTTCTTAACTGTGTTGAATGAGACTTTTCCTTATACCCCTTCTTACTCACTTTGGGAACCACTTGATGACAGAAGTGGTTATTATGGGTAAGTTTATGTGCCTGACCAGGAGAAATAGTCAGTTTAGGCTGATTATCTCAATTCAAATCAGGTGTATGTGTCTGACTTGGTTGTCCTTATGATATGGGAGAGTATGAACTACAACCCTATTGAACTAGAATAGAGGTGTGTATCTGTTCTGGAGTGATATGTTGATGTTTCACTCCACTGATAGGGATAGATTTTCATTTCTTTCCCTGTGATGTTATTGAAGCTGTTATAATATTCTGACAGGCATCCAGAATATGAGTAGAGATTTGATTATGCTCCTTCACAATCGTCAGAATGTGCTTGGTGAATTTAGCTGCCAGAACTGGAATATATGTCCATTACGTTCTTGGAGTAGGTGTGTTTTCCTACTCCTGTCATCCCTTTCCTATCAGTGAATTCTGATAGTACTCATGTGTGGGGGCAGAGAGTTGATTCTACTCCAAATTTGTCATCAAAGCTTTCTGACTAACTTCTCCGAGTGCTACCAAACAAGATTGTTGGAAGGATTGATTAACATCGGTTGGTGTATGTTCCTGTTGTGTATTCTTCGTCAAGTATGGTTGACGATTTTCCTTCAATACTAGTAGATGAGACTACTGACAAAATTGTAGATTGTAAAAAGGTGTATGTGCCTGGTTATCAGTTGACACCATATTAGATTGGAGAGCTTCTTTGTGTGTAGTCAGATGATCCTGTTGATTAGTTGATGAGTTATAAACAGATTTATATGCCTATCTATAATACTCTACTGGAATTTCCTTGCGGGATTGGTGTATTAGTTCCATACGAGTCAGCTGGGTAGTAACATCAGGACGGATGGGTGTATATGCCCGCTCGTTATTTTCCATCATGTTGGCTTGATGGACTTCTTCAGAGAGGGTAGAAATAAGAACATGCTCCATATTGACCATATTTCTCCTCTGGCGGTTCATCTTGCATGCTCAGGCCTGAGAAACATAAGCCGAACCCCTAAAGGCGATACCCTCATCATGTTAAGGGAACACTACCACACGAGTCTGGTGGCGATTGTTGATGGGAGCCCTTGGTAAAGACTCATGTCTCCTTGAATTAAGGCCTTGGGTGACCTTCTAATTCACCTACTCATAATATGGGAGAGAGTGGTGATTGTGTTCCGGGGATAATGACCTGAAATGGTTGGAGACGGTGGTTGGAACCACCTGTTTCTTGATCACTGGTCGTCGCTGTCCGAACAACCAGGGTGAATTATTGACTTGGAGGGCTTGTCGAACAGCCTCCAAAGTCGGAATGGTACCATGTCGATGGTATTACTTAACCAATGCATTTGAGACACAACGTTTGAAGATGCTGAGTAGGTGATGTCATCCTCCGAGTGGACGAGGATCCAGCAGGAGTAGCAGAAGATGAATTCACATTTGTGAACTTTAGCGAAGCCATTTCGGTAACGCAGAGAGAATTCGAAAATGAGTGCCTATTTGATATAACAGACATAATCAAGATAAGTTTTGTCACTACATCTTTTGGATGATCACATATGTTATTGATCCGTTTGATGGCCCTCTCATTAAGTTAAATAGGGGATAAAAAATTTGTAAAACATCATTTAACTTGGTTAAGGATTCATTTCAGGTTCACCATATTTTGTTTCCTTTGGAAATGGGGATGACCTTGTTCGTTTAATGTTCAAACATTCCAATCGGTTTCTGATGGGTTTATTCATAGAACTGAAAAAATCAAATAATTCTATATCCATTTGGACCTACTTTCCAAAGGTATGTTCTCATTAGTTGTGGACCTATGAGGCTTAAGAATTTGCATTGGTCGAGAGGATGGGGGTCGTAATCATCACACCTTTTTGGGGGGAATTATTTTCCACTCCGGGACTCTCTTTGTAGATTTAAGTTATGTTCGTGAATCCTTATAAAATTACCAAGTATGAAAATGAGCTTTTCTTTAGATCTGACAATCAATGATTGATGGGTATGAAATTTAGATATTCTGATATATAAATGTATTTGGGGTTCTTCATTGATAGAGAATCATCCGTATTTGTTAGAAATTCTTAGTCAATGGTATCCTTCAATATATTATATTGAAATATCTTGGTCATTATGATAACCATACTAGTTTTAAAGCAACTACGAGGGGCACTTGAAGTTTATTATCGTTCAGAAAGACATGGATTATTTTAGAGTTGAGATCGTACCCACAGATGGGCTACCTACATATCCTTGTTTTGAAAAGGAATCAGAATCCACATAGTTCGGGAATTAAAATATTGTTTAACGTCATATGGGACATATGCGAATTAATGATTGATAGGCTTGAACCTTAGAAAGGCTTCCTACTTACTCTACTTTTAAGGTAGAGATCAAAGACCATGTAGTTCGGTTATGAATTGTGGGGCTTACGCATGATTAACGGCCCAAAAAGATGTGTCGTGGTTACTTTTACACTCTAACCTCACGTGAGTCATTCTCAGTGTGAGAAACGAGAGGTATCAGTAAACCTATCGATTTGTGACCTGAAAGATGCAGTCACAAAGAATGATGTGGGGCTTACATACTTATGACTTCCTAGATAGATAAAGATCGGGACTTACTTCAGGGAAGAAGCTCGGGAAAAAGGTCCATGGAGGTATATGTGATTTATGGAGATTTGGATACTTAACTTAGGACTTAATCCCGTAAAGGATGCCCAAATTAGAGGGGACATATGATTGGGTTTTATTCCTGATAAGGAAGCCCATATCAAATGAAATTTACACTGGTTAAGAGAAATTACGACTGCAGATTTTTCCTGAGAAGGAGCCCCAGGTTAGGGGACTTGTGATCTGAGGCTTAATCCTGAAAAGGAGGCCCAGATTAAAGATCTTCTCATCTTAGAGAATTATGTTGAATGGAGGAAATCTCTAAAATTTGTTACATAAAGATATGTAAATCGTTAGGTTTTGAGACATGTTCCACAGAATTCCTTTTAGATAAAGAAGCCAACAGAGGAACCATGTCCTAAATGACTTTGAAGAGGGATTTAAGGATAAATCTTGAAGAGGAAAGGTGTATTTGAAGAAAATATTTGAATAGGCAGGAAGGGCACCCAAAAAGAGGAAGGTGTGCAAGTCTTGTTTTGGTGCGCAAGTCCTGGTCACGCAAGTATACTTGCGCGAAACGTATATACTTGCGCGATTGTCAACCCATTGGGTAATAATTAGGTGAGGCTTTTCTCATGCCCTTATTATTATCCCTAGTGGTTTCCAAAAGAGTGTCACACATGTTATGTTTAAGGGATATGGTGGCGCACAAGTGTGGCCATTTTCCCTTAAGGGGTAGACACCTAAACACACAAGTTTTGAGGAATTCCAACACTTAGGCCTTATTCCTCCTGTTTAGATCTTCCATTCTAGGTAAGAAATTACCTTAGAAGTGTTTGGAAGACTTCAAGTAGAGACTAGGGTGCCAAGAGCTTAAATCTGACTTTTGGATTTTTATGTCCCCAAAATGGGGGTCCTACAAAGAGTATTTATAGGCTACTGAAGACCTTGGGCGAAAATCAAATAGGGCGTGCAAGTCACCTGTGCGCTCAATATGTGGAGAGCTAGTATACTTGGGTGACCCTAATAAAACTTGTGCGGCCCATCTTTAAACAAATACTTGTTCATGACTTTGTCAATTTTTTGATAATTCTTCAAAGGATGAATCTCTTTATGCTAAGGTATTCCCCTTTTTCAGTTGTTAGACTGTGTGACGGAAAGGATTGTTAACAAAAGCTCTGTAAATGGGTATGACCTTGTTCGTTTAAGGTTCAAACATTCCAATTAGTTTCAAATGGGTATATTCATAGAATTGGAATCATCCAATGATTCTATATCCATTTGGACCTACTTTCCAAAGGTAGGTTATCATTAGTAGTGGACCTATGAGGCTTAGGAATTTGCATTGGTCGAGAGGATGGGAGGTCGGACTCATCACACCTTTTTGGGGGGATTTATTTTGTACTCCGAGACTCTCTTTATAAATTTATGTTATATTCGTGAATCCTTATTAAATTACCATGTATGAAAATGAGATTTTCTTTAGATCTGACAAAAAGTGATAGATATGTATTAAATTTTGAGAATCTTATATATATATATATGTACTTGAGGTTCTTCATTGATAGAGAATCATACGTAATTGTTAGTGATTCTTAGTCAATGGTATCCTTCAACATATTATATAGAAATCTCTGGGACATTATGATTACCATACTGGTTTTAAAGACACTCAGTGGGGCACTTGAATTTTATTGTCATTCAAAAAGACATTGATTATTTCAGAGGTGGGATCATACCTGAAGATGGGCTACCTACGTATCCTTGTTAAAAAAATGAATCAGAACCCACGTAGTTTGGGAATTAAAATATAGTTTAACGTCATATGGGACAGATGAGAATTAATGGATGATAGGAATGAACCATATAAAGGCTTCCTACGTACTCTAATTTTAAGGTAGAGATCAAATTCCACGTAGTTCAGTTAAGAATTTTGGGGCTTACGCATGATTAACGGACCAAACATATGTGTCATGGTTACTTTTACACTCTAAGATCGCATGAGTCATGCTCGGTGTGGGAAACAAGATGTATAAGTAAACCTACTGATTTGTGCCACAAAATATGTAATCACAAAGAATGATATGGGGCTTACATACGTATGATTGCCCAGATAGATGAAGATCGGGACTTACTTCAGGGAAGAAGCCCATGAACAAGGTCCATAAAGGTATATGTGCTTTATGGTGATTTAGATACTTAACTTAGGACTTAATCTTGAGAAGGATGCCCAAATTAGAGGGGACTTATGATAGGGTTTTATTCCTGATAAGGAAGCCCAAATCAAAATAAATTATGACTAGTTAAGAGAAATTATGATTGGGGCTTATTCCTGAGAAGGAGGCCCACGTTAGGGGACTTGTGATCTGAGGATTAATCTTGAAAAGGAGTCCTAGATTAATGATCTTCTCATTTAGAGGATAAGGTTGAATGGAGGAAATATATAGCCTTAGTGAAATAAAGATATGTAATTCACTAGGTTTTGAGAGATGTTCCACAGAATTCATTTCATATAAGGAATACAACAAAGGTACCATGTCATAAATGACTTTGAAGAGGGTTTTCAAGGCTAAATATTGAAGTGGAAAGGTGGATTTGAAGAAAATAATTGAATAGGCAGGAAGGGCACCCAAAAAGAGGCAGGCACGCAAGTCTTGATTGGGTGCACAAGTCCTGGTCGCGCAAGTATACTTGCGCAACACATATATACATACGCGACAGTCAACCCATAGGGTAATACTTGGGCTGGGCTTGGATCAAGCCCTTATTATTATCCCTAGAGTCTTCCAAAAGAGTGGCACACAAGTTTTGTTGAAGGGATAAGGTGGCACACAAGTGTTTCCATTTTCCCTTAAGGGTTAGAAACCTAAGAATACAAGTGTTGATGAATTCCAACACTTATGCCTTATTCCTCCTCTTTGGATCTTTCATTCTCGGTAAGAAATTACCTTAGCAGTGTTCAGAAATCTTCAAGTATAGACTAAGGAGTTGAGAGCAAAAATATGACTTTTTTATTTTTCCGTCCTTGAAATGGGGGGCCCACAAGGGGTATTTATAGGCTACTGAATACCCTGTCTGAAAATAAAATAGGACGCACAAGTCACCTACACACTCAATATGTGGCATGCAAGTATACTTGTGAAACCCTGATAAAACTTGTGTGGCCCATCTTTAACAAAATCCGTGTTCATGCCTTTGTCAATTTGTTTTGATATATCTCTAAAGGATGAATCTCTTTCTACTATGGTGTTCCCCTTTTTCAGTCGTTAGACTCTGTGATTGAAAGAAGTGTCAACAATATTAAATATACAAAAAAAATAAACAAACCAAAAACAGACATGATTTCTTTTTGACCTCTATGTCACTACCATTAATAAAACAATCCCTTTATATTGATGAAAATAATGGAAACTTGAACCTAAAAGAATATGGGGTCTACTGATGCCAAGTTTGATAAGTAGGGTGTGAGAATATAATATCTCAATTGGTAAACAACAATGAATCCATACATATCCCTTACATAAATAGTATATAAAAATTTGGTTAAAAAATATTGTTACAAAATAGGAATTTGTCATTTAAAAAACCAATTAAACATTTTCTAAAATCATCGTGAAAAATTAAACTGAAATTTCTATTAAGAAAAATTCCCATTTCAAAACACTTTTTAGAAATTCAATTGCACAGAGAAAACGACAACATAGGTGAGTGCATAAACAAGAGGAAATAAACTAATCATAATAAACATGTTACATAAAAATTAAAATGATATAAGAGAAATAAGTAGTAATATTAATTAGGTAAATGTAAACAAAAAAATAAATACGATGCTACAAAATAATTTTGGAACATACAGTGTACAATATCATGGGTATTTTCTAAAGAGCACTAGAAGTGAACATATATGTACTCAGTTTGGATCCATATTTTATCATATGATCTGTTCTATAGTATATCACCAACCTGGATACTCTACTAGCCTAACACTAGTCTCACACCCACCATGTCCATTTTCCTACCATGGGGGGTCTAGAATATCTCTTCAAGAACTGGATAGTAATAATCTCTCAAACCTCTTGATGATGTTCATAATCTCATGATGATAATACAAGGGAAAATTAAGAAGGTCATCACATGTGTGGAATTAAATAAAAATCACATATGCCAATGTGTATTCCCTAGCCACATCATGACACCATCCATTTAGAGGTCCTATTTAAATAGTGATAAAACATCAGCGTTTTTATCACACAAAAAACATTTCCAAGGTTCCAAACGGGCCATAACATTCTAAAATCTAAAACCACTTTCAAAAAAAAAATGTTAATGTAATACATTTGTCTATTTACTTGAGAATCATTAATTTTTTCTCAAATAGATGTCCAAAGGTACCAAATGATACTCAAAATTTTATATCCAAACCATTTCTGAGGGAAACACCCTTCATTACAAATCATTTCTAAAACCTGGATAATTTTGTATATACACTTCTAATCTAGAAATAGGGTGACTCAGAGTTCCAAAAGGTCCATTGAAGTGAGTATTAGAAAAAACCAGATGAAACCTTATTTAATATTCATTAGGATAACATTAAATTTTTTGAATTAATCATTTCCCTTCGTGCACACATCTATATGAACATCGTGTTTGAATAAGGACGTGTATATATTATACCAACATGCATATATGGATATCCATAATAATTTCCAAGGTTTAATCAATGAATAAAAAAGAATAATTACAATGTAACACTATAAGTATCATATAAAATCAAAATATAAAGAGGTATAAAACCAAAATAAAGCCCAATTCCCATTATCACACAATTTTATAAAAACTCAAACAAGGATAAACAACATGTTAAAATACAAAAATCCCTTTTAAGTTAAACTTGAAATTTCATTAAACACCTAGTATACATACACATTATATATATATAGGCACAAACACTAAAACCAAGTTGAGAAAACCGACTTATAAAGCCATAAAAAATCACATTAGTAAGAGACAAGCAATAGTAACACATTAAAAACTCATTTGAAAAAGATAAAGAATCTCATGGCATGAAAAATAATGTAAATGGATGTAAACACCTTTTCCAATAGTGTGTGAATAAACTATAACATCAAGAACATTAAAGAGAGAACCTAAGAACAAAAAAAAACCTAAACCCAATAAAAACTCAAGAAAACTTCAACAATAGACCACTAGGGTTCATCAAATTGATAACCCAATTAAGAAAGAACAATAAAACACAGGGAGAATAAGAGAAGAGAAAGAAAACAATCCAAAAACCAAATTAAACTAATAAATATTCAATAGTGGAATTTCAATACAATGAAGAGATCCAATGGAAGAGGGGTTACAAAGCCCATTCATGTACCAAAAATTAATTGGTGATGAGAGGGGATTAATAGACTTTTATTTTAAAGAGGTATGAAATGGAAATTCCATATTATGGAAAATCTGAGAAAGCAACATGTTTAGGGTACACCATTTAACACACCGTATGCTAACCATATCCACTATGATGGATAAAAAATTTCTCTCACACTGTTGGGACACATGGTTTGGGGATATTTTCTAAATAATGAAAACCACTTCTATCAAATTTAGAGGCACCCTAAAATGATTTCTGCACAGTTTCCTCCAACTGTGGACAATTCGTGTTCCAGGTCATAAACACCCCAGGAATAATGAACGATTTCCCATATTTATCACATAGTTTTGAACAAAGAATTTACTAACTATGGAATACAATTATTGTATAAAAAAATGAACTAAAAAACTCATTTGGTTATCTATTCATACAGTTTACATGAAAACTATGGACACTAACCATGAATTTATCCAAAAGTAGACTAAAAACCTGAAACACAAAAAATTCAAAATGGATTAAACATGAAAACCTTTAGAAAGATCAATAACTAAGAAATAAATTAAATAATAAAAAAATAAAGGGTTTGGGTGTGACAGTGCCCACTCCACCTAGAAAAACATTATAACCCTTATAAGGTACCATGCCTTAGATAAGAAAAAAAATGGGTACTCTCAAAGTCAAAGGATGATACTATGAAATAGAATGTCTAATTAGAGATTTAAATAAAAAAACATCAACAATTGTGGGACCTATATCTTCACAAGTCACATAAATAGGTCAAGGTAAATCATCGATGAGACCTAGAGTGGATCTCCCTACAAATTAAGAACAAACTACATGAAACCAACACTAACATGAAAAGGACCTAAAAAATGATACACTAATAGGGAAATAAACCAAAAGATAATTCATAAATAACTTGGAATAAACCATCTCCAAATAGGCACATAACAATGAAGAATGGAAGACAAGACAAGGAATAATATATGGTGAAAAAGCATGAAGAAATAAAAAAATGGTTACCTTGAAAACATAAAGTGGGAGGGCTACTAGGATACCAAACTATCTTATACTTATTTTTATTATACTAAGGTCCTACTCCAAAAAACATATAATGATGTACTTGTTAACCACAAAATTTATGGGTATTCAAAGTGTTACAGAGGAATGACTTAGAATTATATAACTGAGTACACTGTAAGAAAATGATCATGATTTCTTTTCAACTAAAATTTGGAACCAATAAAGAAGGATCAACAAGAATGAGTTCCTCTAGTTTACACTCTTCTCTAAATGGTTAACCCTTACCAATACCAAATAATTTGGGTATGAAACTACTATATGATTTTCTTTAGAAACCATCTTAACTAGAAATTCTTATTCCACTAACTTCCTAAAAACGACATTCTCAAATGAAAGAGTTCTATCTGTATTATATGAAATAATACCTCACTAAAAGATATTATCTTTCAATATATTTCTCAAAAACAAATTTTATAAACAAGGAAATAGATCTTGAGGTGGTCAACTTACCACTTCACCATCCATTAACCTTGCTGAATACCCATGAGCTTTTCCACTTTAATGACCTTCAACCCCCTCAGGTACAAACCATTAAATGAATGTGGATTTATAGATATACCAATTTATCATGAAATTCAAAATGGATGGGGAAATTACCTTCCACTAACTTGAAGAAGGTCCCTCAAATAGAATAAAGAAAACTCGCATCCTTAATTCTTCTGATGTTTACAAGGACCAAGATACTTTCAACTTCTTCGAGCCACTCTATGGCCTCTAACGATCCTAAATCACCATGGTAAATAGGATATTATTGAGATCAGATAGACTAAGCCTCTCTAATTGGACTCTATATATGATAAATAATCAGTATAATCTCTTTTGGAACTATTAGAACCTTTGTAGGAAGAATAATATAAATAACCTAAAAGCACAAGTTGAATCAACAAAAAACAAAAAATCAACCAAATATCAACCTAAATATCACAAAATCAGAATATAATTATCCCATAGAACAAAAAATAAAAAAAACATATTATCCAATGTCTCCATTTCAATGTTTTAAAATGATATCCCACATCAAAAACCATTTTAAAATTTGATTCCAAAATCCAATTTCCCATATTAAATATATCTTTTCATGTCCAATTGGAAAAAAACTTATTCACAACATAAAAACTTTTAATATCACAAAACACATAATTCATATTACCTTTGAAACCACACATATTATGGGAAATTAATACCATTTTGAAAGAAAACCATTTCCATAAAACATTTTCTTTTCAAAATCCACCCACGCTAACCAAGATCATAACAATAACATAAAAAACACAAAAACCATGGAAGTAGGGGACCAGTGGTCATTAAAGACTTGGCCACATGATTTAGATGACAATGTGATTTTATTGAACCAACTAATTGAATCTTAATGTACTATGAGATCGCGCTCCACATGGTTTTCTATACCATCTATGCACACCGAATGACACAAGATAACTCCAATTGTAATCCCCAAATTAAAATAATCCATCAAAGAAAACAAGGAACTAATAATATAAAACAAAAAATAAAATAAAATAATGATTTTTTGACTATCAGTGGAAGCTCAAGTTTCATCATGATAGATGGTGATCAAAAACCATACATTACCTAATTCCTCAGACATAACAATCATATCTCTAATCAACATATTATCCCGAATAGAAAAGGTGTGATATCATTCCATTTTCATAGGAAACATCCTTGGTAAGACATGAAGTAGGCACTCAAAGTATCCCTTGGGAAGCACCAATGGTCATCTCCATTGCCTATTGGTGGATTTAAAGCATTAAGGAATTACCTGGTAAATTACTGGGCATGATTTTTCCCAATAATAATAAATATGAAATGAAAATATCATAAAGCACAAAGAGAATAGATAAATCACTAAACATAAATAAAAAAACAAAATCAAGGTTCAAGATACCTAAAATAAAAACTAGAACCAAATAGGAAACAAACATGAGGTCCATGTGATGTCTTATTTACCACCATCAATAAAACAAACCCACTCCAAATGAGGGTAAGGAAAGGGACTTTTACCTGAAAAATGTATTGGGTCTACTACTGCTGAGTGGAAGAAGTCAGACAAGAACATAAAATAGCTTAGTAGGTAAGCGTTGAATAATCTATACATATACATTCTCAAAATAGTACCTAAAAACTATGTTTGAAATATAGTTATAAAATAGGATTTCATTATTTAAAAATTCAATTATAGATTTTCCAAAATCATTATTCAAAAAGAACCATGAACTTCCTTTAGAAAAATTGACATTTAAAAACACAATTTTGAAACCAAACTTCACAAAGAAAAAAACCCATGTTAATTTTATAAATATGTGGGAAAAACATACGTTGTAGGGAACATAAAAATAGAAATTATATAAGAAAAAATGTAACACAAGTAAGTTGTTATATATAAATAGAATAATAATACAAGGTTCTAAAAATAATAGTAGAACATATTATGTACTTAGTCATTGGGATTTCCTAAATATCTCTAGAAGAAACCCTATATATACTATGTTGGGATCTATCTTCCAGTGTATGATGTATTCCATTGTCTATCACCAACATGTATGCTCTACTAGTGAAATACCAATGGAACACCCACAATGACAATACACATAGCATGGGGGATCTATTTTGTCTCATCCAAAACTATATTTTAACTATATCTTAACTGTCAAGATGATTTTTAGGACCCCATTATGAAAATATATGGGAAAAAGTGAGGATATCATCACATGACTAGAATGAAATATAACCCATAGATGCCAACATCCATGCCTTTCCGCTTCAAAGCACCGTCAATGTATATACCCTCACTAAATGGAGTATAACTATGGGGGTTAACATCACATAGAAAAAAAAATCAAAAGATGTCAGCCCGACTTGCACATTTTAAAAATTTGAATGTAAGGTAATTGTCGAAATACAGTTCCATTGCACCAAAAGGTCCTTTTTAGTACGTCTTAGAAAAATCTATTTGAATCTCTTTTGGGATTCATTTTGAAGCCAAGATAAAATTTAAAAAACATTTTGTAACCATTTTAGGAAAATAAGGCTTTATAAAATTTACAATCTATAGAATTATTCATTTATACATATAAAAACATATATATTCCCACATTATACACATATATATATACAAATATTACATCAATATATATATATATGGATATGAATAAAAATTATAATGGTTTAGTACAATAATAAAAGTAATCATTAAAATGTGACACAAAAGGTATAACATTGTCAACAAATCCACATGGGGCCAAAAGACATTCAAAGGACCATTACCCTTGCCATTGAATTTTATAAAAACTCTCACACAGAAATAGATGGTAAAACCTACCTCAACATTGTGTGAATGTTATGAAAACTAAATCAGAGGACATGGAGAAACCAATTACCAAAACAAACATACAAAACCAAATGAAAACAGATGCCAAAATAAACGCGTATTCTAATGGGTTTGGAAAATATAGAATCTAACTAAGAAGAAACAGAGAAACCAAAGGGGAAGAATAGAAGCGAATGAAAACAAACCAAAAACGAATTAAAACACACCAAGAAACAATATATGATCCTCAACCCAAGTAGAAGATTTAAGGGAAGAGGGTTTCTGGAGGATAATAATGTTTCAAAACCGAATGGGGGTGGAGAGAGGTTGGACAGAATTTTATTTTTAGTAGTTAAAAATTTAAATGTCACATTTTAGGGAATTTGGAAAAGTTGCAAGGTTCTGTAGCTTCGTTTACCAAACCATATGACACCATCATGAACCCTAATAGAACGAAAATTATATGTAAAATGGTTTGGATTAATTGTTTGATGATAGTTCACCAACCATACAAATGGATTTTGTCAAAATAATAGTCACCCACACATGGTTTCAATATGGTCTCCTCAAACCATGAAAAATTCACATTATAAGTCCTAGACACCATAATAAAGACAAACTATTACACCTTTTTCTCACACAGTTTGGAAAAAACCATGTTCTAACTACGTAAGAAAATATAAGAAAAGAGATATGAACTATAAATTATACTTTAGTCATCCAGATATATGATTTCAATTCAAAACATGCACACTAACCATGAACATAGCCAAACACTAACCAAAAACTCCAAAAATAAAAACTTTTATAGGGCCCCAAATCATCAGAATGATCTTGAACAAGTACATAAAAATAATAATAATGAAATAAAAGGTTGGGGTGTTATAATCTCTTTGACTCCTCATGAACCCTGATGAACATGGTCTTATATTACCTCACTGTTATTTGAATCACTATCATAGCTAACAAAACCATATACTCTTCCCAAGCATGGATCGAATTGAAAGCTATCTTAACCTACTATAAATATTATTATTTCACCAAGTATGAATTGGAATCACACTACGTCTATATTTTATGGTGTTGAAACTCATATGGTATCCTCTTATACGTTTTTTCATCATCAATATCTACTTTACAGAGATCTTCTGGCACATCATGTTGAACATCCTCAGTGCAAACCTGACAAGGACATCAACTTGGAACCATACAAAAAAAAATAAAATTATTTTGGATTCATAAAACTCGTATATGAAATATTTACGATTAATTAATTTATTAATTAATATACTTATTTAGTATTTAACCTATCCCTATGGTCTACGCATTTAAAACATAGGGACAAAGAAGGATGATAGAAGATCCTTTCCTAGGTCTTTACCCTTAAAATATTTTAACTATACTTAGAAAGATTAGTACACATAAAAGGTTTATGCTTCAGTTCATAGTGGGCACTAAATACCCATGTTTTAGTTGGTCCCCCTTGTATACATTTCTTACCATGTTCATATGACACTATTTCCTTACCAACCCATGCAGTTTCACTGGTGACTAAATATATACTCCATCTTATCCCTTAACCGGAACCTCATATACCACTCTGTCACAACCACCTCCCCCAAAAGGTACCTATCCTAGGAATTAAATGACATAAGGGGATTGTGAAAACCCAAATACCACCTCTAATTGGTCAATAACTATAAAAAAGAACCAATGGCGTTTCATAGATAAAAATGGTAGGAATTAACCTATAGAAGAACTTGTGGTAGAAATAGTTATGATAAGAACACCAATAAACTCCGACTAAAAACTAGTTAAATGAAACGGAAGTACATATATCTAATTTAATATAGACTAAAAACTTATAAAGGAAGCTACAGGTATAAGAAATGTAAACTCATCTGTAACCAATAATCCTAAAAAACTCATAAACAAGCACAAGAAAGTAATATTCATCCCGATATCTGACATAATCATGAAAACATGAAAAATAGTTTATATATATGTAGTGTGAGAATAATAGTTATACTCTATGTTATCTACTCTATATTATTTCATGAAAAAGATATAGAAAGCTTACAAAAGACTCATGAACAAATGTAAAACTAACTCATCCTAGGAAGAGGTATAATAAGATTCTTTCATCACCATGGATATCAATTACTAAGTATCACATACAATATATCCTATATTATAGTAATAAAACAAAGGTACCCCACTTATGTTTCCTCATTGTTCAATCGCTATGACCTAATGTCATATACATGGAGGAATATATCTGTAAAAATAATCCAGCCTACAAAAACCAGGGATAAGTTCACAACATGAATCTTGTGCATCAAATAATATCATCATACCATCCAAATCTCCATATAGAAACTGAGTAGTTTCTGGGATCCACCACAACTCATATTCCATGTATCAAAAATCATGTATTATACCTCCATCCAATATAACCCATGCACTTAGTAAGCACCTTAATCCATCACATCCCATGCATTCCATCTCAATAATAACCCATAGTATACTATATATAGAGATACATGCATGTAAAAATGCTAAAATCCATTGCCACAATCAAAACTCATATATGTGGAAAGATAACCACTATGCATACCAGAACATATTACTACCAAGAGAAGAGAGTGAGGTGAGAGTGGGTAGTCTTCCATCCATCCCTTTCCAACATATATATTTTAGAAAAAACTTTCCTAGTGTCGATTGGGTATCACTTGCCCTACCAACATGGGCAGGGTAGCATATAAAATAAAAAACATATAGGATATAATATATCTCACAACTACACTTAGGGAATTAATATAGTATCTCATCAACTAAAAATTTCATCAGTTGGAAACTCAACTTCCATCACTAAGATCTAGATATACTATAAGCACGCAAAATTTATGAATATATTTATTAAATTAATTCTTTCCTATTTACATTCCATTTCACATTAATTCATTCATTATACCTGAATTAAAATTAACCCGAAACCAAATCTCATTAACCAATAAATTTAATTTCATTCCCTCCACGCATAATCCAAACAAGTGAACAGTTTCTATTTATTTTCAGTATTACATTCTAGTAAGCACCAACCCCTTGCTTGAAAACATTCATTAATCATTATGTTTAACCAATTCAATTATTATTGGTTAAAACTATGGATAACTAATGGAATCATGTTTAATAATATATTAAACAATTAAACATTCTCTATAGCATAAAATTTATCTCAGACTAACTATAAGAATTATAATTCTCATTTAACATTGGTTTTCTTATTAACGAAAAAACCACTACATCTTAGGTTAATCATCTAATTCCCTTAGAATAGGAAAGAAAAACATCAAATAAACATTAATCAAGAATCACTATGTAAACCAA
This sequence comes from Viscum album, assembly GCA_963277665.1. Taxonomy (NCBI): domain Eukaryota; kingdom Viridiplantae; phylum Streptophyta; class Magnoliopsida; order Santalales; family Viscaceae; genus Viscum; species Viscum album. The sequence continues at coordinate 944,034,379 of OY728138.1, forward strand.
CAAACTATAAGAATATATATATTTATTAAACATTCCTCATTAATTTCCTTAGCCAACTAAACATATTACCTCTTTTACTTTCATTATCCATTTTCACCAAATTTGACATGATTACCCAAGAATAACCAATATGATATCAAGTATAACATAAATATCAGAAAAACATGTAAATCATGTTGAAATCCATTATCACAGCAGAAAACATAAAAATGAGATCACTATAACTAAAAACAAATCCTTCATTAATCTGAGTTATCCATTATTAGGGTTAATTCCAAAAAAACTAAAAAGATAAATAATAATTACCTTATAGTTTTATATAAAAAGGATCAGGCAAAAATACCATACCTCAAATATTTTTATGTTCTTTGGACCAAAATATAATGTTAGTTTGGATCATCAATAACCTTCCCCATAATGAAACTATGGTCTCCCAAAGGCTTCATTCTAGGAATGAACTGAAAATCCATTAGACAAATCCATTATAATGATGGAGATAAAATTACATAACATAAATGTATATGATGAGAGTAAATAAGAGTGAGTAAAGAATAAAAAATAATAATTAATAACCCACCTTAGATATTGACAGATCGAGCACTAGAAGATTGATATCAAATCTGATCAAAAGGGAATTTAATGACCATTAAAGAGCTCTCTTTGGTGAAAATTGGTTGAGATAAAATGATGAGAGAAAAGTTGGTTCAGAGGGGCTTGGAGTATTTATAGACCAACTAAATGAATGAAGACTACAACAAAACCTACCAAACCATGGTGTAGAATTATTTGACATATGGGGGTCTATGTTGAAATTTAATGAACTAAAACATAGACTTCCTGTTCAATTCCACGTCAAAGGAGAAACTGCCTCCCATGAAGTAAATCCTTTAAACAGGTGAGGTAGTACAACATAGCCAAAACAACAACACTCCATAACCTATTTTTCAAGGAGGTGAATACACTGTATCCTACTACCACCCATGATACAACTACCCCAAACATGAAAAAACCACACCAAACCACAACACCACATTTAAGATTCCCTACACTATAGACCTTGACTATTATGTAAGGGTCTACAAAATAGATAATATCCATGGAAAAACAATTAAAAAATTGGAATTGGATCTAGAATACTACCTCAATCCCTCTCCATCATATCTTGATCCTCCATGTCATATCCAATACGATTACATCACATCCTATGTCACTATGTCATATAATTTTATTAACTCTCAATCTTGCTTCAAAATAACATGGACCCTTATCTGAAAACCTTCATCACTACAATTATTAAAGAAACGGTTTTACAAGTGATTTAGTTAATAAAATTTACTTCTATTAGAGAATAATAGAGTAGGGTTCCAAGGAATGTTCTAAGGGTATGAGAAACCTTGAGTGGGGGAAGTGATCCACTCTTAAAAGTAAAAAAAGTGGAATATTTTTGAATACCATTTACTTTTAAATGATATAATTATAGTATTTAGTTGTCAAAGACTAAAACTGTTTTAAATAATAGAGTTTTGGGCTGATATTTTGTTGATTAAGAATTAACCAATAAATTTTACAAATTTTATAAATTTGTTTAAAGTCATTTACTCTTACATTTTTTCATTTACCAATTTTATTTTTACTGAGGAAACTAGTTTTTACCCAAATGAATTATGTTGTAATAAAAAATATTAAACAACATCTCTCAAAAAATTTGGGATTTGATGAAACTAAATTTAATCTTCATTAAATTTACGTTAAATTAAAAATACGTAAAAATAAACATTTAATTAAAAACATTTTATAAATAGTTTTTCATAGAGAAATGATGAGTTAATCATTTTTTATTCTTAATATTATGTATCCTTAATTAAAAATTAAAATCATATTAATATATTTATATATGTGTGTAAAAATAATATTATATTCTTTATTTAATGAATATTAATTTAAATTTTTATTTAAAAAAATACACAATGTTAATAAAACAAAACTTTAAAGAATAACAGTTCCACCATTATAAATGTAATGCTATTTAAAATAGTAATCTAATTTTTATACATAAAAATGAAAAATAAATTATTAGCTGACATGAAAATTTTGAAATTAATATGAATTATAATTTTTTATGTTTAATTTCAATAAGATATGAATGCTCATTTTTCTTATAAAAAAATAAAACAAATTTGTATAGTTAAATATTATTTAATTTTCCAAAACATTAAACATGAATTTTCGAAATTTTGTTTAGTATTTTTAAAATATCTATATTTCTTATTAATATTTCAATAATCATTTTAGTTTGGTGTTTCATGTGAGACAATATATTGATAAAAGGTCTAATAAAGGGAAAATATATTCTAAAATCTTAGGTTATTACGTTCTCCCCTTAAATAAATTTCATCCCGAAAATTATATTTATCACTTACTAATTAAAATAATTAAGGTTATCTAAAGATAATAAAATGTTAAGATATATATAATAATATTTTAAAACCTCTATTTCTTATATAATATTAGTTAACATATAATTTTCTTCAAAACAGGTATATATTAAGATTCTCAACCATCTATTCCAAATATGCCCCCAGAGAAAATTATTAGGAGTTTATAGAGGAATACCTTCCACACAATCAATTCCATGGTATTGTTTTTAATGAGATAAAAAAACCAAAATGGTTATGATAAAATCCAATTGTATCATGGTTTATGATCATATGAATAAAAAATCCCAATCTTAAGATGTCTCCTCCAGTGACACCTTAATTTAAACTTATGCAATAATGTTATTGTTCTTTTACCATATTACTCTCTTGAATTAGCCTAGGTTACCTTTTAATACTGTTTTATCATAATTTTATCTTAATTACATAAAATAATTATAAATTAAAACCTTAATAATAATTTATAAATAGAATAAAAATTAAACAAATAATATCCCCTTGGAGTTATCATGGTGTACTATCACAAGACCACTAAATATGCACCAGAGTGAAGAGTGTGTTAATATCCAGCCAACTATTTGTAGGGAGATTAAAATAGGTGAATCTATAACATATACACATTCAACTAATAGTATCTAGACATGGATGCAATTTATAAAAGAACCACATACTATTTACTTTACCAATACCCTATGAATTCATCATATATTTAGACGTATGCACATGGTTTCACTAAAATTATCTTATCCAAATACCTAAAATATTATAAACTTTGTAAACTAACCAAATGTTAATATAAAATATTGAGATTATGATCAACCTTAACTTATCCATCATTAAATTTTCCTCAACCAATATCATAACCTATAAATTTATCTAAACCCCACTCTAATACCATTTTTGACACCCAACAGATGTGGCCACATCAATTACAGGACTCTAAATAAAATACAACATTAAAATACACTTCCATGATAAGTTTTTTTAGATTTTTAGATAATTTTAAAAAAAAATTAACTTACAAAATTCAAATATTTTTTTCAACAAATTAATTTTTTTCACTATCTAAAAATCATATTAATAAATAAGAAGTCTAAAAACTATCTCAAAAATCTTGTATGAAAGATAATATTATAGACACATCCAATGTATTACTTTTTGTTTATAACATATTGAAATGAAAAAAAGAAATGGTTCATCTTAGATGCTCATTAAGTGTAAAAATAAGAGATACAAACCAATTATCATAAGTGAGAATAAGATGAGAATATGGGTATAACTGGTATACATAAGAAAGTTATACCTAAAAAATAGGCAATAAATCATGAAATATGGTATGGAGTAACATAAAAATTTAAAATATTATAGAATAGATGCATAAACAATGAAATTTATTATTGTTTGTAAATGAAAAGCCTCATGGAATTAAGGACTTGCATAAACAATAACATAGATATATGGAACAACCATAATCATAGGAATAACTTGTGATAAAAATCACTGTGCACATGCCTATGTGAGAAAAAACACATTAAATCCATGCTTAAAAATGTTATAAAACCCATTATTCCAATTCATGTGTGAATAGTATATTTATATCCATTACTGCAGATCTCGCGAGGTATCAATTTAAACTAATACATTAGGAGCTGATATAGGGATCCAACAATCATTATCCTTACATATTTTAACCATAATAAATAAATCATCCATTATAAATTACCCACAAAAATAATACAGGTTTTGTAGAATTTATAAATGGTATCAAATAAAAGGACTTCAAGATATATATTAACTGATATGAAAATTTCAACCGTATTCATAACAATATGAGTGCCTGGAAAACAAATGGTCATCCAAATACATTAAGTAACATTCGTGGTTAATTACCATCAATAAAGAGAATAAATAATAATTTATTTCAATTTTATAAACAATGGTTATACATATAAGTTAATAATTTCCACCAATTAATCAATGTATGACATCTAGGTGAACATGCTTCAATCCAAGGAATAAATGAGAGAGTATTCATATTGCATTGGAATTTTAAGTAAAATTATATTTATTCATCAAATATGATTAGGAAAGAAAAATAAAGTGATAGATCATTTCTTTTATAGGTAATTATGATTTTAATTTGTTATCATACTTTTAAGGAATCAGTCGAGAGATAAATAATACTTTTAATTGAGTGGTAGAATTTTAATATTAAATTCATGGGGAAAATAACCATATTTCAATGAAAAAAATTTTTAAATAAAAAAAATTAATATTGTAAAAATAATTTACTTTTAAAAACCATGAAACCTAAAAAAATTCAAAATAATTAAAAATATGTTCTTTAGAAATAATTTTAAAGAGAAGTTTACAATCTTATTTTCATAAATAAACTCTTAGCAACAATGTCACAAGAAGTTTTGAAAAATAATTTTCAAAATGTTTAGAAATAATTTTTTTAAGATGAAATATGATTGTAAATTTTATGAAATATATAATAATTGATTATTGAAAAATAGATAAAGGTCTTATTGAGAAAATATTTATAAGAAAATAAGAAATATATCCATGATATGAAAGACATTTTAATATATTGAAAATCATTTATTAAAATCCTATATCATAAATAAGGTAATATAACTTCTATTTTAAAAGTAATTATGATAATTTAGAGAATAACTTAAATAAATCCATATTTGAGTTCCTAATTGAAGAAGAAATCAATGGTTACAATGAAAATATATATGTAGAGGAGAAGTATTTATTTGAAAGATTGAGACCTATTATTACCATTATAAAAATATTATTCGAGAAATAATTCCATCTAAGAATATAAAATAAATGAAATTAAGTAACTTCTCCACATAAAATAGAAATTACCATTGTAAAAGTAGATTTAATAGTAAAAAGGAGTTCTGAAGATCATAACCATGTAGAGAATTTATAACTCGTGAATAAAGAACTTAGGCTAGGATATCTATTATATCTCGATGAATGTTTTAATTATAACCCTATTAATTATGTAGAGTTTGAAATTGAAATTATAATACTATTAATGAAATATATTTAATTTAATAAAAAATCAAATGGGTAGTATATTAAACATATAAATAAAATTAGCTGTGTAGTACAATGGAATCTAAAATAAAGGTTGTAACACCCCAAGATTTCATAGTGTTATTTCTTTAAAATAATACAATAACTTGCACTACACGCAACACCGAGTTCAAGCACCCCATGACTTACCAAACAAGCCGTTCAAAAGAGGTTATGAATAGTATTAACTAAATTTTAAACTTTATATAATCCTTATAATTTTAGAATCCATATTATGAGTTTCTTAGACATAATACAAGAACAGATTCATTTTCAGTATTGCACTTTTATCAACTTTTAATAGTGAAACCTTTTTAAATACAATATTTTAAACTTTTTGACTAAATGGGGACATCAAAAAAATTTAAAATGAAACATCCCATGCTTCCACGGTACGCTTTCCTTTGAATAATACAGTAGCGTGTGTTGTACGCAACTTCGAGTTCTAACACACCACAACCAAACAAACTAGCCGTTATGAATAGTAATACATACTTTTTTGAAATTATATGTATTTTATATTTTAGAATGGACTTCATTTTTTGATTCGGAATATCGAATTTAGCCTAAGGTGAAATTTTGGTACATTTCGGATAACTTTCATATTTTGATGAATAGTGAAAATTACTAAATTTTAATTAAAAACAACTTTTTTAATCAAAATAATTAATAGTGATAAATTATGAATTTGAGTGGTTTTAAAGTATATTTAGAATATATTTTTACCATTTAATATAATTTTGGTCATTGAACATAATTTTACTATTAAACCGAACATAATCAAGTGTCAATCTTTTGATAGTTATTATTTCTTAAAAACACGCTTTTTCTTTTGATAGCGGGAATTAATTTTAAATTAATTTCTGCCACTTATGTGTTTTGAATTTAGAAAAATGGATTCCATATTTGGAATCAGGATTTTAAAATTGTGTAAATAGGTATCTTTTATTTTTAGACATTTTGAATAATTACTGCGGTAAATATTTTATTTACCATGGTTAAGGGTAAATCTGGTAAATAAGAGTTAAAAAATAATATTATAATAATACTAAATTACCCTAAAACGTGTCTTAACCCTATTGGTTGATACATGGTCGACCATGGGAATCTTTGGGTTGATTTTGGGACCCCATGGATCCACTTGTAAGTGATAACGACACTTTATTTTAATTAAGTTAAAATGAATACAAAAATGACACAAGCATATATCTTTTAGAAACACAATTTTTACATAGGGTTATATATGTTGGATTTTAGATTATAAATATTAATTAGAAAGATAAAAAGATTTACTACATAATTATATTTTATTTATAATTTTTAGACATTAAATAATGTATTTTATTTATGACACAATGATGATGTAGTAATTACTAAAATAGTGAAATATTAAATTAATTGATATTATAAATACCCAAATAAATATAATATGAAACTTTTAATGAATTAAACTAATTTTCTAGGATAATATGATATATTTGGATTGATTTAAGTTACCTTTTTTGAAGTAATCAATCTGTTATGAGTTTCAAAAAAATCAACAATTGAATAGTGTCAAAATTGACATAAAAGAGTTCTTAAAACAAATATTATATTATTAATTGATATTAAATTACTAAAAATATAAGGATCGGCCAAGAGACTTATATCATTATAGGTTCATTATTAATGGACCACTGGAGGGTCGTTTGGATGTATATAGTATGTTTATTAACCATATTATATAAAAAGACCAAGATACATTGTAAAAGTGAAACTAATTAACTTAGAGTTAATACTTAATGATAAGGTTAATATAAGTACCCAAACCTGTCTAAATTATATTGGTTGAGTGTTTTTCGACCTATCCCCACATTAACCTTTTAATAATCAACTTTGGAGCCATTAGAAACCGAATATGAATTTATTATAAATTAATATTTCTAGCTTTTCCAAAGGTGCCCCTCACCCCTCTTATAAAAGGCAACTCCTCCTTCTCATTTTGTCACACCTTCAAAGCCTTATGGTTCGGCCAAAATCTGCCCAAATACTCTCCCAACCTCCCTCACTAAAACGTAGAGGCCTTATTTTGATCAGAAATCCAACCTAAGGAGCCCTTTTGGTCAAATCAAAAGGAAGGAACCAAAGAAGAGGTAATGATTTCACCACCCTTTTTCCAAGTTCCTTCTTCTTCCACATCTTCTTAATTTGTTTTTACCATTCTAAGATAATAACTCCAGTATCATATATATAATTTGATGTTATTATAAATATGTTACACCCATATTCAGTATTCTATCCACCCTTTGAATAACATGTCACCATACGTGCGTACGTACGGCTTACCGCCTCCACGTCGTGGAGTAATTGTTATTCAATATGTTATTATTTGGATGGGTATAATAATGATGTGTAACTCATGTAAACAATAAATATAACTTGTTATTGGTTATTTATATATGATATACAATTAATTTATATATTATTTTAATATCAAAAGAATGATATTGTCGCTCGTGCGTACGTACGGACTACCGTCTCCACGAACGCGATGAGATTCATTCTCCATCATATCCATTCAAGTATAATTATCATTTTCTGATTTAAAAATGATGTTTAAGGACTTGATATCATTCTGGATATGAATAATATACAACCTACCCATTACAAACATGGATTACGTAATAAAACATATAAAATAAAATGAGTAAGTTAACACCCGAAACAACGATAATACTAAGACATTATTAACAAAGAAAAGTTAGAAGATCATATATGATATGATATTAATATATATGATTCTTGTATAATTTAATAACAATTATTTCAATATTATATAGTAGGTTAACCTACCCCAACCAAGTAAAAGTACAAGGTAAGGGATTTTCTTATCTCACATTCAATTCCGTGAGATTTCCATTATTTGCCACTAAATTATTGAAAGTGGTGTATTGTGTACTGGAATTTGATATATATTATCATGATTATCTTTATATTCATGTTATTCTGTAAATAATTTGGTGGTTATTAACTTTTGGCCATACGACTCAGTTGATTAACGTGGTAAGGGGTTTTCATCTCACTCTTTATTTCCGTGAGATTCATGCCATATTTCCACTATTATCTTTTGTGTGGTGTATGTACTGCCCATAATTGTATTATTTGTGTAATACACATTAACTTATGTGTATTTACATTTTAATTGTATGATACCTCTTTCATGGGTTGTATGTTTCATAAGATACCAAATTGATAAGGGTTTACTTCACAATCTCTTTAATATTCGAGGTTGTCTTTATGTAAGTATCTACAGGGACATATTTACTATCCATGTCCATATTCCATAAAAGAGTTTTTAAAGGGATTATTTCTAAGGGAACTTTTACTAAAACATCATTTTAAATGTTTTAAATATTTATTCTTCTAAATCATCCTCATTTATGTCCATGTTTTCAAAATGGATTGTAAGGATTTATTTATATGAAAATGAATGTTTTAAAAGTGTTAATCCCATTAAAAAGTTTCAAAGTGGTATGGGACACTTTAATTCAAAAATGTATTTAAATGCCTTACTTTCTAGATTGTGTAACATTAAAATGTTTTCATGAAAAAGGGATATTTCTCTCAATAATTTAAAAAAAACATTTTCATCTATGTCAACATCCTTTGATGGATGTTAAAATTATTTGAAGTTGATTTATTATGATATAAAACATCCATATTGTAATGAAGTTTTGTGATATGTTTGACTGTAGATGTTTCATTTATATAGAATTCATGGTTTATGAGTAAAGTATTGACATTTCGTATGCTAGTTCCAATAAGATTGTTTATGTTATATTTCATCCTTTACTTCATATGAATGTGTTGGACAAGTATGTTCCAGGTTGGGGACTGGTTAAAGTAATCCCTCCAGGTTGGGGACTGGTAAAAGTAAGCCCTCCATGTTAGGGACTGGTAAAAGTAAACCCTCAGGTTTGGTCTCCGTTTATTAGAGGCACTCCGGGTTGGTGTCCGGTTATTAGAGGCACTCCGGGTTGGTGTCCGGTTATTAGAGGCACTCCGGGTTGGGTTCCGGTTACAGTTAGCCCCAAGCTCTTGGGACGAGGACTTGAAAAGAAATTAAAGTTTAGCATCATGCATTCCATCATTATGAAAGTAGTTATTGATTTTTCATGTGATTATTCTATTAGTAGAATATCCATGTGAATAAGTAAATGTAATTATTTCATTTTAATTTTGCCATACTATGTTGAAGTTCATGTTTAAAAGGCTTTTGTTTTAGTAATGCATTGCCTTAAATGTTTATGCTTATTTTGAATGTTCCGCTATATTGTTATCCTTACTGGGCATTTGAGCTCACCCCTTTTCTATGTTTTATTTTCCCCAGGATGTGAAGAAGTAAGTTATGAATGACCTGTAGGGATATTATGAGGGGACAATAGTGTGGACTATAGAGACATTATGTTGTTGTAGTAGTTTTTCATTTTATGATGTAATGTAAAACTTATGAATATATCTAGTGTTTCCAAGGCTACTAAACCAATCTGTCTTTCGAGATTTGATCTTTCTTATGATCATGCTAATGTTATGTAATAATGCACCGACTCTAGGTAACTGGGGTCGGGGTGTTACAGTTGGTATCAGAGGAAGTTTAGTACAAACCTTGGAAGCTAGATTTAGATAAACTCTGATTAGAGCACGTAGACCTAAGATGAACTTTGAGGATTAGTATATAATAACTTCCTAGAATTTTGGTATTGTAAAGATTTTGTGAGTTTTCCGAGCAATACATCCCTGTCTGGATACGAGCAGGTAGAGGCGGCTCTGGCACAGATGTAACTAGGGATAAAACCCGAAAACACCGCTTTGAGCTAGACTCGAACGGGAACTGGTGCACGACAACGGGCCTTGCTGCACTCTTGGTTACGACACTCTCGGGGGATATGCTTAGGATAACTCTCATTTTCTTTACAAATCATTATGAAGGGTTTATGAGTATATACTTCCTCAAAGGAGACATTTTTATGATTATGGATTATATCCATAAACTATTTAATTTATGTTATGTGTTTTAAAAGTTTGGGATTAGGTATTGTTATTCATAAACTAATCTAGTGTATGCCAATGTTTAGAAATGGCGCCTAGTAGAAAGAATGAGAACTCCAGCAATGCACATGATACAAAGAGAAATAAGGATCATATATTTTATGGTCTTAAGCCAGAATTTACAAGAGAAATAGTCTTGCATGTATTATCATCATATGAAGAAATAATATCATGTGTTGATAAGATAAGAAAAGAGTTTACTGAGTCCTATGGCTTTGAAGGGAAGCAAGAGAAGAAAAGGGTGGAAGAGAGAAAGATAGATAAAGGGAAGAGGAAAAAGAAGAATTTTCCTATATGTGGTAACTGTGGAAAGAAACACCCTGGAACTTTCCTGAAAGGAATGGGAGTTTGTTATAAGTGTGGAGGAAAAGGGCACAAAGTACGTGACTGCAAGGGTAAGAAAATGGTTTCAAATGTACAATGCTTCATTTGCAAGGAGTTTGGACACTATGCGAACCTATTTCCCAGTCATCAGAATATGCCGCAAGTGATGTTATTGGATAATAATCAAGTTATGATACTACCACAGATGAAGAGGAATGATTAGAGTTCTTATGTTGATTATGTCAATTGAGTGTTGTATCAACAATGTACTTGTCATAATAATTATGGAGTATATAAGGATTGTACTGCAGTACTATTTCATTAAGGACTTGAGATTGTGTGGAACAAAGAAAGGTGACTCAACAGCAGGATAAATTTTTGGAAAATATATGGTTGAGAGAATGATAAACCATAATATAGTTCTGATACCGAGTTAGTGATTTTGGAATAATATATGATTGTTTTGGATAAATTATATTGGATATTCTTGACTACCTTGGAACTGATTAATAATCTGTATATTCCATTATTGTTGGGGTTTAAAACATTTTTGGATTGATGAGGTATATCCAGCATTCTATATGGAATAAGGGAGCATGAATGTAATCAATAAGGAATATGGTAATTCAGGATGTTTCAGTGTATTAAAAGAATACATGATGAAGGTATTCATATGATATTACGTGGTAAAAAGGATCTACATTATGTTTAACTTCCTTATAAATGTTGGATTGTGAGTTTGGTCAGAAATATTTTGGATAAATTCTAGTTTGAGATTTATTTTGGATTTCCCTAAAAGGACAACCCGGAGGTCGGGCGGAAACCCGTCGCGTCCGGCAAGGCCGCGAAACTTGAACACGCAACCGAAGGGAGACAAGGGTGTATCATCTACCACTGGCCCAAGAGATGTCCTGGATTAAATAATGTAGTTTTTTTTTAAAGATCTGGTAGATGAATTATAAATTTTTTTATTTTGGAACCCTGTATGAATAGTATAAATAGAATTTTTTTAACTAGTGAAAGATGAGTTTGTGGTAGAAATTTATTAATGGACAAAACTCTAATTATAAAGTAAGTATATCTCTTTATGATCTTATCCAATCTCATAAATAAATTCCTCAACATTAAGAAAAGGAACATAGAACAAAAATGTTGTCCTAGATGGTACCTTAAATCATCACTAATTTATGGCTTTGGGATTGTTCGCCTTTTCATAGCCATGTTCTCTACCACTCTCCATCAGATAATTGATGGTTAGATTTCTCTTCCATATCCATATTTTCCTACATGGAACCCTAGTATGTGTTATTTTCGGTAATCTTCATACTCTCCACTCTTTATTTTAAATAGAGGCCTCATTAATTCATTTTTCGATTTGGGATTTCAACTAAGATATTTTGAAACGTCAAAAATGTGTTAACCTAATACCCTATGTTTTGTTGAACCGATGGTATTTCAAATCATCATAGATTGATGAGTTTAAGGACCTCAATTTTATACTTGTTTGTGATTGATGACCTCAATCACTACCAATAAATATTTACATTTTTCCTTCAATTATATGTCTCTAATTTCCACCAATGTTCTCCTAATCGAGATCATAATTTGGTGGTGACCCTTTCATTTCTCATTTCCTCATATTAAGACTAAATTTTAGTAACCCAATTTGTGATGTGGGTTTTCCCACAAAGATATTTTTATTTTCAACCTTTTATTTTCAAAGAACAATTTCAAATTGTGAGGACGCAATTTATTGAAGGAGGGGAGAATGTAACACCCCAAGATTTCATAGTGTGTTATTTCTTTAAAATAATACAATAACTTGCACTACACGCAACACTGAGTTCAAGCACCCGATGACTTACCAAACAATCCGTTCAAAAGAGGTTATGAATAGTATTAACTAAATTTTAAACATTATATAATCCTTATAATTTTAGAATCCATATTATGGGTTTCTTAGACATTATACAAGAACAGATTCATTTTCAGTATTGCACTTTTATCAACTTTTAATAGTGAAACCTTTTTAAATACAATATTTTAAACTTTTTGACTAAATGGGGACAAAAAAAATTTAAAATGAAACATCCCAAGCTTCCACGGTACGCATTCCTTTGAATAATACAGTAGCGTGTGTTGTACGCAACTTCGAGTTCTAACACACCACAACCAATCAAACTAGCCGTTATGAATAGTGATACCTACTTTTTTTAAATTATATATATTTTATATTTTAGAATGGACTTCATTTTTGGATTCGGAATATCGAATTTAGCCTAAGGTGAAATTTTGGTACATTTCGGATAACTTTCATATTTTGATGAATAATGAAAATTACTAAATTTTAATTAAAAACAACTTTTTTAATCAAAATAATTAATAGTGATAAATTATGAATTTGAGTGGTTTTAAAGTATATTTAGAAAATATTTTTACCATTTAATTAAATTTTGGTCATTGTACATAATTTTACAATAAACCGAACATAAACAAGTGTCAATCTTTTGATAGTTATTATCTCTTAAAAACACGCTTTTTGTTTTCACAGCGGGAATTAATTTTAAATTAATTTCTGCCACTTCTGTGTTTTGAATTTAGAAAAATGGATTCCATATTTGGAATCAGGATTTTAAAATTGTGTAAATAGGTAACTTTTATTTTTAGACATTTTGAATAATTACTGCGGTAAATATTTTATTTACCATGGTTAAGGGTAAATCCGGTAAATAAGGGTTAAAAAATAATATTATAATAATACTAAATTACCCTAAAACGTGTCTTAACCCTATTGGTTGATACAGGGTCGACCATGGGAATCTTTGTGTTGATTTTGGGACCCCATGGATCCACTTGTAAGTGATAATGACACTTTATTTTAATTAAGTTAAAATGAATACAAAAATGACACAAGCATATATCTTTTAGAAAAACAATTTTTACATAGGGTTATATATGTTGGATTTTAGATTATAAATATTCATTATAAATATAAAAAGATTTCCTACATAATTTTATTTTATTTATAATTTTTAGACATTAAATAATTTATTTTATTTATGACACAATGATGATGCAGTAATTACTAAAATAGTGAAATATTAAATTAATTGATATTATAAATATACAAATAAATATAATATGAAACTTTTAATGAATTAAACTAATTTTCTAGGATAATATGATATATTAGGATTGATTTAATTTACTTTTTTCGAAGTAATCAATCTGTTATGAGTTTCAAAAAAATCATAAATTGAATAGTGTCAAAATTGAAATAAAAGAGTTCTTAAAACAAATACTATATTATTAATTGATATTAAATTCCTAAAAATCTAAGTATCGGCCAAGAGACTTATATCATGATAGGTTCATCATTAATGGACCACTTGGGGGTTGATTGGATGTATATAGTAAGTTTATGAACCATATTATATAAAAATACAAAGAGACATTGTAAAAGTGAAACTAATTAACTTAGAGTTAATACTTAAAGATAAGGTTAATATAAGTACCCAAACCTGTCTAAATTCTATTGGTTGAGTGGTTTTAGACCTATCCCCACATTAACCTTTGAATAATCAACTTTGTAGCCATTAGAAACCGAATATGAATTTATTATAAATTAATATTTCTAGTTTTTCCAAAGGTGCCCCTCACCCCTCTTATAAAAGGGCACTCCTCCTTCTCATTTTTTCACACCTTCAAAGCCTTATAGTTCTGCCAAACTCTGCCCAAATACTCTCCCAACTTCCCTCACTAAAACTTGGAGGCCTTATTTTGATCAGAAAGCCATCCTAAGGAGCCCTTTTGGTCAAATCAAAAGGAAGGAACCGAAGAAGAGGTAATGATTTCACCACCCTTTTTCCAAGTTCCTTATTCATCCACTTCTTCTTAATTTGTTGTTACCATTCTAAGATAATAACTCCAGTATCATATATATACTGTGATGTTATTATAAATATGGTACACCCATATTCAGTATTCTATCCACCCTTTGAATAAATGTCACCATACGTGCGTACGTACGGCTTACCATCTCCACGTCGTGGTGTAATTGTTATTCGATATGTTATTATTTGGATGGGTATAATAATGATGTGTAACTCATGTAAATAATAAATATAACATGTTAGTTATTATGTATATATGATATACCATTAATTTATATATTATTTTAATATCAAAAGAATGATATTGTCGCTCGTGCGTACGTACGGACTACCGTCTCCACGAACGCGATGAGATTCATTATCCAACATATCCATTCAAGTATAATTATCATTTTATGATTTAAAAATGATGTTTAAGGACTTGATATCATTCTGGATATGAATAATATACAACCTACCCATTACAAACATGGCTTACGTAATAAAACATATAAAAGAAAATGAGTAAGTTAACACCTGAAACAACTATAATACTAAGACATTATTAACAAAGAAAGGTTAAAAGATCATATATGATATGATATTAATATATATGATTCTTGGATAATTTAATAACAATTATTTCAATATTATACAGGAGGTTAACATACCCCAACCAAGTAAAAGTACAAGGTAAGGGATTTTCTTATCTCACATTCAATTCCGTGAGATTTCCATTATTCGCCACTAAATTATTGAAAGTGGTGTATTGTGTTCTGGAATTTGATATATATTATCATGATTATCTTTATATTCATGTTATTCTGTAAATAATTTGGTGGTTATTAACTTTTGGCCATACGACTCAGTTGATTAACGTGGGAAGGGGTTTTCATATCACTCTTTATTTCTGTGAGATTCATGCCATATTTCCACTATTATCTTTTGTGTGGTGTATGTACTGCCCATAATTGTATTATTTGTGTAATAAACATTACCTTATGTGTATTTACATTTTAATTGTATGATACCTCTTTCATGGGTTGTATGTTTCATAAGTTACCAAATTGATAAGGGTTTACTTTACAATCTCTTTAATATCCGAGGTTGTCTTTACGTAAGTATCTACAGGGACATATTTACTATCCATGTCCATATTTCATAAAAGTGTTTTCAAAGGGATTATTTCTAAGGTAACTTTTACTAAAACATCATTTTAAATGTTTTAAATATTTCTTCTTCTAAATCATCCTCATTTATGTCCATGTTTTCAAAATGATGTGTAAGGATTTATTTATATGAAAATGAATGTTTTAAAAGTGTTAATCCCATTCAAAAGTTTCAAAGTGGTATGGGACACTTTGATTCAAAAATGTATTTAAATGACTTACTTTCTAAATTGTGTAACATTAAAATTTTTTCATGAAAAAGGGATATTTCTCTCAATAAATTAAAAAAAACATTTTCATCCATGTCAACATCCTTTGACGGATGTTAAAATTATTTGAAGTTGATTTATTATGATATAAAACTTCCATATTTTAATGAAGTTTTGTGATATGTTTGACTGTAGATGTGTCATTTATATAGCATTCATGGTTTATGAGTAAAGTATTGACATTTCGTATGCTAGTTCCAATAAGATTGTTTATGTTATATTTCAACCTTTACATCATATGAATGTGTTGGACAAGTATGTTCCAGGTTGGGGACTGGTTAAAGTAAGCCCTCCAGGTTGGGGACTGTTAAAAGTAAGCCCTCCAGGTTAGGTACTGGTAAAAGTAAGCCCTCCGGTTTGGTCTCCGGTTATTAGAGGCACTCCGGGTTGGTGTCCGGTTATTAGAGGCACTTCGGGTTGGTTTCCGGTTATTAGAGGCACTCCGGGTTGGGTTCCGGTTACAGTTAGCCCCAAGGTCTTGGGACGAGGCCTTGAAAAGAAATTAAAGTTTAGCATTATACATTCCATCATTATGAAAGTAGTTATTGATTTTGCATGTGATTATTCGATTAGTAGAATATCCATGTGAATAAGTAAATGGCATTATTTCATTTTACTTTTTCCATACTATGTTGAAGTTAAAGTTTAAAACGATTTTGTTTTAGTAATGCATTGCCTTAAATGTTTATGCTTATTTTGAATGTTCCGCTATATTGTTATCCTTACTGGGCATTTGAGCTCACCCTTTTTCTATGTTTTATTTTCCCCAGGATGTGATGAAGTAAGTTATGAATGACCTGTAGGGATATTATGAGGGGACAATAGTGTGGACTATGGAGACATTATGTTGTTGTAGTAGTTTTTCATTTTGTGATGTAATGTAAAACTTATGAATATATCTAGTGTTTCCAAGGCTACTAAACCAATCGGTCTTTCGAGATTTGATCTTTCTTGTGATCATGCCAATGTTATGTAATAATGAACCGACTCTAGGTAACTGGGGTCGGGGTGTTACAAAGGTGTTTGATATAAAAAACTAATACAACGGGAGTAGTAACTGGATTGAAAAATGTGAAGGATAGATTGAAAATTTAACTTTTGAAAACACATGATTAAGGGTGATCTTTGAAGAAGTAATTTTTTTTGTTGTAGTGACAGCCTTATAAATAATAATAGGTGAAAAAATAAATGCATTACTTAATGAAAGCGAATTGAGACAAAAAACCCTTAGATGTTACATAACCATTGTGGTAAGAATAACCTGCTAACAAGTTAATAAGAATCCGACACAAAAAAAAGTATGAAATACAATAAAAATCATTCATTAGTTAGAATAATTCAAACTTGTAACAAAATATTTTATTAAGATAGTTTCCAATTCAATGGAAGAAACTTTGATCGAGCACAAACCCTTACATTAGTCCAGATTCGCTCTACATATACTCCTAACATCATGAATAACAAAATTAAGTTCCTTAGATACCTTTATTTGGATATTATTAATATATATTTCATTTACTTTGTACTATTAATAATCATATTCTTTTTATTTATTATATAGTTTTTTTATTTATTGATTATTGGAGGTGGTTTGATCAATTTCTATGTAACTCTTTTAGTATGTTGATTATATTTAAAGGTGTTTTAGACTAAATAAACCATTTACATAATTGTATGGTTTTATTTAATTTATTATTCTACTATAAAAAATTTGTACAGTTTTATTGGATTTGATAGATTGAACTCAGGTTTGGAAAGGTACTCCGACATGTTCATTTTAGGTGAGTAAGATTACTATGTCCTTTTATTAATAATATTACATAAATAATATATATTATTTTCATTATATAATATTAATAGTGATATAAATATAATATTTATGCCTTAAAATAATTTTTGACATCATACATGTGATATTTTAATATCATTGTTCACGTAGGTTGTTCGACCTACCCAAAAATGAACATACTATAATTGATCAATGATTACGGTTATAAAAGAGGATTCTTTGTGCATAGTGTAATTATTAATTATAAATAATGAAATTATTCAGACATTCCTTTAGTGGTTAATTATAATTTAATATATTTTCATAAAAAATAAATAAACTAGATAAAAAATAATTTATGTTACTTTGTGGAGGCCATAGTTTGCACAACAAATGGTTATCTTTTTATTTCCCAATAAATTCGACAGAATGAAGGTATGTTATAAATTTACATTTAATAATATTAAATATATTACATATTTGTCATTTATTATTAAATTCCATCATTATAATCTGTAAAGAGAGGTAGTGGTAAAAAATGACAGATGTCACTTCATCAAGGCGTTAGTTCTCACAAAGTCATGATCAATGTTATTTTGTTTTTATACATTGATAGGGAGGAATAAATAATGGTTT
This sequence comes from Viscum album, assembly GCA_963277665.1. Taxonomy (NCBI): domain Eukaryota; kingdom Viridiplantae; phylum Streptophyta; class Magnoliopsida; order Santalales; family Viscaceae; genus Viscum; species Viscum album. The sequence goes on from OY728138.1 coordinate 944,053,036, forward strand.
ATCTTTTTATGTAATAACACTTCATAACAATATTGATCATGATGTCATTATATTACAATGGTTCCGATATATATGTGATGGATTGATTAAGAAAAAGATGATATGGATTAAATAATACTCACTTTGGGACATTGAACTTTGTCTAGAAAGTCTCTATGGAAATACAGTGCATAAAATAAAATATGGTGAAAAGTGAGTTTATGAAATTAAAGGGATTTATAATATATGAAAAAAGGGTATTGGTTCTATAAATCCTTGCAGGGAGTCTGTAACTTTTAATGGGTGGAAGTGATCACCTTTTATACGTAATTAAAATGGCACTTTTGGAAATACCCTATACTTTTCAATGAAATCATTACATTAATCATGGAAAGAATACAAATTTCCAAAATAATGGATTGAATAATGATCATGGGTTAATATATCCTCAACCAATAATTTCAACTGGTGTTATAAAAATGTTTTAAGACATTTAATCGTATATTTTTACCTTTACCATTTTTGAATTTAGTAGGGTAACTGGTTTTAGGAATGTGACTTTTTGATTTAGTAAAAAAATATAAAATGAATACTCCTTTTAAATTAGGGTGTAATTATTATATATTTAATCTAATTGAATTGGAAAGTAATAGAATGTACTCTTCTAAATTAAAAAAATTCATATATTGAATTTTTTTGTAGAAAAATGATGGTTTAATCATTTTGTTTTTATAATATTTTTTAGCATTGATTAAAAATTAAATATATGTATATAAATATCAATGTCTTTGAAATTAATATTACAGTAATTATTTAAGATATATTAATTTAATTTATCAGATAAAAATTACAAAATGTTAATAACAAACCTACAAAAAATAATGTTTTCAACATTATCACAATAATTATGTTTAATATTAGTAATATCATTTATATGAAAAAAAGGAAACTTAAATTATTATATAATATGAAAAATAGAATTAAAAATAATAAATCATTTTCTATTATTTATTTATATACGGGATGAAAACTAGTTTTTAATATAACAGAAAAAATATTTTTTACAGAAAAATAGTACTCACGTTTTCAAAAAGTTTGATGTGAATTTTATAAATTCAATATTCTATTTTTAAATAATCATCGAAAAATACAATAGTCACCTAAAAAATAATCTATTGAAATGAACTATTTTAGAAAAATATGAAATAATCATCATAATATAATATTCAAATGATTAATCTAAAAAATAAAGTTAATCTTTTATTCAAATTAAATGAAATAGATTTATAAATTTATCTTTTAAATAGAAGTATAAAATATAAATGAAAATTTAATTATTGAAAAATTTCCATTTTAAAACTATTAGTGCTCTTAATCATATTTTGTATTCATTCCAAATCGATTACTATCTTTTTATATACAATATGATTTATTATTGTTAAAATTTTCTAATATAATATGTTTCACATCATTTTAGTTCATTGTTTTCTGTGAATAAATCTATCAATATAATGATTATTTAATTCAAAATATATTATGATATTTCAGTGTGTTAGAACATGGCTAGGGTAAATGGAAGTACATTCCCTGGAAACCCATAAGTCCCAAAAATTATATACCTTTCTAGAAAATGATTTTTAGGTTTACTCTCCATGGTAGAATTATTATAGAACATGTGTGATTTTTTTACAAGTCTCACACAACCTTTATGGAAGATTTCATGAAATATATTGTGATTAATATATTTTTGTTCATATATTCGTTACCATGTGATGAAATCAGACTGGTTAATAGTCTATTATAAATGTTTTTTAACATGGAGTGTGATGATGGGATGATTTTATTTATTTAAGACTGATCAAATAATGTGTTTTGATATTCAAGGACCTTAGCTCTATAATGGTGATAATAAACATTAGAAAAGAATAGCACAGTAAGAAGAATGTCATTACTTCCCTAGAAACTTTTTTTAAACCAGAATGAGTCCCTAATAAATAATATAGTGTAAATAATCCCTCGTATATCCATGGTGTGATTCCTCTATATAGGGAATTTCAAGCATATTATTGGTAACCCCTTGATCTCAATGAGGTGTTGGCCCCCATAATAAAGTTAGATCTTTACTAACCCAAATGATGTGGCATGGGTCCTCCATCAATAGAAGTTAGTTCTCCCACTCAAGGAAGATGATATGTAGGTTCATCATCCATTAGTGTCAATACTCCATTATTGAATACATCCTTTCAATGAAGGATTGGTGATTTATTGGGGTCAGTACTCCATAAATTGATAACCATTCATTGTACAGGAGTAAGACCCCACTCTAGATATAGAAAGGTATCATGGATGTTATGTTGTCTAGTTATTTTTTGTTAAATGGGAAGTTCAATTACCAGGGGTCCTGAAAATATTATTTAACTCATAATTTCTTTTAATATACATCTTGTAATAGAGTATTAAATTTTTTTATTTATGAGTCTTTTGATATTATGAGTATTTTCGATAACCTATGAGTTATAATACATCATGTGGTAGGAGTTGTGAAGACAAGGATTCTTCAAGAATACTTAGTTTTCTTTAACTCAAATAATATTAAGATCTTCTCTTTTTTTAGTTGGAATGTTTTTCTTTCCACTTTTATGATTTCACAACATCCTAATGGGTATGTTTATTCTCACCCATCTATGTGATTTGTGTAAAAAAACCTATTCACATAAAACAGGGATTGAAATAGGACCACATATTCTAGAATATAATGAAGTAAAACAATATATATGATAGAAAAATACATAAGAGATTTGAAAAAAATAATTTTGATTCATATATTAATAAATGGAGTGTTATATTGTACATGATTAAAACTAACAAAAATAATATATAGTTTCCTATGGATCAACTCACATAATCATCCTAATGAATATTTGACGTCCATGATTTTTTAATGGACCATGTCTCTGGATCCATGTGATACCTATTTAATGATATAAAAAATAAAGGGCTAGCCATATACATTGAAACCCATGTTGTGTACATGGGTAGGGGGTATGTCCAATGATCCACACAAGTCCCTAACTCATCTACATATGGATTCATTTTGTGACCAAGTGAATTTTTATTTAAAATATATAATAATGTGTAGTAATTTTCATGAAACACAACCACCTAGAAATATAGAACAAAATTCATAGACAAGACCACATGTTATATTTCCATGTACTAGCCTAGACACCATGAAACAAGACCATACCTATATCAGATGATTTCAAAAGGAAGAGTCAACATGTACCATAGTACCAACCCATAAAAAATACTATAGATAGGGTTTTTTACAAATTTGATCAAATACCCTATGGATTACTTCCTTTATCACTCAAGTGTGGATACATCACACTGAGGGGATTAACCAATTCACCCATGCTCAGCCAGCATCTACCTCATCAGGCCCAGTCATCTCACTCAAGGATGGCTCAATAATCATAGCTAGGTCTAAACATATCACTAGTGGATACCCATGGCTGATACATTTCACTCATTGCTACATGCGCCATATTAGTGCCAGTCATATTATTCATGGATAACCAAGGACACACTACCTCACTCATGGATTCTTTAATTACATAATATCCAACCATATCACTCAGGTATTATAAATCATAATCGATATCAATCATGGATATATCCATTATATTGTGTCAAACCATATAAATCATGGATACCTAACGATCTCCACCACACACATTCTCAATTCTACCACCATCGTTTCACTCATGACTAGGTTACCACCATCAATCATATGCCAAAAATATAAAACCAAAAAAATAATAAACAACACTCCAATCACACTAGTAAAATAGAATATATTAAGAGTAATAATATTGGGATGAACCATTGATTATCCTAACAAATTACATCAGGGTTTACCGCATGAACCCTGTATATGTGCACACCACCTTCTTAATGAATGAGCATATCACTAGAATCAAACATCTATCTCTAATACCATCTCTAACCCAAAGTATTTATATATATATACCTAGATCTAACCTAAATTTTTATACGAATAACACATAATTGGAAGAAAACAACATGTAAAAAACAAGTAAAATATAATTAGGGTCACACATCAAGCACAAAGAATTGCAAAATAGGTCATTCCGTACACATGGTTATTCAATTTTTTTTCTAAAATCAAGCCCCTACATATTCATCTAGAAAACCAATCCAAACCCCCTTTAATACCATTTTAAAAAAACCATTTCCAAAATAACTATTTTTTTTATAAAATTCAACTTCGAACAAAACCTCATATTAAAAGAAATTTTTTACAATAGAAATTTTTTTTACATTACAAATCTAATGCATACCCTTAATACATTTTTAAAGAGTTCTAAATGAACACGTTTGACTATAGATAAATAATAAAAAAATTTGTAAGCTATGATATCCATGTTGGATATTAGTCATTAATCGGACCATCCCAATTTATGGTGCAAAACACACACAAATTGTGACTCCATATACGAAGAAAATATAATTCTCACACACAAACATCAAATCACCAAATACTAAGAGACTAAAATATATTAAGGCCACATACCTCATATAACATTCCAATAATTCATATCAAGATAATAATTACCTAAAATGAGTCTATAATCACATATCTCATAAAAATAATGAATTAAATAAACCAAATAATTTAAAATAAATAACCCAAAAAGCCATAACCAAAGCCAAAATCCCTGGGTGAATTTATGATATCAAAATCCCAAACAACGTTGTGTGGTTTACTCTCAACATATACCAAGACCCAAGAAACTCAAAATACCTAAATTACAAAGTTTATTAAATGAATTATTTCATCTAAATTCTATAAAAACACTAAAAAACTAAACGACATGATACCTTAATGTAAAAAACTAGCAATGACTTGACTATGTCCCCCTGAGACATCCTCTACAATTTACACATAAATAAACCGAATTGCTTTTTTTTAAATTATTTTGTGAAGTAACAACTCTAAATCCCCAACTGTCGAAACCAAAACTATTATAAAATGAATATGAGAAATATGGGAAGTAGAAGTAGGGATCATCCATTGAATCGATGTGACAAAATATTAAGAATATAATTGGATAAAATAGAGAAAAAGAGAGGAATAATCAGAAAACAATTGAGAGGAGCATGAGGTTTTCCTAAAAATTTAACCTAAGGGAAGTTATTAAAAAGGCCATAAAAGGTGGTTTGAATCACTAGTTCGTGTTGTGAAGAGGCACTCACACTATGACTATCCCATCCAGATAGGGGGTCCACCTCTCAACCTGATAATTTCATTTTGTGACCCCAATGGTCACACCATGACTGTTCTATGGTAGAAATCCTTCTCTTGGGATACCCCATTCATAACCTGGATAGACACAATATATTCATTGGTGATATAAATACCACCTATCACACAGTAAATGCCCTATTACTGTAATTTACAATAGTCTGGACCCACGAACACTTCTCCAAAATCCAAAAAACTAACTTGACATCAATTGGGTGTAAAACCAGATCTAGGAAAACATTTTATGGATATCCAATGACTTATAACCCCATTAGAAACACAATATTCAAAACAAGCCCCTCATTAATACAGAAATTTGAATTTATAATAAAAACCAAAAACACTTAATGAACATGGACATTAAAAAATACATACCATAATGGTTCATATAATCAAGAAGATGATGTAGTACTCTGACCATAAACATGTCCTACCTTAGTCATCAAATCACCTATAACACACCTTGTTCCATGGTGAATGCCCAACCCACTTCTACTACCAAACTCCAAACTCCTCGCTTATTATGTCACGACCCGTCCCCTGGGGCTGGTGTCATGACTAACCCAAGCCTGCCTTCCATAGGCCGGGGGCTAGCGACTTGCACCGAAAAGCGTATTCCCTAAAATGGGAAGGAATTACCTTTAAAACTGTATAAACACGTGGTCCAAGAACACAACAACAAGTAAATGTGAAGTATATTGATGTAGTAAAAAGAATTCTGAAAGTAAGGGCCTAGAATACATTACCAACTGAAAGTACAAGTACAACTGAAATGTAAAAATACAACTCAAAAAGGAAAAAAAGCTACTGAGTCATCCTAAGGAGATCATACTTGAAGGTTTGGTACAGATCACTTCCTCATCCCTCTATGTCATCCTGTCTCCTATGCGTACCGCCTTGTCCTTGCTCTCTGAAACCTTAGCCCAGTTGATCATCGTCTGCACAAGACAAAACAAGGTGCGGGCATAGCCCGTACATGGGTGAGTATAACGTTATTTTGTAGGGTCCCTGAGACCCCTGAAGGTATCTCAGAATTCTATAAGGAAAACCACAAATCATGATCTCAATCACAATGAACAAAGCAATAAAAACAACTCAATTAGAGTCTCAGCGGAAACAAGTTATAAAACTCAGAGAAACATGATATGATGTTGACCCACACATGATCGCTATAAATGTTGATAGCTAGCCATGGATTATCTAGGCCTAGGAACAAGTCACTTTCTTAGTTTCAACGTCGAACACCACAGTTGTTAGAGAAGTCCTCCTCTATCAAGTACAGTGGGCCTTCTGCGTCACAAAGAGGAGCTTCCCACTAACCTTGAACTACTGAGGTACTCCTCCACATCACGTATCGTGGGTCTGTCGGGACAGACAGAGCCTCTCCCCCACTATGTCATGTTGTGGTACTCCTCCCCATCATGTTCTGTGGCCTCTCCCCACCGTGTCCTGCAAAGGTACTCCTCCCCATCATGCACCGTGGTCATCGAGTCACTCCGAGTTGAAAAGTCAGCAGTCGTCAGGTCTCAGCAAGTCGTAGGGTTCTGTATGTATCACGCTTGGGAGATCCTCTATCTAATCTATTGGTCATATTTCAACCAGAACTAAGTCTCAAAAAGTAGTAACCTAATGATCCTTCGTGTCATAAGCATTCCAACACAAATGACAACATGTTAACTGGATGCCTGTTCTGTGCGTTATTGGAATTTTAGTGCTGAGAGCCCGGTTGGATTTAGGTGTGATCCAACCCGACCATACTCTGAGTTTCTCCAAAACTCTCATGGAGTAAGTCAAAAGGACCACCTCACTCCAAAGATTTTGATGCCGTTGAAAGTTGATAAATGGACATCTGGTTTAGGAGTTAAGGCCCGTTTTGTGTAACATGTAACGACCCGAAATTTTGAATAAATATTGTTTCCTAATTTTGTGTGTTATTTTAATTTTTTGTACTCAACAAAAATGTTTCACTTGATAACATGAGTATAATTAAAATGTGACCATTGGGTTTTTTACTGTTATATGACCATTGGTCAATATGACCGCTGGATACTAAACGTTTTGATTATTGTCTCTAAATACAAGTAATCTTGGTTAATTAATATAGAAAGAAGATTTGATGGCCTCACCCAATAGTCTTGGACCGATTTAAGCCCATCTAACAGAACTTGGGAAGGAGGTAGCACCACTGGACTTTACTCTGGACCAAACCCAAGGCGAACTTCATCGTGTGAAGCTAGAACAGAATCGCCTTCAGGAGAAGTTCAAACTGATAGAAATTACTACTCGTGCAATGTTGGCCGAGCCTCCCTCGGATTCTCTCACGATAGCACACCTTACACTTAGGTCCTATGCTGGTGTGATAAGGGGCTATGGAAGGAGACTGTAACTGCCTTGTGTAATCCTTTGTTTTAAATAAAAATTGGGATTTCTTCTTATGATGATGTTTATGACTTTTCAAATGTCCGGATAAATATAGTATGCATATTTTTGTTGAATTTTAGAGAAAGGATATTTTAAAAAATGTTTATATAAACCTTAAATAATTAAAAATGTGTAATGATTTTCAAAAAAATAGTCTTCTACAATTATGTTCAGTACGAAATTTAGAGTCTAAAAAGATCAACTTAATTTTTTATGAATAGTAAATTATGAATAGTGATTTTATGCTTAGGATTAGTAATGTGACAAAATGGATTGGTAATCTCACTTAAATAAATTATTAATATAATCCAGGCACCTTGATTAAGTAATGTGATTCAATAAAATGGTTAAATAACGGTTTCATAATTTATTATTCAAGTATTAGTTTTCTCGAGTGAGTAGTGTTTTTTAATTACAAATTAAATTAAAATTATTTATAAAATTATTTTTATAAAATGGATTTCATTTTTTAACTCAGATCATTGATATTATGTGAAGGTAATTTTTGGGGATTTTTCTGAAAAAAATGAATTTTTGCTGAATAGTGTATTTATTTAAAAAATTTATAAATATTTAGAAAATTATTTTTATAAAATGGAGTTCATTTTTGACGTCAGAGCATTGATATTTGGTTAAGGTGAATTTTTGGGATTTTTCTGAGAAAGTTGAATTTTTAGTGAATAGTAAAAATACCGTTTTAGGGTTTCGGTATGTTTAATGACATCATAACTATGTCATGATGATGTCATGAGATATTTTATGGGTTGGCCGACCAAAGGTGATGAATTATTTTATGGGGGCCCCTGTGGCCACACTCCATGGGAAATACCATAGGAGATCCCTTGCTTTTGAGAAAACCACTTGTGAAGTGTCCCTTGGCCATTAATGCCTTGTCCCCTCACTTTCTCTAAAAATAACAAGCCATCCTCTCATCCAATTCGACTCCCCACTATCCCCCAACAAAGTTCTCATCTCATTACCTCCCAAGGAATCCTCTCAGGGTGCCTCCAAGCCCTCAATGTCCCAACCTTTGTGTTTTAAGAGTTATGTTTTAAGGTAAGTGATCCGACCTCTCTCTTTCTTTTCAAGTAATCTATTTCATGTCATTTCTTTTATGCTCCATGTTATTATGTTGAAGGATGTTCTTTTATATTCATATTACTTCCCTTTTTATGTTCATATGATGATAGAACCACTCTTCCTCTCATCAATTCGTTTTAATAATGTTTAAGTGGCGCTGTTAGGCTGCCGAATTTTTAAGGGATTCATACACCTTTCTCATTTTTCAAAGTTATACTTTCATGTCAAGTATTTCAAGTTCATTTTTATTGTGTTGGGGTATGATCTATACATCTATCATAATGATCATTTATGTTCATATTACGAGATACCCTAATTGATATTGTCAATTCATTTTTGTTGATGTTTATGTGGCGCCGTTAGGCTGCCGAATTTTTAAGGGATTCGTTCACCATTCTCATTTTTCAAAGTTCTACTTTCATGTCAAGTCTTTAAAGTTCCTTTTTTATTATTTTGGGTTATTATCACTATATCTATCATACTGATCATTTATGTTCATATGATGAGATATCCTATTTGATCTCATCAATTCATTGTTTTTGAAGTATTAAGTGACGTCATTAGGCTGCCGAATTTTTAAGGGAATCTTTTACCTTTCCCCTTTTTCATTTCAAGTATTTCAAGTTCCTTTTTATTATTTTTTTTATTATCTCTATATCTATCGTACTGATCTTTTATGTTCATCTGATGAGAGACCATAGTTGATCTCTTCAATTCATTTTTTTCAAGTTTAAGTGACGCCGTTAGGCTGCCGAATTTTCATAAAGAGAAATCTTATTTTTTGTCTTCCGTTCATGTTCTTCATTTCATATGGTATATCTTTCAAATTTCATTACCATGTTCTTAAATCCCTTATATTATGTCCCCTACTGTTTTATGGATCATTTATGAGTGGGTGACCCATGTCCCCTCTCTTTTCATTGTTTTCTAAAACCTTGTAACGTAGCCGTTATGCTGCAGAATTTTCGTCTCAAAATGCCTCTCTTTTTCTCAAAATTATTTTATGTTATTAATTGAATACTCAAAGATGTTATTTCTATAGAGGTATTCACATATATATCAAAATGTTCTATTTTAAATTCTGGGATTTAAATACATGAAACCTGCTTTCCCTTTCTGTGGGTTTAAAGTGACATAAAGATCATGTAAAGTAGTTTTAAAACATTATGATTATAAAATGAAACCCATTTCTTTTATTCTATATGGGTTGTTTATGAAATTATTGATGATGATATATGTGGATCACATGATAATAAATACATGTCAAGGGTGCACCTAGATAGCGCTCTAATGCATTGGGTAAAGACTTAATCTCTTGAGATGACCGTTTAGACTGATATCTTGGTGAATAACCTTGGTATTTTTTAATTACACCTTGGGGATGGACCTTGGTGAAACGAAATTATTGTCAATATTAAATGTTGTAGCCACATATTCAAGTTATGAAAAACGTTATTTTTATTATGATATGCCTCATGATTTCTTTTTCATGCCTTAAAGTTCTTTTTCATGACATTGTTGATGTATCTCAAGTTCACATGTTAAATGTTTCCCATTGTTTCCCTTACTGGGCCATCTACTCACCCTTTATTTTGATGTATCTCCTCAGGTTATGTGATTTAGTACTGAACCTAGGATGAACATGAGGATAAGACTTTCAAGTGTTTAAGAAGAATGTTTTATGTTTTCATGTTTTAAGTTCCTGGTTTCCAAGACACTAAACCTTAAAGATCCTCGGTTTTGTAAAATGTAATGAATGTTTATGTGATAAAAAGGCGAGATGCTACAGTTGGTATCAAAGGATGGTTTAGTTATTTGTGGAAATTAGGATCTGAAAACTTTTCGAAGAACCCTATACAAAAGTTTAAATATCGGAAACCTTCCTGGTATTTTGGTGAGTATTGAGTAAGGGGTTACCAAGAAAATACATCCTTGTCTGGATACGAGCAGGTAGAGGTGGCTCTGAAACAGATGTACATAGGGGAAAAACCCGAAAACACCGCTTTGAGCTAGACTCGAATGGGAACTGGTACACGACAATGGGCCTTGCTGCACTCTTGGTTATGACACTCCCGGGGGATATGATTTGGTAAATTCATTAGCTTAGAATGAACCAATATTAATGGAACAATGTTAAAATAAAATAAATATTCACATAATAATATATGATCATGGATAACCTAGTTTGAAACCTAGGGGATCACAAGTTAGGGTATACTTTTTTTCTACAAGTTATCCTTATATGCATTAAGTTCCTTTTTATGATTATTTGCTAAGTATTTAAGCCCCAAATTATGCTTTCACTTCTTAGTTAATGGTGGGAAATGGAAGAAGATGTCCCAACAACCAATGTGATAGAAAATGCGACGATTTACGTATTAATATGACAGAGATGATTAGGGGATTAAAAGATGATTATTATTTTGGAAGACGTTCACTATTTTGGGAACCCTATTTGACTGAGGTAAATAGATTACAACGGTATTTTCTTTGAGGAATAAAGGTTGACATATATTTTGAAGAATCCATGAATTTAAGGTGAACTTATGATATTATAGGTTACTTATGGAAATGATTTACCTATCTTGGGGAAAATATGATTAGGTTAGTTACTTTTGTTATAAGATGTTAGGAGTGGTTGATGTTGTTTGGAGATGAACGATAAAGTTTATCTTGGAAGACTATGTTATAAATTCCTTATTGTATTTGGGTTTCAATCTTAGTTTGGGTTATTTTGACGAAATTTAAGGAAATTTATTTACGGATTGATCTATGATGAACTCTGGGTAGTACCGTGGAACTTTGAAGATTTAAAAGTAGTTTCCCTGCCTATGTGATTCTTTCTTTTTGAAGAGTTGTTTTATCTTACCCTTTCTATTTTTGGTATAATGTTTAAAGACAGATGAAATTGATAGTTAATATTTTGTGGATTATGTGACTCTCAAGAAGATGATTCTTGTGTTTTGATGAGACCAAGTGTTTTTGAATGCTCATCTTTTGGAGAAAAGATTACTTTTGGTAGAAACTTATTAAATAATGAAACTCTACATGAAGGTAGTTATATTTCCTTATGTTTTTGTTCTATGTAGTAAATGAATTCCTCAAAATTATGAAAAGGAGAGTAAAACAAAAATGTTGTTGGTTTACATTTCCAACTAGGTAATCAAAGACCATTTACACACATCATAAGTTTGTGATTTTATCGTGGTTAACTTTCTTCTAATCATATTTTCTATCACTCTCCCTCAGAACTTGACCCTTTGTTTTTTCCTCCATGTCCATGTTTTCTTACATGGAATCCCAGTGTGGGTTAACTCGGGTGACCTTTGTACTTCCCTTTCTTTCTTTTAAAGTAATAGTTTTACTGACTCCTTTTCCGATGTGGGACATTCAATGAAATTTCAAAACCCAATTTTAAAAATTACGAGGACGCAATTTCTTAAGGGGGGAAGATTGTAACGTCATGAAATTTTGAATAAATCGGGTTTCCTAATTTTGTGTGTTATTTTATATTTTTATACTCAACAAAAATGTTTCATTTGAAATCATGAGTATAATTAAAATGAGACCATTGGGTTTTTGACTTTTATATGCCCATTGGTCAATATAACCACTGGAATCTAAACATTTTGATTATTGTCTCTAAATACAAGTAATACTAGTTAATTAATATAGAAAGAAGATTTGATGGCCTCACCCAGTAGTGTTGGACCAATCGAATCCCATCTAATAGAACTTGGGAAGGAGATAGCACCATTGGGCTTTGCTTTGGACCAAACCCAACCGAACTTCCTCGTGTGATGCTAGAACGGAATCACCTTCGCGATAAGTTCAAACTGATAGAAATTACTACTCATGCGATGTTGGCTGAGCCTCCCTCAGATTCTATCACGTTAGCACACCTTACACTTAGGTCCTATGCTGGTGGGATAAGGGGCTATATAAGGAGACCGTAACTGCCTTGTGTAATCCATTGTTTTAAATTAAAATTGTGATTTCTTCTTATGATGATGTTTATGACTTTTCAAATGTCCAGATAAATATAGTATGCATAATTTTGTTGAATTTTAGAGAAAGGATATTTTAAAAAAATGTTTATTTAAACCTTAAATAATTAAAAATGTGTAATGATTTTCAAAAAAATGGTCTTCTACAATTATGTTCAGTACAAAATTTAGAGTCTAATAAGATCAACATAATTTTTGATGAATAGTAAATTATGAATAGTTATTTTATGCTTAGGATTAGTAATGTGACCAAATGGATTTGTAATCTCACTTAAAGAAAGTATTAATATAATCTAGGCACCTTGATTACGTAATGTGATTCAATAAAATGGATAAATAATGGATTCATAAATTATTATTCAAGTATTAGTTTTTTCAGGTGAAGAGTGTTTTTAAATTAAAAATCAAATTAAAAATATTTAGAAAATTATTTTTATAAAATGGTTTCCATTTTTGAACTCAGAGCATCGATATTATATAAAGGTAATTTTTGGGGATTTTTTGGAAAAAAATGAATTTTCGATGAATAGTCTATTTCTTTAAAAAATAAATTAAAAATATTTAGAAAAATATTTTTATCTAATGAATTTCATTTTTGAAGTCAGATCATTGATATTTGGTTAAGGTGAAATTTTGGGATTTTTCTGGGAAAGTTGAATTTTCAGTGAATAGAAACATACCGTTTTAGGGTTTCAGTATGTTTAATGACTTCATAACTATGTCATGATGATGTCATGAGATATTTTATGGGTTGGCCGACCAAAGGTGATGAAATATTGTATGGGGGGCCCATGTGGCCTAAATCCATGGGAAATACCATGGGAGAGCCCATGCTTTTGAGAAAACCACTTGTGAAGTGTCCCTTGGCCATTAATGCCTTGTCCCCTCACTTTCCCTATAAATACCAAGCCATACTCTCATCCATTTCGACTCCCCACTCTCCCCCAATGATGTTCTGGTCTCATTACCTGCCAAGGAGTCCTCCAAAGGTGCCCCCAATCCCTCAAGGTCCCAACCTTTGAGTTTTAAGAGTTAAGTTTTAAGGTAAGGGATCTGACCTCTCTCTTTCTTTTCAAGTAATCTTTTCATGTCATTTATTTTATTCTATATGTTCTTATGTTGGAGGATGTTCTTTTATATTAATCTTACTGCCCTTTTTATGTTCATATGATGACATACCCCCTCTTTCTCTCATCAATTCGTTTTAATAATGGTTAAGTGGCGTCGTTAGGCTACCGAATTTTTAAGGGAATCGTTCACCTTTCTCATTTTTGAAAGTTCTACTTTCTTGTCAAGTATTTAAAGTTCCTTTTTATTATTTTGTGGTATGTTCTCTATATCTATCATACTGATCATTTATGTTCATATAATTAGAGACCTTATTTGATCTTGTCAATTCATTTTTTTGAGGTTTAAGTGGCGCCGTTAGGCTGCTGAATTTTTAAGGGATTCATTCACCTTTCTCATTTTTCAAAGTTCTACTTTCATGTCAAGTCATTCAAGTTCCTTTTTATTATGATCGGGTATGATCTCTATATCTATCATACTGATCATTTATGTTCATATGATTAGATACCCTATTTTATCTCATCAATTCGTTTTTTTTTGAAGTTTTAAGTGACACCGTTAGGCTGCCGAATTTTTAAGGGATTCTTTTACCTTTCTCCGTTTTCATGTCAAGTCTTTCAAGTTCCTTTTTATTATGTTGGGGTATTATCTCTGTATCTATCATACTTATCTTTTATGTTCATCTTATGAGATACCCTAGTTGATCTCGTCAATTCATTTTTTTCATGTTTAAGTGACATCGTTAGGCTGCCGAATTTTCATAAGAGAAATCTTATTTTTCTCTTCCTTTCATTTTCTTCGTTTCATATGGTATATATTTCAAATTTCATTACCATGTTCTTCAATCCCTTATATTATGTCCCCATACAGTTTTATGGATCATTTACGAGTGGGTGACCCATGTCCCCTCTCTTTTCAATGTTTTCTAAAACCTTGTAACGTAGTCGTTATGCTGCAGAATTTTCGTCTCAAAATGACTCTCTCTTTTTCTTAAAATTATTTTATGTTATTAAGCGAATACTCAAAGCACTTATTTTTTTAGGGGTATTCACATATATATCGAAATTTTATATTTTAAATTCCAGGATTTACAAACATGAAACCCTCTTTCCCTTTCCGTGGTTTTAAAGTGACATAAAGATCTTGTCCTTAAAACAGTTTTTAAAATGTTATGATTATGAAATGAGACCAATTTCTTTTCTGCTATATGAGTTGTTTATGAAATGATTGATGATGATATATTTGGCTCACATGATAATAAATTCATGTCAAGGGTGCACCCAGATAGCGCTCCAATGCATTAGGTAAAGACTTAATCTATAGAGATGACTTTTTAGACTGAAACTTTGGTGAATAACCTTGGTAATTTTTAATGACACCTTGGGGATGGACCGTGGTGAAACGAAATGATTTTAAATATTAAATGTTCTACCCACATCTTCAAGTTATGAAAAACATTATTTTTATTATGATATGCCTCATGATTTCTTTTTCATGCCTTAAAGTTCTTTTTCATGACATTGTTGATGTATCTCAAGTTCAGATGTTAAATGTTTCCCTTTGTTTCCCTTACTGGTCCTTCTGCTCACCATTTCTTTTGATGAATGTCCCTAGGTTATGAGATGCAGTAATGAACCTAGGATAAACATGAGGATAATCCTTTCAAGTCTTTAAGAAGAATTTTTTATATTTTCATGTCTTATGTTCCTGGTTTCCAAGACAACAAACCTTAAAGATCCTTGGTTTTGTAAAATGTAATGAAAGTTTATGTGATAAAAAAGCGGGATGATATATAACTAGTTGGTACTGGGTCCGGGTTCGGTCCGCCTCGGTCAGACCGGCCCGACCTGGTTCGTCATGGTCCGACCCAGATCGACCCAGGTCGACCCGACCCAACTCAGGTCCCATCCGATCCAGGTCCACCGGGCCTGCGGGGCAGCGGGTTGGTCTGCTGGGCCGACCTAGTGGTTCCGCCCACCTAGTGGCATAGGATTCCAAGGATACCCGGATGCAGTACATCCGGGTAGGGCTAAGGTGGCGCATAGCGATGTCAGCGGGTCAACCCATGTGTGTAAACCCAACACGGCGCCACATGGTGACGTGGGTCTCCCGTACTGCGCCCGATGGGCCGCGACTTTGCTGTCGGGTGCACTGCTAGTGTGTGCCCCATCCACTAGCCATCGTTCAAGCCGGTGGCCCCCCTACTCTTTCGGTGGCCTTGCTGCCACGTGGGCGTGCCGTCGGGGGCACACCCCACCCCTGATCTACCGTTTTCTTCGCGGTTGGCCGACGTGCTGGCTGACCTCTCTAGCATCACGCAACGGTGCACGACCCCTTCCCCTATGGTCGACTGGTGCGTCAGATACCTTCCTCCTGTCACCATTGAAAACAAGATGTGACCACCTTTGTACATCGGTGGTGCGCGACGGCGCATCGCACCTCCTCCATGGCTATCTGATGCCTTCCAAAATGATAATCGTCATTCTTTTGTGCCGATTCCTATTCTTGTAGAGTGCATTGACGAGGTATCTCCAACATAGATGTTCAGTATATCCACGCCATCGGTGTCCCATGGAGGTGAAAAATTATCAAATTAGTGGACGGTTCGGGCCGAGTTCGTGTGGTTTGTGCCCTCTACATTAGATCGAAAACATGAGGGGGTTAATGATTTAACAAACTCATGGAATTTAAATCAATATAACCCCACACAGATACACCACAATACATCCCACAACAAATAATGAATCATGGGTCAATCCGTTAGTCAGTTTACCTGTGTTCTTCGTATTATTCTAGAATGGGGAAGAAGAAAATATTTGAAAAACAAAAATGAATAACCCCTACCTTGTAACACGTTGGAAAGAGTCTTTGTCTTGAAGGTGAACTGGTGTTATTCATTCTCGCAAATGGATCCCAACAACATCGCTCGTATGTTGTCCTCTGGTTCGTGGTTTGGTGTCTCCTGTCACCTCCCACTAGGTTCTGCTCCGTCCTCTAAGGGTCTAGCATCACATTGCTCTTTCCACACTTCGCTTCTTGGTGAAGCTATGTCGGTACCTGCCCCAAACTCTATATATATATGAGAGGGGGAGGGTAAGTAATGACGTTAGAGTGTAATGGGGCTCATCAATTAGTAATATTCATAAATCCCAATGATGTCCTTACTTAGGGTTGGCAGGTCAAGCCATTTATTGGCATGAAATGTCACTGGCCCCACCCATTTGCTTATCTATTAGAGGATATGAAATAAAACAATAAAATTATTTCAAGTAATTTATTTTAAAAAGTTTAAAAACTAAACATTTTCTCTAGACCAACTGTGGTTAAAGTAAATCCTCCCTTAAGTGAATCATGACACTACAGATTCAACGGTGCCCTCAGATTTTTAGTCTGAGCAATGGTTCAAAAGTTAGAAAACACCGCTCGCGTGTTTACTGAACATACCTGAAAAAAAGATCAATAAATTATTAATGTTCACACTCTACCCAAATCGGTCAAGGTGAGGATTTTCCTACGAATAACACACCCCAACGAACCCACCGGTACTTTGGATTTTCAATCAGAGTTACCATTTATAAGTTATAAATTTTATAATAAAATTATTGCCACTTAATTATTTTATTTATGACCAAAATCTAAATTTCACTGGTAGCCCGTGCCGACCAATGTTAGTATTGGACTAAGGAAATCATATCCTCACGATTTCAGTGGTGGTCTTGGATTTTCAATATGAGTTTCCTTTCATGAGTTATAAGTATTTTAAAAATAATATAATTTTATTTATTTATTTTATTTTCGGTTATTCCATTTTCGAGATTTCTCATAGGAGGCCCGTGTCGACTAAAATTATATCGTGCCTATGGTAAACCCACAATCATGAGAGAAATGGTGCCCTCAGAATTCTGATCTAGGCTACCATTTTGGAGTTATTCTTCTTTTTAGGAAAACCACTTACACTCACAATTTAATGTTTAACAAAACTTTGATATATCATTCCGGGCACTCCAGGACTCGGAATCACGCACCGTCAGATTTTATGGTCTAGAAATAATTCCATATAAATAAAAAAGAAATAAGGAAATTCTGGGACATTACATTCTCCTCACATTAATGATTTTGTTACCCAAAATCCAAAACACATACTAAGAAAAAATAGGGGTACTGAGATCGAATCCGAGCCTCCCGCTCCCATTGATCTCTTGGAGGATCTTGTGCTTCTAGAGAATACACACCAGAGGTATTTATCAGACAAAAATGACTCACTCCTATTGATAATCAATCACTACTAGAACCTCCATAAACATCGCCCCACCATCTAAGTCTATCTCACCATGGTCGATGAGCTGAGATGGGTCATGTAGGTATCGCTGTAGCTGGGATACGTGGAAGATGCTGTTCACCTTCTCCAATTGTGGTGGAATTGACAAGAAGTATGCCACCTAGACTATCCTTCAATGTATCAGAAATGGCCTGATAAACCTCGGTGATAACATTCTGCCTCGCCGAATTCTCTATAGTCCCCATAGAGGAGAGACACACAAGAAAACGTGGTCCCCCTCCCAGAATCCCAGAGGTCTTCCTCTCCTATTTGAATATGACTTATATCTGCTCTATGTAGTCTTCATCCACTCCTGGATGTTTTGCAACTTATCAGTCGTGGGTCATACAATTTCTGGACCTAGAAGTGCTGACTCCCCACAGTCTGTCCATCATAGAATTGATCTGCAAGGTCGACCGTATAGGGCCTCAAATGGTTTCATACCAATGGTTGAGTGATAAATTTTGTTGTAGGTGAACTCCACCAAGGTAAATTGATCCTCCCAACATTGGAAAAAATCTAGGATGCATTCACAAAACATGTCCTCTAGCGTCTGAGTGGTCTACTATGTCTAACCATCCATCTGAGGATGAAAGACAGTGATCAAACATAGTTATGTGTCAAACAACTCCTGTAATAACTTCCAAAACCAGGATGTAAAATGTGTGTCATGGTCAGAGACGATCGTCTATGGCACCCCATGGAGTCACACAATCTCCTGAATGTAGAGGCATCCCAATCCCTCTACTCATCCCTGCTTGCAGATAGGTAAGAAATGGGCCGACCTGGTGTGTCAGTCAATGATCACCCAAATGGAGTCATGTCCCCTAGAAGTACATGGAAGCCATGTCACCATGTTCATAGAGATCCCATCCCACTTCCACTCACGAACCTCTAGTGGCTGAGCTAAGCCAACTGGAACCTAATGCTCGACCATCCGTTGCTAACAAGTGAGGCATCATGAAACAAACTCAATCACTTCCTTCTTCATCCCTGGCCACTAGTGCTGACGCTAGAGGTCCTTGAACTTTTCTCCACACCAAGATTTACTTCCAATGGGTTCATATGGAACTCCCTCAACACCTCCTCCCATATAACCACTGGTACTATGGTACATCCTTTAATGAAAATGACATTCTCACAACCTTCATAAAATCCATCATGTGCCTGTCCTGAGGATATCTGAGCATGTCGAGTCTCACCGTCAGTGTCCCCAAGACATGCCACCCTAAATCACTGAAGGAGTGGGGGAGTGACTATCATAGACTAGAGGTTTGCTTCTCCATCTCTATCCACGAAGGATATCTACAATGCGGCTAGATGCTATGTTTCCTCACTCGGTATTTGTAGACCAGACCTCCTACTTAGTGTGTCTACTACCATGTTCCCCTTCCCATAAGTATAGATTATCTCAAGGTCATAGTCCTAGATGAACTCTAGCGATTGTCAATGTCTTCAGTTAATTTTTTTTTGAAAAGATACACCTGAGAGTCTTGTGATCAGAGTAAATAATAAACCATTCATCCATTAGGTAGTGACACCACATCTTCAGCGCAAAGACCACTGTTTCTAACTCCAGGTCATGGGTAGTGTAGTTCTACTTGTTTCCCTGTATATCATCTCCTAAAATCTCTGCTGACAGTTCTCTATCCATAGGAATGGATCCACTGTCTTCGTCATACCTGACAAGGGTGCCTCCACCCCGGATAAGTATGGTTCAAAACAATGGTAGTACCATTACAAAGAAGAAGTCCCTTTCCTTTCAGAGAGGTAACCCTGGAAACATATTTTGAATAGATTTCCGCACACTCTTCTACTTCTTTTGGGAACTGAAAACCCAAAACTCTTACTGCCATGAGGGTAAGGCTAGCCAACTCAAGATTGATCGGCTACACCCTCTTATGCATGGGTTTATCATGTGCTTCCTGGGATTCCTTTTTAACCAACCAATGAAAAACTCATTCAAACGTTGTAGATAAACCACAACTTTTTTCCCTAATACAGTTAATTTGAGTAAGAAACATGAATGTCCAGTCCATACACAAACTAACGTCGTAAGGCCCTGACGCTGCCACCAAGAGGTTCCAACCAAAACTCTCACCGTAAGGGTCAGATCACACCGTCGACATAAGTGTGATTATCTAGTCTCCTCTCAAAGGTTTCTCTAGACGTGAGGGTCAAGTCAATAGTTTAATATGAAACTCTAGGTCTTGGACAAGATTTTTGGAAGGAAGGAGTGACTTGTACCTATGTCTATTAATACACTAGCTTGTAGTTGACACAAAACATACCTCAAATAATTTCTAGATCCCCTGGGTCACACTCCTTGACTGCATGTAGCTAGTCCCTTCCCCTATCCTTCAGCTTCCAGAGCCTAGTGGGGACAACAAAGGGGGGTGGTTGTAACATGTAAAAATGTACAACACCTCATGAAGCTCTTCTAGCATGGTTTCCATATCTGTAGTCCTGCAGATTCCTATGTCCCTATCACATCCTCTTCCCAAAACATTTTACATGCCCAAGTCTCTGAGATTGGTGCCAGTTTCCTCCTTTCCCACTGCTAACGTTCACTTGTGGTATCCTCTCATCCAATGAAAATTCAACCACAAAGGTTCTCTCTAGCACCCGAATATAAGTGGGAATGAAAATAGGAATAGTTCTGGCTCGGATGTCCTTAAATACACCTCACTTGGAAGTGTGAGCCTTGAAGAAATGATCGTATCATATTAATAAAGTATCGGGAATGGTTGGGATGCCTTAATGAATACTCAGCTACCGACATACAATCATGAAAAAGATGTAGAAGCTCTCATGAACTCTCATCCACTTCATCAAGCTAGTCCTTATCCACCTATGAGTCCGGCTCAACTCAGAACCTGAGGGGTATCTGATGCTGAAACATGTGTATGGCACTAAGCCAATATGTGTCCTCTACCAGTAAAGCTGGTAGTAACTAGTGACCAACAAGCATTGATATAACTGGCACACAACACGAAGGTTCCATCTTGGGAAATGGTCTATGTACTAATGCCTCATTACCCTACAGACCATCCTCAGGGTTACATACTGGAAAATACTGACAACTAGAATCACCATTTACTCAACTGGTGTCCTAACTAGGTGAAAAACTCTAGACACATCCTCTAACCATTCCTCAGATTCCTGGGAATATGTCTTGCCTCAAAACCTCATAGGCCTTTTCCACTGGAACTCATGAAATGTGCTCAGTAGGCATGCGCCATCTTCTAGTGTGTCTGGTGGTAACATCTACCCAACAGGTGGTGGTAATTATAATATACAACCCGAAGGTTCGCACATAGTAAGAGGGCCCTTCATAGGAGCCTCGTCGCTCGGTGGGCCATTATCGTGTACTCTTTTAGGAATCCTAGCAGGCTGTCTGCGCTGCAAGGACCTAGACCTTCTTATCAGGTACGTTTTTCACTTTTGTGGAGTTTTTAAGAAAAAGAGGAGAATCTGGAAATTTTCAAAAAACACACCGTGTACTTTTTAAGTACACGCCGTGTACTTCGGTGCCATGCAAGGCCGTGTGCTGGCCATGTCTGGGCCACACACATGGTGTGTAGGGGTGATGTGGAAGACGCTTAAAGCGGATTATGGGAAATCCATGTACATTCAATGTACTCCAGAAGTACATGTTGTGTACTTTGTTTTTTTCATTAAACGGACTGTGGTCGCGCCTAATTGACAAAAATGTCTTCTTCTCAAGGTTCTTCGACCGGGAGCATCCATACGACCGCAAACATCCTCCGAGCCCCCGATCCTCCGTCTATTTGCCAAATTGACCACCTTCGATTTCGTTGGAACTGCAACGGTGAGTTCTTCCTTCTTCTTGAGTTTCATTCCATTATTTACCCTCTTTCTCGAGATATCGTGGTTTGAATGTTTTGTATGTTTTCATAGATCTACGCCATTCTAAGAAGAATCAAGCCTCGTGGTTCAAGTATATTGATCTATTATCACCAAGGTAGGTGGTTTGTGCCTTACCTTTCGATGTCCTTGAATTTTATGTGTAAATTTCTACCAATACCCATGAAAAGGGTATTGCGTGTTTACAGTTTTTCCCCTATTGTTATTCTGCATTGCTTTTATGCTTGTGTATAGGTAATTTGATCATGTTTGAGGAAAATTTCTATGCTTGGATATTTTTCCCATTCCTTGTTCTTTTTATGTCCTTTGGGTTTTGTTCTCCATTGGCCGTTATACTAGTTTTCTATGCCTTGTGTGCATAGGATGTAATGGTATTCTTGACATGCTTGTTGTTCTGTAGAATGGTTATCCAAATAGATCTATAAATGTACTTTGGCCTTATAGAATCATTATGCACTGACTGGCATGGGACTGTGAGAACCTAGTGCTATAGACTATAAGGGATAGACTGAGTGAGCTTCCTAGAGAGTCTTGGATATTTTAGACTATAGGATGGTAGACCGAGTGGGCTTCCTCAGAGAGGCTTGGTTATTATAGACTATAGGGGATATACCGAGTGAGATTCCTAGAGAGTCTTGGATATTATAGACTACAGGAGGGTAGACTGAGTGAGATTCCTCATAGAGTCTTCATTAGTTTGAATTTTATTAATCCATTCCAGGCTAGAGGAGGAATTGACCGAGCAAGATTCCTCAAAGAGTCTGTGATAGACCTGAGACTATAGGAGTAATTGATCGAGTGAACTTCTGTAGAGATATTATAGACCTTTGGGCTATAAGAGGGTTAGACCGTGTGATTTTCCCCAGAGAGTCCCTGAATACCCTAGACTATAAGGGGAATTGACCAAGTGAGCTTCTCTAGAGAGTCTTATAATTTCATATGACCAAACCAGAGGGTTGTTGGTACTTCTTGGATAGGACCAGAGGGGTTGGATGCGAGTACTTCCCAGAGGGGTTCCTATTGTGGTTAGCTATTTTCTCCACTGCTGATTGTTGTTCTGTGGATTTATTACTTTTGTATGTCATCCTGCTACCTCTTGCTGCTTACTGCCTGCTGTTTACTGTTACTGTTTGCTGCTTACTGTACTATTACCTGCCATATGCTCACTGACTATTAGGAACAAATATTTTGGTGGTTTCCTACTGGGATTTAGTCTCACACCCTGTATGGGTCATGTTTTTGGGCCCAAACAGACTATTTTGTTATAGTTATAGACAAAGGCAAGCGCCCTTTGACTTCTTGTACTAGATTTCTTTAGAGAAGGATAGCATGGGAACAAGCATAGGATTGCGATGTAGAGGAGTTTTTTATCATTTCATTTATACTTGTTTTGGTACTGTTTATATTTCCAGCATTGTGACCTATTTGGCTGTTTTCCTAGATTTGTATCATGTATTATTTCATATATACATATGTGCTCTAGTTGTTTATTGTTTTACTCTTCCTCTGTTTACATGTGAATTATTGTTGGATAATTACTTCTTCCTCTATTTCTTGTTTTGTTTACTTCCACTGTGCACTCTGCTAATGAGGGAATAGTTTCCCCACTATCACACCCAATTCCCTCACTACTAGTCGGTCACCTCTGGCTTTTGGGGAAATGTGCTTGAGGCCATGTGAGAAACCAGGTACATGGCGCCTCTGGGTGGCTTCCTTAACCGGGATGTAACAAAGTGGTATCAGAGGCATTATTTTCCCTTTATTTAATGTTTGGAGCCATTAGCCAGGGATATGATGGATTTGGTACTTGGTAATATGTTGTGCCTGGGAGTATCTAACTCGTTTGTAGGGAAAATCTAATCTACCTCATTATTGCAGTTTTATGGTTTGAGAGTTCACGGTTGATATGATTTTACCAAGAGTGATTCACATGCCTTGTGTTGTTTTTATTGTGCTAGTGCAGTTCTATTTCTATCGCAACCCGACGAGATGAGGGTATGACATCTCATGCATCATATAGGAACTTGTTAGAAATCACATGCCATGAATTCATTTCATTCCATATAGGGTGCATTAGCGATAGAATGTGGTTGTGATAGACGTTGTGTTGATTATGCACGATGTTGTGATAGATGATTTGATAGAATCCATGTAGTTTGATAGAGGAATTGTTTGTATTGTGCCTTTCTTAAATGAACGCCAAATTTTGGTTTTTGAGGTGTTATGGGCCTTCATGAATCATAAAATTGTGGATCATTGACTTGTTTCCCTTGTATATGATAAGTAGGTGATGCCAAGCTTTGGTTCTCGGGGATTATGGGCCCTCACAAATCAGAATATGGTACCTTCATGTTTATTTTTCAGTGTTTTCTTAGATTCGGTGCAGTTTCTGAGCTACTTCCAGGAAAAACCCAGAATACACGGCGTGTAATTGACTACACGCCTTGTATTTTCAAACCGTGTCACTGACTATGTGAGAAGATACATAGGGAGGTGAATTTATTTCAGAAACACACCGTGTAATGTCGTTACACGCCATGTAGTAGTGAGCCTTGTACCCGGCCGTGTGACTAACAACACGGGTCAAGGAAGCTCATGTGTTACATGCCGTGTTGGGTACGAACACACCGTGTAGTCTTGTTCTAGGTACCCGACCATGTCTTGAACAACACGGGACAATGTTATCTCTTTTATACACACTGTGTTTGTTCGGAACACTTTGTGCAAGGGTCAACCGTGTAGCCGACCGTGTAACTAACAACACGGGTTGTTGAAACCTTGTCTAGTACACGTTGTGTCCATAGTGAACACGCCATGTAGTCTAAGGTTAAGTGGATCATGTGAGTTCTCCATGTAAGGTGACTTGGGCAGGGGAATGGAGATGAAGTACATGCTGTGTGTGGGGACAACACACCATGCAGTCTGGGGTGTTACATGACCAACGATGGCAGAAGTACACGCCCATGTGAATGGCCTTAAGGAGAATGCTGTGCAGTTTTTATTAACGCCATGTAGTCATGTTTAGTGAAACTTGAGTGTTTCTTCCTCCTGTTCCCATGTTTTCCTCTTGTGTTCTTTGTCCTTGATAATCCTAATCTTAGGGGTGCTTTTGATCTTTCAGAGCTATGCCTCTGAGACGTCCTCCGGTCATATGTCAGCTGCCAAAATGACCAGACACCGGATATGGTCGATCAGGGACCTCCTGCAGATCTGCATTTTGTTCCAGCCTTGACACCTACAGTTATACCCATTGCAGTCACCGATACGTAGTTCAGGGAGGACTTCCTGAGGATGATGTAGACCTTTTAGGGAGCGCCACCTCCTGCCCTGTCGATGGCTAAGTTGACACGGGTTTTCCAGTAGTTGAATCCTCCTACTTTCATAGGGTATGGAGGATCCCAGGATGAAGAGTTGTGGCTAGAGTCCACGCTAACGATCTTCGAGCATCTGGAGATACCTCCATAGAAAAGGGTAAAGCTAGATACTTATATGCTCTGAGACACCGCCAAGAGGTGTTGGGAGGTGATCTCATAGTCAGGGCACCAGCAGAGTATGACTTGGGATTAGTTCCAATGCATCTTCTACGATTACTTCTATCCAAGGACCATGGGGGATGACCGAGCCCATACGTTTATGAGTATATAGTAGGGTACTCTTTATGTTATGGAGTACTCATATCATTTTATCGAGCTGCAACACTTCACGCTGATTCCATCACGTGATGAGTTGTTCCTTTCTAGGATGTTTGAGGACAGTCTCAAGCAGGAGATTTGTTCCCAGGTGAATATCATCAGGTTGAAATCAATATCATCTATCGTCAACCAGGCTTCGATCACAAAGCGCAATCTCAGAGATTCTAGAGCACTGAGCCAGGGCGGTTCGACATCTAGAGTCAGTGTTCCTCCTACTGAAAGCAGGAAGGGCCACAGGGAGTCTATTCGAGGAGATCAGGGTAGGTGGAATGTATCTTCTGGTAGCCAGGTAGTATTCTACAAGTGCGGGAGGAGTTGGAAAACTAGGCCTCAGTGCCAGAGAGACCTGATGGAGTGCCGATCTTGCGGCAAGATAGGACATCTACAGCGTTTTAGTCAGATATTCTCACCTATGACTGGTGGTAGGGGTTCTTCTATGACTTTGCGTACAGGAGTTGTATCGCCAATTTCATACCAGTCTGGGAAATGGAGTTCTTCCGGCTGTTTGGGACGATGTGGAGGTTACGGTCATGGTGGTTAGTCACCAGGTTACCAGCTGCAGCAGAGTGGATCAGCTCAGAGTGGTCAGCCAGGGGCGTAGTGCCACGGTACATGCCATATTTTCACCGTGGAACAGACCCTTCAGGAGCAGAATCCAGACCCTTCTATAGTTCGAGGTACGATATTAGTAGCCTTAGTTTTATATTCAACTCTTTTCGATACTGGTTCTTCACATAGCTTTATCCCTATTGCTTTTGTGGAGAGCCATGGGCTCTGTATCATTTCTTCTACCGACATGTTGACTCTTGATACACTGTTTGGAATGAGGACGTCTAGCGTATGTTAGTGTAGAGAGTTCCCTCTTGAAGTTTCATTGTGTCACTTACTATGGGACCTCTATGTTCTAGAGATGACATGCTATGATGTAATTATCGGTATGGACTAGTTAGTTCCCTTCTAGGCAGTCATCGATTACTATTGCCACAAGGTGAGTTTCGTATCACCATAGGGTAGATCTTTTCTCTATAGAGGCGAGTGGGATGTCCAAGCGGGTAAAGGTGGACCAGAGCATCATGGGCTAGGAGGAGTTACAACCCAGATATCTAGTCATTATCTGGATGACCAGGGGACTTCACAGTTAAAATTTCATCCAGTGGTGGATTATTTCAGGGATGTCTTTCCATAGGACTTTTCAGGTTTTCCTCTAGATATTGAGGTATACTTTTCTATTGAGCTCATTCTAGGAGCGGCACAGCTGTCCATTCCTCCTAATAGGATGGCTACACCTGGGTTGCAAGAGCTCAAGAAGATGTTAGAGGAGTTGCAAGAAAAAGGTTTCATCCAACCCAGTACTTCTCCTTAGAGTGCGCCTATCCTTTTTGCGAAGAAGGTAGATGGTACCCTTCAACATTGTGTGAATTATTGGAAGATGAACCAGTTGACGGTCAAGACACAATATCCCTTGCCGAGGATCGATGACATCTTTGATCAGCTTCGAGGAGCCCGAGTGTTCTGAAATATTTACTTGAGATCCGACTATCATCAGTTGCGCATTAGACCATCAAATATACCTCTGAAATCCTTCTAGAAAAGGTATGGTCTCTACGAGTATACAGTTATGTCGTTCGGTCTCACGAATGCGCCATCAGTTTTCATGGCGCTGATGAACCGAGTGTTCCATCCATACTTGGAGTCCTTCATGGTGGTTTTTTTGGACGATATCTTGGTGTACTCTCACACTCGACACGACCATGCTACCCATCTTGATATTGTTTTATGTACACTGAGAGAGCATCAATTATATGCTAAACTCTCGAAATGCCACTTTTGGATGGATCAGATTCACTTCTTGGGTCACGTCATCTCCGAGATAGGAGTATCAGTAGACCTATAGAAAGTGAGAGTTGTAGTTTCATGAGAGAATACAAAGAATTTATTTGAGGTGTAGAGTTTCCTAGGGCTGGCTGGATACTACAGGAATTTCATATATGACTTTTCACGCCTAGTTTCACCATGGACAGGTCTGAAAAAGAATGGGGAAAAGTTCTTATGGTTATATTCCTATGAGTCATCCTTCCAAGAGATGAATGGGAGGTTGATGATAGCAATGATACTAGTATTTCTATAGCTGGGAAGAGCTATAATGTTTACTGCGATGCTTCAGTTATTGGGCTGGGAGCTGTGCTGATGCAAGGATGTGGAGTCATTGTGTACGGGTCTCGGCAGTTGAGCCCACATGAGTGGAATTACTGGCCGCATGATCTGGAGTTTGGATGCTGTTTTTCATTCCTTATGTTGTTGAAGAAATTATATTTTGTGTGATCATTTGGTGGTGTTTATCGACCACAAGAATCTAAAGTACATCTTCACTCTATGTGATCTAAATCTAATATATCTTAGGTGGGTCGAGTATCTTTAGTCCTTCAAATTTGAGCATGCCTATACGCCGGGAAAGGGTAACACAGTGGCTGATGCGATTAGCAGAAGAAATCAGATTCAGGCAGTTCAAGAGGCTAGTTGTGAGTGGAAAATTATGGCTCTATTCTCTGAGATGCATTTGGAGGTGGAAGAAAAACTGGGGTATAATTTTCTATCTTCAGTAGCTGTTACCTCTACCCTTCTTGACCGGGTAAGGATGAGGCATCTATCAGACTTAGAAGGCCTAGTCCTGCCAGAGAGTGTGCCGGGAGAGGACCCTCTTCCTGGATGAACAGTGGGTGAGGATGGGATCATTCATTTCCAGGGATGTATATGGGTTCTAGTAGACATACACGAGGAGCTGATACGGGATTTCCATTCCTCAGTTTGGGTAGTTCATCATGGCGGTAGCAAGATGTATCATGATCTACACCACCAGTACTGGTGTCCAGGTTTGAAGAGAGATGTTTCTGGGTTCTTCATGAGATATTCTACTTTTCAGTAGGTGAAAGTGAAGCATCAGGGACTAAAAGGCTTTTACTGTAGTTACCCATTCCCAAGTGGAAGTAGAACGATGTTGTGATTGACAATGTTACCAGGTTACTGAGGTCGCCTCACAGGAGTGATGCTGTTTGGGTTGTCGTCGAGAGGATTACGAAGGTTGCACATTTGTTTCCTATCAAGGATACTTTCAGTGTTGATGAGTTGGGATGGTTGTACATCCAAGAGATTGTACGTCTGCATGGAGTTCAACACTCCATTGTTTATAATAGGGATGTGCATTTTTCTTCTTGGTTCTTGCAGGGGATTCAGAAGGCTTTGGGTACACAGGTACTATTGAGTACGACATACCATCCCTAGACAGATGGCCAATCTGAGCGTATGATCTAGGTGATTGAGGATATGCTCTGAGATTTCATTCTAGAATTTGGCAGTTCTTGGGAGAATCATATTATCCTTGTGGAGTTTTCCTATAACAACAGTTTTCAGGCGACTATTCAGATGGAATCTTACGGGGCTTTGTACGGTAGGCCATGTCGATCACCTTTGTGCTGGCTGGAGGTAGGAGAGGTAGCCTTACTGGGACCTCGACTTGTTCAGGAGATCTTAGAGTAGATAGAGTTGATTCGGAAGTGGATGGCTACAACAAAGTCTTGACAGAAATCTTATGCTAATCAGTAGAGACAATATCTGGAGTTTGAGGTCGGGGATCATGTTTTCCTACATATCGCATTGAGGTTGGGACACAAGAGAATTCAGAGACATGGTAATCTTTCACCAAGGTATGTCGGGCCATTTGAGGTGTAGGAGAGAGTTGGGCCGGTTGCCTATTAGTTGCATTTACCTCGGAGGTACTGGGCTATGCACAACGTCTTCCACATTTCTCACCTCTGACGTTAGTTTTCAGACCTGTCTCATGTCTTTCAACCTGAGGAGGTTGAGCTCAAAGCGGAAGCATCTTTTCAGGAGCATCCTTTCCAGATTTTGAACCATAGTACGAAGGCTCTCCGTGGCTGGTCTGTTCCTATGGTACGGGTGTTATGGCAGCACAGGCGAGTACAGGATGAGACCTGGGAGAGGGAGGATGATGTACGATCGCAGTGGCCAGAGCTATTCGAGGTTACTTCTACTACACCTCACAAGGGAAATTCGGGGACAAATTTATTTAAGGGGGGAAGTTTTTAAGAACCCATACCTTTATATAATTTTCGTTTTCTCCTTTTCTGGAGTTTTTTAGAAAAAGAGGTGAATCTAGAAATTTTCAAAATACAAACTATGAACATTATAAGTACACTCCATGTAATTCGGCGTCGTGCAAGGCCGTGTGTTGGCCGGTTCTAGGCCACACACACGGTGAGTAGGGGAGTTGTGTAGCTACTTAAAGAGGATTACGGAAAAGCCAAGTACGCGCCTTGTACTCCAGAAGTACACGCTATGTACTTTTTTCATTTAATGGACCGGGGTCATGCCAAATCGACAGAATTGTCTTCTTCTCAAGGTTCTTCGACTGAGAGAATCCGTACGGCCGAAAACATCCTCCGAGCCCCATGTCTCCATCTGTTTTCCCAGTCAACCTCTGTCGATTGTGTTGGAACCGCAGCGGTGAGCTATTCTTTCTTCTTGAGTTTCATTCCATTATTTTCCCTCTTTCTCGAGATATCGTGTGTTGAACATTTTGTGCGTTTTCGTAGATCTATGCTGTTCTAACCAGAATCAAGACTCGTGGTTCAAGTATAATGATCTCCTATCACCAAGGTAGGTGGTTTGTTCCTTACCTTTTTAAGTCCTTGAGTTTTTTGTGCAAATTTCCACCAATACCCATGAATGGGGTATTGCATGTTTACTGTTTCCCCTGTTGTTTTCCTACCTTTCTTGTATGCTTGTGTAGAGGTAATTTGATAATGTTTGAGGAAAATTTCTATGCTTGGATGTTTTTCCCATTCCTTTTTCTTTTTATGACCTTTGGGTTTTGTTAGTCATTGGATGTTATACTATTTTTCCATGCCTTGTGACCATAAGATGTAATGATATTTTTGACATGATTGTTGTTCTATAAGAAGGTTAGCCAAGTAGCTTTATAGGTTTACTTTTCCCTTATAGAATCATTATGCAGTGACTAGCATTAGAATGTGAGAACCTGGTTCTATAAAGTATAAGGGATAGACTGAGTGAGCTTCCAAGAGAGTCTTGGATATTATAGACAACAAGAGGGTAGACCGAGTGATCTTCCCCAGAGAGTCTTGGTTATTATATACTACAAGGGATAGACTGAGTGAGATTCCCAGAGAGTCTTGGGTATTATAGACTACATGAGGGTAAACCGAGTGAGCTTCCTCAAAGAGTCTTTATTTGTTTGAATTTTCTTAAACCATACCAGGATAGAGGAGGAATTGACCAAGAGAGCTTTCTCAGAGAGTCTGTGATAGACCTGAGACTATAGGAGGAATTGACGGAGTGAGAATACTCAGAGAGTTTCTATACCTTGGGGGTATAAGAGGGTTATACCGCATGATCTTTCTCAGATATTCCCTGACAACCCTAGACTATAAGTGGAATTGACTGAGTGAGCTTCCCCTGGGAGTCTTATAATTTCGTATTACCAAACCAGAGGGTTGTTGGTACTTCTTGGATAGAACCAGAGGGGTTGGCTACGAGTACTTCTTAGAGGGGTTCCTGTTGCGGTTAGATATTTTCTTCACTGCTTCTTGTTGTTCTGTGTATTGATAACTATTGTATGTCATCCTGTTACTGCATACTGATTACTGCCTGTTCTTTACTGTTACTATTTGTTGCTTACTGTACTATTACCTACCATATGGTCACTGACTATTAAGCAGAGATATTCGGGTGGTTGCCTACTGGTATTTTGTATCACACCCTGTTTGGGTCGTGATTTTGGGCCCTAAAAGACTATTTTGTTGTAGGTATAGACAAGGGAAAGTGCCCTTAGACTTTTTGTACTTGATTACTTTGGAGCAGGAGAGCATGGGACCAAGATTAGGCTTGCGATGCTGAGGAGCTATTTATCTTTTATTTTGTACTTGTTTTGGTACTGTTTGTATTTCCATAATTATATCCTGTTTGTCTATTTTCCTAGATATGTATCATGAATCATTTCATATATACATATGTGCTCCAGTGGTTTATTGTTTTAGTCTTCCGCTGTTTACTTGTGCATTGTTGTTGGATAATTACTGCTTCCGCTATTGAATGTTTTGTTTACTTCTGATGTGTACTCTACCAATGAGGGCATAGTTTCCCCACTATCACACCCAAGGAACTCATTGCTAGTCGGAAGCCTCTGGCATTTGGGGAAACGTGCTTGAGGCCATGTGAACAACCGGGTACGAGGCGCCTCTGGGTGGCTTCCGGAACCAGGATGTTACAACACAGTGAAATTCTAATAAGAAAATGGTGAGCCATAGTCATTATGTTATACCTAGTGAGATGAATACAAATAAATCACATGAAAAAACTCTTAAAAACACACAAAATCAGGGTTTCTGTGCACTGAGTTAGAAGTCAGAATTCAGGGTCCTGGTGTATGGATATGTCAACAGCCGCAACAAAACTGGATTCCCCTAGATGAAAATGACACGCATAACAAATAAAACTGTTTCCACATAGAAAAGATTAGAGTCCTAATTATTTATTAGAATCGAACCCCTCTGATACAACATTGTCTTGACCCGTCTCCCGGGGATCATGTTGTGACTACCCCAAGCCCACCTTCCTTAGGCTAGGGGATGGATATTAGCACCGAAAGGTGTATTCCCAAAAATGGGAAGGTATTTCCATTAAACCTGTATAATCACATGGTCCAAGAACAAAAAAAGAAGAAACGATGATGTAATCTTCAATAGTAAAAGGAGTGCTGAAAGTAAAGGTGAAGGAATACAAGCCCAACTGAATGTACATGTACGACTTAAAAGTACAAATACAACTGAAAAAGGGAAAAAATATCTGGAGTCATCCTCCCGAGATCATACCTAAAGGGTAGGTACAGATCACCTCCTCAGCACTCCACGTCCACCTGTCTCCTCCGCACACCTCCTAGTCTTTGATCCCTCAAACCTCAACCCAGCTGCTTGTCCTCTGCATAAGACTCAATAAGGTGCGGGTGTAGCCCATGTAGGGGTGACTATAATGATACTTAGTAGGGACCCTGTGGCCCTCTAAGGTCTCTCATAATTCCATAAGGAAAACCGAAAATCATGATCTCAATCAAAAAGCACAAATCAATATACATAGCTCAATTAGTGTCTCAGCTCATACCAGGTATACAACTCA
This sequence comes from Viscum album, assembly GCA_963277665.1. Classification (NCBI taxonomy): domain Eukaryota; kingdom Viridiplantae; phylum Streptophyta; class Magnoliopsida; order Santalales; family Viscaceae; genus Viscum; species Viscum album. The sequence goes on from OY728138.1 coordinate 944,086,027, forward strand.
AGGAAACATGATACGATGATGACCCGCACATGATCGCTAGGAATGGTGGTAGCCATCCACTGATTCTCTAGTCCTAGGAACAAGTCACCTAACCAGTTATAACATCGCACACCTCAACTATTGGAGAACTTATCCTCTATAGAGTATAGTGGGTCTGCCAATCACACAGAGGCGCTTCCCACTAACTGTGAAATGCTTATGTACTCCTCCCCATCGCGTACCATGGGTCTACCGAGTCACATAGTGAAACAACCTTAGATTTTATGAAAAGTATTATTTTTAATTAATTTCTTGTGTTGTACGCTACACCAAAAGGATTTTTCACAACACTCAACCCTGACTTGCCTTGCATTATAGGCAATCACGACCTTCCTCGATAACGTGTGTAGTACGCAATATCAAACGAGATATTATTATAATATTATTATGAACTAGCCATTATGAATTGTAATACCCGCTTTTTGAAATTTTATAAATTTTATCTTTCAAAATGGACTTCATTTTTGGATTTGGAATATCAAAATTAGCTTAGGGTGAAATTTTGGTACTTTTCGGATAACATTTATATTCCGATGAATAGTGAAAATTACTAAATTTTAATTAAAAACAACTTTTTTAATCGAAATAATTAATAGTGATAAATTATTAATTTGAGTGGTTTTAAATTATATTTACAATATATTTTTAAAATTTAATACAATGTTGGTCATTGGATGCAATTTCACATTTAAACCAGACATAAACAAGTGTCAATCTTTTAATAGTTATTATCTCTTAAAAACACACTATATGTTTTGATGGCAGGAATTAATTTTTAAATTAGTTAATGTAACTGATATGTTTTGAATTTGTAAAATAGACACCATTTTTGAATTTATAATATCAAATATAGCTTAGGCCTAATTTTTGGTATTTTTCAAGAAACTTTCATTTTTTGATGAATAGTGAAACCGGTAAGTGGTAGTTAAAAAACTGAATTTTTCATAAAACTTAATTTTACCGCTTCTGTGAGTGGAATTTCGAAAATCCGAGAGACACGGTTAATATTAAGTACTAAAATGTGGTTCAATGAGATGAAAATAATTTTTGCTGAATAGTAACTTTTTACTTTTTTTTACCATGGTTAAAATTAAATAGGGTAATTAAGGGTAAAAATGATATTATTATTACCCTAAAACATGTCCTAATTCTATTGGATAAGTGTAATTCGACCAAAAACAACCTTAGGAATAAAATATTACCATTTAGGCCCACTTGGATTAGATTAGGACATTTAATATTAATTTATTTAAAGAAGGGTTAAAATAGTTAAAATCAATGTTTAATAAGTAAATCATTTTTAATATAGGGATATACATAAGATAAATTAGACTATAAATATTTATTAGAAAGCTAAAAATATTTCTACATAATTATATTTTATTTGTAATTTTTAGACTTTGAATAATTTAATTTATTTATGATACAATGATGATGTAGTAATTATCTTATTAATGAAATATTGACATAATTGATGTTATAAATACCCAAATAAATGTAATTTTAGACTGTTTATGAAATACAATAATTGTATATGTTAATAGGACATGTTAGTATTGATTTAATTAATTTAGTTCTAACTAATCATTCTGTTATGATTTACAAAAAAATCAATTACCAAATAGTGTTAAAATTGACATAAAATAGTTTGTTTTTAAAAAATATTATATTATTAATTGTTATTATATTCATAAAAATCTAAGGTTCGGACAAATGACTTAGAAAAGGTTTTATATATTAATAATAAACAACTAGGGGTTCTTTTGTCTTATTATAGTAAGTTTATTAACCTTATAGTGTAAGAACACAAAAAGTCATGGTAAAAGTAAAATTATCTAACATAAAGTTAAAACTAAATGATAAGGTTAAAATAGTAAACTAAACTTGTCCAAATTCTATTGGATGAGAGGAATTTCGACCCATACCCACCTTAGCTTCGAAATAAATCAATTTGGAGCTATTTAAAACCGAATATGGCTTTATAATAAATTAATATTTTTAGTTTTTCCAAAGGTTCCCCTCTCCTCCCTTATAAAAGGTCACCTCCTCCCTCCCTTCCTCACACCACCTTGAGCATTCATGCTAGGCCAACCCCTGCCAAAGTCTCTTCTCCACATCCCTAGAAACATCCTAGAGGTCTTGGTCTTCTTCAATGACCAATTTTAGTTTCCTAAGAGGAGGACTCAAAGAGGCGCTTCCAAGAATAGGTAATGTCTGTTACCGATTCTTTCAAATTTATTTCTTCTTCCAAATATTCTTCTTAGGTTGTTTCATTATGAAGTAATAAAATTAGTATCACTCATATACTGATATTTTATTATAAGTATGAAACAACCCTATTTCACCATCTATCCATCATACGGAAAACGAAATCACAGTGCGTGCGTACGTACGGAATACCGTCTCCACGCCGTGGTGTAATCTATTTTCCACCACCACCTTACTTGGATGGGTATAATGGTGTACATAATAACTATATATGATTATTATAAAGTGATATTGATTCTGAAATATTATATATACACTCCAATACAATTCCGCGATCATGAGAACGATATCATCGCTCGTGCGTACGTACGGACTACTGTCTCCACGATGCGATGAGATTCATTCTCCACCTTAACCATTCATGAATGATTATAAAGTATATATAATAAGTAATCATGAAATATATGAAATACTAATGATACTGGATGTATGTTTATATATATGTATTTCATCTACTTGATTCCTTTCAACTCAATAAGGAAATGAAAACAGCCTTCATGCGTACGTACGACCTACCGTCTCCATGATCGGTGTATTTCTTTCCATTTAATGATCTATTATATATATGTATATTCTGAATATATATTATATATAAATCATGTTTTATATTCTGGAATTAATTAATCATGATCTAAGTAATCATATGAATAATTACAATTCAAAACACGGATGACAAATGAAACGATTTTACGAAAAATGCTACTTTAACATGAATTTACAATAGAACGGGTATTATAAAGTCATAAGTGAACCATATATGATATAATAAAAATGAGTATGATTCCGTAATAAGTATATGACATTATTTAAATCATTATACAGGAGGTTCGGACACTTACGAAGCAAATCGGACCTAAGGTAAGGGAAATATCACAATCTCATTTTTATCCGAGATTGTTTATACTTTGAAATTTACTAGGGTGTATTTTATCATCCACATCCATGTTTCCACAATATGTAATATTATTTTCATCCACCTAAAATTGTTTAAATCCAGTTTTACCCTTCGGTGAGATTTTTGTAAAAGATATAAAGGAATATTTTGTCGTTTTTTGTACGAGGTACTTTTTGACTTTTCCGACAAAAGTACGGGAAGAATGTTTTTTTTAACTTATATGGCATGAATGGATTTTTAAAACATTATTTCCAAGAAGATTCCTTTACATGTTTTAAAGTTTATTTTTAATCAACTTCTTTTAGTTTATAAATATATGACATGTTAAGAAAGGAAAAGTGTTTTTGAAGTAGAAATGATATTTTTCTCAAGAATGGAGTTCAAGTGTTTTATCAAACTTATTTTCCATCTAAGATAATATAGGGTTCTGTTTCTATCTCTATTATTTGATTGATTTGATTATGTTGTGATGGAATTATTTTTATGAATTCCTTTATCTTATATGAATTGTTTTATGATGTCATGATGTTTAAGAATCCCATTTTTATTACATGGGTTATGCAATGATGTATGATTTATGATTTTGTGGAACACATAAGAATGGTATCATTATGAGATGGGTGGGACCTATATCTCCCACCAATGCATTGGGTAAAGATTTATATCTAATGAGATAGACATGGATAGAACGGTAATTTAATCCGGTTCAGTGTTACAGGACTGAAACGAGGAGTGAACTCAATTTAGAATGGAACTTTGTCCACTAAGATTGTCTTGGCAACAATGCCTTGGATACTATGGAAATAATTACTTGTGATTAATGGATTCCACAATTACGTGTTTTATTCCCATGCTATTTTATCATGATTTATGTTCCATTTTGATCTGTGCCTTATGTACTTCCATGTTTTATGTTGTTGCTCGTGATTTTTAATATTCATGTTTTTTTATGTTCTAATGTATATGGTATGTTTTATTTTATCCATGCTTACCCTTACTGAGCATTTGAGCTCACCCTTTTTATGTTTTCTTTTTCCCCAAGATTAAAAGAAAGGTTTTAGGTAAGAAAAAAGGGAAGATCTTTATTGGGAGATGTTGAATATCTTTCACCATGATTAGAAGATTTTATTCCGAGTTTCAAAGACACTAAACTATTACGGTCCTTGTTTGTCTGTTTCTCTTATGTATTAAGTATTCCGCAAAAGTAATGTAATGTCCAAGTACGTTATTCTTCGGGTCTCTACAGTTGGTATCAGAGGAAAGGTTTAGTCAACCTTTGGAAAGAAGGATGGGAGAACATTAGTGAGATCCCTAGAGATATTTCTAAGGTATGTCTAGGGATGTCCCTAAGGATAAGTATAAGTATAGGTTATAATACTAGAATTACGGTAACCCAAGATGTTAGATTTTGAAGGTACTCCCCCTTTATTATATTGTTTTCCCTAGCTTGATTTTTTCCTCTCACACTATTCTTTTTGGATTTTAGAAAATGGCTGGAAACAAGATGATTCACGGTAATGGAGGATATGATGGACAATGGAATGATATTATTCATGAGCAACCAAATGAAATGGGATTTGGAAGTCCAAACATCATTATTATGCCGAATCATCAATCTCATAATATGATCAATAAACTCAAATTTGGTAAGTTTCCTTACTCGGCTAATAAGATAAAGATGGAGTTTCGCGATGATCACAGAGGAAAGAAAGTTCAATTTCCCCTATATAAATCATGTGGGATAAGGCATAAAGGAGAATTTTTCAAAGGAACTGGAATATGCTTTGGGTGTGGAAAAGAAGGACAAAAAGCCAGTAAGTGCAGAGGAAAAGGTTCAGTTAACACCAGGGATGAGGATAATGGTATTGCTACGACATCGACAATGGTTAAATGTTTTAAATGTGGAATGTACGGGAATTATGAAAACTAATGCCCAAAGGAAAAGTCTCAGGAAGAGAATCATTATGGTCGTATGGGTAGTATTTATGTTGATGATGATGAAGAGAATACAAAAGATATGTGAGTTGAAATAATTTTTGAAGCTCGATAAATGGTTTAAGAAGTTAGTGGAATGATTACATGTTTATCAAGTGTAATGTTGTATAAGTAATCTCATGGTAGTATGGAATAAAGATACATCTAAGGATTGTTACACTGTTGTCTTTCCTTAAGTTTTGAAAGTCTATGATGAATGGTACCAGTAACCATGAAAGATTATTCAGTTATTTTTGGAGAGTAAATGATATGCGCATAATGAAGGGATAAGGAGAAAATTAAATGTTTGATAGTATTCATGAGCTCATGATTGATATAAGGACTAATTGATATCATGGGTTGAGTATATAGAATTTTGAGGATTTTGGTATGTGGAAAGTGTTAACTTTTAACTGCATTAATGTTTTCACTAAAGTTCAATGGGTATTAATTTTTCAAAAGAATACATGATTAAGGCATTCTAATGTTTGTAATGTGACCAACAAGACATATCTTATGATATATGGGGATCAATGATGATATTAACATGCTTGTTATATGAAATCTCTAGTAATTGTTTTCACTATAATATGACAATGGACTGCAATATTATAGATAAGCCTAAAGATTGGAATGGAATATGTTGGAAATAAGTTAGTATTTTTAAGGATATAACCTTTTTCGATATTATTTAAGGGATGTTATAGTAATGTAGTTTTAGAAAAAGGACAACCTGTAGGATGGGTGACAACCCATTGCGTCGGACAAGGCTGTGGGAATCGAACCCACAACCGAAGTGCGACTGGCCTTTTTCACCTACCACCGGCCTACAGGAAGTCCCTGGTTTGTATAAACTAGTTTTATTTTATTAAGTGGTTTGATAGATGAAGTATATGTCCATTTTAGAACGATATATGATAGATGGACTTATGTATATAACTATTGCTAACCTTTTGATTAAAACAGATGGAATGACCCATCATTCTATCACATGATATGCTAACATTTCACGAATGAAAAATTCAACTTCATTTCTTTAAGAGATGAAGTGGAAATTTTTAAAGGAAAGAACAACGGTGAGATTATATCGAAATAAAGTAGGTATTTCTTCTAATTCAAAATTTTCAACTTTAGGAAAATGATATTGAAAACAAAAAAATATTGTCATAATGCTCTTATATCCGATGAATCTGATGGTACCTTAGATCATCAAAAATCTATGGATTTGTGATTGATAGCTTTTTCATAGCCATATTCTCTACCACTCTCCATCAGAACTTGATGGTTAGATTTTCCTTCCATATCCATATTTTCACCTATGTTCTCCTACTTGGAAACCCAGTGATGAGTTAATTTGGGTAACCATTACGTTTCATACATTAGTTTTTAAATCCATGTTTTGGTATTCCTTTTTACGTTGTGGGTTTCTATTAAAGAATCTTTCGAGTAGTAAACCATTTATAACCCCGACGAATTTTGAGGGCGAAATTCATTTTAAGGGGGGTAGAATGTAACACCCCGAGATTTTATGAAAAGTATTATTTTTAATTAATGTCTTGTGTTTTACGCTACACCAAAATGATTTTTCACAACATGCATCCCTGACTTGACTTTCGTTACATGCAATCACGACCTTCCTCGATAGCGTGTGTAGTACGCAATACCAAACGAGATATTATTATAATATTATTATGAACTAGCCGTTATGAATAGTAATACCCACCTTTTGAAATTTCATTAATTTTATCGTTCAAAATGGACTTCATTTTTGGATTCGGAATATCAAAATTAGCTTAGGGTGAAATTTTGGTACTTTTCGAATAACTTTCATATTCTGATAAATAGTGAAAATTACTAAATTTTAATTAAAAACAAAATTTTAAATCGACATAATTAATAGTGATAATTTATTAATTTGAGTGGTTTTAGAGTATATTTAGAATATATTTTAACAATTTAATAAAATTTTGGTCATTGGATGTAATTTCACATTTAAACCAGACATAAACAAGTTTCACTCTTTTGATAGTAATTATCTTTTAAAAACACACTATTTGTTTTGACGACAGGAATTAATTTTTAAATTAGTTTATGTAACTGATATGTTTTGAATTTGGTAAAATAGACATAATTTTTTAATTCATAATATCAAATATAGCTTAGGCATAATTTTTTTGGTATTTTTCTGGATTCTTTCATTTTTTTTATGAATAGTGAAACCACTAAGTGGTAGTTAAAAAACTGAATTTTTCATAAAACTTAATTTTACCGATTCTGTTAGGGGAATTTAGAAAATCCAAGAGACACGGTTAATATCAAAGACTAAAATGTGTTTCAATGAGATTAAAATAATTTTTGGTGAATAGTAACTTTTTACTTTTTTTTACCACGGTTAAAAGTTAATAGGGTAATTATGGGTAAAAATGATATTATTATTACCCTAACACATGTCCTAATTCTATTTGATAAGTGTAATTCGACCAAAAATAACCTTAGGAATAAAATATGACCATTTATGCCCACTTGGATTAGATTAGGTCGTTTAATATTAATTTATTTAAAGAAGGGTTAAAATAGTTAAAATCAAAGTTTAATAAGTAAATCATTTTTAATATAGGGTTATACATAAGATAAATTAGACTATAAATATTCATTATAAAGATAAAACGATTTCTACATAATTATCTTTTATTTTTAATTTTTATAATTTAAATAATTTAATTTATTTATGATACAATGATGATGGAGTAATTATTTTATTAATGAAATATTGACATAATTGATTTTATAAATACCCAAATAAATGTAATTTTAGACTTTTTATTAATTAAAATAATTTTCTATGTTAATAGTACATGATATTATTGATTTTATTAATTTATTTAGAACTATTCATTCTGTAATGATTTACACAAAAATCAATTACCAAATAGTGTCAAAATTGACATAAAATAGTTTTTAAAACAAATATTATATTATTAATTGTTATTATGTTCCTAAAAATATAAGGTTCGGCCAAATTACTTATATAAGATTATATATATTAATACTAAACAGCTTGGGGTTCTTTTGGCTTGATATAATATGTTTATTAACCTTATAGTGTAAAAACACAAAAAGACACAGTAAAAGTAAAATTATCTATCTTAAAGTTAAAACTAAATGATAAGGTTAAAATAGTAAACTAAACATGTAAAAATTCTATTGGATGAGAGTATTTAGACCCATACCCACATTAGCTTCAAAATAAATCAATTTGGAGCTATTTCAACCTGAATATGGCTTTATAATAAATTAATATTTTTAGTTTTTCCAAAGGTGCCCCTCTCCTCCCTTATAAAAGAGCACCTCATCCCTCTCTTCCTCACACCACTTTGAGCCTTCAAGCTCGGCCAACCCCTGCCAAATTATCTTCTCCACTTCCCTAGAAACATCATAGAGTTATTGGTCTTCTTCAAAGACCAATTTTAGTTCCCTAAGCGAAGGACTCAAAGAGGCGCTTCAAAAAAGAGGTAATGTCCGTTACCGATTCTTTCAACTTTATTTCTTCTTCCACATTTTCTTCATAGGTTGTTTCATTATGAAGTAATAACATCAGTATGAATAATATAATTATATGTTATTATAATTATTAAAAAACCATATTTCACCATCTATCCATCCTACGGAAAATGAAATCAACGCGCGTACGTACGTATAGAATACTGTCTCCACGCCGTGGTGTAATCTATTTTCCACCACCACCTTACTTGGATGGGTATAATGGTGTACATAATAACTATATATGATTAATTTAAATTGATATTGATTCTGAAATAGTATACATACACTCCAATACAATTCCACGATCATGAGAACGATATCATCGCTCGTGAGTACGTACGGACTACCGTCTCCACGACGCGATGAGATTAATTCTCCACGTTAACCATTCATGAAGCATTATATAGTATATATAATAAGTAATCATGAAATATATGACATAATAATTATACTGGATTTATGTGTATATATATGTATGTCATCTACTTAATTCCTTTCAACTCAATAAGGAAACGAAAACAACGTTCATGCGTACGTACGGCCTACCGTCTCCATGAACGGTGTATTTATTTCCATTTACTGATCTATTATATATATATGTATATTCTGAATATATATTATATATAAATCATGTTTTATACTCTGGAATTATGTAATCATGATCTAAGTAATCATATGAATAATTACAAGTCAAAACACGGACAACAAATGAAACGATTTTACCCAAAACGCTACTTTAACATGAATTTACAAAAGAACGGGTAATATAATGTCATAAGTGAACCATATATGATATCATAAAAATGAGTATGATTTTGGAATAAGTCAATGACATTATTTAAATCATTATACAGGAGGTTCGGACACTTACGAAGCAAATCAGACCTAAGCTAAGGGAAATATCACAATCTCATTTTTATCCGAGATTGTTTATACATTGAAATTTACTAGGGTGTATTTTATCATCTGTATCCATGTTTCCTAAATATGTAATATTATTTTCATACACCTACAATTGATTAAATCCAATTTTACCCTTCGGTGAGTTTTTAGTAAAAGATATAAAAGGAATGTTTTTTCGTTTTTCATACGAGGTACTTTTTGACTTTTCCGACAAAAGTACGGGAAGAATGTTTTTTTAACTTATATGGAATGAATGTATTTTTAAAACATTATTTCCAAGAAGCTTTATTTAAAAGTTTTAATGTTTATTTTTAATCAAATTCTTTTAGTTTAGAATTGTATGACATGTTAAGAAAGGAAAAGTGTTTTTGAAGTAGAAAGTATATTTTTCCTCAAGAATGGAGTTCAAATGTTTTATCAAAATTATTTTCCATCTAAGATAATATAGGGTTCTGTTTCTATCCCTATTATTAGATTGATTTGATTATGTTGTGATGGAATTATTTTTATGAATTCTCTTATCTTGTATGAATTTTTTTATGATGTCCTGATGTTTAAGAATCCCATTTTTATTACATGGGTTATGCAATGATGTATGATTTATGATTTTTTGGAACACATAAGAATGGTATCATTATGAGATGGGTGGGAGCTATATCTCCCTCCAATGCATTGGGTAATGTTTTATATCTCATGAGATAGACATGGCTGGAATGGTAAGTCAATCTGGTTCAGTGTTACAGGACTAAAACGAGGAGTAAACTCAATTCAGAAAGGGACTTTGTCCACTAAGATGGTCTTGGAAGCAATGCCTTGGATACTATGGAAATCATTACATGTGCTTAATGGATTCCACAATTACATGTTTTATTCCCATGCTATTTAATCATGATTTATGTTCCATTATGATATATACCTTATGTACTTCCATGTTTTATTTCGTTGCTCATGATTTTTAATATTCATATTTTTTTAGTTCAAATGTATATGGTATGTTTTATTTTTTCCATGCTTACCCTTACTGAGCATTTGAGCTCACCCTTTTTATGTTTTCTTTTCCCCCAGGATTAAATGAAAGGTTTTAGGTAAGAAAAAAAGGTAAGATCTTTATTGGGAGATGTTGAAGACCTTTCACCACGATTAAAAGATTTTATTCCAAGTTTCCAAAGACACTAAACTATTACGGTCCTTGTGTGTCCGTTTCTATTATGTATTAAGTATTACGCAAAATTAATGTAATGTCCATGTACGTTATGCTTCGGGTCTCTACAGTTGGTATCAGAGGAAAGGATTAGTCAACCTTTGGAAACTAGAATGCGAGAACTTTAGTGAGATCCCTAGAGATATTTCTAAGGTATGTCTAGGGATGTCCATAAGGTTAAGTATAAGTATAGGTTATAGTACTAGAATTACGGTAACCCAAGATGTTAGATATTGAAGGTACTCCCCCTTTATTATATTGTTTTACCTATATTGATTTTTTCCTCTCACACTATTCTTTTTGGGTTTTAGAAAATGGCTGGAAACAAGATGATTCACGATAATTGAGGATATGATGGACAATGCAATGATATTCTTCATGAGCAACCAAATGAAATGGGATTTGGAAGTCCAAACATCATTATTATGCCGAATCAGGAATCTCATAATATGATCAATAAACTCAAATTTGGTAAGTTTCCTGACTCGGCTAATAAGAGAAAGATGGAGTTTCATGATGATCATAGTGGAAAGAAATTTCAATTTCCCCTATGTAAATCATGTGGGAAGAGGAATCAAGGAGAATGTTTCAAAGGAACTGGAAGATGCTTTTGGTGTGGAAAAGAAGGACACAAAGCCAGTAACTGCAAAGGAAAAGGTTCAGTTAACACCAGGGATGAGGATAATGGTATTGCTACGACATCAACAATGGTTAAATGTTTTAAATTTGGAATGTACGGGCATTATTCAAACCAATGCCATAAGGGAAGGTCTCATGAAGAGAATCAGTATGGTCGTATGGGTAGTATTTATGTTGTTGATGACGAAGAGAATACAAATGATATGTGAGTTGAAATAATTGTTGAAGCTTGATCAATGGTTTAAGAAGGTAGTGGAATGATTACATGTTTATCAAGTGTAATGTTGTATAAGTAATCTCATGGTACTATGGAATAAAGTGACATCTAAGGATTGTTACACTGTTGTCTTTACTTAAGTTTTGAAAGTGTATGATTAATGGTACCAGTAACCATGAAAGATTATTCAGATATTTTTGGAGACTAGATGATATGCGCATAATGAATGGATAAGGAGAAAATTAAATGTTTGATAGTATTCATGATCTCATGATTGATATAAGGACTAAGTGATATCATGGATTTAGTATATAGATTTTTGAGGATTTTGGTATGTGGAAAGTGTTAACTTTTAACTGCATTCATGTTTTCACTAAAGTTCAATGGGTATTCATTTTTCAAGAGAATACATGATTAAGGCCTTCTAATGTTTGGAATATGACCAACAAGACATATCTTATGATATATGGGGATCAATGATGGTATTAACATGCTTGTTATATGAAATCTATCGTAATTGTTTTCACTATAATATGACAATGGACTGCAATATTATGGATAAGCCTAAAGATTGGAATGGAATATGTTGGACATAAGTTAGTATTGTTTAAGGATAGAACATTTTTCGATATTATTTATGGGATGTTATAGTAATGTAGTTTTAGTAAAAGGACAACCTGTAGGATGGGCGACAACCCATCGCGTAGGACAAGGCTGTGGGAATCGCACCCACAACCGAAGTGCGACTAGCCTTTTTCACCTACCACTGGCCTACAGGAAGTCTCTGGTTAGTATAAACTAGTTTTATTTTATTAAGTGGATTGATTGATGAAGTATATGTCCATTTTGGAACGATATACGATAGGTGGACTTATGTATATAACTATTGCTAACCTTTTGATTAAGACAGATGGAATGACCCATCATTCTATAACATGATCTGCTAACACTTCACGAATGAAAAATTCAACCTCATTTCTTGAAGAGATGAAGTCGAAATTGTTCAAGGAAAGAACAACGGTGAGATTATATCGAAATAAAGTAGGTATTTCTTTTAATTCAAAATTTTCAACTTTAGGAAAATGATATTGAAAACAAAAAAATATTGTCATAATGCTCTTATATCTGATGAATCTGATGGTACCTTAGATCATAAAAAATATATGGATTTATGATTGATAGCTTTTTCATAGCCATATTCTCTACCACTCTCCATCAGAACTTGATGGTTAGATTTTTCTTCCATATCCATATTTTCACCTATGTTCTCCTACTTGGAAACCCAGATATGAGTTAATTTGGGTAACCGTTATGTTTCATACTTTAGTTTTTAAATAAAAGTTTTGGTATTCCTTTTTATGATGTGGTTTTCTATTAAAGAAACTTTCGAGTAGTAAACCATTTATAACCCCGACGAATTTCGAGGGCGAAATTCGTTTTAAGGGGGGTAGAATGTAACACCCCAAGATTTTATGAAAAGTGTTATTTTTAATTAATGTCTTGTGTTGTACGCTACACCAAAAGAAGTTTTCACAACACGCATCCCTGACTTTCCTTGAATTACACGCAATCACGACCTTCCTCGATAGCGTGTGTAGTACGCAATACCAAATGAGATATTATTATAATATTATTATGTACTAGCCGTTATGAATAGTAATACCCACTTTTTGAAATTTTATAAATTATATATTTCAAAATGGACTTCATTTTTGGATTTGGAATATCAAAATTAGCTTAGGGTAAAATTTTGGCACTTTTTGGATAACTTTCATATTCCGATGAATAATGAAAATTAATAAATTTTAATTAAAAACAACTTTTTTAATCGAAATAATTAATAGTGAAAAATTATTAATTTGAGTGGGTTTAAAGTATATTTAGAATATATTTTTACAATTTAATACAATGTTGGTCATTGGATGTAATTTCTCATTTAAACCAGACATAAACAAGTGTCAATCTTTTGATAATTATTATCTCTTAAAAACACGCTATTTGTTTTGACGACATGAATTAATTTTTAAATTATATTATGTAACTGATATGTTTTGAATTTGGTAAAATAGACATCATTTTTGAATTCATTATATCAAATATATATTAGGACTAATTTTTGGTATTTTTCTGGAAACATTCATTTTTTTCATGAATACTGAAACCACCAAGTGGTAGTTAAAAAACTGTTTTTTTCATAAAATAAATGTTACCACTTCTCTGAGTGGAATTTCGAAAATCCTAGAGACACGGTTAATATAAACGACTAAAATATGGTTCAATAAGATGAAAATTGTTTTTTGTGAATATTAACTTTTTACTTTTTTTACCACGGTTAAAAGTAAATAAGGGAATTAAGGCTAAAAATGATATTATTATTATTACCCTAACACATGTCCTAATTCTATTGGATAAGTGTAATTCGACCAGAAACAACATTAGGAATAAAATATGACCATTTAGGCCCACTTGGGATAGATTAGGACATTTAATATTATTTTATTTAAAGAGGGGTTAAAATAGTTAAAATCAAAGTTTAATAAGTAAATCATTTTTAATATAGGTTTATACATAAGATAAATTAGGCAATAAATATTCATTAGAAATTAAAAATATTTCTACATAATTATATTTTATTATTAATTTTTAGACTTTAAATAATTTAATTTATTTATGATACAATGATGATGTAGTACTTATCTTATTAATGAAATATTGAAATAATTGATGTTATAAATACCCAAATAAATGTAATTTTAGACTTTTTATGAATTACAATAATTTTCTATGTTAATAGGACATGTTAGTATTGATTTAATTAATTTATTTAGAACTAATCATTCTGTTTTGATTTAAACAAAAATCAATTACCAAATAGTGTCAAAATTGACATAAAATAGTTTTAAAAAAAAATATTTTGTTATTAATTGTTATTATATTTTTAAAAATCTAAGGTTCGGTCAAATGACTTAGATAAGGTTATATATATTAATAATAAACAACTTGGGGTTCTTTTGTCTTGTTATAGTATGTTTATTAACCTTGTAGTGTAAGAACACAAAAAGACACGGTAAAAGAAAAATTATCTTACTTAAAGTTAAAACAAAATGATAAGGATAAAATAGTAAAATAAACTTGTCAAAATTCTATTGGATGAGAGAATTTCGACCCATCCCCACCTTAGCTTCGAAATAAATCAATTTGGAGCTATTTAAAACCGAATATGGCTTTATAATAAATTAATATTTTTAGTTTTTTCAAAGGTGCCCCTCTCCTCCCTTATAAAAGGGCACCTCCTCCCTCTCTTCCTCACACCACTTTGAGCCTTCAAGCTCGGCCAAAACCTGCCAAATTCTCTTTTCCACTTCCCTATTAACATTTGAGAGGTCTTGGTCTTCTTCAAATACCAATTTTAGTTCCCTAAGAGGAGGACTCAAAGAGGCGCTTCAAAGAAGAGGTAATGTCCGTTACCGATTCTTTCAACTTTATTTCTTCTTCCACATCTTCATCATAAGTTTTTTCATTATGAATTAATAACATCAGTATCACTCATATACTGATATGTTATTATAATTATGAAACAACCCTATTTCACCATCTATCCATCCTACGGAAAACGAAATCACCGCGCATGTGTACGTACGGAATACCGTCTCCACGCCGTGGTGTAATCTATTTTCCACCACCACCTTACTTGGATGTGTATAATGGTGTACATAATAACTATAGATGATTATTGTAAAGTGATATTGATTCTGAAATAGTATACATACACTCCAATATGATTCCATGATCATGAGAACGATATCATCGCTCGTGCATACGTACGGACTACCGTCTCCACGACACGATGAGATTCATTCTCCACGTTAACCATTCATGAATGATTATAAAGTATATATAATAAATAATCATGAAATATATGACATAATAATGATACTGTATTTATGTGTATATATATGTATGTCATCTACTTAATTCCTTTCAACTCAATAAGGAAACGAAAACAGCGTTCATGCGTACGTACGGCCTACCGTCCCCATGAACGGTGTATTTATTTCCATTTACTAATATATTATATATATGTATATTCTGAATATATATTATATATAAATCATGTTTTATATTATGGAATTAAGTAATCATGATCTAAGTAATCATATGAATAATTACAAGTCAAAACACGGACGACAAATGAAACAATTGTACCCAAACCGCTACTTTTACATGAATTTACAAAAGAACGGGTAATATAAAGTCATAAGTGAACCATATATGATATCATAAAAATGAGTATGATTCTGGAATAAGTCAATGACATTATTCAATTCATTATACAGGAGGTTCAGACACTTACGAAAAAAATCGGACCTAAGGTAAGGGAAATATCACAATCTCATTTTTATCCGAGATTGTTTATACTATGAAATTTTCTGGGGTATATTTTATCATCCACATCCATGTTTCCTCAATATTTAATATTGTTTTCATCCACCTGCAATTGTATAAATCCAATTTTACCATTCGGTGAGTTTTTAGTAAAAGATATAAAAGGAATCTTTTGTCATTTTTCGTACGAGGTACTTTTTGACTTTTCTGACAAAAGTACGGGAAAAATGTTTTTTAACTTATACAACATTAATGGATTTTTAAAACATTATTTCCAAGAAGATTTATTTACATGTTTTAAAGTTTATTTTTAATCAACTTCTTTTAGTTTAGAATTGTATGACAGGTTAAGAAAGGAAAATTGTTTTTGAAGTAGAAAATATATTTTCCTAAGGAATGGAGTTCAAGTGTTTTATCAAAATCATTTTCCATCTAAGATAATATAGGGTTCTGTTTCTATCCCTATTATTAGATTGATTTTATTATGTTGTGATGGAATAATTTTTATGAATTCCTTTATCTTATATGAATTGTTTTATGATGTCATGATGTTTAAGAATCCCATTTTTATTACATGGGTTATGCAATGATATATGATTTATGATTTTGTGGCACACATAAGAATGGTATCATTATGAGATGGGTGGGACCTATATCTCCCTCAAATTCATTGGGTAAAGATTTATATCTCATGAGATAGACATGGTTGGAACGGTAATTTAATTCGGTTCAGTGTTACATGACTGAAACGAGGAGTGAACTCAATTCAGAAAGGGACTTTGTCCACTAAGATGGTCTTGGCAGCAATGCCTTGGATACTATGGAAATCATTACATGTGCATAATGGATACCACAATTACATGTTTTATTCCCATGCTATTTTATCATGATTTATGTTCCATTATGATCTATGCCTTATGTACTTCCAGGTTTTATGTTGTTGCTCAGGATTTTTAATATTCATGTTTTTCTAAGTTCAAATGTATATGGTATGTTTTATTTTATCCATGCTTACCCTTAATGAGCATTTGAGCTCACCCTTTTTATGTTTTCTTTTCTCCCAGGATTAAAAGAAAGGTTTTAGGAAAGAAAAAAAAGGAAGATATTTATTGGGAGATGTTGAAGATCTTTCACCATGATTAGAATATTTTATTCCTAGTTTCCAAAGACACTAAACTATTACGGTCTTTGTGTGTCTGTTTCTCTTATGTATTAAGTATTCCACAAAATTAATGTAATGCCCATGTACATTAAGCTTCGTGTCTCTACACACAGAGCCGCTCCCCAATGGTGTACTACTGAGGTACTCCCCCCATAATGTACCGTGGCCTCTCCCCACCATGTCCTGTTGAGGTAATCCTCCCCATCACGTACCGTGGCCGTTGAGTCACTACGATTCAAAATGTCAGCAGTCGTCAGGTCTCAAATAGTCGCAAGGTTCCATACGTAGCGAACTTGAGAGAACCTCTCCCCAAGTCATCAGTCATATTTCAACCATCCTGAAGTCTCACAAATAAGTAACCATATGATCTGTCTCATCACAAGGGCTCCATCGCAATAGAAGGCGCGTCAGCCGGACTCCCGGTCTGTGTGTTATTGGAATTTCAGTTCCAATGGCCCGGTTGGATTCAGGTTTGATCCAACATAACCATACTCCAAGTTTCTGAAAACTCTCATGGAGTAAGTCAAAAGGACAGTCATTCTCCAAGGATCCTGATGCCATAGACGGTTCAATAAACGGATGTTCGGTTTACGGGATAGGGCCTATTTTGTGTAATCGGTCGGTACTGGGTCTACGTCCGGTCCACCTCGGTCGGACCGGACTGACCTGATTCATCATAGGCCAACCTAGTTTGACCTGGCCTGACTCGGGAACAACCCGATTCGGGTCCAATCGGCCCGTTGTTCCTAGCCTGACTCTGATGGGAAGCAGGCCAGGCTGCTGGGCCGTAGGTCGGCCCACTGAGTGGCGGATCAATCCACCATGACGACCCGGTGGGCCACCCACCTAGCGGTGGGTCAGTCCACTAGGTCATCCCAGCATTTCCACCTAGCTGGCAGCGAGCTCTGCTAGGGATACCTGAATGTGGCACGTCCGAGTAGGGTTGATGTGGTGCAGATCCACGTTAGGGGGTTAAACCGTGGGGGTTGACCCACCGTGATGCCACGTTGTGCTGCGAGTCCTTGGTGCCACCTGGCGCATCGCTGGCGCGCACCCCATCCCCTAGCCACTGGTCGAACCGGTGGCCCCCCGCTCCTACCACAGCCATCACAGGCCGCAACCTTGCTGCCTCGTGGGTGCACCGCCAATGGTGCGCCACAAATCCACTCTGCCGGTTCCATCGCGGTCGACCATAATGTTGGCCGACCACACCAATGGTGCACGATGGCATGCCACACCATCCCCCGCAGCCAACCGGTTTGTTGGCCTCCATCCTCCGGTTTCCACGACTGACAAACTGTGACTTCCTTTTTTCATCGGCGGTGTGCGACGACGCGACACACCTCTTTCATGGTCGGCCGATGCTGGCCGCTCTGATGACTGTTGTGGCTTTGTTCCATAGCCTCTTCATGAGTCCTGTGTCGACATGCTATCCCCAACTTAGATAATTGGTATTTCCATACCGTCGATGTTCCATAGAGGTGAAATATTAACAAAGTAGCAGTGGGATCTGATCGGGTGTTTTGGCCCGCGCCCTCTGTGTTAGCTCAAAAGCATGTGTAGGGTTAAGGGTTTAATAAACTCTTTGAATTTAAATAAAGATAAACCCCACAAAGAGACTCTGCAATAACCTTCCAATAAAATAAATGAATCCTGGGTCAACCCATTTTTCGGTTGACTAGTGTTCTTTGTATTATTCATGAAGGGGGAAGAGGACAACATTTAAAAAACATAAACATATAACCCCTACCTCATAACCTATTGGAGAGCATTCACAGCTTGAAGGTGTGTTGGTGTACTTCATTCTCGCAACCAGTTCCCAACGACACCACTCATATATTGTCCTCTGGTTCGTGATTCGGTGTCTCCCGTCACATCCTGCTGGGTTCAGCTCCATCCTCTAAGGGTCGGGCCTCGCGGTTCTCCTTCAGCACTTTGTTTCTTGGTGAATTTGTGCTGAAATCTCCCCATGAAACTCTATATATGTAATAGAGGGGAGGGTAAGTAACGACGTTGGATTTTAATGAGGCTCATAAATTAGGAAGCTTTCTAATTCTCAATAACGTAATTACTTAGGGTTGACAGGTCAAGCTATTTATTGGCTTGAGAAATCGCTGGCCCCACCACTTTTCTTGTCCATTGGATAATATTTAATAATATAATAAAATTATTTTACTTCATTTCTTTAAAAAAATTGGAAAACATAACTTTTTTTCCAGACCTACTAAAGTAAACGTAAAGTCTCCCATAAGCGAATCTCGATGCTAGGGATTCAATGGTGCCCTCATATTTTTAATCCGAGCAACAGTTCAGAAGTTATAAAATTTTGCGCTCGTGTTTACTGAATGAACCCGAAAAAAATTTCAATAAATTATTAATGTTCACCCTCGACCCGTTTTGATCTAGGTTATGCTCTGCTTAAGGAGAACACGCTCCAAAAAAACCCCCAGTACTCTCGGATTTTCAATCCGAGTTACCATATAGAAGTTATGGATTTTACAAAAAAATAATTACCACTTAATTATTTTATTTACATCCAAAAACTAACATTCATTGGTGGCTCGTGCCAAAAAATGTGTGTATCAACCGAAGGAAAGCATATGCTCAAGAGTTTAGCAGTGTTCTCATATTTTCAATTTGAGTTACCATTCGTGATTTATAAGCATTTGAAAAATAAAATAATTTTATTTAATAATTTTATTTACGGTTATGTATTTTTTGGGTTTTCTCACAGGAGGACTGTGCCCAGTAATCTTATGTTGCGCCTAGGGTAAACCCACCCTCTTGAGCACAACTTTGACCTCATATTTCTGATCCGGGAAACCATTTAAGATTTATTCCACCTTTTTAATAAAACTGTTTAAGCATGCAATTTAAAGTTTAACAAAAATTTGACGGATCATTTTAGGAACTCCGGGCTTCAGAATCACACGCCGTCATATTTCTTGATCTTGAAACAATTACATATAATTAAAAAAAATATTTGGTAATTCCAAGACATTACATAGGAACATTGAGATTCCGAAAAAATACCTTATCAAATTATTAAACCATGTTCAAAACATCATAAATTATTATATTGAAATGGTTTCCCCCTAACCACGTACATTTCTATAGAACAACACAGTTGATCCATCTATAGATAAATGTTCCCCAAAATGTATAGCCACACCCGTTGATTTATAACCAGTTCACCACATTATTGTTCATGAGTCCTTGACACCCTAATAAAAAATTGAACCCCACAACAATCTTAGAGATGTCCATTATGAATCTTAGTTGAAATACATGATTTCATGCTTAACTCAACCACCCAACCATCATGCTCTACTCCCGATCATGATAACTTCACAAATTGAAATCACTTTTGGGTCACACTAGTACCGCCCTTAGTCTATTTCCAATACAAAAACTCTAACAAATACCACACCATGATTCTCAAATTTCATTTACCTACTCATCAACCTCCCATTATGTCTTCAACTATCAACTAACCGGTTCCACTACACCCATATACTCTCCTACATGAGGATCATACACCCACAACCGATTTGATGCTCCCCACTATAGGAGTATCACTTTTCCTTGGGCTGCTGAACTGATAACTTGATCCTATGTCCTAAATCCCATCCATTACCATGTATACTAATCGGATGTGGCCAAAATTCCTATACTTGTTCTCCAAACATGAAACACCAATCACCAAGCACCATAGTAGTGTAAAACAACAATTATTGATACCAAACACTAAGTTATAAATATGTTATTTATATGAATAATTATGGATATCCATCCATAATTATCCACTAATAATGGATAATTTTTTCTAATGGTTCTCCCCACCATTGGAACTACAATGAAAACACAAAACATGTGGTCCAACCAATGAAATTATCAAGGCACACACCAAATAGCCAAAACTGAAAACCAGGAAATCAACATCAAGTGTCCAATCCTTAAACCCACCAAAATCAAATATGGACAGTAAATCCCAAAAAAATTATGCCACCTCACGAGATCACTGAAATCATATCCCACAAAACAACCATGACACACCCCTCAAACAAAAAAGCACCCATATCACATATGACCAACCACCAAAATCCTAGACACCCATATTATATAGGAATTATTTTCTCATTCCAAAAGTACACCAAAACAAATAAAAAGGGATATTTCCAAGATTCAAGACCGTGGAAATAGGCCCCAAAACCATAGCCATAGGCTAAAAACACAGTTTTGTCCAACCGTGGCCGCTATCAACGTGGCAGTAGGTCCTGGCCTATTGCATCAGTTTTAACTGTGGCAATAGACCTCCAAATTAGACATCGTGGTGGTTTACCTACAGAAAAAGTTTTAATTGTGGCTATAAGTGGCTATTGGTGGCTATTAACATGGTTTTATCTGTGGGTATAGACTCATAAAAATGTGAAAATAACCTAAATAAAAAATTTCCACAGCGGGTTTTGATCCCTGCACCTCCACTTTGAAATCTAGTGAACTTACCACTACACCATACCACAATTTGGATATATATATATATATTATGATATATATATATTAATAAAAATCATGGGAATAGACTCAAAACCTTGGCAGTAGGGATTCTGGCCAATTTTTTTGTGGGAATTTTTGTTCTCACAGAAGCGCGGGAACCCTATAGCCACGGTTTTGGAAAACCCTGGCTATAGGTCATTGAGAAAATAGGCTTGTAGCCATAGTTTTTCAAACCATGGCCATAGGCCAAAAAACCTTGGAAATAGCCATGGGCTATTTCCAGAGTTATGAAAACCATGGCTATAGGCCACAGAAAATAGGCCCATAACTATGGTATTAAAACCGTTGATATAGGCCATAGAACAGTGGATATAGCCACCTTTAGCCACAATTTTAGAACTGTGGCTATAGGTCCAGGGAAGAAGCTCCATTTTCTAGTTGGGTAACTTGATGAAACATTCCAATATTAGTTAGAAATTTCCTATTAAAATGGTCAATAATACAAGCACACAATTCAAGAATAAAAGCCTATACAATTAACACAACAAAATAAGAAATTACCATTTTTCACATATACTAATTATATAATAAAATAAAATATATTTAAAACAAATGAAACACTCCAAAACTCACTTGAGTATCCATAAAAAAAATTATTATCCAAGGGTTTTTTACCCAAATTAATTTTTTTGAATCCCCATACCAGTCAATCATTTCCTCCAAAAGTTCCCACATTTATAAAGGCACTTGAAATAATTTTTAGACTCATTTACTTTATATTTCCCTAAAATCCCTAATATCACAATCATTTCAAAATCACCAGATCTTGATCCATTCTAAGTAAGGAATGTTATCACATAATTTTATACACACATGTTTCCACCGCATGAGATTTCTTTAAATGAATGGAATTTTCATCTAAAAAATTTATGCATCTTGAATAATATTTACCCATGAAGGAAAAATATTAATAATTGCAATTATTCAATCAAGAATATTGTTCCATATTAATCTAATCATACCTCTTTATATAATCCTGAAATATTTATTATATTATAATTTATTCTATTAATAATGTATTTTAATGAGGAATTATGTGAGACATCACCACCCATTGGATCATGTATCAGGCCCTTAGCATGCCACTGTCATGATGTATGAATAAATCTCTAGTTACCATATGATCCTTATGAAAAATTATGAGTCTCACATATCCCACATTGGGATTCATGATCCAATCCAACACCGTACTCATCCAATAGTTCATAGTCCCAACCCCAAAAGTCCCTTGTCCTCTTAGGTTTCTACCAATGTAATGTTATCCATGCATGTGCTCAATATACCTCATGAGTCCTAATAACCTAACTCCATGTAAAATTACATTACCCCAATCAAAATGTTTCTTTGATATCAATTTTAATGCCCATACCTATATGAACTTAATGGTGCCCATGTGGGGGTCTCTACATAACATCATGCATGAATCTCCATACGTTAGATGCTTTTGACTAGTGGTGTGAGACTAAAATAATAGAGGGGAGGCTATTCAATCTAATAGATGGCCCAAGGTTCATGATTGAATCAATAAAATAATATGCATGAATCATTATTATATCAGTCAGCCTCAATAATTATAGACATAAAACTGAGATCCAAAAAATTCATGACAATACAAAATAGAAAATGTTAAAATAGTCTACACATTGAAAATTTTCATAGAAGAGTATGAGAAAGTAACAAGAAAACATATATAAATAAAAAAAATACTAAACAATAAAAACTTAATGAAAAATAAAATAAAACGCAATAACCACGAGCCTAGATTACATAATTGGCCTATTGAATCCTCTACCTACATGACCTACTGAGTTAACCATGTGTCTATATCTAAGTGATACATGTGTCCCAAGAAAAAACAAGGTGGTTTACCCACATATATAGAATCCTATGTAATGTACATTGATATGTGGTGAGTCAATTGGCCAAGTATTAATCCCCAATTCCTTTACATACTGAGTGTTGTTGTGAATAAGTATATCTATTTGAATGCATATAATAAGGTGAAGTCATGTATATGAAACCCAACCACCTAGAAAAAACACATAATAAACGCACATAGGTCATCATATGATTGTTATACCACCACAGCACTTGATCATACCTTATTTATTCAATTATGAAATGTAGTGACACCACGTACCACAAGACCAACCTATAATTAAGGACTCTAGGTAGGGTTATATCTGTATATGTTCTCATTCCATGACCCCAACAGTCCCTTTTCACTTTAAGTAGGATACATCACTAACTAGGGTCTTAATTATCTCACTCATAGTCATCCAAATTCAACTTCCTTAAGCCCATCGATTTCACACATGGTTGGCCCAATCATCATTTTCAAATCCAACAATGTCACTCTTGTATGGCCAGTGGAGAACCATATCACTCGTGGTTGCTTATATTATGTTGTTGATAACCATGCCACTCATGGATTCCCAAGGCCAAACCATGTGACTCATGACAACATTCATTACATATGGGACAACCATAAAACTCATTGATACAGAATTGAAAACCATATCAATCATGCCAACCTAACGATCTCCACCACATTCCATCTTATCTCAAACCACCGTCTTGGTAATGGAATGATAATTTAATATATGTTTTCCTCTAATTATGTCAAATAAGTTTGATATCCTTCTCCATAGGCGACCATAAACCAAAATGAAACCATTATATGTTCAGACCATTAAAACCAATCTATAGAATTAGTATGTATAAATAGGTGTAACCGAATTATAAATTATATAAATTTATATATTTAGAAATGGTAATTATAAAAAATTTACTTATTTCATTATTTTATATAATAATCTATCACTTTTTGACACATATTTTTTATTTATTAAAAGTAAAAATATTATAATTAAATTTTGTTTTTAATAAAATATATTATTGATTTATTATCATAGAATTTTTAGTGTTTTATAAAATATATGAATAATAAAAACTGGTATTTTAAAATAGTTATTTTCCTAATAAAATAGTTTCCAATTGATATTTTAATTTTAAGGAAAATTTATAATATAAATATATAATAATTGAATTTAAAAAATATTCTTATTTTAATTTATAATTTCAATATTAGTTATGGATGATTTTTTTAGAATAATATATTTCTTGGTGAATAGTAAAAAAATGTTTTTTATAACACTGTCACTTTTACAACATTATTATACAGGTATGTTTTTGGAACCATTTTTAAAATAATTTTTTATAAAGTTAAATTAAATATTTTTAAATTCTATGTTGTTATATAAAACCCATGCACAATATCGTAGAAAACTCAGGTAGTATTTTAACGAATTTTTTTTGTTGGTTTCAATTGAGAAAATTTTCAAATGATTGAATTGGTTTTTTAGATTATTGAAATGTTAATTAAATATTTATTGAATAATAATAAATATTTTAATTCAAATAAAATAAATAAACTGGAAAGTTTTATTATAAACATAAATCTCTAGCTTAAGATACACTTGTTCTAAAAATGGGGTTTTAAAAATTTTATTCACAAACATTAATATTAATTTCCTTAAAATAAGTGACAAATTATTTAATAGAATGATTTTATAAATAAATAATTTAAAATTATAAATAATAAAAATTTTAATTTTCTACAATAAAATTATTTACCAAGGGTAAAAGTGTATTTACCATGTTAAAGTTAAATTAGGGGAAAATGGTTTAAACCTTGTGAAAGTGGATAGAAACAGGTAAAAGACATGTATAATTTTTAATAGAGGAGGGATTATGAAATTTATGTATATAAAATCACCATTATTGTCAATTTTTTTATCCTTTTTAATTGAATAATGTAGTGATATAATTGATAAATAATGAGTTTTTAGAAAAGTGACCTTTTCGTCACTTATAAATGGTTAAGAGATCCTATCGATTTTTACATCCATTAAACATCCATGAATAAGAAAACATATTTTCTATTATCTACTAAACAACCTCACTATGTATTTTAATTCTTACTTTTCACAAAAATACTACCCTAAATAGTTTTTATAAGTTAACCCAAGGTTATCTTCTGAAGGAAATGTAATACTCTCAACTAAATATTAACACACAATTTTATTCATCTACACATCAAAAGTACCCTATATCTGTAAAGGTATAAAAAATAAGCAATGATATCGTGTTTATATTTAATTAATCAAATGGATTATTTTATTTTTTATTTCCACTAAAATCATTAAGAAGAAGGAAAACATCATCATGTGTGTGCACAAACTAATAACTCCATGAATTATGTGTTTAATTTTACATTACCACAGTAAATGGTAGGTTCAAATCGGGAATTTAATTAACTAATTTAATATTCTCTAATACCATAAATATTTTGGAATTATAATACATTACCATATATAATTAATAAAAATAACAAACAATTATATTAACTTTAACTCCCTTAAAAGGACATAACTTGGTAACTTCCTCAATACGGATATATATTGGGATAACATTTGAAACTCTAAAAGTATTGTTGTAATGGAATAATAATGGAAATAAAACTTAAACTTTATATAGTCATGAATTTATTTTACAACACCATTGGCCATGGTCAATATACAGAAAGTGTTATGATGAAATTAACAAAATAACCCCAAGTAATCCAAATAAGTGAGAATAATATTAAAAATATGTACCAAAAAGATAATATATGAACCATAGAAAATTAAATGTGGATTTAAATTTTTTTCAGGTATATATCTAATAAAATTCATTTAAAATTTTTGGATGTTAAGCGCAATTTCATAGTGATTTAAGACACATGTAAGAGTTTTTTTGTCTAAATTTATTTTTATTAAGAAATATTTAATGTTATGCACAACTATTTTTTGTGTAAACACTTCACAAGAAGTTAATTTTTTTAATAATATTTGATTTAATTCATTGTATTTATATTACCATATGATTTAAAATCTTCCAATGATTTTTGGTTGAAAAATTACTTAAGCTGGAAGGGTTTCATCTCAAAATTTGTTTCTTTGAGACACATTTTATTTTACACACAAAATTTATTTAAAATAGTGTTTATACTACCAATTCAATATATAATATTCTATATTTTCATTATTCCTATAATTTTAATTTTAACTTTATTATCCTATTCTTTTAAGTGATTTTATTGGAATATTTATTAATCCATAATGGTTCATTGTGAGTCACCCTTCTTTAAGTAATTCTTCAATATTGTGCCATAATATTTACTTTTACAATGTTACTACTACCATCATGACTTATAATATCATGAAATATTATTAATCATGGAAAAATAACTTTAATTTGTTTCTTATATATTGTGGGCAACGATGGATATCTTCCCTAAAATATGGGGGCCTTTCATAACTCAATAATATTTTATGAGTTATAATTTTTACCCTTGAATTTAAAATTTAATTTCATATAGTATACCTAATTTTTATATTTTGAGAGTAATTTTGAATCAATTATTCCTTACTAGTGAAATCTAATCCTTTGTGAAAATGAAATTTGTTAAGAATAATTCCCATCCATTTTAATGATGGATCTCTTCCTTTTCCACAATTTTCCTTCACAAAAATAGTCCCCTTTTAATTATTAACCTAAATATTTGTTAACTCTTGTTAAAATTATATTTTACTTCATTTAAATTGAAAATAAATATTTAAAATATTTTTTTATGATGTGGGATTTTATCAAATGTGTTTTAAAACATAAAATGACATCTTCTATACCACCTTTATGAAATTATGGTCACACACTCCCTATCCTTTTATTCATTTTTAAGAAATATTTATTTCATTCACCCCTTATATTTTTGTATATATTTACCATATATATATATTTATATGTTCCTAGTTTAATATACTTTCCTATTATGGTATTATACTATTTTTTTGATCGCTCCAACATTTCAACTTTTAATTAATCACGATTTAATGGAACTATCTATATTATTATCACATGTCAAGAATCACACCATTAAAATGTTTTTAAACAATTAATATCCTCCAGAAAACATCACTTTTTATATATAAACCTATTATTTTCATTCTGATTTTATGGAAAATGATATTCTATTTATTTCATAAAAAATATCCTTTCCTTGTTACATAAAGTTTCACCAAAGTGGTTCACTTTCATTATTTGTTAAATATATATTCCTACATAATTTTATAAATAGGATCTCCCTATTCAATAACAATGTTCTTTTTTTAATTTTTTAATAATTAAAATGATTTAATTCCTTATTGTCCTGGGAATCTATATGATATAGTCTTCAATTATTCCTTAAGAAAATTTTGTTAAACCAACTTTCTTCTCATATTTTTTATCGTGTTTATGTTTTATATATAGTTTCTATTTCCTTTTTTAGAACAAATAATATTTTACATATAATTATATATGTTCGAATAAGTTATGATTTTTGGGTCTATTATATCCAAAAAATGAATTGGTTATTGTTAACACCTCATGAGATTCTATGTATGGGGTACGATTGGTTAATATAAGCACACTATGTATGGTGCATGAGAGGTTATCAAAGGAACAATATTTTTTGAATGAGGTTAGGTTGAGTATATGATGATTATGATAGTGGTTATCCAATATTTTGATTCACTAGAGGTTATCCTTGACATATGATTATGATTTCATGATTTATGAGGCTTCCACAAGATTATGATTCCATTATCTAATGGTTTAATTTTATTATGATATGTTTTCATACTTATGATAATTCTTTTTATGATATCATTTTATTCCTCTTAAATCTTACTTTATACATTATTTCAAAGTTTACTAACTTATTAGGTTTTTTAGATACTCCATTTACTTATATTTTTTCCCCAGGGATTCCTATGTAGTTTTAGAATATATATGAAAATTCAAAGCACTATATGAAGTTTTATATAAATATATTTTTAACATTTAAAATGATATATTTAGGTATTCAATCTTCTAAAGACAACAGAACTTTAGATCCTTATATTTTTTTAAAAGTATGTTATAAATCAGGGTATAATGTGTGTTAAAGGGTTGGGTCACTATAGTTGGTATCAGAGAAAGGGATTGTTATTTGTTGATTTTAGGATGATATAAACTTAGTGAAAACCATAAGGATAAGTATAAGGTATAAGTATAAGAATAATATTATATATTAGAAATTTGGTAAATTATATAGAATGTGGTTTTTATAGAAATAAATCAATGTTTATATATTATAAGTGGATACAGGATATGAAAGAGATATACTTAAGGGGTAATAATCCCAAGAAGGGCATGTTGGGTACTAATTAAATCATCACATGGTTTATGAAAAATACACCTAAGTGAACACATGGTTTGACACACTCATGGAATATTATTTAGGTAATCATATGATATATATGAACTAATACAAAGGATTTATTTCTACTCTACTTTGAGGGTCCATGTTGAGAAATATTAGATAACCCAATTTATGTTAAGAATAGTTGAATCTCAAAGGATATAGGTTTATTGAATGATGATATAAGCTAATCAAATAATTGTATTGGTTAAAATTTTAATGACATTGGTTAAATAAATTACGACGAATCTTGAGAAAAATTATTATAGGTTAGCATGTTGTTATTTTAAAGTTAAAAATATTCATTTTAAATATTTATTTGTTTATCTATGATACTTCTCATATATTGATAACTTACCATCACTTACAATATCCCCTTTTAGTTTTATTTATCATTAGAACTAGGAAGAACGAAGCCAACCTTGGGTGTGGAGATAATGTAACGATTCCCTCAATGAAAATACTAATAGAATAAGGGATAGAATAAGAAACTTAAAAATTATTTCAAACTAGATATTGAGAAATATTATTCACCATGTGAGCATAGTTGAAATAATAAACCCCTAAAATAATAGAAGGATGTAGACTGATGAATATTACTGAAATGAAGATGATGAAAGAATGAATATCAAACCACATATATTGTAAAATTATTTGAATAAGAAATAAGGAAATTTAATAAGTGGGATAGTGAAATGTTTTAAAAATAGTAGTGATGTCCATGAAGATCACAAATTCAGAACAGATGAAAAAAATATTAGTGCAGAAGGTATCTTTTAATTATTTAAAATGTATTCAATAAATATAATGAAAGGGTATTGGGAATTATGAAATAGATGCCCTAACCATAGACTACTAATGATAATACGAATCAATGAATGCCTCAAGTAAGTGAAAAACTCTACCATTTATATTATGTCATGGAAATAGTGGGTAAATGGCGAACTCATCCTCAAAATTAGAAATATGGGTATTTTAATCAATTATAGCTATTCTAGTATCCCTATGATTTTTTATAATTTTATCAAATCATTATTCTATTTATTTTACTTTTAAATAATACATATAATTGTATGAATATTATATCCCAAGTCAATATTTATGAAAACAATTCCCTGAAAATGTTATTATTATTAATTTATGTTATTTAAATGATATTTTTTAAATGTATTGGTTCTCACTACTAAGATAAACAACTATGTATAATAACATAAGAAATTTCATATCAATAAATTGTAGTTCTATAATCGTTAAAAATAAAAGTCCTCTAGAAAAAAATTATATAATTTGTGTCTTAATACAAAATTTTGATAGATTCCAGTATTAAATAGGTGGAGAAATACTCCATATTAGTGTTAATCCTATTTTGAGAATAAAGAGAAGTTTTAGAGTTTTTATATTTTATATGTCTTTTTAAATTATACCCTTAGTTGTATTTTCATAATATATACCCATAACTAACATCGTTAGAAAATAATAATTATAATTACAAGGAAATAATTTTTTTGGGGAGTGGATGTTATAGCCCAATAGATTAATATATATTTTTCTCTTGTTATGAAAAATAAGTTCAATAACTTTTTCAACATGAAATATTGAACAAAAAAGAAAACTTTAATTCTATATACTATTAAAGCCAATATTTAGAATTTTTAGTTATGAATATAAGTTACTAAATAAGTAAATTTATACATTTATAAATTTATACATCTTATTTTATACCAATTCATTAATTCTTCATTGTGTTAAATAATTTTTTATGTGTTTTAATTTTTATTAAATAAAACACAGTATATTATTGTTAAATTATGATTTTTAAAAAAATTATGTTCTATTTATTAATGATTGCTTTATTATCATCAAAGTAAATTTTTTTTAGAGTGAAGCGAAAAGGGCCATGAACAAACAAAGCGGCCTGGGCCCCGAGGGAATTTTTAAACTATGAATAAGAACTACAAGAATTGTTAAAAAGAAATTTTATAAAAAAAATAATGTTTCATTTTATTTTATAATTTAAAATAAAATCTAATATATAAAATTATCAAAATTGAATTTTAACAAATAAAAATCATTTTTTATCTGTAATTTCTATAATAGTATGTGATAATTTTTTGTTTTTTATAAAATAATTTTTTAGGTGAATAACGAAAACACCAATTTTTCTAGTACCGTCACTTTTATGAAATTATTATAAAAATACTCTAGAAATGTTTTTGAAATTATGTTAACTATAAAAAATAATATTTATAATGTTAAATAAAATATTTTAAAATACTATATTGATATATAAAATCCATGCTCAACATCTTAGAAAATTTAAATGATATTTTAATTAAAAATATTTTTCATTTATTTCTTTTATTTAAATTTTCACATGGTTGAATTATTTTTTAAACATTTATTAATGTTAATTAAATATTTACCAAATAATTATAAATATATTAATTTCATTAGAATCAATAAACATAGATAATTTGACCATAAAAATAAATCTTATTCATAAAATACAATTGTTCTTACTTCTAAAAATGGGTTTTTTTCTTGTTATTAGGGCTAATAGTAAAATTAACTTCATTTAACTATGTTAAATTTTAATATATAAAATTATGTTGATATTGAACATCTTTTTTTTATAAGTAAATAATATAAATTTTAATTTTTTTCTATTCATGTAATTTACAAAGGGTAAAAGAGGAGTTACTGTGGCTACAATTAATTAGGGGAAAAGTGTTTAACCCTTGTTAAAGTGGAAGGAACATGTGAAAAATTTGGAAACTATCTCTTTCTGATGGTGTTTTCTTGATCTATAACACTATGGTTTCTTTCTAACATTTACATTCAACATAGTTTCAATATTTTTATATAATTAGAAGTGGTGAATGAGATAGATTCTTTAGTATACTTTAATTCTTTATTGAATGGTTTAGAATATCTCTCTATATAATTAGATTCGATATAATTATCTTAGAATATCTATTGGTGGAATTCGATTAGTGTAGAGGTGGAAAATTTTAAAGAAGAACCTTTGCATACAGCAGTAGCTACCCTATTCAATTATTGAAGAAGAACATGTTTCATAAAACTCCTATTGATCAACTAGGGGTGGAGCACCAACCAATCAATTTCTCCACCAATGGTACTCATTTTAAAAGGATACCTTCCATTTGTTGAACAATAGTATCTAGGCCTTTGGTTTTTTTTCATATTTCCCCTACACTTGCTAGGAAATCCGCTACTCAGTAGAGGCTATTGGGTATTTAGTGGCATTGGGAAGTTTCTAGTGAGTAAGCATTAAATATTGTTAAAAATAATATCTTGGAGGCCCATTCTAGGTTTGATATACCCGTTGAATTATAAAAGTATCCCAATATATTTATAGACTATAAAAGGAAACCCTTGTTTATTTAAATAGATTCCTTGTAAACATGTGATCCATACTCCAAATGAAATTTTATCAAGTTCAAGTCAAAGCTGAAGATCTAGAATTTTCACATCCACTCCTATTCTTTCTTGGTTCCAAATATTTTAGTGGATTTATATCATTCACAAAATCTATTATTTCTCCATTATTCATTAGTCCAAATTTTTAGCGGTGTGTAAATGGGTCACCCAAATCCACCCTCTATTTTCTCAACCTCCTTTTACTAAAGGTTTAAACTTTGAAAAAATATGGCATGAGTTACTCGATGACTGATGATGTTCCATAGGTTGATCACAACTGAAAATATAAGGGTTTAATTTTTGGACCCAGTTGATACCAAGGGATTTATAAAATTTAACTCACATGTTGATGGGGGGAGATTTATGGGCTCAAATTGATCTTTAGACAAATTATTTATCAAATATATTTGTCACATAATTACTTTTATGAATAATATCATTAATTTGTACCTTATATACTTTCAGAAATCTGATATAAAAATTTCATTGTTTTAATTATTTTGATATATTGAACTTTAATCAAAATTAAGAACCAATTTTTATTCAATCTATCACATTATGAATTGGTTATTATTTATATTTTTGGGAGATAAATTGACCAACCATTTTCCATAATCTCAAACAAAATACTTGGTGTAAAAGGATAATTTTGTTTTTAGAAAGAGACCTTATTTTTTAAAATCGTTTATAATTTCTATTTTTATTCAAATCATTAATTTATTTTAACGATTTTTAAAATTAGTCAATTGTTATAAGTAATGTAGGAAGGCCCAAAAAAGTGAAGAATAATATATTATATGTGTTTCTTCAAGGAATATAAATCTTCATTATACTTTATGATGAATCCATTACAATTTTGATTACGATATTTACAGATATATTAAATGGTAGAATGTCCCTTGGAGATGAATTATCAATTTAAATGATCATAAATAAAATATTATCTATGTTACCAATCTCATGGGATCCTAACTTGATGACTGTATAATAATCCAAAGATGTTAAAAAAGGTTATGGTAGAGGGACTCATCAGATAATTAATAATATATGAAATTAAAATTAAATTAAAAGATGATAAGGATGTGAAAGAAACCAAATAATCAAGAAAACCATTTTTAAAATCCACCAATTATGATCAACACAAAAGTGAAATTATAGACTATGCACTTCTTACTAGGAACATCACTAATAAATTTCAAAAGAATAAATTCTATAAGAAATACAAATATTCAAATAAAATATATAATATAAAGATTACAAGACACAAATTTAAAAAATAAAGGTCACATTGATATTGAGTTCCCCATATATAATAATAATTAGAAAAAATAGTAACGGTAAAATAGTATTTTAAAGTCTCAAAATTGAGTAAATGTAATTATTCCAAAAATTCATCTTTATCATCCATGTTAAGTGACTCAAACATGATGTGCCTCAAGGAACATGATAATAATGATTTTGAGGTTAATATTACATTCAAAATTTCCTCTTCTTCCCAATATTTTCATTCTACGCAATATAATTCCACTTCATAATCCTCCAATCACCTAAATTATTATAATTTAAAATATGCCTGAAACCAACATGAAATCGCAAATCATCAACTTGATTATCTTTATTTAGAAATATAGAATAAATATAATTAATTGGCTAAAAAAAATTCTATTATGATCAAATAAAAATAAGATTTTATCATGAAAATAAAAAACTAACCAAATTTTTATATTCTTGAATCTATAATTAAATAATAATAAATACTCTTCTCATATTCACCGAAGGTGAATAAAATTATTCATATAATTTTGGGATCAAAAAATTAAAAATGTTCAGATTATATTTGGTTATTCCAATCATGATAGATATTTTCAAAATCAGATGAAAACCACTTCTGTTAAATATGATTCTCAGTATAAATTTTATAATTATAGAATTATTTTTCTTATTTAATATTTTAATACAATCAAAAAAATGTTACATATAGATGAACAAAGTCAATTAATGTTTCTTCCAATCATTCAAAAGTAAAAACATCAAAATTTTATTTGTTCTAAAATATTCACTAGATACGATAAGTAGAACCAATATTGTGTTGGTACAAAAAACATAAGTCATTTAATATTTTATGGAAAGTTTCATTTGTAAAAAATCCATGAATAAATATAGTACTTAGATTCTAGTTTCCTGAGACACATATGTGGTGACCTCTCTAAATTTAAACAAATTAATAAACTGGAAGGTAGAACTTATATGGCTTGAATGAAAATGTTCATAGGACATGTTCTTATATGATATGTACTCTGATTCATCCATACATGGAGGTCTTACATCATCATTCTGGATGGATAGTGGGAAGAGGAAATATCAGCTTCTGGAAGCTTGATTGGGGGGTGAGATGGATGTGGTTTCTAGGCTGCCCCATCAAGGATTTTTCTTTCAAAGAGGCAAGTAGTCACCCCCGTTTTCTTCAGGCCATACTTTATGAAAGATAAATGGAATTTTTCAACAACATAGTAGTTAGTGATGAGAAAGATAGGATAGTTTTCATTGGTTCTACGTCAGGTGCCTTTTCCATCGAGGATTATTCTTGGGTGACAATGAATTTGTCGAATAATGATTTTTGGGGGGATTCCTTGTGGTCCAAGGATATTCATTCCCAAATTTAATTTTTTTTTGCAGTGTATGCGGAATATGGCACTTCTGACAGACGACAGCTTGCAACGTATTGGAGTTAACATGGATTCTATAGGTTGGTGCTCCAGGTCTTTCAACCAGGAAACAGTGGAGAATCTATTCTACTACAGTGAATGGGCCAGAAATATATGGCGGAATTTTGTTGCCTTCTTCGGTTGGGATGGGTATGACGGGGTATAAGGCAATTCACTCAATTCATGGTTTAGAGGCATTGGGAATCCGGGGGCCGAAAGAAAATACCAAACAGTCATTCTAATTGACGGGTGTTGGAAAATTTGGAAGGCAAGGAATGATAGTTGTCATAATAAATTCTCTGGAACCCAGGTTTGTATCATTTTCAAAATGCAGAACTCTTTTTTGGACCTAGTCAGGCTGTGCCCTGATTGACATATGCACCATCGGTGATCTCCATCGCCTCCATCATTTTCTCCAGTCAACATGTCGCCTCCTCTGGGAAGGGAAGGTGAGTTCTCTTGAGGCCTCCATGCTATGGATTTAAACTTAACATGGACGGATCGATGATCATGGGGGAGATGCGGGGGGGGGGGGGGTGTCGTGAGAGACCCAACATGGTTTGTGTCTGTTGCGTTCGCTGGTGTGCATGGGAGAGGAAATTCACTACAGGCGGAGGCTCAAGCCTTGGCTGTAGGTCTGGAAATGTGTTCTCGAAGGAGGATCTGTCTAACAGCGGTGGAGACTGAATCCATGATTTTGTACAATTCGTTTCTGGGAAAAGGCAATGTTCCATGGAATAGTTTTTTACACTGTTAGGAGATGCAAAATGCTAATTGGGCCTCACATGGAGGTATCTCACAAATGGCGGGAGGGAAATATGGTGGATGATTTCTTGGCCTCTCTGGAAACCCCTAAATTCAGTATGTTTTCTTTCTCTAATTTGGGGTATTTTCGTGGTGAGGGGATGAAGTTAGTTGTCAATGATGCTCTGGGTTTGTAATACTTTAGACCACCATGATTTCCTTTTGTGTATTGTGTTTTTAATCAATAAAATGCTAATTTTCAGACAATGAACATTAAGGTGGCCTTTCCACATTTGGAAATAAATTTTACTGAAATTGAATTAGTGAAGGTACAATCAGCATTAATAACTCAACCCTTATAATATTTTTTTAATCACAAATAGATTGATACAAAATTCACTATGTACTAGTAACTCTGTTATAGAGGTTTTAAAATATCTTTTGAAAATGAATTTTCAATGTTTTAAATTCAAATGTTAATATTTTATTAATCAATACTAATATAAAATTTTTTATAAAAATAATTTAAAATATATTTCCATAAAATTTTTTTTTATTTAATAAGTAATTTATTCATGGATTTGGAACTAATGCATTAAAATTTTTTCCCTCACACACACATAAAATTCAATTGATATCAAATAGTATAAGGCCTTCCACAATTTCTTTTTAAAGGTGACATTATTTGTGAAGCATGCAAATATGATAAGAAATAAAATTACCCTCTTAAATATAAATATTGTATTTCTTCTTCAATATCTATTCAATTAATCCATCTTGAATTTTTTTCCTAATAGAATTGAGTTTATAAGAAGGAAAACCATAACTATAATAATTGTAAATAATATTACACGATTCACAAGGGATTATTTCTTAACTCATAATTGTGATGATTGTCAAATCCTTAATTATGATTTCTAAATGTGTTCAAAATAAAAAAGCATCAATTTATTTCAATTCATAGTGATTATGGAAGATAATTTGACAGTAATAAATTTAATGTTTTATGTTATTAAAAAGTCTATAATCATTATATCTCTACTCTTATAACCCCTCAACAAAATAGGGCACTAGAGAGGTGAAATCAAATAAGTAGGGAAATAACATAAATTATTTTAAATTAATTTTATCATCTAAAATATTTTTGGTCCGAGGCTACAGATACTACATCTTATATCACAAATCACATTATGGTTAGGCCTTTTCTAAAGAAAACTCTTTTTGTGTGTTTCAAAAATATAAAACCTATGGTGATATTTTTCAGTGTTTTTGGTTGAAAATGTTTCATTTCAAACAATAAATAATATATAAGTTAATTTTATTTTAAACCCAATGGAGTTTTCTTTCATATGTAATCCAAATCAATAAAATCTTATCACGTCCTAAAAAATTGATAATTTTTTTAAGAATGAATCCAAGTGGTTTTTAAGAATTTTTTCTATGACCTAACCTTAAATTTTTTTCTAAAACTCTCTTTTAAAATATACTATTGAAAATAAATAACATAATGTATAAAAAAATCTCTTTCGAATTTTGGGACTAATGTTCTTAAAATTATAAATACTATTCCCTAAAAAACTTCATCAGCAATTTACAACCTGTAAAGCATACATATAGATCAGTATTAAATTAGGTGGAGTATATTTTATTTTTATCCCCCCTTAAATTCATTTTAAATTATGTATGAACTCTAGTGAACATTCCTTATGGTCTTAAAATTATAAGACCCAAATAAGAATTTTTAAAATAATCGAGTTGAATCTGGTAATATAAATGGAATAAAATCTCACTTATTTTCCAAATTTTATAACATTGAAAAATGAATCCTATATAGTAAAACACTTGAACCATTCAGTTGGTTAGAATCAATAATAATATTATTGGAATTCTCTTTTCATCTAAGATTGAAACTATTTGAAATGTATGTAAAAATATCGTTTTTAAATAGTTATATTTATGATTGTTTTGTGGAATAAAAGAATTGTTTTGAAAATAACTTGTTTAAATATTAAATTTTTAATCATACCAATTCTCTTTATGACTTAAAACAAGAACCTTGAACTTTTTATAAGCTCCATTCAACTTATATTTTTTCATATGGGTTTAAAGTGAGAAAATATGATTCAACTGTCCTCTTAAAGAATGTATAAACTGATCATTTAAACATTTTAATTCCTTTTAATGATGATATTTTAATATATATGAAATAAAAAAATTCATGTATTTTATAATTTACATAGAAAAGAATTTGAGATGAACTTTATGGGTGAAATAAAATTCATTCACAATTTTAAAATTTATAAGAAATTCGATGGAATTTTTATAATGAAATAGAATATAGTCATAAATATATAGAATAATTTAGAATTAATCACTCTGAAGAAATTATCACTCACATTATTACAACCTTTATTTTAATGTGAATGAATCTATTAAAAGTTCTGATAAAATACATTATAGATGTATGATTAGAAGTTTACATCACCTAACCGTGACCCAAACTATTATATTATTCAATGTTTTTATTTTTGCTCATTTTCATCCAAATATATAGTAATCACCTTTCCTCTATGTAAAAGTAATTTTAATTTATTTAAATTTTTTTAAAAATATATATATGTTTTATCCTAAATGAACATATTTAGATTTGAATTCTTTTATTTTGATACTGATTTGGGTGGATGCCAAATAGTTAAAAAAATATTTCAACAAATAATTTTTATAAATTGATATTATATCTTATAATATGATCATTCATCACATATCATAATGATCCAAATTAGTATCATATAAGTCTAGTATATTTTAAAACTTGGACACATAAACAACTTGTTCATAAAATACCTACATCATCTCCCACTATATTCTTCACAACTTGAACCCTTCTTAGTGGAATCAAATTGAATAATTTTCTTCATAACCTTGGGAATGGATACATAATTGAGCTTGATCCCATATTACCAATAAGGAAATACAAGATATTTATTAATGATAACATAATAATAATATGAGTGTATGGTTTTAATAACATGGGCTTAACATTTGAAACCCACGCCCTTAATATCACATATCATAATGTTGAGTCAGGAAATAAATATTTAAAATAAATAAGATATGAATCATAAAGAAATAAAAAAAAATGATCCAATAAAACATAAAATTGTAATAATACATGGAATTATAAAATATTAATAAAAAGATAATATCATACCCTTAGTAGTTAAGGCCCACTGTCAAGACTATCATAGTGGATTGAGTTCACTCTCCAAAACCAACACAGTAGTAAAGGATTACTCCCATGATTTTCATAATGGATTGGGTCACAACCCAAACCATAATAGTAGACAATTCTCACTCTCAAGACTATAATAGTAATAAAGGTTCACTCTAAAGACTATTATAGTCAATAATGACCCTTACAGAACTGGGTTCACCGCCGATTCTCATCAGATTTATCTCATGAGTTATCTATCTTTATCCAATGCATATGGTGGATATATAATTTTGGGTCCACCAATTACCTAATAAAAATCATAAATATTTGTGAAAAAATATAATAAAAAATCCATATTATAAAATCCCATAAAAAATGGAGTTCCTAAACATTTCATCATAGCATAAATCTAGAAAAAGAAATGAGTTTTATAGAAATTTCACCATTTCATCGTAGCATAACACATGGAAATGGAACATGTTTCATAGGAATATTTTCATCATAAACATATATCCTACAAAATAATAATAAGGTTAATATCCATGGATCACGTCTCTAACAATGGATAAGTTAAATCAAGGGTTTTTGTCATTGT
This sequence comes from Viscum album, assembly GCA_963277665.1. Classification (NCBI taxonomy): domain Eukaryota; kingdom Viridiplantae; phylum Streptophyta; class Magnoliopsida; order Santalales; family Viscaceae; genus Viscum; species Viscum album. Next base: position 944,125,834 of record OY728138.1, read on the forward strand.
AAAATATAAATACCATTACAAGATCATTAAAACATTCTTGAGGAAAATAACATTTCAACTATGTATATAAATTTTAAAAAATTATAAATTCAAAAAATATTTTGAATCTAATTTCAATGAAAATATCATTGGAAACATACAAAGAACCGTTAAATTATTTAACATTCATGACGATAAGAAATTATCATTTTTTCCATATAACTTAAAATAAAACATTACTTTGACAATGGAAAAAATCCATCACATATGTTGTTTGTAAAATGACACGAAGATTACCATTTTTTTTAAATTGAAACATGTGTTAAAATTAATTTAAAAATCATAGGACAATAGTGAAAAATTATTTAAAACATTTTTAAAACACATAGATACGGAAGAAAATATTAATTTGACCAAATAAATAAATACAAGAGTTTTTACTTAAAAAATATTTTTAGTATAATCAGTAGTTAATGAGAGGAAAGTGGAATGAAAAAAATTATTCTTAATAAGTAAATATAAGATGAGAAAGTTTGAGGGATTATTTTGTGGTATATCATAATAATCCTTCATTGGAAACTTAATCCTAAACAATCCTAATAAATAATGTGATTACAAAATAAATAAACTTAACTCTTTGTTAAAATTTTACTCATAATCACATGAAAGAAATAAAATTTTATGGAAACATAAATACCCTTATATTTGATAAAAATGATCACAATAGATATTTTAAGGAAGCATATACACCATTTTAGGAAAACCAATGGGGAATATAGAATGTGTCTTAGAGAAATAAAAATGTAACAAAAATCCATTAACTTAGGTCTGAATTACTTCATACATGTTGGAACCTCTTGGATAATAAATTTAGATTTATTTTAAATAAATTAATGAAAAATAATAATATATATATTATACTTTAAAATTTATATATATAACCTTTTATCACATATTTTTTTAAAATTCTTTATTAAAATTACTTTCCCAGGTGATAGCTACATTTTTGTTCTAGTATGATTCGGATTGATATTTTTAGTCCATGTAATTTGATAATGTTTCCAAAATATACATAATTTTATCAATTATATAAATATAATATATATTAATTACATAAATGTTACAGTCATTCATAAAAATAGAGATAAACAATGAATTACAATGTTCTTGGAGATGATAACTTGTACGTACGCTTGAAAATTGTTTTCATTTTTCAATGAATAGGAAAAAATAAAGATAAATAATAACTAAAAATTGATAAATAATTATCAGATCATTTATAATAATTAAATATATCCTTAATACTATCCAATTATAATGAAATAAAATGAATCGCATTGCCTCATAGAGGTGGTAATCCGGACATACTGACGAGCAACATTATTGATTTACAATTATTTGGAAGGTAAAGAGGTTGAAAATTTATTTTAATTATAGAATAATAATTATGTCCTTATCATAATTTACAAAAATTAAACCAATAATATTAATCATCTATGAAATATGGTGGAGAAAAATTAATTGCATTTCTATATGGAGACTAGAAGTTGTACCTACGCACAAACGATACATTCACTTCCCATAAGATGGAAATAATATGAAAAATAGCAGATTAATAATAAAAAGTATAATTTAAGTATGATTTGTCTATTTATATTATTATTTTATGAATAATATTAAAAAAAATTATGATTTAAAGGAATAATTAAAAATAATGTGTCGGTTAAGGTGATTACTACTTCTATAAAACAACTCCTTCATATCTTCTCTTAAGGATCCTAGGGTTGGTCTTTTGGGAATAAAAATACCTCTATAAAGTGGTTAATAAAGTTTTTATCATATTTTTGAAGTGGATAGTTGAGTTATAAGTCCCCAAATATTTGAATATGTGATAGGAGAAGGTTCCCTTTTATAATTTAGATGAATGGCAGTTTTTGGAATTCCATAAAAGATTAAAATATAGAAAACTAATTATCAGTAAATAATAATAAAAAGCCCAGGGATTCAAAGGTAATATGTGATGGCGTTTAAATACCAAAAAAATATAAATTTTTTCTTCTTTTGATGTCATTTTAACAATTATATTCTTTGATTAACGTTTTGGTTAACTAATTTCAACATTAGACATAGTAACATATTTTTAACTCTTTAAGGGAAATAATTTTACATATAAGGTAGAAACTGTTATATAAATTTATAATGGATAACATATTAGACAAAATATTTTCAAAATTTCAATCTTTCAAGATTTTTATTATTTATAAATAAATTAATAAAATATTATTTTGAAATAATATTATTGATGTCAAATTTGAAACAATTCATTTAATTTGACATAAAATACATAAATATAAATACAGAATTAGAATATATTCCTTTAAAAATAAATAATATTTTATATACTTCTATGAAATTTTTATAACTATATAAATCACTCAAATTCTATTACTTTTAATATTTTGAAAATGATTTATTATATTCTGTTATTAATTGAATAAATATTCTGTCAGAATATCATTCGAATTTATGTTAATTATATAATTAATAAAAATGAGAAATAAATATCTATCAAGAAAATAATTTCATTATTTCTTAAATAAATATTTATATTCCTTCATAACTTGAATAATTCTCTTTTGGGATGCATGAAATATTCAAAATGAAGAGAGTGAAACTTTGTATACTTTCTTTGATTTAAATATTATAGAGGTCATTATGAGATAAAAGTGTCCATTAAACAAATCAATTTTGAGAGTAAGGTAATAAGGGTGAAAATTCCTTCCTCAAGTAAAATATTTCATGAAATATTATTTCTTTATCACTTATTTTTAACCTAGATTAACACAATTTAACCTTTATCGATGTGGTAAATTTTACTGTGGTTACTATTCATGTAGACAAAAAAGTAAAGCAGAATATTTAGAAATTTGGAGCATCCTGATTCTAAATATGAAATCTAATTGACCAAATTTAACTTCAATAAATAGGAAAAATTAATTTTAAATTAATCACGCAACACGCGATAAAAAAACTTTTAAAAAAATCATTTATAAGAAAAAATGGTTATTTCTTATCTCATACCCAGAAAAATATTAAATGAATGTTAAAACATTTGATTAACTATATAATATAAATAATTTATAACAATCTCTCAAAAATATTAAATAATTTACTTCATTAAGAAAAAAATACCATAGGTGCTTAAAACCCATTATTTAGAGAAATGTCACTTTTACATTCAAATTATTTTTATTTTTGTTTCTTATTAATTGAAACCCAAATAATTAATTATATATGTGTGAAAATATACTTATTTTAAATGATTTATATTTTTTCACACTTTTTAATCCAGTTACTAGGCAATAACTTTCACATAATAATATTTTAATAGTATCTCACAGTTCTTTTAAATTCAGTGTTTCATTTAACAAAATATATCCAATAAATAAAATTCATTTGAAAAAAATATTTTTGAAACTATCAAGGTGTTAAATTATAACCACCATAAAATTAATCTCACACTTGATATAATTCACTCTGATAAAAATAAATGAGGATATAATTTTTTTACATCCTCAGGTTCCCAAGCAAGTTCTTCAAATTTATGATTTCTCTAGATAACTTTCACCGCAAGAGTAGTATTGTTTCATATAACTCTATATTTATGATCAAAGATTTTTATATAATGATCAATGATTTTTACAAAATGATCATAATAAGATATATCATTGTGACTTGGAATGAAATTTTAGTTTGGTATATGTGATGGATCAAGAATGTATGTCCTTAGGAGAGATACATGGGGGCAGATTGTGAAATTGGGAGATATTTGAGGGATGTTCCAAGAAAAATGATACATTCCATAATCTATTAAGAATAAAAAAAAATAATAATATACATATAGATAAGATTTAAATTATTCAATAATCTCATAACCTTTTCCTATGGGGAAATTCACAGAAAAACCTTCTTTGTAAATTCAAATTCAATATGATATTGATGATTTCCAGCACAAGTTTTCAGACAACTCTAAAATTGCTTGATGTGATATTGAATGGATCAATCTTTCTATACAATTTAACAATATGTATTATGCCTAAAGATCATTTTTTCAAATTTCATCCCATTTATTTGGTGTTCATAACTTCTTTCTAATGAGGGATTGATAAAGACCCATGTAAGGCTCAAGTTAATGTTGTTGTCATTGGAAAAATTTTCTAGAGGTTCGTGTTGATCCCAATCACCATTAAAATATGTAAAAGAATAACTCAAACAATCATTTAGGATACTAATTTTTATCTAATAATGGAAATATGTTTTATGAAGATAAAAAATGATGAAAATCTACTCTATAACCAGTGCCTACCAAATACTTCATCAAAACATTGAAGAAATCCTTGGATTCCAATCAGATAAACTCGAATGTGATGCTCCATGAATCTATAGTAATTCCTTAATATTATATTTGGAATAATGATCAAGATAGAAGTGTTATTTTATGAAAATGAATTGTGATGAATTTATATGGTGATCAACTATTACCCATATAGAATTATTCACTTTTTAAGTAATGGGGAGTCCAACGAAAAAAATAATTTTGATGTTTTCCCATTTCAATTATGTTATGGGTAATGGTTGTAACATACCATTAGATTTATATCTCAAAATATTAACATACTCAAATACCAATCACTCATACATATACTTTAAAATATCTCCCTATATGTTATTTGAATAGAAATACTTGTTTAGATCTATATACATATTTTTACATCCTATACGAATAGAGATTGATGAATTATAAGCGTCATCCTATAGATGCTTCTAGTAATATAGTATGGAATAAACAGATTCCAAGTTCCTTAAACTTATCATTATATCACAATCTAATTTAAAAAGTTGAATATTTCTCACATTCTTCTATAGATCTAAATCTTTCTTTTGTGCCACTTCAATCCTCACTTCGTTAAATGGTTAGAAACTCAAATGGGAAATATAATATTTATCCCCTTCCTTAATGATTTAGAGATCCATTCCTTGTTATACTAAAAATATTAGATCATTTTTTATCCTCATCATAGATAATATAGCATGATTCTTTCATCTCAAATAATCTACCACCATGTTCACTTTTGTAGGGTGGTAATGTATTAAGCAGTCATTATCTTTAGTAAGCTCAAAACGTAATCTTTGGTGGATATCTAACTATTTTTTTGTGTGGAAATATAATTTATACTTTTAGGATCATTATATATATTTCACCTTTAAACATAATATAATTCCTTCTTATTTTTTTAAAGGCATACTGTATCTAACTATAAATCATGAGTTGGGAAATTTTTCTTGTTGGCCGTTGAATTTAATGAGGTATAAGTGATCCCCAGATCCTTTTATATGAGAATGTATCCCAGTATCATACTTAATGCATAGATATATATTAAAAACCATTCTCCAATATAGGATAAAGTATGAAAATATGAACTTAATAGAATTTTCTTTAGTCCCTTCAATTGTTCATCATATTCATTAACATAAAGAAACATAGCTCCTTTATGAGTTAATATGGAAATTGGACTGGAATTTTTGAGTGATAATAAAAAAACACTGATAATATCCATCAAATAAAAGATAAATATGGATTTAATTTTTTTTATTCTGAGCCAGAATTCATAAACTTTTACATTTCACATATCCACATATTTACCCTATATTGGGGTTAAATGACCAAAAAATGAAACATTTTGGGTCCAAAATTCTCACTATTCAAATTTTTCATTAAACATATCCTTCCACATGGTATTCAGAAAAATTATAAAGTGATATTCATGCTCTTAATTAAAATTAGATTATATAATATTATCATATATAAATACTACCAAAAATTGATTAGGGTAATGTTATAAGTCTTTATTCATTAAATCCATGAATATAATGGAAGATTTATTATGAAAAACTAGCATAAATATAAATTTATAGTGTTAATAAAAAAATGGAATTATGTGACACCCTAGTGTGTCAATTTCATAGTATTAGTAATGTGGATTCATTTTAAATTGAAATTAGTGATGTTCTGTGTCAAAATTTGTAGTTTGGGAGGATTTTCTAGTGGTTCATGTTTAAAGTGACTACTTTATAGACCACATTACTTATTCAGAGGGTATATTTGGAGATATCAGTTAGGGTGCATAGTTACATAACCATATGGAATGGTTGGGTAGAACATGAACCATTTAATAGAGGTGATCTACACGGTTTCGACATAGTTTTCTAAACAGTGTGGGGGAAACTATACAGCCTTCCCAGGTTTAGAGATCCTTGTATTTTACTTTTTTTAATCTTTCACTCTAATAATCTCTAACTCAAACCAGAAAACCCAAATTCCTCCCACGATATTTCTTACTCCCTTGAATATCATCTTTTATGGATTATAAGTGGTTCTTTTTTAGGATCAAGTGGTATACAATCCTATCTTTTCCTTACCTTGGTGTCTACCTTTTCCCCTAATCCTTCTAACCCCAATGATAAAAAATTGATGATGGTACTGACTATGAATTCTAGGATTTAATGATTTTCGTTTTTAATAGTTTTGAGCCACTATAAGAGTCCCTTCGAGTGAATTCATCAAAGGAGAAATAGTTCCTCCACTAAAGGTTGGTGTTTCCATTCCATTTTATTTTATTCAAGAGTTCCATTATATTCTGGGTTTTATAAAGTCTTGGTTTTTTTGGATAATCAGAGTGTGGACTATCTATGTGTGTTTTTCTAAATAATTCAATGAAATTGATAGTTTTTTATGTAGAAAATTGGTGGAATTTCATGGTTAGAATGGTATATTTTTGAGAAATTTTATTTTATGAACTCCCCAGGTTTGATAAAATTCTAAATTTGGTTTCCATAATTAATGCCTTTTTTGGTGTTTTAAGAAAAATATGAATTCTAAAGTGGGTTTCCATTTTTTTAAAAGCGGTATTTCATGTTTTAAGGGGTGTTTTGTCATGAAAAGGTGAAATGTGGTTTCCTGGAATGGTTTGGTTTCAATTTTTCATTATTATGTATTATTTAAAAAAATTTATGGCATTCCAAGTTGATTTGAACATGTATTCCCCACTGTGTTTGTTATTTGTAAGAAAGTATAGGCCCAGATGGCTCCTTATGATGTGTTCATTGTTGAATTTTTGTATGTTTAGCCCCTTTCATTTGTTGATATTGTGCTTATCCATGTTATAGAAGCTTGGTTATGTGAATCATGATGTTCTTGTGTATTGGGAAACACATTTTGTGTAGTTTGTGAGGTGAGAAGGATGTGTTTATGGTATTATCCCCATGGGATCGTCATGTTCGTGAAATGATGTTATTGTTCATGTCACACCTCTCTTATTATTCCATTTTTAGACTGAGGTTCCTATATTGAATGATGCGGGACATTCCTTGGATTGTTGGGATTTTTCACTAGATAGACGCCTTAGTTGTACGCAAAATATGGATTCATGGTTCTTCACTAAAGAGTCTGCTTAGTGATATTTAGAGGATGGACGTGTAACCACTACCCTAACGATAATAAATTCCATGTTCGTTTCCTTGTGAGGTAATCTTAGTCTTCATGGTAATTCATCATTCTATGTGTCTACGTTATGCCTCTTTTATTTACATGTTATAATGTATATAGTTTGTTTATTTTATAGTATTTCTAAATTTGTTACCCCTTATGATAGATTCATGTTGTTGACTAGTTTTATTTCATGTATTTAATGAAATTATCTATGACCCTTTTTGGTCATGTTCAAATTATTGTTTCCTTATCTCCTAGTTTACATTAATGTGGGTATATGTATTATTTCAAATGAAAAAGGGGGAAATTGTTTTAAAATGGCTTTCTTGGTTTAGAAATAGGTGTGTTAAATGTTTTAAACCTTGTGTTGGTTTATTTTTAATATTTTATTATTTGAGATAATTTTTTGGTTTCCCTTGGTACAATATTTGTTTAGGAATTGCACCAATATAGGGAAATGTTTTTACAATGGTGATATTTGAAGAAGTGCATGCTTAAAATTTGTTTTTATCCCATGATTTTAGAGTGAAAATAAAACCTATATTTCAATGCCTTATCATCACACTGCCATAAATGAATGAAGTGAAATGGACTCATGGTAGTGTCTTTATGGCTTCAAATCACATCAAACATACTCACATTTGTGGGTATGTAGTATTTATGTCATGTACAGGTATTTTAAAATCTTTTTTTCAGGTCGGATCCATTTTCTTTCATCATTGGAAGTGGATGGTTGTTGGGATCATGGTTGTGAATTGAGCTTAATGATGATTCAATGATTATAGTATAGATATTTATAATTGGTTGGATCAAGTTTGTTTTCGTATATTTGGTCTTCTATTTTTTTCCTTTTACCTTCCATTATATCTATGTATTATTTGGTTATTTATTAAGATTTATCTTTGAATTTATGTTGTCTCTTTGTGTAATTTCTTGCTTGGATTTTTTGTTTGTTTTACATATTGAGAACCTTCCCCAATGGTTATGTCAAATTACCTTGATACTTTTTTCATCTAAAGGGGATTCAGTATGGTCCTAAAGTAATTGGTAGGCTTATTTAGGCACCAGTTAAATGTCAAAATGGGTTGGTTTGATACTACATGGTATCAGAGGTCTAGGTTCTTGAATGGGGCCTAGGTTATTGAGACTCACATTCTAGATATTTTTGTGTCTATGGTAGGAAGAAGATAGTGACATCATGACATGAGTGGTAGGTTTTGGAAAGTACATGGTTAGGACATACTTGAGTCAGATATAATGTTTCTATTGATGGGTAGGTGTATTCATATGGGTTTTGAGGTTATTTTGGATTTTTAGATGTTTTTTTTAGGATTTTTTTTTCTATGAGTTTTGGGTATATTTTGAGAGATGTTCTAGGAAATTCATCGATTTGAGGTTAGAAATTAGAAGGGTTTCATATTTTTCATAGTTAAGGAAACCAATCTATCAAACCATGAACTATCCATACATATCTTTCTAAAAACACATAAATTGGAAATCACACAGTGGGTACACAATCTTACAAAACATGTTCAGCGATGAAAGTTGGGAATTTTGGTTGTTTTCCCACCATTTTCAGTTTTAGTCTCTATTATGTATTATTGTTATCATTTATGGATGTTTTTGTGATGTTTTTTTATCTTTTAATGTTTTTTAAAAAACTATTTTATGATTTTTTTCTCTATGTTATTCTGAGAACCCTGTTTTGGTTACCTTGGTTGCGTGGGTAAAAATTTATTTAACCCTTGAAAATGATTTTATGGATTGTGCGGGTTTTTAAAAAATAATTTCCTATTTCATAAGATGATGGAATACATGAATTTTTTTGTGAGTTGAAGTGTCCTTATGATTTTTTTGAAACCATATTAAAGGAAACCTAAATTTTGTGTTAGTTTTAAAATTAATTGGGTTTGTGGTTTGAAATGTTTCCAATGATTTTCGAATGTGGAATATGACCTCTATTTGGATGCATTTATATTTGGTTTACCTTTTATAGTATTTTAAAGTAATTTATATCCTTTTTTGGTCTAGATTTATTAGGACTAATCTCTGTTTTTTTAGATAATTTAATGTTTTTTGATGGAGTTCTTGGGTTGGGTTGTTCTAGAACTATTATCCCAAAATGGAATTAAAAAATCCAGAAGGGAATGCTTTTGGTAGTTTAACTAGTGATCCAAGTGTTGTGATTTTGGTTCCTGTACCTACCCAGATTCTTGATGGATTGATAGATGCATGTTTTTAATAGCTAGTAGATCACGTGTGAGAGTTTCAGAATCGTTATTGTAGCATCCTGTGTTTTTAAAAGGAATCACTATGTTAAAATGCATACATGATATGTCAAATTGAGTGTAATAAAACAAATAATTTTTTTTTAATATTATAGTAATGTAATTTCAGTTACTATTGAGTTAATGAACTATATCAACTAAATTATTAAAATTGGGGTTACAAATGTTTATATAATGATTCGTTGGTTAACAAATTAATTGAAAAGGAAAATACAATCCAATTTAATATAAAGGACATGCATTTGAGAATAATTGTGTTTATAAAATTACAAAATCACTATTTTTGGATTATATTATAGAAAAATAAATTCAATATAATTTTTAAAATTTAGATTATCTGTTATCTAGAAATGATATAAGAATAAATTAACTTTTACGCACAGAAAGAGTATTTTTCAAAAAAAGGATTTTTTACCTCTTTTTGATGGAGATTAAATTTAAAATCACATTTTGACACTTTTATAAGTCATATTGGAAATAAAATACTACTCCTATTTATGTGGGATATCAAAATTTTCATTCATTTAATTTTTGGTATTTTTCTGATAAATTTCATAATTTAATGAATAATGCAAAAATAATGCATTTTAATTCAAAACTGATTTTTCATCTATTTTATTCATATTGTTTATAAAGAGCCATACTTTTAAAAAGATTTTTATTACTTCAGAATTGAAGCACACTTATTACAACATACAACAAAACCATGAAATGACCGTATAGGTATAGTGTCTTTAGAAACTGTGAAACATAAACAACTTGTTCATAAATCATCTACATTGTCTCCCTTTTATTTTATCATATCTAGAGTCCATTTTGGAATATCATACGTAATATACTACTTACTGACTAGGGGAAAAGAAAACATATAAAAGGGTCAGCTCAAATGCTCAGTAAGGGTAAACAAAAGAAATATCAATCATATCATATTCATAATAATATAACATTTTGGAAATATTAACCTGCAAAAGAGATCATAATTTCATAACATGGGTTAAATCATATTCATGAAATGTAATCCCAATAATCATAACATAAAACAATAAACATTGTGTCATACACACATAATCATAGAGAATCATTTCTTAGTAGTCAAGACTCATTTGCAAGACTATCTTAGCAGACAAAGTCCATTTCTGAACCGAGTTCACTCCACATTTCAGTCCAATTTCACTAAACCAGATTAATCTGCCATTTCAGCCATGTATATATCATGATATAAAAATATTTACCCAACTCATTGGAAAGATATATAGGTCCCACCCATCCCATAATGATACCATTCTTATGTGTGCCACAAAATCATAAATCATATATCATAGCATAACCCATGTAATAAAAATGGGATTCTTAATCATCATGACATCATAAAAGAATCCATATAATATAAAATGACATCATAAAAATAATTCCATCATAACATAATCAAAACAATGTAAAAATAGGGATATAAATAGAACACTATATTATCTTAGAGGGAAGATAATTTTGATAAAACACTTGAACTCCATTCTTGAGAAAAATATCCTTTCTACATGAAAATATTTTTCCTTTCTTAACATGTCATATAATTTTAAACTAAAATATGTTAATTAACAATAAACTGGAAAAATTATGAAGTAAGTTTCATGGAAATAATGTTCTAAAAATCCATTCATGCCATAAAAGTTAAAAAAACATTCTTCTCATACTTTGGCTGGAAAAGTCAAAAAAGTACCTCGTACGAAAAACAACAAATGATTCCTTTCATATATTTTACTAAAAACTCACCAAAGGGTAAAATTGTATTTAAAAAATTTTAGAAGGATATAAATAATATTACATATTGAGGAAACATGGATGTGGATGATAAATATTCCCCAGTAATTTTTGAAGTAAAAACAATCTTGGATCAAAATTGAGATTGCGAGCTTTTCCCTTACCTTAGGTCCGATCTGCATCATAAGTGTCTGAAACTCCTGTATAATGATTTAAATAATATCATTTAATTATTCCTGAATCAAATTATTTTTAGGATATTATATATGGTCATATTATTATCTTCTTATTAGTAATATTTAATTGCTACTTGTTATTGAGGTGTTTATTACTTTTTGTTCTTATGCGTGTTTTGTCGAATAAATTATTATTCTTCTTTTTAGGTTATCGATAAATCATTTCCATAATTTTATTAGTGTAATATATATCATATTTATTAATTCAATTCATTTATATATTCATTATGAAATGAAGATTATGTAGAACGAGTCGCATCACATCGTGGAGACGGTATTCCGTACGTACGCACGAGCGATGATATCGTTCCCATGATTGTGGAATTGTATTGGAGTTTATGTATGATATTTCAGAATAAATATAACTTTACAATAATATTATATCGTTATAATTTACACCATTATACCCATCCAAGTAAGGTGGTGGTTGAAAATAGATTACACCACGATGTGGAGACAGTATTTCGTACGTACACACCCGCGGTGATTTCATTCTCCATAGGATGGATAGATGGTGAAATAGGGTTGTTTCATACATATAATAACATATAAGAATAATATTTATACTTATGTTATTACTTCATAATGAAACAACTAAATAAGAATAAGTAGAAAAAGAAATAAAGTTGAATGAATCGGTAACGGACATTACCTCTTCTTTGAAGAGCCACTTCTTAACCTCCTCATAGGGCACTAAAGATGGACATTGAAGAATACCAAGACATATTGGATGTTTATATAGAAGTGGAGAAGATAAATTGGTAGGGGTTGGCCGATCTTGAAGGCTCAATGTGGTGTGAGGAGGAGAGGGAGGAGGTTCCTTTTTATAAGGGAGGAGAGGGGCACCTTTAGAAAAACTAAAAATATTATTTTATTATAAAGTAATATTCCGTTTTTAATAGCTCAAAATTGATTTATTTCGAAAATAAGGTGGGGATGGGTCAAAATCCTCTCATCCAATAGAATTTAGACAAGTTTAGGTTTCTATTTTAAGCTTATAATTTAGATTTAACTTTATGATAAATAATTTTACTTTTATCGTGTCTTCTTGTTTTCTTACACTATAAAGTTAATAATCTTACTATAACAAGAAAAAATAACCCCAAGTTGTTTATTATTAATATATATAACCTTATCTAAGTCATTGGGACGAAAAATATATTTTGAAGAATAAAATATAAATTAATAATATAATATTTGTTTTGAAAACTATTTTATGTCAATTTTGAAACTATTTGGTAATTGATTTTTGTGAAAATCATAACAGAATGATTAGTTCTAAAAAGGATGATTAAATAAATACTAACATTTAATATTAACCTATAAAATTAGTGTAATTCATAAAATGTCTCAAAATACATTTATTTGGGTATTTATGACAACAATTATGTCAATATTTCATTAATAAGATAATTACTGCATCATCATTGTGTCATAAATAAATTATATTATTTAATGTCAAAAAATTATAAATAAAATACCATTATATATGAAATCTTTTTATACTTTTAATTAATATTTATCGTAGAATTTATCTTATTTATAACCCTATATTAAAAAAAATTTAGTTATTAAACTTTGATTTTAACTTTTATAACTATTCTTTAAATAAAATAATATTAAATGTCCTAATCTAATCCATGTGGGACTAAATGGTCATATTTTATTCCTAAGGATGTTTTTGGTCGAATTTCACTTATCCAATAGAATTAGGATATGTGTTAGGGTAATCACAATATCATTTCTACCCTTAATTACCCTATTTACTTTAAACCGTTGTAAAAAAAAAATAAAAAGTTACTATTAACCGAAAATTATTTTCATCTCATTGAACCACATTTTAGTCCATGATATTAACCGTGTCTCTCAAATTTTCTAAATTCTACCCACAGAAGCGATAAAATTAAGTTTTATGTAAATTTTAAAATTCTCCTAAGAGGTGGGTAAAAGACGGTGAAAAGTTCAATAAAATTTTTATATATCTAAAATTATTATAAAATGAATCCAATGAATTATATTGAACTTATATTGGTGTTATGTATAAATTTTGATCTAAAATAAATTTAAATAAAATAAATAATTATTTAAATGAAAAGTAGGTTTTTAAATATTAACCCAATGTTTTCACTATTCATCAAAAATTGAAATTTATAGAAAAATACCAAAATTTCACCCTAGGGTAATTTCGATATTCCGAATCCAAAAATGAAGTCAATTTTAAAAAATAAAATTTCAAAAAGTGGGTATTACTATTCATAACAGCTAGTTTTAATAATATTTTAATAGCATATCGTTGTTTAGTGAAACTCGGTATTGCGTACAACTCAAGCTATCGAGGAACGTCGTGATTACGTTTAATGCAATCCAAGATAGTGTTGTGTGTCTAGAAAGATTCCTTTGATGATTTATATAACATAAAAACAAAATATTTCTCCTAAAAATCCCGGGTGTTACATTGTTAGAATAAAATTTTAATTGGTTTTAAAGTATAATTAGTTTATGTTTTTATAATTTAATTAAATTTATATCATTGGAATAATTTTTATATTTAAATTAGATATAGAAACTTATTGAAAGTTTGAACGTCTCTTTTACCCTTCTTCTCACCACATCTATGAGATTAGGCAAAGAGATAATTTATCCACTACCATGAATTGAATTTTGAAAAGAGACACACAAGGTTATAATAAATTAGAATATTATGATCTAATAGGATCAAATTAATTTTTAATGAATAGTAACTTCAGTATTTTATTTACCATGGTTAGTGGTAAATCATGCAATTAAAGCTAAAAATAATATTATAGTAATATAAAATTTTTCTAAAATTTTTCTTAATTTCATTTAATGAGTGGATTTTGAAAAAAATAAACCCTAGTCTAAAATTAAATGCTTCATAAGCCTCTTGGGTAAGAATATGACACTTATTATATTTTATTTAAACATAAGTTAAAAATGTCATACTTATATTTTCAATAAGTAAATAAATATTAATATGTAGTTATATAGAAGATAAATTGTACTATAAATTTTAATTTTAAAGATAAAATATTTATTTACATCATTATAATTTATTTATAATTTTATAAAATGAATATTTATATTTAATTGTTACATAATGATGATACAATAATATATTTATTAAAGAAAGAATCAAATAAACGATATTAATAATATTAATATAAAAATAATTATAAATATTTTATGCGATCCACAAATTTTATGGAGGATATTGAGATGTTATATATGAGTTAATTTTTTTTTGAAGCAAAAAAGTTTTTATGATCTTTGAAAAAGTCAAGTAACGAATAGTGTCAAAATTGACATAATTTATATCTTAAAATATAAAATATATAATTAAATAACAAAAAATTTAGAAAAAGATAAGATTCAAATTAAAAGTTGAGATAAGTCTAAAAATTTCATTAATTAAGCATTAATTGATCTTTTTTCAAGTTATGTTAATTATTTTGTCCCTCAAAGTGTAAATTACATGGTAAAACCATAAAATTTAAAAGGGGTTAAAACAAAACAATAATGATTAAAAAAATATTCAATCTTGTCTAATTTTTATTGGATAATTATATTTTGAACCATACAAATCGTATATTATAAGTAAATTAATTTTTACCCTTCTCAAATATAAAATTAATTTTTAGTATTTTAATAGTTTTGAAAATTTTAAGAGTAACCCTCCACTCTCCTACAAAAAGGAACACATTTATCAATAATAATTTTGCTTAAAAACAATTTTTTTGGACAATATCTGACAAACAATCTTTCTAGAATACCTGAAAACATTCTAGATTCATTATTTTAGGTATAAAACTCTTCTTATAGGTGTTAAGTTGTTATGAAAAGGTGATCATATGATGGAAAGGTAATGTTTAAATTTAAGTGTTTCTATTTTATTTATTCATCCACTTCCTTATAATATCCTAAAAACATGATGAGATAATAATTATAGTATCTTAAATATAATTATATGTTATTATGTTAATATCGTCACCTAAATCCATCTCCACATCCATCAAATGGGAAAGGAATTTATCTTTCATGCATATGTGTGAACTATAACCTCCAAGAACCGATATAATTCATTTTCCATAATCGTCTCCAATGACTAGTTATAATTATTGAATTAATGTTTATATGTGATAATCATTAAATATTAATCATTATGAGATAATAATATACCAATTACATTCTTACTTTTATTCACATACAAATGATAACGTAGTTCGAGCGTATGTGTGAAATATCACCTCAATGAGGCGATGTGATTTGTTTTTATTCAATACATTACTTGTAAGATATATATATGATTATTTAAATGATTAAAATGATATTAATGATGTTATGATCATTCTAGAAATACAAAATAAAACTTATCTCCTTTCCATAATGACAAATGAAAAATGTAAAATGTTACTCATGCGTACGTACGACCTACCGTCTCCATGATTATAACATTGTTTATTTTTCATAACGATAAAAAAATGGTTTGACTTAAAAGTATAAATAACCTATAAATTTTCTAATTACATCATGAATATTATTCTGTATATGATTTAATTAGGACCACATGGACTATTTACATCAATCCATGTTCTATTTTTGAACTCAATTAAAGAATATTGAAAAAACGTCAGACGTGAACTAAAATATTTAAGTAATTGTTATAAAATTATAAATATATAATATATGTTGGGACCAAGTTGGATGAATAAGGATGTAAGAAAAGATTTCTGTTACAGAGTGTTGTCTTTTGTTGTGAAAAAGCTAAATCAATTCACTTTGTATGGAACTTGAAAATCAGACGATGCTTTGCTGATTTGTATTTTACAATCATCTCAAGTTTGGAGAACTTCTGGTGCAATCCATAAGAATGATAAAGAGAGTAAAGAAGTGTTTTTGGAAAAACACATTTCAACATCACAAATATCCAAAAAATGACAAAGGCAAGAAGAAGGCGTGCAAGTGGCGGCGTGCAAGGGTTGTAGAGGCGCGCAAGTCATATTTCAAAAATAGCATTATTTCAGAAATTTGGAAAATGAATGAAAGTTGCACACAGGTATTGACACACAGGTGGTGGTGTGTAGGTATTGGTGCGCAGGTGGTGGCGCGCAGGTGGTAGCACACAAGTATGGGCACACTGGTATTGGCGCACAAGTCTAGGTCACACAAGTCCCCAAAATGCCAATAAATAGATGAGTAGACTCTTCATTTCTTAAGGCTCAATACTTGAGAATTATCATTGAGCTCTAGGTGTGCAGGTAGATAATTGGACATGCAAGTGGAAGATTGTTAGTAGGCGCACAGGTTGGGGCGCGCAAGTTGGAGGCGCCCAAGTGTTAGGTGGCGTGCATGCTACAATAAGAGAGCGCGTCTAAAGACAATGCGCAAGAAGAGGTGCACAAGTTCTAGGCGCATAGGTCTAGGTCACGCAGGTCAAAGTGGGCGCGTAGGCTGCTTTGATCTAGGGGTTCCTGCCATCTTTTTGGTAGGAAAAAAGAAGAAGAGGTGCACAAGTATAAGGCACACATGTATAGGTCGCGCAGGTCAAAGTGGGCACACATGCTGTTTTTCTCCAGGGGTTCATGCCAGCTTCTGGGTAGGAAAGTGAAGAATTTATTTGAAAGATTTGATTTGTATAAGCTCATTAAGAAGTACTGATCCATTGTATTACCCTATTTGTGGTAAGAGGGAGCACACACACTATTGTATTGTTTTCAAAGTGCTCCATGAGTGTAAGGGTAGATCCTACTCGTTGTATTCCACATCAAAGGATTGTTTTCTAGTGGATTGTGTCGTACTTGATTGTTTCCGTACCATACAAAGGACATAGATACTCTTTTTGAGCAGTGAAACTTGTAAATCTCGTGTTCCTGTGGTTGTTTGTGTTCAGTAGGGAAGAAAATATTTAACAGGAGGCGAAGGTTGTTTCAAAAAGGGAAAACTTAAAAAGTAAAAATATATCACTGATTCACCCCCCTCTCTCTCAGTGATACTTGGATCCTGATTGGGAATTTTAATTGCTATCAGCGGAGGTTTCCTTCGTTAATTATTTTCTTAAGTGTTTTAAGAGAAGTTGAGATGAAGAATCTAAATTGCATGAACAGTAAGGGGATTCCTATTTTTGATTGAAAGAACTATCAAATCTGGAAGGATAGAATGATGCCTTATCTTTTGTCTCTTGGATTTCAAGTTCTTGAAACTACAATAGATGGATTTCCACCTATTGATGAAAAGGTTCATCTTACTCCTGTCGATATGAATAATCTTGAGGATGATGGAAGAGCTAAAAATTCCTTACATTCATCTCTTTCTGAGAGTGAATTTTACAAGTGAAAGGTGTTGCTACAGCCAAAGGAATCTGGGACAAACTAAAGAATATCGATGCAGTAAATACAAAAGTTAATATAGCTAAACTGAAAAGCTGGAGACTGAAGTATAAAGGCTTGAAAATGGTAGAATCTGAATCTGTTAGGGATTTCTTTACCATGATAAATGATATTGTCAGTACAATCAGATGTCTTGGTGAAACATTGGAGGATTCTATAGTTGTCGAAAAGATCTTGATAATTCTTCTAGAAAAATTTGATACTAATGTGTCTTCATTGGAAGATAGATACCTTGAGACATTATCTTTGGATGACATGCATATAACTCTCATTACTTATGAAATGAGAAGGGAGAAGACTATGAAGACCAAAATAAAAGTAGATAGAGAAATTTAATTCAAGGCTTCAAAGAGAGAGAATTCAAAGAAGACTCTTATTAAAGATGATGTTGTTGAATCCAATTTTGAAGATGAGGTATGTAAAAATTTTGAGGAAATTTTATCCTTGTTTTCTAAAAATTTGAAAAGAGGTATAATTAAATACAAAGGGAAACATGCCTTGAAATGTTTTGAATATGGAGCTGTTGGTCACTTTGCAGCTAACTATCTACAAAATAATAGTGAAGAAGATAGTGATGATGATGAGAGATGGCCAAAAAAGTCATGGAAGAAACAAACTAACAAAGATAAATATTTTTCAAAGGGTGAAGATAAAAATTTCTTCAAATAGAAAAGAAGCAACTTTTAATCTAGAGATTAAGATGATGATATAGAAGCTGAATCTGAGAAATCATCTACTATGAAAGATAGAGAGAATACCTTTATTGCAGTAGTGAATAATAAATATTACGGGAGAAATAGTTCTGAAGAAGAAGTAACTCCACTTGAATATCATCTGAAATAAGAGTTGAAAGAATGTTTGAGGATGATCATAAGTCTTTAAAAGGAAAACAAAAAGTTGATGAATGAAATTTCCACATTAAATAGTCAACAAGGTATTCCTGAGGTGAAAATCAAGATGGAAAAAGAGATTTATGATCTAAATAATTCTCTTGAGAATGAAAAGAATCATAATGATCATCTTGAAGTAAAGATGAAAGCAAAATAAGAAGAGTTTGAACTGTTCCAACAAAAACTATCCAAAGCTAAAGAAATGAATGTCAGTTTCAATCATTCTATATTAGAAGTTTGTGAATGTTCCAGTAAGAATGAACCAATGAAGGGTCCATAGAATTTTCCTTCAAAAGTTGAGTGTAAAGATGGAAATGGTTCTAATAGGAACAAAGTTGGAAAGGCTATGTATGTGGCCAAAGTCAGTAATGCTGAAAAATCATCAGTACATAAAAATCCTGTGTCCAGAAAGATTTATACTACTTTTAGTACTGATAAGTTTGAACAGAAATCTGAGCTAAAAAAGAAAGTTACGATTGAAAATAGGAAGTATGATGGTCAGTAGAGTTCTATTAAGAAGGCTGTTGAGAAGCATATTCACAACTCTAGGTAGTATAGAAGTTTCAAAGGAAGATATTCATTCTATGGTTACTATTGGTATTGTCATGGATTCGAACACACTGAAAACATGTGTTGGTTTAATAAACAACATTACATATATTCCACATGTGTTGAAAGACAAGGATTGAGGGAGAGTCAATCCATTCAAAATATAAAGTCTCGAAATAAATTTCAGAAGATATTTGAGAAAACTGGTGTGAATGTTGATAATAGGTTCCAGTCACTGGAAACTGTTTGTGAAAGATGTGATCGACCAATAAATATTTCCAAGGACTACCTTAGTGTGTTACCAGAGCAACAAAAGATTCTTAATAATTCTCAAAATCCAGAGTTGTCAAAAGCTATAAGGGACTGGTCTGATATTTCTGGAAAGAAAGGGTTAATGGTTGTCTGACAAGAACACATTGACTTGGCTAGTAAATTGGAGGAAGCACAACAAAATATGAAGGAAAAGGAAGAACAAAAAGACCTTGTTGTCGAAACTAATTTGAAAGCTACAAAAGGAGAACGTATGTGGATTCTTGAGAGTGGATGTTCCTCTCAAATGAAAGGATACCTAATGCTACTAAATAATGTGAAAGACATCAAATAAGTAACAATGACACTTGGAAATGATGAATATCTAAGGATCAAAGGTGTTGGATCGGCCATTATTGGAAAAGAAAAGATGAAATCCAGGAAAACACTATATGTTGATGGGATGAAACATAACCTGTTAAGTGTGTCACAACTATATGATATGGGAAACAAAGTAATATTCAGAAAAGATGGATTTATTGTGAAAAGTCAAAATGATGGAAATATAGTTACAAGAGGCCAACGTACAAGAGGGAATCTATTTCAAGTTGGTGATGTGCAGAACTCTTATTAAATGAGTGTGGTGGATGAAAATAAATTATAGAATAAAAGGCTGGGGAACATGTGTCAGAGAATTATGAGCAAGTTATCAAATCGAGACAGTGTTCGGGATATGCCTGATTTATCAAGAGAAAGAGATTGGTGTTGCACTATTTGTGAGAAAGGGAAGATTACTAATTCTATGCACAAGAGAGTTTAAATTCACTCAAAAAGACCCTTGAAACTCATACAATTAGATATATGTGGAAAAACGATCATGAAATCTTCAATTGGAGATAAGTACTTCATTACTTTCATTGATGTCTTTAGTCGCATTACTTGTGTTATGTACATGAGACACATGTCAGATGCTCTAACAATGGTTAAGAGTTTCATAAGGAAAGAAGAGAAGGAAAGTGAGTATTCAGTGAAAAAGATGAGAACTGATAATGGTGGTGAGTATAAGAATGATGATTTTGAAATTTATCTTGAGAAACATGGAATTAGGCATGAGTTCAGTTCACCATACACACCTCAACAAAATGGGGTGGCTAAAATAAAGAATTGAAGTCTGGTGGAAATGGGGAGAACTATGTTACTTGAACATAGTCATTCTCATTATTATTGGAGGCAAGCCATGAGCACTACTGTGTATATTCAGAACCGATGTTTCTATAGGAAAAACTAATATTTTACTCCATATGAAATGTTTTATGGAAAAACTCTAAGTCAAAAACACTTAAGAGTCTTTTTGGGTCCATGTATTATAAAGAAGAAAGGTGGAAACCTGTGAAAGTTTGAGAAAAGAGGAGATGATGGAATTTTTGTTCGATATGATCTCGAAGGAACATGATATAGATTCCACAATAAAGAAACAAGAATAATTATTGATTCTTCAGATATAAAAGTTGTTGAAAATGATGAGAAAGAAAAGCAGTCATATGTTGATGTCAAAGTCGAGCAGGATAGAGAAGATTTTGTTAACAATTCTGATAATGCTTCAGACTATGTTAATCCTACTCCTGAAGAGGAATCCGACTCAGATATCTCAAGTGATGTGGAAGGATTTCAAACAACTCATCCTAGGTTAATGAAGCAAGTGGAAGCTGAAAACATTATTGGAGATAAATATTAGAGGGTCCAAACAAGAATAACAACAAATGCTATATCATATACTTCTCTTTATTCAAAAGTTGAACCGAATGATGTAAATGAAGCATTTCAGAATCCAGAAAGGGTTCATGCTATGAATGAAGAGATTGATCAGATAGAGAATAATGATACTTGGGAACTTGTACCGATGCTGGACAACAAGAACATTATTGGTACAAAGTGGGTTATCTAGAACAAGATGAAAGAAGAAGGTAAAGTAAAAAGAAACAAATCAAGATTGGATTGAAAATGGTATTCACAAATTGAAGGCATTGATTTTGATAAAACTTTTTCTCCGGTGGCAAGATTAGAAACAATAAGAATCTTTCTTGCTATTGCTACACAATGAGGTTACAAAATCTTTCAAATGGATGTAAAACCCGCATTCTTGAATGGTGACCTTGACATGGAATTTTACATTGATCAACCTTGTGGATTTGTTATTGGAAAGGATGAATGTTATGTGTGCAGGTTGAGTAAGGATTTATATGGGATAAAACTAGCTCTGAGAGCATGGTATTATAAATTAGATACTTGCTTAAAGAAGATGAACTTTAAGAAAGGGAGAGTTGACAAAAATCTCTACATCAAGGAATGTCAAGAGTTTTCACTAATCATTATTATTTATGTCTATGATATTATATTTTCTTCAAATGATGAAAGATCATGTGAAAAATTTTCTGAGGAGATGAAGAAGTTATTTGAGATGTCCATACTGGGAGGAATGAAGTACTTTCTCGGGCTAAAAATTTCACGGAAGAAGAATCATGTTTTTCTGTCTAAAGAATAGTATGCAAATGAACTTCTAAAAAAGTTTGGCATGGATAATTTGAAACCAGTTTCCATGCCGATTTCAGGGGGAACCATGTTGTCTAAAGATGGAGAAGGCAAGGAAGTTGATTATAAAGAGTTTCGAAAGCTGATTAGAAGTCTATTGTATTTGACTACCTCAAGACCTGACATCATCTATGCTGTCACTTTATGTGCAAGATTTCAGAGTGATCCTAAAGAATCACACTTGATTATTGGAAAAATAATTCTCAGATATATCAAAGTCACAACAAACATCGAAATCAGGTATGATGGCACAGGAAATATTGATCTATTCGGGTATTCTGATGCTGATTGGGCAGGAAATGTTAATGATCTAAGATCCACATCTGGTGTAGTTTTCTTTCTTGGAAAAAATTGTGTTAGTTGAAATACCAAGAAACAGAATTTAGTAACTCTTGGCACTGCTAAAGATGAGTATGTTGCTGCTACTCAAGATGCAACTCAACTAATGTGGGTGAAGACTCAACTGGAAGATCTACTTGTTGATATAAAGCTACCATTACTCTTGGGTTGTGATAATCAGAGAGAAATAAATCTTACATGAAATCCATAACAACATTCTCGTTCCAAACATATTTATATAAAGTACCACTTCATCAAAGAGTAGGTGGATAAGAATGAATTGATGCTGGATTATGTTCTTACATCTGAACAAGTTGCTGATATATTCACAAAACCATTACTGAAGGAACAATTTTCAAAATTGATGTTGAACATGGGTGTCCAACTTCCATCTCCTCAAGGTTAAGGTACATGTTTCTGTCCCCTCTCTCATATTACATTTGGATAGTGTTTTCAAGGGGGAGAATTGTTTCATAAATCTATCCTTATGGAAGCATTCTTTAAGAGGGATTTCTGGGTAAGCTATGAATCCATCATGTATGTGTGTGAACTATTATAACTATTTTTTGGAGTGGTTATAGGAAACAGTGTTGTTTTCTAGGGAAGTTGATGAATTAATGAATGACGAGGTAGGATCTTGAAATATGATCTGAAGAAGGCTAAGGAGGTATGCTCACGAGAGTTCATAATCACTACTTTTGGACAACGTGGATTTGGCTGTCAATAATTCGAGTTTCTTACAATGGGTTAGCTCATGTAGGGTTAGAATTGTTGATAAGTAATCCATTTCATAAGGTTAGAATGTTCCGTGATTTATGAATCCCAGTTGACAACAAAATCCAAAGGGGGAGATTGTTGGGACCATGTTGGATGAATAAGGAAGTTTGAAAAGTTTGCTGTTACAGAGTGTTGTCTGTTGTTTTTAAAAAGCTAAATCATGTCAATTTATAAATAACTTGAAAATAAGACGAGGCTTTGCTGATTTGTATTTTACAATCATCTCAAGTTTGGAGAACTTGTGGTGTAATCCATATGAAGGATAAATAGATTAAAGAAGTGTTTTTGTCAATACACATTTCAACATCACATATATCCAAAAAATGACAAAGGCAAGAAGAAGGTGCGCAAGTGGTGGCCCAAGTGATGTAGAGGCGCGCAAGTCATATTTCAAAAAAAATCATTATTTTAGAAATATGGAAAAGGAAATAAAGTGGCGCGTAGGTGGTGGCACGCAGGTGGTGTAATGCAAGTATGGGTGCACAAGTATTGGAGCACAAGTCTAGGGCGTGCAAGCCCTCAAAATGCCTATAAATAGATGACCAGCCTCTTCATTTCTTAAGGATCAATACTTGAGAATTATATTTTAGCTCTGGGCGTGCAGGTAGAGAATTGGGCATACAAGTGGAAGTTTGTTAGTAGGAGCACACGTTGGGGCGCACAAGTTGGAGGCGCGCAAGTGCTAGTTGGCGCGCAGGCTGCAAGAAGGCAGCACATCTGAAGGGCAGTGTGCAATAAGAGGCGCACATGTTCTAGGCACACAGGTCTAGGATGCATAGGTCAAAGTGGGCCTGTAGGCTGATTTTCTCCAGGGGTTCCTGCTAGCATCTAGGTAGGAAAGAAGAAGAAGAGGTGCCCAAGTATAAGGCGTGTAGGTTTAGGTCGCGCAGGTCAAAGTGGGTGCACATGCTGTTTTGCTCCAGGGGTTCCTGCTAGCTTCTAGGTAGGAAAGTGAAGAATTGATTTGAACGATTCGATTTGTATAATCTCATTAAAAAGGAATGAACCATTGTATTACCCTATTTGTGCTAAGAGGGAGCACACACACTATTGGATTGTTTTCAAAGTGTTGCACGAGTTTAAGGGAAAATCCTACTCGTTGTATTCAACATCAATGGATTGTTTTTCTAGTGGATTGTGTGGAACTAGATTGTTTCTGTACCATACCAAGGACATAGATACTCTTTTTGAGTAGTGAACCTTATAAATCATGTGTTCATGTGGTTGTGTGTGTTTAGTAGGGAAGAAATTCTTTAGCAGGAGGTGAAGGTAGTTTCAAAGGGGAAACTTAAAAAGTAAAAAGATATCACTGATTCACCCCCTCCCCCTCTCAGTGATACTTGGATCCTGACTGGCAACTTCAATAAAAAAGGAGTAATAAACTTGAAAAATTATTTCATTAATGTATAAATTAACTTAATTTTATTATTAAGGAATATAAATATTGTATATAACGAGTTAGACTCAATGTAAGGGACTTCATCTCAATCTCCTTTCATTGAGGCATATCTTCTTTTTATGCACCATTATTATCCTATAAAGTATATATATAACCATTTTTAAATGTTATATCATGAATTAATAAAAAATAATGATATTAAATGTTTTTAATTTTACTCTTGGATTATATTTATTCAAGTCTTTCTCAAGTGGTAATAAGTTTTCATTTAAAAACCTCTTTTAATGTTACTCCTTTTTTAAAACATACTTTTGAATGTTTTAGATATTTTTTATTCTAAATCTTTCTTAGATATGTACATGTTTTCCAAGTGGTTTAAAGTATTTATTTATATGTACATTAATGTTTTAAAATTTAAATTCCTTTCAAAAGTTTCAAAGTGTTATGGGACAATTTGATTCAAAAATATTCTTTTTTAAATATTTTTAATGTGTTTTAAAAATGGAAGGATTATTTCAATAAGATAGAATGTTTTTATATTATATATGTCAAGAACTAAATTTATCACTTTTAGGTCACGTTATTATTTTGATGTTTACTTTATAAGTTTGAAATTTTATTTTCAAATAATGTGTTTTCATTTATGAGTGTGCAACTTTGTAAAAATTAAATGTGTTTTCAATGTAGAAATGTTATTTTTCCCTAATTCTTGTTTAATGTTTTATGATTATGTCTTGGTTATTAGGAATTTTATATTTTTAAAAGGTTCCCTTGATGAATAGAAATTTTTTTTATTTATAGAAAGAAATTAAAAAAGTTGAAATCAATGGATATTATTACAATAATTTTCATTAAAATCAATCACATCAACCTATAGATTTCATGAAGAAGTGAGAGCCACACCAACACTCATATTTTTTATCCCATTTGAAAATATGTTAGACTCTTCGAATACATGTGTGAAAATGAATCAGAGGAAAATATGTGTATTCATGCATTCCATCCATTTAGCTATAAGTCTATATAAGATATGAAAAACTACATTCCTAATATCTTGCACAAGAATGGAAGAATCACATTCCAACCGTAGGTTATTCCAACCATTAATTTTTTAAAACAAAATAGAATTTATAATTCCAATAATCCTTGATTCAATAGAAGTAGACACACTATAGGAGCCATAAAGACATCTATTGACATTATCTTTATGGTCATGAAAAATATCACCTCACCTGAGGATTCTGAGTTACCTTTAGAGGAACCATCTGTGTTGATTTTAATCCAATGAGGGAAATGAGGAAACTAAAACACCTTAATAGTACCCGTAATAGGTTTTAAATTCACTAGAACATTTAATTTTCTCATAATTATAATGTCCTACAAGCTATTATTACTATATCCCATTCGAACCATAGAGGATTCATTAACAGTATTGAAGACCAAATGTATAACTACCTTAAAATTAAAGTGATTTACAACATAAAAAAGAGGCATTGTAACTCAACAAAATGAAGTATAAGAACTGTTCAATAACAACACTAAAAAGGTAGTACATCTAGGTATAAATCTGTAAGAAAAAGACAACAATGTAGGAGGTCCTACAAACCTGAGAACTGAAGGCCTTGCAAACTAAAAACATCGAGTATCTAATTATAAATAGATAAGGCTATTGCATATCCTATAAAGAGATGATACACATCCTATTTATTTTTATGACACATTATACACTGAGAATAAATAGTGAAACCTAACTTTTGTAAAATATCATTAGTGAGAACTCTACTATAGGAAATCCTCTTGATGGGCGTTAACCGTGACCATAAAACCCAATCCATATTGAAATAATAAATACAATTGATATCAGTATTTGAGCCCTTAGTGGAATGCTGATTAAAGAGATTACTGATGAGAATTATATTTTCTGACGGTTCCATTAATATGAAATCCTGATAAGAAAAAAATTTCTAGCTATCAATAATGGCCCGTAGATCATCATCTAAAATAAGATGGTGGTCATTAAATAACTCCTTAATTTAGATTGGAGAATCAACACTCAAACTAGCGGGATGAAAATTTTCAAAGAGAATAGAACTAGTCCATTTATCGATCCAAAACAAAAGACGATAGTTCTTATTCACAATCCATTTTTGAGAATGTAATGATATTCTGAAAAGAAGTTCTGATTTCTAACCAAATATAATAATCCAGGTAAGAGTCACCTCATTATTTCATTTTATCAGAGAAACTAGTTTTGATAAACCCCAAAGAATTTGAATTAATATGATTGAGACTACAGAAGGTTCTATATTGAAGAGAATCAATAAAAATATCAATATTATTAATATCCATGCCACTATTGGATAAGTTCTTATTGAAATAATTCCAAGGAATAGTAACCATATTTATTTCATGAATATTTCCACTTAAAATAAAATTATTGATGCACCTATTTAATATTTTGATAAGTCCCTTCAGATATTTACATACCATGATATAATAATCCAATTTAGAAACAATTTAAAGCTTCACCAATCTTATCATTGTATCCACGTACAGACTTTTCCCCTTCCATGTTGAGAGATTCCCAATGACCTTATCCACAATATCAGCAATTTAGGTAGATCTCAGTCTCGCATAGAACAGAGGAACCCCAAGATAATTAAAGGGCATGTAACCCTCTCAAATTCCCATCTCCAAAAGAACACATTTTTTACAACCCTTATAAATCCTCTTCCCAAAAATGACATATTTTTTCCCAATTGAAGCATTACCCTGAAATACTTTCATAGTGATGCATGATTTTCTTTAAAACAAAAATATTATTTTACCACCCTTTAAGAAGATAATGATATCATTATCAAAAAAAGTGGTGTGTAGGGGTAGTGAGGGACCTGGTCGCTTAATGAGTTTTGAGCTTTCCTGGCCGTGTAAATGATGATCCTACTGAGACAATCCTCAGTAATAGGGAATAAAAACTTTGAGAGGGGATCACCTTGATGTACACCAATATATCATGTGAAATACTTTTTTGGGGAACTATTTAAAAGCATAGAAACATGAGAAAATCCAAATAAAATATGCATCCCAATTAATGGAAGTGCTATAAAAACAAAAACATCCAAGAACCTTGTAGAAAAAATTCCTATCAAGAGTATAAAAATCCATATTTATGTCAATAATTAAATCAATTCTTCCACCTATTATATATTTCTTAGCAAATTAATAAATTTTGAAGCATAAAAATTTTATTATGGTAAATATTTTCTATTAATAACACCAAATTTGTTCCAAGAGAATTTTTTAAGCAATGATTGAACTCCAATTAGCCATAATCTTAGTGATAATCTTATAAATAGTGTTGACCATGGAAATGGGTTTGAATAGGTGAAATTCAAAATCATTCTCAATTTTTGGGATCATGGTGATGAATTGAATATTAATACCCTATGGGAGAACTATATATGTGAAGAAAGAAGAGATTAACTTTCATAAATCCTCTTTAGTCACCTACCAAAAATTCTGAAAAAAGACGTTGTTGAAACCATCTAGACCAGGGGCACTGTTATAATTGAGGCAAAAATCAAAATCATTTAGCTCAAAATCAAGTGGGATGCTAGTGAAAAATGGTATTCCTCAAATGTAACTAATTAAGGGATAATTCTATCCATTAAAGTCCCCTCTAAACTGGGACATTTGAGGAGATTAGACTAATACTCAACAAAATGATCATTAATATAGTCTTTATTAGGAATTATTTGATCCACAACATTTATAAAAGGCATAGGCAGATTAGACTTCTGAATTATTTGAAGGGTGTTGAAAAATTTGGAATACCTGCCCATTCATAAAGAACCTTAATTCTGAATGTTTATTTTAGCACATTTTCCTTAGTTTCTAAGAGGGAATATAATTTATAAATAATACAATCTTCCTTGGAGAAGTCCTGATTAAAATCAACCTTAGTTTTCTCCTCCTGAAGTTTTTATAGTGTAGATTCAAGAGTGATAATCTCTTTGTCCCGCACACTATAGGTAACTTTTATACATAATTTCATCGTTTACTTTAGTAGTTTAAATTTAATAGGTACTTCATAGTATCCCTAATCACAATAATTGATTCTTTAATTGATATTAATGAGACTATTATAATCACTTTTCTAAGCTCATGAATTTTTTAAATTAGGAGGAACGGGAATTCTCTATTCTTTCCCATTGAAGCATAGAAGAATTGGATAATGGTCAGATGAGACATTGGGTTGAGGGATACTAGAGATAGAGTCCCATTTATCCAAATATAGATTATTATCAAAATAAAAATCATGTTTTCTATCAACCATTCGATTAAGATATCTCATATACCGGGTGTATTTGGAACCTAGAAAGATGACATCAATCAACTTATTATCATCAACACATGAATCGATTTTTCTGAAAGAGTTCTGAGAATGATGGGAAACCATTTTCTCATTGAAGGAGAGTATTATGTTAAAATAACCAATAAGAAACTGGGGGTATAAGATCCCATCCTATATTTATCAATCTCATACCATAAAATCATTTTTTCTTAATATATATTTTTGGAAAATATGAAGGATCCAACCATTATCCCATAGTCAATAAGAAATGACTAAGAGATACGCTAATAATCAATAGTAATTACATCAACATTTCCCTATGAATCTTGATCAAAGGCCCATATAATTTCCGCCTTCCTAGAAGAACCACTATCATCCACAAGATAATAAACATATTTATTAAGACCAAAAAATACCATATAAAAGAATGATTTGGGTTTATAAATCACAAAAAACATGGGCATGGGTACCTGAATATTCCAATGCAAATGATTTGTAGTTGGGGAGTTCTAATATACTTGAAAATTTCTAATAGATAATATTCATTTGGAATGTGATTTATAATTAAATATTCTCTTATTTCTTTTCATTTTTTTTCTTTACAGAAAAATTATTGGCTCCATTAATTAGCATAGAGAGGATCCTAGTATGTATCCTATTGATAGTACTATCATTATGATCCATTGCCTCTATTGCTTCACTATGCCCTTATGTTAGAACCTTAACTGATCACAGAGGAGCACATTATGTCTCAAATGTTTAATCCACTTCCACCATGTCCCACCAGTTTTTCTTTGGAGGGACATGATTAACAAATTCCATTGAATATGATCTTGTATATGAGAGAGTATAAGACCTTGTGACACTTATAAAGGTACTAGGGGAATCATCCTTACCAGTAGAATACATAAATAATCCCAAATCTATAAGATAATCATCTTTAGAAATAGTCTACTAAAATTTATCTATAACTAGAGAGTCCAAGACAGTTTGCCTCACATCATCATCCATTGTTCCACTAACATCATTAAGATATTTAGAGTAGGTACCGATAAATGAGGAATTAGAAGTACCACCCTTATATCCACTAACTTCACTCATATCCTTCATTTTAGAGACAAAATCCTTTCTTCCAGAGGATTCATATCTTATGGGGGAGGTACTTCTCCACTACAGTCCCATTCACCCAAATTGTATTTCTCAGAAATATGCAATGGTATAGCCTATGTAGTAACATAAATGCATGTTTCTATGACCTATATACCGAATGAGATATTCCAATCATTATAATTCATGGACTGGTGATCCTTACTTGAATGATCATCCTTCTCAGGTAATGGATCCTTAACCGTAATCATCCTTGAAACCTCATTCCATGAGTTTTCCTTGTCAACTAAAGGATTATTCACTTTTTTATGTATGTTTATACAATTAGATACTTAATAGAAAACAATTTTATTGTATTAACAAAATGGAGGCATCTATTAATACTCAATTTTGATTTAAAACATTCATTCATTATCAAGAATGTGCACCACCTCAGGAAAATTTTATTCCATGTTCAATTCAACTAGAACATGTGAAACGTAACCTATCTCATCATCTATAGTGTGTTGGTCCATCATCACTAGATATGATACTCAAGAAGCGAGATCACTAAGGATTTTTGTAATCCAGTAAAACTAGTTTATCCCTTTTAAGAAAATACAGACCGGTGTTTTTTGTTTTCTATTGAGTTAAATGGTTAAAGTTTCTATCCCATTCATACAATTTGAAGACACTTGGTTTTAGAATGATATTACCTTTATTCCAGGCTACCCCAAGATCATATTTTCTATTGAAGATGATGTGAAAAAATACTCTCCCAATAGGGATCAACATGAATTCCCGCACATTCCATCATTGGAAATGTTTCACCTTGAGATCATTGCTACCCCAAGGTTTGTTTCCCTTGAAAAGGGAAATACGAACTAGAGAAGAGAAGTTACAAGTATTAATTCTATGTTTAACCACATCCTGATCAGTAATATTAGAAAAGTCCCCTTCCACCAACCTTATGGGTGTGTTTGATGGTGTTAGATTCACATCATCATTAATTGGTTGGTTTTATCCTAAGATATTTATAGAATATACAATGATGGGTATTTCAAATGTAACCATGAAGGTTACTCCCTATGTATCCATGAATTTTATAATATAAAAATGATATGAATTCCATAAGATACCTTTATGATTTATGATTTTTATGATGTTTTAAAATAATCTTATGATTTCTTATGGGAAGCTAAAGAGTATATGTTTTATGGGTGAAAAGTGAGATTTTGAATAAATATTTTCATGAGTTTAATATATTCATGGACTAACAGATTCATTGATTATTTGATACCTCATACTATGTTTTTTGTGCTCAAACAATGTTTTTGAAATGATTTTTATAGTGTATAAGGATTTTTAAGAGATATGAAGAATTTAATATTAATATTATGAATACTTTTATCAAGAAAATGAAATCAAGTTTTATTTTAAAATTTTTTAGATTATAAAAAAATTGATAGCGAGTCGACATATATACATGGTTTTATTTGAGTTGTTAGGTAATAATTATGGACTTATTCTCTAACACATTAAACCTAAAAATATCCTCATTGTAAAATAAAGAAAAATTATTAACTTAATTCATGATTTTGAAATTTTTAAGGATGAGGATTTATTGTTGGTATCGAAGGAATGGTTTAGACAACTATGTAGATTAGTATGATTTCATAAATGTTTTGGATATCATCACGTGTTAATAATTTTAAGGTTCAACATAATTTAAATTTCTTATAAACCCCTTTTAGAGTCTTTATGTTTTGAAATTTTAAGAGGACTAGTTCTATTTTTAGATGCATTCAGTTGTGATGTAATAATATTTTATTAATTTGGGAATGAAAAATGAAAGGTATGAGATAAAATTTAGGGTTAAATCATGTTATGGTTATTTTTGAGTATTTTAATTTTGGAATTTTATAAAAAAATATATAGTTTTATAAAATGGAAAACCTATAGGATGGGTGGTAACCCATCGTGTGCATTAAGGCCACGAGAATCTATCCCACAACCGAAGGGAGACAAGGGTAAATTTCATACCATAGGCCTACATAAAGTCCCTGGTAAGTATGACATTTTAGTTTTAGTAAAGTGTTGATGGAATCTGAATAAGTCGATTTTTAGAACATATGTTTTATCATATATATATAATTTGTATTGGAATTGTTTTTGAGGATTAAGTGATAAATTTTATTTTGGAAGACATTCAATATTTGGGGAAATTTATATGATTATGGTAAATTGAATACCACATGATTTTAATTTATATGTAAAGATTGAATTATATTTTGGAATAATATATGATTTCATATTGGATTTATAACAATTTAGGTTATTTCTATAAAGGGTGGGTATATCTTGAATATTTCTAGGGAAATTACTTTTTGGTGAGAGACTTCTAGAGTAATTTATGTTATTTAGGGATAATTCAAAAAATTTATCTTGGATGATTATGGGATCAATTAATTTTTGGGATTCAATCTAATATTGGTTTACATTGATAAATTTATGGACACTTATTTGTTAAATGGTATATGTTGAACTTTAGACATTTCTACTGAATTTTGGAGAATAAAATTAATATTTATTCTTTTAAAATTTTCATATTTTTGGAGAATGGTCTTATTTTATCATTACAATTTTGGTTTTGGTAAATGTTTCCAGGCATGAGTAATATAAACTTAATAGTTTTTGGATTATCTGATTCTCTTTATGTTGAAATAGTTGTGAAAAATTCATCTTGAATACTAATCATTTGGAGAAAAAATATGAGTTTGTGGTAAAAAATGATTTATGGATGAAACATTACATGTCAAGTCTGTATATCTCCTTATGATCCCAGTATATCTGGTAAATAAATTCCAAAACTCTTCGAAAATGATCTTAAAACAAAAAAGTTTTACGTGTACTTTTCCTACTACGAAATCAATGACCATTTATCCCAAAAAAATTTACTGTTTTGGGACTATTATCTTTCTATTGAACATGTTTTATATCGCTCTTCATTAGAAATTGATAGTTAGTTTTCTATTTTATATCCATGTTTCTTAAAATTTAACCCTATTATGGGTTATCTCAGGTTACCATCAAACATTCATTTCGTTATTTTAAAGTGGAAGTTTCGTTTATCCTTTTTTTATGTCGAATTTCAATAAAGGTATTTTGGAAAATCAATCCCCTTGTTTTCAATCCCAAATTCCAATTTCAAGGGAAAAATTTATTTAAGTGGGGGAGAATGTAACATCTCATGTTTTTAAGAAGAAACACTTTGTGAGAGAGCGTACAAGATATGACACTTTGATATTAATAAAAAACTAAATGTTATTATTTAATATTGTAGTTGATGCATTGATGTTAGAAACGAGGGAACAAAACTTATTCACAAAATTATGAAAATATTGGGATGACATATTTAAATAATGATTCATTGGTTGAAAAATTAATTATAAATTAACATACAAAACAATACAATATAAAATCTGTGTTTTTATAAAAAAAATATTTAAGTGTGAATAATCGTGTTTATAAAATGAAAGCCACTCTTTTGGGATTATATTAATGAAATATGAATTCAATATAATTTTTAAAATTCATCTTATATGTTTTATATACATGAAATAAGAATAAATTTAATGTTTTTCATAAAAGGTGATTTTTTTTGGAAAATGTCATTTTTATATCCATTTGACGGAGAACAAATTTTAAAACTGGTTTTGATAATTTTGTAAGTTAAATTTGAAAAAATATACTTCCAATTTGGAATAACGATGTAAAAAATTTACTTTTTTTTTGATATTTTGGTATTTTATTTGATAAATTTCATATTTTAATGAGTAGTAAAAAATAATACTTTTTAATTGAAAACTATTTCTTCATCTATTTTATTTGTATTGATAGATTTTATTTTTAATTGGTTTTAAATTATAATTAGATTATGTTTTTATGATTTCATCTAATGTAAATTATTTTAATAAATTTTACATTAAAATTAGATATATAAAGTTAATGAAAATTTGATTGTCTCTTTTAGCCACCTTCTCACCACAACTGTGAGATTAGTGGAAAACGTAATTTAGCCACTTACGTGAATTGAATTTTGAAAAAAAGTGCATGCATTGTTGTAATAACTACGAAATTTTTCATATAATAGGATCAAATTAATTTTTGGTGAATATTAAATTCAGTATTTTATTTACCGTGGTTAAGGGTAAATCATGCAATTAAATGTAAAAATAATATTATAATATATAAGATTACAGTAACACTTTCCCTATTTTTAATGAATGAGTGGGTTTAGACCAAAATAAACCTTAGGCCTAAATTATAACCTTTTTAAGACACTTGGTATGAACATGAAATTTATTATATTTTATTTAATGATAAGTTAAAAATGTCATACACATATTTTTAATAATTAAATAACATTTAATATACGGTTATATAGAAGATAAATTAGACTATAAATATAAATTTGACGTATTATATTTTTATCTTCATAATGATAATTTATTTATAATTTTTAGACTATTTATATTTAAATTTAATTTTTATCTAATGATGTTAAATTAATATATTTATTAAAGAAAGAATCAAATAAATGATATTAATAATATTAAAAAAAAAATAGAACTATTTGATGCCAAACCAAAGTTTTACGGATGACTTCGACATTTTATAAATTGTTTAATTTATTTTTTCTATAAAATCAAGTTATTAGTATTTTTTAAAGTCAAGTAATGAACAGTGTAAAAACTGACATATTTTCATATTTAAAATATAAAATATTTAATTAAAAAATAAAAATGTCTAAAAATATAATATTAGGACAATAAGATGATATAAGTCTTAAAATACCATTAGTGACTCCTTAATTGTTCTTTTGAAATGTTATGGTAATTATTTTAACCCTCAATGTGTAAATTACTTGATAAAATTGTAAGAGTTAAAAGGAGTTAAAACAATAAGATAAAGATTAAAAAAATATTTAAAATTGTCTAATTTTCATTGCATGATTTTATTTCTACCCATAGTCATCCTAAATTAGATCTAAATAAATTTTTACCTATTTGGAATAGAAAATGAATTTATATTAATTTAATAAAATTTATAATTCCAAGTGTGCCCCCTATACTATAAAAGGGAACCCATTCTTCTATATTTCTTACACTAAAAAAACCTTTTGTTTCATCCTAAATATAACCAAACCTATTTTAAAATAACTCCTCAT
Organism: Viscum album; assembly: GCA_963277665.1. Classification (NCBI taxonomy): domain Eukaryota; kingdom Viridiplantae; phylum Streptophyta; class Magnoliopsida; order Santalales; family Viscaceae; genus Viscum; species Viscum album. Next base: position 944,161,510 of record OY728138.1, read on the forward strand.
ATTCTAGAGGCCTTATGTTAATATAAATATCTCTTTATAGGTGTTAAGGGGTTAAGCAATGGTGATCATCTGAAAGAAAGGTACTGTTTTTTCTAAATTAATTATATTTTATTTCTTCGTAAATGTCATTCAAATATTCTTCATCCATGATAAGATAATAACTATATTAGCCTTATTATAATTATAATTTATTATTTTTATATCATAACCTAAATCTATAGAAACTTCTATAAAATGGGAATGTAATTAATTTTTTGTGTGTACGTGTTTGTGAAATATCACCTCCACGAACTGATTTATTTTTTCATAACTGTATCTCATGATGAGATATAATGATGTAATTAATGTTAAATAGTGATATTCATGAAATATTAATCATTATATTAAAATAATATATCATTAACAATGTTACTTTTCATTCACATAAAAATTATAATGTCGTTTGTGTGTACAAGTGAACCATAACCTCCACGAAGCGATGCAATTTATTTTCATTTACTACATAATGTGCATGATATATATAATTTTTTATATGTTATATATATAATATTAATGTTTTTATTATATTTTTTAAAGTTCAAATAATACTTACCTTCTTTCCATAATGATTAATGAAAAATATAAAATGTTAATGATGCATATGTATGCCCTACCATTACATGATTATAAAATTGTTCATTTTTCATAGACATAATTAATTGTTTTATTTAAAAGTATAACTAATGTTTAAAATATATCATTATAGAAGTAATATTATTCTTTATATGATGTAATTATGTCCACATGGACAATTTACATCATACCAAGTTCATTTTTGAACTCATGTACCAAATTTGGACAAAACATATGACATGAAATTAAATAACTAAGTAATTTTTATAAAATTATAAATAATTAATATAACGGGATAAGTAAAATTTGAAAAAGTTATCAAGAAATTATAAATTAACATAAGTTTAGTATTGTGGAATATAAATGTTTTACGTGAACAGTCAGACTCAAGGTAAGGGACTTTGTCTCAATCTCCATTCATTAAGGAATATCTTGATGTTATGTGAATTTATTATCATATAAGGGGTATATATAAACCTTTTGAAATATTATATCATGAATTTCTATACTCTCATGATATTTAATGATTTTCTAAATCTGATTATTTAATTATTTTTATTTAACTATTTCTTTAGTGTTAAGGGGATTTATTTTAAAAACCTATATTGAAGTTAATCTTTAACTAAAAAAACATTTTAAAAGTATTAATGATTTATTATTCAAAATATTTCTAATTAATTTCTATAATATAATTTTTTTAATTAATTATTTATATGAAAGTTAATGTTTTAAAATGTTAATTCCTTTAAAAAATTTCAATGTGGACTATGACAGTTTGATTAAAAATTATTCTTTTTAAAATATTTTAGTTATGTTTTTAAAATGGATTGATTATTTCAATAACATGGTTTTTTTTGTATAATTTATAAGTCAACAACTAAATTTATAACTTTTACATCACTTTTTTGTTGATTCTTACATTAATGTTACAATTTTATTTTCAAATAAAGTGTTTTTTTTGAGTGCACGACTTTGTGAAAATGAAATGTTATTTTAAATTGGAAATGTTATTTTTTTCATTTATTATTGTTTTTGTGCTATGATTATATTTTGGTTGTTGTGTTTTTTATTAATACAGGTGGTTCCATGATAAAACAAGGGTGGGGGAGGATGGGATATCTCTATAATGCATTGGATAATTAGACAATGTTATCTGGTTGTGTTTCTCTTAATAGATTTTGGGAATATACATTGATGTATATTTTTAATATAACCACAAAGGTTACTCCCGATATAACCTAGAAATATATAATAAAAAATGATATTTATGGCACAGGTTACCATTATGATTTATTATTGCATTGTAGTTTTATTGGAATCTTATGATTTCATGAGGTTCGCTAAACACATTATGTTTTATGGATTAGAAGAATCATTTTCTGAAAATGTTTTCATGAGTTTAAAATATTCACGGAATAAGGGTTTCATTAATTATTTTATTTCCCTTAGAGAGTTTTTTGTTCTCATCAAAGTTTTTGAATTATTTTCTACAGGGTATAGGGATAGGTAAGATAATATATGAAGTGTAGATTAATGTTATAAATATATTTTACAATAAAATAAATTCATGTTTCATTTTAAGATCCTTTAGATTATCCAAAAATTGATAGTGAGTATACTTCTATACTTTGTAATGTTTGAGTTGTAATGTAATATTTATGGCGTAATTATCTAAAAATATAAACTTGAAGATATCATTAAGGTGAAATAAAGAATAATTAATGACTTAATTTAATTTTATGTCTTGTTTAAGGTTGGGGCCTTGTAATTACCCTCTAGTTTTATATGGTGTTTGAGGATCACATGAGTAATATCAGTGGTTAGAAAAGATTGAATATAGTTTTGAATTTATAGAGACCATTTAAACCTATAGAGTGATATGAAACTTTCCCTTGTTCAAAGGATTGGGTCCTTTATGGTGGAATATTGTTTTTCAGAACCAATCATTTGAGGCTCTCTCTTGGGTATATTTAAAGGATTCCTTTTTTCACTAGTTTTATCCTAAATAAGTGAGAGTTACGAATGAAATGAAGTTTCTAGGTATCAAAAATGTTGATCAGTCAACGAGATAATATGTTAATAATTTTATTCTCATAACACCTTTATCTTCAATGTTTTCCACTAATGATGTTATGAAGGAATGTATGTTTCTTAGAGGCCTATGTCCAAAGATACATTCGTCAGTGCTGTAGTTAGGACTGGATTCATTTAAAAAAAATTATAAAGGATGTGGTCACCAATGTAGTATTGGTAAGATAACATATGGTAGGGGATTATTTCGTTTTACACTAGAACTAGTAAATAATATCTATCTATCGAGTAAGGTGAGTATATATGTGTTAAGGTATGGAAGTTTTACTCTAAACCAAAATATCTGTTCTCTATAAATTAGAATCAAGTTGTGTGTTTCCAGTGTGGGAATATAGTGTATAATAAAACTTAATGTTCATTAGCTCTTAAGACCTTACATACATGTGGAATCACTGGTTAAATTTTGAGGTTCTATGAGATTTTATAGTATTATAATAAGGAGGATCGTCCTTATATTTATTTTGGTCAGCGGTGATCGATTTTATCACTTTCACTAGCTATTTTGATGTTAGTCCTTGTTTTGGGATCTTCCAATTTTGTAATATTGATTTTGGTTTGTGGTATTGTATTGAATATTATATACCTAATGTATTTTTGTTAAAAAGATGAAATGTATTTTGATCTTAAATTAATATTTTTAGATATATTCGTAACCTTTTTTTCTAGTTTCTCTAATATGGTGTAAACTACCTGCTATTTTAAAATCAATGGTTTGGATATAGGATGAACCTATGGTATATGGATAGATGCTTTGGGGTGTGGCTTTTTTTACAATTGGGATATGGTTTCCACTGTTCTGTATGAGTCAATAAAAATTGATATGGATTACTGTTATTGGGAGTTGGATGTGAACAAACACATATACCAGTTGTGACACTTATTCAAGTAGCTGATAATTTATTAGTGAGGAATGAATTTTATTCGTATGTTTATTAGTTTTTTGGATGAATTGTTGTTCAGTGATCAATGTTGTAGTCCTTCAGGATGTTCAATGCTATTATTCTTCTCTTGGTTTTATTTTTTTTAGAATTGGTTAGTGAAACATAATGGTTTTCATTAGAGATGGTAGAAACATGGTTTCTCAGTGTCACCCTCATTTTCTGAAGGGAGAGGTTTTTAGTAGATCCATCATTTTTGAGAAATTATAAATAGTAGGTATACATATTTTAATTCATGTACTGTTTGTTATATTATGTAGAGATTTTACCTCATAATAATTCGAGTGTATTTTTTTCATTTGATTTTTGAATCATAGGGTTTTTTTTCAGAGGTCCTAGGATTTGGGGTTTGGGAAGATTGTCATAATTAATTCCTCTCTATGGTAGAGTTCATTGGGTGTTTCTACTTGTACAATGTATTAGGTTACATTATGGGGAAATAAATTAGAAATTTGGGGAGTTTTAGACACATAGTGCTATTAGTTTCTTAGAAATAGTCTTATGTTTTCTCTTTTTCTCTTATGTTCAGTGGAGGTTCATGTTGAAATTTAGAGTTTTGGAGGATTTTTTATGGTTTCATGACTATGTTTAATTTGTTTTAAGACGTGTGGTTTACATAAGGGAAACCATGTTCCCAGTTCAGTAATTTTGTTGAGCGATCATGATTAGGGAACACAATTACATAACCATGTGTCCCAAGTGTGAGGACCATGAACCTTTTTACAGAGGTGATCTTCGTAGTTTCCATATGATATGGAAATAGTATGGGGTAAATGCACAACCTACCTAGGTTGGGGTATTTTAGTATTTTACACCTATTTTTATTGAGCCATCCAACCCCATGATTCTCCAACTCTAACCAGGCCACCCAAACACCCGCATGGGGTTTTGTCCCATAAAAAAGATCCAAATTTAAGGATTCTATGTGTTTCTTCATCCGTATCAGGAGGTATGATTTCCTATCATATCATTACCATCATTTCTATATTTCTATCCAATACCTTTAACCCTAATAGTTATTTCTAGATGAGTTTCTTGGATTGGGTTTCTTGGATTTGGTCCTTTTGGTTTTTAAGGGTTGTAATCCATAGTACAAGTACCCTTTGAGTGAATTTCATCAAAGGTAACATTGTTCTTCCACTTGAAGTTGGTGTTTATATTTCATTTGACTTTATTCAAGAGTTACATTATATGTTGGGTTATTTAAATTTATTTTTGTACAAGATAATCATGGTGTGTTATATCTAGGGGTTTTTTGATAAACCATTCATTGAATTTTATTTATTTTCATGTGGTAAATTGGTTTAATTTAATTCATGAATTTTTATTTTTATACAAAATCGTATTTTTTTAATGCCCTATATTTAATAAAATTCTAGTGTTGGTTTGAAAAAAGAAACACACTTATTTTTTTTTTGGTTTTAAGAAAATGATATTTCTAAAGTTGGTTTCCTTTTTTTCTTAAAAGAGTGATTTCATGTTTTAAGTGGTGTTTTTGTGTTGAAAAGTGATATGGTTTTTCCATTGAATTGTGCATATGTACTTGTTAATGTTTATGATTTTTTGGATTTTTTTTTCATTCTGAGTAGTTTTAAAAAAGTTATTACACAATTTTTATTATATATATATAAAACTGAAGGCCCAGTTGGTAAATTTTGATGTGTTGATTGTTGATAGTTCCCATGTTGAGGCCCATTTATTTTTTTGACATAACGATTATCCATATTATGGATGCTTGGTTTAGTGACTCATGTTTTTATTTTATATTGGGCTTAATGTGAGGATAGTCAAAGAGGTGGGAAGGATGTGATTGTTGTGTTAAACCTAGGGGACTATTATATTAATGCGATAAAAATATTATTCATGGAAAATATCTGTAATTATTCTATGGGGAGGCCGAGGTTTCTAAATGGGATTTGGTGGGATATTTCTTCAATAGATTTGGTTTAACACTAGTTGGACCCCTGTAATTCATACATAACAACTAGATTTGTGATTTTTCACTATAGAGAATACATATATAGTTCTAGTGGATGGAAGTTTTACCATAACCCCACTGATAGTTAGGTCCTCATTTCTGTGACTTTTGTGGTCCCAATAGTCCTCATGGTATTTCCTTATATTAAGTATCTATGTTATGCATATTTCATTTATTTGTTCAAATGTTTATAGTTTATTGGTTTGATGTACTTGATTCATATGTGATCCTTTATGGCTTATTCATGTTGTTAATAAGTTTTATTCCATATGTTTAATTTCATTATTTATGACCCTTTTTTGCCAGGTTGATATCATTGATGACGTTATTTTTTTATTTACATCGAGTAGGGAATATGTAATATTTCTATGGGAAAGTGAAGAAATGGTTATCAAATGGAATAATTAGTTAAAAAAATAATTTTAAATATTTGATATCATGTGTGGTTTTTTTTAAATGTGTGGTGTTTGAGAAGAAGTTTTGTTTTCTCTATTATTTTTTGTTTTTAAATTGCACCAATTTAATGAAATTATTTTACAATGGGGACATTTGGAGAAGTTAATTTTCAAATTTTTTTTCTTATAGAATTTTATAGTGAAAATGAAAATCTATTTTCCATGTGTTTTGTTTCAAACTATCAAAACTGGTTTCAGAAGTAAAAGAAGTAAAATCAACTCATGGTGGTATCATATTGGCTTCGTCGCATATCCAAAATACTAATGTTGGTGGGTAAGTAGTCTTATTGTATTTTATTTCATTTTAGGTCGAGGATTCCAGGTTGGATATGATACTATATTCGTTGGAATTGGAGTGTTATTAAGATTTTTTTGGTGACATTAGTGTCATGAGGACTTAGTGATCAAACCTTCAATTTGTATAATTGATTAGAAAAAATAATTTCCTCCTTGGTCTCCCATTTTTTCCTTTTTATTTCAATTTTACATTAGCATTTTTTATTTACTAAGATATCTCTTGGAATGTACATGGACTTTTTAGATTATTCCATTTTATGATATTTTATTTGTTCAGATTCTTGAAGGTGAAATCATCCCCAATCGTTATGTCAAATACCCCTGACTCTTATCATCATGTTGGGGGGGTGGTGGGGGTAAGGTAGTATTCTTGGGATGTGGTAGGCCAGTTAGGGAAATTGATCAGATAGCGGACCCGCTTGGTTCAATATAAATTCTGTCTTGGGCTTATCATACTTATTGAATCTCAATTGATGATATATATAATATAGATCAATCATGGAAAATTATTGATTACATGTAGTTGATCAATACAATAAATTATATGGTGTATAGGGTACTTGGTTTTGAATGTGATCTTTTTAAGTTCCCAATATTCCATACAAAGTCACATTTATCCATGTTTCTTCTTAATAAAAATAAATGGTGCACAACATAGTTACATATTTTGTTGAATGAATCAATTTCCAATATTATCCTAGATTTTCTTGTTCAATCCCATCAACTCAATCAGGTCCATTCTATATGAATTATTTTGAATAGTTTTAGATCTAGGTATGAGTTATACTAAGTACTAAAATTTACAATTTGGTGGAAGACTAAGAAATTATTCTAGAAACATATCAACAAACACCCTCAAAATAGACATATATTTGATGTTATGTTTCTACCCAACCACAAGAGACAAATGCCCATTTTGAATAGGAATAAAGACCCAAAAATATTGTGGAATATAAATTTAAAGTTCACATTTATCATTTCACAGATAAATGATCATAGGTTGATTTAGAATAACAATCATTTCTTCCCTTCTGTATAGTTTGATGTTGTATATATTTATAGAGAGACAGTACATGCCTATGATAACATCCAATTCAACCAAAGAGAGAAAAATTAGATCTTATAGGAACAAATTACAATAAAATATGACCTTAGAAGTATTATAGAATTGATATGTTATCCTCATACCATTAAGGGGTTTTACTAATATCTCATGACATCTTCATGGATGTGGTACTATGATAACCATAGAGAATTATTCAGTAATTAATGATTTTGTAGATATGGAAATAAAAAATTTATTAACATTTCGTGAGAGTATAATATGTTTAGATTTCTCCAAAATTTCATTATACTTCACAATACCAATAGCGATCACATGATAATTACCTTTTTATATAACCTTACAAGTTTTAAGAAGTCAATATTCATCATTAACCTTAATATTTGAGTACTGGTTAAAATAATTTCTATACTCATTATATTTGAAAAATAGAAGTGTGGGTGGGGAATTAGATGGATCTTTATTATTATTCAAATCATTATATAATTTCTTCCCATTATTATGAATTTTGATTTCATGATTTATTTTCTTTAAGAAAATAAAACATTTAACATGCCATTAAGATAATATACACCATGTTACCTTCTACACATTGAGAATAATGAAAAAATCACCTTCTTCTCTCCATGTTTTATTTAAATTTTATCTTAATTACATAATTGTTTTTACTTTCAATACCATGAAATTCATTGAAAAATTCAATATCCATGTCCAAATTGATAGAACATCAAATTATTTCTTCATGTATGTTGATATATCTTATGGATATCACCCTTTATAGAATTGGTTTTAAGACATTGAAAAATCATTCAAATTTACATTCTAGTTGGATGTTAGTACAATAAGCATACCTTGAATGTATCATAAAATATCCATCATATGTTACAATATATTCATCATTATTTTTAATTAGATAAGACAGTTCCCTCTACAACTTCATTTGATGGATTGTAGGAAAGTAAATATTGAAAAATATTCCCATAATCTCATCTCACACAATGGATTAAATTTAAACATGTTGAATCATATTCTTGATAAGATCCTAAAATTGATCTACTTTTCATTATAAATGATTGACCCAAAAAGTGAATATTAATTCTAGTAACAATATAAAATGGAAAATATTTTTTCAATGGTACAGATGTTGATTACCATAATTACTAAAATAAGGTGGACATTTCCTCATTAAGGACTCAACATAATGTTGTTCCATCGATTTATCATTTGGGAGTTCATAATGATTCACATATTGAGAATGTTGTGTGATCAACAAAAATGAAGTTTTAAATTAGATCTTTGAAAAAAATTTGGTTCATTGGAGGATAATCTTTAATTTTTTTGTTTTATTCAGTAATAAGATTATTAATTTAGGTTTTAAAAATTGACTTAAATTGAAAAACATAGTGTGATAAAAAATAACCATATTTTAAAACCACATTGTTATAAAAATAAATTTATTAAATGTATACAGAAATAAATTATCTTTGAAATATATGAAATCTTAGGTTTATCCAAGGTCAACCATTGTCAATATAAAAACATTAGTATGTTATCCTATACTTAAACATATCCCTATGGTGCATACAAAATTTATATAATCCTTGTTTCTAAAGTTTAACTAAACCTTACTCTGATATTGACTATAATTATCTAGACTTAAAACCAATGGGTAACAATTGATACCTATCAGATTACTCCATTGGTGGCTATAAATCCTCGAATTAACTCCTTCCACTATCACTAATGGTATACCATTCTTTATAAATCCATTGGGTAGAGTGTAATTATTCACCCAATGTTCACATGCGATAGTTAAATAGGAACAGAATCAGTCCATTATGCTGATAGAAACTATATAGACCCATTCATTTGATACAAAAATATTACACTTATTATATGAATATTCATTCCATATCATGATGATATATTCCAGATTCATATCGGTATAGTATTTTTGGAAACTTTTACACATAAATAGCCGGTGTATAAAAGAACTAAATTGTATCCTACTATGTTTTTTATAACAATAATCCTTCTTATTAATATCCTACTTAATAACTTTATTCATAATTGGGGGTGTGGAAATATATGAAAGGGTGTTCTCAGATGCCCACTAAGGGTAAATAAGGGACATATCAACGATAAAATAAGAATAACATGATCATAAATGTATTAGAACATGAGATTAACTTTTGAAATATATACCATTCATATCATATATCATAATTTGGAGTCATGACATAAGGCTTGAATGTTCATAATAAATGAATCAGAAAGGAATCAAATATTTTGATACATGCGATAATAACATCAGAATATAACATGGAATTGTGGAATACACATAAGCATAGATAATATTTTCCTTTGAAGTCAGAGATAACTACCAAGGCTTTCATAGTGGATTGATGTCACTCCCTAAACCATAATAGTAGTTATATTTTACTCCCAAGTCTATCATAGTGGATAAGGTTCACTCCCTAATGAATAATAGTAGTCAAGGATAAATACAAAGACCATCATAGTAGTCAAGGTTCACTCAAACATCTATTATACAAGAAAATATACCTCACTGAACTAGATTCATTCCCCATTCCAGTCCTATTTATCTCATGATATATCTACCTTTACCAAATGAATTTGAGGGATATATATTTCTCAACCCACCATTCACATAATTAAAACTATACATATGTGATCTACATGATCATAAACTATTCAACATATAATAATATGTGATAATAAATTGATTTCACAAATATTTCATCATAACATTCTCTCTGTAAAAAAAAATTTTTACATAAACATTTCATCCAAAAATAACAAATGGAAAATGAATGTGTTATATGTAACGCCCCGACCCCAGCTACCCAGAGTCGGTTCATTACTTCATAACATTGGAATGATCACAGAAGATCAAGTCTCTAAATACCGATTAGTTTAGTATCCTTGGAAACACTAGATACATTCGTAAACGTTACATTACATCATAAAGTGAAAAACTACAATAACACAGTCTTCATAGTCCACACTCATATCCACTTCTGACTATCCCTGCAGGTCATTCATAAAATACTTCTTCACATCCTGGAAAACATTAAAACATTGAAAGGGGTGAGCTTAGATGCTCAGTAAGGATAACAATAATGCGGAAGCTTTCATAAATAAACATTAACAATTAAGGCAATGTATAACTAAAACAAAAGCCTTTTAAACATGAACTTCAACATAATATGGCAAAAGTAAAATGAGATAATGCCATTTACTTCTTCACATGGATATTCTACTGGTCGAATAATCACATGCAATATCAATACCCACTTTCATAATGATGGAATTCATAATGCCAGACTATCATAACCACGTAGCCAAGGCCTCGTGCCAAGACCACAAATAAGATTTTGTCAAGGCCTCGTGCCAAGACACTAGTTTGTCTCATGAGACTTGCCGATGCATCGAGGAGCTATAGCGTGCTCTACCCGTCACTTATTATATCCAATTCATTCCTCACATGAATAGGTTTAAACATATCATAAACCATAACATAATCGTATCACATAAAACATGCATAAAGGAAAAATAACATTTCCACATTTTAATCACAAGATATCAATACAACACATTGATATAATAAAAATTCTTTCAAAACCATTTTCAATACCAAAATAAAATAATGTTAAAACTCTTTATTTATTTTTCATTAAAAAAAATTGATGGCTTGTAGAGGAAGCCGAAACTCAAATAATGGTCACGGCGGAGGAGAAGTCATTGTCGCCGCATAAGTACGGGAAGAAAAACATTCCGTTTTTGTCGTTTAGTAAAACTCTTTGTATAAAAAAGATTCCATTTTAATAAACATAAAATTAAAATGGGTTTATACACCGTATAAAAGAAAGTTGTGTATAAAACCAAATATGCCTCAATGAAAGGAGATTGAGACAAAGTCCTTAAAAAGATCATTTTTAAAATAAAATAGGTCTATTATGTGTATTCACTATAGGTACACATAAAGAAAGTAAAAATAAAAAATAGGACATAATAATATCATGACATAATTTGAAAGTAGGATATTAACCCAAATAATGGATGTTGGGTTAAGATGTTCCCTTACCTTGTGTCTGACTTGACTCAGCCGTTCTTTAACCTCCTCAAAATCGGGTAACTCTTTTTGATTTGAGCCAAAGGCTTCCTTGAGAAGAGTTATGCCCAAAGTGAGTCTTCTAGGAGTAATAGGGGGAAGTTGGGAGAGTATTTGGGCAGATGTTGGCCGAGACAAATGGCTTGAAGTTGTGAATAAGGTGGGAGAGGTGGGGGCCTTTTATAAGTGGAGAGGAGGGGCTCTTTTGGAAAGATTGAAATGTTACATTATTACACAATGATTTTCGGATTACAAAGGTCCCAAACTTATATAATTCGTGGATAAGGTGATAAGGGTTCGAAATCTACCCATCCAATAGTCTTTGTACAAGTGTAAGCCTTGGATTTTTCATTATCTTTTCATTTTATTAAAATCGTTAAATAATGAGGTCATCGCTGCATCATAATGATGTCATAAATAATTTAATTTATTTAATGCCTAAAAATTATTAAAAAAATACTATGATGTAGTAAATCTTTTTATCTTTCTAATGAATATTTATAGTCAAAATTTGGACTTGTGTAACCCCACTTAAAAACTGTTTTAGTAAAATAACTCATTTTTGTGTCAATTTAATTTTAACATTAAATAAATATATATTAATGTCATTTTCCAACTAAAGTGGCTCCATGGGGTCCCCAAGTTGACCCATAGGTTGTCTTGGTCGTACATGACTCATCCAATAGGAGTAGTACTAGTTTCAAGCTCATCTCATATTATTAAAACATTGTTTTTACCTTAAACTACACTAATTACCTCTAATCGCGATTAAGAACATAAAAGTTACAATTCAGCAAAAAATTATTTTGATCTCATTGAACCACATTTTACTTCTTAATGACAACCATGTATGTAGGATTTTTTAAAATAAAATCACAGAAGTGGTAATATTTCATTTAAACGAAAAATCAGTTATTTAACTACCACTTAGTGGTTTCACTATTCATCAAAAATTGAAGTTTTTCAGAATAATGCCAAAATTTAACCCTAAGCTATAATTGATATTCCGAATTAAAAAATGATGTCTATTTTAAAAAATTCCAAACATATAAGTTGCATTAATTAATTTTATAATTAATTCCCACTGTTACAAAAATAGCGTGTTTCTAAGAAACAATTTATATCAAAAGATTGGCAATTGTTTATGTCCAATTTCAATGTTAAATTAATTCTAATGACCACCATTGGATAAAATGGTAAAAATATATTCTAATTATACTTTAAAACCACTAAATAGTATAATTTATCACTATAAATTATTTTGATTTAAAAATTTGTTTTTAAGTATTTTTCACTATTCATACAAAATTAGAAGTTCTCAGAAAAATACCAAAAATTCAAGATAGGCTAATTTCGATATTCCGAATCCAAAAATGAAGTCCATTTTGATAAATAAAATTTATAAAATTTCAAAAAGTAGTTATTACTATTCTTAACGGCTATTTTCATTAGTTGTGGTGTGTGTTAGAGCTCGAGGATGCGTACAACACAAGAAATTGCATTATTGAATGAGAAGCGTATCGTGGAAGCTCGGGGTGTTACATTCTCCCCTCCTTCAATAAATTACGTCCTCGCAATTTGATATTTTTCTTTGAAAATAAAAGGTTGAAAAGAGAAAATACCTTTGTGGAAAACCCACATCAGAAATAAGATTAATAAAATGTAGCCTTAATAAGAGGGAAATGGAAATGAAAAAGTCACCACCCAATTATGATCTCGATTAGGAGAACATTGGTGGCAATTAAAGACATATAATTGGAGGAAAAACATAAATATTTGTAGGGAGTGATTGAGGTCATCAATCACAATCAACTGTCAAACTGAGGGCCTCAAAGCCTTCAATCTATGTTGATTTAAAATATCATCAGTTCAGAAAGACATAAGATATTAGGATAACAAATTTTTTTTGTTTTAATATCCCTTTAATAAAGTTTAAGAATTAATTTAATCATTGAATAAGAGATAGGTATATATATATTTATGCTTGACAATTATAGTTTCAACCTTCAACTCATCTTTCACTCAAAAAGATAATAGAACTCAAAAATATTATACTTATCCTAATTGTATAAGGTTCCAAATGTTAACACATACCATTTAGATTAATAAAATTATTTTGTAATAACCGGGGACTTCCTGTAGGCTAGTGGTAGGAAATAAAGGCATGTCACACTATGATTGTGGGTTCGATTCCTGCAGCTTTGTCTGACGCGACGGGTTATTCCCCACCCTGCGGGTTGTCCTTTTCCTAAAACTCCAAAAATAATCTTCATAATTTTTTTAACCTTAAACAATACTATCAAAAGATCAACTTAATCCACTCCAACCATTATAATTATCCAAAATACCTCTGTCCAAACTTTCTCTAAAAGGTCTCTTAATTCCAAATTCAATTTATCAGATTCCCCAAACAAAGTAAAGTTCCTCTTATTGTCACATACTAAAAATATAATTAACTTCATCATAATAAAACCTTACTGAAACAACAAGTACTGAAGTTCAATCCTTATATATATATATCACATTATTCTAATAACCATAATATAATCCATTAGTCCAAAACCACCAATACATTATATATTCCACTTCAACTGTAGTAACAGCATAAGATTCTCCTTGATCCCTTGGCCTTTTCTGAGGTACGTTTCCCTGACGCTTAGGACATTCATTTGAATAATGCCCCATTTCCCTACAATTGTAGCATTCAACTTTGACAGCCTCTTTCTTTCCATTTCAATCACGAGCCTGGTGACCCTTTTCTCCACATTTATAACAAACTCCCATTCCTTTAGGCACGTACCAGGGTGATTTTTCCCACAATTATCACATAATGGAAAATCCTTCTTTCCCTTTTTCCCTTTATCTGTCTCTTGTTCCCCCATTCTCTTCTTCTCTTGCTTTACTTTTTTTTCATAAGACATAGAGAACTCATTTTCCGTCTTCATAGCACACGAGACAATATCTTCGTATGATGAAAAGGATTGTGATACTAAAGCTCGACGGAGAAATTGTTTTAACCCATCAAAGAAACGATCAATCTTACTCCTTGGGTTACGTATATAATCGGTAGCATGCCTCGCTAACCTTGTAAAGTTAGCCTCATACATTGCAACATTCTCATCCTCCTTCTGCCTCAAACTCAGAAATTGCCTTTCCATATCTGCTCGATGGTCACGAGGAAATTATTTTTCTAATAAAAGCTCTTTGAACTCCCTCCATTCCACATTCGATACGTCATCATCTTCCTTTGTGCTTTGAATCAGCGACCACCACTGATTGGCATCTCCAGTGAGGCGGTAAACTGCCATGACAACCTTCTCTCTTTCGCTACTCCCCAAGGCATGGAATATATTCTCTAAGGAGTTTATCCATTGCTCAGCTACTATAGGATTTGTACTCCCATTGAAGGTTGGTGGTTGTTGCCTCATGAAGCGGTCTAACATTGATCCTCCACGTTGCGGATCAGGGTGATCCATACGAGTAAGGTTATTATTCCTAACCTTTGTGAGTTGTCCCAGTATGGTAATAAGTTGATCAGCACCAGTTGTATCTCCAACTCCACAATAATTATCTTGAACAGGAGGGCAATGCCTACATGGAGTGCGTGAATTGATACGGTTTCCATTTCTTCCACTAGGTGCCATTTCTAAAAAATGGCATAAACTAGATTAATTTATGAATCACAATACATAATTCCATACTTGTAAAATACTTAACATAAATTGAACTATTTATGGATATAATCCGTAATCATAAAAAGAAATGTTTCCTTTGAGAAAGTATATACTCATAACCCTTCATAGTGGTTTTTAAAGAAAATTAGAATTATCCTAAGCATATCCCCCGGGAGTGTCGTAACCAAGAGTGCAGCAAGGCCTGTTGTCGTGCACCAGTTCCCGTTTGAGTCTAGCTCAAAGCGGTGTTTTTTGGTTTTACCCCTAGGTACATCTGTGCCAGAGCCGCCTCTACCAGGTCGTATCCAGACAGGGATGTGTTGCTCGGAAAACTCACAAAATCTCTACAATACCATAATTCTAGGAAGTTCTTATATACTAATCCTCAAAGTTAATCATAGGTCTACGTGCTCTAATCAGAGTTTATCTAAATCTAGCTTCCAAGGTTTGTAATAAACTTCCTCTGATACCAAATGTAACGCCCCGACCCCAGCTACCCAGAGTCAGTGCATTACTTCGTAACATTGGCATGATCACAAAAGATCAAGTCTCGAAAGACCGATTAGTTTAGTAGCCTTGGAAACACTAGATACATTCGTAAACGTTACATTACATCATAAAGTGAAAAACTACAATAACATAGTCTTCATAGTCCACACTCATATCCACTTCTGACTATCCCTGCAGGTCATTCATAAAATACTTCTTCACATCCTAGAAAACATTAGAACATTGAAAGGGGTGAGCTCAGATGCTCAGTAAGGATAATAATAATGCGGAAGCTTTCATAAATAAACATTAACATTTAAGGCAATGTATAACTAAAACAAAATCCTTTTAAACATGAACTTCAACATAATATGGCGAAAGTAAAATGAGATAATGCCATTTACTTCTTCACATTGATATTCTACTGGTCGAATAATCACATGCAATATCAATAACCACTTTCATAATGATGGAATGCATAATGATAGACTATCATAACCACGTAGCCAAGGCCTCGTGCCAAGACCACAAATAAGATTTTGTCAAGGCCTCGTGCCAAGACACTAGTTTGTCTCATGGGACCTGACGATGAATCGAGGAGCTATAGCGTGCTCTACCCGTCACTTATTAAGTCCAATGCATCCTCATATGAATAAGTTTAAACATATCATAAACCATAACATAATCGTATCACATAAAACATGCATAAAGGGAAAATAACATTTCCACATTTCAATCACAAGATATCAATACAACACATTGATATAATAAAAATTCTTTCAAAACCATTTTCAATACCAAAATAAAAGAAAGTTAAAACTTTTTATTTATTTTTCATTAAAAAAAGTGATGGCTTGTAGAGGAAGCCGAAACTCAAATAATGGTCACGGCGGCGGAGAAGTCATTGTCGCCGCATAAGTACGGGAAGAAAAACATTCCCTTTTTGTCATTTAGTAAAACTCTTCGTATAAAAAAGATTCCATTTGAATAAACATAAAAGTCAAAGGGGTTTATACACCGTATAATAGAAAGTTGTGTATAAAACCAAATATGCCTCAATGAAAGGAGATTGAGACGAAGTCCTTAAAAAGATAATTTTTTAAATAAAATAGGTCTATTATGTGTATTAACTATAGGTACACATAAAGAAAGTAAAAATAAAAAATTGGACATAATAATATCATGACATAATTTGAAAGTAGGATATTAACCCAAAGAATGGATGTTGGGTTAAGAAGTTCCCTTACCTTGTGTCTGACTTGACTCAACCGTTCTTTAACCTCCTCAAAATCGGGTAACTCTTTTTGATTTGAGCCAAAGGCTTCCTTGAGAAGAGTTCTGCCCAAAGTGAGGCTTCTAGGAGTAAGAGGGGGAAGTTGGGAGAGTATTTGGGTAGAGGATGGCCGAGCCAAATGTCTTGAAGGTGTGAATAAGGTGGGAGAGGTGGGGGCCTTTTATAAGTGGATAGGAGGGTCTCTTTTGGAAAGATTGAAATGTTACATTATTACACAATGATTTTAGGATTCCAAAGGTCCCACACTTATATAATTCGTGGATAAGGTGATAAGGGTTCTAAATCTAACCATCCAATAGTCTTTGGACAAGTGTAAGCCTTGGATTTTTCATTATCTTTTCATTTTATTAAAATCGTTAAATAATGAGGTCATCGCTGCATCATAATGATGTCATAAATAATTTAATTTATTTAATGCCTAAAAATTATAAAAAAACTACTATGATATAGGAAATCTTTTTATCTTTCTAATGAATATTTTTAGTCAAAATTTGGACTTGTGTAACCCCACTTAAAAACTATTTTAGTAAAATAACTCATATTGGTGTCAATTTAATTTTAACATTAAATAAATATATATTAATGTCATTTTCCAACTAAAGTGGCTCCATGGGGTCCCCAAGTTGACCCATGGATTGTCTTGGTCGGCCATGACTCATCCAATAGGAGTAGTACAAGTGTCAATCTCATCTCATATTATTAAAACATTTTTTTTACCTTAAACTACACTAATTACCTCTAATCGCGATTAAGAACTTAAAAGTTACTATTCACCAAAAAATTATTTTGATCTCATTGAACCACAATTTACTTCATAATGACAACCATGTATGTCGGATTTTTAAAAATCAAATCACATAAGTGGTAATATTTCATTTAAACGAAAAATCAGTTATTTAACTACCACTTAGTGGTTTCACTATTCATCAAAAATTGATGTTTTTCAGAATAATGCCAAAATTTCACCCTAAGCTATAATTGATATTCCGAATTCAAAAATGATGACTATTTTAAAAAATTCCAAACATATAAGTTTCATTAATTAATTTTATAATTAATTCCCGCTGTTACAAAAATACTGTGTTTCTAAGAAACAATTTATATCAAAAGATTGGCAATTGTTTATGTCCAATTTCAATGTTAAATTAATTCTAATGAAACCATTGGATAAAATGGTAAAAATATATTTTAATTATACTTTAAAACCACTAAATAGTATAATTTATCACTATAAATTATTTTGATTTAAAAAGTTGTTTTTAAGTATTTTTCACTATTCATACAAAATTAGAAGTTCTCAGAAAAATACCAAAAATTCAACATAGGCAAATTTCGATATTCCCAATCCAAAAATGAAGTCCATTTTGATAAATAAAATTTATAAAATTTCAAAAAGTAGGTTTTACTATTCACAACGGCTAGTTTCATTAGTTGTGGTGTGTGTTAGAGCTCGAGGTTGCGTACAACACATGCTATTGCATTATTGAATGAGAAGCGTATCGTGGAAGCTCGGGGTGTTACATTATATAAGTATTTTACCATCATAAACATAAACTATTCAGATAAATAAAATAGATATTATCCTGCGATCAAATTTATATTAAAAAAATTGTTAAATTAAATGTTTTCTCATTTAATGAGATGAAATACCATTACAGGACTATGAAAACATTCATGAGAAAAATACCCTTTCCACTATGAAAATAGAATGTCAAAAACTAAAAATGTGAAAAAATATTTGAAAAACAATTCCTTCAAAATTTTTATTTCATTATTATAAATTAATCTTCATAGTATTTTGCTATCATGAGGACATAAAAATCCATTCATTACATATAAGTTAATAGAAAACATTCCTTTCACAATATGGAAACACCTAAGAAGTTCATTTTTTTGAAAATGATAAAAATATTACATTAAGAACATTTTTTAAAATGTAAAACATATGTAAAATTGGTTTTAAAAACTCAAATGGGTATAGTAAAAAACATATTTAAACTTATTTTAGAAAACAAGGATATGTAATAAAATGTTTTTTTGATCGAAGAGAGAATTAAAGTCATATTTCCTCAAAAACATATTTTTAGTCTCTAATGTACTTAAAGTGATGAAAATAAAAGGTAATAATATATTATCAAGAAAAAACATAGTATAAGAAAATTCATGGGATTATTTAGAGGTAGATCATAATAATTCATCATTATAATCTCAATTATAAACAATCCTGAAAAAAATAAGATTATAACATAAAACCCTTTATCGCTCTAGTAAAAATTGAATCATAGTAACCATGAACGAAATTAAATTATATAGAAATTTAAATACATATAAATCTCATCGTAATAATCCTAAAATATACTCATTTTTACTATATGAACCATATAAATGAAACAAATGGTGTATGAGGCATGTGTCTCATATAAATAAAAGTGAGATGAAAATCCCTTACCACTAGTCCAGAATCCTTCGTACATATTGGAACCTCAGATATAATAAATATAGATTTTGTTTTAATATATTAAAATAAAATAATCATATATATAACAAAATATACTATTTAATTATAACATTGTATTACCCCTTTGTCAAAAATTCATTATTAAAATAAAAATTACAGGTCAGATCTGCATTATTTTTCATGTATGTTATGGTTTGGTAGTTTTGATCCTTATAATTTGATCATGGTTACATCATCTAGAAATTGTTAATAATGATATTAATATCATATATATTCATTATATACATGTTTATTTTCATGCATAAAATAATGTATAAAAAAAATAATTTCACCATTCAGGGAGATAGTAGGATGTATGTACGCAAGGACATTGTGATCATTTTTTTGACGGATGAAATGAAACAAAGGAAAATAAAAAATCATAATTTGGGAATAATTATATATATCTATTATTAATTATATATATAAATGTATATATATATATATATTACCAACCAAATTAAAATGAAATGTAAAATGAACCAAATTTCTTAATGGAGGTGGTAGTCCATAGATATGCCTGGGCGACATTATCGCTTTCCAATGGTTTGAATGTAAGAAGGTAGATATGATATTATCATTAAAAAATTAAAATTATTTATTATTTTAATATATATATATATATATACAGTAAACCTATATTAATAACCATCCATCATATAAGGTGGGGGAAAATTAATTGTATCACTATGTGGAGATGGTAAGTCATGTATACGCACGAGTTACACATTCACATCCCATTTCATAGAAATATGGTGAATAAAGGTTTTTTCATAATCATAATAACATTTATGTATGTTTAGGATACTGAATTTATTATTTAATTAATAATATAATAAATTTATAAGGGATAAAATATGAATTAAAAATAAATTTATTGGTTAATGAAAATATGTCAAATCCTTTTGATCTTGTCATAGGAAACCTAAGTTTTTTTTTATTTAGGGAATAGATGTGCATATAAAATCTATATAAGGAAGTTTAGAAGTCATATTTTATGGTATGGTTAATCCAAAAGTATAAAAAGTTATGAATATTTGTTGGGAAGAGTTTTTCTATGGAAATTGAGGCGACGAGCAGTTTTGTAATTTAATAAAAATTACAATATAAAAAAGTCATTATCAAGAAAAAAAACAATATTCATATAATTTAATTTGTATAATATGGTGTCTAAATCCCATCAATAATAAAATTGGATATGTTTTTAAGTCATTTTAGACATTATCATTTTGATTATCCACTTGGTTAACCAATTATAATTTTAGTTTTGGTAATGCCTTTTTCAGTCTTTAAGGGTTATAATTTTATATCTAAGATAAAAAGTGGTTCATAAATTCCCAAGGGATATATTTTTCGACCTAGAATTATCCATGTGATCATAATTCATTATTTTTATGATTTTAAATAATTTAATAAAATATCAATTTGATTATATTTTTTTGAGGTCAATTTAGACAATATTAATTTAATTTTACAAGAAAGGGATAATAAAAACGATGTAATTTTAATATAAAAATTTAAAACAACATTAATATTTTATATTAATATAAAAAATAATGTAATAGTATAAATCACTCAAATTATATTACTATTAATATTTTTAAAATCATTAATTATATTTTATAAGAATTGAAGAAATATCATGTTAGCGTTGCATAAGAATTTATGGTAATTATATTATTCATAAATTTTAGAAATAAATATCCATCATGAAAATAATTTCAGTATCCTCAAAATGTATAATTATATTTATTAATAATTTTATTTTTTATATATGCGGACACATTATAAATATTTAAAACAAAGAGAGTGACACTAGGTAACTTTCTATACATTAAATATTATCAAGGAAATTTTCGTGGACAATTTACCATTATGAAATTAAATTTTAATCCCAAGGTGAAATGGGCTGAATTAACCTCATCAAATTACAATTAGGATGAAAAATTATGACCTTATCAATTATTTTTATCCTAGATTAACCTGGTTTACCCTTTACTATGGTTATAAATTTTATCACAGTTACTATTCTTATTAAAAAAATAAAAGTGAAATTTTTATGAAAATTAAACCTCGTGATTCAAAATAAAGTATAAAATTTATGAAAATAAATTTCTATTAGTGGTATAAATTTATTCTTAAATATTCATGTTGGAAATGATGAAAACAACTTTTTACAAAAATAAAATTTGAAGCATAAACATTATTTATTCTCATCCATTTTCTTAAATTTTTTTAAATTAATTCTATAAAATTTTATTAATTATAATATATATATATATATATTATAATGACTCAAAAATATTGAATTTTTTTATTTTTTAAGATAAAAAACCTCTTGTGCTTAAAAATTTATTTTACATAGAAATATATCATTAAGTTAGAAATAATTTTTTAATTATTTCAAATTATTGATACCCAAATAATTCATTTATATACTTGTAACCATAAACTTTTCATGATTTTTATATTTATATTTATACCCTTCAATCCTAATTTTTGATGATAGTATCTCTTAGCTCATTTAAACCCAGTGTTTCATGTAACCCACTCTATTAGAGATATAAAATTATTTTAAAAATAATATTTTTTAAAAAATAATAGTGTGTTATTGGATAAAAATACTAGTGGAACTTTCCTTATAATTAGAAAATCCAATATCATGTGGCGTATTAATAAATAGTATTTAGTTTCTGTTTATATATCCTAAGTGGAATACGTAGCCACTAAAATTTGTTATGCCAAATTATATGGATGAAGCACTATAATTGAATTTGGGAGAACATCTGAGCATATCTCTATAATGTGAAAAAAATTCAATCAATATCTCTAAAAATTATATCCAAAAATCACATTCCAAAAACATTGTACTTTTCACCAATTTCTAAGTGATAACTACCAAAAAGGAGATATTTTTTGGAATTTTTTCAAAAAGAATATCAACATGAAGATATTTTAAAGAAAATCTTGATCTTCATCATTAATAATTAATTTAGGGTGAATTAATACTGATTCTTTGGTGAAATTCTAAATGTACCATATGAAATTCTTCTTTTTTTGTAAATATAATTTAAATCATAAATTTATTTCTTTCTTTATTTATCAGTCTTGGTTATGATCCCATATCACACAAATTTTATCTTTTTAGCTGGATAGTTTTATCTTTTCAATTATAAAATTATATTTATGCGTGATAATTTTAAAAACTAAATAATTAATTAATTTAAAAAATATTTATCGTATTTTCAAATTTTGGAATCATTTTCTGAAAATAATATGTACTTTATATATATATATATATTTTATTTCAAATTACATTTGATAACTTTTCATTTATAAATTACATTTAAAAATTCATAAAAGTACATATGTAATTATTAAATTAATCTATTTTTATCACACTTAATAGAGATTAATGATGTCTTAAATGGTTAGTATAACCTTTTCATTACCCATTCATCATAAAGGGCTTTTAATGAAATTAAAAACATATGGAATCTTATCAAATTATGCATAGAAATCAACGGAACCACCCCGACATGAAATTTTAGAGAAATAAAAATTTCAATGAAGTTGAATCCATTTGTTGAATGAAGTGTGATGTAGAAAAAGAATTTACTGATTTTATTATCACATTTTCTTCACTTTTTTGTATACTTCCCTTTTTCCATTCCTATTTCTCTTTCATATTTTATTTTCTTATTATCTATCTATATTAATTTTCCTTATTTTTTCCTTTTATAAATTTTTAATTTCTTCATTTAACGTTCCACTTTCCCCTTATGATAATTATATTATTTTGGGAGTTTGGATGCTTGGGAATTCATTTCAAAATCTCTTCATTATTTTTTCCTTTTCATTATTATTATCTTTTAATTTTTAATTTACAAATAAAAATATTTTATTTTGGGATTTATAGAAATTTAAAAATATTTTAAAAATAATTTTCACCCTAATTCTATCCTTTTGAAAATTACTCCAGGTGTTTTTATTCAAAATTATTTTTTAATATTCTCATTAATCCTCTTGTTTTTATATTTTTGATGTTATTACCATTTTTGTTATAAAAAAGGAGGAGAATTGTTTATTAAATATCAGGGAGATAATTTTAATTTAAAACAATTTATTTATCAAATGGGGAGATTTTAAATTTTATAAAATTATTTTTCTCTTTATCACGCTTAAAATGTTTTATTAAGGAGAGATTTTTATTTTAAAATATTCATTTAATTTTATTTTATAGTTTTTAAGAGAATTATATATATGTAAAATTCCTAATCTCATTAAATATGATATTAATATCTTTAATTTATTATTTATATATCTCACTTTCTATATATTTTTAATACATTTTGTTAGTTTAAGTGTCTGTGATAATTAAAATTGTTAATATTTTTGTTAATCACTCTCTTAGGGTGTTTTCATGATAAGAAACAGTTACCTTCACTTATAATGTTTTCGGTTAATTGATTTTTAATTTTTTTATTGATTCAATATTGGTTAATTGTATGAATAATTATATTACATTAAATGTTTGATGAAGGATTATATATATATATACGTCTTCATGAATAATGTACTTGTAATAAATTTTAATGATCCATTAGAGGGGTTGGTGTAATGTGGTGGTGAAATATTTAGAAGTGGAACCTATAAAGATTACACAATTTTCCTATTTTCATTATGGCTGAAGCTATAGTTTTCCAGATATACCTTTGGCTAGATAGTTGAGGATATATACCCTACTAGTTATTCCACTCGATGTGCTTCTTTATTCCCAAAGGCCACCAACCATATTCTAACTTGTAGTGGTTCACTGGTGTTTTTACTCGATTTTCCCAACTCCATGTTTTCAACCAACTACCCAGTGGAGGCTACTGAGTATCCAGTGGCATTAGGAAGTGTCTAGTGGGGATGAATTTAATATTTCCAAAATACCATTAAGGCAGTCCATTATAAGTTCAATTTATATTGAGAAGTAAAAAGGTTTCCTAATATCATTAGATCATATAAAAGGAACCCATTGGATCCTTAAATACTAACCTTAAAATTTTTTGAATCTTTTTCTCTGATACATGATATCAAGATCAATTCAAATACAAATCTCTATAATTTACATTTCCTCTCAAGAGCCTTCCAAATCATAGATCATCTAATGGATATCAATATTTATCATAATATCTTTTTTCTCAATTATAAATCATTACATTGAAGATATCTGTGAGTGGTGTCACTACTAGAAAAAAAGGTATTTGCGACAGGCTATTTGCGACGGGATCCCGTCGCAAATAGCCTGTTGCTGAAAATGCCGTCGCAACTACACTTATTTGCGACGGGCCCGTCGCTAAAGCCTTTTTATGCGACAGCCATTCTCCTCGTCGCAAATAGTATTCCATATTTTTGTAAAAAACTTTTAAAACAGTTTTTGCGACAGGTCCCGTCGCAAATACCTTTTGCGACGGAACCCGTCGCAAATAGCTTCTGCGACGGTTCCGTCGCAAAAACTCTTTTTTAAAAAAATAAAAAAAATTAATAATACTAGTATTTGCGACGGGAGTCGGGACCCGTCTCAAATACTTTTTTTAAAAAAAAATTAAAAAACTATTAATAATACTAGTATTTGCGACGGGCATAGTATCCCGTCGCAAATACTATAAAAAAATAAAAAAAAATTATTAATAAATTATTTTAATTAATATAATAATAGAATTATAATTTACAAATGAAAGTAATAAATTATTTTAATTACTATAATAATAGTAGAATTATAATTCAAAAATAAAAATAATAGAATATTAATAAATAATTTAATTAATATAATAATATTACAATTATAATTCATAAATAAAAAAAATATTAATAAGTTATTTTAATTAATATAAAAATAATAGAATTATTTTACATTCAAATATTAAAATAATTCAAGTATTACAAAAAAAAAATAATTAAATTATAATATTATAAAATTTTAATATATATATAAAATTTTAATATATATATAAAATTTTAATATATATATATAATTTAATATTATAAAATATAAATAATATTATTATTCATATTAATATTGTTATTTAAAAATATAATATTATTAATATTTTATAATGAGACCGAAACTACGAATAGAAAAAAATATATTTTGATTTCACAAATTTTATAACAGAAATACAAACTCTAATCTGAAGGAGGGGGGAGGGGGGAGGTGGGGGATCTGCAGAAGGTGGTGGAGGAAACTCCATCCCTAAAGCATGATTGAGTCGGCGCATGTACTCCATCTACTCCTGATGCTGCTGCTGCCACCGACTCGCCTGCTCCTCGTACAGCTGCTGGCGTCGACGCTCCTCCTCATGCTGCTGACGCATCTGCTCCTGCTCCTGTCGGAGACTCTCTATCTGTGCAGTCTGAGATCGCAACTGATCCTCATACTGTGTAGAAGAAGATGCACGAGCTCCTCTCGAGATGGACGCCGACATCGCAGCACTGCCATAATAATCTCCGGTAGTCAGTCGAGAGCCGATACAAACTACCCGGCCCTTCTCGAAGGCATACTGGGTGGCCTGCATCCATGCCGCCTCATCAAACTGACGGGCAGTGGTCTGATCTGATGACTCGGTCTGACTCTCAGGCCAGGCATGTGCCGCTGCGGCCTCATATGACTCCTATAGTTGCAATTTAAAATTAAAATTGTGAATATATTATATGCAGTTAATTTTTAAACTTGAAAACAAATAATACTGACCACGATGTGATGCTGACGATCACCTCTGAGCTCCCCAATAGCAGGATCACTATACATCCTCTGATATACGTCGTACTCAGTAATATCGGGGTTCTCGATAGCCTATAATAATAAAAAAAACTATTAATATTTATAGTTATATAAAATATTTATAAATAATGTACGTACCAGATGCTGTCTATGAGTACTGAAAGAACGACTCCCAGCTCGATGAGTCACCTCCTGTCTCCCCCGATTCTGCCTCCCCACCGATGATCTCCTCTGAAAGGCACCACTCAACCAGTGCGCACATAATCCATCCCATACATGGGATGAAATATACTCTGGTCGGTGTGCTCTACATGACTCCTCAAAATCTGACACTCCTGCTTTCTTCATCGCAGCTTTTCTTAAATTGTGCAAAAACTGACGAAGACGATCACGCATGGCCACCTCCCATGCCTCGTGGATGGCGTCACGCATGGTATCCTCGATCGGATACCATAAACCCTACAAATAAATCAAAATATGAAGTTAGAAATGAAATAATTTTCAAAATAAAAATTATTTATTTACGTACGTACCAACCAATGGCCGAACATGGCCTACTGCACATCAATGGGAATCTGCTCCCATGTGGTCCACAGCTGAGAGAAATAGTTGCGCAAAATAGCGCTGCCCTGTCCGACTGCTATATGCGGAAAATTGAAAAAATAATAAACATTTATTATGTGAATAGATTAATGAAATCTTAGTCAAATCCACAGGTTATCACACAGGTTATCACACCTCTGTGTGCGTGGATCAAACCCAAGACGTGGACGTTTCTCGGGGACGGGGTCAGGAATCATCAATCGTGCAAGACCGTGCCCCCTCCGCGTACTCCCTGGAGTGCCTGCAGGCAGAGGGTCATCTGTCAGCAACTCATCTGCATCAAAAGTCAGGTCAGCATCTGCCAACGCACGAAATGTGGCGTCGTCAATCTGAAACAGAAAATCTTAATGTTAGCAAATAATTGATAATTACTATTATATATACATATATACATATTATGATTGTATATAAATACCATGAAATGCTATCAGTGTTCATCTTCATCATCATATTCATATATGTCAATGTCATCTTCATATTCCTCCTCAACATCATCGATATCCATTCGAGTTACAGTTCCTTCATCTCTTACCGTTTCAAATTCATATGTGACATCATCAACATCATCATCATCACCGACTCTTAAATGTGGGGTGTCGTCATCGATACTCGTGTCTCTTTGTAAAAAAGATTGATTTTGAGTACTCTCTTGAAAAACATCAATTCTTTGCACATCCATGAAAGCACATTCACTTTGACTAAACTGATTGTCTCGAATTTTGATTTTTATTACACTCCACCAATCAGTCAAGTCTCTTGATGTTTCACAGTACTTTGCATAATAAACTTGATATTCCTGTTGAGCCAATAAGAATGGTTCATTTACTGCGAGAACACTTTTACATTTAATATCGATGATTCAATGAGTCGGATGAACACGCACGCCTCTCTCTGTATGCAACCACCGACATTTGAACATGGTTATGTAATGTTGTCCAAGATAACCGAGTTCAATGATTTCATCAAGTATGCCATAAAAGTCAACTTCATTTTCTCGATGATGAGATCCTCTCAAGATAACTCCACTGTTCATTGTTTTTTTCGATTCCCCATATGCATGTGTGTGGAATCGAAATCCATTCACCACATATGCATTATAAGTTTTAACAAGTTTGGATGGTGGGTTACTCAATACACACAGCCGTTTGTCAATTTTATCAGCATGTCGAGACACCTGAAGATTTGTGAAATAATTATCAATATAGTAAACTATACATTGAATGAGTTGCTAAAAGATAAAGAATTTATGTTACCAGTTTTTGAAACCACTGAGAGAAATTTTTCAGTCGACGTTCTTCGAGAGCAGCTGCTGTAATTTGTGGAATTTGTTTCTTGATATGATTATCATACAACCTATAAAAACCAAAGTTATTTACTGTAACATAAATGATAGAATAAGTGATATAAACACTTACAGTACAACTAATGTCATCTCTTCACAGTTGAGCAGAACATACGTATGAGCTCTATGATGTTCTTCATCTGAAAGCCAGCGTTCAGAAACTCCACCAAAACCAAGCTCTGACTGGTTGAAAACAGATAATTGATTGTCGAATTCATCAATATTCCTCTCATTCCGTCCCATTCGGTTGTGTTTTGAAGGATACTCAGATTCAAAATAATGGGAGCAGAAAAAAGATATTTCCGCTTGCAAATAAGCTTCTGCAATAGATCCTTCAACAGATGCTTTGTTGCGTACTTTTATTTTCAATTTTTGCATGCATCTTTCAAATGGGTACATCCATCGAAACTGTACCGGACCTCTACATTTGGCTTCATATGGCAAATGTAACATCAAATGTTCCATTGAGTCGAAGAAAGACGGCGGAAATATTTTTTCCAGTTTACATATAATTACAAAAACATCTTTTTCAAGTTTGCCTAGAGCATCATAATCTGCCGTAGCCGCACAAATTTCCCGAAAAAAATGAGACATGTCTGTTATGGAATCCCAAATCACAGAATTCAACAGACCTCTTAATCCAATGGGTAGAAGTCTCTCCATTATAACATGACAACCATGACTTTTTAATCCAGTAATATGACCATTCTTT
This sequence comes from Viscum album, assembly GCA_963277665.1. Lineage (NCBI taxonomy): Eukaryota > Viridiplantae > Streptophyta > Magnoliopsida > Santalales > Viscaceae > Viscum > Viscum album. The sequence goes on from OY728138.1 coordinate 944,190,459, forward strand.
ACATATCTACCCAAATTGGAAGTCCAGCCATCTGGAAGTCTCAAATCTGCAATCCACTGACAAAATAATAAACGGTTTTCTTTAGACAGTGTATAAGCTACTTTTGGTTTCAGTAACCTTTCTGTTCTGACATTCTCAAATAGTTCCAATTCTGGACGCCTGCAAATTTGGGCAAGATCTAAACGTGCATTTACATTGTCTTTGCTCTTTCCTGGCGTATCCAAAACTGTATGAAACAAATTATCAAAACAGTTCTTCTCAATATGCATGACATCTAACATGTGTCGGACCAACAAATCAGACCAATATGGAAAATCCCAAAATATGCTACGTTTAATCCAATTGTGTTCTTTCCCAAAACCAGAAATTTTCTGTTGGTTTATTGTGGGACCAAAAGTGATGGGAGGTAATGAAAATACAACCGATTTTAACTCCGAACCTGATAACATTTTTGGAGGTCCATCCCTTTCAGCTGTTCCTTTTCTGAAATGAGATCTGTTTCTGCGAAAAGGATGATCAGCGGGAAGAAATCTGCAATGACAGTCAAAATAACAAGGTTTCTTTCCATGAATGAGAATAAATGCTTTGTTCTCTCCCATACAGTAAGGACATGATTTCTGACCATGTGTACTCCAGCCAGATAACATCCCATAAGCCGGGAAGTCACTTATTGTCCACATCAATGCTGCTCTCAGTATGAAATTCTGTTTCATTGCAACATCATATGTACTGACACCAGTACTCCACAATAAATTTAATTCATCAATCAATGGCTTCAAATAAACATCAATATTTTTCTTCGGATGTCCTGGAATTAGTAAAGTCAAAAAGATATATGGCTCCTTCATCAACATCCATGGAGGTAAATTATACGGAGTTAAAAAAATAGTCCAACATGAATATTGACTACCATAAGATCGAAACGGACAGAAACCATCAGTGGAAAGGCCCAGTCGAACATTTCTAGCTTCTAAAGCAAATGATGGATGCACTCCATCAAAATGTTTCCTTGAATCACCATCGGCTGGATGATTCAAGATTTTATCGGTTGAACTATTCTCTTTATGCCATGACATCATTGTCGCTGTATTCTTAGACATGAATAAACGCTGAAGTCTGGATGTAAGCGGAAAATATCTCAACTGTTTTACAGGAATCAAACCAGACTTCCCGTGTTGTCCTTCTTTATATCTCAGTTTCCCACATGTGGGACAACTATCCAACGACTCATTTTCCCATTAATATAAAATGCATTCATTTGAACATGCATGAATCTTCTGACAAGTAAGTCCCAAATTTCGAACCAACCTCTTACTTTCATAGTAATTTGTAGGTAAAACATTTCTTTCGGGTAATAGTGTTTTCAGCAAAGAAAATATCTAGTCAAAACAGGTGTTTGACATTCCGTTATCTGATTTGATAGCCATAAATTTTGCAAGTGCTTCTAATTTGCTCATCTTGCAGCCAGGATATAATGCATCCTCAGCAGACTTCAACAACTCATAAAATTCAGACGGTCCCAACTCAGGATTTGAAGCTATATCAGCCGGAATTTCTGTATGTTGAACAGATGAACCTGCAACATCATGTACTAAATCTTGAAACTGGGATGGATCCGGAATCAAGTTGGTATCACCTGCTCTGGAACTGTGTTCACCGTGTTGATACCAAAAAACATAATCTGCTTGAAAACCAAAACGCAAGAGATGTTCCCCCACATTGTCAAACGTGTCAAACGTTCTCAATGCACATTTTCTACAAGGGCATTTTATCTTTCCTTCTGAAACAAATTCTGGATTTGATGCCACAAATGATAAAAAACTCTCCACATCCTCTATATATACTGGATTTAAACCAGAACCATTTGGATTTCTACGTTGATTTATCCATCTGCGGTCATCTAATAATGACTGTGGACGACCTCGTTGTTCCATATTTTTCTATAAAATATAAAAGCATTACTGGTTTTGAATAATTTGTTAGAAAAAACACAAGCAAGGATTGAATATATTGAGAATAAAGCAAAACCTGTTACAAATATTGATAATTTTAATATTATATTGATTTTTTATTTTTTTAATAATACTAATATAATTTTTTTCATAAATATTAATTATATAATAATAACATCATTACATTATTAGTATATTTTATTATTAATATTAAAATAATATAATTTTCTATATTATATACAATTATCCTTTCATCTGTGTGTTTCACATTCTATCTCCACATGTAATATTGGCATTCACTTTCACCTCTCCATTGACGAGTAGGTTGATAATTTTGAAAAAGAATGCCAATATTACATGTGGAGACAGAAAAAACACAGAAGAAAAGAGAATTGTATATAATATAGAAAATTATATTATTTTAATATTAATAATAAAATATTCAAATAATTTAATAAGGTAATTATTCCAAATTATTGGTAAGTATTTCAAATTATTGGTAATTATTCCAAATTATTGGTAATTATTCCAAATTATTGGTAATTATTCCAAATTATTGGTAGTTATTCTTAATTTTTGGTAGTTATTCCTAATTATTGGTAAATATTGGTAATTATTGGTAAATATTGGTAATTATTGGAAAATATTGGTAATTATTGGTAATTATTGGAAAATATTGGAAAATATTGGTCATTATTGGTAATTATTGGTGATTATTGGTAATTATTTGTGATTATTGGTAATTATTGGTGATTATTGGTGACTATTGGTGATTATTGGTGATTATTGATAATTAATACTAATTATTAGTAATTAATACTAATTATTGGTATATAATACTAATTATTGGTAATTAATACTAATTATTGGTAATTAATAATCATTATTACTAATTATTGGTAATTATTACTAATTATTCCTAATTAATACTAATTATTCCTAATTAATACTAATTATTCCTAATTATTCCTAATTATTACTAATTATTGTTAATTATTACTAATTATTGTTAATTATTACTAATTATTACTAATTATTTCTAATTATTACTATTTATTTCTAATTATTACTAATTATTGCTAATTATTAGTAATTATTGCTAATTATTACTAATTATTGCTAATTATTATTAATTATTGATAATTATTAGTAATTATTGATAATTATTAGTAATTATTGATAACTATTGGTAATTATTACTAATTATTATTAATTATTGGAAATTATTGTTAATTATTACTAAATATTGGCAATTATTACTAAATATTGTTAATTAATACTAATTATTGGTAATTAATACTAATTATTGATAAGTAATACTAATTATTGGTAATTAATACTAATTATTGGTAATTAATACTAATTATTGGTAATTAATACTAATTATTGGTAATTAATAATCATTATTACTAATTATTGGTAATTATTACTAATTATTCCTAATTAATACTAATTATTCCTAATTATTCCTAATTATTACTAATTATTGTTAATTATTACTAATTATTGTTAATTATTACTAATTATTACTAATTATTTCTAATTATTACTAATTATTTCTAATTATTTCTAATTATTGCTAATTATTAGTAATTATTGCTAATTATTACTAATTATTGCTAATTATTATTAATTATTGATAATTATTAGTAATTATTGATAATTATTAGTAATTATTGATAATTATTGGTAATTATTACTAATTATTGTTAATTATTGGCAATTATTGTTAATTATTACTAAATATTGGTAATTATTACTAAATATTGATAATTAATACTAATTATTGGTAATTAATACTAATTATTGGTAATTAATACTAATTAATGGTAATTAATACTAATTATTGGTAATTAATACTAATTATTGATAATTAATAATCATTATTACTAATTATTGGTAATTATTACTAATTATTCCTAATTAATACTAATTATTCCTAATTATTTATAATTCTTACTAATTATTGTTAATTATTACTAATTATTGTTAATTATTACTATTTATTGTTAATTATTACTAATTATTACTAATTATTTCTAATTATTACTAATTATTTCTAATTATTACTAATTATTGCTAATTATTAGTAATTATTACTAATTATTACTAATTATTGCTAATTATTATTAATTATTGATAATTATTAGTAATTATTGATAGTTATTAGTAATTATTGATAATTATTGGTAATTATTACTAATTATTGGTAATTATTGGTAATTATTGTTAATTATTAGCAATTATTGTTAATTATTACTAAATATTGGTATTTATTGGTAATTATTAATAATTAATACTAATTATTGGTAATTAATACTAATTATTGGTAATTAATACTAATTATTGGTAATTAATACTAATTATTGGTAATTAATACTAATTATTGGTAATTAATACTAATTATTCATAATTAATACTAATTATTGGTAATTAATACTAATTATTGGTAATTAATAATAATTATTACTAATTGTTGGTAATTATTACTAATTATTCCTAATTAATACTAATTATTCCTAATTATTACTAATTATTACTAATTATTGTTAATTATTCCTAATTATTACTAATTATTGGTAATTAATACTAATTATTGGTAATTAATACTAATTATAGGTAATTATTACTAATTATTGTTAATTATTGGTAATTATTACTAATTATTGTTAATTATTCCTAATTATTACTAATTATTGGTAATTAATACTAATTATTGGTAATTAATACTAATTATAGGTAATTAATACTAATTATTGGTAATTATTACTAATTATACTTAATTATTCTTAATTATTGATAATTATTGATAATTGTTCCTAATTATTAGTAATTAAATGAATAATTATCAATAATTAGAAATAATTACCAATAATTACAAATAATAACATTATTAATATATTTTATTATTAATATTAAAATAATATAGTTTTCTAATTTATATACAATTCTTCTTTCATCTATGCGTTTTCTATCTCCACATACAAATAATACATGTGAAGACAGCAAACACACAGATAAAAAAAGAATTGTATATATATAAAAAATTATATTATTTTAATATTAATAATAAAATAAACTAATAATGTAATAATGTTCTTATTCCTAATTATTGGTATTTATTACTAATTATTAATATTTATTCCTAATTATTAAAAATTATTACTAATTATTCCTAATTACCATTAACTATAAACAATACTAATAATTTAAATTTATTAAGTAATAAAACAATGTAAACATAATTAAATTACAACTAATTAATAATAATTGAAACTAATAAAAAATTAAAAATAAATAAAAAATTAAAAATGAACATAAATACCTTGAAAATTGATCTGTTCTGATCGTTCTTCAAAACTTTAATATCAGCTCCGGAGAAAAAAATTAAACTGGAGAAAAACTCAACTCTAGAAATATAATTTTGAGAGAAGGAGAAGATAAGGAATGAGAATGAAATGAAAAAAACGGATGGGGGTATTTATAGGTTACATTATTTGCAACGGGCGCATTTGCGACGGTACCCGTCGCAAATACCTTAGCCAACATTTATTACGGTCAACCGGTAAATAGTTATTTGCGACGGGACCCGTCGCAAATAACCCCTGCCGACATAGTATTTGCGACGGGGGAATATTCCCGTCGCAAATACGTTTTACCGCCGCCGGTTATTTGGGACGGGAATATTCCCCCGTCGCAAATAAGTTTCCCGCGATTTGGCGCGCATCCCGGGAAAACTATTTGCGACGGGGAAAGCAATCCCGTCGCAAAAGCCTAATTATTTGCGACGGGTAAATACCCCCGTCGCAAATAATTTTTTAACGGGACTATTTGCGACAGGATTTATTCCCGTCGCAAATAACCCGTCGCAAATACCCATTTTTCCCGTAGTGTGTGTATTAGGTATTCCTAAATCAAACCTATTTTCCCTCAACAACTAGTCCCTAATGGTTCCCAATCCACAAAAGTGTGGGTTGGATTGATTTATGTTAAACAACAATCAAGAGGGTTTTTGAAATCTAAAATTGTGATATATGTGTTCTTTTTCAACATCTTGACCATGGTATTTATATAATTGACCTCTTGAGTTGATGGGTGGAGATGTAGGGTCTCACATTAAGGTTTAGATGATATTTTATCATTCACGACGGTCTCTAATTTACTTTAAATTTATTACATCATTAATTATACTGTCACATAATTTAATATTTTTTATTTAAATGTCTTTTGAGTTAATAATTTTTTTATATTAAAATCAATTCAAAGATATACACTCTTTGGGATTCTATTTCTTGATTTATTATATTGTTTCACTTTAATTTACTAAAAGTAAGATCTATAGACCACCTCTTTCAATACTATACAACCAGTAATACAAATATTTAATCATGTATATATTATAGGATTTATATATATCCAAAACCATTATTGGCCAATTTTAGATCCTTTTCCTTGAATAATTGAGTGATATCATTGAAAAATAATGAGTTTCTATAAATATTTAATTTTAATTATTTATAAAAGGAGACAAATTATCCCCATTTATACACCCATTACATGGAATTTTCTCACAAAAAATCTACCCTAGCCTCCCATATAAACTCTACCTATTCTTTTTAAGACTTTGAATCAGAAAAATAATAATATTGAGAGTCATAAAGAGTTACCCCAGGGGGAACCTCCAATGCAAAGGTAATACTGTCATCCTAAATTTTTTAAGATATTTTTTATTCTAAAATCCATAATTCATCTACATACATGAGTATAAGAAAATTTAAGGAAAAAATCCATTATAAAATTTCAATATATAAATTTGATATCCATTTTATAATTTCATCAAAAAAAAATTAGAAAAATGAAAGTGCCTCCATGTGTGTATGCAGACTACCACATCCAAGAACAATTATTTCAATTTTACATCACCTACATAAATAAGAGGTTCAAAAAGTGTATTTAATTAAATATTTTTATATTTTTATCACCATTAATATTCTTTATTTTTAATATTTTACAATATATAAATAATAATTATAATAAATAATAATATTTACTTTAACCACCTTAAATGGAATTATCAAGGTACCTTCCTTAATTCAAATGTATTTTTGAATAATAATTGAATCTATATAATTATAATTTTATTTGGATAAATAAGAAATAATCAATGAGAAATTTTAAATATGATGAAGTTATTTTACATCACATTTGCTGATGGTTAAGAAACCGAAAGTGTTGTGAATAATTTAGCTGAACAACCCTCATTGAACCACATAACTAAAATAATATTATATATAATTAAAAATAGATTAAAGATGAAACATAGATAATTAAATGTGGAATAAAAAGGATCTTGGATATATATATATATATATCATGAGATGAATTTAATTATTTAGGATGTTAAGTGAAAGTATAGAGCACTTTCTTGGAGACAAATTTTCTTTTATTAAATAAGTTTATATTATATGTTTTGTATAATTAAATTGGATATATAATATCATTTATTATATTTATCTATGGTAATTTAACTTTAAATTCAATAGTTATTTATTTTAATGGGTTTTTATTGGAATATTTCTTAAGACGTAAGGGTTCTATCTCAATCAACCTTAATTGAGGCATGGTTTGATATTATTCACTAATTTTTATTTTTATGGTGTATCTAATGACCTCATGACTTATAATATCATGAAATATTCCATATATTGAAAAAATAACTTCAATTTATGAACTTCATTACTATTGTATATGATGGACATCTTTCCGAAAATATACATGTCTTTCATATCTCAACATCATTTCATGAATTTTAATGTTTCTCAATGAATTTTATCTTTCATTCCATATGGTATAACCGATTTATATCGTCTAAGAACACTTTGGTTTAAATTTTTACTCACTATTAAGTTGTAATATATTTTTTTAAAATGATTCGTTATTAATAATTTTTCAATTCTATTTATATAACGGGTTCCCTTCCTTCTCTATAATATCCCTTCCTACTAATTTTCACTCATTTAACTAGAACAACCATTTTTTTAACCCAGGTAATCATAATTTTTTTATACACCATTGAAAATATTATTTTATTAAATTATTTTATGATATGTTATTTCATAATTTTTTTAATGCATTAATGTACCTTTTGTACCCACTTTGTGGATTTTTCATAACACCATCCCTTTATTTGTCTATATTTTTTGGAATATTATATTATTCAAGCTATTTTTTGTATATGTCCCTTAATTATATATGTCATTGAATTTAATTATCACATCTAGGGTTATTCATGTTTTGTACTTCCCTTCAAAATTCCAACTTTTATGGAAACTCGTTATAAAGGACCTTTCCTATTGCTGATATCATGTCAAGAATCACCCCCAAATTTTTTTAAAATATTAATAGACACTAAGAACTTCTAATTTTTTATATAGATCCATCTTTGTTAAATTTTGATTTTATTGAAAATGGTATTCTCTTTCATTCTATAAAAACACCATCTACTTATTTCAAAATGATTCTCCCAATTGGAACACATTCTTTATTTCTATAAAATATATTTCTCTTGATGTTTATAAATTGTCACTCCATATAAAGTATTTAGTTCCCTTTTAAATTATGAATATTTAAAATGATTTAATCATTTATTATCTTAGGAATATATATGTTACAACCTTCACTTATTTTGTAAGTCTATATTGTGAAACCCACTTTCATATCATGGATTTTATCATTCTTTTAATTTATTTATATTTTATAATTAATTTTATATCAAACTTATCCTTTTACATATTATGATGGTAATTAACCTTTATTGTTATGTTTTGGTCCATTATATCTCTATAATGCATTAGGTAATGTTAATGTCTTTTGAGATTCTATGTATGGTGCCCAAACGGTAAGCCTAAGAACATTTTTATATGATTGTTGTAAGACCATGAATATGATTATTAAATATAAGTTAGCCAAAATTATGTTCTATTGGTGGTTATCCTTGACATATTCATATGATTCTATGCTTTATGATGTTTCTACATGTTTATGATTCAATGATTCTATCCTTTCATTTTCTAATTCCACGTTTTCATGATTATGATTATTCTCGTTATGATATAATCTTTTGACCCTTGGTGTATAAGTTATTATTTATTCCCAAGTTTATTACAATACATGGAATTTTGGTAAACATTTTCCTTATGTAATTTCCCAAGGGTATACTAAATAGTTTTAGAAAATATATGTAAGTTAGGAGAACTATGTGGAGTTATATATAAATATGTTGTTTTTATATTTGAGATTATGTATTTATGTATCCAATACTGAGAAGATACCAGACCCCTAGAAATAGGGATTTTATTTTTCATAAAGTATTTTATAAATCATAAAATAAATTTTGTTTATGTCTTCTGTTTCTATAGTCATCTCACTAAATATAGGGTTACCTCCACCAACATTTTCACATAAATACCACACCATAATGATCAACTATAACATTGTAATCACTCAAGTCTAATGCCACATTACAACACAATAAATACATTGGTATCCCAGGGATGATCCCTACCAAAACCCTTGTGGCATCACATATGAATCCATTACATGTATTAAAAACTATTTCTATAGTGATTACCACTTTTCAAATTCAACATCTCATTATAGGTCCTTCCCTAAGAAAAATTGGTTTTCATATATCTACCGAGATCTACTTAGCACTTCAGTACCAATAACACATCATAAAAAATAAACAACAAACAATATAAAATGTGTAAGGCAATCATAATTAGGTGTATAAATCAACCAATTTATATTTGTAAAAAATGATATTTCCCACAAAAGGTAAAATATTCAAAAAAATTCAAAACTAGCCTCCTCCAAATTCCTCTCCAAAGAAAAGAAAAATCCCAATTTCGAACTACTTACTAGACCTATTTCTTAAAATACTAGTTTTTCATTAATATTCATCACATAACCAACAATAATTTTTAAAATTTCATACTCAAAAGGTAAATAATAATTCACTATCTAAGTCTAATGCATTCCTCCAAACAATATATAAAGAGTTCCATCAATGCTCATTTTACCAGAGTGACACAACCATATATTTTAGATATCCTATTTATATATGTTAACTATTTAAACAATGCATGCCTACCTAAATTTATGATACAAAAAAACAAAAGTAATTCCATAGTTCTTAATGATAAATAAATACGCATATAGGAAGATAAAAACACCAATGGTAAAGAACCTAAAAAATGTAAATTCCACCTACCTTATTTGTCACATTAGAAATTTATCCCAATATCATACAGAACTCCTCCAATGTCCTAAGAAATTATCTCATTTATAAAAAAAATTAATTTAATATAATAAAAAATATAAAATTATAAAACCAACTTGGAATAACCTATGCTATAATCACATTGATACTTCATAATATTGGATCCATGAACATGGATATGTGATCCACCCCTCACACACATGAAATCTATGAAAACAATAACAAAATTGAAATTCTAATTCAATGAACTATTTGACTCAGATATCCCAAAAAACCAAAATAAATTCAACAACATTATTATTTAAGGAGAATATTGAATATAGACTAGATTATATATTCTAAGTGTTGAAATAATGGGTACCCTAGACCCAACTATGCAATACTTTTTTATTACCATATCATGTTTATAGTTAGCTATACATGATGTTATCTTGCCATTATGGTGCACACTTTTCTGCATCCACTATAATAATGGGATTGTCTAAGGGTTAATTGTTGGTTCAAGAGGTTATAGCAGGTCCCAAGCTATAATGATAACCTTGAGATACATTGACATTTATCTTAAATATATGTTCTATAGTCTAGATACATCTTACTGACTAGACACAGTAGATGTCTGACTATCAGGTGCTGGGGGATAATAAGAATTCAGACTTCTTCTCATAAAGTTCTAACTTAGTGATCTCTAGTAGTTAGATCATGAGGACAGACCAGTAAATAGGAACACCACATGTTTTGGGTGTCATTGGTTATTCCTATCTACAGACATGTATATTGGTCTCCAGAATTGTGACCATTCACTACTGGAATTTTACCCTTTACCAATGGTTTAGAACTGTTGTTAAAGGCTTGGAAACCATTGGTATATTATATACCAACGGTTTCCCAAACTATGGCCAAGTAAGACGTTTGTATAGGCTTATACCAACGGTTCTGTGTAAACCTTTGGTATATGTGTTAAAGGAAGAGATATACAAATGGTTTCAGAAACTGTTAGTATATGTTACCCTTATACCAACGGTTATAAACTGTTGGTATATAGTGTAAAATATACGTGAATATAATATACCAAAGATTTTGAAGACCATTGGTAGAAGTTTATAACAACGGTTATAATAAACCATTGGTATAATATATATCAAAAGGATATACCAACGATTTTGAAAATTGTTGGTATACATATGTTGCAGCTCCACAGCAGCAGCAGCCAACAGCCACCTCCAACCTGCTCTCCATGACCTATAAGAACACATACACCCAGAATCCTAAAGGCTACATGGGATTTTTAAAATTCATCTAGAATTAAGAAATTAAGAAATTTAAATTTCATTCCTCACTAAAACAAAAACTCAAGAGAAAAATCCACAATCCAATACACCCATAATTGAAATGAAAAATTTTCTATTACACCAATAAATAATGAAAATCCAATACATCCAGAATCCAATACACATAACCGTACTAAAAATTTAGAATTCATTACCAATACAGCCAGAATCAAATACATCCATAATTCTGAAATTTGTAATTGAAAAGCAATAACACCCATAACAATACTCAAAATTTTGAATTCACTCCTCACTCAAGACACAACTCTATTACACACAAGAGAAAAGACCTACATGTTATAGGAATCAAATTGGATGTTTACTCAAGGACTTGGGTTTACTATCTTAAAACCAATAGAAAAACTTGGGTAGATTGGACAAGGATCATGATACCAATAAGATAGACAATGGTAGTGATCAGGTTCATAGACCTTGGATGAGTCATATAAAGCTCATGTGATGTTTATATTCCTCTAATGAATATGTATCCTTGTATAAATGGTTCCTGGTGGGTTAGTGGAAAACATTGGCCAATCTCGACGTATGAGATGGGTTACCAGAATAACCTACATGTTTTTCATAGAATTTTCAATTGGAATAAGGAGGTATGTGGATAATTGTATTTTGGTTTCCTGGGTGTGATGTGAGATGAATCCCCTTTTTGGGTAGTGGATATGAATATTCAAATATGTCTTTGGTATTGGGTTCCCAAAGAGACTTTGGTTTGGTCCTAGTACCCACTGTTTAAGGATTGGAGTGGCATATTAAATGTTATGTGTTTTAGAATAGAGGTAGGAGTTCCTCACATGAGAAGTGGATTGTTTGAGGTTGTACCATGGATCCTTGTACTAAAGTATCAACAAAATCTGAATAAATTTGGTCAGTTTTCTGTATGAAATTTGTTGTTTTCACTTAAAATCATGTCCATTTCAAATTAAACTGAGATAGTTTGAGTGGTACTGGCGCCACCGTGCCACAGATTGAGGCATGATTTACTCATACAAATCAAAAATGATCCATGGATCATTGTCATAATGTATCAATAGAATTCTAATTTGTTTGGTCATTCTTTTGTATTTCAGTTGTTGTTTTAACTTAAAATGTTGTCCATTTCAAATAAAAGTGGCACACATTGAGTTGTACCAGCCACACCATGCCTTAGATTGAGATGAAGTTGAGTCATACACATCACAAATGACTCATGAATCCTAGTGATAAAGTAACATCACCATCAAAATACATTTGGTATGTTTCCAAATGTATGTTGTTTTTACATATAACAGTTTCCATTTTAAATAAAACAGAGACAATTTGAGTGATACTGGACACACTCTACCTTATATTGAGGTGTAGATGACTCATACAGATCAAAAATTACCCATGGATCATTTTCCTGATGTATCAATACAACCAGAAAGCATTTGGTCAGTTTTCCGTATGCAAGTTTTTGTTTTCATTTAAAATCCCGTCCATTTCAAATAAAAGTTAGACAGTTTGAATGGTATTTTCCACACTGTGCCTCAGATTGAGCCGGGGTTGATTCATAAACGTTACAAATGAACCATGGATCGTTTTCCTAAAGTATCAATAGATTCCAAATGTGTTTGTTTGGTTTTCCATATTCTAGTTATTGTTTTCACTTAAAATGTTGTCCAATTCAAATAAAAGTGAGACACTTTGAGTGGTAATCACCACACCATGCCTCAGATTGAGGCTGAGTTGTCTTTTATATATCAAAAATGAACCATGGATCCTTGTGCTAAAGTATTAATACAATATGAATATGATTGGTTGGTTTTCCGTATTACTGTTTCTTTTACATAAACGGGTGTCTATTTTAAACAGAAGAAAAAAACATCGAGGGATACCGACCACACCGTGCCTCAGATTGGGGCAGGGTTGACTCGTACACATCATATATGACCCATGGATCGTTTTCCTAGAGTATCAACACAATCTGAATGCGTTTGGTCAGTTTTCTATATACTAGTTGTTGTTTTCACTAAAAATGTTGTCCATTCCAAATAAAGGTGAGACACTTTGAGTGGTACCGGCCACACCATGCCTCAGATTTAGTTAGGGTTGACTCAGGCACATCACAAATGACTCATGGATCCTTGTGATAATGTATCAACACAATTAGAATATTTTTGGTCAGTTTTTCATATGTCTGTTGTTTTTACTTAAAACACTGTCCATTTTAATCAAAAGAGAGTCACTTTTTGTGATATCGGCCACAACATGCCTCGTATTGAGGCAGGGTTGACTCATACTCATCAAAAATGACCAATGGATCATTTTCCTAAATTATCAATACAATCAAAAAGTGTTTGGTCAGTTTTCCATGTGCAAGTTGTTGTTTTCACTTTAAATATTGTCCATTTCAAATAATAGTGAGCTAGTTTGAGTGGTACCAGCCACACCGTGCCTCGAATTGAGGCGGGGATGATTTGAAAATGTCACAAATGACACATGGATCATTTTCCGAAAGCATCAACAAAATCTGAATGCATTTGGTTAGTTTTTTGTATGATTGTTTTTTGTTTTCACATAAAATGTGGTCCAATTCAAATAAAAGTGAGACACTTTGAGAGGTACCGGTCACAACGTGCCTCTGATTGAGGAGAAGTTGACTTGTACACATCAAAAATGAACCATGGATCTATGTGCTAAAGTATCAACACAATCTGAATACAATTGGTTAGATATCCATATTCCAATAATTTTTACTTAAAATGGAGTCCATTATAAAGAAAAGAAATACACTTCGAGTGTACCAGCCACACCGTGCCTCAGATTGAGGCGGGGTTGATTCGTACAAGTCACATATGAACCATAGATCATTTTCCTAAAGTATTAACACAATTCGAATGCGTTTGGTCAGTCTTCCGTATTCCAGTTGTTGTTTTCACTTAGAATGTTCTCCATTTAAATAATGGTGAGACAATTTGAGTGGTACCATCCACACCGTGCTTTAGATTGAGTTGGGGTAGACTCATACATATGAAAAATGACCCATGGATCCTTGTGATAAAGTATAAAAACAATCAGAATATGTTTGGTTAGTTTTTCATATGTCTGTTGTTTTTACTTAAAACAGTCTCCATTTTAAACAAAAGAGAGACACTTTGAGTGATACTTGACACACCGTTCCTTCGATTGATCTAGGGTTGACTCGTACACGTCAAACATGACCCATGGATCATTTTCCTTAAGTATCAATACAATAAGAAAGCGTTTGGTTGGTTTTCTGTATGCATGTTGTTGTTTTCACTTAAAACCCTTTCCATTTCAAATAAAATTGAGACAATTTGAGTGGTATCGGCCACACCATTCCACGGATTGATGAGGGGTTGATTTTTGCATGTCAAAAAATGACCCATGGATCTTTTTCCTAATGTATCAAAAGAATCCAAATGAGTTTGGTTGGTTGTGCATATGCCTGTTGTTGTTTTTACTTAAAATGTTGTCCGATTCAAATAAAAGTGAGACACTTTGAGTGGTACCGGACACATTGTGCCTTGGATTGAGGCATAGTTGAATTTTACACATCAAAAATATACCATGGTTCCTTGTGCTAAAGTATCAACACAATCCGAATATGATTGGTAAGTTTTCCATATGCCAATTATTTTTACTTAAAATGGTGTCCATTTTAAACAAAAGAAATACACATTGAGGGATACCAGCCACACCGTGCCTCAGATTGAGGCAGAGATGACTTGTACACGTCACATATGACCCACGACTAGTTGTTATAATGTTTCAACACAATCCGAATGAATTGGGTTAGTTTTCCGTATTCCAGTTGTTGTTTTCACTTAAAATGTTGTCCATTTTAAATAAAGGTGAGCCACTTTGAGTGGTACCAGCCACACCATGCTGCGAATTTAGTCGGGGTTGACTCATACACATCACAAATGACCCATGGATCCTTGTGATAATGTATCAACACAATAAAAATATGTCTGGTCTGTTTTTCATATGTCTATTGTTTTTACTTAAAAAAATTTCTATTTTAAACAAAAGAGAGACACTTTGAGTGATACCAGCCACACCATGCCTCAGATTGAGGTGCGGTTGACTCGTACACTTTCTAAATGACCCATGGATTGTTTTCCTGAAGTACCAACACAACAGAAGGCAATTCATCGGTTTTCATTAAGCTAGTTGTGGGTTTTACATAAAATCCTGTCCATTTCAAATAAAATTGAGATAGTTTGAGTTGGTACCAGCCACACTATGCCTCAGATTGAGGTGAGGTTGATTCGTAAATGTCACAAATGACCCACGGATCGTTTTCCTAAAGTATCAATAGGATCTGAATGCGTTTGGTCTGATTTCTGTATGCCAGTTGTTGTTTTCACTTAAAATGTTGTCCAATTCAAATAAAAGTGAGACACTTTGAGTGGTATCAGCCACACCATGCCTCAGTTTGAGGAATAGTTGACTTGTGAATGTCAAAAATAAAGCATGGATCATTGTGCTAAAGTATCAACATAATATTAATATGATTGGTCAGTTTTTTATATGCCGGATGTTTATACTTTAAATGGTGTCCATTTTAAACCATATAAAGACACATGGAGTGATACCATCCACACCATGCCTCGGATTGAGGAGGGGTTGACTCGTACATGTCACATATGACCCATGGATCGTTTTCTAAAAGTATCGTCACAATCCAAATTCGTTTGGTCAGTTTTCTGTATGTCAGTTTCTGTTTTCACTTAAAATTCAATCCATTTAAAATACAGGTGAGACACTTTGAGTGGTACCGGCCACACTGTGCCACATATTGAGTCGGGGTTGACTCATACACATCATAGATGACCATGGATCCTTGTGCTAAAGTATGAATAAAATAAGAATACGTTTGGTTGGTTTTTCGTATGTATATTCTTTTAACATAAAACAATGTCCATTTTAAACAAAAGATAGACACTTTGAGTGATACCGGCCAAAATGTGCCTCAGATTGAGGTGGGGATGACTCATACTCGTTACAAATAAACCATATACTATTTTCTTGAAGTATCAGTACAATAAAAAAGCGTTTGGTCAGTTTTCTATATGCAAGCTGTTGTTTTCACATAAAATCCTGACCATTTCAAAAAAAAGCGATATAGTTTGAGGGGTACCGGCCACACCATGCCTTAGATTGTGTAATGGTTGATTAGTAAACATAAAAAATTACCCATGGATCGTTTTTATAAAGTATCAATAGAATCCGAATGCATTTGGTTAGTTTTCTATATGCCAGTTGTTGTTTTCACTTAAAAGTTTGTCCAATTCAAATAAAAGTGAGACACTTTGAGTGGTATCAGCCACATTGTGCCTCAGATTGAGAAGTAGTTGACTTGTATAAGTAAAAAATGAACCATGAATCATTGCGCAAAAGTATGAACACAATCCTTTCATGATTGACCAGTTCTCTATATGCCAGTTGTTTTTACATAAAAGAGTGTCCATTTTAATCAAAAGAAAGACACTTAGAGGGATACCGGCCACACCGAGCCTTAGATCGATGTACGGTTGACTTATACACATCACATATTACCCATGGATCATTTTACTGAAGTACCAACACAATCATAATGCGTTTGGTTGGTTTTCCATATGCCAATTGTTGTTTTCACAGAATATGTTGTCATTTCAAATAAAGGTGAGACAATTTGAGTGGTACCAGCCACACCATGCCTCACATTGAGTCAGTGTTGACTTTTACACGTCACAAATGACCCATGGATTTTTCTTATAAGTTATCAACCCAATCAAAAAACGTTTGGTATGTTTTCCGAATGTCTCTTATTTTTTCTTAAAATAGTGCCATTTTTAAACAAAATACTGACACTTTGAGTGATACCAGCCACACTGTTCCTCAGATTGAAGTGGGTTTGACTCGTACACATCCCAAATGACCCATGGATTGTTGTAATGAAGTATCAATACAATCAGAAAATGTTTGGTCAGTTTTCCATATGGAAGTTGTTATTTTCACTTAAAATCCAATCCATTTCAAATAAAAGTGAAACAGTTTGAGTGGTACTAGCCACACCGTTCCTCGGATTGAGGTAAAGTTGACTCGTACATGTCACAAATGACCCATGGATCGTTTTATTAAAGTATCAATAGATTTAGAATGCGTTTGATCAGTTTTTCTAATGCAGGTTGTTGTTTTTAATTAAAATATTATTCATTTCAAATTAAAGTGAGACAATTTGAGTGGTTCCAGCCACAAAGTGCCTCAGATTGAGGTGGTGTTGACTCATACACATCATAAATGGCCCCATAAGTCATTTTCCTAATGTATCAAAAGAATCTTAATGCATTTGGTAGGTTTTCCCTATGCCAGTTGTTGTGTTCACTGAAACTGTTGTCGAATTAAAATAAAAGTGAGACATTTTGAGTTGTACCAGCTACACTATGCCTCGGATTGAGGCGGGGTTGACTCGTACACATAAAAAATGACCCTTGGATCATTGTACTAAAGTATCAACAAAATCCACATACGTTTGGCCAGTTTTTTGTATTCCAGTTGTTTTTTACTTTAAAATGGTGTACATTTTAAAGAGAGGATAGATTGGGATCCAAGACGCCGAATAATGCGTGAAATTGTCTCCTGAATCAAGGTAGGTGGTCCTTATACTTTATTGAATTGTCGTGATGTTTTATATATGATGAATCACCGCTCGTACAGTGTTTGGATGTCTGGTCGAGGGGCTGTCAAAGGTCCAGGGATGAGGGTGTGTGGGGTGCGGGGGGCTGTCTAGGGTCCAGGGAGGATGGTGGGGGGCTATCCAGCATCCAGGGAGGAGGGTGAGGGTTGTCTGGGCTCTAGGGAGGAGGGTGGGGGGCTATCAGGTGGGCTGTCTGGGCTCCGAGGAGGATGGTGGGGAGGCTCTCTAGGGTCTAGGGAGGAGGGGGTGGATGTTTGGGGTCCAAGGATGAGGCTGGGGGTTGTATGGGGTTTAGGGAGGAGGGTGGGGTGGGGGGGGGGTGTCCAGGGTCTAGGGAGGAGGAGGAGGGGGCTGTCTGTGGTCTAGGGAAGAGGGTGGGGGCTATCCGAGGGGATGTATCCAGGGAGGAGGGTGGGGGGGGGATGTCATGGTGGCTGTCCAGGGGGCTATCTGGGGGGCTGTCTGGGGGCTGTTCGTGGTCTAGGGAGGAGGGTGGGGGGGTGTTAAGGGTCTAGGGAAGATAGGGGTTTTCCGGGGTCCAGGAAGGAGGGTGTGGGGCTGTCTGGGGGATGTCCCGGGTCTTGGGAGGAGGGTGGGGGGTTGTCTCGAGGGGCTGTCCGGGGTACAGGGAGGAGGGTGGGGGGGGGGAGTTGTCCAGGGTCCATGGAAGAGAGGGGTAGTCCGGGGTCTCGGGAGGATGGTGGGGCGCTGCGCGGGATCTAGGGAGGAGGGTGGGGGCTATCCGGGGTCTAAGGAGGGGGGGGGGGGCTTTCCGAGGTCTAGGGAGGAGGGTGGGGGCTGTCTGGGGACCATGGAGGAGGGTGGGGGGGGGGGGGGGTGTACGGGGGGATATCCCGGACTCATGGGATGATATTTACATATTTTCTATGAAAATTATTTCAAGGCTAAAAAAAATTTCAATATATCAACTTCTAATCAGAGCATTAATTTTCTAAATTCCACTAAAAATTTACAATTTCATTAAAATAGATAAAAAATAAAGATAATGTAACCTAAATAATGACATATATAATCATGCACAATAAATCAATAAACATCAATAGTAAGTAATATCAGTCAAAACATTAATGGATCAATCTATCCCTCATCACCATCACTATCATCACCATCAACAACACCCTAACCTTGTCCTCATCATCATCCCCATCATAATCCATGCCCTCCTCCTCTCCCTTGTACTCAGCCTCGACCTCCTCATCGCACTCCTTCTCCGCCTCAGCCTCCTCCTCGACCTCATCCTCCGCCTCGGCCTCCTCCTCGCCCTCCTCCTCCTCCGCCTAGGCCTCCTCCTCACCATCATCTTGACCACCACTAGAAATTACACCTGATGAACCATATATAGAACACATTGTTGAAATATATTCATTAAAAGCAGTGCTGGACTCTGGTGGAAGTGGTGGTCGTAAAACTTCTATCAGGTTCATAAAGGCAGTGATTTCCCTAGCAGACTATTCTGCAGTCTCTGTGGCCCTTCTTTCAGCCTGTTCTACCTGTGCCTGAACCTGCTACAACTCGGTGGCACTAAAAATTATACATGAGGGGTTACAACACCTCATCAAAACTATATTCTTCCATGGTCGATAACATACAATACATGGGTGCTCATCTCCCAAAACTCATTGTAAGTGATCATTTGGCCCAAGATTGTCAGGTTTTTGGGCATCAAGGGCCTATAAAAAATCATGTTACAAATATAAATAGATTATTAAGTTAAAAAATATAGATTAAAATTTTAAATCTACAAAGTAAAACATAAAATATGCTGATGAGTCGATTCATTAACTGTACTTTCATATTTATTCTTCCTACTCGAGAAAAACTGTTTTTCTTGAGGCACACGTCCTTATATATTCAATTAATTCCTCTAAAATGACATTGAATGTATAAAAATATAATTAAACTTTCGATACCAAAAAAACATAGTAATTGGTTAACTAAAATTATACAACAACTTTAGCAATCAAATAAAGTATGGAGGAAGCAATAGAAAGTTCAAGTCATAAATAAATATTATAAACTTTCATACCTCTTGTCTCTGATGATCTGGCATTGTAGTACATCCCAATGTGTGGACATATTTCTTAGAATTAATTTTTTTTTCTTGAAGATTCATCCTAAATAAATTTCAATAATTAGTATTAACGAAAAACATGAAAATTTTCATTTAAATACTTCTAATTTGATTAATACCATAAATTGGCTAGTCGCATAATGAGTAATCATTTGTCAGTACGGTTATAATGGAAAATAATCCATGACAGGGACCACCACTAACTCAGTGCCCACTCTAGCACGCCAGCCAATGTACTACTCATGCTTATAAGCTATCAAATGCTCGCCTAAATCCTTTAGACGTGCTGGTCGTTCACCCTCACCATTGAGGAAATTAAACCGTAGTTGAAACAAAAATATTAAATCATATAAACACAAAAATTAATATATTTCATTAAATAAAATAGATTTTTTTACCCATATCTCTGCCCAGGCTTTATCCTTGACTTCATTTGGTAGTTGCCTCTATGAGAGCGGGCTGAAAGGAATGATGTCAGAGTATTTGGAAAGAGTCGCCAAAAAACTCTGACATTGCTGCCCTGATTTTTCAATCATCTAACTATCTCATTGTATTCAACCATCAACTGCGTGTTGTAGTTCCACACCGAATGCATGTGTGTACGCCCCCGGCCCACCTCCTATCTGTAGATGTATCTGTTATGAAAGAAAAAAAATATTTTATCAATACATATTATAATGAAAATAAATAATGGTGTAACAATTTTTTAGGGTTTTATAAGTATACTTGTGGTGGTCTAATTACTAGAGGCCACTGGATCTGCATAAACTAATGGAACACCCTTTACATATGGAGTGGGTCCCAATGTATGCCCTGCAGGGACAGACTCTGGCGGAGCATTAGAGGATGAATATGGAATATAAAATCCTAGAGAGATCGAAGCGGTAGTAAAACAAGATGAAATTGATGGATGGACAAATGTTGGATGGGGAGTGGGAATCATCATCGAATATGATACATACTGGTGAGGAGTTTCATGTTTAATGGGTGGTGAAAACTTGGGAGGCCTAAATATCCCGTGTGTCCCTGACAGCACATCAGGAACAGAATGTGGGATAGATTGTATGTCAGTGGGAGGGGCAAGGTATAATCGGGTATGCCGACCAGATCGTCTAGCTCCCGTACCACCCCCGTCTCGTACGAACACCCTAAGTACTATGACCCCTACTCTGCTGCTCTTCAAATAACAATCTCCTAATAGATGGATCCTTAAAAAAATGTAAAAATAATTTAATCACATGACATTATATATAATTTAGATAAGTATATTTGAAATAAAATACTCACTATAGGTAGTAGTGGTGGAATTCCCAGCTCGGTCATGTGACAATTGTTGTCCATAATCTGCTTTCGTCGCCTCTCTTCCTTTGGTTTCATTTCCCGCATTTGAAAAAAAATATAGAAGAAAATAGAAAAGGATAACTAATGTGTAACCCAAAAAACAAAATAAATGAGAGGGGATAGGGGGATTCATGGATAGTTTAACAAACCATTGTTTTAGGTGAGCTTGAAAAATTATATAATAATATCATTGAATCATACATGATGTAATAAAAAAATTTAATTTTTAGTCGGATGATTATTTACTAAGTGTCATCAGTCTATTAAAATCATCAAATATTAATTCTACCAGATTCATAAGTGGAAAAGAAATTGTCCAAATTAAGGAAAAATTTAATTTATTTATCTTAGGTAGATGATATACATTTCAATATTAAATCAATTTGAATAGAACCAACCTTTTCAACCCAGATCGAGGTAGACCAAAATAACTGAGAACATTAATGGATGATTTTATATATTTCCCACAACAACTTCTGGTTCACAATCAAATCTAACAATTGAGCTATTGTAGCCATAAAAAAAATAAATTTATTAGTTCTAATGGCAGTGGGGACTATGTCAATTATATCATCACCATCATCAATAATATATCTTGTAATTACTTCAAAAATGACACCAAATTCCAGTTGAAGTTGGTCTTTTCCATAAAAAACATGTTTAACCACTGATTTTAATACATATGGTTCTTCGGTAGCAATAGTGTGAGTCATATTAATTACTTGATATCCACAATCATCAATAATTGTGCCCTATCTCGTCATCAAATCAAACCAATGGTATTTCATCATCGTGACTCATCCATGACAGTAATAATCCAACATTATTATTTTTTCAACGACTCTATAATAACCCACATTTTCAAATCACAGTATACTATCTGATGCACTGGCATACCAATATATTGTGTCAGTGACCATAACACCATCATGTTGGGTTCTCATTTTCTTTTCTCGTTCAGTAACAATAAATTTGTACCCATTGATAAATATTGATTTACATTCATGATCCACAGTATTTGGACCAAAAGCCAAAGCTATTATTTCCTCAGAGACAGAGTCAACATGAAAACTCAATACCTACAATATAAATGAATATTAAACATAATTAAATATTGATTTAATTATTTTATAGAGTGATATTTTTACGTTCAATTATAACCAAGAAGAAAACTCATTACTATGAAAAGTCTCCCTCCTTCTCAAAGATAAAAAAAGATGGTTTCTATTTATCATAATTTTATGTTCCTTGTAGATAAAAAATATTAATAGTTTAATATATATATATATATATATATATATATATAAGATATACATATTCAATTTAGTTACCTGATGTAGTCATCGAACAAATCCTAGTTGAACAAAACTGTGCGATGTTCCATATCCCGCTCTTCAAGGCTTAATGTCTTCAATGAATATGATCGAGGAATTCCTCCTGTTTGAGGAAGTGATAGAAAACTAGGTTCAATTTTCTCATACTGTTCATCTTCATTTCTCATTGGTTTGTTCATTCTTAACGTAATACAAGTCAAATACATTGAGAATAAATCCATACATTCTTGGTCCAAGTAACCATTCACGATAGAACCTTCAATGTGATTTCTATTATGGACATAAGACTTTAATGTGTACATATTTCTTTCAGTTGGATACATCCAACAAAAAGATACAGGTCCTCTAAAAAGTATTTCAGTGGTAATATGGACAGTCAGATGCAGCATGCATGTTAAAAATGATGGAAGAAATATTTTCTCCAACTCACAAAAATTAATGGGGCATCTATCAACATTATTTCAAGAAAGAATTGGAAAACTTCTTAGCACAAAGATCTCTAAAAAATGGAACAACTGAATAACAGAAACCCATACATTAATGGAAAAAATATGATGGATTTCTATTAGAACAAACTCAGTTATAAGAACGTGATAATCATGAGCCTTCAATGACTTTAGCTTCAACTCTCTTCTGTTGACCAGTTTAGATATGTTTCGTGAATATCCATTAACAACTCTTATAGTATCTAATAATTCCAGATTTTTCCCCCATATGTGTTACCACATATGAAGAACATGGAACTTTCCATTTATTTTCACTGATATGCATAGGATGCAATTCTGTCTGATGACCCAATCCACCAAGTCACACCTAGACCATAAATCATCTTTTTTATTTACCATTAAATGTATAGTTATTGAAAACAAAATTTCACATATATACTTTTCAATGTTCATTACGTCTAAGAAATGATGCAACAAATTGGTTAACCAATAAGGAAAATCAAAAAAGATACTCTTCTTCCTCCAATTGTAAGAGGTTTTAGTGGAAACATTATTTCTCTTTCCAGATTTCATTTTATCCTTCCCAAATAAAAAACTGAAATATTTCAATTCATTAATCACCTCAGTTCCATACATATTCTGAGGTGTACCATCTTCCTCTTTGGTATAATCAAATATTAGATGATTATTTCTATATTGATAGTCCATTAGTAAGAATCATTGATGTCCCATAAAACTAAAACTATAGTGTTGTTTAAGTCTACTGGATCATGTATTCTTCATACAAACAGGACATGATACTTTTCCCTTCGTGCTCCATCCAGACATCATTGCATAAGTGGGAAAATCATTGATCATCCACATAAGCGTAGAACGAATCTGAAATATGACTTTCAAATATGCATCTTATGTGAATAAACCCACATCCTGAAGAAGTTTCTACTCTTTTATTAAAGGTTTCATGTATACGTCAATAACAATGTCGGGATCAGAAGGAAAAGATATGAGTATACTCAAGAAGGTGAAATGTTTTTTCCTACACAACCCTGGGGGAAGATTATTAATGTGTATAAAAACTAGCCATGTTTTATGAGAAGTAATAATCTTCCCAAACGGATTAAAAAAGTCTTTTGAAAGACCCAGCCTCACATTAAGTACATCAGTTGAAAAATCAGGATATAGAGAATCAAATCTCTACCATGAAAATCCATCTGCAGGGTGAACCAACTCATCAATAGTCTTCTTTCCTTCAATATCATGCCATCTCATTTTTTTTGATATTTCATCAAACATAAAAATATTCTAGAGTCTTTGGATCAATGGAAAGTGCCACATTACATTCTGTGGCACACAGGATGGTGTTCCATCAGATTTTGACTTCCGGTGGGATGTGCCAAATTTTGTACAATCATTTCGTTCAGCAGTTTCATCCTAGAATAAACTATAATCTTTCAGGGAAACATGGATTTTGTTACTTGAAAATCCATGTTCCTCAACTAACTTTCATTCTATATAGTGGTTTGATGGAATATCTACTTCATATAGAAGTAAATCCTTCATGAAGGTAAGAATTTCATCAATTGTTGTATTAGAAATCTCAAACATAGTTTTCCCATAAAACAATCGGATTAAAAATTCCAGCTTTTTCCTTTTATCGCACTGTCGATATACTGGAGTCGTGGAATCATCCGTCAATTTTTTCACATTGAAAATATCATCATTTTCATTAGATGCTTCATTTGTCCTCATATCAAAGTCTTCTTGAGTTAAAATCCATTATTTTTCATGATAACAAATAAATGGAAACTGGTCATCTAACAAATTATATAGTCCAGTCCTTTCATTTCGATCATCAGAAATTTGAGCGTTCATTTTCTCCCCATTATGATACCACTCATAGTAGTTTACCTAAAAACAAAATTTGGTTATGTGGTAGCTGACTTCTTCATGGATCTAGCAAGGTCTTGA
Organism: Viscum album; assembly: GCA_963277665.1. Lineage (NCBI taxonomy): Eukaryota > Viridiplantae > Streptophyta > Magnoliopsida > Santalales > Viscaceae > Viscum > Viscum album. The sequence continues at coordinate 944,215,880 of OY728138.1, forward strand.
AGCAAAATTAGAATATTGGAAGTGTATGAAACCACTATCTGAAGAATTGTGAAATGAAAAATCCAAAAATATCTTCAAATTTGTTTGAAAATTTATTGAGATCTGACTAGTTTCATACATCTAACTTCTATCCATTCGAAAGAAGAATTGTTATAAGTCATGTTTTCATAAGAACTTCAATATGATTGAAGTTTAAACAAAAATATATTTAAGTAAATGATAAAGTATGGAGTTTCTAGTTGATGTAGTGAACTATTAAACAATATAAAGATATACTAATTAATTCGGTTATGTGTGCCTAAATTTGAGGTGCGATGTGGTTGGTATTTTTTTCATTTATCACATACCAAGAAGACACCATATACCTGATAAAACATTTTTCAAGATATTACAATGTGAAGTATTTTCATAAAAGATGAAGAATGTGTAAAAATGGTTTTTTAAATAAGTTTTTGATGCTAAAAAATGGAAATATTGTGAAAAGTTAGTACATTTCATAATGCCCAAACTAAAGTTCACAGAAAGTACCATATCACCCCACTAAAAAAAAGAAAAACCACATAAATGGAGTGGCTATGAAGACTTTCAATCATGTTGATTCATATAATCATGACACTTGAATTGTAAAACAAAAATAGAAAACAAATCAAACTACACTTATTGGGAGGACTGTCCAGGGGTGGAAGGGCTATCTAGGGGGTCGGGTGGAGTCCAGGGGGATGTCCAAGGGGTGGGGGATATGTACCTTGGGTGGGGGTTATCCAAGATGGTGGGGTGGTGTCTAGGGGGGCTGTCCAAAAGGGTGGGAGGGCTTTCCAGGGGTTGGGGTGGTGTCCAGGGGGCAATCCAATGGGGTGGGGTGTCTAGGTGGTGGGGGTGTCTAGTGGGTGGGGTGGTGTCTAGGGGGGGGGGGGGGGGTTGTCCACCGGTGTGTGGATATCTGGGGAGGGGGGGTGTGTTGGGGGGCTGTCCAGGGGGGGTGGGAGGGATATCTTGGGGTGGGGTGGTGCCTAGGGGGGTTGTCCAGGTGGTGGGGGCTGTCCGGGGGTTGGGGTGGTGTGGTGTCTAGGTAGGATATATAGGGGGTGGGGGCAGTCCAGGGGGGGGGTGGTGTCCAGGGGGGTTGTCCAAGGGGGTGGGGGTATCCAGGGGTGGGTGTGTCCAGGGGGTGGGGTGGTGTCCAAGGGGGTTATCCAAAGGGGGTGGGGGTGGACAACTCCCTTCCCTCCCGTGACAGCCCACACCCCCACCTAAGTGAAATTTGTATAAGCAAATCATCATCAATTTTCTTATCCCATCTGACAATATACCATACCACCGAAGGAATACCCTATAACTCAGAAATATCCAAATGTTATAAAAAATACCATAGGACATAATTGATATATGGCCAATCTTATCAGCCACCCTCATCCACATCCCAGCATAACACCCCTCTTGGTTCTAACCATACACCATATGCCACAAGGAACTCACATAACAATTTCCAATTTTCCCAAATCACTCAATAATAAAACCCCAAAGAGTCACATAGAGCAGTATCCATTTCAAAAACATTCCTTGTACTACATGAATAAAAAAATAATGACATCACCATATACCTTCTTATGAAGACGTGTCACTACAAAAAGTCTACCAAAACAAAACCACACAAAGACAACATCTTACAATTATCAATAAAGACCACAAGATAGATAATAAAAATCAAAGAATGAGGTTATCACATTATACAAGAAATCAATGAATCATATTTCTACTACAGTATACATGAAGTACCTTATAAAAATAGAATCATTATACAACCAATAACTCTTATAATTGAGATAAAAAACCCACAAAAAATAGAACCACAATTAGTCAACAACTCAAATTGGGTTTTACTATCCACATGGATCACTAGAATGCCTTACTATAGAAATGGAAAGGATTCCACTAGAAGGAAATTTTACCCAAGGCCCCCATCACATTAAATAATATAAAAACTAACTCTCATGATCTGCTCTTGTAGAAGGGTCTTGAGGCAAGGGAACATGATATGTAGGAGAAATAGAAATAGAACAAGACCACATGGATCTTGTTTAGGAGAAATAAAAATAAATAACAAACAATAATAGATGCCAGAAATTCAATATACATATTAGATGTTTAGAATTAATCAATTACTTGATTGTAGAGAAAGCTTTGTGAGATACATTGGGGTGAAGAGAGGGCGCCAACAGAGATTAGGTTTATGGATACAATTAGGTGGAGGGATTCTGGAAGTGCTCGTATTTTGGGGAAACTTTCCCAATTGTTTGTTAAAACAATTGGGAAATATTGTATTGACCAACAGAATTTAAAAACCATTGGTTTATATATATATTTTCCAAGATTTTCCCAACGGTTTAAATAAACCATTGGGAAAATCTATTTCTCATCCCATTATCCCAATGTGTTCTTCAAACCATTGGAAAAAATTAAGTATACCAATGGTTTATTCAAACTGTTTGTATACAAGTGTTGGGAAAAAAAATTTCCATTAGTTATTACCAATGTATATAATTTGATTATGTTCTTTGATGCAAGATGAAAACCATGGCAGTGATGTCGTGGCGAGGTAGTTTGTGTTGGCTGCATTTTTGGGGGTATGGCATTGACTAAATGGTAAAGAAAGGATTTTTCACTTCTATGTTTAGGATGTTTTATATCTCAGTCCTGGTTGATCATGATGGTGCCGCCTTTATAAGTCTTTGGCCAAATAAGTAGAAGGGAAAATCAATCTAGATAGATCAACAAATAATAAAGTGAGATAAGGCCGATGACACAATAGTGTGTCCTGCTTTATGAGATATTTAATGACAAAGATATTATTGTACACAATCAGTTTTCCTAGGATGGTTGTAATTACTATGATTATCCTTATCTCTTTAGGGTCCATGATGTGTGCTAGACATTTCTCTTGGTCTTTGGTTTTTATTCACTACTATCGAGGCAAGGGCCTAGAGGGTCACACACCATAGCATATTCAAGAATCTTCGCCATTCAGTTGAATAGGTATATAGACATAGTGGGCCTCACCACAGTGTCTGAGCATTATCCATGTTTTTGATCACCAAAATAATTAAATAAATTTATTAATATTCAAGTCATGAATATTTTGGATTGAATTTATTTAATGTATTTATGAGTTCAGTAAATACAAGAAAATATTAATCGAACAAATATTATTTTAATATTCAAGGTTTTTTTAATATTAAACAGGACATCAAGTCATGTTAAATGGATCATATTTTATCACGTAATATATTTCATATATATTACAAGTATGTGATAAAAATAATAAATAATATTGGCACAGTTTAGTCTATCAAAATTATTTATTTAGTGAACGTTGATATAAATGGGGGTCGGGGAACCCTACCCTGTATTTATCAACGTCACTATTAATATAGGTGGAAGCTCTCTCTTATGTTGTGAAAATCACTATTTATTCATTTATGGAATGAATGTTGAGAGCCTCTCTCTCCTCCTGCTCTCTAGAGAGAGAAGCGCTCAATCTTAGAAGATCATATCAAGATCTCTCTCATGCATCGAAGGCTTCTTGATGTAGTGATCATCAGGATGTTGAAATCTTCATCGAATCTCCGCGCTAGCACCCAGAAATCGATGATTGACTTTCCAATGGATTTTTGGTGCACGTGTAAATGATCTTGGGAGATCCTGATTTGGATCATTCAAGCGACAATCACCATCGATTAGTTGTTATTGATCACAGATTCAGATTATAAATGAGTACATTTTCGTTTTAGTATTGTGCTCTTAATAATTTACACGAGATATTCGGACCTCTCTGGGGCTCGGTTCGTCGGCGATGACAAGTTCCTTCGTCCCGCCGATGAAAAATTTTAAAATCCCTGGACCACAAGCTTCCGTTGTGTGCTCCAAAACCTTACTATGGTATCAGAGTGAGTGCGTATATTTTCTGAGCCTAGAAAATTAAATTTGCATTAAAATTAAGTATAGGGTTTAAATACGGTCTCAATGGTTCAAACCGCATGGTGATCCAATGATGAATGACCATGTTATGGTCAGATTAAATTTTGGATTGGATCATATTCGCGGTTTGATCTCGGGTTCTATTTTATTTAATCTTGCTGAACTAATTAAGATTCAATCGGTTCATACGAAAGAAATTTTATTTTGAAAATTGTAAATTTTACAATTTATTAATTTGAATAATATTTTTTATTTATAAAAATATTTAAATTTTTTATTTTAATAAAATAATAATAATAAATTGTTATATCTTTATACTAGTTCTATTATTATTATATAAACATGATATAAAGTAGCCATGAGTTATTGTATGGAAAACTTTGGAGGAGACATGAATCATAAAAAAGTGAAATAAAAGGAGTGGAAGATACTTCAAAGGTCTTAATGAATAAAATAAAAATAAAGTAAAAAAATATGGATGGGTGTGTTTTACGGGTCAAGAAAAAAAAAGGACTTGTAGGGGGGCCGTGTGGACCCCCTACTCCTTTGCGCGGCGCACTGCAACACTGTATTGGATGTCACCTAGAGACGCACCTAGCCTTGGGCCTCTACGACCGCACCCCAAACCCCTCCACCCTTCTTCATTACGGAACATGTAGTGTCGCATGTTGCTCGGTCTTCCCCGTGCGGTGCACAATAGTGAGACACTGGAGGTGCCGTGGGTCACCGGCGCACCAGGCCTCGATCAGGCCGTTGTTGCCCGGACGCCCTGCGCCACTCCACACGCCCTCCATGCCTCTTTCCCTCGGCACCCTACCTGATGTCCGCCACCTGATCCTGGAGCCGGCCTATCTTCCTAGCACCGCACGCCGCCCAGCACCAGCCTGCTTCAACGCCGCCCCGCCATTCCGTTTACCAGTGTCTGACTCCCCAACTGTGTCTTCCTCCCACCGAGCATCGGCCACTAGGTCCATCTTCCTCCTGGAAGACCTTCCCCACACCCCACCTCCCTTGATGGTTGTTTCCAAATGCCGCACACAAGTCGACTCGCTGGACGAGCTACAGGTATCCACCACCCCTGCTAGGGCCAGCCCCCCTCCTACAGCAGGATGTGAACCAGTCGTTGAAGGCTGCCCTGGCCTCACCGCACCCCACCTTCCTAGAGCCGTCCTCCCTTCCTCCACTGTGGCTCGTCCACAGATGCCCGGACACTATGCACCTGGTCACCGACATCGTGCAGCTCGCCGCAGCATACCGCTGCCATTTCCCTCTACCAGCACGACTCTCCACTGCCCTCGCCATGATGGACCCAGGTGCAGGTAACCTCTATCACCTCTTACAGGTTCCTGTTTTACCTCAAAAACCAGACCGGGTTTATCTTCCCGGACAAGTTGGGTTTGAACGGACCTGCCTGACCTGGAGAAGCCAAGCACAGGATTCGATCAACCTGTTTCAGGTCAACTCATGTATAGCGCGACCCGTGATGGGTCAGAGTGGGGTTTCAAGACCTGATTCATATTTTGATTAATATAATTAATTAATTTAATTATCTAATTAAATTAAATTAATAAATATATTAGTTGTGGTTGAAAATAAAAAATTTTATTACCTGGATAAATATAATTCAATTTATTTATTAAATTGAATTAAGTCAATTAATTTAATTTTGAAATTAAATTAAATTAATTAATTTAATATTCCCATTAGAAATAAATAAACAAAAGGACTGATAATTAATTAAATTATTTAAATTTATTAATTCATTTAATTTAATTAAATAAACCCTCATACTTGATTAATGCATTTTAATTTTATCGCAGTTTATTTTACCCACCATTTGGTCTTGAGCATCGACCCTTGTATGTCTGAATTTATTTATTTTTTTAATTCATTATTTAAAATCATGTGATGATTGTAATTAATTAAATAGATGGTCTGCACATCATCTTTTTTTTCCAGTTAAACTGTATAAGGTCCGACTTACCCAATTTACCTGATGTACATTTATACCCGAGTTCCCCTCACCTGCACGTGAGTATCTTCATACTTCGGATGAAGAAAACGAGTGAAGTGGACCCCACCAAGATGAGGCGATGAACGATGGTGCAAGACGACACGTGGATTCCATCAAGATGAGGTTGTACTCCAAGACGTGACGTCAACCCTTCTAAGACGTGGTGATACTCTACAAGACCAGTGGACATACATGACAGGGCAAGCTGCATCAGAGAGTAAAGCATCCACTCATGTACATTTCCCTTTGGTCGTTTAGATTATCAAGACCAGTTGGGTAGTAGTTTAACTTTATTCATTTATTTATTATTTTATTCATTTTAGAATAGTAGGAAAAAACATAAAATAAAAGATAAAAAAATGCATAAAGAAGCAGCATGTGTTTTTCTATTAATGTTCAGTTGTGAGCATGAAAACATAGATGAACATGTTTAATAGAAATGGATCACATTCATCGAGAGAGAAAACCAATAAAACCCTCAATGAAAACATTAAGTGACAAACAACCTTCTGTCATTCAAGTTTGAACAAAACCGGGTGTTCGAGGTGCCGGTCATGCCTCAACTGAGGGTGCCTCTTACTATCGGGGAGTTCTTATTCGTGTGGTGGGTCAAATTATCTAAAATAACAGCAAATAAATAGCCTTAGATATCTTGTTGTAAATTTAGAGGCAACTGTTGAGTAAATCAATAAATGATTTTTGAAGCTGAGACTTCACTCAACAGATCAAGGAACCGCGAGTTAATGTCGTTGGCCAGCCAAAAGCCTACCTTGGACCCTACGAGTAGTGGCATAGGCATATCTTGTAGACTATGAGAGAGGTTCAGTGATCCTTTCCACTATAATACTCAAGATTATTCCGATTCTAGTATAGAGGGTTCCTAGAATTCGAAAAAATTAGTGGGATACATTTAATGATTAAATAATTAGTAATGTCACATTAGGTAATCACATTAAAGTACAATCTGTTAAAGTATATTTGTAGATATTGGCAATAATCACCATAATAAAACTGTGATAATTATTAGAAAAAGTAAATTTCCAAACAAGCATGAAATTCCAAGTGTAGTATAGGCGCTTGTACACATTACTACTATATCATAAATTCAAGGTGCTTGTGTCCCAACCTGTTAAGACACCTCAAGAAGTGAGGCTGTAAAAATTCTTACAAGAGACTCATGAATCAAGCATATGATGGTTTTATCAGAATTCTATAATCATTTTCTGATGTTAGTTGGAGATTCTACATTAAGAAATGGATGTTGTTTCATGTAATCTCATCTTCAAGAAGTTTATGAGGAGAAAGAAATGCAAGATGTGAATGTGATGGTTACACTTGGATTGTGTAATGTGAAAGACAATTCAGAATCATTCATGTCATCCAATTCTTATACCCTTTACACCCAATTACTCTAGCTTCATTTAAGGATACAAACAAACCTTACATAGAAAGAGCTTCATTACCTTTAAGGTTACATTAACCAAGTAATAACAATATTGGAGATAACGCTATATTTTATTCAGATGGAGAATAAATTGAATGACAAGGTGAAAAGGCCTATGACAAGTTACGCCAAAGGAACCTTCGTTAGGTCCTTCAAATAAAATTGGTTGGTTATTTAATAGGAGGTTATTTGTATTACATAATGAAATGAATTCATGGATGTTTAAAAACTGAAATACAAGAATCAAGTACCCCCCATCTCATTTAGTTTATATTCATCAAATATATTAATGTTTCTAACATACTTCTTGGGTATTGAAAATAATATGCCAATAACTTATGTGTATTGAAATACAGTAACCATTCAAGTATAGAAACATTACAAGAAGTGAATTGTATTCTCCGAACAGCTGAGAAAGGGTGATTCCTAAGTCAATGGTGAGAAACACATAACTACAAAATTGCCAAGTAATTTTCTCAAACTGAACAATTTGTTGAGTATAACCAAAAAAATTTATCTCATCTTCCCATTTGGACCTGATGAGACATTATTCCATGTTTTGGAATGAATGTTGTTTCTGGTAACATACTCAACAAATAGTTCACTACTACCTGAATCAATGTCAATACATGAAGAATATAAAATGTAAGACCAACACAGTTGTGGAAATATGATTCTTTGTCAAGTAAAACTAGAAGTGGATGCCAACTATATACCCAGTATGGTATTTAGGATCGACACAACTAAAACTTTTTCGTATTATTGATGTACATAGTTTGGAAAAAGAATCCTTAAAAAATAAATCTATGCCACAATGCTTTCTGAGGTTAGTTCAACACGATAGTCTTACATATTCCGAATAAAGCAAGAGGTAAAGATACTTCATAAGTTTCCTTTAATTCATTAAGGAATGTACCCGTGAAGTATACGTTTGGTAAGAAGATATGAGTTCATTCGAATCTGCATACCGAAGAATATTTTGACCAAACTATCATCAATCATGATAATAGAGCATGGAGTAATTCCTAAATGCATGTTACCTTATCTACATCACTGTATTGATGTTCATAAGGAGGACCGATGACGAGTCTTACATATTAACACTGATCAACCAAATGTAGTGTGGAGTAATATCTAATTGCACATTTTATACATCAAAGTTATGATGTACGTTGTATTAATGTTACAACCTACATTAACATCCATTATATTTCATGATGTGATTTGCAAATAATGTATTAAACCCATAAACAATATGCCACCTAAAATGAAAAATGGATATCATACGAGTCATATTATGATTGAAAAATCCATTATGTCATAGGACGTGTTTAGAAGCAAAAAATTTATTAGGATTTAAACAAACATGCATGAAGTTTAACACGTTGTGTATATAAGGTAATTGTCTTAACTATTGCATAATATATTACCTAAATCCCTAAGAAAGAATAGATGTAGTCAAGTATTAGACTACATTTCTATACAAGGGTGCACATCTATATTAGAGATAGTGGGAGATGAATTTACTTGGAGTTGGTCAATCCTTGAGATGCACAAACGATTGGTATAGGGAACATGTTCCACAAGTACATGTGGAATATGCATGTTCTAGTGGAACATACTACATAGGAAGAATGAAATCATGGTGATGGTTTTATATTCACCATGGTCGGTGATATATTATTCACTGAGAGTAATAAATCCTACAAGTAAGCAGTATAAGGCAACGAGCTAATATTGACAAGATAAAAAAAAATTTAATAATGAATTCCATGTATCAAATTGCAAAGGGGCTTATAAATTGAATACTGTGGTGGGTATTCAAATGAAATGATACATGGATGGTACAAGTATGGAACCAATAATGCTTTATTGTTTATACCATGTAGATACGCCTAAATCTATTAGAATTGTACTTGTCTTCTAAGATCATTCTATTGGTCACTGGATGTCAAGATCATCTTTCATAGAAGGTGTCTAAATTACGCAACTTGAGAGAGATGATGAAAGCATTTGATTCCAATGAATGTTGAAAGTTATTGAAATCTCGTTCGGGATTAAAATAATCATCACGAACATGGAGAATTCATTATAAATCAATATTTTTTTCCTTGTGTCTACCAATGTTTAGTGGGATAACAAATTTTTTCCATGTAAAATATGTTCTACAACATATGGAAAATAGATCATGATCTTATAGTTAGATAATATTATAATAAAATAAATTCTCTAATTATTGACTTAATGTAGCTACCTAAGTTCTAGGGAACATTATCTACTGCGGTAGATCCATAGGTTTCTTTGTCCTAGTCAATCTCGTACATATAGTGACATTGTATTGAAAAATACAAGTTCAAACAATTCATGTTCAGAATTGTTTCCAAGGTCACATGGCTTAATCTCTCCAGGTTATCATGTTCGGAGCATGGGTAGAGATTAATTTTGTTAATTTATACCATACACTTCAGTGGTAGATCAATCACATATGCTATATTATGTACAATAATCGATATTTCTAGGATATAATTTATTGTTGGTAGATATCAATTATTTCCAAGAGCACTACATGTGATGCAGTCAGAACAATCATCTTGTAATTTGGCATGTACAAATGATATGTACCTAGAATATGGAGAAGAAAGTATACTAGTTTTTGTGGGACAGAAAATAGTAATCCTTAGATCTAGTATTTCAGTTTAGGAAAGGAGATGTGCGAGTCAAGATCATAAAAGCTTTTGGTAGCCATACCTACAAATACCGAGTATGTTGCGGCTTCTACGGAATCTAAGAATCAGTTATAAATCGAAAATATTTATTCTATTTCTTGGATTCACACCTAGTGTGAAAAGTATTATCATAATGTAAATTATGATATTCTTACTAGCCATGTTCTCAAGTTATGAAAATGAACAAAAGTAATATACTTGGGGATACCCTATCATGAAAAGTTTTACTCAAGCTGATGAGGTCACATATAGAAGATATGCCACATGTAGAAAACAATGCAGGACCATTAGTTAAAGCCATTACTCAGTAGAAGCATGATATTTATCATGTGAGTAGCTAACAAGTTTAGTTAGAAAGTAGGATCAAGTGCAAGTGGGAGTGGTGAAATAGTGGGTTCCCTAGACCCATCTATGCATTAATTTTTTATTACCATATCATGTGTACAGTTAGCTATACATGATGTTATCTTACCATTATAATGATTCCTTTTCTGTGTCCACTATAATAATGGTAATGTCCAATAGTTAATTGTCATGTCGAGAGGTTATAGTAGATCCCAGGGAATAATGAGAACCATGAGATACAATGACACTGATCTTATATATATGTTCTATAGTCTAGATACATCTTACTGATTAGACATAGTAGATGTCTGAAAATCAGGTGTTTGGGGATCATAAGCATTGAAACTTCTTCTCACGAGGTTCGCACTTGGTGATCTCTAGTAGTGAGATCATGAGGAAAAGCTCATCAATAGGAACACCACAAGTTTTGGGTGTCATTGGTTTTTCCTATCTATGGACATGTGTATTGGTCTCGTGACTTGAGACCATTACCAATGTATATCATTTGATTACGTACATTGATGAAAGATGAAATCCATGGTAGTGATTTCATGGCGAGGTAGTTTTTGTTGGGTGTGTTGTTGGTGGTATGAAATTGGCTAAATGTTCAAGAAAGGATTTGTCACTTCCACGTTTAGGAAGTTGTATATCTCAGGCCTGGTTGATCAGGACGGTGTCGCCTTCATAAGCATTTTGACAAATCAGTAGAAAGTAAAATCCATCTAGATAGATCAACAAATAATAAGGAAAGACAAGGACAATGACACAAGAGTGCGTCCTTCTTTATAGAGATATTTTATAACAAAGAGATTATCTTACATAGTTAGTGTTTGTAGGATAGTAATCATTTCTATGAATATCCTTATCTCTTGAGGGGCCATGATGGGTTGTTGGGATACACTCTTGGTTTGTTGATTTTATTCACTAATATCGAGGTAAGGGCCTAGAGGGTCACACACAATAGCATATTCAAGAATCCAGCCTATTTAGTTGAATATGTATATGGACATAGTGGGACCCACCATGGGGGGCGAGAATTGTCGAAGTTATCGATCACAAAAATAATTAAATAAATTCATTAATAATCAAGTTATGAATATTTGGGATTTAATTTATTAATATATTTACAATTTCAGTAAATATGAGAAAATATTAATCGAATGAATATTATTTTAATATTAAAGGTTCGTTTAATATTAAGTGGGACAACAAGTCGTGTTAAATTGATCATATTTTATCACGTAATATATTTAATATATATTACAAGTATGTGACAAAAATAATAAATAATATTTTCATAGTTTAGTCCGTCAAAATTATTTATTTACTGATCGTTTATATAAATGGGGTCCGGGGAACCCAACCGGGTATTTATCAACGTCACTATAAATATAGGTAGAGGCTCCCTCTTATGTTGTAACAACCACTATTCATTCATTTATTGAATGAAAGTTGATAGCCTTTTTCTACTCCTGCTCTCTAGAGAGATAAGATCTCTATCAAAGAAACTCGGATCAAGATCTCCGTCATGCATCGAAGGCTTCTCGATGCAGTGATCGTTGGGACGTCGAAAACTTTGTCGGATCGTCGTGCTATCACCGAGAATTCGATGATCGATATTCCAACTAATTTTGGGAGTGCATGTGGATGATCTAGAGAGATCCTTATTTGGATCATTCAAGTGACGATCTTCATCAACTAGTTGCAGTCGACCACCACTTCAGATTTGAAATGGGTACGTTTTCGTTTTAGTTTTGTAGTATTAAAAATTTACGTGAGATCTTTATAACTCTCTAGGGCACGGTTCGTCGGTGATGACAAGTTCCGTCATCCCACTGATTAAAAATTTTAAAATACCCAGCCCACAGGCTTCCACTGCGGGCCCTGAACCTTACACTGAGAACCACTTATACAATCTATACATGGATGCTCCAATGATCAAGAGGGTTTCACCATGATCCAACGAAGTCACACCTTCAAATCCATTACCGTCAAACCAATATCCGTAAAGAGTGAAGAGAAGAAATAACAAGGTGATAAGGAGGGATATTACCTTAAATTAATTTCATTAAACAAAAAATAATCCACTCGGATAAATGTCATTTAAATTGAAATAGGATGAAAGAAAAATAGGGCTCTCCCCTTCATTTGGTCTAAAAAATTTGATCGTATCTTTATTGGTTCCTAAAAACATGAATCCTTTTTAAGTGACACAAAATAACACAAAAATGAGGTTTCCATCACCTGTTTACAACATGAACTAGGGAATAAAATAATAACTGCCCCTAGGTAGAGGGTCTATCTCTTTATAAAATATGTTCCTAATGTAAACCCTACATTAAGGATCTGAATTCAAATGAGAATAAATCCCTCTCTTGGGATACCCCATTCTTGACCAGAATGGACCATAGATAGATCATCTATAGTGTGAATGACAATCATCACACCATAAATGTCATGAAACTACTATTTTTACAAACCCAACTCATCGACAACTAAATTTACATTAGAAAAAACTAATTAATTATTGAAATAGACTCAAAGCATATCCCAAAAAACTTTTTAAATATATATAAACACTTTAAATATGAATGTGATTCCCATTTAACAAGAAAATCCCTCAACAAAATAAAAAATCAAATTTCTTAAAAAAATCATAACTCATAATGACACAATTTTTTACAGCTGTTGAGTGTTATATTTATCTAAAAATTAGGGGTGCATCCTTCAGTACTTATAGTTTTATATGACCTTCTATATTGAAGATAATAATTATTTCTGAGTAGGATAATAATACATATTGGTTAAATGTGATGAATAAATTAAATTGACAGTGGCCTCCTAGGTTTTAAAGAGAGATTAATCATTACGTTGTAAACAGTTGGTTATATTATGACTCACATGATCTATTTTTTTTACAACCTATGATCATATAATGTCTCTTACATCAAGTTCCCTTTGTGGTTTAGAGAGTCATTGGATGAAGTTTACCATAACTCATAGAGATGTTAGTCTACCATGGATGGAATTTTATTGAGGTATCTAGAGAGAGATTTCAGAAATGATTATAAATTTATTTCCCCCTTCTAAATTGGAGCTCTAAATTATGAATTAGAAATTTTTAATTTTTTGGTGGAGATTCACTATGATTTGGGATATGATAACAGTTTTTATGGATATTTAGAGCGGTATCATGGGAAGACATCCAAATTTTGGCATCATTAAGATTTTTTAATTTACTTATAGAGGCTCGGTGGCATTAGAAGAGATGAATGGTTGGGGAACTTATGGACTTAGATAAGAATGATGTGGGAAGCACTTTAATCTATCTCCACCAACAGTTCCTATAAGACTTCATCATCTTTTGTGTGATGATAGTTGGGGAGTAAGATAATTATGTGCATTGGATGGATTTGATTTGGTGGTTCTCAATAGAGTGTGTAGAACGATTCATGTATTATTTTTGATACTCAATATAATTGACTAACCATGATCCATCACTCCTACTTACCATTAGAATCCACCATGGTCACACACAACGATCTCTTCCACTTCTAGCCACATCCCCCATTCATTGTTATCCACTAAACCACAATACCATCAACCAAACACACCTTTACATCACCTTTCCATGTAAACATATAAAACCTAATTAGGAAACCACCAGCAAACACTCCCACCAAATCTATCCTAGAGGAAGAAATACCAAATCAGACACCATAGATAAATTATATCATGATGCTGAGCCCATGGGTGGATCCCGAACAACTAATCACCAAAACCATGGACAAAACTAAAAAACCAAACAAAATATCACCTCCCTAGGAAAAAAATGAACCACTACTTTGTAGAATCTTGAAAAATAATCCCACCATCGATCTCAAACACCACCAACCTAGGACAATCCATTCCATACAACCTTGTTGGAGTTTGGTCTGCTTCTACATAGCTTCTTATCACTATGCAATGGATAAAAAACTGTCACTACACCATGAAATCCAAGTGAGCTCGCATGCCTTCCAATTAATAGCCAAAAGCAACTGAAAGTTTCAACTAGAGAAGTCTTGTCCATGACCCCACTAATCATAAAGAAGAAGCCATCAAGAACCCTCCTTGTCTCTCGATATTGACCTAAAAAGAAAATAATGTTAAAAACAGTAAAATAAAAATAATAAGAAACACACAAATATATATTAATATTTATAACTATAACTATAACTATATATATATTTAATATAATGTATAATATTTATATTTATATATATTAATAATATAAATAAATATATATTTATATATATATAAGTTTAAATATACATATTTATCTTATTTTTATGCTCACTGTAACATCAAAAGACTGAACTCACCAAGAACAATTTCCATCACATGCATCTTGCACCGCGAAACATTAGAACAAAGTTAAATGTGATAATAATTGTAGAGAGAGGATTTGTCAATAGAATTTCTCTCAAACATCAGATCGGGACATGTTACATCCTTCCAAATCTCTCATAGGTGCTCAATTTGAAGCCAGATAAGGTTATTGTTCTATCACCTACATTATAAATATATACATTCCTCCCCTATTATAAATATTAGTCCCATATCAAATATACTAGGCATCCACTGATTAGATTTTTGTTATTTTGTAATTTCATTTCATATTACATTGGCTACTTAAATGTTCATTATTTCTATTATGTAATGAGATTTTTCTATTCGTTTACCCCTCTATTTCTATGTGTAACTCACCCTTGTGATGCCCTGATAACTCCTATCTCCATGATCATTTATTTCTAACCCATTTTTATTGGTCAAATGGGTAATCCCATTGATTATCATGAATTTATGTGTTTAATTTTCAATCCATCTCCTCTCAAATTATATTGTGATAGTGGAACTTGAATGTGGAGGTGGAGACTACCACTCTACTATCCATTAACACCATGAAACTTGTCCAAATTCAACACCTCAAAGTCCACATCCATTTATATCCCACTTCACTTCACTAGAGTTGTGTCGTATGATTCAATGAATGGTATGAAATTTCTCCCAGGTGTGTGAGTGAGTTCGTTCAATAATTTAAGGAATTAATCTATCCCATACTCCTTGATGAATGCATGGAATGACTGGAATTATTTATAATATCTTGAGTAGATTATTTGATTTATAAAAAAGAAAATAGTGGAGGGTTTATTGGTGAATGGTATTGAACCAATTCATTGGATTATAGGACTTTGAACCAAATAAAATGATGTTTAATCTAACTAGAATTTAACTGTATGTCTATTTTCATTTTATGAAATAATTTTTTGTGCACATGAATTTATATTTCCAATTTCAATTTAATATAAAATGAATAAAAATTTATATTTTCATAATTAAGAAAAAACCAAAATATATAACTACTAGGATAATGAGACTCCCCAACCCTTTTTTCAAGATAGATGACCCTTTTCATTTACTAGGCTTCTTGAAAAGTATTTAGAATTTTTTTGACTAATCATGAGTGGAGTTACAAGAGGAAGGGTTCAGAAGGTGTGAATAGTAGCACATAGTCATTTTGATGACTATGCAAGGCCTTTTCACATTTCTTGACCTATATGAATAAAAACTAATAATTCATTGCAATATTCTATAGATATTAATTTAATAACATTATAAAAATAGTTAAAAATTAAAATATATTCAATATTAATTCTAATATATTTTCTATATAAAAAAATTATTGTTTTTGGATTCTATTTAATTTAGAAAAAATAATTTGTTAGAATCTAAATTAAAAAATTAATCCCTTTATGAAATTAATTTTATAATTGAATTCCAACTATTTATTTTTAAATATCAAATAAAGAATTTAATTTTATGTCGTATTAAACTATTTACAAACCAAATAAAAATATAAATAAAATTAAATAACATGGCATTTTAACAATTTATTTCTAAATTCCTAAAATTCAAAAAAAAAATTTACCTAGTATTTGAAATAAAATAATGGGTATTTTCAATGAATAAAATATAATTGTGAAAAATTATAGATCACGTCACTCCCCCACATGTTCTATTCCAATACAAGAAAATTTCCATTGAATTAAAATTATTTGAAGAGAAAAAGTAATAATGAGATAATCCTTCCTAAATATAAATTTCACATCCAGAGATCAAACAAAAACCTAGATTTATCCACTCAACAACTTATCATTTCTCATATGTAAATCAAACCACTCCCCTATTTCTATTAAATAAAATGATCAGTAAAAATTAGATCAAAATATTTCAAAGTGAATGACAAATTTTAACAAAAATAACCTATATTTACCCCTATTTCATAAGTTTATTAAACCATAATTTTATTAAAAACAACACTGATAAAACATAAATGAATGTGTTATAATTTAGTTTCACCTCTTTTTATGGAATCAGTATTCACCTCACAAAAATGATATCATTTTTGAAAATGACCCTATATTGAATTCATTATTCTAACCCATAATAGTGTGAAAATATCAGGGCATATAACTTATTTTAGATGTATTAATTTAATCACAAAAATAAACATAGTGCCCTGGTCTCGAAGATCATTTTTAGGTCCCAAATTCCCATTTTTATTCCATGTTTAAAGGACTTGGATAATTTTCATTAAATTTGTCTCCCTAAGGTGTTTTTCTCATAGAGGTCATGTTACTTAGATTATGTTATGGATTAATGTGAATTAAAATTATAAAATTGATTCCACCCTAATCTTCTCAGTCACACTCCATCTCCTAATTCAATGACTATATTACCATAAAAGTAATGATAATGTCACTCAACAATCACTTAACGAATCATAGATTCAGAAACAATGAATAACCTCTTCAATGGAATAGTATTTTTAAACATAGGTGAGGAATAGTTATATTTCAATAAATTTTGAAAAATTTAAAACATAAGACTATAATATGGTCTATTTACAGAATAACATAATTATATTTTATAGAAAATAGAAAAATACATAAATTTTGTACAAACTAAGAATTTTTTGGATTTTATATTTTCTGTTTTTTTATTTTAACATCATTTTTAATCAAAAAAATTAAAAAAAATAATACTTAGAATATTGAAAAACAAGAAAACGTTTTTTATATTTATTTTGACATTTTTGATCGTTTTTTATATTTGTTAAATACTTTTAAAAAATCTGGGAGCTTATTTTTTAAATTTAAAGATTCAAAAACATTAACTAAAAATTAATTAAATAACTATATAAAAAGAATTAAATCTTTCACTTCTACATTTTTTTATCCCTTCTTGTTTATGTTCCTACAAAAATCACAAAAAAAAGTGAATAAAAAGTGTTATAAGAGAGATACAACCTGAAAATTACTGACTAGCTTCTTTTATTGGAGCATTAACCTGGGTGTGGTATGGATAATTGAGCTATCCTCTTTTACACTATTAAATTTGGTAAAACTATAGAAAAATAAAATTTTAAGTTATAAATTTTATTATATTAAAAATAAAATTAATGGAATTCACAACGAAAATGAGGCGAGAATAATCTTGGGTTCAACCCCCTCAAGAGGTGTTGAAGCATATATTGTCCACAATTAGATAGAGTGTAATCAATACCCAATCCATAGGAGTATCATGTTTGTGTGGTAAGAACTACCACATGTGTGTTCTTCTATAAATAAATCTATTTATTCTTAAATATCTAATTGGTTGGAGTACGACATGTAAACCCCCGTAGAAGTGTATGGTACATCATTAAATGAGTTTGGAGAGATTGAGGAATGAGGTATAATTGTATTATACCAATATGATAGTGGATTTATCTTCAATTATGGAAAAAATAAAATAATTATGCTTCATAATATTCATCAAAGGGATGGTCAATAAAAAATTAAAATTGAATAAAAGTAAACTATGATGAGTTTAAATTAAAATTATCCCTTTTTATATAGTGTATTGCTCTGTTTCTTCATGATTAGTAGTCATTGGGATATTTTTATCTACTATACCACCCTTTAATTTATGTTCAATATGATGTTGAGGGAGTAGTGGTTTATACACATGTTCAGGACTTCATCTTCTTTGTCCACCTCTTGTGCCAGTTATATTCTTTTATTCTCAAGAGTTTTACTCATCCATCCTATTCTAGAATGCCTATCCACTAGGGATTCTTCTCCAAGATAATCTAAGAGTATATTTTTAAAAAATTCATAATCTGTATCTTCTTTTTCTAGATAATTCACAACTTCTATAATCTCTAATATCTATACACGGGGAGTTGTGATTGGTTCTTTATCGTCATTATCCAAGAAGTACATCAGTGGTTTTGAGTATGATAAATTATAACTAAAGAGATTAATGGACAATTCATATTTCAAAAAATGGAAATAAATGAGATATGTTATGGGGTAACACCTTCATTAGTTCCAGCATGTAGATAATTTTCATGGAACAATGCATCTTTTAAATTATCTTCTATGGTAGGAGTAGTTTTAAGAATTATAGCTTCTCCTCAAATGTAATCTCATTCTCGTCATCATCCATTAAAAATCCTCCTGGTATTGCAACAATTATTATAATTTTGGAATTTCATTAATAATATGAAGGAGATTAGAATAAAATATATTTTCAATAAAATCCTAAAAGGTATGTTTTGAAAAAAATTCCCCCTCAAAAGTGCTAGAATATAGATTTTTCTCTTTGTACACTAGCTCTAGAAATATGTTCTCAATAGAGAATTGGGAAAGATCCTTGGATTCTCCAAAATCACCAGTATATCCCTGAATTTCTTAACCAAAAATTAGTAGGGGTTTAAACTCTTTAGTGTCAAGTTTTTTTCTTATGTCAATGATTTCTTGAATTTAAGTGGTTGTTGCATATAACATACCTTTCAATGATTAAATCATGTCTCTATGTTTAATTAGTTGTAAATTTAATTGAGAACCATTCATTATTGATGGGTATCATTGAATTTCTATTAGTGTTAGTTCCTCTTTAGTTTTATCGCATGAGGAAAAATATTTTTGATGGTAATTGGATACATTTATATAGCAGCTTCCATCTGGTCACACATTGGTGTGGACCAAAAGTTGTTGTTGATGTTTTATTTAAAAGCTCATATCTTGGGATACCATTGGGAATGTGTACTATGAATATAAATTAGAATAAAATAAATAATAGTGTCATAATAAGGCTTATCCATGGTTGAGGAAAATAAAATGATGAAAACCAAAAGAAAGAAAAATAAGAAAACAATTATTCACACTTGTGTTAAAAATTTTGGGAACTCCACCTTTCCCCCCAGAAATGATTCCATATTAATCATGATATTGTCACGAGTCGAGGTCATGCATAATTTATAAATACTCCTTATACAACCTAGTGATTTATCAATTCTATTTCTCATGTAGACTTGGTTTTTTCATCTCACAATCCTATACCTTATGAATTTTTGTTTGGTTTTTCTTAAGTTTGAAAGTGAAAAAATAGGATTGGTTGGTTTTTGATTAAATGGAAATAGGTAAGATTAGTGAAAATGAACACATAGTGAAAAAAATACAAATGGAAGTGAGGAAGAATCCCATTGAGATTCAAAAATCAGTTACATTTTTTATTCTAAATCATCTAGTCAAACTGATTAGTTTAATACTACTAAAATATTCATCTTCCAATATTTTCTTTGGGATAAAAAAATAATATTATCAAGGGATATTCAAAAATACAAATAAATCAATGAATTATCCTAGGTTGTAGGGTAATAATCATTCCTCAAAATTTTGAATAAATTCACTCTCACAACTAGCATTAATCACATACCATTCTTCCAATCATACCAGTGAACAACAATATTGTGATGTGTGAACAAAATCATAGTATAATGTGAAGTTTTACATATATAATAGTTTAATGGGGTCAATGGATGAAAGACTGACAATAACCACTTACAAATTCCACTTTTACTTTCACACTTATATTAGAGATGAGATAGATTGAGAATTAAATTCATAAATTCTTGATATCACTGTCATTCCCCTTTAGACCACTTGAAATAGGTTAGCAGTCAAAAATCATGGAGATAAGAGTCACATAGAAATTATTGGGGTGATAAACATGATGAAATGGAGGGGTATAGGAATAGAAAAGTCCATTTAAACAATTAATATAATGAACATTTAATTTAAATATACTGAAAGAAATGAAATTACAACATAACCCAAACATAATCGGTGGTGCCCGAGTGTAGTTAGGAGAGGATAAATATTAACTATTGGAGAGGGATAGAGATATTAATAGATCATATGACACAATAATGTCCTTCACTGCCTTAAAATTTAGTGCCTAGGTGATCTTTGGATAGATTCTACATGTCCTGATCCGATGGATTATAGTGACTCTACTGACACTTCCTCTCTTGACCATCATGCTCACATTTAACATTCTTCCAATTTTTTGTGGTGGTAGATTCAATTTTTGGGAATTTATATAGGGGAGTTGGGGATTTTTATGTAAATTTAATCATAAAAATAAGATAAATAAATATATTTAAATTTATTTATATAAATATATTTTCTTATTATTATTAATATATTTAAATAAACATATTATAAAATATATTATAAATATGAAAATATTTTTAATATTATTTTTATATATATTGTTAATTTTTTATTGCTTTTTTTTCTTTTTAGGTTGACATCGAGGGATAGGGAGTGGTCTCGATGGCTTCTTCTTCAATCATAGTGGATCATGCGATAGAGGCTTCTCCGTTGGAAACTCACCATGGCTTTTGGTTGTTCCATAAAGGTAGGAGAGATCAGTTAATTTTGATGGTGAAATTCTGGTTGTTCATCCTTAGTGTGGTGAGGAGCAGCTCAATGGTGGTAGATCGAACTCCAAAAATAGTGCGATGAGGTTCAACCATGCATGATGGTGCTCTAGATAAATGGTGGTCTTCATGTTCAGGCTTCCAGATGATGGTGGTTCAATTTTTTATTCACAGGGAGGAGTGATTTGGTTTGCTTAATTTAAATGTGGCCATGGTTATTTTTTGATTAGTGGTTCGGGTTCCACCATGGGAATTTTTTTACCTATAGTGTTAGATTTGAAATTTCCCCCCACTAGAACGTGTTTGATTTGGGTGTTTGAATGTGTTTTGTATCATTAATTTTTGTTGGTTTCCATGATAATGATCAGTGAAGGTGTGGTATGGTGTTGTTTCTATGGTAGGGTGGATAACCATTAATAGAGATTCATTTATTATGGTATGGTGGATAACCAAAAATGGGTTATGCCATTAGTAGTGGTGGTTCTCGCGATTGGTGATTGTGCTGGATTCTTATAGTAGAAAAGTGGTAGCGTCTCACAGTCAGGTGATTGACCTCATATGATTAGTTTTCAAGGAAGTGGTGATCACGATCAGTAGAAAAATAATGAGTGGGGTTACAACAGGAAAGGTTCATAAAGATTGGTCATCTACGCACGGCCAGTCTGATGACTGGGTGAGGCCTTGTCACATTTCATGACATGCATAAAAAAAGTAATCAAGTGAGTTATTTTGTTGAATTAAATTTGAAAAAATTTATATCAACAAATAAAAATTAAAATTACTTAAAATATTAACTCTACTAATTTTTTATTTTAAAAAATTTTGATTTTTGGATTTTATTTAATTTAGAAAAAATGAATGTTGGAATTGATATTAAAAATATTAATCCATTGGAGGAATTTATTCAATAATTTAATTAAAACATTTTAGTTATAAACATTAAAACAATAATTAAATTGTTTTTCATATCAAAATAATTCCATACAAATTGAATATATCAATAAAATTAATTAATTTTGTATTCTAACATTTAAGTTCCAAATTCTAAAAAAATAACAAAAACCAAAATTTTACATGGTACTTGAATTGAAAGAAGGGGTATTTTCAATGAATAACAGTTTATTTTTTTAAATTATGGATTAATCACTCATCATAATAATATTAATCCATTCCCTTCAACATTCATTATTATATCGGTGTTGGAGATTCTATTATAGTTACTAGTTAGAATAATTCAGCTAGAGACTCTTATGGGTGATGAACATTCCTTATCACAAATAGAATTTTTTTTAATGATGTATCTGATATATATATATATATATATATATTATAGGATTTTATCATGTTGTTGTGATACCCTATGAGGTCATATATTGTATGGATTATTTTTCAAAAATTATTGTTTGAATGATTTTGTTGTATTACAAGGTTACATGTAGTTGTGAATGTGGTGAAGGTTTCTCCATCAATGAATAGATGATCTCATAAATAATATGAGCATGAATATACTTAGAATAAATTATTTTATTATCCACTAATTATTGAGTTTACCTTTTTTGTTGTTTTTACTTTATAGGAGAGATTTTTTATCACAGTGGGGGAGCACATTAATGTTTTTTTATGATATTCATAGGTTTACTATGTTAATGGTTTTAATTTCATATAAAATTTATTCTAGTGATGTAGTAATATATTATACAGTTTATTAGTTATCCTAGTCAATCATAGGAAGCCAATGGTGTAGCCAGATGAAAATCAAGGGAAAAAGGATTCACCAGGCTCGGTAAAACATATTCGACCAGTGGAAAGGATTATGTGGTTCTTTCTCTAATGTAGGTATGATTAGTCTCATTTATAGTATTTTTAGAAATATATTTTTGGGGAAGTGATCAAGTATTTCTATATGCATATCAAATCCTCCTAGATACTATTGGTACCATGGACACCCTTTTAGGATCGTGATACCCATGAATCATTTTTAGTTCTATTCATTGGTGACATCCATAGTTCATTTAACTAAACCTAGTATTTGAGGTTTGTTCATGGATTTTATTGAGAGAACCATACTCATGGTGAACTCTGGGAATGTGAGTTTTTAATATGATAGATCTATCCTTTTGTTAATATTATATTGGATAGTGTAACGAACTTTTTACATTATAAATTTTGAGGCCATTATTGACTATGGGATTAGAGTGGCATAACAATAGTTTGGTATCTAAACACTATAGAAGGAATTTTATGCTAAAACAATAGAGGAGATGTATGATCGACTAGCCTTAGTATGAATGATTTTCATGGAAGAGGGAAAAAATTTATGTCTTTAATTTATTTTTTTGTCCCCACATTCCTTGAAATGAGGGATTCTATGCTTAGACATATATAATTTGGGTTTTTATGGTCAAATATTCTGAAGTAGGACACCAAAAATATTTTATAAAGGTATGGAGTATGTCATTATATATTATGGTTGAATTGTAGTAACCAATGAGTTTGGTATTGGGTTCTAACTTGGGATATTTCAAACTAAGGTCATACAATGAGGTTTCGGATCATGGTGTATAGGTATGAAAACCCATTGACCTCCATCATTTGGTAAATCTAGAAACATGGTGAAGGATGTTTGTAAATGTGTTGAGGTTTATTGTTTCTCTTGTTCTGGAGGGATTAATCTTGAGGTCTATATCTAATATATTATGGTTATTATAATCGTTCATGACCATCTAATTTTATTTATAGGGGAATGGGTTACTAATGAGATATAGTTTTGATCCCACTTTGTGTGTGTTATATTTGTTGTTAATGAATTTTGAAAGAGCACTGTCATGGGTGCCCTCAAATGATTAGTGTGATTTTTGGGTACTTAGGTGCAGCAGAGTGGCTGACCAAGGTCGTCTCTCAATGGAGGATGTGAATAAAAACAACATTTCAGAGGTATTCTAAAAATAAAAGAGAATAAAGTTGAAAAACCACTTAAGAGTGTGGGGGTTGTTTATAGTTTATAAATCTAGAAGAAGTTTTCTGGAAGAAGATGGCATTTTTTTAGTTTTAAAATGAAGTTTGATTAAAAAGAGACAACAAGAAGATATTTTTTTAGAAAATATTTTAAAAGGCGTAATCGATATAACTCTACCTCTTAACTATATTATTAATCATTATCGTTTAAATTAACATTCAATTAATTATGATCCCATAATTTTTTAAATCCTGAACCCTACGAGAATAAACATTACCACGAAGATGAAATGAATTTATCCCTAAGCTAACTTCAGAACATGCAATCGCAACACCCTGCTTTGATTGATGTTCTAAGATTAGCTTATGGTAAGTGGTAAATTAAGGCACATAACCACTCTGGAAATGAGGATTAATTGAGTTTATATATTGTATTTGAACTCTTCAAACTGATCCTGTGTGGTCTTGTATTACCGATTAAGATCGCGCTCTCACAATTCACACAATTCCCGACCTCGCGTGTTTTGTGATAACTATTAAATTGGTTTCATAGTTTAATTTAAATTAAAAACTCAATTAATAGATCATAATATGTGAATTAAAGTAGCTCATTGATTCAAAATAAGTGAATTAATAAGTGTAGAGGTCGATCGATTACAAAAAAAGAACTACTCTTCCATGGGTGGCGTAATCATCGTAGAAGCATTTTGCATGTGCAAAGGTTTATAATGAGTATACCCCAATAACGCTTCTACTCATGAATTCCAACCCAATTAGGATGATTAATAGAAGAAGAAATTTAAACAAAACAGAATAAAATATGAGGAATAAAATAAGATCAAAGAAGTTTATCACACAAATGAAAACATTACAAAATGAAGAAGAGAAGGAGGCTTCGATGAGGAGATATTTGCTTCAAGATCTACCCCTCTTGCAATGGTTAGAGAATTTTGGTGAAACCAATTATCCTCTGCCTCCAATCTCTTAATTCACGTCCCCAACCACACCAAATGATAAAAACACCAGTTTATAGTGTGGTGGGGAGGCTAGGTTCAAAGTGGTTTCAAGTGTGAATGGGGAATCTCGACCGAATATTTTATTCCAAATTTCATCACCCATTTGACCAGAAAAACGCATGAATTTTCCTGCCTTTCAGAAGGATCATATGTGCGGATATGGGTCCTCTATCTCCTCTAAATATTTGGTCTCAATAAAATCCCATATGAAGGATTTATGGCCGAAATACAGAAGCTTCTCCATTCTGGCGAGTCCAGCCCAACTTTTCCTTCACGGCCCATTTTCAACAAATCATGCACTCTTTAGCTCTAGTTTCCTGAATAAAAGTTGTAGATAATTAAGTTAGAAACACTGTTAAAAAATTTAAATTTCAAATAATAAATATAAAAATATTTAATATCGAAATACTAAAGTAATCTATAAATGGTAAAATTGAAATTTTCACCAAATTTTCAAATGAATGATTAAATCCAAAATATATTATAAATAAACATATTTAACACAATGTGAGGAAATTATATCATTTATTATCAATAAAATATTCAAAAAATAGTGTTTTATCAACTCTCCCACACTTACCCTTTTGCACTTTTGGGCAAAACCTCATATCAAGTAAATATCAATATAAAATCAAAACCAATTTTAAAACACATATCCTTGAGATCAAACAATTACACACCAATAATCAAAAGATATCATGTATCATAAAAACCATTATTTCATGTTCTTCATTTATATCATTCAATATATTTCCACTTTTTTTATCCTCCCATGCACAAAACACTTACCTCACTTGAATTTTCTCTTATCACACAAATGCCATTTTTTTGCAATGTCTTTCTCATCCAAACTCATACAAGGGTCACCATAGGCTTGATAAATTCCTACATTACCACCCGATGTGAGTCAAGGACGTATGATTATCATGAGGACTTTTCAGTGTTGTTCTGTGGCTTTTGGTTGGTAGGATTTAGATGTGAAAAATTATGAGGCTGAATGAGGAGGGCTTGACTATTTTTAAAGAAAAATTTCATTAATCTAATTTTCACTTAAATATGGTCTTCTTCTCAATCCTCATAGTATAAATTCAGCTCCATCATCATGAAAAGTCATGAAAGGTTTACACCATTGATCATTTCAGCATAAAAAATTCCAATATTCTCAAACATGATTTTCTTGAAAGCACCAGATTGGCACAACTTTCCACCTCAATTAGAAGCTCCAGAAAAGGCACAACTTCTTTTATCATGAAAGCCCCAGAAAAGGCACAGATTTCAATATAATGAATTTCTTCAGAAGAAAAAATATCTCTTCAGAATTTAATTTTCCACCCAATGTATCACAGAATGTGGTAGCACAATACAAGATAGCTTCCCCCACACTTAAGCTCAACAAGATTATTCAATTTCACTTCAAGAGTTGGTTGGATAAGGAAAATAGGATTGTAATGTGGCTAACCTAATAGGGTGTGCATGGATTCTAAGGGATACAACGATTAAATGTTCATGGTAGGCCATTATAAAAAATTATTCTTTGAAATATGGGCTTTAATACCAAACAAATTCCTCAATCATTTAAACATAAGTACCTCAAACCCTCATGTTTTGATAGGAATAGATCAAATTATGGTTAAATCATGCATGGTTTGGTTCTCTAAATATGTGAGGTGAATTTAAAGAATATGCAAAATAATGGTTCAAAAACCTCATAGGAAAGTGATTTCAAATATAAAGATAGTGAGATGTCGCATTGGATTCAAAATTCAGGGTAATTTTCATGAAATTACTAAATATTTGAACTTGAAACAAAGTCATTTCAACATTCATTTTAGCTCAGTTTCATGGGATAAATTGTTTCACTCATTGATATGCATTTCAAAATTATTATGAGAAGCAGTTCAGCTCAAAAATTTCAAAAACCCAATGAAAATGGAAAAATAAACAAACAAAATTTAAAAAACACACAATTTTTTTGTTTTTTTTAAACAGGAAAACAATTGAAATTATTAAACTAAAAGGTTCCCTCCCCCACACATAAAATATTAAATTGTCCTTAATGTGAACCCCTGAGATGATATATGCACATGAAATGTGTTATTTTAAATAGGACAAATAATAACAAAGTTAAAGGATTAGGAACAGCCTGATGTGATCAAGTGATTATGGGGTCATGCAGTGTGATAAAATAAACTGCATCAGATGGAAGTCCCTCAATGTATCTCTTCAAATGTTGCCCATTGACTGTAAAGCATCATCCCACGTACTCTTGTGTGATCTCCACTGCACTATAAGGAAAAAAATTAGACACAACATAAGGACCTAACCATCTGGAACGCAACATACCAGGCATCAGCTTTAGTCATGAACTATAGAGAAGGACTTTCTCTCCAACATGAAACTCCCTTTGCTGGATAATTTTTTCATGATCTGCTTTTTATATTTCCTTGTAGATCCTTGAGTTCTCATATGAAGACAATCTAATCTCCTCATGCTCTTGAATTTGCAGCTTCCTTTGGATTCCAGCTTGGGCCAATTCCATGTTTCATTTCTTTATAGCCCAATATGACTGATGCTCGACATCCACAGGGAGATGACATGCTTTCCCAAAAACAATCCGAAATGGGTAAATACCAATGGGTGTCTTGTACACTGTCCTATAAGACCACAATGCATCACCCAAGCACTTGCTCTAATCCTTCCTATTTGGCTGGACAGTTTTCTCCAATATTTGTTTCAACTCACGATTTGAAACCTCAGCCTAGCCATTTTTTTGGGGGTGGTATGGTGTTGATGTTTTGTGTGTTAACCCATACTTCCGAAGAAGGGAAGAATGATTTCGATTGAAGAAATGTGTCCCTTGGTCACCGATGATACCCTTTGGTACTCCAAACCTACAAAAAATCTGTTCCTTCACAAAATCAACAACAACATGAGAATCATCAGTCCTGGTGGCCTTGGCCTCCACCCATTTTCTCACATAATCAATAGCAACCAAAATATACAAGAAACCATATGAACAAGGAAAAGGACCCATAAAATCAATGCCCCACACATCAAAAACCACACATAATAGTATGGGTTGTTGGGGCATCTCATGTCTCCAAGAAATATTCCCAGTGTGTTGGCAACGAGAGAATGACATAAAAAACACATGGGAATCATGGAATAAACTTGTCCAATATAATCCAGAGTCCAAAACTTTCCTACCTGTCCTTCGGGGTCCAAAGAGTCCACCACAAGAATGTGTTTGATAGAATTGCAAAACAGACTCAAACTCATGATCAGGAACACAACTCCTAATAACTTGGTCACTACACATGCGCCATAGGTACGGATCATCCGAACCATAAAATCTTTACTCGCTCTTTAATTTTTGGACTTGATGTTTCTTTAAATTTGCAGGTATTTCGGAGGCAACAATGTAGTTCACTAAATCAGCATACCAAGGATGCGTACCTGAGATGGAATAAAGATGCTCATCGGGAAAAGTGTCCCGAAGTGGTACCTGGTCCAAGGTGTCATCCTCTAGTGTGTGAGTAAGCATACTCATGTGGTCTGCCACCATGTTTTTTGACCCCTTTTTGTCCTTTATCTCAATATAAAATTCTTGAAGAAGAAGCATCCATCGGATCAGCCTGTTCTTTGAATCTGGCTTCTTCAAGAGGTACCTCAGAGCTGTATGGTTAGAAAAAACAACTACATTAGAGCCCAATAAATAGAAACTAAATTTATCTAAAGCATATATAATATCAAGAAACTCCTTTTCCGTGTTTTTTAGTTTGATTGGGATGAATCCAGTGTCCTCGATGCATAGGCAATCACATGTGAACGTCCCTCCACCCTCTGAGATAATACAGCTCCAATCGCGGACATGGAGGCGTCACACATAAGCTCAAAAGGAAGGTCCCACCGTGGGGGCTGTATGATCTGTGGAGTGGTCAGAAACTTCTTTAGCTAATCAAATGATACCCTGAATGAATCATCAAAATTGAAGTCAATATCTTTCAGAAGCAATCGAGATAAGGGTAGAGAGAACATAATAAAATCCCTGATAAAGCATCGATAAAATCCAGCATGTCCAAGGAATGATCGAACATCACGAACACATGTAGGATATGGGAGGGATGAAATAATGTCTAACTTAGATTTATCAACGTCAATGCCATGTTGTGAGACTATATGACCTAAGACGATTCCCTTTTCGACCATAAAATGACATTTTTCAAAATTCAGGACCAGATTTTTCTAAATACAACGATGCAAAAAATCACCCAAACTATAGCGACGTTCACCAAATGAGGATCCATAAAATGTAAAATCATCCATAAATTCCTCCATGAAGGTCTCAATGAAATCGAAGAAAATACTCACCATGCATCTCTGAAAGGTACCTGGGGCGTTGCAAAGTCCAAATGGCATCCTCCAGTAGGAAAATGTGCCAAAGGGATAGGTGAATGTTGTCTTCTCATGATCCTCTAGAGCTATAGAAACCTACAAATATCCAGAAAATCCATCCAAGAAACAATAGTGTGTTTTCCCAGCTAGTCTCTCAAGCATTTGATCAATAAATGGGAGGGGGGAAATGGTCCTTGCGAGTGGACTGATTTAGTTTCCTATAATCAATACACACACGCCAACTGTTTTTCACCCTCATTGGAACTAACTCATCTTTCTCATTTTTAATAATACTAACACCACTCTTCTTAGGCACAAACTGAATAGGACATACCCACTAAGAATCTAACATGGGAAATATTATACCAGCCTCGAGCAATTTCTCAAATTCTTTTTTAACAACTTCCAGGAGGGTGGGATTGAGTCTCCTTTCTGGCTGTCTCACTCGTTTAGCCACATCCTCCAAGAGAATCCTATGCATGCAAATGGAGGGGCTAATACCTGATATGTCAACCAAGGTCCACCCAATTGCCCTGATGTTCTCCCTCAATATATTCAAAAGATTTTATTCATGTTCAAAAGGAAGATTGTTAGCAATGATAACATGTAATCTCTCACCCCTCAACTAGTATAAGTATTTCAGATTTGGTGGAAATGGATTGAGTTCTAATGAAGGAGGGTGTAGTATGGATGGAGACATTTAAGGAACTGAAATATGTGCACAAAGAGAATCAGTATCAGAATATACATCATCAAAATCATAGAATAAGTATCAAATCCATCAGCATACTCAACGGCCATGTAATAATCAGAGTTCACACGATCAAAATCAGAGAATGATTCCATTTGAAAATCAAATCTAATAGAGTCTTTTGCATTAGAAATAGGTGTGGAAGTACTCTTAGACATCAAACTAGAACCAATACTCGTAATCTCCCTAAGCATAGAAAAATAAAATTCCATGGGGTTTTTATTTGGTAGTTCAAAATGGGAGATAACAAATGCAGAGTGCTCCTCTGAGGGGTACTTCATGGAATCCATACCATTAAATATAACAACTTTGTCTCTAAACTCCATGGAAAGCGTACCCTCATTGACATTTATTATATTTTTTACAGTTTTGAGGAAGGGTCTACCTACGTTAATGGGGGCATGAGAACTTGCCTGGTCGTCCTCCATGTTAATCACGTAGAAATCTGCTGGGAATATCATGTCTCTTACCCGGACAAGTACATCCTCAAGGACTCCGGCTGGATACACTGTAGCTCTATTTGCCAAATGCACCACTACTATTTTTGGCTTCAACTCACCAACTTTCAAGGAAGAGAATACAGAGTGAGGCATCACATTTATTGAAGCTCCTAAATCAAAAATAGCATTAGAGAAGTGCAACTCTCCTATGGTACATGGAATGGTGAATGTCTCGGGATCCTTGCACTTTGTTGGAATTGCTAGAGTTGGTGTAATGAGTGCTAAGACATTCCTTCCAAGGTTGATCCTCTCATTTCCCTTGAGCCCTCTTCGATTGGTGCAAAGTTCTTTTAAGAATTTGGCATACCTTGGGATTTTTTTAATGGCTTCAAGTAGAGGAATATTGATCTCCACATGCTTAAATGTGTCCAAATCCTCCTTTTTCATTTCTTCTTCAGCCATCATCTTGGATTGAACAACCCTGTTTGGAAAAGAAGGGGTTTAGGAGGAACATCATCAATATTTTTCTTACCTTTATCTTTCTCCTTGGATTTATCATCAGTTGGTATGGAATGCGGCTTCTCTAGAGTTGAGGTGAATCCTGGTGGAATGGTAGGTACATATGTATCGTTCATTTTCATCCCACTTCTCAATGTCATGGCACTAGCATTCCCCTTTGGATTTGGAGTGGGTTGGGAAGGAAGATTTCTGGAATTCATACTTACAAGTTCATGGAGGGCGGTAGGAATCTGGATCATTTGAGTCTTCAACTCCCTCAGCTCCGAACTTTGACTCTTCACCTCATTATGTTGATTAAGAACAATTTTCTTCAAAAGATAATCAATATTAGAATCTAACTTTTGGTGGGGGATTCCCTTGTTGTTGGCTTGTTGATGATTGGGCTTCAAATCTTCTTTAGGGTTGTTGGAAAACCTGCTGATAAGGCGGAGGCTGCTGGAAGTTTTGTTGAAAGGGTGGCCTTTGTTGTTTTCCAGAGCCATACCTCATGTCTGTTTGATCTTTACACCTTTGGTTATATGTTGGAGCAAATGAATCAAACTTCTTTTGGGGATATGGTTTTTGTTGCTGCTGAAATGGTCTCCCTGGGAATACTGCTGCACAATCTTGTGTCTCTTTTAGTTGTGGGCAACAATCAGTTGGGTTTCTTGTCTCAGTGCAAATGCCACAAGGCCTTGAAGGAGGGGGTTGGGATGTCTTTTGTGCCAATGAAATCTGCCTCACCATATTGGTCAATTCTTCCAACATTGTATCAATCAAATTATGTTCAAGAGAAGAAGGGCTTACCTGATGTACTCCCCTGACATGTGGTGTACCTCGATTGCCAAATTGTTGGGAGTTTTGTGAAATCATGTCGATCAATGCACGTGCAGCTACTGGTGTCTTTTCCACCAATTCCCCTCCTTCTTCAGCATCCACCATGCTCCTCTCTATGTGTTTGAGTCCTTTATAGAAGTATTGGATGATGAGTTTCTCACTGATTTGGTGATACAGACAGCTTGCACACAACTTCTTAAATCTCTCCCAGTACTCATACATTTACTCCCCTTAGGCTTGCTTGATCCCTGATATCTCCTTTCGAATGGATGTATTCATTGATGCTGGAAAAAATCTTTGCATGAAAAGGCATTTCAAATCATTCCAAAATGTTACATCTTCAGGTTGCCAATAATAAATCCAATCTTTTGCAGCTCCATCAAGTGAGAATGGGAATGCTCTTAATTTGAATTCATCTTCAGAAACATTTCATGGTTTAAGGGTTGATAAGAACACATTAAATTATTTATGGTGTTTCTTGGGATCCACACCAGATAAGCCATGAAATTTTGGAAGAAGGTGAATTAACCCAGATTTCAATTCAAAGCCCGATTCGAGGTTTGGGTATACAATACAATTTGGTTGATAGTTAATATCTGGTGCATCCAATTATCGAATGGATCTATTAACTTCATTTCCATTATTTCCAGCCATTGGTTCCTATTTTATGTTTGAATTTGAATTGCTTCCAATTTCAATGTTTCCAGAACAGAGGAATTCACCAACTAGTTGAATATTGAAACCTTCCATAGACTGAGAATGTCCGATTTGTGCCCTATGGCTGCGTTCAATCTCAGGGTCAAGATCTAATAGATATTCTGGATTAGTTTGTGTCATTAATCAAATAAAAATGAAACGAAAGAAAGTGGACCATAGTAAAATTAAAATTAGAAGTTTGAGTTTATGGTCCAAAAAAGTAGGTGAAAATAAAAGAAGAAGAAAAAAAATCAGATTGGGTAAAGAAGTAAGAAATAAGAGAGGGATAGAATAAAATGTAAAATAAAATAAATACATCTAATTGATTGAAATAATTACTTGCCTCCCCGGCAACATCTCAAATTTGAAAAAGCACTATCATGGGTGCCCTCAAATGATTAATGTGATTTTTGGGTCCTTAGGTGCAACATATTGGCTGACCAAGGTCGTCTCTCAAAGGAGGAAGTGAATTAAAACAACTTTTTAGAGGTATTATAAAAACAAAAGAGAATAAAATTGAAAAACTACTTAAAATTATGGGTGTTGTTTATAGTTTATTAATCTAGAAGAATTTTGCTGGAAGAAGATTGCATTTTTTTGTTTTTTGTTTTAAAATGATGTTTGATTAAAAAGACACAACAAAAAGATATTTTTTTAGAAAATATTTTGAAAGGAATAATAGATCAAACTCTACCTATTCTCTCTATTAGTAATCATTATCATTTAAATTAAAATTCACTTAATTATGATCCCTTAATTTGTTTAATCCCGAGCCCTACGAGAATTAACTTTACCATGAAGACGAAGTGAATTTAACCCTAGGCTAACTTCGGAACATGCAATCGCAACACCCTGATTTGACTGATGTTCTAAGATTAGCTTATGGTTAGTGGTGAATTAAAGCACATAACCACTCTGGAAATGAAGATTCATTGAGTTTAGGGATTGTATTTGAACTCTACAAATTGATCCCGTGTGGTCTTGTATTACCGATTAAGATCACACTCTCACAATTCACACAATTCCCGACCTCGCGTGTTTTGTGTTAACTATTCAATTGCTTGCTTA
Organism: Viscum album; assembly: GCA_963277665.1. Lineage (NCBI taxonomy): Eukaryota > Viridiplantae > Streptophyta > Magnoliopsida > Santalales > Viscaceae > Viscum > Viscum album. The sequence goes on from OY728138.1 coordinate 944,249,856, forward strand.
GTTTCATTTAAATTAAAAACTCAATTAAAATATCGTAATATGTGAATTACGGTAGCTCATTGATCCAAAATAAATTAATGAAGAAGGATAGAGGTCGATCAATTACTAAAAAGAACTACTCTTCCATGGGTGGCGTAATCATCGTAGAAGCATTTTCCATGCGCAAAGGTTTATAATGGGTATAACCCAATAACGCTTCTACTCAATAATTCCAACCCAATTAGGATGATTAATAGAAGAAGAAATTTAAACAAAACAGAAGAAAATATGAGGAATAAATGAATATCAAAGAAGTTTATTACACAAATGAAAACATTACAAAATGAAGAAGAGAAGGAGGCTTCGATGAGGGGATCCCTTCTTCAAATGCTACCCCTATTAATATTGTTGGATAATTTGGGTGAAAAAAATTCTCCTATGGCTCTGATATCCTATTGCACGTACCCAATCCCACCAAATGATAAAAACACCAATTTATAGTGTGTTGGGGAGGCTAGGTTCAAAGTGGTTTCAAGTGTGAATGGGGAATCTCGGCCAAATATTTTATTCCAACGTTCACCGCCCATTTGACCACCAAAATGTGTAATTTTTCCAGCCTTCCAAAAGGATCATATTTGAGGATATGGTTCCTCTATCTTCTCTAAATATTTGAGTTCAATAAAATCCCATACGAAGGAGTTATGGCCGAAATACAGAGGCTTTTCCATTATGTCGAGTCCATCCGAACATTGAAATCATGGCCCATTTTCAATAACCATATGCACTCTTTAGCTCTAGAGTCCTGAATAAAACTTTTAGATAATTAAGTTAGTAAGACGTTTACAAAATTTCAAATTCAAATAATAAATATGAAAATATTTATCTTCGAAATACTACAGTAAACTAAAAAGGATAAAATATGAATTTTCACCAAATTTTCAAATGAATGATTAAATCCCAAATATTTTATAAATAAACATATTTCACACAATGTGAGGAAATTATATCATTTATTATCAATAAAATATTCAAAAAATAGTGTTTTATCAAATTTCAATGTTCATACAGTGCCAATGAAATTAGATGTGAATACTGAGTGATGACTTGGAGAAAAGAGGAAAAGTTTGAAAGTTATTTGGAGAACCCAATCATGTTTTGATTAAGTTATCAAGAAGGTGTCCACTTATTCAAAGTGAACGAAGCTTCTGAGGTGCATCATGGATGTTAGTTTAACATTCATGCCATCGAGAGTTTTAGAGATCCTTTTATAATAATAAAAATTATGAGTTTGGGTCCCATATAGAATTTACAATGGTCAATCATATATACCACTATGAATTATGTATTTTAGGATTTCCATTCTTATGGTTTTTTCATGACCCGACTCACCGAGGTTAGACTCATGACTACCCCAAACCCCCCTCCCTTAAGACATGGGATAAAGACTAGAACCGAGTATGAATATCCCATATGTGAGAGACATTAACCTAAAGTAAATGTACAAACACACACATCTCTAAGCCCACATAATGTTGAAATGTAAAAAACAAATATAATGCATCCATACATATAAGATCCCACAACATATTACAATAGTATTGCATTGAAAGTGGGGAAAGGTTCCAAATAAAAGCCTAATAAACTGTAAAGAGTCTAAGAAGCTCAAAGGGAGAAGACTAAAATCAAATAAAATCTCTCGGTAACCAAATCGATATGTACAGATAAATATATGCTCCACCCACTCATTATCCACCCAAGAGACCCTAAAAAGGGGCATAATTATAATAAGGCACTAAACATGTAGACAAATCCCACATAGGGGTTCGTATAACAATACTCTGTAGAAAGCCCGAAAAATTATAAAAAAACCAGAAAGTATTGTAAGATCAATACAAGATATAAAAATCAATTTATAACAAAAAAAATTAGATATACATTGGACGAACACCACACCACCTGGTAGTCATAACCAAATATCATCCACATGATTATGCTCAAATCAATTATCATTCTATGAGAGTCTACCCCAGGATTCATGCTATAATCCGCAACATTCCAGAATGAGGTATATATCATTATTCCCTAAACATGAAAGATAACTGGTCTATGAATATCCTGATACTGAGATTGGGGGTCACCCCTAGAACACTTATGGGGAACCACAACACCCTTTCTACTCCAACCCACTGTATTGTGGATTTTATGTCAACGACACCACAAAACCTACTGATATGGCCTACTAGAATGAGGACTAACACCATGATAAAAAGGTCACACTGATTCCACAAACCCCATCTAGGGAACACTGATGATAATTTATCACACTCCAGTTTCACAGAGGTTGACTAAAAATCTATCTAAGACTCATCCTCAAACTCATCCTCAATTGGGGGTTTCAATTCTATGATGTGGATATAAGGCCACACTGTACCCTATATGGAAAAGAAAAATGAAACACAATCAACCTATACTAGTACAAGATAATGAAAAAGGGCTACAAACAGTCTTTAAGGGTTACACAACATTTACAACGGGTTACATGATGTGTCTAGTTATCCCCATGTATGCTTGTGTGGAAAAGCCTCACATGTCATGTAAGTATCCACATACATAGTGTGTAGAATAAGTACATGATGTGTAGTGAAATAAGAAATACTGAATGTGTCTCATGAACATGTCCTCATATGGTGGCTATATCCATGTAAATTCCCATGTATTCATTGATATGTCCATGTCCATGTACATGACATGGCAATGTCCATTTACTTTTTATCATGTCCATGTACATCCTGAAGTACACACTGAGCCAACAAGGAAGGGTCACATGGTATGTGATCAAGTCACCTGGAGTGTAACAACTAAATCCATCTAAAACCATAACGATATATCTATGGGGGCCCACCAGGTGTGTAATACCAATGAACACATACTGTTTCTTTAGATTTTCCAACCCCACTATGATATCATCTACTCTATCATGTGCTTCATCGGATCTATTATCCTTGATGGAGCTTTTACATTAGAGTTCAGTCGATCCTTACCATCATATTTGTCTAGAATCTATTTTAGAATATTCTTAGAAAATTATCCATTGAGAAAAAACTATCACCATGTATCAAAACCAAGAAAACAAGAACCAAAAAATACATTAGTTCTGCTCTCTATCATCCACCATTGTCATTATACCTCCACCACACCATTAACCAAAAACTGAACCCACGATTTGGGTGGCCGACCATAAGGAAATCCAATAAGAATACATTTAAAGAGGAATCATGTCACTCCATCATAAAATTCAAATAAATTACTTAATTGATTTATTTTATTATTTTCATGTTTGTGAAAACTATTTCACAGATGGTCTTTTACAAAAAATAAATTTGTCACACCAGTGGTGAAACCCATATTCCTAACTCAATGGTGCCATCAAATTTATGATCCCACCCTATTTCCACAAATTATTCATCCTTTTTAGGAAAACTGTATGATTTTTATATTTAATATATTTAATATATTTCAATAATTTATTCTGGTCACACCATGTTGGAGAATCGCACGTTGTCTCAGCACCATGTCATGAAAAGAAACCACATCATATCGAAAAATAATACATTAAAAATCCATGTCATTATATTCTTATCACAATGGTTATTTTCATCCTGAAAAGAGTAAACCAAAAAAAGGTGACGGTACTAGCTCTCATCTGGGTCTCCTGCACCTATGTTCTCTCTTGGAGATTACCATTCTGCCACTAGACACACACAAGGGGAATCAATCAGCTATGTATGATCCTCTCCTACTGATCCTCAATCCCCATTAGGTAATCAGTAGAGGTATCTCCATCCTTGATTCCATCTCACCCCAATTGATAATGTGTGATAGGAAATGCACGTATCTCCTTAGTTGTGCCATGTGGAAGATGTCTTACACCATGTCCCACAATGGTGGTAGAGATAACGAGTATTCCACATCACAAAATCTACACCGTATCTGTACGGGACCAATCAATCATGGATATATCTTTCCACCATGGACAAATCATCTCAATCCATGTCGAGGTGAGACAAACAAAAGCACAAGGTATCCATCCTTGAACTGTATTGGTCTTTGTTATCAGTACTCAAAAGACTTATAATAGATTTGTTTAGTCATCATCCACTCTTGGATGATCTACAGGTACTTTATATAATCTTACACTAACTCTATTCCCCTTAGTACTAAATCAAATTGTTAATTCGATCAATGTGGTGATCTATAGGGTCACCCATAGAAATAATCTAATGGTTCATAAAAATTGTGGAATGGTAGCTATTTTTGTACCCAAACTCAACCAAGGGTATTTGATACTCCCAACTATATCCATAGTCTAACCTGGAAGTCTATAAATTTCCTCATAGACTAGGTGGGTCCACTTTGAAAGGAACTTAGTTTGGGGGTCAAATGCTATGCTCAGACACAACTGAGTCCCTAGATCCTCCTAAAATCCCATCCATATCTGAGATTTGAAGCGATCATCATGATCATAGATGATTGTCAAGGGAACCCCATGGAGACAGACTGTCTCCTACATGTAAAGCTTCCATAAGATCCTTACTGAACCCTTCTATGGAATTGCTATGAAGTGGTACAACATGGTGATCCAATCTACGATCACCCAAATTTAATTGTGTTCCCTATACATTTGTGGTAAAATAATATGAAAATAAATGGTTACCCCATACCACTTCCACTCTTGCACATTAAGGGGTTGAGCTAAACCCACCAGAGCTTATTGTTGAGTCTTCACCTGATAACAAGTGAGGCATCAATAGACAAAATCTGTAACTCCTTTTTTCTTGTCTGGACACCAAAAATGACATCATAGATCCTAGTACATATTTTCCACACCGTGTTAAACATCATAATGATATTAATGGCACTTTGACACTACCTCTTCCCGCAACGTCAATGGTACTTACATCTATCCTCTTAAAAAATGATATCTTTATCTCCACCTTCAGAATGTCTATCAAGGGAATTTATAGTGGGTAATAAGAAACTAAGGACTCACAGTTGGTATCTATAACACCTTGAGGTCTTGTGACATTTTTTTTAATTAATTTAAACTATTTGATATTTTTAATTTCACACAACACTGAATATAACTCGTATTATATGAAGGCACCAAGTTTTTCTTGCTTTATACGACACACCATATCATACTAACTATATAAAAACACTTATATTAGCTTGTGTTATAAGTAAAACTATGTTTGGCATGGGGTACACGCAATGTTGAGCTCCTTTAATAGTTTACACTAAACACAAGACCTAGTCTTTCTAAACTACAATGTATTAAAAAAATTATTATTAAAATATTATTGTAGTTACCACCTATGAATTAGGATGTGATTTAATAATAAGATTAATTAAATTATGAAATTAAGGTTTAAAAATGTATAAAATATGTGTTATTTTGTGACTAATTAACTTGAAATGAAAATTAAACCCTTTAAAAAAATTGGAAATCATTTACTGGAAAAATATATTTAGGCAATAAAATAAATTTTAATTTAATAAATGAATAAAAATATTTTGATAAAATATTTTAATGATATATATATAATTATATTATATTCATAATATACGAGTATAAATCCATTTTTGGAATAAAAAAAGGTTTATTTGTAAGCGGTAATTTTTACACCTTTTAATAGTGAAGCTCTTTTATATATCATTTTGACACTTTTTTTAATAAATAAACATATTTTTTCAAATAGGAATATCAAAATTTTCTTTGGGTGAATTTTTATTATTTTTATAAGAAGTTTCATTTTTTAATGAATAGTAAAAATATTGAATCTTAATTCAGAACTACATTTTTATCTGACATATTTATATAGATAAATTATATTTTAGTTTGTTTTTGAAGAATAATTATATAATGTTTACAAAAATTATTCCAATTTTGGTCAATATATCCAATTTTTCATTGAAAATGAATATAAAAACATTTCAATCTTTTAAACATTTACCCTTAAAAACCAATAGTTTAGACACATCTGTGTGGTTAATTTTAAATTAATTTATGCCACATATGTGATTAGAATTTGGGAAAATGGGTTGAATATTTATAATTATAATAAATCAGATTTTCAAATTAGGTAAATGTAGTTTTTTAGAAAAAAAATACTAGTGAATATAATTTAAATTTATTACATCGATTAAGGTAAAAAATAGTTACTTAATTGTTAAACATTTATCTTAAGGGTACAAATTGTTGGTTCTAAATCTACAGATTATACATAAGAGGGGGGTGAATTGTGTCTTTTGCATTTTTTGGAAACCCTTTGATTGAATGACTTCTGTCCTCTATACTTTATCAAGTTCTGATCGTGCAGCGGAATAAATAAAAACAAGAACACAAATATGTATAGTGGTTAGGGAAAGAGAAGGCCCCTAGTCTACTCCACCAACTCTCAACTCCGCGAGCTTGGTGATTTTCACTATCTGGTCCTATTTTCCACAGATCGGTTCACAACTGAGTGCAGGCAGTTGACACATTTAAAATCTTTAGGCAAACAAAGCCTTCTGGTTCAAACACGAACCTACACAGCTTAGAACGAGAAGCTGGTTACTCAAGAATAAAAATAATTTCAGAAAGAAGTTTTCCAGTTGATCATCAAAATTGCAACAGAATGCAATTGACAGCAAATGAATCGTCGTCTCTAGAAATATTGATTTTCAAAACAAAGAAATTGTGATTTGATCCAGTTGTAGTAGATATAGAGATATAGTTCACAACTTCAGCTGTAGTAGATCCATAGTATATATTTGATGCAGAACAAGTGAATCTTTTATCGAGTTCCTTCTTCTTAAACAAACAGAGCTTTGATTCTCTTTTTGAATCAGCAGAACTGGATGCCTTTTTCAGTCTCTGTTTTCCACCTCTTTTTTAAAAGATTGATCACCATACACGCTTGTACCTGGTGTTTCATAGAGAACATTTATAATGATTCTGAGCACATATCCTGTACATTTAGATCCATAAAAGTCACCCTTTTATTCGCGATATTCAAAAATTTGAATTTACATAGAAGTCTTAACTTCCCTTAAGAATCGACATAATTAGATCCTTTTAATTCGATCTTAATTCCATTGATAAAATGGCTTTGAATCAGCCAAATTCATAGTTTAAAAACAACATTAAATCTTGCTTGAAATCCACCCAATAATCAGCCTGTTGACCACTGCATAAAAATATCGTCTTTTAAAAATTCTGATGCCAAATGTAAGGTTGATGACATGGCCTCCAAACGTAGGGTTGATGACATAGTCTTCAAACGTAAGGTTGATAACATAAGGTTGAATCATAAACGTAGGGTTGATCATCCATACTTTTGCTTTAACTCTCAAATGTATGGTAAAAGATCCATACTTTTACTTGATCTATACTTTTCCAAGAACGTATGGTTGTTTACAAATGTAAGGTTGATGAACCATACCTTTGAGAAAAAAATGTAACATTTAGTACTTATGTACGGTTCTCCTTCCATACTTTGCTGATAACCAAAATGTAAGGTTCCTTCCTAACATAAGGTTCTTCTTCCATACTTTTCTGAAAATGTATGGTTGTTTAACCATACTTTTCTCTTTTCTCAAAAAGTATACATGTTTTTCATCCGTACGCTACATTTATCCTTTTATGGTATGAACAGTGATTCCAGAACGTGCTAAAGTAGATTCCATGCTATATTTATCCATGTAAGGTACGAACAGTGATTCCAGGACATGCAAAAGCAGATTTTGAAGAAGTAATAAATTCTCATTATTTCAAGCGTAAAATAAATTAATAAACTCCTGCAAAATACTAAATAAAATCATTAGAAAATAATTAAGGGTATTTGTGAGAATCAAAATTATCATAAAGAGATAGAGTATTATTTTCAATAATCTCCCCCTTTAAAGAACATTATTAAGTATTGTTGAAAACAATACTTTTCTCAATAGTCTCCCCCTTTTTGATGATCACAAAACCCATAAGATAACAAAATTATTTAATCTAAATTAGCATTAAAAATTAGATACATAAATTTTTAGAATTTTGAGAGAATGAATCAATATTTAATTTTAGAAAAATTATTTTAAAATAATTCCCCCAGAAGAAAAAAATGTTTTATCCACATTTCTCATGTAAACATTAAATATACAGAAAACCATTGAAATAGTTTTGAAAAATAAAATGTTGTGGTTATCCAAATTTCTCATTCAATTCTCCCCCTAAAAAATATGATGTTGTATGTATCCAAATTCTCCCCCTTTTTTGTTATCAAAAAGAATGATAAAGCATGAATATGAACACATTTAATGTTGCACTGAACTATAGGTAAATGCTTATTATTAACTGTTTATCAATAATTAAATCTTCTATACTGGCATATATGAACTTAAAACAGTAATAAAAAAATAGAAAAAGAAACAAATAAACAATGAAGGAAATTTTCATTCAAAAATAGCAGTATATACATGACAATGATATACACTGGAATCGAGGTTTGGGTAACATAGGCAACAGGTTCTATCTCCTCTAAATTGTAGACTTGATTTATGTAAACTGTTCCCTGAGTCTCTTCATCATTCCATATCCAAGTTTGATAATGAGCTTTATATTCTCTTTAGTCATATGAATATCCTCGATTAAATTAACTCTGAAAAACTCATGCATCCTTTACTCTTTTTTCAACCAACACTAACAGCTTCTCTAAAAACTGATTTAATAGGATTCTCATAGATGGATGACTAGATGTTAGTTGATCCACTAGAAACTTCTGATTGTCCAACAACACTGACAAAGGAGAACTGTTACATTGTAGATCTTGTAACCTATCATTCATGATGATCATTACAGTTGTAATAGCTTTAAAACTTCTGAATAAATCAGGTGAAGTACCTGATCCACTAACCGCATTATTCGCAACTAATGCAACATGGTTCTCCATAAACAGCTTCAGATCTGATAAATCTGACTTCAGAACCATTTCCGATTTCAATTGTGTAATAGCAGTCAGCATATCCTCTTTAAACATTTCAACATCTTGCCTTGAGACTGTTCTCTCTTTTAGATTTTAAAATCTCGAATGTTCTATATCTAAGGCATTTCTCAGAGTAACATTCTCAGATTCCAACTAAGATAATTTTTTGTACATTTCTTCAATTTATTCTATCCTTGAATCAGAGTCACCCTATTCTTGATTCAAATTCTCATGCTTTGGATGATGCAGTAGTACAAATGTAATGATTCAGCATCATAATTTTCATTTTCTCTGTCCTGAGGAGGTTGGTCCACCGATTTTTTCTTAGAGTTTTCAAACTCCTCCCTAGAAAAATACTCTTGAAGTACCTCTCTTGGATCTTCAGAAGCATGCTGATCACATTTATCTGCATCTTTGTCTTCCACTGGAATTTCAAGAACAATATTTTCTGTAGTTTCTTGAGGTCTGGCCCCTTCTTCACCAGGAACTGCCCCTCTCTCTTGTTCCTGTTGAAGTGAAACATCAACATATGCTAGAATTTGTTGTTGAGTCTCCCTTTAAGATTATTCTTGAACTCATGATCCCTCTACTGGTGTTATTCCTTCTGTAACATCTTCCATGGTCTTATCAACAACAACTTCTCTTATAAAAGAATAAGAAAATAAAGCTTATGTTGTTGTTTCCAATGCAGGGGAGGTAATTTCCTCATTGACAGATCTCTTTCTTTTTGATTTATGTCCCTCCTGAATTCTGTCTTCTTCAGCATCTTTCACATCAAATCAAATTCTTCTTGCTACACTGCTAACTCTAGATTCAGCTTGTCCCTCCTTGGACATAACAGGTTGAGCATGTGCACTCTCTGAGTCTTCCTCAGCTCCTACTAGAAATAGTTTTTCTTTAATGGTGCTCCAAAAAAATCCAACCTTCCTTAAAGTTCTAGCATTAAGCTTATAACAGTGATGATAGTTTACTCAAGCAACCACTAATCTCACCATGTCTTTCTTAAATAGCAGTTTAGAATTCAATCAACCGAAAGGCTAGAAATTCATCCGGGAATCGCTTTGACAACAGTACTTGAGATACCTTATCATGTATCGTGGAATGTTTAACTTAATATCACTTAACAGAAGAAACATTATATACATATCAGGGTATAAAATCTTTTCCATTTCTTCTATTCTTGGATCTATTCGAGTTTTAAAAAATCTGACCAAAATTTTCTGATCAGGCTCCAAATCCTTGATAAACATTTCATTAAAGTCTTAGTACCAAAAAGAAAAGTCATGTTGTCCTCGGATTTATGCACAGAATCTCCAATATTTTTGAAATCGAAATGAAAAACACCCTCATGAGGGCATTTAAGAATCTGACCAATCTCTACAATGAGATTGAGAAATCCCTATCCTCTTTCTTATCCATCATATTGTCCTCAGTATCTCCCAGGCTAAACTGTATAGATTTGAAGAAGTATCTAAGTTCTACATCATACATAAATTCCGTATTTTCAATGTTGAACATCTGTTCAAGAATTTGAAATGGCATCGCTTGTTTCAACAATAGATTTTTATGAAATAACCAGTCGAGATCGATTACCATGCCCTGTAAAATTTTTCTTCCCTCGGAGCATTGTCTCTTGGCATTGCTTGGATCGGCTTCACATACTCTTTTAGTTCCTACCATTTCTACGAGAGTATCTGATGATTTGAAGGTTAGGGTTTCAGAGGTTCGAAGATTATGGTTTATAAGCAGAATTGGGATTTTCGAATTTCGAAAGGGTTTCAATAGAAGTGAAGCGGTTTAGAAGTTGAAAAGGCTATGACAGCATTGATTCCCATGTAATCAATAATCATTAAATATATTTAAAACAAATAAAATTTGCATATGGAGAAAAAAAATCTTAAACAATATTCAATAAACAAAATAAAATTTACAAAAATAAATAAAATTAAATACAAATAAGAATTATTTAAAATTAAATAAACCTAGCTCCCCCTTAATAAAATCAAACCTTGCAGTGGGAAGTGGTTTAATAAAAATATCTGCTAATTGAATTTCAGTATATATAAATTCTAAAAATATATCTCTCTTAATAACATGATCTCTTAAAAAGTGATTCCTTATATCAATGTGCTTAGTTCTAGAATGACTAATAGGATTTTTTGAAATATTAATTGCACATGAATTATCACATAAAATAGGTGTATTATTAAAATTCAATCTAAAGTCCATAAGATTGTTTTTCATCCACAACACTTGTGCACAACAACTGCCAGCAAACACATATTCCGCTTCGTCTGTTGACAGGGCAACTGAATGTTGTTTCTTACTAGACCATGATACTAAAAACTTTCCAAAAAAGTGACATGTTCCTGATGTGATTTAACTATCTAATCTACAACATCCAAAAGGAAGCATCTGAATATGAAATCAAATTGAAATCAGAAGTTTTAGGATAAAGAATACATTGAAAAATAGTTCATTTTGAATACCTAAAAATTCTTTTAACATTAGTTAGATGAGATTCCTTAGGATTTGATTGAAATCTAGCACAAAGACATACTGAATACATTATATCTGGCATGCTTGTAGAAATATATAAAAAACTACCAATCATACCCCTATATAACTTTTTCTCAACCGATTTCCCAATTTCATCCAAATCATGTTTTATATTAGTACACATAGGAGTTGTAAAAGGCTTTCTATTTTCAAGTCCAAATTTCTTAAGTAAATGAGTAATGTATTTTCTTTGATTTAAAGCATTTACAAAATCTTTTTGTAATATTTGAAGTCCTAAGAAGAAATTTAATTCTCTAATCATACTCATTTCAAATTCTTATTTCATTAACTTTGAAAACTCATGAAAAAGGGTTTTATTAGTTGATCCAAAGATTACATCATCAACATAAATTTGAACCAATAAAACATTATTTTTCACAGTTTTCTTAAAGAGTATTAGATCTTCCAATCCAACAGTAAAGTCATTTTTCAAAAGAAAAGAACATAATCTTTCATACCAAGCCATTGGTTCTTGTTTATGGACATAAAAAGATTTAGTAAGTTAAAAAACAGAATCATGTTTTTTAGAGTTTTCAAAACCAGGAGGTTGCTCAACATGAACTTCCTCCATTAAATAACCATTTATAAAGGCAGATTTAACATCCATCTGAAATAATTTAAAATTCATATAAGATTTATAGGCTAAAAGGATTCTAATGGCTTCTAACCTAGCTATAGGTCTAAAAGTATCATCATAGTCAATTCCTTCTTCTTGATTATATCCTTTCTCTACTAATCATGCTTTATTTTTAGTTATTGTGCCTTGGTCATCTTGTTTATTTCCAAAGACCAATTTGGTTCCTATTATAGGATAATTCTTAGGTCTTTCAACTAATTCCCAAACATTATTTATTTTAAACTGGTTTAATTCATCTTGCAATGCTATTACCCAGCTTTCATCATCTAAATATTCTTCTATAGACTTGGGTTCTTGTTGAGATAGGAAGCTAGGGAATTCCACTAGATTTCCTAAGCATCATCTAGTTTGAACACTAGTTTCTAGGTCACCTATTACAGTTTAAAAAGGCTGATTCTTTAGAGTTCTAGACAGTATAGGAAATACATTTAAAGGTTCTTCAGTATCATGTTCCTCTGAAATTGATTGAATTTCATTTATATTATTTTTGAAAACATTCTTTAAGCCTTCAAGTCTCATGTTATCATTAGTGTTAAGTTCATCCATTTGATCTGTTCTTTTCTCAAAGGGATCAGATTCATAGAATTTCACATGAACTGATTCTTCAAAAATACTTGACTTCTTATTATAAACTCTATAAGCTTTGGAGTTAGCAGAATATCCTAAGAAAACACCTTCAATAGATTTTGGATTGAACTTACCAAAATTATCCTTGGTGTTTAAGATGTAAACCTTGAATCCAAAAACATTAAGGTAATTTACTTTAGGTTTTATGTTATTCCATAGTTAATAGGGTTTATTTTTCAAAATAGGTCTAATTAAAACTCTATTAATTATATAGCATGCTGCATTCACAACTTCTACCCAAAAATATATAGGTAGGCTATATTCATTTAACATTGTTCTAGCTATTTTCTGAATTGTTCTATTTCTACTTTCTACAATCACATTCTGTAGAGGTGTTCTTGGTGTATAGAAAGTGTGTTTAATGCCCATATTTGAGAAAAAGGAATTAAACTAATAATTCTCAAATTCTCCACCATGATCACTACTCAGTGAGATTTTATTAAAACCTTTTTCATTTTGAACTGATTTTCAGAAACTTTCAAATAAGGTAAAAGCTTCATTTTTGAATTTCAAAAAGAAAATCCATGTAAATCTAGAATAGTCATCAACTAAAACATATACATATAATTTACCAGCTAAGATTTCTACTCTTGAGGGTCTAAACAAATCCATATGAATAAGTTCTAGAGGTTTAGATGTAGAAACTTTATTAACAGATTTTATGGATGACTTATGTTGCTTTCCAAGTTGACATGCATCACAAAATCTGTTACTTTCAAATTTAAGAATAGGTAAATTAGAAACTAAATGATTCTTAGATAATTTATGTAAATCATATACATTTCAATGTCCAAGTATCCTATGCCAGATCCAGGATTCAATTAATTTAGCAGTCAATCAATTTACTTGCAGTTTACACAAGGAATTTAAATCCAAATTATAGACATTATCAGTTCTTGGTGCATTAAATTTAAACAGTTTATCTTTTGAAAGAGTACACAAATTGTCAGTAAAATCAACTGTATATCCATCATCACAGAGATGAGAGATACTTATCAGATTTTGTTTTAATCCTTGTACATAAAGTACTTTGTTGATTGAGATTGTTTTTGGATCTCAAATAGTTCCAATGCCAACAATTTTTCCATTGAAATTGTCACCAAATGTGACAAGCCCTCCTTCCTTTTGAGTGACTGAATAAAAATTCAATGAGTTTCTACTCATATGTCTTGATCATCCATTGTCCATGTACCATAAATATTTTTTTCTCTGGTGGCCTGCTACCTGCAAAGACATTTAAAAAAATTGCTTTGGTACTCATATTCTGTTGGGTCCAGGTGTGTTAGCTACCAATGAATTGGGTATCCAGATTTGCTTTGTTCTTTTAAAATCACCAGAATCATATAAATATTTTGAAACATAGGCTTTCTTAATACCAAAAATTCGAGGTTGTCTGAAGAAACAGTTTTTATTTATATGTCCCTTTGTCCCACAAAAATTACAATTAAACTTTTTAGAGCTAGGAACAAAATAAATTTTATATAGCTTAGGTTTTTCTACTTTACTTCCAATTTGAAATATCTCTTTTTTAATAACAGTTTTTCCAAGAATTTCATTTAATGAATTTTCTCCTTTTGTAAAAACCAATGCAGCCTGTTTGTAAGATTCTACTTCGTCCTGTAGTGTTTTTATTCTTGATTCAAAATTAATATTGTTAGAGCTAATCGAATTGAATTTATCAGTTAATTCCTTTTGTTGTTTCATCATTGTATATCTTTCATCTAAAACGGCTTTATGTTTGTTTTTTAGTGATTTATGTTTCTTACATAGTGATTCATATCTTTCTTCAATCATATTGCAGTAGGCTGCATGTTTTTCATCTGTGTATCTTGATTTAGAATTTGATTCATTGTTTGAGTCAGAAGAGTAATATGAATGTACCTGCTCAGTTTCTTCCATAAAACACATGTTTTCTTTTAGATTGACTTCTTCTTTCTGTGAGCATTATTCAGGAGAGCTACTGGAGTATTCAGATACACTCCAGGTAGCTTTCATATCTTTCTTGTCTTATTTTCTCAAAGTCATTTCTTTTGAAGAATTTATTCTTCTACTTTGTATCTTTCAACTCTGGGAAATCTAGTCTGATATGCCCCATCTTCTTGCATTCATAACATCTTAATTCCTTATTATCTCCCTTAAAGTATTTTTTGAAGCCTTTTTTCTTGCTGTAGAACTTTCTAAATTTCTTGGCTAGCTGAGCCAGCTCTTCATCTGAGTTTGATGAGTCAGAACTCTCTTATTTTTCTTTGACTTTTCTTTTCTTCATCTTTCTATTTTTTTGTGAAGATATTTTCAAGGCATTATCTCCTCTTTTGATAAGCACTTTATGTTCATTAGCCTCATCTTTCATTTCAGATTCACACATCATCAGTGTACCAATCAGCTCTCTCATGGTTAGATCTTTGACAATAGTTTATTGTTTGATTGCAGCAGAGATACAGTTCCATTGAGTAGGAAGTACCCTTAGAACTTTTAATTCTTGATCTTCCTGCATGATAGGTTCTCCTAGAGCTGTTATATTATTGAAATTTATTGTTAATCTCCCATTTATTTGGGTAATTATTTCACCTTCAAAAAATCTAAAAGTATCAAATTTTAGTTTTGCAGTTGCATATCTCATTTGTCTCACACTGTATGTTCCTTCATATGCCACAACTATTGTTTGACACATATCATATGCTGTTGGGCACTGAGATACACTGTTAAATTTACCTAGTCCTAGACCGCAGATGATTGCATTCATAGCCTTAGAATTCATATCATACTCTTCCTCTGTAGCAGCACTCCATGTCTCAGGATTTAACAGAATTTCATAAAGAGTTAAAATATTTGAATAGACTTTATTTCGGAGGTTTTTCAGATATATTATCATGTGCGATTTCCAGCAGCCATAGTTGTCTCCATTAAAATATGGTGCTCTGACCTTGACATCCCTTCTCTTGTATCAGTCATGATTCTCTATTTTATATAATCTTTAAATGTTTCTTGCTTGCTAAGGCTCTATCAAAAGCTCCTCCTCTGATACCAATTGTTGGATCTGAATCTATAGATTATACAAAAGAGGGGGGGGGGTGAAATATGTCTTTGGAAATTTTTCGGTAACCCTTTGATTGAACGAGTTCTGTCCTCTATACATTATAAGATCTGATCGTGCAACGGAATAAGTAAAAACAAGAACACAAACATGTATAGTGGTTCGGGGAACAGACATCCCCTAGTCCACTCCACCAACGCTCAACTCCACGAGCTTGGGGATTTTTACTATTTGGTCCTCTTTTCTATAGACCGGTTCACAAATGAGTACAGGAAGTTGAAACCTTTATAATATTTAGGCTAACAAAGCCTTCTGGTCAAACACGAACCTACACAGCTGAAAACGAGAAGCTGGTTACTCAAGAATATAAATAATTTCAGAAATAAGTTTTCTAGTTGTTCTTTACAATTGCAAAAGAAAGCAATTGATAGCAAATGAATCATTGTCTCTAGAAATATTGATTTTCAAAACAAAGCAATTCTGAGTTGATACAGTTGAAGTAGATATAGAGAAATAGTTCACAACTTCAGCAGTAGTAGATCCACAGTAGATATTCGATGTAGAACAAGTGAATCTTTTATCGAGTTCCTTCTTCTTAAATAAACAGAGCTTTGACACTCTATTTGAATCAGCAGAACTGGATGCCTTTTCCAGTCTCTGTTTTCCACCTATATTATAAAAGATTGATCACCATACATGCTTGAACTTGGTGTTTTAGAGAGAACATATATAATGAAGCTGAGAACATCTCCTGTACATTTAGATCCATAAAAGTCACCTATTTATTCACGATATTCAAAATTTTGAATTTACAAAGAAGTCATAACTTCCCTTAAGACTCGGCATAAAAAACTAATTTTAATTAGATCTTCAATCCATTGATGAAATGGATTTGAATTAGTCAACGTCATAGTTTAAAAACGACTTTAAATATGACTTGAAATCCGCCCAATAATCAGCTTGTTGACCACTGCATAAAAATATCGTCTTTTAAAATTTCTGATGCCAAACATAAGGTTGATGACGTGGCCTCCAAATGTAGGGTTGATGAGATAGTCTTCAAACGTAAGGTTGATAACATAAGGTTGAATCATAAACGTAGAGTTGATCATCGATACTTTTTCGTCAACTCTCAAATTTATGGTAAAAGATCAATACTTTTACTTGATCCATTCTTTTCCAAGAATGTTTGATTGTTTACAAAAGTAAGGTTGATGAACCATACATTTGAGAAACAAACGTAATGTTTAGTACTTATGTATATTTCTCCTTCCATACTTTGCTGATAACCAAAACTTAAGCTTCCTTCCTAACATAAGGTTCTTCTTCCATTCATTGCTGAAAACGTATGGTTGTTTAACCAAACTTTTCTCTTATCTAAAAAAGTATACACGCTTTTCATCCTTACACTACGTTTATCCACGTAAGGTATGAACAATGATTCCAGAATGCTCTAAAGCAGATTCCGCACTATATTTATCCACATAAGGTATGAACAGTGATTCCAGGACGCGCTAAAGCAAATTCCAAACAAGTAATAAATTCTCGTTATTTCAAGCGTAAAATAAATTAATAAACCTCTGCAAAATACATAATTAAATCATTATAAATAATTAAGGGTATTTGTGAGCATCAAAATTGTCATAAAGAGACAGAGTATTATTTTAAATAATATCCCTCTTTAAATTACATTATTATGTATTGTTTAAAACAATACTTTTCTCAACACAAATGACCTAAAAACATATTCAGAAGACATTGTCTGAAAAAATATAGACAAATTCCCCCCTTTGATAAAATTTTTACAACTATTAGATTCCCAGGATATAAGGGAGAACCCTCAACAGTGTTTACCTTTTTATATTTACAAGAATTCCACTCCTCATCCACTATAAAAGGGCACTCACCCCCTCACTTCTTCACACCTCTCAAGCCCTTTATCTTAAAAACCCCTACCAAAATCTCATCTCAAATTCCTTGTACTTACCAAGAATCCTCTATTTAGGAATAAAGACACCAAATGAATCCATTTGGTGCAAACCAAAAGGAGTTAATCAAATAAGAGGATGATCAATCATGTTAAATGATAGTCATGACCCCAGGTAAGTGGTTTCTCATATCACTATTAATTCTATGAGATTTATTCTATATTCACAACTAATTTTTTTAAAATGTTATAAAATAATTATTTATATGATTATTATACTTAAATTTATGGATATTTGCGTACCCATTTTATGATATTTCTTTTATAGGTTTTATGGTTCAAAATTTTCCAAATCAGTTATGTAATTTTGTATTAATTTTTGATATTTGATATACGTTCCATGTTATGAACCTATGATTTTCTATGGGGTATATATAATATCTTTTTAAATGTTATATTATGTATATGATTCCATTAATGATATTTTAAGCTTCATTTAATTTTATTTATTCCTGAGTACTCTGATTTAATGTTACTAATGTGGTAAGAGTTTATTACTACAATCTCATCATTTATCGCTATTGTTTATGATTATGACTACTTTGATGAAATATCATAATAAATATCATGAATTTTATTCGTCATTGGTTTTCTATGTTATATCCAAGTAATGGTACCATTTTCCAACTAATTGGTACTTTTGATAATTAAGAAAATGATTTGAAGAAGACTTGAATTTATTTATCTATTCAGTCAGAAATATGTGTCCTTCAAAAACCATGTTTTCAAAAAATCTTTTAGAAAATGATTTAGTATTAACCTATTATGTTTAAAGTAAAATTTGCACCATTTTTATCTTTTTAAAATTTTTAAAATGAATATTCTTTTCTCTTCCAGATCAAGGAACTTTTCTAAGATTTTTAATGTGAAAAAAGAATGGTCAGCTTCTACGGATTTATGTGCCTTCATAGAAGTCATTTCCATAAATATTACATTCTATTTTACATGGTTATTTTTTAATATTTTTTTTAAATATTCTAATATTTTATATTTTAAATTGGTTTTCAAATGAATTTATTTTAGAAAATATAGATGTTTTACAAGTGTTTTAAATGATTTCAAATGATTCCTATATATTTTTTTAAAAAGTTATGTTCAAAGAAAATGATTTAAAGGATTTCAAGATTTATTTATAAATTTATAAAAAAAATTCAATGAATATTATTTCCAAAATGATTTCAGTCATTCTTTTGAAAGTTACAACGAAAAAAATATTCCAAAACATTCTGAATCTTCCATTTTCAGTTTTCACAGCTATTTTAAATGAAAAAGGTTTTAATAAATAATTATGTTTTAAAAAGTGTTTTTCATTGAGGAAATGATATTTTCATAAATAAGTGGTTTAAATTAAATTATAAATATATCATTAAAAATGGATATTTTAATTGGTTTTATGAAATTGATTTTTGAAGAAAGGCTATTTTCCTTAAAAAATGTTCCATATGATATTTTAAAATCCATCTTCATTTAATATGATATTTTTTTTTTATTTTATTCTTTACTAGGGATATTATACATAAATACCCTTCATATTCTTCATTTAATGGTTTATGTTTTGATAGAATGTTGTTTATAAATTCCATTTATCTTATACGAGTTATAAGTTTTTGAAACCTGCTCCTTTTAATGAGATATGCTCTGGTAAAAAGATTATGATACCTATCCATTTCCATATGTAATGATATCATGGAATTATTATAAAACCCATTTCATTTCATGTGTTATGATATAATGTTTATAAAACCCATCTATTTTCATGGATTATTATATGAATAATGTTTTTTTATCTTGTGTAATATGCTTGTTTGATTTCCTTAAGTGACAGGTGGTACCTATATCTCAATATAGTGCATTGGGTAATGATGGATGAACCATGAGTATAAATGTTATGCGTGAACCTGATTACATGTTCACAATGTCATTAATGGACCAAGTTTCAAATCCATAAGTTTATGCGTAAACCGGATTACATGTTCAAAATGTTACGAGGGAACCATATTACATGTTCACAATGTTAGGCTTGAACCTGATTACATGTTCATAATGTCATGCATGGAATATGTTTCAATTCTAGAAAATTATGCTTGAACCTAATTACATGTTATCAATATTATGAGTGACCCTTATTACATGTTCACAATGTGATTCATTAAACTCATTACATATTCGAAATTTAATGCATGGAATTGTTTTCATGTCCATAAGTTTATGAATGAACCTGATTACATGTTCACAATTTTATGCATGAACCTGATTAGAAGATCACAACAATGTGTGTGGACCTATTTACATATCTATATGTTTATGAGAGGGACTAATTTCATTTCTTTAACAAAATTAGTGAACCTATTTCTACATATACATGTTCAAAATTTTAGAAGATAATGATTATACCACAATGTCATGCCTTATTCCTATATTATTATTTCACGGCTTATGATCTCGATTTAATATATTTTATGTCTTATGATATTTCAATATTTAGCCATCACTCTTGGTTAGGATCTTTGATATGCTGGGTATGATCTTCTAATGATACCATCATGTTCTCATACCCTTATTCTCATGATTATACTTACACATCTCTTTATTTAACCCTATCTAGAATCTAAGATCACGCCTTTCTTAGGTTCCCTTTCCACAGGTTATGAAGAAACTTTTTTAGTAGGATTACAAAAGGGGAAGATCATTATGGATATGTTGAAGATCTTTCACTGAATCATAATGGGTTTTTATTTTTCAATTATACTAAACTATTATTTCCATATGGCATGTATTCTGTTAATTTTCATAATATTCATATAAAATATTGAAATATCCATGTATGTTATTCCTAGGTAGCTATAGATTATATCAAAGGAATAGGTTTTTCAGCCTTTGGAAACATGGTTTAAAAACATTTATTGTGATCCCTATCTTTTTTAGGATAAGACTATTGTGTCAAATATTTAAAGTATGTTTCATTATTTAGGCATCCTATAAGTAATTTTTCATAATTAATTTTTTTATACTTTGAGAAGTGTTTCTCACAATATGAATTATAGTCTTATTCAATAATGTGTAATAGAAGGAATTTAGTTAACATTGAATTTTTTAGATGTAAAATGTATGTCTATTATAAAAATAAATGTCCTCAGAATAAATATCATGACAATAATTAGGAAGGTTGTACGCGTATTGGTTATACTACTGAAGATAAAGAGACTATAAATCAAATGTTAATGACATGTGATTTTCTTATATTATTTTTTACAATAAACATATGAATTATGATTTTATTAGGGTTGAGGAACCTTAAGACATCATACATATTTTATATCATAGTAAAATGGGTGATATGGAATAAGATGATAAATCCAGAGTAATGGTTTTAGAATAATGTTTGATAGTTGAAGTGTATATGTTTTGGAATTTAAATATAATGCCATAAGAATAATGAAATATATAAGTATATTCAGTATACATTTTTTCATGATGGATTGAAAATGATATGATTAATAGTGCTGAATTCCATGAAAATTTATTTATTGGAAAGGTGATATTCCTAGAAATACTATATTAAGGAAAATATAACCCTTAATGCATTCCTAATGTTGACATAATGATTTTTGGATAGAGATATGTTGGATATGAATAAGTAAATTGGATATTATTGACTACCTGTGAGATGATTAAGGATTTTTTTAACAAAGTGGTTTATGCAATCATGTATAGAGTCTATTTTTTGGATTTAAAGAATATATCTATTAACATTGGGATAAGGAAACATTCTTGTTTTCTAAAAATATTTATGGTAATTCTGGTTATTACAATGTTTCTGGAGAATAAATGATGAAGATAATAAAATGTGTAGTATTTTTCAAATAATATTGGATTTTTGATATATGGGGTGATCAATATTAAGTTAATTTTTAAAAATTTAGTTAATTGTTTTCAAATTATTTGTATTTTTAGCTTTCGAAAGGGTTATAAGGATAACAATTTATGGGTGTTTTAAGATAACATTAATAATAAGTTTTTAAGATTAAATTATTATCTCATAAAATGAGTATTGATGAATTTTGAATAATCTATGATAACTAGTTTTTATTAATGATAACTAAAGACAGATGGAAAGGCTTATCACTGATCATATGAATTTTCATTTATTCAAGAATGGAAAATTCACCAACAATCCTTAGAGTAATGTTTTAAGTGGTAATTCATCAGGGAACAACCAATGAGTGATATTTTCCATATGGAATGTATTTAAATCATGTAATTATATATTCTTGTGGGAAATACTTCAATACTAGGATAAATGATATTGAAAATTACAAAACATAATACCTTCATTTCTGTTGAATGGGTGGTCTGATAAATCATTAGAGATTTAAGTTTTTGAGGCCATTAACATTAAATTGATCATAAAATTTGTGGTGATCAATGATCTTTAATAAAAATATTTATATATTTAAGGTTTTCCTCCAAGTACAATATTAAATCCCAAGTTATGTTCTCATACATGGAAACCTAGTTATGAGTTACATTGGGTAACCTTTATAGTTCAAACATTCTTTTTCAAGTAAGTTTTTGAATTTTTTTAATGATGTGGGTTTCTATGAAAGGAGAATTCCATTATTAAAAAATTAATAACCAATATGAATTTTGAGGGTGAAATTAATATTAAGGGGGGGGGGGTAGAATGTAACACCCTTAGATATTTTGGAATAATATTTTTTGAATTAATTTAAACTATTCGATATTTTTCATTTCATTTAACAGTGAATATATATTGTGTTATATGGAAAAAACATGTTTTTCTTTATTCTTTCTCAACACCATGTATATCTTGTGCTACATGAAATAATTATATTATATTTTGATATATTCAACACAATATTTGACTTGTGGTACACACAATGTCTAGTTCCTTAGATATCTTTTTCTAAACTCTTGAACTAGTTTTACCAAACTACAATTTGATGTTAATATTATAATTAAAATATTATTATAGTTAATACATATCCATTGTAATGGGAGTTATAAATAGGATTAATAAAATTATTAGAATATTGATTATATATGTATATAAGTTTTATTATTTGGGGATCAATTAACTACAAATTAATATAAAACCCATTTGAAAGTATATAAAATATTTTACTCGAAAACTATATATTGAGAAAAAATAATTTATAATTTAAAAAATTAATAAGAACCATTTTAATTAATAATTTTAATGAATTATACCTATATATGTATATGTATATTATATTCATAATATATGATAATAAATCAAATTTTATGAACAAAACGGGTTATTTCTATAATAGGCAATTTCACTGCCTCTTAACAGAGAACCTATTTTCATTATAATTTTTGAAACTATAATAGCTTTTATTTTACAAAATAAACATCACATTGAACATATTAATATCACCATTTACTTTTTGTGATTTTTTGGTAATTTTTGAAGCTGTTTAATTTTTTGATGAATAGTAAAAAACATTGAATTTTAATTCAATACTTATTTTTCATACAATTTATTTATATAGTTAAATTAAATACTAATTATGTTTCAAAGTTTAATTTGATTAATTTTTAATATATTAATATTATTTATGTCAATGGAAACAATTTCACATTGAAATCAAATATAAAAACATTTCAAACATTTAATTATTTATGCTTAAAAAACCATCTGTTACGACATGTGTGGGGGATTAATTTTAAATTAATTTACTTCAATTCTATAATTAGAATCTGAAAAAATGTATTCAATTTATCGAATCATAGTAATTTATAATTTCTAATAAGTAAATATTATTTTTTAGAAAAATATTAGTGAAAGTATTTAGAATTAACTAAAGTGATTAAGGTTACTATCACGACCCGTCCCCAAGGCTCGTGCCATGACTACCCCAAGCCTGACTTCCATAGGCATGGCGCTGGCGACCAGCACTAGAAACGTGTATCCCTAAAATTGAAATCCATTTCCTTTTAACCTGCACAGACACAAAGTCCAATAACACAACAAGATGCAACTATGAAGTAAACTACTGTAGTAAAAATAGTGCTGAAAGTAAAGGGGGGCGGAATACATGCCCAACTGAAAATGTAAAAGTGCAACTGAAAAGTATAAATACAAATAAAAAGTACAAAATAGCTCCTAGATGGTCCACACATGATCCTACTAGAAGGGTAGGTATAGTTAGTCTCCACAACACTCTACGTCATCACATCCCCTCAGATTAAGACCTAGTCCTGGAACCCTCATGTCTCAGCCCCACTGCTCGTCGT
Source organism: Viscum album (assembly GCA_963277665.1). NCBI lineage: Eukaryota > Viridiplantae > Streptophyta > Magnoliopsida > Santalales > Viscaceae > Viscum > Viscum album. The sequence continues at coordinate 944,273,972 of OY728138.1, forward strand.
CTACACAGGACACAACACGGTGGGGAAAAAACCGTTCAGGGGTGAGTATAAAAATACTCAGTATGGACCTCGAGACCCCCGTAGATCTCTCAGAGTTCCAAAAAGGAAATACCATAATGCAAGACCTTAATATCAAAGTACATAGCAATAGGCATCAACTCTACTTAGGTATATACCCATACATATATCCCTAAATTAACAAGACATTCCAATATCATACATGTGGGAAGAATACCACCATGGTATCACCATGAAGGTAGATGTACCACATAGATAACACCACGAAGATAGAAGTACCACACAGGTAACACACAAAGATAGAAGTACCACATAGGTAACACCATGAAGATAACACCATAAAGGTAGATGTACCACTCAGGAAACACCACGAAGATAGAAGTACCACACAGGTAACACCACAAAGATTACCCCATGAAGGTAACACCATAAAGGTATAAGTACCACATAGGTAACAACACAAAGGTAGAAGTACCACATAGGTATCACCATGAAGATAACACCACGAAGGTAGAAGTACCACATAGGTAACACCACAAAGATAACTCCAGGAAGGTAGAAGTAACACACAGGTAACTCCAAAAAGATATAAGTACCACCCAGTTAACATCACGAGGATAACACCATGAAGGTAGAAGTACCGCATATGTAACACCACAAAGACTGAAACACCACATAGGTAACACCACAATGATAGAAGTACCACACAAGTAACACCAAAAACGTAGAAGTACCACACAGGTAACACCACAAAGTTAAAAATACCACACTGGTGACAACAGAAAGATAAAATCACCACATAGGTAACACCACCATGATAGAAGTACCACACAAGTTATAACACAATGGTAGATGTTCCCCACAGGTTACACCATGAAGTTAACACCATAAAGGTTAAAGACATAGCTCACACCAGGTATAACATTAGTATAGAAGTACATATGATTAGACGTAAGCTGGATCATGTTATTCTGTTTAGATCCACTGCTGTTGACCCATATAGTATCGATAGGTACTAACCCCCGCAGATCCACACCGGATCTCACTGACATAGGGTCGATATGTACTAACCATCACTGAACTACACAGGATTTGACCACACAGGATCAGTATGTGTTGACCCACAAAGGATCTTTGAGTGCTAACCTACACAAGAACTGATAGATGTTTACCCACATAAGATCGATAGATGCTGACCAACACATGATCAATGTTCTATCTTCACCTTACATCCATCCAATGGATTCCTTGCACCAAGTGCACATGAGTTGCATTGAATATTCCCCTCCAGATATCGGTCGTACCTCGAACACCAGCAAGCTCCAAAAAAGAGTAATCCAAAGGACCATCATGTCATATGGGTTCAAACGTGACAGACGATGCGTCAATCAGACCATTGTTCTGTGACTTATAGGCGTTTTAGTTCTGAGGGCCCGATTGGATTCGAGTTTGATCCAACCCGACCATATTCAAAGTATCACCAAAAGTAATGTGGAGTATTCCAAAAATATCGTATCGCTGTAAGGATTTTAGCACTGCAAACAGTTCATAAAACAGACATCCAGTTCTCAAGATTTGGCCCTTTAAGTGTTTCCGGGTCCGATTCTACCCGGTTGGACTGAACTGACCCGAGTCCAACCCGGTTGGACTCGGCCGTGGCGGGATCGGCCCACTGGGTTGTGGTCTAGACTATCTGGCTGGGTCGCGGTCCGGCCTATCCCCACAAGGGGGTGCTGCACGGCCCGCAAGGGGTGGCCCCAACCAGTAAGGGGATGACTTAAACCACAAGTGTGTATCCTGACCCTCAAGGGGCTGGCCCGACCCGCTAGGTAGGTGGTCTAGCCGTGTGAGGCATGAAACACAAGGGGGTGTCCCGCGGTGCACCCGAGAAGGCAATAGGGGAGCGTTTCCCTCTGGTATCCTGAATGGCCAAGAGGCCATTCAGCTTTGTGAAATGGCGGCACCACATGGGCGTTGCCTGGTCACCCTGAAAACCGTCACGCAAGCGCGGGTTCTGCCTCGGTGGTGGCTTTGGCCACTACCTTCTTCTCAAGGGTGGTGCATTGGTCATGTTTCCTTCATGCTCGCTAGCAGAACGTTGGTCTCCCTGCCTTCTTGCTCTCTGGTGGCGCGCTAGTCCCACCGCCTACCCTTCTATGGCCGACAAATGTGTCAGCCGTCTCCTCCAACCGTCACAGCTGAAAAGACACTACCCTTTGCTCACCAGTGGTTTGTGATGGCATTCCACACCACCTCGGAGGCCAGCCAATGCCAGCTACTCTGATGACCTCCGTGAATTAGTGCCATGACCTCCTCTAGCGGTGTACATCGGCGCACTTCCTCCTTCGTAGTTGGTTTCTGCCACTGCGCCAGCGGTCTTCCACGGAGGGCGCAAGAGTAGCAACATAGCGGAGCTCTCAAGCCAATTTCATTAGGCCTACACCCTCTACATTAGCTCATAATCATGAGGGAAGATTAAAGGGTTCAATAAAATATTGTGAATTTAAACAAGGATCAAACCCCTACCTCAAGAACAATGGAGAAACACATGCGATTGAGGATGTGGGTCAGTGTTCACCATCCTCAAAGTTATCCTCCAACAATTTTACTTAATCATCGATCTTCTGTTTGGAGTTTCGGTGTCGCTCGTCACCGCTATCCAAAACTAGCTCTGTCCTTCAGGGGTTTGGCGTCTCAGGAATTTTTCATCTCTTTGTTGCTTGGTGATGCAGTGCTGACACCTCTTCCCAAGATTCATATAAAAAAGAGAGGGGGAGGGTATGTAACGATGTTGGGAATTAATGGGGGCTCATTAATTAGAAACCTTCTTAATTCCCCAAGGACGTCATTACTTAAGATTGAAAGGTAAATCCATTTATTGGCTTGACAAAAATCTGATACCACGTTATCTTTTGTCTGTGGGGTGGAAAGAAAGAAAATAAAAATTGATTATGTTATTTTTATTATTCATTATAAAGTCCCAAAACATAACTTTTTATCCAGACCTACTATGGTTAAAGTGAATCCTTCCTTATGTGATCCCCGTCACTACAGATTCTATGGTTCCCTCATATTTTTAATCTGATCACCAGTTGAAAAGTTAGAAAACACTGATTGTGCATTTACTAAACGTATATAAAAAAATTCATAAAATTATTAACATTCTTCCTCGACCCATTCTAGTCGAGTTTAGGCTTTTCTTGAAGGAAAAATGTCCCAACAAACTCAATGGTACTCTTGGATTTTTCAATCTGAGTAACCGTTTAGATGTTATTGATTTTACAATAAAATAATTGTCACTGAATTATTTTATTTACAGCCAAAAACTAACTTTCACTAGTGGCTCGTGTTGGCCAATGTTAGTTTTAGTCTAAGAAAATCATACCCCCACAAGTTAAGTGGTGGTCTTGGATTTTCAATCCGAGTTACCGTTCGTGAGTTATAAGAATTTTAAATATAAAATAATTTTATTTAATTATTTTATTTATAGTTTTTCATATATGGTTTTTTCAAACTAAAGGCCTATGCTGACTAAACTTATATCACACCTTCAGTAAACCCACCATCTTTAACGCAACGGGGTCCTCAGATTTTTTATCTGGGAAACTATTTAAGAGTTATTCCACATTTTCAGGAAAATTTCGTAGGCATGCTAATTAAAGCTTAACAATACTTCAATAGATCATTCTGGGCACTCCAGGCCTCGTAATCATGCGCCATCATATTTTTTGATCTCAAAATAATTCCTTATAATTAAAAGATGTCATGGAAAAACCGAGTCTTTACATTCTCCCCACCTTATGGATTTTTATCCTTGAAATCCACAACATGCACTAAGAGAACAAATGGGGTTACTGAGAATGAATCTGAGTCTCCCGCTCCCATGTGTTCTCCAAGAGGTTCCCTCGCTTCCAGTGAAGGCATGCCATTGTCATTAAATTCCCACGAAGGACCCGCTCCTGTCGATCCTCAATCATTACTGGGAACTCCATAAAAATCGCCCCATCATCAAAGTCTAGCTCACCGTGGTCGATTATGTGAGATGTTTCATGCTCGTATCCCTTAGATGGGATACATAGAAGTCACCGTGCATCCTCTCCAACTATGGTGGATGTTCCAAGTTGTATTCTACCTCACCAATCCTATAAAGAATCAGAAATTGCTTGATAAACCTTAGTGATAACTTGCCGCCTCGGCCAAATCTCCGTAATCCTTGCCAAGGAGAGACCCGTTGGAAGATATGATCACCCTCCTCAAACTCCAAAGGACTCCACCTCCTATCAGTATAAGACTTCTGCCAGCTCTGTGTAGTCTTAACTTGCTTACATGTGAGGCATCATGATATGAACTATACCACTACTTCCTTCATTCTTGGCCCCCAGTACTGACTCCAGAGGTCCTAGAACATCACCACTCCAGGATGTATAGTTAAAGGGGATGTATGGATCTCCCACAACACCTCCTCCCAAAGCGTCACTGGCACCATGGTGCATCCTCTAAAGCGGATGACATGCTCCACCCCTTCTGAAAATCATTCTGGAGACCGTCTTGGGGATATCTGAGCACATCGGGCTTTCAATCAATGTACCCAAGTTGTGCCCCGCAAACTAGATAATGAATTGGGGGAGTGAAAGTCATATACTAGTTGTAAGTTTTCCCATATTTATCCATGAAGGATATCCGTAGCGCAACTAGATTCTCTAATGCTTCACTCAACAACTATAGACCAGACCTCCTATTGATTTCGTCTACTACCACGTTCCCCTTCATAGACGTATAAACATTCTCAAGGTCACAGTCTAGGATGATCTCTATCCATCAAAACTATTTCATCACTTGAAAGATCCACTGACACTTCTCCATCCATAGGAAAGTCTCCCCTTCTTTGTCAAAGCTATCAAGGGTGTCTCCACCCTGAAGAATTCTAGTTCAAAACTCAGGTAGTACTCAAGCAAAGAAGAAGTCCCTATACCTTTGGAAATGTAATCTAGGAAACATCTTTTGAAAATATGTCCCCACACTTTTCCGCTCCTGTTGGGAACTGAAAACACAAAACTCTAGTTTCCACGAGGGTAATGATGGCGGACTCATGAGTGATCAGCTTCACCCTCATATGCACGAGTTTATCCTATGCTTCCCAGGTTTCCTTTTTCACCAACCAAGTAAACCACCATTCTAACATTGTAGATAAAATGAATTATTTTTGACTAATACAGTTAATCTGTGTTTGAAATTTGGATGTCTAGTCCATACCCAAACTAACATCATAAGGCCTCGATGATGCCACCAAGATCTTCCTTCTTAAATTATTACCTTAAGTGTTAGATAACATCGTCGGCATAAGTGTGATCATCGATTGTCCTCCCAATGGTATCTCTAGATTTAAGGGTCAGGTCAATGGTTTAACTGGAAACTCTAGGTCTTGAACATGATTTGTGGAAAGAAGTAAGGATTAGTTATTATTACTATTAACAGAACAACTTGTAGTAGAAACAGATCATATATCTAGTCATTCCTATAACCCTTAGGTCACAGTCCTTGACCGCATTTAGCTACTCCCTTCACCTTTCCTCTATCTACATGATCCTAGTGGGGGCCACATTGAGGGGGTGGTTGTAACATGTCAAAATATATACCACCTCATGCTACTCTCCTAGCTCAACTTCCATGTCTGCTGCCCTCCAGATCTATTTATTCCTATCACTTCTTAATCCAAAAACATTTTACATGCCCAAGTCCATGAGATTGGCATCTGTTTCCTACTTTCCCACTCTTAACATCCACTGGATGCTTCCGCTCAGCCAAAGAAAATTCAACCAAAAAGGTTCTCTCTAGCACCCTCATATAAGTTGGAATGAATATAGGAATAGTGGTGGTTCGTATGTCCCTAAACACACCTCTCCCAGAGGTCGAAGCCCTGAAGCACTTACCGTATGATATTCATCGAGTACATGGGATGGTCAGTAAACCTCGATGAATACTCAGCTACCGACATGTCATATAGCCAAAGCTGTAGAAGCTCTATGGAACACTCATCAATTAGCTCTTTATGGAAAGAGACACCCTTCTCTGAGGAAGGTTCTCAAACATGTCCATAGAAAAATTCACTTATTCGCAAGATCAAGGTAACCTAAAACTTGTCATCATCCTATGAAGCCATGTAGAAGGCTCTCTACCTGGACTACCATCTGATCGAATGGTTCCCCATCTAGATGGAAACTTGACCACCTCCTCAATCCAATCCTTAGCTGCATTTGTGTCGGGCTCTCCATTTAAACCTGAGGGGTATCTGATGCTGAAACATATTTAAGGAACTAAGTCTACATGTGGTATCTACTGGTATCACTAGTTTTAACTGTAGAACAATGAGAAATGATATAGCTTGTACACCACCCGAAGGTGCTAATGCTGTAAGAGGTCCCTACACTGAGGCCTCATTGCTTTGAATTCCATCATTGTGTACTCTATCAGGAATCCTAGATGGATTTATACGAAGAGAAATCCTAATAAGGAACAAATGTTCCATATTCATTATTTTATAATTGAATATCTGACTCTAAAGAAACCAAGGAAAATCATTTACAAAACACATGCAATTATTGTTTTTGTGCAACGAGTTGGAAATAAGAATTTAGGGTTTTGGTGTTTAGATACGTCAGCCGCCGCACGAACACTGGACTCCCCGAATAGAAAACATCACTCATAACACTTAAAACTATACTATATGGAAAATTTCATAGTTCTTGTTGTTCTATATAACTGACTCCTCTCATACCACATTGTCACAACCAGTCCCCCGGGGCCTGTGCTATGACTACCCAAAGCTCACCTTCCATAGGCCAGAGGCTGGAGACTAGCACCGAAAAGGTATATCCCTAAAATGGAACGACATTTCCTTTTAGAATGTACATACACATAGTCCAAGAACACAAGAAGAAGCAACGATGAAGTAATCTTCTATAGTAAAAAGAGTGCAGAAAGTAAAGGGGGCCGGAATACCAGCCCAACTAAAAAAGTATAAGTAAAACTGAAAAGTAAAAATACAACTGAAAAGTAACAAACAACTCTTGGATCATCCACCGAGGATCCTAAATAAAGGGTAGGTAAATATCATCACTACAACACTCCACATTAGCCCATCCTCTCTGAGTACCACCTCATCCTTGCTCCCTCAAGTATGAGCCCCGCTGCTCATTGTCTGCATAAGACCAAACAAGGTGCAGGTGAAGCCCATGCAGGGTTGAGTATAAAAATACCGAGTGGGGACCCTGGTACCCTTGTAGGTCTCCCATATATATACACTAGAATAAACACAAATCATGATTTCAATATCAAAGAACAAAGAAATAAACATTTACTATACTTTTGTATATGCCCATACATATACCTATGTTATTAAGACATACCCATCTCATACACGTGGGAAGAATACGATAAAGGTAACACCACGAAGGCGTAAGTATGACACATATAACAACACAAATGTAGAATTACCACATAGGTAGCACATGAAGATATAAGTACAACACATGTTACACCACGAAGATAACACCATGAAGGTAGAAGTACCACATAGGCAGGACAACAAAGATAGAAGTACTGCACAGGTAACACCATAAATATAACACCATGAAGGTAGAAGTAAAAAAACATGTAACACCACGAAGTTAGAAGTTCCACATAGTTAACACCATGAAGATAGAAGTATCACACATATATCACCATGAATATAACACCATAAAGGTAGAAGTATCACACAGTTAACCCCATGAAGGTAGAAGTACCACACAGGTAATAGCACAATGATAGAAGTACCACACAGTTAAAACTTAGAAGATAACACCATGAAGGTAGATGTACCACACAGGTAACACCCCAAAGATTGAACCACCTTACAGGTAACAGCACAAAGATAGATGTACAAAACAGGTAACACCATGAAGGTAGATGTACTACATAGATAACACCACAATTTTATTATTACAACACATGTAACACCACAAAGATAGAATCACCACAAAGGCAACACCACGAAGATATAAGTACAACATAGGTAACACCGTGAAGGTAGATGTACCACATATGTAACATCAAAAAGTTAACAGCATGAAGTTTAATGACTCATATCAAACCAGGTATACCTTAAGTAAATAATTAAAAATGATTAGTTGTAAGCTAGATCATCTTATTTAGTTAAGCGACACTGTTTCTGACCACGTATGATCAATAGTTACTAACCCCCGCTGAACCACAAAGGATCTGACCCACATGGGATCAGAATGTGCTGACCCACACAGGATCGCTAAGCAATGAACCACACAGTATTTGATAGATTCTCACCCACACAGGATCAATAGATGATGACCCACACAGGATCAATGCTCTTTCTTCACGTTACAGCCATCCACTAGATTGCTCGCACCCAGTGCACTTGAGTTCCATAGAATCTTCCCATCGAGATATTGTTTATACCTTGTCCACCAAAAATATCCACAAGGAAGTAACCCAATGTACTTTCACGTCACAAGGTTTCCTATGAAATTGACAGTGTGTTAATCAGACGCCCAGTCTGTGAGTTATATGCGTTTATTTTCGAAGGCCTGGTTGGATTCGGCTTCGATCCAACCTCGACATACTCCAACTATCTCCAAAACTAATATGGAGTATACCAAAAGGATGGTCTCATTACAAGGATCCCAAATCCATAGAAGGTATGTCAAAAAGATGTCTGATTCTCAGGATTTGGCCCTTTTAGTGTTTCTGGGTCCTATTGGGAACAGGTCCGGTCTGACCTGGTTGGTCTGACCCGACCTGAGTCTTACCCAGTTGGGCCATGGTGGGATCGGCCCACTAGGTCGTGGTCCATACCAGAAAACAAGGGTGGTGCGACCCAACCTGTATGGGGTCGGCCCGACCCGCATGAGGGTGACTCGACCTGCAAGGGGGAGGCCCGATAACTAGGGGCGGCCCGACCAACAAGGGGGCGACCTGGCCCACTGGGCAGGTGGCCTGACCTTGTGAGGTGAGGTCTGCAAGGGGGAGTCCCACAATATCCTCATGTTGAAATGGGGTGGAGCGTATCCCCTAGGTATCCCATATGGCCTGGAGGTTGTTCGCCTTTGGGAAATGGCGGCGCCACGTGTGCACCTCTCGGTCGTCGTGAAACCCACCAGGTAGATACTGGTTCTGCCTCCACCGCGACATTAGTCGTGGCCCACTTCTCACCAGCGGAATATTGGTCATGCCGCATCCTCTTCCATGGATGGCCTATGTGTCGGTCACCTCCACCAACCGTCGCGGCTGACAAGCTGCAACCCTTTTCTCACTAGCGGTGCATGCCGGAGGGCCACACCTACTCCGCGAACGACTGGTTTCAAATTCTCTAATGACTGTCGTGGCTTAGTTCCAAAACCTCTTCTTATAGAATCTGTTGGAATGACACCTCCCCCATAGCTAGTTGGTTCCATCGCGCTGGCAGTCTTCCATAGACGATGTTAGGGTACCAAATTAGCGGAGGGTTTGGGCTGGGTTTGTTAGGCTCACGCCCGACGTGTTAGCTTGTAATGAAGTGGGAGGATTAAGGGGTTCAATAAATTTATTTTAATTTAATCAAGGATCAAACCCCTACCTTAAGGATGATGGAGAAAATCCCACAGATGAGGAAGTTGGTTGGTGTTTTCCATCCCCACAGGTAGCCTCCCAAGACGTCGCTTGATTGTCGATCTTCAATTTGGGGTTTCATTGTATCTTATCACCTCTCACTGAAACCAGATCCATCCTTCAGTGGTTTGGCATCTTGGAACTTTGTCAGCACTTCGTTGCTTGGTGATGTAGTGACAAAACCTCTCCCCAAGCTCCTTATAAATAGGATAAGGGGAGGGTAAGTAACGACGTTGTGAATTAATTGGGGCTCATTAATTAGAAACATTATCAATTATCAAAAGAATTTGTTACTTGTGTTTGAATGGTCATGCCATTTATTGTATTGACAGACCTCTGGTCCCATGTTACCGTTTTTCTGTTGGAGGGAAAGAAAGAAAATAAAAATTAACTAATTTATTTTTATTATTTTTTAAAAATTCCCAAAACATAACTTTTTCTCCATACCTACTACAGTTCAAGTGAATCCTTAAGCGAATCCCGACGGATAAGATTCAACGGTGCCCTCTGATTTTTAATCTGAGCACTGGTTCAAAAGTTAGAAAATGCTTCTTGTGCATTTATTGTGCGTACCTATAAAAATGTTCAGAAAATTATTAACATTCACCCTCAACCCGTGTTAGTCATGGTTAGGCTTTTCCTAAGGTAAACACGTCCCAACCAACTCAACTATACTCTAGGATTTTCAATTTTAGTTACAGTTTATAAGTTGTTTATTTTAGAATAAAATATTTGTCACTTAAATATTTTATTTATCGCAAAAATCTAACTTTCACTAGTGGCTCGTACCGACCAATGTCAGTATCATTCTAAGGAAAGAATACCCTCATGAGTTTAGAGGTGGTCTCAAATTTTCAATTTGAGTTACCATTTGTTATTTATAAGAATTTGAAATATAAAATAATTTTATTTAATTATTTTATTTACGGTTATACCATATTCAGGTTTTCCCATTGGAAGTCTATAACGGAAAAACTTATGCCGTGCCTAGGGTAAACCCGCCATCTTGAACGCAACAGTGCCCTCATATTTTCGATCTGGGAAACCGTTTACTAGTTATTCTACTTTTTCAGGAAAATTGTTTACAAATTCTCGTTAAAGCTTATAAAATAATCGACATATCATTCCAAACAGTCTATGCCTCGAAATCACGCACTATTATATTTTTCGGACTTTAATTACTTACGTATTATCAAAAAACATTACATGGAAAATCCATGTATTTATAGTAATAATTATTTTACATAATGGTTAAAATTAAATCTTAAGGTTCCAAATGACATAGAAATATGTAAAAAATTAATTTGATGTAAATATTTCAACCATGTAAACTATTAAATAAAATTTGGATAATTATACGATGCACATGCTGTAAGGGAGGAATCTCAATTGTTTTAACCTTTTTTATATTTTCAAGAATGCCACTCTTCTTCCACTACAGAAGGAATGTCACACATCACTTCTTTACACCTCTCAAGCACTATGGTTCAACTAAAACCTACCCAAATATCTTCCCAAATTCCCTCCCTTCATTCTGGAAGCCTCTATTTGGATATAAATCCATCCAATGTATATTTTTTCTACAAAACAAAATGACTTACCCAAAGTAGATGAACCATGATCAAGTAAAAAGAATTTTAAGAGTTAAGGTAAGAGTTTTCTAATCCGACATAATTTTTTTGAGATTTTTTCTAGGCAAGGCTAGCCAGAAGTAGAGATTCTGAACATTTATTAAAGAGAAAGAAAAAATACACAATAATCCACTAGAGGAAAATTACAATTCATAATTTATAAAATTATTACCATAACCAAACCCACCCTCAATCTCCCATTCAGATTGAGAGTTACCTTGATTGAATATTTTCATTTCTTCAGAAGTGATATTACGTAGATCCATGGAGGTGGATCTTGTCGAAATAGTCTTTGGTATATTAGCGTAGTCTTTCCTCAACATTTGTTCTGGGGGAGAAGATGTGAATCTATCATTGTCAATCAATTGTTTTCCTTCCATGCATGAAAATATCATTGAATGAGGTTTTTTTGTGACATAAATATTTAATGGGAGAATTGGTTTTCACCCTCTCATCATCAGAGACATGTTCCCACTTGTCAAAAAAATTTGGAGGTATTGTAAATTTGTTGAATTTCATCATAAAAATTAGTGTGTTGAGAGACAGTGTTGAAATCACCATTATCTGAATTATTTTTTGATGTAGAAGCTCCCATATATATGAAACCACATCCTATAAACTGAGGCTGGATATTAGTGTCCATCATAGCCACATGCTACATATCCTCACAAGTAGTCTTCTAAAAAAGAATATCAAAATAAACAACAAGGGGACCCTACTGAAAGCTCAAGTCACGAACCAGGTTAACATCTCTACTGACTCCATTCCCGTCATTCAACTCAGTCCCAATGGCTTGTTGTGATCCACTATGATCATATCTTTATTCCTAATTCCCAACACTTCATACTTGTTAGCAAGCTAGACCTTGTCCTTAGTATTTTTAGTATCATGTCTAGTTTCTACTTCCATAAGCACCACTGACTCACTTGATGATTCATGGATAATAGAAACATCCATAGGGGAGGGGTCATGGTGTCACCTCCCTGATCCATATTCCTAGAGGGACTATCACTTAGGTCAGTACTCAACCAGTCAAATATCGCCACAACCCGATGCTCTGAAACCGGAGTGCATGTATCCTTCAAGAATACTTTTTTCAAATTCATCACCATATGACTCCAATGCACCACTATTGATCTATCATGAATAACAGAAGTATCATTACTCATATCATTCATCTTCATTATTCGAGATTAATTATGACAATCTAAGGCAACATGCCCCACCCGATGACAAGAAACACATAATTCTATCCACAACTGAAAGATTACTTCCTACTGCTATCGAATCTCATGACCATTTGTTATCAACACCGGATTGATTTGGTGTTTACGGAAATCAACCTCTATGAATACATAATGAATAATGGGACGGAAAAATGCCTCCATTCTAATATCGGAGCACATGTAGAGACCAACCAGTTTCCCTAGAAAAAGTAAAATGGATGAATTATGGAAAGGAAATAGAAGCACATGGTAGATTACCTAGATTGCAGTAGTTGGAGAGTCACACTATAGATGATAATCAAAGATCCACCGAAAAAGATATAATAAGGACCCACCACATCATTAAGGAGCCTAATAAAAATAAATAATGAGATTGTCCCTCGAGAGAAACCAAATCATAACATGTATTCAATTAGGGATCCCAACAACAGCACACTCCTGAAGACCCCATGACTGAACGATAAAGTGATAAAACCCATAAATCAAGAAGGAAAGTTTCTAAAATTGAGCCACAAAGTTAGGTTATGAAGATATGTGGCATTTTTTATGTTCTACGTTTATAGAGAGAGTGGAGGAGATCATTTATACAGATTGGGGACATTCAAGAAAACAAGGATCTCCAAAAATAGAGGAAGAAATTATGGATTTGAGAATGGTATGAATGGAAGAATATGCATCTTTGAGGAAGGTAGGGGGTGATAAAATCACCACTCTGATGGGGATTAGGGAGCCATGATCTCAATCATTAGCACCTAGGGAATTTTTGCGAGTGCACCAAGAAGGAGAGAGCCAATATTTATCTCACTCAAATATCTTGTGAGAGTAATTTTATTCACTACTCATTTATTTTTTGTGGGTAATATAAGGCTAATGAATGTATTTTATGATTATTTAAATTAAATGTGTGAGTATTTACATATCCATTTGATGATCTTTCTTTCATGGAGTTTATGGTTCAAAATTTACCAAATCGATATAGTAATTTTGTCTCAATTTGCCTTCATTGATATATATTCCATGTTATGAATTTATATTTTTCTATGGTGTTTATATAAAACCCATTAACATGTTATATCACGAATCCCCTTACTTGTATGATATTTTAATCTTCATGTATTTTTTTTCTTTTGTGGGGATTATAATTTAACGTTACTAAAGATGAAATATTTTTTTGCTACAATAGCATCCTCTATCTAGATTACATATTATTATGATTACATTGATGAAATATCACCATCCATATCTTAATAAATATTAGAAAATTTATTATCCTCTAGTTTTCCATGTTATATCTAATTAATTGTAAAATATTTTGACTATTTGGTACGAAAGATAATGACGAAAATATTTGTAAAAATATCATACTTTATTTCTACTTTCGATCATAAATCTTTTTTTATTCCAACTTTGTTTTCTAAAAATGTTTTAAATTTTTTTACCATTACCCTATGATGCTTAAAAACATTTTAATCCATATTTTACCTTTCCACAAATTTTATTTAAAAGGAATCTTCATTTTTTTCCGATGATGTTTCCTTTCTAAAAATTTCAAGGTGAAAAAGGAATGTCCAGTTTGTATGGACTAAACTACTCTAATAACCATCATTTCATTGAATCTATATTTTTATGTTTTCCTGATTATATTTAAAGAAATTTATTTCCCAATATTTTGTATTTTTTTTTATTTTAAAGTTATTTTCGAAGAAAATGAAATTTTAAATTTTTTTATTTATAGAAATGATTTTAAATGATTTTCAAATATTACATTATATTTGTTCAAAATGTTAATTTCAATGAAAATGATTTCAATGATTTAATGATTTCATTATATTTTTGAAATCTCTTTTCCAAGAAAATGGTTTCTAAAATGTTTTCTAGTATTATTTTTATGATTTCGAAGTATTTTTAATAAATAATATTTCCCCAATGTTATAAGGTTTTATTTATGAGTTTTAAAGGTGTTTTCAATGTAAAAGATTCCAAAATTTGTATTCAATATTTCATTATATGTTGTCAAATCTAGTTTAAAAGAAAATGTTTTTCAAAATTATTTATGTTTTAAAAAGAATTATTCATAATGGAAGAAATATTTTCCACAAGAAATGTTTTAAATGAAATTGTAAGGAACTATTTATAAGAAATTTATTTTTTAAAGAGGTTTATGAAAAGAATTTTTAATAGAAATATATTTCCTTTATTACATTTTCCATAATATATTTCAAAATCCATCTCCATTTAAGATGAAATACTTTCTAATAGTTTATGATTTACTAGAGATATGATCCATGAATACCATTAATATTTCTTGTTGAATGGATTATGTTTTGATGGAATGATGTTTATGAAACCCATTTCCATTCCATGGGTTATATGTCATTTAGACCATCACCCTTTCTTGGGAAATGATTTGATAAAATGATATGACAACAATCTCATTTAATATGAAATAATATGATTGAATGTTTTGATACCAATTTTATTTCATGGTAATGATATGATTTTTATAAAATATATCTCTTTTCATCGGTCATGATAAGGTAAATGTTTTGTTATCTTATAGAACATTAATGTATTAATTCATTATGTGATCGGTGGGAATTATATCTCCCTCCAATTCATTGGGTAATGATGGATTAATCATGAGTATAAATGTTATACATGAAACTAAATATATATTCACAATGTTATTTATATATCTAGTTTCATGTCCATAATTTTTTCTGTGAACCTGATTACATGTTCACAATGTCATGAGTTAACAATATTACATATTCAAAATGTTATGTGAGAAACTAATTACATGCTAAAAATGTTATTTATATACATGGTTGAATTTCCTTATGTTTAGGCACGAACCTAATTACGCATCCATAATGTTATGAGTGATCCTTATTACATGTTCACAATGTAATCCATGAACCTAATTACCTGTTCAAAATGTTATACGTGCACCTAGTTTCATGCCCATAATAATTGGTCTGAACCTAATTACAATTTCACAATGTTATGTGTGGACCTGATTACATGTTCGCAACATTATGTATGGACCTATTTGAATATCCATATGTTTCTACGATGTCCTTGTTTCATGTCATTACCTTAATGAGTGAACCAATTTGTAACTATACATGTTCACAATGTTATAATCTGATGTGTATACCATAGTTCCATGTCTTAATCTATTGTTTTTATTTCATGTCTTATTCTCCCCATTACCTTATCATTCATGTCTTATGAAATTTCAATCATTATTCCATGACTCTTAATTATGATATTTTATATATATAGTATGATATACTAATTATATGGTCATGTTTTCATACCCTTATGCACATGATTTGGATTACTTATAACCTTGATTACCCTTACTGAGCATCTGAGCTAACTCGTTTCTCTTGTTTCTTTTCCCTATGTTATGATGAAATATTTTTAAATTGGAGTACTAAAGTGTATTATATTTACCACGGTATCAAAAATCTAGAACCATATTTGGATAATGTGTCGCAAGTTTAGAAATAAACTAAATTAATATAGTCCTCAAAAATGTATTTTTGTAATGTGATGAATATTCATCTAAAATGATGTAATATCCATTTATGTTAATACTGTTTATCTGTATTATACATTTTATGGGAATCCATGAAAGTTTTAAGATCAGTGGGGTAACAACCATCGAATGAACATATGAATAACTATCCTTTTACTAGAATGATAACTGAAACGATGCTAAATGCTCTTATGCCTCAGTCAATAACTGAGAAAAATATTTCCTGGTGAGAGTGTCTTCCACCACATTCCCCTTCCTTGGAATATAGAAAATATCAACGTCTTAGTTCTGTAGGAACTCTATATCACACTTATATCTCATGATAATATCCTTATTTGAGAATATTTACTTGAGGCAATTGTCATCAGATTAAATAATAAATTGGTTGACTATCAGGTTGTGTCTCCACATCTTCAGTGAATATAATGCCACTGATAACTCAATACCATTGGTCACATAGCTCTTCTCATGTGGCCTAGAGTTGTAAGAAATTTAGGAAACTACCATCTACCTCTTCATCAGAACACAACCAAGTCTGATCTATGATGCATCACAGAACACCACATACTCGACACCCTCCACTAGAAATCATAATATGGGAGAGCTTTTTATCCTCTATACCAGCTACTAAAAGCACTAATGACACCATTTCATCTATAAAATATTACACCTTCTGATTAAAATCTATCAAGGTTTCTTCTCGTCTATTTAAATTAGGTAAAACCCATTTACAGTACCCAAACAACCCAAGGAATCTATATACCTTAGTTACACTCTTGGTTGGTTCCCAAGTAATCACTCACACAACCTCTGTTGGGTCCACTACTACTCTAGCCCCTGAGATGATTTGTTCCTTTAATTGGACCTATTAAATAAAAAACTAACACTTAAAGAGCTTCAAATAAATATGTTGATCTTAATGAGGGTCTAGGACTATCAGAAAGTGTATCACATGATCCTCCATGGACACTGAATACACTTGGATGTTGTCAATTAAGACTACCATGAACTAGTCTTATAAATTCCAAAAGATCAAGTTTATGAGTCCCTAAAACACCACTGGGTATTTATTCATGCCAAATAAAATCATCGAATAATTATAGTTATAGTAGAAACGTCTAAATTCAATCTTGGATATATCATTATCCCATACTCACACCTAGTGATAAAATGATCTGAGGTCAATCTTTATGAAACTTCACACCCCTATTAGTTGATCAAAGAGGTTTCTGATCCACTATAGTGCCTAATTATTATACATGGTCACATGATTTAGGATTTGGTAATCCCCATATAACTAGAATCTTATATTCACCATCTTAGTAAAAAATACTATAGATGACCAGGGGGAAATTCTAGGTCTTTCAAATCCCATATCTTGCATGTCCTATGACTGCTCCTTCTGCTCTCAAATTATGTGGGAGCCATCATATATTCTAGTGAAGATATCAGTGCCACCCTAGGATAATTGTTTATGTAGAAGTGTATCTCTCTGTGGGGAAGTCATCTTGGTACATCCTCTAGCTAAGCATCCTCATACTCCTCCACCACTACAGAAATTAGATATCCTAACGAATCAACTTCCTTAAGTGTCATGTTATCCAAATGGTGGGTAATTGGATACACTCTGATATACCTAAGATCATCATTCTAGGACAATGTATCATTTTAACCCACAAAGGAAAACCTCTTTCTATCACTATGGACACAGATCATCCTCCATGTAAATCTATAAATCTATTAATGAACTGTAAATAAACATTACATACCTAATATGACTTTGTAAGACCACATTGATTTTATAAAGTGTCACCATACAACACTCTGAGCTCCAAGCATCAGATCTCACTATGGACACTAGTGTGCAATCACTGTGTCATCACCATTCGATGTATCCAACTGTAATGGTCAAGCCAATGGCTTAACTGGAATCTCTAAGTCTCAAACTAGATAAGTGAAAAGGAATGAATTTCCTTCACCTATATTTATCAGTACTATTTCTAATGTTTGAAAGACACATATCATACCTTGTATCAACTAAGGATACTTGAGGTAATAAGTCTCCATATATTTCGACCCCTCTTCCATATCCTCTACCCTATGGACCACCCTCATCCAACCTTTGTCTCTATCTTAGTGGTCCCTCGAAAATACCATGATCAACTGTACAGTGAGTAGAATAATCATGATCCCAATGTCCCCAATAGTAGTAGGAGAAACACCTTGTTTATTTTTGTCGATTTGTTCAACCTTGAGAGTACCTCAACACTGACCCAGTGTTTATAGATCACATCTTTATGATTTTGAAAGTCTTGGATCCTTGTGATTGTCCTTAATGGTTTGATGTTGTGGTATCATCTATTGGGTGCCCAAAACTATCTCCCACTATTTGTGCCATCTCTTGTTGGAGGATCTACACCACTAATGCTTGCTCAAGAACCCCAGAATAGGTGGGAATGATAATTGATACCACTAAATCTTTAAGGTCTCAGCGTAATCCCTTCCTATAACTCAACCTATTTGGAATAAAAAAAATTAACTCATTTTACCATTTATCATATTGAACAATTTCCATTCATTAACCAATTGGGAACATTTAATAATTTCCATACATTAACAGACTTCACATGGATCATTAAATTCACATGCATTAACTAATTTATAAAATTTACATTACACTCGTACATCATTTGAAATATTCATATTAATCCATTTAATCACTTTTACCATTTTTCCAAACAGTCCCGTATTCCATTTCCATAAAATAGACTCAACTACCAATAATTCTTCTTTATATTACAGACCAACATATCAAACCTTAATCATGGGATCTATTTCAATACAAGTGTACTTTATTAATAACTTTACAATTTTCCCATGTTCCATAATATGGGCACACCCTATGGGCAGATCTATATTTTTCTAATCAACCTCAAAACATACCAAAGTGATCATGAGTGGTTAGATTAATCATTTATCCAACTATTTTACCCAAAATTACTAAGGCAATCAAACGCACACCACGAGGGAAAAAAAACACAACCAAGCATGCAAACATCAAACTCAAGACTATGGTATATAACATGTAGACAACATACCTATATTTTAAAGAAAACTAAATGATAAACCTTGTCCCTTGAATCAAATTCAAATACCCTTTGAAACCCCAAACAATGTTCCACTGGAAAAATAGGGGTTTGCAGATTCAGAAGTTGATTAAAAATTACAAAAACTCTAATGTGAGAAATAAAAGTAAGATGATGTTTTGAATCACTCGGATATTTTATCTACACCCAATGACACTCTAGATGGCCTTGAATTGTAGAATATCCACACTTTGGAAACTTGAGGAATTTTGGTTCATCACTAGTGTTTATAGAGTATAAATTGGGGATGAATTCATGTGGATATCTTAAAATCCCAATGGGGGAATTGTTAATTTTTCTATTTTTAATTAGACACACTATTTGGTTGCATGGTTTCACAAATAGTTCACCAATCAAGAGTATTACACTTCTCAAAGGGGGTCCAAGTCACACAGTTACCTGGGGAACCCATACGATTTGGAAAATATTTCTTCAACCCTTCAGAACTCATCTATCCCTAGTCGCACAATTTCACCTCTCCCTTCACACGATTTAATTTAACTATTCTCCAACCGTTTAACATGCACTGTATATCCATTTTCCTTTTTCATTCATGCCTAAAACCCCAAGAACACCCCAAGATTCCAAATACATCTAGTAAAAAATTAATTAGTCAACTTTAAGGTATTGAAACTGAAATTTATATGATATCATACCCCCACAGTGTCTGGGATCTTACAACCTCAACACCTTATATTAGTTTTTTCTCAATCTATACTTCCAATCATCAATAAAATTTATGAGGAAAGAGATCATGCCATTATGTTGTCTTATTTATTCCCATTTTCCATTTTTTCCATTTGAACATTACAATTCTTCCATAACACTCTACTTGAAGGTAAAAACTAACCTCACAAAACATTCACATTATAGTCCTCAAAATGACCAGATCCTCTTTATGGATGCATCAAACTGAAACTATAAATCAACCACTAGAACTCTATAGGGAAACATAGGAAGAAATTATTAAATTACAGCAATAGAAAAATTTTATCACCACATCATACCATCCCAGAAGATCCAATAAACACCCTATCTATCTTATCTTCTTGGAAACTCAGGAACCGAATCACAAGGTACCATTTTATTATATTTTTCAAAACACCAATGGTAACTAAAACTTGATAGAACCCAAATGGAAAACATGGTCCTTAAAATTAAATTTTCCAACCCATCTCTCGAGGCCCAATTTTTCCATTTTGTTATTATAAATCAAAAAGATATGAAAAACCAAATACGGGATCAACTGGTCAACACAATTAAATGCTTTATATTAAATAAAAATCGCCCGAACTACAATCACTCGAGTCCATCGAACTTGAAACACCAATTTGGACATTAATAATAAAATTTTCTACTATGGTTCTCTCTAACCATATTCTGATAATTGGAACCTCCACTATCGAAGAAATATCACCTGGCCCAAAAATCCTATTTCACAACACTTGATGCATCCCCAAATCAACATTCTCGAACATCAATAAGGAATTCATCGTGGGTTAGAATTGAGCCTTGCAATTGAAACCACCAAAGAGGATATCTCTACACCATTCATCCATAGACTAAGAGAAACTTAGCCTCACTGAATTACAAAATCTTTTCTAAAATGTTCATTAGACTAAAAACATTGAACTAGCGGTGGTGATAACTTACCACATCCTTTCCCTTTACCATATCGAGTTATAACTCCCCCAACAGATTTTTTATAGGGCATCGATTTTCCACTTTTGGCATGCTACCCCCTTATTTCAATTTTCCCAAAGAACTTACTAACATGAGGACTATAACTATCATCTAACACACCTACCTAGGTCATTCCTTAACATTCTGTGGAACCTCACTATCATGGAATCCACTACCCTCAAAACTACCATCGTGCTTTACCTCACCCCTAAAAATTCCAAAAAAAAATTATATAATAGCTACATAGAATGAGATTGAATAGGTCCTTCTTCACACCCAATTAAATTATTGAAAATAAAGTCTCATTAAAACACTTCCACTAATGGTTGTTACTACTCACCACTTTAGTACCTTATTTTAATAGAGTTAGGCTATCCCAGTGTATGTATCTTGGAACACCCATCTTGACTATTGGAATGAGATTACCTCACCTAACTAGGATGCCTTCACACCAATGGAAACTCCATGGTCACTCAATCTCACTTACTAGAGCACATCCCTATTTTTTTGATGAATTTATAGATTCAAACCCATTTTCAACAAACTATTTCTATATCATAACTTGTCCTTAAGGATTTTAACCCATGAATATCAAATTTCCTTCAGAACCACACTGTTCCCAAGCTAATGCTGGGCTCTATCAACCACAACATGCATGGCCCACCAAGCCTATTTAGGGTAACACAATGCACACCTCACGTGCTTTACATTGGAATCCTGATGCCACTAAATCAACTCCATGATTTACTCCCCACATTTAGGACTAGGTTATCACTCCCCACCATAGGAGTGTCGTTACCATAAACTTCTTCAATGAATTACAACCACCATGATTCATGCTTGGATAATAAAAATAACAAAAAACATGGATGTTTCCATCTTGATTTAGGAAATCAATATACCATCCCTCATATGATACAAATTACTGACTTCTATGAACGTTACCCATGACATTCTTCAACACTCGTTCCATCCCTAGGACCTCAGCCATAAAATGTAGATGGTGTATATCTTACCATCTAGCTCCACATATACTACTCCATTACTGCAAACTCTATGATGCCTTACATCCATCCAAAACACACTCATGTTTTTATTATAAATTCAGGGAATTCTCAATGTACCTGGTCTGTTGTTAAGATATTAGGCCTGATTGTGAATAGCCAAAAGTTTCTTAATAATTTTTCAATGATCACTACCAAATCTTAAACATAACTAATGTCACCTCCCACTATGGGACACCGTGTCCTTCCATGAGTTTTGTACTTATTTGTCCTCATTCGTCACATCATTACTTATCCACCATATCTCTAGGTTGATTTCCTACTAGGACACACCCCCACTCTAGGAACATCGACTAAATATCCACAAAACAACATTTTATTCAATACTAAACCACTAAACCACTGGAGTCCTTAGGAATGTACGTGATACTTAACAACCTAAATAAAACAATCCACTAAACCAATAAAAACCTAAGGTATCTCAAATAGCCACAATTCTCACTTTGGATTCATAGAGAATGACTGACACTTATCCCGAACCACCTTTTCTCCCATGGAAATTGGATTTATGCCTTTCTAATGTATTTCAGCATCTAGGGCACATCAATGCCCTCAAGGTTCCACACCTTCTTGCCACCACACAATTAAATCAATTTTAGATCACACAAGACAAAGATCACTGGGGCCTAGTATAATGCTTGATTTTTCATCTGTATATGACTCCTTATCAATCTTCCCCGTCAACCTAAAGGAATTTATCAACATTTCACCCAATGAAATCACTATTCATATGAGCATTTTCAACAATGTGACTATAATCACATTGATAGACACTTTCATAACAAATCATCCAACCATGATTCAGTCAACCCTATCTCGTCCACTGTAAATAAAAATTGCTGCTTCCATTAATCATCAATCAAACTAATGAGTAAAATATATAACAATAAAACCCTTCAAAACTAACCATACACTATCCAAAAGTATGCAAGTTCCCCTATGAATGTTCCTGGGAACAAACTACTATTTACTAAAACAAGATGGTACTCATTATGAATTGATTCCACCTCAGAAGAATATATAATGATTCATATTCCAAGTCACCTACACCATTAGAATATCCGCCCATGTGGTCACCCTTGATTTTTCCAAGACATCTAACAGATCATAAATACCTGAGACACATATCTTAAAACTATTGAACTTCCCACATATCCCTATAGTTCAATTTGTACCTTTCCAAAACCAAAACATCTACCCTTGCCTCACACACCTAAGAGTTCAAAAAATATAGTTGACACTCTCAATGTTTTACTCACAGATGTAATGATACCAACTTATAAACTAGGTTTAAGTGTAAGACGTCACTAGCCCCTCTCTCTAGGACACATACATCCATCTTCCAACAAGTATCTACTCATAGGTGGCCCTCCTGCACTTGTTTCGAGACATTTCATTCAATAGAACCTGGTAATACATCACTCTTGATTTCAAACAAAGTATACTCACACACATACGTTGGCACGATGAGCCCAAATAGCCACTATAGGGTCCAAAACACAACTTGTAATGTCTTAATTCACATGGTTCACTACTCCCATGGAAGCATACCGATACCTATTGACTCCCTAACCAAGACACTCACTCTTGAGTCTAACATAAAACCCACACACATAGAACCTACATGGGTTACCACCCAGACATTATCAGAAAACATCTCAAAACCTCAAGGTCAGTGCCCTATCGAAGGCATAGAAAGGGACACCACTTTATCACACAATGATACTCATCAAAGCCACAGATCATATAATCATGGTTCTTTACAAGGAACTATTATTGCCTAAACCACCCCTACAAAGGTCATGATAAGAAATACTATTAAAACTAACTACCGCTCTTAACCGAAAGTCCCTTTATTAACAAATATTTTATAATTATAATTTACATTTTGAAATGAAATTTTTTACACTTTATATCATTATATTCACCAATAATTTCAAAAATATCTTTGTATTCATGTCCATATTTCAAAACACTTTCTTGAACAAAAATCTCAAGGAATGTTGACTCAGTGAAGTCCATAATGGAAAATATAGAACCTGACATACTCAACCAACTCCACATAAACACTCCCAATAGACACAATCACATCTATAATAATACCCTCGACCATAAAATCATGGGTCATAGTCAACATTGGGTAAGCCAAATATATTATATACGAGTCCATCATTAGACACCCCCATTTGAAAAACTTTCCCCTTTATCAATGGAAATCATTCACCATTATGCAAAATTAAATTTTAAAACTCATTAAAAACATTATTATAAGTCATTCTCAACCTTCAAAAGTGTATATATTTAACCATTTTACTATCAAAACATAAATAATTCGGTTTTATACACCAATCATCGTTTAAAATTTATCACAACTGAGAACTTTTATCTCATTTATAACATTTCTTTAAAGACTATTCTACAACAATTCCATTACAATTTTTCTATTTACCCATTTGAAATATATTTATTATAATCCATTTTCTTCCAATATCTAAGAAGGTAAAATGCATCCTACAGTTCATCTCCCACACACCTATCCCGTGTGGGCCTATCATGGTGCATGCCACCTATATCCATAGGTTCCAACAACGATGCATGAATATTAAATCTCATGTCATACTATCTATGAGAAAAATATTATAAATAGTAACATCACAAAACAAGTGAACCTCATAATAGTGAAATATCATTCAATTATAATAAAACACATCCTGATCAATAATTTTCAACCCCAAACACTTGGGTTTTCCCTCATAGATGGGTTAGCTACTCTCAATAAAAATCTCATTACCACGAACTGATACATCCTAACAAACTTTCAAACATCCTAAATAGAAATACCACAGAAAATAACTACAATGATACCACTTTGTAATGTCACCAACATAGAATCCACTAACTTGTTCATTGATCTGAGTCACCACATGACCTCAATCGTGTATCCATATACACCAAAGTTTGTCGAATAGAAGTTAGGGTATAATAAATCATGTGGGATGACTATACCAAATTTATTAGACTGATCCAAAATATATATCTTATAAAATAGAGGATTAAATATTAAATAAACTAGAACATGTGTCTCAAAATAGTTCCCAAATAGGGTATAAATCATAATAAATGATAAATATGTCATGTATTGCTAACATACACAAAATGAATAAAACCCAAAATATGAAAAAATAGTCAAATCCATTGGTGTTTGCCTAAAATGATCTATATATACTCATCTATTCATATTCCATGCCAAACTCAACTCCCTGGTGTAGGCCCTTTTCCCTTGTCCTAACCTACATCCATTAAATATGCTCGGGTACCCAATGGTGGCCCAGGCGGGGTGTGTGTATAACTTGGTAGGCCACCACAAATGGTGTGTAAAAAATATCCTATCTATATATATAGTGTGTGAAAGAACTGAATACATTACTCTGTAAAAAATGACAACTAAAGTTCAATTTTATAACAATATTAACATTAACCATTTCCATTACTATTTCCAATTTAATCTCTTTTGATGCATTCATTACAAAATTCATTTTCCTTAAATGTTCTATGGGATAGAAATTTACATAATTAACACAATGGCCTAAGTTGATCAATTACAATACATATGGTATTCATTCAATTTCCCTATCTAACTAGGGATGAACATATCATAACAATACAACACACTCACCTAAGAGACTTAGTCTAGGTGGTTTCATCAAATTCATTCGTTAGAGGTATAGAGACTCGATCCCCTTCTATATCCCTTTCCATATGGGGAGGGGTTTAGAACCTTATTCTAACCCAACCCTAGTCGAAATATTCTCAAGTACAACACCCCAATAGAACCAATACATGCACATATTTTTATTTATACATATACAACATATTCCATATCACAAACCATACATAAACCAAAACACATAACCATCAAAACTGACATTTCATTTATCAGATACATGGCCCTTATGACATAACCCATTAACACATTTATCAACTAAATTTCATAACCCATTTAACCCATTTCCTTTTCTCATACCTTAAACCATTATGCACATTCAACATTTCTCATTAACTATCCAATATTAATTAATTCTCAGACATGATTCCATTTAAATCATTTCCTTCCAATACTCGAACACATTTATCAAAACAATTGTTTTTACTTATTATCCCATTTATCATATTTAAAAAAATTTCATTCATTATCCGATGTAGAATATTCAACCATTTCCATATGTTAACCCATTTTACATGGTTCATAAAATCCCTAGACATTTTCTAATTTATACATTTTCCATTAAACACATTGGTTGTTTGACACATTCAATTTAATGCATTTAACCCCTTTTACAATTTTAAAAAATAATAACATATTCTTTTTCCATAATCTGGACACAAATATCAATAATTCCTATTTATTGTATGTACAAACATGTCAACCATTTATAATTTTATCTATTTCAATAAAAGTGAACTTTAGTATTAACATTACAATTTTCCATTATTTGGAAATACTAGGGAGCGACATGGGTGGCACTAAATTTGTCTATAAAACCTTGATGCATACCAAGAGGATCATGATGGGTTTCATTTAGCATCTGTCCACCCATTTTACTATACATTACAAAGGGTACCAAACATACACAAGGGTGTAATAAAAATACAACCAAGCATGCACAAATAAACCTCAAAACTATGTGATATAATGTATAGATCACCTATCTCAATTTTGATGAAAACCAAACACTTATACATGGAACTTTACTCTGATTAGAATACAATTTTAAACTACAATATAATATGGAGAGGAAAAATGGTTTTTATCGCTTTAAAATAAGATGAAAATTTACCCAAACCCTATTCTGAAAAATAGAAGGAAGTGGAGGATTAAACTCACATAGATCTTCAACCCACAACAAACGACACTCAAAATTTTCTAGAATCAAAGAAGATCCACCCTTGGTAATATTGGGGAGTTTTGGTTCAACACTAGAGTTGATATAGGGGAGATGTGAGATGAAATTTTGTAGATATCTTAAAATCATAAGGGGTAAAATTTGTAATATTTCTTCTTTTTAATGGGCCACATGGTTTGGTCTCACAGTTTAATAAACCATTTTCAAATAGTTCTCTTGCTACTACTCAAATGGGTCTACATCAATCTATTACCTTAGTATCCCACACAATTTTGAAAATCATTCTCAAATCACTAAGAATGCATATGTCATATGACTCATAGTTTGGGCTCCCCGTTCACAATGTTTACTCTAACCCTACACCGACTGTGAAATATGCAATATATGTTTATTTTTCATTTTATTTAATGAACCAAAACCCCAAAACATGTTTTATCTTTCTCATAAACATAGTATAAAATTAAATAGTCAACATTATGTTATCAAAACCTAAATTTAGATGAGATCAAACATCAAAAAAGATTTGGATATTACAACTTCAAGAAACATTGGATGTGACATAAAAGATGTAGATCCCCTACATGAGGTGGTGTACAATCAATGATCCAGGAGGTTAATGTGAGAGGTGAAATTTGAGAACTACCAAGATGGGGTGGGAGCTAAAGGATTTTTTTGTGATGCGTGGGGAATGGATTAGTTGATAAACTAACATGCACCTAATAAAACTTTTTATATGTGATTTATGAAATATGAGATGATATTATTTATTTAAAATAATAATATAAGTAGGATTCAATGTTGTTGGGTAAATTCTCATATTCCTCACACTTTTAGATAAATTTTGATTATTTATTTCCCATGTTGTGTTCCACCATTAATGTTTTCATGAAATCAAGTATCACAAACACAATTCATGTGGGTGTTATTGAAGATAATAGGATGTTTTTGAAGATGTGTAAAATATTAAACACACTATAATAATCAAACAGTTAATGTAATGTTAATTTCTTTGATATAATAAATTTTTAGAGGCTTAAGGACTTAATGTAAAGGGTTCACGAGTCGTTGATTTTTTACATATGGAGGATCCTTGATCAAAGATCAATGTAATAGGAATCAACATAAGGGGATTAAAAAATGGATGTTTATATAAGAGAAATAAAAACTATGATTGTTTATACAAGAATACTATGCTTAATGTAATTGTGTCTACATATGAGTAATCCAAATACTAGTAACTATCATGTGTGTGGTCTGTGTACATATAATTCATGTATTAGTGATTTATAAATAATATAATGAAAATAAAATATTTAAATAAAAATAAAATGATTCCCCTAATTTTGATCTTAGCAATGATGAAGGGAGAAGATCCATGGAAATATATTCACTATAAATAATGAAGGGATACCTTAATATATGAATTGGAACTCATTTATACATTGAATATATTTTTTTGATGATGATTCGATAATAGTTTTTAGAAGAAGATAATGTAACGATGATTCCCACTTTAAATGAAGATTAAAAAAGAGAAATTAATGCTAATATTTTATATTAATTTGAATTATATGATTTATTAATACTCAAATTTAAAACTCATGTGATGAAAAAAAATAAAAAAGATAATTAGGATAAATAAAAGAAGAAAACTTATTCTTATATTATTCTATATATATATATATATATATCATTATAGGTAAAATAATGAAGTATATAACCAAAATTGTATCCTAGTTCAGAATTGTGATTAATGAAGGAAAGAGAGACATAAGAACACAATGTAGTATTCTCAGGCATTAATGTAAGAATAGAAAAAGGAAAAGGCAGGAAAAATAAAGGGAAGTTTTGTATCACCGAAGATAGAATAAGGATAATAATTTTGATGTCATATATTACACATGTTTTAGAAATAAGAAAAAGAAGAACCAATGTTGTAGTTACAATATAAACATCTTATATGATGAATAAGATAGATAGATATCTAGTACAATTCATAAGAACTGAAAAAGGATAATTAGAGGGAAGATAGATTATATGAAGTTTTTCTATTTTAATACTTTATGTACCCCATTAAAAAATAATCATAAAACATGGGAAGTCAATGATGAAGAAGTTCATGAGTTTTGTATAAAAGGAGATGAATTGACCTGAATTTTGTGGAAGTGAAAATGAATAAAAATCTGTTGAAGGAAACACCAGGTTTGATGTTGGGAATAAGAAGTATAATTTTTTGTAGTTTTTGACATTAAAAATTTACAAGGGACTTAAATTTATACAAGTGAATAAAAGGAATAATGATTCAAAATAAGAACTTTTTGATAATAGTTTAAATAAGTGATGGAATCGTTGTGTACCTCATTCCTTATCACCGTAATGCCCAGTATTCACTAAAATGAAATACTCATATAAACTATTGAGAGAGTAGATTATATCTAAAACGTGTGGATATTTACTTATTTATATTTCTCATAAGGTTTCAATATTGGGTAGTGTGATCATGGGGTTTTCACAACCACAATAACGATTAGCCTTTCAGGATGAAAGGAGAACCTTAGAAATCTGTAATACTTGTTTTGTGTGTTTTTGGAGGTAATGAAAAATTATGTATATAATTTATAAATAGAGATATATTCACCTCATAGTGTAGATGTACATGAAGAGAAACCAATTAAAATTGAAGATAAAGATCCAAAAACTGATTAACCCCGACTCAGTGTTGTGAATATCTGAAAGTGATCCAAAACATTTCATCAGAGTAATTCACACTTTTGATTGGATTCTCTATTTTTATGTTTTTCACTTATTTTTAATATTTTAGTCTCTTTATGAATTTTTAATGAAGTGTATTTTTAATGAGGATATATGAATTTCCAATTATAATTCTATCTCAACCAAGACCACGATGAAAAAGGAAAATAATCCAAAGAGATGATTAAGAATGGATTTGTATCCTGATAGAATGAATGTGTTTTAGTTAATCCATGAAATAAGGCTAAAGAATAATGGTATGGAGAAAAATAAGAAGAATTAATTGTTTAGTATACCACTAGAGGGATTGAAAAATTTTATACTTCAGAAGATCTTATGAACTCAGATAATCAAGTGGTAAGTGAATTTTCATATAAAAATTATCCAAAAGAACTATGATTTAGTATGAGAGTTAAAATTTCAATAAATTCCCAATATATATCACTTGATGTATTAAAAGTTATATTATATTATTTTTATGAATATGGTCTATTTTAGTTGTTGGTAATTTCAAAATAAATAATAAAAGATCATCTAGCCCAATGAAGAGGTATAGAACTTGGAGATGGAGTGTGGGGAGAAAATTTAAAATGAATAATTATCTCAAAATATGTTTGAGAAAAAATATCTAGAATATAGATCTTAAATTGAGATTATATAAATATGAGACCAAAAATCCTAAATAATTTCATGACATGGAAGAAATCAACGAACTCGTGATGAGAGTATCCATGTATAAGAAATATTTAAAAAAAAAATTATTTTTATTTCTAGAGTATAAAAATGGAGGTTAAATTCAGGAATGGAAATGAACCTAAAATATTTCAAAAAGAGAAGATAAAAAATAATAAAGAATATTATAAAATAATTATAATGAAAATGTATGATATAATAATGATTATTGAGTATGAGAATAATGTTCTATATATGTAGAATATAGATCTTGATGTTAAAGTATAAAATATATAAATTGATCATAATGTTCTTCCCTAGGAGAAGATAAAAGAATGTATTGCACCACACATGTTAATAAGGGATATTATTAGAGTAAAATATGTCTTATTTTTGGAAAAAACATCTTGAGATCTCTCAATGATCACTCTTGAGTGGTATTAATGGAATAAGAACCATCCAAACCTAAATCTAATAATTGTTCCAAATCTGTTATCCCAAACAATGAATGTTCATATAAAAAGTTTATACAAAAATGGATAATAAGGAGCAATGAGAATATATCAAACATGTAATTTCTATATATAATAAGGGGTTTGAGTTGTTGTCCTCCAAAAAAATTCTTACCGACAGATGTAAATATGAAAAAATGACTTCCTCTCAGCTTTAGAAAAACTAGGAAACATGTTGTCCAAAGAAAAAATAATTGGGGTTTTGGTAGTTTTGGGTGTTATAACAGTTTTATTAATTGTGAATTTTATTACTGAAGAAATATTCCAATTTCCAAAGTTCAATTAATTCCAAAAATAAGGGGAATAAAATATGATATGGTGAAACATACAAAATCAAAAAAATGAAAACTTATTTAATAAAAAATGACTTGACTTTTTTTGAAGTACATGTGTTATTTTCAAGTGGAATGGTAATGAAAACTGTGAATAATTAACTAATTATTTATAAAAAACAAATGGATAATGAATTTCATAAATTATGATGATGTAAGGTAATACAAATTTGGGGAATATATTGATGTCTGTTTCAAAAATAGAATACTCTTATGAAGCTATAAAAGGAGAGTGAGTCATCCATAAATAGAATGTAAGAAAAGAATTGTTATATAATGTATATAAAGAAATCCAAGAATGGATCCTAAAAAATTATGACCAATTTCTTTTATTGTGTGAATTGGTGACATACCATGGACATATGTAAACAACCAACCTGTGTTTGTTGTAATGAGGGAAAGAAAAATAAAAGTGTAAGACTGGTTTATGAAAAAAATGGAATATTTTCATTAAAATAAGTCATAAGAATCCATTTCCAAAAATTATGATAGTGTACTAAATGTGTAACACTATGAGATTTTATGTTATGTCATTTTTAAATTTAACAGCTTCGATAACTTTTGTTATACACAGAACAAAGTTTAAAATCATGATAAAATATCAAATATTAACTTTTCTATTATAATATAAATGTGACAATTAGTAATATAAATCACTTTATTAGAATAGTAACCCCACCTATTAATGTATAAATATTATATAGTTATCTCATAAATTAAAATATTATATATTTATAAAATTAAATAAGTAAATTATTTTTTAAAAAATGATCAATTAGGTGTTGACATTATCTGTGAAATGAAAAATGTTTATTTAAAATTATATAATTAATATAATGATTTAAAATATTTTTCAATAAAATATATTCATACATTATTTTTTTAGTAAATTATAATTATACCATAATTTTAGGAGACAATATTTAATTTTTTAAAGTGTTGTAAAATTGCCTATAGTATTAAAATAAGTATTTTTCAAAAAAAAAAGATGATTTTATTTAAAAATTAAATTTCCAATATTTGAAAAATTATTTTCATCAAATGGAATAAATTTATAAAATCTACACATATTAAAATCCTTTGGTTGAATTATTTTTATTTTTATAAAATTCTTGATTTTTTTAAGAAGAGTGAAAAATTATAATTTATGGTATTTAACATTGGAATCCAAATACATGAAATATCATTTAATCAATGACATAAGAACCCCTTAGTTTATAATCACATACACTATTTACTGTACTTATTCATAGGAACCAATGCTATTTATAGTCTTGATCCAAACTTTTAACTAAAAGAATAAAATAAAAATAAAAGCCCTAATCCTCCCTTATAAATACCACCCATGACCATGATTTCTACCCACACATTCAAATCCTTGAGGATTTTCAAAATTCTTCCCAATTACCTTCCAAAGACTCTTCTCCAAGTTCAAGATCTGATGGTCTTACCAAAATACCAAATCCAAGTGTCTTAAGAAGGTTCCCATGGATAAGATATTCAATAAGTAGAATCCTCCTTCATTATCTATTAATTTCATTTATTTTATTTTCTTATCCCATCCAAACATCATGTATCCAACGAATCATAGAGAGTAAAATTTCAAATATATAATTTTATTTAATTTTTATAATTTATTATATTTCATCAATTCTCTTAACTTTTCCTTCTATTTTAAATTTGAAAATATCATATGTGGTGTGTCGATTCGCCGCCTTCGTGGATGGAGTGTTTTTATTTTCAATTACCAACTTTTCTTCTAGTCATAAAAAAATTATTGTGGTTAAATTAGTTTTTAATATACATATTATAAGTTATACCATGTATTATATGACATAAATAAAAATAATATTAAATAAAATGACAGAAGTTCGTGATGGTCATAAAAACCATCAAAATAATTTAAGACATTTTCATCCAAATTTTATATAATGAATCATCCTCAAACAATAAAATAAAATTATTTATGATACCATTTAATTTTATTTAATTTTATTAATACTAAATAATTTATATTTTGTATATGTTATTACCATTTGAAAATGACTCCCATATTTATAATCAAGGGAACCTGCTACAAAACCATGAATCGAATGCTCCTTGAACAGCAGAATTAAACATTATAACTAATAATAATTGACATAAATGAACAGAATAAAATTATAATAAAAATATATATATATAATAGGTTCTTAATTAAGTAATTAATTAATCTTTTTTGATAATCTATGGTATTATGTACATGTGCAGTATGATTTCTGATATAAGGTAAGGGTTTCACATCTCACGTCTATTTTTATGACATATGATTATTCACTACTTATCAATTTATTGTGGTGTCTGTATACTTCCCTTTGAATTATAATATAATTAGTTTATTTATCTTAATGGTATTAAATGTTTAATTTGAGGATAATTAATTTTATAGTGCATATGGTTCGACTATTTACGATGTTGAAAGGAAATTCTTATGACAATTTTCGTTATTTGGGATAAAATTATACACCATTGATTATGTCATTCTTTGATTTTGTGTTAAAAAATTTTATATGATATTATATTATATTTTTTCTTTTTTATGTGGATTTAAAGAAGAACTTCATAATCGATTCATTTTTTGAATGCTCACACTTCTTAAAATAAAATTTTTAAATGTTTCCATTAAAATTTTTAATGGAATGCTTTGTTAAACATTAATAACATTGGAATATTTTCCATATTTCATGAATACATCAAGTATTTAGGAATAATTTACATGTTTGAATATTTTTTTTTTTAAAGAAAATTTTTCTTTTATAATTGTGAATCTTTAAAAATTAATTATTTCAATGAAAAGTGATATTTCCCGCAAAAACTTGTCGACGATTTTATTTGAGTATTTTAATCTTAATCAACACCCATTATTTAATCTTATGCTTATTTGAGGTAGATATCATTGGATTCCTTCATCCATATTTTATGGTTTATGGTTAGTTTGAATATGGATATTCTATTTTGATACCATTAATCATATTACGGTGGATGTTTTATGATTATTTTTATTGTTATGGGAAAGTAATTTTATATTATTGTTTAAATATGAATATATATGTTTATTTTGTTTCACCACATTCATATGTATAATTCAGTGGACTTGGTAAGTGATGAGAAGGTCCCACTATAACCCCTTGATGCATCAGTAGGTATCATGAGATACACTAGATCGTTTTTTAGCCAAGGTATTACCCATTGATGAATATTTCATGGCCAAGGCCTTGATGGTATGTTTTAGACATCCCATAATTTAAATTCCATCATCATGATATTATTTATTTATAATAGTAGTGAACATTTTATGAGTATAATATCTATGTTTATGTTTCATTCTCATCTGATTATTTACATGGAATTATTTGATCAGATTGAATTACTTTCATATTATTCTCAAGATTATGTTATAATGACACGAGATTATAGTTATTAACCATGAATTATTGCTTTTTTTTTATGTGTGACAGAATACACTATAATAATACCTTACAGAGCATCTGCAGACAACCATTTATTTTGTTTTATTTTTCCCGAGGATGCAAAGATAAATGTTATTATAAACATTCTTGGATAATCTAGTGGAATAGAAGGTGTTTCTAAGGTAGTTACTATGATAAATTTAATCTCATGTTGTAATTTAATACTAATGTTTGTATTTAGTTTTCCAAATTTATGAAACTATTTGGTCCATCAAGATATGATCAGTTATACTTAGTAACAATGTAATCATGAAAGGTACCCACTCCAGGCTACTGGGGTTGGCCTTTTTATAGTTGGTATTAAAACATGTTTGGTAGAAACTTTGGAAACTAGATTTATAAAAAATATATATTATGGAAATGTAACTCTATAGATGACTTTGGTAATATTCTTAATGTAACCAATATTATGATTCTTAGATAAGTTATACATAAATTATCAATTTATGTAAAGTGTTTGACTATTTTTAGATTATAAATTATGTTTCATTATATTATGATATAATCCCCTGTATGAAATTGTCTATAAATGAAAATAGTGTAAGGAATGGAAATAAAATCAATGCACATAATCCTTGTTGGGGATGACCTCCTATGCAAGATAATTATGATAAGGATAGAACTACAACTGGTGATGAA
The DNA here is from genome assembly GCA_963277665.1 of Viscum album. Taxonomy (NCBI): domain Eukaryota; kingdom Viridiplantae; phylum Streptophyta; class Magnoliopsida; order Santalales; family Viscaceae; genus Viscum; species Viscum album. The sequence continues at coordinate 944,309,266 of OY728138.1, forward strand.
CAAAATATATATATACTGGGAAAAATGACATTGGTTATGAGTAACAACCTTACCTACATAGAGATTCCTGATCCACAATGTGGTGTAACAATGTTAGATAACTTCATGAGAAATAACCTCTATTACTCAATTGGACTAAAAATCCATTTGTAGATGAGAAATGGATAAGTTTGATAGATAATATATTTATCAAATTTGGAAGTAAGGAAAGGGATAAGGTTTTCATGGAGGTGTATTATCTCTCAAGTGATGGACATCAATGGTTATCATTGATTCAAAACTATATGAAGGAATTGTAAATTGTTAACATGGAATGGAAGGGTTTAAAGAAACTTTTCTCGGAAAACTATTTTCTTAGAGAATAACTAGAAGATATGGATAGAAAATTATAGAGTCTAAGGAAGTAGTAAGAAGAAAATGTTTCTAGGTATAAATATGGCTTTATAAGGTTACCCATACAAACTGCAGACTATGTTGAAAATCCAATAAGTATGACTGTCTGTTTCATTGATGGGATTAAACCAATCCTTCGAGGGGAATTATTCCACCCAACAATATCATAATATGAGGATATATTTTCTTGTGCTATCATGTAAGATAAATAATTCTTCAAGTCTGATGACTTCAAAAGGATGTATGAGAAGAAGATGATGATAGATCAAAATATGTATATAGGGAAGATGAGATTGAAGGATTTTCCCATATGCGATAATTGTTGAAGGAAACACCCTAGTGATTTATTGAAGGGAATTAGTGTTTGCTTCAAATTTTTGGAGAAATAACATAAGTATATTGGTGGAAAAGTTATTATGGAAGTTATATAGAGAATCAACAGAAAGGATATGGGGCACAACAAAAATGAATGTTCTAAGGGTCAACGAAATTTAGATCAGAATAAGAAAAGGGGTCAAGGTCAATATTATACTATTTATACATTTGAAGTCAAATAATTTAAGTACCTATGTTTTTTGATTCAAGAATTATTTTATCATATTATAGTTTTAAGAGTCATGATATTTATACGGATTTTAATGTAGTACTTCTTCATTATGGATTTAGAATCATGGATGTTTTCATTTAGGTTTTATGTTTATCAAGGTGTTGAAATATTTTTTATGAATATCTAAATTATGTTTGGAACGTATATTATCCAGTTGATTTTTGAGACTTAGTGACAATACTTATTAATTTTTTGTCATTGAATGTTGGAATACATGTTTTGTATGAGTCTTAACACTAACTACTTGTGGAATGTATTATGTTAAACTTTTGAAATTATTGTTTGTTGAAAACATTTTCTAACCTTTTTAGTTTCATTAAACATAATGCCAAAGGAATAACTTAAGGACCATATGATTTGTTAAAAGTGATTTAGGAATGGAAAATTCATCTAGAATATCCATATCCATGTGTATGAAATGAAGTCTAAATTGATGAAAACATGGATAAAGGATGAGATTATTATTATAACATGGAAACAAATCAGGTATGTTTATTTTCTCAAGATCCTATCTACATAGTAAAAGAATCCCTCAAATATAGAAAATGTATTTTGGAAACAAAATGTTATCCATTTATGTTTCGTTAGAATAAATCAACAGTATCTTAACTTATCACAAGATTTATAATCCTGTTATGGTTAACTTTTTAAAGACCGTGTTTTATGTTACCCTCCCCTAGAACGTGATGGTTTGAATTTTCTTCCACGACCATTTTTTCACTTCTCACTAATGTTGATTATCCCCTAAATGAGGCTAATATTCATTGTTAATATAAATAATATTCATGTTCTTTATTATTCATAAACACCATTTTAGTGCATTTAACACTTTGAACATCATTTCACATTATGATTGTAATACCTTCTTAAAATGCGCTATTATGAGGTACATTTTTGAAAATCATTCGAAGTGCCCAAGGATTCATCTGATTTTAAGGAATATAATTATACATATTTTAATTTGATATTTTTGGAAATTTAACTACACTCCAATATGAACATGTTTTATTCAGGGATCAATGGAGAATTCATGGAAGAATATGGGGATATTTTGTGATGAAAGGAATCAATTCTAGAGAAGGCAGATTGGACACTATCCCACTGATGAGACTGTGGGGCCCAACATACAGGCTCAATGAATCCCAAATTTTGCGGGATTCTATAAGACATGTATAGAAACAAATAACTCTTTATGATTCAATGCTAATTCGCCCTCTGTTGTGGTCATTAAGGCGGCCCAAGTTAGAGATAAAATTCTGGTCCAGATTCTGCGGCCCAGAAAAACAGCCCACTAATTTGATCATATCTCGGAATCCACAACTCCAAATAGGCCAAAATTTTACAGGAGGTTATAATAAATCCTTAGATCCATTTTATTCTTATATGGGACACTCTGATGCTGCCATATAGATGGACTTTCAGATGAGTCTGTTCGGTGAAGGAAAGATGGCTGCCACCTCGGGTCAAGGGTGGAAAAATCAACTCTCCCTTACTTTCCACCCACCTACCGCCTACCACAATTAATTGAGGAGACTCGGACTGTTGGAGGATCGACCCAAGGGCTAAAAAATGCCTATTTAAGGCAGTGGTGTATGAGGATTGAATAATCTTTGGTGCTTGGTTTCATTGTAGTGTTATGCTGCTGCTTTGTGTTTGTAATCGCATTTCTTTCTCATGTAAGTTGTTTAATTCACCTTAGTTTCATAATAAAAGTTCTTCTTCTATTATTATTCTATTCTTATAATTATCACTTTTATACCATTGGTTCAAGGTTTTAACTTGTTCATACCAAATCTTGTAATATATTTCACACAACGGAGGAGTGATCTTTTTTTTGTTGTTGTTGTTTTTACCTATTCAATTCCACCTTTGTAAGTCTACTTCCCGCTTCCGTTGAAGAAATGTCATCAATGGAGGGCTAACTATTTTATGGGTTGATCCAAGGGAGTAGCAAGGGTCTGGATTGGATGTTATTTATCACTCTATTAATGGCAAATCACTTCTTTTAAATGAGATTTTTATTTGATGATTTTAAAACATCTTCATCCTTATTGAATTTAAGGTCACACATTCAAGTTATAATACAAACCTCTACCTTGGAGTGCTCAAAAAATTGATCCTTCAAGTGTATAAGTGATTAGTATTAGGGTGTTTAGGAATTAAAACAGTAAGTGATGATTTTGTTTGATCTTCTTAAATGAATCCATCTCAATTATAAGAAATTGAAATCATTAAAAAAGTAATTCATCCAATCCACCCCGAGCGATAACCTAGGATCAACTCATTATTTTAAATTGAATTCACTTAAATCTGTTAGTTATCCTTTAAATCCATATAAAATCAACCCAATTTGGCCACTTCATAGCCTAAATCAGTCCATAGAATGTACGTGTCTATAGGTTTCTTCTTAGGTCTCTGAGGATTCGATAACCCAAGCTAAATCACAAGGATCGTTCTACCTTCATCTCTTGGGTAAATTTGAGCGAGAATCAAATTTTGGTGCCGTTTCCGGGGACCCAAGTAAGTCATCTAAACACCCATTCTATTCTCCCACATTTCTTCTTTTCTCATCCAAATTCTCTTATCTTGTCCCTTTCTAGTTTTTTTTTTCTTTTGGCGCATGTCCGCCTACACCTGTGATCAATTAAACCGTCTTGTTAGGGTGGATAGTCCTTGGGTTGGGGATTCAAGTACACCAAGGGAACTCATTCCATTAGATCCTAATCTTCCTAATACTCTAGAGTCCAAAATTGAGCCATTTTCAATGTAAGGTATTCAAAGAAACCAACTCATAAACCCGGGTGGGAACCAAAATGGAAACCCAAATGAGGCACCCCCAAACTTGGGGAATGAAATTGATCAAACCATGAATGACTACCTCACACCTTCCTGGACCAATGCCCCCTCATGCATTAGACACAATTCCCTAGGAGATTCCAACTACATATTTAAACCCCTTGTCCTAAACCACCTTCCCACATTCCATGGAATGGAGTCCGAGATGCCCTACCTACACATTAAGGAGTTTAATGACATTGTATAAACCATGTGTCCCCCACATCAACTAGAATCAGCTAAGATGAGGCTAGTTACTTTTTCTTTAATGGATCGAGCTAAAAATTGTCCAAACAATTTGATACCATCATCCATCAACTCTTGGGGCCAACTACAAAGATAATTCTACAAAAATACTTTCCCCACCATAAAACAATTGCACTTAAAAAGAGTATCCAAAACTTTTTTGAAAAAGAGGGAGATTTATTCTATGAAACATGGGAGAGGTTAAAAGACACTCTAAACATGGTTCCACACCATGGTTTTTCAATTCCTGAACAAGTGACAATTTTCTATGATGGGTTGGGTTTGGGGAACAAACAATTCATTGACATGATGTGTAATGGAACCTTTAAAAACAAAGCCCCAAATGATGCTTACGAGTATCTAGAAAGTCTTTATGAAAAAAACCAAACATGGGGAACTTCACCTTATTATGAAAAGCCACAAAGAACTACTGGAATTCATACACTTAGAGAAGATGAAAGCCTTAAGGCTAAACTCACAGCACTCTCTAGGAAGGTTGAAGAGATAGACCTTAGGAAAGTCCATGAAATCCAAACTGTTGACCGTGTTTCCACAATTTGTGACCAACATTACCATAAGACAGACAACTTCCCAAACATTCCATACATAAAGGATGTCCTCTTAGGAGGACCCCCATAGGAAGTAAATTCTTTGAACTTTCCAAAGCCTCAATACCAAAACACCTTCAACCCAAGGTATAACGACCACCCAGGCTTCTGCTGGAAATATAACCAACAACCTAGCCAACCATAGGGACAAAATCCTTACCCCCATCAGAACTACAAAACACATAACCAGTTCCAAATCCATCCTATCCAATACCAATAGCCACCGGTCCATTTTCAACAAACCATCCCACTTCTAAAATATCCCCCTGGGATAAACCAATCTTCTCAAGCACCAACCCAAACTGTTCCACAAAGCCTATTAGAACAACTATGAAAACAAATGGAGAGGATGAACTCGGAGGTATCTTCCCTAAAACAAGAACATCAAAAAATAAAAACCGGAAAGGCACCCATGCCTACTCAGGCCGTGCCATTCTCAACTTCAAGGGGAGAGTCAAGTTGTGCTAAAAAAACTCATGAACAACTAAATGTTGTGACTGTTTTAAGAAGTGCGAAATCAATTGAGAAACCTGAACAAATAATACAGAACCCACTTAAAGATTCAAACGTGGATGAAAATTCAAATGAACCGCAAGATCAAACTGAGGAAACTGATAACATTGTCAAGGAAACAACTCTTCAACAAACAACCCCACAACTTGCACCATTTCCTCAACGCATGAGGGGGAAAACCAAGCATGAACTGAGTGAAACATTGAGGGAAATATTTTCACAAGTCAAGTTGAACATACCCATTCTTGATGCAATCCAAACCATACCTGCCTACTCAAAGTAACTTAAGGACATGTGTACTTTTAAAATAAAATTTTCACATAAAAACCAAGTCCTTTTGGCTGCTAATGTGAGTACCACCATTCAAAGGACCATTCCTCCTAAGTTGAAAGACCCGGGTTTCCCTTACATTAATGTTGAACTAGGAGAAAGCAAAGTTGTCAAGGCATTGTGTGACCTAGGTGCTAGTGTCAATCTCATCCCATATGATGTGTACTGCCAGTTAGGACTAGAAGAACTCCAACCCACATCTGTCACACATCAACTTGCTGCTCGTAGCATTAGGGTTCCAAAGGGGATTTTAAAGTATGTTCTGGTAAAGGTTGAAACTTCATCTACCCTGATGATGTCATTGTCCCTGACAACCATCCAAACTTAGGAAATAAGAAACAAACCCCAATCATCCTTGGTCGTCCTTTCCTTGCAACAATCAACTCTGTTATCCGAGTCCGAAATGGGAACATGACCATCACCTTTGGGAATATGAGTCTAGACTTGAACATCTATAATGCAAGAACACAAATACGGGATGATGATGACATTCATGAAGTAAATATGATAAGAAGCGTTGATAATGAATCCATGGAACATCAAGGAATATTTTATGAATGTTTAAGTCAGAATGGGATTTATTTCCTTTGTTCATATTAAGGAAGTTTATCTCATTGGCTTGAATAATTTTCAAATTTCTCTTATGATGATGTCTTAGGTCCAACAATCAGTGAAACCTTTCAAGAAACCACTTTCATGGAGACCACTCCAATTTTCTTCCCTAAATCTGATCAAGACAATCTAGTAGATGAAACTTCTACAAGTGGGGAATAAATCCTATCTGAAACTCTAAAAAAAGAAATTGATCTTGATCCAATGTCCCAATCTTCTGCTGAAATTCTGAACCAACCTGATCTTGAATTGAAGGAACTACCTGCTACACTAAAGTATGCCTTCCTAGGGGAAAATCAAACACATCCTATTGTCATTTCTTCTTCTCTTGAAGCAAATCATGAGAGGATTCTTCTAGATGTTCTTAGGAAGCATATGAAAGCTATTGGTTAGACCCTTTCTGATATTCCTGTGATTAGCCCACTTATCGGGACTCATAGGATTGTTATGGAATCTGATTCAAAGCCATGTCATCAACCTCAATGGTAACTCAATCATAATCTCATGGAGGTAGTAAGGACAAAACTTCTGAAATTATTAAAAGCTGGTATCATATATCCCATAGCTGAGAGTGAGTGGGTGAGCCCAATCCAAGTGGTTACAAAAAAGGCTGGAATCACAGTGATAACCAATGAGGATGGAGAGATTCTTCCAACATGGGTGAGTAGTGGATGGAGGGTCTACATTGACTATAGGAAACTAAAGTCATTCACCAAGAAGGACCATTTCCCCTTACCATTAATTGACCAAGTCCTCAAGAGAGTGGCAGGTCATCCCTTCTACTCTTTCTTAGATGGGTACTTGGGGTACAATCAAATTGAGGTCTCCCTAGAGGATCATGGGAAGACTACATTCACATGTACATTCAGAACCTTTGCATTCAAACGCATGCCCTTCGGGTTATGCAATGCCCCTGGAACCTTCCAACGGTGCATGATGGGAATCTTCTCAGACATGGTAGGGGATTTTCTAGAGGTCTTAATGGATGACTTCTCTGTGTTTGGGGATACATTTGAGGGATGTCTGCAGAATGTGGAGAGAGTCTTGTCAAGATGTGAAGAAAAGAATCTGGTCCTAAACTGGGAAAAAATGCCATTTCATGGTTAAAGAGGGACTTGTTCTAGGCCATCTGGTATCGAGTACGGGGATTGAATTTGATAAAGCAATGGTTGACATCATTCGTCACCTTCCATCACCCAAAACTGTTAAGGAAGTGAGGTATTTATTAGGACATGCTGGTTTCTATAGAAGATTAATCAAGGAATTTAGTTCAATATCTCGTCCCCTTTGTGCTCTCCTAGTAAAGGATCCTCCATTTGTTTGGACAGAAAGCTATGAGGGTTCATTCTCAACCCTCAAATCCTCTCTCACCTCTCCTCCCATTATGAAATCTCCAAATTGGATCCTTCCTTTTGATCTTATGTGTGATGCCGATGACTTTGCAGTTGGAGCTGTGTTAGGACAACGTTGTGATAAAACTCCTTATGCCATTTCTTATGCATGAAAATCCTTAAATGATGCCCAAATAAACTACACCACTACTGAAAAGGAGTTACTTGCTATTGTGTTTGCTTTAGAGAAGTTTAGGTCCTACCTCTTCGGATCCCCCATCACTGTGTTCACTGACCATTCTGCACTAAAATACCTCTTCCAAAAACAAGATGCTAAGGCTATACTGATTATGTGGGTCCTTCTCTTACAAGAATTTTACCTCACAATCAAGGATAAAAAGGGACTTGAAAATTTTGTAGCTGATCACCTCTCTAGTATGGAATTCAAAGACAACTCAAATCACCTTTCTGTGTCTGATTCGTTTCCTAATGAACTCCTATACTCTGTGAGTGACTGCCCTTGGTATGCTGACATAGCAAATTTCTTAGTGACAAGAGTCACTCCAAAATTCTTAGGGACTCAAGCTCGAAGGAAATTACTTTCTGATGTCAGACACTATGTGTTCGATGATCCATCCCTCTATATGTTCTTCCCTGACCAAGTCAGTAGGAGGTGTGTTCCAGAATCTGAACAAGAGTCCATCCTTAAATTCTGTCATAGTGAGGCATGTGGAGGTCACTTTTCCTCTAAGAAATCATCTGCTAAGATTCTTCAATGTGGTCTTTTCTGGCCCACCCTCTCAAGGGACTCCTACACATTTTGTCAAAGCTGTCCTAGGTGTCAACAAGTAGGGTCCATCACAAAAAGGAATCAAATGCCACTCACTCCAATCTTAGTGGTTGAAATATTTGACTGTTGGGGAATTGACTTCATGGGTCCCTTGCCAAACTCTTGGGGATACCTCTACATACTCTTAGCTATTGATTATGTCTCAAAATGGGTTGAGGCCATTCCCAAAAAGTTCAATGATCATAAAGTTGTGATTCAATTTCTAAAAGAGAACATATTTTCAAGACTTGGAATTCCTAGGTCTATAATCAGTGATCAAGGAACCCATTTCTGCTACCACCCGTTATCTTCACTCATGTCTAAGTATGGTATTTCTCATAAAGTGTCCACTGCATACCATCCTTAAACCAATGGTCAAGCTGAGTTAGCGAATAGGGAGATTAAGAATATTCTTGAGAAACTGTCAATCCTTCTAGGAAATATTGGTCTGAGAAACTATTAGATGCTCTTTGGGCATATCATACAGCATTCAAAACAATTTTAGAAATGCTCCCATATAGGTTGGTTAAGGAAAAGCATTCCATTTTCCAGTGGAGATAGAAAATAAGGCCTTTTGGTCAATTAAGAAAATGGATTACGACCTCTCATTGGCCGGAACAAAAAGGAAATTAGATCTTAATGAACTAGAGGAACTAAGGATGGAGGCTTATGAAAATTCAAGGATCAATAAAGATAGAGTTCAAGCCTACCAATCTAGGAATATAAAGGTCAAACATTTTAAACCGGAAAAACATGTCCTCTTGTATAGTTCAAAACTTCATTTACATCTGGGAAAGTTAAGGTCTAGATAGTCAGGACCTTTCATAGTGCATCATGTATTCTCCCATGGGGCAGTAGAGATTCAATAGCCCACAAGTGGTTACATTTTCAAGGACAATGGTCAAAGGTTAAAACCATTCATTGAATCATTCAATAAACAGGAAATAGAGGTTGAGTTAACTGAGCCAACCTATGAACAATGAAAAAATTGATAGATTTAGGGTCCATGTCGGGCTAACGACATTAAAAAAAGTGTTGCATGGGAGGAAACCCATGGTTTTTATGTTTCTTATCATTTTGTTTCTTTTAATAAACTTTATATTTTAAATAGGATTAATTAATCATTTTTACATTTAAAAAAGGACTATTGACCTATTCTTCTTTTATGATTATGGATGGGTATGAAAGGGGAGCATCGTATTCATCCGTATCACGCGGTGTGATCCCTGCGTAATACCTTACCCAGAAAATTAAAAAGAAGACAATGTATCATTAGTTTGATTAAAAACAACAGGAAAAACCATAAATATGATGATACATGGAAGTAAATAAGTCGTTGTGTTGTTTGTTTTGTTTATTTTGTTCTTCTTTTTTAGGTACTATTTTGGGTGATACATGTTCAATAAAGTATGTGCCTACATCCCCCAAGAGATCAAAGGACTAATTTGGAGCATCAAGAACTTCAACTTCAACCACCAGGTGATTTCATTCCATGATCCTCAGTTTCAATTTCCTTTTTCAACTTCCATTATCTGCCTCTACTCCTTCTAAAATTTCATTTCTTGAAACACTGGTGACAGTGTTGTTTTATGTTGGGGGGGAGACAAAATAAAAAAAATGATTTTGTGTCAAAAAAATGAATGATTTGAAAAAAAAAGAAGTGTAAATGGAAGGAAAAATTACTTTAACTTTGAACATGGTAGTACACGTTGCATACTTTGAAACTGAATATCAAATAATTTAGCATACCCTGATTCTGATTTTAATCCTTGTATAATTTCATGAGCATAGATTTTGGAAAGTGTGGCTGTTTATTTTGATATTACATCGTTTATATTTTCATCCAAAAAAAAGATCACAATGCACGTCCTTTGGATAGTGGGGTATTAGTTTGAGTTCATGGGGTCCCTTAAATAAATAGCATAGGATTAGTGGTCATTTTAGTTTAATATGAGTATTCAAAAAAAATTAAAACAAATGCACGTAGAGCAATGAAATGACTTAATTCGTGGCTTTTGGCACTTGGGGATCGTGACTCCATAGTTGTATGGCCCATAGTTAGTAATTTTATATCTATTTTTGGAAATTTGAATTTGTTTTTGACTAAGTTAACTCGAGATGATGACCGAGTATGTGGGCTTCACTTGGTGCCCTAAGGTCTTTGAGCCTTGGAGTCATCGGAAAAGTCTCTCTACAGGGGTTGACTCTTTTGAGTGAAATTTCAATTAACATGGAAAAATTGCAAAAAGAAAACAAAAACAAAAAAAAACAAAAAAAAATTATACAAAAAAAATGAATACTCATCTTAATATTGAAATGTGATTCCACCTAGCGCTTCCGTAATTTCCCCCTTGAATAAAGATGAACCCCCAAGTCTATTGTGATACACAACAAATCTTCATACTTAATTGATATTGGACGAAATATGGAAATGAATCTGAACAAAGGAATGAGATTGGGATTGGGATCTTCTTATGAATTTATCTTGTATTAAAATATTTTGACGGGTTTCATGATTGTTTGGTATAATGTTTTTTGGTGATCATTGTGTATTAAAATGTTCTTGGAAAAGGGAATTCGAATTTCATTTTTGATGAGATATATTTTGCTCGGGATTAGCAAAACTCAAGTTGGGGGGTGTGATTAGCCACTAAATGAGGCTAATATTCATTGTTAATATACATAATATTCATGTTCTTTATTATTCATAAACACAATTTTAGTGCATTTTACACTTTGAACATCATTTCACATTATGATTGTAATACCTTCTTAAAATGCGCTATTATGAGGTACATTTTTGAACATTATTTGAAGTGCCCAATGATTCATCTGATTTTAAATAATCTAATTATACATATTTTAATTTTATATTTTTGTAAATTTATATACACTCCAATATGAACATGTTTCATTCAGGGATCAATGGAGAATTCATGGAAGAATATGGGGATATTTTGTGATGAAAGGAAGCAATTCTAGAGAAGGTGGATTGAACACTAGCCCACGGATGAGAATGTGGGGCCCAAAATACAGACCCAATGAATCCCAAATTTTTTGGGCTGCTAGAACACATTCATGGGCACAAATAACTCTTCATGATTAAATGCTAATTCGGCCTCTATTATGGTCATTAAGGCGGCCCAAGTTGGAGATAAAACTCTAGTCCAAATTCTGCGGCCCAGAAAAACAGCCCACTAATTTGATCGTATCTCGGAATCCACAACTCAAAATGGGCCCAAATATTACAGGAGTTTATAAGACATCAGGAGATCCATTTTATTCTTCTATGGCCCACTCTTATTAGGCCATATAAAAGTTCTTTCAGACGCGTCTGTTCAGTGAAGGAAAGCTGGATGCCACCTCGGGTCAAGGGTGGAAAAATCAACTCTCCCTTACTTTCCACCCACCTATGGCCTACCACAATTAATTGTGAAGACTTGGAATGTTGGAGGCTCTACCCAAGGGCTCAAAAATTCCTATTTAAGTCAGTGGTGTTGGAGGATTGAAGAATATTTTGTGCTTGGTTTAATTGTAGTGTTATACTGCCGCCTTGTGTTTGAAATCGCATTTATTTCTCATGTAAGGTGTTTAATTCACCTTAGTTTCTTAATAAAAGTTCTTCTTCTCTAATTATTATGTTCTTCTCCTTATCACCTTGATACCATTGGTTCAAGTTGTGAACTTTTTCATACCAAACCATGTGATATTTATCACACAACGGAGGAGTGATATTTTTGTTGTTGTTGTTTTTACTTCTTCAAATCCACCTTTGTAAGTCTACTTCCCGCTTCCGTTGAAGACATGTCATCAATGGAGGGCTAACTCTTTTATGGGTTGATCCAAGGGAGTAGCAAGGGTATGTATTGGATGTTATTTATCACTCTATTAATGGAAAATCACTTCTTTTAATTGATATTTTTATTCGATGATTTTAAAACATCTTCATCCTTATTGAATTTAAGGTCACACATTCAAGTGCTAATACAAACCTATACCTTGGAGTGCTCAAAACATTGATCCTTCAAGTGTATAGGTGATTAGTATTAGGTTGTGTAGGAATTGAAATATTAAGTTATGATTTCGTTTGATCTTCTTAAATGATTCCATCTCAATTATAAGAAATTGAAATCATTAAAAAAGTAATTCATCCAATCCACCCCGAGCGATAACCTAGAATCAACTAATTCTTTTAAATTGAATTCACTTAAATCTGTTAGTTATCCTTTAAAGCCATGTGAAATCAACCCAATTTGGCCACTTCATAGCCAAAAATAGTCCATAGAATGTACGTGTCTATAGGTTGCTTCATAAGTCTCTGAGGATTCGATAACACAAGATAAACCACAAAGACCGTTCTACCTTCATCTCTTGGGTAAATTTGAGCGAGAATCAAATGTTATCCATTTATATTGCATAATTTTGTTTTGAACTTCACAATTATATTTCCCACTATTTAAGAGGAATTTTTTAATCTTTTTTTTAATGTAATATTTATACATTGTTATTTTAAAATGAAAAATCCATGATTACCAATCATTATTTCAAATTGATAGAATGGAATTTAATGAATGAGGGGAGATTGTAACAAAGTGAGATTTTATTGTGTCACTTTCAAATATAATATATTCGATAGCCTATGTTGCACAGAATATCGAGATTAAAACCATGATATACTATTAAATATTAAAATGATCATTGGAATACTAATGTGACCATAAATAATATTAATTTTCCCATTAAAATAATAAACTAATGTATTAAAGTAAAAAAATTTAAATAACTAATAAATAAAAATATGATAAATTTATATCATGGAATATGTAAATAAATCTATTAAAATTGATAAATTAAGTGTTTGTATTTATTGTAAAACAATAATTTTTATTTAATATTTATAATTAATAAAATTAATTAAAATAGAATTTATTTTCATAATAATTTTTCATAAAATAATTTTTTTTGTAATTATAATTATAATATAATTTAATAGACCATAATTAAATGTTCAATGTGTCGTAGAATTTGACATAGTATTAAAATAAGTTTTTTTTTCACATAAATAATGATTTTCTTTAAACAAATTATCATATTTTGGAACATATTTTTCATAAAATGGAATCTATTTTTTAAATATAATAATCAAAAAATGGTTATGATGATTTTTCTCGATTTTCTAACATAGTTGGTTTTTTTTGAAAAGTAAAATTTTCAATTTATAGTGTATAATATTATAAGACAAATAAATGAACTTTAATGCGATGAAGGATATAATATAACATTAGTTTAAATTACAATGTACCATTTATAATAATTATTAATAAGAATCTACACTATTGATAGTCTTGGGCCGAAATACTAAATAAATGAATAAAAACACCGATCTCCTCTCATATAAATACCACCCTTACCTCCCCTTCTACTCAAACATTATAATACTTGAAGCTTGTATGAATTATTCCAAATTCCTTTATTAATATTATTATTTACATCTAATACCTTTTAGTCTTACCACAATACCAAATCTGTGATTCTTAAAGAGGTTCCAAATGAGAAGATATTCAAGGGGTAAAGTCCTCATTCTTTCTCTTTTAATTTCTTTTATTTTTTTATCATCTTCTTAACTCACCCATCCAATGTGGAATGGTAACTAAATAGTCATATATATACTTTTCATTAATTTTAAAATTTTTTATCCATAATAATGTACCTTAACTTATATTTTTCTTTTAAAAATAAAAAAATCATTCATGTTCTATCGATTCCCCACCATTGTGGATGACGAGTTTACATTTTCCATTACCACATTCAATTGTTGTCATAAAAAAATTATTATGGTTAAATAAAATTTTAATATAAATATCATAGGTTATATCAGTTTTTAGAACCAATATATAGTCATAATATTAAATAAAATGACACAAGTTCAGCAAGGTCCTAAAAAATTCCTAACTAAATTATGAAATTTTCATTATAATTTTATCTAATGAACCACCTTCATACCATATAAAAAATGATATATGAGTATATTGAAAATTATGGTATCTAATTAATAGTAAATAATTTCACTTTTGCAAAAGTTATTCCGAATTTAAAAGAACTCCCATATTTTTATAGAAGGGAACTGACTATCAAACCATGAAACAAACGCTCCCAGAATAAACAAATAAATATTATAAACCATAAAAATGTAAATAAAAAACATAATATGACTAAAAAAATTAAATATATTTTTAATAGGTTACTAATTAAATAATTAATTAATATAATTTTATTATCAAAGATATTATGTACAAGGAATAATGCTTTTAGACACAAGGCACATGTTTCTCATATGACTTTTATTTTTATGATTTATTACTTATTAACAGCTTATTTATTATATGTGGTGTATGTATACATCCCATTGATTTATCATATAATTATTTACTTTATCTTCATGTTATTCAATGTTTTATTTGATTATCATTAATTTCACAGGGAATATGGTCTGACTATTTACAATGTGGCATGTGAAATATTAACCCAATTCACAATCTATGGGTTTAGATTCCACTCCATTGATTATGTAATGGTATTATTATATTTAAAATTAATTTTCATTACATTATGTTTTATTTCCACTTTTTGGATTTGTATTTATATCTGATTCACATAGTTAAATCATTTGTTGGACGCTCAAACATCCAATTTAAAATTATATTATGAATGTTTAATGTTAAATATTAAAAATGAATTTTTTTAAACACATATGACATGAGTGTATTTCAATTATTTTTTGATTAAAAAATGTATTTATTATAAATTTACAAGTTTAAAAGGTTATTTAAAATCAAGAGCGTTTCTTCTATAACTATTAAGATTTCTAAATTATTGCTTTAAAAAAAGTGGTATTTCTCTAAAGAATATATAAGCGATTTTATTAGAGTATTTTTATTGATGTCAACACCATTTATCAAATCTTATGATTAATTAATGTTGATATCATATGATATAATCTAACATATTTTTTACGATCATTTTGACCCTGTATGGGTTCTTTTGATACAATTTGACTTATTATATTGGAGGGTTTAAGATTATATTTATTGTTAGGGGAATGTTATTTCATATAATAGTTTCAATATGAATTTATATATTGATTATGTTTCATAAACTTTATATGAGTAATTAATTAGACATAGTAAGTTATTTTCAAGTACCATTAAATAAAATATAAGCATTTGTAACACCCCAAGCTTCCACGATACGTTTCCCTTTGAATAATGCAATAGCTTACATTGTACGCAACTTCGAGATTCTAACACACCGTGACCAATCAAACTAGCCATAATGAATAGTAATACCCACTTTTTTGATATTTTATAAATTTTATCTTTCAAAATAGAATTCATTTTTGGATTTGTAATATCGAAATTATCGTAGGGTAAAATTTTGGTATTTTTCTGAAAACTTTCATAATTTGATGAATAGAGAAAATTACTAAATTTTAATTAAAAAAACGTTTTGAATCAAAATAATTAATAGTAATAAATTATGAATTTGAGTTATTTTAAAGTATATTTAGAATATATTTTTACCATTTAATACAATGTTTTCATTGGACATAATTTCACATTTAAACCAGACATAAACAAGTGTTAATCTTCTGATAATTATTATTTCCCTAAAACACGTTTTTTTACAGCGGGAATTAATTTTAAATTAAATTTGGCCACTTATGTGTTTTGAATTTTGAAAAATGGGTTCCGTATTTATTATCAGGAGGTCCAAATTGTGTGAATAGGTAACTCTTATTTTAAGACATTTTGAATAATTATTTCGGTAAATATTTTATTTACCATGGTTAAAAGGTAAATCCGGTAAATATGGGTAAAAATATAATATTATAATAATATGAAATTACACTAAAATGTGTCCTAACCCTATTCGTTGATTCAAGTCCTACCATGGGCATCTTTGGGTCGATTGTGGGACCCCATGGATCCACTTGTAAGTGATAATGAATCTTTATATTAATTAAGTTAATGTAAATTCAAAAATGACAAAAGAATATATCTTTTAGAAAATGTTTTTTACATAGGGTTATATATGTTATATTTTCAACTATAAATATTCGCTAGAAAGATAAAAATATTTACTACTTAATTGTATTTTATTTATAATTTTTATACATTGAATAATTAAATTTATTTTTGACACAATAATGATGCAGTATTTTCCTTATTAATGATAGAATCAAATAATTGGTATTATAAATATTAAAATAAATAGAATTTGATAGTTTTGAGGCCATCCACTAATTTTATTTGTTAATATGACATTTTATTAATTTTTAAATGAATTTAGTTTTAATTAATAATGTTGTTAAACCTTTAAAAAACATAAATTATTAAATAGTGTCAAAATTTACAGAAATGAGTTTTTAGAACAAATATTATATTATTAATTGATATTCTATTTCTAAAAATATATGGTTCAGAAAAATGACTTATATCATGATATCTGTATAATTAATGGACCTCATGGGAGTCTCTTGTAAGTATATAGTATGTTTATTGACTATATAATATAAAAATACAAAGAGACATGGTAAATGTGAAATTAATTAACTAAGAGTTAAAACTAAAATATAAGGTTAATATAGTGACCCAAACCTATCTAAAACCTATTTGATGGGGGGTTTTCGACCCATCCACACCATATACTTTAAATAATATTGTTTTGAGCCATTATAAACCGAATATGAATTTATTATAAAATAATACTTAAAATTTTTCCTAAAGAGCCCCTCCTTCCACTTATAAAAGGACACCACTTCTAACTAATTATTCACACATTCAAAGAATTTTGGTTCGGCCAAAACCTACCCAAATATTCCCTCAACATCCCTAAATTATGCCTAGAGGCCTTAGTTTGATCATAAAGCCAACCTAAAAAGCCCTTTTGATCACATCAAAAGGAAGAACCCAAAGAACAGGTAATGTTTTCACCACCCTCTTTCACGTTACTTTCTTCTTCAACTTATTCTTTATTTGTTATTTCCATTCAAAAATAATAAATCCAGTATATTATATATACTGTGATGTTATTATAAATATGGTAACACCATATTCAGTATTCTATCCATAATTTGAATGACATGTCACCGTACGTGCGTACGTACGACCTACCGTCTCCACTTCGTGGTGTAATTGTTATTCAATACATTATTATATGGATGGGTATAATAATGATGTTTAATTCATGTAAATAATAAATATAACATGATAATGATTCTATATATATGATATACCATCCAATTATATATTTTGTTAATGTAAAAAGAATGATATTGTCGCTCGTGAGTACGTACGGAAAACCGTCTCCACAAACGCGATAATATTCATTCACCATCATATCCATTCAAGACTATTTTTCATTTGATGATTAAAAATAATGTTTAAGGACTTGATATAATTGTGGATATGAATAAGATACAACCTATCCATAAAAAATACTGCTTATGTAACAAAATATATAAAAGAAAATGAGTATGTTAACACCTGAAACGACGATAATACTAAGATATTATTGACAAAGAAATATTAAAAGATCATATATGACATCATATTAATGTATATGATTCTTGTATAATTTAATAACAATTATATAACCATTATAAATGAGGTTAACCTACCCTAATTCAAGAAAAAAGTACAAGGTAAGGGTTTATTTCACAATCTCTTCATTATCCGAGGTTGTTTATATGTAATTATCTACTGGGACCTCTTTATCATCCACATCCATGTTTCTTAAAAATGTTTTTCAAAACATTATTACTATTTTACAGAATATGGTTTAAATTCATTTATACCTTTTTTGACTTCTTATAAGAAGTTTATAAAGGAATCCTTCCGTCGTTTTCCAAACAAGGTCTTTTTTAACCTTTTCGATAGAATTAAGGTAAAAATGTTTTTTTAACTCATACGGGAGGTGCAGTATTTTCCGCTGTTATAAAATCGTCGAAGCATCCCTTACAAGCTTATAAGAATATTTTGAAATTAAATTTTTTATTTTATAATTATGTGACTTTTAAATGATATCAAAATGAATATTATAATAATTTTGGAACGGTAATATTTATCAAGATCAGAATTTTAAAAGTTTTAAAGATTTATCTTTCTAAATCTCTTTAATTAATGTCCATGTTTTCAAAACGATTTTAAAGATTTATTTATATGGACATTAATGTTTTGAAATGATATTTCTCTTTAAAAGTTTGAAAGTGGTATGGGACACTTTGATTCAAAAATCTCTTTTAAATTATTTCATTTATAAATGTGTTACTTTTAAATGATTTCAAAAAAGAGATATTTCTCTCAAATAGTTTTGATTTCATCTATGTCAAGATCCTTTTATGGATTTTAAGCTTATTTGAAGTAGATTTATTATGATACAAAACATCCATATTGTATTGAAGGCTTTGTGATATGTTTAACTGTGGATGTGTTATTTCTATATAATTCATGGTTTATGGAGAAAGTATTGACATTTCATATGATAGTTTTAATACAAATTTTATGTTATGTTTAAACCTATTCATATGAGGAATGCATTAGACTTAATAAATGAAGGGTGGAGTTCTCTATAGCTCCTCGATGCATCGGTAGTTCTCATGAGGCAAACTAAGGTCTTGGCACGAGGCCTTGACAAAATCTTATTTGTAGTCATGGCAGGAGGCCTTGGCTACATGGTTATGATAGTCTGGCATTATGAATTCCATCATTATAAAAGTGGTTATTGATATTTCATGTGATTATTCGACTAGTAGAATATCCATGTGAATAAGTAAATGGCATTACTTCAATTTATTGTTTCCATGTTATTTTATAGTTCAAGTTTAAAAGGCTTTTGTTTTAGTTATGAATTTCCTTATATGTTTATGTTTATTTAAGAACGTTTCCTCTATATTGCTATCCTTACTGAGCATCTGAGCTCACCCCTTTCAATTTTTTTATTTTTCCTAGGATGTGAAGAAGTATTTTCTGAATGACTTACAGGGATAGTATGAGGAATTATGAAGACAAGATTTTTTTTGTAGTTTTTCACTGTATTATGTGTTGTAAGACTTATGAATTTATCTAGTGTTTCCAAGGCTACTAAACTAGTAGGACTTTCGAGACTTGATCTTTTGTGATCATGCCAATGTTATGTTATAATGCACCGACTCTAGGTAACCGGGTTCGAGGAGTTACAGTTGGTATCAGAGGACATTTCGTACAAACCTTGGAAACTAGATTTAGATAAACTCTGATTAGAGCACATAGACCTAAGATGGACTTTGAGTATTAGTATAGAAGAAATTTGTAGAATATTGGTATTGTAGATATTTTGTGAGTTTTATGAGAAATAAATCCATGTCTAGATATTAGCAGGAAGAGGCGGCTCTGGCATAGATGCTCCTAGGGGTGAAACCTGAAGAAACCGCTTTGAGATCGACTCGGACGGGAACCAGTGCACGGCAACGGGCCTTGCTGCAATCTTGGTTACGACACTCCTGAGGGATATGCTTAGGATAATTCTTAGTTAATTTACAAACCATTATGAAGGGTTTGTGAGTATATACTTCCTCAAAGAAAACATTTTAATGATTATGGATTATATCCATAAACTTCTCAATTCATGTTAAGTGTTTTTCAAGTTTGGATTTATGTATTGTGATTCATAAACTAATCTACTATATGCCATTATTTAGAAATGGAACCTAGGGGGGAAAATGGTAACTGTATCAATTCACGCACTCCATGTACGGGTTTCCCTCCTTCTCAATATAATTATAGTGGTGCTGGTAATGAAACTGGTGTTGATCAGCTAATCACCATACTAGGACAACTCACTCAGGTTATGAATAATAACCTTACCCGTATAGAACACCTCGATCTGCAGCATGGAGGATCAATGTTATATCACTTCATGATGAAACTACCAACAACATTCAATGGGGGTAAAAATCCATTAGTAGGTGAGAAATGGATAAGTTCCCTAGAGAAAATATATCAGGCTTTGGGGATTAGTGAAAGAGAAATGGTTATCATGGTAGTTTACCGCCTCACTGGGTATGCTGATCAATGGTGGTCATTAATTCAAAACACAAAGGAGGATGAAGAAGCATCAAGTATGGAATGGATAGAGTTTAAAGGGATTTTCTTAGAAAAATACTTTCCTCATGACCATCGAGTAGATATGGAAAGGAAATTTCTCAGTGTGAGGAAAAAGGAGGATGAGAATGTCGGAAAGTGTGAAGCTAACTTTACAAGGTTAGTGAGGCGTGCAATAGATTATATAAGTAACCCGAGGAGTAATATTGATCATTTCTTTGATGGGATAAAACCATTTCAATGTCGAGCATTAGTCTCACAATACTTCTCATCATACGAAGACATTGTCTCATGTGCTATAAGATAGAAAAGGAATTATCTAAATCTTATGACAACAAAGTAAAGCAAGAGAAGAAGAGAATAGTGTAACAAGAAACAGATAAATGGAAAAAAGGAAAGATGGATTTTATATTATGTGATAATTGTGGGAAGAAACACCCCGATACTTACCTAAAAGGAATGGGAGTTTGTTACAAATGTGGAGAAAAAGGTCACCAGGCTCATCATTGTAAGGGAAAGAAAGATGATGTCAATGTTGAATGCTACAATTGTAGAGAAATGGGGCATCATGTGAACGAATTCCCTAAGTGCCAAGGAAACTTACCTCAGAAAAGACCAAGGTATCAAGGCCAATCTTATGTTGTTACTACAGTTGAAGTGGAATAATTAATGTATTTGTGTTTTTGGACTCAAGGATTATATTATGGTTATAAGAATAATGTGATTTATATGAGGATTATACTGCAGTACTTTTTGTTTTCATTAAGGTTTTAATATGACTAAGGTAATCATATTTTCAGTACGTGACAATAAGATAATCTTTACTTTGTCTGGGGAATCAAATGTGACAATTGATTTTGGAATTTAGACACCTTTTACAGAGAGTCTGGAAAGAGGTACTTTGGAAAACTATAATGTTTGGAGTGAATTAAGTTGACTTTGGATAGTATAGTTTAAGGTTAAAACAATTCTTATGATTAATTTTTGGAATATTATGATACTATAGTTTTAGGAAAAGGGAAACCTGCAAGTCGGGTGACAATCCATCTGGTCGGGCAAAGCTACAGGAATCGAACCTACAACCATAGTGTGATATGCCTTTATTTCTTAACACTAGCATTAAGGAAGTCCCTAGTAATTACGAAGTATTTTTATTCATTTTAATGGTATATGTTAATGTATTGATCCTTATTAGATAAATATAATATTTTTGAGTTCTATTATATTTTGGAGTGAAAGATGAGTTTGTTGAACAAATTAGTTGAAGGATGAAACTCTACTTGTCAAGTATATATATATATATATTTCTCTTATTCTATGATGAAAATAATTCATAAACAATAGGTAAGGGATATTAAAACAAAAAATGGGTTATCTTAATACCTTATGTTTGTTGAACAAATATTATATAAAATCATGATAGAATGATGGCTTTGAGGCCCTCAATTCTACAATTGTTTGTGATTGATGACCACAATCACCCCCTATAAAGATTTATGTTTTCCTACAATTATGTGACTCTAATTTCCACCAATTTTACCCAAATCTAGATCATAATTTGGTGGGTACCATTTTATTTCTCTTTTCCTCTTATTAAGACTAAATTTTATTAACCTAATTTTCAATGTGGGTTTTCCCACAAAGATATTTTCTATTTTTAACATTTTATTTTCAAAGAACAATTTAAAATTGCGAGGATGAAATTTATTGAAGGAGGGGGGAATTTAACACCCCAAGCGTCCATGGTACGTTTCCCGTTGAATAATGCAATAACTTGCATTAGACACAACTTCGAGATTCTAACAGACCGTGACCAATCAAACTAGCCATTATGAATAGTAATACCAAATTTTTGAAGTTTTATAAATTTTATCATTCAAAATGGACTTAATTTTTGGATTTGGAATATTGAAATTATCCTAGGGTGAAATTTTGGTATTTTTCTGAAAACATTCTTATTTGGATGAATTGTGAAAATTACTAAATTTTAATTAAAAACAACTTTTTTAATCGAATTAATTAATAGTGATAAATTATTAATTTGAGTGGTTTTAAATTATATTCATAATATATTTTTACCATTTAATACAATTTTGGTAATTGGACATAATTTCACATTTAAACAAGACATAAACAAGTGTCAATCTTTTGATAGTTATTATTTCTTAAAAACACGTTTTTTTGTTTTGACAGCGGAAATTAATTTTAAATTAATTTCTACCACTTATGTGTTTTGAATTTTGAAAAATGGCTTCCATATTTATAATTAAGAGGTCCAAATTGTGTAAATAGGTAGCTTTTATTTTTAGACATTTTAAATAATTATTTCGGTAAATATTTTATTTATCATGGTTAAAAGGTAAATCTGGTAAATAAGGGTAAAAATATAATATTATAAAAATAATAAATTACCCTATAATGTTTCCTAACCCTATTGGTTGATACATGTCCGACCATGGGAATCTTTGGATAGATTTTGGGACCCCATGGATCCACTTGTAATTGATAATGACACTTTATATTAATAAAGTTAATGTAAATACGAAAATGACACAAGCATATATCTTTTAGAAAAATAATTTTTACATAGGGTTATAAATGTTATATTTTTTACTATAAATATTAATTAGAAATATAAAACTATTTCCTACATAATGTTATTTTATTTATAATTTGTATACATTAAATAAATAAATTTATTTATGACACAATAATGATGCAGTATTTTCCTTATTAATGAAAGAATCAAATAATTGGTATTATAAATATTAAAATAAATATAATTTGTTGTTTTTGATGCCATCCACTATTTTATTAGTTAATATTACATGTTAGGATTACTTAAATTAATTTTTTTAATTAATAATGTTGTTAATAAATTAAAAATTTCAATTATTAAATAGTGTCAAAATTGACATAAATGTGTTTTTAAAACAAATATTATATAATTAATTAATATATTATTCCTAAAAATCTATGGTTGGGAAAAATAACTTATATCATGATAGGTTTATCATTAATGGACCACTGGGGGGTTTATTTGATGTTTATAGTAAGTTTATTGACTATATAATATAAAAATTCCAAGAGACATGGTAAATGTGAAACTAATTAACTAAGAGTTAAAACTAAAAGATAAGGTTAATATATTGACACAAACCTTTCTAAAACCTATAGGTTGGGGGGTTTTATACCCATTACAACCATAGACTTTAAGTAATCCAGTTTGGACCCATTAGAAACCATATAAGAATTTATTATAAAATAACACTTAAAGTTTTTCCTAAAGAGCCCCTCCGTCCCCTTATAAAAGGACACCAATTATAACCAATTCTTCACACATTCAAAGCCTTTTGGTTCGTCAAAAACCTACCCAAATATTCCATCAACTTCCATAAAATCTACCTATAGGCATTAGTTTGATTAGAATTCCAACCTAAAGAGCCCTTTTGATCAAATCAAAAGGAAGAACCCGGAGAAGAGGAAATGTTTTCACCACCCTCTTTCATATTCCTTTCTTCTTCAACTTCTTCTTTCTTTGTTATTTCCATTCTAAAATAAGAAATCCAGTATCTTCTATATACTTTGATGTTATTATAAATATGTTACATCTATATTCAGTATTCTATCCATCCTTTTAATGACATGTCAGCATACGTGCGTACGTACGACCAACAGTCTCCAAGTCGTGGTGTAATTGTTATTCAATACATTATTATTCGGATGGGTATAATAATGATGTGTAATTCAGGTAAATAATAAATATAACATGATAATTATTCTGTATATATGATATACCATCCAATTATATATTATCTTAAAATCAAAAGAAATATATTGTTGCTCATGCGTACGTACGGACTACCATCTCCACTAACACGATGAGATTCATTCCCCATCATATCCCTTCAAGATTAATTTTCATTTGATGATTAAAAATAATGTTTAAGGACTTTATATCATTTTGGATATGAATTAGATAAAACCTATCCATAACAAACACAACTTATGTAACAAAACATATAAAAGAAAATGAGTAAGTTATCACCCGAAACGACGATAATACTAAGATATTATTAACAAAGCAATGTTAAAATATCATATATGATATCATATTAATGTCTATGATTATTTTATAATTTAATAACAATTATTTACCCATTATACAGGAGGTTAACCTACCCTCATCTAAGGAAATGTATAAGGTGAGGGTTTATTTCACAATCTCTTCATTATCCGAGGTTGTTTATACGTAATTATCTACTGGGACCTCTTTATCATCCACAACCATGTTTCTTAAAAATGTCTTTCAAAACATTGTTACTATTTTATAGAATATGGGTTAAAGTCATTTATTCCATTGTTTGAATTTTTATAAGAGGTTTATAAAGGAATCTTTCCGTCGTTTTCCAAACAAGGTCTTTTTTAACCTTTTCGACAGAATTAAGGTAAGAATGTTTTATTAACTTATACGGTAGGTGCAGCTATTTTCTGCCGTTATAAAGTCGTCGAAGCTTCCCATACAAGATTATAAGAATATTTTGAACGTAAATGTTTTATTTTATAATTATGTGACCTTTAAATGATTTCAAAATGAATATTTTAAGAATTTGTGAAAGGTAATCTTTATCAAGATCAGAATTTTAACAGTTTTAAAGATTTATCGTTCTAAATCTCTTTAATTAATGTCCATTTTTTCAAAATGATTTTAACGATTTATTTATATTTATATGAATGTTTTGAAATGATATTTATTTTCAAATGTTTTAATGTGGTATAGGACACTTTGATTCACAAATCTCTTTTAAATTATATCCTTTATAAATGTGTGACCTTTAAATGATTTCAAAAAAGAGATATTTCTCTCAAATAGTTTTGATTTCATCTATACCAACATCCTTTGATGGATTTTAAGATTATTTGAATTAGATTTATTATGATACGAAACTTTCATATTGGATTGAAGGTTTTGTGTTTTGTTTGACTGTGGATGTGTTATTTCTATACCATTCATGGTCTATGGAGAAAGTATTAACATTTGGAATGCTAGTTTTAATACGAATGTTTATGGTATGTTTAAACCTATTCAAATGAGGAATTCATTGGAATTAATAAGTGACGGGTGGAGCCCGCTATAGCTCCACGATACATCGGTAGGTCTAATGAGAAAAACTAGTGTCTTGGCACGAGTCCTTGAAAAAATCTTATTTGTAGTATTAGCATGAGGCCTTGGCTACATGGTTATGATAGTCTGACATTATGCATTCCATTATTATGAAAGTGGTTATTGATATTGCATGTGATTATTCGACTAGTGAAATATCCATGTGAATAAGTAAATTTCATTATTTCAACTTATTTATTCCATGTTATGATGAAGATCATGTTTAAAAGGCGTTTGTTTAAGTTATGCATTGCCTTAAATGTTTATGTTTATTTAAGAATGTTTTTGCTATATTGTTATCCATACTGAGCATCTGATCTCACCCCTTTCAATGTTTTATTTATCCCAAGATGTGAAGAAGTATTTTATGAATGACCTGTAGGGATAGTATGGGGGAATATGAAGACAAGATTTTGTGGTAGTTTTTCACTTTATTACGTGATGTAAGACTTATGAATGTATCTAGTGTTTCCAAGTCTACTAAACTAATCAGACTTTCGATACCTGATCATTTATGATCAGGACAATGTTATATTATAATGCACTGACTTTGGGTATCTGGGGTTAGGGCGTTACATCCATAGTCGGTCTCATGAAAAAATAGATCATGTTTTGGATGAAACCTTACCCATTTATGTAGAATTATTGGTCATGGCCATGATGGTATGTGTTTTATGTAAAACACTATGCATTTCATTATTATGAGATTTTTTATTTATAATCCATGTGATTATTAAGATTTCAAAATATCTGTGGTTAAGTTTCATTGGTTTGCAATTATTTATATAGAGTTACTTTATAAACTTATTATCCTTCTATATTATTATCATGTCTATATTTTAGTGGAACATGTTTTTACTAATTCACCATGGATTATTTTTTATGTTTATTTAGGATACATTTCATTGTATTCTTACCTTTATTGAGTATATTTATTCACCCCTTTCATATGTTTTATTTCTCCCCTGTATTCCATGATGTATATTATGATTGACATGGATGTATAATCTAGTTGAATAGTGGTGTTTTAAATGGGGTTAATATGATGTATTTAATTTCATCTTGTAATGTAATACTTATATTGGAATCCAGATTTGAAAATATATGAAAATATTTGGTTCTTGAGGATGTGGTCACCTTCTTATAGAACCAATGAAAAAATGTAAGTCACTGGACTTAGGTTGTTGTGGTTGGGGTTTTGACAAAAATGGTTGAATGGATGTTTTGTCTGATGATCTGGGAAAAAAATACTGATTTAAGAAGAACAAGTTGATTCCAATTTTGAAGGAAAAGAATAAAATTCACATGAAGATATTGAATCTCATGATATGATGTAAAACCCTGACATCCTAATAGTGAAGGAAGATTTATATTTGATATACAAGAATTATAGACACAATGTTAATGGTTTTCCATCATGATTCTAGTATAAAAATAATCCATACAAGATATTGTGATTACATTAGGTGATTAATTTTATTTTATGGCTATATAAATGATAATAATCACAC
Source organism: Viscum album (assembly GCA_963277665.1). NCBI lineage: Eukaryota > Viridiplantae > Streptophyta > Magnoliopsida > Santalales > Viscaceae > Viscum > Viscum album. Next base: position 944,336,385 of record OY728138.1, read on the forward strand.
AAAAATATATTTCAGCTATGAAGACTTCCATTCCACCCAAAACAAAACTACATTTTAAAACAAGGTGTGAAAGTACGAAATATAAAATGAATGAAAGAACTTGGTCGAAGAAATATTATCAATCATTCTATTCACATTGAATAAATATAATTTCCTAATTATTGACATATTTCCTTCATTGTATTTGTGTGCTAACCAAGTAGGGAATTGAATGCGAATCATGTTAATAGGGGTAGAAATTGAGAAGTTGTGTAACGATCAAATTTGGATAAATTATTCATGTAATCCAAATTAGTAAATTATTAACACGAGATATTCAAAAATATTTCTGTAAAGAGGTCATCCATGATGAAGATAATATAAAGTGTCTCCTAGAGTGAGAGACTAGTGGATAAGACTTTGAGAAGTTATCAAAAATCATCAACATCATGTAAATCTGAGTATTCTTGAATTCTATTGGAAAATATATTTTTGAAAAGGTGATACATTGGGAATTTTTCTCCAAGGAATCCTCTAACTATTATTGGGTGTGACTATGTTTGTTGACCAATCTAGATGACACCAGATAAATATATATATGGTGTTTTTTGAAATAATTTTTAAGGTGTCAGTGTTTCCCATTGTTTTTTAAAAATTTTAGCCATATAATCAGGAGTTTCTTTTTTAGAAGAAGGGATGTGGTTTCCATAGAATGCAGTTCACGAAACACAAAGAATGGTTTTAAAAGAAAAATATAGGTTTGAGAAACAGGGATAGATAATCAATAAAATAAATATTTCCACATAATAGTGCTATGAAGACCGTGAAGTGTACTACATAGACCGTTGAGGGAAAAATAGTGTGAGGATCAGTTTGGGATATAAATCACACTAAGAGGGGGGTTGAATCTCGGTTGAGGAATTTTAAAACCAAGTCACAATTTTATCCATGTACCTTTTGACCTATTAGGATCATTATTATCTTATTCCCTTTTCCTTGTCACATGCAATAATAGAAAAAAGAAAAAATATTCACACGATATTTTCACAAGGTTCACCACCCAATAAGAGCCGCTACGTCCTTGCAATGCTTGGGGATGACTAGTGAGTGTGTTCTCTAATATAATTTAATATGTTGTCACAATGGAGTGGCTCAAAAAATAATCCTCTATCCTATGTGAGTCCCTACACTTTAGAGGGGGTTTCGAAACAATCCTCTTCCCTGGACGGGTAATATCCTAGTCCAACTTGCAACCTCTTGCGGGTTCATTTTTTTTCTTATGGAGATAGACTCTTTCATTCATGATAAGGTAGGTTCTACTCTTGGTCTTATTTAGTGATATTCACTTGATTACTTGAAAAGCAGTAGGAAATCAATTCTTCCTTCTTTCCTTCTCTCCTTTTCTAGTGCAACACCAACTGCACTAGACTTCTTCTTTCTTCTTCTTAGTGCAATAACCAACTACACTAAAACTTCTTATGTATTATTTTCTAGAATCACATACAACGATGTGATTATTTAAACACTGAGGATCTACTCACATAGAATCATCTGAACTAAACTACCCTAAATAATTGTTAGCCTTTAGTTGGGAATACTCTCTTTTTCTTATTCTTCTCTTCTTTCTCTTTGACATAGTGTAATATGGAATAGTACTGTAGTTTCTTAATCTCTGTCTTCAATTATCAATACCATCACAAGAGTGTATTGGTATACATCCTTCTTCCATCATGTATATATGAATTTAGTTTCACGTCTAGTTCTTCTTCACTTGAAAAATCTCAACGAGAATTTTAAACACTAGTCATGTGAATGCAGTTATACTTCTCTTCGTGATACTGAATGGTTCACAGTACATCCTTCTTTGCAAGACACTTCATTAGTGCATATCACTTGTTAAAGACTAGTGGTATCCTCACATTTTTCACGCATGCTTTTAGGTGGCTTGCATGTAAAATTTGTACCTTTCGCGTAAAAAAATATTTTGTCATGAAAAATTATTTTTGTGCACTCTTTACTTCTCTACCTAGAAGCTGGTAGGAGATCCCATACACACAACTGAATACGTGCAAAGACCCCAATTTTTTCACACATCCTTATAACTAGCTTGCATGTAAAATTCCAACCTTGTTTAAAAAACACCTTTTTGGCACGAAAAAAAATTTCACGCAACTCTTCTTTTATTCGCATCATTGGGTTTTCAAGAAGCACTTCACTTTTTTGCGCAACACTTTTTTTTCACGCAGCACTTCACTTTTCCACGCAGCACTATCTCTTTTTGCGCACTATTGAGTACTTCAATTTTTCCACACGTCAGAGCTCAGGATTTGTCTAAATGTCTATCCTTGAAAATTGAGAGGGGTTCACCTCATATTTATAGGCATTTTTTACCCCACACAAAATACACTTATCCAAGCGAAAAAACCCTTTTTAGTCGCGTAAAAATTATTTCGCGCAACATTAAATTTCGCGCAATGCTATTATTGTTCGCGCACCTCATGCATTTTCCATTTTTCAAGATTCTGATCTCAAAACACTTATTGCACGAAAAACTTCATTCCTCTATTTCACGCACAATGACAATATTTCGCACTTCCTTTTTATTCTTTACGCATCCCGCTACTATTTCTCACGACCTTCATTTTTTCGCACACTCTGCCCAATTTTTCTAGCACTGCAATCCTTTTTCATTTTTTGATGTTCTGACCTTGAATCATGCTTTGTGAACAAATAAATAAACCATATTCAATCTTCACTTATTCTCATAACCACTATCGTGATATATATCATTTGATAGACCATATTTAACATCGTCAAAATTACAATGGAAAGTACTGAAACTTCCCTATCTTCAGGCAGCATCATTCCTTCCAATCAAAACTGTATATGACTGGAATCATCATTTCACCCCATTTACTTCATTAGGTATGCATAAAAATTTTTCCCAACTTATAATATTTGTGAAATACATAGCAACAAATCATCATCTGGATTGATCACCATTCTTCATTGTTGTAGATAGTGTATAACCTTTGATACATGTGCTTTTAACATAGAATCAGCTCAACAATCATCTAAATATGCTTCATAGAGAATTTACCAAGTTTGAAATTCAATGATATGATATCATAATAATTCTCCAGGCATCCTCACTTCATACAATCTACATTAACTTTGGAGGAATTTGTCGTATCATTATTCATTTTGACCGACATTGACAACTATTGACAACAAATACAATCTTCAAACACAAAGTGGTCCCAATAAATAGTTCATGCGAGAACCGAAATTCCTAAGAGGCTTAAATTTAGAATAATTCTTATCCTTTATAGATTGGATGTGATTATTTGATGAGTGGAAAAAGATTTTCATTCACCAAAGAGATCCGCTACTACAGAGGATCAAAGATATATGCGGGCCACATAGTAATGTTTGTAGTGAAGGTTATAAAACATTGATGTTTTGGTTAAAATTGATTACTGTATTTTGTAGATCTATTTTCATCTATAAGGACTACTAATCTGATCATATTATAGAGAGTGATTTTCATTAGAAAACAACATCTCCAACAATAATTTAGTGAATTCCTATATAGTTTACGAGGAATGATTCTTTATGGGAGAAGGGGTTTGTGAGGGAGGATTTCATGAAAGGAGAAGAGTTTCGTGGAGGTAGTCTATGGAAGTTGTGTGGTGGGGCACAATATCCCATATAGAAAATGGGTTTGTAGGGTTGATGTGGTCTGTGTGGAATTAGATGTCCAAGAAGGAGAGATATTCCATATAAGAATAAACCCTCCGCGAAGCAGGGATAGACTGCAAAAGAAGTAGAGGTCCATGAAGCACTCATGCCACACGGTGTATGGAATTTTATAGAAGAATCAATGAATTTTGTGAAGGGACTAAACCATTTATGGAAGTAATTTTCATAAATTAATACTATGCATAAAAATGGACTTCATCTATGGTTGAAAAAAGGAACATCAACAGAGCATCTATATAAAGTTGAGTATGCACGAATTCATGCATATGAAGGGACCTACAGGCACATATACTATGAATGGATCCTTTTCAAGAGAAGTGAGCAACGTATGAGGAATACAACAATATTTTCTATCAGTAGTTATCCGGATAAAGGGACAAAGGGAGTAACCCTTGAAAATGTAGTGAAATGACCATAACCCTTCTAAAGGCAGTGAGTCTCGTTTTAGAAGTGATTTATCCCAAACCATATAATTTGGTTGTGTGCCATATATTTATTGGTATATTGGAATATCATCGTTGTATGATCCTTGGAAATAACCTAGGAAGGGTGAACTAAATATAATTACTCTATCTCATGTATGACTTAAATTATTTTGAAACATTTCAATGAGAAAGATCGAGAAGAATGTTTACAACTACAAAAAAAAGATCTGAAGGGGAAGTTATAATAATCTATCATACCCTTATTCACACCCCTCTTAAAATATTTATCTTAATTGGGATTTCATTTTTTATAAGTGGTAAGTTTTCATTTTCAGTAGTTCTCACTCAATAGAAGAAATAGTGGTCGTCAATCATAAATGGATTCCAATCATCCATGGGAAAAATTTTCAATTAAGGAAGAATTAGATAAAACACAACTTCAAATCATTAGTAATGGATGTCTTTATAGTAGAAGATCATAGAATTTTGACAAACACACATAATGGTTCTTTACTAGAAGATGACTGAATGAAATTGGATGCATATGCCAAAAAAATCAATGCTTTAGGGGGATACCATTACAATTCCATATATATGAAGGTGATGTCGTGTAAGTAATCCCATGAAATGTGGGAATGTTGATGAACATTTATAATAGTGACTCAAAAGTGAGAGAAGAAAATCTTCAGGTTTAATGGAAGAAGTTTAAGGATGTCATGATTAACCCAGATGATCCTGTTGATAATTTTTTTGACTGTGTAATTTTTTTATGGAAGGCGTGCATATTATTTGTGAAATTATTGAATATATAAATATTTTTAAACACATACTGAGAGAAAATACACTTTGGTTTAATCCAAAAGTTTTGACATTGGAAGAAAAAGATCCAAAGGAGCTGACATTGGATAGCTTATATATTACACTAGTTGCGTACAAGATGGGAAATAATGATAATGATGCTATGAAAAAGGGGAATTCTAAAGAAGTAGCATTCAAGGACATGAAGAAACTCACAATTAATGATAGTCAGGAGAAAGAAAATTTGGATGAGGTTACATCATTTATCACCTCAAATATGAAAAGAGGAATAGGAATGTTTGAAGGTAAACTACCACTTGAATCTTTTGGATGTCGAAAGATTGTAAATTTTGTAGAAAAGTTTAATAAGACGTTTAAAGATGATGTTTAAGAAAATGATGAAATTACCTAGAATAAGTATTCAGATAATGTGAATGGTAGGAGAATTTAAAATAGAAACTTCATCAAGAAGAAGAACCTTCCTTCAAAAGAAGATGAAAGTTAAGAAGAATATAAGGTAGAAGAGTTGGTGGAATAAAAGGATCGTGAAGTAGACAATATAGTGAATGTTTTCAGAAATTACAATTTGAGGGAAGAAAATGACAATGGTGAAGAAGTATTTGATGGAAGAGTTTACCATTATGTCGAATTAGAATATGTACTCAAAGATACATACATTTGGACATCCAACACAATGAATTAAAATAAAGTTTTTCATGATTTAAAACATAATATGTAGCAGTAGGAAGAAGATAAGTTTGAGCTGAATAAAGAAATTGAAAAAACTGTTGAATTTAGTGCCATATAGATCAGAAGAAGTTGTTTAGTACAAAATCAAAGTTGAAGAAAAAAAGGGAGAATAACATTTTTACTAATACTAGAAAAGATCAAATAAAACGTATTGAAATATTGAATAGGATGTTGTCATTGTGTGATATAAAATGAAAGATCATGAGAAAATATTGATTCCAAAAATGTTGGATACAGAGGAAACATGAAAAGGAAAAGTAGAATTGAAAGTTCCAGTGAAGTAGAAAAAGTAGTGTCTGGAAATGAAAAAGATTGATCAGAATGATATAGATGGTTTGTATATTGATCGAAAAAATAAAGTAATAATGGTGGAAGTTATACCCCAATCTCCCACTCTAAGGTTAAATATTTTTTTGGGTATGAATAAGAATCAAAAGATTCATATAACCCAATAGAGAACAAGTAGTGTTGTATTTCAACACAAAAATGAACCTCTCATTAGATGTTATTGTTATGAAAAAATGGGGAAAAAATATGTATGTTCTATATAAAATAGGTTTAAAAAAGAACAACATCAATGTAGAAAACCATATATAACTCAATTTTTCAGAATATCATTTTATTGTCCCTATTTCAGCTGTGGAATATTTGGGAACACAGAATGGTACATCTCATCAACAATACAGATAAATATTCTAAAAATAAATGAATGTGTTCAAAAGTATAAATTCAATGTATTGTCAAATGATCTGAAGATGATAAATCAGTTTTCATCATTTCAAGATGAAACTAGTCCATCATTCCGGACGAAATATCAATTTTATCCTTCCATACAAGGTATGAAGTCAAAACCATGGATCAAATAGAAAATAGATGAACATGATGTACTGAATATATTTATTTTAAAGAATCAAATCTCACTTGAATGTGAATCATGTACCAAGGATGCACCTCACATATGATAGGAAATAAGGATCTGGTGAAAGTAATCAGGTCCAATAAAGAAGTTATTCTATGATTTGATAATGATGAAGGCTTGAAAATTATTGGCTCTCAAAAAGAATAGTTCAGAGGGAAATACATGATACCTACAGATGTCTTGGGTTTTCAAAGTCTTAGTCACAAATTACTATGTTTCATCCAATTATTTGATTCCAGACATTCTATATGCTTTTCTAATAAATTAATGGTCTTCAAGAAAAAACATGGTGTATTTTTTCTATAGGGAAAGCATATAAATGTAAATATCTAAGTTGTAAGTGGAGAGGAAGATATGTGCCTTTTGTCCATTGGAGAAGAAAAAATGTTATGGCATAAACTCCTTGTTCATTTGTGCCAAACACCATTGGATGATTTAGTGAAATATGATGCTACTCGGGACTTCCTTTGATTGTTACATGATCACACCCTTACATGTGATGCTTTCCCACAATGGAATACCATTCAAAAGATATATAATTAAAAAGAGAAAAGTTCAATAATGTTGCTTGATTTGGAGCATATTTAATTGTATTGACCAATTTCACCAAGAAATATTTTTGGGAGGATGTATTACGTTCTCTTAATTGATGATTTTAGTAGAATGGAATGAGTTTCAATCATCACTCATAAATTTGAGGTATTCATATGCATAGAAAATTACTGAAGGGAAGTTGAGAAAATATTGGGTCAAACAATCTAGAAGATATGAATAAAAAATGGAATAGAGTTCCCAAATATCTAATAGAGGATTACCTTGAGAATCATGGGATAAGGAATCATGTGTTAGTGGTAAGAACCCCACCCAAGAATGAATTATTCAATAGAAGAAATTTAATTACAAAAAATATGGCTAAAAAATGGTCATTTGGAAAGAAATTACAGTGATGTTTTGGAAATATCCAGTGATGAAATTAGTCTATACATCTAATAGAGATTTATTATTTCGTAATGAATAGAAGCCTTAATATGAGCTATGGAATGAAAAGAAACTATAATTGAAGTACTTTTTCTACACATATGACATTTGAATCTTGGGGAGATAAACAGATATTTCTTAGATACTAAAAGAAAATAAATGTATATAAATTATTTAAGAAGATTCTAGGAAAAAAATAGAATGTAATTATATAACCATAGTATAAAATTAGCAGAATATTTAAAAAACACATGATCTATCTTGTGAGGATAGCGATGAAGAGATATGTAGATTAGGTGACATTCTAGTTATATAGGATTACATATAAGATGATTTATATGATGAAAAGGATTAGTAAAATTCATTATGGGAACAATGATTTAAGAGAAGATCCAAAATTGAAAAACCCAACATAATTTTTGATTAGACATCCCCATTGAAAATAAGGAGGATTAATAATATACAAAAGGAATCATAATTATCACAGGTGGACCCTAAATGTTTTGATGAAGCAGCAGGAGATGATAATTGGGTGAAGGCTATGAATAATTATATTGACCAAATTGAGAAAAGTCAGACTCAAGATATTTTTTTCAAGGCCAATTGATAATAATGTTGTCGGTACTAAATGGTTCTTTTGTAACGAAATGGATAAGGATGATGCTGTGATTCAAATCAAAGAATGAATAGTGTGTAACTGTTACACCAAGATAGATGGTATTAATGTGGATGAAACATTTTCACCCATTATAAGGCTAGATATAATCTGATTATTCTTATCCATAATAGTGTAATGAAAGTTCAATGTTTTCAAATGGATTTCAAGTTAACATTTATGAATAGGTTTATATAAGGATAAGTTTACATTGAGAAACCCGATAGATTTCTCATTCATGAATATGGGAATAAATATTTTAAATTAAGAGTGGATCTATATTGGTGGAATCAAGTACCAAGAGCCTGGTAGTCATAGATCTACCCATTCTGGAAGAATCATAGTTTTTGGTGTGGTGGAGTTGATTAAAATCTATATTTCAATGATTATAATAATCAACGAATTATGTTGCTGGTATATGTAGATGACATAATATATAGTGGTTCTAATGAAGCGTTGTCAACACAATTCATAGAATTCATGAAAAGTGATTTTGAAATGTCAATGATTTGTTTAACTATTGTTTTTACTGGGATTACTAGTGACATAAGGAAATATTGGAACATTTATATATCAATATAAGTTTTATAAGTAGGTTTGGATATTAACTAGGAGATGAAGACTCCCATAGCCACTAGAATGAAAATTTCAGGAGATGACGAAGGCAAAGTCGTTAATGTCACTAAATACAGGAAAATCATTGGAATCCTGTTTTAATTGACTATGAAAAAACAAGATATTGTTTTTCTACATTCTATGAATCACAATATAAAATACATTCCAAGGTAATACACATTATTACAGTCAAAACGAACATTTTTATATCAATGGAATGATATATTTCTACTTCCTATACATTGGTGAATCTCAGCAAGAGTCATTAGGACTTACTGAAGTAGATTGGGATGGTTTAATAGAGGATATAAAATCAACATTCGGTGGTGAATTCTATCTTGAAGACCTAAATGGAATAGACATTGGGTTAGATGAAAAATGGTGAGAAAATTTACATGTAAAATCAGGGAAAATGTCTTAATCTAGACAAGAGAGAAGCTGAAAGGGTAGAAGTGGAAGATGAAAGGGGGAACAACGATATATGGGGATCCTTAAATATGATGATTCTAAAGGTGACTGATCAAATATTGAATATCATGATAGATGTGGTTAGTGATGAAAAAAATATGAGTGGTTTATGATGGAATAAAGCGATTAATTAATGAAATTTTCATTATACTCTTATTTCTCGTGCTAATAATGATTCATGTGGGATTAGAGTGTGTGTTGATTAAATCCTTGATTGCAATAATAATCAAAAGAATTGAATATTGGTACACGATGGATGAATCTTTAATGATGTACCAAAATGTGAAGAGTTTTCAAAAACTACACTGGGGAAAATTTTTATGATGAAATCCCTCTATGAATCCTTTCATTTTTTTGAGTATGATTTCATTTTTTGAGAATCATAGATGACCATGAATGAGTATGGTTTGGGTTTTCCCAAGCATGGTATAAGGTGATGAAGTTACCTAGTATTTGCCAAAATTTTGGGCCTCCAAATCTGGTGTTTGGTTTTGGGAGGAGCGATATTTTTTCCGAATATGTAGTTTTCAAACCATGAAACATAGTTTTCAAACTGCAAAATAGGTGTTCAAAATGATGATGTAAAAGCAAAAAGGAAGGTTTTTCACATAGTTGATCTATGCAGACCATGAAGCATGAAATGTGTACTATAGAGGGAAAATGGATCACCAGGTGATCATTATTCACGAGAGGTTTGAGTTTTTAGGAGGAGTTTCATTTGTGAAAAAAAAATTCATTTGATGAGCCACAAATATTTTTTTTTCACAGAAAAAATCAAGCACTGTAGCAGATGAAATCACTTTGCAGACATCATAGTACAGTCGGCGTTGAAGGCTATACCACATAGATGATTTCGGTAAAAGTAATTAGTGTATTTTGCATATCTATTTTACTCTATAAGGACCACTAATAAGTTCTCTATTTTGAGAGATATTTTAATTATAAATCATATTCTCTCTGGGAAAAATTCTGATAAGTCCGACGTAGTTCATGAGGGAGGATTCCATGAATGGGAAGAGGTTCATGAGGGAGGATCCCGTGAAAGGATATGAGTTTCATGGAAAAAATGCACATGAGGGGTTCTATTGGGATCTATAGACTTCAAAGGAAAAAGGTCCATATAGTTAACAAAGTACGTTGGGCATCATCTATTAGCTATGGACAGGAGGAACACATAAAGAAAATCCATCTATGAAGAATGGATTCTTTGTGAAAGAAGAGTGTTCCATGATATACTCGCACCACATGGGGTAAGGTGGTTCATAGAAGAAGCGACGAAGTTTGTAAAGGGAGTAAAAATATTCATGAAGGCAATTTCTGTGAACTAACTGTATAGGGAAAAGTAGATTTCATTTATGGGTGAAAATAAAAAATCAATAGATAATCTATTTACAGTTGAGGATGCATGAATACATGCAAGTGAAAGGACATACAAGTCCATAAATTGTTAGTGGATCCCTTCCAAGAGTAGTGAGTTAAGAAAGAGGAATAAGATGACTAATTTCAACAGTTTTGAGCTAGAGAAAGAGACAAAGGGACTAACCATTTGGAAATAATTGAGGTGACCCAAAACCTAATAAACGTAGTGATCTTGGGAATATAAGTGATCTATCCTGAACCCTTAAATTTGGCACTGATCCTTAGCATATTTGGTACATCATCACATTGTCATTGTATACTCCTTGGACGTATCCTAATGATCATGCATCTAGTTAAATTGTTTTATCTGGTGCATGATTTAAATTTTGTTCATAGATTGCAATGGGAACTTTAGAGAAGTGTTTTTTAAAAGGAAAAAATATATAAAGGGGTAGTTTTTTTTAATCTATCATACCTCTAATCACCGCCCCTATCAGGGTATTTATGGAAATTGGACTAACATGACATTTCCTAATTTATCATCCTTAGATACAAAAATTTTATCATAAAATGAAGTGGGTATGGGATTTTGTGATTAATGACATGGAGTAAAAAATTTGAAGAGTAGTTAGGGCAATTTTATAAAAACAAATCCTCTCACTTATTGTTGAATGTTATTTATTTTCCTGTTTAAGTGAGTTTAATATTTTAGGTTAAAATATTCCTTGTGAATTATTCTGACAATTTGGTTTTAATTAATTTTCTTATCCTAAAAGTAACTAGAAAACTTTGGATGATAGTGATGTGTTTTAAATTGGAACCATATTATTTTATCATGGATAACTTTTTTTTCTAAATCAAGCCATCTTTTTTTCTACCCTAAGAATAGACAAAGAAAAATTACAGTGGAATTTTTGATGGATAATTGCTTATGTATGGGTTGATACAATCATATAAGAATGATTTTTTATTTAATAGTAAATATGGGTAAGAGATGGCTATGAAATGTTCACGAGTATGGGTGTGAGAAAAAGGTGATTTATGAGTAGAAATGAGATATGGGTTACATATATAGATATATCATTTTATTTGGTATTGAAAACTAAGAAAAATGTGAAATTTTCTGAAGCTAATTTTGTTTCATTTATTTATTATTAATTATATAAATGATCATGGACTATCAGTGATTCTTTATTTCAATATGGAGTGAAGAATATTTGTAAATAATAATAACATGGAAGATGTATAGGGAACCCAAGAATGTTTTAAATATGTTTCTAAGAATTTTATTACTTATTATAAGTAAATTAATATTCTAAAATACCTCATATAGTCTTGTTTGATGTTCTTGGAATGTTATGGAGATCTTTAAAAAAATTAAGGCATTTTTTAATGAGTTTGAGTCCCATGAATAATTTATAATGGTCAGTATTATATTTTGATTAGAATATGTTATTTAAGGATTTCCATCCACGTGGTTTATAAAAAAAATAAAAAATGAAAAATAATAAATGAAATAAATAAATGTGAGGATACAAGTTTGATATTTGAGTATTTTAAATGAAATTTGTTTTATTTTATAGAGGAAACTGTATAGTTAAAATGTTTTTTTTGGGTAAGTCAATGTCAACACATCCACTAAAAAATACCTAGAATCTCAAGGAAACCCTATCAATCTATATGGTGGTATCATACCTAATGTATCCTTAGAGGTGAAATAGATGGGGAAGAAACTGTATGTGTGGTAGTAAAAAATTAACGAGTCTAGGGGAAACTTTAAAAGGTGACAAGACCGATCTTCCAGACCACTGTAGATCTTGATGGAGTTTTTTGAGATATTTATAAGACACATTAGTTGATAAAGAAAAAATTCCAAAAAAATCCAAAAGTTGTATTTCCAAAATATATGGAATTGTTCATAATTTGAAATATCAATAAAACTAGGTTGAAATGACTCTATTGATTGTCATATTTTTAGTAATTTTAGATACATGAGGAGTTTGTATTTACGAAGCCATGCTTCACCACAGAAGCTATAGACAACTCCATTATAAAAAACACAGTGAATGTTATAGTTCTTGAAGATCACATGACATTATAAAATACGTTTACACTATTATGCACATATGAATAAGATGACACTCAAATAATAGGGAATTTGTATGAGATAATGATGGATATCAATGGTTTATGAACATAATGTAAAAAATGTGTGAGTCCTTGAAGATTGATGTAAATAGGATCCATGAAGAGATGTTGACATAAATGGAATCCAAATAATGGGATTCATGAATGGATGTCTACACTTATGGAACCCAGTAAGGATAGTGTACACTTGTAGATGTAGCTTGATATAAGATTGGATACATATGATTAAAAAACATTTGAGTAACTAACATATGAGTTGTATAAATTTATATAATTCAAATATTAGTGAGTTATAAATTAGATTATGGTAATAGTTTTTTTAAACTCTAATATCATGATTCAACAAATCATTGTCCTTGTAGTGATGAAATGAGAAGATCTATATAGATACATGCACCAGAAATAAAACTTTTGGATTAGGTACAAAGAAGAAGTTATCGTTTCCCTCATGTTTTCTACACATTCTAGGAGAAAAGGTGACTTCTATTTTTTTGTATGAGATGAAAATGGAAAGAAGTTAACGTTTCCCTCATATTTTCTACTACAAAGAAGAAGTAAGTGTTTTGTGATGTTATTTGTGTATGAAAATAATGAATGAATTTAAATTATGCAAGTAAAGTAGAATAATGGAGATTAATCACATAAAAATATAACGACACTATGAAATATGAATGGTCTCTTCAGTTGTTTACCGAGTTCAATATAACACTAAAGTGTTTGATGTAAAAATGTGTGGTATTAAATAAATTATGGGACACAGTAATGTTTGAGATGCACATATACTACAAATAGGTTATAGTTTATCATATGTTTATTAATAGTAACAACTTTATATTTCTCATAGTTTCTCAATATAAGGTAGTGTGATCATTTATTTATCTCAATCCAAAAAAAATTGAAGCCATTTCTACTAATAGGTGAACCTTGTAAATTGAAATTCTCCTTTGTGTGTGTGTTTGGTATTCATAAAAAATAAGGAAAGGTGAGATAATGAGACTTCTGTTCATTAAAATGAGTATATGTAAAAGAAAGGTATATAATGATAAATTTAATAAGAATAATTAAATAATAATTCACCAGTATTAGTGTTGATGATATCTTCAAGTGATCATACATAAGTGTTTGTTCATTGATATTTACGTTATTTAATTCCATTTCTGGATGTACCTATCCATCCCCTCCATTAAGAGTGATTAAAACCAAACCACGTTATATTAGGTCTTAGAAGAAAAATTATATGGCCTAAGAGGTTTCGTTAGTTCATTTGTATTGAAAAAAGCAAAATGATCAACTTAGAGACAAGTGATGTTTTTTTTCATGAGGATTCAAATATCAGTATATATACCTTGTTGGGTGATGATGAGGTAATCCAAACCTCAATGATATTTTCTTAGAATTTACTATCTAGTATGTGTAAAAACATTGTTTGATGATCGAAATGATATGGAATAAATTAATTGATTGTAAATGAGTTGTAGTTTTATGGGTTTTTTCATTAAATTTAGGGAGAATAATTATACCACATGATATGGTCTTGTCAAAATAGCATACCAATTCTAATATTAGTGGTTTTATTATTTCTTTAGTTCATGATTTTGGGAAGCCTTTTGATGATATTTTTTTATATATAATCCTATCAATAATTTCACAATGGAATACTATGCTTTTTGACACTTTTCCCTAGAATTGGATAAATTTAATCAATTACCATGAGTTATGGGGAAGTAGGGAATTAACTCCAGTTTTATGCAATAATGTTTCCTTCATGGAAATTTTTTAGGAATAAATAGATCATAGACCACTAAAATAAAATGATGTGTTCGTGATGATGAATTTTCTTCCACACATGTGTGTTATATGAGATTCCCAATTTAATAACCCATTTTGTTTAATTTTTTTGGATGAAATTGTATAATAGCATAATGGATGTAGTGAATCAATTTTAACTCCACAATAAATTAACATTAATGAACAATAAATTTAATCAATTATTAATTAATAATCAAAGATATAGATTAACTAGGACAGTTATAGAAAATAATAGATATTAGAAAAAATGTATAAATGTTGTATAATATAGATATACCACAGATCCTATACTCCAACAACAAAATAAACAATGAAAATATAATAAAAAAAGAAAAATAAGAAAATGCATAAAATAGAAATTATGATAAAAATCTAGAATATAAAAATATATTATAAAATGAAATAATTTTATAAGAATTCAATATGATTTTTGATCTTTATAACCAGTGTGCATCTTAAAGGCTGATAATAGAACCATTAGGATTATTGTATAATATGAGGTTAATGGATTAACATAATTGGTCTTGAAAGAAGATCTCATGAATTTAATTAGAAGGAATTTCCTGTATAAGGAAAATATATCTAAACTTGTGATGAATTTTGATCCCCCTAGGGGTTTCCCTAGACCATGTTTATGCCTATCTTTAATAATTGAGGATTGAGTAGATATGTCTATGATAGAAGTTAATGTTAGTTTAAATAAAAAATAGATCAATGTTGTAAAAAACACAAAATGAACATACCAACATTTTATGCATTATGATTCAGGATTACACTAGTTTCAAAATATATTATGTATCCAGGGGTTACTATTGTATTAATTTGTAAATGATTTTTGTAATAAAATGTCTTCTATCTATTTTTTATCAAATATTCATTTTAATTTAAAAGATAAATACCACACATAATTATAATACTAATTGTATGAAATGGGTTATATATTTAGAATCGTGTAATCAATATATGGTAAGGTGTAAAATTTGTTAATTTTGGGTAAAAATAGTAAAACACAATTATAAATGGTGTAATATGGTTAAATATGATAAATATTAAAAAAATAATACATATGTTAGTATGATCAAATTTTACCACGTTAAGGAATTTGGAATAATTATTGTAATAACCATTATAATAGAGCATTAAGGGAGGTAATGGAGTACTATGAGTGTAGTGGATTACAAGATATATTGGAATTATAAAATATCAAATAATTAAATATTTTTAATTCCTCTCACCAACCTTATAAATATGAATATTATATTCTCTTTCATTACAAAAAATCAAAAAATTTCTCATTATTTACATTCATGGACTATTTTTTAAAGTTAGCTACTAATCTTGAAGAATTCTGGTGGTTGTAAGGGAAGATAATAATCTATGACGATTAAGTAAGGTAAGGGTTCCAACTCTACTCTCTTTATTTTAAATTGTGATTCTATGGCTCTAATATCCAATGAATTTCATTTACAAATGATAATATACACAACTAAATATTATATTATCATCCAATTTATATATTTATCTTGATATGAAAATCACTCACTCTCATTATTTTCTTTTGAAATGTTTTTATCTTGCCCAAATATTGAAGTCCTAATCCTCTTCATTTAGTTTTCAAATGAAATAAATGGTCTATGGAATGGTTTTTATCATTCCATTTTTAGATCCTCTACAATATCAAAGAAAATGATTTTTATCTATCTAACTTTATATTCATATTATGGTTATTTAATGATATTTTTTTATAATATAATTTTCTTTGAAAATATATTAATATATATTTTATATTATCTTCAATATTTTATTAGTAATGTTATATTATCCATTTATTTCCATTCTGACCTTATCAACAACCATTTACAAGTCAAAATGAAAGTAAGAATCAAGCTTCATTTCAGAAGTTCATTTATATATATATTGAATTGTGGAAATGAAATATCAATAAAGAGATTGATCAATGTGTACCTTTTTTATGTCATCTTATCAACCATTCATGACTATAAAATTTTAAACTAATAACATCCCAATTAATTCCATTATAATAAAAATCAATTTCATCCAAATCTTCTCATGGACATATGGGGGGTGTTGAGGCTACGTAGATTAGAAAGGTAATTTAGGGTTAGTTAGTGGGTCACTTAGCCTCCATGTATTATTGTAGACGAATCACATATAATTCAACTTTTAAATCCAGACCCTAATTTAATCATCTCATTGTATTTTCTTTTTTGGTGATACAATTAATTGGAATAAATTAAATCGATTTATACAACCCCTTCGAGAAAAATAATATAGAGCTTACCGTTTATATATAATCTTCACAATGAATACCTTGTAATCCATTAATCTAATAGATGGGTATTTACCTAGAAAATTATATCATCATTTACCCAACAATTTAATAGATTCGCATTCCTTACTCACTTTTTATTACCAAATGTAAATTTATATTATGAATGTTTTGTGTTAATTATCTATTGAAAACATGAATTTTATGTTACAAAAAATGTAATGTACATTTTATCAGATGATTGGGAATTATTAGAATGCCCACCAATAAATTAGGTGATTTTTTGTCACTAAAGATACTATGTTAATGGTAGGATTATCTTACAATGGATTGGGCGGGGGGTATCCATGTCAAATGGGATATTAAGACACTATATATATTATATTATTACATTACTTTGGGATTGGTATACATCTTTATTATCGGGGAGCTTAAAATACAACCTGAATGTAATTATTATGTTACCATGGAATTTGTCCATCAAGATACTATGTGAATGAAATGATTATGATATAGTACATTGGTAGGTAGTATTATCACATGGATCATCAGGAAACTATGTAAAAGGGATCATTATATCACTATGACCTAATAGGTATCATTTCCATATGGTCCATTATGTTACCATGACAATAGAAATTAGTCTTTTCAATGGGTTGTGTTTAGATTTCAGGTTTATATTGTTCTAGTTTCCATTCTTTATTTAGGTATCATTTATTCTTATGTATCATGTTTTCTTTAAATATTCTATTCTCTATTACAATTATAACATTATTTATGTTGGTATCTTCCTTGATATGATACCAATATTTTTGAAGTCCTTACTAAGAACCGGACCACACCCTTCATTTGTTTCCTAAATCCTTTGGAAAATAAGTCTATATAAATGGGTAGAGAGACTATGGATTCCAAAATATATTTAGGATATGTGAATTACGCATTAATTACCAAATAAATTAAATGAAATATTTCTTGGAATAATTTATTTATAATAATTTTGTGTCTTTTAATGAATCTTTTAAAGTTATAAACCTTAATACATGTGTGTAGTTCTACTGATTATTAGTTAAGATCAAAGTAGATTTTAAAAAATTATAGAAATTATAAAGAAGACCTAATGGTAAGACCTCGATTTCTAGTGAACTTGCATAATAATATTGGGTTTTAATTCCACAGTCAATGCAATTTTATTGATTTTATCATAATTTATTGTAGTTAAATTTATAAGAAGGTTGGATAAAGGGGACACACTTATAAGAATGCCTACTATAGTGATAATGGTGAATGTGAGGATTGTACCAACATTCATCCATGTTCTCTATCACCCTCTATTAGACCATGGGAATTATAATTCTCATCCATGTTAATAATCTAAATTCCCACCAATGTTATCTTTATCTGGGAACCCAATTGTGTTTTATTTCTTGTAACTCATATGTTTCTCACGTCCCTTATTCGAACAATTTTATAATATCCATCTGTATGATGTGGGATTTCAGGAAAGGTACTTTAAAATATTGAAACATTGAATTCGAAGAAATAATTAATAGGGAAAAATTTATTTAGAAGAAGGAGGTATGTAACACCCTAAAAAATTATATAAAACAATAATACGCTCTATAATTTTCTAAACAAACAACACCAAGATTAAATGAAATTATGATATATTATAAAAATATTATTATTAGAGTTCATTTGAAATATTGGATATGAATACGAGTAAACATATACTTAAATGAATTTGTAATGTTTTTATTCAATACCAAAGTATTTATTAATTATTATGAAAGAAATATAAATTTTTAATCAAGTAAATTTATGCTTCAAAATGAAATTTAATAAAAATTGGGTTTTATTTAAATTTTTGTAAGGATATTTTGAAATTATTAGACTATAAAATGAAAATAAATTAAAAATAACACACAATAAATATAAAATAAGGCGATTTTTCAATTTTTGTTGAAATAATCGACTTTTTTACTGAATATTAAAAATTTTGATTGCTCAAATATTATCAGTTATTTTCATTAAATAAAATAATTTAACAGTCCCATTATATTTTAGATTAATTATGAAATAAAAATGTGAAATGTTTGATTTATATTAATCTAATTAATTATATTTTAATTAAAAATGTTCCTTATTTTTATATAAGTTAATTTATATGCATAAAATAGAATTTATCTAAGTACAATTTTTTGTTATGTTTTATGCACATATATGACAGTAGAATTCTGAAATATAAAGAAAAAGAATCATAAAAAATGGATTCCATTTTTTTAGAATTTGAATCATATTTGATAAATAGTTCCATTCTTTTTAGACAATAAGAATTGTCATGATTGTAATGTTTTTCCACCTCAATAAGGGTAAAACGGGTCTCACGGGGTTAAAAGTTTGGGATAATGCTTTATAATCTCTCTAAAACATTAATTTATCATATTTTATTCATATTTTTAATACATATTCCCCCATTTATTGAATATATGTTTATTTTGGGCTATATTTCATCGATTATGACCTTTATAAAAATTTAAGTAATAAATTAATACAAAATGTCACACTCTAGCCTTTAATATATCGATTTATTTAGAAGAGGAATAAAAGAGGATATGTTTAGTTATAATTATTTATATGAAATAAAAAAAATTTATATTTATCTTATTAATTGATTTATTTATATTTAATAATTTTATAATTACCTGAAATGATTATGCAATATCGATACAATATTTATTCTATTAATAGAAAACTAAAAAAAATGATTTTAATAATGTTAAAAATAATTAAACATAAGTTAATTATTGCTTTATATTAATTTTTTAGATAAATATGACAAATTTGTAATGTGATAAGGTATTATATTCTAATTTCATTTTTGGGATTATTTAAAGTCCAATTAAATGAATAATGTAAAAATGACATTATTCACAATTTATAGAAATAATATTAGATTAACGTATCTAATAATAATAATATTTTTAAAATATAACATGGGGGATAATACAGGGTTTAAAATTTATTACCTCTTCCTATAATGATAAAATTTTCACCTGATATGTAAAATTACAACCTTTGAATATTGAAAAAGTAATTATCATGGTCATGGTTAAAAATGGTTAACCAAAACGATAAGAAAAAATAAATTGTTTAAAATAACATTAAAAACAATATAAATTAAATTTTTATATATT
Organism: Viscum album; assembly: GCA_963277665.1. NCBI lineage: Eukaryota > Viridiplantae > Streptophyta > Magnoliopsida > Santalales > Viscaceae > Viscum > Viscum album. The sequence continues at coordinate 944,356,534 of OY728138.1, forward strand.
TTTCAAAAATATCATTTTTTTCAGTGAATATATATATCTTTGGAATAATTTTGGGTGAGAATGATGTAATTATATTTTAATCTTTATTGTAATTCAATGTGTGACATTTCCTTCCATTATAAAATTATACAGATTATCTCTGTTCATTAAAACTTATTTTACCATATAGATCACCCAAAACCTATCCTTTTACATTATAAAAGTCCTTATTCATGAAATGGAGGTTTTTGGATTCTTAAAATACCATTCCAATGGTCATTATAGAAGGATCTAAAGGTCGCCTACTAAAGAAGTGGTAAGCATCCAACCCAACATCATTCAATTTAATTTCAATAACTCCTATAATTTTTTGATAATCATTAAAAAAAATTATTTATCCTAAATAATATTAAATTTTATTAATATTATATATCCACCACTATCCACACTATATTTCATCAAATGGGATATTAAAATATTTCTCATGCGAAAGTGTAGACGACCACATCTATGTTGGATATATTAATTTTTCAAAACCATATTTCCTGGAAGGTTATTATTATTGGTTTAAAGATTATAAATTATATATATATATATATATGAAATAATTAGTTTCTTAATTATAAATTCTCGTCTACCTTCTTACCTTCCAAACTATTGGAAAACAATAATGTTGCTAATGCGGAAATGTGGATTACCACCTCCACATAGTGATGCGATTTGTTTTTTGTTTAAATTCTAACATGGATGGTAATAAGGATTGGATTAATGAATATATAAATAATACATGTAATGTTAAAATTATTCTATAAAGGATAATTATAATATACATTTACTTCATTCCATCCATCGAAAACTGTGAAAAACATTCATACGTACATAAAACATACCATCTCTATGAAGGGGGTAATTCATATTTCCATCTATAACATTCATAAATTATTATATATATTTAAATAATAAATGAAAAATTAATTTAATTATTTATATTATAAATTTTATGGAACCATTATCAAGGTCCATCAACTGGAATTACTAAATCAAAATGTTCATGAAAAATTAACTATATCCAAAAAAATGAAAATTTGAATAAAGAGTTATTAATAAATGTGTATTTTAAAAGTATAATGTTATCATATATGATAGTACACATATTTAGATGGATATTTAATATAATTATTATAATTTATAATTTCTTATACATTAGTTTAGAGAGATTTCTTAGTAAGTCAAACTCGAGGTAAGGGTTTATCATCTCCAATTTTATTCCTTATTACATATGTTATGTTATAAAATTTCTTATTTTATGATGTGTATATAATTACCCTATTATATTTTATATCATGAATATCTTTATGTTCATGATATTTACCATTTCATTTTATGTTATTCTTTTATGGGGATTACGATTAAAATGTTACTAAAGAGGTAAAGGTTTTATGTTATAATCTCATTGTTTTTTGGGATTATTTATGATTATTATTATGATATTTATATTTCAGAACATACATCTTAATAATTTTATTAATTTAATTTGCCTATATTTATTTTTTGATAATACATGTATTTATTTTATTTTACTTTCATAAAGTACATAAGAGATTAGAAGAATATTTTTATAGAACAAATGTCTGTATTTCTCTTTTTAATTGAAAATAATTTTTCTTCCATGATCCATGATTTAAATTTTATTTTTAATATTATTCAATTATTTTTTAAATTAATTTTTACCCATTTTTAATTTTTAAAAAATGGATTAAAAGCCATATTCTTGTCAAAAATATCTTTTGACTTCTTAACAAAAACAAGAAAATAATGATTGACTTAATATACACGAAATGAACGGAATATACGTCCTACATCACTGATAAATGATTTTAAGAATCATTTATATGTTTAAAATATTATTTTAATATTACATGTTATCATATATATATTTTTAAATTTTTATATTTTGGACAATCAATTTCAAACGAGAAAATATTTTTCCTTGAAGAGATATTCTAAAAAAATTAAATGATTTTTTGCCTAAATATTACATACTTTGATGCTACATTAGTTTCACCATGGATAATATCCATTTACCCCATTAATATTCCTTCATTGGATGATTTATTATTATGATGATGAAATTTTTCAGAAACCTATTAACATTCAATGAGTTATGTAATGAAGAGAAGTTGAAATCTATATGAATCCCATTGTTTACACAAGTTATGATATATGATTAATGATTTATGATCATGTGGTGTACATGTGATTATATTATGATGTTATTTCTATTCATTTCATTAAATAACACCAATACATTAAGCAAATATGTATAACTACAAAAAAAATATCTGAAGGGGAATTTATATTAATCTATCACACCATAATTCACCCCCTCTCTTAGGTTCTTTAACTTAATTAGGATATCATTTTTTATAAGTTGTATGTTATCAATTTTAGAAGTTCTCTCTCAGTAGAAGAAATAGAGGTCGTCAATCATAAATGGATTCCAATCATCAATGGGAACAATTTTCCGTTAATGAAGAATTAGATAAAACAAAACTTCAAATCATTTGTAATGGGTGTCTTTATAGTAGAAATTCATATAATTTTGAAAAACACACACAATGGTTCTTTACCAGAAGAGGACTGAATGAAATTGGATGCATATGGAAAAAAAATCAATGCTTTAGGGGGAGACCAGTAAAATTCCATATATATGAAGTTGATTTCGTGTAAGTAATCCCATGAAATGTGGGAATGTTGATGAACATTTATGATAGTGACTCAAAATTGAGAGAAGAAAATATTCAGGTTTAATGGAAGAAGTTTGAGGATCACATGATTAACCCGAATGATCCTGTTGATAATTTATTTGACGGGGTAATTTTTTGTGGAAGACCTTCATGGTATTTGTGAAATTATTGAAGATATAAATATGTTTAAACACATCCGAAGAGAAAATAAACCTTGGTTTAATCCGAAAGTTTCTATATTGGAAGGAAAAGATCCAAAAAAGATGACATTGGATAGCTTATATATTACACAAGTTGCGTACAAGATGGGAAATAATAATAATGATGCTACGGAAAAGGGGAATTCTAAAGAAGTAGCATTCAAGGACATGAAGAAACTCTCTATTAAAGATATTCATGAGGAAGACAATTTCGATGAGGTTACATCATTTATCACCTCAAATTTGAAAAGAGGATTAGGAAAGTTTGAAGGTAAAATTACACTTGAATCTTTTTGATGTCAAAAGATTGTAAATTTAGTATATATGTTTCATAATAGGTTTGAAGATGAGGATTAAGAAAATGACGCAATTACATAGAATAAGTATTCAGACAATGTGAATGGTAGGAGAATTACAAATAGAAACTTCATCAAAAAGAATATCCTTCCTTCAAAAGAAGATGAATGTTTAGAAGAATATATGGTCGAAGAGTTGGTGGAATAAAAGGATCAAGAAGTAGACACTATAGTGAATGTTTTCAAAAATTAAAATTCGAGGGAATAAAATGACAATGATGAAGAAGAATTTGATGGAATAGTTGACCTTTATGACGAATTAGAATATGTACTCAACGATATAGACATTTGGAGATCCAACACAAAGAATTAAAATAAATTTCATCATGATCTCAAACATTATATGTAGCAGCAGGAATAAGAGAAGATATATGAGAATAATGAAATTTATAAAATCGATGAATTTAGTTCCATATAGATCAGAAGAAGTTGTTGAGTACAAACTCAAAATTGAAGAAAAAAACAGAGAATAACATTTTTACAAATACTAGAAAAGATCAAATCAAACGTATTGAATTCTTGAATAGGATGTTGTCAGTGTGTGAAGAAAAATGAAAGATCATGAGAAAATATTGATTCCAAAAATGGAGGATACATAGGAAACAAAAAAAAAAGGAAAAGTAGAATTCAGAGTTCCAGTGAAGTAGAAAAAGGAGTGTCTGGAAAAGGAAAAGATTGATCAGAATGATACAGACGGTATGTATATTGATCGAAAAAATAAAGTAGTAATGGTTGAAGTTAGACCCCAATCTCCGACTATAAGGTTAAATATTGATTTGGGTATGAATTAGAATCAAAATATTCAGATAACTCAAGAGATAACAAGTAGTGTTGTATTTCAACACAAAAATGAACCTCTCATTAGATGTTATTATTAGGAAAAAATGGGAAACAAAAATATGTATGTTCCATATAAAATAGGTTTCAAAAAAAACATTATCAATGTAGAAAACAATATATAACTCAATTTGTCATAATATCATTTGATTTTCCCTATTTTAGGTGTGGAATATTTGTGAACATAGAACGGTACATCTCATCAACAATACAGATAAATATTCTAAAAATAAATGAATCTGTTCATTAGTGTAAATTCAATGTATTGTCAAATGATATGAAGATGAAAAATCAGTTTTCATCATTTCAAGACGAAACTAGTCCATCATACCTGATAAAATATCAAGATTATATATCTATACAAGGTATGAATTCAAAAACATTGATCAAATAGAAATGAAATTAACATGATGTAGTGGAATATATTTCTTTTAAAGAATCATATTGCACTTGAATTTGAATCATTTACCATGGATGCACCTCACATATGATAGGAAATAAGGATCTGGTGACAGTAATCAGGTCCAATAAAGTAGTTATTCTATGATTTGATACTGATGAAAGCTTGAACATTATTGTCTCTCAAAAAGAATAGTTTATAGGGAAATACATAATACCTACATATGTCTTGGTTTTTCAAGGTCATAGTCACAAATTACTATGTTTCAGCCAATTATTTGATTCCAGACATTCTATATGCTTTTCTAATAAATTATGGGTCCTCAAGAAAAAATGTGGTGCATTTTTTCTGTAGGGAAAGCATATGGAAGTAAATATCTACCTTGTATGTGGAGAAAAAGATATGGATTTTTTTCCAATGGATAAGAAAAAATATTATGGCATAAACACCTTGGTCATTTGTGCCAAACATCATTGGATGATTTGGTGAAATATGATGCTACTCATAACTTCCATAGATTATTACATGATCACACCCATACATGTGATGCTTTCCCACAATGGAATACCATTAAAATGATATATAATAAAAAAGATAAAAGTTCAATAGTGTTGCTTGATTTGGTGAATATTTATTTGTATTGTCCAATTTCACTAAGAAATATTTTTGGGAGGAATTATTAAATTCTCTTCAATAACTATTTTAGTAGAATGGAATGGGTGTCAATCAACACTCATAAATTTGAGGTGTTCATCTGCATAGAAAATTACTAAAGGGAAGTCGAGAAGATATTGGGTCAAACAATCAAGAAGGTTTGAATAGAAAATGGAACAGAGTTCACAAATATCCAATATATGATTATCTTGAGAATCATGGGATAAGGAATCGTGTGTTAGCGGTAAGAACCCCACCCAAGAATGAATTAGTCAATAGAATAAATTTAATTACAAAAAATATGGCTAGAAAATTGATCATTGTGAAAGAAATTACAGTGATGTTTTGGAAATATGCAGTGATAACATTACTCTATACATCTAATAGAGAGATATTATTTCATAAAGAAAATAAGCCTTAGTATGAGATATAGAATGAAAAGAAACTATCATTGAAGTACTTTTGCTACTTTGGATGCAAGTATTTCATTCACAATAAGGAGAAACATACGACATTTGAATCTTGTAGAGATAAAGGGATATTTCTTTGATACTGAAAGTAAATAAATATATATAAATGATTTAAGAAACTTCTAGGAAATACAGTCAAATGTAATTATATAACCATAGTAGAGAATGAGCATAATATTCAGAAAACACATGATCTATCTTGGGAGGATAACGATGAAGATATATGTAGATTAGGGGATATTCTAGTTACGGAGGATTACATAAAAGATGATTTAGATGAAGAAAAGGATTAGTGCAATTCATAATGGGAACAATGATCAAAGAAAAGAGCCAAAATTGAAAAACCCAACATAATTTGTGATTAGACATCACCATTGTAAACATGGAGGATAAATAATAGACAAAAAGCATCATAATTATCACAGGTGGAGCCTAAATGTTTTGATGAAGTAGCAGAAGATGATAATTGGGTGAAGGCTATGAATAATTATCTTGACCAAATTGAGAAAAATTAGACTCAATAGATTTTTTTCAAGGCCAATAGATAAGAATGTTTTCGGTACTAAATGGGTCTTTTGTAATGAAATTTATAAAGATGATGATGTGATTCAAATCAAGTAATGAATAGTGTGCAACTGTTACACCAAGATAGATGGTATTAATGTGGATAAAACATTTTCACCCATTATAAGGCTAGATATAATCTGATTCTTCATATCCATAATAGTGTGATGAAAGTTCAATGTTTTCAAATGGATTTCAAGTTAACAGTTATGAATAGGTTATAGAAGATGAAATTTACATTGAGAAACCTGATTTTTTTCTCATTCATGAATATGGGAATAAATATATTAACTTAAGAGAGGATCTATATTTGTTGAATCATGTACCAAGAGCATGGTAGTCATAGATCAACCCATTCTGGAAGAATCATAGATTTTAGTGTGGCGGTGTTGATTAAAATCTATATTTCAATGATGATAATAATCAATGAATGATGCAACTGGTATATGTGGATGACAAAATATATAGTGGTTCGAATGAAGCGTTGTCCACACAATTCATAGAATTCGTGAAAAGTGAATTTGAAATGTCAATGATTGTTTAACTAATGTTTTCCCGGGATTACTAGTGACATAAAGAAATATTGTAAAATTTATATATCAATATGAATTTTATAAGTAGGTTTGGATATTAACTAGTAGATGAAGACTCCCATAGCCACTAGAATGAAAATTTCAGGAGGTGATGACGGCAATGTAGTCAATGTCACTAAATATAAGAAAATCATTGGAATCTTGTTTTAATTGACTGTGACAAAACATGATATTGTTTTTTCTACATGCTAATAATCACAATATAAAATAAAGTCCTTGTTAATACACATGATTACAATGAAAAAATACACTGTGATATCAATGGAATGATATATTTCTACTTTCTATACTTTTGTGAATCTCAGCAAGAGTCATTAGGATATACTGAAGTAGATTGGGATGGTTTAATAGATGATATAAAATCAACATTCGGTGGTGAATTCTATCTTCAAGACCTAAATGGAATAGAATTTGGGTTTGATGAAAAAAGGTGAGAAAATTTTGATTTAAAATGGGTGAAAATGTCTTAATCTGGACAAGGGAGAAGCTGAAAGGTTAGAAGTGGAAGATGAAAGGGGGACCAATGTTATAGGGGGAGTATTAAATCTGATGATTCTAAAGGTGACTGATCAAATATTGAATATCATGACAGATGTGGTTCATGATGAAAAAATATGAGTGGTTTTATGATGGAATAGACTGATTAATTAATGAAATTTTCATTATACTTATATCTATCATGCCAAGAATGAATCATGTGGGATTAGAGTGTGTCTTGATTAATTCCTTGATTTCTATAATAATTAAAAGAATATAATATTGGTACATGATGGAAGAATCTTTAATGATGCATCAAAATGTAAAGTGTTTTCAAAAACTACACTAGGGAAAATTTTTATGAAGAAATACCTATAGGAATCATATCATTCTTTTTGGGTATGATTTCATTTTTTTAATAACACAAATGACCATGAATGAGTATGGTTGGGGTTTTCCCAAGCATGGTTTAAAATGATGTAGTTCTCTGGTGTTTTCTAAAAATTTGGGCCTCAAAATCTAGAGTTTGGTTTTGGGAAAAGTAATATTTTTTTCCGAATATGTAGTTTTCAAACCGTGAAAAATAGTTTTGAAACAGAAAAATAGGTGTTCAGAATGATGATGTAAAAGCGAAAAAGGAAGGGTTTTCACATAGTAGTTCTATGCGGACCATGAAGCATGCTATGTGTACTGTAAGGGGAAAATGGATCACCATGGGATCATTATTCATGAGAGGCTTGAGTTTTTAGGAGGCTTTTCATTTGTGAAAAAAAATATTTTATTTGAGGAGGAACAAATAATATTTTTTTCACATACGAAATCAACCACTGTAGAGGATGAAAGCACTTTGCAGACATCATTGTACAGTCGGCGGTGAAGGCTATACCACATAGATGATTTCGGTAAAAGTAATTAGTGTATATTGCAGATCAATTTTCCTATAGAAGGACCACTAATAAGATCACTATGTTGAGAGATATTTTAATTATAAATCATATTCTCTATGGGAAAAATTCTGATAAGTCCAACATAGTTCATAAGGGAGGATTCCATGAATGGGAAGAGGTTCATGAGGGAGGATTCCGTGAAAGGATATGAGTTTCATGGAAACAATGCACATGAGGGGTTCTATTGGGCTCTATAGACTTCAAAGGAAAAGGGTCCATAGGGTTAAAGTAGTCCATTGGGCATCATCTATTAGCCAAGGACATGACATCCACTTAAGAAGAATTCATCTGTGAAGAATGGATTCTCTGTGAAATAAGAGTGTTCCATGATATACTCGCACCACATGGTGTAAGGTGGTTCATAAAAGTAGTGACGAAGTTTGTGAAGGGAGTAAAAATATTCATGAATATAATTTCTATGAACTAACAGTATGAGGAAAAGTAGATTTCATCTATGGGTGAAAAAAAATTCAATAGAGAATCTATTTACAGTTGAGGATTTATGCATACAGGAAAGTGAAAGGACATACAAGTCCATAAATTGTTAGTGGATCCCTTCCAAGAACATTGAGTTAACGAAGAGGAATACGATGAGCATTTCCATCAGTTGTGAGCCAGAGAAAGAGGAAAATGGACTATCCATTTGGGAAGAATTGAGGTAACCCAAAACCTTGTAAACGTTGTGATCTTGGGAATAGAAGTGATCTAGCCCGAACACTGAAATTTGGCATTGAGCCTTAGTGTATTTGGTACATCAACACATTGTCGTTGTATACTCCATGGATGTATCCCAATGATCATCCATCAAGTTAAATTGTTTTGTCTGGTGAATGATTTAATTTTTGTTTCATAGATTGCAATGAGAAATTAAGATAAGTGTTTTTTAAAAGGAAACAATATATAAAGGGGTAGGTTTTTTAATCTACCATACCTTTAATCACCGCCCCTATCAGGGTATTTATGAAAATTGGACTAACATGATATTTCATAATTTATCATCCTTAGATAAAAAAAATTTATCCAAAAATGAAGTGGGTAGGGGATTTTGTGATTAATGACATGGAATAAAAAATTTGAAGAATACATAGGGAAATTTTATAAAATTAAATCCTCTCATTTATTGTTGAATGTTATTGATTTGTGTGATTATGTGAGTTTAATATTTTAGGTTAAAATATTCCTTGAGAATTATTCTTAGAATTTGGTTTTAATTAATTTTCTTATCCAAAAATTAACGAGAAAACATTGGATGATAGTGATGTGTTTTAATTTGGAACCATATTCTTTTATCATGGATAAATTTTTTGTCTAAATCAAACAATCTTTTTTTCTACACTAAGAATGGACAAAGAAAAATTATAGTGGAATGGTTGAGGGATCATTGTTTATGTTTGGGTTGATACCATCACATCAGAATAAATTTTTATTTAATTGTAAATATGGGTAAGAGATGGCTATGAAATTTTCATGAGTATGGTTGTGAGAAAATGATGATTTTTGAGTAAAAATTAGAAATGGGTTACACATATGGACATATCATTTTATTTGGTATTGAAAACTAAGAAAAAGGTGAAATTTTCTAAAGCTAATTTTGTTTGATTTATTTATTATTAATTATGTAAATGATCGTGAACTGTTAATGATTCTTTATTTCAATATGAAGTGAAGAATTTTTGTAAATAAGAATAACATGGAATATGTATAGGGAACCCAGGAATGTTTTAAATAAGTTTATAAGAATTTTATTACTTATTATAAGTAAATTAATATTCTAAAATACCCCATATAGTCGTGTTGGATGTTCTTGGAATGTTTTGGAGATCTATAAATAATTTAACGCATTATTTAAAGGGTTTTAGTCCCATGAAGAATTTATAATGGTCAATATTATATTTCCCATTAAATAAGTTATCTAAGGATTTCCATCCATGTCTTTTATAAAAAGAATAAAATTTAAAATATAATAAATGAAAGAAGAAAATGGAAGGATAAAAGTTTGATATTTGAGTATTTTAAATAACAATTTTTTTTATTTTAAATAGAAAACTATAGAGTTAAAAATATTTTTTTGGTTAAGTCAATGTCAACACATCCACTAAAAAATACCTAGAATCTCAAGGAAACCCGATCAATATAGATGGTGGTATCAAACCTAATGAATCCTTAGAGCTGAAATAGAAGGGGAACAAACCGTATATGTGGAAGTAAAAAATTAACTAGTTTAGAGGAAACTGTAAAAGGTGACATGATAGGCCTGCCAGACCACTATAGATCTTGATGGAGTTTTTTGAGATATTTATAAGACACATTAGTTGATAAAGAAAAAATTCCAAAATAAATCCAATTGTTTTATTTCCAAAATATATGGAATTGTTCATAATTTGAAATATCGATAAATCTAGGATGAAATGACTCTATTGATCTTCATATTTTTAGTAATTTTGGATACATGATGAGTTTGTATTTCCGAAGCCATGCTTCAACACAGAAGCTATAGAAAACTCCATTATAAAAAACACAGTGAAAGTGATAGTTCTTGAAGATCACATGATGTTCTAAAATACTTTAACACTATTATGTACATAGGAATAAGATGACACTCAAATAATAGGGAGTTTGTATGAGATAATGATGGAGATCAATGGGTTATGAACTTAATGTAAAAATTGTGTGAGTCCTTGAAGATTGATGTAAAGAGTATGCATGATGAGATGTTGACATAAATGGAATCCAAATAATGGGATTCGTGAATAGATGTCTACACTTGTGGATCCCAGAAATGATGGTGGGCACTTGTAGATGTATCTTGATATAAGATTGGATACATATGATTAAAAAAAATTGAGTAACTAACATATAAATTTTCTGAATTTATATAATTCAATTATCAGTGATTTATAAATAAGATGATGGTAATAGTTTACTTAAACTCAAATATGATGATTCAAAAAATCACTGTCCTTGCACTGATGATAGGAGAAGATCTATAGAGATACATGCACCAGAAATAAAGGAACACCATGTATGTATACACGTGATAACTCATTCATTTATATAATATGTTTTTATAACAAAGATTTTTTAAATGGATTTGTAAGAAGCGTAAATAAATAATATAATGATTCTATATTCTTATTATAGGATCAATTGAGGGACATGATCTAAGGAAATTCTGAATTATGATATTATTGAAAACTAAAATTCAAAACTCAAATTATGTGGTGAATACAAAAGAGAAGAAGGGGAATGATAAGATGAAAACAAAAATAGGTATTCTATTATACAGATCTCCCTACATATCTAATAATATATTAGAGAATAGGTACAATTTCACAATTTAGAATTTTGAGTATAAAAGAAAAGAGATAAAGAACAAAACCTAGTGTTATTCTTATACATTAAAGAAGAATAGAAGAAGAAAAAGAAAGAAAAGGCTAACTTTAGTTTCATTAAACCAATTATAGGAACATAATATGAGTGATAAAGTAATATATTATATATCTTACTAAAATAAAAAATTTAAAAAATGACATTACAGTTACAATATAAACATGTTATGAGTTGAAGAAAAGTATCAAGGGGATCTGGTGCCATAATTGAGCACTAAAAAATGAGGAGAGAAAGTGTTTTTATGGTGTATTCCAAGTCCATGGAAAAAATAGTTTAATTACCTTATTGGAAAAAAATTGAAGGGTGTTTACTAGAAGAAAAATGTATTCATTCTCTACACATTCTAGGAGACAATGTGACATCTATTTTTTTGTAAGAGATGAAAATGAAAAGAAGTTAACATTTCCATCATGTTTTCTACTACAAAGAATAATTACGTGTTTTGTGATGTTATTTATGTATGAAAATAATGAATGAATTTAATTTATGCAATTAAAGTAGAATAAGGGAGATGCATCACATGAATAATATAACAACACTATAAAATTTTGATGGTATCTTCAGTTGTTTAGCTAGTTCAATATAACACTAAAGTGTTTAATGTAAAAAAGTGTCATATTAAATAAATTATGAGACACAGTAATGTTTGAGATGCACATAGACTACCAATAGGTTATAGTTTATCATATGTTTATTGATAGTACATACTTTCTATTTCTCATAGTTTCTCAATATATGGTTGTGTGATCATTTTTTTTTATCTCAATCCAAAAAATATCAGCCATTTCTACTAAAAGGGGAACCTTGTAAATTGAAATTCTCCTTTGTGTGTGTGTTTGGTATTCATAAAAAATAAGGAAAGGTGATATAATGAGACTTCTGTTCACAAAAAATGTGTATATGTAAAATAAAGGGATATAATGATAAATTTAATACGAATAATTCAATAATAATTCACCACTATTAGTGTTGAAGATATCCTAAAGTGATCAAACATAAGTGTTTGTTCATTGATGTTTACGATATTTAATTCCATTTCTGGATGTACCTATACATCCCTTCCATTAAGAGTGATAAAAACAAAACCAAGTTATATTAGGTATTAGAACAAAAATTATATGGCCTAAGAGGTTTTTTTAGTTCATTTATATTGAAAAAAGCTAAATGATCAACTTAGAGACAAGTGATGTTTTTTTCTTATGGATTCAAATATCATTATATCTACCTTGTTGGGAGATGATGAGTAAATTCAAACCTCAATGATATTTTCCTATAATTTACTATAGAGAATGTGTGAAAACATTATTTGATGATCTAAATGATATCAACTAAATGAATTGATTGTAAATGACTTGTAGTTTTATGGGTTTTTTTAAATAAATTTAGGGAGAATAATGCTACCACATGATATGGTCTTATCAAAATAGCATACCAATTATACTATTAATGGTTTTAGTATTTATTTAGTTCATGAGGTTAGGAAGCCTTTTGATGGTATTTTTTTGATACATACTCCTATCAATAGTTTCATAATGGAATACTATGCTTTTTTGACACTTTTCCCTAGAATTGGATAAATTTAATCAATTACCATGAGTTAGTGGGAAGTAGGGAATTAACTTTAGTTTTATGCAATAATGTTTCCTTTATGGAAAAATTTTTAGCTTTAAATTGAACATAAACCACTAAAATAAAATGATGTGTGCTAGATGATGAATTTTCTTCCACACATGTGTGTTATATGATATTCCCAATTTAATAACTCATTTTGTTTAATTTTATTGGATGAAATTGTATAATAGTATGAAGGATGTAGTGACCTGATTTTTACTCAATACTGAATTAACATTAATGAAAAATAAATTCAGTCAATTATGAATTAATAATAAAATATATAGATTAACAAGGAAAGTTATATAAAATAATAGAAATTAGAGAAAATGTATAATTGTTGTATAATAAAGATATACCACAGATCTTATACCCCAACAAAAAAATAAACAATGAAAATATAATTAAAAAAGAAAAATAATAAAATCCATAAAATAGAAATTATGATAAAAATCAAGAATATAAAAATATATTATAAAATGAAATAATTTTATAAGAATTCAATATGATTTCAGATCATTATAAGTAGTCTGCATCGTAACGGCTGATAATAGAACCATTCAGATTAGTGTATAATATGAGGTTAATGGATTAAAATAATTTCTATTGAAAGAAGAACTCATGGATTTAATTTGAAGTAATTTCCTGTATAAGGAAAATATATCTGAACATGTAAAGAATGCTGATCCCCCTAGGGGTTTCCCGAGACCTTGTTTATGCCTATCTTCAATAATTTAGTATTGAGTAGATATGTCTATGATAGAAGTTAATGTTAGTTTAAATAAAAAATAGATAAATTTTTGCCAAAACACTAAATGAACATACCAAAATTTTATTCATTATGCTTCGGGATTACACTAGTTTCACAATATATTATGTATCTAGGGGTTACTATTGTATTAATATGTAAATGATTTTTTTTAATAAAATGTCTTCTATCTATTTTTTTTTCAATTATTCATTTTTATTTAAAAGTTAAATACCATAGACAATTATAATATGAATTGTAAGAAATGGTTCATATATTTAGAATCATGCAATCAAAATAATTTAAGGTGTAAAATTTGTTAATTTTGGGGAAAAATAGTAAAACAAAATTATAAATGGTGTAATATGGTAAAATACGATAAATATTTATAAAATAATACATATGTCAGTATGATAAAATTTTACCAAGTTAGGGATTTTGGCATAATTATTGTACTATCCATTATAATAGAGCATTAAGGGAGGTAATGGAGTATTATGAGTGTAGTGGATTACATGATATATTGGAATTATAAAATATTAAATATTTAATTCTTTTTTATTCCACTCACTAACCTTATAAATATGAAAATTATATTCACATTTATTACAAAAAATCAAAAAAATTATCATTATTTACATTCATGATATATTTTTGAAAGTTATCTACTAATCTTGAAGAATTCTAGTGGTTGTAAGGGATGATAATAATCTATGAAGATTAAGTAAGGTAAGGGTTCCAACTCTACACTCTTTATTTTAAATTGTGATTTTGTGGCTCTAATATCCAATGAATTTCATTTACAAATGATAATATACATAACTAAATATTATATTCTCATCCAATTTATATATTTATCTTGATATTTAAATCACTCACTCTCATTACTCCCTTTTAAAAAGTTTTTATCTTGCCCAAATATAGAAGTCATAATCCTGTTCATTCAGTTTTGAAATGAAATAAATGGTCTAAGGATTGGTTTTTATCTTTCCATTATTAGAACCTCTAATATATCAAAGCAAATGATTTTTATCAATGTACCTTTATTTTCATATTATGGTAATTTAATGATATTTTTTATAATATAATTTTCATTGACAATATATTAATATATATTTTAAATTATCTTTAATATTTTATTAGTAATGTTATATTATCCAATTATTTCCATTGTGACCTTATCAACAACCATTTATAAGTCATAATTAAAGTAAGAATCAAGCTTCATTTAGGAAGATCATTTATATATGTGGCATTGTGGAAATGAAATATCATTAAAGAGATTGATCAATGTGTACCATTTTTATGCCATCTTATCAACCACCCATGAGTATAAGTTTTTATACTAATAACTACCCATTTAATTCCATTATAATATAAATCAATTTCATCCAAATCTTTTCATGGACGTATGTGGGGGGGTGTTGAGGATACATAGATTAGAAAGGTAATTGAGGGTTAGTTAGTGGGTCACTTAGCCTCTGTGTATTTTTGTAGATGAATCACATATAATTCGAAATTCAAATCCAGAACTTAATTTAATCATCTTATTGTATTTTCTTTTTTGGCGATACACCTAATTGGAATAAAGTAGATTGATTCATACAACCCCTTCGATAAAAATAATATAGAGGTTATCATTTATATATAATCTTCACTATGAATACCATGTAATCCATTAATCTAATATATGGGTATTTACCTAGAAAATTATATCATCCTTTACCCATCAATTTACTAGATTCGCATTCCTTACTCACTTGTTATTACCAAATGTAAATTTATATTATGAATGTTTGGTATTAATTATCTCTTGAACATATGAATTTTATGTTACAAAAAATATAATTTACATTTTATCAGATGATTTGGAATTATTAGAATGCCCACCAATGCATTGGGTAATGTTTTGTCACTAAAGATATTATGTTAATGGTAGGATTATATTACCATTGATTGGGGGGTATCCATGTCATATGGGATATTAAGACACTGTATATATTATATTATTAATTTACTATGGGATTGGTATGTATATTTATTATCAGTGATCTTAAAATACTACCTGAATGTAATTATTATGTTACCATGGAATTGGCCCATCAAGGTACTATGTGAATGAAATTATTATAATATAGTACCTTGGTAGGTAGGATTATCACATGGATCATCAGGAAACTATGTAAAAGGGATAATTATATCACTATGACCTAATATGTATCCTTTCCACATGGTCCATTATGTTACCATGACAACAGAACTTAGTATTTTCAATGGGCGGTGTTTGGAATTCAGGTTTATGTTGTTCTTGTTTCCATTCTTTATTTAGGTATCATTTACTCTTATGTATCATGTTTTCTTTAAATATTTTGTTCTCTATTACTATTATAACATTATTTATGTAGGTATATTCATTGATTTGATACCAATATTTTTGAAATCCTTACTAAGGATGGGACCACACCCTTTATTTGTTTCCTAAATCCTTTGGAAAATAAGTTTTTTTAATGGATAGAGAGACTATGGATTCCAAAATATATTCAAGATATGTGAATTACGCATTAATTACCAAATAAATTAAAATAAATATTTCTTGGAATAATTTATTTATAATAATAGTTGTGTCTTTTAATGAATGTTTTATGGTTATAAACATTGATATGTGTGTGTAGTTCAAAGGATTATTAATTAAGATCATAGAAGATTTTAAAAATTTCTAGAAATTATAAAGAAGACCTAATGATAAGACCTAGATTTCTAGTGAACATGCATAATAATATTGGGTTTTAACTCTATAGTCAATGCAATTTTATTGATTTTATCATAATTTATTATAGTTACATTTTTAAGAAGGCTGGATAAAGGGGACACACTTATAGGAATGCCTACTATAGTGATAATGGTGAATGTAAGGATTGTACCAACATTCATCCATTTTCGCTATCACCCTCTATTATACCATGGGAATTATCCATCTCATCAATGTTAATAATTTAAATTCCCACCAATGTTATCTTTATCTGGGAACCCAATTGTGTTTTATATCTTGCAACTTGTATGTTTCTCACGTCCCTTATTCGAACAATGTTATAATATCCATCTATATGATGTGGGATTTTAGGAAAGGTACTTAAAAATATTGAAACATTGAATTCTAATAAATAATTAATAAGGAAACATTTATTTAGAACAAGGGGGATGTAACACCCTAAAAATTTATATAAAATAATAATATTCTCTATAGTTTTCTAAACAAACAACACCAAGATTAGATGAAATTATGATATATTATAAAAATACTATTATTAGAGTTCATTCAAATTAGGGGATATGAATACGAGTAAACATATAATTAAATAAAGTTATAATGTTTTTATTCAATACCAAGTTATTTATTAATTATTATGAAATAAGTATAAATTTTTAATCATGTAAATTTATGCTTCAAAATGAAATTTAATAAAAAATGGGTTTTATTTAATTTTGTGTATGGATATTTTATAAATATTATTCTATTAAATGAAAATAAATTATAAATAACCCACAATAAAAATAAAATAAGGTGAATTTTAAATTTTTGTTGATATGATCGTCTTTTTTCTGAATATTGAAAATTTTGATTTTTCAAATATTGTCAGTTATTTTCATTAAATAAAATAATTTAACAGTCCCGTTATATTTTAGATAAATTATGAAATACAAATGTGATCCGTTTGATATATATTAATCTAATTAATTATATTTTAATTAAACATATTACTTATTTTAATATAAGTTAATTTATATGCCTAAAATAGAATTTATCTAAAAACAATTTTTTTTCTATGTTTTATGCACATATATGATAGTAGATTTCTGAAAGATACAGAAACATAATCCTGAAAAATGGATTCCATATTTGTAATAATTTGAATCATATTTAGTAAATATTTACCTTCTTTTTAGACAAAAAGAATTGTCCTGATTGTAATGTTTTTCCACCTCAATAAGGGTAAAACAGGTCTCACAGGGTTAAAAGTTTGGGATAATGCTTTATAATTTCTATCAAACATTAATTTATCACATTTTATTCGTATTTTCAATACATATTCCCCCATTTATTGAATATATGTTTATTTTGGGCTATATTTCATCGATTATGACTTTTATAAAAATTTAAGTAATAAATTAATACAAAATGTCACACTCTAGCCTTTAATATATCAATTTTTTTAAAAAAGGAATAAAAGAGGATATGTTTTGTTATAATTATTAATATGAAATATAAATTATTTTTTTATCATATTAATTCATTGATTTATTTTTAATAATTTTATAATTACCTGAAATGATTATGCAATGTCGATACAATATTTATTCTATTAATAGAAAACTAAAATAAATGATTTTAATAATGATAAAAGTAGTTAAAGATTAGTTAATTATTGTGTTATATGAATGTTTTCGATAAATATGACCTATTTGTAATGTGATAAGGTACTATATTCTAATTTCATTTTTAGTATTCTTTAAAGTCCAATTAAATGAATAATGTAAAAATGGCATTATTCACAATTTATATAAATAATATTTGATTAACGTATCTAATAATAATAATATTTTTAAAATATAACATGGGGGATAATACAGGGTTTAAAATTTATTACCTTTTCATATTATGATAAAATTTTCATCTGATATGTAAAATTATAACCATTTAATATTGAAAAAGTCATTATCCAGGTTATGGTTACAAATTGTTAACCAAAAGGATAAGAAAAAATAATTTTTTCAAAATAACATTAAAAACAATATAAATTAAATTTATATATATATTTCAAAAATATCATATGTTTTATTTAATATATTTCTTTTTGGAATAATTTTGGGTGAGAATGATGTAATTATATTTTAATCTTGATTGTAATTCAATGTGTGTCATTCCCCTCCATTATAAAATTATACTGATTCTCTCTTTTCATTAAATATTATTTAACCATATAGATAAAAATAAACCTATCCTTTTACATTATAAAAGTCCTTATTCAAGAAATGGAGGTTTTGGGATTTTTAAATATCATTCCAATGGTCATTATAGAAGGATCTATAGGTGGACTACTAAAGAAGAGGTAAACATCCAACCCAACATTATTCAATTTATTTTTTATAACTCCTATAATTTTGTGATAATCATAAAAGAATTAAAAATTATTTATCCTAAATAATATTAAATTTTATTAATATTATATATCAACCACTATCCACACTATATTCCATCAAATGGGATATGAAAATATCGCTCATGCGAAAGTGTGGACTACCACATCTATGTTGCGATATATTCATTTTCCATAACCATATTTCATGGAAGGTTTTTATTATTGGTTTAATGATTATATTATATATATATATATGAAATAAATATTTTTTTAATTATAAATTCTATTCTACCTTCTTACCTTCCAAACTATTGGAAAAAAATAATGTTGCTAATGCAAAAATGTGGATTACCACCTCCACATAGCGATTGGATTTGTTTTTTGTTTAAATTTTAACGTTGATGGTAATAATTATTGGATTACTGAATATATATAATACATGTAATATTAAAATTATTCTATAAAGGATACTTATAATATACATTTACTTCATTCCATCCATCGAAACTGAAAAATACATTCATACGTACATTAAACATACCATCTCTGTGAAGGGGGTAATTAATTTTTCCATCTATAACTTTCATAAATTATTATATATATTTAAATAATTAATGTAAAATTAATTTAATTATTTAAATTATAAATTTTATGGAACCATTATCAAGGTCCTTCAACTGGAATTACTAATTCAAAATTTTCATGAAAAATAGCTATCTCTAAAAAATGAAAATTTGAATAAAGAGTTATTAATAAATGTGTATTTTAAAATTATAATGTTATCATATATGATAGTACACATATTTAGAAGTAAATTTAATATAATTATTATAATTTATAATTTCTTATACATGAGTTTAGAGTGATTTCATAGTAAGTCAAACTCGAGGTAAGGGTTTATCATCTCCAATTTTATTCCTTATTACATACATTATGTTATAAGACCTTCTTATTTTATGATGTGTATATAATTCC
This sequence comes from Viscum album, assembly GCA_963277665.1. Lineage (NCBI taxonomy): Eukaryota > Viridiplantae > Streptophyta > Magnoliopsida > Santalales > Viscaceae > Viscum > Viscum album. The sequence goes on from OY728138.1 coordinate 944,376,620, forward strand.
CCTATTATATTTTATATCATGAATATCTTTATGTTCATGATATTTAACATTTCATTTTATGTTATTCTTTTATGGGGACTAAGATTAAAATGTTACTAAAGAGGTAAAGGTTTTATGTTATAATCTCATTGTTTTTTTGGATTATTTATGATTATGCTTATGATATTGATATTTCATAACCTAACTCTTAAGAATTTTATTAATTTTATTTTCCTATATTTATTTTTTGATAATACATGTTTTTCTTTCTATTTACATTCTAAAAGTACATAAGACAGTAGAAGAATATTTTTATAGAAAAAATGTATGTATTTCACTTTTTAGATGAAAATAATTTTTCATCCATGATCCATGTTTAAAATATTATTTTTTAATATTATTAATTTTTATTAAATTATTTTTTGCATATGTTATAATTTTTTAAAAATGGATTAAAAGTCATATTCTAGTCAAAAAAGACTTTGGAATTTTTACCAAATATGGGAAAAGAATGATTGACTTAATATACACGAAATGAGCGGAATTTCCGTCCTACATCACCGATAAATGATTTAAAGAATCCTTTATATGTTTATAATGTTATTTTAATATTACAAATTATACTATAAATTTTTTAAATTTTTATATTTAGGACAGTCCATTTCAAACAAAAAATTATTTTTCCTTCAAGAGATATTCTAAAAAAAGTTAAATGATTTTTTGACTAAATATTACATACATTGATGATACATATGTTTTAACATGGATATTATTCATTTACCCCATTTATATTCCTTCATTTGATGATTTATTATTATGATTATGAAATTTTACGGACACCTATTAACATTCAATGGGTTATGTAATGATGAGATGTTAAAATCTATATAAATCCCATTATTTCCACAAGTTATGATATATGATGAATGGTTTATGAACTTGTGGTTCACATTTGATTATATTATGATGCTTTGACTATTAATTTCATTAAATAACACCAATAAATTAAGTAAATATGGATAACTCATGAGTTTTATTATGTTATTCATGAACCTATTTTCATATTCACAATTTTTTTTTCATACATATAGATTTAATATACACATGTTCATCTATAGATCTTGTTTCATGTCTATAATTTTAAACATTGTAGTTGTTTTGTGTCCATATATTTAGGTGAGGGATTTATTTCATATCCTTAATTTAATGAGTGATCCTATTTGAATCTAAACATGTTCACAATTTTATAAGTCTATGTTTTACCACATTTTATGTCAATTTTTTGCTCTAATGGATCATGTTAATTGGTTATTACATGATTCACGCCCTATGAAATACCAATATTTATTCCATGACTCTTTAAAATGATCTAAGATATGTTGGGTATGTTTTTATTTAAATGTTAATTCCATTTTCTCATACCATTATGCTCTTTTAATGCCTATATGGTCATTGATATCTCCTTTATTTACCCTTATTGAGCATATAATCCAACTATTTATTACGTTTACTTTCCCTAGGTCATGAATAATTTTTTAAATGTATTTAATAAGAGTTCTAGATATGAAGAACAAATAGGTAGAGGCTTTAGATCTTTTATAAACCAGTTTTTTTATATATCCATGTTTCCAAGGACACTAAACTTATACTATTTTGGAATATATCATAATGATATGTAACATATACTCATCTAGATGATGTAATATCTATGTATGAAAAATATTGGCTATTATATATCTCAACCATTAACATAGTTAACATAGAATAATGTTATATTTATTTTAACCACTAACTGTGAAGAAATATTTGAAGATATTAAGATAGGGTTGGTGACTGCACTTGTACTAACCATAAATTTGAAATTTGAATTACCTTTTCAGCATTAATGATTCTTAAAAAAAAGACTCTTTATTTTTTAATAATGAAAATTGAATATTTTATAACATAAATATTGATGAAATAGAAGTGTCATGTATTGAATTATCCTACTCATGATTTAGAATTAGAAACAGAAATAATTTCTTCAAAAAATTTGTATCATTATCTCTATAGAGAAATGTTTGATATATATAAAAATCATAAAAGTATCAATCAATTATTTATGAATGCATATATAAATATAAGGCAGTGGATATAGTGGTTCTTATTGAAGGATTAGGACTTCATGACCCATTATTATCCTCAAAATTCAATCAAGGGAGTGAATTATTTGAATTTAATTAATTATGGAATTATCATAGTTCTAATGATAGATAAAAATTCTATGAACAATTATTCAGTAATGTTTGATTTGATAATAATTATGGATATAATGACTTAATATATTTCCAAAATGATTTGTCAAACATCATTACTTTTTTATATCAAGATAAGTATGAGATATGATTTCATGTTATAAAAGTTAACCAAAGATGTAAAAGTGGGGATGTTTCATTAGATCAATATGGTTGTTGAATTAGTACTTTAATTTTTGAAGATTCTACATGTTCCATTTAATTTTGTGTTGAAAAAAATGATTACTGGATGAAAAAAATGTTATTTCACTACATTTCATGGGAGAACCATGATATATTGGAATACATAGGATAATTAATGTTGAGATAACATGAATAATGAGATTGATAATATACTTCGGAATGTATTTTGTTTCATAAAGATAATATTGACTAGGGGTTTCCAAAATATATTATGTAACCACTTCCAATAATTTTTTAGTGGTGAGAAAATATCAGAATGGATTTTTTTGAATGGTATTATAAGGAAATAAAATTGGAAGAATATTTTTTGGATAGTGGTTAATAGATAAATAGTTTCATCAAATTTCATTTAAATAATAAAATTTAACCTACATAATCAACTTGATAAAATTTAAAAAAGCTAATTAGTAAATATATATTATTTATATATTACATTTTATCATGATTAAAGAATCACCTCTATCTTTTGGTGGAGTCATCAATACATTTTGTACAAAGAAATATCTCAGTTCTTCTTATCATCCACATTCATATGGATAATATTAAAAGTATGTATAGAAATTAAGAAAATATTTAAGTCTACCCTCTCTTGATTTTCATATAAACTATAATAAATTGTTTCCTTTATTGATAGTCTTATATAATAATATCTATTATTTTTGAATTATAATGTCTACAAATAAGGATCATTATTATAAGTGATGTCCAAATTCATTCCACTAGGTTGGTGTTATAGAGAGGTAATTACAAGGGCTATAAATGAATTAATATAAAATGTATAATTCAATTTTTATCCTAGAATTCATTAATGTTTCTCAATATAGAAAAAATGCCTATACTGAATAATAGAATAAAGATTCTGAGTTTCTTGTTGGTGAATGAGTATTCTTCAAGATACCTCTCTAGAAAGGCATCATACGATTTTGAAGAAAGGAAAAAATAAGTCCAATGTATTATGGTCACTTTGAAATATTAGTGGGAATGTGACTAGTAGATTAGATGTTCTGTTTACCACTAAATATTTCTTAGATACATTCTATAATTCATGTATCTCAATTGGGTAATTTTATGCCAGACCAACCAGATGTAGTAATTATTGATGAGGCATTTATAGAACTGATCTATCATAAAAATATTTAGTTAATATTCTTGATAAGATGGATAATTTGCTATGTAATTGAATGAATATATTGGTATAAATACATTGAAGAATCCAAAAATGTGAGGAAGCAAAATGGGATCCATTGAAGGAAATTAATAAGATTTAACAAGAGTTGATCACAAATTCTAGTATGATTTAAAATCTCGTGGATGAAATTTTTTGAATGGGGAGGGGTTTAATAACTAAAAAATATAGAGAGAAAACTATTTAACTATTATTAATGAACTGATAAATATCAATGATATTGATTTATCAGGAGTCATATTTCTAAGAATGGGAAATATAAAAAATTAATAATGTGAGTATATTGTAGATGTTTCTAGGAATGTATACTCTAATAAAAGTCAAATCTATAACAAGAAAAATATAAAGTAAAAATAATATAAGAAAAAAAATAAAATAATTTGAAAAAATAAATTTTTAAAAAATTAGTATATTACATGAGAATGATTTTATTGGATGTCAATATGACAGTTTATCATTATGAACATTGGGATTCATAATCATCAATAATATAACTCTTTATAATAGAGTACATTATAAAGGTGATGAATTATATTAATTAGTGTGGAAAAGAAAATACATGGATTCATCTTGTAAGAAGATCCCTTGTGAGGAACATTTATCAAAACAAAAAAAGGAAGTAGAACCACATTGGTTTTCCCTAGATCAATATCATCATGACTATCAATAATTTAAAATTGAATGAAATCATCCATAGGAGAAAATAATGTTAGTAAAAACCACTACTAGATAAATTTTTTATAAAGCAAACCATAAAATCAAAACTTTTTCAAACCATAACCTTAGAAATTATTTAGATTATATATATCATTATGTAATTAGTGGTTTATTTTGAATTAATACATAAATTCTTTTGGTAATTAAATTTAATTTATCTCAATATAATTATTTTTATTTAAAATTAATTTTTAATTTAATTGACAAAAAACACTTAGTAAGAAGATAAATTTCATGAAATGGATTATATATTTATAATTTGAACATTGAAATTAGGTCAGGTGAGAGATTAAATTTTTTTGATAAACATTAAATATAATAAAAAATGGTTAAATATAAAAAAATATGATAAATATGACATTATATGTATGTAATTATGAAGAAATTAAACCATTATAGCTTTATTGGACCTATTTTTAATCTAAAAATTCGCGTTTATAATTACTTGATTTAATTAGGATCTATCAGTTGAGTGTAGTAGTTGAGATAATTGAATTTTAAAATATTTAATAAATAATACCATTGGATTCCACTAAAGAAACTTATAAATACCCACCCATTTCTCATTTTCATACACTAAAACATTAATTATGTCTTGATAGTTCTAGAAAATATTCCATCCTATATTTCCCTCTTCAATATTTATTAGTTTTTATGGTTGGGAGGGAAAGTTTTAGTCCAATCATCTTAAGTATATTAAGGGATCCAATTTTCCTCTATTCTTTTCAAACTGTGATTGTTTTATTCTATCGTCATTTAAAATTCTATTGTAATTGTTTATATAGGTCACTATATAGAATATAATAATATATTTTATGTATTTATCATGATTGTATATTCATTTATTGGCATTATTCCATTTTCACTAGATTTTTTGAGGTCCAACTAACTATTCTTTTCAATTTGAAATGATATTTTTTGATAAAAAACTCTTATAATGTACTTCCATTTTTAATTAATTAATTTTTATTCTATGTATTATCACTATTTTTATCTTTTATCATTTATATGTCATTTAATCCTTCTGTTTATACTCTTTCCAATAGCATTATCATGTCAAATTAAAATATATTTATTCATCAACAATAAATTTAATTTTATAATTATTTTTGTATAAAAAATTTCAAAAAATAATCTACTTTTATTATGTAATAATATATATGGTATATAATCATCCATTGTGTCTATTACTAGTGTTATATTATCCATTTCCGCTCATTTTAATTATAATCCATTTCCAAGTCAAAATGGTCCCACGAATCGACCATAATTTCCCATGTTCCTTAAAATTTTTGATATTGTAGAAATGAAATATATTTTAATGTATTAATACATATCTACCATTTCCTTTATTTATTATTATAAATTTATGGTTATTTAGTTCTTTACCACTACCATCCCTTGAAATTGCATCAATTCAAAAATCCTTCTCATAAAAAATATTTATGTTTTCTATGGGGGATGTTGAGGGAAAGTTGTTTGGAAGGATAATTTTAGGTTAGTGGGTGTAATAAACCACATCATTATAGGTTAGAAAAAACATAGAAAAATATTATTATACTAAATTTGAAAGATTATTTTGAGCATTTATAAATTATATTTGAAATATTTTTCTTTTTAAATTGTATATGAGTATATGATAATAAATATATAATTTTTATTTTTCATTTGTGCTAATATTAATTAGCAATAAACAATAAAAAAATTATAGTAATTCATATATATATTAAGGTGTATATATATATTATTTTTGAATAAATATTACTGACATATTAATAATAATTATATTGAGAGAATATTGTTATTATTAGTATTTAAAATTTATATATATCTAACAAAAAATTGATGTTGATAATAATAAAGGATGACCATGACCATTGATGGAGAGTGAAAAAAGTAAGGGGGTGTGTTTTTCACAATATATATGCTACACACTAGTTATAAAATTACAAATAAAATAGAATAAACAAAAAAAATGAAAAAGGTAAAAAAGTTTGAAGAGAAGTAGGGGGAGGCATCTCTTTCACTACATATACACAAAAGGGAAATGAAAACCCCCTTGAAACCCTATATCCCTATCTCACATGTCTCTCTATCTATCTCTCACATTTTATATCTCTTTTTTCCCATATTCCCTATTATATATCATAAGAAATACTAATCGGAGTGATGCACCATCTATGGCATTGGATTCATCTCAATGGGTTAAAGGTAAAGCCTAAGTAATTTTCTATAGAATGGGTGGTATTTTGTATATATTTAATTAAATGAAAAAATTTCCTTTTAGTTTTAAAATGTGATGTTTCTTCTAATAAAGTATTTTATTAGGAACACTATAATGGTGGATAAACACCCTATCTTATAAGTTTATCATATTAATGTTGGTTTTTCCACATTATTAATTTATATTAATGATACATGTTATTCCTAGATTTTAAAAATAAATATTCATATAAATTATTCATGGAATGAAATAATTTATGTTCCTATACGGTTTTTGTATAAGAATTTATATTTTATAAGAGTTTTTTTTCAAATGCTTAATAGATTTCATATTGGTTATATGGAATTATTTTTTTAAAGATTTCATTTTCGATAGATTTAGGTATCAATTCAATATTTTTACCTCGGTGTTATATTGATTCTATAACTTTTTGTGAAGGTGTAATTTTTAGAGAATTTGATTCTCTATGGTGTCATGGATTTTATTAGTTTTGAGGATGTACTATGGGTTTCTTCTAGATTTCAAGAATGTTTTAAAATATCACTTGTTTTAAAAATAGATTCCACTGGGATTTTAATGTATGATATCCAATGAATGGTTTTAAGGATCATTACACACATTAATATTGATTTTTTATTAAAAATATGTCTTTAAATAATTCTCCCCTAGTATTTTTTTGTAATGAATATATTAGATTTAAAAATAAAATCCCTGTCAGAACTTAAGAAAGATTGTTTTCTTGGGAGAAACCCAACCTTGTAGTGTTTCCACCATGCACACAATGTTCATGTAGCGAAATAATATTTGTTATGGTATTTGGAATATATTGATTTTCATGATAAGTCATTATTTGAAATGATTCATATTCATTGATGGGTGTTCAAAGGTGAGATTATATTACATTTTTTCATTGAGTATTCATTGATATATGTTTAATTGATAAATTAGATCCAATTATCTTCCATGGAATTCCTAGAGTACATGGTTGGGATATCCGTGTTCATATATTAAAATATTTTATAAGTATTCTGTAGATATTTTCCATGAGCATGGATTACACCATTAAATGGATGTTTTTCCCTCAGTTATTCCATGTAGGGTATGATCGAATGTTAGAGATGTTGGATCAAATTAAGAATATTGAAATGAAGGATTCTATTTTGTTATTGTCTTAGATAGTCATGTGAGATTAAAAGAGCTTATTGTGATTATAAATGTACATTTATTGATTTCTATATTGTTACTCCATTAATAAATATTGATTTTTTATTCAAAGAAAGAGGAGAACAAGGCTAACCTAGGACTACGGAGGTCTAAAATAGTGCATACCCAGGGCATCCCCTCTGGTCAAATTGACACCTTCTGGCTTTATGTAGTTAATAGAGATAATGCAAGTGTTAATGGAGATTTGGTCAGCTAAATAAGCCAAGTAATCTGTAACTTTATTCACCTCATGCCATGTGTGAGTCACTTGGATGTTGTGACAGAGGATATTTTAAATTTTTTTAATATCATAGGATATGGACCAACTGATATAGCCTTTATAGAGCAAAGAATAATAATGGATCATGGAATCAGTCTCCACTAAGGAAATATCCAGATTCTCCTGGATGCGGAGAAAGATCCCAATGATCAATGCTTTGGCCTCAGACAAGAGGGAGGTGCCGTAACCATAGGATGAAGTGAACACCACCACCACATTTCCCCCAATTCCTTTAACCAACCCTACCATCATCACAGTCATTGAGAAGGACCAAATAATGTTCAATTTCTAGCCGATGGAAGGAGGATGCATACCCACCCATTTAACCTATATTTTTTCTGGGGGAGGGTGTACCAAGGATGAACTGCCCAACTAGAAACTAAATAAAGGAACCTACTTCCACTCGATAATTAGAGAAACCATATGAATCAGTAGAAAACAAGTCTTAGCAATAATGGACCTCTCTGTGGGAGTTATGCCTTTTAACCTTTCATGATTTCTATCTTGCGATAGGCACCAGTACCCCAAATTATAAATTAAAGCTCGGGCTAGCTGGTTTTTCTCTACTCTAAATGTTCCATGGAACCACCTCTCTAGGAATGGTAAGTTATTCTTCTCTTTATAGGGGAAAAATGTCTCCTTTTATGAAGGACCAATTTTAATTATCCCATTCACCTTTGAAGAACAAATGTTCTAAGCTCTCCTCTCGCCTGTTTTTGCAGAAGTAACACCTAGAGGCCATGCAGATCCACAATTCCCGGATGTTCTCTTCCATATCAAGATCTAGGTTCCTAATTTTCCAACTAAGGAAATAGAACTTCATCGAGATCTTGTGGCACCAGAAATTTTCATTCCACCGATCTTTGTGGTCTTGCAAGGAGATCAACCTGTGAAAAATATCTTGTGGAAAAAACATCAAAAGATGAAGGTGTAATCACACTTCTATATGGTTATAGAATTAACTCAATGGACTCAAGCAGAGCCTTATATAATTCATTCAAAATATCCTTGGTGAATAGAGGGTGTTGTCACACCTCCTTAACCATGATCATAGGAGCCGAGCATCCTTGGAAGGAAAAGACAGAGCCTACCAAATTATTATGGCAGAATATAATTTCCATTATGCCAATGATCCAACTAGAGCTCTGATGAAGTGCCTGGACCAGAGGATTATGTTTTGACCAGAGGAGAGAAGCATACCCAAAACCATACTATATGCTACTGCAACAGATATGAGATATGGCCTGACCCTATAGAGTAATATCCTCAAGGATTTCCCACACAATCATGGCATGCGTTCTATGAATACTACTCTGAATACTCCTAACATTTATCCCCCATTGTGAATGGGTCTCTATAGCCTTTCCGACGAGGCACAACGACTCTTACCTTGTCGTTTTTTCGTCCCAAACAAAGCATCATAAAACTTTGTGAACGGTGTTCATAACACCTTTCAGAACATTTTTTGTGGCCAATGCATGAATAGGAATCACATACAGAATGATTTTAGCTATGGCTATACAGCCCCCAAATGAGCGAAAATGGTTTTTCTAGTTAAGAACACAACTTTTTGTCCTGCTAACAATATGATCAAAATATCCCATATTAATTATACCTAAAGAGATTGGTATTCCTATGTAATCCATCTGGAAAGATCCCCATTTCATGTTCAGGTGACTACCAAGGGTTGAGGCCCACCTGGAAGATCTCTTTAGGGTGATGAAGATGCTTCTCTTTGAGTTGCTAATGACCTGTCCACTCCTGAAACAATAGTCCTCCAGAACTTTCTTGATAGCATGAAAAAACCTCTACCCACCATTATCTAATATTATTGTGTCATATGTGTACATCATGTGGAATATCAGAGAGATGTTTTGCTTCCTCCTAAAAAGAGAGGATTCCTCCTTGAAGTATTCCATGATTACTGAGTCTACTAAGAGTATCCTCGCCTAGCATGAATATTCTTAGAGATAATAGTTCCAGCTGATGAAGGCCTCTAGTAGCCTTGAAGAATTTGTGGGTATTCCACAAAAAAGTGACTGCTATCCATATGGAACTTATGCTTTTGAAGATAATATTCACTACCACGGATGAAAACCCCATCACTATGAGGTCTCTGTTCAAGAAAACAAAATCAATCTTGTCTTATTCTTGGTTCATATCCAATATGATCACAATATTTGATCCATGTGTCTTAAAGTTGATGTACCTTACCATATCTAGGGCTAGAGCTATTGCACCCTGTATGGTCCAACCCTTCAATAATCCATGTTTCTCGAGAGATATCTTTCTAGGAAGATGCTTGGACAACCTCTGATTGATAACACACACTAGAATCATGTAACAGAAGTTTCATAGGATCAGTGGTTTATAGTTTGTTAGGAAGGAGGGGTTCTTAACCATGGGTATACGAATCAGAGTGGTGGCACTAGCAACCATAGGAAGGATCCCTCATCTAAAAAATCATGCACTGCTTCAATAAAATTCTTATTGACCACTTCCCACACACCCTATAAAGCGAATAAAGAAATCCTTCAAGGTAGGTGCACTCTCGGGGTCGAGTTTATGAATGGACATGTAAATTTATTCCTCGTTATGAATAGACTCTATGACATCATTATCTAGTATAGTCACTATGGTGGGGATTTCCTCCCACATGGCTGGGTTTCCATTAGGACACCCACTGGCCATTCTCGAGTTCATGGATGCGAGGAGGTCCTAAAAGAACAAGAGTGCTATACTCCCAAATGTATCTCTATCATTTTCATTGGATCCATCCTCATGTAATATGTTATGATTAATCCAACAGTTTTCCCCCTAATATAGGCTTGGAAAAGGAAGTATTTGTTTCACCCTCATTCAGCCACCTTACACTGGAACGATCCTGAGCTAGCCACTCTTTCATGAGAAGCATCTATGCCCACCTCATCATCTTGGCCGCTAAATCATTGAATACCAAGTCACTCCACTCTTCTCCCAAGCTCAATTCTAGGTTTTCGACACACTGTTTAAGGACATTCAGGTTCTGATCAAAGGGAGGTAATTTCCTGGCCCAATCCATGAGTCCCATCTCTATCCACAATCGTTTTTTGTGGAGTTCCACCAATGTAACACCCGAGATTTTTATGAGAAATATTTAGTTTTTATATTATATAAATCATCAAAGTAATCTTTTACTACACACAACACTAGCTTTTCATTCTTTATATGCAACCGCGACCTTCCTCGATAGCTTACATTGTACGAAATACCGAGTTTCACTAAGCAACGATATGCTATTAAAATATTGTTAAAACAATCTGTTATAAATAGTAATACCCACTTTTTGAAATTTTGTAAATGTTATCATTCAAAATGGACTTCATTTTTGGATTTGTAATATCGAAATTAGCCTAGAGTGAAATTTTGGTATTTTTCTATAAACTAAATTTTTTTTATGAATAGTGAAACAATAGGTTACTATTTAAAAACCGATATTTTATTTAAATAATTATTTATTTTAATTAATTTATTTTAGGTCAAAATTGATACATAAGACCTATATAAGTTCAAAGTAATTAATTGGATTCATTTTATAATAATTTTAGATATATAAAAAGTTTATTGAACTTTTCACCGCCTTTTACCCACCTCCTAGGTGAATTTTCAAATTTACATAAAACATAATTTTACCACTTTTGTGAGTGGAATTTTGAAAATACAATAAACATGGTTAATATCTGGGACTAAAATTTTGATCAATGAGATGAAAATAATTTTAGGTGAATAGTAGTTGTTTATTTTTTTACCACGGTTAAAAGTAAATAGGGTAATTAAGGGAAGAATGATATTATTATTACCCTAACACATGTCTTAATTCTATTGGATAAGTCTAATTCGACCAAAAACAACCTTAGGAATAAAATATGACCATTTAGTCCCACTTGGATTAGATTAGGACATTTAATATTATTTTATTTAAAGAATAGTTAAAATAGTTAAAATCAAAGTTTAATAACTAAAATTTTTTTAATATAGGGTTATACATAAGATAAATTCAACTATAAATATTCATTTGAAATATAAAAAAATTTCCTACATAATGGTAATTTATTTATAATTTTTATACATTAAATAAGTTAATTTATTTATGAAACAATGATGATGCAGTAATTATCTTATTAATGAAATATTGACATAATTGATTTTATAAATACCCAAATAAATGAAATTTGAGACTTTTCATGAATTACACTAATTTTATAGGTTAATATGACATGTTAGTATTGAATTTATAAACTTTGTTCGAACTAATCATTCTGTTATGATTTTCTCAAAAATCAATTACCAAATAGTTACAAAATTGACATAAAGTTGTTTTTTTAAACAATATTTCATTATTAATTGTTATTTTACTCTTAAAAATATAAGGATTGTCCAAATGACTTATATAAGGTTATATATATTAATATTAAACTACTAGGGGTTCTTTTTTCTTATTAATGTATGTTTATTAACCTCATAGTGTATGAAAACAAGAAGACACGGTACAAGTAAAATTATTTAACTTAATGTTAAATCTATATGATAAGGTTAAAATAGAAACCTAAACTTGTCTAAATTATATTGGATGAGAGGATTTAGACCCATCCCCAGCTTATCTTCGAAATAAATCAATTTGGAGCTATTAAAAACCGAATATGACTTTATAATAATATAATATTTTTAGTTTTTCCAAAGGTGCCACTCTCCTCCTTAATAAAAGGGAACCTCCTCCCTCTCCTCCTCACACCACTTTGAGCCTTCAAGCTCGGACAACCCCTTCCAATTTCCCTTCTCCAATTCCATAGAAACATCATAGATGTCCTGGACTTCTTCAATGACCATATTTAGTGCCCTAAGAGGTGGTTAAGAAGAGGCGCTTCAAAGAAGAGGTAATGTCCGTTACCGATTCTTTCAACTTTATTTCTTCATCAACTTCTTCTTCTTTAGTTGTTACATTATGAAGTAATGACATCAGTATCAATCATATAATGATATGTAATTATAAGTATGAAAGAACCTTATTTCACCATTTATCCATCCTATGGAAAATGAAATCACCGCGCGTGTGTACGTACGGAATACCGTCTCCACGGCGTGGTGTAATCTATTTTCGACCACCACCTTAATTGGATGGGTATAATGGTGTAAGTAATAACTATATAAGATTATTTTCATGTGATATTTATTCTGAAATAGTATACATAAACACCAATACAATTCCACTATCATGGGAACGATATCATCGCTCGTGCGTACGAATGGAATACCGTCTCCACAATGTTATGCGACTCGTTCTACATGATATTCATTGAATAATGATTATATAAATGAAATTAATGAATAAATATGATATATATTACACTAATAATATTATGGAAATGATGAATCTATAACCTAAAAATAAGAATAAGAATTTATTCTACAAAACACGCATAAGAACAAAAAGTATAAACACCCGAAAAACAAGTAGCAATGAAATATTAGTAATAAGAAGCTACGAATATGACCATATATGATATAATAACAATAAGTATGATTATGGAATAATTAAATGACATTATTTAAATCATTATACAGGTATTTCGGACATTTACGAAGCAAATTAGACCTATGGTAAGGGAAAATCTAAAAATCTCAATTTTTATCCGAGGTAGTTTTTACTTCAGAAATTACTGGGGAATATTTATCATCCACATCCATATTTCCTCAATAACTAATATTATTTCTCTCCTACTACAATTATATAACTCTAATATTACCCTTCGTTGAGGTTTTATTAAAAGATATGAATGGATTCTTTTGTCGTTTTTCGTACGAGGTAATTTTTGACTTTTCTGGCCAAAGTATGAGAAGAATGTTTTTTTTAAATTTTACAGCATGAATGTATTTTTAGAAAATTATTTCCATGATACTTCCTTGAAATTTTTTCATGTTTTTCATTGATCAACTTCTTTTAGTTTAAAATTATATGACATGTTAAGAATGGAAAATGTTTTTGAAGTAGAAAGGATATTTTCCTCAAGAATGGAGGTCAAGTGTTTTATCAAAATTATTTTCCATCTATGATAATATAATGTTATGTTTCTATCCCTATTTTTACATTTTTTTGATTATTTTATGATGAAATTATTTTTATTATGTCCTTTTATCTTATATGGATTATGTTGTGATGGCATGATGATTAAGAATCCCATTTTTATTATATGGGTTACGCTATGATATATGATTTATGATTTTGTGGAACACATAAGAATGGTAACATTATGAGATCGGTGAGACCTATATCTCCCTATAGTGAATTCAGTAAAGATTTATATCTCATGATATAGACATGGCTGGAATGGCAGGTTAAACCGGTTCAGTGAAACAGGACTGAAACGAGGAGTGAACTCTGTTCAGAAATGGACTTTGTCCGCTAAGATAGTCTTGGATTTGAGTCTTGAATACTAAGAAATTATTGTCTACGATTATGTGTGTATGCCAAAAAAATTCCTGTTTTATGTAATGATTATTGGGATTACATTTTTCTACTATGATTTTTCCAATGTTATGAAATTATGATTTCTTTTGCAGGTTATTATTACCAAAATGTTATGTTCTTATGAATATAATGTGAATGATATTTCTTTTGTTTACCCTTACTGAGCATTTGATCTCACCCTTTTGTATGTTTTATTTCCCCAGGTCAGGAAGAAGGTTATTAAGTAGGATATGCCACAAAGGGACACTAGATATGATGAAATAAACGGTAAACAATGTAGTTGATTTTATGAAGCAGTTGTTTATGTTTCCCAATTTCTAATAACACTATTAATATACGGTCCTTTCATGGTTTTTTATATGTTGTAATAAGTATGATTCAACTCTATAGTAATAACAATCTATGTAAAGTATGGGTCGTTATAGTTGGTATCAGAGGAAAGGTATAGCCAACCTTTGGAAACTAGGATGTGAAAGCCTTAGTAAGAACCCTAAGGATAAGTCTAAGAATAGAACACAATCTTAGTGTTTTAGAAATGGCCATGAATAACCTATGATAAGACCTTAAGTGTGTAATTTTATTCTTGATTATGTGGTTTTACTATTATAATTTGTGTTTCTCACACTATTCTTCTTGGTTTTAGTCAATGGCTGGAACCTGAAGTAACCGTGTTGATACGGAATGCGACAGGAAATGCAATGATTGTCCCCCTGAGCAACCAAACGTTATGGGAGCTAGAATGAAAACTCTTGTAGCCATGCTCACACAACTTTCTCAAGCTATGAAACATGCAGGGATTCCAAACGAGCAAAGTAAGGAGGAACATTCTATTGAATCCTTAATGAGGAAACGTCCACCCTCATTCAGTGGGTCTATTGATCCATTAGTGGCTGAACAATGGATCAGTACTACTGAAATGATATTTTCAGTTCTTCAATGTTCTGAACATGATAAAGTCATCTTAGCAGTATATCATTTGGAAGGTGAAGCTGATCAATGGTGTAATCTTATCAAGAATACGATTCCAAGAGATGAAATTGAGTCCATGGAATGGGACGAGTTCAAGAACTTATTTCTCAATAAGTACATCCCTGGTATTCTTCGAAAAAATATGGAGAATGAGTTTCTTGAACTGATTCAAGAGTATGATGAATCCGTTGGTACCTAAGAAAGAAATTTTACAAGACTTGCAAGGTACACTTCTGGGATTATTATCCAACCTGAGAGTAAGATTAATTGATTCTTTAGTGGCTTAAAACCAAGTTTTCGAAGGTCGTTAGCCATAAGGGACTTGAATATCTATGAGGAAATCGTTCAATGTGCTCTCGAGGTTGAGATGGAGATTGGAGTAACCCATCAATCATATTAGTTTGATAAGAAGAGGAAAATGGAATTCAAAGGAAAATCTAAAGAGCACACTGAAAAGAAGATGATTTTTCTCTTATGCTTAATGTGTGGAAAGAAACATGGAGGGATTTGTCTTAAAGGAAAAAGAAAATGTTTCAAATGTGTAAAATAAGGTCATCAGGCATTTGAATGTCGTAATGGTGGGATGAAGATGTCTAGTGATGCGAGCAATGAAAAGGCTACACAGAGTGCACCTCCTACACATCAATGTTACAATTGCAAGGAAATGGGGCATTATGCCAATCAATGCCCTAATCCAAGGGTTGTTGATGATGATCGACGTCAAAAAAATTTTAAGGCTAAATCCAAAGGAAAGTCACATGCAATTTCTATCAACGATGTGGAGTACGATAACAAAGTGGTGAAAGGTACACTTACCATCCACTCTAAAGTAGAAAATGTTTTATTTGATTTTCGTTCCACCCACTCATTTATTTCTAAAGATTTTTCTAAGGGTATTTCTGTATTACCTCAACAATTAGATGTTGAGTTGGCTGTGACAACTCCTAATGGAACAATAGTTGCATCAAAAGTTTACAATTCTTCTCCGATTGAAGTTTGTGGGAATGTGCTTCCTGAAAATCCCGTGATCCTTCCTATAGTGGAATTTGATGTGATTCTTAGCATGTATTGGCTTTCGATACATGAAGGTCATATCAATTTCCAATGTATGGAAGTCACATTTCATATTCCAGATCAATCTATGATCATCTATCGATGCAAGGATGAACATAACCTTCTTGTGGAAATTTATTCCATCTTATGGGTCTTGATTCCACAAAATGAAGGTTATTTATCTCAAATGGTTGGAGAGAAACTCATGATTATGAATATTCATATTGTACGGGAGTTTTATGATGTATTTCTAAAGTAATTTTCGGGTCTTTCACCAAATCATGAAGTTGAGTTTTCAATAGAACTCATACCGGGTGCCTTGCCTATTCCAAAGACAACATATAGAATTTCCCCAATTGAGTTGCAGGAATTGAAGAAGCAACTCTAAGAGAATCTTGATAAGGGATTCATACGCCCTAGTGCATCACCTTGGGGAGCACCTGATCTGTTTGTTAAGAAGAAAAATGGATCAACGAGACTCTGCATTGATTATCGAGAACTTAACAAGATCACTATCAAGATAAAATATCCTCTCCCACGCATTGATGACTTATTTGACCAACTATGCGGAGCTCAATACTTTTCCAAGATTGATCTTCGTTTAGGGTATCATAAATTAAGGGTCAAAAGGGAAGATATACCAAAGACGGCATTTTGTACAATGTATGGACACTATGAATTTATAGTGATCCCATTTGGTCTTACTAATTCCCCTGCTATCTTCATGGATCTGATGAATAGAGTCTTTAGAGAATATCTTGATCAGTTTGTGGTAGTCTTTATAGATGATATTCTTGTCTATTCAAAGTGCAAGGAAGAACATGAAAATCACTTGAGAATTGTATTGATGACCCTGATAAAGGAGAAGCTTTATGCCAAATTTACCAAGTGTGAATTTTGGTTTCAAAAAGTTGTATTTTTGGGTCACATAATCTCAAAAGAGGGGATGTCTATGGATCCAGCAAAAACAGAGGTTATTGAAAGATGGTCGAGACCAACAACAGTGACTGTGATCTGAAGTTTTCTTGGATTGGCTGGATATTATCGACGTTTTGTGAAAGATACTTCACGATTATCTAATCCACTCACCAGGATGACTCGAAAAGGAGTTATGTTCATGTGGACGGAGGAATGTGAAGAGAATTTCAAGGATTTGAAAATAAGGTTATCCAGTACACCTGTGCTCACACTACCTTGTAGAAGAGAAAGGTTTGTGATCTACAGTGATGCATCCAAGAAGGGGCTGGGGTGTGTTCTCATGAAAAATGATATGGTGATAGCTTATGCCTCACAATCGTTGAAAATCCATGAGCAAAATTTCCCAACTCATGATTTGGAGTTAACTGCGGTAATATTTGAATTAAATATTTGGAGGCATTATCTTTATGGTGAATGGTTTGATATTTATACTGACCATAAAAGTTTATATGTATATTTTCAGACAAAAGGAGATGAATATGAGACAAAGAATATGGTTAGAGTTGATTAATGATTACGAATGCTCAATTCAATACCACCCAGGGAAAGCAAACAACGTGGAAGATGCATTAATTCGACAAGACCATGCTAGATTATCAATGATGAGGATCACAAAAGATCCAATATTTATGGATTTACAAAGGATGGATCTTGAAATTATAATGTAAGGGGAGAAATCTTATCTTTCTCAAATGAATGTTCAAAAATCTATACATGCGAGGATTAAAGAGGCACAAAAAGAATATGTAGAGTTACAAAAGAATGAGATAATTGTTCCTGAATTCGACCTTGATTGTGATGGGATAATAAAGTTCAGGAATCGGGTTTGTGTTCCTCCAATCCCAGAATTAAAGAAGGAGCTTCTGGATGAGGCTCATAGTTCTTCATTATCTATTAATCTTGGAACCAAGAAGATGTATAGGGTCCTGAAAGAGTACTTCTGGTGGGATGACATGAAATGAGATGTTGCTGAATATGTCTCTCGATGCTTGGATTGTCAGCAAGTTAAAGCTGAGAGACATCAGTCTAAGGGGATGTTACAACCATTACCCATAACCGAATGGAAATGGGAAAACATCACTATGGACTTCCTAAAACATCCCAAGGCAATAATGCTATCTGGGTCTTAGTTGATCGTCTTACAAAGTCTGCACACTTCATTGCAATTAGAGAGGATTTCTCTCTGGATCAGATTGCCAAGATATATGTAAAGGAAGTGGTAATAATGCATGGAGTACAAATTTCCATTATATCTAATCGGGATCCGAGGTTTACCTCAATTATTTGGCGAAGTCTTCAGCATACTCTGGATACAGAGTTGAGTTTCAGCACTGCTTATCATCCCCAGATAGATGGTCATTATGAGAGAACAATTCAAACTCTAGAAGATATATTAAGAGCTTTCTCTATGGATTTCAAAGGTGGTTGGAATCAACATCTACCTTTGTTGGAATTTTCTTATAATAATGGCTTTCACTCTAGTATTCAGATGGCTCCTTATGAAGCTCTCTATGGAAAGAAATGTCAAACTCTAAATTGATGGGATGAAGTTGGGGAAAGGAAGATATTTGGACATGATCTTGTTGATCAGTTGACAGAAAAGGTCAAATCTATTCAACAACACATTAGAGCAGCTCATAGTCGACAAAAAATTTATGCCTATAATCAAAGAAAAGACCTAGAGTTTGAATTGGGTGATAAAGTGTTCTTACGAATATCTCCTTGGAAGACAGTAATGAGATTTTGGAAGAACGGAAAGTTGAGTCCTTGGTATATTGGTCCTTTGGAAAAAATGGATCATGTTGGGAAGGTAGCTTACCGATTGGCACTTCCAATGAATCTCTCTCAAGTTCATGATGTGTTCAATGTATCTCTCTTGAGAAAGTACATACCTGATCCTTCACATGTACTCAGCTCAGATGTTATACCGTTGGAGCAATATCTTTCTTATGAAGATCAACCGATAGAGAATCTGGATCATAGCGAAAAAGTCCTATGGAACAAGACCACTCGGTTGGTGAATGTTTTAGGGAGGAACCACCAATTAAATGAAACTACATGGGAGCTTTAGGATATGATAAGGGAGAGGTATCCTCATCTGTTTGTTATCAAGTAACGAATTTCAAGGGCGAAATTCATTTTAAGGGGGGTAGAATGTAACACCTGAGATTTTTATGAGAAATATTTTGTTTTTATGTTATATACTTCATCAAAAGAATCTTTCACTACACAAAACACTATATTGGCATGATTTATACACAACCAAAGCCTTCTTCGATAGCTTTCATTGTACTCAATACCGAGTTTCACTAAACAACGATATGCTATTAAAATATTATTAAAACTATCTGCTATGAATAGTAATATCCACTTTTTTAAAATTTTTAAATTTTATCTTTCAAAATGGACTTCATTTTTGGATTCGGATTATCGAAATTTTCCTAGGGTGAAATTTTGGTATTTTTCTGCAAACCTTCAATTTTTGATGAATAGTGAAAACACTGGGTTACTATTTAAAAACTGACTTTTTATTTAAAGAATATTTTATTTTATTTAAATTTATTTTAGGTAAAAATTTATACATAACACCTATATAAGTTCAAAGTAATTCATTGGATTCATTTTTTAATAATTTTATATATATAAAAATTTTATTGTACTATTCACCGTCTTTTACCCACCTCCTAGGAGAGATTTTGAAAATTTACATACAACATGATTTTACCACTTCTATGAGTGGAATTTCGAAAATCAGAGACACACAGTTAATATCATGGACTAAAATGTGGTTCAATGAGATGAAAATAATTTTTGGTGAATAGTAGCTTTTTATTTTCTTTACCACGGGTAAAAGTGAATAGGGTAATTAAGGGTAAAAATGATATTATTATTACCCTAACACATGTCATAAATCTATTAGATAAGTGTAATTCGACCAAAAACAACCTTAGGAATAAAATATGTCCATTTAGCATTACATGGATTAGATTGGGACATTTAATATTATTTTATTTATAGAATAGTTAAAATAGTTAAAATCAAAGTTTAATAACAAAAACATTTTTAATATAGGATTATAGACAAGATAAATTCGACTACAAATATTAATTAGAAAGCTAAAAAGATTTCATACATAATGGTATTTTTTTTATAATTTTTAGACATTAAATAATTTAATTTATTTATGACACAATGATGATGCAGTAATTATCTTATTAATGAAATATTGACATAATTGATGTCATAAATAACCAAATAAATCTAATTTGAGACTTTTTTTGAATTCCACTAATTTTATAGGTTAATATGAGATGTTATTATTGATTTAATTACCCTTTTTCGAACAAATAATTCTGTTATGATTTTCACAAAAATCAATTACCAAATAGTGTCAAAATTTACATAAAGTAGTTTTTTAAAAAAATATTATATTTTAAATTGTTATTTTATTCCTAAAAATCTAAGGTTCGGCCAAATGACTTATATACGGTTATATTTATTAATAATAAACAACTTGGGGTTTGGTTGGATTGTTATAGTATGTTTATTAACCTTATAGTTTAAGAAAACAAGAAGACATGGTAAAAGTAAAATTATTTAACATAAAGTTAAATATAAATGAGAAGGTTAAAATAGAAACCTGAACTTGTCTAAATTCTATTGGATGAAAGAATTTCGACCCATCCCCACCTTAGATTCTAAATAAATCAATTTGGAGCTATTAAAAACCGAATATGACTTTATAATAAATTAATATTTTTAGTTTTTCCAAAGTTTCCCCTCTCCTCCCTTATAAAAGGGAACCTCCTCCCTCTCCTCCTCACACCACATTGAGCCTTCAATATCGGCCAACCCCTGCCAATTTATCTTCTCCACTTCCCTAGAAACATCTTACAGTTCCTGGTCTTCTTCAAAGACCATCTTTAGTGCCCTAAGAGGAGGTTAAGAAGTGGCGCTTCAAAGAAGAGGTAATGTCCATTACCGATTCTTTCAACATTATTTCTTCTTCTACTTCTTCTTCTTTAGTTGTTTCGTTACGAAGTAATAACATCAGTATCACTCATATACTGATATTTTATTATATGTATGAAACAACCCTATTTCACCATCTATCCATCCTATGGAAAATGAAATCACCGCACGTGCGTACGTACGGAATACCGTCTCCACGCCGTGGTGTAATCTATTTTCCACCACCACCTTACTTGTATGGGTATAATGGTGTAAATAATAACTATATAAGATTATTGTAAATTGATATTGAATCTGAAATACTATACATACACTCCAATACAATTCCACGATCTTGGGAACGATATCATCCCTCGTGCGTACTTTCGGAATACCGTCTCCACGATGTGATGCGACTCGTTCTACATGATATTCATTGCATAATGATTATACAAATGAATTTACTGAATAAATATGATATATATTAAACTAATAGCATTCTATAAATGAGGTATCTATAACCTAAAAATAAGAATAAGAATTTCTTCGACAAAACATGCATAAGAACAAAAATTAATAAACACCCGAATAACAAGTGGCAATGAAATATTACTAATAAGAAGCTAGGAATATAACCATATATGATATCATAACAATAAGTATGATTTTGGAATAATTCTGTGACATTATTTAAATTATTATACAGGAGGTTCAGACATTTACGAAGCAAATCTGACCTAAGGTAAGGGAAAATCTCGCAATCTCAATTTTTATAAGATATTTTTTTTACTTCAGAAATTACTAGGGAATATTTATCATCCACATCTATATTTCCTCAATATTTAATATCATTTCTATCCTACTAAAAATTTTTAAATCTAATTTTACCCTTTGATGAGTTTTTAGTAAAAGATATGAAAGGAATCTTTTGTCATTTTTCGTACGAGGTACTTTTTGATATTTCCGACCAAAGTACGAGAAGAATGTTTTTTTAAATTTTACGACATGAATAGATTTTTAGAACATTATTTCCATTAAACATCCTTCACATGTTTTCATGTTTATTTTTAATCAAATTCTTTTAGTTTAAATTGATATGACATATTAAGAACGGAAAATGTTTTTGAAGTAGAAAGGATATTTTCTTCAAGAATAAAGTTCAAGTGTTTTATCAAAATTATTTTCCATCTAAGATAATATTGGCATCTATTTCTATACCTATTTTTACATTGTTTTGATTATGTTATTATGGAATTATTTTTATGATGTCCTTTTATCTTATATGGATTTTGTTATGATGGCATGATGATTAAGAATACCATTTTTATTACATGGGTTATGCTATGATATATGATTTTTGATTTCGTGGCACACATTAATATGGTATCATTATGAGATGGGTGGGACATATATCTCCCTCCAATCCATTGGGTTAATATTTATATCTCATGAGATAGACATGGCTGGAACGCTATGTTAAACCAGGTCAGTGAAACATGACTAAAACGAGGAGTGAACTCGGTTCAGAAATGGACTTTTTCCTCTAAGATAGTCTTGGAAATGAGTCTTGACTACTAAGAAATGATTCTCTATGATTATGTGTGTATGCCACAAAGTTTTGTGTTTTATGTTATGATTATTGGGATTACATTTCACTACTATGATTTATCCCATGTTGTGAAATTATGATTTCTTTTTCAGGTTAAGATTACAAAAATGTTATGTTCTTATGAATATGATGTGATTGATATTTCTTTTGTTTACCCTTACTAAGAATTTGATCTCACCTTTTTGTATGTTTTAATTCCCTAGGTCAGGAAGAAGGTTATTAAGTAGGATATTCCAAAAAGGGACTCTAGATATGACGAAATAAACAGGACACAATGTAGTGGATTTTATGAACCAGTTGTTTATGATTCCCAGTTTCTAAAGACACTATACCTATACGGTATATTAATGGTTTTGTTATATGTTGTAATAAGTATTCTTCAACTCTGAAGTAATAACAATGTATGTAATGTATGGGTCGTTATAACAAAAGTGTTCACAGATGATGTAGAATCCCACAACTCCCTCAAAATCTGCTGATAATCATGCATGAGGGACCAATATTGATTGACCCCGAATGCCTCCTGAGATTCCTATTTAGGGGACATAGACTCTATAATTTGAGAATGATAAGAGATACCACAAGCAAGATGTTTAACCTTGGCATTTGGTAATGAATTAAGAGCATTATAATTATCCAGGCACCGACTATGTCTGATCCTACTCCACCTTCCTCAAACATGGTTATTGCAACACGTATTTCGATCACCATAGTATCCCATGTCAAATAACCCCATACCATCTATAAAATGAGAAAAGTCCAAGATATCCACCAGTAAGAAATATCACCTCCCCTTATTCTATTAAGTCCTGAGGATTAGGTTGAATTCCACAACCACTACCCACAGAAGATCCTCTAGATTAAAAGACCCAACCCCCTACCACAACTGAGTTCTATCTTGAGAAACACAACAACCATGCCCAAAGGATAAAAAGAAGCACTCCTTGACCATTGTGACTTCCGTGGTGATATATTGGTCGCCTGCCTGGATCATCTCCTAAGAAACCTGCATTTTAAAAAATAGCTGGATATGCCTATTAGCCGGGTCTATATGCATGGAGTCATGCATATGAACGTTATGGAAGAATGTTTTGATCTTTTATGTATTATGTTTTTTATCCAAGACTGCGACAATGAATGATTTTTTTCTTGGCTTCTGAAACATTGTTATCTAACTTCACCCGAGCACCCAGGAAAAAGGAGTTCCAGATTAACATGGATAACATTAAACCAAAGGAATACTAGTTTAATCCCTAGGATCACTGGTCATCATATATAGGAAGGAGGATCCTTCCTTCAAGAGTATCTTTTGGGCCTAAGTGCACAACCCTGAGCTATAAGAAAATGAATCAGATGCCTTGGATAACTCATGAAGAGGTAGCTGTATTGACTTCTCCTTTGACACATTTCAAGGGGATTGTTAGGTAGGATGTCTCTAATCCTGAAATATTACCGCATTTGACACTAGTTCATATTACTTCGACTTTATGGAGCTATCCTGCACCTTAACCATAATGTTTTAGAGAGAATAGGGTAAGAATTCAGTTACTGTGATCTCTCCAGGGACAACGAGGCGATATCCATTCAAGGGGGGTAGTAGCACCTGATGGATCAAGGAAGGGAAAAGTAGAGCTAGAAGCTAGTACCTTAACATATCTACTATATACCAATGAAAAGGAAAACTAATACCATGAACGAGACCAAAGCATTAGATATAGAACATGAAGAAGGACATCGATTTCTTATAGGGGGGAGATGACGGTATTTGGGGAAAGAGGGTGATGATGATCCTCATCTATGTCCAGAGAGGGGCACTAATCTTCCTTCTACAAGGACCATACCCACATAATACAATAGATTACAAAGGACCTAGATGGAGAGGGGATGGGACACCACGATGCAAATCCCTCTAAACCTTACGCGAACAAATTCTCATGATATTTCTACAGGAGTCCGTTGAATGGCCCCGGACACAACAAGATGAGAAATTGTTGGGGAAAAAGGTAACAAAAGAGACTGTTCCCTTGTCACCACATGATACACCTTTAATATTATCTTCTTGGGTATCTACTACCATAAATCTAGCACATCACGCAACCATGACACCAGGATATCTTCGCAGGATACGGTGCGATCATCTACACATAAGAACCATCCAAGGGAGTCTCCCATATGGATGAGGAGAGTGGCGTTTTGTAATGGAAGGGTAAGGATATGGAGACCATTCCACCCCACCCCACGTGGAATATCCTTCCTTTATGGGCCTCCATCGCCTTGGGAGATAAGCTAAAATGTCATCGACCAAAAGTTCTCCGAGCTTTTCACCACATGAATATGTAGTCCTCCTTTGAATCCATTACCATATAAATGAAATTATGATAATGAACTGAGATCCAAGCATGACATCACATTCCCCTAGTATCAAAAAATCACATCAAGACCTGCACAGAAGGCTTTTACATTCCCAAACAGGAAAGAAGGTTCCACTACATACAATAGGCAGCCACTGCAAAAGCCTCTGAGGGAACATCCAGTGATGCCATGATGCCTACCTTCGATACAACTAGATAAATCGCCCGCATAGCCGGAAAGCATGGTTTTTGGAAGACACACGATGGTGTGTACAAGGCATCACAGAAGGACCACATAGGCTAGATGAGAAAATGGTTAGATCCAGGAGACAACATAGGCCACTCAGACACGATGGCTAGAAGAACACTGGGATCGAAGGTTTTCAGTGCTGAAATCTCCCCCTATAATCTTTCGGTTGCATAGGAAATGGTCGGAGAATTTTGAAAACCACCAGGCGCATAGGGCAAATTCTTGAGGTGCACATATTGATCCATTTTTTTATATAAATTGTTACTCATGTTTATGTTTTTCACATATTCTATTATTTCTCATATACTTTTTTATGTGTATTTATGATGTACATATTTTATAGAAATTCATTAGACATACATATGTCATTTCATGTTTACCTTTTTTTCATTATATGTTTTCTTTCCTTTTTTCATTTATATATAAGATCTTTAGAAAAAATTTAGTGGGTGATGGTTTATTTTTATTGTTCGATTCTTTCTATGGTATTATCATAAGGGTTCAAAAATATCTTTGGAAAGCATATTTTTAAAAAAAATAGTTTAATGATTATTTATTTGTTTTAAAAAATTATTTTTATTTAATGAGTAATTTTTAAAGAATACTTTTTTTTCAAAATATGATAAAGAACCTAATTTAAAATATTTTATTTCAATTCAGTTCTTTTGGATGGTTTTGAAAATATATAATCATGGAAACCATTGGAATACTATTTCACCATTGTTCTCTCACCCAACTTACAACACTCGGTGTCTATAGATTGAGTGGATCTCACTTGTTCACATTCATTTTGGTAGTGATCATAAGGAGGGTATATATCATGATTATGTTATCATTTAATTGAAAGCTATCCTTTTATATGGTTTTATTAAGATTCTATAAAAATGGAATGGTTTTTTTTGGTATGGAATTAGTTGGTATCCTTGTCATATGATCCATCAAGATAGTATATCAATATCCTGATTATGTTATCAGGGAATTAGTGGGAAACCTTATCATGGGGACCAAGAGGGTACGAGGAAAAAGGCATGATTTTGTTAATATTTTTTTACAGATATATTTGTCAAAAACTATATTAATATACTATGTAAATGGAATGATTACGTTAACATAACATTGGTGGGTATCCTTGACATAGGGTCTATAAGTATTCTATTTAATTGGAAATATTATTTTACTTTGACATGGTGTATTGTCATGTCATATAGGCCATTATGTAATTGTGATAATGGAATATATCCATTTCATAAGGTTTTATGAGGATATATTTTTGATTTTCATGTTTACACTATTTATTTATGTATTATGAATTATTTATATATTGTGGTTTCATTATGTATCATTATTTATTTATTTATCCTGATTTTTTTATGTGTCATTAATTATTTATATATTATTCATTATTAATATATCATGTTTTATTTTTTTTATTAAGTTCCCAATTAGTTTTTTTCTTGATTTTTTGAGGTATCTTCTTCAAAATGATTCATTATTATTTTAAAGCCTACTGATAATTTTAGCTCACCATTTTCTTATGTTTCCTAAATCCCTCAGAAAGAATGTATATTTCATAGGATATAAATAATAAGGCATCATATAAATGTATAAGGAATTGTTAATATAAATTATGATGTAAAATTTTAAATTTATTATGTCTATGTTTCCGAAGTCATATGATATTAAAATTTAGGGGATTCATTTATATATAAAAAATTTCAGGTCATTAAATGAATATTTTAAGTCTATAAATCAAGATATGGGATTTCATGTCTTGGGAATCTCATTAAAAAATTGTTTTCAACATTAAATTTTTTTGTTCATAAACTGTTATAAAATATAATATTTACTGTATAAAATGATGTCATATTTTTTGATGGATTTGTTTGTTTCAAGACATGGTGTTAACCCTCGAGCAATGTTTTAGTATAATTCCATGCTAGCTGGATTTTAATTGATTTTTATCATTTAATAATTAATAAATATTTATCTCGTGTGTGAGAACACTGATATATCCAAAATGAAGAATAAAATAATAATTCAACTACCACAATTATTTAATGCTAGATGATTTATTCTTAGGAGAGTGATTTTTTATTAGCTCAAAACCCCAAAGCAGGAATATTTTATGTCCTTATATGAAAAAAATGGGTGTCCCATTTTCATTATATAAATTCCCACTTTACATATTCTATCCAAGTCTAGTAATAAATTATTTTATATAGAATATATATAGATTGGATTCGTGAAGGGGAAGTAATTTTATTTGGAGAGGGGGAGGAATCATAATAAAATTTATGTGGGAAATGAATATTAGATTTCATGGATTCATGAATCCAATTAAAAAATCAATTTTTAACCCTGATTTAGGATTCTTTATAGTTATTATCACATTAAAATGTGATTTTATTTATGAATCAACCTTTAACTTCATTAAAAATTCGTGGTTTATGACGATTTCATTCATGGATTTTTGGGAATCTCTATGATTTATCCATGGATTTGAATTTATAGAAATTATTTATTTAAAAACACATGGATTATTTTCAATATACTAAATATGAGAATTAATTTTACCCTTACATTATTATATTTTGGAGTTCCATAGATCTACTCATCCATAGATTAATAACCTTTATTCAAATCCTTGGGTTTCTATAATCATACCAACCAATTTTCTTTTCTCATTAGGATTTATTTCATATTGGACTACTTTATTATTTTATCAAAACATCCACCACTATACTTTGAAATGGCCTATAGTCATCTAGTTGTGGAATCAAGGTGATGGTGTAGTAAAAATCACTAATGGGGAATGGTGAGAGAGTAGAATACACCTAGGTGTTGTATGGAAGAGGCAAAGAGTGTTAGGGGGACACTAGGATAGAGAATCAGGTGAGGCAGATTAGTCCAAGTGAAAATGTGGAGGTAGAGGTTGAAATTCCTAATTATAAAGGTGTTGTGGAAACATTCGGAGCCAACCATTCTATTTATTGGTTTCATCACTAATGATGGACTAGATGACAACATAGTAAATGATGAGATCCATGATTCATGAAAGATTTGGTGAATAAATCATTCCTTTATGACATGTATGCTAGAAAATTTACATATATGTTTAGTTACTATTATGATTATATGATTTTGGAAGAGTGTGAAATATTATGCGATGTATGAGTCTATAAAAAACTCATTGTGTATCACATCACATGAAAGCCTGGGATTATCTATGAAGTTAAATATTTCATAGTGTGAAACTATAGTTCACACACTATGTTTAAAAAACCTCATGATTCTGGGTGTAACAGAGTACATGCCTATAAAACCTCATTAGACCAACTTTAAATATGTTGAAAATAATACATCAAGTAGAAGTAAGTCTCATGATGTGGGAAACTAGTGGTAAAAACATGAATAACCCTCATGTAAAACATGATTTTTTTTATTATAGATAACAACATTTAGGATAAATCCACATGGAAGGAAAATAGTAATACACATCTATGATTTTTATATGGATCAAAAATCATTTATAGAAGTGTATATTTCCTTTATTATGTATAATATGGTATTTTTCTTATCTACAATATTGTGTATCCAAATCAGACAAAGAATGTGTCCACTCTAAGACTATTCCACATAGAGAATTATGGTGTGGATATATTGGTCATCATAAAATTTTATGAAGATCAAGTATTTAGTTAACGGATATTAACTACATATATAAAATAAAAGTGTTTATGAGATATATTGAGAGTATGAATGGGGTTCGTACTCCCATGATGAATTTATGAATATTGGGTGTGGTTTCCCCGCATATAACAAAAATGATATTTCACACTTACTGGTCCATGATTTGGATCCCACATATTATCCATTTCGCGAATGGGATGAGTGCTCCCTCGATCATGATGAGTCAAAGGTAATAATACTACATTCATAGTTGGTACATATCTATATTAAAGGGAATTGGTAATTTATGAATAGAATTCAGTTATCCTCATCCTTCTTGAAAGGGTATGGGTCCTTTATAAATTGGAGTTAGTACTCCCTCATTCAAAAATTCCTCTTGATGAGATACTAGTCTTCCATATGGGTCAATATTACCTCAATAAAAAAACATTATTGGACAAGATATGGGTCCCAAACATGTTTACAATGAGGTATAATGAAATTTATGGTGATTTTATAGTTATGAATGATATTTAGTTTTGGTGTTGCAAGTCTTTCAACATCATCATGCTTGATTGAATTCCTTAGAGATATGACATATAACTCAATTTTAAATTTTGATATATGTGAGAGTTTTGATATTTTCAGTATATTTAGATTTCTATAAGAAGTGATCCTATTTGAAGATGTGTTGTGAATATTATATATCCTCTACCGATTTTTTTCATATTGTCCTTAATATCTAGATCTCTTCTCTATTTTGAGATGAGGGTTTTTCTTTCACCTTTGTTGTATTTTTGGGTGTCCTACATTGTATATTTATAATCATACCTTTATAAAATTTGGGAAAATTCATGTTGTGTCTATGTAGCCTATTCAATATATATAGGTGATTAAAGAGTACATCAAACTAGTGGAGTTGGTAGAGTTGATACATGGTAGTGTTTGGATCATTATAGTAAGGATGACTGTAGACAAATATTTTTCCGTAATTCCTTATAGTGAGGAGGTGTATAACCTCTTATATTGTTTTTATACATAGATACCTGGTTGGATGTATTATTTTCCAATATTTATTAAAAATATGGAATATTTCATTTGGTAGATTTCCCACACCTGAATTGGTGTATAGTTCATTTGTTTATATATATATATATGCATAATAGATGGTTATTGTATGATGTATTAGAGTTTCAAATCCTTTATGGTTTATCTTAAACTAAGGCCTACCATGCAAATTTTTCCTGCATGGGGATATTTTTTAGCCACTCTCCTATTAGAGGGAGGATATGAGAGGAACAATTGGCTTTCCACAAACCCATGTGGGGTCCTGTTGTGTTGGAAAGTGTCATAATGGAATCATGAAGATAATATTCTAATTATTTATCAACATTTTATCATTAAAATTTTCTCTAATAAATCCCAATAACTTATGAACATGTTGAATCATGATAGAATATGAATGATAATTAACATCATAGGTTAAATTTATTTCCATATCCTCTTGTTTAAATGACCCACTTTACATCATAAGAGTGATTCTTTTTTTGGATTTTTACATATTCTTGTACAAATTTATTCCCACTTAAAACAATATTTATATCTCTATTATCATTGAAAATACAATTTTTTTCCTAAAAATAATTACAGATACCAAAATTATAGAAACAAAATCCTTGAAATTAATTTTGATTAAAAAAATGAATATTTTAGATTTAATGTTATAACCATGAAATGTGAACTATTTTATATAATCTTTTCAACATTAAATCCTTAGAAATGATAAATTGATATGATTTTTATTCTATATCTCAAATAGTGTTTCCACAAATAATATATATATATAACGTTTTATATATAAACAAAATCGTTTCAAAATCATATCACCAAAATTACATTGGAAGGTCACACTACCTAATCATTAATTAAACCATTTCCAATAAGGCAAAAATACTTGTCCCTACAACACCATTCCATTATTCTATTCCAGGAGGATTGATCTATGGAAAAATTCACAATCTACTAGATGACCAACAAATTCTTTCGATAATTATCCCCATAATTTGAAAATAGAATCTCTTTATTTTTATTATTTGATTCAATAGTGTAATTTTGATCATGTAAATATTTTTAAATTTTTTAATATAGTGACTCATAAGAAACATATAACAACACTAACTGAAATCATCATAAAATTTTAGGATTTACCAATACATACAACATTCATGAGTACTCATTGGTGTACATACATAATTATTCACTAGATACAATACTCCACTATACCTCTCATCAATTCCTATGAAATGATATTTAGAAAAAAAACATTTCCTATAAATAATTTTCATGATTTTCAAATGATTTATAATCAAGTGGTTCTAATAATCCATATCTTTAGGGTCATTAATTGTGTTTCTCATTTATATTCTATAGGTTACAATGAAAATGATAGGTTGTGTTAGAGTCAAACATGAATTAATAATCATGAATGCTACAAATTATATTATCTAAAATTTATCAACCATTAGACATATTCCAAATTCTGAGAATGTTAAATTCATATATATGTAATACCTATTATTCTTAATAATAAATTAAAATCATTTATTATAGAAAAAAATATATAAATAAAAATTTTATTTTTTGTGAGTAATTAGTAAGAGTATTCAAAGTATAGAATAATTTACAAGTGTATAGTTAGATAATATTTTGAGCCCTCTAATATAGAATACATTTTACCATTAAAATACAATTTATCCACTTCTCCTTTTATCAATTCTCTAACATTTACTTATATGTTTTTTTAAAACAAATATATGATGAAAATAAAGAATCTAATACCCATTAGTAAAAATTAGTGATTTATTTCTATACCATTCAAATCCATATTATTAAAATTATTATCCTTTATAATATATCACACACTTAAATAAAAACTAATTAAATTAAACGCGAAACCTATAACATATCTCAAATTTACATTCATAATTCATTGAGAAAATCATGGATATGGAATGAATTTAGGTAAATATCATTTTTTATATAATTTCAATATGAATTTTATTGAATGTAATTAAATTAAATAAATTTACCCCATGATTCATGTATATTTTGTGATAAAAAATAATTATTTCACTAAATATTGGGTTGATGGGAAAATTTTCATTGGATTCAGAAATTTAGTTTTCACTTCATGCTAGTTATATCACCTACAAATCTTGAATACTTTGGTACACAACTCCTTACCATATTTATTAAATG
Source organism: Viscum album (assembly GCA_963277665.1). Classification (NCBI taxonomy): domain Eukaryota; kingdom Viridiplantae; phylum Streptophyta; class Magnoliopsida; order Santalales; family Viscaceae; genus Viscum; species Viscum album. The sequence goes on from OY728138.1 coordinate 944,409,279, forward strand.
GACGGTCCTAGCTCCATTCTTGAGGACACCCAATTAAATTTGGATCACCCAATAAATATTAACCCATTATTTATAATTTAATATGGGAACCCTATCCTGTTATGTTCCCCAGAGACAATTCACCTGATAGAAGATAATCCTTGTGAACTAATCAATTAAATGACTTTCCCTTATAGATGATCAAGGTCATAATATTTATTTTTTTAGAAGGATTTTTTCATGTAGTGTTTTTGGGGTTTTCTATGTCTCACCATATCCATATGAATATTATACAAATCATACATTACTAATACATCCCCTAAATTCTCTTGAACTATTGTTATTTTGATATTGATGAGTCATTATAATGATTTAGTTTTTTAATTTATATTGTATCCACCATGTTAATATAGTTAAACTATATTATGATGAAACTCATAATAAAAATCACAATTTGTTTCATTACGATAATATTGTAATATATATATATATATATATATCTAATTGGATCATATGATTATTATACATGAAACTATTTCTGAGAAAATTCTAGTACCATTTGAAACCAAATTTCATCAACTAAATGAATGGGGAGATAGGTTGCAAACCATTAATAATTTTTGAACCATAGTACAGCATCTCACTGTTCAAAACCGAAGAATATTTTCAATTCTAATAAAATAATGATTCATAATATGTTAATAATATAACCAAACTATAATTCAAAATCAAAATGTTGTTACCAACAAAATTTATTGTAGAATAATACTAAATCATATTTTTTCATACCTAACAGGTTTGTAAATGATTTGAAAATTTATTAGAATTTGTTTCCAAATAAAATAAAGCATATATAATATCTTTATTATATAAATAATATATATAAATATTGAAATGTTAATTTAAATAAATATTTTATCATTTCAATCATTTTCTAATAAATAGAGGAAATATTAACATTTAATACTCTATTTATTTATAAAATTACTCCATCAATAATTCCTAAAAAAATTTTAAATAAATTTAATAAACTATATGTATTTTTTATAATACAATGATATTTTAATTTTTCCCATATCCTGCATTATGATATACCTCTATAATATGTTTCTACTCAAATTGATGTTTATGATAGATTTTATTACTTACTATCTATTATAGTTGGTGACAAGGCAATATCATATGAAACAATTCATCATTTGAACTATATCACACCTATTGATAAAATATATATCTCTATTACAACCTAATGCACTATTTTACATACCCAATTCCACATATCACAACCTATAACAACACTTATCACAATATAAGATATTTCAAAAAACCATTTATTTTGATGAATTATATTCAACAATTTATCATTTTATAACGCATTTAAAATACGAAAATTATTAGGGGACACAATATCATATATCACTCATAATTATTTGAATATCTAGTTGCTAACATTGGCCATGTCATATCACATATGAATACATAATAAAATACATCGTACAATATATATTTTTCATAAAAAATTATTAAATCACGCTGAATGCAAGATGAAAATATATCTAATACCATTGATAGAGTTATAAGAACATAACACCCTCCTAAATAGCGGATGAATAAAATTTAAATACAAGTCTATAATTAACGAATAAAAAAAAGTATTAATATTAAATTATTTATTTACCTCAAGTCCACTATACATTATCTCGATGGAGTATTCTTTTGGAAGATTACTAAGAAATGATACTTTGGATCTTTACTCCATATGTATGACACCGAGCACTTGAATCCATGTATACTAAAAGAGGACGCCCAGTCATTAGAATTTCAGTTATCACCATATCCAGAAATATGAATAAAGAATAAGGGAGTAAATATATTGAAGAATGCTTATTGGTATAAAAACACCCAAATTGGAAGGTTCTCATCTATTTATACAATTATTCTCCATTAAATGAAGTTTCCTAAGGGTTACCTACACTGCTTAGTAGCTATGATATTATATACAACAACCTATCTCTTTATTAAACATTTATACTTGATTTATTACATAAAATTATGATTAATACTACCCAAATGATCAATAATTATAGTGTATTTGGGAATTAGGTAAATAAAATAACATTTTGAACATGGGATACAAAAAAATTATTAAATATTTCCATAACATGATTTATTGAAAATATCATTAACCAGCTCAAAATACTCCTTCATAATTCAAACTACATGTGATAACCTAGGGATATAAATTAGAATGGGGTTTTCTATAAATACCATTATTGGAATAAACAAGGAATGACCTGAATAGTATTATACTTATTAAGAAATTGTAATATCAATGGGGAATAAAAAGATTAGTAATCATAAACATGAACAATGATACATGATATAGAATTGTAATCATAAAGGCCACATGAGGAATGTGGAAACAATTTTATAAATTACATCATAAACTTAAGTCAAGGCTAAATGTTAGAAGACCTCATTATAGGCCAATTCCCAGAAAATTATCAGGTAAACCCATATCCTAACATGATATATCATGATACTACACATTACCCAATTAATTTGAGCACTCTATGGGCTCACCCATCATATTCATTTCATTCCCATGCTTATGTGTGACTCAAAGATCAAAAAACATGGAATTGTTCATCATCATAATATATTCCATGATTACAGTGTGTGGAATAGATATGAGTAATTCTACAATAAAATATTTTATGTGAATAAATGTGAAGTCCCTTGAGAGGAAATGATTATGGTATTTACAAGAAAATTGTTTTGGCATGAAAGATCGCGGTGAGATTTCAGCAGCATAACGACATCACTAAATGAGACATAAAGAAGGATTGATGTGAGAGAAATGGGTATCTATTCAAAAAGGAATAAAATGTGAAGTAATAGGAAAATGAATAATCTTATACCAACATTATAAATTCATAAATAAAAGGCATAAGTTGATGAATAAATATGAATAGAGAAAATAATCCATAGGAACTTTTGGAATGGTAATAGGTGTATATAGTAGATCATGGGGGGATAAATGTTAGTTAATGGAATATATAATCATTTATAAATAAAATGGATCATATGGGTAATTTTTAATATCATATACCATCATTAGAAACTGAAAATTAAAAGACATAACATAAAAGGAGTGCTTTAAGAAAGAGGGAGTGAAGATCCCTTACTTGAGTCTGCGAGTTCAAAAGAATGGGTGGAGGGGTGTGTATTCTTGAGAAAATATGGGTTCTTTTGGAGGAATCAAGTTAGTGGAGGTAATATTTTAATAATTATAATAGGTATTTAATTGAATAGAAATTGAAGATAGGGTGGGATTATATAGGAAAAGTGGGGGATTTATTTATTATTTAGGTTTTGGGATCTACATAATAAAATATCAAAAAAAAAAACAAACCATTCCATGTTTTTTTATAAGAATTATAAAAAAAAGGTTGTTATACTAATATTTTATTTCTGAGAGCCGAAATTATTAAAATAATTCCCTTGATTATATAGATGTCGGTCACACTCTAAAAGAAATTATTTCAAGACCAAATAATATATTATTGATATAGGAGGATTCCTAGTGGATTTCAAAAATAATTAAAATAAATATAAAATCATATAATTTTAAATGGAAAACACTAATCTCGACGTGTATCCCACTTAGAGTAATTATTACATCACTTCTAGATCATTTTGGTGGCATAAACACAATGAATATTTATACATTATTTAATTTTTAAAAGAAAATTTTAAAATATCAGCAAATAAGAAAAATCTTCTATTTGATAATCTTAAAATTGTGATTCATAAAATAATATTTATTTTATCCAAATAAATTTCTAAATATGTGAATTTTGACTTTTTAAATAGTAACTGATATTTATTGAAAATGATGGGTTTCTGACAATAATAAAATTTTAACCCTTATTAAAATTTCATTTGACTTCATCATAACTATATGATATACTATATATGAAAAAATTAATCAATAATATTAAAATATTATTTATTTCAAAAAATTATTAATTAAAAAATTAACTAATTGAATTGAAATATTAACCGAAAATAAAATCTTTGGTTTATTGTATCAAAATAAAAACCATTTACCAAGTTATAGTAATATAATGCTGATATATTCATTTTTATATCCAAAAATTATGAATAATAATATTTATTGGGCCTTAATACATATCCCATCAATATAGAAAAAAACTCTCAAAGGGTAATGTGCGTGATGGTGGGACTTTCATGGGGATGTTTAGTGAACATGGTTTGGGCTATGATCTAGATTACATTGAACATCCCCAATAAATAGTGTTGATCATGCATAAGTTTTTAAATCTCAGCATGGTATTGGTAAGGAAATATCATAAAAATTATATATCTCTTAGAATCTCAGATAAATGGGCTACATAGGGTACGATCTTATTGGATGATTCCATCAATTCATTTTTTTGTGTTAATTGTACTATTAAAAATATATATTTGTACTAATCATGTGGTTACTATTTAATGTCTACATTATCAATGATAAAAGTTTTTCAGGATATTTCATATCCAAATGAATATTAAAAAAATAAAATAAGTTCATGTGTTTTCTATAACCATATAAAAGAAGACATTTAATTATATAAAGGGGTTTTTTATAACAGTTTGGGTCATTACAAACATCCCCCTTTAAAAACATTCACCCTTGAAATTTTGTTTTACCACACTAAAATAGATAATTGTAAAATTTCATCATCACCGCCTATAGTTCCCATGCTGCTTCTCCAAACTTGTGGTTCCTCCACAACACTTTGACATGGTGCATTGTCTTATTTCATAGAAAATTTTCTCTACAGTCAACAATTTCCACTAGATTGTATTCATTGGAAATGTAATTATCAAACGGTACCACCTCTGTGTTGAGTACAAGTGATGGGTTTGATATGTACTTCCTTAAAAGATATACATGGAATACATCTTGTACTTAATATAGGTTCAGTGGGAGTTCTAGTAGATAGGCCACCATTCTGATGCAGTTAAGCATCTCAAAAGGGTTGATGTAAATTAGAATTGGAATTACCATCTTCCAAAATCACATCACTTTCTTCAATGAAGATATGAAGAGAATACCATGTCTCAAACATCAAACCCTAGGTCTCTTCCATGATTTACTACATAAAACTTATTTTGAATTTGAGTAGCCTTGATGTGATGCTGAATGGTTTAAATCTCTACACCATTTGTTACACCATATTTATGACAACCCTGCTTTTTATTACAACTTAAACATGCTTTATTACATACAACATCACTTGATACAACAAACAAGATCAAGAGGTTTAGTGTCTTTGGGTCTTAAGATCATTACATAAAAACTTTAAACTTGAAATACAACATTTTTATTGAAAACATCCTTTACATGACCACTACATTCCTTCGTACTTGGCATTGCATGGGATAACCTGAGGACATGCATAAGAAAAGGGTGAGCTATAAAGCCCAGTAAGGGAGTACACAATGAATAACATGAGGAGTACAATACATGTTAGGCAATAGGCACATCAATAGAGCATAAGAGAAACATGAACATAAAGGCATGATAATGCATGATAATCATAACATGGAAATGTGGCAACAACACTTAACATTGAATTAGCATGAGCCAAGGCTCATTGCACATGGAGCATGAGTAAACCCTCATTTCACTTGAAGCACCAGTAAACCCTCATTGCACATGAATTAGCATGAGTAAACACTCATTGCACATGACGTATCATGATAATATACTTTACCCAATGCATTGGAGCGCTATAAAGGGCGCACCCTTCTTAATCATTTCATTTCATGCATAAGTGTGCCACATGGATCATAAAACATGGATTCATAAAACATAATAATTTATTCCATGATAAAGGAATGTGGAATTCATACATGAAACTTTATAATCAATATGTAAATGTGCATAAAGGTGAATACCCTTGATGGAGAAATGGGCATGGTATTAACTACACAAGGACATTGGCTTAGAAAATCGGTGCGATTTCGGCAGCGTAACGGCGTGACATAAGAATTCATAAAAAAGGTTGATGAGAGAGAAAGTGGTTCTTCATCATATTTACATTTAATGGAAAGTATGGAGGTCATATAGATACATGTCACAATAATTGAAAAGGGATTTAGATTCATGATACAAAAGTATTGCTTGAATAAAAAAGAGGAGAAAAAGGTTTCTTTCGGAAATTCGGCATAGTAACAGGTGTACATGGGAGGCTTTTAATGAGAGAGAAAGGGGGTCTCCCATAATTCAAACAATAATAGGGAAGTATGGGATAGGTGAGAAACCATAACCCAACATTCATAATTTAAATTAAAAGGGCAATACAACTTAAAGAAAATTGACAAAAATGAGAAAGGAAGAAAAAAAACCCTTACTTGGAAGTGTGCTTCCAAAAGCTAGAGAGAGGCTTGTGAGAGGATTATTGGGAGCTTGGGGCACCTTGGGAGGATTCTAGAGAGAGTATGGAAGAGTTTGGACGAACTTAAAGGGCTTTGAGTGAGGAGGAAGTGGGAGCTTGGGTGGGTTTATATAGGAAAGGTGAGAGAATTCTTTATTATTTAGGTTTGGGACCCCTTATATTAAAATAATCCAAACCACAAACCATACCATGGTATTTGCCCATGGTTTCTGGAAAAGGAAAGAGGAAAACAATACTTTACAAGGACAAGGTCCTAACATATTAAAAAATTAGGGTTCCTTATGTGGAGGTGAGTCACACTCCCATGGAAATTAATTTAAAAAGGCAAAGTGTTGAATAAGTCTTGAGGGCTCCATTAATGCTTTGAAAAGTGAGTCAAACAAACCCAAAACCTCATTATTTTAATGATAAGACATATATTGGACGAACATAAGGATTATGGTATTTTATTACATCACCATTGGGTCATTATGATGTCATAAAACACGTTATATATTTAAATGGTATTTAATTTTTACCCAAAAATTTGACTGTCTCAGAAAATTATGAAAAATTCACTGTTGGATAATTTCGACATCCTGATTCCAAAAATAATATTTATTTTATCTAAATAATTTTCTATATATGTGAATTTTCATTTTTAAAATAAAACCCTACATTTATAAAAAAATTCACGGGTTTTGACATAAATGGCTTTCAAACCTTAATAAAAATTTTAATTGCATTCATAAAATTATAAGATCATTTATATTTAATAAAAATTAATGTAATATTAATAATAATATTTTATTAAAATATTATTTAATTCAAAAATCCTTTAATTTAATGAAATATAATTCTTAATTAAATAATAACTAAAAACACCATTTGTACTTTAAAAACTAATTACAATGTATCAAAAATAAATAGAAATTATATTCATTATTATATACAAAAGTAATGTGCATTAACATGGTACTACTTATTTGTTACATAACCCCTTAAAATAGCCGCATAAGACCTAAGGGGAAGGTGTGCGATGGTGACAGACTCTTGGGGCAGCTCGGATAACATCGCTCGAGTGGTAATTTCAATCAACTTCTACTTTTCCCGTAGACGATCACGTTCGAGCTTGACTTTATGAAGCTCAGCTTGGGATTGGTCAAGGGAAAATCCCAAAGACACCACCTCTTTTCCGAGCTCTGACAAATGGGCTTCGTAAGGGGAAATTCTAATGGATGAGGCCATCACGTCCTTTGTCTGAGTAGAAATGGGTTCGTTAAAGCCTTATATTTATACTACTTAGATGATCACTGTTCAACGGCTATAAAAGTAACGGTCACAAATCTTAACGTAAAAAAATAGAAGTTGACATCTTATAAAAAAAAATTCATAATGAAACATTTAACTGGATCAAGTGGGATTTTCCATTAATGAAACTTTGGGTCGTTACAATATTCCCCCTTAAGAAATTTCGCGCTCAAAATTTTCCTTTTCCCACAAAAAAAAATGTGGGTAACTCAGCTTCATCATATCCTCCGACTCCCAAGTTGCTTCTTCAAACTTGTGGTTTCTCCACAACACCTTGACGAGGGGAATTGTCTTATTTCGTAGAACATTTTCTCTACGATCTCAGATCTTCACTGGTTGCTCCTCATAAGAAATACCATCTTCCAATTGTACCACCTCAGAAGAGAGTACATGTGAAGGGTCCGGTATGTACTTCATTAAGAGGGATACATGAAAGACATCATGCACCTTGTCCATAATAGGTGGAAGTGCTAGTCGATAGGCCACAACCCCAACACGATCAAGAACCTCGAAGGGGCCGATGTACCTTGGACTTAACTTACCTTTCTTTACAAACCTCATGACCTTCTTCCATGGAGATATGCGTAAAAACACCATGTCTCCGACATTAAACTGAAGGTCTCGTCGACGATTATCTGCATAACTCTTCTGTCGACTTTGGGCTGCCTTGATATGCTGCTGAATGGTTTTCATCTTCTCCACCATTTCTTCGACCATTTCTGGTCCAAGCAGCTTACGTTCACCGACCTCATCCCAACATGCCGGTGTTCTACACCTTTTCCCTTACAGGGCTTCATATGGTGCCATTTGGATGCTCGGGTGGAAACTATTATTATAAGAGAACTCAACTAGAGGAAGATTTTGATCCCATCCTTCTTTAAAGTCCATTGAGCACGCTCTCAACATATCCTCAAGTGTTTGGATAGTCTGCTCGGATTGGCCATCAGTTTGAGGATGATAGGCCATACTGAAGATCAGTTCAGTATTGAGAGCATGTTGAAAACTCTTCCAAAACTTAGAGGTAAATCTTGGATCTCGGTCAGACACAATAGATAGTGGTACTCCATGCTACCATACCACATCTCTGATATATATCCGTGCCAGTTGATCCAAAGAGAAATCCTCTCGAATAGCAATGAAGTGTGCAGTCTTTGTAAGACGATCCATAACAACCCAGATTGCATTGTTTCCTTTGGATTTCCTTGGAAGACCGGTGACAAAGTCCATGGTGATGTTCTCCCATTTCCATTCTGGTATGGGCAATGGTTGCATCATCCCCTTAGACTTCTGCCTCTCTGTCTTCATTTTCTGACACACCAGGCACTTTGATGTATATTCAATGATCTCCTTCTTCATATTATCCCACCAAAAGTTTTCTCAGAGATCTCGATACATCTTTGTGCTCCCTGGGTGAATAGAGAAATTTGAACTATGTGCATCATCCAAAAGATCCTTCTTCAGCTCCGGACTTGATGGAACACATAGTCTTTTCCCAAACTGCACAATTCCTTCTTCATTAACATTAATCTCTGAGGAGTTTCCCTTTATGTTAGCTTCAACTTTTTCTTGGATTCTTGCATCATCCTTTTGAGCATCCTCTAACCTTTCCAAAAGATATGGTTGAGCAATCATTTGTGAAAGGATTGATGATGTTACCTTCTTTATGATTCCCACGTCCATCTTCATCATGTCCAAGAAGATTGGATCCTTCTCAATTCTCATCATTGATAGAATCGCTGGATCCTTTCTACTTAGGGCATCCGCCACCTTGTTCACCTTCCCAGGTTGGTAATGTATTGAACAGTCATAATCCTTGATGAGCTCTATCCATCTTCTCTGGCGCATATTAAGCTCTTTCTATGTGAATATATTTTTAAGACTCTTGTGGTCAGTATATATCTCACATTTCTCTCCATAGGGATAATGCCGCAAGATTTTCATGGAAAAGATCACCGCCGCCAACTCCAGATCATGAGTTGGATAGTTTCGCTCGTGGATTTTCAACTTCCGTGAGGCATAGGATATCACTTTATCATTCTTCATCATCACACATCTTATGCCCTTCTTCGTAGCATCACTGAATACCACAAAAAGCTCCCCACTTGTGGGTAAAGTGAGCACGGGTGCAGTGATAAGCCTCCTTTTCAACTCCTTGAAGCTTTTTTTGCATTCATCACTTTATGAAAACTTTACTCCCATTCGAGTTAGCTTGGTATGAGGGTTGGACAACCGTGAGAAATTTCTCACAAATCGTCGATAATATCCAGCTAACCCCAAGACGCTACGGATATCAGTTACCGATGTTGGCCTCGGCCATCCCTCAATTGCATCTGTTTTGGAGGGGTCCACAGATATCCCATTTCTTGTGATGATATGGCCCAAGAATGAGACTTCCTTCAACCAAAACTCACACTTGTTGTACTTTTCATAGAGCTTATCCTTGCACAAAGTCTCTAGTACAGGTTTTAAATGCTCCTCATGGTCCTCCTTGGTTTTGGAGTATATTATAATATCATCTATAAAGACTACCACAAATTTGTCTAGGTAATCTCTAAAGACTCTATTAATCAAGTACATGAATATTGCTGGAGCATTGGTTAGTCCGAAAGGCATTACTATGAATTCATAGTGCCCGTACCTTGTACGAAAAGCAGCCTTGGGGATATCTTCCCTCTTCACCCTTACTTGATAATATCCCGACCGCAAGTCGACCATGGAGAAGTATTGTGCTCCACGCAGCTGATCAAACAAGTCATCGATTCATGGGAGAGGATACTTTTTCATTACTGTGATTTTGTTAAATTCACGATAATCGATGCAAAGCCGCATTGACCCATCCTTCTTCATGACAAAGAGGACTGGGGCACCCCATGGTGATGCACTTGGACGTATAAACCCTGTATCCAGATTCTCCTGTAGTAGTTTCTCCAGCTCTTCAAGCTCAACAACAGCCATTCTATATGGAGTCTTGGATATTTGTAGTTCCCCAAGTATAAGTTCAATTGATAACTCAACATATCTTCTTGGAGGAAGACCAGGAAGTTCCTCGGGAAATACTTCAGCGAATTCCCTCACAATAGGCATTTCTTCAAGGGTGGTTTTTTCCTTGGACTCAATCATCTGAGCCAGATATACATGCTCATAAGGCAGTAATATCCATGCTTGAGATGATGGAGCTAAATGAGATTCATCTTCCTCCTGACACTTGTAAAGAATCGGGGGTCGATTCTCCATATGGAGTGTGATTTCCCTCTCCCAAAAATTTATGTTGGCTCTATATAAGGAAATCCAATCCATGCCAAGAATTGCATCAAATTCCACCAAAGGGAGTATGATGAGGTTCTCCGGGAAATTCAATCCACATATTATAATAGGGGAGGACTTATACTCATGGGATGCAATGATTTCCCCATTTGCCGTACTCACCGACATCTTTCCTTCCATGATTTGTGGTGGTGCAGGGATTGTTCTACTATACTTTTGAGATATAAAAGAATGCGTAGAACCTGAATCAAAAAGTACGTTCGCTATTCTTGAATGAATAACTAGTGTACCCGTCACCACTTCGTTGTCGGGGTTCACTTCAGCAGAAGTGATGGAAAAAGCTCTTCCTTGTTGTCTTGGAGGTTGTTGATTGCCTCTGATAACCCTTGGATTGGGGAACTGATTCACAAAATGACCTGGTTCATTGCATTTGAAGCATTGAACAAGGCGTTGAGGTTCAAACAGAGCGTTCCTCTCCTCTGTCACAGCCGCGAGTCCTTCTTGCTGACAGTTAACAGATAGGTGCCCTTCTCTTCCACACTTGAAGCATTTTCTTGTCCCCCTAAGGCAATTTCCAGGGTGCTTCTTTCCACACTTTTTGCAAGTGGGGTGCTGGAATTTCTTAGCACCATTGGATTTATCCATCAGACCACCTGAATTGCAGTCAACCTTACGCTTCTTGTCCCCAGGATACCCTTGTGATTCTCCGATCTCCATTTCAACCTTGAGGGAACATCAGACAATTTCCTCATAGCTGTCGAAGTCACGGATCGCTAATGCTTTCTGCAAGCTAGGCTTCAGCCCACCAAAGAAGCGGTCAACCTTGCATTCAGGGGTAACGACAAAGCCAGAAGCGTATCGTTCAAGCCTTGTGATGTTTTCCTCGTACACTCCCACATATTCTTCATCTTTCTGTTTGAGGTAATGGAAGTCTCTTTCCATCTTAAGACGGAGGGTACGTGGAAAATATTTATCAAAAAACATCTTCTGGAATTCCTTCCATTCCAAAGCCTCGATCTCCTCCTCAGGCTTCGTATTTTTGATCAACATCCACCATTGATCAGCTTCACGCTCCATACGATAAGCCGCCAGGAGAACCATCTCTTTTTCAGAGCATTGTAGGATGGATAATATCTTTTCAATGGAGTTGATCCATTGTTCAGCGATCATGGGATCGGATGATCCATTAAAAGTAGGAGGCCTTTGTCTCATGAAGCATTCAATAGAAACTTGTTCTTCCTTAGTTGGGGTTGAACGTTCCTCTTGACCAGTGTTTCTATTCAAAACTTGAGTTAGCTGAGAGAGAAGCATGACAAAGTTTGTGATTCCCGCTCCCATTGGATTGGGAATCTCATAATTACAATCATCACACTGATATTCACAACATTTGTTAGCTCGAGTTCTCCTATTACCGGCCATTGGCTGGAATAAAAGGAAAGTTATGGGTAACACATAAAGGGTAATCCAAAGACAAAAGTTTATGACTTATAAATAAACTTCAATCTCTTTAACTCATGAGTCTATAGGATTCAATCCAGGATTTTCATGATCTTCCTTCTAACATATATTCTTAGGAGCATTTTTTCCTTAATAAGGGTTCATACTAAGATTGTGAATTTATCAAAAAATATCCCCCGGGAGTTTTGTAACCAAGAGTGCAGCAAGGCCCGTTGTCGTGCACCTGTTCCCGTTCGAGTCTTGCTCAAAGCTGTGTTTTCGGGTTTTAACCCTAGGATACATCTGTGCCAGAGCCGCCTCTACCTGCTCGTATCCAGACAGGGATGTATTTGTTTGATAAACCACTTACATAGTATTTACCAAAACATAGGGATGCTTTTATTATACTTAGTCTTGAATCTAAGGCTTTAATAGGGTGTCCTAATTCAAAAAATAACTAAACCTATCCTTTGATACCAACTATGACAACCCTGCATTTTATTACAACTTAAACATGCTTTATTACATACAACTTCACTTGATACAACAAAAAAGATCGAGAGGTTTAGTGTCTTTGGGGATTAGGATCATTACATAAAAACATTAAACTTGAAATAAAACATCTTTATTGAAAACTTCCTTTACATGACCACTACATTCCTTCGTACTTAGCATTGCATGGGATAACCTGAGGACATGCATAAGAAAAGGGTGAGCTATAAAGCCCAGTAAGGGAGTACACAATGAATAACATGAGGAGTACAATACATGTTAGGCAATAGTCATATCAATAGAGAATAAGAGAAACATTAACATAAAAGCATGATAAAGCATGATAATCATAACATGGAAATGTGGCAACAACACTTAACATTGAATTAGCATGAGCTAAGGCTCATTCCACATGGAGCATGAGTAAACCCTCATTGCACTTGAAGCACGAGTAAACCCTCGTTGCACTTGAATTAGCATGAGTAAAAACTAATTGCACATGACGTATCATGATACTATACTTTACCCAATTCATTGGAGCTCTAAAAAGGGCGCACCCTTCTTAAACATTTCATTTCATGCATAAGTGTGCCACATGGATCATAAAACATGGATTCATAAAACATAATCATTTCTTCCACGATAAAGGAATGTGGAATTCATACATGAAACTTTAAAATCAATATGTAAATGTGCATAAAGGTGAATACCCTTGATGGAGAAATGGGCATGGTATTCACTACACAAAGACATTGGCTAGGAAAATCAGTGCGATTTCGGCAGCGTAACGGCGTGACATAAGAATTCATAAAAAAGGTTGATGAGAGAGAAAGGGGTTCCTCATAATATTTACATTTAATGGACAGTAAGGAGGTCATATAGATACATGTACCAACAATTGAAAAGGAATTTGGATTCATGATACAAAAGTATTGCTTGAATAAAAAAGAGGAGAAAAAGGTTTCTTTCGAAAATTCGGCATAGTAACGGGTGTACATGGGAGGCTTTTAATGAGAGATAAAGGGGGTCTCCCATCATTAAAACAATAATAGGGAAGTATGGGAGAGGTGTGAAACCATACCCCAACATTCATAATTGAAATTAAAAGGGCAATACTACTTAAAGAAAATTGACAAAAATGAGAAAGGAAGAAAAAACCCTTACTTGGAAGTGTGCTTCCAAAGTCTAGAGAGAGGCTTGTGAGAGGCTTCTTGGGATCTTGGGGCACCTTGGGAGGATTCTAGAGAGAGTAGGGAAGAGGTTGGACGAACTTCAAGGTCTTGGAGTGAGGAGGAAGTGGGAGCTTGGGTGGGTTTATATAGGAAAGGTGGGAGAATTCATTATTATTTAGGTTTGGGACCCCTTATATTAAAATAATCCAAACCACAAACCATCCCATGGTATTTGCCCATGGTTTCTGGAAAAGGAAAGAGGAAAAAAATATTTTACAAGGCCAAGGTCCGATCTTATTAAAAAATTAGGGTTGCTTATATGGAGGTGAGTCACACTCCCATGGAAATTAATTTAAAAATGCAAAGTGTTGAATAAGTCTTGAGGGCTCCATTAATGCTTTGAAAAGTTAGTCAAACAAACCCAAAACCTCATTATTTTAATGATAAAACATATATTTTCAGAACATAATGATTATGGTATTTTATTACATCACAATTGGGTCATTATGATGTCATAAAACACATTATATATTTAAATGGTATTTAATTTTTACCCAAAAATTTGACTGTCTCGGAAAATTATGAATAATTCACTGTTGGATAATTTCGACGTCCGGATTCCAAAAAATAATATTTATTTTATCTATATAATTTTGTAAATATGTGAATTTTCATTTTTAAAATAAAAACCGAGATTTATAAAAAAAATCCACGGGTTTTGACAGAAATGGCTTTCAAACCTTAATAAAAATTTTAATTGCATTCATAAAATTATAAGATCATTTATATTTAATAAAAATTAATGTAATATTAATAATAATATTTTATTAAAATATTATTTAATTAAAAAATCCTTTAATTTAATAAAATATAATTCATAATTAAATAATAACTAAAAACACCATTTGTACTTTAAAAACTAATTACAATGTATCAAAAATGACTAGAAATTATATTCATTATTATATAAAAAAGTAATGTGCATGAACATGGTACTACTTATTTTTTACATAACCCCTTAAAATAGCCACCTAAGACCTAAGGGTAAGGTGTGCGATGGTGACAGACTCTTGGGGAGGCTCGGATAATATCGCTCGAGTGGTAATTTCAATCAACTTCCACTTTTCCCGTAGACGATCACGTTCGAGCTTGATTTGATGAAGCTCAGCTTGGGCTTGGTCAAGGGAAAAGCCCAAAGACGCCACCTATTTTCCGAGCTCTGAAAAATGGGCTTCATAAGGGGAAATTCTACTGGATGAGGCCATCGCTTCCTTTTTCTGAGTAGAAATGGGTTCGTTAAAGCCTTATATTTATACTACTTAGATGATCACTGTTCAACGTCTATAAAAGTAACGGTCACAAATCTTAACGTAAAACTAAAGAAGTTGACATCTTATAAAATCATTTTTCATAAAGAAACATTTAACTGGATCAAGAGGGATTTTCCATTAATGAAACATTGGGTCTTTACAATATTAGGGACTAGTAGTTTATGTTACCCAACTTCATGCCAATATATAGGTGTCCTACACCTATTCCCATAAACGGATTCCTAGGAATACATTTGGATTCTCGAGTAGAAATTGTTGTTTTATAGGAACTCAACCAGAGGTATATGTTGGTCCCATCATCCATTGATTTTAGTTGATCATGCTCTCTTTATGTCCTCAATTTTTTGTATTGTCTTATCAGATTGGCCATTATTTTGAGGGTAATAATCTATACATAAGTACATCGCATTATTTAGAGTATTCTGTAGACTTCTCTAAAACATAGAATTTAATCTTGGATCTCAAATGGATACAATCGATAGTGGTAATCCTTGATTACTTATAAATTTTTTGATGTATATCTATGCAAGTTGATCTAGTGAGAAGTCCTCCATAATTGTGATAAATTGAGCTGCATTATGTGAGAGGATCCACAACAACCCATAATGAATTTTTTCCGTGGATGTCTTCAGAATTCCAGTTATAATGTCACATGTGATGTTCTCCCATTTACCTGTTGGTATGGGAAATGGTTTCATCATTTCCTTATACTTCGGTCTTTCGGCCTTCAATTTCAAACATACCAGGATATTTGATGTACATTAAACAATATAATTCTTCATATTGTACCACCAATAGTGCTCACAATGATCTTGATACATATTTTTGGTTCATTGGATAAGGGAGATTGTAAAAATATGTGCATCATGCAATTGTTACTTCTTTAACTCATGATTTGATATAACATATAGTCACAAACCAAATCTCACAATTTATTACTCATTAACATTAAACTAAAAGGATTAACCTTTTCTTAGAGTTTCCTCTTTCTTTTTAATTCAAAAATTATCTTTTTGGTCATCCTTTATCCTTTAATGAGTAGATAGTTAAGAAATAATTTGTGAAATGAGTGATTAGGTTCATTCCTTTTATGATTCCCATGTCCATCCTCTTAAATTATTAGAATATCGAATACCTATCAATTCTCATCAATGATAAAATTGATGGACCCTTTCTACATAAATAATATTCCACTTTATTATCATTAATAGGATAGTAGTGAATTGATAATTCATAGGCTTTGATTAGATTTAACCATCTTCATAGGCGCATATTGAGCTAATTTTTGTGTGAATATATAATTGAGGCCCTTGTAATCAGTATATTTCTCACACCTCTCCGTATTGAGATAAGGTAGCCATACATTCAAGGAATATATCAAATCTTCCATATCCATATCATGTGTGGTATAGTTTTTCTGATTAACTTTCTACTTCATTGAGTGATAGGAAATGAATTTTTCTTTCTAGGTTGACACACATCCAAATCCTTTCTTTGAAGAAACACTAAATACTATGAAATGTTCTCCAATTTTTTTTAGTGTGAGCATATGTATAGTGATAAGACTCCATATAAACTTAATTAATCTCTATCTACATTCTATATTCCATGAATACTTGACTCAGTTTCAGTTTATCTTGGTATGAGGGGTTAACAACCATGATAAGTTTCTCACAAATCAGTGATATTACCTAGCTATCCCGAGGAGACTAAGGATATTTGTCATTGGTGTTGGACTTCCCCATCATTAAATTTACTCCCTCTTTGGTGGATCTATATATATACAATTTATCTTTATTATATTCCCTAATAAAGAGATTTCCTTTATCCAGAAGTCACATTTTTTATAATTGGTGAAAAACTTCTCTTTTTGAAGGGTTTTAAGCATAGTGATTAGATGTTCCCCCTACCACAAAAAGGTATTGGAGTACATTGAAATATCATCTATAAAGACTATGACAAATATTTCTAGGTAATCTTGAATTAATTAATTCATCAAGTCCATAATTATTTCAAGATCATTTGTGAGTCTGAATGGCATTACTATGATCTCACAGTGCCCATACCTTATATGGAAATTAGTGTTGAGGATATCAATGTTCTTCATGCTAATGTGGAAATATCCTGATCATAAATCCACCTTGTAGAAGTATTTTACTCCACGTATCTAATCTAAAAATTCATCAATCCGGGGAATGTAACACTTTTTCTTTATCTTGATCTTTTTATGCTCATAATAATCAATGAAATAGTGCATTAAACCATCCTTATTCATGATTAAGAGGATTAGTTCACCCAATGGTGAAACACTTGGGAGTATAAAACCATTATATATATTATATAACATTTTTCTATTTATCTCCCCATGTCCTAGAATAATCATCATATATTTATTCCAGGATATTGTAAATTCGCCAGGTATAAGATTGATTGAAAACATTAACCCCTAATCTAGGAGGAAGACAGTCAAATTACTCAGGAAATACATAAATATATTACCTCACAATTGTAATGTTTTCTAGGATGGTCATTTTCTTAGACTCAATCATTTGATCTTGAAGAACATTCTCACTAGGAAATCATATCCATTATTAGAAAAATGGTGCTAAAGAATATTCAACATAATATGTGTGCAAGTACAGAATCGTGGGTCAATTCACCATATGATGAGTGATTTTTTATGGCATTTTTATGTTGGATCTATAGAGGTAAAGCCAATCCATCCCATTATTGCAGCAAAATCCACCAAAGGAAGTATAGAAAGGTTGGCCAAGACGTTCATCCAAAAAATTGTCATAGGGGAGGAGTTATATACAAGGGATGAAATAATTTCCCCATTTTCCATTAGCACCAACATATTTACATAAATTCTTTTTGGTGGAATTTTAAATTTTATACAAATCTTTTATGATATGAATGAATTCATAGAACAACGGAAGATAAATCAACCTTTCATGTTTTAGATTCTAGTTTTACATTATCCAATATAGACTTTGGGATCATCACATTTAAACTATTAAACAGATAAACAAAAATCCGATGACATTAGAGGTATAAATTATAAATTTCATTTATTTCCTTAACTTATGAATTTCTAGGAATCAATATATGCCATATATGATCTATTTTAAAAAATATATTCTTTTGGGATTTTTTGTTCCCTTAATAATTTTTCAAAATGATCTTAATAACTTACTGAAGCATATCCTACAAGAGTTCCAAAATAGGTATGCAATAAGGACATTTTTCTTGTAGCAAGTAACCTCGAGTTAGTCCCAGAACACCTTGTTAGAGTTTTTACTCTTATGTACATCAGTTCTAGAACCACATCCACTTCTAGTAACTAAACATGAGTGTATTTTCTTGATAAAAACCTTATTATATACTAAAATAATTAGGTATGTTTCCTTATAATTAGTCTTATCTATAAGTTGTTCACTAGATTTTTCTAATCCTTATCCCAAAATATCTAATCATTTTCTCAAATACTAATAATTACAACCCAAATTTTTATTACACATTAATATTTGATTTAATTCATAAAATAACACTTAAAACATCCAAATAAAATAATTATAGTGTATTTGTGAATACGATAACTTATATAGAATCCTGAACGTTTGATACAGCAAAATTCTTAAAAAATTCCTTTACATTATTTATTGAAAACATAATTATCTTTCTCAAAACACTCATTCAAACATAAAACTGCATGGGATAACCTCAAGATATAAATAAGAAAGGGGAGAAATACAAATCCCAGTAAGTAAATAAACAAGTAATTACAATAATAATATGATAGGTGTTAGAGAATAGGAATATCAATGGGTTATAGAAAGATTAGGAATCATAAACATGAATAATGAGACTTGATATGTTAATAAAAAACATATGAAATGTGGAAATAAAATTATACATTAAATCATAAACATTGTTCAAGTCAAATTCTTCTATGAAATAAGTGTAGAGAAAGAACCATAAAGTAATCAGGTACATGCACATCCCAATATTCTATTTAATGATAGTAAACATTACCCAATGCATTTGTTTTCTATCTGGGTTCCCCCATCTTATTAATTTCATTCTCAAGCTTTCGTGTGCCATATATATCATACAAAATTGACCTATTAATCATAATAGATTATTTAATGAATAAATAGTGTGGAATAAATATTTTTAATTCCCAAATGAATATTTTTTGTGCCTAAATTTTCTCAGCCTTGATAGGAAATGTGTACTTTATTCACTACATAATTGTTTTTTCGTAGAAGATCAGAGGGATAATTCGGCAGCATAATGACATCAGTTAATGACTTGTAAAAAATGGTTTGATGAGAGATAAAGTGGTATCTCATCACATATATATAAAATGATATTTAATAGAAACATGTAAAAGAATACTCTATCTTTATAAATTAGGAAATAGTAGGAAGATGGTAATAAAGAAACATGGATAAAGAAAATAATCCTTATGAAATTTTTGCATGGTATTATATGTACATAAAGGATCATGGAAAGCATAATTAGAGTTAATATATGTTATAATAATTTATACATAAAATGTATATTAAGGTAAATATTTAATATCATATTAAATATTAAAAAAATTTAAATTAAAATGCATAACATAAAAGAAGAGATTGATAAAAGAGGACAGTTAAGTATCCCTTACTTGAGTGTTTGACTCCAAAGGCATGGGAGGGTATTTTTTAAATCATATTGGATCCTTGGGAGAAATCTAGGGAGTGAAGGGAATGATTTTATCTTGATATAAGGATATTTAGTGAAGAACAATTGTAGATTGGGTGGGTTTATATAGAAAAAGCGAGGGATTTCTTTATTATTTAGGGTTTTCACTCTACATAATAAAATACCTAAAATAATATATCCAATGGTTTTACCCTTGGTTTCTAAAAAATTGTAGTGTTTTTTATATTTTATAATTCCATGGGACTAACTTATAAGAATAATTCCCTTGATTATGTGTAGTTGTGTCACACAGTTAATGAAGTGGTTTTAAAATAGTAAAATATATTTTAAGTTTTAGATTTTTAATAATGGATTTTCAAATTAAATAAAATGAACATAAACTCACATTATTTTTATGTTAATACATTTATATGTATTTGGATCCCATTTAGGGGAATTATTACATCACCTTTGTTTCATTATGACGTCATGAAACAAAATCTATATTTATTGGACAATTAATTTTCAACTGAAAAATCGACTACCTAAAAACATTATGAATAATTCCCCATTGGATAATTTAAAAGGTTTATAAAAAAATAATAATAATTTTATCAAAATAATTTTCTAATTATATTAATTTTCACATTTAATATAATAACTAACATTTATTGAAAATGACAGGTTTTGATAATAACAGTTTTTAAAACGTAATAATAATTACATTTGACTGCCTAAAAAGTACAATATCATTTATATATGATAAAAAGTATTTCATAATATTAAAGAATTATTTATTTCAAAATTCCATTAATTTCTAAACTCATTAACCTTTTTTGAATATTATCCAAAAATATAATTGGTTCCACATTGTATCAAAATAAAAATCATTTAAAAAGATACAATTAAAGGTTGAAATATAATCATTATTTTTTACAAAAATATAAACATATTAATATTTATAGGGTATTGATACATATCCCTTTAATATACTAGAAAATTCCCTAAGAGTACGGTGTGTGAGGGTGTGAATTTATTGGGGCAGTTCGCTGAACAAGGTTTGGGTCGTGATCTAGCTGAGCTTGTACTTCTCCCATAACTCGTTTAACATATGATTAAATTGTTGTATCTCATCAAGGGATTGATCGAGGGAAAATACCATAGATGACATATCTATTATACTCTTTGATAAATTGGTTTCATAGGGTACTATCCTATAGGTTGAGTCTATCACTTCTTTTTTCTATGTCAATTGGATTGTTAAAACCCTATATTTATACTAACCATGTGATAACTAATCAACAACTATATTATTGATGGTAAAGATTCTTAATGGTCTTTTAAATACAACAGTATATAATAAAATAAATAAAGTGAATGTATTTTCTATAACCATATAAAATAATAAACTTAATTAAATCAAAATGGGATTTTATTTATAATAGTTCATGTTAGTATATTATAACCCTTATAACATATCCTATTTCATTATACAATCAATGAACATTTAAATTATCATATATAAATTATAAAATATAAAATAATTCATTATAATAATTTATAACAAAATATAAAATTATCCATGGACCGAGATTCTAATGCGATATCACATATCATAAACCAAGACTATATCACAGGCTATGATATAGGAATCTCATGCCTATAGTCACTTGTGATCAGGTTCCATATTAATGCCTATGATATGCATCAAAAAAATATAATATGTTATGATAATAATAAATCATACAATATGATTAATCATAGTTTTGTTAATAAATATTAAAAACTCCACATTAAATATGAATAAAGGGAAGATACTTGTAAGACATAAGACCAATGTTGGATATTAAGGGGGGGTTAAAGAACAAGAGAGATATGTTAATGTCATCACAAAAAAATATGACACAATATTCATTGAGAATAATAATCCTTTTACTAATTATGATCCAACATCTAACAATAATGTTGATAATTTGAAAAATCCATGAATTTTAAATGGATTATATGTGCCAAAAATCACTTTTGGACATTGTTATACCAACGAGTTGATGAAAATTTGATTATTTAAAAATGGGTATCAAAAAAATTTAGGGACATGTAAATTAATGTAATTATCTATAGAGGACTATTGGTTGTGATGAATTTCCAAAATAAATCAATGAATTAAATATGAAAAAAAAATTCCATTCATCATAATACTGAAATCCATTAGAATTATACTCTCCTTAAGAGAATTTTATATTATTATATTTTGAAAGATGAAGTTAAAATTGATTCTCTAAATAGGTAATTGGCCGAAGATTTCTAAATGATGCTCTTATTATAGTATGTGACATATTAGAATCCCAGTTAGCCACAAAATTTGAAAATCTCAATTTATGGATTAATGTTGGAATCATGATTATGAAAATTTTAATTTTACGAGGACATAAATGAATTTAGTTTCATTAGAAATGAAAATAATCCATGTGTAATGTTAATTAGGATTTACATATTTTCCTAATATAATATATTGATAAAATATCAGTAACAGGGAAATAAAATAATGTATTACAACCACAAAATTCATGTATTAATGAATTATTTTTCATGAATGACTTAGTATAAGAAATCTACATTAAATCGATAAATTTATATCATGATAAATCTCAAAGGATTATTAATTTAAATTAGTATAAATACATTGAAAAGGTACTCAAAATTTATAGTATTGATTAGTCTAGAGGAAAAGTTTGACAAAGTTAAAATGGAATTAACATCCAAAAAAAATAATTTTTTGGATATATTAAGTGATAATTATGATTCCTATAATTATTTATTCCTTAGTGGTGAGATATATTATGTATGATGTCCAATATACTTGATTTTATGTTACCTATAACTTTTTTATTACAAGAAGATATAAAAAACTAAAATGGATGCATTTGGGAATAATTCAAATTATCCTGATGTATTTGTGATGTAAAATGGAAATTTTCTATGTTTATAGAGGATAAGATGATCTACTGGTGAGTGGATTCCTTGATGGATGTTTTTGAAAAATAATGATGGTATTAAATCATTGTGAGGCTATATTGATTGACCGAATAGTGGGGGAATAAACTAGATAAACTCAAAACGAAATATAGTCCTAAATTATATAGTATAATTTTTGTATTTAGTATCTTATGTTGTGACTATATATATAGTCTTGATTCATATAATCATATTAAATCATGGATTTATATGATTCAGTGTATACAATGTTATTTTATATTATGATAAGACTATAATATTTTTATTTTACAAAGAGCGTAGGTCACTCAAGTGTAAAATTAATAATTTATAAATTTGAATTGTAGACACATTTTACTATAGGAGTAGAATTCATAGTTTGTAGAGGAAATATAGAATATGAAATGGAATACATACTAAGTCTACATTCCACCATCAGAATTGTTTTTATGTTAGATTTAGAGAATTGAGTTTGTTTAGTAGTTGGCTCTAGTGAAAATGTTAGTGTTGTGGGAGTGGATTCCCTAGATAAAACCGACGATAAAAAAATTCAATTAAAATTTTACTTATATAAGTTGATATATAAATATTATTTCATAACATGATTTTATTTCCAATACATTATATATTCAATATGACAATTTATTTAGATTATATTTCATATAAAAATATTATAGTAGTTCCAAACTATAATGAGAGCCTATAACTCTTATGAAAATTTAATCGAAGTATGGGAGATGATAGGAATTGAAACATTTTATCATGAACTTTTCATATATTAATATCTATGTATGGTATATTTTTAGGACTAACCTAACAATATTAATACCAATAGTTTTATTTTTCAATATATGTTAATAATTATGAGCATGTATATTTGTCTTCAAACGTGAAATCATTATTAATGTAATCCATTAATCAAATTCCTTGATTCATGATGAAAACTAGGAAATTTAACATTCTCAAAAAGGTATATTGCATACATTTTATAATAATTATCTTGAAATTAATTGGATGATCCAAATGGATTTTACAATTATGGGTTTTAAAGAATATTTCCTAATCCATTTAACATTGATTTTATTAAATTTATTTAGAAATGAACATTGTAGTGAAATTAAAATAAATAAAATATGGGCTTTTAAATACAAAATAAATCATATAATCATGATTATACAAATTATGAATCACACTTTATGAGATATTATTTGGAAATAAGATTGTATTTCATAATTAATATTCATAGAAAGGGTTTTTTCGAATGAATTATAATTATATATTTAGGGACCACTTTGTATTACTAGATATAACTATTACAAAATAATTGGGCCTCAATGCAATTTATATTAGCTTGTAGTGGGTTACAAATATTTTGTATCCTAAATAATCACTGATTCAAGTAAACTAGTTTTTATAAAAAAAGTCCACCCTATGTTTGTGGTATAGTGAATATTCGTAATTAAATGATAAAAAGTAATAAAAAACATACTAAATAATTAACTAATTAAACATACAATATTAATAGTTTTAATAATAAGAATAAAATATATTTCATTTATTGAAAAGTGATTTACCACTAAATTATTTAATATGATACTTTTTTGAATTACATTAATATTTTGGGGTTCATTAGATATATTTAGGATAAAATTAGTAGATTAATTGGCATATATTTCATCATGTTACATTTTGAATTATTAAAATTTTACTGATTAAATATAGTTGAAGTTATAAACTACTTAAATATGTTTTCCATGTCATATATCGCTTATTTTATAGAATAGAATTATTTCAGGACTAAAGTTGAAAAAAGTGAAACCAATGTATAAAAAATTACTCTCTATCCTAGAATAGCTGTATAATCATATTTCATCAATTTCCACTCCATCAATTCTCTCTCTAAAGTTATATAGTGAAAATGAATATTAAAATTTATAATGTGTTAATTTTACATTATAAATTTTTCACAATATGTTTTAGTGATCATTTAAGAATAGTAATGTTCTTCAATGTTCAATTTTACCTTGTATTAAAATAATTTTGAAAAAAATCTGAAATTTTTAGATCATGTGTGGGTAATCTTGTGATATCCTTTGTTAGGTTCTTTGAGACTTATGAAATTGTAAATGGGTAGAGTATATGAGAATCACATATAAAATCGTGGTATCATTTCATCATATTTTCCTGTTATTTAAATATATTATAAATGACCAATGTTGTAAAACAAGGTCAATTATGTTAGATTTGGTGTTAAATATAGATCTATCGCAAAATGGCCGAAAATATTAATTATAAATATTCTCAATAAACCCAGGTTCCTTTAGGGAAATGTTTTATCATTATATTTATTTGATAGACCATGTAACCCCTTTTAATAACCATCATAAATAATAATTACTATGATTAATTTATGACCTATGGTGAAAATCAATCCTCAAAATGAATGCCAATAATTTGAGCATAGCCTTTGAGAATTACACTTTCCCTATTCTGGATCACATTATCATGCTCAATATGATTTTTTTGAAAAATATTTTTGTCCATAAATGTTGTAACATTATGTTCTATTAAAAAGTTCCCTAATAAAATTCATTTAGTTTTGATTTATTTTCTTATTCATGGTATTTACCCATGACTTCTTAATTGTTTCATCTATAAAATAATATAGTTTTTCTTTTGAAAAGAATAATTTTCTTGAGGCTTCTAAATTATCAAGTTTTTTTTGATAAATGTCATAAAAAATTATATTAGATCCATCAAATTGCGTCTTTATTTGATTCCTTTTAGTCTATTAGAGACACTAATAAACACATTCTTAAATTTTCATTAAATCTTGAATACTTTTTCATTTGATTTAGAGTGAGGTTCTCTAGTAATTTTCTCAT
Organism: Viscum album; assembly: GCA_963277665.1. Lineage (NCBI taxonomy): Eukaryota > Viridiplantae > Streptophyta > Magnoliopsida > Santalales > Viscaceae > Viscum > Viscum album. Next base: position 944,435,282 of record OY728138.1, read on the forward strand.
GATCATCACCATCTTCAAATATTTACTCCATATTTAAATTTAATGAAATATGTATATATTACCCTTTGTTAATTTTCACATCATACATCTTGAAAATTTTATACTGTATTTTAAATGTATTTATAGTCATACTTATTGGCTAAATAATCATAAAATATTCATTTATTTACCACAATATAATATTTTCGATGTAGGAATAATTGGCTTCTAATAAAAAATATTTTTTTGAATACTATAAAATATTTTAGAGTTCATATTATCACATAAAATATATTATTTGGAATTATATTCTCTTGAGGACATAATATATTTAAATTTTGGGCATGTGTAGAATATTTTACCAATTTAATTTGATAATTATTCCAGATAAAACTTTAATTAAGATTTTTTTCTTTTATTAATCACCATGGAATTTCTCTAATGAAATATTAATTTTTCTATAATTTTTTCATCGATGATACCTCATTTATTAGTTTTTTCTTCCCCACATAATTATCAACTGTGATAAAGATGTATTCATAGACATACTCTAATTAGAATGTATTATTTTTCCTTTTGGTTTTGTTTTTCCATTATTCATAGTATCATTTAATATATTTTTTCACCTTATTCTATGATTTATTGATCATAATACACTATATCATGTGATATTTATCTGTGAATGACATAAAATAACATTCAATTCATATTTCAACATGTTTTCTGGTAAAATATTTATTATTTAAAAATAATGTATAAAAAATATGAATCCTTATTATTAATTTATGAGTGGGGATTTTAATTCATTTTACCTATAATCAATGAATCATAAGTATTTTATATATTTATTTTGAAATCTGGAATTCCAATTGTTTACTTGATTTTTAGAACACATTCTATTTTTTCATGATATATATACCTAACGTGAATATTCTATGAGTTCTTTTCCATCTATACTATAAAAAAACAGAACATTTCATTTTTATAAAAATAAGAAATATTTCTATAGGAATTACCTCTTTTTATCATTTTATCTCTATCTTATACTGTTTTCAATCATCCCCTGAACTTAAATGTAAATTACTGCTTTAAAATGATAATGTTGATTTATAATTAAATTATTTCATTGAATTCTATCCATAATGAGTAAGTCAACCTCTTTAAATCTCTTTAGATAATATTTTAATTCCACTTCCATTAATCATATACACCCCATCATTGTTAAAACACTCAATTCATTGCCCAAAATTCTTCACATTCCCCAATGATTTTTAATTTCCTATTATATGGAATTAAAACCTAATATTATATATCAAAATGCCTTTTATTTAATGATATAAGTGTAACGTTACATAATATGTATTTATTCTTCATATTATTTTTTTTCCATGAAATTTATAATTAGACAGGGATATGACCCTGTATCTCCCTATTTCTTACTTCATGAGTAGTGATATAATACATTTCTTTTTCAAATAGAGATAATTTATTATATATTGGTACAATGTTAATAACATACATTAACTATTAATAAATATATACATGGAATATTATTTTTCACTAATTTTCATAGAATATAAATTATTTCATAAAAATTTATAAGAGTGAAAAAATAATTTAAAAAAGTGTGACCATTATTGATATACATATGTTTTCATCATTCATTCCATTCTTTTGTTACTACTATAGAAAAATAAAATATTTCATTATTAAGATTTGTCATGGTGTTAACTATGTTACTACAAAACTGGAATGTTGGTAATAATAATACCCCCAAACACCAATTTGCATAACATTCATGTAATTTATAGATTTCGGAACTACTCTTAAGGATTTATAGATTCCCTAGAATTTTTTATTTATATTAATATTTGAGTCATGGTTTACACACCTTTATATCATTATTTCGTCATACACATTAAATTTATTTGTTTTTATTCAATTAATTTTCCAAATTTATATTTCATCTTTGACCTTTTATTCAATAGACTTATTTAAACATTTTATGAAATTTAACATCTTCAAGAAAAATAAATGTTTTAACTAAACTAAAATTATATTCCTTAAGGTATCTAGTCATTATTAAATTACTTTAACACTTACTCCTCATTATTCAATGAAATCATTATGGTTTTCAATTATTTTCGATGGATCCTTAATTTTAATATTAATATTATAAATGAAAATAGTTTTTTCATGTTTTTTTCTAATACACTATATGCTATAAATAACAAATTTTAGTCCCAATTTTAACAACATAATACGATGATTATTTTATAAATCTAATAATCATCATATTTTTTCTTTATATAATTTATTACGTGCTCCTTTAATTATTACATTGAGATCAACTATCAGTTCTGGATGATCATCATATTTATTTTTAGTTTAGTCTTTTGAACTATTACCATCGGGATACATTTTGAATAATATTTGAATTTTATATCATATTATTTAGAGTAAAATTCATCATTATATCTATCTTTACCCACATATCACTTTTGTAGAAACATATATCTAAATTAACATGCATATATTACCTTACTTCTACAAGGAAACATTATTTTCCTATTTGGTGAGAAATCAAACTCAACTACTTTTTTATCAATTTATATTAGAAATATTAATCCTTATATAAATCTTCTCCAATAATGAATGAAACCACTCGTAGTTATTCTTCAAACGGACTATTACATCATGTGGTTATTATAACCATATGAGATAGAACATTATAATTTATATTTTTATAAAAGATCACCTTAGATAATTCATGGGGTTGTGTTTTTTGAAATGGATATTGGATGTAATATAGAGGAGATTGAATGATTATAAGAAATTATAAATAATAGCTTGATGATATTAAAGGGTTATCTAGGAATATTTTATTCTAGGTCCAATATTACACCACTGTGTTCTAGGAAATTCATATAAGTGGTTTTCTATAAGGATAAATTGGAAAAGTAATTTTTACATATGTAATTTAGTTAATTTTTAATATAGTTTAAATACCTCCCTATGTTTTAGGAGATGTTGTGTAATATTATAGAGATGTGTAATTTTTTTGTGAGATGGATAGGTACATAATGGAATAGAGAACTACACTATTGTAGTAGAAAAATGGGGATCATTTATGAACCAAACCATGGATAATTAAATTTTACATATAAATAATACCTATAGAATACAAGGATAATAAACATAGAAATTGGGGATTTTTTTTCAAATATAATTTATCTGGATTTTTTAAAAATCATCACTGTATGTTTTTTTTTGATGAGGTCATGAAAAATGAAAAAAATGATGGAGACCATGTTGTGGGGAATATCATACTTGGTTTTAGAATATATATGATAAGTGGGGAGGCTCATAACATGTTTTTTGTTTATTATAGGCGACTCGTATGAAATTGGTTAAGGTAGGATACAAGAGAGAACCTAAATCATAGTCCGTGGAATGAAAATTAGATGGCTTCTTATACAAAAAAAGAATCATGAAAGGTAAATTTGGTTCTAGACAATTTTAAGGGCATTTTCTTGGAGAATAACTATACCATGGTTGTCATTAGGCCATGCGATGGTTTAAAAGGATGAGGCCATTTTTAATATATGATATGTAAATCATAGAGTTATAGAACTTACAAATCCTTGTTTGATCAGTCATTCCATGAACCTTTCGTTTTTTTATTTATTAAAATTATTAATATATAAGATTTATGGTGAAATTTCAAGCAATTCAGTCAACCAATTTAAGGGTAAATACAAAAAGACTTTTATTATTAGTTATGAATTGAAATAAATTAAATAAATAATGAATAAAAAAAATAGAGATTTAATTTTTGAAATCAAGGAAAAAAATGGGATATAAATCATTAAAATATTATATTGAAATAGAAGTTGTAGAGAAGTGATGAAAAAATGTGAAATAATTTTGTTCTAAATGTGTGATAGAAAATATAAAATAGTAGAAGAAGAAGGAAGTTAAAAAAATGATGGAATTTTTAAGAATAAAAATATAAAGGAGTTTTGGGATGTTTTATCATAATAATTTTACATAGTTCTTCATATTGATGAACATTATGTGAAGTAATACATCATTACAAGTGTAATAATAATTTTATTTCTTTACTAATGAAAAAAACAAAATATTGCATAAAGAGTTCTTTGCATTTTTGAGAGGTTTGAGGATTGTATCCTGTGAGGTTTTTAATTTTATAAGGTGAGTGGGTCATCATGGAATTTTAAATGTTGCGTACTTAGTATTTTATTACATTATCACATTTTTACTATATGCACCTTTAATTATTCCAATTTGGTTGGAAAGAGTAAAAATACCATTTAACCCATTTTAATTCCTTATCACTTCACATCCTATTTAAGGGTGAGACTGTTCTATATAATAGTGGATCACTATCATTGTAATGGTTCATTAAATGAAATTAAAATTCCATGATTCAACCCCTCTTGGGTAATTTTCTATTCCTGGGCCCCATAAGATATATTAGATAAATAGGTTCCTAATGAAGTTCCCTCTTTTTTAAGCTACAATAGTGGTAGTCAACCATTATGTTGTTATGATATTTGAGGAAAAAAACATTAAATGATAAATTTTTTTTTATGAAAACTAATTTAAAATTTTTGGCAATTGATTTATAAACATCTAATATGCAAGGGCTGTTGAATATTATGGAGATTAGGGAGTTATAAAAAAATATCGAAGTGAGTTTTATACGGACAATAAATGATCAAACGTGCTGGGATGAGTGTTATTTTATGTTATATACATTAATTTGAGGTTATTTATTTTTTTACATTCCCTATGGGAAGATATTAATAACATCTAACAAGGTGATTATAAGGACCCGAAAAGCATAGCTAGAGGAAAAACCTCAGACCATTTATTAACAAAAGAAAAGTTCAGAAAACAAGCACCATAGACCAAAAACAACAACTACATACTGTCAAGGCCAAACCCTTCCCCATCTCCATGATAAAAAGCTTCTTCCACAGTCGTTGATTACCACTCTAAGCTTTTATAAAGCTTCAGAACATTGGCATACTTCCTTCTAAGATTGAGGCACTCCAATGAACAAAATTCATTATTAATTTTCATACCTTTATTAGCTATAGAGACTGTCCCACCTTCTCTTCTGATAGAGGATCTTGTGAACATTGGTTTCGTCAAATAAGAGTTATCCTTCCTCGATTTTCTTCATGGTGAGGCAATCATATCATCCAAATTCCCAGACAACATCTTCTTCCCTCCCTGAACAATGTCATGATATGATGGCCTGCCCATGCCACCCTCGTTTTCTTTATCACTATCAGAAAAATCCCTTCATTTTCAATAGACCTAAATTTCATGAGTTTTCACAATTCGATTCTGCTAGAGATGACAGTTCGTGTAAATCATACCAAGCAAATATGTGTGTTCCATCATCTCCTAGGCTGCACATATCCCATTACCCAAAACATCATTCATTGAAACATCTTCTTGAGGATCGATCTAAAAATTGCATTCCATTCCCTCATGATCCAGCCCATGAAATCAGTTTATCATGGATACTATGACTAGCACACCACCATCCCCATTATTCTGTCCAATTGTCCCATCAGCACAACCCTCTGGATCCCCCACAACATGACTAACATCATAATTCTCTATTGCAACATGCAGCCCGCTATCCACATCTATATCCAAAGCAGGTCCCTGCTTCCCTTCACTCACACCTCCACTACTGCACCCCTTCCTCGTACTAGCCACAACAACATTTCCCTCAATCATAACTTTAATTCCCTGACCCCAGTTACCTAGAGTCGGTGCATTATTACATAACATTGGAATGATCACAAAAGATCATGTCTCGAAAGACCGATTAGTTTAATAGCCTTGGAAACACTAGATACATTCATAAAGTTGACATTACTTCATAAAGTGAAAAACAATAGAAACATCTTGTATTCATATCCCCTCATACTATCTCAGCATGTCATTCATAAAATACTTCATCACATACTGGAAAAAAAACTTTAAAATAGGTGATTTCAGATGCTCAGTAAGGATAACAATATAGCGAAAACATTCATAAATAAGCATAATCATTTAAGGCAATGTATAACTAAAATGGAATCCTTTTAAACGTGAACTTAAACATAATATGGAAAAAATAAAATTAAATAATTTCATTTACTTATTCACATGGATACTATACTAGTCTAATAATCAAATTCCATATCAATAACAACTTTCATAATGATGGAATGCATAATTCCAAACTATCATAACCACATAGTCAAGCCCATTTGCCAAGACTACAAATAAGATTTTGTGAAGTCCTTGTTCCAAGACACTAGTTTGTCTCATGAGATCTACTGATGCATCAAGGAGCTATAGCAGGCTCCACCCGTCACACACTAAGTCCAATGCATTCCTCATATGAATAGGTTTAAACATAATATAAGCATTCGTATTAAAACTAGCATATGAAATGTCAATAATATCTCCAAAAACCATTAATGGTATAAAAATAACACATCCATAGTCAAACATGTCAAAAAACCTTCAATACAATACGGATGTTTTGTATCATAATAAATCAACTTCAAATAAGCTTAAAATCCATTAAAGGATATTGAAATTGATGAAAATGATTTGTAAAATTCTTTGAAAGAAATATACCTTTTTCATGAAAACATTTAAAAGTCACACAATTTAGAATGGACGACATTTAAATATATTTTTTAATCAATGTGTCCCATACCACATTGAAACTTTTTAAAGTAATTATCATTTTAAAACATTCATGTCCATTTAAATAAATCCTTAAAACCATTTTGAAAACATGGACATTAATGAGAATGATTTAGAAGAATAAATCTTAGAAACATTTAAAATGATGTTTTAATCAAATTTCCTTTAATATAATCCCTTTGAAAACTATTTTATGAAACATGGACATGGATAATAAATATGTCTCAGTAGATACTTACGTAAAAACAATCTCGGATAACAAAGAGATTCTTAAAATAACCCTAAAAAATTTGGTATCTTACGAAACATACACCCCATGAAAGAGGTATCATTAAATTAATATGTAAAAACACATAAATTAATGTTTATTACACAATGAATACCATTATGAGTAGTACATACACCACACAAATGGTAATAGTGGAAATATGGTACGAATCTCATGGGAATAAAAAGTGAGATGAAAAACCCTTACCTTTTACATTTGCTTGGTTGAGGGTAAGTTAAACTCTTGTATAATGGTGAAATAATTGTTATTAAATTATATTATAATTGTATACATTAATATGATATCATATATGATCTTTTAACATTTCTTTGTTAATAATATCTTAGTATTATCGTCGTTTCGGCTGCTAACTTACTCGTTTTCTTTTATATTTTTTGTTACATAAGTCGTGTTTGTTATAAATAGGTTTTATCTTATTTATATAAATTATTTTATAAAGTCCTTAAACATTATTTTTAATCATAAAATTTTAATTATACTTGAATGTATATGATGGTGAATTAATCGCATCACATTCGTGGAGACGGTAGTCCATACGTACGCACGAGTGACAATATCATTCCATTGATATTAAAATAATATATAAATGGATGTTATATAAAATATACAGAATCATAATAATGTTATATTTATTATTTAATTCAGTTACACATAATTATCATACCTATCCAAATAATAATGTTTTGAATAATAATTACACCACGACGTGGAGACAGTAAGCCGTACGTACGCATGTTTGGTGAGATGTAATTCAAAGGATGGATATAATATTGAATATGGTTGTACCATATTCATAAAAACATCAAAGTATATAGAAGATACTGGAGTTATTACATTTTAATGAAAATAAAAAGAAAAAAGAAGTTGAAGAAGAAAGGAACTTGAAAGATGGTGGTGAAAACATTACCTCTTCTTCGGGTTATTCATTTTGATTTGATCAAAAGGGATCATTAGTATGGATTTATGACTAAAGAAATGAATCTAGGTTGAAGTGAGGGAAGTTTAGAGGATAATTGGTTAGGGTTTTGCCAAACCAAAAGGAATTGATGGTATGAATAATTGGTTATTAGTGGAGTCTTTTTATATGTGGGAGGATGGGCTCTTTATGAAAATCATAAAGTATTAATTTATAATAAATTCATATTCGGTTTCTAATGGATAAAAAGTGGAATATTCAATGTCTAAGGTGGGGATGGGTATAAATAAATTCATCTAATAGATTTTAGACATGTTTGGTTCAATATATTAACCTTATCATTTATATTTAACATTTAGTTAAATAGTTTGACATTTACCATGTCCCTTTGTATTTTTATATTATATAGTCAATAAACATACTATAAACTTACAAAAGACCCCCAAGTGGTCCATTAATAATACAACTATCATTATAATAGTTATTTGGACCAACTGTATATTCTTAGGAATAGAATATCAATTAGTAATATAATATTTTTTTAAAACAACTCATTTATGTAAATTTTGACAATATTTAATTATTTATTTTTGTTGAAGTCTTAACAACATTATTAATTTAAAAAATTTATTTAATCACTATTATCATGTCATATTAACCAATAAAATTTTTGGATTCCATCAAAACTTTCAAATATTATTTATCTTAACATTTATAATACTAATTATTTGATTCTTTCATTAATAAGGAAAATATTGCATCATTATTGCGTCATTAATAAATTTAATTATTAAATTTCAAAAAATTAGAAATAAAATACCATTATGTAGGAAATATTTTTATATTTTTAATTAATTTTTATAGTTGAAAATAGAACATATATAACCCTATGTCAAAATTGTTTTCCTAAAAGATATATGTGTTTGTCATTTTTGTATTTACTTTAACGTAATTAATATAATGTGTCATTATCACTGAAATGTGGATCCATGGGGTCCGAAATACAACCCAAATATTCCCATGGTCGGACATGTATCAATAAATATGGTTAGGACACATTTTAGGGTAATTTATTATTATTATGATATAATTTTTTTACCCTTATTTACCGGATTTACCCTTTAACCATGGTAAATAAAATATTTACCGAAGTAATTATTCAAAATGTCTAAAAATAAAAGTTATATATTTAAACAATTTGTATCTCATGATTCTAAATATGGAATCTAATTTTCTAAATTCAAAACACAGAAGTGGAAGAAACTAATTTAAAATTAATTTCTGTTGTTAAAACAAAAAGTCTGTTTTTAAGAGATAATAACAATCTAAAGATTAACACTTGCTTATGTCTAGTTGAAATGTGAAATTATATCCAATGACCAAAATTGGATTAAATTGTAAAAATACAATCTAATTATACTCTAATATCACTCAAATTCATAATTTATCACTATTATTTATTTCGATTAAAAAAGTTGTTTTTAATTAAAATTTAGTAATTTTCACTATTCATCCAAATATGGAAGTTTTCAAAAAAGTACCAAAATTTCACCCTAGGATAATTTTGATATTAAGAATCCAAAAATGAAGTCCATTTTGAAAGATAATATTTATGAAATTTCATAATTTTGGAATTACTATTCATAACAGATAGTTTGATTGGTTGTGGTGTGTCAGAACTCGAAGTTGCGTACAACACATGGTACCGTATTATCCAAAGAGAAGCGTACCGTGGAAGCTGGGGGTGTTACATTCTTCCCTCCTTTGATAAATTGCATCCTCGAAATTAGAAATTATTTTTTGAAAATAAAAGGTTGAAAATAGAAAATACTTTTGGGAAAAACCCCATTGAAAATTAGGTTAATAAAATAAAGCTTAATAAGAGGAAACAGAAAATGAAAGGGTCACCACCAAATTATGATCTCTATTAGGAGAACATTGGTGGAAATTAAGGACATATAATTGGAGGAAAATGTAAATATTTATAGGGAGTGATTGAGGTCATTAATCAAAAACATGCGTAAAACTGAGGGCTTGAAAGCCATCAATCAATGATGAATTAAAATATCATCAGGTCAACAAAACATAATGTATTAGGATGAAACATTTTTGTTTTTACTATCCCTTACCTAATGTTTAAGAATTAATTTATTAATATAATAAGATATATATATATATATAATCGACAAGTATAGTTTCATCCTTCAACAAATTTATACCACAAACTCATCTTTCACTCCAAATGATAACAGAACTAAAAAATCTTATATTTATCCTAATCGTATAAGGTTCCAAAGATTCACACATACCCTTAAAATTAAGAAAAATATTTTGAAATAACCAGTGACTTCCTGTAGACTAGTGGTAGTTAATAAAGTCATGTCACACTATGGTTGTGGGTTCGATTCCTGCAGCTTTCTCCGACACGATGTGTTATCGCCCGACCTACAAGTTGTCCTTTTCCTAAAATATAGTATCATAAGATTCCAAAAAATAATCATTATAATTGTTTTATCCTTAAACAATAATATCCAAAGTTCAACTTAATTCACTCCAATAATTATAGTTATCCAAAGTACCTATGTCTAAACTCTTTGTAAAAGGTATCTAAATTCCAAAATCAATTGCCACATCAGATTCCCCAGACAAAGTGAAGTTTATCTTATTGTAACATACGGAAAATATGATTACCTTAGTCATATTAAAACCTTAATGATAAAAACAAGTACTTCATTACAATCCTTATATATATCACATTATTCTTATAACTAGAATAGAATGCTTGATTCCAAAAAACACAAATACATTAATTATTCCACTTCAATTGTAGCAACTGCATATGATTGGCCTTTATCACTAGGCCTTTCCTGAGGTAAGTTTCCTTCGAGCTTAGGGAATAAATTTGCTTAATGCCCCATTTCTCTACAATTGTATCATTCAACATTGATAGCCTCTTTCATTCCCTTGCAATCACGAGCCCGGTGACCTTTTTCTCCCATTTGTAACAAACTCCCATTCCTTTTAGGCAAGTACCAGGGTGTTTCTTCCCACAATTATCACATAATGTAAAATAATTATTTCTGTTTTTCCCTTTATCTGTCTTTTTCTTCACCGTTCTCTTCTTCTCTTGATTTACATTATTGACATAATATTTAGTGAATTCCATTTATGTCTTTACAGCACATGAGACAATGTCTTTATATGACGATAAGGATTGTGAGACTACTGCTTGATGGAGAATGTTTTTAACCCATCAATGAAATGATCAATCTTACTCTTCGGGTTACATATATAATCTACAGAATTTCTTGCAAAACTTGTAAATTCCGCTTCATACTTTGCAACATTCTCATCCTCATTTGTCCTCAGACCGAGAAATTGTTCATCCATATCTGCTCGATGGTAATGAGAAATGTATTTTTCTATGAAAATATCTTTAAACTCCCTCCATTTCATAATTGATACTTCTTCATCTTCCTTTGTGTTTTTAATTAATTCCCACCACTGATCAGCATCTCTAGTGAGGCGATAAACTGCCATGACAACTTTTTCCCTTTCACTACTCCCCAAATCCTGAAATATTTTCTCTAGGGAACTTATCCATTTCTCAGCTACCAATGGATTTGTAGTCCCATTTAATGGTGGTGTTTGTTTCCTAATGAAAAGATCTAACATTGATCCTCCATGTTGTGGATCAGGGTGCTCCATACAAGTAAGGTTTTTATTCATAACCTGAGTGAGTGGTCCCACAATGGGGATTAGCTGATCAGCACCAGTTGTATCACCAGATCCACTATAATTATCTTGAGCAGGAGGGAAATACCTACATGGAGTACATGCATTGATATGGTTTACATTTCTTACACTAGGATCCATTTCTAAACAATGGCTTAAACTAGATCAGTTTATGAATCGATATACATAATTACAAACTTGTAAAACACTTAACATTAATTGAATAGTTTATGGATATAATCCATAAACATAAAAATGTTTTCTTTGAGGAAGTATAAACTCATAATCCCTTCATAACGGTTTGTAAAGGAAATGAGAATTATCCTAAGAATATCCCTCGGGAGTGTCGTAACCAAGAGAGCTGCAAGGCCCGTTGTCGTGCACCATTTCCTGTTGGAGTCTAGATCAAAGCGGTGTTTTCAGGTTTTACCCCTAGTTACATCTATTCCAGAGCCACCTCTACCTGCTCATATCCAAATAGGGATGTATTGCTCAGAATACTAACAAAATCTCTACAATACAAAAATTCTAGGAAGTTCTTCTACACTAATCCTCAAAGTCCATCTTAGGTCTATGTTCTCTAATCAGAGTTTATCTAAATCTAGCTTCCAAGGATTGTACTAAACCTCCCTCTGATACCAACTGTAACTCCCCGACCCTAGTTACCCATAGTCGGTGCATTATTACATAACATTTTTATTATCGCAAAAGATCATGTATCGAAAGACCGATAAGTTTAGTATCCTTGGAAACTCTAGATACATTCATAAAGATTACATTACATCATAAAGTGAAAAACTACAACAACATCATATCTTCATATTTCCTCATACTATCCCTCCATGTCATTCATAAATACTTCTTCACATCCTGGAAAAAATAAAACATTGAAAGGGGTGAGCTTAGATGCTTAAAATGGATAACAATATAGTGGAAACTTTCCTAAATAAGAATAAACATTTAAGGATGTTTATAACTAAAAAAAGACTTTTAAGCTTGAACATCAGCAGAATATGGCAAAAATAAAATGAAATAATTCCATTTACTTATTCACGTGGATATTCTACTAGTCAAATAATCACATGGAATATCAATAACCACTTTCATAATGATGGAATGCTTAATGCCAGACTATCATAACCAAAAAGTCAAGGCTTTGTGCCATGAATACAAATAGGATTTTGTGAAGGCCTTGTTCCAAGACACTAGTTTGTCTCATGAGACCTACCGATGCATCGAGGAGTTATAACGGTCCCCACCTGTCACATACTATGTCCAATGAATTCCTCATATGAAGAAGTTTAAACACAACGCAAACATTCATATTAAAAATAGCATACGAAATGTCAATACTTTATCCATAAACCATGAATGGTATAAAAATAACATATGCATAGTCAAACATATCACAAATACTTCAATACAATCTGGAATTTTTGTACCATAATAAATCAACTTCAAATAAGATTAAAATCCATTAAAGGATTTTGACATAGATGAAAATGATTTGTAAAATTCATTGAATGAAATATCCCTTTTTCATGAAAACATTTAAATGTCACAAAATTTATAAAGGAATAAATTTAAATAAATTTTTCAATCAAAGTGTCCTATACCACATTGATTCGTTTGAATGTAATTATCATTTTACAACATTCACCTCCATTTAAATAAACCCTTAAAACCATCTTGAAAACAAGGACATTAATGAGAATGGTTAAGAAGAATAAATCTTAAAAACATTTAAAATGATATTTTAATAAAAAATTCCTTTAATATAATCCCTTTGTAAACTATTTTATGAAACATGGACGTGGATAATAAATATGTTCCAGTAGATACTTACGTAAAAATAATCTCGGATAATAAAGAGATTGTGAAATTAACCCTTACCAATTTGGTAACTTACGAAACATACACCCCATGAAAGAGGTATCATACAATGAATATGTAAATACACATAAATTAAATTGTATTACACAAAGAATACCCTTATGGGTAGTAAATACACCACACAAAAGGTAATAGTGGCTATTTGGTATGAATCTCACGGGAATAAAGAGTGAGATAAAAACCCCTTACCTTTTACATTTCCATGGTTGAGGGTAGGTTAACCTCCTTTATAATGGTGAAATAATTGTTATTAAATTATATAAGAATCATATACATTAATATGATATCATATATGATTTTTAACATTGCTTTGTTAATAATATCTTAGTATTATCGTCGTTTCGGTTGTTAACTTACTCGTTTTCTTTTATATGTTTTCTTACATAAGTAGTGTTCTTTATGGATAGGATGCATCTATTTTAATATACAGAATTATATCAAGTCCTTATGCATTATTTCTAATCATCAAATTATAATTATACTTTAATGGATACGATGGGGAATTAATCTCATCACGTTCGTGGAGACGGTAGTCCGTACGTACGCACGAGCGACAATATCATTATAGTTATATTAAAATAATATATAATTTGAGGTTATATAATAAATACATAATCATTATAATGTTATATTTCTTATTTACGTCAATTACACAACATTATCATACCCATCCAAATAATAATGTTCTGAATAACAATTACACCATGACCTGGAGACGGTAAGCCGTACGTACGTACGTATGGTGACATGTCATTCAAAGGATGGATAAAATACTGAATATGGTTGTACAATATTTATAATAACATAAAAATATATATAATATACTTTATTTATTATTTTAGAATGGAAATAACAATGAAATAATAAGTTGAAGAAGAATGGAACTTGAAAGTGGGCGGTGAAAACATTACCTCTTCTTCGGGTTCTTCCTTTTGATTTGATCAAAAGGTCTCCATAGGTTGGCTTTCTGACTAATGTAAGGCCTCTATGTTGAAGTGAGGGAAGTTGAGAGGATAATTGGGCAGGTTTTGGCTGATCCAAAAGGCTTTCAAGGTATGAAGAATTGGTTAGAAGTGGTGTCCTTTTATAAGGGGGAGGAGGGACTCTTTAGAAAAAAACTTAAAGTATTACTTTATAGTTATTTCATATTTAGTTTATAATGGATCCAAAGTGTATTATTAAAAGTATATGGTATGGATTGGTTGATATAATTTCATCCTATAGATTTTAGACAGGTTTGGGTCACTATATTAACCTTATCATTTATATTTAACTCTTAGTTAAATAGTTTGACATTTACCATGTCTCTTTGTATTATAATTTTTATAGTCAATAAAATTACTATAAACATCCAAGAGACCACATAAGTGGTCCATTAATAATAAAAATATCATTATATAAGTTTTATTTTCCGAACCTTATATTTTTTGGAATAGAATATCAACGAATAATATAATATTTTTTTAAAAACTCATTTATGTCAATTTTGACAATATGTAATAATTGATTTTTTTAAAGTATTAAAAAATTTATTAATTCGAACCAAATTCATTTAAGCAATCCTAAAATGTCATATTAACCAATAAATTTCGTAGATGGCATCAAAACTTTAAAATTATATTTATTTTAACATTTATAATACTAATTATTTGATTCATTGATTAATAAGGAAGTTTCTGCATCATTATTGTGTCATAAATAAATTTAATTATTAAATGTCTAAAAAATATAAATAAAATACCATTATGTATTATATATTTTTATATTTCTAATGAATATTTATAGTCTAAAATATAACATACATAACCCTATGTAAAAATTGTTTTTCTAAAAGATATATGCTTATGGCATTTTTGTATTTACTTTAACTTAATTAATATAAAGGGTCATTATGACTTAAAATTGGATCCATGTGGTCCCAAAAATGACCCAAAGATGCCCCTGGTTGGACATGTATCAACCAATAGGGTTAGGAAACGTTTTAGTGTAATTCATTATTATTATAATATTAATTTGTTACCCTTATTTACCAGATTTACCCTTTAACCATGGTAAATAAATTATTTACTGAAATAATTATTAAAAATTTCTAAAAATAAAAGTTACCTATTTACACAATTTGGACCTCCTGATTCTAAATATGGAATCCATTTTTATAAATTCAAAACACATAAGTGGAAGGAATTAATTTAAAAATAATTCCCATTGCTAAAATAAAAAGCTTGTTTTTGAGAGATAATAACTATCATAAAATTGGCACTTGCTTATGTCGAGTTGAAATGTGATATTATGTCCAATGACCAAAATTGGATTTAATTGTAAAAATATAATCTAATTATACTCTAAAATCACTCAAATTCATAATTTACACTATTAATTTTTTCAATTAAAAAAAGATGTTTTTAATTAAAATTTAGTAATTTTCACTATTCATCAAAATATGAAAGTTATCTGAAAAGTACCAAAATTTCACCCTAGGATAATTTTGATATTCAAAATCCAAAAATAAAGTCCATTTTGAATGATAAAATATATAAAATTTCAAAAAGTGTGTATTACTATTCATTACAGCTAGTTTGATTGTTTGTGGTGTGTTAGAACTCGAAGTTGTGTACAACACACGCTACTGTATTATTCAAAGAGAAGCGTACCGTGGAAGCATGGGGTGTTACAAGAACACTAACCTTTCGACTTCTATCAAGTGGAGAAAGGCCATAATGAGGGGCCCATGGCTCATGCTGACTCTTCCTTGCAACCACATCTCCACTTGATGCTATACCTCCAGTATCAGTAGCACTCTGGACAAAAGTTCCCTTTACACCATCCCCCCAATTCGAGTCCTATATAAGTCTTTTCAGAAATGTAGATACAAAATATTTAGCTGGAACACATAATGGTTTCCCCAGAAATTTTTAGACTTTGAAAACATTCTATGATATCGAAATCATAAAAGGATATTTGAAATATCACCCCTTCCCAATTTCAACACATCGTTATTAGAGCTCAAAGAATAGTATCTAAAGGAAGAGGAAATGGAATTTATTCCTAATACTATTGTTTTATATGACATAAAGAATAATGAAAAAATTTCTACAGTGAATGATAATTATGAGGAAGTGGAATTCAAGGAAATTAAAGAACCATGATTGGAAGAATATCTCGATGAAATGGAAGTTGAAGATGATATGGTTTTTCCATCCCTAATCCATTAATAGGTAAAATAATGATTCCAAACAATGAAATAAATTTCTTGATTTACTGTGTAAATTTGGACAATATAACTATTAACATCCCAATTAAATTAATATATGATGATAAAGATGAATTTATAATAAATAAGTTATCTAATGATGTCAAAATAGAAAAAGATATAACTGTAGATGTGTTTGAAAAGATACAATTTTTTACATGATCATGTTATTATAAAATAAATTTAATTGAAATATATTGAGGAGTATAAATCCATCAATGAGGATGTCCTTGTAGCTATCAAAGACATTCAAAAATCGGACGATAGTGATGATGGTGACACCATTGTTTAGGGAAGAGTTAACCAAATAATTGAGTTGGAAGAATCCCTTGTAGAGATTGATATTTGGAGGTCAAAGATTTGAAATGAAAATGGAGTTAAGCATGCCTCAAAACACTATATATAATAACAAAAATAAGAGGAATTCAATTTGATGGTTGAGTACGAATGACTCAAATATAGAAATTTTTTAAACTCTAAGATAGAAATTGTTCTCAAGCTTATGATTAATGAATTTCCCATATTATTGACAGTTTGACAAATTATATGAAATATTGTGTTAAAATAATTGAAAGTATTCAAGATGTAGTTATTAAGATGTGATGAAATCTTGACGATGAATAGATACTTCTATCTTTAAACAATACATTGACAAGCTCAAATGTATATTGGATATTAATATATATATATACTGGTTAGTTGTATTATACGATTTCCTAGGACCATATGATACATTATTAATAAAATGAATTCCATAGGACATGATATGGAAATATAGAAAAGGAGGATTAAAATATTCTTCTTCCTACATCTTCTAGTATGTCACACATATGTGTTATGATTTTCATACATTGTATTTATGCACCAGAATGATCTTTTAGTGTAGTTTCCATTGATTTGTAATCTATTATGAATTAAATACACATAAATATCATGTCAATTTAAGGGATTTATTTGAACCTATATTGGGATGTAACTCACCTTAGGTGTTACCTATGGCCAATAATTTCATCATTTAAGGAGAATCATCTCAAATGACTATATAAAAAGATTTGATCCATCTAGTTATATGATGGTGTTGATCCTCAGTTTCGTGCAAATATTTCAAGAAATATATATACATACCATTGCCTCATTCAACACTAAATATTTAACATTTTTACACCCCTATGTGAATATGTGAATCCAAAATTCCAAAACATGGATTCAATGTTTTTTTATTACCCTCTAGGTAGAAAAACATATTATTTTTTTTGGTGATCATCATCATGAAAAATAAAATGAGATAAAGACTCATTTAATTTTGTTACTTTTAATTTTTCTTTAAAAGAATAATAATTTTAATATATTGAATATAAACTAGGATATATATCAATCTAATTACACTAATAAATATCATATGAGGATCCCTAGAATACCAACAATGTCATTAGATACTTTTTCTTAAAGGATTAAATGTTTTTAATTTATTGATTTTCAAATAATTTTTTATCATAATTTATATTCACTCATATCATTAAATATGAAAGATGTAATTACTTCTATTTCTTAATACTACATAGTGCAATAGATTTATATTATGTAATATGATATTCTTAAAACAGTTTATCTTTTAACTGTATCATAGGTTATGATATTTCATGTTGAAACATGTGAACAAAACCTTGGTTTTTGGAAAAATATATCTATGTTGCATAAATATGACCTCACTAAAATCATAAAATACATTTGGAAGTATATTATATCTCTAACCATAGTTAGTAATATTAATCATAATGTACAATTTAATGAAATATCATAAAATATTATTTGTACAAATCACTTCCTCTCACCTATAGAAATTATATTTTATGACTCCTAATCAATCATTAAATAGGAAATTCATAAAAGGTATTTTTTAAAAACTTTTTTTGATATTTTAAATTTTTGGTTAAAATTATTTATTAATTTTATGATTTTGGAATAAAAATAATATTTTTTAATATTTAATTAAAACATTAGTAATTAATATTTGTTATTCATGTTTTTAAAGAACATTTCTTAATTTATTACTGTATTTATTAATATTATTCATGTTTATAAGTTTTTTTGTAGAATTTGAATAAAGTGTATGAATAAATTCGTAACGTAAATTACTTTTCAGATATAGAGTCTTATGTACCATACTTGGTATGGATGTATGTGATTTAGTTTTCATTAACCTCAACCTATGTTTTTTAGAGCCATAAGATTAAAAATAGTTTTTGAATATAGTTTGTTCATATTAGGTTATAGAGATATCATGAATTTAATTAAATTTTGAGAAAATTCTTCCCATGACATTGACTTATTGCTAAACTAGTCAACAATATGTATTATTATTACTATCTCTAGAAAGGTGAGGTGTTATCTATCTATCAAAAAAGGATTACTAAGGTGGATTCTATTAATCTCATACAACTCTATGTATTTACATCTATATTCCTTGTACCTTAAACATGATATGTGTTCAGATATGTACGATTTTTTTAGATTCTATGATAGTGTTATACATTTAAACTTGGGGTTTGTGTAATGTTTTTCACATTAACATAGAGTGATATAACAATTTAGTGTATTTAATGAGATTCCAAAATTAAAATATTCGAATCATACCTACGCAAAGGAAGAAATGATTACATAAAAATGTATTCTTGATATGGAATGGGATTAACATGCATTTATTATTTCATATTATAAGGATAATTTTAAAAAACATAATAATTAATATGTACAAGATTAATTCTATAGGGGTAATTTTCAAGACATAGATCAACTAACTATGTAGTTTTTACTAATAAAGGCCACTTATAGATTATATTGTGTAATGGAAACAATTAATGGGTTATATTATATCATCATTGGGTAGGTTCCTCCAAATTATTTCACCCCTTGGTTTTATTTTTTCAGCACATTATATAAATTTTAATTGGGTTACACCTGACTAGGAAACCCTCATTGGTTGGATAAAAATTGAATATGGTTGATTTTCTCCATATGACAGATATTGGAAAAGTGTTTCTCACTCATCTATCCTAGAAAAATAATTTTTATGATTATGATGATCCCAAACATAAATAACTATTTAGTGAGAGGATCACTAGATAGGACTCATTTCATAGTGAAATATGGATTATGAATGGTTAAATAGATGTAATTTTTGGGGAAATCATTTTTAGTGGTAGTAAATTAATTTATAATTCACAATGGAATGATATAATACATGATACTCGCCAATATATATGTTTATGTTATTGGTTTTGGATTGGTTTTTGATAATCATATTAATAACCATTGCTGTTGTGATCTCTAAAATAATTAGATTTATTTTATATTGGGTTGAGAAATTTTCTCAAAGAAAATTAGCATCCATGGAATCTAAAAGTTAATGTTATTGTGTTCAATTTCAGTAAATGAGGCTCATGGGTATTTGATATTGGGTGTTCATCCCAAATTTATTATTATAAACTAAACCTATAAATAGAATGGAATTAGTAAAGTTGATTTATATCATGGTGTTGATAATGGGGGAATGGATTTTGTTTTATAATTCAGAACTTACGTTCATATTTGGCCAATTTGATCAATAATATAATTTGGGAACCATCATTATGTTCTCATTATATATATAATTTTTTTCTATATCTTTTTTCGATAAAGAATGGATTCTCAATCACTATTAATAACAAGATTTGTAACATCCCAAGAATCTATGGTATACTTCTCTTTGAATAATGCAACAGCGTGTGTTGTACGCAACATCGAGTTCTAACACACCACAACCAATCAAAATAGCCGTTATGAATAGTAATACCCACTTTTTGAAATTTCTAAATTTTATTTTTCAAAATGGATTTCATTTTTGGATTTGGAATATCTAAATTATCCTAGGGTGAATTTTTGGTATTTTTCTGAAAAACACTTTTTTTTATGAATAGTGAAACTACTATGAGATAGTTAAAAAATAGAATTGTTCATAAAACTTAATTTTACCCCTTCTGTGAGTGGAATTTCAAAAATTTGAGAGACACTATAAATATAAAGGAGTAAAATTTGGTTCAATGAGATGAAAATAATATTTGGTGAATAGTAACTTTGTACTTTTATTTACCACAGTTAAAAGTAAATAGGGTAGTTAAGGGTAAAAATGATATTAATATTACCCTAACACTTGTCCTAATTCTATTGGACAAGTGTATATAAACCAAAAACAACCTTAGGAATAAAATATTATCATTTAGGTCCACTTGGATTAGAATATGAAATTTATTATTATTGAATTCAAAGAAGAGTTAAAAGAGTTAAATCAATGTTTATTTACAAAAACATTTTTAATATAGGTTTATACATAAGATAAATTCGATCTTAAATATTAATTATAAATATAAAAAAATTTATACATAATGGTATTTTATTTATAATTTTTAGACATTAAATAATTTAATTTATTTATGACACAATGGTGATGCAGTAATTACCTAATTAATGACATATTAAAATGATTGATAATATAAATATCCAAATAAATGTAATTTGAGACTTTATATGAATTAAAATAATTTTATATGTTAATATGACATGTTAGGATTGATTTAATTAACTTTTTTGAAGTAATAATTTTGTTATGATTTTCACAAAAATCAATTTTCCAAATAGTGTCAAAATTGGCAAAAAAGAGTTTTTAAAACAAATATTATATTATTAATTAATATTCAATTCCTAAAAATAAAATTTTCGTCTAAGAGACTTATATCATTATAGGTGTATCATTAATGGACTACTTGGTGGTCTCTTGGAGGTATATAGTACGTTTATTAACTACATAATTTAAAAATACAAAGTGACATGGTAAGTGTCAAACTAATTAACTAAGTGTTTAAACTAAAAGATAAGGTTAATATAATGACCCAAACCTATCTAAATTCTATGGTTTGAGTGGTTTTAAAGCCATACCTACCTTAAACTTTGAATAATTAAATTTGGAGCCATTAAAAACTGAATATGAATTTATTATAAAATAATATTTCTAGTTTTTCCAAAGGTGCCCCTCACCCCTCTTATAAAAGGGCACTCCCCCTTCTCACTAATTAAAACATTAAAATCCTTTTGTCTCGGCCAACCCCTTCCCAAATACTCTCTCAACTTCCCTAACTTCAACCTAGAGGCCTTAGTTTGTTCAGAAAGACAACCTATAGAGCCCTTTTGATCAAATCAAAAGGAAGAACCCGAAGAAGAGATAATGTTTTCACCATCCTCTTTCACGTTCATTTTTTCTTCCACTTCTTATTTATTTGTTATTCCAATTCTAAAATAATAGCTCTAGTATCTTATATATAATGCGATGTTATTATAATTATGGTACAACCATATTCATTATTATAACCATCCTTGGAATGACATGTCACCATACGTGCGTACGTACGGCTTACTATCTCCACATCATGGTGTTGTTGTTATTCAATAAATTATTATTTGTATGGTTATAAAAATAATGTTTAATTCGTTTAAATAATAAATATAACATGATAAGGATTCTGTATATATGATATACCATCCAATTATATATTATTTTAATATCAAAAGATTGATATTGTCGCTCGTGCGTACGTATGGACTACCCTCTCCACGAACGCGTTGAGATTAATACTCCATAGTATCCATTCAAGTATAATTATCATTTGATGATTAAAAATAAAGTTTAAGGACTTGATATAATTCTGGATATGAATATGATACAACCTATCCATAACAAACACGACTTATGTAACAAAACATATAAAAGAAAACGAGTAAGTTAGCACTCGAAACGACAATAATTCTAAGATATTATTAACAAAGCAATGTTAAAAGATCATATATGATATCATATTAATTTATATGATTCTTGTATAATTTAATAACAACTATTTCACCATTACACAGTAGGTTAACTTACCCTCAACCAAGGGAAAGTACAAGGTAAGGGTTTATTTCACAATCACATCATTATCCTAGGTTGTTTATACGTGATAATCTACTGGGATTTCTTTATCATTCACATCCATGTTTATTAAAAATTTATTTCAAAACATTTTACCATTTACAAGAATATGGTTGAACGTCATTTATACCATTGTTCAACTTTTTATAAGAGGTTTATAAAGTAATCATTCCGTCATTTTACAAACAAGGTTCTTTTTATCCTTTTCGACAAAATTAAGGTAAGAATTTTTTTAACTTATACGGTGGGTGCAGCTATTTTCCGCCATTATAAAATCATTGAATATTACCATAAAATCTTATAAAAATATTTTCAAAGTAAATGTTTTATCTTATAATTATGTGACTTTTAAATGATTTCAAAAAAAGAGATATTTCTCTCAAATAGTTTTGATTTCAAATATGTCAACATCCTTTGATGGATTTTAAGCTTATTTGAAGTTTATTTATTATGATACAAAACTTCCATATATCATAAAAGGTTTTGTGATATGTTTAACTATGGATGTGTTATTTGTATACCATTCATAGTTTATGGTGAAAGTATTGACATTTCATATGCTAGTTTTAATACGAATGTTTATGTTATGTTTAGACCTATTCATATGAGGAATGCATTGGACTTAATAAGTGATGAGTGGAGCCCACTATAGCTCCTCGATTCATTGGTAGGTCTCATGAGACAAACTAGTGTCTTGGCACAAATCCTTGATAAAATATTATTTGTAGTCTTGGCACGAGGCCTTGGCTATGTGGTTATGATAGTCTGGCATTATGAATTCCATCATTATGAAAGTCGTTATTGATATTCCATGTGATTATTCGATTAGTAGAATATCCATGTGAATAAGTAAATATAATTATTTCATTTTTTTCCATAATATGTTGAAGGTCAAGTTTAAAAGGCTTTTGTTTTAGTTATACATTTCCTTAAATGATTATTCATAATTATGAATGTTTTCGCTATATTGTTATCCTTACTGGGAATTTGAGCTCACCCCTTTTCTATATTTTATTTTTCCAAGGATGTGAAGAAGTAATTTATGATTGACCTACAGGGATAGTATGGGGGGATAAGAGTGTGGACTATGGAGACTATATTTTTGCAGTTTTCATTTTATGATGTAATGTAAACTTTATTAATGTATCTAGTTATTCCAAGGCTACTAAACTAATCGGTCTATCGAGACTTGTTCTTTCTTGTGATCATGCCATTGTTATGTAATAATGCACCGACTCTAGGTATCTAGGGTCGAGGAATTACTGTTGGTATCAGAGGAGGTTTATTACAAACAATGGAAGCTAGATTTAGATAAACTCTGATTAGAGAACATATATTTAAGATGGACTTTAAGGATTAGTATAGAAGAACTTCCTTGAATTTTGGTATTTTAGAGATTTTGTGAGTTTTCCGAGCAATAAATCTCTGTCTGGATACGAGCTGGTAGAGGCGGCTCTGGCACAGATGTACCTAGGGGTACAACCTGAAAACACCACTTTGAGCTACACTCGAACAGGAACTAGTGCACGACAGCAGGCATTGTTGCACTCTTGGTTACGACACTCCTGGGGGATATGATTAGTATAACTCTCATTTTTTTACAAATCATTATTAAGGGTTTATGAGTATATACTTCCTCAATGAAAAAATTATTATGATTATGGATTATATCCATAAACAGTTCAATTTTTGTTAAGTTTTTTATAAGTATGGAATTATGTATTTTGATTCATAAATTGATCTAGTTTATGCCATTGTTTTGAAATGGCGCCTAGTTGACGAAATGGAAACTATATCAATGCATGCACTCCATGTAGGGATTTCCCTCCTGCTCAAGATAATTATAGTGGAGCTGGTGATGCAACTGGTGCTGATCAATTAATCACTATACTGGGACAACTCATCGAGGTTATGAATAATAACCTTACCCGTATGGAGCATCCTGATCCGCATCATAGAGGATCAATGTTAGATTGCTTGGTAAGGCAGCAACCACCAACATTCAATGGGAGTACAAATCCATTAGTAGCTGAGCAATGGATAAGTTCCCCAGAGAAAATATTTTAGGCTTTGGTGAGTAGTGAAAGGGAAAAAGTTATCACGGTAGTTTACCGCCTCACTAGAGATGCTGATCAATGGTGGTCATTGATTTAAAACGTGAAGGAAGATGATGAAGTATCAAATATTGAATGGAGGGAGTTCAAAGATCTGTTTTTAGAAAAATAATTTCCTCATGACCATCAAGAAGATATGGAAGGGAAATTTCTGAGTGTGAGATAAAAGGAGGATGTGAATGTCGCAAAGTATGAGGCTAACTTTATGAGGTTAGCAAGGTATGCTGAAGATTATATACGTAACCCAAGAAGTAAGATTGATTATTTCATTGATGGGTTAAAACTGATTCTCCGTCGAGCATTAGTCCCACAATCTTTCTCATCGTACGAAGACGTTGTATCATGTGCTATCAAGACAGAAAAGGAATTCTCTAAGTCTTATG
Source organism: Viscum album (assembly GCA_963277665.1). Classification (NCBI taxonomy): domain Eukaryota; kingdom Viridiplantae; phylum Streptophyta; class Magnoliopsida; order Santalales; family Viscaceae; genus Viscum; species Viscum album. The sequence continues at coordinate 944,460,586 of OY728138.1, forward strand.
ACTTTAAAGCAAAGAAATAGAAGAATAGATCTGGGGACCAATCTAGGAATAGATATAAAGGGAAGAAGGTAAAAGTAGAATATCCATCCTGTAGTAAATATTGGAAGAAACACCCCGGTACTTGCTTAAAAGGAATGAGAGTCTGTTACATGTGTGGTGAAAAAGGCCACCAAGCTCATGATTGCAAGGGGAAAAGGGAAGCTACCGATGTACAATGTTAAAATTGCAGGGATATGGGATATTATGCAAATAAATTTCCTAAGAGTCAGGGGAACATACCACAGAAAAGGCCAAGGGATCAAGGCCATGCTTATGCTATCACTACTACTGAGGTAGAAACTCAGAAAGACATGGTGGCAGGTAATTTAATGGTTTCCTCAAGTTTAGAAAATGCATTATTTGATTCTAGATCATCGCATTGTTTCATATCTTCCTAGTTTTCTACGAAAATTAGATATTTCCAATTTGATTTAACAAGGTATTTGTCAGTTAGAACTCCTATGGGAATTATCATTGAAACAATGTTTTTTGAATCAGTCCCCATTAGAGAACATAAATGTTCATTATCTTCTGATCTCATCGTCATACCTATGATTGAGTTTGATATAATCCTTGGTATGGATTGGAATTCAGACCATGATGTGAAGATTTATTGTAAGAAGAAAGAGGTTACGATTTTTGATGATTATGATAAAGAACACCTTATCTTTAGAGCAGAATCATCACCACCTAATTCTTATCTAGATCCACCCCTAGTAGATCAACTAAATTTAATCATAAGGGAGGAAGAGAATGAAATTACAGTGTGTGAGGAAAAGAATGTTTGAATAAAGGATGCACCTATTGTGAAAGAATATGTAGATGTGTTTCTGGAAGATTTACCTGGACATCCTCCAAAATGAGAAGTCGAGTTTTCCATTGATTTAATTCCTGTATCAAAGCCTATATCGAAGACCCCTTATAGAATGGCCAAGGTATAAATAGTTGAACTAAAGAAAAAACTAGAGGAATTGAGTAATAATGGATTTATTCTCCCTAGTGTTTCTCCATGGGGATCCCTTGTTCTTTTTGTTAAAAAGAAAGATGGATCTATGAGGTTATGTATCGACTATAGGGAGATCAATGCTGTTACAATAAAGAACAAGAATCCCCTACCTCACATTGATGATTTATTTGACCAACTTCATGGAGCTCAATACTTTTCAAAAATTGACCATCATTCTGGATACCATCAGTTGTGTGTGAAGAAAGAAGACATTCTGAAGACAGCATTTTGAACCAGGTACGGGGATTACGAGTTTACAGTAATGCATTTTGGGCTAACTAATGCACCCTCTGTATTCATGGATCTAATGAATAGAGTTTTCAAGGAATATCTCGTTTATTTTCTGGTGGTATTTATTGATTATATCTTTGAATACTCCAATAGCTACAAATATCATGAAAATCACTTGCGCATTATCTTGAAGACTCTGAGAAGACAAGAATTATATGGAATGTTTAGCAAGTCTGAATTCTGGCATCAGGAGATTTCTTTTCTAGGCCACATTGTCCTCAAATATGGAATCGCTATTAATCCTTCTACGACCAAGGCAATCCAAGAATGTCCTACACAGATGAGTATAACTGAGGTACATAGTTTTATTGGATTAGCAGGTTATTATCGACGTTTCGCCCAGAATATTTCCTGGTTGGCTAACCCATTAACCAGTCTCACACGTAAAGGGGTTAAATTAGTTTGGACAAAAGAGTGTGAAGAATGTGTCGAAGAACTGAAGAAAATATTAGTCAATGCTCTTATATTGACTCTACCATCGGGGAATGATGGGTTCGTTATTTATAGTGATGCATCGAAGAAAGGACTTGGTTGTGTCCTTATGAAAAATGATAGGGTTATTGCCTATGCATCACGACTGTTGAAAATTCATTAACAAAAATATCCTACTCATGATCTCGAGTTAGCAACTGCGATATTTTCATTGAAGATATGGAGGCACTACCTCTATGATGATAAATGTGAGATTTATAATGATCACAAGAGTTTGAAGTATATTTTCTCACAAAAAGAACTCAACATGAGGCAAATGAGATGACTTGATTTACTCAAGGATTATTATTGTACGATAGACTACCACCCGGGGAAAGAAAACAAGGTGGAAGATGCTTTGAGCAAAAAAGATCATGGAGTTTTGAACAATATGAGAATCTAAAGGGATCCAATTTTCACGGATATAGTGAAGATGGACATGGGAATAACTAGGGAAGGTGAAACATCAATGCTTTTTCAAATGGTTTCCAAACCATCTTTACTAAAAAGGATTAAGAGTTCCCAGACCAATGATGAAGAGGTTCGAAATAAGATTAAAGCTGTGAATGATGGGATATTGAGAGACTTTGTGAATGAAGAAGGAATTTTGAAATTCGGGAAGTGACTTTGTGTTTCCGATATACCTGATCTAAAAAGGGAATTGTTTTATGATTCTCATAGTTAAAATTTCTCTATACACTCTGGGAGCACAAAAATCTATAGAGACTTGAAAGAACATTTTTGGTGGGAGAACATGAAGAATGAGATTGTTGATTTTGTATCAAGATGTAGGGTTTGTCAAAAAGTGAAATCTGGAAGGCAACATCCTGGAGGAGTCATGCAACCTCTTCGCATACCAGAGTAGAAATGGGATAATATCACGATGGACTTTGTCTTGTGACTACCAAAGACTCCTAGAAGGAATGATGCAAAATGGGTTATTGTTGATCATCTTACCATGTCAGCACATTTTCATTCTATAAGAGAAAATCTACCACTAGAACATCTAGCAAGACTATATATTGATGATGTTGTGAGACTTCATGGAGTACCCCTACTGATTGTTTCTGATCATGATCCCCATTTTACATCAAGATTTTGGAAAAGACTTCAGAAATCCATGGATACTGAACTTCATTTGAGCACTGCCTACCACCCTCAAACATATGGACAATCAGAATGAACTATTAAAACCTTAGAAGAAATGTTGAGATCCTAATCACTTGACTTTCAGGGTATGTGGGATCAATATTTACCTCTGGTAGAATTTTCCTAGAATAATAGCTTCTATTAAAGTATTCAGATGGAACAATATGAAGCATTATACGGAAAGAGATGTCACACACCAACCTGTTGGGATGATGTTGGTGAATGAAAATTTTTAGGCCCAGAACTGGTGGAGGATACGATGGAAAAGGTGAAGGTAATCCAAAACCATATCAAAGAAGCTCAAAGTAGGCAGAAGAGCTATGCCAATAATCGAAGTGGTGATTTTGAATTTCAAGTTGGTGATCATGTTTTCTGGAAGGTATACCCATGGAATGGATTCATAAGTTTTGGTAAGAATGGTAAATTGAGTCCCAGGTACATCAGACCATTCAAAATTATTGAAGGAATTTGGGCTGTAGCTTACAGATTGGCAATGCCGCCAAGTCTCTCCAAAGTTCACGATGTGTTCCACGTATCTCTGTTGAGAAAATACATGAATGACCCAACACATGTACTCACCTATGACGAATTAAAACCGGAACCCAATCTGTCTTATTGCGAAGAGACCGTCAAGAATCTCGATATGATAGATCATGTACTAAGAAACTGGACGACTCATCTAGTAAAAGTCTTGTGGAGAAACCATAAGATGGAAGAGGCAATGTGGGAACCCTAGGAGCTTATGATGAAGAACCACCCAAGTCTTTTCATGTGGTAGTATTCTAGATATTATGAGGAAGGAATTATTTGAAAGAGGGGTGAATGTAACACCCCAAGCTTCTACGGTACGCTTCATGTTGAATAATGCAATAGCGTGTGTTGTACGCAACGTTGATTTATAACACACCACAACCAATCAAACTAGCCATTATGAATAGTAATACCCACTATTTGAAATTTATAAATTTTATTTTTCAAAATGGACTGCATTCTTGGATTCAAAATATCTAAATTAGCCTATGGTGAATTTTTGGTATTTTTCTAAAGAACATCATTTTTTATGAATAGTGAAACCACTAAGTGGTAGTTAAAAAAATGAAGTTTTCATAAAACATAATTTTACCGCTTCTATGAGTGGAATTACAAAAATCCAAGAGACACGGTTAATATCAAGGAGTAAAACGTGGTTCAATGAGTTGAAAATAATATTTGGTGAATTGTAACTTTTTACTTTTATTTACCACGGTTAAAAGTTAATATGGTAATTAAGGGTAAACATGATATTAATATTATCCTAAAACATGTCCTAATTCTATTGGACAAGTGTATCTCGACCAAAAACAACCTTAGGAATAAAATATTATCATTTAGGTCCACTTGGATTAGATTAGGACATTTATTATTTTTTAATTCAAAGAAGAGTTAAAAGAGTTAAAATCAATGTTTATTTACTAAAACATTTTTAATATTGGGATATACATAAGATGAATTCGATTGTAAATATTCATTAGAAATATAAAAATATTTCCTACATAATGGTATTTTATTTATAAATTTTAGACATTAAATAATTTAATTAATTTATGACACAATGGTTATGCAGTAATTATCTAATTAATGAAATATTAAAAAGATTGATATTATAAATATCCAAATAAATGTAATTTCAGACTTTTTATGAATTAAACTAATTTTCTATGTTAATATGACATTTTCGAATTGATTTAATTATCTTTTTTCGAAGTAATAATTCTGTTATGATTTTTACAAAAACCAATTTTCCAAATAGTGTCAAAATTGACATAAAAGAGTTTTTAAAACAAATATTATATTATTAATTGATATTAAATTGTTAAAAATATAAGGTTAGTCCAAGATACTTATATCATGATAGTTGTATCATTAATTTACCACTTGAGGGTCGCTTGGAGGTATATAGTAAGTCTATTAACTATATAATATAAAAATACAATGTGACATGGTAAGTGTCAAACTAATTAACTAAGTGTTTAAACTAAAAGATATCGTTAATATAATGACCCAAACCTGTCTAAATTATATTGGTTGAGTGGTTTTATACCCATACCCACATTAATCTTTAAATATTCCACTTTTGAGCCATTATAAATCGAATATGAATTTATTATTAAATAATATTTCTAGCTTTTCCAAAGGTGCCCCTCACCCCTCTTATAAAAGGGCACTCACCTTTCTCACTAATTCACACATTCAAAGCCTTTTAGCTCGGCCAACCCCTTCCCAAATACTCTCTCAACATCCCTCAATTCAACTTTTAGGCCTTAGTTTGATCAGAATGCTATCCAAAGGAGCCCTTTTGATCAAATCAAAAGGAAGAACCCGAAGAAGAGGTAATGTTTTCACCACCCTCTTTCAAGTTCCTTTCTTCTTACACTTATTATTTCTTTGTTATTTCCATTCTAAAATAATAAATCCAGTATCTTATATATACTTTGATGTTATTATAAATATGGTACAACAATATTCAGTATTATATCCATTCTTTTAATGACATGTCACCATACGTGTGTACGTACGGCTTACCGTCTCCACGTCGTGGTGTAATTTTTATTCAATAAATTATTATTTGGATGGGTATAATAATGATGTTTAATTAATGTAAATAATAAATATAACATGATAATGATTCTTTATATATCATATAAAATCCAATTATATATTATTTTAATATCAAAATAATGATATTGTCCCTCATGCGTACGTACGGACTACCGTCTCCACGAACTCGATGAGATTCACTCTCCATCATATCCATTAAAGTATAATTCTCATTTGATGATTAAAAATAATTCTTAAAGACTTGATATAATTATAGATATGAAGAAGATACAACCTATCTATATAATGCATGGCTTATGTAACAAAACATATAAAAGAAAACAAGTAAGTTAACACCCGAAACGATGATAATTCTAAGATACTATTAACAAAGCAATGTTAAAAGATCATATATGATATCATTGTAATGTATATTATTCTTGTATAATTTAATAACAATTATTTCAAAATTATACTAGAGGTTAAACTACCATCAACCAAATAAAATAACAAGGTAAGGGTTTATTTCGCAATCTATTCATTATCCGAGGTTGTTTATATGTGATAATCTACTGGGATTTCTCTATCATCCATATCCATGTTTCTTAAAAATGTATTTAAAAACATTTTTACTATTTACAAGAATATGGGTTAAAGTCATTTATACCCTTGTTTTAATTTTTATAAGAGGTGTATAAAGGAATCTTTCCATCGTTTTCCAAACAAGGTGCTTTTTAATCTTTTGAACAGAATTAAGGTAATAATGTTTTTTATCTTATACGGTGGGTGCGGCTATTTTCCACCGTTATAAAATCATCGAAGCTTATCTTAAAAGCTTTTAAGAATATTAAAAAAGTAAATGTTTCATCTTATAATTATTTGAGTTTTAAATGATTTCAACAAATGAGATATTTCTCTCAAATAGTTTTGATTTCATCTATGTCAACATCCTTTGATGGATTTTAATCTTATTTGATGTTTATTTATTATGATACAAAACTTCCATATATTATTGAAGGTTTTGTGATATGTTTGACTATGTATGTGTTATATTTATACCATTAATGGTTTATGGTGAAATTATTGACATTTCGTATGCTAGTTTTAATACGAATGTTTATGTTATGTATAAACTTGTTTATATGAGGAATGCATTGTGCTTAATAAGTGACGGGTGCAGCCTGCTATAGCTCCTCAATGCATCGGTAGGTCTCATGATACAAACTTGTGTCTTGGGACAAGGTCTTGAAAAAATCTTATTTTTAGTCTTGGCACGAGGCCATGGATATGTGGTTATGATAGTCTGAATTATGCATTCCATCATTATGAAAGTGGTTTTTGATATTCCATGTGATTATTCGTTTAGTAGAATATCCATGTGAATAAGTAAATGGAATTATTTCATTTTATTTTTTCCATACTATGTTGAAGTTCAAGTATAAAAGGCTTTTGTTTTAGTTATACATTTCCTTAAATGATTATTCTTAATTATGAAAATTTATGCTATATTGTTATCCTTACTGGGCATTTGAGATCACCGCTTTTCTATGTTTTATTTTTCCCAGGATGTGAAGAAGTAATTTATGAATGACCTGCAGGGATAGTGTGAGGGGATACGAGTGTAGAATATGGAGATTATATTTTTGTAGTTTTCATTTTATGATGTATTGTATACTTTATTAATGTATCTAGTTTTTCAAAGGCTACTAAACTAATAAGTCTTTCGAGACTTGATCTTTCTTGTGATCATGACAATGTTATGTAATAATGCACTGACTTTGGGTATCTAGGGTCGGGGCGTTACAAGAGTTGTTATTTAAATATAAAAATGATGATATATGTAATTTGGAATATTTTAAAAAGTTAATACATTCTCTATATGTATAAAAATATTAATAATAATAAGATGCCCATGGTTGATTCTAATCCCACCACTCATTGGAATTTTTTCTATTTAAATATAAAAAAAACACCAAAAAATTATTCATGATAAAGATTTTGGAACCATTCAATTATCAATCACATTAAATTTATGAATCTTTTTTATTATGAAAAAATATCCAAATTAACTTTTAGTTGAAAAGGTGAAATGGTTAGTGAAAAAATTGTTCTTATACACAAAAATGTATGTTGAAAAATTATTACTCAAGATTGTAGTTGTTATATATACTTTACTATCTTTACCGATGAATTTATTCAGTTCTGATATGTGTATCTGATGAAAAAAATTTGAATCTTTTGGAAATATTAAAGAGTTCTAGAATAATATAAAAAATAAAATGGAAAAGTTATTAATATCCACTCTTAAGATAGGGGGGGTGAATACTTGATTCTAGAATTTACAGAGAATATATGGTCTTGTGTAATTGTTTTAAAACTCACTTCTGTGTCTAAAAGGATAGATCTATAATTTTGTGACATGTTTTGACTGAGGATGATTTAATTTATCCTTCTTATTGTATTTTTAAGTTATTCTATGTAGAATTACTTATTTTAATTAAACCATGATCAATATAAGGAAATTTTAATGACAATGTTTGAGATATGGATTGGGAAACATTTCATTATTTATTTTTCTATGACTTTGGGATGAAAATAATTCATTAGAATTATAATTTCTAATAATGATGAAATTAAAATAATGATTATTTCTTAGACATCTCAAGGAAACTAAGGGATATTATTTATACAACCCTACTGAGTGAAATGTATATGTGGATTTATTTTAAACATTACATGAGAAGAAATTAATAGACTATGGATTTATTAGGAGGAATGATAAATATAGATATGTTAAAAACATACAAATATATAGTGTTCAAAAGATGTTGGTTGAGCTGGTTGCATAAAGAATTGTCGAAGAAGAACTCACCCAAGATGTATAAAAACCTTAACAGTTTGGAAGGATTTATCATAAAATCATGAGATATATATTTCTCATAGATAATAAATATGAGGAAATTTTTATATATGATGAAATTACTACCCACCAAGATGATATTTTGATTTATTATTATAATAAAATTCTTACAAACAATTTAATCCAAAATGGACTCAATGTTAACTAAACCGTTTTGATTTTTTTTGATGAATCATAAGGGGTGAGACCCATAGGGTACAAGTAGCTTTTATATATGAAAACTAACATGAATAATATATTGTTTATATATATTTCAAACATTATTATAAAAGTTTTCAATCAAACTCTTGTTATTGATTGTGAAGAACCCTTTTCAATTGTTTTAGTAAAATAATTCCATTATGATTTTTTGTGAAAATAGCACATTTTAATTATGAGATAATAAAATTTGATGATAGGGAAACATTCCATAATAATAATTCAGTTATTTTTTTATTTGATACATCCCATATGTGCTTTTAAATTTAGAATGACAATTTCTGGATTGAAAGCTGCAATGCTCCATTTATAAATTGAAGTGGGGGTCACTCATTTTGAATATCTGATTTAACAGCGAAACTGAATATTTTTTTATTCATAAAAAGTGTTGATGATTGTTGTGTATACATGTAAATTACAATGATTTTCGTAGTGTCTCTTATATTGTATGTTGAAGGAATACATATCATTTAAAATGATATCATATAATTTCACAACTTGAATATCTACAAGGTAATTTTTCTTAAGGAAATATGAGGGTGATGGGTTCATTGGTATCCTCACATTTCCGATAATAGGCTCAATAAAGTTGGATCATACAGTATTGGTGTCATGTGAGGTGGTGGTATGTTTTATGATCCTTGGGGATCTATCATATATTCATTTAATCTGTATTTTGGTAATGTAAATTTCGTATAGGAAAAAAGATGATGCGATGTTAAAATTCAATCTCTTATGATGTATGAGTAATATTAGCATGACAGGGGTTGTAGTAGACTATATAGTAATTCCTAATTCTATATAAGGCTTTAGTACCACCCCTTTGCCAATATTATATGACATCTATATGAGTACGTGTCTTATCAACAATTACAAGGATGTCATTCAGAATAGGAAATAAGGGATTTTTTTGGATTTTTTTGATTAAAAGGCTTATAAAAGATTGGGGATTACTTGCTTCCCTAGATTTATCTCTTTACCAGTAGAAGGGGAAAACCTCCTGAGTTGAGAGTCCCTCATAATTCATCATTTTACAACTTCATAATTTTTATGGCTCCTTATTTCTTATTGAATTATTTTATCCTCGAACATTAATTTAAAATAAAATAAAAAAATTATTTGGAGAGGAGTAGATATATACGTAGGAATATTTAAAAACAATTAACCATTTAAGACACATCAATATAGGAAGATTACATCAATAAATAAGATTTTGTAATGCATGTTTTTTGGATTTTTATGTTCAGCACAGAACTAGTCCTGGTTTTTAGTGTTGAGGGAGTTATCAAGGTTTACTATGATGACAATATAGCTATATTTTATCCCATGGAATCATGGTCTCTCTAAAGTTACAAAACAATTATTTAAAAACTCCATATCATATTATAGATCATTTAGGTTGGTGATGTTTGGATTTCACTAAGTAGTTATCAATAACATTGTAACAGGTCCATTAATATCACTATAGTGAAAAACGATATAAATATAAAATCACGGGGTGTATGATACTTGATATATTGGTTTTAATGGTTTTTAATGTTTTGTTTTATTTTAAAAATGGAAACCTAAATTTTCTATGCATTCCTATGTGTTATATTTTACATTACATGAATAGTTTAACAACAATATACACTCAATGTGGAACTTTTAGTTGTCCTTAATCGACTATAATCACTAAGTGGGTTGTGATGGTATGTTATTTTTAACATGATTATAATGTTTTACATGTTATGATATTTGAATAATTTACTCATAATGTAGTAAACATAGACTTATTAATTGTAGTTACCCACAAAAGTATATATCATGAAATTTCATTCAATAATCACTATAAATATGGGTGATTTATTATTATCAATACCTAATACATGAATCTGGTGGGATGCATAACATGAGAACCTTCAAACATTGATAACATTATATCCCAAGTCAAAATTTTCTTAGACAATCATAGGGTGTTTGGGTATATTTCTGGTCATGTTGTCAGTTTTAGTGCAACCATAATGGTATTTTCCTCTTATATAAGGAATAATGACATTTTCCATTAATTTAATTTTACTATAGAAGTTAATTTATAATATTTATATAGTTTCATATGATTTTCTTGCTACTTATTTGTGGGATATGTGATGTGATCATATACTATATAAATGAAATTCGATTTATTTATTGAATATGATAGAATTTTCCTATAAATCAAAAAATTATGAGGATGACTATAGTAGATTGACATTTTTATATGACTAGTTGTCACTAGATGTCATTGAAATATGGATTATATATGTACACTTATATAATATATAATACATCTTTTGGGGGATATTTTTGTACATAGATATGGGTATGTTTGATGGAGAACAAATAAGACCCCTTTTTAGCTTCAGTAACATTGATTCATTAAAAGACGCTTCTCTTTTCTTATATCTATAAACTATCAATTTATTATTATTTTTTCAGCACTACTAATTCCTATAGCATCACACCATTATGAATTTTCATATGGATTAAGATGTAGACGAATTTTTTATTCCAAAATGAAGATATATTAATGAAAAGAAATAAAAATGGAGTTTTAGGTGGATTCATAATGATTTGTGTAGTTTTTCATTACATTTATATGGGATTTAAGTGTATCTGGGAAAATATTGGTTTTGTATCTAAATATGGGATGATCATATTATACCAATGAACTGGATTATATTCTATAATATCCAAAATGTTGATGTCATATAATTTTATATGTAAATATAATATAATACAATTACAATCATCTTCTATATATATTTTATTGTATGATTCACATATGAATTATGGTTTGGAATTTTGGAAAATTATTTTACACTATTGTATATTTTGGGATAACCTTGTGAGTTAACATGTTTTTCTTTAGGTGTTAGTACATGGTTTAATAATGGTAATAGTGGAACTATAGAAAACCAAAAATTTTAGTTTTTGGGAGATTTTTAACATGGGAACACTGTTTGGTAAATTTGGTTTCAAAATTTGGAGACATGTGAAGGTTAAACAGTTCCAACATAAATTTTATAAGGCCCCAGACTTAAACATTACTTAATCTTGAATTAAATTTAATAATTCACATTGAGGATCTTTTCAGGTTTAGAGTTTTAGAGAATTAGGACATAACTATTACACATCAAAAGATTACAAAGTAGACACATCTACTTAGTTTCCTTTTTTTCACAACATAAAAACACTTGAACAAAAGAGTCATGTCTAGCTCAATGTTTTAGACAACATTACATTTCTTTGATCCCATCCTTGACCATATTCATCTTTATGTCCTGTGGAAAACATTTCAAAAACTTGGGATGAATCACAAAAATCTCAATAAGGGATATAAAAATATGGAAAGGAAACATGAGTATATGTATACATAAGAATCAATGAAATCATACTTTACCCATAAAACATAAGCACTTTAACAATCCTTGTCAAATAACGAATAAATCGTAGAGATCATAAGACATAAAGGTAACTTGATGGATTCATAACATTATTATGTTGGGAGTAACCCTCTTGGTTACGTTCGAAATACCCATCACAGTATATTCCCTACATCTCTTCGGAGAAACCTTAGCGTTTAACCCCTTCATGTTACCCAATGCATTGGAGAGATATATCGAGCTCACCCACCCTTAGTGTATCACGGAACCACCCGTATTCATAAGAAATTCCCAAGAACCATAACATAATCATAGAACATAACTTATGAATAAATTAAAGATAACATTCCCACATTGTAATAACAATATAATATTTTGATATATTGAAATAATGAATCTATTCTAAAAAAACATATTCAAAACCATTTAATAAAGATATTTTTGAATCAAGGAGTCCCATACAACTTTGAAGTTTTTAACATTTTAATCCATTAATATACATATAAATAAATCCTTTAAACAATTTTGGAAACATGGATATTAATGAGAAATATTAATAAGAATAAATCATTAAAACATTTAAAATGATATTTTAGCAAAAGGTTTTTCAACAAAATAAGAGACACTTGAATACAATAATTGGGGAATAACATTTAATAATAACCTTATAATATCATTAGAATAATGTTATTCATTATATAATATTACAATGGACGGTATATACACCATATAAGAGTGAATTGGTGCATAACAACAATGAAGTCTCAATAGAAATGTAAAATGAGATGAAATCCCTTATAAAAAAGGTATCCTTAAATTAAGGGTAAATCAATGTCATAATTATGTGTGAAAAATATAAATACACCCAATATAAGTGGATATTATGTGTAATAAAAAGTCATTCACACATATTCAAAGGATTACATATTCAATAACTACATGTTTAACCCAAAGAAATCGAAATTGGGTTAAGAAGTTCCCTTGGTAAAATTCGACAGCCTAACAACGTCACTTTAAAAATTCATAAATTAAGTTGATGAGAGTGAAAATGGTATCTCATCACTTGAAAATAAAATTTACATCAATAAGGATATAGAATAACATACCCCAACATAAAAAGATTAAAATTAAAAGACATAAAAATTAAGTCTTTTAAAAAGAGGAGTGTGAAAGGTTCCCTTGCCGATTTGGGAAACTTTCGAAACGTACACCCCATGAAAGAAGGGTCATACAATGATGATTTAAATACACATTAATGAGAGTATACTATAAAAAAATTAATAATAATAGGCAGTACATACACCACAGAAAAGGGAAATAGTGGAAAATGTAGCATTAATCTCACGGGAATAAAAAGTGATATGAAAGTCCCCTTATGAAAATTCGGCAGCCTAACAGCGCCACATAATACATCCAAAAATGGATTGATGAGATCAAATAGGGTCTCTCATCACATAAACATAAAAATTACAGAATGATGAATATAAAATAACAACCTACAACATAAGAACATGGATCATAAAATAAATGACATAAAAGAGAGTACTTGAAAATAAAGAGAGAGGTAGGATCCCTTACCTCGTGTCCGACTTGACTCGATCGTTCTTTAATATCAAGAATAATAAACTAGAGTTAATTTCTACTTGATTAGGAACCTTTTTTATGTTAATTATTCATTTTATATCACTTATTACCATTTTATGAACATTATGTAATTATTTTAGTTAATAACAGTTGTTTTGTCAATCTTTGGTATTTGAGTCAAAAATATACTCCTTATAATTACAAGTTGTTCATGTGGTAAAATATCCATTATATCAAGAATTATATTCATTATGTAGATATCATATATATCATATATAAAAATTATTTACATGTATTTATAATATTAAATAACAGTTAGAGATAAGAAATGAAATGCACCGTTCATGGAGACGGTAAGCCGTACGTACACATGAACGCTACTTCCATTTAGATTTCATATTTAATGGAAATAAATCGTAGTTATATGTAATAGTATTATAATTCTAGTATGGTATCATATATAATATCATTAATTCTATCCTTTATACATACCACATATGATATTAACGAATCAAATCACTTTGAGGGGGCGGTAGTCCGCACTTCCTAAAATGAAGATATCGCGTTTACCCATAATGGAAACCATAAATGTATGACATAAATGAAAAATAAAGAAGCTTAAGTAAAACATAAACATATTATATATCATATATAAATATATTTACATCTTAATGTCCACATTTTAAGGTGTTAAAAGAATATTGAACCATCATCGTTTCGTGAGGCAGAAATTCACCATCCACAGAAATAATATGTTCTTTAACCATTAGATGTACGTGTGTGTAATTTTAGCTAGAATAATTCTTATAAAAACATCCTAGGATATTTATGATACTGTTTTTGTTACAAAATAAATGAATAAAAAGAGTTTATGGGGTTGGAGAAGCAAAATAATACAAAAGAACCCAAGTAAAGACATTACCTTAAAATTTGGTAACTCCCATTGGTTTGAACCAAAAGGGTTTCTTAAAGAGCATCCTGCCTAAGGTCAGGATTCTAGGATGAGGATAGGGATGTGGAGAGACAAAATGTGTAGATATTGTCTGAGAAATAGGCTTGAGAAGTGTGGGTAAAGAGGTAGAGTTGGGGTTCTTTTATAAGAGGAGAGGAGGGGCACTGTTGGAAAGTTATAAAATGTTACTTTATTATATAATGATTTTCATATTTTAAAGGTCCCAAAAGGATTTTTTTCGAGTCTAAGGAGATAAGGGTTATATATATACTCATACAATAGTTTTTTGACAAGTGTATGTCTTATATTGTACATTATCATTTCATTTTATTTAATGCGTTCATTAATGAGGTTAGCACTGCATCATCGTGATGTCATAAATAAATTAATTTATTTAATGTTTAAAAATTAGAAAACAAATACCATGATTTAGTAAATATTTTTATCTTTCTAATGAATATTTATAGTAAAAAATCTGACTTGTGTAACCCCATATAAAAATTGTTTTAGTAAAACAATACATGTTTGTGTCAATTTCACTTTTACTTTAAATAAAAAGTTATTATTGTCATTTTCCTACCAATGTGGCTCCATGGGGTCCCCAAGTTTCCCCATGGATTTTATTGGTCGGCCATGTCTCATAAAATAGGATTAGGACATGTTTCAAGGTCATTTCATATTGTTATAACATTATCTTTACCTTAAATTACACTAATTACCTTGAATCGAGATTAATAAACATAAAAGTTACTATTCACAAAAATTTTATTTTAATCTTATTGAACCACATTTTACATCCAAATGACAACCATGTCTGTTGGAATTTTGAAAATCAAATCACATCAGTTTTAAAGTCTCATTTAAACAAAAAATCAGTTTCTTAATTGCCACGTAGTGGTTTCACTATTCATCAAAAATTGATGTTTTTTAGAAAAATACCAAAAATTCACACTAAGCTATATTTGATATTCCGAATTCAAAAATGGTGTCTATTTTAAAGAATTAAAAACATATAAGTTGCATTAATTAATTTAATAATTAATTCCCGCTGTCAAAACAAATATAGTGTTTTTAAGAAACAATATCTATGAAAAGATTGGAATTTGTTTATGACCAATTCCAAAGTAAAATTAATTATAATAACCACCATTGGATTAAATGGTACAAATATATTATAATTACACTTTAAAACTAATTAAAAATATTATATAAACATATTATTAAATTAGAAGAAAAAGCAGTTTTGATGTAAAATGCAATATTTTTCACTATTCATTAAAAAATGAACATTGTAAGAAAAATACCAAAAATTAATCCAAAGTAAATTTCAATGTCCCAATCATAAAGAATAAGTTTATTTTGAAAAATAGAGCTTATAAAATTGTCAAAAGTTAGTTTTAAAAAAGTTTCGCCATCAAAAGGAAGTAAAACAATCTTTTAAAAATATTAGAGTATTTATTCTTAAAAATTGGATTCATTTTCATTTTAAGCCTCTAACATTTATTGGATAAATGTAAAAATATATAAAATACATATTTAATCATTTTTTAGTTATTTTTGTTCATTCCCTCTGTTACAACAGCTAGGCGTTATATATTATAATATTATTATATTATTAGTGTGCAATGTAAGGTTTTCAAAGAAACTCATTGTTGCGTATTTGGTACACCATCGAGAATTGCATTCCCTTTAATGTAATATTAACATTCTATTCACAAATATAGATTAACATTAGAATGTAATATTATTTACTTACCTGGGATGTTACATCCTTCCCCCCTTTTGGGAATTGCGTCCTCGCAATTTCAAAATCGGTCTTGGAAACATCATTAAAAGTCTCACATCAGAAAAGGTGTCAATTAATCTATCACCTTAAAATAAATGAAGAAAATTACAAAGGTCACCTGAGATAACCCATACTGGGATTCCATGTAGGAAAATATGGATATGGAAGTGAAAACAAAGGGTCATGTTCTGATGGAGAGTGATAGAAAACATATATAGGAGAAAGTTAACCACAAGAAAATCACAAACTTGTGATTGGTTAAACGGTATTTGATTCCCCAGTAGGAATAGTTGACAATTTTTTTTTTAAAAGTTAATTTTCATTGAGGAATTTCTTTATGATCTTAACTAAAACATAAGGAAACACACTTACTTTTTATATATACATTATTTCTTACTAGATTTCTAACACGAACTCATATTTTCTCCAAACGATGTGTATTTCAGGATGACTTGTTCATACTAAGAGCGTTATAATCAACTTCTAGAGATGAACCTAATCTACAAAAGGAAACTATTCATTTCCCATGTCTTTAGACTTTAACCAAAACCAAAAAGGTTAGTACAAGATCAGATAATCACCAAAAATGATAGTCCTTTATAAAATGAAAAGGTACTCTTAATCTAAAATATCTGTCCAACAATACCCAAAGTTCAGAAAATAACATTCAATAAATAGATGTCCATAAAATTCTTAAAAGTAATCCAAACTAAGATTGAAACCCAAATCTTTGAAGGATTTAATCACATAGTCTTTCAAGATAAATCCTATCATTTATCTCCAAATAAAACCAGCTACTCTTAAAGTCTCACATTGAAAAGTAATTAACCTAATCACATATCCTCCATGATAGGTTAATCATTTCCGTAGATAACCCAAAATCAACGTATTCTTTATTCATAAAATCATCTAACTGAAATGAATTAGTCAAACTAACCAGGGAATTCACGTAGTCCATTGGAAGGTGATAAATACCAGTTGCACTTTGGTTGCAGGTTCGATTCCTGCGGCTTCATCAGACGCGACGGGCTATCACACGGTCTGCGTGTTGTCCCTTTTCAAAAACTATATAATTTTATAACATTCCTCAAAAAGAGATAAATTCATCAAAAATAACCATAACATATTTTAACATCAAGTTTATCTCATGCCTTTCATTTTCCATCATAACAAATAGTAACCCATAATTACCTCAAAAGTAAGGATCATATAAACCCTAATTGTTACCTTTATAATTATTACCTGAACTTCCACAATGATTTGGTTCTCTCGTACATGATGCATTAGAGAACTCACCAAGGTTAAAGTGGTTAATCATGACTCCTTTATAGTTTGTTTAGAATAACCATGATATTCCTCATTGAATCCCTCATTTCGTCTAATCTCTTAATCAGAGAACCACCAATGTTTCCTTCATACCCATTTTCACTTTGGTGCCTACTAGAGCCATCTATTTACAAAAACCAAAAATGTCAGTGTGAGTATATCAACAAAATCATCATGAACTAAAGTGGAAGATAAGCACTAAGATATACTTATCCAAGTTATGTCAAACTCATTCCAACATTCAAAAATAACAATGACTCTATCTAATATACTAACCATTGTGGTTATATGCAACATTTCACTAATGCTTAATGAATACCCTAAACTCTAAAGATATCTAAACCTACCATTGATACCAACTATAAGGCCCCAGCCTTAAACATTACTTAATCTGGAATTAAATTGAATAATTCACATTGAGGATCTTTTTAGGTTTAGAGTTTTAGAGAATTATGACATAACTATTACACCTCAAAAGATTAAAAAGTAGACACATCTACTCAGTTTCCTTTTTTTCACAACATAAAAACACTTGAACAAAAGATTCATGTCTAGTTCCATGATTTAGACAACATGAAATTTCCTTGATCCCATCCTTGACCCTATTCATCTTTATGTCCTGTGGAAAACATTTCAAAAACTTGTGATGAGCACAAAAAGCTCAATAAGGTATATAAAAATATGGAAAGGAAACCTGAGTACATGTTTACATAAGAATCAATGAAATCATACTTTACCCATAAAACATAAGGACTTTAACATACCTCATCGAATCATGAATAAATCATAGAGATCATAATACATAGAGGTAACATGAGGCATTCATAACATTCTTACGTCGGGAGTAACCCTCTTTGTTACGTTCAGAATACCCATCAAAGTATATTCCCTAAATCTCTTCAGAGAAACCTTAGCTTTTAACCCCTTCGCATTACCCAATGCATTGGAGAGCTATATCGGGCTCACCCGCCCTTAGTTTATCATGGAACCACCTGTCTTCAAAAAAAATGCCCAAGAACCATAAAATAATCATAGCACATAACTTAAGCATAAAGGAAAGATAACATTCCCACATTGAAATAACAATATAACATTTTCAGATATTGAAATAATGAATCTACTCTAAAAAATCATTTTCAAAACCATTTAATAAAGATATATTTGAATCAAAGAGTCCCATACCACTTTGAAGATTTTAACATTTTAAACCATTAATATACATGTAAATAAATCCATTAAAACATTTTGGAAACATGGATATTAATGATAAATATTTATAAGAATAAATCATTAAAACATTTAAAACTATATTTTAGTTAAAGGGTTTTTAACAAAATGAGAGACACTTGAATACAATAATTGATGAATAACATTTAATCAGAACATTATAATATAATGGGAATAATATGATTCATTATTTAATATTCCAATGGACAGTATATACCCCATATAAGAGGTACATGGTGAATAACAACAATTAAGTCTCAATAAAAATGTAAAATGGGATGAAATCCCTTATAAAGAAGGTATCCTTAAATTAAGGATAAATCAATCTCATAATTATGTGTGACAAATAAAAGTACACACAATATAAGTGGATATTAATTGTAATCAAAAGTCATTCACACATATTCAAAGGATGACATATTCAATAACTACATGTTGAACCCAAAGAAATCAAAATTGGGTTAAGAAGTTCCCTTGGTAAAATTCAACAGCCTAACGGCGTCACTTTAAAAATTCATATAATTAGTTGATGAGAGAGAAAATGGTATCTCATCACTTGGACATAAAATTTACATCAATAAAAATATAGAATAACATATCTCAACATAGAAAGATATAAATTAAAAGACATAACAAAATAAGTCTTTTAAAAAGAGGAGTGTGAAAGGTTCCCTTATCGATTTGGGAAACTTAGGAAACGTACACCCCATTAAAGAAGCGTCATACAATGAAAATGTAAAGACCCATAAATGAGAGTATATTATAAAAATAGTAATAATAATGGGCAGTACATACACCACACAAATGGGAAATAGTGTAAAATGTAGCATGAATCTCACGAGAATAAAAAGTGAGATGAAAATCCCCTTATGATTATTTGGCAGCCTAACGGTGCCACATAAAACATACAAAAATGGATTGATGAGATCAAATAGGTTATCTCATCACATGAACATAAAAATTACCTAAAGAGGAATATAAAATAACATCCTTAAACATATGAACATGGAGCATAAAATAAATGACATAAAAGAGAGTACTTGAAAAGAAAGAGAGAGGTATGATCCCTTACCTCGTGTCCGACTTGACTCGATCGTTATTTAATCTCCTGAATAATAAAATAGAGTAAATTTCAACTTGATTAGGAACCTTTTTTATGTTCATTATTCCTTTTGTATCACTTATTACCATGTTATGAACATTATGTAATTATTTAAGTTAATAACGGTCATTTTGTCGATCTTTGGTGCTTGAGTCAAAAATAAAATCCTTATAATTACAAGTTGTTCATGTGGTAAAATATCCATTTTATCCAGAATTATATTAATTATGTAGATATCATATATATCATATATATCCATTATTTACATGTATTTATAATATTTCATAACATTTAGAGGTACGAAATGAAATGCACCGTTCATGGAGACGGTAAGTCGTACGTACGCATGAACGCTACTTCCATTACGATTTCATATTTAATGGAATTAAAACATAATGATACATAATAGTATTATAATTCCAGTATGGTATCATATACAATATCATTAAATCTATCCTTTATACGTACCACATATGGTATTAATGAATCAAATCACATTGAGGGGGTGGTAGTCGGCATTTCCTAAATTGAAGATATCGTGTTTACCTATAATTGAAACCATAAATGTATTCCATAAATGAAAAATACAGAAGCTTAAGTAAAACATAAACATATTATATATCATATATAAATATAGTGATATCTTAATGGCGACCTTTGAAGGTGTTAAAATAATATTGAACAATCATCGTTTCGTGCGGCAGAAATTCACCATCCACAGAAACAGTATGTTCATTAACCATTAGATGTAGGTGTGTGTAAGTGTAGCTAGAATACTTCTTATAAAAACATCCTATTATATTTAATATAATGGTGTTGTTACAAAAGAAATTAATAAAAATAGTTTAGGGGGTTGGAGAAGCAAAATAAAACAAAAGAACACAAGTGAAGACATTACCTTTAAATCGGGTAACTCCCTTTGGTTTGAACCAAAAGGGTTTCTTGAAGATCTTCATACCTAAGTTAACACTTTTAGTATGATGAGAGGGATGTGGAGAGACAAAATTAGCAGATTTTTTCCGATAAAAAGGCTTGAGAAGTGTGGGTAAAGAGGTAGAGGTGGGAGCCTTTTATAAGAGGAGAGGAGGGACACTCTTGAAATGTTATAAAATGTTACTTTATTATATAATGATATTCGGATTTTAAAGGACCCCAAAGGATATATTTCAAGGATAAGGAGATAAGGGTTCTAAATATACTCATAAAATAGTTTTTTACATGTTTATTTATTAGAGTTTACATTATCTTTTAATTTTATTTAATTCATTTATTAATGAGGTTATCACTACATCATCGTGATGTCATAAATAAAATAATTTCTTTATTGTTTAAAAATTATATAAAAAATACCATGATGTAGTTAATTATTTTAGATTTATAATTAATATTTATAGTCAAAACTATGACTTGTGTAACCCCAAGTAAAAATTGTTTTAGTAAAACAATACATGTTTGTGTCATTTTTACCTTTACTTTAAATAAAAAGTTATTAATGTAATTTTCCTACCAAGGTGGCTCCATGGGGTCCCCAAGTTGACCCATGGATTGTTTTGGTCGGAAATGGCTAATCCAATAGGGGTAGGACATTTTTAATGGTCATTTCATATAATTATAACATTATGTTTAACTTAAATTACACTAATTACCTTTAATCGCGATTAATAAATTTAAAAGGTACTATTCACCAAAAATTTATTTTAATCTCATTGAACCAAATTTTACATCTTAATGAAAACCATGTATGTTAGAATTTTGAAAATCAAATCACAGATGTGGTAAAGTCCCATTTAAACAAAAAATTAGTTTTTTAACTGTCACTTTGTGGTTTCACTATTCTTCAAAAATTGAAGTTTTTCAGAAAAATACCAAAAAATCACCTCAAGCTATATTTGATATTCCGAATTAAAAAATGGTGTCTATTTTACAAAATTAAAAACATATATGTTTCATTAATTAATTTAATAATTAATTCCCACATTGAAAACAAATAGCGTGTTTTTAAGAAACAATATCTATGAAAAGTTTGGCATTTGTCTATGCCCAATTCCAAAGTAAAATTAATTATAATAACCACCATTGGATTAAATTGTAAAAATATATTCTAATTACACTTTAAAAATAATTAAAAAGATAATATAACCATATAATTAAATTAGATGAAAAAGCAGTTTTGATGTAAAATGCAGTATTTTTCACTATTGATTAAACAATGAACATTGTCAGTAAAATACCAAAAATTATTCCTAAGTAAATTTCAATGTCCCAATCATAAATAATAATATTATTTTGACAAATAGAGCTTATAAAATTGTCAAAATTTAGCTTTAAAAAAGTTTCACCATCAAAAGGCAGTAAAACAATCTTTTAAAAATATTAGAGTATTAATTATTAAAAATTGGATTCATTTGCATTTTAATCCTCTAACATTTATTGCAAAAATGTAAAAATATATATAAAAAATATTTATTCAATTTTTAGTTAGTTCTGTCCATTCCCGCCATTACAATGGCTAGGCATTAACTATTATATTATTATTATATTATTAATGTACAACATATGATTTTCATAGAAACTCGTTGTTGCGTATTTGGTATGCCGTCGAGCATTGCATTCCCTTTAAAGTAATATTAAAATTTTATTCAAAAATACTGATAAACATTAGAATGTAATATTATTTAATTACCTGGGATGTTACAAATTTTGGCACATGGTTTGGTAAAACTTGTATGATTTTAAGCATTAAATTGTTATGGTGGAATAGTTGAGGCATGGGTTGGGAAACATTGTGGTAAAAATATGATATTATATATTTATTAAAAATAGTAAAATTAAAATATTCCCATATATTATAAAAACCATGATACCCTTTATTTATCTCATTCATGCTAAAAATATAGGGTATTCCTTCTCCCTTCATTCTCCTTTGACCCTTGGATGTGTGGAATTTTATAGAAATTTTCATGGTGATTAGTTTTGATTTTCTAAAATTCTCTCCCCATTCATATTTATTTTGGAGTAAATAATTTAATATATTATTCAACTATGTTTTCATTAGATATTATATTAATTTATTGAGGAATAATATTTATATGAATAGCCTTTTTCTCAAAATGGAAAGAGGCAGTCCTAAAAAGACGAACACATGACATTGGTTATCATTTCTGTTGGAAAGTTTATCCCCATGAATTTATTATGTGTTATAAATAATTATATACAATTGAATATTGATTTGAATAATTAAAAAATATAATTTTCATGAATTATTTCTTTGTGTGTAACACCCTATTATGTTAGAATAAATTTCTATTTAAATTAATTGGTAATGTTCAATGGACTTCTTAACATACAACACAGAGAGACAAATGAACTGAGATATATTATAACCCAGTCATTAAATTGGATGTATGAATTTGAATAAACATATTGTTAAAAATATATGTAATGGTTTTATATAATTAAAATATATTGACTAATTCATAATAAATTATTACACAATTTTCAATAAAGACATTTTATTCGTAAAAAATAGGGATTCTTTATAAATAGTTTTATTGAATTTTGTGCATGGAAATTATAATTAATTTATACTATAATTAGAATGTTTATTTACAAAATTTTTTATTTATTTTGAAATAATTATGTATATATTATCATAGAGTGAATTTTTATGATGTTTCAAAGAAGATTTATTTTTTCAGTGAATAGTGAAGAATATCCACTTTTGAAAAAATTTAATGTTTTTCAGTAAATCAATTAAAATAAAATTATAATTATGTGTGAAGTTTGATCTCAAAGTAATATAATGATATTTTAATTAGATATATTTTCATTAATAACATACTAATTATCATCATACCAAATATAAGTATAATTTCATTTTTATGTTTAAAACACATCCTTTTAAAAAACATCATAGTGTTACACACATTTAAATTAAAATTTATTTATTCTATATCTCAAAATTAAATATTAAAAAATGGGTTCTTGGCTGGGAATAAAAAGTTTCGCATTTTAAAAATAGGACCCTTTTATTTTGTAACACCCTGACCCCATTTACCCAAAGTCGGTGCATTATAACATAACATTGGCACGATCACAAGGGATCATGTCTCAAAAGACCAATTAGTTTAGTAGCCTAGGAATTAATAGATACATATATATGATTTATATTACATCCTGAAATAAAACCAAAAAAACATTTTATCCTATTTGAACACATTTATATCCCTTAGATTATCCTAGTAGGTCAACCTTAAATTACCTCTTCACATCCTGAGAAAAATAAAACATAGAAAGGGGTGAGCTCATTTTCTTAGAAAGGATAAAAATATAGCAGAAACTTTCATAAATAAGAATAAAAATTTATGGAAATGTATAAGACTAAAACATAAGCCTTTTAAACATAAACATGAGAATAATATAGAAACGATAAATTAAATAATTCAATTAACTTATTCTCATGGATATTTTACTAGTCGAATAACCACATGTAATATCAATAGCCAATTTCATAGCGATAGAATCCATAATTCTAGACTTCATAACCACATAGTCCAGGCCTCATTCTAAGACTACAAATAAGATTTAATCAAGGCCTTGCTCCAAGAAACTTGGTTATCTTATGATACCAATTGATGCATCGAGGAGCAATAGTGGGATACACTCATCACTTACTAAGTCCAATGCATTTCTCATAAGAATAAGATGAAACATAACATAAACATTAATATAAAAACAAGCATAAAAATGTTAACACATTAATCATAAACCATGAATTTTATAAAAATAACACATCCAGCGTTGAAAAAAATCACAAAACCTTCAATACAATATAGAAGATTTGTATGTTAATAAATCAACTTCAAAAAAGTGTAAAATCCATCAATGAATGTTGACATAGAATAAATCAAAACTATTTGAGAGAAATATCTATTTATATTTTGAAATTATTTAAAAGTCACATAATTACAAAAGAAAACATTTATTTTGAAAATATTTTTATTATCTTGTAAGGGAAGCTTCGAAGATGTTATAACGGTGAAAAATTTCCTCCCCACGGTATAAGTTAAAATCATTATTTCCTTACTTTTGTCGAAAAGGGTGTAAGGGACCTAGTTTCGAAAATGATAGAAAGATTACTTTATAAAAAATTATAAAAATTCAAACAAGGTTATAAATGACTTTAACCCATTTTCTTGTAAATAGTAAAAAAAATTCGAAATACATTTTTATGAAATATAGATGTGAATGATTATGAGGACCCAGTAGATACTCTCGTATAAACAACCTCGGACAATGAAGAGATTGTAGAATTAACCCTTACCATGTACTTTTCATTGATTGAGGGTATGTTAACCTTCTGTATAATATATAAATCATTGTTATTAAATTATACATGAACCAAATACATAAATATGGTATCATATATGATCTTCTAATATTTCTTTGTCAATACTATTTTAGTAGTATCATTGTTTCAGGTGTTAACTGATTCATTTTCCATTATATGTCTTGTTACATAAGTCCTGTTTGTTATGGATAGGATGTATTTTATTCATATATAGAATAATATAATGTTCATAAACAATATTATTCATCATAAAATGAAAAATATTCTTGAATGGTTATGATGGTGAATGAATCTCATCGTGTTCATGGAGACGACAATCTGTATGTATGCACGAGTGATAATATCATTATATTGATGGTGGAATCATTTGTAATTGGATGTTATATAATATATAAAGAATAATTATCATGTTATATTTATTATTTTTATCAGTTATTATCATTATTATACCCATCCAAATAATGAAGTGTTTGAATAACAAACTACACCACGATGTAGAGAGGGTAAACCGTACGTACGCACATATGATGACTTTTCATTAATAGGATGTATAATATAATTAATATGGTTTTTAAATATTTATAATAACATCACAGTATGTATATGGTACTTTATTTATTATTTTTGTAGGGAAACAACAAAGCAAGTTGGACTGAAAGAAGAAAAGAACTTTGGAAGAGGTGGTGAAATTATTACCACTTCTTTAGGTGCTTCCTTTTGAGTTGATCAAAAGGGATCCTTAAGTTGAATTTCTGGTCAAATTAAGGCCTCTA
The DNA here is from genome assembly GCA_963277665.1 of Viscum album. Lineage (NCBI taxonomy): Eukaryota > Viridiplantae > Streptophyta > Magnoliopsida > Santalales > Viscaceae > Viscum > Viscum album. Next base: position 944,486,741 of record OY728138.1, read on the forward strand.
GGGAGAAGTGAGGGTAATTGCGAGGTTATTTGAGCCAGGTCTGGCCGAGCCAAATGGATTTGGAGGTGTGATTTTAGAGAAGGAGAAGTATGCTTTTATAAGGGAGGTGAGGGTCACTTTAGGAAAAGATTGAAATATTATTTTATTATACAATCATATTCAGTTTATAATGGCTCTAAAATGATTTAGTTCTAGGATAAGGTGGGGATGGGTCAAAAATTGCTCAAAGATAGTTTTTAGACAGGATTATGTCTCCATATTAACCTTATCTTTTAGATTTAACTCTTAGTTAAATATTTTAACTTTTACAATGTATTCTTGTATTATTATAATAAATAGTTAATAAACTTACTATAAAAAGCCAAGAGAACCCCAAGTCATTGATTATTAATATATCTAATCTTATCCATTTCTTCTGACTGATCCATATATTTTTAGGAATATTATATCAATTAATAATAAAGTATTTGTTTAAAAAATTCATTTTTGTCAATTTTGACACTATATGGTATTTTGTTTTTGTGAGTGATAAAAACATTATAAATTTGAAAAAAAATTATTTACTCAACCATAAAATTTAATATTAACCTAGTAAATTAGTGTAATTAATCCAAATTCTAAATTTATATTTATTTGTATATTTATAATATAAATTATTTCAATCTTTCTTTAAAAAGGTAATTACAACATCATCATTGTATCATAAATAAATTTAATTATTTAATGTCTAAATTTTATAAATAAAATACCATTAAGTAGGAAATATTTTTGGATTTATAGTTAATATTTATAGTTGAATTAATCTTATGTATAACCCAATATTAAATTTTTTTTAGTAATTAAATTTGAATTTAAAACTTTTAACTATTCTTTAAATAAAATAAAAATAAATTTCATAATATATTCCATGTGGACGAAAAGGATAATATTTTAGTCGTAAGGTTGATTTTTTTGAAAGACACATATCCAATAGAATTTTGACAAGTGTTAGGATAATTATAATATCATTTTTATCTTTAATTACCCTATTTACTCTTAACCTTGGTAAATAAAAGTCAAAAGTTACTATTCACCAAAAATTATTTTCATTTTATTGAACCACATTTTAATTAATGATGTTAACCATGAATCTTGAATTTTTAAAATTAAATGCACAAAAATTGTAAAATTATGTTTTATGCAAATTTGTAAAAGCGCCTAGAAGGTGTGTAAAAGATGGTAAAAAGTTCAATAAAATTTTATTTAACTAATATTATTAAAAAATGACTCCAATTAATTACATTGATAATATATTGGTATCATGTATCTATTTTTACCTAATGTAAATTTAAATAAAATAATAAATTATTTAAATAAAAAGTCTCTTTTAAACAATAATGGAGTATTTTTCAATATACATCAAATATTGAATGTTTTTCAAAAAATACCAAAAATTCACCCTAAGCTAATTTTGATATTCCAAATCCCAAAATGAGGTCCATTTTGAGAAATAAAATTTATAAAATTTCATAAAGTGGATATTATTATTCATAATGGCTAGTTTGATTGGTGATTGTGTGTTAAAACTCCATGTTACGTATAGTTCAAGCTATTACATCATTCAACGGAAAATGTACCGTGGAAGTTTGGGGTTCTACATTCACCCCTCATTCAAATAATTTCATCATCTTAGTTTCTAGAATATTTCTGCATAAAAATATTCAGGTGGTTCTTCATCTGAAGTTCGTCAGGTTCCCATGTTGCCTCTTCCATCTTATGATTTCTCCATAGAAGATTCACAAGTCTTGTCATTTGGTTTCTCAACACTAGTTCTTTGGAATCAATAATTCTGATAGGGTCTTCTCAATAAGACATGTTAGGTTCCAGTTCAATTTATTCATAGGTGAGTACATGCATTAGATCAAGGATGTATTTTATCTATAGTGGTACGTGGAAGACATCATGAACTTGGGAAATACTCGGCGGCATTTCCAAATGATAACCAACAACTCTAATTCGTTCTAGAAATTAGAATGGTATGATTTATCAAAGATTTAATTTTACCTTCTTACCAAAACTTATAACACCCTTCCCTAGAGATACCTTCATGAAAACAGGATCTCATACTTGAAATTCCAAATCCTTCTTTCGGTTATCGAAATACCCCTTTGCCTCCTTCGAGATTATTTGATGTGGGTTTGGATAACCTTAACATTTTCAATTGATTCCTCAACTAGTTCTAGGCCAACATGTTTTCATTCACCAACATCATCCCAAGCAGTTGGTGTGAGAAATATCTCTCCATATAATGCTTCATATAGTGCCATCTGAATACTTGAATGGAAGCTATTGTTATAGAAAATTTCTACGAGAGGTAAATATTGAACCCACATTCCTTTATAGTCAATTGATAAAGGTCTCAATATGTATTATATGGTTTGAATAGTTGATTATGATTTTACATCAGTATGAGGGTGGTAGGAAGTGCTCAAACAAATTTTAGTATCCAAGGCCATCTGAATACTTTTCCATAATCTTGATGTAAAATGGGGATCATGATCAGAAAAAATCGATAAGGGTACTCCATGGAGTCTTTCAACCTCATTAATATAGTGGTAAATCTTCTCTTATATCAAGAAAATGTGCTGACTAGGTGATACAATCAACAATGATCCATATTAATTCATTATTTCTAGGAGAATTTGGTAGTCCCATGTCAAAGTCCATTCTAATACCATCCCATTTCCACTAAAGTATGGGAAGAGGTTTCATGAATCCTCTAGTATGTTATCTTCCAGCCATTACCTATTAAAAAAAATACATCTTAACACATAATCAGCAATCTCTCTCTTTATGTTGTCCCACCAAAAATGTTCTTTCAAATATCTATAAATATTAGTGCTACTAGGGTGTATAGAGAAATTGGAGATATGAGCATAATCCCACAATTCCCTTTTAAGATCAGGTATATTAGGAACACAAAGTCACTTCCCAAATTTCAAAATCCTATCTTCATATACGAAGTCGATCAATCTCCCATTATTGATAGCTTTAATTTTCTTTTGAAACTCCTCATCATCAGTCTGAGATCATTTTATCCTTTTTAGTAAATATGGTTTAACAACCGTTTGAAATTTATTGATGTGTCACCTTTAACGATTATTCCCATACCCATATTTACTAGACCCCTGAACATAGGATCCCTTTCAACTCTCATATTGTTCAAAACTCCATGATCTATTCTTCTAAAAGCATCTTTCTCCTTATTTTCATTCCCTTGGTGGTAGTATATAGTGAAATAATAATATTTGAGTTGTTCAAGCCATCATATTTTCCTCATGCCAAGTTCTTTCAGTGAGAAAATATACTTCAAACTCTTGTGATAGTTATATATCTCAAAATTGTTACCATAGAGGTAGTGTCTCCATATCTTCAAAGAAAATATTACCACTGGTAACTCAAGATCATGGGTGGGATTGTTTTTTTCATGAATATTTAGCTTTTATGAGGCATATTAAATAACTCTATCATTATGCATAAGGACACAACCATGTCCTTTCTTTGATGCATCGCTATAAATAACAAACCAATAATTCCTCAAAGGTAGATTTAGTATAGGAGCAGTGACGAATCATCTCTTCAGTTCTTCAAAACATTGTTTATATTATTTTTTCCTATCAAATTTAACCCCTTTACATATTAGCTTGGTTAATAAGTTTTCCAATCGGGCAAAATTCTGGTTGAAATGCCTATAATAACCTGCTATACCAATAAAACGATGTATATTAGTTATACTCATTGGTGATGGACATTATTTTGTTGCTCTTGTCGTAGAAGGATCAACATAGATTCCAAACATTGGGACAATATGTCTATGAAAAGAAATTTCTTGAAACTAGAATTAAAATATTCAAAACATCCAATATAATTCATTTCTTTTAATGGTTTTCCGAATAATGTTAAAGTGATTTTCATGATCTTCATTGATTTTAGAGTAAACCATGATTACATCAATAAATACCACTATAAGGTCATCAAGATATTCCTTGAAAACATTATTCATTAGATCCATGAAAACAGAGGGTTCATTAGTCAGTCCAAAAGGCATTACTGTAAAATTTTAATGTTTGTACATTGCTCGAAATTCTATTTTCTGCATTTTTACCTTCTTCACACACAACTGATGAAATGTAGATTGAAGGCCAATATTTAAAAAATATTAATCTTCATGAAACTAATAGAATAAACCATCAATGCAAGGTAGGGGATACTTATTCTTTAATTTTATAGAATTGATCTCTCTGTAGTTAATGCACAACCTTCTAGTTCCATCTTTTTTATTAACAAAAAGAACATGTGCTCCCCAAAGAGAAACACTAGAGCCAATAAATACTTTATTACCCAATTCCTCTAGTTTTTTCTTTAGTTCCACTAATTACACTGATGCCATTATATAATTGGTCTTTGATATGGGCCTTGAAATAGGAATTAAATCATAAGAAAACTCAATTTCTCATTCTGGAGGATGTTCAGGTAAATCCTCTAGAAAGACATCAACATATTTGTTCACAATAGGTAATTCCTATATTTTAACATTATTTACTCACCAATAGTTATTTTATTATATTATTCCCTAGTAATTGAACTTAGTAGAGCTAAATGGGTGGATCTAGATAAGAATCATGTGGTAAAATTTTTACTCTAAAGATAAGGTACTCCTTATCATCATCGAAAATTGTAACCTTATTCTTCTTATAATAAAATATTGCATCATGATCTATAATCCAATCCAAACCAAGGATTAAATCAAATTCAATCATCGGTATGAGGATGTGATCACCATATAAAGAAAATTTATATGCCCTAATGGGGAATGATTCACAAAACATTATTGCAATGATACACCCTTTAAGAGTTTTCACTGACAACTCCCATGTTAAATTAAATTTGAAATATCTAGTTTTCTTATAAAAATGGGAAGATATGAAATAATGTGATTATCCAAAATCCAATAATTCATTACCAAAACTTAAGGAAACCATTAAATAACCTACCACCACGTCTTTTGGAGCATCAACCTCAGCAGTAGTTATGGCATAATCTTGTCGTTTATCCCATGGGCTTTTTTGAGGTATATTTTCTTGGAGCCTAGGACATTCATATATATAATTCCCCTTTTATCTACAAATGTTTCATTCAACATTGATAGCCTCTTTATTTCCCTTGAAATCAAGAGCTTGGTCTCCCTTTTCACCACACTAATAAGAGACACCAATTCCCTTTAGGTAAGTACCAGGGTGTTTTTTCCAACATTTACTACAGTATGGATAATCAACTTTTCAATTCTTCCCCTTATTTCCATTTCTAGAGTGTTCAAAAAAAAATATTTTTCTATTTCATGGATTTAATGTTGTAAGAGTTATATAATTACTTTTATGTTTTGATAGCACATGAGACAATATATTTTTACGAAGAGAAGGATCATAAGACTAAATATCGATGGAGAAATTGTTTTAACCCTTCCATGGATTGATCAATATTACTCCTTGGGTTACATATATACTCTGTTTCATTCCATTATAACATTGTAAAGTTATCCCCGTAGTTTGTGACATTCTCCTCATCCTTTTTCCTCAGACTTATAAATTCTCTTTCCATATCCGCTCAATGGTCAAGAGGAAAGTACTTTCCTAAGAAAATCTCTTTAAACTACCACCATTCCATATTTTATACTTCTTCATCTTCATTTTTGTTTTTAATTAATGACCACCATTGATTTGCATATCCTGTGAGAGGATAAACATCCTTGAATTTTTTTCCCTTTCACTACTCCCCAAATCATGAAATATTTTTTGTAGGGAACATATCCATTTCTCAGCTAAAAATAGATTTGTATTCCCATTGAATATTGATGGTATTTCGTCATAAATTTTTCTAACAGTGATCCTCTATGTTGTGGATCAGGGTGCTCAATACATGTATGGTTATTATTAATAACCTAATTGAGTTTTCCTAGGATGGTGATAAGCTGGTCAACACTAGTTGTATAACTAGCTCCATTATAATTATCTTTATTAGTAAGGAAATACCTATATATATTACGTGTGTTGATACAATTTCCATTTATTACAATATGCACCATTTCAAAAAATTGGCATACAGTAGATTAGATTATGAATCACAATACATAATTCCAAACTTGTAAAACACTTAACATAAATTGAAAAACATAAAGATATAATCCATAAGAATAAAAATGTTTTCATAGGGGAGGTAAATACTCATAAATCCTTTATAATGGGTTGTTAAGAAAAAAACTAAATTATCCTAAGCATATCCCCCAGGAGTGTCATAACCAAGAGTGTAGTAATGCCCATTGTTGTGTACCAGAATACCCAGGGTCCAGCCTGAAACTCCTTTTTGGGGTTTTCACTCCTATGTACATATGTTCTAGAGCCGTCTCTACTGACTTATTTCTATACATGTATTTATTTCTAGGAAAATACACAAAATCACTACTTTACCAAAATTATCGGAAGTTATTCTATACTAATCCTCAAATTCTATCTTAGGGTAATGTTCTCTAATCAATGTTTTCCTAATTCTAGCTTCCATGGGTTGTACTAAACTTCTTATGATACCAACTATAATGCCCTGACCCCAGTTACCCAGAGTCAGTGCATTATAACATAACATTTTCATGATCACAATATATCATGTCTCGAAAACTGGATTAGTTTAGTAACATTGGAAGTACTAGATACATACATATTTTTTACATTACATCATGAAATAAAAATAACAAAAAAATTGTATCCCCATTGAACACATTTATATCCCTTACCTATACCTACAGTCCAACCATAAAATACATCTTCATATCCTGGAAAAAATAATGCATAGAAAGAGGTGAGCTCAGATGCTCAGTAAGGATAACAAATATAGAAGAAACATTTATAAATAAGCATAAAAATGTATGTCAATGTATAATAATAAAACAAAGGCCTTTTAAACTTAAACATGAGCATAATATGGAAAAGATAAATCAAATAACTCTATTTACTTATTCCAAGGATATTCTACTCGTCAAATAATCACATGTAATATCAATTTCCAATATCATAATGATGGAAGGAATAATGCAGGAATTCTTAACAACATAGTTAAGGTATCGTGCCAAGACTACAAATAAGATTTTGTCAAGAATTTATACCAAGACACCAGTTTTTCTCATGAGAACTACTGATGCATCGAGAAGCTATAGTGGTCTGCATATGTCACTTACTATGTCAAATGCATTACTCATATGAAAAGGATGAAACGTAACATAAATATTTGTATTAAAACAAGAAAACTAAATGTTAACACATTGACCATAAACCATGAAATGTATAAAAATAACACATCCATAGTCAAACATATCACAAAACCTTCAACAAAATATGGAATATTTGTACCTTAATAAATAATCTTCAAACAAGTTTAAAATCCATCCATGGTTGTTAAAATAGACAAAACCAAAACTCATTGAGATAAATATCTTTTTTGTATTTTGAAATTATTTAAAAGTTACATAATTATAAAAGAATAAATTAATATTTAAAATATTATTATAATCTTGCAATGGAAGTTTCAAAGATTTTATAACAGTGGAAAATAGCCACACCTGACGCATAAGTTAAAAAAACATTCTTTCTTTAATTTTGTCGAAAAGGTCGTAAAAGTACTTTTTTAGAAAAATGCGGAAAGATTCCTTTATAAACATTTTATAAAAAGTTTAAAAAGGGAATAAACTACTTTAACCCATAGTCTAGGAAATATTCAAAAAAAATTGATATACATTTGTAAAAAACATGGATATAGATGATAAAGATGTGCTAATAGATACACATGTATAGACAACCACAGATAAAGAAGACATTATAGAATTAACCATTACCTTGTACTTTTCCTAGATTGAGGGTACTTTAACCCCATTTATAATATTTTAATCATTGTTATTAAATTATACAACAACCAAATAGATAAATATGATATCATATATGATCTTATAATATTTATTTGTTAATAATATTTCAATAGTATTATTGTTTTGGGTTTTAACTGATTCATTTTCCTTTATATGTCTTGTTTTGTAAGTCATGTTTGTAATGGATATGATGTATTTGATTCATATACATAATGATATTACATTCTAAAATGTTATTTTTAATCCTAAAATATAAATTATTTTTGAATGATTATGATGCGGAATGAGTCTCATCACGTTCATAGAGACGGTAATCTGTACGTACGCACGAGCGATAATAACATTATATTGATGGATGAATTGTATGTAATTGGATGTTATATGATATCTTCATAATAAATAACATGTTATATTTATTATTTAATTTAGCTATACTCATTATTATACCCATAAAAACATCGAAGTATTTGAATAACAAACAACCCCAGGTGTGGAGACAGTAAGTCGTACGTACGCATGAATGGTGACTTGTCATTCATAGGATAGATAGAATAATGAATATTGTTGTAACATATTTATAATATCATAAAATTGTGTATGAGGTACTAGATTTACTATTTTTTATGGAAATAACAAAGAAATATGAAGATGAAGAAGAAAAGTACTTTGAAAGAGGTGGTGCAATTATTACCTCTTCTTCAGCTGTTTACTTTTGAGTTGATAAAATGGGATCCATAAGGTGGATTTATGATCATAGTAAGGACTATAGGTCTAAGTGAGGTAGTTGGGAGGATATTTGAGTAGGTGTTTGATGAGCCAAATGGATTTGGAGGTGTGATTTTGAGATAAGGAGAAATCCTTTTATAAGAGAGGTGATGGTCACTTTAGGAAAATCATGAAATATTATTTTATTATACAGACATAATCAGATTATAATGGCTCCAACATGATTTATTTAGAGGATAAGGCGGGGATGGGTTAAAATATCTCAAACAATAGATTTTAGATTGGTTTAGTTCACCATGTTAACCTTATCTTTTAGATTTAACTCTCAGTTAAATAGTTTAACTTTTACCACGTATTCTTTTATTATTATAATAAATTGTTAATAAACATACTTTATAAATCCAATAGAACCAAAAGTGGGTATTTATTAATATATTAAACCTTATCTATGTCCATTGTCTGGACCATAGATTTTTAGGAATATTATAGCAGTTAATAATATAGCATTTGTTTTAAAAACTCCTTTATGTCAATTTTGACACTATTTGGTGTTTTGTTTTTGTGAAAGTCAGAAAAACATTATTAAATCGAAAAAAATTTATTTAACCAATCCAAAAAATTCATATTAACATATAAAAGAAATGGAATTCATCAAAATTTTCAGTTTATATTTATAAGGATATTTATAATATCAATTATTTTAATCATTCATTAATAAGTTAATCTCTCCATCATCATTATGTCATAAATAAACTTAGTTATTTAATGTATAAGAATTATAAATAAAATAACATTAGGTATAAAATAATTTTACCATTCTAATGAGTATTTAAATTTTAATTTATATAATATATAACCCTATATTAAAAATGGTTTAGTTATTAAACATGGAATTTAACAGTTTTAACTCTTCATTGAATAAAATAATATTAAATGTCATAATCTAATACATGTGGACCAAAATGATCATATTTTATTCCTAGGGTTGATTTTTTTCTACAAACACTTATCCGATAGAATTGGGACACGTTTTAGGGTAATTATAATATCATTTTTACCTTTAATTACCCTATGTACTTTTAACCGTGGTAAATAAAAGTCAAAAGTTACTATTCACCAAGAATTATCTTCATATTATAGAAAAAATTTTACTTACTAATGTCATAAATGTTTCTAAGATTTTTGAAATTCAATTTATAGAAGCGGTAAAATCATGTTTTATGTAAATTGGGAAATGTGCTAAGAAGGTGGGTAAAAGACAGAAAAGAGTCCAATAAAATTTTATATATATAATATTATTATAAAATGACTCCAATGAATTACATTGAACATATATAGATTTTACGTATCTATTTTTACATAATATAAATTGAAATATTTATTTAAATAAAATGTCAGTTTTAAACAATAACCTAGTGATTTTCCAGTATTCATCTAAAATTGAATGTTTTTAGAAAAATACCTAAAATTCACCATAAGCTAATTTTGATATTACGAATCCAAAAATGAAGTCCATTTGGAAAAATAAAATTTATATAATTTTAAAAAGTGGGTATTACTATTCATAATGGCTATTTTGAAAGGTCGTGTTGTGTTAAAACTCGATGTTGTGTACCACACAAGCTATTAAATTATTCAAAGGTAAATGTAACGTGGAATCATGGGGTGTTACATATTTTTTTATCAAAATGAATTGTAACTGTGGTAGATATTTATCACCTCAGTAAGGGTAAAATGATTAAATCTTGGATATAACTATGTGATGAGGACTAGAAATATCCCAAAACATGCCTTTATCCTATTATATGAGTTGATTTCTTCTATAAAGACCCATGTTTCAAAATTATGGAATCATTATGCCAATTTAAATTATTTATGGCTGTAATATTATCTTAAAAAAGGATAAATATAAAAATGTCACTCCATTTGTTTTAATATCTCAAATATTGTTTTATTTAGATAAAAATTGGTTATGTTTAGTGATAAGTGATTATCTAAAATATGAATTCTTTTTTCAAAGAAATTTATTTCAATTTTTTACTAATTCAATAATTACATTAAATTAACACATAATACTGACATATTACAACTGATCTGACTCAATCATAGATCAGACTAAAACACCGATGTCTAATTCCAACAAACTAACTCCATCCACTACATCATATGGATTATGAATATGGTATTCAATGTGAAACAAAACCTCGTTAGAAATTACCTGACAGTAATACCCCTATTTCATCCCAATAATCTAGTGATTGGTCTCACATTACCCATGACCTATCCGAAATGATTGTCATTCACCCATAACTGATATGATGCTCCACAATATATGAGTTTCCTTATAATATTTGAATGAATAAACCAAACACCCAATCTACATGGCCCACGAATAATCCATTAAAATATGTAATGACTAGACATGGTCATCTAAATCATATAGGAGTGATGATAGGAAACACCAACCAACTCCATCTATTTCAATTTCACCTAGAATAATGCTACTCAATCTCCAATGGTATGATGTCCACTGTAAGGATTCCCTTATTCAGATCCTTGAGCATTAACCCTAGAAGATCCAATTTATATGTATATTTATCCTCCCCATCCACTCACTTTTCCCATAAACCTCTGATATCATAAATCCCTAACAATACGACTCAAGGAAAATCCCCAGATTGACCTTATCATAACACATATATCCATTGTCGATTTCTTCTACCACCAAAAATGTGAAATATCCATGATCAATAATATTTATCCCACCATGTACTCGATATTCCGGATTAACACAAAACCAACCTCACTATGAGATTTATTTGAAACTAATACCACATTAGTGTTACTCAAGTTCAACCACAACCTAAAAATTTCACAACAAAGAGACACAAGAGACGCTCACTAATCTTTGACCCAACCAGCCCCACAGGTAGCCACTATGAATATACACTCACACAATGAGACATTCCCAAAATTTTTACAATCATTCACTCTCCTACATAAATGTATATTAAATAACCAAGGACCTAATCCAAGGTTCGTATCAATTATCCTACGCAGTCTCAACCATACCAAATGGACGTATGCTCACATGTAACCTGATCTCACAACATAAATCAATCTCCCAAGAGTTTTCTCCATTTTTTCCTAGGATAACAAACCCTACGCATTAAATATTTCCCCAAGAGCATGCCTAACTCCCCAAATAGCCCAAGGCATCTCCAAAAAAATGGTTCACCACATAAACACCTAGTAAACATGATTCATTCCAAGACCACAAGAATCTACCCACTATCCCACTATGCAAACCGAAAGCACATAATGAGAATCAGATGGCTTGGAACCCAATAGATCATGTTCTTCAAAACAAACATAAATACTTGAAGTAATTAAAGATTTTCATATCTCAAAATACTAAGGAATTCATAATACCTTTTTCGAATAACTCATCATGGTTCCCATTAAATATCTGAGTCCAATTATGTAGAGTTACACAATGAATTTATAGGGGGAAAACCATATAGGATATTTATAACACATAACATAACAAAACCTGTTTCCTTCAATAACCTCTCAGGCACTTTATTACATCATCAAGTCATTATTTGGGAATCCAATAACCATATCAACCAACCATATATCCCTACACATCCCTTTATGAAATGAATGAATTTGTATTATTAGAGATCCCCTTTTTGTGATATCCACAAGACCTACCATCAAAAGAAAATACACAAAAAATAGCTGATTAGATTTCCACCAATATGTTATATGGGAAAAAACAGTATAAGTATTTATTAACATTTTAAACAATTAGAATTATTATTGAAATGATCACACACAAGAATACATGTGTCATTAGAATCAAACATTCTAACTCATTATAAAGTACATATGCCTCTTTCTAATGGGTTTATATAAAAAACCACATAATTCCTACATATAAAAACCTATGTGCATAAACGATGGTGAAATTATAAAAAAAATTGAAACAGAAACCAATATAAAAATCCCATGCCTCTGGAAACATGAAATTCATATGGGAAAATGTGTCCTTTAGGCAATAATATGATACACATCAGAAGATCCCACACATTTCAAACCAAAATTTCTACCATATTCCCAAATCATAAATCAAAACGAATCTCTAATTAAAGTTTGTATCACCAATCCCGAAGAAACTCATAATTGTCTATTTTAGAGTAGAAAGATGACCTCAGTCATGAATACCAAAATGCAAGATGATTCCCATTACTAAGGAAGGCATAATACATATAATAGAGATAATATAACCACGGTTCAATGCCTTTCAAATAAAAGATAAGTAACCATGAATGAATCACATTCAAAATAATCAGATTTTATTCAATAAAAACCAAATTGATTATAATAATATATGAATCTATCATAAAAACATCCATATAATGATAATACACTAGGATGATTCCAAACAAATAATAAACTAAAAATATAGAAGATGCATATTTGACCCACTATTATCCTCATTCTTTATTCCAATATCCTGATACTCTCAAGTTCTTCCATCCTAATCCCACACAACCTATTCTCTGACCTGAAATATTGGAAGAAGGTATGGACATTCATCGAGATACTTATGCATGAGGTGAGCATAAAACCACTAGTATCTCACCATGAACATATAATATATATATATATTTATATGAATGTGCATGTAGAAGGAAAATAAATATAATAAAAATGATTATTGAGTCATTTTGAATTAACCAATGCATCATGACACACAATGATCTACATGTGGATACAACATTCTTGAGTTCTAACCACATAATAGAAACCCCAACAAGGATTACTTCAATTATATTCTAGAATACAGTAACAAAATTGTTATACCATATAGATTCCCAACCCATACCCATAGACTCAGTGTAGGGAAGCATCCCAACCTCAACCCAATACCCATAGAAACTGGGCACAACCATATTCTCATAGGTCTTGACCCATCCCATTTTACACAAGGGAGGTGAATCAGTCTCATCTCATGTAAAATCATGACACATCCCCTTAGGGTTATCCTTTTCCATGACTGATGATAATCCTAACATGGTCACCTACTTTGATTTAACCTTGATGGTCTAACATTGGATGTGGTCATCCGGGCAGTACCTTTCATGTATTAGACACCTTCAATAACCACTACCCAATAACATAGTGTACCATAGTACTACATGAACAGTGGAATAATCCATGAATGGAATATTTCTTGACCCAGTTTCTCATGCATCAAGGCATGTAAATCAAAAAACCATTCACCACTTTATCTAGGTAGGTCACATCACACCAACCAATCCCCACAACTGTCAATAGAGGCCTGATAATAACATAAAAAATAGAGTAGGACCATAGGTCATAAAATTTATCAATAGATGATTCCATAGTGTTTGTATCACAACCCTCCATCTTCAAGATGAAGGAAGGGACAACAAGGTTCAATTCCCATCCTTAATCAATATGAAGGAGAGATAATGACCCCGAGAGTCTCAAATTCACTAGGCCTTAGAGCAGCGATTATCATCATGGGTATAGAATCTCACATAATATGGAATGCATTACCATTTTTCATAGAACATGATCATGAGATAAGATGGTTAATCTCAAGAAAATCCAAATACTAAAAGTAAATGTAAACCAAAATCCATTCTCTAATGAATGTTAAATATTTAAAGCTGATACAAAGTATAGAAATACTCAAATGTAATGTTCCAAAAGAAAAGAGACTATGCACCAAAAAGAACTAATCATAGTGCTTGAGCTATTAATATCCAACACAGTCCTCAAAGTCCCCATGGAAACCTAAAAATAGTTTTATATATATACGGTGAGAATACAAGTATACTTAGTAGGGAAACTAAAGCTGCCATGAACAAGTGGGAGACCATAAAAATTTCCATGAGAGAAAAATAGTATAACCTTGAAGGACCTACCAAGTAATACTAACCATTCAATCCTCACTAGGGAACACTAACTAAATAATACAAGTCAAGTATTTTATTTGTATAAGCACATCAACATTTGGGTAACCCGCACCACTTTCCCAATATTTAACTACACATACCTAATGAGTAATGTATTTATCCTACCAATTTTCCCATACAAAGACCACTGCCTAAAATTACCCACACACACCTGGGCCTTAAAACACACCCAATACCACCTGTAGAAACATGGGCCACAACAACCACACCTTTCACCCGAAGACACCAGGGCCTCATCCCAAAGACACTTGGGAAAAAACTCATTTCCCACAAACACCCAGGCCACTCATCCACAACAAACCTGACTGAAGGATTTAGGACCATGGTAAGCCTCTGGCCATTATAGGCTTCCTAGATATGATTGACTAGTAAGAATCAGAAGAGGGTGTGAGTAAGTATGTTAGTAATCGTCCATCCATCCTCCCACCTTGATATTGGGAAATACACCATCCCCCACGAAATGGAGGTGTTCGGAACATATTGATGAAAAAAGGTGGGTGTTCATATAGAAATCCCAAATAACTACAACTTATATATTTATAGGTAATCAAACACTCATCCCAACTTATGGGTCCCCCAACAGACAACCAACTCATACATAACTACTGTTACTGCAACCCCAATATGCACAACCACACAACTGAGAATAACAAAGCATAAACAAAACCGTTTTTCATTTTAAAACATTAAATTTATAAATTTAGGGATTCATGTAAAATTATTTTATCATTTTGAGAAACTTCCAACCACAACCATATCAAAAAAAAATCAAAGCAAGATTTGCAGTCCCACTACCCGCTCCAATTCAACCACTACCAACTATAATTCTTCAATGTTAAGCGGAATGATCCTTATCTCAAAACCAATCTCTACAGCACTGCCCAAAAATTCCAAGATGTAGTCCCACTCCATACATGTTCATAACCACCCTACAGTCCCATAGCCCAATGCTGTTTGATGACCATGACACAAACATAGGAATTCCCACTACCTACAAGTTCATCCATTTCACAATATGTTAGTATCTCTAAATAGGATTCCAACAATCCTCCCACACATCCCCACACACAAATACCTAAAACAACTAAAATTAAACCACAACCCTGCTACCCACACATACCAAACCATTCTCACAAAACCAACTCTTCTTCATACCCCTATACTAATAACCGTTCTCCCAAATGTAGCACCACAGAAATCAAAAAAATTCCTATAGAGCACAGCCCTCAACCAAAGCTAAAAACATGATATATATATATATATATTTAAATATTCACATTAATTAATCACTAATCTATAATCCTCTATATAAACATAGGTGATCATACAAGGGTTTACATCTCAGGGCATTCAATTTATTTAACAGGGTATACGTGATTAGACAGATCAGGATATACACCAATTATTTATAAAGAAACCAGAATAGTTGTAATGTTTCATCCATTCATAGACAATTACCACCAATGGTCATTATTTTTAGAAGTATTTACCACCAAAATAGATCAAAACAACAATAAGTTTAACAAAATAAAACAGATGGTCAAAAATCTAATCACACTCAGCCCATTATTTTATTACCCCATTATATTTTATTCATATTACCTTCTAATTTAGTTCTTGTTTTTAGAAAAGTGGTCATCTGTTCTTCATAAATAATCATTATCACACCCACCCAACATGATGTAAAATTTATGAGAGACAACAAAAATTCCTACCGGATTATCAAAGGATCAATGTTCCTCCTTGCGCCAAGAAATAGGGATTGCGCAAGCAGTAGAGAAGAACTCCAAGATAACTAGAAAGGACGGTCTCTAGCTCTAGAAAATGACTCGTCTATATAAGAAGGCTCTAGAAAAACCTAGGGGAAATAGAAAACATGCTATGAATGGGAGATCCCATCTTTGAAGAGCCAGATCCTATATTAAAGGAAGAATGATTTCAAGAAGTCATTAACGTGGGATTATGGTCAAAATCACATGGTTTGAGTATCTCAAATCCCATTTAATGTTAGGAAATTAAATATATACATAATTTTCATTAAAATACCCTTAAAATTCTCAACAACATTAAAATTGTTTAACGTAAAATAAGTCATAAGAAGGGGTGAAAGTGGAAATCTTGGAAAAAATAGGGAAACTGAAAAAGATTCACCGATGCAGAGTCACCTATGGGTGAACTAATAATGAAACATACTAATGATAAGCCACCTATTCTGAGCTACTAATGCTCATTTAACAATGCGAATGACCAATGTTGATCTATAGAAGCTGGTCTTCTGACATGATGACCTATCAACACATCGACCATCTGACACCGACACCCTCGACATACTGACACTAATTCCCTTAACTCACTGACACTCTGACATGCAGACACACTGACATTCCAATGCACTGACATTCTGTAACACTAACATGATGATTCCACCACCCTAAAACAATGATGGAAAATTAGAAATTTGGAAAACTCTTGAAATGAGTCCCCATTGCCTCCTAGAACACCCAAAACCCTACTTTTTTCACAATGGAAATGTCAAGGGAAATATGGGACATTACATCAGATTCCTCTAAAACTATTATCTTCCTCAAGAATTCAAAACTGACTTAAATGAAAGGGTGTCCAAACAAACACCCCTTAAGATACCTCTCTGAAGAAAAAAACTGTTTGTTGTTCTAAAGCAGGAGTGAGAACCTCGATGTCCAAGAACACCTACATTTCATTTATCCCTTCAAAAACTATAGAAACATGAAGGTCCACACAACCCCAAATAACCATAGAAACACCCTGGTCACATCATCAAAATACATGGATTAGGGAGATCCTTCCTCCATGAGAATATTTTATCTTCTTTGGGTAGCCCTATCCTGCCCGTAGGGGTTTAATCACATTTGCATTAATGCGTCTTAATTAGGGATCAGGGCATCCCCTCCCCATGGTTAGTAATTGTTTACACACATTCATAGAAAAAGGAAAAAGCCGATATGATAATGATCAAGGTCAATAATTACTTCCTATGAAATGTACAATGAAAAAAGAAATAAATTAAAACTCAGAAAAACACTCAATACTGGCCACACATCTATACCACCCACCAACATGTACATTCCTCTAGGACACCATTCCTCCATAATATAGAAATGATAGGAATGGTCCATCAACGCATAATCTTATTATCATTATCCTCTATTCTCACAAGTCTCTCCAAAAATGTTGCATCATCCTCAATATCCAAATACCACAAGTAAATGATGTAGGATTCATCGTGTAGATACAGATGAAGCTATGATACATGGAAGACATTGTGGATTCTACCCATCCACAACATCAACTGCAGCTTATATGCCACCTCACCAACTCGTACCACCACCTTGAGAGGTCGGATGAACCAGGGAGAAAGCTTGCATCCTCTTCCAAACCTCTTATACCCACGCCGATGAGAGACCTTTAAGAAAATGGGGTCTACAACTGTGAACTCCAAGGGCCTCCTTGTGTGATAGGAATACGACTTCTGTCAGTCCTAAGACACCATCATCCTGTCATGAATAAGATGAACCTTCTTCATTGTGGTCTACAATACCTATGGACAATGGAGGGTAGCCTCTCCACCCTATTTCCAGCATACTGGTGAATGAAACGACCTTCAGTACCAAGCCTCGAATGGTTCCATGCCAATGGTAGAGTGATATCAATTTTTGTAAGAAATCTCCATTGAGGAAAGTGTCGTACCCATGATCCTATGAATCTGTGAACACACTCTCATAACATATCCACCAATGTCTGGATGGTCCTATTTATCTGCCCATCTATTTGAGGGTGGAATGTAGTGTTGAGGCATAGATGGGTGACAAACGTATACTACAATCCACTCTAGACGTGCGATGTAAAACTTGTATCCTGATCATTGATAATGGATCTTGGAACTTTATTCAATCACACCAACTCATCCACATACCTCCTTACTAAGGCATCTACTGCACTAGACTCTTTGGTTGCCAAGAAGTGAGATGATTTTGTCAAATGATACACTACTTCCCAAAGGTAATTACAACCTCTCCGAGTCCTGGGTAATCCTGTGATGAAATCCATAACAATGTCATACAACTTCCACTTAGGATCACTTAAGGGATAAAAAAGACCTCAAGGAAAAAAATTCTTGGCCTTCACCTGTAGACACACTCGGCACCTTTCCACAAACATCTCCACCCCCACTTCATCCCAGGCCACCAAAACTATTCCTTAAATCCGCGGTACATTTTATAAACTCATGGATGCAACACCAGGGTTGAGATAAAAAAATAATAGAGAACTACCTTGAGCATTACCACTAGGAAAAATAGCTTCCCATGGAACAACATCTGATTCTGACTATCTGTTGACTATCCCTCAGAAGAATCACCCTGGACAGCATGATCACACGTCACATTAGTTTTTGAGTCTCCCCACTGAGACTCCTCGTCCTATCACATTATGTATGACTGCATTATCTTCTGAAATAGGTATCCTCAAAAGTTATCCACTCTCACATCTAGACCCAACGTGGTCAACTCCTCTATTTCCTTCCAACAAATATTGGATTCCTGAACTACCTCCTTCTGTGACTTAATGCTCAAGGGATCAGCCAAAACATTCCCCTTTCATAGTATGTAAGAGATAATGAAGTCATAGTCTAGAATAAACTCCATCTACTTTCACTATCACAAGTTCAAGTCTTGCTGGAAGAAGATATACCTTAGGATATTGTGATCCGTGAATTCCCTAATGCGCTCTCTAATGCGGTAATGCTGCCACATCTTCAGCACAGACACGACTGAAGAAATATCTAAATCATGGGTGGAAGAGTTATGTTCGTAAAGATGTGACTTCCTATATCCATAAGAGGTAACTCCTAATTGTTACATAATCACACATCCCATGATTAGGATGATATAATCACAGAACACCGTGAACATCACCCCTTCTTATGGAAACATATGCAGTGGGGCACTGGCCATCATTCCATTCAGATAGATGAATACTACCGGACATGGCTCACTCAATATGAAGGCATGCTCTTTTCTGGTCCAAGATGTCAATAGACCCACAAATCGAGAGAATTCGAGTATGAACCGCAAATAATGGCCCACAAAACACAGGACGTTTTGAATCTCCATCACATTCTTCGGTGATTCTCAAGAAACAAATGCATCATCCTTTGATGGTTCCACCGCTATCCCATTCTGGGAAACCATGTGTCCAAGGAAATTCACCTCTCGTGTCCAGAACATGCACATGGAAAACATTAGTCAGATCTAGTGGTGTCTAAGGACCTTAAAAGAAATACTTAGATGGTCAGCGTTCACCTCCTCTAACAATGAGTTAATTAAGATGTTGTTGAAGAAAACCATGATGCACCAGTCTAGGAACTCAAAAAAAAAATAGAGTTCATGATCCCCATGAACATGACTGGTACAATTGTAAAGCCAAAGGGCATGACCACGAACACAAAGTGACCATTCCCGCATCTGAAATCTGTCTTTAGGATATCTCCCTCCATCATCCTCAACTGGTGATATCCAGAATGTAGTTCGATCTTAGATAACCAACCTTCTCCCTTCAACTGGTCTAAAAGATCATTGATCCTCAGAATGGGGTAAAAGTTCTTAACAATCACCTGATGTAGTCCCCAGAAATTTATTCACAGCCTTAGACAACCATTTTTCTTCTTCAAAACCATGATCATAACACCCCATGGTGACACAATTGTCTAGATAAAACCCTTCATCCTTAGGTCGTCAACCTGAATCTGCAACTCCTCCAATATAGAAGGTTCCATCCAATATGCTTCCCTCGAAATTGGACGGGCACCAGGTTTCAAGTCTATTATGAACTCAACATCACATTGATGGGGTTTAGTAAAAACATCCTCATGGAATACATCCAGACACTCTCTAACAACCCACATAACCTCCAATATATCTATTCCTGCTGATTCCACCGATAGAACAGATAATAAGGAAAGAAGAGACTACACACACCGACTGTCCACCTAAAAACCCTTATCACCAATGAATGCTATGCAGTGTCAATCCATATCTGAAAACATGACCCTTCTACATATGTAGTCTATAATGGAGAACATAGAAAAAAACATATTGATTCCTAGGATAACATCTTATGACTACAACTATATTAATAAATGATCCCCATGGGACTGATGCAGTTCTATCGTCAATCTACATCCTCGGCACACATCCTAGAGATTGGTATGACCTATGACTGGCATACTCAACACTTGGGGAATGAAAATCCTCTCTACATATGGATCTAAATAATGTTATAGATTGAGTGAAAAAAAGGAGTGTGAATCTCATGAATCAAACAAAGCACATGAAAGAGTACAAAAAAACTAATAGTATCTCAAAAAGCCTCAGGCCCCAACTGAAACTACAACATATGCGATGTGTAACTACCCATGTCTAGCTTCTATATCTCCCTACTATTGAACGTATCCCAAACCATGACCAGGTCAAGGTACCTAGGGAGAAACATGAGGTTAGCCTCCTCCAGCACAATCTACCCCTAGTGGAGCGAGAGCTCAATGACCCTACTGCTGGAAAGGCCTGGCTGGAAACAACTGTTGTTGGGGAGGGCACTGTACCTTCCCAACTACAATATGGTGCTCGAACAGGGCACTAGATCCAAATAATTCCAAAGCCTTTACATGAAAAGAACATCATACCCTGAACCATGTGGGAAGGGACATGACCAAAAGATTGAAATTGTAACAACAGAGGCCTAATTCCCACTCACCGAAACCTGGAAGGCCCTGACAACAGAGACCTAATGCTGACACCCTTCCCCTTCGATGAACTCGGATGGCTCCAATCACTTGTGACACCTCCCAATGAGTGCATCTTTTCCACTACCACAACATTTTTCTAATTCTCTATGTATGTTGGTATAGTGAAAGGACTAATAACTCAATAAAGAGAATTTTAGAGTGACTCTTCAAAGTGTCTCTCTTGGGAATCCTCATCCAGAAATAGATCCTCTATGAAGAATATGAGAAACATGAACTTGATCTCCAGTCTGGTTACCAACATACTCCTCTACTGGAGGGAGAGTAGCTCCTGTCTCGTCTTAGCCATCATCATGGAAGAAAATAATTCCCCCTGGAACTCCTTCTCAAAGTCATACCATAGAACATCAATTAAATTTCATTTACTGAGGAAAAGAGTCCACCACAGATGCACTACTCCTCATATCTAGCTCACTTCTAGAGGAAACCAATACTCTGTCGAAGCCCGGCTCAAGAAGAAAGGAATAACCAGCTCCTCAAACCAACTCTCTGTCTCCATGTCTGAGACACTACCCTCGTACTTCCCTAGAGTCCGTCGATGGAAGGGAAAAAGTGTCTTATACCACTGGTCATCTTCTCATATTGATATTCCCTCAATTAATAAACCATTTAAAACTACTGGGCCTCAGCGGCTAGTACTACCATTAGTCGATGTCTGAGTGCCATAGTTGAAAAAGTAGACAAGGAACTCATAAGCCCTAGTAGTGTAGAATTTTTTTCCTTATAAATTCTTTTTAACTAGTAATTTATTTAAAATTTCCAAAACACCCTAGAAACACAAGAAAAATATTCTTTATGATGCATGTGCCTTTACAAGGTTCTTCACCCTACAAAAAGTGTAGCCTTGCTTGATTGTTAATAGGTCCATAGTCATTGCATAAAATCATGCCCCCCTGAAATATCATGTCCTAAACAGTATTCCCTAGACTATTATGAGTACCTAGATTACCTATAAATATTTCCCAACCATCCCATTCAATTACCAACAAGCCTATGTCCTAAAAATATATCATATCCACCAACTCTGAAAATATTCACTATGATACCATTGTTTCACGACCATACTTTTTCAAGATGATGGAAGGAACAACAAGTTTTCACACCCTTCATTCTTCAAGATGAAGGAGAGATAATGACCCAAGATTCCATTCCTAAATTGGTTTCGGAGTGGTGACTATCCCCAATGATATTAAATATCACATAATAGGGAAGCCATTACCATTTTTCATAGAAAAATATAGGGAGATATGATGCTAAATCCCAATAAACTATGAATATTAAATGTAAAAGTAATCCAAAATCCATTCCAACATTGATTTTCTATAAGTAATGAAAATAAAAAGTAGAAAAAATATCCAAATTTATATACCAAAATAATAGAGACAGTGAAGAAACAATAATTAATCCTAATGCCCAAGCTAGTAATGTCAAGAATGTTCCTTAAAGTCATCATGGACACCTAAAAACAATTATATATATATAGGGTGAGTGTATGATTATACTCAGTTGGGAAACTAAAGATACATGTATACAGGTAGGGGAACATAATAATGTACCTATGAGAAAACATGAGAACCTTAACGCACCTAACATGAAATACTAAATATCGCATCCTCACTAGGTTACACTCAGCAAATAATGTTGTCAAGTAAAGTAGTAGTATATGCACATCGACATTTGGGTACCATGAACCACTTTCCCATTAGTTAACTGCTCAACCCAAATGGATAACATCTTAAAGCTATCAATGTTTCCATATGACGCCCTCTACCACAACAGACCAGCACACATATGGGCCTCAAACCACAAAAAATTCTTCCCACAGTCACTAAGGCCACAAAAACCATGCCTTATTCCTAAAGACAACTAGGCCTCATCCCAAATTCACTTGGGGAAAAATCTTGGCCTGAAAACACCTAGGCCTCTAATCCACAACACACCATCCTAATAAAACTATGACCATGGAGTGCATTAGTCCATTATATCCTTCTGGGATACACTCCAGCGATAAAAACTGGAAGAGGATGTGAGGAAGAAAGTAAGTAACCATCCATCCATCCTCCCACCAAGATGTTTTAAAAGACACCCTACCCCCATGAAATGGAGGTGATTGGAACCTAGTGATAAACAATGGTGGGGTTCATATATAAATAGAAATTAATTACGATTTATATATTTATATGTATGAAAACACTCAACCCAACCTACGGGTCCCCACAATAGACAACCAACGCATACAGAACCAAAGGTCCTGCTACCCCTATATGCCTACCTACATACAACCACTACCAAAGAATAACCAAACCCCTTTTTCAGTTAACCAAATTACATTTATAAATTAAGGGGTTCATATTATTTTGTTCTTTCACTTCTAGGAAACTACCAACCCCAACCATATCAAAACAACAAAAAATCTAGATTGGAAGTCCCACTGTATGCCCCATGTTCAACCCCTGCTTACAATCAATCATCAAAGTTATACCACATGATCCATATGTCAGAAAACAAATTTGTATCCCATCTACACAAAACTTCATAGATGCATTCCCACTGAATATAAGTTCATAACCACCCCGTAGTCCCACTTCCCAACACCTTTCGACGACCACAACACAAACAATGTCAATCATACTGCCTACAAGTCAATCCATTACACAATCAATCACTCTCACAAACTAAGATACCAACACACCTCCCACATAGTCCCAAAAAATTAAACCAAAAACAACTACCATTAAACCACATCCCCAATGCACACACATACCACTCCATTCTCACATAACCAACTCGTCTTCCCACCCCTACACCCAAAACCACGCCCGCAACATCAGCTCCACACTAATCACACAAATCCCAACAGAACACCATGCTCAGCCACACCTAAATGTAGAATATATATATATATATATATATATATATATTCAGATTTGGTAATCACTTTTATTTAATCCGCTTGATAGATATGGCTGATCATACAAGGGATTTCATCTGGGGGAATTCAATTCATTTAACCGACTATATGTGATTATCCAGATTAGGATTTATACCAATTATTCATAAAGAAACAACAATAGTTATAAGGAATCACCTATTCACGTACCAATTGCATAGATGACTATGATTTTGAGAAGGGTTTATAGCCTGAACATATCCCAACATCAACAAGGATAACAAAATAAAATAGATGATCAAACATCAATCCAATCACAACATATTTTTTTTCATTACCTCGTCATCTTTTGATCATATTACCTTATTTATTATTTAATTTATTAATAATAATGGACTTCTATTATTCACAAAGGATCCTTAGTTTACCTACCCTGAATGATGAAAAATTTATGAGTGATATAATAAATTCTTATAGGATGATCAATGGATCTATGTAGCACCTTGCGCCATGAATAAGGGATATCATGAGAAGAAGGGAAGAAATCCAAGAAAAATGAGTAAGAGGGGATTTATCACAGGCCCACAACTCTTATAGGGAGGAAGGATCTATTTTCACCAAGGGGATATAGAAAAAAAAACTAGTAAAGGCAGATCCAAGATTTGGAGAGCCATATCCTATATTAAAGGAAGAAAAGTTTTTAGTAGTCATTAATGTGGGATCATGGTCAAGATCAGATGGTTTGAGTATATCAAATCCCCAAGAACGTTATGATATTAAAAATATACATATTTATATTTCATACTCCCTTAACAATTCTAAAATAAGGATTTAAACTAAATTTATGTTAAATAAGATATAAGAGCGGTGAAAGAAGAAAACTTGGAAAAATTAGGAAAACTACAAACGAGTCACTGATGGGTGAGTCACTGATGTAGAGTCACTGATGGGTAAGATACCAATGTGACCAACCGATGCTGAGCCACCAACATAGAGAAATAAACATAGAGCTTATGATGTGACCTACTGAAGTTGAGCTACTGATGCATGACCTACTGACACCTCGACCTACTGACATCATGTCGTCAACATACCGACACCGACTACCCAGTCTCACTGATGCACTAACTTGCCAACACATTGACACGCAGACACAACAACAATATGAAATAGTGTCATGAAGATGCACTGATAATGACGATGGTGATTCCCTGAGCTACTAAAAAAAAAACTAGAAATTTGGAAAACTTTTTTAATGATCCATTGTTGCCTATAAGAATACCCTTAACATTGTTTTTTTAATAAGGAAATATCTGGGGAAATCCGGTTTATTATAGTTAATCACTCGATACCAAACCCCCCATTTCCTCACATCCCATATCACTTTATTTGGTATCCAATAGCTCCTCTAGATCCAATATAGTCTTTACTTTTCGATACCAAATCATGCTCATCACCCAACTATGACACCATAAACCATTGGCTCCACCAATCCATAACTCATGGTCAATTCCAACTAGTCAAAGTCCCACATCACTCACGGTCTCTCTACCATTAGAGCATCCCAAATAACCAAGCTCCGCCCAACACAGGCCTTGACTGGTGGGGTGAACATCTTATCCTAAACCCCATGGAGTTCCAATACTTAATCCCAAAAAACACCCATTATCCTCACCTATGTATCAACTCACATATCCCAATGGAAATCTATCAACTTTTCACTTGGAAGAAAAAAGACCTTTCATTTTATACTAAGTCTCAATGGAATCCACTTTCCCTAAGCACATGTCAAGACTCACCTTTAACATTTGATGGATGTTCCTCTTCTATCATGAGATGTCCAATCAACTCACCCATCATCATATATACATAAACCTCCCATGATTACCCACTATCCCTAGGAACCAAAATTAAGATGTATTTAAATCTTATCACAACCAAGGACCTCCAAGACATCACTTATCAGCTCAACTAGGGAACTCTCTCCTGGGTGACGTAGTCTTTAGTTGATCCCAATTTACATAAGTTCTTAAAAGTACTTGGTCACACTCTAGGTGGCTTGAAGATATATATTTATCTATTTCAAAGACTCTACTAGAACATATATGAATTTATAAAAATCCATAATGTATTTTTGGAATTTATAATTGTAAAGAGAAATACATATGGTTTATTATTATATGGGACACCTACCCAAAATACATAGTTAACACCCTACAAAGCTCCAATGATTCTATTTAAGGAAAACCAAGCCATTCCATTATCCCCAGACACATTAGTCATTCCAAAAAAAATTACTTATAATATTTAATAATTAATTACTTATTTAATTTTTAAATAGTAATAACTCCAAAATACAAAGTGGTTGCCAAATGCTTTCCAAAATCATATGAAACCGGTTCTAGTTCATATGTAATGCACACCTTGTTTTAGGATTCAAAAAATTCACCAAACTTTATTCCTAAAACAATGGCAAAAAAATTCAAATTTCTAAAAAAACCTCAGAAACATAACTATGTGACGTTACACCACCATAACTACTTATAAAGGAATGGAAATTACATCTATGGATGTTCTTTATGTGAGGTAGGTAAAATATTAATTGATCTCAGTCAATTTCACCATGAATTTATTGAATTTTCCTTAATAATATTAATATAAATGAGAAAAAATAAGTGACAAATGATAGAAAGGGAGAGTGTAGTATAAATTAGGTGTTGTACCTTGGATGTTTTTTGGAATGAATAAGAAACCACCCCTCGTAGATGTAGGATGAAGGAAAGGATAGGGAGAGGGAGTGATCATATAAAATATCCTCTTATAAATCCCAAACCACATAATAATTAGACCTACCTCAATAGAGAAAAAGCCAGAATTACTTCACAAAAACACCCCTAAAAGGCCCCACCATTTTGTCATTTGATCGTCATCAGAGAGACTATAGAAAGTTTCTATGGTTGTTGAACAACCATTAATCTTGTTGGTCATGGCTCATCGACTCACCGGTAGCATTTGTGTTGGATTTTCATTATGCTCACCCACCCAACCATTCATATTATATTTCCTTGAACCCCCTATATCCCATCTCGAGACATGAACCCCATTCAAAATAACTTATCAGAATTTTGAAAGTTGTATAGTTCAATTATGAGTTCATGTTCTTAATACATCCCACCCACCTAATTTAAAACTGAAATTCCCTTTTGAATGTTCAACCCATAATAACATTGTTCATTACGACAAGCATACAAGTGTTTGTTTAATAATTAATGAGGTCAAATATGTAAACTGGTAACTAAAAAATAAATCTTCAAATCATTAAATGAATTTATAAAATGAACTTATGATTATAATATTAGTAATTTTAAAATTAATTTCATTAAATATTCATGTAATAATAAATTTATTAAATATTGTTTTTGTTTTATTAATTAATAATTAAATTTTTTAATCTTTGATTGTATGTATGAAAAAAATTACTAATTATATATAATTACTTAATCAATTAATTTTGTTTTAAAAATATTTATTCATTTATATAAATAAATATATTTTTTAATAATAATTAATAATTTTCTAATGTAATGAATAATTATTTATATTTTTTCTATAAAATAAATATAATATATAAAACAATAATTTTTAATAATAATAGACTAACTTATTATATATTATAAATCAATTTAAATGTAATTATTGAAAATTTATTACTTTTAATTTTTGAATTTTTGAATTAATAATATATTGTGAAACAAATGTATACATTTATATTTTTATAAATTTGGCAAAAATTTTATATTATTGTTTATGTAATAATTAGTAACTTTTGTTAAATACTTTTTATTTAAATGTATCTGTTTTTTATATTTTTTATTCATTTATATATAGTATAAATATATAAATAAATTTACATAATTTATAATTTTACTCAAATAAAAGTTGGCAGACTAAAATATAATTATTAAATATCCATTTGTTTAATTTAATTAAAACATATTCATTTTTTAATAATTATTTTATTGATTTCATGATATTTGAAATTTATAGTTTTGTTTGTATCCTTATAATTTTTTTTGAATTTAATTTTAAAATTATGTAGTGAAGGATATATATATTTAAGATAAATTTATTATATTTCACAAAAAATATTCTCAATTAAAAATAATTTTTTAAAGTAGATTTAAATTAATTATATTTTTTATATGAAGTTCATATAATATACCCATATATTTAATTTACTGTTAACAATATTTCAGCGTGAATTTTTTTTAAACCCATGCATCGAAATACGGATAGTCAGGTTCCAACCTCAAACTCATATTAATTGATTGATGACTCATCTGATCATAAGGAGTAATTGGTTTAAGTAGTGGGAGGAATATATCTCTATGAAATGAATGAGAAATGATGTTATGGGGGAGGAAACACTTTTTATCAAGGATGATTCCCATTTATATAAGGACCAGTAAGATCATAAACCCTAACAATGACTAAGGACATATTATATATCCCAATATATGTGCGGTATAGAGAACCTTCATGATCATGATGATTGTGGGGCCTGTCATAATATCATCCTCCATTCATAGTATGAGTTTTTGACTGGTATGAGTTTCCCTCACTAGCTTGGTATGTGTGATGTTTACCTTTTTCAGATGAATATAAAAACCCATGTCGGGCCTCATCTGACCTCTTTTATATTTTCCATCTATTTCTATGAAGAGGTAATATACTTCTAGCCATACACACAATCTATTTAATTAAAATTAATTAGTTATAATATATCTTTATAATAGCAATTGTAAATCTATTTAAATATAATTAGAAATGTTCTTTGATTTTAATTGTTTTATAATCAATAAAATATAGTGAAAACATATATAGATTTATATTTGTCATAATGTTGATAAAAAACATTATTTTATTATAAATATAATTTATTTATATATTCAAAAAATAAAAACAATTCAATTTTTATATATATAGTTGATTGTAAATTTAATATTTAATAGTGATTCATTTAAAATAATTTTATCAAAATTAAATATATTTTTATTGATATTTTTAAATAAAATTTTAAAATTTTATGATATTAAATATTAATTCAATTATATAATTATTTTTAAAATAAAATTAATTACACATATTTAAATATAATTATTAATTATTAATATTATATTTATATTTAATATTATATACATTTATAATGTTGGAAATGTTTCCCTAGAGAGAGATGTTGAATAGCTATAGGGGGTAGTAACGACATGAAATTTCATAAAATATTTTCCACAGAATGATATTATTTTTATAACATGTACTTCTTGAATGAAAGAAATAAATAAAAACCGTGATAAGTTAAAATAAAATATAAATTTTATAATATAGTCATTATATTAACTGTTTTAAAAGGAAGTAACCATATTATGAAATCTACTAGGGAAAGAATTGACATAGAGTTGTGGAAGTATCCCTTATGAAGCTCATTTGTTTGAGATTGGTATCGTGGTAGTTTATTTAGGTTTCAATTTAATCCAAGACCAAAATCAACTCAAAAATTTATGGTATGATGGAAATCTTATATTAGATAAATCCGTGCCCTGGGAAATTAACACAAGGTATATGCTCAGGGAATCACCACCCTCGACTACCACAAGAGTGCACATTATTCTTTGATATTACACGAAGATATTAAGAGCTAATTTAACTAGATATTAGGAAGATATAAACATTTAATTATTAATATAATAATTTATTTATCACATGTATTTTATATATTTCTTATTTTGACGTTTAAATATAATGGAAATTTATTGTTTAATAAATTATTATAAATATATATTTCAAATTTAAAATGTAAATTTATAGATTATATAATTTTAATTTGAGGAAATTAAATTCATTTTAACATTAAAGGTGTAAATACAAAAATAGAGTGATATTAGGGATTTCTAAAATAATTAAATTTTTAGGCGGATAGAGAAAAATATGGGATTTTACCAAAACTATAAATTTTATTACTTTTTATGTATTTCATAGAAATGTATAAAATATTTTAAATATTAAAATATTTATTTAGAAAGAAAAACTTTATATTTTTAAAATATAGTGTTCTGTTTAGATAATACATGATTATCATTTTTGGAATAATTTTAAATAATGAATGTTTTGGTCTTTTTTAGTTAAATAAAAATTTAATAAAATTTCATTTTTTATTTATTTTAAACCCACATTAACTTCCCATGTTTTTTCAATAGACCAATTTTTGTAATGAAAATTGAAGACATATACAATTATTCAATATATATACTTTTTAATCATAAAAATATAGTTTTTCTAAAAATTGGGTTTTATGTTCTAATGATATAATTAAATTTTATTAAATTTGGAAATTTGATATGATAAAATGGATTTATTATTTTTAATTTGTTGGTATAAATTATATAATATGTTTTCTATTCTTTTCATTCATAAAAAAGGATTTACTTAGGAAAAACATTAGTTACTTTGGGTAAGTGAGAAAATATTAAAATAAAAAATTATAAGAGTAAAGGACTGAAAAACATATTTAAAATATTTTTAAAAATGAATATTTGATGTATGATTGTCCTTATATATTCTCACACTCTGTTATTATATATTTTGGATTCTACTTAACTTGTGAAACATTTGCTATCATTTTATTTTGTTGAAATATTGAAAAATTTAATTCTCACGACTTATGAATGAGGCTTCTAACCACATCTTCATTACCACTTAATTTAACTCCCCAGATTTTAGTAACCATTATAATTGTTAATATTAATAATATTATTATTTTTTATATAATTTTAAAAAAAATTATCTATTATTTTAAGAGATTTAATAGTTCATTAGATATTAGTCCACACAAGATATGATCCAATCAGACAAAAATTTATTTAATTATAACTGAATATTAAAAGATGTTATGTGAAATTATGTGTCATATAAAATGTATTATTACTCTCCATAGATTATGAAATCTAATGAAATGACAAAAATTAAACGGTGATAATAAATAGAAAATTATAATATATTTAGAACTGGAAACTCCCACTACCTTTAGTAACCGTTAAAAATATCCATTATTATAAAAAACCATAATGAGAAACAATACCATGATAGGAGAAATCATTATGAAAATTATTAAAAAATAATTATTCTTTATAATGTTAGATCTGAATGAATGAATAATTTAGTTAGTCTATATATATCAATAAAATTCAAAAATTGAAAATAGTGTCATTGAAATTGATATCTTGGAAAATATGGTGGTTGGTCATATATCATAGAGGTATTATAATGTGAGGATTTTTAAACTAGAAAATTTAAAATAATATAAATCATAATGAAATAGAAAAGATATTAAATTATTATAAATCAATTTATATATTTACGCATTATATAAAAATATTATTTTATTATTATATCATTTGATGTAAATATGAAATTTAAATAAATATTTGAATGTAAATAGAATAGTAAAATGTCAATTTTATAGTTTAAATAATTAATTGATTGTATTTGTTAATCATATTTAGAATAATGGTAATATTTATTTGAAAATAAATGTTCAATTATGTATTGCATTCATGTCCTAAAAAACTAAAAGTACACATCAAAATGTTATTATAAATTAACTAATATATTAATGTCACCCAAAATCGAAATTGATATGAAATAATATTAATAACAGAGAATGATTAAAAACAATATTCTCTAGTAAGCGTAGTTATATTTATAGTTTACAGTTTTAAAGATTAATATATAAAATTTTGAATATTAATTTTATAAAATAAAAATTAATTTTCAATTCACTCTAAAAACATTATCCAGAGATGATTTTTTTGATATTTTTTAATAGTAATATATTTTTGGTGAATAGTTATAATTTATGTTTTTTAAAAACAATAACTTTTATAATACAAGATTTACTAAAAATATTTATAAATGGTTTAATATTATAAGATATATTTAATAAGAAATCAAAATCATTTAAGAATACAATGATGGATTTGTAAAAAAGATGATTGATTTTTTTGAAACACGTGTAATATTTCAAAGTAAGGAATTTTTTTCATGGTTATAATAATAATTGGGATTGATCCATTCTTCTAAATAAATATAAATCATATATTTTACATTTGAGTTTAATAATTAAATATTAGATAGAATATCCAATATAATTTTTATACATAAATATAATATTATTAAAATTTATTATAATTTCCCAAATAGTGGTAAAAAGGTTTTTCAAATGATTTTTTAACAATATATGGAATTTTTTAACCAATTAAAATCATAAAATTCAAACTATAACTCTAATATTTTGTGTGATCTATTATATTACTAAATTAAAAATCATTCATTTTTTAAGGACTTAACGAAAAACATTACATCATAAAGTATCTTTAGACTGTAATTCATTTCATTTATTCCCAAATAACTTTTATATTTGGATTTATAGAGAAATAGGTCAAAACTCTTACATAAAAAACCATATATTAAAAATTACTTACTTCTATTATGTATACATTTTCCTGAAAAAAAATATATTAAATATAAACAAGATTTATTTTCATGAAAAATCTTCCTGACATTGAACTTGAATAGTTCTTTTAATTTATGAATTCTTAAGACCTGTTAAAAACAATTTAAAATAAGGATGAGAAAAAACCTCTTGGTAAGGGATATTAAATGATAGAAATATGATATTATAGTCAAATAACCATCATAGTTATACTTGGAATAAAAATCATGGTTTTAAATGGAATAACCATCATAGTATAATCCCACTATTTGTTAGGAGAAACCTAATCGGTTAACTCCATCTAATGTTTTTATTAACCATCATAGTATATTTCCATATTCTCTTAGGAGAATCCAAATCTGTTAACCAAACCCATTTAACCAATTAATAGAAGATCTATTATGGTCTCTCCCATCCTAAATTTATATCCTAAACCACTTATTCTCATGAATTTTTTTAACAACCATAATATAATCATTATAAAAAAATATATATAGTTTTCAATAAAAATATTTCCACCTATAATAATTTTTTCTGATATTAATATTTACTTTTCCTCTAAAACACTTTTTTCAAAAATAAAATTACAAAAAAATAAGGTAAACATATTTTTATTTTAATAAAAAACTAAATCTTATAATGTTTTCAAAAAATAAAATAATCGTGACAATAACTAGAAAATTCGTTGTCACGGTATATATAAAAATAAACCATTCTTTTTGTCAAATTATAAAGAATGTAAAAAAACAAATAACAATATTTGTTATAAAAACCCTTGAAAGAAATTAAAAAGGGACATAAATAATCCTATACAAATCATTATTTTATATATTAAAAGCAAATTACTCATTAAAATGTGGACATGGAAGAAAATTAATTTTAAGGGAAACATTAAAATAATATTTTTAAAAAAATGTCCCTTTCCATGTTTCCAACTCATCACATACATTATTTATCATCTTGAAAAATAAGATTATTTTAATTATTTAATTTCATGGGAAATGTTTTCAATATTATTTTTTTGTTAATCACACTTATTTACATTCTTTAATAATTACGTAATCATTTTTTTAACATTGGGTTCTTGGAAAGCGTTCAGTCCATAATTTCAAAACTTCTTTAGTGTATCAACAATGGATAAAAAGGATCATTATTCCATCATTTAACAAAATTCCTTATATAATTATTAATTTTATACATAAATTATATTTTAGAACCATTCATGATAGTTGGTTTGGGAAAATGAATTATTTTACAATCATAGAGACGGTAGGTGGTAAATTTACCTTAATACCTTTTCTGTTTTTCCATAATAATCAGGGAAATAAGGTACGTATTACATTATATATAGATAATTATAATTATTTTAAAAAAATTATTTCTTTAAAAAACAAATATTTATATATCATCTATGGGATGTGGTGATGCCAAAAGAGGCACATCGCTTCATGGAGGTGGTCGTCCACAGGCATGGATAAATGCATTCATCATTCTTTTAGGAATGAAAATATAATAAATTAGATGATATATTTTATTTTAATAATTATAAATAGATCATGAATATAATATATAAACATTAATTCAATAATTATACCCTTCTGCGAGAGATGGTGGTGGAAACTTTTGAACATCGGTCCGTGAGGGGGTAGTCCACTGTATGCACAAATAAAAAATTCATTTCCCATTTATTATAGGATAGATATGGATATAAGTTATACCATTAAAATATAAAAATATAAGAATATTTATTATAATGATAAAATTATAAAATCATGGTTAAGGTATATTTTATTGTGGTGGAAGATGAAATAAAACAAAAATTCTCGGTTAATAACGATACATCTTTTTCAGAAAACCTCATTTGAATAACACTATCAGACCACAAAGGTCAGTAATATCATGTAAATAAAGCCCATAAAATGTGATAAGGGATTTTAGGAATGGATTTGGGTAGATATCAGATGATAAACATTTTTACTGAAGTGTTAATGAAAGAGATGAAGACATTCCCTTTTATAAAATAATGGAGGGACACTCTTAGGATATCTTAAAATAATAAATTCATTTAAATTAATTATGATGTCCAAATGCATTAAAATTGTTATTATTACATGATATGATGATTATGAGTCTATATAATATAATATAATAGAATTTATACATGTTTTGACTATGTTTTTACCCTTATATTCTGGTTCTAACTCCCATTAATCTTTTTAACAATTAACGAGTCGATAAGGGTTTTTACTCTTTTATGGTCATTATTTGTAAAATAAATCCATAAAAGGGAAATAAATGGAAAATGGATGATGTTATAAGACATATTATATGAAATATTAAAAAAAATCTATTTGAAAATATATATCACTTAATTAAATATTAATTATTATAAAATATCATTAATGATGATTTTTAAAACAATTCATTCTTTTGAATTCGATAAATTCAATAAAAACATTAAATTGAAAATATTTTTATAACACTCTTGTCCTATTATATGAATCTAAAAAATTAATGGATGACATTAAATATATAAAATTATATTTATTTCAATAGACATTATATAATTTATTTGATTTTTATATTAATTGAATAATTAGTGTGTCAAAATTGTGTAAGAATTTAGGGTAATTATATTATTATGGAAATTTTAAAACAAATTATCATGTTTATTA
The DNA here is from genome assembly GCA_963277665.1 of Viscum album. Classification (NCBI taxonomy): domain Eukaryota; kingdom Viridiplantae; phylum Streptophyta; class Magnoliopsida; order Santalales; family Viscaceae; genus Viscum; species Viscum album. The sequence continues at coordinate 944,522,380 of OY728138.1, forward strand.
TAACTAAATTAGATTTAAAGTTAATATTTTCAACTAAACATATATCTAGTTTCTAACCAGGTGAAAAGTATTAAATTTATTTTAAATAAGTGTGTAACATTTTTAGTTTTCATTACATAAATTATTATAAAGGTAACAATCCCACCAAAATTGAATAAAATTACATATAACAAAATACTAGATGGGTTAATATGTGATGGAAAAGTAAAATAAAATCAACATAGGTTCTAGTGTCATTAAATAGTATTTATATTAGTATTTGTGTCCCTAATTAACTGATTCCCCTTTATCGTAGAGAAATAATTTCAATGGTTATATTCATTTTGACAAAAAATAAAATGGGATATATAGAGTTAATTTGGACATCATGACTCTAAATATGGAATAAAATTTTAAAAATTTAAAATACAAAAGTGGTAGAATTTAATTAAAAATTTATTCAACAAAAGACAATGAAAAGTTGTTTTTTCTAAAAAATTCCCTTCTTACTTTAAAATATTTTAATTCTTTATTCAATTATAGAATAAATTTCAAAACCTATAATTAGATTAATTTTAGAAAATTAGAAGTAATGAAATTATTAATGGAATCCAAATTAATATTTTACTTTATAAATACATTAAAATAAAATATATTTTCAATATATATCTATATTTTTTACTATTCACTGAAAAATGAATCTCTTTAAAAAAATAACAAAATTTCACCCCAAGATAATTCTGATATTCTATTTTAGAAAAATTATTATTTTTTCACAAAATAGAACTTCTCAAAATTTAAAAAATATTTATTCTAATATTCAAACAAAATTGGGAAAATAAACCATTTTTGAAGAAATCATATTTTTTTGGAGAAAATGACATTCCTAAATATTGAGTTCTTATTCCTGAAGAATTAATCAATATATTTTTATTGATTAGAACATATGTATATATATTTATAAAAACTAATTAATACAATTAATAACCTATAATGGAACTACTAGTTTTTGAAAGTCATACATAAATAATAATATCCCATGCTTTTATTACCCTCGTTGTTGGGAATTTTGAACACAATTAAACATATTTGATATTTTTAAAATATTGAGATATTAAATTATCCCCCTTTAAGAAATTTTTTCCTCAATATTTAAAAAGTGATACCAGTAATAATATATTGAAATTTTAAAATACCATTTTTGAAATCCAACATTGTAAGAAGGGTCAATAAAACATCATCTTGAAAAGAGATAATAGTAAATAATAATATCACTTAGGAAAACACATACTCAGTTTCCAAATTGGAAAATATTATTAGGAAGTGAATATATTTACTTGAAATAAAATAATAATGTCCAGATGAGGAAGGATAGTGACAAAATCATTGATCATAAGAATGTGAATTACAATGAGAAAGTCAATGACCACGTAACCATAAAACAACTATGTGCTAGAAAAACATTAGATTTATTTAAAGAAAAAGTTATATGATAATTTTTTTATTTAATGTTTTAGTTTTTAGTTTTGAGGAATTATTTTACTATCTAATGTAGGAATAGATAGAAATATACTTTCCTACAAAGTATAATTTCATCATTTATTCAGTTTTAATCACAATACCATCTTTTTATCCCAATTTTGAGTATTCTAGAGAGATTTTTTTATTCTTAAATTACTAAAATCGCATTAAAATGAATCACATATCCCATTAGATAACAACGAGATATTAATATAATTTTTAGAAATGATCCAAAACCAAATTTGATAATAAAAGGTAAGATAATTAAAAAAAATTAATAAACCATTATATGATGAATCAATTATATAATCTCCAAAATTATATATTAACAACATAATTCAAAATAAATAATTATATATATGACAAACCATACAATTAATTATATTATTCCTGACCACAACTAAAACTAAAAACATCCAAAGGATTTAATTACATATTCTTACAAGGTAATCTTGTATACAAATGACATCAATCACTCTTAATGTTTCTTACATAAATTGTATATTCCTTAATCCCATAATCTAAAAGAGATGATAATAATTTCCATATGTACCCATGATCAACATAATGTCACATTAAGATTGTAAACACTTTCAAAATTTAAATTAACATTTTTTCAAAAAATAAAATCTTGTAGTATTCTGTTTAACATAATCACACAAGGTTACCAAATTAGTGAGCTTATTATTAAATAACAGTAGTCACTTAATCAACAAATGAATTTTCAATCACATGGTAATATACAAGATAAAACGTTCGATCCCACAAACAAGTTAATATTTATTTTCCAAATCATTAGATTAGAATAACAATATCACACTAACCCATACTTCATGTATTCTAGATGTTGGGGTTACAACCTTTTCGCACTTTGGTTATGGGTTCAACACCATGACATTACTAGATGGGGTTCGTTATTAAAATAATCATAGGTTTTCCTTTTAAAAAAATATATCAATATAAATTCTATAAAATTCCAAATATATATATATTTATTCTATAATAGTTTTTTCATCATCAAAGATCATATAAAACCCAAATTATATCAATACTTTTGAATTTGTCCCTACTAAAAAAGGTGATTCTTCTATTAATAACTTTTTCCCAAGATATATATACCATATAAGTATTCCAAAACAAATAATTAGATCCAAAAGTATTCCCATAACATGAAACCTCAAATGTTGTGTCTAATACATTGAAAATATGATCAATCTTAAATATACCACTTCATAATAAATCTAAAATCCCTATTTTTAGAAACCATAATCATTCTACATTATTTATTAACCATGTTTTCTATATTATTCCATAATACATACATCCTATAAAGAAATATTAATCAAGTAATAATATATGAAAATATAAAAAAAACCCATGATATAATCAATACCTTTCAGTTATCATTTTTAGTTCCTCAACATCAATAAAAATATCATTACTAATTTCTAAACAGTCATCTATATGGAGTATATGATCATGTTTTTTAAAATCCCCCATAAAACATTTATTTTCATAATTATCATACACCTCAAATTTAAAACATTAAATGGTTACCTTTGTACGGATATTATTACTCAATATGGTGTAATCTAAATGATTCATTTTATCATTGTTATAAAATAACCTTATTTTGTACATTAACAAATAAAAATATATTATTAATCTTTGAAGACATTTTCACGGTCACTTATTTCAAATTCCTAGATGCATATGACTTTTAATATTTTTAACCATTATAATCTTTTTCACATTAACATTCATGGAGTCTCATTAATCTCTTATTTGAAGCATTAAAAATCTTACCTAGTTTTAAGTTGTTAATCATAACCTATGATATATTGTTAAGAATAACCAAAGGGTTGTCCTCTATGGATATTATTTTATATTTTTTACCCTTAATACAACCACCTCATTTTCTTCTTTTACATTGATATATTGGTTCCCATTAGATCAAGCCACTTATAAAATTGAAAAAGGACCAGCATGAGCATATCTATAAAATCATAATAAACATATTATGAGGAGGATAGTCACTATTTTACCTTTATATATATATATATTAAAATAACAATAATTCTTCCAAAAATATTATAAATTTTTTTTATAGAATAATTTTAATTTTTTTTCAAATAAAATACTAACCTCAAATATTATATAAACCCTGCACATATATCAACTGTAAGTACTCGGCCAAAATCATTATATTATCTAGTGACTTTATACATGAATCGATTTCTTTTATTCCCAAATATAATATAGTTTAGGAGAGTTTGATTGTAACTCTGACATAAAAAATCCATATTAGAAAGAGTGGACACATCAATTCAATATCCATATTCTCACAAAAAAAAACATTTAAAAATAAATATTTTTTTTCATGGAAAATCATCAAAACATTCACCGTAACTTATCAATATCCCTTATCCATCCTTAAACCCTATGAAAAAATTTAATCCAATGTATGAGTGTAAACAAATTAGTTAGGGACATAAAAATGGATGAAATATGTTAGTACAATAAATAAATATTAAAAACCACAAGTAACCTTATCACCTTCCTCTTTGGGATTATGAAATAAATCATTTCTATATGAAAAAACAAATTTTTTCACAATGGAATCATTGAAAAACCATAGTAATCATATAAGAAACAATTAAGAAGCGTGGGAATCATTTTCATATTACTCTTACATGTGGAATAACAATCATGATTATACATGGAGTAACCATTATAGTTACACATGGAGTGGCCATCACAATTACAACTAGAATAAAAATTAAAAGATATTCTCATAATCTATAAGTATAAACCTAATAAGTTAACTCTATCCCATAATTATAATAACTATAACATATATTCCTATATTCTCTTAGCATAGACCTAATTGGTTGACTTTGTCCCTTTAAACAATGCATTGGGGAGTGATAATGGGTTTACCCCTTATTAGTATATAATGGAACTACTCATCCTAAGGAACAATTAATTGGAAACATAACATTATTATTGAATATATTGTCTTACTATTTTAAAAATTATCTCTACAACCATAAGAAACCATTTCTTAATATTTACATATCCCTTTCCATCATAATTAATTTTTAAAAAACAAAAAATTAAGAAAACAAGGGTAATAATATTTTTCATCAAATAAAAAATAAAATCATTATAAAGGAATCCAAATATTAAATAATGGATACAATGGTTGGAAAATTCATTATTTCTATTTACGTTAAAATAGAAAATTCATTTTGTATTCTTTGTAAAAAAATAGAAAATAATATGTAAAAAAATATATTTTGAAATCATTGGAATAAAATTTGAATGATAAATAAAATTACATTTATAATTTTTTTTACAAAAAACAATAATAATTTAAATAATATTGACATGCATGAAGAATATCATTAAGGTAAACTATTAAATAAGATTTTTAAAAGAATGTCTCTTACCTTGAGTCTAACTCATCACAAATGTTATTTATCATTCTGATTAGAATTTTTTTTTTAAATATATACCTAATTTAGAACATTTAATATTATTATTATTCCTTTAATGTGACTTATTACCTTGTTGTTATAATTACATAATTATTTGTGTTCACATCGAGTACTTTGAATATGCTTAGTCCATAATATGAAAATAGCCTCGGTGTGTTTCCCACGTTCAATGGGTTAATTATTACAAAATATTAAGAAAAATATTATTGAAATTATTTTCATATTTGTACATATATTACACTTTCAAAATCAATAATTATTGTTGGCTATGAAAAATGACTTATTTTATGATCATGGTGACAATAGGTCATACATATGTTTGAGTAACATTTTTAATATTCAATGATCATCATAGAAGGTAGTTAAGTGTTATTTTATATTTCAATAATTAATTTTATTTCATTAAAAATATTATTTCATTAAAAATAATTATATATATCATCAATGTTATATGGTGAAGAAAAAAGAGTTGCATAGCTTTATGGAGGTGGTTGTCCACACATATGCACGAATGATGGTATAAATTTTTAATGGATGGAATGATAAGAAATTAAGAGATATATTAATTTTTTATAATAAAAATTCTATCATGAATATAATTTATAAACATATATTCCATAATTAAAACATAACTGGATAGGTGGTTATGAAAAAAGAATTATTTTGGGCCATAGGGATGAAGTACAATGTACACGCAAATGATGAATTGCATTTCATTTAAAGGAGGTTAGAGCTGGATTTATATTAAAAAATTAGTTTATTTTTATTTATGTATGTGGAATATTTTTTTGTTGTTATATAATCATGTTCATTGAATATTTTAATGAGGTGGAGGAAGAAATAGAATAGAAATCCTTAGTTAATAATGATACCTAATATTCAGATAACTTCCTTTTATTAACACCATAAGTCAACTAATGTTGGAATTATGACAAAAATGAGGCTATAGATGTTGTAAAGAGATTTTAGGAATATATTTGGAAATTTATTTGTGAATCCCAATAGATCTTAATTTTTGACGAGAAGAGAAAAAGATATTCACTTTTATAAAAGAGGATATGATCACAGTTGAAATTTCTAAAAGTAATAAATTAATATAATTTAACTTTGATCTAAAGGTGAATTTTAATTGATATAATTAGAGTATAAAATAATTATTAGTCTAAATTTTCTCATCCAATTAATTTTTGACATGTTTTGACAATGTTTTCAGACATATATTTTGGTTTTAATCCTCAATTAACCTTTTTCACAATTACCGTGATAATAGGGTTTTTACCCTTTGAGGGTCATTATTGTAACTATAAATGGAAAAAGGAAAAAAATGGAGCATTTTTTTTATTAAAAACCATATTTTTCATAACTTGGATGAATTTAATATTTTTAAGAATTTTATATCATTTAATAAATTTTTATTTATTATAAAATATCATTAATGACAATTTTTATCTATTCATTACATTGAATTTAATAACATCAATAAAAAGAAAATAAATTAAAAATATATATTTTATTGTACCCTTAACCATGAAGGTTAGTATAAAAAAGTCTAGTATCAAATTATATAAATCAAAATATATTTATTTTATTATGTTAAACCCATTAATAAGATTTTTACATTAACAGAATAATTAGTACACAAGATTTGGGTAAGAATTTGAGGTATTTATTCATTAAATAAAAATTAAAAATTAATTCACATGAGGATAAAAAATTATTTATTGTTAAAATTAATATTTTTAAATCCAAATACATTATTCTTTATCCCCATTTTAAAAATATTGGAGTTATTATAAAAGAGTTTAATAGTATAATCTTTTCATTATATAAAATATTATAAAGGCCATAATCAAACAAAAATGCTTTTAGGAGACCATATAACCGAATTATGTATTAGTATTAATGAAATTTATGTTATTAATTTTAATTATTGCACATTTTATGGTCATTTTATAGTCCTTATAATATTATTTTTTACCCTTAATTACATGATTTACCCTCTATCATGGTAACATAAATTACATTGGTTACTATTAAAACTTAGTAGAAATTAATGGTACATACTTAATATTTTGGTAAATTCTAATTCAAAATATTTAATCAATCTTAAAAAATTTGAACAATTGTTAAGTGGATTAATTTAATTTTAAATTAAACAGACTAAATACAACAAAAATAGTTTTTTTCATCAAATATACCATATTTAAGCATAAATAATTAAAATAAAAATTCATTTATAAAATACATTTTAAAAAATTAAAGCTACTATTTTGAATCAAAATATACTAATTAAATTATATAACTAATGAAAAATATAATTTAATATTCTAGTATCTGTAAAAAAAATTCAATAAAAATATTTATTTGTCATTACTCACCGAAAAAAGAATATTTGTAAAAAATTATAAATATTTAACCCAAAGATAATTTTGAAATTATTATTTGATATTTAATATTTATATTATCAAATAAAATGTAAAAAATTTCTGTAAATGTTAAAATGTTCTAAAAATTTAATTATAAGATTTATACATGAAAAGAAATAAAAATAAATTTTGAAGAAATCATATTTATTAAGAAATAATTGACTTAAATAAAAATTGAGTGCCTACTAACTAATAAATATTTAATGCATTTTTATTGATTATAACCTCTATATATATTTAAAATAATTAGGGACTATTCTTCAGCCATTTAATTTTTACAACTAGGTTATAACCATCAAAAATAATTAATTATATCTCATAGTTATATTACACTCAAAATTCCATATTTTTTATGCTATAAAATATATTAGTCTTTTTTAGAATAATAGGATATTTCACAATTGGTAATAAATTAAAATTTTGATTTCGAATCACTTAATTCTTAAAATATATTTTTCAAAAAAATGAATTATATTATATAAGTTAATTTAAAATTTTATCTTCACGTATTTATAAATTGATTTGTATTCATTATAGATTAAATTTACTTCCAAAACATCTAAATTTTATAATTAGGTAACCCTATATTATAAATTTAATAAAATCACATAGTTAAAAACTAGTTACCTTGTTTTAAAAGAAAAATTAAAAAATTACAATCCTATGCTAAAAGACTAGAATCATGTTCAAAACATGTATAGAAACACTTCGTTGTGGATTTAAGAACTAAATATCTAACTAGAATACATTATCACTACCATTTTTAGACATTGAATATGCATTAGTTTAGTTGTATATGGGATAGGTTATAGGGTATTCCCAACCAAATCCATTTTATTCAAATATAAAAGGCTATAGCATCAAAGCCTCATTAGTTAAACATCCAATTCAAAAATCCCATGAACCTCTTCGCAAACTACCTATTCTATAATTAATTTTCTAATCTATAAGGCTCCAGTATTTAGGATTTATCTTAAGTGCTTTACTTCCATGAAAAGTGCTAATAAATTATCATGTATCCAGTATATGTATTATCATATTCAAAAAACAATTATCCACAATATTTATAATTAAAATACATTACGTCTATATGAATATAATAAAATAAATATCATTATAATACTAATATTTCATTATCTTATGTTGTTAATAATTTTATATTCTTCTCCATATTCTATGAAAAATAAAAGTTTCCTTTGTTTCATGAACTACCACATCAAGAAAGAGACGTATTGTTTTTCATCACCACCATTCATGAATGTTAAAAAGGTTGTAATGTATGAAAAAATATGACATATAAAATATTACCATTAATTTGAAATTTAAAAATACCAAACACTTTATTTTCCTCTAACTTTTGGAGTTATTGAAATATTAATCGCACTTACCTGCGAACCATCACCTCCATTAGCAATGATTTTTTTCATCACCCACATCACGGTTGGACTTAAAACTATATTTTATAAATTAAAATAATTTCCATATAACTATTAATATATTGAATATTATGAAAATATTTTACAATTGTTTCTACAATGGTTAACATACACAAAGAGTTGCAAATGAATTATTCCAATAACCTCAAGTAAGATACATAAGAAAGAAAAATATATAAAAATAAATATCAAATTATAATAAATGATACGTATTAAATGAAATAAGTAATATTATTGTTCTAGAAATGATATCTAATGAACATAATTAAATTATTCATGGTGCATGGTTCATGTGCAGAATGAATCTATAACAAGGTATTAGGTCTGTCTCAATGACCCTTCATTGTGGTAGGATTTGATATTATGCCCCAATATAAATTTTTATCATATATGTATTACCCCTTGAAATATAATATAATAATTTATTTTTTAAATTTTATATTTGAATTCAATTTATACCCTTCCTTATTATGTGAAATGATTGATTTTTACCCTAAAATTTCATCGTATTTTATAACTCAATCTAATTTCATTAGTTATAATGATTATCCTTGGGTATTTTATTTAATTTTATATGTCATAATCTATTTATATTTTGGGAGATCATTTAGATTCAATTATTATTTACTCGATATTTCAAATCCTTTTTTAGAATGTAATTATGTAAAGAATAATTCCTATTAATTTAAAAGATGGTTTCCCCTCCCAATTTACAATTTCTCTTCCCACAAATGTTATCCATTAAAATTGGAATTCTATTAAATTATATATATTTTTTGAAATTAATATTTAACCTCAACTACTTTAAAAATAATGTTTTATTTTTTAAATATGTCTCATTTTCCAAAAAGGTGTTTCAAAACATAGTAAGGGATCAAGTGGACATATTTTCTTACCTTTAGTTTAAATGTAATTTTTTCTATTAATCCATTTTATGAAATATTATACAGATGACAAATTTCCATATTTGAATATATATCCCTAAAATAAATAACTAGTTAAATATCATTTTCAATTCTATGGTTATACGAGTTTTTTGTTCCCACCTAAATTCTATTTTTTAAGTATACTCTTTTAAACAGTTCACTAATATTTCTTGTTTAATAATGAAAATCACCCTGATAAAATGTTTGTAATGTTTCAATAAATTCCTAAATGAATCATAATTTTATGAATAACCCACTTGGATAGAATTTGGTTTTATATAAAAAAAATGATGTCATTCCTTCTATAATATATCATTAAGTTATTTCATTAAATCCCCAGCTACGTGGTACATTCTTATTTATTCCTATCGTTGGTAATTTTATTGAAATTTCCACATTGGAGACATATATCCAAGACATACATCCCATTTTAAAATATGAATGCTAAAATTCATTATTTCATTCCCCTGTTAAGAATTCATATGGTTTAGCCTTCAGTTACACCTTGATTCAAAATTATAAATCACACATTACTCACTTGGGATTGATCGTGTTTTTTATTTTTGTATGGATTAATTTACTCATATGGAACACATGAGAATTATTTTCATTATTTATGGGGTGTTATTATAATTATATTTTTTTAAATTCACTAGGAAATGATTTATATATTAGAATATGTTATTTATGAGATTAGGTAGTGAAACAAATCCACTATAAGAAATTTTTCACTTTTTGATTATGGTCTTGAAAGTGACCCATAACTTTTGTTCAAAATATCATATTTTTTGTTGTTTCCCAATTTTTATGATTCCATGATCATGTGATATGATTTCATTATACAATTTTTCAAACCTCATGATTATGGTTTTTATTATTTCATAGAATTCCTTTGGACCCACATGTTTTGTTTTATTCCCATGTTCACTCTCTAAATAGGTTTCTTATCTAACCCTTTTTTGTATTTATTTCCCATATATATCATAATAAATTTTAGAATATCATTGGGTGTTAAGAGCACTATATGGTATTTTAATTAAATTATTTGTTTTTATGTTTATGAAAACTCATTTTTATATGTTATTTTTTAAAGAAAATTATCTTTTAGATCCATAGCATGTATTGTTGGAAAGGTATATTAATTAATATGGAAAAAGTATGTTTATGAATTTGGTCTCCATAGTTGGTATTAGAGAAATGTAAAGTTATTTTTGGATATTAGTAATATATAACAATAGTTGGTACCCTATGGGGATTTATATGGGATGAGAATAAGTACAAGATAATGTCCTATTATTTTTATAAAGTAGAGATCATGTAATTTTCCAAGAGATACATCCCAATATCAATTCATTAATGTTGTTGTGTCATATATTAAACTATGAATATTTCCCTAAAAATAGATTTTTGAGCATTTAATCCTTCATCAAATAGATTAATGATGAGTGGGATAACATTTCACACATAGAGAGACACTCTCGAGGGTCATGGTTTGGTTGATCATATAATCCTTACAAACCACAATAAAGGACTAATATTGTAGATACTTTGATTGATTAGTTTGATAAGTATAAAATAAATGATCTTAATGTATAATTTGTTAAAATAATATTTATATAGTTTAAAATAACGAATTTATGCGAAAAAATGACAATGAAAATGGGTAAAAGGATAAACAATGATATCATTTTACGTTATGGACTATGATAATCACCATATGATGTAAAATGGTTATCATGGATGATTTCCCACTCATTTTTAGTAATGGATTGATATAAGATGAAATGATTTATCCTTGGTTATGTGGGAAAATATATTAAATTTCTCAATTATTTACTAATTAGATTGGGAGATGTTAAAGAAATGTGTTGATAATTTCCAATAAACTACCACGAAACAAGATTAACAATGTGACGAATATTAAAAACCTGAATGCACTATGGAATATGAGGATATAAGATCAAAATATATTATGGAAATAAAGACGATGAAGGAATGAGGACTCATTTTACTTTGGGTAAGAACTTTTGGATGAAAAACTATGGTAATTTGTTTAAGGGAGATAGAAAATGCTTTAATTTTTGAATATGGGACCATTGAGCATAAAACATTTATGAGAATATGAGGTGGTAAATTAGAACCATGTGAGTGTAATGAGTTAATATAAAATCAACTAAAATGATTTAATTTCCTAATTGTGTACGATTTGGGAATGAACCTAGTTAATGTACTAATCTAAATTCTAATAAGGATGATATGAATTAACAAAAATCCATACCAAGGGAACAAGAGAAAACCAAGACAACCGCAACTATTGAAGTTATTTCTATAAATGATTTGGACTGAGGAAAAATTATCATCATGTAAAGAAATATGGGTATTATATTTATTTATATTTAAACCATTCCATTTTAAATAGAATATTTTCTCATAAAATCAAGTCAATACCTTTATGTATACTTGTTGAATTATTAATAAAAATATCTCATGGTATGATTATTGTATCCGGAGTACATTTTTGTTAGAATGTGTCTTATTTAAATCGTATTATCCTTCATTGATGATGATATTTTTATTTTGGAAATTATTTTATTTTATCCACTTGGAGGGAAAATTTTATTTATAATAAAGAGATAAAATTTTATATCAACCTATGTTTGTCTATGGTAGGTGGATTATAAACACCATTTCCGAGAAAATTTTACCACATCTGTCCTTATTTTGATTTATGACTCACTCTTCCCAAGATATTTGGATAAAATTTATATTAGTTATAATCCTATTTTAACTAAAAATGATATTTTTTGTTAGTTTATTTAGTTGATATCTACAGATAAATTAATACTCAATTCACCATATTAATACCCTTATCTAAATTCATTAGTAAGAAAAAAATTTAAATTATAGGGGTTAAATTTAATTTGAGGGATGTGATAACCAAGGTATTATGAGCCATTACTGTTTTTGTCTTCATAATAATAATGATAATAATTATTATTATTATTTATTTATTTCATTAATTTTTAATAATGTTTCTCTATTATTTCAAAATAATTAACACATTATTTGATATTGGGCCACAAAATATATAAACCAAGTTAACAACACTTTATTTAATTATAATGGAACAATTGTTTTAACAATGTATCATTTCTAATTTATTATTACACATGATGGGTGATTATGACCATTAAAACTAAAAAAATAAAAGGTGAAAAATGTAAAATCATAATGTATTTAGAAATAAAATCTCCCATAGAATATATTTTTCCTTTAAGAAAAACCATTAGTATGAAAATCCATAAATGATAAAGAATGTAATAAAAAGATAAATAATTATAAAAAAATGAAATTAGAACTTTGACTTGCGATGTGAGAGTGGAATGAGAAGATGAATTAGCTAGTCTATGTTCAGTAATGAGATATGGTTGCTATAAATATGGTCGTCAGAATTATGAACAATGAAAATATGGTCGTTGGTCTTATAACAAATAGGTATACTGAAGTGGGGTATTTTTCATTGTTATATTTTTTTAATAATATAAATCAAAATTAAATATAAATTGGTCTTTGTAATGGTTTTATATCTACCAAGATTAATACTGGTCTTTCCTTTAACAATAAAATGAGGCTTCGACTCCAACATATAAAAAAATATGATATTGAAATATGATATAAAATTAAATTTAAATTTACGTGGAACAAGTACATATTATTATCATTAAAATTTAATATGTTTTATATATAAAATTTAAATAAATATTTAAACAACAATCTAATAATTAAAATTATATTTTGGATTATAAATAATTTATTAATGGTATTTGTTAAAGTTTATTTATTATAAAATAAATAATTATTTCCTAAGAACTATATTAATAAGTAATTTATATTTTATCATAAAAACAAAAATATTAAACATAAAATAATATTATATATAATCCAATATATTATCATCAAATATATATATATATTCAATGTGAAAGAATATTTAGAACACATAAATCTTAAAAACATCAGTTTTCATAAAAGTAGTATTATCTAGAAATGATATTTTAAAAAAATGGGAAATATATAATTTGATAATCATTATTTTATAAAATAAAATTTATTTATTGTTTTATTTTATCAATACTGGAAAAAAATTAATTTTATATATTTTTTAAAATATATTTTTTGGTGACTAATTAAATAACTATATTAAATAAAACTCTAACTTCTATAACGAAAAAATTCCATAAAATATTAATAAAACATTTCTATATAAATTTTTTTTATTTAATAATCACTATAAATTGATGAAGAAACTATGATGAATTTATAAACCACATTTTAAACATTCTAAAACTCAAGTAATACATTACACAAAAAACTATTTTTAAACTCTTATAAAATTTTATACTTTATCATATTTAGAAATTTAATTTTTAGATTTTAATATCTATTTATGTTCAAAATTTAAATATTAGGTAACATGTTCAATTTAATTTTGATGCACAAATATATGTTTTGACCCAAAGCACGTGTTGCACCCATGAAAGAGATCATTCGATCAGGATTGGGTGGTATATCATTATTATTATATGATGTAGGTTCCATAGTAATGTGTTTCACATCACACACATCATTTTTATTAAACATGAAGTGTGTTGGGTCTAATGAGTGATTATAGGGGTTTTATTGAAATCTCTCAATATTTGGAACAATTTCCACATATGGTCTTAAATAGGCTTATTTGTGGAGTTAGAAACACTCATCGACTCTCACATCCATGATTCATTGACCTCTTTTCCAAAGGAATGCGTTTATTGAATGATTTTGCCAACGACACTTATGAACTCACATCATGTGAGAGGATGTGAACTCGGTCTCAACACACCATTTTGGGATAACTATTTCTTATTATAGGAATATATTATTGATTTAGGCCATGTTAAAATATTCCTGAATCCTTGGTTCATTCCCACGTATTTTTCATGTAGACTGCCCCTATGTTAGAACAGTTATGAATACACATGGGTTCAGAAATATATATATTAATCCAAAGTTCTCCATTAATGAAGACATATTTATGTATCTGAGGATTTTCATCAATGTTCCCATCTTACGAACAAATCAAGAATTCCTTAGTTGTTCACTAAGACGACGTTGGTTTTGAGCCACAGGGGATGCCTCTCCAAAATTTATTTTCATCCATGGGGGACATGAATTGTCTCAATGTTGGGTTTGAACCCATTATATGGGCTTCCTATTTTTCCTTTGAAGAGGAATAAAAACTCAATCAGTTTGGTGACCCGTATATTTTAAGGTCACACAGTCTAGACGTGAGTGGACAGACATGAGAATGATTGTGTCAAGCTGGAACCTTTGAGAGATTTCCTATGTATCCCAGATAGTTGTATATCATTGTCAATTCTATTTGGAAGATTGTGACTGATTTTTTTCAGAATCCCATATGAGGGGGCATGATTGGGCCTACACCGAATAAGATGCTAGTTTACCTCTAGTTTGGACTTATATATAAGGATAATTCCCATCGATATCGATCCTTAGATAAACATACTATGTATCCAGGATAGGGAAGGAATCAGAGTTCTCTTAATTCAGCATTTAAAGTGAATAATGTGGATTCCATGATCTCTACTAGTATCAAAGACCACTTGAGTCATGATCGGTGTGAGACCCAAGATAATGTGACAGATTCGATAAATCGTGCACTTTCCCTTGTCTGTAGGTGGAAAAGGAGGAGGATGACTGAGAAAGAGGTTGGGGATGTGGGAATTCCTTGAAGACATGCTAGGGGATTACCTCGAATATAGTTCCCTAGGATTGGGTCTTAAAAATGTTGGAGCCTTATTCCTCATCGAAGGGGAAACCATGTGTTATTTTACCTTATTTATCAATGGTCGTCATCGAAGGAAGATGCCAAATATTACCCTTAATCCCTAGATGGGGTTGGTACATGAGATAATCTTATGGTTAGAACCCTCATTACCATGGGAATGTAAACATTGGGAGATTTCAAGGGTCTGCCAAATAACATGGATTATCCATGTGAATATTCTTACCATGGGTATATAAACTCATAAAGGTGCACTAATGGACCAAATGGTTTTATCATATTGGTATTGTAGCTTCTCAAGAGGATTTGGCCTAGTGCTATTGGAATAGTTCATAGAGGGACTATAATGAATGCAATGGAAAAAGGAAATGATTAATGCCAGAGGGTGGAATGCCTGAGAATACCCAATTACACACATCATTTATCCATTCAGTATGGGGTTTCCACCACATAGTGTGTTCCTACGTGGGTGAAGGGGTTTTCCACATACCATGACTATACACATAAATGGATTCTATCCGCATATAATTTTGCTATGTGGAACCATTTTCCATCCATGCAGCATTTTTTCTACATAAAAATTAGTTTTATTTTCATAGATTGATGTTACGCAGTCCCAGGTTCAATCTACATATCATATGGGTATGAAAGATACTAGATTGAAGAAGGTGAATTGGTTCTATGCTTTATGGGAAATACTTTCATGAAGGAATATTGTTTCACGATCTTCCAATTAGTGAAATATTTTCATATCTAATGATATGTGATGGGGTTTAACAACATTTAATCATCAAAAGATTCTGTCTTTTGGTGATTTTCTCATCTTCTATGCCTTCGATCACTCATGTCCTATAAAACAAGTCCAACACTTCTGTCCCCCTTGGGTTCATTTTACAGAGATGTGGAATAAATTGATCAGTGTACTGTATAGAGTTGTTTTGTCGGAGACCACATGAGAAACTTGGCCAACGGGCGACAAGGCCAGTGGGGAATAGGGGTGTCATCCATGATGGAGAAAATTAGTACCTCATTCCCATTAAGGAATTTATTTTATTCACAGGAATCCACTGAATCCCTCTCACCCATAGACCATTTATGTTCATGGGAATGTAGTATACATGGAGGATTTCTCCACCTCATACCCATAAATGATTTCATTTGTTTGAGAGTAGATCCATTTTCTCCAAAAAGATAACTGGTTAGTTTGTGGATGCTTCATCAAATTGCGAACACCTTGTGAAGTGGCAATAAAAAAGGAGCTCTACTTTGTAGAGGCACCTCTTCATTAATTTTCCAAAATTTTGGATCCTTAAATTATTCTTCTAAAACTATCCCTTCAATATTTCATCTTCGTTCTCCAATTTAATTGGTGTATTTGAATTCCATTTTTAATGTTTTGAAAATCCAACAAATAGACCCCATAAGAATAGGTTTTTAATGGGATGAAGAGTAGGATATTCTGATGTAGAAAGTGGCACTGACTTAGGTTGGTTTGTTTTATATGGGTTGATCCATAGGAAGGGACCACACCTATAAATAGGGGGAACATGTCATTTTTCTTTTACTCTATTTCTTAGTAAATTTTATTCTCCCAAAATGCTCTCAGCCACTTTGTTTCCATGAACCATCTCCTTTGCGAACACCATTCACCCAAAAAAATAAAACTTTTATCTGTGAAATTGAAAACTTTTTTCAATGTATAGTGAGTTAAGTCTTCCACATTATGAAAGGTTGTATGTGGTTCACATGAATCATGAACTATTTTTTTTTATGGAAATGGTTTTCAATCCAGCACCTTATAAGCTTCCATGAACTATCAGTTTTCTTATGCTTCCTTCCTTGGACAATCAATTCACGGAACTCCAATATACATAATAATTTTAGTCCATTGGAGGTTCTTCTAGAAGCTAAAATAATTTCTTTCATACATGAAAGGAACGATAATGGTTCTTCCTCTTATATATATGTACGAAACTATATGAAGGGAATCTATTGTCCGTAATGTTTAGCATAACCTCTAGTCTTGTGTTGTTCCTCTAAAGCATATTCTAAATATCTCCTTCTACTGGGACTTATCGACTACCTATTATCTAACCAGTTTTCACATTATAACTTTAGACTCTATGATGACACTCATTTTCCTTGGGTTTATCAAAGCATCCTTGTTGTTAACCTAAAAATTTATTCGTGTATTGATCAAGAAAATCCTTCCTCCATGGGAGAGATCACAACTAATTTGATCCCATAGGACATTTTTGATCTGAATGGATTGGTGTGGGCATAGAGAAATAATCATTGCCTGGATACATCCTTGGAATCATTTATCCAGGATTATCAATCTATTGTCAAACATCGACGATTCAATTGTAATAGAGGGTGGATCTCTAAATGATTCCTACGATTTGGAGGGTTCTTCTCTAATGAATGATCATGGTAATTATAGGTGCACCAAAATTTCCTATAATTTCATAATAAGATGGATGATTTACATATATATTAGTAAGTATGAGTTTCCCTATTCATAATATATTCTCTAGGAGAAATGTTGACTGAACTTCTCAACCACTGGTATTAAAGAACCAATACCATCCACTTACCTCACGGTGAAGTGGGAATATGTTTGTTGAATATGTACCAGATAGAAGGAATTCAAGTCCATGGTAATATATATGAAAAAATCATACCGGAAGGAAATACCTGGGTGATTTTCAAATACGTATCACCACTGGTGATGGATTTTCTGGTGACGGAAGAGGTATTTCATGGTCATCATCTTCATTCCCACTCACTTATTTCATTCACAGATTGGATAAGGCCATTCTTATAGGTGACCATTTCAAATATTAAATTCCACCACAGTAAAACACATCTAACTCAACAATCACGACACATTCTAGGATCATACTATTATAATCATGAGGAGGGTTTATATACCACACGAGGATATGATATTTATTCAACCGCTTCTCCTATGCTCAAATTAGCGGGTTTCTTTTCCATGTTCCATGTGGGTGGATTTTCCTATCCCATGATGTTTACATCGATGTCAGTGATTTTACATTAATGATGGAATACACATTGGAAAAGGGATAGCCTATAATCTTAGATATCTATACCCTTGTCCATATATACATATTTTTAGGGATGATATATGAAGTAATAACCCATATCATCATCATAGGTTGTTTCATTTTCTGTATATCTGGATGACAGAGCTTTTCTCTTACTACGTGTATCAACATACCACAATAGTTGTTCATTATAAATTATATGAAGATATACTCTAAATCGATACTATTCATGATCAATATTTGAACATAGACAACATGGATCAATTGTAGAGTGATGTTTCTCAATTAATTTTGTCACCTTACACTTTGCCCCTTGGAACTGTGTTGGATAATTGGAGGGGATCCCCAAAAGGGAATTACAGTATCATTATTCTTCATGATGGAGTCTTAAATAGACACATTGATATAATGACTATTTATGAACTCTATACACATTATATATTATACTAAAAATTTGGATTCCTACAACAAATCACATTTATACATGTTACCCAAGTAATGAGGGAATATCATTCAGTCGTCCTTCTCCAATTACGACTGATTATAATGCGGGAAGATGCTAATATAAATGTCCTTATTCTTCATATGATTTCCTCAACATACTTATCATTGGTGTTTACTCATCTATGGGTGGATTTATATTTTTATGGAGTATTGGAATTGTCATGAACCAGATCTGGTCGCCACCATTAACGGCACCAAACCCAGCCCGTGGCAAGGCCCGATGGGTGTTCCCTATCCCCATGGCCTGGCACAAGTGCCCGCGTATCAAAAAAATCTGGTTTGGGAATGATTTACCCGAGTATGAAAGCATAAATCATAAAAAAAACAATCAATTATTAGAATCTGAAATTTTCATGCTAAACTATTCTTAACAAAACCAGATCTGAATACATATGTTTAAAGACATTAAAAGTGGTCTAAAAACAAATAATGAAAACATAAAGGCATCCCCATGGACTCCACACGACAAGGGGATCATCACCCTCAAGCCGTCCCCGCAACTCCGCCCCAACGATGGGGACTAACATCCCGAACCGCCATCACACTTAGCCGTCCAATTACCCGAGTCAAGCATAAGCAGGTCTACTTACACCCAAGGGGTGTAATTAGGGTGTGAGCCTATGCCCAATAGGATACCACCAGATTATTCCAAAGAGCATTCAATACAATGTGAACAAAACAAGAAATTTTAATACACAAGGTGAAACAGTGTTAAAATTTAAAGAAATGCAACTTTCAAATGAAAACAGTTTTCAATCCGAGAATTTAAGAATGATAGAACATTAAATAGACATGTGAGATACTGTAAATTACTGCAAAAAACAACCCACAACAAGGTTAAATACCCCAAATCCAATGAGCATTAAAATCAGGAACACCCCTAAGCACTAGGTTGTCTCGGGCCCTATGTACCTCGTACCTCGGTGTAGAGTAACCATAGAAAAACCCATTCTCGTGCACGAGCCACTAGTAGGGAATATACCCATAACCTAGTGGTCCCCAATCATCATCCAAATAGTTTAGTTAGAGTTGTTGTTATCCATATGCTAAGTGGAACAGGGACAAAACCCATCTGATCCACTAGCCGTACTAGTACAAATCCGCCCCACCTAAGTACCCGGGCTTCCCCTTTTTGTGATCAAACAATTTCAGAAAACAACACACATCCTTTTTCATATAAAATATCATTATTGGTCACCAACAAATTTTACAGTAGCTACACACATTTTATACCATTTAAACACACAATAAAACAATTTTATTTCCAATAAAACAACCTCTAAAAACATCACATTGTTTTGCACCCAATGCTCTTTAATATATCCACCTTTCACACTATTTTAACACTTGTAAGTTATTAAAACAAAATTTCAGTTCAACACCATTTAATGAAACCAACAATTCTATTATGGGGCATCCCAAAATGAACCAATAAAATATTTGAATGAAAAAACCCCAATTTCACCAAAAATTGGAACTTAAAATTCATTTGCATTATAAATGAAACTAAAACCAATTTTTACAGAAACATTCAAGTGAAATAAACATTAAGGTACCATTAAAACATCATGATAATTCACAAAAATTGCACACACAATGGAGTCACCTACCAAATTAACATAAACCCTTGAATCTCCGTGCGAAAATCAAATCGCACCCCCGCCACACAGAGAGAGAACTAGATCAAACCTAAAACCACACAAATTGGAAAAAAAATCCCAAATTTAAACCCTAGGTTAGAAATCCTAGTTTATTTACCTTAGTGAAATCAATTATAACTGATGAAACCCTGAGAACAATGAGTCAAACCCAAAGTAATTTGAAAGAGGAAAGAAAAGGGATCATTTACTTGAAGTATCTTTATGTAATCACTCCAAAACTTCAGTATCTGAAATTTAAAAGAGCCAAAATTTTGGGTACGTTATAAAAAGATGTATTATCTCATTTGGGAACTGGAATGGAGGAAAAAGATTGAGAATTGAGAGAGTTATGAGAGAAATACTTTACCTTATCAAATCTGGGAGATTTGAGGAACCCTAAGAATTTTGGCATCACATCGCGATTATCTAGAGCTCCAAAGAGGTGGGAGAGAGTTCAGACGCTCTTTTGGGTTAATTGGGCTTGGGTAAGACTTAGAATCACCGAAAAATCCCAAATATTGAATATGTTAAAACAAAATCAAATTTAATTTTTAAAATAGGAATTGGGCTTTCAGGAAGGCCCAACCCCTTAGATAAAAACCCAAATAAACCCTAGTTATGGATTTCTAAATGCTCCAAATTACCTTGGCGGTGTTAATAGGTAAGTATAGGTTAATTATGAATTTGAATGGATGAAAAATGTTGAAAAATGAAAATGTTATAAAAGATACAAAATTTATATTTTTAAACTGGAATTGAGCTCACGGTTTGGCACAATTCATGAATACTCATCTCTTCCTCCCTAAAACCTAGGGAAACCCCCAAAATAAAGAAATGATGTAAATTAAATGAAAAATACCTTTAAAATATGTATTTTATGTGACAATTATCCCCACCATGAAGGACTTTCCTCCCCAGAAAATCAACATGAATCTCGGTTGGAAAACAAGAATGGGTACTCTTCCTCGACCCATGACTTTCGCTCCCATGTCTCATGTGTATCATTCCCATGCTGCCATAAAACCCAGACTAATGTAATAGAATTTCCTCGAAGTATCTTCTCTTAGGAGTCCACTATTTTCACCGGCCTCTCAACGATAGACAAGTCAGGCTCTATCTCCAGTTATTCCCAACACAACACATGGGATAGATCCAGATTGTATTTCTTCAACTGAGAGACGTGGAAGACATCATGGATAGACGTCAACTAACAAGGTAAGGCCAACCTCTATTCCACCTTGACAATACGCTCGGTGATCTAAAAGGGTCCGACATACTGTGGCATCATCTTAACTTGCTTCCCCAATCGGCGATGGCCCAGACGAGGGGCCACTTCTAAGAATACCCTATCACCCACAGAAAACTCTAGGTCTCGACGCCTCCGGTCAGCATAATATTTATGACGACTCTGAGATGTAAATAAGTGATGCCTGATCAAGTTGACCTTCTCAGAAGTCTCCTGCACAAGTCTCGGCCCCAACAGTGAAGTCTCTCCTACCTCAGCCCAACATAGGGGGGACCGACAAGGACGACTATAGAGCACTTCAAAAGGGGCCATTCGAATCATGGAATGGTAACTATTATTATAAGAAAACTCTACCGATCCCAAATGGCTATCCCAAGAACCTCCAATGTCCAGGAAACATGCACGAAGCATTTCCTCCAATATCTGATTCGCCTGCTCTGTCTGACCATCGGTTTGTGGGTGGTATGCCGTGATCATCTTAATCTGAGACCCCAAGGCCTTCTGAAGGCCTTCCCAAAATCGAGAAGTGAAGCAGGGGTCTCTATCTGAGACAACAGCTGATGGTACACCATGGAGTCTCACCACTTCCGGAATATACAAATGGCCCAACTCATCTACTTTAGTTGTATCTTTTATCGGAATGAAGTGGGATGATATGGTCAGACGTTCAATCACCACCCAAATAGCATTCTTACCCTGAGGTGTACGAGGTAAGCCATCAATGAAGTCCATGGAGACCACTTCCCACTTCCAGGTAGGAATGGGTAGTGGTTGGAGCAAACCGGATGGCCTTTGGTGCTCTACTTTCACCTGCTGACATGTGTAGCATCTTAAAAAAAAGTCTGCTATGTCCCGTCTCATACCAGGCCACCCAGACTGCCGACGAACATCATAATACATATTAGTGGCACCCGAATAGATAGCCCACTGAGACTGGTAGCTATCTTGCATCACCACCTTCCGCAGAGATAATGGCACTACTGAATGACCCTTGAAGCACAAGATGCCCTCGGGAGACGACAACCAATCAGAGGATGTCTCCCCACCATGAAAGAACTACTTAGACCACTGACAAAGATCATCATTGTGCTGTTCCTGCTGAATCAGCTCCAATAGAGAAGGAGTCAACTAGACGCTTGCCAAGAATTTCCCTCCACTGTATTCCCTGGTCTCCATATGCATCTGAGAAAAGAGACCCATCAATGTCCACTCATCACTAGACTTCCTCGAAGCCTGCACTGGAACTCTTCTGCTCAAAGCATCGGACACTACATTACCCTTTCCTGGGGTATAGACATTGTCAAAGTCAAACCCCTACATGTACTCGATCCAGCGACGTTTCCTCAAGTTGAGGTCCTTCTGCGATAATATATAAGCCAAGATTTTGTGATCAGAGTATACCACAAACTTCTCCCCAAAGAGGTAGTGACGCCAAGACTTCAAAGCATACATCACCGATGCCAACACCAAGTCATGGGTTGGGTAGTTCTTTTCATGTGTTCGAAGTTGGAGAGAGCCATACGCGACCACATGATCATCCTGCATAAGCATGCACCCAAGACCCATACCTGAGGCATCACAATAGACCACATATCCCTTTCCAGCCACTGGAAAAATCAGCACGGGGGCGGTAGTCAGCCGCCTCTTCAGCTCCTTGAACGATGCCTGATATTCTGGACCCCATACAAACCTCACACCTTTCTGGGTGAGGGAAGTCATCAGTGAAGCAAGGCGAGAGAAATCCTGAACGAATCGCATGTAATTACCAGCCATGCCAACAAAACTCCTGATCTCGAACACATTCTTCAGTTTCTCCCACGACATGATTGCACTAATTTTCTCAGGGTCCACTAAAACTCCATGATCAGAGATCACATGCCCCAGAAATCTCACCTCTCTGATCCAGAAAGTGGACTTTGACAACTTTTCATGGAGGCGGTGATCTCGTAATGTACCCAAAACGATCCTCAAGTGATGTTCGTGTTCCTCCTCAGAGAAAGAGTATACCAGAATGTCATCCACAAACACCACAAAAAAGGAATAGAGATACTGATGGAACACCCAATTCATAAGTTCCATAAATACCTCTGGAGCATTGGTCAATCCGAAGGGCATGACCAAATACTCAAAGTGGTCGTACCTGCTTCGGAAGGCTGTCTTAGGGATATCTGACTCCTTCACCCAGAGTTGATCATACCCTGAACGTAGGTCTATCTTAGAGAACCACTTTTCCTCCTTCAACTGATCAAACAAATAATATATTCTGGGAAAAGGGTATTTGTTTTTAATTGTTACCTTATTCATCTTTCGGTGCTCAATGCACAACCGGAGGGATCCATCAGCCTTTTTTGCAAACAACATAGGAGCGGCCCAAGGAGAGATTCTCGGGAGAATGAATCCTTTGGATTATAAGTCGTCTAGCTGTATCATTAATTCCCTCAACTCTGTGGGGGACATGCGATAAGAGGGAAGAGATATTGGTTGTGTTCCCGGTGCCAGATCAATCGAAAAATCCACATCCCGCTCCGGGGGAAAACCATAAAAATCATCAGGGAATACCTCGGGAAACACATTCACTACACGAGGTAGTGCACCTTTAGGGGAAATACCATCCTCTATCACAAGTGAATATAACTGGAAGATAACACTTCCCAACTCTGGGAGTGGAGGCCCTGCACGACATGATCGTGGATCCCATTCTCCATGAAAAACCTGACAACTTCCATCCGGAGCCGTGAAACTCACACGCTGTCTGTAGCAATCGATGTGTGCCTAGAAGTGTACTAGCCAATATAGCCTGAGTATGACATCAAAAAGGTCCATATCTAAGACCAAGAGGTCCCACTCCATCTCGACCCCTGAAAAAGAAAGTGCACACGAGGGGCACCTGAGGCCCTGCTCCTTCTTCGTTCCCAACGGTGTCACCAACTCCATCGCAAAAGACATAAACTCAGATTGAAAATTCAACAAGTCCACAAAATGTCCAAAAATGAATGAAACAAAGGCACCAGTATCAAAAAGAGCAGTAGCTATAGAAGATGCGATCAAAACGGTACCTCGAACTGTCGACGGTCCCACCTCTGATCCTACTGGTGACTGATCCACTGCATGGAGATGTCCAGTATCTGCCTCAGGACGACCGCTAGTCTGTGTTTGTGCCCTGAACTGGCTCTACCTAGAAGATGATCCAGCCCTACCACCATGACCACCAATTCGAGATCCCCCAGTACTCGACGGCTCGGATTGTGCTGGAACTCCTCTTGAAGCCACTGACCCTACCCCACTTAGGAGTGGACGTGCCACACAACAGAAGCGCTGCAAATGCCATATACCTCCTCATTGGTAACAAGGCATCGGAGGAAGAGGACATTCTGGTCAGATATGCCCAGGCCACCCACATTGGTGGCACACGACCGATCTTGCATCAGAAGCCGCAGAAGAAAACTGCCTCGAAGAGTGGCCTGAACTGCCCCCTCCTTTCTTCACATGACCCTCCCACTTCCTTTTCTTCTTTGAGGAGCTGCCACTGCCCACTGCTGATACTGAACCATAGAATCCAGCCCTGCCTTTCCTATCAATCTCCACCATGAACGCCCGATCAACAACCTCAGCATAGGTCCTCATCTTAAACAAGAACACCTGGGAGTATATCTCTAGTCGCAAGCCTTTCTCAAACCTCTGGGCCTTCGTTTGCTCATTAGAGACAATTTCTGGAGCATACCGGACCAACTCAGCGAAACCGTTGGCATACTCCATCACAGATAGATTCCCCTGAACAAGTTCTATGAACTCTCTAGACCTGGCATAAGCCAACACCTCAGGGAAATACTGTTCATTGAAGACAGCCTTGAAATCTCCCCCGCGCATCTACTCATTCTTCCCAGGCTGAAGCACTGACTCCCACCATTTACGGTTGGGACCCTCCAACAAAAAGGAGGCACACATCACCCTGAGCTCCTCAGGTGTTTCCAGGAACTCAAACATACGATCGATCTTCTCGAGCCATTCTTCTGCTTCCTGGGGTTCTGTGCTACCACGGAAGTTAGTGGGCTTGTTTTCAGAAACTCTTGTGCTTTCTCTTTTCTAGGGCCTGTCTCCTCTTCCCTAACAGGAATAGGAGCATGATATGGTCCCTTCCCAAATCTTGGATAGCCCGAACAACAGCCTCAACGATCCTCTGATCAATCGGCGGGGGAGAACTCTCTCCAGCTTCCTCCTGTGGGTGCGTGTGAGCTTTCTGGGGAGGCATGTTTCTACAAAATGAAACAGTCACAAAACAATAGTCAATACCACAATTTGGAAAATTGTAATCAAATACATAAAATATAAATAAACTAATAACATTCTTGTAATAAAAGAAACAACTACTCCACATCTGCCTGATGTCCACATGTGGTCTGCAACCCACACGTGTCACCTAGAAGTGAAGTCAATCAGTAAATTCCAACATCCTCTAGTGACTTAAGGTCTTCCATGAGAGGTGCGGGCCAGGAACCCTACTCACAACCAATACCCTGAGCCCCAATAGTCCTAGCTTCTGTCTATCCTGACTCATCCCAAAATAACAATATAACCCAAAAACATTAACCTGCGCTGATACCATTTTGTCACGAACCGGATCTGGTCGCCAACTTTAATGGCACCAAACCCAGCCAGTGGCAAGGCCCAAAGGGAGTTCCCTATCCCCACGGGCTGGCATAAGTTCCCGGGTATCAAACAAATCTGGTTTGAGAACGATTTACCCGAGTATGAAAGAATAAATCATAAAAATAACAATCAATTATTAGAATCTGAAATTTTCATGCTAAACTATTCTTAAAAAAACCAGATCTGAATAAATATGTTTAAAGACACTAAAAGTCATCTAAAAACAAATAATGACAACATAAGGAAATCCCCATGGACTTCACACGACAAGGGGATCATCACCTGCAATTTGTCCCCGCAACTCCGCCCCAATGATGGGGACTAACATCCCGAACCGCCATCACCTTTAGCCTTCCCTTTACCCGAGTCAAGCATAAGCTGGTCTACTTACACTCAAGGGGTGTATGTAGGGTGTGAGCCTAAGCCCAATAGGATACCACTAGATGATTCCAAAGAGCATGCAATTCAATGTGAACAAAACAATAAATTTTAATACACAAGGTGAAACAGTGTTAAAATTTAAAGAAATGCCACTTTCAAATGAAAATAGTTTTCAATCCGAGAATTCTAGAATGTTAGAAAATTAAATAGACATGTGATCTACTGTAAAGTACTGCCAAAAACAACCCACAACAAGGTTAAATACCACAAATCCAATGAGAATCAAAATCGGGAACACCCCTAAGCACTAGGTTGTCTTGGGCCATATGTACCTCGTACCTCGGTGTAAGGTAACCATAGAAAAATCAGTTCTCGTGCACGAGCCACTAGTAGGGAACATACCCATAACCTACTGGTCCCCAATCATCATCCAAATAGTTTAGTTAGAGTTTTCGTTATCCATATGCTAAGTGGAACAGGGACAAAACCCATCTGATCCACTAGCCGTACTAGTACAAATCCACCCCACCTGGGGACCCGGGCTTCCCCTTTTTGTGCTTAAACAATTTCAGAAAAAAACACACATTTTTTTCCATATAAAATATCACTACCGATCACAAAAAAATTGTAGAGTAGCTACTCACATTTTATACCATTTAAAACACACAATAAAACAATTTTATTTCCGATAAAACAACCTCTCAAAACATCACATTGTTTTGCACCCAAAGATCTTTAATATATCCACCTTTCACAGTATGTTAACACTTGTAAGTTATTAAAACAAAATTTCAGTTCAAAACCCTTTAATGAAACCATCAATTCTGTTATGGGGCATCCCAAAATGAACCAATAAAATATTTGAATGAAAAACCCCCAATTTCACCAAAAATTGGAACTTAAAATTCATTTGCATTATAAATGCAACTAAAACCAATTTTTACAGAAACATTCAAGTGAAATAAACATTATGGTACCATGAAAACAGCAAGCTAATTCACAAAAATTTCACACATAATGGAATCACCTACCAAATTAACAAAATCCCTTGAATCTCCGTGCGAAAATCAAATCGCACCCCCGCCGCACAAAGAGACAACTAGATCAAACCTAAAACCACACAAATTGGCCAAGAAATACCAAAGTTATACCCTAGGTTCGAAATCCTAGTTTTTGGACATTATTTAACTCCATTATAACCTAAGAAACCCTAAGAAAAATGAGTTAAACCCAAAGTAATTTGAAAGAGGAAAGAAAATGGCTCATTTACCTGAAGTATCTTGAAGTAATCACTCCAAAACTCCAGTATATGAAATTTAAAGGAGACAAAATTTAGGTTATGTTCGAAGAAGATGTATTAGCTCATTTAGGAACTGGAATGGAGGAACAATATTGAGATTTGAGTGAGTTATAAAAAAATACTTTAAAACAGGAATTGGGCTTTCGGGCAGGCCCAACCCCTTAGATAAAAACCCAAATAAACCCTAGTTATGTATTTCTAAAAGCTCCAAATTACCTTGGTGGTGTTAATATGTTAGTGGAGGTCAATTAGGAATTTTAATGGATGAAAAATGTTGAAAAATAAAAATGTTATAAAATATACAAAATTTATTTTTTTAACTGGAATTGGGCTCACGGTTTGGCCCAATTCATGAATACTCATCTATTCCTCCCTAAAACCTTAGGAAACCCCCAAAAAATAGAAAGGATGTAAATAAAATGAAAAGTAAATTTAAAATATGTCTTTTATGTGACAGGAATGGCTAATTCGATGAGTTCAGAGGCCATTGACTACTTCTAGTCCTATCTTGACTGCGTCGGCTATGCTGTCTTCCTCCAGTACTATTATAAGAAGGCGTTCTATTCACCATCACATGCATTCTTAAGGGACTTAACTTGTGAAACCTATATCTATAGAGAGTTACCTATACTCTATATTTCTTTTGGGCACTTTAACACCCAAATATTACATAGTACGTTATCTCATTAAAGTAATGCAGTAGCTTGCACTACATGCAACACCTAGATCGACCACACCACAACTTACCAAACTAGCTGTTCAAAAGCGGTTATGAATAGTATTAACTGAATTTTAAATCATATATACTATATATAATTTAGACCTTCAGATTATGTGTTTCTTAGATATAATATAAGAAAAAATTCATTTTTTTAGATAAAAGAAGTATTTTAAAAAAATGCAACATTACCACCTTTAAATAGAGAACCATTTTTAAAAACAATAATTGACAAATTTATATATTAAATTTAATAAAATTAAAATTTTATTTAGAAGAGGGACATAAAAATTTAATTTATATAAATTTTTGGTACTTTTCTGATAAATTTCATATTTTGATGAATAATGAAAAATACAAGGTTTTAATTGAAACCTATTTTTTTTAATATGCACAATTTATAGGGTTACATTATTGATTTGAATGGTTTTTAAGTATAATTATATTATATTATTATCATTTAATACAATGTAGGTCACTATAATTAATTTTACATTTAAATTTGACATAAATGCATGTTAATCTTTTGATATTTTTTACTTTTTTAAAAACATGCCTTTTGGTTTTGACAACAGGAATTAATTTTAAATTAATATATGTAACTTATATGTTTTGAATTTGGTAAAATTTAATTCATTTTTGAAATTGGAATATCAAAATTATCTTAGCTTCAATTGTTGTCATTTTTCTAAAAACATTCAATTTTTGATAAATAGTAAAAAACACTAAGTTATTATTTAAAACCGACTTTTTATTTAAATAATTATTTATTTTATATAATTATATTTTATGTAAAAATAGATACATAATACATATATATGTTCAAATTAATTCATTGGAGTCATTTTATAAATAATTTATCTATATAAAAATTTTATGGAAATTTTTACCGTCTTTTACCCACCTTCTAGGAGCATTTGAAAATTTGCATAAAATTTAATATTTCTACTTCTGTGAGTTAAATTTAAAAAATCCAAGAGACACTTTTCATATTATTGAGTAAAATGTTGTTCAATAAGATGAAAATAATTTTTTTGGTGAATTGTAACTTTTGACTTCTATTTACCACGGTTAAAAGTAAATTGGGTAATTAAGTGTAAAAATGATATCATAATTACCATAACACAAGTCCTAATTCTGTTGGATAAGTATAATTTGACCAAAAACAACCTTAGGAATAAATTATGATTCTTTTTGGTCCACTTGGATTATATTAGGACAATTTTTATTATTTTATTTAAAGAAGAGTTAAAAGAGTTAAATTCAATGTTTAATAACTAAACCATTTTTAATATAGAGTTACACACAATATAAATTTGACTATAAATATTCATTAGAAATATAAATATATTTCCTACATAATGGTATTTTTTTTATTATTTTTATACATTATATAATTAAATTTATTTATGACACAGTGATGATATAGTAATTACCTTATTATTGAAAGATTAATATAATTGATATTGGAAATAATCAAATATTTTTTATTTTAGACTTTTTATGAATTCAACTAATATTTTTGTTTAATATGACATGTTAGGGATTATTAAATAATATTTTTTCAATGTAATAATTTTGTTATGATTTTCAAAAAAACCAAATACTAAATAAGGTCAAAATTGACATATATGAGTTTTTAAAACAAATACTATATTATTGGTTGATATAATATTCCTAGAAATATAAGGTTCGTAAAAAGGTCTTAAATAATATTATATATGTCATTAATGATCCACTTTAGGTTCTCTTGTAAGTTTAGAGTATGTTTATTAACCATATAGTGTAACAATACAAGAAGACACGGTTAAAGATAAACAATGTAACTAAGAGTTAAATCTAAAAGATAAGGTTAAAATGGTAACCTAAACATGTCTAAAAACTACTGGTTGAGAGGATTTAGACCCATAACCACCTAACTATATAAATAAATTCATTTTTATCCATTTAAAAAAGAAAATTACTTTATTATAAAAATAATATTTCAAATTTTTCCTAAAGTTACCCTCACCTCTCTTATAAAGGGTACCTCCCCTTCTGTTAATTTCACACTTCCAAAGCCAGTTTTATCAGCCAACCCCTGCCCAAATATCCACCCAACAGTGCTAAATGCATCCTACAATCATTCCTTTGGTCATAAATCCAACCTATGGATCCCTTTTGATCAAATAAAAAGGAAGAACCTGAAAATGATGTAAATATTTAATCACAACATTCAAGTTCTTTTAATTTTCCACTTTCCCTTTCTTAGTTGTTTCCATTAAAAAATAATAACTCCAATATCATATATATATTTTTATGTTATTATAAAAATGGTACAACCATAATCATTATTCTATTCATCACATGAATGAAAAATTCACCATACGTGTGTACGTACGACTTACCTTCTCCACGTCGTGGTGTAGTTTGTTATTCAAACACCTCATTACTTGGATGGTTATTATAATGAATATAAAAAATGTAAATTATAAATATAACATGTTAATGATTATGTATATATTAAATAACATCCAATTTCATACAATTCTACTATTGATATAATGACATTGTTTCTCGTGCGTAGGTACGGATTACCGTCTCCGTGATGCGATGAGATTCATTCCAACATTCACCATTCAATGATGATTATAAAAATATATATTATTTATAAGTATATAATATATTAAATAATCATTATAAATGATATATATATATATATATGTATGTATGTAAATACTTGCATATATCTTATTCACTTACTTTCGTTCAATACGTTATGAAAATGGAAACAACGTTTATGCGTACATACGACCTACAATCTCCATAAACGGTTCCTTCCATTTCATATATATGTCTATTATAAATGTTTATATTCTAAATATATATGATACATAAATTATGGTTTATATTTTGGAATTATTTAAATCAGAATCTAAATGATACGATCAAGAATAACAAGTTAAAACACGCACGATAAAGAAAGTTATTATTAGCTAAAATATAAATTTAACATGGAAATCATTTTTATATTAGAAGTATATAGTCATAAATGAATCATGAATGATATAATAAATATGAATATGGTTATGGTATAATTTAATAACATACTATGGTAATTATACACAAGAATAAACGTACCCGCGACTGAAGGAAAATGTATGGTAAGGGTTAATTTCACAATCTTTTTATTATCTGAAGTTGTTTTTATGTAAGTATCTACAAGGACATATTTATTATTCATGTCCAGGATTTATAAAATAGTTTTCAATGGGATTATTTTTAAAGGAAATTTTTAGTAAAACATAATTTTAAATGTTTTATATATTTATTATTCTAAATCAATCTCATTAATATCCATGTTTTCAAAATAGTTTTAAAGGATTTATTTATATGGACATGAATGTTTTTGAAATGATAATTCCTTTTAAAAGATTCAAAGTTGTATGGGAAAATTTGAGTCAAAAATGTCATTAAATATCTTCCTTTCTAAATTGTTAGACTTTTAAATTTTTTTTATGGAAAATGGATATTTTTTACAGAGTTTTATAAATAATTTTCATCTATATCAACATCCATTGATGGATTTTAAACTTGTTTGAAGTTGATTTATTAAGATCGAAATATTCCACATTGTATTAAAGGAGTTGTGATATGTTTGACTATGGATGTGTTATTTTTATACCATTCATGGTTTATGGATAAAGTATTGACATTTGGTATGCTAGTTTTAATACGAATGATTATGTTATGTTTAAACCTTTCCATATGAGGAATGCCTTGGACTTAGTAACTGACGGGTCGAGCCTGCTATAGCTCCTTGATGCATCGGTAGGTATCATGAGAAAAAATAGTGTCTTGTAATAAGGCCATGAAAAAATCTTATTTTTATTCTTGGAACAAGGCCTTGACTATGTGGTTATGAAGTCTGGGATTACGCATTCCATCATTATGAAAGTGGTATTGATATTGCATGTGATTATTTGACTAGTAGAATATCCATGTGAATAATTAAATGGCATTATTTGATTTTATCTTTTCCATATTATAAAAAAGTTTAAGTTTAAAAGGCTTTTGTTTTAGTCTTATACATTTTTTTAATGTTTTATTCTTATTTATGAAAGGTTCCGCCATATTGTTATCCTTAATGAGCATATGAGCTCACCCCTTTCTATGTTTTAATTTTCCCAAGATTGAAGAAATATTTTATAGTTAACCTATAAGGATAGGCTAAGAGATATTAATGTGTTCAAAAGGGGACAATTTTGTTTTTGTTGTTAGTCATTTTATAATGTAATGTAACGTTCATGTATATAATCTATTTTCCATGACTGGTAAAGTGATCAGTTTTTTGAGACTTGATTCCTTGTAATCTTTCCAATGTATTAAAATAATACACAGACTCCAATAACTTTGGTCGGGGCGTTACAGTTGGTATCAGAGGAAGTTTAACAATAACCTTAGAAACTAAATTTATAAAAACCTGGATTAGAGTACATTACCCTAAGATAGGTATTGATAATTAGTATAAAAGAACATTCTATAATTTTGGTACTGTATAGATTTTGTGAATTTTCCACGAAATACATCCTTGTATGGATACGAGTAGGTAGAGGCGGCTCTGGCACAAATTTTTCTAGGGATAAAACCCAAAAACACCGCTTTGAGCAAGACTTGAACGAGAACTGCTGCACGACAATAGGCCTTGTTGTACTCTTGGTTAGGAAACACATGGGGGATATACTTAAGATAATTCTCATTTTCTTTAAAATCCACTATGAAGGGTTTATGAGTATATACCTCCTCAAATAAAACATTTTTATGATTATGGATTATATGCATGAACTGTTCAATTTATGTTAACTGTTTTACAAGTATATAATTATTCATTGTGATTCATAAACTAACTTAGTGTATCCCATTGTTTAGAAATGGATCCCAATATATGCAATGTGACCTCAAACAATACGCAAGATCCAAATAGTAAGAAGGACCATATATTTCATACTGTTAAGCCAAAATTAACAAAGGAAATAGTCTCCCATGTATTATCATCATATGATGAATTAATATCATGTATTAGCAAGATAAGTAATGAATTATCTGAGTCCAAATGCTTTTAAGGGGTCCTAGAAAAGAAAAATATGGTAGAGATAAATATGTATAAAGGGAATAAGGGAAAGAAGGATTTTCCCATATGTTATAACTGTGGAACGAATCACCTTGTTAAATGAATGATGGTAATGAGAGTTTTTCATAAGTTTGGAGAAAAAGGACACCTTGTACATGATTGCAAGGGTGAGAAAAAGGTTTCAAATGTATAATGCTTCATCTAAAATGAGTTGGGACACTACGTGAATCATTGGACAAATCATCATAGTATACCATCAAATGCTTCTATTGGATTATAATCATGTTACGATACTACCCAAGATGAAGATGAATGATTAAGAGTCCTTAAGCTATTGTTAAAGTATTGTGTCATTTGAGTTTTGTATTATTGATGTATATGTTATAATAATTATAGAGTATAAATAGATTGTACTCCAGTAATATTTCATCAAGGACTTGAGATTAGTAGAACCATGAAAAGTGGCTCAATGTAAAGTTAAACTTCTTGGAAAATACATGGTTGAATAAAATTCAAAACATTAATATGGTCCTGATACTGAGGTATTTATTCTGGAATAAGAGATGATTGATTTGGATAAATTATATTGAATATTATTGACACCCTTAGAATTGGTTAATGGTTTGTTTATTCCATCATTGTTGGAGTTAAAAACATTTTTGGATATAATGAGTATATCCAGTATTCTATAAAGAATAAGGGAGCATGAATGTAATCAATATAGTTATATGATAAATCAGGGTGTTACCGTGTTTTAAAATAATACAGGATGATGGTATTCACATGTCATTACGTGGCAAAAAGGATCTTCATTGTGTTTACCTTCCTAATAAATTTTGTACTGTGAATTTGGAAAAAAGAATTTTGGATAAGAATAAAGGTATGAATCGATTAGGTTTGACATTGGATACTATTTTTATGGTTAAGTAATTTCATGATATTATATTTGGATTGTCCTAAAAAGGACAACCCAGAGGTCAGACGGCAACCCGTCGCGTCGGGCAAGGCCGCAAGACTAGAACCCGCAACTAAATGGTGACAAGGGTGCATCACCTACCACTGGCATACATGATGTCCTAGTTTTTATAATTTCATTTTTTTAAAATAGTCAAAAAAAATGAATATAATATCATTTCTTTACTCTATATGATTAGGATAAATAGAATATTTTTGAATTATATTATCTTTTGGAGTGAATGATGAATTTTTTGTAGGAATAAGTTGAAGGATGAAACTATACTTGTCATGTATATTTTTTCCCTCTTATTCTATGAATAAATTATTTATTAAACATTAGGGAATGGATCTAAAAACAAATTTTTTTTATCCTACCACCTTATGTTTTGTTGAAGAGATCATATTTGACAACATCATAGATTGATGGATTTGAGGCCCTCAATTTTAATCCTTTTTGTGATTGATGACCTCAATCAGTCCCTATAAATATTTAAGTTTATCCTCAAATTATATTTCTCTAATTTCCACCATTGTACTCTTAATTTAGATCATAATTTGGTGGTGACTGTTTCATTTCCATTTCCCTCTTATTAAGAATTATTTTTTTTAAACCCAATTTTCAATTTGGTTTTTCCACAAAAGTATTTTTCTATTTTTAACCATTTATTTTCAATGAAAATTTTTAAATTGCGAGGATGCAATTTATTGAAGGAGGGGAAAACATAACACCAAAATATTTCATAGTATTTTATCTCATTAATGTAATGTAATAGCTTTCACTACAGGAAACACCGAGATCGAGCACACCACAACTCACCAAACATGCCATTCAAAAGAGGTTATGAATAATATTAAATTCATTTTTAATCTTATGTAATCTATATAATTTTAAAATTAATATTATGTGTTTCTTATAAATAATATAATAACAAATTCAATTTTTAGATAAAAGAAGTATTTTTCAAAAAAATTGCAATTTTACAGCCTTTTAATGGAGAACCCTTTTAAAAACCAATAATTGAAAAATTTATATATTTAATTTAAAGAAATTAATTTTTTCATTAGAAGTGGGACATAAAAATTTAGTTTAGATAAATTTTTGGTACATTTCTAATAACTTTCATATTTTGATTAATAGTGAAAAATAATAGGTTTTAATTGAAAACAAGTTTTTTAGTAAAAATAATTTATAGAGTTAAATAAAGAATTTGAATGTTTTTGATTTATAATAATATTATATTGATATAATTTAATAAAATTTATTTCATTATAATTAATTTCACATTTAAATTTGACATAAACACATGTCAATCTTTTGATATTTTTTCTTTTTTAAAAACCCTCGTTTTGGTTTTGACAACAGGAATTAATTTTAATTTAATAAATTAAATATCTATGTTTTGAATTTGGTAAAATGGGATTTATTTTTTAATTAGGAATATCAAAATTATATTAGGGTAAATTTTTGGTATTTTTCTGAAAACTATCTATTTTTATGAATATTAAAAAAATCATTGAGTTTTTTTTAAACTAACTTAATATTTAAATAATTATATATTTTAATTAAATTTATTTTACATAAAAATATATACATAATACCTACATAATTTCAATGTAATTCATTGGAGTCTTTTAATAATGAGTTAAGATATATATAAATTTTATTGAAAATTTTACCATCTTTTACCCACCTCCTAGGAGCATTTGCAAATTTGCATAAAATTTAATTTTTTCGCTTCTGTGAGTAGAATTTCAAAAATCTGAGAGACACTATTGATATTAGTAAGTAAATTGTGGTTCAATAAGAGGAAAATTATTTTTGGTGAATAGTGGCTTTTGACTTTTATTTACCTCGGTAAAAAGCAAATAGGGTAATTAAGGATAAAAATGATATCATAATTACACAAACACTTGTCCTAATTATATTGGATAAATTTCATTCGACCAGAAATAACATTAGGAATAAAATATTACTCTATTTGGTCAACATGGATTAGATCAGGACATTTATTATTATTTTATTTAAAGAAGAGTTAAAAGAGTTAAATTCAATGTTTAATAATTAAACCATTTTTAATATAGGGTTACACACAATATAATTTCAACTATAAATATTCATTATAAAGATAAAAATATTTTGTACATAATGGTATTTTATTTATAATTTTTAGACTATAAATAATTAAATTTATTTATGACACAATGGGGATGCAGTAATTACCTTATTAATGAAAGATTAAAATAATTGATATTATCAATATTCAAATAAATGTTATTTGAGAATTCTTATGAATTACACTAATTTTATAGGTTAATATGACATGTTAGGGTTAATTTAATAAATTATTTTCTAATTAATCATTTGTTATGATTTTTACACACACCAAATACTAAATAATGTCAAAATAAACGTAAATGGGGTTTGAAAAGAAATAATATAATACTGGTTGATATAATATTCCTAAAAATATAAGGTTCAGCCAAAGGGATTAAATAATATTATATATGTCATTAATGAACCACTTGAGGTTCCTTAAAATTTTAGTGTATGTTTATTAACCATATAGTGTATGAATACAAGAAGACAAGGTAAAAGTTAAAATATGTAACTAAGAGTTAAATAAAAATGATAAGGTTAAAATGGTAACCTAAACTTGTCTAAAAACTACTGGTTGAGAGGATTTAGACCCATAAACACCTAAGGCTCGAAATAAATTCATTTTTATCCATTATAAAAAAATTATCTTATTGTAAACTAATATTTTAATGTTTTCCTAAAGTGACCCTCACCTCACTTATAAAGGGTACCTCTACTTCTCTTAATTTAACACCTCCAAAGCCATTTGGATCGGCTAAAACCTTCCAAAATATCCTCCCAACATTACTCCCTGCATCCTAGAGGCCTCCCATTGGTCATAATGCTAACCTATTGAGCCCTTTTGATCAAATCAAAACGAAGAACCCGAGAAAAAGGTAAATAGTTCATCACATCTTTCAAGTTTTTTTCTTCTTCCACTTTCTCTTTCATAATCATTTCCATTGTAAAATAATAAATACAGTATATTGTATATACTACTATGTTTTTATAAAAATGGTTCCAATATTTTAATTATTCTATTCTTCACATGAATGACAAAGTCACCATACGTGCATAGGTACGGCTTACCATCTCTACATCGTGGTGTAGTTTTTTATTCAAACAATTCATTATTTGGATGGGTATAATAAAGAATATAACTAATGTAAATAATAAATATAACATGTTTATAATTATTTATATATGATATACCATCCAATTACATACGATTTCACAATCGATATAATGATATTGTAGCTCGTGCATACGCATAGATTACCGTTTCCACGACGCGATGAGATTCATTCCAACGTTCACCATTCAACAATGGTTATAAAAATATATATTATTAATAAGTATGTAATATATGAAACAATAATTCTATTGGATATATATATATATATATATATGTATATATATGTACTTACATATATCTTATTCACTTACTTTCGTTCAATACGATATGAAAAAGGAAAGAACTTTTATGCGTACGTACGACCTACCGTCTCCATAAACAGTTCGTTCCATTTCTTATACCTATCTATTATAAATATTTATATTCTCAATATATATGATATATAAATCAATGTTTATATTCTAGAAATATTTAAATCATGATCTAAATGATATGATCGAGAAAAACATGTTAAAACACGCACAATAAAGAAAGTGATTATTACCTAAAATATTAATTTAACATGGAAATAATTATTAGATGGGTATTATAAAGTCATAAATGAATCATGTATGATATAATAAATATTAATATTGTTATTTTCTAATTGAATAACATACTACGGTCATCATACAAGAGGTTAAACATACACTCGACCGATGGAATGTGCAAGGTAAGGGTTAATTTCACAATCTCATTATTATCCGAGGTTGTCTTTATGTAAATATCTACTGGGAAATATTTATTATTCACGTCCAGGATTTATAAAATAGTTTTCAATGTGATTATTTTTCAGGTAAATTTTTACTATAAAATCATTTTAAATGTTTTAAAAATTTATTATCCAAAATCATTCTCATTAATTTCCATGTTTTCAAAATGGTTTTGAAGGATATATTTATATGGACACAAATATTCTTAAAATGATAATTACTTTGAAAAGGTTCAAAGTGGTATGGGGCAAATTGATTCAAATATTTATTTTAATTTCATCCATTATAAATTGTGTGACTTTTAAATGATTTTATGAAAAAGGGACATTTCTCCCAAAAATTTTTATAAATCATTTTCATCTATATCAACATACATTGATGGAATTTAAAATTGTTTGAAGTTGATTTATTATGATTAAAATAATCCATATTGTATTTTAGGCTTTCTGATATGTTTGATAGTGGATGTGTTATGTTTATACAATTCATAGTTTATGAATAAAGTATTGACATTATGTCTTCTAGTTTTAATATGAATGTTTATGTTATGTTTAAACCTTTTCATATGAGGAATGCATTTGACTTTGTAAGTGACGGGTGGATCCCACTATAGCTCCTCGATGCATTGGTAGGTCTCATGAGTCAAACTAGTATCTTGGAACAAGTACTTGACAAAATCTTATTTGTAGTATTAGCATAATTCCAGGACTATGTGGTTATGAAATCATGCATTATTCATTCTATCATTATGATAGTGGCTATTGATATCGCATGTGGTTATTCGACTAGTAGAATATCAATGTGAATAAGTAAATGGAATTATTTTATTTTATATTTCCCATAATATCCTATAGATTACGTTTAAAAGGCTTTTTTATTTTTGTACATTTTCTTAAATGTTTATGCTTATTTGTGAATGATTCTGCTATATTGTAATCTGTACTGATAATCTATGATCACCCCTTTCTATGTTTTATTTTTCCCAGGTTTTAAGAAGTATTTTATAGTTGACCGGAATAGATAGGCTAATGGATATGAATGTGTTCAAAATGGGACAATGTTTTTATTGTTCTTAATCATTTTATAATGTAATGTAACGTTCATGTATGTAATTTATTTTCCAAGAATTCTAAACTGATTGGTTCTTCAAGACTTGATTGCTTGTAATCATGAAAATGTATTAAAATAATGCACTGACTCCCATAACTAGGGTCAGGGCGTTACATGCATAATCTGTGGTCCTCTTGAAGTCTTCCTTATCATGAAATCACCAAACATTCATGAAATTTTAGCCAGCCCCATACATACTGCTCTAGTGAGTAAACCACCTTTAGAGTAGTAGAGTTATCCTTCTTAGGTAACTAAACTATGGGAAGCTTTGTCCTCCATGGTGGTTCTTCCTGATTATATACCCATCATGGAGGAGGGCAAATACTAATGTCTCAATTCCATTAGGAAACACCGTTCCATGGAAAGATGGGAATGTCTTCAAATCTTTACTCTTGTCACATAAGTTCCCCTTTTAGGAATTTCTAATAAAGAAGAAACCCTTAATTGATTATTCGTTGAATTATGTTTAGGAGGCATTGATTACAAACCCATGTAACTTCTTAAATAATGTATTATCAAATCTCACATGGACCCAGTTACATGTAAATGTAGCTTTATTCAATTCAATGCCTCACATTGTAAAATGAAGAACATTTGGGATATCACCGATGATATGCACTTCCTATTAGCTGAGGATGAAAATACTTTAGACCATGTGATAGCCAAATTGGAAGATTTATTGAAGGGTGTGGCTTGTATGGCCAAGATGAAGGTGAAACTCGCATCAAAAAGGACCAATTACGAGTCTATTAAACATAAAGGGAATGATCATTAGGATACCGTGAAATGAGTTCATCTTGTAGTTTAGTTATAAGATGAAA
The DNA here is from genome assembly GCA_963277665.1 of Viscum album. Classification (NCBI taxonomy): domain Eukaryota; kingdom Viridiplantae; phylum Streptophyta; class Magnoliopsida; order Santalales; family Viscaceae; genus Viscum; species Viscum album. Next base: position 944,563,479 of record OY728138.1, read on the forward strand.
ATAAGACATCTTACGAATAATCCCTTGATGGCCCACTCAAAAAGGTTATCAATCTACAACAAAGATCTTGTCAAGCATCATTGTATTATTCTTAGTTGTCCTATGACATGTTAGTTTTGACATTAGGTAGGGACTCTATATTATTTTTTTCCCCCATTTCCATTCAATAGAATGAAATGTTTTTCTCTCTTCCTCATTTCTCCTTCTTCTTTTCATAAAATTTCAAAAATATTCAATTGAATACATTTCAAATGTTAATGTTTCATTGAATATCGATATGAATCATGATCTTGGATAGTGACATTAAAATAATAAATTCATGGTATAATATTTTCCTAACCTATGGTACAAAAAAGCATAATTTGATTATTTCAAGGGTTTTCCAGAATACCCTACAAACTTTTTTCCTCTTCTATTATTACACAAACTTTTGCCTAGACACAATTTTATTTAGGTGATTCAGGTATAACATTACTTTTTCATAGGTCTCACTTTGGGGGTTTTTGATATAACAAGATTTATATCTCATTAAATGTTTGATTAGTCGATTTTTTCTTTAAATCATATAAAGTTTATATTTAGCGAGCACATACTTGAATTTTGTCTAGGATAAAATTTATGGGTTCTCATGCAAGTTGATTTCATATATTTTTTATGGGATGTTTAAATTTATGACAACTGGACAATCATTATTGATATTTTAGGTCGAACAGTTTTGATCGAAGGTAATTTTTTACCTTGAACAGTTTTAGCAACGATAGAATTTTTATGCCAAACAGTTTTGATCAGGAATAATGTTTTACATCATGTAGATATAACCATGATTTGAAGGGAAAGTGAAAAAATTTATGAATCATTGACCATGGATTTTCCAGAATATTTTAGATATAATTTTATGATTTTTCTTGACCATGATTTTGTGGTATATGGATATTAGATATTACATGGGGCGTGGAAGCCATTGGAATATGAAAGTAAGAAAAGTCTATCCTGAAGATTAATTCACCTTTAGTTGATAAACCATTTATATGGAATACTTATGTAGATACACTGGGGCGTTGTTCACATAGTCATACAATATCTACCTCACAATAATGATCATCCATATTTGATGTCCAATAAATTTTAAAAGAATTTGAATTTATTTTTTGGTTGATGGCCACACTAAGCCGAATATTTGGAGAATGATGTCTAAAAGTAGTACATTAATTTCAATGGATTTTAATGGGAATTACACTCCAACAAGGATTGACTAGTGTAATGTCGGGATAAATCACATCGTAGTTTAATGTCGTATAATAGGGACATATTGAATTTTTGACTTAAACTCATTTTACTCAAACTAAAGGGGTAAATGATTCATTGTTTTCATGGTAGTTTGATATGAAATTTTATATCATTGTTTGGCATGAACGGGGGGATGTAATGTAAATTTCAATCATATGGAATTCAAAACCAAGAGTGAGGTGAGATGTAAATGTTATATGGGCATACAAATGTAGAAAAATCTACTCATGAGAAAAAATTCCTTTTGTTGATAGACATTATTTGTGGGGAACATATAAAAACTGATAGGGAATTTTTTTAATAGTCAAAAAATTCTTTCCTCAGGACACTGACCATCCATTTCCAATATCCATTTATGGTAATTATAATTTTGACCCCTTTAGACATATAGTATAGTTTATGGGGGGGGGAGGCCGAACATGAAAGGGGGAATTTATGGCCATGTTTTTGTGGGAGATATTTGATAAATACATCCTATAAATGTGTGAGGTGGATCTGTAAATAGGTATCACCATTTCACATGAAAGGAGGAGGAAATTTCTTTTATAGAGGGACCCGAGATAGGAGATTCAGGTTTCAGTACATATCCTAAGATGATCGGAATCAAGATATATGTAGTTATTTTATGGTTTAAAGTTTATCCATATACGGATCAAGTTCACACATAAGAATATGGATTTTGTGTCTTACATATGAGCTAACTGATTAGGCTAGATGCATACCAAACATTACTGCATATGTTTATTTCACATAGATGACCATGGGGGGAAATATATTCATTAACATGTGTGGACCCAAGAGTGAACATTAGGTATCAAGAATCATTCATTTTTAAATTCATGAAATTTGGAAATTTATTTAAAATCCCCATGTAACTAGAAAAAAACCAAACTAGGATATCCCAATATGTCCAAGATATGGTTAAGAAGAGAATTCAAAACCATGGTTTCGAGGGATCTCGGATTGGGAGAAATTTTACATGGCATGGAATCTATTTGGAACATGGAGGTACGAAATGTCTCTCATGAGGATAAATTTTACATTGGATGAAATTCCATTTTGGGGGAAACTTATGTAGATCCACCGAGGTACTGTGTGCATTGTCAGGAAAAGGTTTCCCTAGGACACTGACCTCCAATTTTCGATGGCTATGGAGGTTTGTGAAGATCAATGATTATACAATTCATGGAATTTGATGGATGGGGAGGATGTGTGTCGAAATATTAGAAAATTCATACAATTATTACTCATGGAATTAAATATTTACCTATGTATATCTAACTTGAGTATAGGTTGGGGCATTTAGGGTTTTTTATTAGAGACAGACCCGATTTTTATTATTCAGGTGACCTAAAATTTGACTCCTTGCCTAGGTCTGGTCCATACCCGGGGAGTGGGAGAATTTTAGCGATATTGTGTTACTTTTAATATGGTTTGGCCAATGATCCATCATGTAGGTGTCACTATGTATCATGTACGCATAATAATCAAGCCAAATGTAGTTCTTGTGGTACATCATAGATTAATTTCATGTGGTTTGGACTTTAGGATTCCCATCATGGAGGGGAAAACTCTAGCATACACATTATGGTCATTTTTTCTATGAAAAACTATTCTAAATAGATTTCCACAGCTTTATGGGGAATCCTCTACCGAGATCCAAAATCCCATGAGAGATTGATCGGTGTGAGAAACAATGGGAAGAAAGAGTATAGTCCACCAATTATGGATGAAGTGATCTAGGAAAGGTGCATTTTATATTTGTGATGATACTGTGTAGTTTTAACATAATAAAATAAGGATGTTTAATCATGATTTTTAATGAAATTCAATTAGAAAAAATACTGTAGAGTTTAAGGCCATGTGGAGAGGATGTAAATTACATGAAGTTTATATTTGTGCGATGAAGACGTGGTTGAATTAACATGGAAGAAAAGACATGTGATTTTTCTTGAAATTGTCATTCAAATAGGGATTATGTGGAAGAACCTTGCAAGGACATAAATTTCATGTAGATAAGGGAACATTGTTATGTGTGTCATTGATAGATCTAGGACATACGATCCAGGGGCCACTATGTATAACACGGTCTGATAGGATTCAAACTACACATAGTTCTTCAAAAAATGAATTATGCGTAAGTCCAAATCATAGGCCAGAGGTTGAAGGCATGTTTCAGATTTTTAGGGTGGCTAGACATGGATGAGAATACATGCATAACTATGTATCCTGTGTAGATATGAATTAATCGTTATATAGTTTTGTGACATGACATGTTAGGGGACCAATGCCGGAAGCAGTCTCATCTTAGGTGTGAACACGGTTATACCATGCAGTTTAATGACATGTGGTGAGGAAAATGGCTGCATTGTGTATTGTGATGTCATGGAAATGAATTTTCATAAAAACCAAGAGTAGTTATTGGATAATTAGGCTAGGATATTATTGAATACCCTGGATGTGAGGGGGAGAATAAATCATAAATCATGATCCTATAGGAAATAAGATCAGGATGAATGATATGGGGATTTGAAGCACTTCGGTATACGAAGGTAGGAAAAAAATCTTCTGAGGTTGAATTATCATTTGGTTGACAGTTGTATTTTTTGGAAACATATGAAGATCTATTGAGTCAATGCATGAATAGTTATACAAGAGTGTCTACAAGACATTAGCCTTTTATTTTCGATGGAAGAGGGGGTTTATGGGGATCAATGAAATCTCAGGGGGATGAAGTTTGATAAATGTAAAGGGTATGTATGGAAACATAATAAATATGAAGACCATGATTATTTTTAAATTATGAATCACCCATATAGGTTTTAATTTTATGTATGGGGGGGGGGACTGATCTATCAACAAATCCATCTTGTGGGAATCATGATTTGGGATATCCTTAATAGGTCTAGATTTTATTCCTGGAGAAGTGAATTTTTTTTTGTCCTTTTCACAAATAGATTGAGTAACAATGTCTGGGTGTCACTACATATCTTTTTATACTAATAATCAAGCCACACATAGTTCTTAGGGTACTATGTAGTTTAACATCGTGTGATTAGTGCTTCATGTTCATCATGTGAAGGGAAAATGCATGGTGTACCTTTTTTAGGTCTCGATGCAAGAACCATGGCCATCCTATTGCAAATTACTATTCCTTGACCATGTGGGAAATCTCCTACTAAAACTCAAAATCTCACATGAGATATGGTCGATGTGTGAAACAAGGGATGAAGTGGGTTGATTCTGCCACACAGGGGCAACAAAATTAAGGATATGGTCATTTTTTCTTTGATCCTTTATCAAATCTGGTTTGAGATGGAAGTTTTGAATGTATTTCTATGGATTTCTCTATGAAATTATGACATATATGTAGGAAAGGGGAATTTTTTATGGTGGTGTCTAGGCCCAAGGATATAGAATCCAAGCATCACTATATATCCTATGAGTATAGTAATCAAGCCACACCTATTTCAAAAAATAAATACCCAGCATATGTATAGTCCATATATAAGGAAAAGGGCAATTGTTTATCTTTTTTATGGTGGATGGACCAAGATGTAGAATCCATGTTTCCCTACACACCCCACATTGACAAGAATCAAGCCATATATAGTTCTTGAAGTATGCTCTGTATACCGGTCCGACCAGTGATTAAAGAAGGGTAATTTTTAACCATTTCTTTGAGGTGATGGTCCAATAATGTACCTTTACTATTTTTTCATGGGGGAAGACTTTACCACTACAGTTCATAACATTTGAGTTGTGATTGGTGTGAGAAAAAATTAATAACTAGTGTTTTTGTTTTACAATCCAAATGAAGTTGATAGTACAAAAATGACATTTTGTATCATAGAGTGGCTAGAAAAATATCTAGGATCGATGTGTATCTATGTATCTTATTATAAGAGGGGGATTAAGAAGTATGTATTTATGTAAAGAGACCTCCCAACATTTATTTGGTCTATACACAAGAAGGGAAGATTATTCTTTATTGTGGTGGCTGGACTTGGGACATAGAGTCTATGCATCACTCTGTATCCTATGGAGACATGAATCTAGCCACACATAGTTTTAGAGAATGATTTTTTCCATGTGGATATGACTCTCAGTTAATAGAAAGTGAAATTAATCATTATACGATATAGATATGACTCTGGTGTAATGAATTATTCATTATAACACAATAATCCTTGTCCAGTTTTGCATCAATTGGTTTAGATGATAGGTTACATGTAGTTTATTGTTGTGATGCATGATAGATTCATCCTTTAATCTAACATTCATTGATCATGACATTTTGGTCATTCAGTTTAACATCTTGTGGTTAGGGAGAAAATCACCAAATGTGAAAGGGAATGCATGTTATAACCGAAAATTTAATATATATTTGTTAGGGAATCCATTACATGCAGTTAAATGTAATTAAAAAAAGGAAATTTTATCATTCATTTTAATTTCATGTGATCGTGATTTATTGGTCATGCATTTTAACATCGTGTGGTGAAGAAAATTTCACCATGCACTCTTATATGCAGTGATTAGGACACGTTCTATGGTCTATATGAAATATTTCTTCTAGAACCTTACATGGGTAGGACATGTGTGGAGTTTCCCATCCATTGAAATAAGGAATATGCTCTATTGGAGTATAAATTTGGTATAAAATATATTACTTCCCATTTTGGATGTAGTTTTAGAGATTTCTTCCCAATTATCATCGGGGTTCTGTGGAAAAAATCAATTTCTCATTTGGGTAAAGATTAGAGGAGAATTTTCCTTGTTGAAGTTTTGTGAGATATAGTTTTGGTAGATATTCATATGGTTCATAGTGTGAAATATTTTCTCATACAGTTTCTAAAACTCATGAACACATTCTTAGGATTTCTCTATATTAATAATTGATCACAAACTACAACACATAGCGATGGTAGTTATACTACAATGGGTTCAACCACCTCAATACTGTATAATAATGAATATATATTTTCTTGAGTGGCGGTGTAGGTCATTGTCTAGTAATCCAATAGAGCACAGATGATCGTTTCCATTGCTGATTTATTGTCCTTTTCAAAAAATGTAGGGAGTATGATGGATAGGTTCTTGTGACAGACCTCTATCTATTTTTTGTCCTCTACATGGTAGTGTGATGAATTGTTGGACTTGATTCCATAATCTTTATATAATTTCTCCAATTGAGTGTAATCGGAATTGTTTCCATTATCCTACAGTAATGCTTGAGGGGCATGAAATCTAGTGATTATGTTGGCTTTCACAATGCAGATAGTTTTTCTTGCACCATCCTCTTTGAGGGGAATATGTTCATCCCACTTGAAAAAGAATAAATTTACTATAAGAAAATACTTGAATTGTTTAGTCGTAGAAGTTGGTTATGGTCCCAAAATATCCATTCCCCACATAGAAAATGACCCTGAGTACTTATATGTATGATGTAACTCTGGGGTTGGTGAATGAAATTGGCATGGACAAGGAAAGAATGGAACTTTGTGCTGAACTGGGAACAATCCTGGACCATAGTAGGCCAATTGTAACCAAGCATTCAAATTTTGTGTGTTATCATGGATGCTAATTTAAATTCCCCATAGGTGTCGAAATTAACTTCCTTCATTTTAACCACAATTTTTTCTCCATCAATGAACCTAAAAAGGAACTAATCAAGGCCCTTCTTATAGATGAACATTTTTTGATTCGTTCCATCATGTAGAACTATGTTGATTAATCATCTACAAAGTTTTTCTCTTCTATGCCTATATAGTAAGATTTATCCCTTCTGAAGGATCATCAAAATGGGAGACATCCATAGAGTGGAAGGATAATATGGATATGGGACATGACTAATATCTTGGATTACATCCATATTGGGATGAACAAATGATAGGACCATATAATGGTGGATAGTACTGATGACTGTTTCATCCTTATTCAGATCAACAAGTGCTCTGGCTACATTTTCTATTACATCATCATGTTCATTTCGTGGCAAAGATATGTGAGGTAAAAATGGGTTTAATGGAAATTCTTTTATTAACCCTTAAACGTGGTCAACCAAGGTTTTTGTCTCTTCATTTTTCAAATCATAGTCTTCATTTACTTGCTTGATGACCAGTTCAAATTATCTTTTTATCTTCATGTGATATTCTTTTACATGAAGTGTGTGATATAGGATTACAATGAGATCCTAATACATTGCTTCATTATTTTTAAACAACTTTGAAAATGGGAAGGAGTAAGGTTGGAATAACTTTTCTGAGAAAATGATAATGACTCATAGCCTCACCTTGTTGAGCAAGGGGTCTTCAATCCTTTTTTCTATCAGACTTAAAAATTCACCGTCAAAATGAATCTCCATTTTTTGGTAGTCCTATTGAATAGTGAAAACCTCCTCATCAGGTAATTCATCACCCAATGGAGTCATTTATTATAAGGGGTTTTCTTCTAGGAAAACTACCAACGTCGGGCCTTTGATACTGTATGTCATATAACTCGTATATCAAACTGATACAGACTGACCACCCACAATGATTGGTGTCTAGCCATCATTGGGGGACTGAGAATATACTTGGGGTGGTCACTATGAGAGAAAAAAATAAAATTTGTGGTGCTGCAGATAATGCCTCAGATTTTAGACCACAATGTTTAGGTCCATACATCTCTTCTCGATATTCGGATAATGAGTCTCAAAATAAATCATTGTTCTAATAGGATAATATATACTATTCACAATGCCAATGTCATTATTTTATGTGTGGAAGTCACCTACAGATAACCAAATGGAATTCACATATAGAATGAGTGGACTTACATCGGAAGGAGGAATTATCACTGGATGAAATAAGAGATATTTTTTGATATTGTCGAATTCTTCTTGATAACCATCAGTACATATATTTTCAACCCATTTTTTAACTGAACCGATGAAGGGAAAAATTTGGGTGGGAGATTGGGTATAAAGCACTGAATATTGGATATATTTCCTGGAATTCCTGTCAACTTTGTGACACTATGAGTAGTTGAAAATCCAAATTTATCAATTTTATTTATTTGGTGGACTTTGATTCCATGATGGATTACAAAGAAGTTAAATAATTTCCATGAGGTAATGCCAAAAACACATTTTTGGGGGTTTATTATTTAGGATTTTCTATTTTAGTTTGTTAAATAAAACATCAAGATATGATATGTGGTTTGATTGTTGTCATGATTTAACTACTAGTTCATCATAACATAATTCGAAAAAAATTTCCATGAAAGGCCTGAAGATACAATGCATGTCACAATGATATGTGGAACTGACTTTATTTAAACTGAAGGGAATTTTGATGTTGTGAAATAAACCAAGGGGACCTTTCGAATGTTTCCTCTTCATTTTATTAGGCCATTAAAATTTTTTATATATTGAATAGTCATCCCCGAAGGGGAGATCCTGATATCCAGTGGTTGCATCGATCAAGAATTCTGTTATCGGGACTAGGAATTCTTCTTTCAAGAAGTGCCAGTTGAGACCTTTGAAATTAATGAAAACTCTAATAAACCCATTATTATTTTTTATGGGGACAATAATTTCCATCTATATGGGATATCGTACATCCCAGATGATTCTTTTTATGATTATCTTGTTGACTTCGACCTCTATTATGGTATCATGTGTCAGGTGCGTCCTCCTAGAAGATTTGTTGTGGCCATAATGATCTATTTGTAGGCCAAAAAATCGAGTGGCCACATCAGGATCATGACCAGTAATATTTATATAATTCAATGAGAAAATATCTCTATCAATCCTTATAAAGGAGGTGTATACCTATTTCACTTCAGATGTCATGGATGCAAAAATAAAAGTGGACTGTAGATCTTATTCTTTACCCAGGTTTATTTCTCTGAGTTCATCGATGGAGTTAGAAACCCTTCTAAAATTCTAGAGGGTCATCCCTATGGTTTTCTTATTCCACTTCTACACACTCTTCTTCTTATTTATCTTTTGATGGGAAAAAATTATTGAGATGATCATTTCAGATCTGATAGAAGAATAACAATTTTGGAATTTAGAGGATGAAGAAACTTATTCTTACCTTAGTGAGTGGGGAATTTATTGGGGGAAGATGGAGTGAGGGAATTAAAAGTGTATTATTTAACTTCCTTTACTTCTTTCTCTTCTTCCTTAGTGGGTAATAAAAATATTATATGGATCTATTAGGATTGATTGAGGGAATTACCATCTAAGAACTCACCATTATTTTGGGGATCAATGTTCCTTTCAGTATTCTCAGGCTCTGTGGTCATGGAAAAGACATGAAGACTGCTGAAGGGGTAAGTGGGAACAATATCTAAACCATTTGGAGCGACAACCCAATCCATTCCATTTATTAAGGGTTTCTTCAATTTCCAAAAATAGAAAACATCATAAATATAGTGAGACTCATAGGATACAAATGGGGACTTATTGTCATGAAATTTCCCACCCTATCCATTAATGAAATATTTGACACATTGATGGTATGATGAGGGAATCACTGCATGCTATTGAAAACAAAGCCTTCCTAGAATGATGTTGAATGCTGTGTTTTTCGGAACCACCAAAAACTACGAGTCATCTAAGAGGCCACCAAATTGTGTTTTGAGATTGATTTTGCCTAATATATTTTGGTTATTTTTTCATAAACATATATAGTAGAGGATGATAGTGTCAGGTCATCATCGTCGAATCCGAACTGATGAAGTGTCCATGCTGGTAGGGGATTAACATCAAATCCATTGTCAAAGATGTATTTTCGTACCTCAATATTGTTTGTATTTCTACACACATATAAGGGTTCGATTTTCCCTACGTAATGGAGTCTTTATCTTGATATGTGAAAGAGATGACCATATGAAATTCTATATGATGGGGTTCTGTCTGATAGAATTTAGCGATGGCCACTTTGGATAGGAACTCCTTGGGGATTAGAAATGATTATATAAGTAACTCTTTTAGACCCACTGGAAGATTCAGTGCAAACAAGATTGACAGCTTCACTGGTACTAAGGGAAAGTATACTAGAATAAAATATTTCTTCTCTAAAGGATAACTCATTCCAAATAAAGGCTTCTCTTTCATAGGTGGATTAAGGGATTGAGAATTGTATATAGACGAGCCAACCCCTATGATAGGTACTGGTGGTGCTTCCGATCACGGTGGGTTGTTTTGGACAAGTCTTCACATGTGCTAAGGGAGATTATACATTTATACCTGTTCTGATCGATATTCTAGGATGATTGGGTTCAAAATGTACTCTATAAGGGGAACAAAATACTTTAAGTTCCTATTTGGTCTACTAATGGGTTCTTCCACAAGTATCTAAAACATTGACAATTTGAGCGACAATGTGGCCAAAAGCTTGATTTTTTTCCATGAATAGGTCTTCCAAGGTATTCTCAAATCCTGCTCCATCTTCCCCCAATTCCAATATTTTTTCATGGAACTCACATTCATATCTACATTCTTTATCTATGTAAGTATCAATTATGTGAATGAAATTAATGGAACAACAGATCTATTCTTCATCAGATGTGGACTCGTCTTGATTGAATTCTTCTGGAAGTGTCATTTATTGGGGTAGTGACCGTCTCTTCAGATTTTATGGAGTAAAATATGAGAGTACGAAATCTATATTTGCCTTGTAATAGGTTCATATTATTTCACTTTATTTATTATTTTATGGTCAAACTGATATTTGAACGCTCGAACCTTGGAGGATTGTGGGGCCAAGGATGTCAGTTGCATGGAATAAGAAGCCATTTGAAGCATTGTTGGTTACATCAAATGTACTTATAGTATTCCATTGGATCCGTTGATAATTTTCTTTTTTGTACAACTATAGAAAATTGGTTCCCTTTTTCAAAAAACATTTCTTCACACCCCTCTTTCATCTGAGTTAGTGGTGGAGAAATATTCCACCTGTACTGGAGGTTATCACAAAATGAATTTCATGGTGTCTAATATTTTTTGAATGAAGACGTTAAAGATGAATAATTCTTGGATGGTGTGTCACATGACCTTATAAAAGGGAAAATAATCTATCTATTCACCTAGACATATTTCAACAGCCCTATTTTTTCTTGTATATGGATAAAGTTGTAATTCTTGGAGGCTACAAAGTAATCAAAGACATGGTTATACTGGAACGAGTAAATTTTATTACTTTGTTCATAAAATATATATCTCTGAGGTCCCCCCCCCCCGCTCGTCCTGATGAGTTGGGATTGGATATTGAAATCCATGGTTTCTAATATGGTTTTTGGCATGCGTAGGAGCTGGAGATGGTGTAGGGGTGGATTAAGAATAATGAAGAAAACTTTAGCTCTTCCCACTATTTTCCTGGGGCCGATAAGGCTGTATGCGATGTGAAATTAGTCTATCGAAAGGAGTTTCATATTATTTGGGAAATAGAGTAGAAATCCAGATACCTTCTAGTATATTTCATCAGTATGGGTAGTGTTCCCACATCATTGTAGAGGTTGTCAGTGAACATAGAAAGATTATCATCAGGGGGTAACTAGTTCAAAGAGTAAGTAAGACCTTTTCATCTATAAATAACGTTTAAAAATATCCAATTCTCCCACTTTTTGATTTTAATGAGATCATTGACTATTGTTTTTGGTTTTGTTGAACTGAACTGGAAAATGAGCTACAACTAGAGATCCTCCCATCCTATTATCGAATGAGCTGAAAAAACTGGTATTCCATTCAAAGGAAAAACAATATAGTGTTTGAATAAATAATTTCAATTTTAGTGCTTTCGGTTACTCTAGGGATAACATCATGGGTTCAAAATAAGATTTTTATTGGATAAGATGTTGTTCTAGGTCACCTGAGCCATCAAATACTTAGAATATGTGTTTCCCAAAATTAACCAGTTGGGGGACGTTACTCACCCAATCTGGGTAAGGTTTCCATTCCTTTTGTATCTGAGTGAACCTTCATTCTATGGATTCTAATAGAGCTATTAATTACTTGTTGGTATTGATGATCCCTTGATGTGTGTCCTGTTCAACATGATTCTAGGTGTTCATAGTAGGGGGAACGACTTGACATGCCAAATCTTCTAATACATTAGGTGGATACCCAATCAGGGGAATCCTTTATTGATTTATAAGAAATTTTTCAGGTTGTTTCCTCAATTGGTAGAATGATTATATACTTATAGGATTAGATTTAAGTAGATTGATGATCCTAAATATTTGATGGATGATCATCCTATCCCAGATTCATTTACTAGAATGAGCCTCTATGGTAGAGGCACACCTACCTGAAGTGTATGTTGGAGCTCTTTCTAGGGAACTTATCCAATGTGACAACTTCCTTAGAGAAATGCAGTGGTGATTTTCCTCAAATATTTCATTTCATCCACCTACCGAGAAAATTTCTCCTCGAGCATGAGGGTATATGTTTAATGGGGAGCATGGGGTGTTTCATATGAGACCTTTTTCTTATTCTTATGCTTTTATAACTTTATAAAGGTGGTATTGATGGATTTGATGAGGGAGCATCCAGATTTAGAAACATTATTTGGTTATGTGTACACAAACCATCAAGCATGGTGTAGACCTCCTCTGTGAGGGAACCCTCTTCTCTTACATCCTCATTATTTTTTATTATTTTCAGTAGGGTCTACAAGATTTCTGTTCATGACATTCACTAATGCATAATGAATTTTCAATGGAATACCATATATCAAATGGTGTGAGAGCTTCTTAAAATCTTTGTTGGATCATCTGCTTCTATTATAGTGTCTCCTTGGTGTTTCTTAGGGAAGGGTAACTCAGAGGTAAAAATCATATGTATTATCTATGTGCCTTAATTTTTAGGGGATTGAATCAGAAGACAATATATAATGGGTAAACTCTCTACATTTCATACTCCATAGGCATAAATAGGATGACGTCTGATTGGATCGTGGATGAGTTAAAAATTACTCCAGACCTATGGGATGGGGATGATCCCCTTCCATTGTTTCAATGCTTGAACCCAGATTTATTAGTCTTACAGGGGAATTTTATTTTAAAAATTCATACCACCCTACTGGGTGGGGCTGGTCTAATACTACAACATCAGTTTCTACGATTGTGTCTTTGTTAATTTCATGCACTCCCATTTAGGGGTGATTCATATAAGGTGTTGGGTTTGTAGAAAAATATTTTACATTAAAGGACATCGAAAATGTTGGTTGATATGATTCCATTATTATAGAAGCATATTTAATTATCTTGGTATCCTGGTTCATGATCATTTCATTGGTTCTCTCTCCTCAGTCCTGATGCTCTTGAGAATAAATCGGGTTTATTTCTTGTTGATCATGCCACATTTTCTGAATAAGGATTTTGTTGGATTTCCTTCGAGGGATAATGACATTACAAGAATTAGCTTACAATGTGTTTTTTTATACAAGATGTGGGGTGAAGTAAAAAGTTCCATACTATCCCTATCCCCGGATATGAACACTAGATGATATGTTGCTGATAATGCAACACAACTTGTGCAATTCATGGAGGCATGCAAATTCATGATATTTATTCTGCCTTCCTAATAGTGGATTCCATTCATATGGAAGAGATTCTATGTCGATTTGATGGCAGAGCTCCCCCAATATATTTACATGGTCTACAACCCCATCCCATGGCCATAATTTTGATTTCAACTAGAAATATTTTGATGAGATATTAAGATGAATGTGAGGAATACATCCTTCTTAAAACATTCTATTTATGTCGACTTGAGAAGTAGACATGGGATAGAATATAATATTTATGTCATCCCTAGATAATTTCCTTCCCATGAGAAAAACAGCCTTTTTTTCTTCCACGAGAGACTTATATTCTCAGTCTTCCATACATGGAAACTTCTTGTTGAGTTCATCCCATGTTGTGGGGAAAGTAGTAGTCTCATTGATAGATGAATGATACAAGGGTGTCTCAAAGGTTTAGTGTGGCCCCAAACCTTCTTGTAGTTGAGAAAGGATGTCTCTTTTCATGTATAAATTATCTAACATGCCTCAATCCATCCTTTTAAGAACCATAGTATATGATATCATTCTTGTACTTGATTCGGAAAGTGTAGGGCCTTTATGAAAGTGTGAATTAAGGCTGTAGTGAGGGCCTTAACAGTGGATACTACAATGGTTAGGACTACCACCATATCTTGGTATCCATCCATAGGAAGAATTTATACTTTTTATATCAGGGGGAGGACCTTTAGAAGGGACAAGTAGAGGGGGAGGACCTTCTTGCTGGTTGATTTCATTGTAGGTAGGTCTTTACAATGACCTCCATCACATAGATGAATACCAACATGGACTGATGTCTTACTAAAAAGAGAAAATATAAATAATATACCTTGGGGATGACCATCAGGGTAGATAACAGAAAGGGAAGGTCCTTATTGCTATTCGATCTTCCTATAAAGGGGAGGTATACCGTGACTCTCATCAAGATATAGACTCTTGTGATAGATCATTTCTTACAAATGAAGTAAGCCATCATGGAATCTCTGAGGAGGACCTCAGAGCTGTTGGTAACAACATTATAGAGAGGAACATTACAACTTCTTCTACCTCATCCATTCTTTGTTAATGAATGGATAGGATACCGAGCCTCTATTGATATTTTTTATTGGAATAAAGAACTCCAGCCTCCATTAAAGCATGATTATGAATATTCTCTTAATTTTATTATTTCCTTTGGTGTGTTTCATTTTTTGGTTCTCTCTTTTATGAAATTGGGCTCGCATGCTATTGGAAACAACCATTATATTCGGTTTCCCTCATGGTTGGTTCCTCTGAGGCCATCGAGATATGCCTACATACCTCTTGGATTCTGGTAGTGATATATGCCTTCCCCGAAGCATCCACCATGTTGGACCAATGTCCCCATGTTGGAACAAGTGTTTGTTCAGGATCCAATTTTCCTTGTATCACGGAATAAGGCCTTCGACCCTCCTGGACTGGATCCGGGATGTGGGTCTAATCTAAAGTGAATATATTGTTTTGTGAATGAGTCACCCCACATGGGGAGACAGAGTTTCAGTCTTGGAACCTTGATATTTCTGAGGATGTTATGACATCATCACATGTCTTAAGGATATGATCAAGAATCAATATAGGATGCTCCATAATATATAGGATGTGTTGAGATAAATCATTGGATGGAATGGGGATATATACCCATTTTGATATTGGATAAGGAATATGTGAATTCCCTAGTCATTTATGTGATGTAAGTTGGAATATGCAGTTTTATTTGTCGGGGCAGAGTAACGAGTCTGCCCTGATCTATAACTGGGATACACAAACTGTTTTATCTTGTTGCCACCATATTTTACCAGTGGTATTCATATATGTGAATATGAATTTTTATCTTCTTGTTTTCCACTTTATTTTTCTCTGGAGCTTGGTGTGCATACATAGGAAATTTCTTATTCTTATATTTGATCGACACCATATTTGACTGGAGGGATTTGTATTCATTGGAAGGGACATGCATCGGCCTATAGTTTATCATCATATTTAAATGATGGGTATGGTACATATCTGAAATATTTTTTATTTTCCCATATCTAGTTGTTATCTTATTTTAAATTCGGACTTCATTCATATTAGAAAATATTTTTATCCACCTCTAATTTTCTGCTCGGCTTGCTTAGTGGTATTGATGAGCATTATTGGGAATTTTCCCTTACTCAGAATTTTCCTCCTTATTTATATGGTAGGCTTCTTAAAAATCATCATGAATATACATAAACTCATAGTTTGGAACTATATTTCCATGGTGTGAATCTACACTAGAGACTAGTGTAATGAATTATTCCTGGTTGTTTTATTGTCGCCCTCATGGGGATTCTTGGAGGAACCGGGTCTGTTGGACTTCAATATGACCCCCATAGAGATATCCTCTTCACCATGAAGATATTTATATGAATGGTGTTAGAGGATATGTCTTATGGTAGGGGTCGTTGAAAGATACCCCTATTCAATTGGGATGAAGTCTTCAATGACAACTATATCTGCCTCCCACAGATAAGGGAGGTACTAATTGTCACATTTCAGGGATAGGATCCCAAAACGATTGGAGATGGATAGAGGAACCTCCAAAATTTTGACCTCCAACCACTGAAGAATTTGAGGTTAGTCAGGATTCAAAACCAGGAGGGCCTACCTTAATGCCCCCAGGGTGGGGAGAGTAATGTTTGGATGAAAATAAATAATTAGTGCATTTTAAAACTAGTATTGGAGAAACTGGGAGGGAGATGATTTCATATTCTTCATTAAAGACCTAGCTTCCAATCTAGTTGTTGAAGTGCGTGTCTATGAAAAAATGGGATTCCATTAGATTTACGGAATCTCTATAAAATTCTTGAATTATATTGGACAAGTATAGACATTAAATCCTTGTTAATGTTGAATCTCATGATCACATGTATAAATGATGATCTTGCATAGACCTCTTCCTTTTTGAATGTGAATGGGGCTTGAGGTGGGGTAACACCACTAACTTGGTTAAGGATTCATTGGTTTCAACCAGATTCATGTATTTCACCCAATAAAAAATGTTCTGATGGGGATTTGGAAATATATCCTCTTTATCATACGAAGGAGGTTCAATAGTAAAGTGTTTCACATAAGACCCATTGTTTTGATTCAACCTGAAGTGTATTTGGTCCAATGAGTGTATATAAGAGGTTATTGTTTTTGTGAAGTCACTCTATTTTGGGTAAAATTTCCCTATATAGTCTCCAAGGGGTTTAATTATAGAGTGATAAACACCACACGAATCTAAGAAATGTGATTCATGGAAATACTTTCCAAAGGAATGCGTTCATTAGATGATTTGGACAGTGACACATCAGATCTTAAATTGTTCGAGAGGATGAGAAATTGGGATCATCACACCCTTTTGGGGGAAACTATTTCATATTCTGGGACTCTCTTATAGACTTAAGACATGTTTTTATGTTCATAAATCCTTTGTTCAATCCCAAGTTTCTGTCAGCAAACTACCCCTGGGTAAGACGATTATTGAGTACACATGGGTTAGTAATTATCTATACGAATCCGAGGATATCAATTAATGAAGACATTTATTTTTATCTAAGGTTCTTCATCAATGATCCCATCTTAAAGGGAAAAAAAATTCCTTAGTCATTCACTAAGACAACACGGATTTTGAGCCCTATGGCAGGGCGCTTTGGAGTGAATCATCATCCCAGGGGAGTAGAATTGTTTCAATATCGTGATTGAACATGTAAGATGGATCCCAATATAACCATGTGAAATGAATAAAAACTAAAATAGTTCGATGACCCGTATAGTTTGACATCACACGGTTAGGATTAGAGTTGACTGGTGTTAAAATGATGGGGTCAAGACTGAACCTCATGGAGGTTTCCTACATATCCTAACTTGTTGGAAATCGAAGTCCATGTGGTTCTAAAAGTTCGGACTTACACATTTAAAAATTCTATTTGAGGGGAATGATTGGGGAATAAAACATATATAAGGCTCGTTTACCTCGGGTTGGGACTTTTATTTCTAGAGAAGGCCCATTGAGATCGGGCAGCAAATATGCATCATATGTATTCTAGTTAGTGAAGGTATCAAATTTCTCATAGTTCAACTGGTTGAGTGATTTTTGTGTATGACATTGTCACCTCTATTTTCTAAGCCCAC
The DNA here is from genome assembly GCA_963277665.1 of Viscum album. Classification (NCBI taxonomy): domain Eukaryota; kingdom Viridiplantae; phylum Streptophyta; class Magnoliopsida; order Santalales; family Viscaceae; genus Viscum; species Viscum album. The sequence continues at coordinate 944,581,478 of OY728138.1, forward strand.
ATGATTCATTCACTGTGTAAAAAACATGAGGTAGTGGTAGATTGAAAAATCACATAATTTCCCTTCTCCACTGGTGGAAAAGAAGTAGGATGATAAATAAAGAGGTAGAGGATGTGTCACTTCCATTAAGAGAGAATATATGCTTACCATAGATAGAGTTACCTAATATTTTGTTTGGAAAATGGGAGGAGAATGATTACTAATTAATGGGGAAAGAAAGAAAGTTTTTAGTTATTTATCATTGGATCTCATTAAAGGTAGAGGACAAAGGACCAACCCAACCCATGGATGAATCAATCAATGTGGTCTGAGATTTTCATATGCAACAGTGAAAATTACTACATCATTCCCATGAATGAATTTGTTTTGTTTATCAGTATTCGTCGACTCCACCACGAATTGGAACAATTTGAGTTCAAAGGGGTTGTTATAAACTGGGGGAGGGAGGAGGGGCTTCTGTGCCTCCTTCATATAAATAATTTTATTTTAGGGAGACTAGCACCAGGATCACAATCCCATGAACTAGTTAGTTCATGGATGCTTTGGAAAACTGTGGACCACCATGTAGAGTGTTTTTCCTCAATGGAGCTTTGATTTTTGACACCACTTCTTTACTTTGACTAATTTTTTCCTTCTTGAACTATTTTTCTTCAATTCTCCATTAGATATTTTTTCTTGTTTTTTAAAATTCCTATGAGTGATTGATTTCTCCTTTTAATGTCTTTAGGACCCAACATTATAATATTATTTATATTAGTGTTAATTTCCCTAATAATGGTAAAAAAATATTTTAAATAATGTTTTTTAATAACCTGTTAGTTATTATTAAATAAATAAAATTTATATAATTAAAATTATAAATATAATATTATATTTAAACTAATATATGACAATATTAACACTCATTCAGTTAGTAATCAATACTAAATAAAATTAATGAATAGATAAAGTGAAAAATTTATTTTTTCAATATAAACTATTTTTTATATTATTTAGATTATTTTAAAATTTAATTTGATCATAATTATTAATTGGATTTTATTAATTAGATATTAAATTTAGGAACATAAAATGAGTAAATAAATTTACTAAGGATAACTTATTTTTTATAAATTAAATAAAAATCACATAGTTAATAACTAGTTGCAAAGGTATAAATCCAAAATGTAAAATTGTAAGAACCTATCACCAATGACTTGAATCATTTTAAAAATAACTGTGGAAGGTTTTTTGGGATTTATCATCCAAATATAACCCCTACATCCATTGTTAAGAATTTATTAGGCATTAAACATGGAACAATGTAGTGATATCATACAAGGGTAGAGGGTATTTCCAAAATACCCCATTTATTCTCTTATAAAAGGGGATTAATTACACCCCTCCATGGTTATATATCACCTTACAATTTCAATTAAAAATATGACAACATACCTAAAACATAATTTCATTGTTCATTCTTAATATCTTGGTTTCTTGAATTGTTTTAGGTCCTTATCTTTTAAAGAAATCTCTAAGAGAAGATCAAGTATCCAATGTAAATATTACCTTATTCGAATATTTTTTACCTTAATGATTTTCATAAAAATATATTATAAATATTAAAATATAATTATATAATAATTATTTATATGATGGGATGATATTAAAATATTGTAAAAAGAAATATCTATTTGCATCGATCCTCTATGTAAAAATAAATTCTCTTTTGTGTGTTACGTGAACTACTGGATCCACAATGAAATGTCTTCAATTTTGCATCACCACTATTCATGGATAATACAAAGGATTTAATGGTTGAAGGAATACGATATATATAAGATAATATTTATCTTTAAATTTCAGATTATTATAATGTTTATTTCCCTATTATTTTATGAGAAATGGAAACATAAATTGTTTGTTTGTGTGAATTATCCATTACACAATCAAAGAGTTTCATTTTTCTTCAATACCTATCAAGGTTTAAAAAAAGTATAGTTAATATGTAAAAAGTAATTCAGAAAACACTATTAATATATTGTAAACTATGGAACTATTTTACAATTATTTCAACCATGATAAATATATATAAGGTGTTTTGAAAAAATTGACTGAGTATCCTCAAGTAACCGACATAGTCAAAACAACTATATAATATTCATATAATTTTTGTCTATAAAAATACAATATTAAATAAAATAAATAATTTTTATTTTATTAATCGGGTATTTACTAATCATAATTTTATTATTCAGGGTATTAGGTGCTTGTATAGAATAAATATGAAACAAGGTATGGGTTCCATCTTAATCACAATTCATAGAGGCATGATTTGATATTAAGTGTCAATATTATTTTATATGGTATATCAAATTCTATTGTTAATTATAATATAATATTTTTTAAAATATTAAATTGAACTTCCATTCATGATTTTTCGTTAGGTGGGTTATGATTAATGTCTCCCCTAATATAAAAATGGTATTTTAGAACTCAATTTACATTCCTAAATTATTATATTTCTCCTGGAATTCCAAAATTCATTTCACATGGTATAATATATTTATAATTTTTTAGTACACTTTGATTTCAATATTATTTTTTTGTGAGTTCTTTAAATATCTGAAAATGAAAAAAAATATAGAATAATTCTCACTAATTTAAATGATAGTTTCCTTTGATTGTGCACAATTTACATTCCCATTGATGTTCTAATTTTTATTTGGAAACTAATTTAAGAGTGATATCCTATGAAATTTTTATGTAACTTCAATTATTTTTAAAATTATGAATTTTTTTATTATTTGGTATTTAAAAAAAGTTGTTTCTAAACGTAGTAAGGGAACATCTAAACCAATTTCATTAACTTGGGGTATAATGTTCCCTTTTTATCTCACTTTTGAAAATATTAATCTCCTAAAATACTTATATTTTTTGTATATATTTCTTGTAAACATTAACATAGATAGATATGATTTTAATTTTCAATGTTATACATGACTGTATTTCCCATCTAAATTTCAACATTTATGAAAACCTAAATTTAAGGAAATTTTATATTTATTGTATCATATAGAGAATAACCCACATAAAATGTTTATAAACCATGTATAAATTCATAAAATCTTCATATTTTTATATAGAATAGTACATGTTCAAATATTCAAATATATAAAATTGGTATGTATTTCCTTCTCTAAATAATCCTTTAGTTATTTCTTAAAAGTGTCACCCATGTGCTATATTTTTTTTTGCATTGTTCTCCAAGATTATTCTCATAGATTTTATGAATTTTATATAAATGATTAAGACCTATTTAATTTTTTAATTTATGAATGTTAATATGATTTATTTATTTTTTATCCTTGGAAACCTTATGGTTTAACCTTCATTTATTTCATGAATAAAAATAATGAGGCCTGCATTTATATCATGGGTTTCCTTATGCTTATTATTTATATATGGTTTATTTTACTCAATAAGAAAATATATGTATACTACTATTGTATAAATTATGGTCCAAAACTTATATATCCCTCAAATTCATTGGATAATTATATTTATCTCTTGATATGTAATGTATGGTATTATAGGGTGAACCTAATCCACCATGGGTATTTATCCACTTTAGGATGATGTTCATGAGAGTGACCCATAACATATATATATGATATCGTGTTTTATGGAATTTCCCAAATATTATGGTTTCATTATTTTATTATAACATTTCCTTATTCCATTTCTATAATAATGATCATCCTCATTATGATAGTTGGTTATAACTTTTTTCTCTCATGTTACTATTTATTGACATGTTTCCTCCCATAAAAGACATTATAGCTCACCACATTCCATATTTATTTTCACAGGGATATCTGATGATGTTTTAGAATATCATTGGCAGTTATGGGAAATATGTATTGTTTTTTATAAATATGATATTTGTTTTGTTTTGGTTGATCTATTTTTATTTATAATCATCCAAATACACCATAACATTAGATCCTTGGTATGTATTATTATAAAAGGAGGTTATATATCTTAAAATAAAGTAAGGATTGGGTTTTCATAACAAAATAACATGGTTTCCACCAGAAAATCTATACATTATTACTTTATATTCATATCACACAATGATTTATGTGTGTGTACAAAATTTCCATAACTTCTTTTCCATTATGTATTAAATTTTGAATTATAATACATTATATCCTATATAATGACATCAAATTTTTTTAATAATTATTTTTTAATTGAATAACTATTATCTAACTTTTTCCTTTTCTAATTAGAAAAACAAAACTACCATTCATGCATTGTCCAGTATTTTGCCTCTATGAAGTGACGAATTCTATTTTTGAACACAACCACTCATCACTATTTATGATGATCAAATTGAATAATTAATGTTAAATATGAAATATAATTATGAATACAATGATTATAATTATATTGGACCTTCTTTCCCTGTCATTAATTTCAGAATGGAAAAGTTTATCATGTGGTGTGTGGACTAACACGTCTATGAGTTATCATATTTAATTTTTCATCTAGTTCCATTCATATTTATTAATACTAATTAATATCCAATTTAAAACCCTAAAATTATTTAAATAATACCATTATATTACAGTTATTATTATGTTATTCCTAAAATATACAAATTTCATAATCAAATTCATCTATTAGTCTTCTTTGGGTTGATCTAAGCGCCTACACACACATTGTTATAAACTAAAATTATAGAAAAATATTTTGAATTAATTAATTATAATATAAAATATTAATATGAAAATAAATGTTTGATTTTGGTTTTGGAATGGTAATATTAAAAATAAACTCACTCACTAAGATACAACGACCCATTTATTAAGAATCACCAAAAAATGTTCGTTACTGAGCTCATCCTCAAGGATCATAACCAAAACTCCCATTTAATTAAAATATATCATTATAAATAATTATAAGTAGGCAATTTTAGTAAATTTAATGGTCTTCGTGGTTATCGCTGAATCATTCTCCTTCTACAATGGTCTTGGTGGTAATCCTGGACTCATGCTCCAGATAAAAAGGACTTGGCAGTTAGAACTGACTTTTGATCCTTTAGGGATAGGACTTAACTCATGCTTATATCATGTTGTATGAAATTTCTATATTTCTTTGATACAATGATTACATGATCTGATATTATGTGTGTCATTCTTACTTTTAATTTTTCTCATTCCATGCATTTTTATGATACAAGGTTATGATTTCTATTCCATGTTAGATGATTTATTTCCATATTTATTACCTTATTGGGTTTTTTAGATAATCCCCTAGTTCATGTATTCTGTAGGTTATCCTATGTAGATGAAGGAACTCAACTAAAGTTAGGAGGTCAATATGGATGATATAAATATAGAATCCTTATTCTATTTACAGGTTTTTAGTTTTATGTACCTATTCTTCTAAAGACACTAGAAATTATTATCCTTGTGTTTTATTTGACGTTTACTTATGCCTAAAATAATGTAATAAGACGTGTAAAAGGCTAGGTCTGTTATAAATCATTCCAAAAATGAAATTAATAAAATGATCATTGATCAAATATATATAGAAAATGTTCTATATAAATTAATAAATGTATTAAATTTTATTATGGTGGAAATTAAGTCAAGTGCCAAACATATTCAAACATAATATAAGGGTTCTTCTCGAACCTCTATTTTTATTCCAGTCACCATATTTTTCTCTTTTCCCAAATTTTATTATTATTATTTTTATATAATTATTCTAAAATATGTGTATATGTTTCATAATCATGTATCTAGATCAGGATTCCTTCTTTTTTTGGGAAATCCTTGTTTAAAAATGTTCTCTTCTCAATAATTTATGATAAGAAATCCCAATTGAAGGTAACTACCCAATTTCATACCCATATTGAAGAAATATCCCTAATATGATTTGATCCACAATAATTTTTCTAAAATAAATTATTTTATCATTAATAAATATCTTGGTTCATTTATAGTTTTATAAAAATAAACATGTGTTTCTTCCTTAAATTATATTTAATATTTTCATTAAACTTTATAAAAAATTTTATGTCTAAAGATTATTAAGAACTCTTTTTACATGATTTCACTTCAGTGGAACATAATTTTAGATTAAAATATAATATTGTATTCATTTTCTATTATATTATGAGATATAACTATTTACAATAATATTTTATGAAAAATAAAAATGATTTTCGAAAATAAATCTTCTTTCCCATATAAAAAGGGGTTTTCTCATCTCACTTCTATGTCTGAGAGATATATGCACTTTTAACCAGTTATTAATTTTGTGTGAGGTGTATGCACATACCTTTAATATATAATTACACTAGTCTTCTTATTCTCATTGATATTCAATGTTTCTTTTAATTATTATTTAATTAGGATTATGAAATAACTATTTCAAAGTGGTGCGGGATGCATTTAATTGTTTAATGATTAATTTACTCAATAATTGTGTATTAATATCTTCATTTATATAAATATAATTTGGTAAATAATTTACTTCTTTTCATTTTTATACCTTACATTCATGAAGGATTTTTGATTTGTATGATTGGTCATGTTCCATTTTATAATATTCATTTTTTATGGTTAAAGTATTAAAATTTCCAATACAAGTTTCTCCATTCCAATGTTTAGGTTGATTATGTTTCAAACATTACATTTGTTCAATGAATATGACATCTTAAGTGTTAGGAAGGGCACAATATCTCCCATTGATGCATTGGTGGGACTCATGAGAAAAAATAAATATGTGTTTGGCTGAGGCCTTTCCCATTTTCATATATTGTTTTGGTAGAGGCCCTAAACATTTATTTTTAGACATCCGGACTGATGCCTCAATGGAATGGTTCAGATTTCCATAACTATACACTCACTTATTAAGGTTTTATTAATTTATAATCCATGTGAATATTCGACTAGTATGATGTCCATGGTTAAGCTTCATTATCAAGTGAATATTTTTGTCTCATTATTTATTCATCTTATATTCTTTATATATTATTCCAATGTCTATATTCAAATAGAATATGTTTTCACCAGTTCACTATTCCTTATTTTATATACTAACTTATGTTTTATTAGTTACCCTTACTAATCATCTATGATCACACATTTATTTTGTTCAATTTTTCCCTAGGATGTGAAGATCAATATTACGAATGTCATTGAGGGATAATATAAGAATTAATGGGAATTTTACAATTTATTTTCTTTGTTGTTTTTCTATTAATGTTATAATTTAAAGTTCATTAATTTAATATATCTTACAAAAATTATAAACTATTCGGTCCTTTCGAATTCGAGTCTTGTATCCATGACAATGTATTAATATAAGATAATGGCTATGACTTACCGGGGAGAGGGTTTTTATAATTGGTATCAAATGGAGTTAAGTAGAATCCTTGGAAAGTAGATTAAAAAACATAGATTAAATAACATAACCCCATGAATGAATTTGAGGATAAGAATTGAAAAACATCATAGAATTTCCTATGGTATAGATTATGTGGGTATTCTTATAAATACATTCCCATTTTGAAAATAGAAGTGGCACGATTCTTGTAAATATGTACCTAGGATTAAAAACTCTGATAATGTGTTACGTTCATGAATTGGGGTAACCTGGTAGATGATACCAAGACTTATAATGCTCCTAGATTGACACCCTATGAAGATATGCTTAAGTTATTTCACATTTTTTTACAAATAATAATTAATCATTTGAATACATATTGTAGGATAATCCTAAGGGGTTTCAGTTTAAAAAAAAGGTTTCATGACATTCTATAAATGAATATATATTTTTTACACTATGAATATGGTTACTCATAATATTTTTTTTTGTTTTTGTCAATGGATGGAACCTGAGAGAGTCATGTTTACATTTTACATGATGCACAAGGTGGTGTAAATGAGATACCAAATGGGATTTTGATAATATTTAATGATAGAGTGTTTATTCCTTATCAATTTTATGGAAGTATAATTAATGACATGTACCTTAACGAATTCCTAACACACAAAATAAGAGAAGAATAGTTTTCTAAGAGCTCAAGTGGTTGTGATCATTGAGTAATGAATGCTATATTTCCATCACGCAGGATTTTAGAAGGAGTCTCCCTGTAAATTTTTCAAAGGAACTGAAATATTATTTATGTTTGGGAAATAAGAGCATAAACCTATGAATTTTAGAGAAAAAAGGATGAGTAATATAGAAGGAAAAAACACATCCTAAGAATTTATCTGTAGTTTATTTCCTAATATGTGGAAAACTTAGGCATTACTAAATTAAATGTACTCTTCTGTAGTAAAAACTATAAACCATAGAAGAACCTATTGTAGATAAATGAAATAAGTATTTATTTATTGGTGTTGTATTGAAAACCATAGATAAAATTCCATTTAGTGATTGGAATTATTTATCGGATTCCCATATTTTTCAAAACTCTATATTAATATTCTTTTTGAAAGAGGAAAACCAACCAGACAAGTGAAAACCCAACATGTTGGTAAGGCCATAGGGTTTGAACCCAAAACCAATGGGAGACAAGGGTTAAATTCATACCACTAGACTACGTGATGTCTAAGTTAGCATATATATTTTTTGTAGTCGAAATTTATAATGGGTAACGGTTGTTTTGACATTAGTGATATTTTTATAAAATTGAGAACCATGAGATTTGAAAATGAATTTTTGATTAAGTGATTAACGATATTTCAATGGATGTTCTCAACTTTGGGAATCCTATAAGATTATGGTAATAATAATATTGTGATGACTAATGGTTGTATTTTCTCTAAGAGTCAAATATGATTTTTTTGTTGAAATATAGTTATTTAGGTTATTTATTTAAATGAATAGCATATCAGAGAGAATAAGTGATTTAGGAAAAAATATTTTTAGTATGAGAGATTTTGAATGACTGATGTTATTAATATGAATATTTGATCAAATTCATCTTATTTTTTGTTTCAATCATAGTCTAGAATTTTATCTGAAAGGATGGTATTTTTCAGAATGGATTGTGTTGAGAAATGGGCTTGTATTATATTTTTGAATAAGTTTGTTTTTTTGTTAATTTATAATGACATGTCAAATATATAATCTTATATTTGTGGTTTTCTTGATCTGTAGAAGCTGATTTCATTTCTTTGGGCCTATAGAATTCATCTTGAACAATAATTTCCATTTATAAAGATTTATTTGAAAATAGATCGAAACACCACCAAAGGATGTGACTATTCCTATGACATTGAAACTAATCAAGAATTTTTAATTTCTCAAGTGCTTATCTATATAGTAAAGGGATCCCAAAATATTAGAAAATGGTTTTTTGGAACAAAAACGTTATTTGTTTACTTTTATTAATAAGTGATCAATGGAATTTTAACTAATCATAGGATTTATGGGTTTTTGTTTTGAAATATTCTAATAAACATGTCCTCTATCATTATTCATCATAACAAGACCGTCATATTCTTCTTCTTTAGCCATGTTTTCACCTTCCACTAATTCTATCCTTTTCAAAAACCTATTGTTGTAATGAAATTCATCTTACCCTTTCCCTCATAATAAGAGTCCTTTTTATTAGCCCTTTTTTTATATGGGTTTCCAAGAAAAAATTTCCATGTATTAATATATGATATTCACCTATATATTCAAATTAGGAGGACACAATTTATTTATAGAGGGGATATTGTAACACCTATAGATTTTATAGTATACCTATTTTTACATTTAACTTCTATATATTACTAGCTTAAAAATGATTTAAATATTATTATTTAATTAATATAGTTATATCATGGATGTTAGGAATGGTTGGAAGGAATTAAATTATGTAATTTATGAAAATATATATTACAAATGATTATAAAATTAATTCATTGGTTACTGGTTAATTATAAATGAAAACTTATTGAACATAAAAGATGAACTTGTATAAAAACCATTGTATTCCAACAAAAGACATTTTATATTACAAAATTAAATTAGTAACTAATTAATAAAATATATTGATGAAATTTATATATTATATATTGAATAAATTTTTTTACATTCATCGAAAACATGATTACAGTTATATGAAGAGAATAAATCCAAATTTACACGTAAAAAGAACTTATTTTCATAAACATGGTTTTACTACCTTTTAAGGGGTAACATGATATAAGTATAAATTTTTACACTTTTAAAAATTATTTTTGAATAAATTAACATTATTTTTCAAAGCGTAATTTAAAAAATTATGTTAGTTAAATATTTTGTAATTTTCGGGGAAGATTCATTTTTTTGAATATTATTGTCACTGAATGAATAAGAATGTAACTATTAGGAATAGTAATTTTGGCATTATAACAATTAACTCACCTATAAAAGTATAAATGAAATTTAGGAATAATATAAAGGAAATATTATGTAATTATATAATAGTGTAAGTAAATAAATTTTTTCTAAATTATTAATTAATTGTTGATATTTTTTTATATAACTAAATGTTTATTATCAATTTTATAATTAATTGAAATATTTAAAAGAAATTTTGTTTTCATTAAATAGATTCAGATATTAATATTTTTTTGTTATATTTTTTTCATATAATTTGTTGACACCATAGTTAATTTCTTAAAGTGTTATATTATTAGTTAATATTTTAAAATCTGTATTTTTCTGGTAAATAATGATTTTAACTAAATATTAAATTTCATATATTTAGAATATTATTCTCATAAAATGGATTATGTTTTTCAATTATACATATTTAAAAAGTTTAATGGTGAATGCTTTGGATTTTTATAAAATGCATGGTTTTTTGTGAATAGTTAAATACTGTAATTTACGATATAAATACATTATATGTTAAATACAATATTCCATGAGGTGTCATAAATGTATGAACCATTATATCATAATCCAATTCATTATTTAATATATTTATTGATAATTCTCACACTATTCATTTTTTTGATCGAATATAATAAATATATTGATAAAATATTAAAAAATCACCCCCTCCATTACTATAAATATCACCCCTCACCACCCCTTCTTCTCAAAACATTCAATATTTGAGGCTTATTTGATTTTTACCCAATAATATTCCATATAAACTACCCCACATATATAATATATTTCCATCATCAAAAAGCCAAAACCATTTCATTAAGGAGTATTTCACAGAGAGAAAATCAAGAGGTAAAAACCTCTCAGTTTTTATTTTAAATAATTTTCATGTTCTACTTTTTTCATATTCTATCCCCACATCCCCTCATCAAAATAGAACGATAAATATTTTTCCATACATATACAATAATTTTATTATGATAATGGAATGATCCATCATAATTTTACTTCTCCTCTCCCATTTATTAAAAAATGGAAACATCATTCATGTGGTGTTGTTTACTGCCATCAAAGACGATAAGTTTAAATTTTCCTTCACGATATTCAAGGATATTCAGAAAACCATTTTAATGTCTGAAAAATATTTTAAAACTTATATTAAACCCACTTTTATGTAATGTATGTAACTTATTTTCTTAATGAAAAATGTTAAATTCAAATGAGTTCGTTGTGATCTAAAACCAAAAAATTAATCTAAATGATTATCATTAACATGTTATCTAATTATTCACCCATATATCTGAAAATAATAATATATAAAATCAATTAAAATTATCTATAAAGAGTTATTGCATATAATTTCAATTTTGGGGAACTATACACATTTTATTTATCTTCATTACTTATGAACATGAAAACCAATCATGAAACCTAGAAAATGAATGCTCCAAAATAATGAAATTAAACTCTATAAATCATCAATAATTCCATAAAATAACTGAATAACACTTTAATTAATCAAATAAATGTATAAAAGGATCTTAATTAATTAATTAATGGATTTAATTTGGCAATATAGGACGTTATGTTCAGGTGGATAACACATTCGTACAAAAGGCAAGGGTTCTTCCTGAACCAAAATTTTCATTCAGGTTACACTTTCTATCTCTTGACCCCAATATAATTCTTATTTATTTTTATATAATTATTCTAAATTTTTTTTATATGTAACATAGAAATATATCTGTATCATTTAATCCATATTTTATAGGGAAATCCATGTTTTATATTGTTATATTTTCAATTCTTTCTAATAATAAAGCCTGATTTAAGAAAACATCCCGATTTCTTATCCATTTTCAAGTCCTCTCAATAATATAATTTAAGACATAAATATTTTTCTAAAAGAAATAATTTTATATTAAAAAAGATTCTTGTATCATTTCAAGATTTATGAAAACAGTCATACCATTCCTCTTTAAATTATCTTTATATTTTCTATAAACGACACTAAAATACACTAGTTTTAATATTTCATAAATAATTTTTTACATGATTTCACTTACATGGGAAATAATTTATGCCTAAAATATAATTTAATTTTCAATCAGATTTCCATTCTGGGCTATAATTTGTTATATTCTTAGTAACAATAAAAATTGTTTTCCAAAAGGACTCTTCTTTTCAATTCCTATAGTGTTTTCTCATCTGACTTTAACTTCTATGAGATATATTCATTGTTCACCACTTATTCATCTTGAATGTGGTATATGTACTTTTCATTAATATGTAATATCATTATTTTTCTTATCCTCATGATATTATATGATTCGTTTATTGATTCTTTCAAAGGGATTTTGATTTGATTGATTTAATGTCGTGTGTGACACATTGTAATGTTTAATGATTAATTTCATCAATAAATTTTTAACGATTTATTCATATATGTCAACATCCTTTATGAATATTTTATATCATTTAAGTTTATCTCTTATGATACTATAAATTGTTTAAGGGTTTATGATTATTTTGATTATGGATTTTCTATTTGATACCATTCATGGTTTATAGTTTTTGTACCAACATTTTAATGATATTTTTTTAATATGAATGTTATGTTGTTCATGTTTCACCCTTTACATATGAGGATTTATAAGGAATTAGTATGTGATTAGAGGGGCCCTCTATATCCCCTTGATGGTTCAGTTTGTCTCATGAGACAAAACAGATATGGACTTGGATGAGGCCTTCCCCATTTTCAAATATGGTTTTGGCTAAGGGATTAACCATTTATTTTCATATTTCATGGCCAAGGACTCAATGATAAGTTTCAGAACTATTAAATATTGTTTTCTATAATTATGATATTAGTAATTGAAAATCAATGTGAATATTTGACTAGTATAATACCCATGGATAAGTTTCATTCTCATATAATGATTTTTATGGAATTATTTATTCAGTAATTAATCTTCACATGTTAGGCCTAGGTTTATTCTTTACCATCATGTGTTTTAGGAATTCACTATGTTTATTGTTTACATTCACTTCCTCTATATTACACACCCATACAGAGCATTTGAGATCACCCATTTATTATTTATCATTTTTTCAATAGGATTCAAAGATGAATATTATCAATGAAATATAGGGATAATCTAAGAAATTTTGGGTGATTTCCATGGGATTTTTCATGTTGTTTTTCATTTCAGGTATTAATGTAAATTTCATGTATGTAATTTGGCTTCTAAAAACTACTAAACTATACAGTCCTTTAGGATTCAAGTCTTGTAACAATTCTAAAAAATTAATAGAAGTCACCATCTATGGGATATTGGGGTCAATGTATTTATAGTTGGTATCAAAGGTTTTTTAGTAGAAACCTTTGAAACTAGAGTTAGAAAACATAGATTAGGAAAAAAAACCCTAAAATAGAAATTGAGGATTAGAATATAAGAATAACCTAGAACATTAGAATGGTAGTGATTCCTTAGGTCTTACATGAAATTAATCATTTTTTGGATACTTCAAGTGGATGTGGTTCTGGAAGAGATATACCTTGGAGTAACAAATCCAAAAAGGTCTCTAAGGCCTAACACGAGGTGACCTTGTGCATGACTATAGGCCTAACTATGCCCATAGTTTGACACTCCTAAGGTAAATGATTGGGGTAAATCAAATTTTATATAAAAACTATAACATCCCAAGTAAATAAAGAATAATATATTTTCATAATAATAATTATTTTTTAATTTAATATTATTTTTACTTTAAATGGGATTCTATGTTTGATGGATTACCCGATACGCCACAATGGGTTTCTTTGAAATATTACGTTGCACACTAATAATATAATAATATTATTTTAAATTTATTTAACCCTAAGATGTTGTTTTAGTGGGAATGATTATAACTAACTAAAATATTATTATAAAATATTGTTAAATATTTTTATATTTATCCAATAAATTTAGAGGCTTAAAATGTGAATTAATCTAATTTTAAGCATAAATACTCTAATAATTTTTAAAAGGTCTATTTACCACCTTTTAATGAAGAAAACTCTTTAAATATATTTTTGGTCACTTTTATATGTTCTTTTTGACAAAATAAAATTCTTATTTATAATCGAAACATCATAATTCACTTCGGGTAAAAGTTTGGTATTTTTCTGATAAAATTCAATTTTTGATGAATAATGGAAAATACTATATTTTAATTAAAAACTGCCTTTTAATCTAACTCATATATATTGTTAGATAATATTTTTAATTTGTTTTAAAGTGTAATTATATTATATTTTTACCATTTAATACATTGTTTGTCATTTGAATTAATTTAACTTTCAAAATTGATAGAAACAAGTGTCACTCTTTTGATAGTTACTATTTCATAAAAAACACACTTTTTGTTTTGACAATGGGAATTAATTTTAAATTAATTAATCCAAATTATATGATTTTAATTTAGTAAAATAGAAATCAATTTGGAATTCAAAATATAAAATATAGATTGGGCATAATTTTTGGTGGTTTTCTGAAAAACATCAATTTTTGATGAATAGTGAAACCACTAAGTAGTAGTTATAAACTATCCTTTTCGTTTACATGAAATTTTACAACATATGAAAATTGAATATTGAAAATATAACATAAATGGTTGTTATTAGTAATTAAAATGGGGTTTTATATGATGAAAATAATTTCGGTGAATAGTAACTTTTGACTTTTACATACCGCGATTAAAGATAAATATGGAAATTCATGGTAAAAAGTATATCCAAATAATAAAAAATTACATTAAAACTTATCCTATCTTTATTGAATGAGTAATTTCAGACCATTTGCATCGTTTGGTTTATTTTGGGACCCCATGGAGCCACTTAAGAGTCATAATGACACTTTATATTAATTAATTTAAAGTAAAGACCCAAATTAAATTAACAAATATATTTTAGTAAATTGATGATTACAAGTGGTTATTTATATTATCTCTTTGAATATTGATATTATTTAGAAAGGTAAAAGGATTTCCTATATCATTTTATTTCTTTATAATTTTTAAACATCAAATAAATAAAATTATTTATGACATAATAATGATGTAATGTTTACCTTTTAATAAATGTTTTAAATAAAAAATATAATACAGATTAAAATAAAATCCAAAACTGATCCAATTATTATGGGATGATTTTATTTTGACCGTGAGTCATATTATGATCGACTGTAATTTTTTATGGACCTTCAGAGACTGAAAATCATTATATAATAAATAATATTTTCACAATTTCCTAAATTGCCCCTCCCCCATTATAAAAATTACTCACCTATAACACTATCCTCACACATCTCAGTACCCTTGGCTCGACCAAAACCTACCCAATATGTTATTAATATCCCTCTATTTTACCTAAAATCCTTATCATAGGAGGAAGTCACTTCAAGAAGTCCTTTTGGATCAAACCAAAGGGAGTTACCCAAATTAAAGGAATCAATTTCTCTTAAATTATTATTTTTTATTTTACTTCTCCAACCCCTAAAATATTTTTATTATTTTATTTTATAAAAAAACAGTATCGTCAATATACTAGTATTTTTTATGAGAAGGATTTGAACTACACTTTTACACACCTTTATCTAATGGGTAAAGAACATACTGTTTCTTTGTATTGAAAACTAACGCCTCACAAAACGATAATTGTTCAATTATCACCCACCGCCCCTCACTGTATCCATTAATATTGAAATGTATTTATATATGATATATATTATGTTCATGTTTAATTAATTCATCTTTATTTTCAATTTATAGCATACATTTATTGTTTTCATTATGGGTAAACATGCTAATTTTATTTTAGGAGGTGCGGACTACCGCCCCTTCAAAGTGATATGACTCGTTAATGCCATATGTTGGACATATACAGGATGTAGATAATTATTTTTTATATTATATTATATATGATATTATATTTTTATTATAATATACCTATGTATCATTAGGTTTTAATTCCATTAAATATGATATAGAAATGAAAGTAGTATGAATGCGTACGTACGACTTACCGTCTCCATAAGCAGGGCATTTCATTTCGTACCTCCAAATGTTATGTACTTTTGTAAATACATATATAAAATGGATATATAAGATATATATTATATATTTATCATGACTAAAATTTGGGATAAATTGATCTTTTGACCACGTGAACAACTTCTAATTATACGAAGTCAATTTTTGACTTATGTACTAAATATCGACAAGATGACCATTATTAACATAAATGATCACATAATATTTATAACGTTGTAATAAGTGATTTAAATGGAATAATAAACTCTAAAAATGATATTAATCAAGTTCAAATTTACTTTAGTTTATAAATTAGGTTATTAAAGAATGAACGGGTCAAGTTGGACATGGGCTAAGAGACTTCTTCTCAATCTCCGTTCATTGAGGAATTTTTTTTAATACAGGAATTTCTTTTATATTCTGTATAATCACCTTTGAGATTTCATTTCATTCAAAGGGAGTCTTTTACTACATAGTGTTTAAATAAATGGAATAAAATAATTTTTCATTTTAACATAAATGGTGATAATGTCTTTCCCACCGCCACGAGTATTATTTGATCTTACCTTCCATAACAAGATGAATTGTTTTTAAATTGGAAGTAAAAACCATTTACTATTTTTTACGTATATTTTTTTTGAAAATGTTTTCAACAATGGATTGATTTTTTCAATATATTTAAATGATATATTATGATTGAAATGTGAAAATGTAATCTTTCCTTTATGTTTGTTTTAGGTTTTATAAATATGTTATGGTTCTAGGGAATTGTTACGTATACGGTTGGTTTTATCATGACCTGTCTTCACCAAGATGAGATAAGGGACAATAGATTGATAGACCCTTACTTCTTCAAAGATGAAGGAGAGATAATGACCCCCGAGACCCGCCTTCAATAGCTCCCGGAGTGGCGACTAGCACCAAGTGTATAGAATCACACACAAGATGGAAGGCATTACAATTTTTCTTTAATAGGATTGGGAGATAAGATAGTAAATCCCATCAACACCAAAACTGGGGGGGGGTTAAAAGTAATCCAATGAAAAACCATTCCTATATGAATGTTACAAAAGTAGATGCCTTAGAGTACAAGGAGACTAAAAAGGTAAAGTACCAAGAAAAAAACAGCAACTACAACTGTCCCAACATCCGAGCTAGTACGACCTAAACGATTTCTGAAGTCCTCCTGGAAACTTGAAAGCAGTTTTATATATGTAGGATGAGCATACAAGTATACTCAGTAGGGAGAACCAAAGACACTCGTGCACAAGTGGGGAGGCATTCTAATGCCATGTGATAAAAGAGATAACCAAAGCACCTAGTAAGGAAAACTATCCACCCAAGCCTCACCAAGTAACACTCCCCAAATAACGCAAGTCAAGTAATGTATAGTAATAACACATCAATTTTTGGGTACCCCGCTCCACTTTCTCACTGGTTATTTAAGACATCTTACGCATCGAACCTCTCTCGGCATTCTATCACTACATTCCAACTTCCACTCCCCGTCCACACACACTTGGGACATCACTACCAAACA
Organism: Viscum album; assembly: GCA_963277665.1. NCBI lineage: Eukaryota > Viridiplantae > Streptophyta > Magnoliopsida > Santalales > Viscaceae > Viscum > Viscum album. The sequence goes on from OY728138.1 coordinate 944,599,467, forward strand.
TTCCTCCCTCAAACACCTGGGCTAAAACAACCACATATAACCATGCCCACAACCACCTAGACCATAACAACCACTTCCATGCTCGCAAACACCTCAGCCTCATCCCAAAGACACTTGGGAAAAAACATACCTACACACACCTGGGCCAACCACCACAACTACATTGCCCGAAGAATCTTGGGATATAATGGACCTCAGGCCATCACAGCCCACCCAAAGTATCTGGGGATATTCAAGAAGGGTAGCAGAAAAGGAGCTAATAACCATCCACTCATAGGAGTGTTGAGAAAAAAACACCCTCCCCCGTGAAATGGGGGTGTTCGACACAAAGTGCTCAAATTGGGTGGGGCGCGAATAAGAAACATAAGAACTACAATAATATTTATATGTAAGATGCACTCATACCAACCTAGGGCTTCCAAAACAACCTTAGAAAGAAACCCTCTTTACTATTCATTCATAAAAGAAAAGAACAACACTCACGACTAAGTCCGAACTCATTCCCAAAACCAATTCCCCATTTAACTCATTCTTGTATTCATGTTCAAGTGATCCCATTTATGTAAATTGTACACTACTATTAAACTGATAGGAAAAACACAAGCCAGAGAAAGAGAAACACCCAAACAACAATTTAAGCATTCACACTCGGTTTTCTTGTGAAGTCACAACAACAAAAAGATCAGTGAGATCCCTCAAAGTACTGGAACCAAACCAATCCTCGAGATACATCCCCACACAACATTAGATTAACAACCCACAACCGTGCCACAACAGAGGATCCCATCCTCATCCACATCACCCCATAAGAATCAAACAGAAAAACAAACCTATTACCAAAATAGAGTAAGGAAACATCTAGGTCCAAGCACATCATTCATTAGGTTCTTCTTTCTATTGGTAATTCGGGGTGGCCACACAAGAATTAATGTTTAATGGCATTCATTTAATCTACAAAGTTTACGTGGTTATCCAATTTCCATGCTATTGTTATTTAATCATCACAGAATAAAAGGGTTCATTAGTGAGCTTGGAAAGACCACCAACGACCATGATTTTCATTGAGCATTAGACCATATAGTTCACAACATATAGAAAGTATAAATGAGTAAAACAGAATTGTCAAACGCACCCCATAATTCATTAAAAATCTATTTATTATCATTGTTAAGGTTTCATCCATTCCAAAAGAAATATTAGCATACCCACCCCACATGATACACAGTAGGGAGAGACGAAGGAAGAATCCCTACCTGGTTGATCACAGATCAAAGTTCTTCAAATCACGCCAAGAACTGGGGATGCACGACTTGCAGGGGAGGAACATCGGCGACTCCATGGGTGAGCAGAAAGGCCTTGGAACAAGAACACCACTTTCCTCGGGATGGGGAACTCCAAACACACAAAGAAGAAAATGAGACTAGCCAAGAGGAAGAAGAAGAAGGAATTCACGTTTGATATAAGGATGACATCCCATTGTTATGGTATATAGAAATTTGAATGGAGTTAAAGTCAGATCGTGGTTCCCCATGTGGTAGGGCAGTTACACACAATTGAATTAATTGTGATTTAAAAATTCTCCTCATAGGGGTGGTCATAATGGCTATGTGTTAAACAGATTTCTTTAACTAGAAATAAACATGTAACAAGGGCGGAACATAAAGGTACAAGGAAGGGCGTGACACTGAGGAAAAACCACGCGTTTTGGTAAGTTAAGGGTTGCCTGATCCTTGGGGTATTTTTGATATTATTTATTGGATTTAAATTGATTTGAAAGGGTAATTAAATCATCTTTACATCAAAATATACGTTGTGGGATCGGAAAATTCCAGAACTAGAAAAGAACGCGGTGAAGACACAGCGCCACCGTGACCGGTGTGTGACCGTCACTGTGCCACCATCACGGTGCCACCGTTTCGGTGGAGCCTGGTTTTGGAAATGTAATGGACCCAATGGTTTCGGGTCATTACATCAGATACATATCAAACAATTCTCGCCCTCAAGAATAAAAACTAGACTCGATGAAAGAGGGGTTCTGAACAACCACCTCGACAGATACCTATCAGGAGTAAACCTCATCGAAATCTAGAAATAACTTTCCCTCAAGTAACCATTTAACATTTGAAGGTCAAACTTCCCAGTCATATGGGTTAGGGAGTTTCTTCCTCCATGTCAAGATACCATCCGCTTTGGGTGTCACTGACTCACTCAAACGGGTTTAATCTATTCCACCTTAATTCATCTTGATTAGGGATAAGGCCCTATCCTCCCCATTTTCAAGACTCTTTACACACATCCATTGAATAAGGAAAACCTCACATTCCATAGTTAACAAGGTAAAGAATTCAATCTGAAACGAGTACAAACAAAACAGAAAAAAACACAAAACAGCTCTGGGTACTGGGCACGAATCTGCGTCTCACGTTCCTAGGTACTTTCCTCGAGCCCTCCATGCCTCCAAAACACATGAACAAAAGGAATGGTCTGTCTATGGAGAACCTTCTCCTCACGATCCTTGATTCTCATTGGTCTTTCCACAAAAGTCACGTCATCCTCGATATCCAGTTTTTCGCAGTCGAGGATGTGTGAATCGTCCTGTAGATACCGTGGGAGTTGTGACAAATTGAAGACATCATGCAGTCTCAGTAGAGGCGGTGGTAGCGCTAGCTGATAAGCCACTTCACCGACCCACTACAGCACTTTGAATGGTCTGAAAAATCTGGGAGAAAGTTTACTCCCCCTGTCGAACCTCCGTTGCCCACCCTGGGGGGAGACCATCAGGAATATGTGGTCCCCGACCTCAAACCCCAAGGGTATCCTCCTATTATCGGCATATGACTTCTGTCGGTCCTAAACCACCTTCATCCACTACTGTATAAGCTAACCCTTCTCTGTCGTGATCTACACCACCTCCATGCCATGAACACCTACTTCCCTAACCTCAGTCTAGTACACGGGTGAGTGACATGGCCTCCGGTACAAGGCTTCGAACCGATCCATACCAATCGTAGATTGATAGCTATTATTTTAGGCAGACTGTACCAGAGAAAAGTGCCGCACCCAAGATCCCCCAAAATCCAGGATACATGCCCGTAGCATATCCTCCGTTGTTTGGATGATGTGCTCGGTCTTCCCATCTGTCTATGGGTGGAAGGCAGTGCTAAGACATAGCTGAGTTCCAAAATCATGTTGAGATCCCCCCCTAGACTCGTGAGGTAAACCGTGCATCCTTATCCAATACTATGGACCTTGTAACTCCATGAAATCGCACCACCTCATCCACATACTTCCCTGATATTTCATCCACTACACCCAACGCCTTGATCGCCAGAATGTGAGCCGATTTCGTCAACTTGTCCACCACGACCCATATTGCGTCGCAACATCATTGAACCTTGTGTAGCCCTGTGAAGAAATCAATCAAGATTTCATTCCACTTCCACTCGGGGACATCTAAAGGTTGTAACAGACAGCTTGTAACACAGTGTTCAGCCTTCACCTGCTGACACACTAGGCACCCGGCCATGAACTCTGCCACCACCCGCTTTACCCCGGGCCACCAAAACTAACCTATAAATACCCGGTACATTTTGGAACCTCCCCAGTGTACTTCCAGGGGTATGTTGTGGAAGTCACGATGAACTCTCTCATGCATCGCATCTGGAACAAACAAATTCCCTTGGAAAAGTATCCGATTTTGACCATCCTCGGTCCATCCTTCTGGGGAATTACCTTGGTTAGCCCGATCACACATCACTTCACTCTCTATGTATCACCACTGAGACTCCTCCACCTACCGCAGTAGATATGACTGCACAATCATCTGATACAGGCAACCCCTACCACAATCCATCCTCGCATCCAGGTGCATGGCAACCAACTCCTCCATCACCTTCCATGAATCTTCCAACTCTCAAACAACATCATTCCGTGACTTCCTGCTCAAGGCATCAACCACCACATTCCAATTTCCTAAGGTGTAGGAAATCTCAAAGTCGTAGTCCTGAAGGAACTCCATACCCCTTCGTTGCTGTAAGTTCATGTCTCGCTGGGAGAAGATATACATCATGCTTTTATGATCCGCTAAGACTACGAAGTGATCCCCGATGAGGTAATGCCGCCAGAACATTAGTGCGAAAACGATCGATGCATGCTCCAGATCGTGGGTGGCATAATTACGCTCATGGAGACTTAACTGTCTAGACCCATTTGATATCACCCCTTGTTTTTTGATCAGCACACACCTGAGGCCTGGTCCTGAAGCACCACAGAACACCTCATATGCCATATCACGACCCCCTCCCACCAAAGCTGCCCCTCTAGAGCTGGAAATGGTGAAAGGGAGATAATGAACCCCCGAGTCTCACCCCCAGTAGGCCCCGGAGTGCTGAATAGCACCAAGGGTATTAGGTTTCACAAATATGGGAGGCAATACCCTTTTTATTATTTAAGATCGGAATATAGGATGAGTCAAACACCAAAAGAAAAAGGAACAAGTAAATGAAAATAAACCCAAAACCAAACCCATATGCATGTTTTATACAATACTTGAAACTAAAGTACAAGTATAAGAAAAGCTCCAAATTATGATACCAAAAAAAGAATAAATCAAAAACTGCAACCAGCAAACTCCAGCGCACAGCTAGCAAGATCCCACATGGTCTCTGAAGTCCTCTGGAAAACCTAAAAGTAAACGTAGGGTGAGCATACAAATAAACTCAGTAGGAAAACCTAAATCAATTATGCAAAAGTGGGGAGACATCCTAATGTCCCATGAGAAAACAGAAGGAACCAAATCCTAGTAAGGAATCTATCCACCCAACCTTACAAGCCACAATCACCAAATGTTGCAAGTCAATACAGTACTATACTAATATTATCAAAGTATGGGTACCCCACACCACCTTCCCACTAAATATTACTCAAGACCACATGCCAAACGCTGTGATGCTTCTCCCTCTTCCTAAGCTAGTGCTGCAACCTGGCCATATGAAGCTCAAGCTAGTGCCGCAACCTGGCCATATGAAGCTCATAGTATCCCGCTGGCACTAAATCCTCGACCATAACCACATCTCATCCCGAAGACACCTTGGAACCATATCACATCTCATCCCGAAGACACCTGGGAACATATTAAATCATTATCCCGAAGACTCTTGGGAAACATCTATCGTAGCCTACCTGAAGGATCTTGGGATATAGAACCTGGAAGAGGGAGCATAGGGAAGAACAATAACCAGCCATCCTTTAGATGTTTGAGAATCTCACCCCTCATTCCATGGGTGTTCGGTACGTAGTGCTCAACATGGGTGGGTGCGTAGAGAAACATTAAATGTACATATTTATATAATTATATCAACCACTCAGACCATCCTATAGCTTATACACAAAAGATCTGATCACATGCCTTGGGACTACTACCTCGAAGTTATGCACACAATAAACATCCCCAAAACCCATTAAGCTTTTCATGTTTCAACATTTTTCATTTTTCAGTTCCTTAACAAGTGAGAAACTAACAACAACAAACCCAGATCAATCATTCGTAAAACATATCCCTACCAACCACAAATAAAGTTATGGAAAACACAAGAAACACAATACCATTTTCTTTTATCAGCCAATACATTTCATTGATCTTCCTTATTTCATTAACTATCATGCCCCACAATTCAATAGTTAACTCTTCCAATTTTATTCATATTCACAACCCATACCTGCAGCCCTACTTCAAACCACTATAACCACAAACACATCTGAAACAAAACCCATACCACATCATCATCCCTTTGATACCATTTACCACAACTCCACTGCCCATCACAACCATATCATACACGCCAACCGACAACCAATCCAACCGCAACCCCACTGCTCACCTATTCCATAACAATCTAAAAAACAACCCTCCACATATTTAAAACACAACCAGCACCCACAAATTAATTATTTCATTTAGTTTAACCTAGGTGATCATACAAGGGTTCTAGGTATTCATTTAATCTTCCAACTTTACATGATTAACCAATTTCCACATTCTATGAAATTCCATCCACAAAACAATCCAGAAAAACATGGGAACATTTAATTTTGCAAGCAAAGGTGCCCAATGATTGTGATTTTCAGTAGATATAATCCTATTAAATTCACAACATAATCAATGGATAAGCATTGGTGGAAATAAAACAACAATATCAACAAAATTTCCCCAAACCTGTTCTTTAACTGGTAATTATTTTATTTACTAGTTCAATCACATCTCACGAAAACAAGAGGATAACCACCCCGCAAGATTCACAAAAGAGAGAGAGATGAATGTAACACCCCTACCTGAACATCTTTTGATGTCCTTCTGTGAGAAAACCCACCAAGAGGATTTCGATCACTCCTCCCGACGACTACGTCCTCCCGTGGACACTGCGGCACAACCGCACAAATAACCAAGAGAGAATCCATTATGGTTTAAGGTGTTACTTGTCATAGCATGTCAAGGAGGAAAAAAATAGGGGATTGAGGAAGGAATAAGAACGGGGTAGAACATACCATTAAGATGACGTTCGTCGAAGAGCATCGTTCCCGTCAAATATCAGCAATCTCCTCAGTAGGAAACTACGAAGAGGAAGTCGAAGAAGAAGGAATGGAATGAAGAGCATGATGTTCGCCTCGTTGAGATGATCCCACAGCCACCGATAGATAGACGATCAGAGTACAGATGAAGAAGATAAGAGGAAGGCGTATGGGTCATCCGGGGGCATCGTTGTGCGGAGAAGAAGAGGGGTCTATAAACAACATATTTCCCTCTCTTATATAGGCAATGAAAAGGCACAACATTATGCAGCGTGTATCAATGAATACAAGACATGATCATACAACTCTTACACTGTTTGACTAGTGAACACATGACATGTTACACGGTTTCCATGCGTTTAATGATAATAACAACTTCAATTAATAATAGGTATATTATTGACCCGAGACATGCGTCATAAAAAGGTATTCATAATTGGTCTCGAAAAAACCATCATAATTTCAGGGTTACAATGTCACAGATGGTTTTCCATTCCAACAGTGTATGAGGGAGATACGATGGATACAAGATCCTATAATAATAACAATATTATTTTTATTGGGTGTTTCGAGGACCCAAGCCATGAACAATAATTTAATATCCAACCTTAGACTTGAAACGATCATATTAAGGATATGATCACATCGCCACTAATGAGAAGCCAATCGGATGTCGCACGCGTGAGTTATTACGGGTCGAAGATTTAATAATAATATTAAATCTATTAATTCATGATCATTTCGGGTACCCGATCCGAAAAACTGAAAAATGCATCCAATATAGGACTCATAATTTTCGTCTTGAAGTCTGGGTCGCACTGCCACTGACGGTTAATAAAACCAAGGTCGCACGAAGAAGTTATGGACTAAACATGATTTTCCCAATAAAAATTAATAATTACATTATTATATTATTTAATTTAATTTAACATTTATTCTCTTTACACCTCAAATAAAAACCCACGCTCAACCTCTGTAAGAGTGAAGTGCGTAAGCCCCCATGATTTACTCCTCTTTTATATTATCATTATACTCATTTAATCATTATTATATTTTAAATTTTCTCTCTCCAATCTGCAATCTTATTCTTCCACAATTCCCTCACACCAACAATGGTGGTGCCTCCCCATGCCTTTACTGTTATTATTAAAAAAATTAACATTAATAAAACCCTTCATTAATGTTATAATATAATCCAATTAAATTAGTTTACCATGGTTATTCTCACATTAAATTAAAACCATTCCGTTTAATTAATCACCCACTAAAAGCCACCATTAACATTATTTAATATATTAGTAATAAATCATCATTCAACTTCATCAACAGGTCTCCATCGTTATCATTAATTATTATTATTATTATTGACTCCCATTATTATATTATAATTACTCCCTCTCTCTCATCACATGTTATTCACGCATAGGTTGGGATCCCCTTCCATGCGCCTCATCATGTTAATATTGTTATAACAAATTATTATATAATAATACCCTGTTAATGTTATTTACATAATTCCAACCATAATTGTGGAGAACCGTACAACGATTTTTATACAAGGTCACGCCCCTGCGCCCCATGCATTTCATTCCTTTATAAATTTATTACCTGCGCCTCATTTATTATATGCCCATTACACCAATAATTTATTATTTGTTAAAAATTTAAATAAATCAAAAAGAATCCATGAACCTCCCCTCATTGAATTAAATAAATTCTATTTTTATTTTATTTATTTTACAATGATTAAATTAAAACCATTTAATCTAATTAAGACCAAATATTTTCACGCCACCCTTATCAATTATTATTATTAAAAATTATTATTATAAAACATGTCGTGTTTGATCACATCGAATTTTTATAAAGTAATTGACCAGAGAGGTCTGGGCCATTACACGCTCCCCCTTCTTCTAGAAACCTCAACACTGGGGCACTTACTAAATTCTCTTTCATATGGTTGAAGGCTATATTGCACTAACCATTCCACACAGAAGTCTGGTCCTTCTTGGTCAAGGCTGTCAAAGGTGCCGCGACTTGGGAGAATGTGGGCACAAACCTCCGATAGTAGCCTGCCAGTCCAAGGAAACTACGAACCTTTGCCACATTCTTGGGTGCTGACAAAGAAAAAACTGCCTCAACCTTCGATGAGTCCACTGCTATTCGCTGCTCGGACACCACGTACCCAAGGAAGTGAACTTCTCATGTCCAGAACTTTCACTTGCACAACATCACATAGAGTTGGTGATGTCAGAGGACCTTTAAAACCACTTTTAGGTGCTCACCGTGATCCTCCTCTGATCTTGAGTAGATCAGGATGTCGTCAATAAATATGACTATGAACCGATCTAGGTTTTCTTGGAAGACGGATTTCATGTGTCTGATGAACACAACTGGTGCATTTGTAATGCCAAACGACATGACCAAAAACTCAATGTGCCCATATCTACACCTGAAGGCAGTCTTCGAGATGTCGCCCTCCTTCACCCTCAACTGGTGATATCCATGCCACATATTGTTCTTAGAGAACCAACCTGCTCCCCTCAGCTGGTCAAAGAGCACGTCTATCCTCGGAAGAGGGTATCGATTCCTGACCGTCAATTGATTCAGTCTCCTATAGTCTATGTACAGCCAGAGACCACCATCTGCCTTATTTGAGAATACGACTGGATCACCCCATGGTGACACAATTGGTTGAACAAAACCCTTCTTTATCAAATCATCAATCTGAATCTGCAACTCCTGCAACATAGAAGGTGACATCCGGTAGGGAGCCATCAAAATCGTATGGGAAGCATGTTGCAATTCTATCCCGAACTCAACTTCACATTGAGGGGGTAGAGATTCCACCTCTTCAGGGAAGACTCCCACAAATTCACTAATGATCCCTAGGAATTCCATCATTTGTACATCCAATGACTCCACTAATAGAACATATAACAAGGAAAAGAGGGTCTCCTCTCACCTGCTGCTTCTCTGGCCACCCCACTCGCTGATGAAAGATACATGTCGGCCGCCCAAATCTGAAAAAACGACCCTTCTTCAAAATCATTCAATGACATAACGTACAGAGAATAACCAGTCAATGCCTAGGATGACATCGTATGGGTGTATCTGCAACACTAGAAGATCCTTATAGACTGATATGGTCCTATCATTAGTCTACAACCTCTACAAACATAAAAAAAAGTCGGTCTGAACTCCGGCTGGTGTGCTCAGCACCAGGGGCACTAGAAGTCCCTCAGCATCTAAAACCAGAGAACGGGTTAGACTGGGTGCTACGAAGGAGTGTGAAGCTCCTGTATCGAACAAGGCATAGACAAGAGTACTAAACAAGCTGATCGTATCTCGAACAACCTCTATCCATTCTGGAACTACTGCCTCTATGACTTCTAACTGTCCATGCCCATCTCCCCTACCCCTCGGTTATTGGCCACCTCTCTGTCCATCCCCTTGTAGAGGTCCCTGAGTTTCTCCCTGAGGTCGGCCTCCGCCAGCAATGCCTTCCCTCAGAGGAGCGGGAGCTTGCTGCCGCTGCTGCTGTCGAAAGGGCCTAGATTGAAACTACTGCAGTTGGGGTGGGTTTTGTATTGGCCCACCCCGATTGTATCATACTTGGTCTGAGCACTGATTCCAAAGGTGCCCATGGCTGCCACAGATGAAGCACCTCGGTCCTAGGCCTGAAAGGAAAGGGCGAGGACTGGGGGATCATAAATAGAACAGTTGGGGCCCACTTCCCACTGGTCGAAACTTAGAGGGTCCTGATGCAGGAGGCCTGCTGCTGACGGCCTTCCCCTTCGACGAGCCCAACTGGATTCCCTCTTGCGATACACCTCCCAGTGTGTGCATCCCTTCAACCACTTCAGCCTTCTTCTAGACCTCTATGTATGTCAGTAGGGTGAAGGGAGTAACATCATACTAGAGAGAAGGTCAAAGTGCGTTCTCCAAATGTCTCTCCCGATACTCCTCATCCGGAAAGAGGTCGGGAGAAAAGAGAAGTATATCCTTGAACTTGATCCCCAACTATCTCACTGACATACTCCCCTGCTGGAGGGATAGCAGTTCTTGCCTCTTCTCAGCATTCATTGTGGATGAGAGGAATTCCAGTCGGAACTCCTTCTCAAAGTCAGCCCACATCACCTCAGCCTCCCTCTTCTCCCCACGATAATGTTTCAACCACTAACGCGCTACTCCATGCATCTGGATTATAGCCAGAGGAACCTAGTACTCCGTCGGAGCCCAGATCAAGCTAAAAGATGTCACCAGCTTCGCTAGCCAGCTCTCTGTCTCAACATCAGAGATACTTCCCTCTTATTTCCTAAGGGTCTTCCGCTGAAAGTCACAAAGTGTCTTCTACCACTGATCGTCCTCCTCCTCTTGGTCAACTCTCTTTCAACCAGCCAAGTTGACCTCCTGGGCCTCGATAACTTGCACTTCTCATGGTTTCCTCCCATGTTCCATAACTACAAGGTAAATGACAAATGCCTTAGCCCGAGTAGTGTAGAATATTGTTCTTAAATTTTCTTAGACTTATTATTCATTTTAAATCCCAGCACTCCCATGAGACAGAATGACACAAGTCATTATGATGCATGTAACTTCCTAGGGTCTCTACCTTGCAATTAGTGTAGCCTTACTTGGTCATTTGGTAGGCCCAGAGTCCTTGAATCGGATCATGGGGGCCCCGAAAATCCCATGTCCTAGCCTATCTTCCATGTCCTATTTCACGCACCAAGATCACCTAACAATGTTTCCCTACCATCCCATGCAATCCTCACTGTGCCTAACCCCATACTCCATGCAATATCTCAACCTCTCTTTGATACCATTCTGCCATGACCCGCCATCACCAATATGAGAGAAGGGGCATCAGATTGCCAGACCCTTCCTTCTTAAAGATGAAGGAGAGATAATGACCCCAAGACCCGCCTTCAATAGGTCCCAGAGTGGCGACTAGCCCCAAGAGTATAGAATCACACACAAGATGAAAGGAATTTCCCTTTTTTTAATAGGATCGGGAGATGCAATATTAAATCCAATCAACACCAAAACTGGGGGGGAAGTAAGGAAAATAAAAACCATTCCGAAATGCATGTTACAAAAGTAAATACCACAATGTACAAGGAGACTACAAAGGTAAAGTACTACAAAAGAAAAAAACTACAACTGCAACTATCCCAAAGTCTGAGCTTGTACATCCATGCACGATCCCTGAAGTCAACTTGGAAACCTGAATGCAGTTTTATATACGTAGGGTGAGCATAAAAGTATACTCAGCAAGGAAAACCAAAGACTCTCATCCACAAGTGGGGAGGCATTATAATGACATGTGAGAAAAGAGATAACCGAAGAACCTTGAAATGAAAACTAGCCACCCAAGACTCAACAAGGTACACTCCCAAAAAAACTCAAGTCATGTAATGTATCGTAATATCACACCGATATTTGGGTATCCCAAGCCACTTTCCCACTGGTTATTTAAGACATCCTACACACAGAAGATCTCCCTCCATTCTGTCACTATATTCCCACTGGCACTCCCCGCCTGCACACACCTGGTCCATCGCTACCACACATTCTGCCCGCAAACACCAAGGCCTCAAAATCACCCGTAACCATGCTCTCATCCGCCGGGTCAAGAACAACTACTGCCACACCCGCAGACACCTGGGCCTCACCCCGATGACTCTTGGGAAATAACCTTCCCGCACACACCTAGGCCAGCCACCACCGCTACCCTTCCCAAAGAATCTTGGTCTATAATGGACCTCAGGCAATCACAGCCTACCCCAAGAGACTTGGGATATTTAGGAAAGGGAGCAGAAAAGTTGATAATAACCCGCCACTCATATGAGTGTTGGAAAAAAAACACCCTCCCCTATAAAATGGGGGTGTTCGGCACTAAGTGCTCAACTTGGGTGGTGCACGAATAAGAAACATAATAAATTCAATTATATGTATAGGTAATAAGAACTCATCCCAACCTTGGGCTTCCAAACCAACCTAAGAACAAGCACCCTCATTACTAGTCATTCAAAAAAGAAAAGCACAACAGTCACAACCGAGTCACAACTCATTCCCAAAACCAATTCCCCATTTAAATAATTCTTGGCTTCATGTTCAAGTGATCCCATTTAAGTAAATCATGCACTACTGAGAAACTAACCAGAAAACCACAAGCCAGAGAAAGAGAAACACACAAACATCAATTTAAGCATTCACACCCAGTTCTCTTGTGAAGTCACAACAATAAAGGGATCAGTGAGATCCCTCAATGTAATGTAACCAAACCAAGCCTCGAGATACAGCCCCACACAACTTATGATTCAAAACCAATAACCATTCCACAACAGAGGATCTCATCCTCATCCACATCACCCCATAAGAATAAAAGAGAACAACACACCTTTTACCAAAATAGAGTAGGAATAATTCCAGGTTCAAGCACATTATTCATTAGGTTCTACTTTCTGTTGGTAATCCGGGATGACCACACATGTATTGATGTTAACTGACATTAATTTAATCCACCGAGTTTACGTGGTTAACCAATTTCCATGTTATAGTTATTTAATCGTCACAGAAGACAAGGGTTCATTAGTGTTCAAGGAAATACCACCAACGGCTAGGATTTTAAATGAGCATTAGCCCTTACTGTTCACAACATATAGAAATTATAAAAGAGTAAAACAAAATTGTCAAAAAAACCCCATCATTCTTTAACAATCTATTTATTATTTTTTTATGGTTTCATCCATTCCCACAGAAACAGTAGCGTACCCACCCCGCATGATATACAGCAGGGAGAGACAAAGGAAGAATCCCTACCTGGTTGATCAAGGATCGAAGTTCTTCTCCATGTTCCAAGAACGTGGGATGCACGACTTTCAGGGGAGGAACGTCGGGGACTCCAAGGGAGAGGAGAATGGCCCTGGCATAGGCGCACCACTTGCCTTCGGATGTGGAACTCCAAACACACAAAGAAGAAAAGAAGACTAGCCAAGAGGAAGAAGAAGAAGGAATTCTCGAGGGATATAAGGATGAGATCCTGTTGTTACGGGATATGTAAATTTAAACGGCATTACAGTCAGATCATGGTTCCCCATGTGGTTGGGAAGTTATGCATGATGGAATTAATTGTCATTTAACAATTCTCCTTAGAGGGGTGGTCATAAAAGGTATGCATTAAAATTTTTTATTTATCCAGAAGGAAAGGCATAACAGGGGTTGAACTGGAAGGTACAGGGAAGGGCGTGACACCATGGAAAAACCACATGATTTAGTACGTTAATGGTTTCCCGAACCGAGGGGGATTTTTGAAATTATTTATGTGCTTTAAATGTCTTTGAAAGGGGAATTAAATCATCTTTACGTCAAAAGATACGTAGCGGGATTGGAAAAGTTGGGAACTGGTAAGAACACGGTGAGGACACGGTGCCACCGTTAGGGTTCCACCGTGATCGGTGTGCAACCGTCACGGTGCCACCGTTTCGGTGGAGCCATGTTTTGGAAAATTAATGGACCCGGTGGGTCTGGGTCATTACATGTTCAATGATAAACCTAGGGCGGGTGAGCCCGAAATATATTTCTAATGCATTGGGTAACGTGACAGAGGTAAATGTTAATGTTTCTTCTAAGAGATTTAAGAAATATACTATGATTGGTATTCCATACGTAACTCCATATGTTGAAATGACAGCTACAATGTAAATATGATATGGATTCCACTAGTTACCTTTATGATTTATGTATTCTATGTGTTATTCAAGAATCTTATGATTTCATGAGGTATATTAATGATCTTATGTTATGTATTTCAAGATGAACTAATGTTTTCTTTGTTTTTTTATAACCCTTACTAAGCTTTTTAAGCTCATCCCAAGTTTTGAAATTTTTTTCATAGGACATAAAGAGGAATAGTGTCATGGATGGGATCACGGTTAAGTCATGATGTCTAAAACATGGATCTAGACTGTTGAGTCAATAAGGATTACTTATGACTTTTCCATTCCTTATTTTTTGGGGAGATTGTTGAGTCAATAAGGTTTTCATATTAATTTACCATCCCTCAGTGTTCTGAAAATCAAAAACACATTATCTTAAGAAAAATTGCATCTACCCTATGCTTTGCTTTCATGAAGAAAATTTTCCTTCCCTATGGAAATTTATCATTACCATGTTTTTCATTGTTAATATTGTCAAAGTATAACAATCGGTTTTATATCCAAAACCTAAGATTCTTATAATACTTATATATAAAACGTTTTTTTAGGATCTGCATTCAGGTTCCATGTTCTCTGAGTTATGACTCTGAACTCTTATGAGTTCTGACTATGAGTTCTCTGAATTCCGAATCTGAACTCTTCTGAGTTTTGATTCCGAGTTCTTTGAATTCAGACTCTGAACACTTTTGAGTTCAGACTCTGAGTTCTCTGAATTCAGACTGAGAACACTTCCGAGTTCTAACTCCGAGTTCATTGAATTTAAACTGTAAAGTCTTCTATGTTTTGACTACATGTTCTCTAAATTTAGACTCTGAACTCTTCTGAGTTCTGACTCCCAGTTCTCTGAATTCAGACACCGACCTTTTATGAGTTCAGGTTCCTAGTTCTCTAAATTCAGACTCCAAACTCATATGATATCAGGTTTTGAATTCTTATGAATTCAAACTCCAAATTTCCTTAAAATTCATACTCTGAATTCTATAGAATACAGGTTCTGAATTCTTCTAAAGGTATAATCTGAATACCCTTGTATTATAGACACCGAATGATTTTTTGGGTTAGAATCCAAACATTTATTTCCTTACATTCCGAATAATTGCTTTTGGTTAAGTAACCATATATTTTTCTTACTTAGGTTTTGGTTATATAAGGATTTCGTGCATTTAGTTAATAACTAACAGTTGATTGAGTGACAGGCGTACAGGTCCCTCGGAATATCAAGGAAAAATATGACTATTGGAGGAGGGAGCTGACTGTGGAAGTTGTGCCTATAAATAAGATCTCATTTTAGAGAGCTCATAACATTGATGAATGGTTCTATGACTCTATAGATTTCATTCTTCTGAATTGATTTTTAGAGAGATACTTTTCTTGATTAGTGTGTACTGTACATGTTGTTCAGATTTGCTTCGTGCAACTTCGAATGTTGTTCAGTACATTCGAGGGCTTTAGGGGATAGGAAGACTATAACGCCCCGACCCATGTTACCCTGAGTCGGTGCATCATTACATAACATTGGCATGATCACAAGAAAGTTAAAATCTCAAAATACCGATTCGTTTAGTAGCCTTGGAATAACTAGATACATTAATAAAGTTTACATTACATCATAAAATGAAAACTACAAAAATATAGTCTCCATAGTCCAAACTCTTATCCCCTCAGACTATCCTTGCATGTCATTCATAAATTACTTCTTCACATCCTGGGAAAAATAAAACATAGAAAAGGGGTGAGCTCAAATTCCCAGTAAGGATAACAATATAGCGGAAACATTCATAAATAAGAATAAAAATTTAAGGCAATGTATAACTAAAACAAAAGCCTTTTAAACATGAACTACAACATATTATGGAAAAAATAAAATGAAATAATGCCATTTACTTATTGACATGGATATTCTACTAATCGAATATTCACATGCAATATCAATAACAACTTTCATAATGATGGAATGAATAATGCTAGACAATCATAACCACATATCCAATGTCTCATGCAAAGACTACAAATAATATATTTTCAAGGCATTATGCAAAGACACTAGTTTGTCTCATGAGACCTACCGATGCATCCAGGAGCTATAGTGGGCTCCAACCGTCACTTACTAAGTCCAATGCATTCCTCGTATGAATAGGTTTAAACATACCATAAACATTCGTATTAAAACGAGCATACGAAATGTCTATACTTTCTCCATAAACCATGAATGGTATAATAATAACACATCCATTGTCAAACATATCACAAAACATTCAATGGAAGTTTTGTATAACAAATAAACTTCAAATGAGCTTAAAATCCATCAAAGGATGTTGACATAGATGAAAATTATGACTAAATCTTTTTGAGAGAAATATCCTTTTTGTAAAATCATTTAAATGTCATACATTTATAA
The DNA here is from genome assembly GCA_963277665.1 of Viscum album. NCBI lineage: Eukaryota > Viridiplantae > Streptophyta > Magnoliopsida > Santalales > Viscaceae > Viscum > Viscum album. The sequence goes on from OY728138.1 coordinate 944,616,156, forward strand.
AGGAAGTAATTTTAAAAAAGATTTTTGAATCATAGTGTCCCATACCACTTTGATACTTTTGAAATGAATTATCATTTCAAAACATTCATGTCCATATAAAAAAATTCTTAAAATCAATTTGAAAACATAGACATTAATTAAAAAGATTTAGAAAGATAAATCTTTAAAACATTTGAAATTCTGAACTTGAATAAGATTACCTTTCAAAATACTTAAAATCTTCATTTTGAAATCATTTTTATGAAAAATGGACATGGATGAAAAAAATGTCCCAGTAAATACTTACACATAAACAATCTCGGATAATGATGAGATTGAGGAATTAACCCTTACCAATTTGCTAACTTACGAAACATACAACCCATGAAAGAGGTATCATACAATGAATATGTTAATACATATAAATTAAAGTGTATTTCACATAGAATACAATTATGGGCATTACATACACCACACAAAAGGTAATAGTGTCAATATGGCATGAATCTCACGGGAATAAGGAGTGAGATGAAAACCCCTTACCTTGCACATTCCTTTAGTCGAGGGTACGTTTAACCTCCTGTACGAAGATCGTAGTATGTTATTAAATTATACCAGAACAATATTAAAATTAATGATATCATACATGATTCATATATGACTTTATATTACCCGTTTAATAATAATTTCCATGTCAAATTAATATTTTGGGTAATAATTACTTTCTTTATCGTACGTGTTTTAATTTGTTACTCTTGGTTGTATCACTTGGACCATGATTAAAATACTTCCAGAATATAAAAAATGATAAATATATCATCTATATTTATAATATAAATATTTATAATAGACATATATATTAAATGGAAAACACCGTTTATCGAGACGGTAGTCCGTACGTACGCATAAACGTTGTTTCTGTTTCCATATAGTATTGAACGGAAGTAAGTGAATAAGATATATGTATGTACATAAATCAATATATATATAAATATATATATCTCCATTAGAATTATTATTTCATATATAAAATTCTTATTAGTAATATATATTTTTATAATCGTCAATGAATGGTGGACATGGAAAAGATTCTCAACGCGTCAGGGAGACGTTAATCCGTACGTACGCACGAGCGACAATATCATTATTTTGATATTAAAATAATATTTAATTGAATGTTATATCATATATAAAGAATAATTATCATGTTATACTTATTATTTACATGAATTACACATTATTATTATATCCATCCAAATAATAATGTTTTGAATAACAATTACACCACGACGTGGAGACGGTAAGCCGTACGTACGCACCTATGGTGACATGTCATTCAAAGGATGGATAGAATATTGAAATATCATTGTACCATGTTTATAATTACATCAATGTATATATAATATATTGGAGTTGTTCTTTTAGAATGGTAATAAAAAAGAAAGAAGAAGTGGAAGAAGAATAGAACTTGAAAAAGGGTGGTGAAATCATTACCTCTTCTTCGGGTTCTTCCTTTTGATTTGATCAAAAGGGCTCCATAGGATGGATTTATGACTAAAGTAAGGCCTCTAGGATGAACTGAGATAAGTTTAGAGAGTATTTGGTCAGGGTTTGGCCGAACCAAAAGGACTTGAATGTGTGAATTAATGAGAAGGGGGAGTTCCCTTTTATAATAGGGGTGAGGAGAACCTTTGGAAAAGCTAGAAATATTATTTTATAATAAATTAATATTCGGTTTATAATGGATAAAAATTGGATTATGTAAATTTTTAGGCGGGGACAGGTCAAAAACCACTCAACCAATAGTATTTATATTGTTTTGGGTTACTATATTAACTTTATCTTTCAGTATTAACTCTTAGTTAATTAGTTTCACGTTTACAATGTCTCTTTGTATTTTTATATTATATGGTTACTAAACATACTATATACATCCAATAGACCCCCAAGTGGTCCATTAATGACACATATATCATGATATAAGTCTGTTGGCCGATATTGATATTTTTAGGAATTTAATATCAATTAATAATATAATATTTGTTTTAAAAACACTTTTATGTCAATTTTGACACTATTCAATAATTGATTTTTGGGAAACTCATAACAAAATGATTAATTCGAAAAACAAATAATTAAGTCAATAGTAACATGTCATATTAACCTAGGAAATTATTGTATTCATAAAAAGTCTCAAATTATATTTATTTGGATATTTATATTATCAATTATTTTAATTGTTCACTATTATGGTAATTACTGTATCAACATTGATTCATAAATAAATTAAATTTTATAATGTCTAAAAATTATAAATAAAATAACATTAAGTATGGAATCTTTGTATAATTCTAATGAATATTTATAGTCTAATATCCAACATATATAACCTCATGTAAAAATTGTTTTTCTAAAAGATATATGCTTATGTCATTTTTGTATTTTTTTTAACTTAATTAAAATAAAGTGTTCCTATCACCTACAAGTGGCTCCATGGGGTCCCAAAATCGACCCAAATATGCACATGGTCGGACATGTATCCACCAATAAGTTTAGGATACGTTTTAGAGTAATTTAGTATTATTATAATATTATGTTTTTAACCCTTATTTACCAGATTTACCTTTTAACCATGGTAAATAAAATATTTACCGAAGTAATTATTCAAAATGTCTACAAATAAAAGTTACCTATTTACACAATTTGGACATCATGATTCCAAATATGGAATCCATTTTTCCAAATTCAAAACACAGAAGAGGTAGAAATTAATTTAAAATTAATTCCTGTTGTAAAAACAAAAAGCGTGTTTTTAAGAGATAACAACTATAAAAATATTGACACTTGTTTATGTCCGGTTTAATTGTAAATTTTTTTCCAATGACCAACATTGTATTAAATGGTAATAATATATACAAAATATAAATTAAAACCACTCAAATTAAAATTTTATCACTATTAATTATTTTGATTAATAAATATGTTTTTAATTTAAATTTAGTAATTTTCACTATTCATCAAAATATAAAAGTTATCCAAAAAGTAAAAAAATTTCACCCTAGGCTCAATTAGATATTCCTAATCCAAAAATGAATTCCATTTTGAGAGATAAATTTATAAAATTTCAAAAAGTAGGTATTACTATTCAGAACAGCTAGTTTGATTGGTTGTGGTGTGTGTTAGAACTCGAAGTTGCATACAACACACGCTATTGCATTACTAAAAGGGAAACGTACCATGGAATCTTGGGGTGTAACACTGTAAATTTTTTATGTCCCAATTCTATAGTGTAAATTTATTTAGTCAAATTGAATATATTAATGTTTGAAATATTAGATCTAATAAGGGTTCACTATTAAAAGTTGGTAAAAGTGCATTTTTGAAAAATACTTATTTTATCTGAAAAAATAAATTTGTTCTTAAATTATGTCTAAAAAACTCATAATATGGATTCTAAAATTATAGGTATTATATAATGTTCAAAATTTAGTAAATACTATTCATAACCTCTTTTGAACGACTTGTTTGGTAAGTCATGGTGCGATTGAACTCGGTGTTGCATGTAGTGAAAGTTATTGAATTGTTTTGAAGAAGTAAATACTATGAAATCTTGGGGGTTACATTCTTCCCTCCTTCAATAAATTGTGTCCTCTCAATTTGATATTCTTCTTCGAAAATAAAGGATGAAAATAGAAAATATCTTTTTTGGAAAACCCACATCGGAAATTGGGTTAATAAAATTTAGTCTTAATAAGAGGAAAACAGAAATGAAAGGGTCACCACCAAATGATGATATATATTAGAAGAAAATTAGTGGAAATTAAGGACATATAATTGGATGAAAACGTAAATATTTATAGGTGGTGATTGAGGTCATCAATCTTAAACATGTATAAAATTGAGGTCCTTAAATTTAGCAATCTATGCGGATTTAAAATACCATCAGTTTAGAAAAACATATGGTATTAGGATAACACATTTTTTTTGTTTTAAGATCCATTCACTAAAGTATAAGAATTAATTTATTCATTGAAGAAGATAATAAGAAAAGTATATACTTGACAAGTAGAGTCTCATCCTTTAACTAAGTTCTACCACAAACTCACCTTTCACTCTAAAAGATAATAGAACATAAAAATAATATTCTATTTATCCTATTCGTATAGGGGTAAAAAATGAATTTTTAATTCATCTAGAAGAACCACTAAAAAAAACATTATTCAATCCAGGAAATCACGTGGGTCAGTGGTAGGTGATACACCCTTGTCGCCCTTTTTTGTGGGTTCAAATCTCGCAGTCTTTCCGGATGTGACGGGTTTCCACCCGAACTCTGGGTTATCCTTTTATGGAAATCCAAAATAATCCAAACTTGAACTGTCCAAAATACTTCAGTCCAAAATTTATAAGGAAGTTAAACACAATGAAGATCCTTTTATCCGCGTAATAACATGTGAACACCTTCATCATGTATTCTTTTAAAACACGGCAGCATCCTGAATAACCATAAAAACATATTGATTACATTCATGTTCCCTTATTACTCAAAGAATAATGGATATACTCCTTCAATCCAAAAATGTTGTAAACCCCAGCAACGATGGAATATAAAAATCCTTAATCAGTTTTAAGGTAGTCAAGAATATCCAATATAATTTATCTAAATCAATCATGTATTATTATAAAATCACTACATCGGTATCAGAACCATATTATGGTTTATCATTCTCTCAACCATATATTTTCCAAAAATTTAACCTGCTATTGAGTCACTTTTCATTGTTCCACACAATCTCATGTCCTTAATGAAATAGTACTGCAGTAAAATCCTTATATACTCCATAATTATTATAACAAGTACATTGTTGATACAAATCTCAAATGACATAAGAACTCTAATCATTCCTCTTCATCTGTGGTAGTATCATAACTTGATTTTTATCCAATAGCATCATTTGCGGCATAGTATGATGACTAGGACATAGGTTCGCGTAGTGTCCAAACTCCGTCCAAATGAATCATTGTACATTTGAAACCATTTTCTTACCCTTACAGTCACGTACTTTGTGCCCTTTTCCTCCAAACTTATAACAAACTCCCATTCCTTTTAGTAAATTTCCAGGATGTTTCTTCCCACAGTTATCACATATGGGAAAATTCATCTTTTCCCTCTTCCCTTTATCCATATTTCTCTTTTCCATCCCTTTCTAATCTTGCTTCCCTTAGAATCCATAGGACTCAGTAAACTCTTTAATTATCTTATCAACACATGATATTATTTATTCATATGATGATAATACATTGGAGAATATTTCTCATATAAATTCTGGCTTAATACCATGAAAGATATGATCCTTCTTTCTCTTTGGATCATGTGCATTTCTGGAGTTCTCATTCCTTCTACTGGACGCCATTTCTAAACAATGGCATACACTAGAATAGTTTATGAATAACAATACCTAATCCCAAACTTGTAAAACACATAACAGAAATTAAATAGTTTATGGATATAATCCATAATCATAAAAATGTCTCCTTTGAGGAAGTATATACTCATAAACCCTTCATAATGGTTTGTAAAGAAAATGAGAATTATCATAAGCATATCCCCTGGGAGTGTCGTAACCAATAGTGCATCAAGGCTCGTTGTCGTGCACCAGTTCTCGTTCGAGTCTAGATCAAAGCGGTGTTTTCGGGTTTTACCCCTAGGTACGTCTGTGCCAGAGCCGCCTCTACCTACTCGTATCCAGATAGGGATGTATTGCTCGGAAAATTCACCAAATCTCTACAAAACAAAAATTATAGAAAGTTATTCTATACTAATCCTCAAAGTTCATCTTAAATCTACGTGCTCTAATATGATTTTATCTAAATCTAGTATCCAAGGTTTGTACTATGCTTCCTCTGATACCAAATGTAACGCCCTGACCCCAGTTACCCAGAGTCGGTGCATTATTATATAACATTGGCATGGTCACAAGAAAGATAAAATCTCAAAAGAACGATTCGTTTAGTATCCTTGTAATAACTAGATACATTAATAAGGTTTACATTACATCATAAAAAGAAAACTACAACAATATAGTCTCCATAGTCCATACTCTTATCCCCTCATACTATCCTTGCATGTCATTCATAAATTACTTCTTCACATCCTGGGAAAAATAAATCATAGAAAAAGGGTGAGCTCAAATTCCCAGTAACGATAACTATATAGCAGCAACTTTCATAAATAAGAATAAACATTTAAAGAAATGTATAACTAAAACAAAATCCTTTTAAACTTGAACTTAAACATAGTATGGAAAAAATAAAATGAAATAATTCCATTTACTTATTCACATGGATATTAAACTAATCAAATATTCACATGCAATATCAATAACCACTTGCATAATGATGGAATGCATAATGCCAAACTATCATAACCACATAGCTAAGGCCTAATTCCAAGACTACAAATAAGATTTTGTCAAGGCCTTGTGCCAAGAAACTAGTTTGTCTCATGAGACCTACTGATGGATCGAGGAGCTATAGCGGGCTCCACCTGTCACTTACAAAGTCCAATGCATTCGTCATATGAATAGGTTTAAACATAACATAAACATTAATATTAAAACTAGCATACAAAATGTCTATACATTCTCCATAAACCATGAATGGTATAAAAATAACGCATCAACAGTCAAACATATCACAAAACCTTCAATGGAAGTTTTGTATAATAAATCAACTTCAAATGAGCTTAAAATCCATCAAAGGATGTTGACATAGATGAAAATGATGAGTAAAATTTTTTGAGTGAAATATCCTTATTGTAAAATAATTTAAAAGTCACAGATTTATAAATGACATAATTTTAAAAGAGATTTTTGAATAAATGTGTCCCATACCACTTTGAAAATTTTGAAAAGAATTATCATTTCAAAACATTCATGTCCATATAAATAAATCCTTAAAATCATTTCAAAAACATGGACAGTAATTAAAAAGATTTAGAAAGATATATCTTTAAAACATTTGAAATTATGATCGTGACCAAGATTACCTTTCAAAAACCATAAAATCTTAATTTTGAAATCATTTTTATGAAAAATGTACATGGATGAAAAAAATGCCCCAGTAAATACTTACACATAAATAATCTCGGATAACGATGAGATTGAGGAATTAACACTTACCAATTTGGTAACTTACGAAACATACAACACATGAAAGAGGTATCATACAATGAATATGTAAATACACATAAATTAAATTGTATTACACAAATAATACAATTATGGGCAGTAAATACACCACACAAAAGGTAATAGTGGCAATATGACATGAATCTCATGGGAATAAGGAGTGAGATGATAACCTCTTACCTTGCACTTTGCTTTAGTCGAGGGTACAATTAACCTCCTGTACGATGATCATAGCATGTTATTAAATTATACCAAAACCATATTAATATTAATTATATCATATATGTTTCATTTATGACTTTATATTACCCATTTAATAATAATTTCCATGTCAAATTAAAATTTTGGGTAATAATGGATTTCTTTATTGTACGTGTTTTAACTTGTTACTCTTGGTTGTATCACATAGATCATTATTTAATTACATGCAGAATATAAAACAAGATAAATATATAATATATATTTAGAATATAAATATGTATAATAGACATATATATGAAATGGAAAACACCGTTTATGGAGACGGTAGTCCGTACGTACGCATAAACTTTGTTTCTTTTTTCATATAGTATTGAACGGAAGTAAGTGAATAATATATATGTATGTACATAAATCATTATATATATAAATATATATATCTTCAGTAGAATTATTATTTCATATATTACATTCTTATTAGTAATATATATTTTTATAATCGTCGATGAATGGTGAACATGGAAATAAATCTCATCGCGTCGTGGAGACGGTAATCCGTACATACGGACGAGCGAAAATATCATTCTTTTGATATTAAAATAATATTTAATTGGATGTTATATCATATATAAAGAATCATTATCATGTTATATTTATTATTTACATGAATTACACATCAATATTATACCCATCCAAATTATAATGTTTTGAATAACAATTACACCACGACTTGGAGACGGTAAGCCGTATGTACGCACGTATGGTGACATGTCATTAAAAGGATGGATAGAATACTGAAATATGGTTGTACCATGTTTATAATAACATCAATGTATATATAATATACTGGAGTTATTATTTTAGAATGGTAATAACCAAGAAGGAAGAAGTGGAAGAAGAAAGGAACTTGAAAAAGGGTGGTGAAATCATTACCTCTTCTTCAGGTTCTTCCTTTTGATTTGATCAAAAGGGCTCTTTACATTGGATTTATGACTAAAGGAAGGCCTCTAGGATGAAGTGAGAGAATTTGAGAGAGTATTTGGGCAGGGTATGGCCAAACCAAAATTCTTTGAAAGTGTGAATTAATGAGTAGGGGGAGTGCCCTTTTATAAGATGGGTGAGGGGCACCTTTGGAAAAGCTAGAAATATTATTTTATAATAAATTCATATTCGGTTTCTAATGGATAAAAATTTGATTATTTAAATTTTAAGGTGGAGATAGGTCGAACAAAACTCAACCAATAGGATTTAGATAGGTTTGGGTGACTATATTACCCATATCTTTGAGTATTAACTCTTAGTTATTTAGTTTCACTTTTACAATGTCTCTTTGTATTTTTATATTATATGGTAAAAAAACATACTATATACATCCAAGAGACCCCCAAGTTGTCCATTAAGGATACACCTATCATTATATAAGTCTCTTGGCCGAATCGTAGATTTTTAGGAATTTAATATAATTTAATAATATAATATTTGTTATAAAATCTCTTTTATTTTAATTTTGACACTATTCAATAATTGATTTTTGTGAAAATCATAACATAATGATTACTTCGAACAAAGGTAATTAAGTAAATATTAACATGTAATATTAACCTATAAATTTAGTTTAATTCATAAAAAGTCTCAAATTATATTTATTTGGGTATTTATAATATCAATTATTTTAATTGTTCACTATTATTGTAATTACTACATCACCATTGATTCATAAACAAATTAAATTATATAATGTCTAAAAATTATAAATAAAATACCATTATGTAGGAAATCGTTTTATATTTCTAATGAATATTTATAGTATAAATTCCAACATATATAACACCATGTAAAAATTGTTTTTCTAAAATATATATGCTTATTTCATTTTTGTATTTATTTTAACTTAATTAAAATAAAGTGTCCCTATCACCTACAAGTGGCTCCATGGGATCCCAAAATCGACCCATAGATGCCCTTGGTCGGACATTTATCCACCAATAAGCTTAGTACACGTTTTAGGGTAATTTGTTTTTGTTATAATATATTTTTTTAACCCTTATTTACGAGATTTACCCTTTAACCACGGTAAATAAAATATTTACCAATGTAATTATTCAAAATGTCTAAAAATAAAATTTTACTATTTACACAATTTGGACATCCTGATTATAAATATGGAATCCAATTTTCCAAATTCAAAACATATAAGTGGAAGAAATTAATTAAAATATATTCCCGTTGTTAAAACAAAAAGCTTGTTTTTAAGAGATAATAACTATCAAAAGATTGACACTTGTTTATGTCCGGTTTAATTGTGAAATTTTGTCCAATGACCAACATTGTATTAAATGGAAAAAATATATTCTAAATATACATTAAAACCACTCAAATTAATAATTTATCATTATTTATTATTTTTATTAAAAAAGTTGTTTTTAGTTAAAATTTATTAATTATCACTATTCATAAAAATATAAAAGTTATCCAAAAAGTAACAAAATTTCACCCTAGGCTGAATTAGATATTCTGAATAAAAAAAATGAAGACCATTTTGAGTGATCATATTTATAAAATATCAAAAAGTAGGTATTACTATTCATAACAGCTAGTTTGATTGGTTGTGGTGTGTGTTAGAACTCGAAGTTGCATACAACACAAGTTATTGCATTACTAAAAGGGAAAAATACCGTAGAAGATTGGGGTGTTACATTGTAAATTATTTATGTCCCCATTCTAAAGAGTAAATTTATTTAGTCAAATTGAATATATAAAAGTTTAAAATATTTGATCTAAGAAGGGTTCACTATTAAATGTTGGTAAAAGTGCATTTTTGAAAAATACTTATTTTATCTAAAAAAATGAATTTGTTCTTAAATTATATCTAAGAAACTCATAATATGGATTCTAAAATTGTAATTATTATATACAGTTAAAATTTAGTTAATACTATTCATAACCTCTTTTGAACGGCTTGTTTGGTAAGTCATGGTGCGCTTGAAATCGATGTTGCGTGTAGTGAAAGTCATTTAATTGTTTTGAAGAAGTACATACTATGAAATATTGGGGTGTTACAATGACAGAGGTGTCGAATTCCTTAATGTTTTAGGACTTCTTTGCTATGGAAGATAGACGTGCCGACTACCTTGAAGTTGAGGGCTTGCAGGGATAGCAAGATAGACTCCGATCTTCGTATCGAGGGCTTACCCTGGTGGGGGTAAGACAAAGTTTCATGAATGTATAAATCAAGGGACCATTATCCAAGGTTGTTGGATACCCTTTTCATTGGGTAAAAATATTTAATACTTATTACTTGTACTGTCTCATGTTTTTCACAGCATTTTGATAGTTGAGGAAAGTATAACTATTATATACTTCCTTATACGTGTACACTCTGATTTAATACGATTCTATATGCTTTAAGGTAGATTCTTTATCATTGTAATCATTTGATATGTTTTATTTCCAGAACAACATTTCCGGAATTGCATCTTAGGAATCATATTTTAGGAATCAAGAAATTGTGTAGAACTAGAGGTTTTGTGAATTACTTTGTTTATACTTGTTAAACATATTCATCTATAAAATTTCCAATGAATTTTTAAAGTATAAAAGTCACCAACCTATTTTATTAAGAATCATTATTACAATACTAAAATAAGTATCGTCTATAATATCGATCCAACAATTGGTATCATATAAGGTCTCTGAAATACTTATATTAACATATAAGTTTTCTTGCTCAAGGTTTTCTTTGTTCTATATTTTCCTTACTTAGGATATTCTTATCCTTGTATACAAACTCGACTAATAACAAGTTTGTGTGGAATGATTTTATATAAGATGGAAGGATTCAATGATGGTTCCATTGACAACCTAAATCCAAACATACCACCTATTTTTTATTAGAATGATAACGAATATTGGAGAGATCGCATGAAGACATTTATTAACAATACTGGAGTAGACAATTTTGTCATGCTTAATAGTGGATATAAAATCCTTGAAAAGGTGCAATAATTATTTATGACTATCATCAACAGTTTACTATCCATTGGTGAGAAATGTATAGATGATGAAGCTCTTGTGGATAAGTTCATAGACATCATGCCCAATGAGTGGAAATCCAAGAGAACTATTATATATGAGAATAGAAAGGTTACAAAAATCCCTCTTGATGATCTTTTTAGAACTCTTCTTCAACATGATACTTGAATGAATAGAGATGATGATAATGTTAAGAAGACAAATGGGAATGGAAGTGTTACTTTTACAACTACTTCAAATCAAAAAAAAACCAAGACTCCGGAGAGAGTTACAAGATCTAAATATAAGAAATATATTATACAATTCAAATCTAGTGGAAGTGAATCTTCTGAAAATGAGTTAGCCAGTATTACTCGAAGGATGAACACGATTTTTGGGTAGAAGAACATTCAATCCCGATACAAGAAGAAATAAAGGAAAGATAAGAAAGATTCAGTAGTCACATGTTATGAATGCAAAAGGGCTGGACATATAAGGCCTGATTGTCCAATGCTTAAGTGAAAATAAATAAAAGATAAGAATTGTGAGAGAAATAGAAAGATGTAATACAATCCTAATGCTAAGAAAATCATGAAAGCTAATGACACTTGGAGTGCTAGTGGTGGACACTCTTCAGTTGAATCATCAGATTACGAATCTTCTTAAGAGAAGAATCTCAGTTTATTAGCTAGACGACCTATTGAAAATCATTTTCTAATGGATAAGGAAAATAAGGAAATTACCAACAACAATATTTGGTACATGGATAGTGGATGTTCCCGACATATGACTCGTAAAAAAATTTTCTTTGAAATGACTATCAATATAAAAAGATGAAAAGTAACTTTCAGAGATAATTCTAAAGTAAAAATTATTGGTATATGTAACATTGTTCTTTTTGAAAAAACATTGATTTCAAATGTTTTTTTTGTTAAGGTTCTTATGCACAACCCCATTAGTATCATTAATTTATGTGATGAAGGTTACCTTCTAAATTTTAGCAATGACATGTTCGTAGTACACAATTCCAAGGAAGAGTTTAATCTTTTTTCCTATAGGTAAGAAAATATTTAAAAACTAAACTTTGAAGACCTTAGGACCCAAGACGTACCTTGACTTAGTGCAATGGAAGAATTTTCTTTGTTTTTTAATATACGGATAGGACATTGTAACCTTAGGAACCTATGCAAACTCTCTATGAAAAGAGTAGTTAAGGATCTACCAAAGCATAGATTCGATTCATCAAATGTTTTTGATCCTTGTAAATATGGACAGAAACATAAATCAAGTTTTAAATCAGTCGGTGATGTCTCAACCACTAATGCATTACAGTTAGTACAAATAGATCTTTTAGGACCAATACATACTAGAATCCTTATAGGAAAGTATTTTTTATTTGTCTTATTTGATGATTACACTAGATTTATGTGGGTCTATTTTATAGAAATGAAATCTGATTCTTTTTATTATTTCAAATGTTTTAGGGCCCAAGTAAAAAAATGAGAAAAACCTTCCTTTGATAACTTTTCATAGTTATCATGGAGGAGAATTACAAAATTATGATTTGGAAAATTTTTGTAGTAGAAAATTCATTACTCATAACTTCTCACCAACCAGAATAGATCAACAAAATGGTGTTTGTTGAAAGATGAAATAGAATTTTTCAAAAGATAACAAGAACCATGGTGACTGAGTATTTTATAGCCAATCAATTTTGGGAAGATGCAGTAAGTACTACTTTTTATACTATAAATTGAGCTTTTATTAGAAATTTTCATAATTAAACTCTTTATGAGTTATTGAATGGTAGAAAACCTAGACTTTCCTACTTTAATGTTTTTTGGTTGCAAGGTATTCATTCTGAATAATAAATTTTATCTACACAAATTCGCACCAAAATCAAATGAAGGAATTTTCATAGGCCACTCCACAACTTCTAAGGCTAATAGTGTTTTCAATAGAAATACTTGTACTGTGGAAAAAACAATACATGTCAAATTTGATGGAAGTGATCCTTTTTTTAAACAAACTCAACCTACATATTCAGATGTTTTTTAAAAAACTGATTATGAACCTTTTTTAGAAGATCCTTCTGATAAGGATAACGTCCAAGAAAATAATTCTGAAACATTTACCCTAGATGATTTCCAACCCTATGTTGATGAACAGGTTTTACAAAACCCAAATCAGTGGTTTCTTAAGAGTCATCCATGTGATAGTATCATTGGTGATGTTAATCAACCTATAGGGACTAGAAGATCCTTAAGAAATGAAATAGAACATCTATAATTCCTTTAACAATTAGAACCAAAATGCACTAATGATGCTTTAGGTGATAATGATTGGATAAATAATAATCAATATTAACTAACTGAATTCAAAAGGAATAAAATATGGACCTTGGTTTAAAGGCCTAATGAAACATCTATTATTGGAGTCAAATGGTCTTCTGAAATAAATGTGATGAAAATGGCATCATATTAAGAAATAACGATAGATTGGATGCTAAATGATATAATAAACAAGAAGCAATTGACTATGAAGAAAACTATTCTCCAGTAGCTAGACTTGAATATATTCGAATTCTACATGCCTTTGCAGAATTATTCAGTTTCAAAGTTTTTCAAATGGATGTGAAATGTTCTTTCCTTAATGGTTTTGTACAAGAGGATGTTTTTGTTGAAAAAAATCCTGGTTTCGAAGATACAAAACATCCTAAACATGTTTTTACACTTACCAAAGCATTTTATGGACTTATGTAAGCCCCAGATGTTTGGTATGATAGACTTACATGATTTTTGCTTCAAAATAATAATGTTAAGGGAAATGTAGATCCAACACTTGTTTTAAAGAAATATAAGAAAAATGTTTTTATTGTTCAAATTTATATTGATGACATTATATTAGGTTCAAATCAGCAATCTTTAACTGATTCCTTTGTGTATCTAATGAAATATGAGTTTGAAATGAGTATGATGGGTGAGTTAACATTTTTCATTGGTTTTCAAAATTCTCAAAAACTAGAAGGAATCTATACATCCCAACATAAGTATATTAAAGATCTTCTTAAAATGTATGGATATTACAACACCAAGAGTATATGTACACCCTTTGGTACCTCAAATTCACTTGATCTAGATGAAGGTGGGAAACTATTAGATCAAACATCTTTTAGAGGTATGATAGGAAGTCTCAATTACTTTACAGCTAGTCATCTAGACTCCATGTTTTCAGTATGCTTATGTGCAAGATATAAATTGAATCCTAAGGAATCATATTTAAAGGTAGTGAAAAGAATGTTTCGCTAATTAAAAGGAGCCATGGATCTTGGACTCTTTTATACTTCTAGAAATGATTTATTTTAAAGAGTTTTTTCAAATTCTGACTTTGGTGGATGTAAAATGGATAGAAAGTGTATATCCCGAACATCCAATATCTTATGAGATTCATTAGTTTAATTGTCACACAAAAAGCAACACTCAATAGCGCATTCTACTACTGAAGCTGAATATGTAGCAGCTTGAAGTTGTTGTTCTCAAGTGTTGTGGATGCAACACACACTCATAGACTATGGTTTGAGTTTTACAAAAACTCATATTTTGTGATATAATACTAGTGAAATTTCCATATGTAAAAACCTAGCACATCACTCTAGAAAAAACCACATAGATATTAGGCATCACATTCTTAGGTATCACCCACAAACAGGAGATATCATTCTTCAATTTATCAGAACACAAGATCAACTTGCAGATTTTTTCTCAAAATCATTACCCTCTGATAGAATTGAATACATTAAACAGAAGTTAGGAATGATAACCGTAGGGTATTTTTCCATGTTATATTCTTGTTGAAACCTATCTCCTTACAGTAATAAACACTTTTTCATAGGAGGAGTACATTTTCCTGTTAGTTAGTTTATTTTTTTTCATAGTCGATTTTTTTTAATATTCAAAACTTTTGTAATGATGATTTTCTAAAAATTCGTAGTCAGTTTTGAAAAAATTTTGCAATCAAATTTTTGGTATCTAAGGTTCTTCAAGAAGAATTTTTCTCAATATGAATAATATTCCTATCAACCAGAAAGGCATGTTCCCTTCCTTGAGTTTTCGTAATCATCTTTTACATGCTGGTATTTTCATATGTTTTTAAATTTTCAGATTATGTTTTCCTTAAATCTGAATGTTTTTCTTTAAAAACCTCAAAAGATCGGATCCAAGATTCCCTTGCTGTTATCATTTCAACGGTCAGATCTGATCATAACGTTTTTCAACCGTTGAATTGATCATGGAAGATGAACCGTCATTTCCAACACCTATATAGAATACCCCTCGATGGTTTTCCCACATCAATACTCAAGACTTCGTGTGTTGATGTTCTGAGCATCTATTTAATTCCCATTCCGAACTTCTCATATCTTTCTAAAATCAAAATGTCTGTCGAAGAATCTTCTCAGAATGACATGAAAACTGTAAAGCCAATCTTGGAGTGCAGGTTTATAGAGAAAGGATTTTTCATCCAAACTTCTTCACAAAGTATGATTCAATGATCTCAAAAAACATCAAGCTCAATGAATGGGATAATGTTTTCATATAAAATCCAGCTGCTCAAGATTTAGTATATCAAGATTTGCATGAATAATTTTAGGAGTCAGTAAAATTTTTTAAAGAAGAAGGATGAGATAAGTTCACTTTCAAAAGCTATGAGAAGACTTATTCTCTCTCATACACCAAGGCATAAAATTTATTTGGAGTTCTGTATGAGTGTGAGGCATAGTTCTGCTCACATTATATGCCGGATGTTCAAGGAAGCATTGTTAAGGTGAATGCTATGGAGTGCCTTAGTCTTACAGATGTTAAGACTCTGAAGATTGTTCACCTTACAAAAAATTTCCGGATTCTCGAATTATGGGTTCAGGGATTCAACATTCTGAGAAAAGGTTACAAAGATATATTGAATAAAAGTGATATATATATTTTTGATTTTCTGGTGAACCTAATAAAGATCAACTTGGTTAAGAATACTATAATTACGTTCTAGAATATAACGAATGAAAATCTGAAGGATCAGATCATTATGTATCCAGCCATTCGTTCAAAGCTAATTGTTCAGTTCTTGGAGTCTTTAAAGATTCCTTGCAGTTCAAATCCAAGGAATTGAAAAGTCATGGTTGATAGCGATGATACTCTAAGAAGAATGAATGTTGGATTTTCCAATGAATATGAAGAATTTTATGATTTTCCAAAAGAAGAGGTTGAAGCTATTCCGATGAAATTGGAAGTGGATGAGACATCCAAAAAGGGTGAAAAGAAGAGGAATGTGAAGGGAGTGGAAGAAAAGAAATAAACTTTGATGGCCAAGGAAGCTTAGTCAGCACCCCCAAAGCCAAAAAATAAAAAAGCCTATCCCAATGAGGTAGTAGATATGTGGAGGGAAGAAAAGAAGAACATAAAAGAAGCTGATCCCATGTTTTTCCTAGACCCTACTGAAGAAAAAATCTCTGAAGGAGAAGACATCTGAGTATCTGGAAACGGATGCGAAAGAAAAGAAATAGAAGAAGAAGATGTATGAAGATGAAATTTTTCAATCTCTACTAAGGGATACTAAGAAAGAATCCGAAAATATCCTGATACAACAATATTTCATGGTAGAATGTTTACCAGATAATCTGCATAGTTTATTAAGAAAGTATAAGATTTCCATGAGAAAGAAATTCCATCCGAGAAGATCTCAATCCAAACTATAGAATAAAAATATTCAAAGCTGGCTACCCTTGGGAAAGACGAGAAAGGTGAAGATTAAAAGGCTGAACTAGAAGTGAATAATTTGTCTGAAGAATAAAGCTATAATCATCATTTCATACACCCTGAGGATTTTGAGGCAGGATCTCGGAAAGGATTAGTAGATGAAGATAAAATTGTTCAGCTGTCTGATAGTAAACATGAATCTCCAGATGAGAAATCCATTCTGAGAAATGATAGGAAAATAGTTGGTAGTTATACAACTAGTAATGTTGTTGTGAAGAAGAAGAATAGTGGTGGAACAATGAAGAGGAAGGATGTTGAGTTGGAGAAAGATCTCTAACCATGCAAAGTTCAGATTTGGAATCATAATCCCTTGGACATGATTTCATTGTTCAGTCTCTAAAGAAGCTTGTTGGGACCATTCTGATTTTTCCAAGCATTGATTAATGATTCCAAATTCTTAAACACATCTTAAAACAAAAATAAGATTTAGTGTCCTTGGTGGTGGAAAAGTGTGTCAAGCTTGAGGCAGATTTCAAAAATTATTTCATTAACTACATAGCCCATATTAGATCATGCAGGAAGATGACTAGTTGGTCAAGGAAAACCATAGAGGACAAGAGAGATCTTGATGACTTCCAGGATAGTGTCAAGGAGGCTTCTGACATTGAATATGGTAAGATCAATGATCTCACAAGCACTTTTGGATAGAAACATACTCTGGAACAGAATTCTCAGATTTAAGAGGTAAAGATATAAATGGGAAGATGTATTCAGTTTCCCAAAGCTGGAAGAGAGAAAGAGATATCCAAATTTAGATAGAAGAAAATCTTGCATAGTAAGAGGAAGTCTTGAAGGATTAGGCAGAGGCTTTTAAGAACCATGAATAATGAATCAAGGCTTTAGAGGAGAAAGTAGATGATCATGATTAGAATATTAAGAGAGTAGATGATGATCATAAGGAGATCAAAAATCTGAAGACCATAGTCAAGAAGTTGATTTCCAAGTAAAAGGAAAGATGTCCCAATTTAAATCTGATATTTTGTTGTATTCCATTACTTGTAAAAAAATTTCCTTTCATTAGGAAATATTTGGTCGCTTGACTTTTGGATTTTTTGTACTAATCTTACAGTTACCATAATTTCTTTCCCACTCCCTCAAATTAATTTTTGAACATCACAAAGGGGGAGAATTGAAAAATAATACTAAGTAAAGAAGAAATATCCCTACGTAAGGGGGAGTTTATCAAAGGGGGAGTTTTCATCATAATGATTTCCGTATGAAATACAATGTTAAGCCTCATTCCAGAAATATTGAATATGATCCTTAGTGTTCTAAAGCCTAAGGGGGAGTTAGTCATTTTCATCATTTCCCTTATGATAAGGGAGATAAGTTTTATTTTCAAATTATAGAAAAATATTTTCTAAGTCCTTATATTCATTTTTAAAAGGATCATTGTTCTTTCCACATAGAGGGAGATTGTTGATTCAATAAGGTTTCCTCATGACTTTTCCATTCCTTCTTGTTGGAATAGATTGTTTAGTCAATAAATTTTACTTATGACTTTACCATTCCTTCATGTTTTGAAAATCATATACACCTTATCTTAAGGAAAATTTTATTTACCCTATGTTTTTATTTCATAAGGAAAATTTTCTTTCCCCATGGAAATTTACCCATAACATGTTTTTCAATGTTAATTTTTCCTATGTATAATATTTGGGTTCTTATCCAAATCCTTGGATTCTTATAATACCTAGATATATAACATTATGTTTTCAGGATATAAATATAGGTTCCAAGTTATCTGAGTTCAGACTCCAATCTCTTATGAGTTCTGGCACCGAGTTATCTGAATTCAGAATCCAGACCCTTCTGAGTTATGACTTCGAGATATTGGAATTCAGACTCCGAACTCATCTGAGTTCTGACTCTGAGTTTTCTGAATTCATAATCCGAACACTTCTGAGTTCTGACTCTGAGTTCCTTGAATTTAGACTCTAATCTCTTCTGAGTTCTGACTCTGAGTTTTCTAAATTTAGACAATTAACTCTTTTGAGATATGACTCTAAGTTCGATGAATTCAGACTCTAAACTTTTATGAGTCTAGGTTCCATGTTCTCTGAATTCATACTCTGAACTCTTATGAGTTTAGGTTTCAAATTCATATGAATTCAGACTCCGAATTTCTTTAAAATTCATACTCTGAATTCTATAGAATTTTTTTTTCAAATTCTTCCGAAGACAGAATCCAAATACCCTTATATTACAGACACCGAATGAGTTTTTGGTTAGAATCAGAACTTTTATTTCCTTACATTCCACATAATTTATTTTCATTTACAAACCCTATTTTTTTCTTACTCGTTCTTTGTTTATAAAATGATGTAGTGCATTTAGTTACTAATTAACCGTTGTTTGAGTGACACATGTACATGTCCCTCCGAATTTCATGGAAAAATATGACCATTGGAGGAGGGAGGTGATCATTGAAGATGTTCCTATATATAAGAGATCATTTGAAAGATCTCATAAATTTGATGCACAGGTCTACGAGTCTAGAGATTACATGCTGCTGAAGTCATTTCTAGAGTGAGAATTTTCATGCTTAGTGCATAATGAACATATTATTCAGATTTTATTCGTGCGAGTCTGAATGTTGATAAGTCCAATCAAGGGATTATGAAGATAAGAAGACAGAGGTTCCGACTACCTTAATTTCAAGAATTTCAATGTTGAGGAAGATAGAGGTGCCGACTACCTTAATGTAGAGGGGTTGCGGGAATTGCAAGACAGACTTTGATCTTCGTATCTAGGGCTTACCCTTGTGTGGGTAAGATAGAATTTTATGAATGTATAAATCAACGGACCATTATCCAAGGTTTTTGGATACCCTTATCTTTGGGTAAAAATATTTACTACTTGTTACTTGTGTTGTTTCATGTTTTCCGCTTCATTTTGAATGTTGAAGAAAGTATAACTATCTTATACTTCCTTATACCTGTACACTCTGATTTAGTAAGATTCTATACTCTTTAAGGTATAATCTTTATCTTTGTAAAATTTCTTTATGTTTTATTTCCGGAACCACTTTTCTAGAATTTCATCTTCAGGATCATATTTCCGGGATCAAGCAAGTGTGTTGAACTAGAGGTTTTGTGAATTACCTTATTTAACCTCTTTAATCATCATCCTCGTTAAATGTTCCAAAGTATTTTTAAAGTATAAAATTCACCCCCACTTGTTATTGAGAATCGTTATTATGATACTACAATCAATATATTCTATCATATCTATCCAACATAGACATGACTTTTTTCTCAATTGTTTTTATTTTATAAAAAATTGGAAATTGAGTAGAATTCTAAAACTTGTAATTTTTGAGATGTAATGTAATGGTTATGGAAGAATTCTATAAAAATATAAACATGAAATGATCCTCAATGTGAATAATTCTTTTAATTCATGATTATGTAATGTTTAAGGCTGGGTCCTTATATTTGTTATCATATGTCGGTTTATATGACATTATGTGTTAGGATATTGTTAAATTAATATCCATAAATTATTTATGTTAATATTGAAATGATATAGCATTTACAGATTTCTGTGTTTCTTCTCCCAAGATATATTTGTGTTCATATTGTATTTTCATAGAATAATTAAGGATGTTGTACTGGGGAGACATACAAATTGAAATGACCTTCCAAATCAGCATCCCGAGATAGTCATAATCAGAAATGAATAGATTGTTACTGTGATGGATTAGTTGACTCAGTTGATAAATGGTGGTTGTGTTCATTGATGATATTTTGGTTTATTCTAAAGTTAAAGTGTAGTGTGAACATAACATAAGGGTTATCATGAAAACCATAAATGAAAATAAACTATATGGGAAATTCAGAAAGCATGAGTTTTTGTTACAACAAATTTCTTTCCTTGGTCACATTGTTTCAAAAAATGGCATAACTATTGATCCTGTTAAAACACAAGTTGTTGATGAATGGACAAGACCCTCAAATATAAATGAGATTAGTATTTTTCTTGGTATTATAGGTTATTACCAGAGGTTTGTTGAAAATATTGCACGATTATCTAGCCCACTGACTAATTTATCATGAAAAGGCATTAAGATCGTTTGGACAACAGAGTGTGATGATTTTTTTAAGGAATTGAAAAGAAATCGGTGAATGCTCCAGTTTTTTCACTACATTCTAGAAGTGGTTAGTTTGTTATCGTCAGTTATGATTCATTGAAAGGGCTTGGTTGTGTAATTATATAGAATCATCATGTAATTTCTTATGATTCACATCTATTGGAACCTTACGAGTTAAATTATCAAACACATGATTTGTAATTAGCTACTGTTGATTTTTTTCTTTTAAAAAATGGAGGCATCATTTGTATGGAGTAAAATGTGAAATATATACTAACCCCAAAAGTGGGAAGTTTATATTCACACAGAAATAATTGGAAATGATATAGAGGATATGGTTGGAATTAATCAATTATTATGATTGAACAATACTTTACCATGCATGAAAAAAAAATAAAATGGATAATGGTTTGAGTCAAAAAAGTAATGCTTCATTAACCATGATACGTTTGGAAGAAGATCCTATCGTTTTTTTGATTTGATGAACTTTGGAATAAAAGTTGTGGGTGTAAGAAATTCGTCTGTTTTGTTTTAGGTGTTAGTGAAATCATCTCTATCAGATAGAATAATGAAATCACAGAAGGAAGAAAGTAAATTGTAGAAAAAATTATAGTTGGTTCAGAAGGGTATGTTTCCTAAATTTAACGTTTATAATGATTGTGTATTAAAGTATGGAAAGAGATTATGTGTGCCTTGTAATTCACAGTTGAAGAAAGAGATATTAGGTAAAGCTTATAGTTCTCCATTTTTAGTTCATCCTGGCAGTACTAAGATGTACAGAGATCTTCGGGAGTATTACTGTAGTGATGGAAAGAATATAGAGATTGAATATTTTACTGTGAAGTGTTTGACTTGTTAGAAGGTTAAACCAGAGTGGTAGTTAACAAAAGGTATTCTTCATTATTTACAAGTAGAAATAGAAAAATATATCCACAGACTTCATTGTGGTATTTCAGAAGACATCTTGAGGTAATAATGCAATATGGGTTGTTGTTGATCGGTTGACTAAATGTGATCATTTTCATCATATTCGAGATACATTATCTCTAAATCAACATTTTTGGTTGTCTATTAAAGTGATAGTCAGGTTTCATGGAGTTCCCCTCTCCATTGTATTTCATCTTGATCCCAGGTATACTTATATCTTTTGGAAAAACCTTCCGAAGTCGTTGGGTACTGAATTAAATTTTAGTACAACTTCTCATCCTCAATTTTATGGGCAGTCAGAACGAAATATTCAGAACATGGATGATATATTACGTGCTTATTAATGGGATTAAAATTGAAGTTAAGAACAACATATTACTTTGGATGAATATTATTATAATAACAGTTTTCATTCCAGTATACAGATGGCCCCATTTGAGGCATTAAATGGGAAAAAATGTCAAACTCTAGGTTTTTGGGATGATGTAGGTGAAAGGAAGTTAATGGGACCAGAATTGGTAGAATAGATGGTAGATAAAGTTTAGTTGTTTCAGAAGCATATTATAATAGCTCAGAGTAGGCAGAAAAGTTATGTAGATAACTAGAGGAAGGATATTTCTTTTTTAGGTAATGATCATGTCTTTCTCGAAGTTTCACCATGGAAAAGTGTGATGCATTTTGGTAAGAAGGGAATGTTGAGTCTGAGGTTCATTGGACCTTATGAAATCCTAGATAAAGTTTGATCTGTTCCGCATGGAGTTTCTTTACCTCTATGTTTGTCCAAGTTTCACAATTTTTTTCATCTTATAATGTTGAGAAAGTATATGCCAGATCCATCTCATGTTTTGATCCCAGATGTAGTTTAGTTAAAATAGAATATCTCTTTTGAGGAACAATATGTCCAGATTTTTGACTGAAGAGAGCAAGAGTTGGGGAATAAGAAAATTCACCAGGTAATGGTTTTGTGGAAAATCAATATGGTTGAAGAGGCAACTTGGGAATCTGAAAATACTACGAGGGATAAATACTCCCACCTATTTGATAAGTGAATAAAAACTGCGAGGATGCAATTTCCAAAAGGGGGGAAGGGTGTAACATCCCAAGTAAATAAAGAATAATAAATTTTAATAATTATTAATATTTTTGAATTTTATATTTATTTTAATTTAATGTTGATTCTATGTTCGACGGCTTACCTGATACACAACAATGGGTTTCTTTGAAATCTCACGTTGTACACTAAAAATATAATAATATTATTTTTGATTTAGTTAAAACCTTTCCATTGTATTGGTGTGAATGAATGTAACAAACTACAATTTGATTAAACATGTTTTTAAAAACTTTTTACATTTATCAAAAAAAATTAGAGGCTTAAAATGTGAATTAATCTAATTTTATGAATAAATACTCTAATATTCGTTAAAAGGCCGATTTACCGCCTTATAATGGAAAACCCTCATTAAATATAATTTTTGTCACATTGGTATGTTGTTTTTGACAAAATAAATTTTTTATTTAGAATCAGGACCTCAAAATTTATATTGGGTAAAATTTTGGTATTTTTCTGATAAAATTTAATTTTTGATGAATAGTGGAAAATACTGCATTTTAATTCAAAACTGCATTTTAATATAATTTATTTATTTGTGTATATTATCCTTTTAATTGGTTTTAAATTTTAATTAGATTATATTATTAACATTTAATTCAATGTTGGTGATTGGAAATAATTTTTCATTGAAATTGGACATAAACAAGTGTCAAACTTTTGATAGTTAACATTTCTTAAAAAAAGTTTTTTGTTTTGAAAACAAGAATTAGATTAAAATTAATAAATCCAACTTCTAGGTTTTTAATATTGTAAAATAGAAATCATATTTTAATTCAAAATATAAAATATACATTACGCTTAATTTTTCGTAGTTTTCTGAAAAACTTCAATTTTTGATGAATAGTGAAACCACTATGTAGTAGTTGAAAATTTCACCTTTTCATTTAAATGAAATTTTACTGCTTCTGAAAATTGAATTTTGAAAATAAAACATACATGGTTGTTATTAATATCTAATATGTGGTTCAAAAAGATGAAAATAATTTTTGGTGAATAGTAGCTTTTGAGTTTTATTTACTATAGTAAATGGAAAATTGGGTAATTCCAGGTAAACAAATAACATAACAATACAAATTTACCTTAACAATTGTCTTAACCTTATTGGATGAGTTGTGGCTGACCATGGGCATCATTGAGTCTATTTTGGGACCCCATATAGCCACTTAGGAGTGATAATGACACATAATATTAATTAATTTCAAGTAAATACAAAAATGACATAAACAAATATTTTTTAGTAAATTATTTTTTATATGGGGTTATATATGTTATCTCTATGATTATAAATATTCTTTGGAAATATAAAACGATTTCATATATCATGGAATTTTATTATTATATTTAGGCATCAAATAAATGAAATTAAAAATGACACATTAATGATGTAGTGTCTACCTCATTAATAAATGATTTAAATAAATACTATTATAATGATTAAAATAATATCTATAACATTCCCAATTTTTATTTGATGATTTCAGTTTGACCTTCAGTCATCATATCATTGACTTTAATTAGTTTTGGACATTGAGAAACCAAAAATCATTATATAATAAAATAAATTTTTCACACTTTTCTAAAGATCCCCTCCTCCCCCATATAAAAAACTCACACCTCAAACCCATTCTTCACACATCTCAAGCCCCTTGGCTCGTCCGACCCCTACCCGAATTAAAGGTAACAATTTCTATTAAATTATTTTCTTTAATTTTATTTCCCCAACCCATAAAATATTGTTATACATTTCTATTATAAAAACACTAGAATCCTCGATATACTATGATGTTGTTATGAGAATGATTCGAAATACACATTAACAAACCTTCATCTAATGGGTAAATAATATACTGTTTCTGTGATGGAAAACTAACGCCTCACAAAACGACGATTGTTCAATTGTCTCCTACCGCCTCTAATGGCGGCCATTAAGATGAAACTATATTTATATATGATATATATTATTTTTATGTTTTCTTTATTATTCTTTATTTTCATTTTATCGCATACCTCTATGGTTTCAATTATGGTTATTTGTGATAATTTCATTTGAGGAAGTGCGGACTATCGCCCCCTCAAAGTGATATGAATTGTAAATGCCATATGTGGGACGTATAAAGGATGTAGTTAATGATATTATACTATAATTATAATATACTTATGTATTATTATTTTTAAAATTCTATTAATAATGAAATATAATTGAAAGTAGCTTTCATGCGTACGTACGACTTACTATCACCATGAACGGTGCATTTCATTTCTCACCTCAAAATATTATGTACTATTATAAATACTTATTTATACTAGATATATCAGATATATATGATATCTAAATAAGTAATATCATTCTGGATATAATTATCTTCGGACCACGTGAAGAACTTTTAATTATAAGTAGTCCATTTTTGACTCAAGTACCAAATATCGACAAAATGACCATTATTAACTTAAATGATTATATAATGTTTATAACATGGTAATAAGTGATATAAAAGGAATAATAAACTTTAAAAATATCTTTATAAAGTATAAATTAACTTTATTTTATTATTCACGAGATTAAAGAATGAACGGGTCAAGTTAGAGACAAGGTAAGGGACTTCATCTCAATCTCCTTTCATTAAGGCATATTTTGTTTTAATACATGACTTTCTTTTATATGATGTATAAACACCTATGACATTTAATATCATTCAAATGGAATATTTGTTTACTAAGTGTTTTACTAAATGACAAAAAAGAATATTTTTTTAATGTAAGCGGGGTCAACCACCTTTGCACCGCCATGAGTATTATTTTATCGTTCCTTTCTTAACAAGTTGTAATGTTTTAAAAAGGGAAGTAAATATCATTTAGTATTTTATATGTATATTAGTGTTTAAAATGGTGTTGATAATGGATTTATTATTTCAATATATATAAATGATATGTTCTGATTGAAATGTGGTAATGTTATCTTTCTTTTATGTTTGATTAATGTGTTAAGAATAAGTTATGGTTCTCGGGCATTGTTACTATACAGGTGGTTCTGTGAGAAACCTAGGGCGGGTGAGCTCGAGATTTCTCTCCAATGCATTTGGTAATATGACAGAGGTAAATTTTAATGTTTTTCCTAAAATATTTAGGAAATATATTGTGATCGATATTCCAAATGTAACTCCGTACATAGGTGGGATAGCTACAATGTAAGTATGATACGAATGCCACACGTTACTTTTAAGATTTTTGTTTTCTATGTGTTATTAATAAATCTTATGATTTCATAAGGTATGATAAATAGATTTGGTTATGTATGTAATGATGAGATAATGTTTTCTTTCTTTGTTTTATAAACCTTAGTGAGCTTATTATGCTCATCCAACGTTTTGAATTCACATGACATAAAGATGAATAGGGTCAAGGATGGGATCAAGTAAAAGTCTTGTAGTCTAAAACATTGAACTAGACATTACTATTTTTTTCAAGTGTTTTTATTTTATGAAAAGAATGGATACTGAGTGGAAGTGTCTAACCTGTAATTTTTGAGATGTAATTTAATTGTTATGGCATAATTCAACAAAACTTTAAACCTGAATAGATCCTCAATGTGATGAACTATTTTAATTCAATATTATGTAATGTTTAAGGTCGTGTCCTTATAAAAACTATCAGAAAGGATTTTCATATAAAACCAATGTTAAACATAAATTTTTTAAGAATGAAAATAACGTTTAATGATATTCTATAAATGGTTATAATTTTTTTTCCAAATAACTATTGACACTCACATTATTATTTTAGGTTTTAGTGGATGGAAGGTAGTATAGGGATTAATATTAACATTGGTAATGAGAGAAAATGTGGTGGAAATAAGGAACAAAATGAGATATTGATTAGAGTGAATGCTATTTAGTTCCTTATGAATATGTTTTCCTGAAATATAATTAATAATATATACATTAAAAAACTCCCTAAAAACCAATGAAAAGAATAATTGTGTGTTTTAGTAGCTCAAGTGGTGGAGATCAAGGTTGTAAGAAGTCTCGATATCCATCATGTAAGAAATGTAGAAGGATACACCTAGGAATGTTTCTCCAAGGAATAGAAAAAATATTTATTTTGGGAAATAAGGTCATAAAGAAAAGAATAGCTAAGGAACAGTTAAGAGTATGATGGAAGGAAATAACTCATCCTAAGAATCCATTTATAGTTCATTACCTTAAATGCGATGGTCCTATGAAATAACCGATTCAATTACCTCTTCCTTTTGATAATCTCTAGACCAAAAAATAACCTATATGGAATTAAAAGAATGAAGTATTTATGTATTATAGTTATATGAAAAAACATAGTTAAAAGTCTATTTTATGATTGACCATATTTCAAGGATATCAATAATATTTATTTTAGATGTTATATTAATTTGGTTTTAGAAAAACAACAACCCACAGGATTGGTGAAAACCCCTCGCATCCTGCAATGTTGCATGATTTTATCCCATAATTAAAGGGAGATAATGTTGAAATACCAACTCCTAGCCAACATAATGTCGTCATTAGCATGAATATTTTGTTGTAGTTAATACATATAATGGGTAACAGATATTTTTATTTTGGAGATATTTATTTTATCAAATCGATAACCATTGGATTGTGAAATAATTTTTTGATTAAGTGATAAATGTTATTTTAGAATATGTTCTCTATTTTTGGAATCCAATAATATTAAAGTAAACAAAATATTATGATGAATAAGTGTTGGATTATATCCTGGAGTATGATCTTATTTTATTTTGGGCATATGATGATTCAGTTTATTTATGGAAATGATAATCATATATTGTATTTTATGTGATTTAGAAACAAGATTTTTGTTATGAAACATTAATAATGGTTAATGTTATTTGAAAAAAATTTGAGATCAAATCCTTCTAATTTTCGGGTTTAAAAAATTGTCTATAATATTTTTAGGAAGTATTGTTTTTTAATTAAATGATTTTTTTAATCATTCTGTATTACTATTGAATTTTGGAGAGAAACTTTTTTTCATCATATAATGGACAAATTTTTAAGGAATTATATAATATTATCCTAATGATTTTGTGTTTTGTTAATGTATAAAAAAAAGTAATAGATAATTATACAATTTTGGAATTTTTGATCTGTATAAGTTGATTAGAATTCTCTAGGCATGAATAATTTATTTTTAACATTCATTTCCATGTATAAGGATTGATGTGAAAATTGATCCAAGAAAACCAATGGATAATATTATTCCTATAACAATGAAACTAATCCAGAAAGAATAACTTCTAATGTTTTTTTGTAGATTGTAAAGGGATCCCAAAACTCTAGGGAAATAGATTATTAAAACTAAAACATTATCCATTAACTTTTCTTACTATGAGATCAATCGTGTTTTAGATAATAATAGGATTTATGGTCTTCTAATGGTTGAATTTCTAATTATCATGTCCTACGTCATTCTCCATTAAAACATTGTGGTTATATATCCCTTCTATACCCATTTTTTCACTTCCTAACAATTATATCTTCTCAAAATCTTAATCATATGATGAAATTCTCATCCCCCTTTCATTATTAATAAGTTATTGTTTTATTAATCTTATTTCTAATGTGTATTTCCGAAAAAATAATTTCCAGGTATGAATCTATGATATTCATGTATAATTTAAAATTTCATGGTTGAAATTTATTGAACGAGGGGAGAATTTAACACCCCAATATTTTACTTTATGCATATTTTAAAATTTAACTTCTTCAATAGCTTACAAACATAACAAATTATTTAAAATTTATTATTTAATTATTGTCATTATATCCCTGATATTAGGAATGGTGGGAATGAATGCGATTAAGGAAATAATGAAAATATTGATTGCATATATTTATAAAAACAATTTTTTGTTACCAATTAATTAGATGTGAAAACCAATTGATCATAAATGATTTATTTTTATAAAAATCATTTTTATACCCACAATGAGATTTTTATTAATAAAATAAATTAATAACTAATTAATGAAAGATTATTTTGAATTTTATATATTACATATACAATATAATTTTTTACATTCATCAAAAATATTTTTTGAGGAATAAGATAAGAATAAATCCAATTCTACACATAAAATGTAATATCTTAAAAAACATGGTTTTACCTCCTTTTAATGGAGAATTTTTTTTAAATATAACTTCACAAACTTTTATAAATTTTATTTAACTAAATAGAAATTATTTTTCAAAGTGTAATATCAACATTTAATATGGTTAAATTATTTAAATTTTAATGAGAAGTTTTATTTTTGATGGATAATAAGGTGACCATAAGAATAATAAAGTTATAGATAACAATAATAACATGCCTATTATAATAATAACTTAATCTATGAAACTATAAATTTAATTTTTGAATCTTAATAATCTGTATATGATATGATTATATCATAGTACAAGTAAATAAATATGGTATACTTTATTAATTACCTGTTTATATTTTTTATAAAAATAAAGATATATTTTCAAATTTAAAAATAATATAATTATTCAAAAGAAATTTTGTTTTCATAAAAAGATTCATATATGAGTATTTTGATGTCTTAATATTTTAATAAATTTTTATGAGAACTTTGTTAAATTTTTAATGCATTATAAAATTATTAATAATTTCAATATATATATATTTCAATTAAATTTTGATTTTAATAAAAAATAATCTATATCACATTTTGAAAATTATTCTCATAAATTGGAGTCCACTTTTTAATTTGACGCATCAAAAAAAATTAGGGTGATTTTTTTGGAATTTTACTAAAACACATGAATTTTTTTGAGAATAGTTAAATGTTCTAATTTACAGTATACATTCATTACAAGTTAAAAACACTATTACTAAAGATCTCACTGATGTAAGAAAAATAACATCAAAATAATCCTAATTATTTTAATATATTTAGTGTGGATTATAAAACTATTCCAATTCTCGAGCCAAAATAATAATGAAATAAATAATATATTCAAAAAACACTCATGTCCTTCACTATAAATAACATCCATCACCACCCCTTATCCTCACAACTTAAAAGATGTAATTCTATTATATATTCTTCCCAATACCCTTCAAAATATCCTAAAACCCATAAAAGATCAATTTGTCTCATGAAAGGCCAAATCCAATTCCCTAAGGAGGTTCTCAAGGATGAGAAAATAAAGGGTTAAAAACCTATTTATTTTTATTTTCATTTATTTTAATGTTTTTCCTTTTCTTATTCACTTCTCACATCCCCTCATAAAAATATAATTATATCTAAATAACCATACATATAAAATAATTTTATTATGATAATTGAATAATCCATCATCAATACTCTTCTCCCCTCAATTTTATTCTAAAAATGGAAATGTCATCTCTAATGTGTTGTTTTGTCACCTTCAAAGATGAAAATATTTCATTTTCATTCTCCATATTAATTTTTCTTAATAAAAACATTATTATGGTTAAAAAATATCATAAAATTTATATTAAAAAAATTTCTATTTTCTTTACATAACAATTTACATAAAACTAAATGATTAAACAAAACGAGTTCATTATGATCTTAAAAAGGTAAAATTAATCTAAATAGTTGTCATTCACATGTTATCTAATTATTCATACATAAAAAAGAAAATAACAACATATAAATCCAAATACACTTATTAATTTTCATTAAAAATATATAATTACAATTATATAGAATTATACCCATTTTACAAGAAATTTATTACTTATAAACAAACAAACCAATCATGAAAACCAATTAAACGAATGCTCCCAAACGATGAAATTAAACTCTACAACTATTCAATAATTTAATAAATGAACTGTAAAAACTATAATGAATCAAATACATATATATAAGTTTTCGAACTTCTTAATTATTGTATTTAATTTCATTATCCTGAATATTAAGGCCATGTGAAAAAGACATTCATACATAAGGTAAGGTTTGTTCCCCAAATTCTATTTTAATTTAGGTTACACTTTATATATATATAACACAATGTTATTTTATATTATTTTTATATTATTATTAAAAATTCTATGTATATGTTCAATAATCATGTATCTATATAATTTTATCCTTATTTTATGGGTAAATACATATTTTATAATATTTCCTTCACAATTCATTCCAATAAGAAAGCCCGATTACCAGTAACATTACAATTTCATACACATTTTCATGTGGAATCCATAATCAAATTTAAGACACTATTATTGTTATATAATAAATAATTTTATCCTGAAAAAATACCTTGGTTAATTACTGGTTTAATGAATGTAATGATTCCCTTCCTCTTTAAATTCTCTTTAATATTTTCTTTAAACCGCACTAAAATGTTTAATTTATAAAGTTTCTTATGAAATGTATTTATTTGATTTCTCTTCAGTGGGACATAATTTATGAATAAAATATAATTTTTTTGTCATTAAATTTTCTTTCTAGGAAAATAAATTTTTTTAATTTAATTTTATAAAAAAGAAAAATGTTTTTCCAAAAGAACTATTCTTTAAAAATTAAAAAAGGGTTTTTTCAACTCACTTCTACTTCTATGAGATATATCCCTTGTTCACAACTTATATATTTTGTGTACATTTCTATGATATATAATATTATGCTTCTTTTTATTCACAAGATATTATATGTTTCATTTAATGATTCGTTCATAGGGATTATGATTTTCAAGATTCATAGTGGTATGGGACAAATTGGAATGGTTAATGATTAATTTACTAAATAATTTTTAATTTTTTTCATTTATATATACATCAGTAGATGAATATTTTACTTCATTGGGGATTATATCTTATCATAACATAATTTTTTGGAGGTTTTATGATCTGTTTGTATAGATACCTAGCCTTTTCATACATTACTATTACATTATTATAATTGTAAAAAACATAATAGTATTACAACATGAGAATCCGAAGGTTTAGTGTCTTGGGAAAACTAGGAACATACATAAAATTTGAAACATCAAAGATAAACATTTATTTAATTTCTTCTTCTCTCGCTTATTATTAGAACTTGACCTCTCCTTAGTACATGTAGTCACCTGAGGATATAAAAAAAGGGTGATCTCAAATATCAATATGAGGGTAGTTAAGAATAATATAAAAATGGTAGTGCATAATCATAACACAGGAAAAGGATAATTAACTTGAGATTACTCATTAATAAAAGACTAGAATTGTGGAAATGCATAAAAATGAAACATCATTTCTTAGTGGTTAACTACCATACATAGTTGTGAACAGTGATAGCATCATGTTCCCCCACAATTTCGATTTTAACCATGAGATTCAAATCTCTATCCAATGCATTTGTGTTCTATATAATTCTGGGCGCACCCATCACATTCAAACATTCAAATTTGCGCTATATAATCCAGGTGCACCCGTCACATCATAAAATTTACATTATCATGCATGCCACATTAAAAATATGTAAAAGCTGAACATAACATAACCCACATAAATAAATGTGGCTTAAATAATAAAACATAATTTCATAAAAATTTTGTACCAAAAATAAACTGGGAATATCATTTTGGACATAGAACCATTAAGCATGAGTGAAGAGTGAAACAATAATCAAGAAGTAAAAAAGGGTGTGTTTATTTGAAAGAAGAGTTCTTTTGGAAAACATTTGGGGTTTTCCAAAAATCAATTAGAGAACATTTATATCCAAGAAATGGTAATATAATTATGAAAAAATAATTTTTATGGAGTAACCACACAGAAAAATGGAGTGAAAGAGGGATAACCTGAAGAAATAATGTTGGGTTCTGGAATTTCCCCTTACTTTGTATCTGAACACTTCCTTATCTTTAATGTCTTATATAATGACATTATTTTAATTAATTATAAATTAAATAACATTTTATACAATAATATAGTTCATTGCGGTTTCATTAAGTAATTTTATGCGACTTTTCATGTGTTATAATGTTTAAAAACATTATTTGGGAATGTTCATTTTATGGTTTTCATGAGCGGTTCACTTGTATTAATAAATTTATATTTGTGTAAAACATGGAAAAACATAAAGAATAGATAGTACACGTAATTAATGATATTAATATATTTTAAATGTTATTATAATGAATTATTTTATATACCATATGGATGAGTCATTAGTTAGTATTTAATGATGATCATTTTAGGTTAATTTGGTTGGTTTTACGACCACAATGAACTTGTTTTGTTTAAAACATTTAGTCATATGATCCTAAGTTCATACCAAAACATTATATAAGAAAAAATACATCTACTAACATCTGGTTCAACCATAAAACCTTTTTAATGACCATATCTTAAGGTGGTAATGGAAAAATGAAAACATGTCGTTCTTGAAGTTGATAAATTAACTCCTCACAAACAACATTTTCCTCTCAAAAATAAAAAAATGGAGAAAGGGGTTTAAATGATATAGTATCAAAAAATTATATAATATTTATGATACTGAAGTTACATTTACATGTGGATTATGATAGGTGAGGATAGAATAAGAAAAGAACATGAAATTTAATGGAAATTTATAGAAAAGTGGGAGGGGAATTACCTCTTGAGTTATCCTCTTAAGATCCTCATATAGGTACCTTGTATTGGTATATTGGTGAGACTAGAATCTTCTTGGACATGCGGGATGGGCTAGGGGAGATTCTTGGGTAGAGAATATACAAGGCTTAAATATTGAGAGGTGTGAGGAAATGGGGGTGTGAAGGGTAGTATTTATAGTGGAGGGGAGAGGGGTTTTCTTAATATTTGACTCATTAGTTTATTAATTTCCTCTGAGACAATCAATAGTGACGATTCCATGACCAATAATAGTAAAGAGGAAATGTGAGTTCTATATTTTTATGCTTAAATCAATTGTGATTTCTGGAATAGTGGGTTTAAATTATAATGTATTTATATGGTAAAATAATGTAGTTTACTATTCACCCTAAATTGAAGTATTTTAGAAAAATCCAAAAAATTCACCCTAACCATTTTTTGATGTGTATAATTCAAAAATGAAGTAAATTTGTTAAAAATAATTTTATAAATATTATTAATTTAATTTTTAATTAAAATCACAATCAACATGAAAAATATAGTTTTTAAAACATTTGTTTACTTATTCCTAAACATAGGTACATCATAAATTTACATAAATCATATATATATATATATATATATACGATAATAGGTGAGGTTAGTATTCATAAGGGTATATCAATATTCATAAGGGTAAAATTACTATTCAAAAGGGTTCGTTACTATTCACAAAAAATTATGTTTTTTCTATTAGACTCCGAACATCTTACTGATCGAAACTGCGTATGTCAGAATTTCAGAATTCGACACATAGAAGTGGAAAAATTATGGTTAGGGATCACATATTATTTAGTATCATGATATGTCATTGTCGTTTATAATGTTACTATACTATAAGGCATAATTATAAGAAGATTATTTCATCGATAGAACTTAGGGTCGTTACATTATCCCCCCTTTTGAAAATTATCCCTTAAAATGTCATTTTATATAAACAGGTGATGGTACTTCACCATCATTTCATCTTCCAGTTCCCAAGTAGCTTCTTCAAACGTATTTTTCATCCACAAAACATTGATAAGGTGGGTTTTCTTATTGGGTCGAACCTTATCTATGCAGTCTAGAATATCTACTGGCTGCTCCTCATAGGAGAGATCAAATTCTAGCAGCACCACCTCTGATTTTAGTATATCTGAGGGATCATGAATTTACTTCCTTAAGAGTGATACATGAAACAAATCATGAAATTGACCCATATTTGGTGGATGTGTAGGATGATAGACCATGACTCTTATGTTGTCAAGGATATCAAAGGTGCTAATGTACCTTGGGCTCAAATTCTCTTTCTTACCAAATCGCTTGACTCTCTTCCATGGTGATATATGAAGTAAGACTTTATACCCAACATCAAACTATATACCCCTTCAATGATTGTCATCATAGCTCTTTTACTATCTCTGAGTTTCTTTGATATGATTCTGGATGACATGAACCTTCTATGTGATCTATTGTTCAAGATCGAGTCAAGGTAGTTTTTTTTCTCCATCTTCATTGCAACAGGTTGGAGTTCTACATTGCTTTTACATACAAAGAATCATAATGATCCATTTGAATACTCGGTTTGAAGCTATTGTTATATGAGAACTCAACCAATGGGTGATGTTTATCCCATCCACCATTTAATTCTAGAGAGCAGGCTCTTAGCATATCATTTATTAACATGAATAGTACTTTCTGATTGGCCATTATTTTGGGGGTGATAGGTCATGATAAAATTTAATTTAGTACACAAATCATGTTGAAGGCTCCTCCATAATTTCGATGTGAACCTTGGATCACAATCAGAGAAAATTTAGAGTGGAACACCATGCAGTCTCACCACATCCTTCACTTATAACTTTTCAAGTTGTTCAGGAAAGAGGTCTTCCTGAATAGAAATAAAATTCGCAGTCTTGGTGAGTCCGAAAAGCATAACACATATCACATTATTTCCCTATAACGTCTTCTAGAGACCCATGAAAATTTCTATAGTATCATTATCCCATTTCCACACAGGTGTTGGCAATGGTTGCATCATTCCATGGGACATTTTTCTACAATTTAACTTGTTGACAAAATAAGCACCTCGATATATTTTCCTCAATCTATTTTTTCATGTTTTCCCACCAGAAGTGTTCATAGAGACCACGATACATCTGGGTACTCCCAGGATAAAAATTGAATGTTAAGCTTTGTAAATTTTCCAATAGATACTTCTCTATCCCAAGTGATGAAGGCACACAATGCCACATTCCAAACCGAATCACACTTTCATTGTCGATATAAAACTCTTTCAGATTCCCTTTACTGCATTCACTTTCTTTTATGACTATAGATAATCCCTTTGTCCCTCTTAAATCATATCTAGGATTTATGGTTGTGCAGTCATTGTTTCATGGTTGGATGTATCCCCTGCCCTTATGATTTCCAAATCCATCCATTATATATCCAAGATGATATGATCTTTCTCATTCAGAAACTTGGATAGAGTAGTAAGTTATTTTCTTCTTAGAGTATCAACTACCTAGTTCGCCATTCCAGGATGATAGTGAATAGAGAAATCATAGTCCTTGATTAGCTCTAACCATCTCCTTTGACACATATTGAGTTCATTTTGTGTGAATATATACTTTATGCTCATGGTGGTTGGTTTATATGTAACACTTTTCATCGTAAAGATAGTTCTGCAACATTTTCAAGGAAAACATCATTACTACCAGCTCTAGATCATGCATTGGGTAAATCATCTCATGGATCATAAATTTTCGTAATGAGTAGGCTACCACATTATCATTTAGAACGAGTATGAAACCCAAGCCTTTCTTTGAAGAATTAAATTATTTCATAAAACATTCTACAATTTTGGTTAATGTGAGTACAAGTATAGTGAACACACTTCTATTTACCTCTTCTAATCATCCCTCACATTATTTTATCTAAACATACTTTACCCCTTTCCTTTTCAAAATAGTAATTGGGATTGACAATCGTGTGAAATTTGTCATAAAAAAAATTATTACCATGTTAATCCAATAAAACTATGGATGTCTATGACTGAAGAACATGGGATATTCCTTAATAGCCTTTGGTTTTAAATTGTCCACATAAATTCCTTCAGTTGTGATAACATTTCCCAATAATGTGACTTTCTTCATCCAAAATTCACACTTTCTAAACAAGGTGTAAAAATTCTCCCTTTTCAATGTCCCCATCACAGGGCATAGATATTTTCCCTATTCCTCCTTGATCTGAAAGTATATGAGAATTTAATTGATAAACAGTACAAAAAATGTTTTGATGTTATGTCTAAAGACTATTCATAAACTATATTAAAATTTTAGGGGAATTAGAAACATCAGAGGGAATCACCAGAAACTCATAGTTCTCATTCCTTTTATAGAAGGATGTCATCTGAATATCATCCTTATTCACCTTTAGTTGATGATATTTAGAATAATGATCCAGCTTTGAGATGTATTGAGCTCCTCTTAACTGATCGAAAAAGTTTTCAATCATTGGAATAAGATAAATTTTCATTATTTTGATCTGGTTGTGTTCCTAATAGTCTATACACATCTGCATTGTTCCATACTTAATCTTCACAAGGAGCAATTGTTCCCCCAAAAGTGATGCACTGGGGAATCTGAACCCTATGTCCAATTGTTCTTGCTGCTTCTTGTTTCACTCCTCAAGTTATATAGGATCCATCCAATAGGGATACATTGAGATGAGAGTAGCATCATGTATGAGTTCTATTGAGAACTCTACCTCACGAACTATGGGAGGTCTGAGTAACTCTATATAAAATACATCACTGGATTTCCTCATTATTGAAATTTATGAAAGGTTGGAACTTTTTTTTTACTCAACCTTTTGGGAGAGATATGATTTTTCATAGGGTATCGACATCCACACCGTTGAAGAATTTTTCAAAGGAGATTCCTGATTTCCTTGAATTTTTAGAGGAGCATGATATGGTATGAAATTGGAAAAGATATTTCCTTTTCCCAACATTTCATATGTGCCATATATAATGAGAGCCAATCCATTCCAATTATATCATCTAATTCCATAAAGGGAAGTATTACAAGATTCACTGGAAAAATATTCCCACATACACCAATATGGGACGTGTCAAACACTTGGGTTATGATGGTTTCACCCCTTCATGTTTTTAAAGGTATATATACTTAAATGTTTTAGGGAATCAATTATATAGTTCTATATAACAAAAAAGAAATAAAGGAATACATAGAACAAAAATCAAATAAGACTTTTGTCATTCTTTAGTGATTAGGAAGTTTAACTTGTACGACTTCATTTTATTGCTCCACTTTCACAATAGTGATGGCACAATACTTCCCTTGTTCCCTTGTCTTTAGTTGCTACTAACACTGATTACCCTTGAGGACTCGAGGTTTAGTGCCCTGGCATGAATTGATCCTTTTCTCCCTACACTTTTAGCAATGAACTATGTGTAGTTATCACCTTTCATCCACTCCATTCTCCTTATTTTTCATGTATTTTCGACAATCATCAGCATGGTTTCCTTCATTACAACACTTGAAACATTTACCTTTTCTTTTTGAGGTTGTTCCTATTATGCAGCTTCCTACATTTTTTGCATGTGGTTTGTTGATCTTTCTTCCCACCATTATCATTAGATTCCCCAGCATGGAAATCCATCATTCCTTTCTTATCACCACAGACATGGGAGCATTATCCAAACACTATCTCCAATTTTAGAACACACCAATAATATTCTTCATAACTTCAAAATTCTCTAATTTATAGAGCCCTTCGAATGTGTTGTTTTAATCCACTAAGGAATCAATCAAAATTTCTATAATTGTTGATAGAAAAAACGAAGCATACATTGCAAGCCATGTAAAATTTGATTCATAGGTCATGATAGATTCTACATCCTTTTCATTAGTTCTATGAATTATCTCTATTACATTATATGAAGTGTTCATAGGAAATTATTTTTATGAAACATGATC
This sequence comes from Viscum album, assembly GCA_963277665.1. Lineage (NCBI taxonomy): Eukaryota > Viridiplantae > Streptophyta > Magnoliopsida > Santalales > Viscaceae > Viscum > Viscum album. The sequence goes on from OY728138.1 coordinate 944,655,101, forward strand.
TTAAAGTCTTCCCATTGCATCTCTTCAAATTTTTCTCTTTGCATGGTGTTCTTAATCAAATCCTACCACTGATCGGCCACTCCATATAGATGATAAATGGATAGTGTCACCTTCTCCATCATAGAATTGTAAATAAAAATAAAAATATTCTTCATTGAGTTGACCCATTATTTCGAAACTATTGGATCTGAAGATCCACTAAACATCGGTGGTCGTTTCCATATAAAACATTCTATAGCCAGTTGCCCCCTCTTTGGTGAAGGAGGAAGTTCCCCATTATTTTGGTTATTATTCATATCCTGAGTTTTTTGGCTAAGAATCACCATGATTATTTGTACCCCACCTCCCAAATCATTGGGGTTACTGCTCAGGCAATCGTTGCGTTGGCCCTCGAACGAGTTGTTGGCCTAGTTTCTCCTAGTTCCCAACATTTTCAAAAATTTAAAATGATAGATCAAATCATATTTCAACAAGTCATGAATAACTTATTAATTTTTAGTATTTATAATAAAATAATAACTTATGGGATCCATATGTAAATCATTATGTGTGAATATTTTTACAAAGTCTCATGCAAGAGGTTTTCTCTTCGGTACACTATTCCTAATTCCCAAATTAACTGAACCTTCCATCTAATACCAACTATAGTGACCCTACCTTTTCTTACATTACAATTACATCATTATAAATATAAACAAAATAATAATATTACACCATGAGGATCCAGAGGTATAGTGTCTTGGGAAAAAAATTACAATACATAACATTTACAACATCATATATAATCATTTATTTAATTTCTTATTCTCTAGCTTCTTATTAGAACTTGACCTCTCCATAATACATGTAGTCACTTGAGTATATACATAAAAAAGTGGTGATATAAAACCCAGTAAAAGGGTAGATATGAGAAATATAACAATTAGAGAGAATAAAAACACCATAGGAAAAGAATGAAGTATATGGGATGAATCATTAATAAAAGACATGAAATGAGTCAATGCATAAAAATGATACATAATGTCTTACTGGTTAACTACCACACTTAGTTATGAACAACTTTAAAATCATGTTCATGAATAATTTACCTTTTAGTCATGATATTAATCACTTTACCTAAATGCATTGGAGCATTGTTTAATTATGGGTGCCCCTATCACATTCAAACATTCATATTTGCGCTATATAATTCCGGGTGCACCCGTCGCATCATAATATTTAAATAATCATGCATGCCAGATTAAAAATATGTAAAAATTAAAATTAACATAACACATAGAAAGAAATGAGGTTCAAATAATATATAATACTTTCATAAACATTTTTTCTCCAAAAGAAATAGGTAATATCATTCATTACATAGAACCATTAACCATGACTGAAGAGTGAAACAATGATCAATAAGTAAAAAGGGTGCGTTTATTTGAAAGAAGTGTTCTTTTTGGAAAAATTGGGTTTTTCATAATATATATTAGACAAAATTTATAACACATAAAAGGTAATATAATGACGAAAAAATGATTTTTATGGAGTAACCATACCAAAAAGATAGAGTGAATGAGGGAGAACCCGTAAAAAGAAAGTTGGGTTCTTGAATTTCCCCTTACCTTGTATCTGAATGCATACTTCTATTTAATGTACCGTATAACGAAATTATATTAATTAATTAGAAATTAAAGAACCTTATATACATGAATAGGGTTCATTGTGGTTTCATTAAGTAATTTTAAAGGGATTTGGATGAGTTATATAGTATAAAAAAAATGTTTCAGAATGTTTGTTTTTATGGTCATCTTGAGTGGTTTACCTTTATTCATAATTCAATGTTCGTGTAGAACATGGATAAACATTCCAAACTGATATTACATTATAATAATTACATTACTGGAGCATTAATGATTTTATAATTAATTCTTTTATATATCATGTAGATGAATCATTAGTTATAAATTAATGATGATCATTTTTTGTTAATTCGTGTGGTTTTTTAACCACAATGAACATGTTTTGCTTAAATATATAGTTATATGTACATAAGTTAGTTATAGAATCTAAAATAAGAAATAAGAAATATAATATACCCTTTATCAACCATAAAAATGTTTTAATGACAAGATCATAAGGTGGTAATTGAAAAACAAAACATGTCATTCTTGAAGGTGATAAATTAACACCTCATGAACAACATTTTCCATTATAAATTAAAAAAAAAGCGGAGAAGGGGATTGGATGATATAATATAACATTAGTATCATAAAATAAAATCTTATGCATCATAATAGTGTTACCATACCCTTTGTATGAAGATTTTTGGGGTGATAATAAGAAAATAACATGAAACTAAAAGGAAATTAATGTAAAAGAGAGAGGGGAATTACTTCTTGAGTTATCCTCTTGAGATCCTCCTCAAGGTACCTTGGATTGGACTTTTGATTAAACTATAAGATTATTGGATGTGGGGGAGGGGATAGGGAATATTCTTGGGAAGATATTACATAGTGATTGGATCTTGAGAGGTGTCAGGAAATGAGGTTTTGAAGGGTGGTATTTATAGTAGAGGGGAGAGTGGTTTTCTTAATATTTTATTCCTAAGTTTATTAATTTCCATCAAGATAAGAAATAGAGATGATTACATGACCAATAATAATAAATATGGAATTTGATTTCTATATTTTGGGGCTTACATCGCTTGTGATGTCAGCAATAGTGGTTTTATTTTATAATGTATTTATACGTTAAATTATTGTATTTTAATATTCACTAAAAATAAGATTATTTCAGAAAAATCATAAAAATTTTCCCTAACTATTTTTCAATATGTAGAATCAAAAAATGAATTCCATTTTTCAAAAATAATTTTCTAAATATGAAATATTTATTTTTTAATTAAAATCATAATCTACTAGAAAAATAAAGTTTTAAAACATTTGTTTACTTGTTCCAAAACAGAGGTACATAATACCTTTACTCAAATACTATATATATATATATATATATATATAATATCATAGGTGAGGTTACAATGCATAAGGTTATATCACTATTCATAAGGGAAACATTACTATTCATAATGGTATGTTATTATTCACCAAAAAATATGATTATTCTATTAGACTCCAAACATCTTACTGATTGCAACCACGTATGTCAGATTTTCCAAATTCAACACATAAAAGTGAAAACATTATGTTTAATGATCACATTGTAATTAGTATAATGATATTTCATTGTTATTTGTAATGTGATTATACTATAAAGAATAATTATAAGAATGTAAGTTCATTGATAAATAATTGGGTGGTTATTGTTTGAATATTTATGTGTTATTTGATACCATTCTTGTTTTATGGTTAATGTATTCAAAATTTGTATGCTAGATTTTCAGTACGCATGTTTTTGTTGATTTTGTTTCACCATTTACATTTTAGGAATTCATAAGACAAAATATGTTATGGTTGGGCCCCACTATATTCCCTTTATGCTTCAATAGGTCTCATGAATGAAAAAATATATGGACTTTTCCAAGGCATTTCCCATTTTCAGATATAGTTTTCCCAAGGCCTCAAAAATTTATTTTGAGATGTATTGGATATGTCCTCAATGGTATGTCTCAGATGTCCATAATTATTTATTAAATAATTAAGATATTATTAATTGATAATCCATGTTAATATTATACTAGTAGAATATTCATTGTTAATCTTCATTCTCACATGGTTATTTCTATGGCATTAATTTTTTTTCAAATTTTTTTCATTGAAAAATATGATCAAAGTTCATATTATAATGGAATTTGTTTTCAGCCATTCACTATAACTTTTTATTTATATTAGCAACCACTATATCACATACCATTTTTGATCATCTAAGATTAGACGTTTCTAAAGATTTAATTTTCCCCAGTATGAAAATATAAATATTACGAATGACTTGTAATGTTAATCTAGGAATTTATTTTTGTTTACTGATAGAGTTTATATTTTTTTTCCATTAATGTTGTAATATAATTTTTATGTATGTAATATAGATCCCAATACTACTAAAATATACTATCGTTTGAATTTTAGTGTTGTATCTATTCCAATGTATTAATAGAAGGCACCGAATCCAGGCTACTGGGATCTAGGTCATTATAAGATTATTGATCTAGGAAAATTTATTAAACATATAGAATAATGGTTACTGATTGATAAGGATACCCTTGGAAATATTAGGAGTGAATTTTATAAATATTTTAAAATTACATATGATTCAATACAAAGTGTTGAGATATATTGTTTACTCATTACCATAAATTCTATACTTTCTTTATTTGATATTGATAAGAATTTTTTAGATGACAATACTAGACAAATATGAAAATCTTGAAAAAAATGTGTTGAGAAAACCCATAAAGATACGAAAAAAAATTCATGGAAATAGAGAATGGTAAAAATAAGAATGGTTACCATAATGAAATTCCTAATAAGGTTAATGATACACCAAGATAGTAATAATTGTTTCAAAGGAAGTCTACACAATTTCATGGTAGAATCTGTTTTAGTGGATTCTCCTTGTTTTTCTAGTGCATATGTTGATAAAGCCTATGTTTTATAGTATATAATGTAAATTCATTTCAATCGATGTAGGAATGAATTTTGGGGGAACTATTCAAAAAAATGTAATAAACCCATGACTATAAATACATTTCATGAAGACTCATATGAAATTCATGTCTAAATAGATTTGATTGTCTAGTAATCATTTTTAGAAGATTCGAGATTAATGTTCTTTGTAGGATGAATTGTATGATAATGTACCCTGCTAAAAAAATTAATTGTAATACCACAATATTTCTAATTATATTCCATCAAATAGTTATTTTGTATAATTTAATGGGCCACACACACTATCAAGCTTCAAAATAAACTATTATATACTATTAAAATATTTTCTGAATAAATTTGTTATAACTAAGCCAAAAAATATTGTTGTATGAAATGAAGTAACCAATATATGAAATATATAAAGAATTTTTTTGCTTAAGAAAATGAATAATAATTCCTAAATTTATTATTATTTCATTATAAATTAAGATAAAATCACATGAAGGTAAACAATATATTCTTCATGTGCACAATGCATTTCTTATCATAATAGATTAAAATAATCCCTATTGATAAAATACATTAGTTAATAAATTATATTAGATATCCAATTAAATGAATTAACATTAATTTAATTGTGGTTAATAGAAAATGTATTATAATAAATGAAATATTTTTCTTTTTTGGGGACTTACAGTATTTTCATGCTTAAATATGTTATTTCTTCTAAAACCTTCTTTTCATTCTATTTTACACATTTAAATTATAATTAATTTCTTCATATTCGTAGAATTAAATATTAGGAAATGAATTCAATATTTTTAATTAAAATTATCATAATATGTAATATGGTTTATTTTATTTATATTCAAAATTGAAAGTTACTTTACTAAATGTTTATCACAACGGTAAATGGTAAAATTGGTGAAATATGGTTAAAACAATGGGATAAGGCCAAACAAACAAGGAAATACTTAAAATTATCTTATTGGGTGATTTTATTTTAACCATAATCATCCAAGATTTATTTAAATATAGTTTTTGTACTATATTTCATTTATTATAACCATAATAGTATTTTAGTAATAGATTATTACAAAATGGAACTCTCATTTTTTCAATACATGTAATATATTTCTATAGAGGTAAATATAATTTATGAATATTTTTAATGTTTAAATTAAATATTAATAAAATTATTTATTATAGTATTTTTAAATTTTTTAAATTTTTTAATTACAAAAAATATTCACAAAATAATGGCGTATCACTTATAATCATAGAAAAAAAACAAGTATATTAATTTAAATATAGTAAAATTAATTTTTTTGGATGTGTTATGGGATTACAAGTACATAATGTATTCTTTTAATGTATAATTTATGGTCAAAGTTTTAATATTTTAATTCCATTTTTATCCTTATTCATCTAAAATAAAAAATATATGAATCGTCATTAAAATGACATTAAAAGGTTTTTAATAATTTCTGTTTTAAAATCAAAATTATTAAATCATAAAATTTATATAATAACTTAATAGGATTGTAACATTTTAAGGTTATCAGGAATATTTACTATTTATTCACATGAAATTTTCTAAAATAAATCCATAAAAATTGGATATTGAAAAGCTTGTTACTATAGTTGATGATGAAAGGTTTAACAAGAGGGTTAAAATAATAGATATGGTGAAACATTCCACTTAAATATGTCTAAATTTTATTTTTTTTGAATTTATATATATTGTATCCTATTTATATTAGAATATATGTATCTTAGGATCCATTTTATATGAGTTAGACATATATTATATGTTAATATTTTTTATTTTTACAAGGATTACAAAAATATATATTTTAAAAGGATAACTCATATCAACTATTTATGAAAATATTTTATCCATTTAGATTTACTCTTATCTACCAATATACCATTAAAAACATCATCCTTGTGTCCTAGATGTTTTGGTGTCACTTATAGTCCACCCTAGAAGGCTTTGTGTGGATTCCCAATGTGGTCACTCAAATAATAAGAATAACTCTTAAATGATTGTTTTCATATTTTTTGGTAACACATCCTTCAAATTTTCTATATCAATTGATTTAAAAATATCATGGTGCGTGGGAAATGATTAATTATTTTCCTAATTGATTGAAAAGTAGTGGTAAAATAAGACACATTCATGGAGTATTTCTATAATAAATTATAAATAGGTGAAAATGCATATAATTATATCTTGATTTAGAGGAAAATATTACAATGAAAAATAAAATAAAAAATGGGAATTGATTTGGTTAGTTCTATATTCACAATTATAATTCTATAATGGTATTCAAAAATAAATCATGTTTCCTTTTTAATTGATAAATAAAATGTTCCAGAATCACTTCTATTATTTACCATTGATTAGTAAATCATGGGGAGATTAGTCTAAACTATTCACTACTTCAGTCTACCATCTATTAAATGTGTGAATAATTCTATGAATCACCCTGAATTCCATTAGGAAAATCCCAATCATCTATTGAGATTTCAATGTAATCAAAGAATTATCACTATAACATACTCAATTGTTAGATATCCCTAAACACTTCACTATATAGTATCTAACCACACAATGAATATGATCAAAGATTAAATTGGGGGAGGGGGGTATATCATTTTCTATGGAAACATTTAATATGAAAAAATTAACTTAATTAAAATCATATTCTAGGTTAAATATGAAATTAAATACTGACTCCAATTGTAATTGAAAAATAGACTACTATATCATTGGAATCATATATATACAAGCATCAAAAAAGGTTATCCAGCCATTCCACAATCACAATAGATTTATCACCCTTAATTACAGTCAAAACAATGTATTAAAGAATAGATAAGATGTTAAAACAATGTAAACTAGAAATCAATCTAGAACAATATATGTTAATAGGTCAGGTCTTCCACAATACCACTCTCTTTGTCTCTCTATAAGCATCTTTCACTGTAGGTAGAATGGGTATCTATCATCAATATAAGTAGAAAATATCCCACTCATAGTTCCCAAAAAACACTTTTAAAACCCTTTAAATTTACTAAATTTGAACATTACCAAAGTATTTATATTTAATTATTTAATTTTTCAGGGATATTAACAACCTTATAACTCATGAATTAAAAAAATAATATAAAAGAGATTTTGAGATATCTTCCTTGAGAATTTTTATATTCACATGCATGAAGTGAATGACAACTCCAAGGGATGTTTAATATGCAGTATTACAATTATACCTCAAATGAGTATTTTCAGGTTAGATGAATTCCTAGTTCATTATCATTTGGGTCTCTGATTCTTATAATCAATTAAGGGATATAAATTATCGTGTACACAAATTATAATCCTCTCTGGTTCTTCTAAATCTACATAGAGGTGTATTATTTATAAGAGTACAATTTGAAATATCACCAACATTCATTTGGTTTTGGTTTTATCTCTTAATATTTTGGATAGGCCTCGATCTACAATGATTAATGTCCCCAATATTCAAGTTGTTTTTATTTAACGATTCAATATATCCCTTCCACCCTAAAAGTAAACATTGTTTTGTTATTTTTCTATTAATATATCGTTATGTTATGTCATGACCATCTTTATGTAATTAAAAAATACAGTTAGGGAATATTAGGTCTCGATGATATTCAATATTATTGGAATAAAAAGAATAATACTTAGAAATAAATTCTTATTTTTTCTAGATCTGTTCCAGAAATGAGGAACATTATAGAGGTAGAAGGATAGATGTAGCTGGTGTGCTCATTTGGGTTTATTTGGGATATAGACAGGACCAATGCTTGGTGGCATGGGAAGGTGGGGGTGAAATGGTAAAAATATAAACTATATAATGGAAGAAAATGAATGTTAATGGTAGAATATATAGTGGTTAATGGTGGAATAATTCCTTGCAATGGAAGAATAAAATGGAAGTGTAATTTTAATGGTGTGAGGCTGGAGGTATTAGATTCATATACACAAATTGGATCAACAATGTGTTGTGGTAGTGATGTATGAGAATGTTGGTATTAGAAAGAATATCGATTAGGAAATTAGTATAGTTGTGATGATTGGAGTAGCATGGAAAAGTAAAAGTAACATATAAGGGTGGTAGTTGTTGGTGGAATGGTGGTGGAATCATCAAGTAACATTTGGGGTATGAAAGTACCATGGAGGTGAGCAATCATCACAAGATCGATAACAACATGTGGTATCTTATAGTGATAGGAAACGATGGTTGTATACATTGGTGACTCAAGGATATCATAAAGTGGTATTAGGATAATGGTATAATGCAACATGAAGTATATTAGTTGTAGAACAAGATGGTTTTTTTATGTCACTGATAATGAAAACATTGATATTTTCATGTTATGTAGGTATTATGTCATTATCTTCATTCATCTTCACAGAAGCATCAGTAGATCCTAAAAGGATCATTCCGAGAATTTTCATTGTTTTTTTTTGACAAAGGAAGATGATAAATTAATCACGGAGGTCCGTAGTTACACATTCATGCAACCAAGAAGGAAAGAGATCAAGGCATAGATGATTCAGTGTTTAGAGAGGCATTTCAGCTCAATTTTGATCTTCATAAATATCATCCATGGAAGAATGTTGTGAAAACGAGCAACAGAGATAGAAGAGGAGATGTTTTGGAGTGTGAAGATGTGAAATTGAATCAAAATGAAACCATTTTCCCAAATAATGAATACTTACCCTGATATAATCATCACGCATTGGTTGTTTTATCATAATTTTTGTTATATATATTATTTTATTCACCCTCCATTGTTTATAATTCCATGACAATGTGAAATTTGTTCTCTCATAAACTCTACACATTGTATATAGAAACTTGTACCAAAACCCATGGTTATAGTTGTCCTTGACCAATCCCGTGGAAAATATTTGTAAACATTTTGTATCTCATATGCCACACCATGTCTAGAATTCCCCATTGCCTTTTTTGGTTCCCCCATGGGGTAATTAAGTTAGTGCGGTGCGTGTTGAGGGCCGGATGAGGGTTGTCCAATTTTTCACCACAAAATTTATAAATGCTAGGTAAGAATTCATAAACATATATAAATTAAAATTTTCAAAATTCAATTCATTTTAATATTGAATAATTATTCAAATTTAAAAGTCCCATATATTAATAGAATAGTTAATTATTTTGAAATAATAACTAAAAATGAATGAAATTAATTGTCAAAATTTATATTTTTCATGAATATTTAGGGAAATAATTACCACCACATTTGAACTATCCTTTTGCTCGTGAATTGAATCTAAAAAATAAAATATAATAATAATTGTTGATATCATTATATAAATTTGAAAGTTATTTAATAAAATGATTATGAATGGGAAATTTTTCTAGATTTTCATAAAATATTAATTATGCTTCACAATTACTAACGTAACTAATACACGAATGTATTTTATTCTTCCCCATAAAATTGGATTGGGTTTTTCAATACTAATATTAAATAATCTCAATTTATTAATATCCAATATAAAAATTTGAGATTTCGTTCACATTAATATTTTTCACTCATTAGTCATGGTAAGAAATCAATTGATATGTTCTCATACAATGAGAACATGATCCATTTATATACTCTTACAGAGTAATTTCCTTCCCCACCCCATAGATGCTCAAATAATATGAAATCATGGGGAATTTGTAATCTGTGTTCTAGTGACTATGAGGCATCCGGTTGTTGGGTAATGTTGTTTAAACCATTAAGGATCAAAGAGGAGAGTTAAATATAAAGAATAATACATGATATTCACATGTAAATGTTCAATTAATATATCCCCTTAAAAATTAGAACTTACACATTCCTTTCTCAAAGTAATGTCTTGAATGAAGTAATTCTCATTGAACAACCCTTGCCATTTTTAATTTTATTATACTTATTTAAATTTTTTCAAACATTTTTCGTTCGATTTTCAACACTTTTTAGAATTTTATTCATATATAATGTATCACACCATAAAACTAAGACCCCATGATAGAAATAATCTTATTATTAATTGTGATTTTTTATTTTCTAATGTCATAACCCATTTTTTCTCTCACTCTTTTTACTTGTTTTTTCAAGAGTGGTAAAAATTGTAATATAATGAATGACTGACATAAAACATTCCCATTATCAAAAAAAGAACCCTCATACATATTACTTTCAATGTGGTATATCCCACACATAATGAATTCCCTCACCCATCAAATTATCCTTAAAATATCATGCATAATATAGAGTCGGGTCGAATGGATATAATTTTCATGTAATGCGGATCATTGCTAACATTGTCATTCATGGATTCTATGTTCTGAACATATATTAGTAAATAGGTTGTCTGAAGGATAAAGGTTAAATAAAAAATTCATTAACCTTAATAAATGTTACATTATTCACTGATATAATTAAATAGTTCCATTGAAAGTTACGAATGATGTCATTTGTCACAAACCATGCCGGGTCGTCATCCGACCCGGTGCCCGACCCGATCCTCAACATGGCCTGAAGGGCGTTCCCAATCACCACGGGCTGGAAATTAATACTCGGCATCAAAATAAACTCTTTGGGAATGATTTTGGCCCATAACAAAGATGAATAAACATAAACTAAACAGGAAGATAAATAAAGGGAAATAAACCATACAACTTGGCAGCGGAAAAAGAAATTAAATCGACGTGACATACCTAAGGTGACCCCATGGGTCACCACGGTATGTAAACCACACTCTCTCCCAAAAGAAATCCAAGATGAAACCTGCTACTGAAAAGTAATGCAGGCATGAGCACCAAGATTCTCAATAGGGATGCCAAAATATAACCATGTCCTATGCCCCCACCTTTAGTAAGAAATCCAATTATGCCAGTTTGAAAATAAGATATAATAAAATAATGTTTATCCATAGTTTCCAATCAAGTAACGAGTTTTCATTTTCAAGTAATTTATTTCACTCCCACTCCATTTTCAAAATAGGTTCCAAGTATGCATTTGCGTTTCAAAATGAAAATAAAATAGTTTGGATTTAAATATAGTTTTCAAAAATAAGTCATCAAATATGAACACACTGAAATGAAAATTACATCACAAGAAGCATGTAGAAAATGAGCACCATGGGTAATCCCTAAAGGTAGATATAACAAGTGGGAAACTAGAAACCTCGTACCATGTTGAAACGTGGCTTAAAAACCATTAACCTCAGAAAAACGTGGCTTAGAAGACCATGACCCTCAGAAAACGTGTCTTAGAAGACCACTAATCTCAGTAATTCATATGTTTTGTAAGTGTTGTTGCATCAATACTTCTAGATGAACCAAGAAAAACTCCTACTATGTCATCTAGTATAATATACCTGGTCACCCACCTAGATACCCAGGTTTCCCATTTTTCTATATTTCAAGTGGTGGTGAGTTTTTCTTTATCATGCAAACATATATGTACATAGAATTTTCTTTATAAGAAAACCCATTAAACCTCTCACCACCATTCTCTCTCCATATGCAGATTCCCCCTCTTTTACGTAACACAATGTATAATCTTTCAATTAAGCACATAATCACACATTCAACATAAAAATACTTTTTCTTCTAAAAACAAAGGGTGCGTACCTCAAGAGATGTGTTTTTTTCATAAATAATTTTTAGGATGCTAAACATGATTACGTACATAAAGGGAACATTTTTCTTCAATTTAATGGCCAAAAGGCCAAACACATTTTTAAATACACATTAAAAATTCCAAACCACTTAGAAAAATGAATTTTCATGAATAGGTCACTTAAGATTGATATCATTAGAAATACACTTCAATTCTTAAAACAAATGCGTAATCATTTCAATAAACCGAAACCAAATTTCACGGCATGGGTATATAGCATAAATGTAGAACATACATTTAAAACAAGAAAGAAATTATGAAATTCAAATTAATGGCATGGGTATAGGAGACCTACCTCAAACATGTCGTTACTTGTCAACGACCACTTGAACTGAACCTCGGCACTTCCATGCACACGAATTTAAACATATATATACAAATAACTTTAGCTACATTGCACATATTCCCTGCACCATGAGGGAATATATACAAAGAGGGAATTTATATATTCATGTCTTACCTTATGTACGCACATGCAGGTGTTCTTGACACTCGCAACTTGAAACCCTACAACAGATTTCAACGTTCTATACAAATAATTCAGTAAAAATTTACAAAATGTTTTAAAATAACACATACTTATTATAACACAATAATAAATCACATAAACCATAATCGTCATATGCATCAAGAGATCACCAGAAGGGAAATCAATAACACATCACAACTTCCAATCATGCCTTCATGCATTTCATAAACATTTGAAAATACATTTCTAAACAAATCTGAATTTTCATACGTAATTACAATGGAAGGATTAAGGATATTCAAGCGTACCCATATATATCCATGGAAACAACACCTCCATTTTATAAAAACAAACTACCTTTTTAAATTAAAGAAACCCATCAAACACAAAGACATCTCATGCTAAAACCCATTTGGCATAAAGTTAAATCGATAATTTCATTTCACAATGAAAACATTTATTGGCATTTTTATCAAACATAAAGAATGGATAAAACCCTTTTCAAAACGAAGTTCCATTTTTCAATGAAATCCACTATTTCAATTAAAAGTAAAAACCCCATTTCAAATAACCTGATGTCACACCTCAATCTAAAAAAACATCCCATTAAAAGATTTAATAAACCAGATAAAAATTTCATGAAGCAACTTTAAGAGGTATCACAAGGCTTTGAACACAAAATCCCACCAATAACATGAAAAAACAAATTATAGCACTTGTGCAGCATAATAAAACACTATGAAATGACTAAACATGGGTTTTCCTCATGAATTCACTTCATTATATATGAACAAGCCACTGAAAAAACCCGACACATGATAAAAATTACGAAAATGAAATTTTCACAAAACAATTATTTTAAATAATTTGATAAATTGATTAAACAAAAAAATAAATTCACTAAATTATATTTAAATGTGGAACCACCTACCATTGGTGTCGACAGCGCAAAATTTCAAAGTGAAACTCCAATATCTCACAAAACGAATCACAAACAACATCAAATAAACCCTAAATCATGAAATTGAACAACGAAAATAGGTAAATCAAACCCCAATCAAAAGAAACTCTAACTAAAAACCCTACGCAAAGTGGAAGAGAGATTACTAAAGAAAATCACACAAAGGTGAGGCCACCCAAAATTTTTGCGCACCACGGGAGCTCACAGGAGGGGATGTGGTGCACCAATGAGAGGCAACAGGAGAGTCCGTCTAAGCATGTGGGGTGGCGCAAGGCTAGGCATGGGTAGTAGGGGTGGCGCATAGGTGCTCGGGGTGCCCATGCGTGGTCTCCATAGCTTTTCACTAGAAGGATAAGGGGCAGGTTGCAAGGGAAGCAGGCGGGGTAGGGTTCGACGACTCAAGGGGGGAGATGCATCGCGACACGGGGTAGGGGGTGTGAACTTCTGAGAGAGATGGAGAGTGGTGTACCGGTAGTGGCTCACTAAAGGAAGGCCATAGTATGGAGATTAGTCCAAGGGAGGGAAGTTTGATGATCGGGGCTGTGGGTGAACGGGGAGCTGGTCGGGGGTGTGCGCGAACAGGGAAGGGAGGCCGCGAGAAGGGTTTTAGCGGGGATGTGTCGCGTGACACCTAGTGAAGAAGATAAAGAGGGATAGTAAAAATAAAGATAATAAAATAAAGATAATAAAATAAAAGAAAAGAAATAAAAATTTAATAAATAATTATAATATTAATATTCATAATAACTTAATAATAATTATTATAAACTTGATAATAATGATATTATTATTAACCATAATAATAATAATAATAATAATAATAATAATAAGATAAAAATAATTTTAAATAGATTAATAATAACAATATTGATATTATTATTAATAATCATTATAAAAATTATAATAAACATAATATGATATTAATAAACCTAAAACACTTAACAAAATTAATAGAATGTTAATAATAATAACGTAACAATAATAACCCTATATTAATGAACGTGGTGAACATAATAATAATAATAATAATAATAATAATAATAATAATAATTACCATTATTATAATTATTAAAATAACTCGTTAAAAATCATTTTATTCATTTGTGTAAAACATGAGGCAAGCCACACGGTGACCCGGGAAAAGCTGTGTGGCTTTGAATATGCTCTTCCCACGCACTGGATGCTATCAAGGGAAAAACATTCATTCTATAACAAAAATAAAAAAAAATTAAAACATGCTTGGCCCTAATCTTGATTGAAAAATTTAAATTCTGATAAAATAATAAAATAAAATTATTTGAAATGTTCAGGTGTGACATTTCTCCCCACCATAAAAAATTTCTTCACACACAAGGTCACACCGCCAAACGAGGAAACAAGCTCGAGTTCGAAACTGAATGAGGCTAACAAAATCAAGAACTCGGTGTGGGTTTTCACTCCATCAGTCACACCCGACCGATTCTAAGGGAAACTGCCAATAGAAGAGCCACTAAGAAATGAGGAGGGTTCTCCCCACCACAAGAACTATACTATCACAATCATTATTAAGACGCTGATCATGGGCTAACTCTAGAAATTCTAACTTGATCCAAGAAAAAACTTCCCCATAGACCAAACCTTGAAGGAGGCATGACAAGATTCATGGTGGGTCTCCCCACCATTTGGGAACTGACCATCATAACCAATTAGGATGGACCGACATGAGAAACCCAGCACAAACTAACCCACAAACTATCAGCATAAACCATACCCCCACTACATGGGTCCTTGACGAAAGACCCCAAACCCAATGGTAGACCAAAACCATGTTAATTATTGATAAAGTCGCATGTTTCTCCAAAAAAATCACATACTAAAACAAGAACGTCTCACCACTGGAGCTAGCCACAGAAGAGAGACAATCATCTGGAGAATCACAACCATAAAGAGACAAACTTCAAAGATCATATTTGAGGAGGCACAACTACTGGAATTACAAGGAAACTAGATCACCAAGCCTTTTTACAACCATGGTGGGGTATTCAAAGAACAAAGACCAAAACGAGAAAACAAGTCCTTTGCACCTCTTACAACAAAACATAACCTTCAAAGACGAGGAAGCTACATACGAGGAATTCAAACCGTCCCTATTTTAGTACTCAAGACAAATGTTAGACCATGGAGCCCAAAACCCAATGATTACTGACTGTGTGAAAGGCTTCACTCTAAGACCTATGGTTGGAGCTCTAATTTCTTGAAGCATTTGCTGCCCCACATCCAGGAGCTAACAACCTTCGATCGAGACTCCTTTTTTCATTGTTGCAAGTGGAACCTCCCTAAGTATCCAAAACGGCCACATCGATGGCAGGTCATCAAAGGAAGTCGACAAGGAAACATAATGTACCCAAACTGGCCATACCAGAAGCGAATAGAAGAGTGGCCCAACTAATGGAAGATGGAATTGACTAGAAATCGGGTCTGATATAGGTTCCTTCGGTTTTCTCTCCCCAAATGGAGAACCATCCCAAACACCAAAAAGAATCGGTCCTTGAAACCTGGACAAAGACCCCACACTGGAGAATCTTTAACTGATTCCACGATTATACCTTTGGAGAAAAGTGAATAAACCCCTTGGAATTCCCCACATAGGCCTTCACTGCTCGTTGGCCTTACTCGACGCTCACTAGTTCTTCCTCTTTCTTCACCTTCACTTCCTCGGGTATAAATCATCAGATGAGGGTGGTTTTAAACACCTTCCAAGAAATATCATCATGCAACAATTCTGGAATTATCTCCTCCACAAATCCAATGTTTCACATTCAAATGGACCCGAACCAACACAGACTCTCATAGCATTGGGATCATCCAATAACCTGAAAACACCCATGATTTCCCCATGACAGTCCGCTACATTCGATAGATCATGATCACCATGGAAGATGGACAACAACCAAAAATAATTCAATTCCTCCACCCCGCTAAGAGTATATGTAGAACCAAAAACTAGAAGAGGATCATTAGAAACATCTGGGGATTTTCTAGGCAACATACTCAAAAAAAGAGGCACAAATCCGAATCAAAACACATCACAAATCGAATTTTGACACCGCAATCACAAATGAATGCCCAAACCCAAATCACTATTCCAACCACAATTTTTTATGTCAAAACCATGAACCCACGAAAAATGATACCAAACATGAAAAGAGAACACTAAACAATTTCTCACTCACTTTTCTAAAAATTTTAAAAAACCCTTTTTAAAAATCATTTTTCACCAAACAAAAGTACATAAATATACACCATTGGTATCCCATGAAGTCTTATACATACACATTCCTGTGCTAGCTCGTGCACCCATCCACACATACAGCTAATTATCCCATTTCCACATGTGTACCTCTATATATGTGATCCCTCATAGGAATACCAAGTGTCAATTCAAGACACTTTTCCTGTCCAAAACAGACCATTCATCACAAAGAAAATATTCCCAACCAATTTGAGAAAGTCACTTATCATTAAAGAAACAAATTTCCAAATTCCAAAACTTTTTCCATTTCAAAAACCATTTTTTCCAATCCAATGACAATATTCCCTTTTAAAAATAACCTCAGAAAAATCAATTTCAATTTTTTAGATCAACTAACACCAACCAAAGTGAAGGTCCAACATAACTCACATCAAAACATCCAAAAATATGGGACTAGTGGAAATGAAAACCTAGTAACATGGCCTAGAAGACCATGCTATGAGAAAGTATTAACCACATGAAGCATCTTGAACCATGCACTCAGGTTGTACATGGGTCGCTAATCCATGCAAGTCCGCTGCGTAACACTAGTTCACTTCCTTGGTCATCCCTCATCCACACAAACCAATCCAAAGGAGAAAATTCAAATCCCAGACCACCCCTAGCAACTCAGGTCTTAGAATAGGCAAGGGTTCATGACGTCCTTCCGGAACCTACCTCTCGAGTCCGGACACACCTAATCTCAAAGATACTTGAAATCCCAAATAACAAGGGACCTTTAATACCATTTTTTCACAAACCAAGTTTGGTTGTCATCTGACCCAGTGCCCGACCCGGTCCGCGACATGGCCCGAAGGGCGTTCCCGATTCTCATTTGCTGGAAAAAAGTTCCAGGCATCCAAATAAACTATTTGGGAACAATTTTTCTCTATAAAAAAGATGAATAAACATACACTAAACTAGCAGACAAATAAAGGGAAATAAATCAGAAAACATGGTAGCAGAAAAAGGAATTAATGAAGCAACATGACATACCTCAGGTGACCCTGTGGGTCACTGCGGAACGTAAACCACACTCACTCCCAAAAGCAATCCATGGCTGAAACCTAAAACAAAAAACTAAATTAGGCATGAGCACTGAGATGCTCAGTATGAATTTCAAAATATAACCTCGTCCCATGCCCCTGCTTTTAGTAAGAAATCCAATTATGCCAGTATGAAAAAAAGATATAATAAAATAATGTTTTTCCTTATTTTCCAAATCAAGTAACATGTTTTCATTTTCAAGTAAATAATTTCACTTCCACTCCATTCTCAAAATAGGTTCCAAGCATGCATTTGAGTTTCAAAATGAAAATAAAACGGTTTGTATTGAAATATGATTTTCAAAAACAAGTCATCAAATATGAACACAGTGAATTGAAAATTACATCACAAGAATCATGTCACAAATGAGCACCATTTGTAATACCTACAGGTTTCTAGAACAAGTGGGAATCTAGAAACCTTGTAACTCAGGAAAACGTGGCTTAAAAACCACGACCCTCAGAAAAAAAAGGCTTAGAAGAACACAACCCTCAGAAAACATGGCTTTGAAGACCACAATCCTCAGTAATTCATAAGTTTAGTCAGTGTTGTTGTGTCAATCCTTCTAGACAAACCGAGACGAACCCCTTCCGTGTCATCTATCATATTATTCTTGGTCGCCCACATAGATACTCAGGTTTCCCATTGTGCTATATTTCAACTAGTGGTGACTTTTTCTTTATCATAAAAACATATATGTACAGAACATTTTCTTTATCAAATACTCATTCAACCTCTCACCACCATTCTCCCTCCTTAATCGCATTCCCCCTCAATCAGGTCACATAATGCAGAAGCGTCAAATTAAGAACATAATCACACATTCAACAAAAAAATCCTTTTTTCCTAAAACCAAAGGTGGCATGCCTCAAGAGAGGTTTATCATTTACATAAATCATTCTTAAGATTTCAAACATGCTTACTTACATAAAGGGAACATTTTTCTTCAATTAACTAGCCAAAAGGCCAATCACCTTTTAAAATACACATTACCAATTCCAAACCACTTATAAATATCAATTTTAAAGAAAAGGTTACTTAAGACCGATATCATTAGAAATACACTCCAATTCTCAAAACAAATGCATAATCATTTCATGCAACGACAACCAAATTTCACTGCATGTGTATATAAAAAAAATGTAGAACTTAATTCTAAAACATGAAAGCAATTATGAAATTAAAATTAAAGGCATGGGAATAAGATACCTACCTCAAACATGTCATTACTTGTCAAGGACCACTCAAAATGACCCTCTGCACTTGCATACACATGAATTTTATACATATTTATATAAACATCCCTAGATATATTGCACATATTCCCCACACCAAGAGGGAATATGTACAAATAGGTCATTTATATATACATTTCTTACCTTATGCATGCACATGCAGGCATTCTTGAAACCCGCAACTTGAAACCATACAACAGAGTTCAACGTTCTATAAAAATAATTTAATAAAACAATTAGACACTTGACAATCTACAAAAAGTTTCAAAATAACATATAAAGGTTTGCTCTAATGACACACCCATTAATTATAACACAAGAATCAATTGCACAAACCATAATCATCATCTGCAACAAGAGAGCTCAACAAGTGAAATCAATATCACATCACAACTGCCAACCCGGCCTTCACTGATTTCATAAACATTTGAAAATCCTTTTCTAAACAAATATGAATTTTCATACATAGTTTGAAAGGAAGGCATCAGCATATTCAAGCGTACCCACATAAATCCAAGGAATGTCCATTTCTATTTTATAAAATCCAACACCGTTTTTATATTAAAGGAACCCATCGAACACAAAGACAGACCACGCTAAAACCCATTTGGCCTAATGTCCAACCATCAAGTTAATTTCACAATGAAAAAATTTATTGGAATTTTTATCAAACATAATGAATGGATAAAACCCCATTTCAAAACCAAGTTCTATTTTGCAAAGAAACCCACTATTTCAAATAAAACTGAAAACCCCATTTCAAATCATCTGAGGGCGCACCTCAATTTAAAAAAACTTCAAATTAAAAGATTTAATAAACCACATACAAATTTTATGAAGCAACTCCAAGAAGTATCACAGGGCATCGAGCACAAACTCCCACTCAAAATATTCTTCTAAGGCCAAACACACACCAATAACATGACAAAACAAAATTTATAGTTCTTGCGCAGCATAATAAAACACTAATAGAAGACTAAACATAGGTTTTCTTCATGAACACACTACATTCTATATGAAAAAGCCACTCGACAAACCCAACACATGAAAAATTTCACGAAAAACAAATTTTCAAAAAACAAATAATTTAAAGAACCTGATAAATTAATTAAACAAGATAATTAATTCACTAAATTATATTTAAATGTGTAACCACCTACCATTGGTGTCGAATGCACAAAATTTCAATGAAAAATTCAAATGGCACACCAAACTCATCTCAAACAACATCAACTAAGCCCTAAATCAAGAAACTGAACAATAAAAACCGGAAAATCCAATCCTAATCAAAATATACTCTAACTAAAAACCCTAGAGAAAGTGGAAGAGACCTTCCTAAAAAAATCACACAAATGGGAGGCCACCGAAAAGTGTTACACGCCATGGGAGCTCACCAGAGGGGATGCAGCGCACCGATGAGAGGTTGTAGAAGAGTTCGTCCAAGCATGAAGGCTGGCGCAAGGCTGTGTGAAGGTAGTAGGGGTGGCATGTAGGTGGTCGGGTTTCCCATGTGTGGTCGTTGGAGCTTCCCATGAGAATATGAAGGGGACTGTTGCAAGGGGAGAAGGCAGGGTAGGGTTCGACGACTCAAGGGGGAAGATGCAGCACGACGTATGGAAGGGGTGTGCGGGTCCGAGAGAGAGGGGGAGTGGTGTGCCGGTGGTGGCTCGTCGGAGGTAGGCCGTAGGAGGCAGAGCGATCGAAGGGAGGGAAGGTCATTGGTCAGGGATGTGCGCGAAGTGGGAGGGGAGGACGCTCGATGGGTTTCAGGGGGGATGTGTCGTGCAAAACCTAGGGATGAATAGCAAGAGGGGTAGAAAAAATGGAGAAAAAATAAATAAAATAAATTAAAATTTAATAAATAATGATAATATTAATATTCATAATCACATAACAATAATCATTACAAACTTGATAAGAATGATATTATTAACAAGAATAATAATTATAATAATTATAAGAAAGATATAATTGTAAATAGATTAATAAGAAAAATATTGATGTTATTTATAATAATCATAATAAAAATTTTAATAAACATATTATGATATTAATAATCATAATATACTTAACAAAATTAAAAAAATGTTAATAATAATAACTTAAAAATAATAACCCTATATTAATGAACATGGTGAACTTAATAATAATAATAATAATAATAATAATAATAATAATAATAATAATTACCATTGTTATAATTATTAAAATAACTCTTTATAATCATTTTATATATATGACTTGAACATGAGTTAGGTCACACGATGACCCTGGAAAATCCATGTGGCTTTGAATACGGTCTTCCCATTCACCGGACGCTGTCAAGGAAAAATCATTCATTCATAAAAAAAATGAAAAAAAGTTTAAAACAGGCTGGACCTGTAGTTCAATAAAAAATTTCAATGTATAATAAAATAAAAAAATTATATTATTTTAAAATTCTGGGCATGATATCATTCCATATAATCTCTCATGGAATATGATAAAGATAGAAATGGAATGTATTATGTCTATAAATCCTCTAAATATTGAATCATAAAATTAATGAAATAACTGATGGAATGGAAAATAATTACAAATCAGTCCACATGGATTTTTAGAATCCATAATATGTAAAATGGTAGGGAAATTTCATTTATAGGAGTTTATAGACCCCCTTCAATCATGAATCATCATATTATATCTTATATTCATATATAATTATTCAGTCCCCACTAAACTCATTGAACAACATTACTATATAAATATAAAACATGAAATCATGGGAATTTATGAAATTAATGTCTCCTTGATAAGTAATGTAAAGAAAAAAGTCCTAAGTATTGGTGCATAATTTTTTTTTTGGAATTCAAAAATAGAATTTAAAAAATATTTGGGATGCAGATTATATAAAAAATATGAAATTGAAATCCCTATTTTTACATGAATCTCATTATATCTTTTACTAAACTTCTAAAAATCTTATGGAAATCCATGTTTGTTTCTCCCTTAATGGTCTTATAAAATAAAACTACTCATGAAAGTGTTAGTATCACTCCATTGAAGTTCAAATAAGAAAATTGAAGGTCTCCTATATCCAAGATTCTTAAATCCTAATAAAATAATTAAAACTGATCTTTTTGCGTAGAAAAACCCTTTAATTAATTCCATTGGATCAAACTAGAATCACGGGTATTGATTATTATACAGGTTGAAGAAGTGTGAGATCCACTAGTAATTTTTAGGCATTCATCCATGGTACATTTTCAATCTATTCCCATTAATAATAACTATGATTCCTTCACCTTATTTATTAATATAAATAATTTGAAAATGATATAGATGTGTTAATATAATTGGGAATTCAAACCTATAATTATTTTTACCACAAAATTGATTTAGTATGAAATTATAGAACAACACTTTTTCTCTAGTTTAGAATATTTTCAGTTGGTCCATTTTCTCATGTTCTACTAAATGTTTTTCATTGTAAAATCTCAAATCATGATTGGAATATCATATAAATTGATAAATATATTGTAACTTATGTTTTCTATATTTTCTACCATAGTTTATATCTAGATCCATCTTCTTTATAAAATAATATTCTTACTACTTCAACAAATAAACAAGTGAAAACTTATTCTATAAATCATAGGGAAGTGGATCATAGAAATAAGTGTCTTGTATGATTTTCTATAAGCCTATATTATAACTTAAAAGATTTTATCCACACCTTCCTATTTAGTCTTTCAATTTTTTATAAAATACATTTAATCTATTAGTCAGAAACATTAATTATCCAATTTTTTGGGGATGATAGGGTATAGATATCTTTTTCTACACCCTATACATTGTCAGAATAACATCAAATATTTTTTTTTAAATTTTTTCATAGTAGGTATATGTTAATCTGTATTTTGTACTTTTGACATTAAAAATATGTGGGAAATAGTAAAATTAGAAACAACTTTTGAATCATTAGTTTTTTAGCCTTTGATTCAACCTATTTAGAGATATAATAACACCCAAGAAGAGTGTATAAATTCCAAAAAAATAAAATGGATACATAAAAGCAATTCCCAATAATTCAATGATTTAGAAACAAATAATGAGGGTTTTTTTAATGTATTTTCTTTTTTAAATGTTTCTTATAAATTGATATTTTTTCATAGTTCATGGAAAATCAATGTGAATCGATAAACAATGTTTTAAAATAAATATGATTTTATAAGTATTTTATAATAGTTTTTTGAGTTAAAATAATCCTTCATAAGATAGTCCATGAAATAATTAAAAAATAGATTCAATTTCACTTGACTAAAAACATAATATTATTAGTTGATCATTTAGAAAATTTCAATGGAATGGGTCCTTCAAAATTAAAATTTTCATTTTAATATTCGTATGTGGTTTTTAATGGATTTATGATTGGATAGTGACTAAAAAGTCACAAAATAAATCCCTATATATTAATTACATGATAGTTCACCTTTCATAATATAAATTGTTTCTCGTAGTTTGTGTCGTTTGTTGGGTACTATTTTTAAATTTCTAATTCAATGGTGTTGAGAGGTTTTTAAGTGATTTTCTGCATGCTTTTCAAACCCATATTGTATTTTATCTGAATGTTGAATTTTTGTTAATGTATTATACATCTAAATAATCCTATTTTTGAATCAAATTTCATCTTGAAGTATATATGAGCAGTATTATCAAAAAATAAAACTTCATTAGTTTGAAAAATATAATATTCAAATATATCTAATTAAAAAATAACTAAAAATAACTTATTTTCAATGACACATTGGTTCATATTAGAAGAATAACATGTTAAAGAGACATAAACATTCATTGTGAGTCTTCCTTAAAATAATTTAGTGTGGAATTCTCCAACATCTTCATTTGGGGAATCATAATGTAGATAAAATGGGTTTTCTGATTCTGTTGGTTGTGTTAGTGGTGGGGTTAACATACTTTTAGTAATCTCATATATATATTTCCTACAATAAAGATTAATATTAAATTAATCTTCTTAAAAAATTCAGAATGAAGATATAAATCATAAAAAATACATGATAAATATTTTACAGAATCCTGCATGGCCCATGAAAGATCTACAATTACTTACACATGTCAGATATAGAAATGAATTAATCGCGTATGTATTATATTTATCTTTATCAATGGAATTGTATGAAATGACTGGTCATAATGATATAATTTTCACAAATTTTATGTGAAACATTTTGAAATTAAAAATTATATTATTTTATTATATTTATTGAAGGCCTTTCTAGGATTTTCTGAATAAAATATTATATCAATTAACAAAAACAATAAATTCATTGAGAAATTCCTCCATGAAGTCTAGAAAATTTTCTGAAAATATACCTACCATCCACCATTGGAGTGTTTACAGGGAATTGGACAATCAAAAAGAAATAATTTTGTTGGGTAATTTTCTATAATGACATGTTATGTTTTTATTTTCTTGGTTATTTGGAGAAATGGGTACATATATTTATACTAATATTCCATCCAAGAAACAATAATGCATTCTTATAGCTAGGCTTTCTATAATTTCATCAATGAATTTATTAAGAAATTTTCCCTATATATACACATCATCTATATTTTTATATTAAGTACAGACTCTCCAATATTTGCGAATTCTCATGGGAACCAATTTATTATTCTCATTTATGATAATGGTTCAACTGGTTTTCTTAGAAAAAAAATGAAATTTATTGAACCATATAGAATCACAAAATTGATATATTATATCAGTTAATGAGAACTAATCTATCTCTTTTTTTACTACCGATATGATAGTGAGGTTTCTATTTCTTTATGAATTTATAATAGGATTTAAATCCCACAATGATAGATTCCATGGGAGCATATTTTTGGTTAATTTGAGTGGCTTCTAGTATGTTCCTCCCATTGGCTGAAGTGTTTCTTTTGATAATTTCAATCATTTTTTCTTCTTGGGGTTTGAAATGTTAATATAAAAAATCAACAATAATCTTTCTCTTTCCACATGGAGTAAATATTTTTAAGCACATATTAAAGGTTTTGAATCAAAATTCAGGGGTTTTTTAAGATTTGAGAATTAATTTAGGATCCCCACTTCTAAAGCATAAATCTTCTGCATAAAAGGAATAATATCTACAGTTTCAACATAATTTTTTTATAAAATTGATCATATTTCATCTTTTCTTGCAACGTGGAATCAATATTTCTAGGTTTTTCATAACTCACATGATCTATAGTATTTTAAATGAAAAATTGATCTTCTATGGATAAGAATTCATGGAGATTTCCCGAATATTCAATAGGTTAAATACCTTATGCATTGTAAGGTTAATAAAGGGAATTATTTCTTGGAGATTTATTCACAGAGTTCATAATGTTAAATTTCACAATGTTATATACAAGGTTGTTCGTAAGGTTTTATTCATGTACATGTATTACTGTCTCTAATATCATACGGAATGTTCTTTCCAAAATGATTATTGAAGGGAATGATGCTTTATCTTCCTAAATGGTATGGGCATAGAAATATGATGGAAATATAAATCCTTAAACTCTCACAAATAAATATTTATTTTACTTTAAAATAGATTATATATTTTTAAATTGGAACACCACTCTTATGGGATTCAATAATCCAATTTTCAAATATGAAAAAACAGAGTATGGAATGACATTAATAAAATAACCTTGATCACATAATGAATTATAAAAATTTAATTAAATGTAATAGAAATGAATAGATAAGGTCTATGTATCATGATACATTCTTAGCAATGGTGGTGTGATAAAAGATGAGACACTATTCCTAAGGATTATTGTCTCATTTAAATCAAGTGTATTCTTTTTTGTGCAATGATCCTTGATAAATGTGGTATAATAATAAATTTTTTAAATGGATTCAAAGAGACATAGAATGATTTTGAAAATTTTAAAAGTTTCTTGAACCCCCATTGAATTTTATTTTCATCGATATTAGTTGACTGAGAAAATATGGAAGGAAACGGTAGGGAAATTTCCCTCTTTTATCTTTGTGTCCATTCCAAGGGGGATTCATGTATTTTGTTCCCAAACCTTATCTTCACTTATTCAAATATTATTTAATTATTTACTTTTTTGGTTATGTTGTTATTAAAAAAAATTCTATATTCATAGACATTATCTCTGTTAGATTATCTCGAACATCCATAGGTTCAAGTAGATAAATATTTTTCTCACTCATAGTAATAATTTTTACAATCTCAACTGGAATCAATATTTTTTAACATTTATGTTTTCAGGGGTTTTGGATAGAATGTAAAAAATTCTATCAATATTTATTGATGAAATATTTCATCAAGTGTTTTAGGACATAAATCCATTATACTTATTGGTTTTGTTAAATATGTCAGGAACAATTTCAAGGATATTTATTAGGGTTTTTTAAGAGGGTAGTTGGTATTTTTTTCTATTATGATTTATTATTTGGTTTTTGGAATGGACATGTGCTCTAGAATAAATTTTTTTATGGTGTATGAGATGGATATTTAGTTGGATAATATGATTGGTATTGTGATTAGTCTCAAAATATTGGTTGTGTTAGATGATTATCCCTTCATGGATTAATTTTTGGAAACTAACTTGGTGGGAACATAGTCGTACAACTCTATATAATTTTTACCTATGCATATTGATATGTAAAATTTCTAGTTGGATAATATTATTGAAATAAAAGAGGTGGTATATGGTTCTCTCTTACATTCATCTAAATAATAAGATCTTATTTCCAATAGATTGATAATTATAAAAGGAAAGTTGATATTTTAATCCAGTGGATGAAGCATTTATTATAATTTGGTTTATAAAATAATTATTGTTATTGAATCACCATACTATATTTATTTATATTTCTTTATTCCCTTTATGTACCTCAGGTTCCATGATAAGTCTCGAGTGCTATGTGTTCAGAAAACATAGTTTCAAGAGGAAAGATCCTTGGTTACACTACCAGTGCATATTTAGTGATAACCATCCACCCAAACCATGTGTCTTGTTTTCTATTGACTATAATATTTTCAAAAATTTGAGGGGTTCTAGTGATTAGTATGTTTATATATAGAATTATAAAGGGATAAATATAATTTTTCAATAATTTTACAATAATTTTTCATAATTTGATCTGTAGCCTTGTAATGTGGTTTGTCTCTCTATTAGTGCATCCACAATGATGGTGCACGATTTTCATAACCCTAACACCAAGCCACACACCTCAATAAAAGGGAAAAATTAGTAATTTTACATGAACATTTATATGACTCTATAAAATTTTATATTTCTCTTTTTAACTTGAATCTCCCCCAATGCACTTTATCATCTTCCTCCCTTCTTCCCTGATATATCAATTACATTTTTTGTTTGATTCAAATAGCATTGACTGTAATAACATGATATCAATTATTTTATATCTCATCTAGCTTCTTTTAATAGTTTATTTCATGTCTATGTTCCCTCATCTTGTTTTTGTGGGTTATTAAATATTTATACGGTTTTAATGGTTCTTAATTTTCTTCCATGGTTGATTGAGTTGATGTTTGATATTGGAATAGTATAGCTCACAATAATATGGTAATTGGAATATATGTTTTCAAAAAAATTATTTTCATTAATAAAATGTTTGGTTTTTCCACATGATGATAATTTTGAGTTTTTCATCTATTACTATTACATCCTTTATTTTTTTCCTAAATCCCATCTATGGGGTAGTATATTCCTCTATAAAATGGTTATATGACGAAAAAAGCATCGAGGACCACCCATTAGGGAGGGTTTGAATTAATTCACATGATAACCACAAATCTTATCAAACCAAAATACCTCATAAGGTGTGTTTGACTTGAATCTGAAAAAATATACAATATATTCTTCCCATAAGTAATTAAACAACCACTTATGGTGTGTTTGACATATTACATAACTAATAAAACCCATAGATAGAATTTGGGAATGTATCAGCTTAACAAAATATTTAAAAGAACATTGGGTGTCAAGTTTAAATATTACAGCTCATGTTAATCAATTTCATGAACTTCTAAAAATCATTGGAATATTTAAGTTATTAAATATTATAGTTTTTTAGAAAACCTAGGTGACACCTCCAAGGATGTTTTTTAATTTCAATTAAATCCTTTATATGAATATATTAAATCCACCTTATGACATACACCATGAATTACTTGTATTCAAATTATACAATTAATTTGAATTTATCATTTATTACTATGGGAACTTTTTCTTATATAAATTAATTTAATGGCGTGGAAATATTCTGATATCCATTTTAAAAATGGAAATTTGTTGTATGTGTACATGGAACCTAATTAATTATGAATAATTGAATTTATGGTAATATTTTAATGGTAGTTATTGAGCCTAGATTCACTACTTGATTAACCTGTTCATGTTTTTTATCAACCCAGAGAATATAAATATGATGAGACTAGTTTTTGTTACAGAGATTCATTCCATAGTAAAGTCATGTAATCCCACTTAAAATGAAAACTACGAACCTTATTGAAGACACACAATTCATTCATGCGGATTACAAGTGGTGACCCCACCTTGAATATAATAATTTTATTGGAAATAAGAATCTCTCAACATAATTCTAATGATTCAATAAAAAAATAGAGAGAAATTAGAATTCATGGGATGATCTCACAAGATTCAGGCTGATTTCATTGGACATGGGATTCCATTTATTATATCCTTGGATCCAAATCATGTCTATCCCAAAATTACAATGAGGTTTTCACTTAGGTCTAGTTAGAGACCATTTAGAAAGTAGAATGAATTGGATTACTCCATATATTCTATCAGTTCCTTAATGTGGGAATGCCTATATCTTTTCCATAGATCCAGAAACATGCCTTTCCTTGGATTCTAGGGATTATAGAAATTTATCATATGACTACATTACTATTCTTATTGCATGAGACCATCCATCTTATATTGAATAAGGTCACAATATCTATTTTATATCTACACCACTACTTTCAATATTTATTTATTAATGTTTTTTTGTTTTATACTCTTATTCTAGAATAAATTATACATACTTGGTGGTGGCATAGTGAGTTTTAATTACACCCTAAAAATGAATTTCCTTTTAACCCAACAAGATATAATATAAATAATTCTTGACTATGTGTTATGCCTCTTTTCTGTTACTTTTTTGGGGATTGTTCATAGAATTGGATCAATGGACCATGAATTCATATGTGTTTCATTCAAGAGTTTTTCCTTTGATTAATTTTTTATTTCATCTATATATCCTTTATGTGTATATTAGTTTATTTTATTTTGGAGGACATTGTTCATGTAACTAATTATGCTCACAAATGGATGGATTTTATTGGAACTAAATGGGATTCTAGTGATATATTATCTACATTCACACTTGTTTACCTATTATTCATCTTTTTATATAGATACATATGCTAAATTCACCCCACTTTACCATCATTAGTCCCTCACTACTATTCATAAACCATTGTCATATAAGGAGGCATTCTTGAGGCCATGTTGCCATCCAATTTGGTTAATTATTATAAATCTAGGTTAGGGACATCATAAATCTGTTTTGGGACATTCTATTTTTTATTTCTTGTTGTTTATGGATAATAGATAGTAGACTAGGAATGTGTCAATATAGTGTAATGAACTATTTCTGGTAAATTCAATCCCACAAATGGAAAAAATATCATGTTTCTTGGGATGGTACTACTATTCTTGTTCTTCTCTATTATAATTGATTTTTATTTTCCCTTTATTGAATATTGATGTATTTAAAATGGTTATTTATTAATGGGAATTATCTCTAGGCCAAGTAATTTTAGAGAGTAGGTGTGTTCATGCATAATTTAAAGCACATACGATTCAAATGTAATTAGAACCCAAGCTATGTTTATAGATGTTCTTTTATTAATTTTTTAAAACCGTTTTTATACAGATGAAATATAGTTTTATAAATAAATTGTTTGGATCAATCTAAATGATGTGTTACCACATAGATTGACCATGAAATTCAATATAACCAATATTATTTTATTTAATGGAATGAAACAAATTTAAAATAGTTAAAGAAAGAACAAAAAATGAAACATTTTTATATCAAGGAATTATAATTTTTTGACAAACCCAAGTGATTTATTATGCATGACAGCTTAATGGGAGCCAAATTGAAAAATATGGGGTGGTTGACCTCCTAAAATGGGAATGGATATCCACATAATAGAATCTCTATATTCACGATTTGATAATTATAAGATGGTAATTTTAGTATATGATTATATAATAAATTCCATAATGGTTAAATTAATTGTATGTTTTCTTTCTCAATAAATAAAATTGATTAATTATGTATGTTAGTTAAATTTTTTTCAAATTATAACTTATGATGGCTTATACGATAATAAATTGGGAATTAAAACCCATATAATTTAATCATTATATACTCAACTCTACCCATGTAGTTTGGTCTTAAAATATTATTTCTATGTGATAAAATCACTATGGGTGTGTTAAAAATATTTATCAAATTAATGGTAAAGGGTTTTCACTGATATAGTATTAAAAATATTAATTTATAGAGAATTTTCTTATTAAATGCGGTCTAGATGCTTGTATAACTAAATCCAGGTTGACATGGATCAACCATCATAGGTGAACATTATATTTACACAACTGGGTATATATCCTCTTTTGGGTATATTTATGTCAAATGGGATGGTTATTAAAAGTTATGGTGGCATTTATTAAGGTGTTTTTAATATTTTTATGGTCTAATCATAATTAAATGATCCCCTTAATATACGAAAGTGCCTTTTATGTTTTTTGGGCTGTATATTTATGTGGAATAATATAATTAAAATTCCTATAATAATCTAATATGTTTTTACCTTATAGTATATGCTATAAATTTTTTCTAAATGATCCAAATTATGAGAAATTTTACATAATTAATGGTTGAATGTAAATTATGAGATAATATGAATATAATGCTTTTTTGACAACAGCTAAATAAACTACCAATTATATATTATAAAGAATTTGTCTCTATAATGCTTGCAATATATTTTACTTATTTTACCCTCCATATTGTATTTGTAAAATTTGAAATGATATAATTGTGTAATTAAATCCTTTTAGTGATAATGATTTCAAATTCCCTCCTGTGAGGGTTGGTATAAGAGATACCTTAAAAATATCCCTAGGTGAGAATGCAGACATTACCTGTGAGTCTCGTAAATCATTTTAGGTTTTTTAGTCTTATTGTATAGGTTGGAAAGTGTATTGAACATATTAGTCATACCCTATTATTAGATTTATTTCCTCTTGAAAGGTGTCATGTTAGACTAGTCCTGGGTAGAAGCTTCAGAAATAAAAAGCATCAATAGATGATTAGCAATTTTTTAAGCTTGGAAAGTTCCCTTATTATATATTTTAGGTTTTGGTAGGACCATTAGTCTCTAGATTGTACCCATCATGTAGAAGAGTTTTGTGTGGTAAGATGATCCTTGTTATAGATGTTAGCATATTGGATGCTTCAGTTTTGTGGGATTTCCATTCCTTGGTCATGGTTAACCATTCAGTTAGTCAGGTGAAATTTTTTACTGATGTACAACATAGTAAGAAATAATATATGTTAATAATCATGTGGGATAATGCTACCCTAAGTTAATATTTTATGAAGGACATTACATACCATGAATTAATATTGTTTTCCAGCACATAAAAGTAATGAAATTGGTGTTCCCATTGTAGTGATGTAATAATAAGGCTATATTCTTTTCCATATGCAATTACCATTCTGTTTAGAAATGGTGTAACATGCCATGAGTTGTTTTGTGGAAGTCATATATGTCTTAAGAAGGTTGATAAATGATACTACGTAACACGTTGAGCTATGATAGATCACAATTTATTGGAAAATGGTCATAGGATCATGAATTATATGTTTATAATAACATTTAGAGTAGATTGAACTTGGTTTTTGGTGGGAATGAGTTATCCTAGTGTTGGGGATGACCATAAAAAATATCAGGTGTTGTAATAGAAAAAATCTAAAGTAATGTTTGGTCTTTATTGTCTACTATAGATAATGCACATGAGCAATGTCTGGGAAGATTGTCACAGATTCCTCTATAAATGGACCAATGTTTGATTTTTTTCAATAACTGAACGTAAATCAATGTGTTGGGTAATATAGGATAACATGTTTAAGGAAGTAATCTTCATGGTGATTAGGGTTCTTATATATGACAACATAAAATATTTTTTTATAACATACTATAAGTGGGTTGGACACATCCAGAAACATAGTTCGATGGTGGATAGAGTGTGTGCTATGGGGAACCCATTTTTAGTTTTTACTGAAGCGATTCCAAAAAATAACTATTTTTACAGTTAAAACGATTATTTTTGGGATGTAACCGATATGTGAGGGATATCTGGTATATGTGAGACCAAATTTATATGACTATTGAGGTTGTATGATGCTGATGAATACGGAGATATGAAAATATTTACTCAATGAAAAAAATTTGTGAAGCTAGACATGATTTTTTTGGATGATTAACATCAACAACTACATAAGGGTATATTATGGATACTAGATCAATTTTGGTTCTTGTGAAGTGTCATATCTCACTCTAGGGAACGATGATAATTTTTTGGATTCTTTTCACTAACCTTTAGTAAGTTGCTATAAACTAAAATCATATACCTAGTGTATCCCCCATACTAAATAGTATCATGATTTCCCATTAGTTAATGAAGGGTAAATTTAGGTATCTTATTTTAATTATGGTAAACATGAATTTTTCTAATTACATAGAAGGGTAACATAAAATTTTATTATTTGTATTTTGGGTATCTTGAAGATTTTTTATGTTATTTAATGATACTTTTTATATTTATTAAGAGAATATAGGTAATCATAAAGATTTTTTAATTAAACAAGGCTAACTATAAATTTTCTTATATGAAAAAAGTGTAACAACAATTTTCTTATGTTATTGAACGGAAAATTTAAATTTTTTTATTTTTATGAAGGGTAAAATAAAATTTTGGTATATTTTTTAATTGTTACATGAAATTTTCTTATGTTACTGTGGGGTAACATAATGATTTCTTAACTTACTAAAGGGTGACATTAAGTATCATATGTTACTTAAGGGTAACATGAAATCATCAAGATTTACATAAGGGATGCATGAATAATTTTTATGTAATTAACTGGTAACTTGACGTTTTTTAAGTTATGGAAGTGTAACTTGAAGATATATTATGTTACCAATGTGTAACATTAAATTTTATAATTTAACAGTCTAGTGGATTATATTGAGATTAAAATAATTGAATTTGATTGGTGCTAGGTAATAGCACCGAGGTGCATGCTTAGGTGATAAATGGATGTATCAGAGGGTAAATAAATTATGATTTGGTAGTGATGATATATCATATGGTATAGAAGAGAATATAAAATAAAAGGTGTATTTTGGTGGTTAGACTATCATTACCACACGTAATTATATTTTTTTGATTGGTAACCATTTTGGGATCTTATCTAGAAAGTCTAGAGAATTATTTAAGGGATAGTTTATATTTTTTAAGGATATTCATATGAATTTAGTTTTTCTAGGATGGTGAAAGAACATATATTTAGTATCGAAGTAAAAAAAACCCAGAGATTGTATGAGGTGATAATATTATCATGTGATTTAGGTTATTGTATTCTTGAAACCATGATGATCATTTTATTAAATCATTGAAAGAGTTATTTTATATAAAATTATGAAATTGAGAGGTTCTAAGGTTTAGAATTTGACTTGAAATCTATGATCTATGGATGGGAGATCCCATGAATAACTAATCCAATTGAAAAATGGAATATGTTTCTTGTATAGTACTATATCCATATGGTTTTATCTTTATGTTCAATTGTGAACACATTATTTATCATAGGATTGATTGGTATCATGACTTATGTTTAGTGCGATGATTTGGCTGTTTGTCAAGAGACTAAAAATGAATATTTTTTCTAGAACAATAGTTGATGAATGGCATATTTTGGATTATATTTTTCTATGTCCAATTGGAATTCAAGAGAATTATTACTGCAATGGCGGGGAGGTTGTAAAGTCTTACATTTATATGGGATGATAATTACAAAGGAATTATAATTTTTATTCTCGTGGATGGATTGTTTTTAAAACTAAACCGTGGAATTTAATTTTGATAATTGGATAATCTCAAATACTACTTATGGATCTTTCGGTCGTAGAGGAATATTGGGTTCTAGTATAAGCCTTTAGTGATTTGAAGGACAAAATCTCATTTTTGGAAGAAAATAACCTTGGTTTTACGGTAAGAACATGGTTAGTGAAAACCATTCACCCCAAACCATGCATCATAATTATTAATGCACATAAGCTTGTTAAACTATTTGTGGTCCTCCAATAAACCATATAGTTGAATATAGATGTTAAAAGTAATTCAAAATGTAGGGGAGTAGTTTTTAAACTATGCATTATAACTATTTAATTTTGTGATTGTCCTAGAAAATTAGTCTGCATAATGGTCACATGGTTCACTTAACCATGTGAAAGAAATTATGCCTAATGAAAATGGTAATAACTAATATTTTCTCCTCTACTAATTTTAATTTCTATTCAACATTTTTTATTATTCCATCCAAGATTTCCCCATGAATTCTGTAATATATTTCCCTTCCTCAATTAGATATATCATTAATTTTTTTTATTTGGAATATTTTTTCTTGCGATCAAGATCTCTTGGTATATATGTCCCTCCTCTTAATTTATTTCATAGTTTTATTATCAGGTTCACTTGAGGGTTACACCCTATTTTCATTTCTCTTTTCTGAAACATTATTTCATTTTGTTACATCACACAATTAGTGTTCATACAATACTATTGATGATTTATAATTTTAATGTAGGAAGCATGAATATCGTTACCCAAAAATTTATCTATTTATAAAATGTGATGTTGTACCCATGTCATTAATTCTGATAATTTTCTTTAAAATTATCAACTCCTTTATTTTTTTCAATAAAAATGACCTAGATATAGTATAGTATTCCCTTACATTGATCGAAGTTTAAATCCTCATCTTAGCCCTTCCCTTAGGTTGATTTTGGCATATCACCCATGATAAACTCAATTTTTATGAATCCAAAATATCGTCATAAGATGTGTTTAGATTGAATCATAGATATGCCTCAATATAATCTCCACATTTAATCATACCACTCCTTAGGGTGTGTTTGGAATGTCACTTAAATAATTTATCCTTATATGGTCCATGGAGATGAATTGGGTAGCTTAAACATTTACCAAAATGTTGGGATTCATGGGTAAAAAGAGATTAAATGATTAAATCTTGTATGTAATATTAAAATAAATAAATAATTAAAATAATAAATATTATACTGACTTAGGGGAATCCCTGGGTGACACCTATATGGTTGTGTTTTAATTTCAACAAAGTCAATGATATGATTACCATACTTTCCCCTAATACTTTCACTAGGAACTCCATATATTCCTTTACTAGAATTATATAACACTTATAACTTATTTCTATGTAAAATATTGATTATTTAAATTAAATTAATGGTGTTGTTAATTTGAGATAACCCTTTTATAGAAGAAAATGTGTATACTGTGTACAAGTAAACAAAGTAATTATTATTAAAGGAAATTTTGGTAAAACATTAATAGAAGGTCTTGATCATTAGTGAACTACTTTATTAATATTATTTTACTTTTTATAATCCATTAAACAGAATATGTAAAGATAATAGGTATTGTTATATTTAGTCCTACTATGGGAATGTCATAGATTAAAGTTTTGAGTGTGAAGTGTGAATCTAATGGACACCAAGCAATTCATTGATACGAATCCCAAGGGGTAATAGAAACTAGGATCAGAAAATGTTTTACATTCATGAATGAACCATCATGATGTCAATTATTCACGAATAAAATATAGAGTGAAATTTAATTTTTGGGTTGATATCCCAAGATATGGCTAGATTTCGTATGACATGGGGTGATGAAGATGAAATCATTGGGATCCCAATCAATTATATCCCATGAATACATTGGACTTGTTCCATGGGAAATTTTGATTCCTTTTGAGAACATGGAATGAATTAAATTATTCCATGGATTCTCAAGGTTACAAAATATGAGAATGACTATATAAATTCCATTTTTTCACCTATATAATTGTTCATGGATAAATGGTCTTATATCCTTGGGTCTTATAACTATATTACTATTCTTATGGTAACACATAGTCTGGTTTAGGCTTATGTATGTGGTGTAATCTAGTTTACCAATAATTTAATGATTTCTATTTTTATATAGTACAAACTATTATGTGTTATAATCATGGAATAAAATTAAACAAAATTATGGTTGGACTATTATGTTTTACAAACACCCTATTTGAGGCACCACTTATTACCTGAGCAGATCTCATGGCCACAATTCAAGACCAAAAATCATGCCTATTTTCTATTACTAGTCTTGGTTATGGACTTGGAATGGGAGATGTGGATGAATAATTTTCTCATTCAATCTTTAAGAGTAGGGTATTTTATTTATTTATTGTTTTTTAAATATAACCTTAGGTTATGAACTACCTAGTATTAGTTTTGTTTTACATGTACATATAATATCTTATTTTCATGAATGTTTGAATTTTATTACACTTTATGAGTTTATAGTTATACATTATCTACAAGAATTTATTTCTATT
This sequence comes from Viscum album, assembly GCA_963277665.1. Classification (NCBI taxonomy): domain Eukaryota; kingdom Viridiplantae; phylum Streptophyta; class Magnoliopsida; order Santalales; family Viscaceae; genus Viscum; species Viscum album. Next base: position 944,692,231 of record OY728138.1, read on the forward strand.
TATTATTCCATCAATTTTTAACTAATACAGAGGGTATAGTATCCCCAATAAACTAGTATTATACCTTCAACTCTAGTTAGTGGCCTATAGTGTACTTTAAGACATTCTTGAGGATATATCACCTTTCAACTTGATTAATTTTTAGTGAATAATGTCAAGGGATTGACAACAATAAATTTGATCAATAAATTATTTAGTTTTTCATGTTTGGTTATAATTAAAGTTGATTTAGTAAATTATCTATCCTCTTGAATACCTCTTTTACATATACATTTTATTTAGAATATCTAGGAAGATCGTGTTATGTCATTAACCAAGATCCTATCTTCTAATGGGGACTTGTCAATGAAATCTCTTCCAAAGGATAAATCTATGAGGTTCTTTTCAAATTCTTATTATCCTTAGTATAAGAATACTAAAATGTTATTCTCATACACATATTAATGATGGAATCATGTAAAAATATTCTTGAATATTTCCAAAGACTCATAAAAAGTTTTTGTAAAATATATTATGATGGGAATGAAAAAATTCCATATCATAAGAAATTACAAGGTTGGGAAGAATATTTTCTAGAATTTACAATGAATATACTTCCAATAATGGGTCTATTTTGGTTTTTTTATATACAACCAAACCATTGAAGCCAATTCCTATGAAATTTGAATTTCAATAACGTCAATTGAACCTTAGCCACTCTTCTTGGATTAAAACAGGAATACAAAAAAGAGGAATTCTTATATATTATAGACAGTATCATCACTTACAAGACAATGAAATTTATGTCAAACTAGATTCATATTAAAATGTAATTAATATTAAATTTTTGAATTTTTCATAACATGTTGATTTTTATTAGAAAATTTGGGGGGATAGAGGTCCCCCAATGCTAGGTTTTAGTTTAATGTAATATTTTTGGGCTAAGAGTGAGTAATAAAAGTATACTTCGATTAAACTAAATTATTTTATTCAAAAAAATTATCCAAATTATGATTTGTAGTTCTAGTCATCTTGGTTATTTCTTTTTCAAAATCAAAAGGTAATATCTATTCCCTTGATGTCCTTGTCATTATAATTATAATTTTGATTAGATCTCACTCCCTATTGGTGATGACATTTTTTGACACACACCATCAATGGTTTATGGAAAAATCAAAATTATTTCCCATATTGGTATAGAATAAGTTGAAAATATGTCATCTTAAAGGATTAGTACTCCAATCTATTTCTCATGAGTGAAAAGTTTTATTTTTTAATTATAAGACTAGACAAAAATGGATAAAAATTTAACAATTTTTATACAAAGAATTGATCTAGTTAGGAATGGGATCCCAATTATTATTATATCATGACATTCAAAAATAAATCCCTTTTCCTTATTAATTAATAAATTAATGTTCTAAAATAACTTCCCCTATTCACCCATTCTTGATTTATTATGGTGAGACTATCCTAAAAAATTACTTATTTTAGTATTCCCTCATAATATTTGGAAAATACCATGATTTATCATCAATTCCTACACAAAAACGAAAACATTCTTCATGACTACCATGTAAATGAACAATAAACACTATAACCTCCTCACATATCATCAAACACTAAACATTTCACTCCATAGCCTCGGTCATTGAATCCAAATGATCTAATATCAAATAGATAGATATGATGTATTATTGATAATGGTAACAAATAATATGAAAAAATTAACTTAAACACAATCATATTAATGATTAGATCAATAATTGAATATTGAAACTAAATAATAGTTTCAATTAATGAATAATTTCATTGAAATACTAATAGAAAAGTATCAGAAGAGGTTCCCCATACATTTCCTAACTATTCATGATTTATACCCCTCCATTAAAATTGAAAAAAAAATATTGGAGGATTAAATGAAATATTTAATCAATGTAAAGAATAAAGGAAACATTAGAAATCTAGGGAAGTGGACTAAGTCCTCCAAGATCCCACTCTCTATGTTTTTATACTCCTATTTCATAATATATTGACATAATATTTATTAGAAATATAAGTCTTTAAAGACACAACCTAAAATACAAACACTAATCCTTCAATTCCTTCTACATTTATATCTTTAAAATTATTTAATGTTCGTATATTTATATTAAAAAAAATTTGGCTAATCATAACAATATCATGAATCATGATTTTTAATATATACTATCCTTCATTAAATCATATGATTTATTTACCAAGAATATTAATATTTATGTCCATGAAGTGCATGATTTATCCATCTGAAGGATGGCTCCCCATTCTCCCGGCTCCCGCTCCCATCCTCTACTCTCGTCCTCCTAGTGTTTCGAGAGTCTGCCGACGATGATTGATCCTTCTGCCACTTCTTCGGTCTTCTTCCTTCTAGGTTCTCTTCTTCCTTTTTTTCTTTCCCTTCATCCTGGCATCCCCTCTCTTTTAGGTGTCCCTTTTTTCTTGGATTGGGTTCTCTGATTCCTTTTTCTTCTTCCCTTTGTTTCGTTCTCCCTGTCTCATTTCTTCCCTTGTTCCTTATATCAGTTCATACTTCCTTGTTTTTGGGGTTTCATCCCCAGTTCACACATCATAGTTCGGACGATTCTTTCATGGGTGCTTCTCACATGTTCTTATTTTCTTAGGGTTTCATTCCTGTTCTCCCCTTTTTCTGTTCCATGATGGGTATATCATTCGAGGATATTGGTTAAGGTCTCTATTCTCTTCCTCTATGCTCTTGTCACTTGATCCCTTTCTTCTGGACCCCATCTTGTTCTGGTGTGAAGGCTCTCAGGGTGGCATGTGAGGTGTTGATTGAGCGTAAGATGTTTTTTCTAGGTGACTCTATTTTTTTGGTTTTATGTTTTTTCATCTATTTTTGGTTCGCTATTTTATGGGACAATACAGTTCCTATCATGGTCCCCTACCTAGGTATCCATTGCTCAATCCTGCTATGATTTCCATGTATTGCACTCATTTCCTGTCCATTTAGGTGCACAGGTCTTCAAGGAGGTTCTGGGAGGTGTGATTCGAGTAGTTTAGGGTCTCAGGGAGGGCAAATGACCTATAGTTAATGTTAGGTGTTTGCAATGTTATGTTTTGATGGTATTTTGGCGGTGATTTTGGAGTTATACGGTGGTGTTTTGTTGAAGATATCAGTGGTGATGGGTGGACGTCATGGTTCTATTTTCTCTGGTTCTGGGCTCCTGCAATGATGGTTGACGACTCTGAAGGGGGTGTTCCATCCAGCGATATGGTGACTCTTGTGGTGATGGTTACGACGATGATGTTCGGTGTAGTATGTGACAACAAGATGATGAATATAGATGATGATCACAGTGACATTGATTTCTTCATCTTTCCTCGATGCAGCGGCTACACGATTTGTGGGATCTGTCACTAATGCGACAGTTCCCGGGGTGTTGAATCTCGATTCAATTTTTGATTCTGTGCACTATTTTGAATTTTGGATGTGTCAAGTGGTGTTTCTGGTCATGTTTAGTTCCCACTTTTTACTCAAAGTGGTTGTTTTGAAAAAAAAATGATTTGGAGTGGTATCCATGTGAATTTTAATCAGAAATATGATAATTATTCGTCATATGAGGATTTCAAAAACAAAAAATTTCCTCATGCATGGTTTAGATTGTCTTTAATGTTTTTAATTTATCATGTTCTTAAATTACCTTTATCTAAGGTTCATATAACATGATTTACTTATATCTTAATCATTGGAATACCCTTAAAAATATAATCCTTTTTAATTTCGTTTTGTTTCAATATCCCTATGGTTTTGATGGGCCTCATCCGAGTATGTGTACTATACCAATTTTTTATATCGAGCTTCTTCCGGAGTGTATGATTATCCAACCCCTAAAAATTGATCCTATTTGGGTTCATACACTTTGAAAAACACATAAATCTGCATCATGACCTTCCCAATGTATTCTGAAACCTCTACTCATGGAATATAAGGTCTTAGAGACTTTTAGATTTATAAGAAGACACCAAATAATACATGAGAATGGATTCCAATTATGGTGAGATCATAGATTTAAATGAGGAATAATATGGGGGTAGGATCACATATGTGTATATTTTGGACATTCAGGATTCATAAACATAGAGTTATTATAATTTTCTCGATCTCCCTAGTTTATTAATCTTTGAAAATATACTGTTTAAGGTGTTCTAGGAGCCAATAGTGACTCATTTAATAATTTGACCAAAAATCCAGCTTTCCAACAATATGTGGAGTCGATAAGTAGCATTGGTAGGAATCGTTGGTTGGTGGTGTCGGTAGGAAGCATCGATAAGTGACTCCAGTAGGTGGCGTCGGTTTGGGCATCAATAAGTGGAATAGTTAGTCTTGTTGGAGACTCATATCAGTAACGTAAAAATGGTTGGTTGAGACAGTGGGTCGTTGACTGTAGCTCATGTCAGTGACTCACCGTTAGTACATCATGTTAGTGACTCACCATCCATAGATTGTGTTGGTGACTTTCCATCGGTGAGTCACCCAATGGGGAGTCATTTCCATCATTTTTTTCAAATTAATGTTTTTTGCATTCCTTCCATATTTTCCCATTTGATGCCTTATTTGACATAAAATGAGTATAAACACAAGATTGAATGTTTTTAACCCATTTAAAATGGTATAAAGTATTTATTTAACATTATAATGGACCTAGACTTTTCATATTCAAATAGATTTGTCACGATAATGATCAATATTTAATGGCCTTTGAAATAGTTTTCTTCATAGATATATGATTTGTCCATTCTAAAGCCGAGATCCTTCCTCCCATGGACATTTTCTCTCTGATCTTTCTACTGAACAACCCCAGAACACCTCTTCCTAGAAGAGTCATGCATCAATGTTGTACCCATATATTGCATCTCCATGGAGTTTCTTCTTGTTACATGTGCATCCCTATTTTGGCACTAGGTGGAGTTTTCCACCATCTGTTACACCAAGTAGGGATGCTTTACTCTATTTTATTTTTGCATCATGAAGAGTGGGTGTCTGAATATTTTCATGTGAATATATGCGAATTATGAATAAATTATGAAAAGTGAATCTATTTAATATCTATATACATGGTATTGTGAAATGTGATTCATGATTATGTTTTATTTTATTAATAATTTTTTGATCTGTATTGGCTATCTGCCTACTGAAAATCACGGTGGACGGTGGCCTTTTTTTATGAACCTAGGAGGGATTGTAGTTGTTTTTTGATTTTCTTATATGAATGATCATATGAATATGAAAATTATTAAACACATATATTCAGCTAAATTAATGGATTCTGCAAGATCGAGGATTCTATGTGATTACCCCTGAATTTTAAAAGAAGAATTGTGGGATGGGTGTTTAGTAAATCATAATACATGTTCATTGTTGGTGTGGCTGTGTGATGTGTGTTTGATTGTTTTGTATCATGTCCTATGAGTTTTTGAGGTGATGGGGTTTAGAAAATGACTATTTATAGGGTGTTATTGGTTGTGTAATGGAATCTCAAGTTGATAGATTGACTGATTTGGGAATGGAAGGGTAGTGGTTGAGCAGTGAGGTTGTATGTTTGGGTTGTTCTATGTTTTTTTGTAGGTGTGATGGGTTTGGAATCCCTATATAGTTGGGAAGTTACGTTTTGTTGTGATTAGGTGTGTTGTAGGGTTTAGCTATAAGTTGGGGGTTTTATCGTTGAGAGGAAGGATATAGAAAAATGAAATTGAATAATGATAATGGTAGTTGTTAGTATTGGTGTTATATAGAGAGAAAATGTGTAGTATATATTTTTTGACTATGTGGTTTATCACAGTGTGTGATTGGTGAATATTTTCCTTCTAATAACTATTTCTTGTGTTGTGCCTGTTTTTTTCTAGGGAAGTACTGAGAAGGATAATGGAATTTTATAACAAATTATTAAATGGTTTTCCAGGTTTGGATAATTTATTAAAAGTAATAAAATATTACAACAAGAATGGGTGTAATCAGGGAATAAGAATGAAACTATGTTATATCCTTTGGAATTTCACATGGTAAAATAGATTGTGTGTTTTTGTACTTATTTGGGGTAGTATAAAAAATGTTTTATGGGTTGGTTGTTCGATTGAGAACCTAGAGGTTGGGATATGTGACTATGATATATATATATATATATATACTAGTACTTCCATGGAATTTGTTTATGCAACCCACCATAGTCGAAAACTATGCTTTGAATACCCCCATTGTCAGGGTGTATGGTGTCTTTCCAAAACATCCTAGTTATAGGATAGATGTTTGGCCACATGATCCTTGCTACTCCCTCTTCTAAGAAGAAATAGCCCTTGATTATTTTAGAATATAGTTGTCTGTTAGTCCTAGCTATGTGTGGGTGAGTTCTGGTTTGCTAGGTGTCATTGGGTTGAGTTGTTTTGTTCATTCTTAGGTTTCTTAGTATGTGACATCGTATGTGGACCATGTTTTTATAGTCAGGGCACTGTTTTCAGTCCCTGGTGCATGCATGTAAGATGTGATGAGCTTTGATTTTCCAGGTTGTGGGACTAGATGTGAAGCCTAGGTGTGTGTGGGGGGGGGGGGGGGTGGGCGGGGGGGGGGGGGGGGATTTGATGTCATACTATATAAAAATTTGGAGTTCCAGGATGTTTTCCTTTTAGGGTGTGAGATCATCTAATCAGTGGGAAAGTGGTGTAGGGTAACCTTTCATCGATGTGATTTCAATATTACTTTACTAGATCTACATTACAAGGTGACTGTGCCTTGGTGAGGTTGGGATGGATAGTATACCTTTTTTGGTTCTGCTTCTTTCTACTATTAAACTCATAAGGGTATTATTATTCTTATCCACTTGTTATCAAGGGACATTAGTTTTTCTTATTGAGTATACTTCTATGAACACCCTATCTGATAAAAATTATTTCAGGTTTCTAGGATGACTTTGGGGACCGTTCTAGTCATTAATAATGTAGACATTGGGAAAATTGTTGTATTTCTACTTATCTTTGTTATTTTGGTACTAAAATTGTAGTTTTGTTGTATTTCATGTAGATTTACTTTAAATATTCATTTAGGATGGATTTTGGATTCATTAATATATATTTCTTTTTGTACTATTGTAGTTGATACTGTAATTGCCCACAATAGTTACCTAGAGTTAGTGTATTATTACATAACACTGGCATGATTAGAAGAATCAAGTCCCGAAGGTCCGACCAGTTTAGCAGTCTTCGAAAATTTATTACATACATGGAAATTACATTAAAATTTCAAACATAAAATAAATCAAATTTACCCATTTGAGAATACCATTATTCTCCTTGATTAAACCTACAAATATATCCTAATACACTTATTGGCATCATGAAAAAAATAAAACATAAGAAATGGGTGAGCTCAAATACTCAGTAAGGATAACAAAATAACAGAATCTATCATAAATAAGTATAAACATTTATGAAAATGTATAAGACAAAAACAAAAGAATTTTAAACTTGAACATCAGTATAATATGGAAAAGATAAATCAAATAATTTCATTTAGTTATTCACATGAATATTCTACTTGTTGAGTAATCAAATATAATCCCAATAGCTAATTTCATAATGATGGTCTGTATAATTCTAGACATCATAACCAGATAGTCAAGGCCTCATGTCCAGACTACAAATTACAATTTTGTCAACACCTTGTTCCAAACACTAATTTGTCTCATTAGATACTGATGCATTGAGGGGCTATAGTAGGCCATGCCCATCTCTTAATAATTCCAATTCATTCCTCATTTGAAAATGTTGTAACATAATCTAAACATTCATATTAAAACTATCATATGAAATGACAATACATTAACCACAAACCATGAATGGTATAAAAATAGAACATCCACATTAAAAAACACATTAAATACAATATGGAATAATATATTATAATAAATTAAACAAAATTAAGAATAACTAAGGATATTGACAAAGATGATAATAATCAGTAACCCTATTTGAGAGAAATATACCCTTTTTTTCTGAAAACATTTAAAAGTCTCAATATTTTTTCAAGAAGATGTGAAAAAATTATTTTTGAACCAATGTATCCCATACAAATTTGAAAATTTTTAATGGAATTTAAATTCCAAAACATTCATGTTCATATAAATAAATCCGTAACACTATTTTTAAAATGTACATTTATGAGAAAGATTTTGAAGAATAAATCTTTAAAACATTTATAATTAAATTTTAGTTAGATTTTCATACCAAATGAGAGATGCTTGAATATAAAAAATTGAGGTAACACATTTTTTTAATATCATTTCAATAAAGTTATTTATGTTATACTATGTTAAAGTATTGTATATACACCACATAAAAGTTAACTGGTGCATAACAACAAAGAAGTCTCAATGGAAAGTAAATTGAGATGAAATACCTTATAATGATTATATCCTTAGGTTAAGAATAAATCAATGAAATAATTATATGTGAAAAATATAAATACACTCAATATTATTAGATATTTAGTGTAAATCAATCATAGTATATTCACGAATATTCTTGTAAAATCAACACCAATGACTTGGATGTTTAACTCAATGAATTGAAATTGAGTTAAGATTACAGTTATCAAGTGCATATCGATGAGATAATAATTTATCAATTGAGTGAATATGTTTATCAAAAGAATACCAAAATATAGGGTAGTGAAAATAACTACATAAATAAATAAATTGTGATTTCCCACATAATCTTGGAGTAAAATAATTAATGAAGTTTGTGTAAAACCCTATGAGTGGAATTTGAAATTTAAAATTCCCTTAAATATTTAGAAACATACGAAATATACACTCCATGAAAGAAGGATCATAATATGATGATTTAAGAAACCATAAATTATAATATATTATAAAAATAATATAATCATGGGCAGTACATACACCACACAAAGGGGAATAGTGGAAAATATTGAATGAATCTCATGGAACAAAAAGTGAGATGAAAACCCCTTACCTTTTACTTTTCCATAGTAGAGTGTACTTTAACCTCTTATAAGATTGTTAAATAATAATTATTAAATTTCACATGAACCATATAAAACAAAATTATATGATATATGATCCTCTAATATTACTTTGTCAATAATATCTTAGTATTATCATTGTTTCGGGTGTTAAATGATTCGTTTTCCATTATAAGGTTTGTTACATAAGTCATGTTTATTATGGATAGGATGCATTTGATTCATATGCATAATGATATTATGTTCTAAAACATTATTTTTAATCATAAAATGAAAATTATTCTTTAATGGTAGTGATGGGAAAAGAAATCTTATAGCATTGTGGAGATGGTAAGACGTATGTACGCATGAGCAACAATATCATTCTATTAGTGGTGAATTCAAATTTAATTGGATGGTATAATTTATATAACGAATAATTAACCTATTATATTTATTATTTACATAAATTATACTCATTATTATACCCATCGAAATAATGAAGTCTTGAATAACAAACTACACTACGACGTGTAGATTGTAATCTGTACGTACACACATATATTGACCTTGTCATTTATATGATGGACAGAATAATGGACATGGTTGTACTACATTAATAATAACATAAAAATATGTAGATGGTACTTGGGTTATTATTTTGGTATGGATAAAAACAAAGAAAGTGTAAGTGGAAGATGAAAAGAACATTGAAAGAGGTGATGATATAATTACCTATTTTTCGGGTGCTTCCTTTTGTTTTGAACCAAAGGGATCCATATGTGAGATTTCTGATCAATGTAATTCCTATAAGATAAATTTTGGGTTGTCGGAAGGTTATTTGAGTTGGCTTTGGATGAGACAAATGGATTTGGAGTTGTGAATTTTAGAGAAGGGGATGTACCCTTTTATAAGAGAGGTGCGAGGTACATTAGGAAAATCATCAAATATTAATTTATTATAAAATACTATTCATTTTAAAAATAATAAAAATGGATTTATTTATAAGATAAGGGGGAATGGGTCAAAAATATATCAACCAATAGGTTTTCTAAATTTTTAGTTCACCATATTAACCATATATTTTAGATTTAACTCTTGGTTAAATATTTTATCATTTAACATGTCTTCTTGTATTCTTACAATTTATGGTTTATAACCTTACTATAAAATGACAAGAGAACCAGAAGAGGTTAATCAATGGAATATATATCATTATTTAATTCCTTTGGCCTATCCTTAGATTTTCATGATCATTATATCATTTAATAAAATGGTATTTTTTTTAAAATCTCATTTATGTAAATTTTGAAACTATTTAGAATTTGAATTTTGTGAAAGTCATAACAATATTTTTTATAATAGAAAAATAAATTTAATTAATAATAACATGTCATATTCAACATTAAAATTCGTGTATGGAATAAAATGTATTAATTTACATATATTTTAATATTTATAATATCGATTATTTTAATATTTCATTAATAAGGTAATTACAGCATCATTATTGTGTCATAAATAAATTTAATTATTTAATTTCTGAAAATTCTAAATAAAATACAATGATGTTGGATATATTTTTATCTTTCTAATGAATATTTAAAATCCAATTTATCTTATGTATAACCCTATATTAAAAATTATTTATTTCTTAAAATTTGTATTAATCATATTTAACTCTTCTTTAAATAAAATCAAATAAATGTCACAATCTAATACAAGTGGAATAAAAAGATTAATTGTTTTGTCATAAGGTTGATTTAGGTCTAAATATACATATACAATATAATTATTACATGTTTTGGGGTAATTATAATATCATTTTTACCTTTAATTACCCTATTTACTTTTAACTATTGTCAATAAATTCAAAATATACTATCCACCAAAAAATATTTACATCCTATTGAACCAAATTTTACATAATTATTCCAACCATGTCTCTTTGATTTTGGAAAATCAATTCACAGAAGTGGTAATATTTTATTTTATGCAAATATGCAAATTTGGTTAGAAGGTGGGTAAAAGACGGTAAATAGTTCAATAAAATTATATATATCTAATATTATTAAAAAATGACATAAATGGAATAAAATAGACTAATATATGTATTATTTATATATTTTGACCTTAATATGAAATTTAATTAAAAAATAATTATTTAAATAAAACGTCGGTTTTAAACAATAATGTAGTATTAATCTCTATTAATCAAAAATGAATAGTTTTCAGAAAAATACAAATTATTCACCCAAAGAAAATTTTGATATTAAAAATTAAAAAATTATGTAAATTTATCAAATTAATAACATATATGTTTTATTAATTAATTTAAAAGTAAATCCTCTTGTCAAAACCAGAATGCGGGATTTTGAGAAGTAAAAACTATCAAAAGATTGACTTCTTTTTATGTCCAATTTAAATGTAAAATTACTTCCAATGACCAAAATAGGATTAAATAATATAAATATAATCTAATTATACATCAAAAATATTCAAATGTGTAATTTAATACAATAATTTCTTTATTAAAATAGTTGTTTTTAATTGAAATTTAGTATTTTTCACTATTCATCAAAATAATAAAGTTATCAGAAAAGCACGAAAAATTTTTCCAAAATAAATTTTTATATCCCTATTCTAAAGAATATTTTTTTCTTAAATTGAATATATAAAATTGTTAAATATTTGATATAAAAACAGTTCTCCAATAAAAGGTAGTAAAATTGCATTTTTTAAAAAATACTTCTTTTATCTGAAAAATTGATTTCGTTCTTATATTATGTATATGAAACACATAATATGGATTTTGAAATTATATAGAGTATATAAAATTCAAAATGTAGTTTATACTATTCCTAACCATTTTTTTTAAAAACTAGTTTGGTAAGGCGTGGGACACTTGAACTCAATGTTGTGTGTAAGACTATATATTGATTCCCATTAAAGAAAATAACTTTCTATGAAATCTTGGGGTGTTACATTCTTCCCCCCTTTTCGAAATTATGTCCTCAAAATTTTAAAATTGGGCTTGGGAACTTCATTGAATGTCCGACATTAGAAAAAGATTCAATAAACTATCAATTTAAAAGAATTAAAGAGAAGTACAAAGGTCACTCAAGATAACACATACTAGAATTCCATGTAGGAATCCATGGATACAGAAGAGAAACTAAGTGTCAATTTCAGATGATGAGTGATAGAAAACATGATCAAGTGACAGTTAACAGTAAGTTAACCACAAACTTGTGATGGGTTAAACGGTTATTTGATTCCCAATAGGAAACGTAAACGGACAACATTATTGTTTCATGTTCAATTTAATAATATTGACTAATTTATTTATGAGATTGAGTATGAAGAAAAAGAGATAAAATTACTTTTCAAGTAGAGTGTAATCTTTTAATAAATTTCTATAACTAACTCATCTTTTCTCCAAATGATGAGTATTCAAGATGACTTGGCCACAAATAAAGAACTAGAATCAACTTCTGCAGAATCACATAATCTACAAAAGATGAACAATATATTTCCCTTGTATTTAGATATTAACAAAAACCAAAATGGTTAGTACTAGATAATATGATCCCCCAAATCGATAATAATTATAGAAAGAGATACTAATCTTAATTTCCAAAATTAAACAATTAATACCCAAAGTTCAATTATGGTCATTCAATAATCAATTGTCTTTAAAATCCTTCAAAATATTCCGAACTAAGATTGAAACCAAAAACATAGATGAATTTAATCCCACAGTATTACATAGAAAATATTACCATTTATCTCCAAATATCATCAACTACTCTTAAAGTATCATACTGAAGTTTAACTAACCAAATCACATATTTTCTATGATAGGTTAATCATTTCCAGTAATAACATGAATCAATATAAGTCTATAATGAAAATATAGATTCTTAGAACATAAACATCCTCTATTACACCAAAAATTAAATCCCACAGTATTCTATTTTCCTTAGGTATATAGTGTTCCCAATAGAGAAAAAATATTCCCAAATAACATTGATCACTTAATCAGCAAATCATTTTCCTATACTAAGGATATTCATTTGATAAAACATAAGATCCAAAATCAAATTATTGTTGATCAATAAATTCATTTAACTAAAAATTATTAGTCTTACAAACCAGAGACTTCACCCACTTAAGTGGTATGAGATAAATCAAAGTCGCACATTGGTTGTGGGTTCGATTACCATAGCTTTTTCTGATGCTACCAGTCGTCACACGGTCGGTGTGTTGACCTTTTTAAAAAACTATATTTTATAACATTCCCAAAATGAGATAAATTCCTCAAAATTACTATAACATAATTTAACCAAAATTTTAGCTCATACCTCACATTTTCATCCCAAAAAGTAATGACATATAATTGCCTCAAATTCATGAATCATATAATCCAAAATTGTTCATTATAACTATATCCACAAAAGAAAAGATAATTCTTCCGGAAATAACTTTTTCAAATACAAACTAAAGGGTAACACATACATAAGAAAATTATTCCAAATCAATCCCATAAAAAAAAATTTATACTTTTAATCATTTTCCATATTTTTATTTTAACATATGTTTTTTCTTGACCTAGTCGTTATCGTCTAGAATTTTTCATTTAATCAGGTAATGCACAAGTCCGCTACATTTATGAAAATTAATGTAAATGGATAATTAGGATCATTTTTATTTTCTTCCATTTAACTCTTCATTTTTCTTCAGCAATTATTTACTTTATGTCATTATTTCCCACACATATAACATTCATTTATTCCATTGAGACACTTTTTGGGGTGTCTCCTCCCACTTTTCCAACATGATTGAAATTGATATTTCTTTTCTCCTGGGTCTCCACTAATAGATCACTTATCGTTCTCTATATTTCTATTCTTTATGGAGGTTGGGAGTTGGTTAATGTATATGATGTTGGTAATATTTTTTGAAACCTTCTTCGGCATGACCAAAATAACTTTTACGCCTATCAACATTCCTTTTAGTTGCCCAATTCCAACATTTTTATCACCTTCTACTTCATGTTCAATGTTACTTTTATTTCCATGGAATCCAACCATTGACTAAAACTAGAAAGCATAGTGTGAGTAACAATAGTCATGAAATATTTTAGAGAATATCAAGAAACCTTATTTTCAATCTAAAACACCATAGGATTAACCAAGGTTATAAATTCTTGTATTATATTAAAATCCATCAAATCGGTTTGAAATTAAAATGTGAATTATCCTAAGCATATCCCATTGGAATGTCTAACCAGGTGTGATATAAGGCTCATTGTCGTGTAGCAGGACCCCCTAGGTCATTCCTGAAATTTGTTGTCAATGTTTCTACTCCTAGGTACATTAGTTCCAGAACAACTTCCAATTGTAGTATCTAGACATGGTTGTATTTCTTGGAAAACTCAACAAATCTATTAATTACAAAAATTCTATGATGTTGTACTATACTAATCCTCAATTTAAAACTTAGTGTAATGTATCCAAATCAGAGTTTATATAAATCTATTTTCCATGATTATTGATAAAATTAATCTAATACAAACTATAATGCCCCAACTCAAGTTACCCAGATTTGGTGCATTATTACATAACATTAGCATGATTGCAAGGAATCAAGTCCTAAAGGGCCAAACTGTTTAGTAGTCTTGGAAAATAGATTACATACATGAACTTTACATTATAATTTTTCACTTAAAATACAACTCAGATAATCCTTTGAGAATTCTATTATTATCATGGATTAAACCTAAATATTAATTATAATACACTTTTTTGCTTCCTGAGAAAATAAAACATAATAATTCTGTGATTTTTGATGATCTGTAAGAAAAACCAAATTGCAGATTCTATCATAAATTAGTATAAACATTTAAGGAAATGTATAAGACTAAAACACAATCCTTTTAAACGTAAAATTCTGAATAATATGGAAATGATAAATAAAATAATTCCATTTACTTATTCACATAGATATTATACTAGTCAAATAATTTCACGTAATATCAATATCTAATTTGATAATGATGTAATTCATAATGTCGGACATCATAACCACATAGTCAAGGACTTGTGACATGACTAAAAATATTTTTTTTCAAAGTATTATGCCAAGACTCTAATTTGTCTCTTGAGACCCCCCGATACATTGAGGGGCTATACCAGGAACCAACCATCACTTACTAATTCCAATGCATTCCTCATATAAAAATTTTGAAACATAATCTAAATATTTTTATAAAAACTATCACATGAAATGTCGATAATTTAACCACAAACCACAAATTGTATAAAAATAGAACATAAATAGTCAAACATAACGCATTCAATATAATATGACATATTGTATTATAATAAATTAAACACAATTAAGATTAATGAAGAATATTGACATAGATGAAAATAATCAGTAAAATATTTGAGAAAATTATCCCCTTTTCTTCAAATCATTTAATAGTCTCACTATTTATCAAGATGTTATTAAAAATATATTTTTGAATCAAAGTGTCACATACCACTTGGGACCTTTTAAAAGGAGTTTTAATTGTAAAACATTCATGTCCATAAAAATAAATCAATAACAACATTTGTAAAACGTTGACATTAATGAAAAATATTTCGATGAATAAAACATTAAAACATTTAAAATGATATTTTAGTTAGTGTTACTAGGAAAATGAGAGATGCTTGAATTCAATAAATTGAGATAATAAAAACATTAAAATATAATTATAATAAATATTTTCATGATATACTATGTCAAAGTACAGTATATATACCATAAAAAGTGAATTGGCACATAACAACAAAGTTGTCTCAATGGAATGTAAATTGAGATGAAATCCCTTATAAAGTACGTAACCTGAGGTTAAGGTTAAATAAATGACATAATAAAGTGTGAAAAATATAAATTAAACAAATATTATTTGATATTAAGGGTGATTTAATCAGTGTACATTAACACATATTATTGTAAAAACAACACCAATGGCATGAATGTTTAACTCAATGAATAGAAATTGAGTAATGATTAAACATATCAAGTTCATATCGATGACTTGAGAATTTAAAAATGGAGTGATAATGTGTATCAAATTATTATCTAATAAAATGGGACTTTAAATTACTACATAAAAAAATTAATAGTTATTTCACACTTAATCAAAGAATAAAATAATCAATTATGTTTGCGTAAAACCCAATGTGTAGAAATTGAAATTTAAAATTCCTCTACTGATTTAGAAGCTTATGAAACATACACCACATTAAAAAAGTATCATAAAAGAAAGATATAAATACCCATAAATGAAAGTATATTACATAAATAATATAGTCTTGGGCAGTAGATACACCACACAAAAGGGAATAGTGCCAAATATAGCATTAATCTCACAGAAATAGAATGTGATATGAAAACTCGCTAGCTTGTACTTTTACATAGTAGTGGGTAAGTTAACCTTATTAATGATGGTATAATAATTGTTATTAAATTATACATGAACCAAATACATAATTATTATATCATATATGATCCTATATTATTAATTTGTTAATAATATCTCAGTAGTATCACTGATTCAGGTGTTAACTGATTCGTTTTGCTTTATATGTTTTGTTACATAAGTCATGTTTGTTATGGTTAGGATGTATTTTATTCACATAAAGAGAAATATAATGTTCCTAATCAATATTTTTAATCATAAAATTAATATTAATCTTGAATGGTTACGATAGGGAATGAAATCTTATCACGTCGTAGAGACGGTAATCCATACGTACGCATGAGTGACAATATCATTCTGTTATTAATGAAATCGTATTTAATTGGATGTTATATTATATATAAAGAATAATTAACATGTTATATTTATTATTTACATAATTTTAATCATTATTATACCCATCCAAACAATGAAGTGTTGAATAACACACTACACCACATCGTGAATATGGTAAGCAATACATACACATGTATGATGATTTAATCATTAATAGGATGGATATAATAATGTATATAGTTGTACCATATATATAATAATATCAATTTATGTGAATTTTACTTGTGCAATTTTTTTAATGAAAAAACAATGAAATACGAAGAGGAAGAAGAAAATAACTTTGAAAGAGGTGATGAAATAATTATCTCTTCTTTGGGTGCTTCCTTTTGATTTGAAGAAAAGGGCTCATTAGGTTGAATTTCTATTCAATGTAAGGCCTCTAGTATTAATTGAGGATAGTTGGGAGGAGATTTGGGTATAGTATTGTGAGAAAAATGGATTTGGAGGTGTTAATTTGAGAAAAGTGGAAGTACCATTTTATAAGCGATGTTCGAGGCACATTTGGAAAATATTGGAAGATTGATTTTTTATAAGATCATTGTAAAAATATAATAGCTCAAAATGAATTTATTTAGAGTATAATGTTGTTATGGTTGGAAATACTATCAACCAATAGGTTTCAGAAAAGTTTTGGTTTCCTTATTAACCTTATCTTTTATATTTAACACATGGTTAAATAGTTAAACATTTATCATGTATTCTTTTATTCTTACAATATATGGTTAATAAAGTTACTATAAACTGAAAAAAGAACCTTAAATGGTTCATTAATGAAATATCAATCATTATTTTGTTTATCCATTGTACTAAATATAGATTTTTAGGTACATTATATAATTTAGTAAAATGGTATTTGTTTTAAAAAACTCTTTTATGTCTATTTTGACACTATTTAGTATTTGGTTTTTGTGAAAGTCAAAAAAAAATTATTTCTTTGAATGAAATAATTTGAATTAATCATAAAATGTCATATTTCCCTATAAAATTTGTGGATATAATGAAAAGTTTCTATTTACATTTTAAAAAAATTTATAATATCAATTTTAATAATTCATTAATAAGGTAATTAGTTCATCATCATTGTGTAATAAATAAATTTAATCATTTAATGAATAAAAATTATAAATAAAATAATAAAATGTAGGAAATATTTTTTCCTATCTAATGAATATTTATAGTCAAATTTATCTTATGTATAACCCTATATTAAAAATGGTCTAGTTATTAAAATTTGAATTTAACACTTTAAGCACTGCTTTAAATAAATTATAATAAATGGAATAATATAATCCAAATAGATCAAAAAGAATCATAGTTATATCTTCAGGTTTATTTTTGTCGAAATATACTTATCCAATAGAATTATGACATGAGTCAGAATAATTATAATATCATTTTTATCATTAATTACCCTATTTACTTTGAACCGTGGTAAATAAAATTCAAAAGTTACTATTCACCAAATATTATTTTCATCTTATTGAACAAAATTTTAATTACTAATGTCAAATGTGTCTCTAAGAGTTTTGAAATTTAATTCACAGTAGTGGTAAAATTATTTTTTATACAAATTTGCAAATGTTGCTAGAAGGTTGGTAAAAGACGGTTAAAAATTCAATAATTTTTTTGTATGTAATCATATTATAAAGTGACTTCAATGAATAAAATTGGAATAATATAGATATTATGTATCAATTTTTATTTTAAAATAATTGTTAATTAAAAATAATTATTTAAATTAAAATTTGGGTTTTAACAAGAACATGGTGTTTCAACTTTTAATCAAAAATTGAATGTTTTCAGAAAAATACCAAAAAATCACCCAATGATTATTTTGATATTATAAATTCAAAATTTATGTCTATTTTACAAAACTAAATATATAGAAGTTGTATGAATTAATTTAAAAATAATCCCATTTGTCAAAACGAGAAAGATGGTTTTTGAGAAGTTAAAACTATCAATAGATTGATATCTGTTTAACTCCTATTTAAATATAAAATTACATCAAATGACCAACATAGGATTTAATGATAAAAATATAATCTAATTATACTTAAAAACATTCAGTTGTATAATTTAACACTATAAATTATTTTGATTAAAATTTTGTTTTAAATTAAAATTTATTATTTTTCAGTATTCATCATAATATGAAAGTTATCAGAAAAGCACAGGAAATTTATCCAAAACAAAATTTTAAGGAATCTATTTAAAATAATAAGTTTATTTGGTCAAATTGAATATATAAAAGTGTCAAAAATTGTATTTAAAAAGTGTTCTCCATTAAAAAGTGATAAAATTGCATTTTTTTTAAAAATGCATCTTTTATATAAAAAATTTAATTTGTTCTTATATAATGTCTATGTAACATATAATATATATTTTGAAAATATTTGGAGTATATAAAATTCAAAATGAAATTAATAATATTCATAACTTCTTTTTGAACAGCTAGTTTGGTAATTTGTGGTGCGCTCGAACTCGGTGTTGCATGTAGCCCAAGATATTGAATAAATTTATATAAAGTAACATACTATTAAATATTGGGGTGTTACAGTTACATCTTATCTCACAATAATGGATACTGAAAAAATGTAATATCCTCCAATTTTGGAATATTTTTATACCCTTAGTGATGGTATCCATCTAGGGGACTACAGGAGGTGGGACTTTGGGGACATTATCTCTCTTCCACCATTGCCATCTCAGGAGGGGAATATTTGGAGGGTGGGGGTCATGATAAAATGGCATCAGAGGATATGGTTATGAAATATGATGAACTTTGGAATTATTTATAGTGAGGACTTCATGGGTTTTAGGGTAACAGTAATAGGTGATCACAGTTCGTGACATAGGTCCGGGCAGACCAACTAGGACACTGGGTTTTAGGGCCCATCGTGATCCGATTCATGGACAGTGAGCCTACCTAATAACCATGTGATGCTACAAAATTGCAAGGTAGATACCCTAGGAAAGGTTTATAAATCATACTAACTTGTGTTCTTGTATGAAATGGGTTGTTTTGGGGGTTTGAAATGGTGAACAAAAATGCGATAAAATGAACTTTAAACAAAATTCCATACTAATTAGGATTATGTATTCTTTATTTACATTTCTACTATGGAACCCGGTCATCATCCATTTACATAATAATTTTTGGAGGCTTAGAAGGCCAAACCAACTAATCGATGAAGGGTTGACCCATTGAAGGATTATGACCAGCAACAAGGAACATTACATGCTCTCCAGTGATAGACTATAGGGTACTATGAGGGTAGTGTTTCAACATGAAGACAAAGAGCGGTCTTGAGAATATATTGATCACATTTAGCTTGATATATTCATTGATGCAGTAAATGGTTTCATGGGTAGTGACTTATATGTGGGGATCCACACGTCAGTGGTGGACGCCTACATGGATGAGAGGGAAGGGGATGATGTTGTGTGGGATCAGTATGAGAAGGAGTTCAGGGAAAAATTATTATCTTACTCCATGAAGGCCGAGAATAGGTATGAGTTACTCTCACAATTACAAGAGATTATCTCAGTGTGAGAGTTGGGGATCCAATTCAAGCATCTCATTAATTTTTCTCTGGATCTCTTTTCAGAAGAGAATTCTCATTTGAGATGCCTCAAGGAGTAACTTCTTTCTTCTCTAAAGTATGTGGTTACTCCCATTACCTTGATAAAATACTTGGAGTTATAGAAGAAGTTGGAGTAGTTGAGAGGATATAGTTATGATTCGGTATACTATGATGGGGGAGACAACCAATTTATTCTAATGGAAGGTTATCAGCCGCACGTTTCTTGCACGAGGGCCTTCGAGGATTTTATCGGCATGGAGAAAACCTATGCAGCTTCTGTTTTGACATTCTAGCCCTTGTGCCTATACAACGTGCCTAGGTCTAGTTTGTTTTATCTATGGATTATGTCTAAATATTCATATTCTGTAATCGGTATCTTCTTGAGCTTAGTATGGTGGAGGTGGGATGGTTCATCACATGCTATAGTAGTAGTTTTCGACATGGTAGTTCCAGAAGTTGTGATAGTTGCCTCATGCTCTACTAAGGAGATATAGAGAATGTAGGGGCCAACCTCAAGGTGTTCCTATGGTACCTAGACCTAGGAATGGTTGAGGAGGTGGTCATTAGCATAGTGTTAAAGGAGTTGGGTGTGGTCAGTTGTGTCCCATAGAGGCAGCCTTCCAGTAGGGTTAGAGATCGTTCGTGGTATAATTAGTTTTTTCTGTAATCTTCCTTGATATTAATGATAATCACAATCCTTTGTTACACCCAATGCATCCCATGCTTAGGGAATATACATGAAGAGGATTCCCACTCCTCTAATGTGGAGTACACTTTTCAGTGGTCAAACAATCTTGTTTGATGTATGTCAGGGATGTAGATTGATGATATGGCCACATCATTCCTAAGGGGATATTTTCTTGTTACATTTGAAACCATATGATGTAATCCCAGGAGTTTATTTTTTTCACTATATTCCTATAATTTTAGACTACTTTCAGAGGAGATTTGTGTTTGTAGATAGGGATGTCTAGCATGTAGATATTATTGGTGAGTAGTGTTTTAAGATGGGCAGTCAGTGTATGGGGCCCCTTCGATCTTTGTTGGAAATTTTGTTAGTGGAATAAGAAGACGCTGAGACAAATAAGGTTCCATGATTCTTTTCAAATTCTTGTATGTATTTCCCAGGGAGGTTTGACTTCACTCCCTCAATGTGATGTTCAGTTGGATAAAGACTTGCTGCTCAATAATTATCCAGTTTTGATGGCACCATATTGGATGAAACGTTCAGGGGTCTAATAGATTAGGATTCAGATAGATGATCTGATAAAGAAGGGATTTATCTGGACCACTATGTCACTGTGATGTTCTCCAGTCTTTTTTTGTGAAAACATTAGATGGTTCTATGTGGTTATCCATTGACTATTGGGGGTTGAATTAGGTGATGATAAGAACTGTTACCCTCTCCAAAGGGTCGATGACGTTTTTGACCAACTAAGGGGACCAAGTAGGTTATGAAGGATTAATCTATGATCAAGGAATCAGTAGCTGAGGGTAAAGGAATATGATATCCCAAATACTGCTTTCAATTGTAGGTATTTCCACATTGAGTTTTTGGTTATAACGTTTGGTGTTACGATTGCACAAGCCGTGTTCATGGGCATCAAGAACTCTATTTTTCAATGTTTCCTAGACTGGTTTTTCATCATATTAATTAATGATATCCTGATATACACAATGTAATAGAAGAAAAATACTAACCAAATCATTACTCTCTTGGAGGTTCTTTGACGCAACCAACTCTATAGGATTTGGTCCAAGTGTATCTTTTGGAAAAGAGAGGTACATTTCATTGGATATGTGGTGTCATTGTAGTGTGTAGCAGTGCCCATGTCAAAGGTAAAGACATTTGATTCTTATGTAGCACCCATGAATATAGAATAGTTTCACTAGTTTCTCAATATGGGAAGATATTTCTCGATATTTTTACACAATTTCTCTTGATCCACAACTCTGTTTATAGCTTTGACCAGAAAGGACTGGTACTTGGTATGGATTGAGTTGTTCCAGGAAGTGTTTATCAAACTAATGAGGATGTTGGTCTGTATTCTAGTGCTCTAGTTTCCATATGAGGGTGTGATGTTTGAGGTTTTTTATGTTGGATTCTGTATGGGCATGGGATGTGTGCTGATGCAACAGTGGGGAGTGATCTGTAATGGATGTAGATAGTTATTTCCCCAAAAACATAACTATTACACACTAGATCTGGATCTAGTGGTGGTCGTGTTTGCACTGAAGTTGTGGTGATATTACCTCATAGGATAGCACTTTTAGGTCTTCACATATCACAAGAGCGGGAGGTGTATGTTTTTTTCTAGTGAGATCTAAATTTGTGACAAAGAAGGTTTGTGGAGTCCCATCAAGATTATGATTTTGAGTTGTTTTATAACTTAGGAAAGGTGATTTCGTGTCTGTTGATTTGTGTAGGAATTCACATAATCTTGTTTTTCGGGAATTTAAGGACGCTTGTAATGTGATGGATGAGTTGGAATCCTTCCTCTAAAATGAAGTAATTGATGGAAGTAGAGGCTATCTATTTCAGTTGAAGTTAAAGTCTACTATGATGCAGTAGGTGGTGGAGTCTTAGTGGGGATACTCAGTGGCATAGGTGATGCGTGCTCGTCTTGACTAGGGTAATGATCCATAGGGGTGGTTATAGAATGTTTAGAATAATATGATATTTTGCGGGAGGTTATTTATTTTAGTGGTGATGCACGAGGGATTTCTCCATGAGTTTCACAGCTCACCCATAGTGGTACACCTGGTAATTTATAAGACATATCATGGTTTGAGAGAATAGTTTTGGTGGCCCGAGATGATGTGGGTAGTGGAAGAGATTTTCTTAAAGTGATTAGTGATCCAGTAGGTGAAGGATGAGAACTATATTCCATGTGGTTTGTTACATTCCCTGGATGTCCCCGATAAGAAGTGGAATGCAATATCGATGGATTTCAAAACTTGGTCAGCCAGGGATCAGTGTGGCTGTTATGAAATCTTATTAGTGGTGGATCAATTGATGAAATTGACATACTTCATAGAGATTAAAGAGTTAGGTGAAGTGAATTCCTTGGCCATGATTTATGTGAATGAGGTGGGGTGGCTTCATGGAGTTCCAGGATCCATCATCTCAGATTAGGATATACATTTTACCACATAGGTTTGGAGGGAATTGCAGCATTGTTTTGACACTTAGTTATTCTTTATCACATCCTTCCAATTTTAGTCAAATGGGAAGATAGATTAGACCATCCATTTGTCATAAAAAATGATGTGGGCTTGTATCTAGGACTTTGGTGGATCTGAGATACAACACCTCTCCTTAGTATAGTTTTCTGACAATAATAGATATAAATTTTCCATTTGTATGGCTTTGTTTGAGGCACTGTATGGGAAAAATTGTCGTTCAACCTTCTACCAGATAGTGCTTTGGGAGGAAGATGCTCTTGGTTCAAATGTGGTATAGTGTAAGATTGAGAAGGTGAATCTAGTTTGTGAGAGGATGAAGGTATCACATGACTGAAAGCAATCTTGTGTTGATCGTAGGAGGAGGAATATGGAGTTTGAGTTTGTGGACCACATGTTCATGAAGCACTCCCCTAGATATGTGTAGAAGAGGTTTGACATAGGGAGAAAGCATTATCCAAGACTTAGTTTACCCTTTTAGGTGTTGGGGTGAGTTGGTGAGGTGGAATACAAGTTATAATTACCACCAAAGATCGAGTGGATCCACAACATCTTTCACTTCTATCAGCTGCACCTGTATCTTCATGATGAATCCTAGGTCATAGAATGGTGTGAGTTGGATGTTAAGATGACACAATGTTTGTGGAGAGGCCAGTAGATATCTTGGATTTTCAAGAGAAGTTGATGCGTGGGTGTACCATTCCTTTGGATCACGTTTTGGGGAGGCACAACTACCATGAGGAGAGTAATTCAGAATGGAAGATAGAGATTCATTCCTAGTACCCAATGTTATTCTTAGTATTTCATTTTTTCCTTTTACCCAGTAATGTGATGCTTGAACTTTTTTCAATAAGATATGTGTTTTTATCTATTATGTGATGTGTGATGTAGTCATGAAATGTGTAAAGGGGAGGGCCTGATTCCTAATTGAGAAACATTAATTGATCTGCGATTAAACCCATGTGGGTGAGTTAGTACCTCCAGGAGTGGATAGTATCTTGAGAGGGATGGAGGAATTCCATGATTATTGTGTTTCAGATAGTTTGGTCGTTCATGTGAGGTGTGTCATGTGGTCTATTGGGGTAATAGATGTCAGAGTAGGTGTTCTTGGATGTTGAGCTTCCAATCCATCTGTCGAACAATATAGGGTGGTTTATTGTTGAATATTTATATAGTAGAGAAGTTTCATGTTTAGAAATAACATTGAGAGGTATCACACATATTTTTTTTCTAGACCCCTATTTTCTTACTGGGCTGAATTTTAATTAAATAGGATGTTTATAAAATGAGTTGTATATGAGGTAATGGCTCGGACCGTCTCAGTCCATTACATTGAATTTTTTTTGTTAAAGGTGTCATGGGATGCAATGGTGATTTATTTCTAGTGTTTTCCTAAAATATAGTTTTCCAATGGTAGAAGGATTTGGTTAGTGGAGTTGGTATATGATACCATTAGGTGGAATCTGTAGGTGGAATCAAGTTGAGGCGTTGTTAGGTGGCATTGGAAGGTGGCGTCGGGTGGTGGTGTCGGTAAGTGGCATCAGCGAGTCGCGTTGGTCACTCACATTGATGACTTTCTAACATTCGGTCATGGTGGGGGGGTTGCTGATGGTATCTCATATCAGTGAATCTCTATCAGTAGCTCATGTCAGTGACTCTTCATCTGTGGCTGATGTCGGTGACTCACCCAACCACGACACATTTCCAACAGTTTTTCAAAATTTTAGTTTTCTCCAATTTATCTAGATTTTCACCTTCAATGTCTTATTGGTCATAAATGAGTTTAAAAAAATGTTTGACTGTTTTTGTAGATTCCTTAAAGGATATATTGTGTGTTTTTAATTTCCTAACACTCTTGAGACTTTTAATATCCTAACAAAGTAGTGTTGATCATGATCCAACTTTCATGGCCTTTGAAGTCATTTCCCCCATAGATTTAGGACCATGCCTTTGTAAAGATAACATCCTTATTCCCTTGTGTATTTTCTAACTATTCTTACTAGTGATAATCCCAATACCCCCTAATCCTTGAGGATTCATGCATAAGAGTTTCACCCCTGGATCTCATCTCCCTAGAGGTTCCTCCTACTTTTTTTACATCCCTGTATTGGCATTAGGTTGAGTTTCCAATTATATGTTCTTATAATTATGGATCTCTTCATCTCTTTTATTTGTGCATAATGTGTGGAGGGTGTACAAATTTACTCTTGTAAAGATAAACGAATATCATATAAATAAAAACAATTAAATCTTTTTAATATTGAAATATTGGGGCTTGGGAAAGTAAACACATGACTATTTTTAATTTTTTTAGTAATATTCTGATCTATATAAGATATAGGCCTACTAAAAACCACGGTAGTGGGTGGTCATTATTTGGGAACCTAAAATGGCTTGTGGATGTTTTTTTATTGATCCTTAGTGAATGAATGTATGAATAAGAAGTTTTTTAACCAAATATATTCAGTTAAATATATGGATTAAACCAGATCTATCTTTCTCTATGATAACCCCTCATTTATCAAAGTGGAATTAAAGAAAATTTGTTTTCTAAATCTGAATACACCATTCATTGTTTGTGTGGGTGTGTGCTGTTTGTTTCATTGTTCTGTAATGTGTCTTGTGTGGTTGTGCGGTGCTGGGGTTGAGAGAACTACTATTTTTGGGCCGGTACATGTGTTGTAATGGAATCTCCGGTTGAGAGATTGACTAATTGTGGAATATATATGCATTTTTTGAGTGGAGGGGTTGAAGGTTCTGGTTGTGCTATGTTTATGTTACAAGTGTGATGGGTGTTATTTAATTACACAGTGGGGTTGTTCGGTTTTGTTGTGATGAGGTGTGTTGCAAGGTTTGGTTGTATGTTTGGGGCCTAGATTTAGAGAGAAAGGAAAGGCAGAATGACATTGAATACTAATAATGAGAATGATGTGTATGGGTGTTAAACGAATAAGAAATCTGATGTAGGTAGTATGGGTACAAGGCTTGTGACATGGTGTGATTGGTGACTCTTTTCCTTATGAGAATAATTTCTTGGGTTCTGGATGTTAGTTTCCTAGGTAGAAATGGGATGGGTAAACGAAATTCATAATATATTATGAAATGGTTGGATAGTTTTGGGTAATGGGATGAAATTAGTAAAATTTGAAAACATGAATGGGTGTAAAAATAAAATATGCATGATACCACTTCTAACCTTCTGAAATTTATTGTGTGTTATTAAAATTTTAACGAGTAGCAACAAAGACGGTTTTATGGGTTGTTTCTTTGATAAAGAACCCATATATTGGAGTGAGTTTTTTTATATATATATACATGAAATTCATTGTCATTTCTATATTAATAACCCACTAATTGGACACAATTTCCTGAACACCCTCATTTTCATTGGCGAGGGTGTCTTTCCTAAACCTCCATGTGGGATGATGGGTGGCTAGACACCCTATTTTTATTCTCCCTTTTACAGGTTGTGATAATTCAAGATTATTCGAGCAGGTATGGGTTCTTGAGGCCTAGGTTTGTGCAGGAAAGTTGTGGTTTCCTTGGTGTCTTCAGGATGAGATGTGTTTTTCTTTCCCAATTGTTTCTAGTATGTGATGTGGTGTGAGTCCCATGTGCCTACATGAATGGTGTGGTTGTGATGGCCATGGTTTTGCATGTGAGGTGTGATGAGATTTCATCATCAAGGTTTCATGACATTATGTGAGTCCTAGGTGTGTGTTGGAAGATTGTGACATGGTACTTTTAGAAGAGGTGAGAGCGCCAAGATGTTTTCTATTAGGGTGTCAGAGTGGCTAATCAGTGGGAAACTGGTGCGGCGTATCCTATCTTTAATGTGATTACTATATTACTTTACATGGAATGCGTTACATGGTGAATGTGACATGGTGAGGTGGGGATGACTAGTATAACTTTTTTGGTTCTGTTGGTTTCTAATTTTTCTCTCACATAGAAATTATTATGCTTCTCCACTTGGAAATACGAGAGTTTGGGTTGACCTACTGTGTATACATGTTTTCCTATCCAACATTCTAAAACATTATTCATGTTTCCTAGAGGACAACAAGGATATCAATGGGTGTTACTATCTCAGACATTGGAGAAGTTTACATATCACTTCTTAACTTTTCTCTTTTAATACTCACATTAGTGTTGTATTTTATTTTTACAAGTTTTACTTTAATCATGCACATGGTATGTATGTTTGTGTATTTCATATATTTTTCACGGAGTTATTTTGAGGTTGATACAAATTTTTTCTTGATCTTGGTTACTATGCAAAGGGTAATGCCTTATATTTTTTGAAATTTTTATATCGTTGGTGATGGTTGGCAGCCCTGGTCTTACTGGAGGTCGGACATGGGGGGCATTATCTCTCATCCATTATTTCCATCTTAGGAGGGGCATCTTTTGTTGGAGGGGTCATGAAAGGTAGGGACTAATTCTTATTGTATAAGATGGTTATAGTGAAATGGTAGGTATAGAAATGGTAGGAAGGTAAGAGAATCATGTGAATGGTAATAGATTCAGTGATTGATAATATATGTATCAATAGGAAGGGATGAAGAAAATGGTGGTGGCATTCCAATGGCAGGAGACTATAGGCAGGACCACCATTAGTAGCATGTGGACAAGTATCATGTAGTAGTTGTGAGGTAGGGGAAGGATTAATGTTACCACAACATGGATTAGGACAACATATGTAACATTATTATGGTAGTGTGATGACAAAATAATGGTATTAGATATCGATGGTTGTGTAAAGTCGACCAGTAACAAAATCATGTAGTGAAATGATGGTTTAATTGGTAGCATGAAAGTGAGAAATAATCACAACACCATTATAACCCATTAGTATCTTCATTCTATAGGAAGTGTTTTTGATGTTGTTGGGGAGTCAATGGTGTAATTTATAATTACTAAAGATATGGTGTCAGGTGGAAAATGCAAGGTGGTGGTATGATGCAAAGGTAGTTTCGGTTCCCAAATAGTGGAATTTATTACAGTATATTTCCATAATGGTAACACATAACTTCCTTTTTTATACATCACATAGGATTTTACCCATATTCAAATGATCATCCAAGGTAGTTTTCAGATTTTTTTGGAATTTGAGATCGATTTGTATTTTAAATTGTGGCATCTATGGTAGAATCTGGTGAGCACTGGTGGTAGATGTGATGGAGGATATATGTTTATACATGATTATGTGAGACTAAAGCAGGGAAATTCAATTTTCATAAATTATGGATAGTTATTGTGATAAATTCATTACACATACGATTTTCACCCAGGAATGTGGTGCCATATATTATTTACTTTCCCTCCATGTTTTAAAATCCCTTTACATTGGGGGTTCGCCACCTGAATATTCTTACACACCATAAATATCATGGGTGTATGGTGACACACATGGGAAAAATGACCTGTCTCAACCCATGAATATGCTATGTGGAAGATATATACCTCCTATACTATAACCAAGAGGATTTTCCCCTATTGAATTCTCTACTTATACCTTGGGGATACTGATTGACTTGTTTTGGAGGTTGAGGTTTTCTCGAGTGTTTCCCAATTTTTTACCAAAAAAAATCACCAAAAAAACTCAAAAAAAATAAATTTAAATTTTTATTCCCATTAATAAAAAATTATTATTCAATTGAAAACTACCAATATTTTAATAAAATAGTTAATTATTTCAAAAAATAGTTAAAATTCATTGATAATTATTATCAGTAGTTCTAATTTTTTTCATTAATATTTTGGGGATGACCCATGCCCATATAATAACATTTTAATGTCATCTATATAGGGATTTCATAATAATAATATGATAAAAAAATTTCCACTTTTCTATCATATGGGAAATGAAAACAATGATCTTGTGTACAAGTGGACTACCACCTCCACGAAGGGATTTGTATGATTTTTCATTACCTGATCATATAGACAGTTAAAATTATGGATTCAATAAATCCATATGATATTTATAATGTAATTTTGATTATATTAATATTATATATAACTTAGTTTCATTCTTTTATATCTATTTGAAAATGATAATTCTGTTCACATACATATTTGATCTACCACCTCTATTAATTGATGTGAATAATTATTCAGGTCTATCCTTCATGCATTGCTCAAAAATTATATTAAATATATTAATATTAAAATTTTATCATGATTAATATTCCAAATATGATGGAACCAGAACCTCGTGTACCATATTCACACAAGGGATATCTTTTTTGATTTTGAATCGAATGACGACATCATATCTGACAAAAATAATAATATGTTTAGTCTCTATATAAGAAATGATAATAAATGAAATGAAATTGATTACGTTAAGGGAATAGAAATGAATGTGGTTGTTAATTTTTTTAATAATTAATAAAATTTTATTTTCTACGATGTTATATAATGTGCATCAAAATTTGGTACATATGGTATGTGGTTTCATTACTCAATTTCCTTTCATTTTGTTAAATCACTTATTTATTATCTATGATTTTTCAAAAATATGTATCAAATGAATTTTTATTGTTTCTGATTTATTTTCAATCATTTTATGTGGATTTAAATTTGGTTCAAACAATCACTTCATTGATTTAATCCAGCATTATATGTTACAATTTTGTAATAGTTCTTCATCTTAATATTATTTTATGGAGATGAGATTCATGTTATGCACCCGATTGTGTATTTATGATATATATAATACCTCTTTGATATGTTATATCACGAATAGATTTATATTTATTTAATTTAATGTATCCTTTTATGTTAATTATCTCATGTGTGTTATGATTCAAAAGTTGCAACAGTTTTAAGGGGTTACATTACAATCGTATTTTTAATACTGATTGTTTTCTATAAAATCTATTTTGCTGAAAATTAATGATATCTACCTCAAGAACCAAATATATTTTATTAGACTTAGGTTTTTTCTATGTTTTCAGGATTTCTTTTTATTCTCGTATCTTTGGAACTAAAGATAATAATGAAATTTATTTTACGTAAAAATCCAACTATTTTTTGGTAGTCGGGAATTTATTTGTTCTATATCTATGTTCCTTATGTTTTTTCCTGATGCTATTCTCTTTGATCTAGTGATTAGTTTTTGTAAATTTCAACTACATATTATTTTTTAATGTATTAAAAATGAATCTTTATAATGTTTCCCCAATATGTTATCTATGAATTTATATACAATGTTTGAAAGGACACATTGTTTAATCATATAATGCACACAATTTTATCCTTATTTTCTAATAATTTGTTCATATGAAAAATACTTAACATATTCCATTTTTATTTTCATTGAAAATAATTTTTCAAATACGCTATTAATTTTTTTGATTTTCAAATTAATTGAAATTGAAAATTTTTTAATGACTTGTTCTTGTGCTCTTTTGAATGTATTTTTCATCTATTTTAATATTGTTGGTGTAACACCCTAAAATTTAAATATATGTTTTCCCTTAAATAAAAAATATGTTCGATAAATTTATACACATAAAACAGTAAACCTATATAAAACTAGGATATATTTAGATAAAATCTAAAAATTCATGTTTGTTTATGAAAACCAATACATTGGCCAAGGTGGAATGAATATGAGTAAACATTTGATGAAATTTTTATAACAAAAATAAATAATACATTTCATATGAATTAAATTAAATTTGGATATCTAAAATGTATAACAAGATCATTTTAATCCTAGAATTCTATTTTTCTTAAAAATTTACTTAAATTCTTTATTAGTTTTTATCAAAAGAAATGTATGACTAATTTTGAGTGATATATATTGATATTAATAATTTTTTAACACTAATTTCTAAATAATATACAATAATATGATTAATATATTGTGTTTTATGGGGTTATTCATTCTATAATTTTTTTTATTATATTATATAATTTTAATTAAATGTTAAATTTATAAATTATAGAATTATTATTTCCAAAAATTATCATTAATATTGGATTCATCATAGTAATATTTTGTTTGGATGAATTTTATTTGTTTTTTTAGTTATTTTAAGTTGAGTAGTGTATTATACCAATTTAACAGATATCCTAATTAAATGAAATTATTACTATGTAAGTATTGCATAGAATCTTTTAAAATATTTTTAAACAAAAAATATTTATTTTAGATGGGAAGTTATAAATTAATAACTTTAATTTTATTTTATAGACCTATATTTGTTATTTTAGAATATATTTACTATTTTTCTCCATAAATTATATATTTATTAATTGAAAATTAATTTTTATGACATATAGAAATTGAATAGAAAATGTTGATTTCAAATTTATTATTATTTGGTCAAAATTATTCAATAATTAAGATTTTATTTGTATATATAATTTATAAATTATTTAGGTAAATACTATTTTACATAGTAAGAGTAAATTAGGGTTAAAAGGGTTTCACTAAGTACAAAAGGTTAATGCACTGAGAAAACATGTGTTATAATGTGTTTTTGGGGACATTATCAACCTTATCTATTCATATATTCATTATTTATAAATTTTATATCTAATTTCTTTGATAATTAATCTCAGTTATTAAGAAAGTTATGGGTATTTAAAAAAAGTCATACCATGTCACTTATAAAAGTGGCCTCTATAAAACCGTTCAATAACATTCTTAAATTTTGGGTTCCTATTTAAACTCTTCAATTTTTTTCATCAACTAGAATTATATTCCTCGTCCATTATTAAATGGTGAAGATATATTAATATAATACCTTCTTCTCCAAGGAATTATCTAAGGAAAAATCAATGTTCTCAATATGAGTAATCATTTTCCCTAACTTATTTCATTTATATGTTATCCTTAAAATAATAATTTCTGAATAGATATGTAATGAAATTATTATTTTTCGTATTTAATGTAATTATGCTAAGGTAATAAACATTAACCACCTTTCACCTTTTCCCTTTAGAGGAAAAAATTACATTCAAGCCTTTGTGTGGATTATCACCTCAGTAATGCGCCATGATTATTTTTTCCTCACCCATCATACACATATGTTGTTAAACATCAAATTAAAAAGTATAATTCTAATAAAATATTTTATATTCTTCATTGTTAATCATTATTCATATTTCTGCAACTCCATGGAATCATAAACTATTAACCATGTATAAATGTCGATTACCATGATCGTGGAGTTTTCACATGGGAATGGATTTAATGGATAAATATTATATATATATATATGACACCATTAAAGTAATATTATTAAATTTTTTAGAACTTTTCATTGATATGATCAACAAATGATCATCACTAAATCAATCGTTTAAAATAAGTATATTTAGACAAAATATTTTCATTCATGTTATGTAATATTTTTGTATTGTTTAAATTTTTCATTAATTCAACCTAATTGTGTTATATCACAAAAATAAAATATAAATAAGATATTTATTCTTATTTTATAATTATAATACAATTTAACCAACCCATGATCAGACATTAATCATTTTATGTTCATGTTTTGGTCGGTTTAACCACTTACAAGCACAATTTGATGAATTGTTTTTTCATGTATGACTATGAAATTAAAATTAATGATATAATATATTATAAATTTGAAAAAAATTATTTATTTTAGTGTTAAAAACATTTGGAAAATCATTGATTAAAAAAATTATTTCATTTATGAAAAATCAATAAAATATGATAACTATATATTTCATGATCAAGGATTATAAAAATAATAATTAAATTAAATTTGAACTTTATAAATATCATGGAAAATATATTATAGTACCATCAATGTTCATGGGATGATGAAATTTTCAATCAAATGAATATCAATAGAATTTTAAAAAATCTAGTTTGATATAATCAATATTAGATACAGAAGTTATTTAAAAAAGTTATTGACTAACTATAATTCAGATACAGAGTTTTTTGAAATGATACTCGACCCTAATAGGACAAGGTATTTATAAAAAAAAGAGATGTTACAAGAGTAAAAAATTTTGATTTCTATTATAGTCTCTTTTATAATAGATCATCAAATTGGGTATAATAGAATACGACCTTATGATCATCATTTGAACTCATTTGGTGGGAAGACTATCCGACAACATATCCATTTTTCGATAGAAATGTATAAAAATAAAATTGACGCTAAAATTGATATTCATTCATTCCATCCACCGAGATGTGAGACACCATGAAAGATGTATTGTCCTGTTTATTATACCCAACATGAAATTTGATGTATCACCTTACAACCAAATATAATTCCAACCATTCATTTTTGCAAAATAAATGGCATAAACATTTCCCAGCATCTCTATTTCACGTGAAGTTACCACTCCACATGAACTATATAAACATCCCAATATTTGGTTATTATGATCATGATAGACCATGGCACACCCTGAAGGACCAATATTTCTATTATATGCATCATCCTAATTTATTTTTATCCAAGTAAGTAGATGTGGTTTCCAAAAAACCTTAACTATTCCGATTAAAGGTTTATAATTTCCATAAAGTCCCAATTTACATAAAATCAAGAAATCATTCATAGAATTTAGATAATTTATCTTCTGAATCATGGTCTACTCCTTGAATACAATGAGTATCTTTGATATTACCAAGTGTGGAAAGAACACCCTACAATCCTGAATAATTGAATTTCAATCGATCTAGATAGAATGTTGCAGCTCAACCACTATAACCCGAAATTGGTTCTGTATTTGGGGAGAAATAATAGTGCTTGTGAAAAACTTATGAATTGATTAAGGATAATTAAATCATGGATGAAATATTATAAATATTATGATGACATCATTTCATAGTGTTGTTTCTATCCATATCTAAGAAATATTCTCTATATCCTCTTTATTCTGGTTGCAAAAAATAACACTCAAATAGTGTGAAATTAAGAATAACTGAAGTACACATTGAATGGGTATCCTATTATGTGAAAATCACCAGATTTATTTGATCCATGTCGGCATAATACAATTTTTTTTAATGTTTTGGATCCTCTTGAAGTCACCATATGTTTCATTATAAGATGCTTATAGTATGACTTGTTGTTCAAAAAACAACTTCTGGTTGGCTGCAAGACAAAAATGTCAGGACATGATAAAAAAGTGTATCAATTTACAATACATTTTACACCCCTTTAATTGCGAATGAGGGATATCAAAAAAATATTTGATATTAATCATGGAATATATTTAAGAATCAATAGTTAAGAAATCATCAATTGATGTTGATCCATTCATGTTTTCAAGTGATAAATTAATAGAGGATCTTTTATTCACAATCCATTACGAGCATTTCATAATGTAATTAAAATAGGCCATAAAAGTTTTCCAATTGGATGAATTCATGTAAGTATAACTTCTCTTCTTTAACATTTCATGAAATATTTATCTAAAGATGACCAAATAACCTGAATGACTATTAATCATGTTCTAGGTGAACCAATCCTTAAGAGAACCATTACAAAAATTTATTTTCTTGATTCCCATACCCCTATTGGATAATGGTTTAAAAAAATTAAAGGTATAGTAACTAACCTCATTTCATGAACATTTCCACTTCATATGTAATTTTTGTTTTTGACATTTAAATTCTTCAACATCCTTTGTGTTATTTGTAGACCCTAAAAACATAGACTATATTGTAAACAATTGTTAATTTCACCCAAAATAATAAACCATACTTTGATAAATTTTTCACTTTCCAAGATGGTTGTTGATTTCTAATATGATCATGAATTTTAGAAAAACTACCCACCCTTGGACTCCCCCAAAATAAAGTAACACCAAGGTAATTGAAAGGCATTGACCCTAATATTCTTCCCATCTCCGAAAAGATGGAATTACTTCTTGATAGGGGACACCTATTTCCAAAGAAAATAATATATATTTCCCAGCTATCAATTTTCCCAAAAACACTCTCATAATGATGAAAATCATTTTTTAGGATCCAAATATTCTTCTAACTCCCCTATAGGAAAATTATTATATCATCAACATAAAGAAGATGTGATGAAGAAATAAGAGACCTGGAAGCTTAAATAGGCTTGATCATTCTTCATTCCACCATGTGAGATAATAATATACTATGATAATCTTCCCAAATAGTGAAAATAATTAATGAGAGAGGGTGCCCTTGTCTAAAACCAATAGAGATGTTAAAATATTCAATGGGAGAGAAATTTATAAGCAACGGGATGTTAGAGGATATAATTAGTGATTTAACCCAATTTAAAAAAGTTATATATAACATAAAATACTGAGAACCTTGTATATTATATTCTAATCCATTCTATCAAAGGCCTTCTTAATACCTAGAATTAACGAAATACTACCTCCATTTCCAGAGTTTTTGATTAAATTGATATAATCTGATCCGATTCAAATGAAATATATTATAAATCTTCCTTCGATAAAGCCAAATAGATTCCAAGATCCAATTTTAAGAAGATATTAAAGGTATGTTTCTGGTAAGAATCTTACAAATCACCTTATCTATAGTACTAATCAATGAAATGGGACTAAAAAGTGGAGTTTCTTAGGAATTATCAACTATTACAATCAAATTAATTAACTGATCATTGATACATTGAGAAAATGTTCCTTTAATGAAGAAAAAATTTACCAACTTACAGACCTCCACTTGAATGTGACATGTATGTTAGTGTTTTATGTCAATATTTATTTTTTATTATATAATATATTTTCTATTTTCAGAACAATTTACTTTTTCATATTCAAAAAGGTTTACAATAATTGTATTTATATTACTTGATTTATTCACAAATAAATATATATTTATATATACTTCAGGATTGCACTCATGATAAAAACATATTTTATTCTTTAATACTATCATGTGTGATACCATTCGAAGAAATATTTTGAAAGGATATTTTTCCACTATGTGAACATCATTTTTGGTTTCATTGTTAATGTAACACCCCATGCTTCCATGGTACGCTTCTCTTTGAATAATAGAGCAGTGTGTGTTGTACGCAACTTCGAGTTATAACACACCGCGACCAATAAAAGTAGCAGTTATGAATAGTAATACCCACTTTTTGAAATTATATATATTTTATATTTCAAAATGGACTTCATTTTTGGATTTAGAATATCGAAATTTGCCTATGTTGAATTTTTGGTATTTTTCTGAGAACTTCCAATTTTTTATGAATAGTTAAACATACTTAAAAACTACTTTTTTAATAAAAATAATTTATAGTGATAAATTAAACTATTGAGTGGTTTTAAAATATAATTAGAATATATTTTTACCATTTTATCCAATGGTGTTGATTAGAATATCTTTAACTTTGAAATTGGACATAAACAATTGTCAATCTTTTGAAATATATTGTTTCTTAAAAACACGCTATTTGTTGTGACATCGGGAATTAATTATAAAATTAATTAATGAAACTTATATGTTTAGAATTTTTTTAAAATATATATCATTTATTAATTCGGAATATCAATTATAGAATATGGTGAAATTTTGGCATTGTTCTGAAAAACATCAATTTTTGATGAATAGTGAAACCACTAAGTGGTAGTTAAAAAACTGATTTTTTGTTTAAATGAAACATTACCACTTCTGTGATTTGATTTTAAAAAATCATATATAAATCGTTTTCATTAGGAAGTAAAATTATGTTCAATGGGATTAAAATAATTTTTTGGTGAATAGTAACTTTTATGTTTTATTAATCACGATTAAATGTAATTAGTGAAATTTAAGTTAGAAATGATATTATAAAAATATGAAAATATCTTGACACTTGTCCTAACATTATTTTATGAGTCATGGAAGACCAAAACAATCCATGGGTCAAATTCGGGACTCCATGGAGCCACTTGGGTAAGAAAATGACATTAATAACTTTTTATTTAAAGTAAAAATATAATTTTCACAAACATGTGTTGTTTTTCTAAAACAATTATTAAATGGGGTTATATAATTTAACTTTTCGACTATAAATATTAATTGGAAAGATAAAAAGATTTCCTACATCATGATATATTTGATATAATTTTTAGACATAATAAAAATTAAAAATTTTATGACACCATGATGATGCAGCGATTACCTCATTAATTATCGATTTAAATAAAATGAAAAGATAATGTAAAATCTAAGACATAAACTTGTCAAAATCCTATTGGATAGGTAGATTTCGAACCCTTATCATCTTATCCTCTATATATATAATTGTGGGACCTTTGAAATCCAAAAAGTACTTCATAATAATGTAACATTTCATTACATTCCAAGAGTGCCCCTCTTCTCCTCTTATAAAAGGACCCCACCACTACCACCTTATTCACACCTTCAAAGCAATTTGACTCGGCCAACCTCTGCCAAAATACTCTCTAAAATTCCCTCTCTTACTCCTGGAAGCCTCAATTTCAGCAGAATTCTTCCCATGGAATCCTTTGTCTCAAATAAAAAAGAGTTACCCGATTTTAAGGAGATTAAAGAACAATCGAGTCAAGTTGGACACGAGTATGTGAAGATGTATTTTAGGAATGAACTACAGGGATATTATGAAGGGGATATGAGTGTGGAAGATGGAGACTATGCTATTGTAGTTTTTCACTTTATGATGTAATGTAACATTTATGAATGTATCTAGTGTTTCCAAGGCTACTAAACTAATCGGTCTTTTGAGACTAGATCTATTGTGATCATGCCAATGTTACACAATAACGCACCGACTCTAGGTAACTGGGGTCAGGGAATTAAACTTGCTATCATAGGTAGTTTAGTAATATCATTGGATGATAGATTTAGATAAACTCTGATTAGAGCACATATCCCTAAGATAGACTTTGAGGATTAATAAAGAAGAACTTCCAAGAATTTTGGTATTATAGATATTTTGTCCGTTTTCCGAGCAATACATCCCTGTCTAGATACGAGAAAGTAGAGGCGGCTCTGGTACATATGTACCTAGGGGAAAAACCTGAAAACACTGCTTTGAGATAGACTCGAATGGTAACTGGTGCACGACAACGGTCCTTGCTGCACTCTTGGTTACGACACTCTCGGGGGATATGCTTAGGATAATTCTCATTTTATTTACTTACAATTATGAAGGGTTTATGAGTATATACTTCCTAAAAGAAAAAATTTATATGATTATGGATTATATCCATAAATAGTTCCATTTATTTTAAGTGTTTTTCAAGCTTGTAATTATGTATTTTGATTCATAAACTAATCTATTTTATGCCATTGTTTAGAAATGGAGCCTAGGGGGAGGAATGGAAGCCTTATCAATGCACGTACTCCATGTAGGGATTTACCTCATGCTCACAATAATTATAGTGCCGATGGTGATATAATTGGTGCTGATCAGCTTATCATCATAAAGGGACAACTCACTCAAGTTATGAATAATAACCTTACTCGTATGAAGCACCCTGATCCGCAATGTGGAGGATCAATGTTAGACCTCTTCATGAGGAAAAAACTGCCAAAATTTAATGGGGGTGAAAATCTATTAGTAGCTGAGCAATGGATAAACTCCTTAGAGAAAATATTCCACGCCTTGGGGAGTAGTGAAATGAAGAAGGTTGTCATGGCAGTTTACCACCTCACTGTATATTTCGATCAATGGTGGTCGCTAATTCAAAACACAAAGGAAGATGATGAAGTATCAAGTATGGAATGGAGGGAGTTTAAGGAAATTTTCTCAGAAAAATACTTTCCACATGACCATCGAGCAGGTATGGAAAGGCAATTTCTGAGTCTGAGTTAGAAGGAGGATGAGAATGTCACAAATTATGAGGCTAACATTAAAAGTCTGTGAGGTATGATACAGATTATATACGTAACCCAAGAAGTAAGATTGATCATATCTTTGATGGGTTAAAACCATTTCTCTGTCGAGCAATAGTCTCACAATCGTTCTCATCGTATGAAGATATTGTCTCATGTGCTATCAAGATAGAAAAGGAATTATCTAAATCTTATGACAATAATGTAAAGTAAGAGAAGAACAGAACGGTGGAACAAGAGACAGATAAAGGGAAAAAGGGAAAGAAGTTTTTTCTATTATGTAATAATTTTGGGAAGAATCACCCCAGTACTTGCCTAAAAGGAATGGGAGTTTGTTATAAATGTGGAGAAAAAGGTCACCAGGCTCGTGATTGCAAGGGAAAGAAAAATGCTATTAATGTTGAATGCTACAATTGTAGGGAAACGGGGCATTATGAAAATGAATTTCCTAAGCATCACGGAAACATACCACAGAAAAGGCCAAGGGATCAAGGCCAATCTTATGTTGTTACTACAGTTGAAGTGGAATAATTAATGTATTGGTGCTTTTAGACTCAAGGATTATATTCTACATATAATAATAATGTGATATATATAAGTATTATACTGTAGTAATTGTTGTTTTCATTAAGATATTAATATGATGAAGGTAATCATATTTTTATTATGTGACAATAAGAGAAACTTTACTTTGTTTGGGGAATATGAATTACATTTGATTTTGGAATTTAGAGACATTTTAGAGAAATTCTTGACAGAGGTATTTTGGATAACTATAAAGGTTGGAATGGATTATGTTGAACATTGGATAGTATTGTTTAAGGTTAAAACATTTCTGAAGATTATTTTTGGAATATTATAATACTATAGTTTTAGTAAAAGGAAAACTTGCAGGTTGGGGGATAACCTGTCGCGTCGGACAAAGCTGCAGGAATCGTACCCACAACCATAGTGATACATGCCTTTATTACCTACCACTATCCTAAAGGATGTCCCTGGTTATTACAAAATAGTTTTCCTAATCTAAATGGTATTTGTTAATATTTGGAACCTTTTACGATTAGGATAAATATAATATTTTTGAGTTCTATTATCTTTGTGAGTGAAAAATGGGTTTGTGGTAAAAATTTATTAATGAATGAAAGTCTACATGACAAATAAGTATATTTCCTTAAGTTATTAGTAAATTTCTTAAATAAATTCCTCAACATTATGAAAGGTAACTTAAAAAAAAAATGTTGTCTGTTTAATTTTCAAACTGTGGATTCAAAGACCGTTTAACCAATCACAAGTTTGTGATTTTCTTGTGGTTAAATTTCTCTTAATCATGTTTTCTATAACTCTCCATTAGACGTTGATGGTTTGTTTTTCCTCTATATCCATATTTTCATATAATCCTAGTATGGGCTATCTCAGGTAACCTTTATAATTCTCTTTCATTCTTTTAAAGTTATATTTTTATTAACCCTATTTCCGATGCGGTTTTTCCATAATGGTATTTTCTATTTTCAACCTTTTATTTTCAAAGAAAAATTTCAAATTGCGAGGACGCAATTTATTGAAGGAGGGGAAGAATGTAACACCCCAAGCTTCCATGGTATACTTCTCTTTGAATAATAAAGCAGCGTGTGTTGTAAAAATCCTCGAGTTCTAACACACCGCGACCAATAAAAGTAGCAATTATGAATAGTAATACCCACTTTTTGAAATTATATATATTTTATATTTCAAAATGGACTTCATTTTTGGATTCAGAATATTGAAATTAGTCTGTGTTGAATTTTTGGTATTTTTCTGAGAACTTCCAATTTTTTATGAATAGTGAAAAATACCTAAAAAAAATTTAATCAAAATAATTTATAGTGATAAATTAAACTATTGAGTGGTTTTAAAGTATAATTAGAATATATTTTTACCATTTTATCCAATGGTCATCATTATAATTAATTTCACTTTGAAATTGGACATAAACAATTGTCAATCTTTTGATATATATTGTTTCTTAAAAACACGCTATTTTTTGTGACATCAGGAATTAATTATAAAATTAATTAATGAAACATATATGTTTGTAATTTTTTAAAATATACATCATTTTTTAATTCGGAATATCAATTATAGCTTAGGGTGAAATTTTTCCATTGTTCTGAAGAACATCAATTTTTTGATTAATATTGAAACCACTAAGTGGTAGTTAAAAAACTGATTTTTCATTTAAATGAAACATTACCACCTCTGTGATTTTATTTTCAAAAATCTGACATACATGGTTGTCATTAGGAAGTAAAATGTGGTTCAATGGGATTAAAATAATGTTTTGGTGAATAATAACTTTTAAGTTTTATTAATCACAATTAAAGGTAATTTGTGAAATTTAAGGTAAAAATGATATTATAAAATTATGAAAATATCTTGACACTTGTCCTAAACTTATTGGATGAGTCATTTCTGACCAATACAAACGATGGGTCAACTTGGGAATGCCATGGAACCACTTGGGTAATAAAATGACATTAATAACTTTTTATTTAATGTAAAAATAAAATTGTCACAAACATGTGTTGTTTTACTAAAACAATTATTACATGGGGTTATATAATTTAACTTGTCGAATATAAATATTAATTAGAAATATAAAAAGATTTCCTACATCATGATATTTTTTATATAATTTTTAGACATTAAATAAATTAAAATTTTTATGACACCATGATGATGCAGCGATTACCTCATTAATTAACGATTTAAATAAAATGAAAAGATAATATAAAATATAAGAATTAAAATTGTTAAAAACCTATTGGATAAGTAGATTTCTAACCCTTATCTCCTTATAATCTAAATATATAATTGTTGGACCTTT
Organism: Viscum album; assembly: GCA_963277665.1. Classification (NCBI taxonomy): domain Eukaryota; kingdom Viridiplantae; phylum Streptophyta; class Magnoliopsida; order Santalales; family Viscaceae; genus Viscum; species Viscum album. The sequence goes on from OY728138.1 coordinate 944,734,546, forward strand.
GAAATCCGAAAAGTACTTCATAATAATGTAACATTTCATTACTTTCCAAGAGTGCCCCTCTTCTCCTCTTATAAAAGGCCCCCACCACTACCACCTTATTCACAACATCAAAGCCATTTGTCTCGACCAAACTCTGCCCAAATACTCTCTCAAATTCACTCTCTTACTCCTGGATGCCTCACTTTGGGCAGAATTCTTCCCATGGAATCCTTTGTCTCAAATCAAAAAGAGTTACCCGATTTTTTGGAGATTAATGAACGATCGAGTCAAGTTGGACACGAGGATGTGAAGAAGTATTTTAGAAATGACCTGCAGGGATAGTCTGAATGGGAGATGAGTGTGGAAAATGGTGACTATGTTATTTTAGTTTTTCAATTTATGATTTAATGTAACATTTATGAATGTATCTAGTGTTTCCAAGGCTACTAAAATAATCGGTCTTTCGAGACTTGATCTTTTGTGATAATGCCAATGTTACGTAATAACGCACCGACTTTGGGTAACTGGGGTCGGGGCGTTACAGTTAAACTGAGTATATATTAATTTTCAAAAATCTACCTTATTTAATTAGATGTATTATGTGATGTTAAATTATATCAATTAAATGATCCATCCCATCCTTTTTATTTCTAAACGATACAATATGAATAGACATAACCTTTGTTCCAATAACATTGATTTTTGAATACCCTATTATCCATTCATTTTAATGAAGGTTGTTTACCTAGATTCTATATATCTATTTAATGGAAATTTTTTAACTTAACTATATACCATTGCACTGAATGGATTTATATTGAGTAAATCATACTTTAAAGGTTAATATAAATTTTGATCATGGATCTATTATAAATCCATATATATTTTTATTCCTATATGGATATTTATTGATTACTCTTGAATTTTGACTATATTTTGTTTAACCACTAACCATATTTCTTTAGATGGGTTATAATAATTTCATTCATTATATATATATATTGAAATGTATTTGTGTTACTTATATTGTTATTATAAATTGTACAATTATTGGTTATATATATTTTATAATTTTTTTCAATTTAATCATATGACTCATGTAATATAATTTAGAAAGGGGAATGTGGGGATTTCCAAAATATTTCCCACGATGCATTAATCAGTATTATGAAACAATATTTTTGTGTATTTTGTGTATGCCTACCAAATAATACAAGATCATTTGTCCATGGTCTTGATGGTAATAATTATTTTTTGGCTACAAACATGATGACGTGAATTATTTCATAATTGAGGCCTTGATAGTATGATTAATATTTCCACCAATATAGATACATAGACCATAAATTCAATTATTTCTATCTATATCATATATTTATTTCATTTATATCCATGGATTTATTATTCTATACGCTTCAGTCCATTATTGTATTATGATGAATACTTATTCCAACCATAATATTTATTCCATGAATTCCTCAGTTTTATGTTTTTATATTCTAGTAATTTAACACTTTCTATTATTATGATTCCATTTCTTCTTAGCAGGAATAAATGTGGTATTCATTATAGGACTAGAAGAATATAAATTATGGGGGATTTATTAGAGGTTCAGATCACTTATTATAGATTATGCAGTTTCGTATATAGTTGAATAAGTAACCATTTATTGATAAAAACATTGGATATACCAATTTATAATTTTTCCAAAATAAATAAATTATTAACCTTGAATATATATTTTTTATGTAATAGATGAAATTATCACTATTGTTTTTGTAATTAAATATGGTCAATATAGGATTTTATAAATTATATAAAATAATTTTTGTAAAGAATGTATTTCAGACACCAAATCCCATAGTGTTAGTCTAAGGTGTTGTAGTTGGTGTTGGATTTGGGTTTATATTACCTTTGAGATTAAGAATTTATCAGATGCGTGTATTTCAGGACTTGTAAATTTTAAAAAAAATATAAGCTATGATTTATAATATATTCAAAGATAGAAGTATCCAATTATATTTGTTGAGTAAATATTGAAAATTTTGGGGTTTACGATCGGGTAAATATAATATAAACCCTAAGGATATGTTTTAGGAATATGTCTAGAAAATGGGTAATATTATGAATTAAAGATAAGGAAGAGATAGTTTTATATCCCTAAAATTACACCCCTTTCTGGATACTAGAATATCGATGGGGCTATGGAACAAATTCACTTTGGTTTAATCACCCTGAAAAGGTAGTCTAATCATTAAATTGTGATTCAATATATTAATTGATGGGTGGGCCTAAGACTATACACTAGGTTAGAAACTCCTTGTGGGAAAAATTTGGTCAATCACATGTTCTTGATAAACTATTATTAAGGATTTATTTCTTAATTACATTAAGGGATTAGGATTAGAAGTAAAAGAGAACATATTTTATGGAAAAGTAAATCGGACTAGATATTAAAATGGATAAAATTAATTTTTCAGTACAGAAGAAATATTAAGACTGAGTTTTCATATTCATATGATCTTTTACATTGATTTTATTGATATTAATTTTCTTTTTCTGTATTTTTTTTGAAAAGTAACATGAAAATGAAATTGAAGGAGTTTTTTATCAACATACCAATATGTATTATAACCCAATAGGGGAGAACACATAGATGGTTAAAAATATTATTATGTACATGTTATTATAGAGAAGCTTGTTTTATTTTTTTCCATCTAATTTATTAAATTTCAATAATAATTGAAATTATTCATGACACCATAAGAAGATTTCATTAGTGAGACATATTTTTCAATGACATTCTGGTATATTTTATGATTTATGGGGTATATGTTAAATACATAAGGATTATACTCCTTTAGTTATGTATTGATATATTTGGAACATATATGAAATTGAATTAATAACCATGGAATGCGATTTTAGTAAACAGTTATATTTCTTGTGATTGATATTGAAGAACATATTAATGATGTATGTAAAACACTTAGTATTAATATTTTCATGATAATGTGTTAATAAGGTCTTGATAAATTTTGAGAAAAGTGATTGATATGGCATTAGTAATAATGATTGATATAATAAAAAAGTAATATATAATAATTTTTTTGTTTTTTTTCTAAATTTTGGGTCATGATATATATTGAATAGTCTTTGACTTCATGAAATAGTGATTAATATGTTTGTGGTTAAATGACATATTTAATATTATGAAAAATATATAAAATTATTTTGGTTTAATCACATGGAGATTAAAAATGTTTTTGGAATGATATGTTATTTAGAATATACGATCAGTGTTTATAAATAAGTGGGTATATAATTATAGGAATGAATTTACTATTTGGGGAAAGATATAACCTAATATATTAATCTATGTGTCATATTAGAAGTTTTATCTAAAATTATAAATATGTTAAGGGAAGAATGTAACACCCCTAGGTTTTAATATATGACTACCTTTAAATAAGTTAATGTGTTTTATATCTTGATCCACATGAAACACAAAAAATAAATAAAAACATGATATAGTTGGATAAAATATAAATATTTAAGTATGATATTTAAAAACAAGCTACTGAATTAGGGATAATGAATATTATTAACTACTTTATGAAAAAAAATTGAATGAAAGATAATTTTATTTTAATATAAATAAAAATAAATTTTTATTGAAAAATTTCTATTAGGATTTTTATAGGCTCAGTGTTAAATTATTCTTCAAAATATTTATTAGATAATTTTTTATCATATGAAATTATAATTAATTTATTGTAATATGTATTGATACGAATAATTTTTGAACACAAATTAGTAAATGATATGAAATAAAAAGAAGAATGTAATGTGTTTTAATGTAATATTTTAATAACACAAAAATCCTAATATTTTATAATTTTATTTAAATACTAAATTTCTGAGGTTTACAATCCTAGTTTCACTAGTTTATCATCATGTATAAGTTCATCATAAGAAATGTTCTTCAAATTAATTTTTCGGATTTTCACAAAATATTGATTTTAATATAAATAGTGCAATTCACCATTTTATAAATACATTTCTTGAATGAAATTTTTATTATATAAGTATGAAAGATAAAATTTATGAATCCCATTTAAAAATAAAATACAGATTTTATAAGTGAGATTATTTATTTTTTTATATAATTATATATTATTTGTGAAAAAACGACAACCAAAATTGTAGAAATTTAGTTATATATTTATGAATAAAGTGTTTATAATAAATAATACATTTTTTATTTTATAATTAATATTGAAAATTTTTGAATTTGAATCAAATAAAATATATTGAAAATTTTTAGTAATAGTTCCAAATTATGTAAAATAATGCATTTTATTTTCATATGTATAAGATAATTTGTTAATGTAAAAACATGTTACCTCGGTAAGTGTAGATTAGGGATAAAATGGTTTAATAAAGATAAAAAGGATAAAACATGTTATTTTTTTTGGATAATGTGGGGTTAAGAAATTTATAGAACTTATATCTTCCTCAATCCATTATTAATCAATTTTTTGGATCAATCTTACGTGATATTAGCTTCCCATTATTAAAACATTTTTGGAATTTATATAAATTTTATCCTTTTAACTTATAATAGGAGATTTTAAAATTCCCTATAAGTTTACCCCCAAAATTATCTTTCCAAAAGAAAAATATTATTTTTTCTTTTCCCTAGAATAGTATTCCTCCCCCATGAGCTTCTGGTCAAAATATATCACCTAAATTTCTCATTTTATATAGAATTTTATATAGAAAAATCAAAGTTATAAATGTGAGTAATCGATTTTCATTATCATATTTCTTATTTTTCATACATATAAAATTATAATTTCAAAATATATATATGTAATAATTTAATTACCAATTATATAATTAATGTTATTATACTGTGGTAATAATCATTATCCCAACCAGCTTTCCCATTCCCCATTGGGAAGACTAAACAATATTCGCATACGTGTGTGGATTACCATGTCCATGAAGTGCCACATGTCATTCTATATAACAAAACATACAAGGATGGTCTTAATTGTTAATTTATTAAATAAAAATGATATTTATAAAATATTTTAAATTATAAACTATTAAAATATATTATATATTTTTCCTGTTGTTTTGAAAATAAAATCTTTAACCAAGACTATGTGTGGAATACCTCCTACTTGGAATGATTGTTATTAATTTTCATTTTAATCATCACCATACATGGAAGGTCATGAGAGTGAGTTTAATGCATAAATGTTATATTTATGATTTCAAAATTGATTTTATATATAAAAATTTATATCATAGTAATGGTATGATTAATAAATGATCATAATTAATTATATCAATTTAAGAAAGTGTACGAAGAATAATTTTAGTTATTAATATAAATATTTTCATATACTATAATTCATATTATATTACTATAAATTCTAATATATGAAAATAACTAACATTAAATAGTATCATTATTATTTTTTATAATTATATTACAAATAAAAAACCACATAACAATTAATTAATACATGTATGTTCATTTTTTCCTTGGATAAACCACCTAGATGAATACTGATTTGAATTTACATCATAGATGGACATGGGAAATTATAAACTGATATAATATGATACAAAAATATAATTACTGATTTTTTTATTCTTTAATGGTATCATTACATTTAAAATATTTATTTAACAAAACACCATTCCAATGTTAATAATCCTGGAATCATGATGATCACTGATTCCATATACAAGGATTACAAACAAAACTACCATGGAATGAAATTATATATTTATAAATATCTTGTAAAATATTTATTAATAAATTTAATTATATATTTTTGATGTAAATTATAATAATAATTAATCTCGTCCCGATTTTTGTATAACTACTTTAAAATAATAAGGATTATAGACACCCGAAAATTAATATAGGTAATAACTAACTAGAATTCATATATATAATGATTATAAATGAATATTATAAATGTTTTATACATTATTATTGTTATAAAATAAATTATTTTGATATTTATTCTATATTGGATGTATGTGTGAATTTGTGGGTTCTAGGATAAAAGGTTCAGGTTTCTAGTCTCAAATGTTCACTCTTTGAGACATAATTCTTATTATACACCATGATTTTTTTGGAAAAGTGTATATATTTACCTTTTAATATATTCTATAATTATTCTATAATTTTTATATATATGTAATGTTTCATTTTAAATAATATCCTTTAATGTTTTTTCACTTGATGGTTTCTATGGTTGTATGTGTTTTCTTCTTCTCAATTACGATTCATTGTGGTCTAATTCATTTTGGGCTCAAATATTTCATTTAGTTGTGTATTTATATATGATGATGGAATTTTTATCCTTTTTTATTTCATGGTCCATACTATGAAAAATATGGTTAAATATTGTAAATGGAAATTTATTCAATTTTTACCCCAATAGTATGGTTTTTTTCTAACTCAATTTTCATTCATTAATTTTTTATCATTCTATTGTACATATTTCATATATGTTGTGAAAATTATACACTTTATATTATGATTTTGAATTTTATCATTATTTTATATTTATTTCAATTAAAACCCCATACATTTTTGAGTAATATTTCTATCCTTATAGTCTATGTTTCCAATGGGGGATATTAGCGGTATAAATTTCCTTTCCTTGAGTTAAAAATTTTTTCAGGAAATTTTTTCATCTAATATTTTGATATAATACACTATTAATTATCATATTGTATTTTACAATATTCATTGGGAAAATTATGTTTGAAAACAAGAGACATTTTTTTACTCTTTTCACAATGTTGGTTTTTAGGAAATTTAATTTTAATGTATTAATAATAGTTATTTACCTATTGGAACCAAAAATGCTATAGAAATATTAAAATATTGTTTAACGAAAAATTATTATAATTTTTTTTTCAAAGTGAAAAATTTCAAAATAGTTTACTTAATATTGTAAAATTTTACTTTTAAATGGGTATTTTTTTCATAAAATTTATTTTACTGATAATTTTTAATTGAAAAATATATTTCATATATTCACCTTAATTTTCCATTTCATATTTAATAGGATTTTCAGTGTGGAGATTTATGTGACATGGATTATTCTATAATAAATATATATATTTTTGGTTTTTGGGATAAAATCATGATATTTAACTATTAGATTATTGATCACGTCTTATGTGATACCATACAATAAATGTTTTTAAATGTTTTCTTCATCTACATAAATATCATTATGGGTATTTATTATTAAACTGAGGATATTTTCTTTTGGAATCATTCACCGTATTTATATAGATGAATTATTCAATGTTATTTAAATAAAAAAATAATCCATAGCTTTCTTTTTCATGTCAATAATTCCATCATGAATTGGAATAACTCTTATTCCATCACACAAGCCTTGTGAATATAGTATTTAATGTTTTTGCGTTAAATGGTGTTTATCTAGAAGTAATATGTGGATTTTTTATGGAATTTATTAACTAAATAATATAATAATTGTATTTAATATTGTAGATTAGTATATTCTTACATAGAAAACTATTCCATTTATTTTTTAGGGAACTATAAAAAATATTCATATTTTATATTCTGATATTGAGGTTTATAAATTACTCTGGCTTGTAAAATATGTATTTTTTAACCATAAACACTATTTCTCTTGATGGGTTATAATCTGGTTATCTATTCTATAGATATATGGAAAATCATTAGTGTTCTGTATGTTATTATTCCAATTTATATGATTATTATCGAAGATGATTTTGTATTGTTTATCTATTTTTACTAATGATTAATGAATTAGAGTTAAACAAGTGAATAATAGGGCCAGACATTATATATACCCTAGATGCATCAATAGATATCCTTTGACAATCATTATTAGGTATTTGGTGTATGCATACCCAATTGCATAAGATTTATTAAATTTGTAATTTATGAAAATATTTTTTCTATTGGATGTGGCCTTGATGGAATGAATGATTCTTATGATGGGTCTTGAAAATAATATCATGATGTCCATAATTATTCATTGCATCATAATTAATTTATTTAATTTTATCCATGTGATGTATTTACTTCCATTAATATACATGGATATATTATTCTATAAGTTTAAATTGGTTAGGGTAGTTTTATTATTACTTATTCCTTCCATAATATTTAAAAAAAATATATCATCAATTCTTGAGTTATATATTTTCTCTTACTCAGTGATTGAGATCACCCATGTTAATGTACGTATTTATAAAGGTTATAATGAAATGTGTTACACATGGAATTTTATGAAGAATAGAATGCATAGGGTATTTATATAAGGTTTATATGTCCAAATATGGAATAATTAGTTTCTTATATAGTAGTGAAAATTTAAATTAGTTGATAAATCCATTGGATTTATTAGTTTATTAATTATCATAATTATGTAAACTTAAAAACCTAAAAAGATATGTGTGATGTAAGAGATGTAATAATTATTATTTATCTTATAATTATGGATTTTTATATCAAGATTTTAAAAATATTTCTTTCCCCATCCCTTTAATTCCATCCATCCTGGGCCAATAATGATGTATGATAGATAATGATTACTAATTCCCACTATTTGTAGGTCCCAAGTCGGCGTATGACACCTATAGTGTCAAAATATCACATATCAAAGGCATTAGCCTCAAAAAAATAATACATATCAGGAGATAAGATAAATAATTCACCAGGAAACATCAATTAAAAGTACAATGGGGTGGGAAAACTAACTCAAAAATGACTGAATGATGTCAACAAATACATAAAAAAATTTCCTATTGGATAACAAAAACATAGTCTATAATATTGAATCAACAGAAACTCTAATGAGAAGGTTATTAATGTATACCATGTTCCATAAAATCATCATATAAGAATGAGAAATTGTTTATATACATATTTAAATCATAACATTTAAATTTTAACGCAATAATAATTTAGTTAAAATGATTAATAATCTCAATCGCATGCTTAACACACAAAAATGAGATTTTTGGGATCTTTTATGTACTATAAAGTTGACCATTATAGCGTAGCTATGAAATCAGTGGAATTATTAAGAATGAATAAATTATTAAATATATTTATAAAGATTTTATATAATTAAAATTATTTTATTAATTTGTAATAACTAGTTACAAAATTTATGATAATTTAATTTTGAGTTTCTAAAATAAGTTCTCTTCAAAAATATTTTTATTACATTTTTTGCGTAGTCATAGTTGTTAAATTATTTTTTTATTATCAAATAAATTTGATAAATAAAATTTCATTTTAATTTTTTTATATAAAATTTATCTTTGGGTGGATATTTTAGAAATTTATGATAATTATTATTTTTTGATAAATAATAGATTACACCAATTTTTAAGAAAAATATATTTTATTTTCAGGTATTTATCAGTAATAATTTTTTTGATTGGTTTTAAGATACTATTTGTTACTTTTAATTTTTTTAAAAATAATTAATGTAATTTAGATCCAAATTATACATGAATTTGGTAAACAACACTTTTATACATAAAATACCTTTTTATCTATAAAATATTTTTTCGTCATGTTTTATAGGATATAATTTATATTTGTTTATGAAACATTTAAAAAATTATATTTATAAATTGGAATAAATATTTTTAATCATCATTTAAAAATTTTGTAATGAGTACAATTTCATTTTTCATCATTATTAATTGTACCTTTTTCAAAAATATTAGATACCATTGTAAGAGGTAAAACATGTAAAAAGTGATGAAAATAATAAAGGATAAAATAAAAAAAAATCAGGTATTAATAGGATTTTATGGCCATGTTTTTACTATGTATAATCTTATATTTGAGTATGAATCATTTTGATTATACTTTTCTTGAGTAAGATAATAATATTTTTTATTTTTTCGATAATTGCTTTGTGTGTACTCTTCATCCCTTTTTAAAGAACACCATCTATGATATTTTCTAAATAGTTAAATATCCATATAAAATATAAAATACCTAAAAAAATATCCTACTATCATACCTCCAGATGATATATATTTCATGGTTTTATGAAAGTTCCATCCATTGAAGGCTTATTGTGTAAGAAAAAAGAGGTTATCCGAGAAGAGATATAGCTCAATGTCTATGGTTTTATTTTTATTTATTGTTATACATCCATATTTAATATGATAACCATGATAATAAAATAACAAAATTTTCTTTTATATATGAGTTTTTTACATCATTTAAGAAAACTTTATTCATCTTTTTCTAAATAAAATAGGAAATGAATGCATCTTTCTTGAATACTTTCATAATACCATATCATGAACCATTTCATTTCATTTTTCATCACCACCATTATTGAATTGAAATTATTATAGATATAACTTTTATAGATGGAATTTATGATTTAATTATTACTCTATAAATATAAAATATCAATTACCTTCCTAACCTTATACACATTAAAACATCATAACATCACTTGTCTATAAGATTACACTACCACTTCAATGAAGTGATTTGATCCATTTCACATATACACATTTTAAAAATGAGTTTAAAAAATTATATGAAGAATATATATGATATTTCTATCATTATTTAAATATTGTCTATAATATAACCATGATCAAGATTCAGGGACCATAACTTTCTCATCAAAACATATATGAAAAACTAATCACTTATCACCGAAAATAATGTTGACAATGGAAGTTTATTAATGAATGAGTCAAATATTATTACAATTAAACCATATATTTTTTACAAATACGGTATAATTTTATGGTATATAAATATAATAAATTAAAATTTATTATATGGTATTTTAATGGAACTTTTGATGAAATTCTAATATGAGGTAAGGGTTTATTTCACAATACTATATTTATTCCATATTATTCACGTTTATTTTTATTTGTGGGAATTATATAATATTTTTACCATATATAAAATCAATATTTTTATTATCAATTGTATTTTTAATTTATATGTTTTTATTTAGTTTTTCTTCTCTAATTACAGAAAATTATAAAAGAATGTTTTTAAAGAAAACAAACATTTATTTTCTATTAAATTAGGAACATTTTTCTTCATTGTACATATTTTCATTAAAATTTATATAAGAATATTTAAATTCTTCTACAATGATATTTTGACATCTTTTTTCACCTTTTTAACTCTATATAAAAATATTAAAATTTTATATTCTTTTCGTTTTTCTAATGAGGAAATTTTCACTGGAGGCATAAATGAAATCAATATTTTAACGTACAATATCCAAATGAAATTTCTATTCATCTTAAATATACTTTGTTTTGGGTATTCCATTAAAATATCTCATGGTTATATGAAAATATAATGTTTTTCCAATTATTTGGTAAATTATTTGATTTTAAATAAGTGAGTCCAAAATAAAAATGTGATTTTTCTCATAAAATATTACAAAGATATTTTGAAAAATAATTTATATATGAAAACTTATTTTGAATATTATTTTTGTTTACAAATGATATTCACTAATGATACCATCCACTATATTTCTTTTTATGGATTATTATTATTTTTCATTGATTTTTTTGAAATTTTGTATGATTGATCTTATAGTATGGATAATTAATGATTCTTAATTCATGATGATTAATTTAATTATTTAATCATTCTATAAATGCATTATATTTTTTAGTGATTTGATGGGTCTCAAATTACATAAACCTCAATTAATCATTTGGAATCATGAGACAAGACTTGTTTGGTATTTGGAATATTCCATACCTATTATTATAAGATTTATTAGCATGATTCCTAGATGATATGTTAAAGATATTCTATATTATGAATTCCATCGTTATGAAATCATTTATTAATTCCCTTGTGATTAATCAGGATACTCAGATATACATGAATAAGATTCAATATCATGTTCTTATTTATATTTCAATATTTATTCATCATTTATTCATTAAATATTGTTCATTACATTTTTATTCTATTACTTCTTACACTATATGAAATTCCTTGATATGCATCATATCCCACCATATTATTATATTTAAATTCTCCATGATGCACCATAGTGTACTATTATTGATATGAAATGATATTCTAGAGTGTATAATAATGTACTCAATGAAATTTGTATATTTTATTTTTGTTTTTCAAATTTAATTTGAGATTTAGTAATTTATATAGTTTTCCTAGAGAATAAATCTATTCGACCTCTGAGGAAAATATCATATATATATAAATTCATAATATAATAATGCTACCAATGGCTTTATTTCACAAGGTTATGGGTGTTATAATTGGTATTAGAGATATTTTAGTTCGAACCACGAGAACTAGATTGATGAAAAAATTATTTAGAGAGGATAATACTATAAATAAATCATAAATAATTTTATGTATTAGATAATATCATGATGTTTTAGAAATTAGATAATATTTTGTTTCCAATAAAATTAATTTCAATATAGATACTAGAATATTGATGTGGCTATAACATAGATTAACCAAGTTGTAACAAATATTGAAGGGGTATATTGGGTATTAACATGATCATCACCGATGTACAATGGGTGGGCCTAAGAATGAAACCTTGGGAAGACCCTCCTAGGGTACACACTTTGCTTGATTCATATGATAATTACCAACCTGCACAAAACATTTGAAAATATTGTAATGATTTTTTGATAATCCAAAATATACTAATCTTATGATTTTAAGAATTTTTATGTGTTATATTTTAATTTATGTTATGTATTTCCCCATATTTTTATTTATACACTACGATTCATAAAGTTATAATATAATCATTTGTATACAATTGTTTAGAAGTGGATCCCACTAAAGGAGTAGATAATGTATTGACACACACAATGTACAAATAAAGTTACCTCCTAAGAATGTTTAAAAGACTATAGCTAGAGCTGTGAATATTATATAAATATCATGGAATGTAGAACTTGTAATATTTTCTATATAGGAGAACTTATTTCATAACCACATGATACTGTGATGTTGGAATACTTTTTATAAAAAACCTCTCATCATTCAATGTAGCTACAAGTCTATTATTGAGTAAACAATGGATTGAGTATCTTGAGAGTATATTTCAATCATTGGGACATAATTAAATGAATAAGGTTTTTCGGACATTCTTTTAGTTAATTAGAGATATTAATTACTGGTGGACGTTGACTCAAAACATTAAAGAGGATGAGTAAATAGAAGGTATGTAATGTGATACTTTTAATGATAAATTCCTTGAAAATTATATTCTTTATGTGATGTGAGATGATTTAGAGATATAATTTTTAAATTTAGGAAAAAGGAAAGGAGAAATTGTTACTAGGTATTAATTAAACATTAAAAGACTAACAAGGAATTCTTTGAACTATATATGTAATATAGAGAGAAAGATTTATTGTTTCTTTGGTGTGATAAATCCATAAATTTGAACGGTTTCACTCCATTAATATTATTCAATAAATGATGTTATGGAACATGTTCCCTTAATGCAGAGACTAAATTCATCATGTTTTAAATTATCAATGGAATGTAAGAGAAAAATATGACGTCTGATCATTATTTAAGGGGACAAGTGGAAAAAGGAAAAAGAGAGGTTTTGAATTATGAAAATGTAAAAATTGTGGAATGAATCAACATGGTCCTTTTTAAAGGGAATTAGAGTTTTGTTAAATTTTGGATAGAATAAACCTCTATCACGTCAGTGTAAGGGAATGAAATAAGCCTCTAACATCTATTTATTTTTATTTTATTATATGGGAAAATTACAAATTAATACATCAACAATCAAGGGAATTTATGTTATAAAAAGTTATGGGAGAAGGTCCTAGATTAGATATTTACTACAAAGGAAGTTGAAATACCTTATGTTTTGAAAGATATATCATTGATAAAAACCCAACATTATTTGATGATTCATTTGATTTAAAATTATTGTTGACTTTTTATAAGATAAATATATTTAATTATCTCCTAAAAACCTAAGGAAGGAGTTTTCAATCAAAACTCCTAGTGGGAAAACAGTTGTAATGAGAATATGACGGGTGTTTTCTAATATAATGCACAACTTTTCAAAAGTTTAAACATGGTTTTTATAACAATTATTGAATCTCCTATTATCTTTTTTGTTATGTTTAATTTTTTTTATTTTATAATTGATATATAAATCATAAAATAAATTAGGTTCAAGTAGTATTATTAATATTTAAAGGTTGAAGTATTTTGGTACTTCTATGGGTGTAATTTTTGATGTTTTAAGAATTATTACTTTATAACAAGAATGGTTATACCAATATAATATTATCGTAAAAATATCAAATAAATTTTTTAAATTGGTTAAATAACTAATACTTATTTTATATAACATATTATCCATTAATGGTTTATTTTTTTTTTAATCATGAAAAATTATTCTTTGTCATTAATCATTAGAGTCAAATGTGGAAAATAATTAAAATATTCAAAAAAAATCATATAAATGTTTAAATAATAAATATAAGTATATTTACTTGTTTTCACCATTTTTATAGCAAAAGAATCCATCAACTCATGGAAAATGATATTTAAATTAAATTTTTATCATTTTAACTTCATTTTTGATTACATGATGGCCTTATTTATCCATTACTGATTTTTGGTTTTGTGGTCATTATATTTTTATGAATATTTTCTCTATCATAGTCATTTTTCCTCGGGAAAATATTATTTCTCTTAAAAAACATTATTTTAAATTCTAGCTAATGTTATCTATATCTAAGAACCTGATTATCTGTTACATTAGGTATCTTTTTTGTTTCTCACAACATATTTTAAAAGGTTGTCTTTTTTATTCTCTTGTATAATGGGTGTTTTGAATAAAATTTTTTTTCAAATTTTGGCCCACTGGTTAAATAAATAAAATATATTATTATGAAATAATTTCTTTAATGGGCATATAATTGAAAAACCTAAAAGTTTATTTTAAAATAATAATTTTCTCAATAACATTCTTAACATACAACACTAAACATTAAGAGAAGTATGTTATAATATAAATCCAAACATCATAAACTAAACATTAAATTGGTTTTATAAATGGTAATAACTAAATTATGAAAAATTTATATTATTTTTTATATAATTTAAATATAGACTGTAATTTAGATTAAAAAATTAATCCGCATCTTGTTTGCATTTCATGCATCAAAAATATGTTTTCTTCAAAATGGGTATATTTCATTGGGTCTATAGAAATTACAATTAATTTATAAGTATTTTAGAAATTTAATTATATGAAATATATTTCAAATTTGAATTCATCTTTTCAAAATTGTCATAGGATGATTTTTTGAGAATTTTCATAAAAAATAAATTTCTTGGTGAATATTACAGAATAAAGATTTTATGTAAACTCTATATTATTCTCATGTTTTTAAATGTTTTTATTTTTTTATTTATTAAAATTATGTTTTTTCATTCTAGTTATCCATATATCAATTAATCAATTTTGGGAAAACATTTCACTTGAATTTTGTATAAAAACAATTTTTTCTATTTAAAATGGTATTTTTCATGATAAAAAATTTTCATCACATATTAAATAATTTTTTAAAACTTTATTTACTCATATTAAAGAAATATTGTTTGATAAAATTTAACCAATATATTGAATCATCATTTCCTAGTTTTTTAATGACACACCATCCATTTTGGGTTATTTTTAATAGTTAATATGGTATACGTTTAACTACCAGTGTAAGAGTTAAAATTAGTTAATACAGTTCAGTCATAAATGATAAGGGAAAAAATTTCTTAAATACTTATCTATATCATATTTTATTATTTTATTTATACCCCATATCATATAATATTTGGACCTGATTGATTTTGGGGCCATTTTTCATGAGTAAGATGATAATATATTTAAATATTTTGAAAACATTCAGTGGTGTTCTCTCCCTCAATTATATAATGACACCACTTATACTATGTTAAAAAACGTGAATATTATTATATCATTCAAATTAATTACCCAATTCGCTAATTAACATCCCAAACCATGATAAATAGGTTTTAGTTTGATAAAAATATTAACAATAGATGGACTAAGATATAATCCAAACGATGGTGTCCAAAGAAGAGATGCAACACCTAATTGACTACATTAATTTTATTTCTTATTATAACTACTAAAATTATATAATAACCATGTTGATATAATAACATAATTACATCCAACATACTTGTATTTATTATTTTTATAAGAAAAAATATTTAATATCATTTCCATCAAATGGGAAATGAATACATCGTTTGCGTGTACATGCATTATACCACCTCATGAAAAGTGGTATTTAATTTTTCATCAAAACAGTTAATAGATGGTAATTATATTGAGTATAATTTTTTATATTATATATATGAAATAATTATTTTTCTTTAAATAAAATATATCTTGTAAATTTTTACCCTTCCATTAGTTAAAAAATGATAATGTCACCTGTGCGTACATCAGGACTACCACCTCTATAAAATTACTTGATACATTTTTCATATCTACCTTATAGGAATGTTTTAATGTAAATATAGAATGATTGTATAAATTATTTATTTCATGATTAAATCTATGTAGAGTATGGAACCATGATCATTATAGAAGTACAATAATTGATGAATCAAAAAATATATGTATGATAAAAGAGTTAACACCCAAAATGATGATGATAATCAATGATTCATAATGAAAGGGTAATTATATGTTATAAGAAACCATATATGGTATTATAAGAATAGATATGATTTTGGAATAAAATTTTAATAAATTTTAATTTATTATATAGATGTTTATAATCACTTACAATGCATGTCAGACATGGGAAAATGGTTTAATTCAAAATAGTATACAAATTTGAGATTATATATATTTAAAATTTTCTAGAAGAAAATTTATAATCATTATATTTTAATCACTATTTATTTTTTAATTTATTGATATTTATAAATATTACATGATTTCCATTCATTTATCACTACATGTACTCAAAATTATTGAAAAGTGTTATAAAGAAAATCATACATGTATTTCTATTCAGTTAGGAATATTTCACTTCAATGTACACAATTTCTTAAAATGATTTTACGGAATGTTTTTTTGTTATAAAATTATTTATAAAATTCATTTTTATCCATGTTTAAATTTTTATAATATTCTCCAAAATGAATATTCTTATCATTTTCTAGATAATGATATTTTTTCTAAATGTGAGAATAGAATATTTTTGGTAACACACACTTCGTGAAAACATACTATAATCATGAATAACAATTTATCTTAATCTTACATGAAAGATTTCCATAGATCTTTAGAAATATTTTTTTTCATAATATTTTTCAAAATTTTCAATTTTAAATAAGTTATATCAATATGAAAAGTGTATTTAATCAAAAAATATTTTAGTGGTATTTTAAATATATTTTATTCGACGTCAATTAAATATAATGAATATTATAATTTACAAAATATATTATCTAATGATAGTAGAAACCATATTTCGTTGAATTTATTATGGTCATTTTGGTTGGGTGATGTCTTCCTATTCATTATGTTAGTTCATCTAGTACCCATATTTATTCATTATGGTAAAATGATAATTTTTTAGTATATTTCATTAATATTATGAATTCATTATAATTATTAATTGATAGGTGGGGTTCAAAATTATATTACCCCTCACTGCATCATCAGGTATTATAAAAGAAAAAAAGGTTGTCTATTTTGATTTTTCCTTTCACATTTATGTGTGATGTGTTTCTATGAGGCCAAAATGATATAGTTAATATGTCCTCACTTATGAATAAAACCATTACGAAATCTATTATTGATGTGCGGGTCATTAATATTAATTTTATTATATCCACGGATAATAATCAAGCTGATGGTATTCATTGTATAAAATTATTTAAAAATAATTTATTCAAACCATATTATTCATGACTTATTTATTATAGTAATTTTTCCAGTATATGAATTCCCTTATAATGTAAATTAACTTCAAATTTTATTTTTTATCCCCCCCGGATTTTTAGAAGATTAGTATAATTATTATGATTGGAAATAATAGGGGGAATTAAATTTCTATCATTGAAAATTCTATATGGTATTTTATGTCATCAAATGTAATTTGATATTTAATCTTCTATCATGTTTTATAGAACTACATACCTATTTTATCCCTTAGGAGAAGTTAAATTTTATCTACTTTCAATGTAATAATGTTAACAAAAATATAAAATACCATTGTAGGGATTGTTACATGTACTCAGTAGGTTCATACCCAATATATCTAATCCCCGTATTGAAATAAAATACTAATGCACCCACAAATAAATAACAGATCCATTATGTACTTAAATAGGTCAACTAACCAATACTAGTCTCACCATGTAACACTCACTAAATAATGGCTACAATATAGTAACATAACATCAATGAATAAAATTTAATGGATCCTCACAACCACTTCCACAATGATTTTTAACTCTCACGCCTAACATAAAATTTTATGTGTTCCCATACCTTTTTGGAATATGTCATCACATATCCATCCATATCTAATGTGGGCCATGAAACACCACTATCTACTCCATAATTGAATGGTCGAGAATCCAGTGTGAGCATTATTCACCAGCACAACACAACCTTATCTACATAAGAAGGTATGTAGTGTATCATGAATTCGATGGAAATCAACATCATTCACTTCTATTAACATTCATGATTTCTACGACATACCACCTCATCATCAATACTTGAGATCACTAGCACCAACCCAAAAAATCCTGGATAATCTCCAATACATACCCATATGTTTACCTAGGTAGTCCCCAACACCAACCCATGGAATTATCCTTAATATTATAGAAATATAAGGGAATATTGGGTATCCATCCATTCAATTCACCAGCATCTTGAAAATTGAAAAAAAACCCTGAACCCAAATAATATAGGTGTTGGTACGGTTCTCCAGGTCAAGTGGGATTCATATAAAAAATTACAAAAACTACAATATATACATATAACACATAATAAATAACCTAGTAATTATCATCTAAGACACTATAATACTCCACACCACCACCATAACAAATCAAGTCATATATCACAATTTTTTCCACACAAAATGTATTACTATATAAAACACCCTCACATAACCACCCAATTTAGAATTTAAATTCTATTATCACCTATTTCTAAAAATGATCCAATTAGGAAAGGTTTTTTCACAAATATTTAGTTCACTAATTAAATTATCTCATAGTATGTTTAATCCAACACGTCATTTATTTAATACATTTCAATTTATACCTATGATATTTTAGTTTGTATTCAATTCATTCCCTTCTAATCTGAAAACTAAAATAACAAAATCACATTACAGCTCACCCATATCACTTCCACCACCACTATAACACAATATTTGAAAATGCATTACTGAAATACAACCATCTCGCTACCTCAACCACAATACAACCACTACAAATCAACTGTCATCATATCTCATCACAACATACAAATTCTTCATAGCCATACCAATTTTCCCATCGAACCCATTTACCAGAATAACCAGTAGAACGCACTACACCATACGATTCCATTACATCACAAAATAAAATACATAAATTCAATCAACACAATAAACATGTTGAAAATTCCACAATTTTATCCAATTTCATGTTCTTCACATAGATATTGTATCCCATTACTTTATTAGTTAGCATGGGTATTGTCACACAATTTAGGATTTCATGGGAGACGAATACATTATCCATATACATGTTTTTAATAATTTATTAAAAGTTGTATTAAACAATGAAAAAAAGTTTCCAATATTCATAAAGGATAAAACAAATTCATGGAACCCAAAAGATGTGATTATTGGAAATATTAGCATGAACGCATATTCACATTGTAAATATCACTAATGTAGTTAAAATATTAAATTACACCTATTCCCATTAAATTTATATTTATTCAAATAAATTAAAAACTTATGATGACCCACAATATCTAACAAAAAGAAGAATGAGTCATGAAATACCAACCTATGAACAGAATAGAGAGATAATAGGATCCCCTAACTTAAGGAAGCATTTTGAATCACCCCACACAGCTTGGTGAACAAAAAACAACCATATGACCATAGACACACATGGAAGTCATAGATCATCTGAAACCACACAAATGGATTTTCAAAATCACATCCCAACCACTCGGTGAATAAATAAACTTGGTCATAGACATTCCACAAGAGTGGAATATAAGATATTAATGGGTAAATAGGTAGGGCTCAGTGAGTATTTCAAAAGATCTTACATCATATTGAAGGGATATAATCTAGAGAAATGTGTTAGGAAGTTCATGTAAAAGCTTATCTGGTTCACCCATAACAATAGAGGAAAGAGATAAATTATATGATATTAAATTTTTTTAATCATGATGGAACTGGAGTCATTAATTTAAGGAGTCGCATATTCATGATAGGAATATAAATAATCCTCAAAATTATGGATGTGAAATCAGTTTATGTTTTGATGACTTTAAATCAATGCTTTAATATTATCCTCCTAATTTCAATAAACCTTGGTTACTTCATTTAGTTTGTGTTTAACAATTTCATTCCATAAAATAATTAATAAAATAATTAAATTTATAAAAACCAAAACTTATATTTCTATTCATTAAATCTGTTAACAAACATTCACATCATGAACATAGGTTCATGTCATAACAAATCTTTTATAGTATAAATTCGGCCCCAAAGTCCATCAAAAATTCCAAAAGAATCCCAAGAATAACACTATTTAGTAATATAGAAATATAATGGTCCTAAGTGTTAAAATAAATTCCATTACATACCTCTAAAATTGAATCCAATCACCAAGAATCAAAATTTTATCAAGAATAAGAGAAAGAAGGAGAAGGCCCAAACAACCATTTCAAGAGATACATCGAATGAATACTATTATAAAAAAAGAAAACCACCAGACAAGAAAAAGTATAAAGGGGTAAAATTCTTATATAATAAATTAGAAATAACCTAAAAATTGAATAATTAATTAAAAAACCTGAAAAAAATCAAAATGACTTTAGGTACCCATAAAAATATGGGTCACATGATCCCGTGTTTTCTCCATGAAGACACTAAGCCTCCTTGAAAAATGAACCAAGGGGATGGTTTTACTACATAGTACCCTCCCTTTATGATCATAATTATCTTCTAGTTGGTCCATGAACATCGTGTCATCCTTGATATCAAACACTCCCTAGTCAACAATTTTTCTTCATTGTGAAAAATACTTATAATGTAGAGGGACATGGAAAAAGTATTGTGTCATATCTAGTTGTGTTAGAATCACCAATTAATAAAAATCCTCACCAAATTTAATCCAAAACCAAAATGGGTCTGAATAACTGAGGAGAAATACTACTCTCATAACTAAACCATTTCTCCCCTGATTAGGGGAATCCCCCAAGAATACAATATATATATCCTCAAACTCCAGGGGGCCATGACTATTATTTTAATAGGCCTGTTATGATCCTTTTATACCTCTATCTACTCTCAGATCACTTAAATAATGTCCTATGTTTCCTCTATAACATTATGACCAAAAAAAGCTATGTTCCCAATACATATAAAATATAATAAATAATAACAAAATCATTCATAAAATTATTATAATAGAGCCATTTCAATGGACGATTCATAATAATTGTCATAGTAAAAATCAATAATTGTTATGTGATTTACCCACAATCTAATAAAATCCTGAACTCAATCCCTCATCATATCATCAATCATAAAGGCCATCCACTTCATCTTCAAATCAATATATAGATATAATAATTTTATATTGTGAAATTGGGATCCTAATGCTTTTTAAAATACCATACAGAAATGAAATGTTAAGCATGGATTCTGATAAAAAATAATGACCCTCATTAGCCTTGAAATTTTAACGGCATAATCAATATACGACCTTAGAAAAAATCCAAAACACTAGATTCATAGGGTATTGAAGAACGAACCAAACATTATTTAGTTAAAAATCACCCAAACATTATCACAACATCCTTGATTTTGTAAATACTATTGAAAAAATATACAGAAACACTACTACAAAAATGGTGTTTAAAAGCACTGGTATTTATCATCAATAAAAAAGTGTTGGTAAATTAGATCTTAATTAGTTTTAAATAAATCACTGATAAAATTAACTTTTATCAGTGATTTTTATACCACTGATATGTTGATCCATTATCAAGGCTTTATTCATAGAGATGATAAATGGAACCCTTTTAGAGAATTTTTAGAATTGATAAAGTGTACCATTTGTCATTTCATTATTTTTAATGCAGATAATGATATATTTTATCAGCGCCTTTTAGCACTGATAAAGGGCCAAATAAATAAAATAAAATAATTATTTAATTACAAAATAAAAATGAATTTCTTTTAATAAAATGTTAAAATATTTATTAATAAAATAATTATTGATAAAAATGAATAAATTTATTGTACAATAGTAAATATTAATCATTTTATTAATTAGATATTTATGAAAATCATTGTTTATTAATTTTATATATTAAATAAATAGATATATATATATATATATTAAGTTATATAAATAGGATTTATATATAATATTATATTTATGTGATTTACAATAAATAATCACATATTTAGTGAATAATGGTATATAATTAATAATTATCATTAATTTAAAATATTTTCAATTTTTGTAGTGTAATGTATATATAATTGAATATTTTGTTTTACTTTTCAATTTAACCTGGATCAAATGTGTTTTATTTTGATTTCACGTCAACATAATTTATTCTTTTTTAGCTAAAATTCCCACACAGAAAACGTATCCATTTTTTCTATATTTTTAACGTTTTATTGTATTTATTTTATTCATTTGCACTCATTTTAAACATATATGCATATGCATACACTTAAAATATGTAATAAATAGTATTTTTTAATAATATTTCAACAATTATAAATAAATAATTATACAATTTTTATTATTATATTTAAAAATGAATATATTTATTATGTATATATATATATATTTTAAGTGTATATATATTATTTATTCGTATAATTACAAATCAATTATCATCAATTAATAAATAAGCACTAAAAAGGTAGTTCTTTATTCGTGTAAAAGAAGAAATGATATATATTCCTTGTATCAACATTTTTTACCTAAGAACTGATAAAAGGAATCATCATCATCAATTATTTGAAAGCATAAATTAAAGTGTCCTGTTTAATTTAAAAACCCTAACAATTTTAAAACCTCTCGTTATATCAGATGATTTACAAAGAATTCACCAACATCCGAAACTCATCCTTAGTTAATAGAAACACAAATCACACAACTCAAAATCCCCCATTTCCTCATAAATCCTTGGATATCAAGTATTTGGTTGCAGGAAGGGTTTCAAAGAAGATTTTCTTCAACATATAGAGACAGAAATTGTGATTTTCATTATGTATTTTTTGTTTCCATTTGATTTTTTGTTTGATGATGTCTTGAGTTATTATTTTTTTGGTCCTTGTTTACTATTTTACTTTTATATTATTAATAGAATTATTATTTTTTGATATTTTGTTTGATTGAATAACAATTTGGATATCCTATTTTGGTATTTTTAAATAGTTATTTTTAATCAACATTATTCATTGTATACTTCTATAACCCATCTTTATCTACAAGCCTAATTCATAGTTTCTAATTTATATATATAATTGGTTGATAATAACACCAATTATTCCTTATTAATTTCAATATAGAGATACCTTTCATTATTCCATATAAAATATTTCATCTTATTGTTAATATTAAAGGAATTACATTTATAGTTTTGTTGTGAGTTAATATGTTCTTTTTTCATTACATGGATGTTTTTGGTACGGTTCCCCAACACATAATCTATAAAAATCTTGTTTTAGTATTTTTTTGAAAAACATAATATTGTTAATTATGAATGGGTTAAATTATCATGTTACCTTTATAAAACCATAAAAAACTCTTTTCATTATAAATATCAAATAAAAAAATAATTATTTTAACATAACAATCCTTGATAAAAAAAAAATTTGTCCTTTATGTTTGTAGTTAATTTGACCCAAAAAAATATCATGTACTAATAAATATATGAGAATTAATTAGAAGTTAATTTAATTGTTAAATATTTTTTAGAAAATATAGTTATTATATTTCAATTTTTTAAAAATTGTAAATTAGTATTTGTATTTACTAATATAATAAGATAAATGAAAAAATAAGGGAATTTGTTAATTACATAAATGAAATAATATATTTGATTGAAATAAGTACTTATATTGAATAATTTATTACATCTTATTGTGACTAGGCCCTATAAAAAGTTTAATGGATGAAAATTATGCTGATTATTTTTATATTATATTGAGGGATGACAATTTTAGTTTTTTTTGAAATGGTGGTGTAGGGTTGATATAAAATTTATAAGCAGTTTCATT
The DNA here is from genome assembly GCA_963277665.1 of Viscum album. Taxonomy (NCBI): domain Eukaryota; kingdom Viridiplantae; phylum Streptophyta; class Magnoliopsida; order Santalales; family Viscaceae; genus Viscum; species Viscum album. The sequence goes on from OY728138.1 coordinate 944,759,164, forward strand.
TATCAAATCTCAATTCCATAAGTTATATAAAAATATAATTCTCTTGTTGATCCAATGTGAAGAAATAATTGATATGTTTTTTGTACTACCAATATATATTAATATAGGGAATGAAACATAGAATATGAAATGAGGATGAGTATTATACATATTTAAACATTTAATGAATTAATTGGATAACACCTGCTATAGAGGTGTAATTATTTTATCAAATTAGATTACACATTTTCTCCAATATACTAAAATTCATTGAAATAATTAAATGATGAGTGTCCCTTATTATAATTTTCTATAACTTTTAACTTTGATAATGCATATATTATGTGTATTTATTTATATATTGTAGAAAATTTATCCTTTATGAACCCAATATGATTGATATGAATTGAGAATAGATGCATAATAATCTCTTTACAAACATGTATGATGATGGAGTTAAAGAGTACACTATGATTTCAAGAGATAATGTAGATGACCCTTCTAAAATCCAATTTCCATGTTTACAATTTATTTAATAATGATAAATTAGTTTGGAAGAGTTGGAAAAATAGTTTATTTTTTATGGAATAGATCAAACCTATAAATTGTTTACTAAACGTAGGAAAAAAATGAATGTGGACACCGATTATGATGATAATGTAGTTTATGAATCATTTATTATGAATACATTTGTAAATTATGACAGAGATCACATGGAAGAAATGACAATGGCAATTGAAGATGACCTTTTGGAGTTTTCAAATTTTTTTGAGTAGCTAAATTAATGTAATATGAAACCATTCTACACTATTTATTCTAAATACACAACATTTTCACCTATATTGATGTTATTGAATATATAATATGGCCGCAGATGGTGTGAACCCAGCTTTACAGAACTACATGTTGTCATGAATGATATTCCACTAGAAAAAAATGATCTACCATGCCAAATTTATGATTCTAAAGGAATGTTACATTCAATGGACATGATCTCTAAAAAAATACATTATTGTATAAATTATTTCATATAATTTCACTAGATCCGTGAATAACTTATAAAATTACTAAAGTGTGGTGCAGATCGATACAAGAAAAAATAATGATTTACTTTGAAATATTTATGGTAATTTCCTATCAGTCCATTACATAAAAGACTATATGGATGTCAGTAAACTGCAAGAAAATTAACATGTCATGCATATAAAATAATTAAATATGGGATCTTACATCATCTAGTAGATACTCTATAGAGGAAGAAAATTGAATATGAATTTTCCAAATTTTCAAATGAACCTAGAAACTTGCGTCATGTATTATATATAGATCACATAAATCTTTTTGGTGTATATAGTAGAAATCACAATATGTGGCCATTATTTCTGGTAAATTTTAACTTACATCCACACATATGAATGAACCAGAAATACTTTATGACGTATCTTTTATATATAGACCAAAGTAACCCAATATTGATATTGATGTCAATTTGGATCCATTGATCGAATATGTGAAATTGATGTTCGATATAGGTGTTACATTGTATGATGCTTATATAACTAAAGTATTCACATTGAGATATGTGTTGTATGGAATGATAAATGACTACCTCAGTTATAGAATTTTTTAAGGCAATATCATTAATGTAATGTTGGTTATCATATTTGTGAAAAACTATCATACTCAATTCAGTCGAATCAATCTTTGAAGGCTATGTTTTTAGGACATATGAATATTTTTTTCATGATGACATAAATACCCATCTTTGAAGATAGAATTCAATGGTAATATCTATCAAGGTATAACACCATATCTAGTAATTGGAAATAAACTTTTTAATAAAGAAAAAAATATTCACACAATATTCGATAAAACATTTTTTTAAACACCTACAAAATCTGGTCGTAAAATGAGAACAAATTTCATTGAATTACTATATAGTAATTTTTTATATTTCATACATTTTATTGATGTTATGAATATAGGAAAAAAAGTATTTTATATTTTTATCGGAACATTACTAAATGTTCATAAAAATTTAAAGATCGAATCAGTCCTAGGTTGGGCTATAATTATATGCAGATAAGGGAAGAATTGGCACAGATGATTGGAAAACGATAGTCTTTTCTTCATTTAGTATCTTATAATCTATCCATACATGAAAAAATTTCAAATTTTCTATTTGTTTTCTAGTGATGATGATCGAAAACTGTATTTATCAAATATCAATAATGTTGTGTCAATGTCTTATTTAATGATACCAGGACTAAAACCAAATGAATTTAATTTGTTGATCTAATATTTAGTACCTGAGGCTTTTCGTTTCATTTTTCCTCAAAATGTATGGCATAAATTAAATAGAAGTGGATATAAAACTTTTAGAAAATGAAAAATCATTTCAATTATTATTTCAATTTTTCCCATGTTCAAAATTAAAAAAATGCCATTTCTATAAGAAAACTAATTATAGCAAAATAAAAACTATTTATCTGGAATAAATATCCTTGATCTATAGATCTTAATTAGATAAATTATAGATATATAAGATCATGGATGAATTATAATAAATAGGATCATAACATTGGAAACCTAGATCCAATGCCCAACGATCCTTTGAAAACAGACACTAGGAGGGAAGGGATCCACAAAATGTCAAATAGAAGAACTCTTGGTCGATAGACCAAACTACTGGAAAATAATTAAGATAAATTTGGTATGTTTTAGGACTGAAAATTAAAATTCAGAATAACTAATATGTGTCACAAGGTTTAGTTGCACATTTTGAAAAACCATTACCCAACTGTGCCTCCCTATTGGTATTTTGGAAGAGAAAAAATATTTTTCATCAATGTTTAAAAAATTATTTATCAATTATGAGTGGATCAAATGTGTCATCATTCATGGTTTGAGGGGTTGGCCAAATTATTTGTGATAATCATGCAGTAAACTCTTCTTCCTCCTTAGGGACATCAACCAGATGAGTACTTTTTCTTGTGTATACCCAAATATTTTTTTATAAGCATGTGAAAACAATAAGTTGGATGAAAAACACTTGAAAAATATAAAATTCACCAAAATAAACCTGATTGAAGAACCAAAAATTCATGAATAAAAAAGAAATTTATGTGAAGTATCGTAGGAATTTCGAGTTACAATGACAGAGGGTGAATCTGGTGTGACCTGTTTCAATAATATTAATTTTCATTGTTTAATTCACACCCCTATCACTTGTTATGATATGTGGATAATGCATGAAATACATAAATTAAATGAATGGTAACATATAATATTTTTTTAGGTTTTAGTAACAATACCTGCATCCTTTATATTTTGGTTAAGCCCATGATATTTATTTTACAATATAATATTTGATCAATTACAATGGTTCGGTTAGAAATTTTTTATACACACCATGAATTGATCCTCATATTGATTTTGGTTATACCCCCATTAATCCAACTCCCCTACCCAAGTTGTTTAGACAATGCAAAAATTCATATGGTTAGAGCCCCAGTCACTGGAACAACTTTAGAAACTGTTTAGACCCCCCAGTAACAAGATTATTCTTATTATTATAATATTTCATCCCCATATAGGATGATCACTTGATCTTCATATATAAGATTGCTGGATCAAAATGGGAATTTTACAATTCAAGATCATTTTAACTGGTGTAGGTCTTTTTCAAATACAACTAATTACTTATAAATGTATATATTCTTAATACATATCAGGAACCAACCCAGGTCACACCGGAACCGATCACTCGATCCAGCCCACAACATGGTCTGAAGGGCATTCCCAATCCCCACAAGCTGGAAAATAGTTCTCGGCATCAAGAGTGTAATTTGGGAGTGGTTTTGGGCCACAAAAAAGACAAATTAATAAACAAGAATAAACAAAACAATAAAACCAAACTATTTTAGTGAAGATTGAATAAAAATGAGCAGAGAAACATTCCTCCAGAAGAGCTCATGGGTCACCACCAATCCCGGATCCACACTTTCTCCTCAAGAGACCCAAAACTAAGAGAACCTAAAATTTAAAATATAGTGTAGTTTTGAGGACCAATATTCATTGTAGGACTTCCAAAATAAACAACGTTCGGTGCCCCACATCTAAAACTAAATAAATTCTTGCTAGTTCAAAAATAGGACATGTAATAATAAGGTCTTTTAATTTTTTATCAAAGAAGTAACATGATGATATTTTTATGAAAAAATAACTTTTTTACTTTCCAAAACAAATTTCCGAAATAGAAGTCATTTCAATAAATTTTTTTAAAAACAAATAGTTCTAGTATAAGAAATTTAATATAAAAAATAGAAAAGGTTTCATGAGGTGAAACAACAAAAACTTACTAAAAATAAAATAGGAATGTACGAGTATGTAACCATGGGAGTTTAATAAACATACCTAGAGATATACTTGGATGCACTTGGTTCGGAGACACATTACGGTGTATGTGGAGGCTCCAAAGTCTATAACCAACTGGCCGCTCTCTACTAACCAATCTAGTGGAACAACCCACCTAGACTTACAAAAAATCCATGGGGTACTAACCAAAATAATTGGGGATGATCTACATCTACCACTTGAACCAATAAAATATTTCGATGAACCCCTTGATAATAATATTCTATGTAAGTAGGATTCCTTAACACATGTGACTCACCCTACACACCGTCACCAAACTTACCAACCCCAAACACATGCATCCCCTTCTTGATAACCCATAATAGGAAACCCCTGATAGGGTTTCCCACTATATAAACATACATATTTTGTATCATTGAAGGTTCCAATTAGGACTTCACATCATATGAAAATTCAAACCTTTATTTAAAATACAATACTATTCCCAAAGTCCCTTACCTTTACACACCAACATTCATTAATTAGAGCATTTCCAAAACCTTTCTGAAATAAAGTGAAATAATATTTTCATAACCACATTCCAAATGGGTCTTTAAACATTCAAATCCAATTCCATTTTCAATATTTCAATCAAAAAAAAAATTAAAATTACACAACCAACCCAATATGATGAATTGGATTTCATACCTTTTAAAAATAAACCATCTTTTCTAATGTACAAAACATGTTGAGTTTAAAGGAACATACACAGAACCATTTTAAAGTTACCCAACACACCAACACACCCATTTAAAATAAAATAACCATTATTAAAAATTTCTATATTCATTTAATGGGAAACCCATGAGTTCAATTTTTTCACCCATGGATTCTCCAACATCTAATGGAACATATAAAAATATCAAGAAACAACCATAACAAACACCACTGCCAAGCACACCATCTATTACATACCACAATTACCCAAATCATTATTATTTTCTAAAATACATTTAACATGCAAGTAATATTTTAGGAATCAATTCTAAAACACTTAAAATAATTCACATTTAGAAGAATCTTGTAAGAAAGATTAGAAAAATAATTAATTGATAAATCCATTTTGAGAAAAGGGACAATCAATATTACTGAATTCAAATATATATATATATATATACACCAAAAATATATAAAAACACAATTAAAATTATAAGAAATATGGAAATTAAAATTAATGGTGTGTGCATAGAGAACCTAACTCAACAAGAAAGAAGACCAAGCCGAGACACATTGGTGCTTTACAAATTAAGAGGCGACCACTCGTAACCACCCTGCACTCACACGAACATATATACATATATATATATTTATATATACATATATCAATAACAAAATTCACCTATTCAAAATGAAATGAGGGAATACATACCTTCAAGACCTTTATATATTATATATATAGATACATTATGTATATTCATGCACTCCCTCTACCGTTGACCAAAACACATTATAAAATCAAAAGGTATGCAAAATTATGGTGGAAAGACAAATGAAAAATTAATTAATTTACCAAGGACTCATATAACACATAAACCCCAAAATTTGGATGGTGAAAAACCACGTAATAAAAATACAACATACCCCAAAATGATGCGAGTATAATAAAAACTCCTGAATCTTCTCTCTTTTGGAGGCAGTTTTTGTAACTTGCCCGAATGTTACCCGATAAGTCATTAAAACATCCCTAGAACCAAAGAAAACTAATTAATATAATTACCCAAAAAAAACCTTGGGTTTAGAAGAATGTTATTGGGAGATCCCATGACCAAAAGACTCCCAATCAATAGAGAAGAAAAGAGGTGAAAGAGATTCCATAATTATTCAAAGAATAACCGTGATGAAAATGGAGGAATGAGCCATGAATGGAGGGAGCTTAGTGGGGATCATGTGTGCGCCAATGGGGGGGGTATTGCAATCGAGTGGAGATGGAAGAAGAACCCCTATTTTACGTGTTTTAAAAAATAAAATAAAATAAACAAACATAATAATAATAATAATAATAATAATGATAACAATAAAAATAATATCAATATTAATAATATTAATATTAATAATAATAATGATATCAATAAAAATAATAATATTTAGTTTGTGTTTGGCTTAGTGTTAAGCACCCTGTAATCCTACATGAAAAATGGGGGTTCAAAACCCATTGAGAGTAAGTAATTTAGTAGTACTGTTGAATTACTGGTGCGGCGGCAGGGCACTGTAGCAGCGACGGTAGTGTACGGGTACTAGAGCATGTAGGTTACTATTCACAGAATGGGTATTGGTCCAAAAATTCGGGCCTACAAGCTATGTAATAGGCTACAAGACCACTGGGCCATAGAGCCATGTAATGGGTCTCCCTCTACCCAGTTAAGAGTTGTCTCAGATTTCTTTTATTAATAAAATGATGCTTCGACCCCAACCTTTTAGAAAAATAAAAATAAAAATAGTCATTATTTTTATTATTAAAACTCATAAAATTTTATTTTATTTTCAAATAATATTTCATTTTTTATTTTATTTTTGATCAGAGGCCGCCCTCACAGTTCGGAAATGGTTTACAAGATGGTGTGCTAACTGTGCACTGGCCACTACCTAGGCCTTACACCCTTACATAGTTACAAGTATAAAGCTGCACGATTGAGCTAACTATGCTCCACAAAGAAGCCAAATGTCACTAACCGATGATAGACCCTATTGCATGGTTTTTTCACGATTATTCTAAACTATGATCTACCCATATGTATGACCCCAAATTGCTTGAAAATTTTCAAATTAAACCAAATCTGCACTGTAAACAATTGTAGGGATAAAAATTATAACAATAATAAAAATGATTAATTATTTTGAGGTTGTCGGGTGACAATTATCTAGAAGAAAAAACTTTTCTTCCCCCTGAATGTCATCCAGTAAAATGTCTAATCAAACACAAGCTCAATATTGAACATGGGAAACGAACCCAAAAACTCAGTGTGACCATTCATTCTATTTACCACACCTGACCAATCAAGAAGAACCCACAACAAAATAATGATTATATAACATGAAGGGGGGTATCTCAACTATATGAAATCAATTAGTATTGGACAACACAAAAAGAAACCACAACATGTCCAATGATGGGTCTCCCAACTATTTCAAATCCAACAATCATAGACAGACGTTGGGAACATACATCACTAGATAACTCTATAACTACCAAATAAAATCGAAGTGAGAACCCTGGACATGGACAAATCCCATAACTCCCACACTATGTATACTCCACCACAAACGGCACCGATGAATAGAAAACACCAAATGACAATTCGATCCAAACAATGACTTTTCTCCCACAATATATGAAAGCATCTCCAAAATGGAAAAAACTAAAAGCTAAATCCAAATCCATGAAGAAACCAAATATCAAGGTTTTGAAACCAAAATGCATGATTATGACTATGGAGGTTATCAAGGACACAAGGCCACAAAACATTTCACTTCCAAAATTGACCATTCAAATAAAAATTTCACAATGAGTAAAAAATGCCTCTATGTCGTTTACGATGTAACAAAAACATCGATGATTGGAGATGCTACATTAAAGACATAAATAGTACCATTACATAACCAGAGAGAAAAGTCAATCCAAGTTCCTCCACACTCCCTACGATTCCTAACTATGTAAATAGATTCACACCATGGATTATGGTTGTAGATGTAATGTCTTCAACAATTTACTACCCTATTGTTAAGAGTATATGTCCTTCGATAAATTCATTATCCTTTAAATGCACCACTTGTAAGACATACCCATGTGACCCAAATAACAACATCATTGGAAATAATCTGGAGGATTTTCATGACATTAGAATGCCTGAATCAGACACAAGGATGGAAAACAATTGAAAAATCTGAAAAATAAGGGATCATACCAAATTAAAGAGACCTTTACAAAATAGGATTCTATGGAACACTTATCTCTACAAATATGGATCCTTCACGAGAAACAAGAGACAGAAAATTTATAACTACTAGCACTCTGAAATCCAAATCAGTTGAATACACATCATCTGAGAACTTACCAATCTAATCTTCCAATGCAACCTCTAAGGAAAAGGAAACCATCTCCTCAATCTGGTCCACAATAGCTTTCATCATCCAATGACCATTTTGAATGCTCATGATCCCCGTCACATTCCGCACATTTACCTCTACTAGAACACATCACATGATGAATATGGTATTAAGTACTCACCATGACATCCCAACATACAACAACACTGGGACAACCACACTACCCAGGTGAAAAGTCATACCCCCAAAAAAACTCAAAACCACTTGGACCATCACCTCTTCAAAAGGTCCAAAAAACACTTTTTACTTACTTGATCCTCTCCATTACATCTAACAAACCTCAGTCACCATATAAAATGAAAAAAATTACTCAATATCATAAATCAAATATTTGTATGGGAAAGGAAAAATATGAAAATACATAAGAATCATCTGGGACCTTTCATGGTGAAAAAATTCGAATAACAAAAGATACGAAACTGAATAATCACCCAACCAAATATCATAAAAATGAGACATCACCAACAAAAAACTGAACTCATAGTCCAACACATGATAAAAAAAATTGAATCCAGATCCAATCTCAACAAAAATCAACCCACAACAACATCAAAAAATAAGCCTAGAATCTTCTTTTTAAAATCACAATTTTCCAAATTCATGAACATTCAAATTAAAACCCATTTTGTAATAAGAAATCATTTTCCCATTCAAAGATAATTAAATAAAATTCAATTTAAAATTCAAAACACCAAAACAATTTTTCTTTTAAAAAAACAAATCTATATAAAAAAAGCCTCTTTTTTTATAAACCATTTCCTTTCAAAAACATCTTTGTAAAATATGATGAATCATTGATTTTCAAATACTCACCCATGAGATCATATAAAATATCATATAAGTGTTTTCCCCACTTCATCTTATATCATTCACACAATCATTCCAACATGCACATTACCTAGACACATTCACCTATGTAAACATCCATAAGGATCACCAAGGGTCACTCATACCCTTTCTCTATCAAAACCATGAATTTCCAACATAACTCTCATTTCAAAATTTATATAATTTTTCAAAATTAACCACAGTTTCTCATCCATTCCAAAAAATAACCTCATGTTTTTATTTTTGGAATCCATCCATTAAAATCAACACCCAACATGTAACTCTAAAAATCAACCCAAAACCAATTTAAATTCACACCCATCATAAACAATACTCACACTGAATAACCTAGATAGGGTACAAGTGGTCATGACTAACCCACCAACAGGTTTTAGCGGACCATGATCCATGAAATAAACAACCACTAGAAGAGTCTCAAATATTATCCTTGAGCTCTACATGGGTCGGTACTCCATGTATATCTGTTGTGGAACACCAACTCACACCCATGGTCATCCACCAACAACACAAATCAACCCCAAATAATTAAATCCCATACTACCCCGAGTGGATCGAGGATTAGAATGAGAAAGAGTTCACAATTCTCTTCCCATACCTATCTACCAAGACCCGAATGTCCCGGTCTCTAACTAAATGAAATCCCAAATAACATAAACACTCCCCTTGATACCATTTGTTTCAAGAACCAACTCGGGTGAACTTTGTACATATCACCTGAGCTATCCCGTGATAATTCCCCAAGTGCTTTCCTAATCCCCAACAGCTGGAAACTATATCTGATGCTCATGAGATAATCACTGGGAATAAATTTGAAAAAAAATAAAAATAAATAAACATGAATAAACTGAAAAAGTAAACTAAACTATAGTAGTGGAAAGAGAATAAAACTGAGAGGCTAAACATACCTCAAAATGTACTTGTGGGTCACCACCAATCACAGAACCACAATTAATTCTATAGAAACCCAAAAATAAATGATCCTAAAATAGAAAACATAGAGTAGTCATGAGCACCGAGATTCACTATAGGAATTTCAAAATAAACCATGATCGATTCCCCACCACAAATATGAAATAATAACTTTCAATTTAAAAAATTTGACATGTAAAAAATAATGTTTCTCACTTTTTTGTCAAAAAAATTAATGAGTGGATATTTTTGAGGAAAAATCCTATTACTTTTAGTGGCACATCCTACCTAGACTAACAGAAAATCCAAGGGGTACCAACCCATCAAATCAAGTATGATCAACAACTATCACCCTACCCTCTAAAAGACACACCAAAATCCCATGATAATAATATACCATATAATTAGGTGGACCTCTAATTTTTGACTCACCTTATCTTCCATCACCACACTTGCATTCCCCAAACATTGACATCCCCTACATGATAACCCATAAAGGGAAATCCATGATAGGGTTTCCCACTCTATTCATATAAATATTTCACATCATTTAACGTGCCAATTGGGACATCACATCATGTAAAATTTAAACCAATTATTTATAATACATTATTTTAACCGAAGTCTGTCAACTTTACACACCCAAATGAATTTATCAATACTTTTAAAAAACCCTATCCAAATTAATGTGAAATGAAATTTTCACAACCTTTTTCCAAATCGGACTTTACACCATCAACCAAACTTTTATATGTACCAAATGGGATGGTTTTTAAGAAACTTACTGGGAACCATTATCATGTCACCCAACAAAATAATAGTCTATTTAATGATCAACGAACTATTTTTTCAAAGTGGCATATTCATTTGAAGATGCACCCATGTGTGCACATTGAGCACCAATGGATGCACCGATATCTAATGGAACATTCTAAACTATAAAGAAACACCCAAAATCCATCACCTTGCTAAAAAACCAAGTATCACAGACACTATTTTACCAAATCCTTTTTGTTTCACAAATCAAATTTCATAGGTAAGGAAACGTTTTGGAAGATATTAAAAAACACTTAGTATACTTAACATTTAAAAGAAACTTGTATGCACATGTTGTTACCAAAAAAATTGATTTACCCATTTCATAAAAAAGGCCAAAAAAATTTTACTGAAAACATAGATTTGTAAATATATATATACCACCAAGATAAAAAACAGGCATTTAAAATGTTATGAAATTAGAAAATTCAAATTAAATGGATGAGCATAGAGAACCTACCTCAACAAGGGAGTGGACCTTGCCAAGACACTTCAGCGCTTGACAAATTAGGTAGTGACCACTTGTAACCATCCTGCACTATCACTCACATACCTATATATATATATATATATCTTTTATCCAATATATATATATATATATATAATTTAAATATACGCGTGTGATCCCTCTATAGTTGACCAAAACTCAATATTACATCAATATGTACCAAATATTAAGGTGGAAAAGACCAAAACACCTCTAATTAATTTACCAATGACTCATATAACACCTAACCCCTAAATTGGATGGGTAAACCTGATGAAATAAGAGTAACACATACCACTAAATGATGCCGACCGACAGAATCCACTCGAACCGCATCACCTTCAACAACGGTTGCCGGAACTCACCTGGTCATGACTCGGGTGGCCATTTCCACTACCCTAGATCAAAATAAAACTGATGAATTGAAGTTCCAAAAATACCTAGGGTTTGGCCGAAAGGTATTGGGTGAAACAAAAACCGAAAAATTCCCAATTGATGGAGAATGACAAAGGATAAGGCCATACCATGAATATTCGGGGAAGAAAAAAATGGTGGAATGAGCCGCAGATGGAGGGAGAGGAGAGGGGATCATTGGTGTGACCTAAGAGGGGAGGGAATTGGGGTGTGTCATGCTAGGGGAGAGAAGGAATATGAATCACTTTTTTAGGGTTTAAAATAAAAAATAAACTAACATAATATTAACAATAATATATCAAGAATATAATATTAATATAAATAATATAAATAATATTAATTAATAAAACACTTAAAATTTTATATTATTTCTATATATTTATTTTTTTTAATTTTGTAGCCTAGTCGACCTGCATAGTTTGAGCAAGGACTACAAGACCATGCACTGACCATGCGTTGGCCAATGCCTAGGCCAGAGACCCTCACATGGTTACCAGCAGGTAGACTAATGGTAGAGAGAACAATACTCCAACTGTTCCAAATGGCACTGACTGACCAAATAACCTCTTACACGGTTTTCACATGATTATTCTTAATCATGAACAACATGTGCTCTAGACCCCAATTAACTTGAAACTTTTATAATTCAACATAGGCCGACCCGAAAACAAATTTTATGATAGAAATAATTAAAATTATTGAAATGATTAATTTATTTTAGGTTGGGGTGTGATAGTACAACAATTCTTGAAAAATGTTCTTTATTCTACCTAAGACTCGACTTTACTAAACATTAAAAACATGAATATGAGAAATTCAACTGAATAATTGATAGAAATAATATCCCATCTTTAATCTCGAAATCACCTCACCCAAATCATGAAAAATATTTTTCATGTATGCTTCTATTTGAAATTGATGCATGTATAAAAATAAATATAATGGTTTTTTTAAAATAAGTGTTAGTGGATGTGTACACAGGTGTTTTTAATGTATAAACACATACATTATCTCAAAAATTACATTTACTAACAATATGAATACTAACTGGCCACACTTTCTATTAAAAGTACAGTTCCTCGGTATCTTATAATATTTTAAACACATATCACAAACTATTTACTTTTTATACCCACATGGAATACATTTATCATCCTTTACATCTAAATGATTATGTATTTAATAATGAACTATTTCTATAATTCTTGAATGAAAAACCCTATTATTTTGTGATCATAATATGCACCACTCAATTTATACCCTACAAACAACTCTATATGTGGTTTCTACTTTAAATTACCAAAATACGGTTTATAGTGTCTCCTTTTCCATAGAAAAATAGTACACTTTTTTTCCGTTTTTTTTAAAGGTAGGGGCCGGGAAACAATGCGGGTGATGGCCCAGCCCCCGAGTGGTTACGCGGTCAGGCATGCAGTGGCCCGAGAATCCCCTACCTTCCCCAGGCCCACCCAAGGGGTGAAGCCCAGTTCCCCAACGGGGGCCGGTGCTGCGTAAACGCTTGGGTAACCGGTGTGCAATCGTGCACCGCGTGTGGTGAACATGCTTTTTATAGCATACCCCCTGACAGGGTTCGAACCCCCGACCTCCCCTGAGGGAAGCGGAGCCTTCGACCACTCCACCACGCCCACGGGGGAGAGATTATGTGTAGTTCTTAAAACACTTTTGTAATGTTATTCTTCAATCACCTTCACAATTATTAAAAAATAAAACAACATTCAAGATGTGATCTTCTTCGCATAACAAATTTGAGTTACGATTTTACATCTAAAGGTTCATAGGATTGATAAAATAACAATGTGACTGTGAAATAAAAAACAAAACATGAATGCATGGAATCAAATTTGTGAAATCATATTCATTTCTCGGTGGTATTTCCCCCTCAAGAAAATATCAGATCTATGATAATATCTCAAATGAGAGATAATTTCCACATGGTTAATGAGTTCGATCAAATTATTTATAGATAACGATCTTCGAAGAATATTTATGAAAATCAAAGAGAGTGGTTCGTTTTCATGTTATATTTCATTCACTACATGCATCATAAAACATTACATTCTTTAAATAATCCCAAAAATTTATTCCCACTCCAAACTGTAGTTTGACCTTCATTTTCATATGCATTTGATGTTTCATGTGATTACAATCATATTTAAATTTACAAAACACTCAAATAATGATCAAAAGGCTAGATTAAAGCTTATGCTGATGTCACATAGAGATTTAATTAACATAAATATTAAGCAAGGACTAAGGTTGATGAATATATCGACCGATATGATCAGTTGACCAAGATATTCCATAAACAGATCCCATAGTTGAGATTTTTTCATTGATAAAGTAATCTATTCACACCTTGAAAAAATAGGTTTTCTACAAACATAATAATCCGCATCCTATCCTAACTGTATTAGTTAAAATAGGTAAATGGATTCAAATTACTACCTAGAACCACCCTATACCAGTTCTCCCAACCACTATTGTGACTCCTCTCATATTGTCTTCATTATTCGACCATGTTTCCATGAGGATGTGCTCTTGCGCCAAATGATTTGGATTGGGTAGGCTCCATAATTCGTTGTTGACTCTTTGGGGTTCCCATATATGGTTAGGTTGGATCTAGCTACTACTTTGCCAGTATATTTGAAATTTTTTGAACTATACTTCAATAAAAAATAATCCATATTCAAATTGATGTAAAGAACAAAAACAAAAAAATGAATTAAAAATATCAAATTTCCATAGGAATAAAAATCCATTTTTCAAGGAAACTTATTAAATCGTTTGATACAATGTTACAACACAAAAGACCAATTAAAATCTTTTCTAACTACAAATGATCTCTATAAACATCACAAACAAATCATTGATATTTCACATTATTAAGTAATTGCCAACAACTTCGAATTACAAAAACAAATTTGTATCTTCAATCCCCCTTTGGATTTGTTTTAATACCCATATCATTTTAAAATAAAATGATATATTATCCCCCTTATAGGTAATATGTAAAATGATAAAAGGCATGGGTAGGCAATTCATATCACCAAAATTCAAATTTTAGGAACACCCTTTTTCTTATAAAATCTAGTATCTGGGTTACGTCTTAAATGGATGGAATAACCACTATCATAGAAAAGAAACAAAATTAATCATATCTAATTTGGATGAAGAAATGATATGTGTAAAAAACAAGAGTAATCAATTTTAACATCAATTTATTTTCGGTTAACATAGAACTTGTCATACCAACCCCTAAGACTCCTTTTTAGGAAGTAATGAATTTGTTTTTAACTAACCCCATATCACTTCTTACCATACATATTACAAATAGCCAACAGAAACAATGCCTTTCCCCTTTCAAAATATTTTCCCCTTTTTTCATCATGTAATAAATACATCTCTTTTAGAAATAATTTTTAACATTAAAATAAAAGAAAGTAACTTACATAACTCATGGATGACAATCATCAAACATTAGATTTTTTATTTCAATGATTATTTGATTCATCCATTTGTAGAACATTTGATATTAATATGATACCAATTGAGGTATAAGTATCTCGCGGCTGATCTTATGTGCCCCCCACAAGAGATGCACTCTAAACATCTCCATCATAATTGGATTTCATCATGAAAAGGAATCAATTATATTGTGATACTATTTAAGACATTGAAAAGAGAAAACATATATCGAATATGCTTCCATGATGAAAAACAGTATAGCTGTAAGATATTCATATATGTTATTAATTTAGGTCTCCCCCTAAATATATACTAACTTTCAATTACCTACATTAAAAAATAAAATATATATGGGAATAAGGTGGTTCTTCAATTCTCCTCAGTTATATAAAAATGGATAATAGTTTCTTATCAACCAAAAAACCTTCATAGATGGAAAATTCTCATTAACGCATCCCAATAAAGTAGTTTTTGTTTTTCTCAGCTAGTTCTATTTTTATTGCCTCATTTAACTATTCTGGCCATGTGATCAAACATGTTTTTTATTATAATCAGTAGTCACATTGTGTGAATACTTAATTTTCACAATTATAAAAATAAATGATTTTTTTCTGTTTCATCTTCAATAATTATATTTTAGGAAACTTTTCTAGTTCTTTATCAATGTTTTCTTTTAGCAAGTTGATCATTTTTTCTCTTTTAGGTTGTCCCTTTCTTTAATTCCATCTTTCTTTATTTAGTATTGTTGTTCATGGTTAATTCACAATGTTCAATGATGTGACCTTTCATACAAAAATAGAAACATATATTCTTTGGGGTGACACATTTCACATGATTCTTATCAACCATTATATGAGTTGTTAGTTTAAAAATCATCTTATTTTATTTTTATCCCATGGAAAAACCTACCTACTTCTGTGCATAACGACTTCTCATTTTTTTTGATATTTTTTATAAATCAATAGATGATTCTTTAGTGACTTTTACATACTATAACTCATCGTTACAATAAACACATCTATTATAATAACCATGGAATCCTTAAAATTAATCATATAATTTTTTGAAAAGCTGATTCCCTTTTTGTTATATCTATTTATATTTGGCAGTTTCAATTTATCTTCTAAATTTATCCACCTTAGTAAAGGAATTTCATAATCTTCCCCCAATTAAATATAATGACAACATTTAATTGCAAGATGCCCATACATCCGGAAAGACCAATAGTAGCCAAAAATATACATTTATTATTAGGTGAATTCTTGGTGGCATAAAAATTTCCGTAATTATTATCATCCATATTTACAGATGTAATGGATTCTTGAGAATATTTATTCAGCCATGTTTTCCAATATTTTAATGTTGAATCTACACTATATATCAAAACAGCATTACAACACAAAGATTTACTTGGATAAATGATTACCTTCTCCAATAAGAATTTTGTAGTTTTATCATTGTATAATAATAATCCCTTCATGCAACTAGATTTACTGATTCCAATAATAGTACTCTTATATGTGGAATCATTGAGAATAATTTTTTTTAAATTTGGGAAGTCTCATCGTGTGTCTCATCCATATTTCATATATTCACATCTAGTTATATACATTTTATG
Source organism: Viscum album (assembly GCA_963277665.1). Lineage (NCBI taxonomy): Eukaryota > Viridiplantae > Streptophyta > Magnoliopsida > Santalales > Viscaceae > Viscum > Viscum album. The sequence goes on from OY728138.1 coordinate 944,776,242, forward strand.
TTGAGATCAATCTCCTCATCTTCAAATAATTTCATGCTTTCTCCCCACTGAGTTATAATCTTCTAAATCACATCTTAATAAAACTAATTTTCCATAATTAAGAAATTGTTTTGTCCCTTTAATAATTCTACATTAAAATTCACCTTATCCTCATTATCATTTATAGATATAATATGCATCATTTCATGTGCATGGATATCTTCTATAATTTTTTTGAAATCATTTTAACAGACATTTTCATGTAATTTTTTCATATATCCATAGAGAATTCCTGAAAAAAAGATATTGTTTCTTCCTTTTCAATCATGAGTTTTATGGGTGGGGTGGATATTCCCAAATTATTATTCAATGCTTCTTCCATAGCATTTTATTCTTCTTTTTGATTTAAATTTTTATCCCAATGATCTCTAATAACTCTAGTAATAAATGTAAGCAATTCTTTAGGAAAATTATTCAAAATATTTTTCATTTCTTAACTAATCATATCATCCTCTCATCTTTATCTTGAGTTATCATAATGAAAATAAAATAATTTCATTGAACAATTTCCACAATGAGTTCCTTCAGCTGGAATTTTATCTTCATTTTTCTTAAAATTATTCATCAGCTTAATTTTCAATTGTTTCATTAATTTTTTTGAGTGTCTAGTGAAACCTCAATATTTTTTACATCAAGAAAAGACAAAATAAATTTAATTTGATGTTCCTATGAATTTTTTAGACTAAATTCATTATTTCATGTAATTTTTATATTAACCAATGGACAAGTAAAATTGATCCAGTTAGAGGTGGCCTATGATCTAATACCAATTGGTGTTTCTGAGTATCATGAAGTCACACTAAGTGGGAGGTGGGGGGGGGGTGAATCCGGTGTGACCTATTTTTTTGAAATTTAATCATTTAATTAAATCCTTTTTAACATGTTAATATGAGTAGATCAATCATGCAATACATAAAGTAAATGAAATAAAACATAAAATATTTTTACAATGTTCGTTTCTAAGACCTACGTATTTGTCATGTTTGTTAACCACCGACCAACCAAGATGTATTTTCCACTATAATGCTTTCATTAATTATAATTATTCAGAATTAATTGAGTTATAAAGTCGAGTAATCGGTCCTCTGGTTGATTCTAGCCATACGATCATACAATATAACTCTTCTACCAGGGTAGGTTAGACACCCCAACTGTTCAATTGGTTAGACCCCCGAGCAACTCAAACATCTTAAACAACTAGTTAGACCCTCAGTGACAAGATAGTTAATATTATTATGATATTTGATGCATATATATGATGATCACTTTATTTTCCCTTATAATGCCACTGAATCAAACTGGCATCTGTACAATTCAAAAAAATCACCATTGTTGGTCTTACTGAAATAATACTGATAACATATGAATGGTCATATACCTGCATAAAAATTTCCTCAAGAAAAATTTCGTTCTTTTATTGAATATATAGCCTCACTAAAAACTAAAACAATAGATTATAAAATTTATTTAAATAATAGATATATATAATATCCTAGATTTAGTCTCAAAATCACTACAACCAAATCTTGCAAAATATTTTGAATATATGATACTCTATCAACATCATGAATTTATAAAAATAAATGTCTTGGTTTTCCGACTACAAGTTTTAGTGCCTATGAATGTAAATTATTTATGAATGAACACATACACTATCTCAACTAATAATTTTACTATCCATATGAATAATTTCTAGCCACACCAACAACTCAATGCACACATCCTCGATATTTTATAATGTTTGATATAAATATCACACTCTATCCACTTTTTATACACAAAATGTCTATTTTGATTTTCATTTATGTGTTCTTGAGAACAAATATTATTATGAACTATTTCATTGATTCTATTATGAAAAAACATACGAGTGTAAGATCTTGATATAAAAAACATAATTTATACCCCTCACAGAATAATGTATGTTGTTTGTCCTTTTATGTCACAAAATATAGTATATAGTGTTTACATCTCCATCATAGATTATAATGTGATGTCGCTTTCTCCTTCACCAAATATGGTGTGAAAATTTAATATATATTATGGGAGGCTAAAAAGATTCTTATATAGAAACCCCATTTTCTTTGTGCGTGTAAATATTCATAAATAAAACTCATTTTATAAAATCAACATCTTGTTTTGCGGTGGGTTTTTATATTTAAAAAAACAACACTGTTATATAGTTTTTCAATAACCTTCACAAACAATAATAAAAACACTAAAAAATCATTGAAGCACTAGTATAATTCATATTAAATCATTGAGTTATGATTTAGCAATTGAATGGCTGTGAGACTCAAACAATCATCATGTGACTGTAAGATCAGTAATTCAACATTAACAAATGAAATAAAACATGTGATTTCATATATCTATCTCAACACATATCATCTGTTAAAGAAATTTTGGACTTGTGATTATCAATCATATAAAAAATAAGGTCCACTTGGAAACTGAGTTCAATAAAGTTATTTATAGTCAATCAACTCTGAAGAAAAATTATGAAAATCATGGAGAGCCTTTCATTTTCATCAGCTCATTCATTCATTGTGATGCATTAAGAAAAATTGTCATCTTCAAAGGAACTCAAATATTCTCCATAATAAAAAGATTTAGATTAAATTTCATGTGATTAAAATCATCCTTGTATTTTTAGAACATTAGAATAACGATCAGATGGAATGATTCATGATTATGTTTACATCACATGGGTATTTGAAGAACAGAACTCTCGATCATAGATTGAGGTTGAAGACAAGATCGACTTAGAAAATCGAGTGACCAAGAGAATAATTGAAGAGATCAAACATTTGAAATTTTTCTGAATGATTTAGCAATAAATTCCTCCCAAAGAAACAACACATGTTTTGTACACCCATTACTATACAAGACCCATCTTAAATAGATCACATTAAATTGTTACATGAAATCCCATTATGGACTAGTACAACCCCATTCCAGTTCTCCTGACCACTATTGTGCTACCCCACAAGGTGGATCCATGAATCCTCTGTGATACCATGCAAACACACACGTCCACTGACTAATTTGTCTAGGTCATGCTCCCAAATATGTGGTTGACTCTTTTGGGTCCCCATATCAGGCTAGGGTTAAGCTAGCTACTACTTTTTTAGTAGGTTGGATAATTTTCTAAATATACTTCAATGAAAAATTGAAACAGTATTCCAATATATGTAAATCACTAAACTAAAAAATTAATTTAAAATGTCATATCCCCCTCATGAAATAGAAATAATTTATCATGGTGTTTTATTAAACTATTGAAAAAATGTTCCCACATACACAACCAGTGTCCAATGTTTTTATAAACTACAATCCCACAATGGTAATGTCACTATAAAACTCATTGACTATCCACATTCATATGTTATTTAAAAAAACATCATCATTACTAAACAAATCTGACATTTTAATATGTACCTGAAAGAAAATAGCTTGATGTTATATTAACCAATCATACATGCCTTAATACACAAGGATTTCTATCAAGAAGACGAGTCTATAAAGAGATGAGTCCCATATACTCCCATTAATGATTTAAGCTCCCAAATCTCTGGATAGCTAGAACCATGTTTCCACCAAACCTAAAGTGTAGTTATGAAATTACCATAGATAACCCCTTTCCATGAATCAATTATCGAAACTGAATCTTATTCAAGGTCAAATCATTTTCCACGTCATGGTCCTCCAATATGAAGAATTATATGAACCTAAATGATAAATATTGAGATATGGTACATGAAACACGTCAGGGAAATATTCATTATGAGTGTAAAATCTAAACGATATCCCACTTTCCCAATATGATCAATAATCTCAAATAGTCCGACATATCTAGGTGCCAACTAGCCCTATTTCAGAATATTTAATGAACAAACTAAAGCGAGACAATTAAAATAAATTGGTTACTAACAATTAAATAAAAATATCATCGACGATGATCCACATAAAATATATACCATGTATACACCATTACCATTATCTATTTAACAATAACATTAATCAACCTTATCTCCTGGACAAAAAAATCTCCCACTAGGGAAGCCTCAACAATATCTAACCAACGTAGTAGAGATTTAGAAAGAAATATTTATATGACCTAAAATTTTATCATTTTAATGTATGAATGATAGAAATTACTATTGTTAAACCCAACCAGTCCCAAATGTAGATCCCAAACTCCTCCGCATTTAAAGTCAAGATAATGAAGCATGTATTGAAGAATATCTATAGATCATTCCGTTTTTGTATAGAGTAATCATATCATAGATAACAATAGATTAAAATTCATTTAATTTGATTATATCATACACATACTGTTTTCCTAGAACATCGAAATTAGTGGTTTCTTGAATAGGAATAAAGTGGGATAATTTTTTTAATCATTGAATCCACACTCAAATAAAATTAGTTCATTGAGGTGTACATAGAAGAAAAATAATAATTAATCTTGATATCTCATCCAACATCCATATAAACAATGATGGTGGTTGTAGAAAACCATAAGGCTTATGATGATCTTCTTTGTTATTTGAACTGGTTTAAAAATTGAAAGAAAATCAACTATGTATCATTTCATTCATGGAAACCAGAATTGAAAAATCATATCATAAAACAAATTCATCATGACTGGGTGAAATATTAACTAGGAAAAATGATAATCTCCCAGTTCATCCCTTCTCATTGATGATGTAATGAAATAAAATTTCATGAATATAATGATACCCTAGATGCAAGAGATCGTTCATCAATGGTATCCCCACAATATAAAGAATCCCTAATTCCCAAAAACTCATCAATAGTCTTCTATTTAGATAAAATATTATTGATAATCAATGATTTAAACTAGAAACTCACTGAAAAAAACATTGATCTAATTCTCACAGACACCCAAATGCAGGTGAGAAAAGAGATCCTTGAGATTCCATTCTTCTAATGATTTCTTTATGACCTCAGATATATTTTTCATTCTCAGAGAATAAAATACAATAATAAACATTAAAGAGGTGTAGGTAACCCCATATATAAAAAAATATAGGCACTCCACCCATCACATATTGTAGATATTCAATTATACTTGTGAGAAGATACAAATCATTCTTTTTTTATCTGAGTATATGGAAAAACATTCTATGAAAAGGTAGTGTTGTTATCTTTTAAGAGAGTGAATCAACATTGTGAGTTCGAGATCATGTATTAGACTATTCTTCTCATGAGGCCAAACTTGAGAATAATGATAATATAACATATGATCACCAAATAAGAGAACAAAATATAATCCTAAACCCATCAGAACAAAAATACCATTAATCCCATTACATAATTTTGAAGAGTCATCAATAGGTATGAAGTAATGTGTAATTCAAGCTCATCGATGGAATTATGATATTTTTAATCCATAATGAAATTCACTTCTTCCCGAGTGAGAGTTGTAAATCGAAAAACCAACTTTGAGAAATATTTTATGAATGGATGGTGATAAACTTACAAACCGATGAATCTCCAAAACACAAAGGTGTTGTGTAGGTATTCCCAAGAAATGGATGATTTTAAATATTTAGGATAAAGTTAGATACAATGTTACATTATCACATAACCCATGAAATTTAGTTTTATTATCTCGAAATTCAACTTTGATATCATGGAAAAAATTCATTGCATTATCAAATTATCTAGAACTGACGTAAAATAGAATCAATGAATCTAAGCAATTTTCAATAAACTAGGATTTTGTCCATGAATTCCATAATAACGTGTAAAGATTGTGGTGATAAATCCCATTAATGAAATAAAAAAGAACAATAGGGGAATTAGTCATACCAAAATACTTGATATAATAATCATAATGGCCATAAAATATCATAAAAGCAGTCATTGGGTTACCAAAATTATTGATCCTAAAATTGTGGAAAATAAAATAATAATTAATCTTAGATATACTCATTAACCATTTCAAATGATCAAATAAATCATCCACTTGGGGTATCATATACATGCTCTTGATCAAAATCTTGTTGAACTTCCAACAATCATCACACTAGAAAACTGTTCCACCATATATCTTTGTGAAAAGAACTAATCCATCCCAAGGGTAATTTTTGGGTTAGATGATGCTTCATTCCTGATGCTTGTGGATAGAACCCCGCTATTATTAATGTATCTGACTGTTCAATAAATCCTCTTGGAACCGATCAGACATTATCACTATATATAGTGGTAACAAGACGGTTGAACAAATGAAATATTCCTAAGAATCTATAAGAGTTATAGATCATCGGTGTCTCTATGGAAGAACTATTCAAGTGTCAATATTTTGAACATTAGTGAGAGGTAAATTTAAAATCTATAGATATTCCAACATATTAATAAGAATATCATTTTATAGGAAAACCAATTATATTTTCACCACATAACTCATCTCATTTATTCTACCCTTTTAGGGAATAACTAAAATTTACATTGAGAGTAGTAAGAATTCTTATTAACATTAATTTACTAGTATGGATAAATTATTCAATCATATATCTATCCAAAAAATTATCATAAGTTGTAAGATTCACTATAAAGTACTATGTTTTGATATCTTAATGAACTTCTATCAGAAGCCAATGAACCCTCTTCTTCTTAGATGACTCAACCTCAGGTGAAAACTGAGTATAATTAGAAAGAAATTGGAACACTGAGTCACGGTCCTATCATATTCATGATGGTATTGAAACTCTATAGAATTATCCAATCACATGGATTATAGATATATTTTCTCTATGGAATGATTTATGAGGTCATTCTGTTTCATGATCCCATTCTTCTTATCTAGAACTATAGAATCCCAACACCTAATACTAAGGCTATCATCTATGATGAAATTAAAATTCCCATTAATATATTATTATATCTTAAAAAACATTAATATTCTCACAATATTTATCATCTAATCAGATACCTCTTGAGGACTATTCATTCCCTAGAATGTTGTCTTTATCTAATGTAGAAATTTTGGGGGAATGAAATCTATTCTAATCACTCTAAACTTCCACTAATGTGTTCTAAATAGGATAAAGTTAAGATATGTGTCCCAAATACATTATTGCATAAAAAACTACCTGAATGAGGTTCTAGTAAAATAGAGTGTTGAATTTATCTGGTTCATTAATAGATACCTCATGTGGTCTATTTGGATTCCATATTGGGAGATTGGTACTCCTCAAAATCAATATATAATAATGATACAATGATCAAAAGATGTAGGAATGTCAACTATATCATAAAAACAAAAAATGGGATAAAAAATCATAGATCAAATATTTAATAATTTATAGAATCATAATAATATACTCTTCCAAGAGACTTTTTTCCCAATAATCCATATTTACTTTGGCTCTCTATTTTGAGAGATAGCCAAGAAATCAGTCATAACCTACCACTTGACTCCCAAATATATTGTATCCCCTCTATCGGAAATTCCCAAACAATATACCGAATTCTATGAAAAGTCCAAACCTGCCCTTGATAAATATTTTTTTATGAACTGACTCAAATAACAAGCCAAAACGGTACCCGAAGAGGTCCTTACATGACATGACATAAATTATCAATCATCATGTTCTATAGAATAGTTCCTAGGAATGGATTATAATCACAATAGATTATTTTTTCAATAATAATTACATATAATTAAAAATAAATATATTTCAAACCACACATATATTGTGTTTAAATTCAATAAACCATAGAAAAACATTGTAGTGTTGAGAAAAACACATCCTAGAAAGGTACATCAACCATAGTCAACACATAACCAACAAAGAAATCCAAAACATATATCCATATTACATATAGATCTCATGTTTCACTAGTCACCAAAAAAGTCAATGATCTTTAATTAAGAACTCTCACTTCCTGCAATACATCTATTAAATTTTCATGAACCAATATTTATAATATCTAAAAAATACAAAAAGATAAATTTGGGTGTGGGAAACAGTAACCCATTAGGATACCACAAATCATTCAATAAAAATTTTCATAAATAATGAACAAAAAATTTTCATTTTTATGTTAAACCTGGAATAATTTTCATTTCACAGAAAACTATAATACATGATTTTCAAATCATTTCTATATTTACATTAAAAAATATAAAAAACTGTATTTCAATCAATATTTTCAGAAATATACATGTTTATTGAGACATGAATGAATATATAATTTCATAAACATTGGTGTTTATTATTCATTTCAAATCATAGATTTATGGTTATAATGCTTCGGGTTAGTTAGGAAAATGATATATGATTAATCATACTGCATAGAATCATTCAATCTATATGGGAACTGATTATATTGGTTTTTTTAATATCATTAACTATACTCTTATTTAAAGGTGTAACATAGTGGTGGTGTGGGGTTGAACCCACAGGAAAAACTAGTATGATGGAAACAAGGGGCTATGAACCATAGAGAAAGAACCCATTGATCATTTTTGGTTTTTTATTAGGAAAAAATTTCATGGGGTTTAACAACAGGAAATATAAAAGGGACCAGGGTGAATTTTAGGGATTTAGAAAAAGATAGTCCCAAATCTTGCTTGGGATAAACATATGGATTAGGCTGTGAAATAGTGCATATTTCATCAATTGGTCATGGTAAAACTACTTGTATCTAACTATGATGAGATTACTATTTAGTAAAAAGATAGTAAAATACCAAAATGTTGTACACCATGCTTCCAAAAAAGAATTTATCATTATCAATTTGTCTTAGCTTTCAAAATTCCAACTAGGTATAGCTCCTTTGATTAAACATTCCAGGATAATGATTTTGATAAATAATGTAATAAAAATTGATTTCGAAATAGTTATTTGGAATGTGGTTACAATGTATTTATTTAGAGATAAATTATGTTTTATAGCACCACAACCATTGACCTCTTACCCTAATTAGATTATACTTGAATAAAAGTATTAAATGAAATAATGAAACATGACACATTCATGAATTAATAATTAAATATTAAAAATAAATAAAATCCACATTGGAAACCATATAAATCAATTAAACAAAACATTGAATGAATGAAAAATTAAGAACATTAGAACATATGATATTGAAATAAAATTGGAAATGGATTTAAATATATCAACATTAATAATCAATGAACATGTCTTGGAATGTTAAGCAGTTGCAACAGAATGATCAAAACATGAAAGGGAATAAAATAAAACTATTTTTAAGAGAAAATGGATAAGTAAAAAAGAATAAATAAAACGGTCATACCATCATATTTTGGTAGATTCTATATCATTCAGGTAGTTTTTCTCATATTTTTATAGTTAATCATTACAAAAGATGTACATTCTTTACTTCATGAATGTGATTTATGTTACTTCTGTTCCAATATTTACATGATGTGTAATTTTTTTTCATGTCATGTTATTTAGATATAGAGATATATCTAATTATTTTGATATAACTAATATCATGGGTTATATGATTGATATAATTATGGTTATAATCATTTCACAAAATGAAATGAGTTCATACGGTGTATCTCATTAGGATTCAGAATCTGAGGTTTTGACATTATTTAATTCATTCAAATATTTTACATTTAATGATATTCAGGTAAATGGGATTTATGTCTTATAATTTATATGGATGGTTGTATGATCAAGGAATACATGTAATGAATATGTGTTTTATGATATTTAATGTTTATGTTTTTCATAGCAAGTCCTCCATTGAGTACTGAGTCCCTATTTCCTGAAAAAACAAATAAACCCCAAGCGTATTATATAACAATGAGTTATTAAAAATTATATAAATGTATCCAATATATATATATATACACACACACACACATAAATCCTTCTTAAAAAATCCTCCCACACTTGGACAATTTATTATACTCATGGAAAAAGCATCTCAATAAGGATTCCAAATGAAACATATCCTAATAAAGAAACATTCATTACAACTAATAAAATATAAGTAAGTTATAAATGTAAAGTGGAGTAATCTAGAATAACTTATGTAGGGAAATGTAATCATGCATCATAGTTATGTTCTTCATTCATGCTCTCTCTTCATTTCCATAGAGTTCTCAATATATTATTTAGTTGTTATGTACATATTGAGATTTAACACACAATGAATTTTTTTCCCATCACTCAAGTTAAAATGAAACTAAATATATTCTCATACCATGAAATACGTTTCTAAGAATATGATTTAATTTCTTCTAAAATCATCAATCCATGAATAAAACTTAAAATATTATCCACGACTGATTAATAAACAAGGTTCAAATGAAACTGTGGTTGAGGGTTTGTGGGTGAATTATAGAAATACTGAAAAAAGGGATGGTATCATATAAATTATAATAAATGATAATTATGAATAATGAAATTAAAAATATCCTATATAAAGTGGATTCTCCACTCTCTAAAAGGATTAGGGAAGGTCCATGGATATGTTAAAAATGCAATGAATGTACCTTCTGTTTTTTGAAAGTCATGTCAAGGTGAAATCTAACATCTATCACCATAGCCAATATGATACATAATAAGATTTATTTATATGGTATTGGTAATTCTTCACCTTCCTAATACACAACCCATTCACACACACACACACATAGGATAGTCATGAAATGGTTCACTAGAAAATCCATAGACCACATCCCATAGATTATGTGAAATAATCAATGTACATATCCTCAATAAATAACCATCCTATATCCATAAAATGTTACCTTATCACCGACACTTATTTAAATGAAAATAATGTAATTATAGAAAGGAGTAGGGTTTTAAGGATAAATAGGTTGGAAATAGAACCATCATAACAAGGTCATTATTGACTACAACAGGCATATGAAGGAAATATTTATAGGTGTATTTGAAGATAAATGTATCATCCAAGTATTCCTCAATCATTTAAAAAGTTTATTTATTTATTCATATCCTCTATATTATTCAAATACATGTTCTAATTGGTTTACATAACCCAAGTATATCAAACGATATCTGATTAACATAATAATAAAACTACATATGTCTAAAATCCATTCTTGATTGAAAAAATAAATTGAAATCACCTATTAAATAATTTTAAATTAAATTTCAATAAAAATAAATTGTGGTAATATAGAAATAGGATTAAATTACTCATATCCACAATCATTCTATAATTATAAAAAGGAAAAACTATATTATAATAATATATGACAGAAAAATGTATTTTATTAAAATGGGTGAATTTAGATTTCATGTTAAAGCATTATCTTAATGAAAAATGTATCATAGACTAAGGAAAGAAAAAAATTCCAATTACATAGATAGAAAATCTCAATAATGAACCCCAAATACCTTAAATGAAATAGTGCCTCCACTATATGTGTAATTTATGTGGTAGAGATTGAAATAGAGGCATGGAGAGATTGTAGATGTAAAATGAGTATTTAAAAAAGGGAATCATGTTCCCCTATGGGGAAAGTCATTCTATGGGAGAAATTTTGGGATTGTGGTTCGAAAATTAATTATCCTATAAAAAATTATTAGAAACAAAAGATACCTACACTAGATAAATCATTTTACCAAGAGATTAATTAATATATAGAAAGAAAAATATGGAGGTGAACGTAGATAAAAGTAAGATAAACAGCTTATAAAAATTAATGAATGGACATCAATTTTTTTTGGATGTCTAATGAAAAAATTGATATATAAAATAGAGGACCTACACAAATCAATGAAAACATATAAAAAGTGTTTCCTCACAGAAATCACTAAAAATGCATTGTTTGAAAGGAATATTTAAAAAGATAACTCAGTGATGTCCATTTACATAGATGTCATCTACAAAATTTAGAAGCCATTGGTGATGTCATTGAGATCACATGGGTGCTTAGTATGGTTAGACAACTCTGAAATATGTTTACCAAAATTCCCATGTGGTAGCTATAAATTATGATCATGTCATGGAGGGGTATCCTTTACTTTACAGAGCTATAGTATCTCAATATGGCTCTAAATATCATCCAGGTGCAATGAAATCTCATTAGGGATGCTAGATAGTGTCCTGATAGACTATTTAACGACTTTGGATGATTTAGTAGTTCTAGACATGGCTAAATTAACATATTAGTAAATATGAGTAAAAGTAACCAATTAGTGTCATCAAAATTTTATCCAATATATAAATAAAATAAATGATACCTCAAGGAACATGAAATATAATGATTGAAAAAACCATTGAAAATAACATAAAATACGGTAGGGGTACATTGGCATTAAAAAATAGTGTTGGCCATATTGTCACTCCCCACAGAAGATTTCACCCCCCCACCAAATAGTTGATGTCAAAATATGCCCCACCATATCTATGGAAGATTTTAAAGATCATGTAGGGTCATCTACTATCATAGTTGTTTTCATGGTACATGTAGAATTTTGGTTGGGAAAGTTGGCACAGAGTTGCAAATTGGTTCAAAGGTCCAACATCAAATTGTAAGATAAATTAGAAGAACATTACATGTAGAAATAAGTGAGGGGAACTTGTCCTACTTTTCTTGTCCTAATATAATCTCATTCTTGGACGTAGGGTTTTACAATCCCCAATAGTAGTTAGACCAGGGTGCTAGGTGTTGTGGTAATTGATGTAGAGGCACGATATTTGGTGAGTTTTTTGTTTGAAGATGGATAGGATGGTGGTGGGGAAGTGGTGGAAAACTAAAAAATCTAAATGAATGTAATGCTTAATTAGTTTGAAATATGACTCTGGTTCTATTGAATGCATTGATGAAATTAATATATAATGGCTTCCTCTGGAATTGGGGATGACCTCATTGATTTAAGGTTCAAGCATTCCAATCAGTTTCTAATGGGTTTGTTCGTTGAACTAGAAACATCTAAGTATTCAATATCCATTTGGCCATACTTTCCAAAGGTAGGTGCCCATTAGTTGTAGACGGATGAGGCTTAGGAATATGCATTGGTCACGAGGATGGGAGGTCGGACTCATCACACCTTTTTAGGGGAATTATTGTCTACTCTGGGACTCTCTGTATATATTTAACTTATGTTCATGAATCCTTATTACATTACCATGTATGAAATGAGCTTTACTTTAAATCTGACAATCAATGATTTATATGTAGGAAATTTAGAGAATATTTTATATGTATTCGAGGTTCTTCATCAACAGAGAATCATCTGTATTTTTTAGAGATTCTTGGTCAATGGTATCCTTCAATACATAAAAGTCTCTTGGTCATTATGATGACCATACTGGTTTTAAAGCCACTCAGTGGGGAAATTGAAGTTTATTGTCATTCAGAAGGACATGGGTTATTTCAGAGTTGGGATCGAACCCGCAGATGGGATACATACATATCATTTGTTTAGAAAAGGAATCAGAACCCACGTAGTTTGAGTAAGGGAGTATGATGTTTATGATTGATGGCTCAAATAAAGATATCATAATTACTTTTACACTCTAATCTCACGTGAGTCATTCTTGGTGTGAGAGAAAAGAGGTATTGGTAAAACCAGACAATTGTGCCCTAAACGATGAAATCATAAGAAAGAATGTGGGGCTTATGTATGTATGACCACCCAGTTTAATGAAAAATAGGATTTACTTCAGGGAATAAATCCAGGAACATGGTCTATAAAGGTATATGTACTTTATAGATATTTGGATACTCTATCTTGGGGCTTACTCCTGAAATGGAGGCCCAAATTAGGATGTGACTTATGATTGGGTTTTACTCCTGAGAAGGAAGCCCAGGTCAAAAGTAAATTAGGATTGGTTAAGAGTAATTAAGACTGGGTCTTACTCTTAAAGAGGATTCCCATATTTGAGATTGGGGCATACTCCTGGAAAGGAATCCTAGGTTAAGAGAATTATGGTTGGGGCTTACTCCTAAAGAGGATGCCCATATTTTTGGGAACATAGAGATTGGGGCTTACCCGTAAGGAGTATCCATAGATTAGGGGATTTGGATCTTACTCCTGAAAAGGAGGCCAAAATTAATGAGGACTTGGGGCTTATTCCTAAGGAGGATGCCCAATATTAATGAGAATTTGGAACTAGGGGTTACTCTTGAAAAGGAGGCCCATGTTAAGGAACTTAGGGTTTATTCCTAAGTAGGATGCCCAAATTAATTAGGACCTGTGGCTTACTCCTAAAAAGGAGGCCCAGGTTAAGGTGAATTATGACCGGGGCTTAGTCTTGAAAAGGAGGCCCAGGATATTGGGAATTATGATTGGGGCTTACTCCTGAAACGGAGGCCCATATAATAATGATTATCTCATATTAAAGGATGAGGTTGAATGAATGAAATCTCTGACATTAGTGACATTATGATATGTGAATCACTATGTTTTTAAGAGATGTTCCACATAATTCCTTTTAGATTAGGAAGTAAATCAAGAAAACATGCCATAAATGGATTTGAAGAGTGTCTTGAAAACTGAATCTTGAATAGGAGAGGTGGAATGGAATAAGAGGAGTTAAATGGGCAGGAAGGGTCTCCCAAAAATACAGGGGCGCACAAGTACTGGCAGGCACGCAGGTACTGCGTGGGCGCGCAAGTTCTGGTCACGCAGGTATTCCTGCGCGGCACTTATGTACTTGCGTGATTGTAAACCAGTACGACAATACTTGGGTGATCCTTGACCAATGCATTTAGAATAATCCTGAGGTACATCTAGAAGAGTGGTGCGCATGTTTTAATGAACAGGTAAGGAGGCGCGCAAGTGTGTTCATTTTCCGTAAGGAAAAAACACTTAGGCACACAAGTGTTAGTGAATTCTAAAACATAGACCTTGTTCCTCTTGTCTAGACCTTCAATTATAGGTAATGAATTACCTTAAAAGTGTTCGGAAGACTTGAAGAAGAGACTTGGGAATTCAGAGCTCTATATCTGAACTCTGAAAAAAAAATCCTCTCGAAAATTGGGGGCCCACCAGGGGTATTTATAGGCTGGAGAAGACCCCAGACGGTTTTCAAAGAGGGCGCGCAAGTCACTTGTGCGACCATTAGGCGGCGCACAAGTATACTTGTGTGACCATAGTATAACGTGCGCGACCCTTGTACAATGGTCTCCTTCTTCCTTTGTCAATTTTTCTTATTTGTTCAAAGGATGATTCACTTTGGCATAAGATTTTCCACTTTTCTAGTCTTTTATACTCTATGACGAAAGGGGCATCAAAAAAAGTACCCCCTAAGAGTTGGATCCGAATGGAATGTGGACTTGACTCTGAGGAAACCAAGAACCAAACGAAAATTAGGGCGCGCAGGGTACGAAGCGTAGGTGGGCCTTTGGTCGCGCAGGGTACGGCACACAGGGTTATGGCCGTGTCCATAAATAGGGGGCTCCATTCCACACAAAGCACTGGGCTCTCGCGGATTTCTTGCACTCGGAGCATAGCTTGACTCTCAGATTTCACTCATCCGTGCATGTTATTCCGCTGTTTCGCACTTCTTGTTTTCTGCGTCGTTCTTCTGTTAAGGTATTTGGTCATTCGCAGTGATACATATGTGACAAATACTTGCGCGATCAGAGGAGACTTTCACCCCAAGGCTGGGACTTTCACGCCATAATGCCTTAGGCATTTTTATACATTTATTCAAAAATTTTACGAAAAAATAAAATTACTTAAGAATTAATTATCCATATTTTGTTTAGATTAAATGGATCCCAAGAAAATTGGAACAACTAATGAGCTATCTAGAAAGAGAATTGATGATATGATGGAAATCGTTGTCCACGATTACTATAATATCTATGACAGCAATCTCTCAGACATGGCTAAGTATCTGAAGAAATATCACTTTGATTTTCCACACAGTATCTATCTGCCTCTGTATATCCATGGTCATTTGTAAGATGTCGATATTCCTGAGGCAAAGAACTATCTCCTTCCTTCCTGGTTTCAGTCATACACCAACTTTTCTTCTTCAAATGTCTCAATCGCATGAACATTTTCTAATACTGGAACAGTAAAGAAAGTATATATAATGCATTATAGCTCATGTGCACCAGATCTGAAACCACACAAACCCGAGATGCAACCACATTGTTATCCCTCAATTTTCCAAAATTCTCAGATGGATCAATCCAAAGGCTGGAGGAGAAATGAGAATTCTGTTTTGGAGGATGGGTGAAGCCAACTTGGATGTGGGCTTATTGGGTGCAACAAACTTTTGAAGAGGTTTTTGAGGATCTTAAGGGAGTTGAAATTTATGAAGCCATCTGGGATGGGCATATGTATTTTTATTGGAATATTAATTTCCACCAGAGTTTCTTAGCCGCTGGAATCCAGAGACTAATTCTTTCCATCTGACCCATGGAGAAGTAGGCATTAGTTTTTATGATATCTACAAGATCTCAGGGGTTCCAATTTTGGGTGATATGTATGACGAATTCATCCCTCCAAAGGCAACCATGAATGATGCGGAGAAGACTCCGAGTTTGGTTTTAGAGTTATTGAATATTTATCATAATCTCAAAATCTCAAAGACTTCAAAAACTCACTCTATAAGGGAAATTCATCCAGAGGAATGGATGGATATGTTTCTCAAGAAGAAGAGGGAAAAGGGGCCCACCTATACTTGTCCTACTAGCTTCCCTAGAGCAGATAAGAGAGGTGCTATTGGAACATTCTGGCCGACTCTGGAAGAAGGAGAGTTTGAGAAATGGGGGTATGAAGTGAATCATAAAATCCCGGAGAAGACCCATCTGGCAGGCTTTTTAGCCTTATGGATCAGTGTCTATCTTTTTCCAATTAGAGATTTGAAGGGAGGCGTCAGGCCAGGGAACTTCATTATTGCATCCAAGTTGGATAAGAGGAAGATGGTGGGGTTGGATACCCCATTTTTAGAAAAGATTCATAGGAGCTTATTCCATGTCTGTATGGGTAAGTCTCCTTTTAGATTAGTGGGACCATTCCATGTTTTATGGGGATGGATCGCCACTCACTTCTGGACATATGCTGTACAGAATGGAATACAGATTCCTAGAAGTTATTTCAGGCCGTCTTTTTAGGCCTTCTCTAGGGTTTGACCTTTGTCCCTCAATGCCTATGATATTAGGCCAAGGATGGGTATGCATAAGGAATTCCACTTATTTCCCTATGTAAATCCACCGACAGGGTGATTTGTTGACGATGGATTAGCCAGCATGGAACATAGGTCTTACATGCTATCTTATAGATATGGTATACTGGCCACTAGAATTGATGGGGAAATTAAATGTGAGGCCTATGCTCCATATCGCTTTGCATGCCAATTCAAGTGTCTGCAGACAACTGTTGTATCTGCTCCAGTGCACATTAGATCAAAGCAGTAACCAATGGTTGCTTGGTAACTATGGTTGCTAATGGCTATGGAAAAGACCGGGGCAGTTTTTGACTTACCAGATACTAAATAAGTAATAAATTTGGCCATATGGTATGCTTAATACTGGATAGCTTCATATCCTGAGGCAATATTGAATAAACCTGTTTATCAGGTGGGGACTAAGAAGAGAACCATTGAGAAAGAAACAATTCACGTGGCAGGTGATTCTTCCACTCCGTAATATGGTTCACCGAGTTCTTCAACCGAGGCTAATTCATCATATTCTCAGGAGATTCAACATGTGTCAAAGTGTCCACGTGTCGTATATAATCCTCCTGTTAGAATCAAGAAAGCCACTCCATCAACTCCTGGTGAGTTACTTTATTGAGACAATTTAATTGCTAGTAACTGTATAGTGTAACATGTTTTCATTCTCTTTTTATAATTATAGGATCTAAAAAGAAATTAAAATCCAAGGTTGTAGGACCCTCTTCGCAGCCTTCTAGTACACCTTCATATCTATGACCAGAGACCATCCACACATGGCGGGATGTGTACTCTGATACTGAAACTATCTGGCTGGAGCTATGTGAAGGGATAAATCTTCCTAGAATAGGGACACTTCAGACTCCTGCAAATATTCATTTCAAGAATAAACCTGATGAAGTAAGAGCCTATGTCAAAGAGTTTAGGACCTATATATATACCACCGATGATTCTATCTTTATCACCAAGCGGGTGAAGTAAATGATGGATCACATCGCCAATGATGAGGAGTGGCATGAGTACCTGGCTCCTAAAGATGTAAGTTTTCTTTTCTTATTATCATTGCAACTTGAGTTTAGTCGAAGCCTTGTTACTCAAGGAAGTTATTTTCATCATCTTGTAGCTTGCAAAAAAAGGAACTACTGAGGTTCCTTCACATAAATATATCCCTAGTGGTACTACCACTAGGGTTGTTGTGGAATCTCCTCACAAATTGGGAGAGATATCTCCAGGCCAGCAGACCATGGATGAGGAGCTGGAAATGACTTTTCATTCTGCAATACAGGTACCTATAAGGGAGACTGTCGATACTCCCAAAAAACCAAAGAAGTAAAGGAAACGAAGGAGGAAGTCCATAGCTAAACGCTTCATTAGCAGCGGTAAGTCCTTCAGGTAATCATGAGTCTATACCCATGAAATGGTTGCTCATATTTCTAGGGATTGCAGGGGATTCTTGAATTTACCACCTCAGGGAAAGGACTGATCCTCCTTCGAGGACCATGGGGGGTGCTGTGGAACAATCACATATTCAGGATGACTTGGCTGATCTTGGGGAAGAGCTAGCATCTGTTCCCAGTATCCCTATTGCTACTGTTGCAAGAAGAGAAGAACCTGCATTAGAGATTCTGGCAGCTGTTGCAACTGATGCCGTGATTTTATCCCAAGATTCTGTCCAGGTTCAGGGGCCGCAGGACGTATGTCTCCAAGAAGACAAATCAAATGCTCCCACTAGTGAGACTAACCGGGATTCTGAGATGACATTAGTTGAAATGTTGGAACTTGGCGCATCTTTTGAGGATTTTATAAATCATGTTAAATTACCATGTAATTTAGAATATTATGTACGTGAGTATCATACTTCGTCCTATTAGAAATAAATTATTATTACATGTCTAATCATGATCAGTTCAAACATGAGGTTCTATCTGAGGAAGCTACTGAACTACCCATTTCTGAAGAGGGTGTGGACATTGATGTCAACCCTACCATTGCAGAAACATTAGCTCAAGTGGATCTAAACCCAGTAAACCCTCCTGAGACCCATCATGAAGATCATGTTGGGACTGGGAAAGATGGGGAGGAGTCTTCTTAGGTTGTTGGTCTACCATTGGGCAAGGGATAATAATATTTGTGATTGTACTAAGTTTTCACCACAATCAATTATTTTGTTATCCTTTGAAACTAACCAATGTTTTAAAATAATTATGCAGGGACATCAATTGCAGTGGCTAGATCTGGAGGTGAGGCCCTAGCCTCCACCCCAACAGGAATTGAATGTGAAGAAGCACGGGTCAGGGGGGAAGGAGCAGAAAAGGGCACTTCCTTAAGTGCATTAATCTCATATTACATGCCCCCCTGTGATGATGATGTCGAATTAGACCCAGAGGTGCTTAAGGCGCTCAGCTTTTCATGACGTAAGGAATGTAACAACATATGGAAAATCATATCTAAAGTGACTCTTAAAGAGATGCCATCAGTGATTTCACGATTATCATCCTTGTTTGTCATGCTAGGACTTGGCGGTTTTGGATATGAAAAGATCCATGACGCAGTGAAACAAGTCATTTTAAGAAGGGAAAAATAGAAAATGTGTCATGAAGATCTGACCAGGGTGAAGTTGTCAGCCAACATCAGTGAATTTGAAGCTGCAGTATCCCGAGTCGAGGCTAACTATGATACCAAAATGAATGATATGAAGCAAAAAATCAAATATAACATCGTCCATCAAATCCACTTCTAGCAATAGTTAGATTTTTTTACTGTAGAACTTGAAAAACTCAATAATTCATTGGAGGGAGGTCAAACGAATGGTATAAAGGCCATTGATGATGCCAAAAAAGCACTCCATCTAGCTAAAAAGAGTGAAGTTGGTCGGGTGCATGAGCTTCAAGTATCTACTGATGAAGCTCGGGATTTTATTCACTAAGTG
Organism: Viscum album; assembly: GCA_963277665.1. Lineage (NCBI taxonomy): Eukaryota > Viridiplantae > Streptophyta > Magnoliopsida > Santalales > Viscaceae > Viscum > Viscum album. The sequence goes on from OY728138.1 coordinate 944,796,343, forward strand.
AAGACTTATGTTGATAGCCACTTGTAATTTCATAAAAAAGAGAAGAGACTCAAATCTACGGATGTCCTTCTAATTCTTGTGCATCAAATGGACAGAATGCATTCATCTTCAATCACTTGTGAATGTATTTTCCTGCTACCTGCTTTATTTTTTTTACCTATGCCAATGGTCCTAGTAAGCATAGTTTGATTTTTACTAGGATTAATATAAATAACCCTACAAAATTTGAATCATTTAATTTCTCAATTTTACTTAAATCATACAAAATGTATGTTTAGTGAGCTGGAACTTGAATTTTATTCAGAGTTCCCTTGTCTTTTGTGGGAAGTTTAATGTCATGCACGTCAGACATAAAGAGGCTAATGTTTCAGGTCGATATATCTTTGACCGAATAAATTAGAATTGACTCAATTCCTTGTAAATTTTTCTGAAAACATATTACAACAGTCATGTATGAGAGAAAAATGTAAACCATGACTTATTAAATTTTGAATATGAGGAATGATATGAAAAAGGGATAAAAGGCATTAGAAGAAGTAGTTCCCAAGAATGAAGTTACTAATATTCAACCAACCTGTTAGGGGGTTGAATTATTCAAGGCCACCTAAGGGCATTGGCTACAGAGTGAAATAATAGTATCTTTTGGCTGACAAGTCTATTATGTGGACTGTTTATGCAAGGCCGCCAAAGGGCATGTGCTGCATAGTCAGGAAAAAGAACTCTCAGAAATTTACCTTTCTACTACTAAAAGATAGTAAAAGTTTATGGGGATTCAACTTTTCCAAAGTATAGAGTTTTCTCTATGGAAAGGGGTACTTGAATATGAAAAATATATTTTCAAACAAGATTATCCAAGAACTAGATGAATGTCACTGCTACGAAGGTCTGACCCAAACGTAGGGAAGGGAAAACATAAACCATAGACTTGAATATTTTTAGATAATGAAAAATTGTATGGGACAGATATGTTAAGTATAGCCATTTATTTCGGATCCCTACATATTGTCATTAAGACAACTAAGGACAAAAAGTGGATTTCGTCTTAAGAATGAAGTTATCATTATTTAACAAACCCGTTAGGGGGTTGAATTATGTAGGGCCGCCTAAGGGCATTGGCTGCATAGTCAAATAATAGCATCTTTTGGCTAACAGGTCTGTTATGTAGGCTGTTTATGCAAGGCCGCCTAAGGGAACGTTCTCCATGGTCAGGAAAAAGAACTCTCAGAAATTTGACATTTTTGTGACTAGATGTCATGAAAAAAGGGTTATGAAGATCTGAAAATATTTAAGCTTATGATTTATGACATAAAAATGGGTATTGTTCAATGTATGCAGAGATACACAGATCAATGCTAACCATAATCATGTTGTGACTGGGTCGTGAATTGAAATATTAGACTTCACTACGTATCCCATAAGGATAGGAATCAAGCCATACATAGTTCTTGAAATACAGTTTAATGTTATGTGGGACTAGAGTATGGGAGATCTTAGTTTAAGGTCATATACCTCAGACCATTATAATAAATACACATTGTGTGTTTTCATGGGGACATTTCAGCCAAGGGACTGAAAGTGGAATTTGGGGTTTGGCCCAAAAGACATGGGGCTAGATTCGAGGGACACTCTTACGTTCCTATGTATCCCATAAGGATGGGAATCAAGCCCACGTAGTTCTAAAAATACCGTTGATGACCCCAATCTGTGAATACATTTCCATATATATAATTAAAGATATAAAAATATTTTCATAAAATATCTGTGGTTTCATGAACATATTCTTTGATTTTGGTGATTCTGTTTACTTTCAGGATGTTTCTGGCTAAATACACGAATCAAGGGATGTCTGTGAAAATTTTGAAACTACACGGTGTGTACTTTTATACACAACGTGTACATCCAGACAGGGGCACAGACCGAAGGAGGGAGTACACACCCATGTCACCAGGAAGTATACACACACCGTGAATGGCGGCTCTACATTCCGTGTACAACATTTTAGAAGCAGTTGTTGTCGAGAAGGCTCTACATGCCCCTGTGGCCATTGAAAGTGACACGACATGTTTCATTTCTACATGTCGTCTATGAAATTCTAGAAAGAGTTGGTTGCTGAATTTTGACACTACACACCATGTATGGTGGCGCTACATGCCATGTATACTCAACCACCAGGCGACATTGTTTTCAAATGTCAAAGACGGTGTGTTAGGCCACCTGCCCGTGGAGAAATTGGCGCCAAAACGCATTGACGAAAATTAAAGGGCTTGTACTTGCTAAACATGATGTGTACTATATTTTTCTATAAAATGAGGCCTTGGACTTCAGATGTGGAAGGGAGAAACCATTGGGGGAGATGAGACATTCCGCTGCCATTCCAAAGCCATCGAGGTGCCATCATTCCACCATTCCGCCTTCCGACACCCTATCTCAACGCTTACACGGTGAACCCGTCAGGTATCACGTGTGACGTTTCTCCTCCACTTTCTATGTGTAACTTAACCCCTCATATTGGGGCTGTGGATGAAGGGATCGTAATTTGTGTGTTTTTTATATAGTTGTGTTTTCTCGTTGTAATTCATCTTACTCTTCTTAATTCACTGTTAAATATAACTGAGAATTATGAGCCGGACCAAGGGAAGAATTCTTAGGGTTATAAAATAAATAATGGTGAAAACGTCTATGACCATTGGAATGATTTCACCGATTAACTAATGGCCTGAACTTCATTCATAATTAAGAACATTGACTACCAGACCAAGGAGTCAACTGCTCTAATTATATACAAGAGGAACTGGACCAAGGAAATCTCATAACAAAATGAAATCCAGAATGATTTAATTATCATGAACAACACAACCATTAAAACAATCTGCACAAGAACTCCTTAATTACCACTTCCCCGACATGTCTTTTCTTCCTTTTTTAAACTTTTTAAATTCACCCATTTTTTTCATTAAAATTGTTGATCATTTATTCAAAGTAAAACAATTTAGTTTCAATCAAAAACCAAAATAAACCAAATCAACTCTAAATTCTATATACTTCACCTAATTACGTATTAACTCAATTGAATTCACTCACACCATGATTCCTTGTGGATCATCCCTGATCTTATGCTATACTAATCTTTTACGAATGAGTAATTAATTCGGGAAGCATATAACTTCAGTCAATGACAAGCGAGTCCAAATTTTGGTGCTGTTGCAGGGGACATATTTGGTTTTAGTGCAAATATGTAAATTGTTATAATAATAATTGATTTAAGTGAAAATAAAAATAAAAAATTATCAGAAATCTCTTTTCTAATCACATTTCAAATTTTCTCTTTTGTTTTTCCCATTTTATGCATGGTTTTCGTTTTTGTGTTTTGCAGAGCCAAACGTGTATGTTTAGACGTCTTACATGATCCAGAAGCACCGAGTCTTCTGAATTAGTTCCGCTTGACCCGGAGATCGAACAAACCCTACTTCGTTGTCATCGTACACTGACAGAAAGTCACAACCAGCAACCACAATCCATGGAAAACACGCCAGAGGGGGAACCAGCCGTGGATGCTACGGCCGAGAATCAGTACCAGGAGAAGTAGCCTCCCGCTGCTGGTCTACCGGAGCAGGCGCCCGAGGGAATCATGGAATTCCATCCAAGGGATTACCAATGGTTACCGAATCAACCTCATATAATGTACGACCAACTCCAACAATCGCAAAAACACTTCCCACAGCCATGCTTTGCCCGTCAAAAGAAATTCATGCTAGCTCTATCCCTTCAGCAACAACCTCCAAGACATCCCCTTATGGATTACGATCTTTCTTAAATCCACGGAGCTGATACCGTAATTGTCCGTCCCCCGATCCAGGCTCCACAAATCGAGATCAAGCCTTCTATCTTGTAGCTGATCCACAACAAAGTCCAATTTGGAGGCCTGGACAGTGAGGACCCGAACGCCCATCTCTCCAACTTTCTGGAGATCTGCGACACCTTTCGGTACACCAGCATGTCCGAAGACGCCATCTGTCTTTGCATATTCCCATTTTCTCTATGGGACAAGGCAAATGAATAGAACAAGGGGCTGCCACAGTGATCTATCCTCACCTGGGAGGAGCTAGCCCAAGTGTTTTTTTGTCCAAGTAATTTCCACCATCAAAGACGGTGACACTCCGGAATGAGATCCATAATTTCTAGCAGAACGACTCCGAGTTGTTGTACGAGTCCTAGGAATGCTTCAAAGAAATGTTACAAAAATCCCCCCACCATGGACTCCCACACTGGATGCAAGTCCAGACGTTCTACGAAGGAATTACCATGAATACCAAGTCTGCGGTGGACACTGCTGCTGGATGTACGGTGATGTGAAAATCCCCCGAAGAGCTATTCGAACTACTAGAAGACATGTCAGCCAACAACTTCTAGTGGCACTCCGAGCGGGGGACTCAAAAGCGCGGTATGTACAATATTGACGCTGCCACAATGTTATCTGCTCAGTTGGACGATGTGTCCAAGAAAATTGATGCATTGCACCTCAATGGAGCATCTCAAGTTCATGCGGTGAACCATCAAGCATGCGGCGAATGTGGTGATAACCACATCATGGGAGAACGCCCGGGTTGGACTGGAGGCCCATCGACGAGTGAGGTGAGTTATGTTTCCCAAAATTGAGGGCCCAACCAGCACCAGCAGTAACAGAAATGTACTGATCGATGTGCACCAAGGAGACCTTTCTTCGCAACTGGAAAGGTACTGATCGATGTGCACCAAGGAGAGCTTATTTTTTGGGTAGGTAATGAAAGAGTTTCCTAAAACGTCCTCAAGGCTGTCAAACATGCTTCCTAATAAGAGCATGAGGACTATTATGCAGTGTCCACCATGGTTAACCATTTTAGAGAAAAAGGGGATGATCTGGTATGTTCGTTTACTTCGAATAATTTAACTATTCCAGATATTCTATAAGAAGATGCACCATAAGACTTGCAATTCATAGAATGACAGGGTGACTACTATTGGCAGCGTGCAGTTGTTCATGATAGTTTGGAACAGGACAAGGTGAAACCACTTGTGACTTCAATTTTAAAGGCTCCTGAACTTGAACTAAAGCCTCTTCCATCTTCTCTCATGTATGGGTATTTAGGACACAATCAAACTTTTCATGTTATACTTAACGCAGAACTGTCACAGGAGCAGGAAGATGACCTTTTACATGTTCTAAAACAGCGGAAGCACACTATTGGGTGGACAGTCACTGATCTGAAGGGAATCAACCCTACCATTTGCACTCACAAGGTGCTATATGAAGAAGGCGCCAAGAAATCTCGGCAACCACAACGACGCTTGAATCCTCCCATGAAGGAAGTTGTAAAAAATGAGGTGATCAAATTATTGGATGCATGCCTCATCTATCCCATCTCAGATTGTCCATGGGTGAGTCCCCTTCAAGTGGTATCCAAAAAGGGGGGATCACTGTGACATCAAATGAAAATAATGAGCTCATCCCTACACGCACTATCATGGGATGGAGAGTTTGTGTGGATTACCAGAAGTTAATTGATGCGACAAGAAAGGATCACTTCCCCTTTCCATTCATGGATCAAATTCTAGAGAGGCTAGTAGGGAAAAAACTTCTATTGCTTCCTCGAAGGTATATCCAGCTATAACCAAATCTCCATTTCTCTAGAGGATCAAGAAAAGACCACATTCACTTCCCCTACGACACCTTTTCTTATCAAACGATGTCTTTAATCATGTGCAATGCCCCCGCCACAATCACGTACTGTATGATGGCCATCTTCCATGACATGGTGGAACAACTCCTGGAGGTATTCATTGATGATTTTTTCATTTACGTAAAATCGTTCACCATTTGATTACAGAACCTAGATCTAGTTTTGGAACGATGTGAGCACACTAAGCTAGTCTTGAACTGGGAAAAGTGTCATTTTATGGTGGAAAGTGTAATAGTCATTAGCCACAAAATTTCAGCGGAGGGGATATAAGTGGACCCCGTGAAGATCGAAGTCATTTCATGACTACCTATACCGACTTCTGTCTGTGCCGTCCGCAGCTTATTGGGGCATGCATGTTTTTACAGGCGGTTTGTCTGTGACATCTCCAAAATAGCCCATCCCCTCACAAATCTTCTAACCAAGGATGAAATATTTGAGTTCGATGAGACATGTCTTAGATCTTTTGAGCATCTAAAGCAGCTCCTGGTGGAAGCTCTAGTTATGATTTATCCCAGCTGGGAGGAACAATTTGAGGTGATGTGCGATGCGAGTGACTACGCAATGGGAGCAGTCTTGGTCCAGTGACTTGACCGGATTTTCCGACCTATCTATTATGACAGCAGGACACTCAATGAGGCACAAATCAACTACACCCCCACAGAAAAGGAGATGCTTGCAGTGGTTTTTGTAATGGCATGTACCCTCTTGGCCCATTACTTTGCCAAAAGTGAGGCTCCACCAAAACAGTGGCACCATGACAATGGCACCGTGAGGGTGACACCGGTCACGGTGGGACCGTGACAGTGGCACCTTGTCCCCTCGCCGAGTACCTGACTTTTCCGCTCCCACAACGTATGTTTTGACATAAATTAATTATTTTACTCCTTTTAAAACCACTTAAAGCTCGTAATTAATTCACTAAAATCCCGAGAAAGATCCTCGATGGGGGATATTATATAACACCTTAATATCATAGTGTGTAACTTCCCAACCGCATGGTCAACACACGACCCCCACTCACACGATTTCGCGTTCTTATCTCAACCGTACGCGGACCTTATAAACTAAAGTGTTAGGAATGGTTTCTTATTTCCTTGATCACAGCGTTTCACGAACAGCTTTTGGTGCATTGGGCGAGCCACATCGTTATCCGTAATGTTCTCCACCCGGCCTAAGCGTCAATCATCTATCAACAAGTAGGGAATTTCTCCTTCGCCTCTCTCTTTTGTGTATCATCTGGGGTGGGCGTGATTTTGATTCTATAAAATTGGATAAACCAGACCTAATTAAAGATAATTAATGAATACTATAAAGAATAAAGGGGGGATATGATAGATGATGTTGTTATATTAAAATAATCTTTCTGAGTTGTGATGGCTTGCACATTCTGAAAATTGAGGTCGTTGGTGGTTGTTGTCTGTGCACTAATGAACCCCTCGTGATGTTTTAAATGACTTGTTTTGTAATTATAAACTCCGGCTGTGAAAAGTAAATTGGTTAATCATGTATACTCGACTGAATAAATTGAAAGCACGAGGATCAACCCTTCTGTGATAACTCCCATAAAAAACACACAGGATTTGAAATCATGGAGTTTGTTAAATCTTATAAATCTGAAAATACAATTGTGGTCCTGCTTTGTGTAGGTGGTAGTGGTTTGGTTACTTCCTTTTTCGGGCTGATTTCTAGAGGTGTGGGAGGGGATGTGATTTCCTATTTTTATACTCTCAGTGGTTGTGAAATTGGGGTGGGATGCTCTGTTGATGAAAAAAAACCTTTTTGGGGGAGGGGACACGGGGCAGTGTCTCGGTGTTTTCCCTTGGTTCCAGTACTTCGAGGTATCTCACTTTTTCCTTTGTTTTTGTGACTTTACAAGAGAACCAGGTGTGGACAATTAAATTGAGGTTTGGATGGTTTCTTTCCCTTGGTTATGCTTATGGTGTTAGTTTCCCAGTTGTTCATAAACTTATTTGAACATTATTACTGAACACGAAAACAAGAATGGAACAAATGGGTTTTGTTGGCGAGAGTTGTGACTCAGACAAGAGCGCTGTTTTGATCTGTAGGATGTCTGAAGAGAAACCTAACTTTGGGTAAGTTCTTTTTACCTATGTATATATTTTTAGTTTTTTGTTTCTTATTTGCGCCCCAACCAAGTTGATCACTTAGTGCCGAACACCCACATTTCATGGGGGAAGGTGTTTTTCCCAACACTATTATTAGTGGTTGGTTATTAGATCCTTTTTTTATCCCATTCCTGAATATCCCAAGTATCATCGGGCAAGCTGTGATGGCCTGAGGTCCATTATTAGCCCAAGAACCTTCGGGCGGCGTAGTGTGGTGGTTGGCCAGGTGTGTGCGGCAGGTGGTTTCCCATATGTCTTCGGGATGAGGCCCATGTGTCTTCGGGTGTGGCAGCAAATTTTCTAGCTGAGGTTTCTTCGGGTGTTGTGGTGGTTGTTCTAGCCTAGGTGTTTTTAGGCATGGTTACATGTGATAGCAGTGGCCCAAGTGTTTACAGGCTGGATTTGGTAGTGGGACTACGTGTGGTTGTGGCCCATGTGTGTGCGGGCAGGTGTGGTAGTGGGACTGTGGTGAGAATGGCGGGATTGGTCCAATGCGTAGGATGTCTCAATAACCAGTGGTAAAGTGGCACGGGGTACCCAAACATTGATGTGCTCTGATTATATATATTACATGACTTGCGTTATTTGGGGATTTTGCCTTGGGTAGGCTTGTGTGGATAATTTACCTTGATAGGTGTTAGGTTTACTCCTTTTTTTCACGGTACTTTAGTATTTCCCCCCACTTGTGCATGAGAGTCTTTGGTTTTCCCTAATAAGTGTACTTGAATGCTCACCCTATGTATATAAAACTACTTTCAGGTTTCTAGGAGGACATCAGGGATCGCGCATGACCATACTAGCTCGGACCATTGGGGCAGTTATAGTAGCTGCTTTTCTTTTTTGGTATTTTCCTTTGTAGTCACCTTTTGTACCTTGTGGCTTTTACTTTTGGAACATGCATGTGGGAATGGTTTACTTTTGGCTTAATTTTATTTTACCTTTGTCTTGTTGAGTTTCATCATCTTATCTCCCGATCCTATAAAACAAAAAGGGGTAATGCCTTCCATTTGTGAGAAATTTCTATACCCTTAGTGGTAGTCGCCACTCCGGGACCTATTGAAGGTGGGTCTCAGGGGTCATTATCTCTCCTTCAACTTAAAGAAGAAAGGTCCTGGAAATCTGCTGACCCTTCCCTCCTTTTGGTGAAGGCGGGTCGTGATAGAATATAATCAGAGGGGATGGTTGAGAGATAGGATGGAGCCTAGAGTTATTCATAGTGAGGATTGCATGGGATGGTAGGGTAACAGTGTTGGGTGACGTCGGTGCATGAATTAGGCTACGGAAGACTGGCTAGGACACGGGATTTTAGGGGCCCCCGTGATCCAATGCACGGACTCTGGACCTATCGAACGACCAAGTGATTCCACACTGATTCCAGGGTAGAGACCCTAGGAAATGTAAATGCACCATAATGACTTGTGTTCTCATGGTTCTAGGGTTTTTTGGGAATTAAGAATAAATGAAAAGTTTAAGAAGTTTTAAAGAAAATAATCTGTACCACTTGCGATTAGGCATTCCATGATTACCTTATAGCTATGGCACTTGGAAGGTGACCACGTGTCGTATAGATGATCGAGGGCCCGCAGAATACCTTGGCCAATCGGCAGAGAGCTGACTGAGAAGAGGAGGATGATCAGTGGTAGAGGACTCTCCGGGCCTTCCAGTGACAGACCCTCGAGAAGTATGAGGGCAACACCTCTGACAGGAAGACAGAAGGCTGGCTAGATGAGCTAGTGATAGATTTCGGACTGTTTCGGGCCCCGATCGAGTACTGGGTTCCTCTGGCCATCAACCAGATGTGGGGAGCGACATTCCAGTGGTGGACGCTTTACCTGGGGAAGAGGAGAGAGGCTGAGGTGGCTTGGGTGGTTTTTGAGAGGGAGTTCCGGGCAGAATTCCACTCTTCGACGATGAAGGAGGAAAAGAGACAGGAGCTACTCCCCCTCCAATAGGGGAGTATGTCTGTGAGGGAGCTAGGGATCAAGTTAAAGGACCTCCTAAGTTTTTCTCTGGACCTCAATCCCGACGAGGATTCTCGGGCAAGAAATTTGGAGGAGGCGCTCTGACCCTCCCTCCAGTATGCTGTTACCCCCTTTACAATGCCGACGTACTTGGAGGTCCAGAAGAAGGGATAAGTGGTGGAGAGAATGCACGCTCTAGGAGGTGTGTCACGAGAGGGGATCCATATGGGACCATCGAAGGGGAAGTCCGTCAGCACTAGGCCTACAGCATCAAGACCCTCCAGGTTCCAACCCGCAGGGAGAAGGCCGCAGCAGTTTCAGTTTCGATCCCATGTTCCTCACCCCTTTTCCTTGGGCCCAGGGCCGCGGTGCTTCTTCGGTGGGAGCCATGGACATCTCTGGAGTCAGTGCCCAGACCGTGTACAGTACGCCGGTGGCGGACATCCCCAGCACCTGCCCAAGTAGCAGCTTCCAGCCTGACCTTTCTAGCAGCAGTAGTAGGGACAGCACGACCCCGCTCCACCGAGGGAAAACATAGGAGGAGGAGGCCAACCTCAGGGAGCCCCTAAGGGACCTCGACCAAGGAATGGTTGGGGAGGTGGCCAATAGCTGCGGGGTAGAGGAGCCGGGCATAGAGAGCTACACGCCGCGGAGGCAGCAGTTCCAGCAGGGCCAGAGGTTATTCGAGGTATGGTGAGTTTGTTTAGCACTCTTGCTTATGCATTTTTTGATACCGGATCTTTACACTCTTTTTTTGCACTCACTCTAGCTCGTGCCTTGGGTCTAGATGCTGAGAGACATCCAGTGCCCCTGGTGTTGAGCACACCAGTCATAGGTCATACCTACTTGTTGATTGTTTTTCTAGGATATAGACTGATGATAGGACCACATCAGTCGGTTAGGGATCTTCTTCTTCTACAGATACATCCATACAATGTCATCCTAGGCATCGACTAGATATTCCTTGTGTGCGTTGTCATCGAATGTTTCCGAAGAAGGGTCGTGTTCTCGGAATGGGGCGGCCTGTGTGTTACCTTCACCGGCGAGCGGAGCAGTCAGAAGGGCAGCAGGCGAGAGGAACCCATCCTCTCCTTGTTAGCATAGCTGTCAGTAGAGTCTGTAGATGCTGAGATGGTGGGGGTGACAGAGGTTGTCTGTGAGTTTATGGACATCTTTCCTGAGGAGGTGATGACTCTACCCCCTCAACGTGATATTGATTTAGAGATAGACCTGCAGCCCGACGCTCGTCTGATCTCAATGGCTCCTTACCGGATGGCACTTTCAGAGCTACAGGAGTTGCGGATCCAGATTGACGATTTGATGAAGAGGGGTTATGTTCGGCCGAGTGCGTCACCGTGGGGTGCTCCAGTCTTGTTCTCAATGAAGGAATATGGTAGTATCAGGTTGTGCATAGAATACAGGAGGTTGAATCAGGTGACGATCAAGAATTGCTACCCATTTCCGAGGATAGACGATCTTTTCGACCAGCTGAAAGGGGCAGGATGGTTCTCGAAGATCGACCTGCTGTCTGGGTACTACCTGTTGAGATTGAAGGAGAGAGACATCCCAAATATGGCCTTCAGGTGCAGATATGGACACTTCAAGTTCGTAGTCATGCCTTTCGGTGTTACGAACGCCCCGGCTGTGTTCATGGGGATTATGAACTCCATCTTCCGGGAGTACCTGGATCGGTTCGTAGTTGTGTTCATCGATGACATTATGATCTATTCGATATCATAGGAGGACCATACGGAGCACCTGAGAATGGTTTTGGAGGTCCTCTGACAGCACCAGATCTATGGTAAGTTGTCAAAATGCAAGTTCTGGACACGAGACGTGCACTTCCTCACACACGTGGTGTCCGAGCGGGGGTAGCGGTGGACCCATAAAAGGTTGAGGCAATTTTTTCTTGGGAATAACCAAAGAATGTGGAAGAGGCCTACAGTTTCCTCAAGATGGCAGGTTTCTATCTGAGGTTCATACCCAACATCTCCCGAGTAGCATCCCCTTTGACAGCCCTAACCAAGAAAGACCAGGTTTTCGTGTGGATGAGCAGTGTGAGTCATCCTTTAGCTATCTGAAAGAGAAGTTGGTTAGTGCCCCAGTGCTGAGACTACCAGAAGAAGGGGAAACTTATGAGGTGTTCTGTGATGATTCATAATAGGGCCTGGTATGTGTGTTGCTGCAGCGACAAGGGGTGATCTCTTATTGGTCCAGGCAGCTACGCCCCTATGATCGTAATTACACCGCCCATGACCTGGAGCTTGTAGAGGTAGTTTTTTCGCTAAATTTATGCTGGCACTACCTCATCCGACAATGATTTGTGGTCTTCACAGATCACAAAATCTTGAGGTATATCTTCTCCCAGCGGTACTTAATCTTGCGACAACAGAGATGGGTGGAGTTCCTCCAGGATTACGACTTCTAGATCTCTTATACTGAGGGAAAGGGAAATGTAGTGGCTGATTCCTTGATCAGGAGGACGTAGAAGGATGTGGTCCGAGTGTCAGCAGATTCTTGGATGTGAGGATGGTGGTAGAGGTTGCCTATATCATATGACAGTACAGTATTCTCTATTGCAGCAAGTGGAGGAGTCTTAGTCGGGAGACCCAGAGTGCGAAGTGATGCGTGACCAAGTTGACCAGGGCAATGCTCCGGAAGGATGGACAGAGGATGGTCAGAACTGGATGCTTTTCCAGGAAAGGTTGTTTGTTCTAGGAGTGCTACGTGACAAGGTTCTCAGTGAGTTCCACAACTCACCCCTGGCAGTACACCCAGGAGTTTCCAAGATGTACCGGGGACTGAAGAGATAGATTTTGTGGCCCGGAGTAAAGCGAGCAGTGGCGTAGTTTGTGGCGAAGTGCTTAGTGTGTCAGCAAGTGATGTCTGAACACTAAGTTCCAGGCGGCCTACTAAAGTCTCTATATGACCCCAAGTAGACGTTGGATGACATCTCTATGGATTTCATCATAGGACATCCCAAGTTCCAAGGGGAATACGACGCAATCTGGGGGGTGGTAGTGGACCAGTTAACGAAATCGGCTCACTTTATGGAGATCAGGGAGTCGAGTAATGTGGACACTTTGGCAAAAAAGTACGTGGATGAGGTGGTGCAGTTTCAGGGAGTCCCGAGGTCTATAGTCTCGGATAGGGATGCACAGTTTAACTCACCGGTCTAGAAAGGATTGCAGCATTCTTTTGGAACACAGTTACACCTTAGCACTTCTTCTTATCCCCAGATGGATGGACAAATAGAGCGCACCATCCAGACCATCGAGGATATGTTGGGGGCATTTGTTCTGGACTCAAGATGATCATGGGTGCGACACCTGCCCCAGGTAGAGTTCGCCTACAATAATATCTATCACTCTACCATCGGTATGGCCCCGTTTGAATCCTTGTACGGGAGGCCCTTACGTTCACCTATGTGTTGGGCCGAAGTGGGAGAGACAGGAATCCTTGGCCCAGAGGTGGTGCAGAGCACGACAGTGAAGGTTCAGCTCATACGGGAAAGGATGAAGGTGGACCAGGACCGAAAGAAGCTGTATGCTGATACCAGGAGGAGACCCTTGGTGTTTGAGGTTGGGGACCATGTGATCTTGAAGGTCTCCCCTCAGCGTGGGCATCAGAGGTTCCGCAAGGGGAGTAAGCTTTCTCCCAGGTTCATCGGACCCTTCGAAGTGTTGCGGCGGGTCGGCGAAGTGGCTTATCAGCTAGCATTACAACTGCCGCTACTGAGGAGACATGATGTCTTTCATGTGTCCCAGCTCCGTCCGTATCTGCACAATGATTCACACATCCTTGATTGGGTTGAGATGGACATCGAGGATGACGTGACCTTTGTGGAGAGACTAGTGATGATCGAGGATCTCAAGGAGAAGGTTCTTCGTGGGTGAACCATTCCATTGGTTCGTGTGTTGTGGAGGCATGGTGGGATTGAGGAGAGTATGTGGGAGAGGGAAGCACAGATGCGTACCCAGTACCCCAAGTTGTATTGAGTTTTGTTCCTTGTTGTACCTGTTGTGGTAGAACGTTTTGTCTTTTTCGCTATGAAATGTACTGGGTATCTTTCTTATGAATGTGTGTGAAAAGACCTGGCTATGGGGGATGAGAGAATCTGCCCCCCCCCCTAATCAAGACACATTAAGGTAGATGTGATTAAACATGTGCAGGCGAGTCAGTACCACCCAAAGTGGATAATATCTTGACATGGGGGAGGAGACTCCCCAACCCACATGCCTGGGCAGTTTGGCATGGTATGGTGCTTGGTTCTTGTCAGGGAAGTGTTTTTAGTTTGCATGGGTTCACTTCTAAGAGGTATCTAATGTAATGGACCTAACCCTCCTGGCCCATTACTTTGTCAAAAGTGAGGCTCCACCAAAACAGTGGCACCATGAGGGTGAGACCGTGACGGTGACACCGTGACGGTGGCACCCTGTCCCCTCGCCGAGTACCTGACTTTTCCACTCCTACATCGTAACTTTTGACGTAAATTAATTCTTTTACTCCTTTTAAAACCACATAAATCCCGTAATTAATTCCTAAAAATCCTGAGAAACATCCCCGATGTGGGATCTTAAATAACACCTTAATATCATCGTGTGTAACTACCCAACTGCCTGGTCAACCCACGACCCCCGCTCACACGGTTTCGCGTTCTTATCTCAACCGTCCTCGACCCATATAAACCAAAGGGTTAGGCATGGTTTCTTCTTTCCTCAATCGCGGATTTTCAGGAATATCTTTTGGTGCATCGGGCGAGCCGCATCGTTATCCGTAATGTTCTGCGTCCGGCCTAAGCGTCGACCATCTATCAACAAGATGGGAATTTCTCCTTCACCTCTCTCTTTTGTGTATCCTGCGGTGTGGGCAGGCTTTTGATTCTGTAGAATTTGATAAACCATACCTAATTAAAGATAATGAATGAATCCTGTAAAGAATGAGGGGGGGGGGGGCTATTATCGTTGATGTTGTTATATTAAAATCATCTTTCTGAGTTGTGATGGCTTACGCATTCTGAAAATCGAGGCCATTGGTGGTCATTGTCTTTGCACTAATGAGCCCCTCATGATGTTTTAAATGGCTTGTTTTTAATTATAAACTCTTTCTATGAAAAGTAAATTGGTTAATCATGTATACCTAGCAGAATAAATTTAAAGCACGAGGATCAACCCTTCTGTGATAAATCCCGATTAAAACACATGGAATTTGAAATCATGGAGTGTGTTAAATCTTATAAATCTGAAAATACAGGTGTGGAACTACTTTGTGTAGGTGGTAGTGGTTTGGTTGTTTCCTTTTTCGGGATGATTTCTTGAGGTGTGGGATGGGATGGGATTCCCTATTTTCATACTCTCGGTGGTTGTGAAATTGGGGTGGGATCCTCTGTTGATGAAAAAAACCTTTTTGGGGGAGGGGACATGGGGCAGTGTCTCAGTGTTTTCCCTTGGTTCCAGTACTTCGAGGGATCTCGCCTTTTCCTTTGTTGTTGTGACTATACAAGAGAACTGGGTGTGGATACTTAAATTGACGTTTGGATGGTTTTTCCCTTGATTATTATTATGGTGTTAGTTGCCCAGTAGTGGATAAACTTATTTGAACGTTATTACTGAACATGGAAACAAGAATGGGACAAATGCATTTTGTTGGTGAGAGTTATGACTCGTACTTGAGCGCTGTTGTGATCTGTAGGTTTTCTAAAGAAAAACCTAACTTTGGATGAGTGCTTGTTACCTATGTATATATTATTAGTTTTTTGTTTCTTATTTGTGCCCCACCCAAGTTGAGCACATAGTGCCGAACACCCCCATTTCATGGGGGAGGGTGTTTTTCCCAACACTATTATTAGTGGCTGGTTTTTATCTCCTTTTCTGCTTCCTTTCTCGGATATCCCAAGTATCATTGGGAAGGGTGTGATGGCATGAGGTCCATAATTATCCCAAGAACCTTCGGGCGGGGTAGTGTGGTGGTTGGCCAGGTGTGTGCGGCAGGTGGTTTCCCAAGTGTCTTCGGGATGAGGCCCAGGTGTCTTCGGGCGTGGCAGTGGATTTTCTAGCCTTGGTGTCTTCGGGCGTGGTGGTGGTTGTTCTAGCCTAGGTGTTTTCATGCGTGGTTACATGTGATAGTTGTGGCCCAGGTGTTTGCAGGTGGGATTCGGCAGTAGGACTACATGTGGTTGTGGTCAGGTGTGTGCGGGCGGGTGTGGCAGTGGGACTGCGGTGAGAATGGCAGTATTGGTCCAATGCGTAGGATGTCTCAATAACCAGTGGGAAATTGGCGTGGGGTACCCAAACATCAATGTGATCTGATTATATATATTACTTCACTTGCATTATTTGGGGCGTGTTCCTTGGTGAGGCTTGGGTGGATAATTTACCTTGATAGGTGTTTGGTTTACTCCTTTTTTTCAAGGGACATTAGTACGCCCCCCCCCCCACTTGTGCACAAGAGTCTTTGGTTTTCCCTACTAAGTTTACTTGTATGCTCACCCTACATATATAAAACAGATTTCAGGTTTCTAGGAGGACTTCATGGATCGTGCAGGACCATATTACCTCGGACATTTGGGGAAGTTGTAGTTGCTGCTTTTCTTCTTTTGTACTTACCTTTGTAGTCACCTTTTGTACCTTATGGATTTTACTTTTGGAACATGCATGTTGGAATGGTTTACTTTTGGCATACTTTTCATTTACCTTGGTGTTGTTGAGTTTCATCATCTTATCTCCCAATCCTATAAAACAAAAAGGGGTAATGCCTTCCATTTGTTTGAAATATCTACACCCTTGGTCCTAGTCTCCACTCCGGATCCTATTGAAAGCGGGACTCAGTGGTCATTATCTCACCTTCAATTTAATGAATGAAGGGCCTGGAAATCTGCTGACCCTTCCCTCCTTTTAGTGAAGGCGGGTCGTGACAGTTTTCTCATTTGAAAGGTTTCGTTCTTACATAGTGCTGTCTAATGTTATTGTTTATTCTGTCCATGCAACACAAAAGTACCTACTAAAGAAGAATGTTGAGAATCTCTGATTGATCTTCTGGGTACTCCTCCTACAAGAATTTGATCATGAGATCCGAGACAAGAAAGGGAGTGAGAAATTCATTTCTGACCATCTCTCCCTCCTCGAGCTTCCTCATTTGGAGAAGGAAGATGATCGGGAGATCAGGGAGGATTTTCCTGATGAGCACCTATTTTCGATCAACGAAACACCTCGACCATGGTATGCTGATATCGCTAATATTTTGGTTACAAGTGTCATTCACCCCGACCTCTCCTTCCAGCAAAAGAAATGATTTTCTATGATGTTAAAAGTTACATCGGGGAGGATCCTTTGCTATTTCGATCCTATTCAGATGGAGTGATCCGCTGTTGCATCTCGGAGAATGAAGTTCACGGTGTCCTGGAGTTCTTTCACGCCTCACCAGTAAGAGGACATCATGGGCCGGACCGTACTATAGAAAAGATCATGTAATCTGGATTTTTCTGGACCACCATGCACATAGATTATAGTGCCTTTGTTTCCTGTTGTGATCGGTGCCAGAGGACCGGTAATGTGGGACGTAGAGCCGATATTCCCCAGCACCCCATCCTGGAGGTCAAGATTTTTGACGTCTGGGGAATTGATTTTATGGGTCCCTTTCCCCCATCTTTTGGGAACACTTACATCCTGGTATGCGTTGAGTACGTCTCCAAATAGGTGGAAGCCACTGCTATAGCTCACGACATAGCCAAGGTAGTCATAAATTTATTAAAGAAAAATATTTTTAGTAGGTTTGGAGTTCCACGAGTACTGATCAGCGATAGAGGGACCCACTGTTACAACACACTGATGAGAGGAATACTGCCGAAGTATTGAGTAAAGCATCAGATAAGGACACCATATCATCCCCCGTCCAGTGGATAGGTAGAGCTCTCCAACTATGAGCTCAAGCAGATCTTGGAGAGAACAGTGAACACTTCACGGAAGCACTGGTCCAAGAAGTTAGATGATGCCTTGTGGGCATATAAGACTGCTTTGAAAACACCACTGGGAATGTCCCCATTCCGCCTCGTCTATGGAAATCCCTGCTATTTGCCAGTAGAATTGGAACACAAAGCCTACTGAGCCGTCATTGCCCTAAATTTTGATCTGAAGGAAGCTGAAGAGAAATGGGAGTTCCAACTGTTGGAACTAGATGAGATCCTATTAGAGGCATAAAAGAATGCCAAGTTGTAAAAGTAGAAGACAAGATCCATTCACGACCGGATGATTTCATGAATGTCTTTCCAACCCGGTGATCATGTACTTCTATTTAATTCTCGTCTTCACTTATTCCCAGGGATGTTAAAGTCACACTGGTCAAAACCATTCCACGTTGTCCGCGTATTCCATCATGGAGCAGTAGAAATTTCTGGAGGAGATGGTCAACCATTCAAGGTAAATGGGCAGTGGTTGAATGCTTACCATCCTACAGACAACATTGCTGGAATGTTGTCCACCATACACCTCAGGTAAGCAAGGTAAGTAGGTCGAGCCAACGACCTAAAACAAAGGCGCTTCCTGGGAGGCATCCCAGAGGTTACACACCGTGTCCCACTTATATACACGGCGTGTACTTATCTTTTTTAATTTATACTATTTATAGTATAAATCTATATAATAACAAATAAATAATCAGGGATGTTGCTGGTGCTGATGGAAAAGTCACTAGTGTTTATTCAAAACCGTCCCATGTTCGAATCATCCTGACCTAACTTCGATACGGGGTTCCTCCTTTTATTTACATGGCATGTGTGGTATTTTACATATATATATATATATATATATATATATATATGTGTTTAATAAATCCCGTGATGGGGATAGACCGGTTGGCTAGAATCGTAATCCGGTTCCAAAAGGCTCAGGTTTGAATCCAGACAACCATCCCATTTCCATCATTTGTTCTTTTAATAAAACCACAAGACGTGTACTCCGATATATGCCGTGTACACCATGATTTTTGAAATATAAATTAAAAACATTTTTAAAATATGAAATTACATGCGGGTGAAGTTGGAGGATTGGAAAAGTCTCAGCACCAGGTTCAAAAGACCCGGTTTCGAATCGCGCTAATCTCCCCGCTTCACCCCCATCTTTTCCAAAATAAAAACCACACACCGTGCTTTTCTTTCTTTCCATGTGTATAGTCCATATCGAATAAATTTATGTATAAAATAAATATGAACATAAGAATAACCTTTTCTACAGTGGTTGATGGCTTTCATTCGGAATGGCTGATCGCCGGTTCGAATCTCGCCCCAAGCACCGGACCAAAGGTTGTACTACTCTTACTCTACTTTTAAAATACACGGTGTTTATTTCCCGATATACGTCATTTAAAGGTTTATGTATAATAGAATTTGTAGATATATCTATTTTATTTTAATTATTAATAATAATTATTATATAGTTTAATATAATAATTATATTTATTTATATAATTCAATAAAAATTTCAGAAAACATGACATGTAGTCCAAACATACACGCCGTGTACTGACGCTATATAAGCCGTAGTCCACCCGGATTGATTCTGTGTCGCAAAACCACCCCATTTCCTCCATTCTTCCCATTTCTTCTCTTGAACACCACCTAAACCCTCCTTTGGCAGCTCCATCGATTTGGGACGTTTTAAGTTCTGATTCTTCTCACATTGTGATCCTCGGTCAAGGTATGCCATTCTGCACCCTCTATTTCAAATTTTTAGGCTTTTTTATGGTGTTTATCGGATTGGCTGACCGTTCGGCTTCTGCCAGTACACGACCACAAAATGAAGAACACACTCTGTGTACTTCTGTACACGGCCACACACAAAATAATTCGAAATTTGAGTAGACACAGTGTGTTTGTTCGGTACAAACCGTGTTCTTTTACTCATCATGCCCAAGTTCCCCTTTTGTACATGGCCTCACACACCATGTTTACATACACGGCATGTGTGTTTGGTACACACCATGTAGACAATTTCCCTTGGCCCCTCCGTGTGTGGCATATAACACGACCCGTGACCCCATGTTCCAGAACACAGCGTGTTTGTTCGGTACACACCGTTGCTTTTATATCTTTAGCCGGCCCATGTCCCACCCTCTACATGACCATGTTATTCGTGTATTGTTTTCTTTGAACTACCAACAACATGGTCGTGTCATTTGTACCACACGACCACCTGCACTTTGAGTGAACACGGCGTGTATGTTCGGTACACACCATGTACTTTTACATGGTCCATTTTTTCACCCTCGACGTGTCTATCCAGAGAACACGAGATAATCTATATTTTGACTACATACTGCGTACTCTGGAGTACATGCCGTGTATAGTTATTTTTCAGTTTTCTCACATTTTCATTGTTTTTTCTTTCCTTTTCCTTTTTCTTTTGTTTTGTTCTATTTCAGGATATGGAAGATCACAATCCTTCTTGAGGGAAGCGGCCAACCTCCACCACTGAGGGTGAGAGGCCCAGATATCGTCGGATCCGACTCTGACCACCTACGCAACCGGAACCCGGTGCTACGGTCTTTGAGCTCCCTCCATTGGCCATTCTACCGCCAATAACTCCCTCAGATGAGGCCAGACCTACTTCTGCTGCACCAGATGCCTCTTTCCCTGCACTATCGTCCTCAGCTGCTGGTCCATCTTAGAGCACACCTTCCACCAAGCCACCCTCTACATCGACAGATCCACCTATAGAGCCAGACATTGCTACTGCACCGGCACCTGGGTCGTGACCTGCAGGTTCTCCCTATCCCTGCACATTATTCCCGGTCACCGACCTCACATACGACATGTTCCAACGCATCTCTCGTCTGCCGATACCATTGAGTGTCTAGTACCTCGGCAGTAGCATTCCGTAGCAGATCAGTATTTGGGAGGAGTTGGAGGTGCTTCTTGGGCAAACCTCACTCCTCGATATATTACAGGTCAGCACTCCTGTGTTCTGTGATCTATTTTTGGAGTTTGCGGCCTTGTTTGAGTTCGATGGAGCAGAGTACCGAGAGACACCTGGCGATGTGGTACCCATAGTTCGATTCCAGCTAGGCGGCCAATGTTTCTCTCTTACCATGACAGATTTTGGCTGAGGGTGAAGATTCTACCCCCATACTATCACCCCACGCCCCGTTTCCACCATGACCCAGCCCGAGCACTCTAACCTTGTTTCCATGTGGTGGGAGATCACTGCGTCGGACCACCGGTACTCCCACACTTTCTAGAATAGAACTCTTATAGCCTACCCCATCCTTCACTTCTCCCACTGGTGCTTCAGCGCAATCCTTTTCGCCCGCCATGGGGATATGGGGGTTGTGACTGGCCGTGACATGGAGCTTCTTAACTGTGTCATCCGGCACGACTATCCAGACCTCCCCTATCTTGCCGCCTCATATTTCTACTCCATGTTTACCAGCTGTCAGGGCAACATGAATGATAAGTTTTACACCACCCGTCTTGACCACCACTTAGGGGTATTCGAGCCCTCTTTACCTCATGACTTGTTAGGTTCACCCCAGCAGATGGACTTTCTCATGCTCATTCTCATGGGATTGGTCCATAATCAGGGGGTGCCTACATCCTTGCCCAGGCTCGAGCCCAGCCACCCGCTGACCCCCTTCCCCATTTGATGAACCTGCTCCTCCCTCCCCACCCCCTATAGCTTCTACCCCGCACTCACCTCCTACTGACCCCACTTCTTCTGACCTTCCTTTTTCAGTCCCATCCCCCATCCCACCTACCCCCGCACCCTCAGTCGATCCGACCCTTTTCCTCCACCTAGACACGATGGAGCAGAAGTTAGTTCATATCATTGTCTGCCAGGACACTATTGCACACCATTTGATTCATCTGGATGACTGTCAGGACCGCATGGAGCATCTGTTGGCCCATATTGCTCAGCATCTTGGTGTTCCACTGCCTCTGCCATAGCCTCTGCCTCCGCTCCTATCCTTTCCGCTGCTGCTCCACCGCCATCTCCTGTGCAAGCCACAAATTCTGTTCTGCTGACTACGGTGAGCCCTGCTGCTACCACTTTTGCCGGTCCAGGGCCTGCTGCTGAGCTTCCTACCTCGAGTCCAGCACCTACAACTCCAACATCTTCATCTCCCCTTCCCGATGTAGAGTCAGAGCCTCTTGTTCCATCTCTACTGGCCGATTCTGTACTAGATGTGACGTCCCCTGAGGCGACCCCATGATAGTGACAATTTTATTTCTCTTGTATATCTCTTTTGTCATTTTCTGTGCTGTGATGTTATGCTTGTTTGCAGTATTCCTTTTTCTTGACAGTCACAGGTACGGTCATGGAGCACCTTGGGAATCAATTTTCACGAGGGGATTATTTTTTCATTTTTATTTTTTTTCATTTGGGATTTACTTCTTCCATGGATTTCCCTCATTTTTCCCCCCAAATCTCACCCTTACCCACCCTTTACCTTAGTGTTGCACTTGGTGGTCCATGTGCCGTATTAAGTGTTGGGGAGCATCTCCCACTTTAACGTTAGTCTTTTCCCTTAAACTAATCTAGGATATATAATTTTTAGATTCTATATTTGAAAATGTAAAGCATATTTGGTTAATCATTCTTATAAATGCTAGAGTTGTCAGAAGAAACTTTTGGAAAGGTTGCAGGCTTAATTTAGTTTTTAAGTATTTTAAAATGACTACTGATATAGTTTCAATTGAAACTTTTCATCCTTGATTACATTACACTGATTAGGTTATTCATTTATAATCATGTCATGATCTGATTGTCCCTTAAATATTTTTCCACTCCTGAGAGGTATTCTAAACCCTTTTTCATATTTCTTTTCTAATACCCACTTTCTCGAGAGTTTCTTAGGATATGCATGACTACCATAATTTGCAAGTTTTTCTTTTCAAAACATGAATAAATTTTTGAATTACATTAAAATGATTGAGGCATTGGATTGTTTCAACCCCTATATCTTGAGACCTACCATACATTTAATCTTCGTTAAGCCCATAGAAGCCACGAACATCCTTTATAGGAAGCCACATTACAAGCCTATTTCCCTTCTTACCCTATTTCTTTTTAAACATTGCATGATTATTCATTTTGAGCTTTAAAGAGAGAGTTGGAAATACATGTCATATTATAGTGCACAACCATTTAATAAAGTGTGGGGGAGTACCTTTTGATTATTTGGGGCATAATGGGTTCCAAAAATCTACTCAAGGTATTCATAAGTGTTTCCCTTGTGTTTTTTTTTAAAAAAAACAAACAAACAAACAAATAAAAAAAAGGGGACCTTATGCTTATTTGTTCATGAACCCTACTTGCCAAAGGAGGATGGTGACGATTACAAAAGCATTTGACTGAGCTTGTAAAGGAAGCATGTTCATTGAGCTTTACTTTGATTATAATGCAATGTTTTTTAAAGGTATTAGCCTTTCTTTTTCAAGCCTTGGAAATTATTTTTCGTCTGAACCAACCAACCTTTAGCCACAGAGACATCTGAACCGTTTTGTTAAATCCCTCATGATTTTTTTAAATCCATTTTTCTGAAGTAGAGAACAAGATATCTTGAAAACCTATGGATAGAGTGTATATACTGTAGATTGAGCATAAATTTGAATAAAAATATCTTGATTGTGGAGTGTGATTTTTACTGGTAAGGTAAATCATCAAGTGGCAGGCTTATTTTTGAAAGGTTGAAGAATGTGTTGAAAGAGGGTGAGAATAGTTAATTGAATTATATATGAGGCATGATTTTAATTTTTTAAGAATTGAATTTGTTTGTACCGTTTAGAATTTTTCCTTAGTAACTCTATCATTTAAACTTTTGATTAATTAAATGGCTTCAGTTTAAAAGTATAGGATCTCTTAATTTGATGTTGATATTTTGCTTGAGGGAAAGCAAATGAATATGTGTGGGGGAATTTGATGCACCCAATTTGTGTATAAATTTCCATATATATAATTGAAGGTAAAAACATGTTTTCAAAAAATATCTATTGTTTCTTGAACATATTCTTTGATTTTGGTGATTCTGTTTACTTTCAGGAGCTTTCTGGATAAATACACGAATCAAGGGACGTATGTGAAAATTTTGAAACTACACGGTGTGTACTTTGATACATGCCATGTACATCCAGACAGGGACATGGACTGAAGGAGGGAGTACATGCCCATGTCACCAGGCAGAAGATACACGCTGTGTATGGCAGTGCTACAGGTCATGTACTACATTCTAGAAGCGGTAGATGCCGAGAAGGTTTTACACGCCCCTGTGGCCATTGAAGGCGACACAACGTGTTCCATTTCTACACATCATGTCTGATATTCTAGAAAGAGTTGGTTGCCGAATTTTGACATTACACACCATGTATGGAGCCTCTACACGCCGTGTACACTCATCCACTAGGCGCCACCATGTTCAAAAGTCAAAGACAGCATGTTAGGCCGCCTGTCCATGGAGAAAATTGGTGCCAAAACGCGTTGACGAAAAGTACACTACGTGTACTTGCTAAACACGCCGTGTACTTTATTTTTCTATAAAAAGAGTCCTTGGCCTTCAGATTTTTAAGGGAGAAACCATTTGGGGAGAGGAGACATTCTGCTTCCATTCCAATGCCTCCGAGGTGCCCTCATTCCACCATTCCACCTTCCGACACCCTACCTCAATGCTTACACGATAAATCTGTCAGTTATCACATGTGTCGTTTCTCCTCCACATTATATGTGTAAATAAACCCCTCGTGTTGGGGATGTGGATGAAGGGATCGTAAATTGTGTGTTGTTTTATATTGTTTTGTTTTGTCATTGTAATTTATCTTACTCTTCTTAATTCACTGTTAAATATAACTGAGAATTTTGAGCCAGACCAAGGGAAGAATTCTCAGAGATACAGAAGAAAAGTAACGGTGAAAACGTCCATGACCATTGGAATGATTTCACCGATTCAATAATGGACTGAACTTAATAACGAATTATGAACATTGACTACCAGACCAAGGAGTCGAATTCTCTAATTCCAAACAAGATGAATCAGACCAAGGAAATATCATAACAAAATGAAATCCAGAATGATTGAATTATCATGAACAATACAACCATTTAAACAATCTACACAAGAACTCCTTAATTACCACAGCCCCAACATGACTTTTCTTTATATTTTAAACTCTTTAAATTCACCCGTTGTTTTCTTTATAACTGTTAATTATTTCTTCAAAGTAAAACAATTTAGTTTCAATAAAAAACAGAAATCTACCCAATCAACTGTAAATTCTGCATACTTCACCTATTTAAGTATTAACTCAATTTAATTCTTGCACGCCATAGTTCTCTATGGATCGACGCCGATCTTATGATATACTAATGTTTTAAGAATGGGTAATTAATTTGGGACGCATATAACATCAGTCAATGACAAGTGAGACCGACCCTCTGTACAAATTTGGTTCGTAAAAGTGAAGGGTGAAAGGGTACTTTAGTGCAATGATGGTTTGACCCATGATAAATGGTTCGGGCATGGCCATGTATGCACGCAGTCTTTAAAAAGAAACATGATTCAAAAATCAATGAAAATAATGATTTCCTCTCAGGTGAGGGTATCAATGAATATTGTAGTTTATTGTCGTACAAGACAAAAAATGATGTACAGTTTAATGACATATAGCAAGGATGAATGTGAAACAATGTAAAGATATTGAATCTTGGGATGGTTTCACGAATCAACATCATATGAGATGGAGGTGAACCGATTTGAAGAGATTTGTTTTGGGATTGATCCTTGGGAGGTTGCTTATGTACCCAGCCGGGAAGGCAAGGATCAAAGTCCGTGTAGTTCAATTAAAGAATGAATTAATGATCAAGTTGTTCTTGGGGACAACGACCTAAAAAATGGTGTTGTGAAATATGTATGGTTAGCGGCCCAAAGAGGGTGTTATGGTTGAAGTTTTCTCTAAGATCACTTGAGTCATACATTGTGTGAGAAATAAGAGGTAACAACAACCTTAACGATGCACAGTTTAATGACATGTAGGATATATGAAGGGACTATTCAGTTTAATGTCGTGCAGTTAGGACTATTGGTGCTGCACAGTTTAATGTCATGTAGCAGGGACAAAGTACAGTTTAATGTCATGTAGTACATATTAATGGAATTTTGTACAATTTAGCGTCAATTAGATAGGACAATGGGGAAAATATAGTTTAACATCATGTTGGATGAAAGGGGGACTGTTCATTTAAATTTCATACTGTAAGGACAAAAGAGAACACATTTTAATGTCATGTTGGACGTAGTAGGGACTTCTTCATAGTTTAACATCATGTTGGACGAAAATGGGACGAAATAGTTTAGCATCATGTTGGAAAAAAGTGTGAGTAGTTTAATGTCATATTCATGGACCGTTGGTTATGTGGTTTAACATCTTTCGGGATATAAGGGACTTTCCAGTCGTTTAAAGTCATTTGAATGAACAATTGATTATGCAGTTTAATGTCTTGCTGGATGCAAGGGACTTCTGTACAGTTTAGCATCGTGTATCTAGGACGTCACAGTTTAATGTCATGTTGGACGAAAGTAATAAAAATAGGTTAAGGTCATATGTATAGAGCGTAATAATGTATTTTGTGTTTATACAAAATACTTCTTCAGAAATCTGGCATTGGTTGTAGTAGTGATGAGTTCTCCATCCTTTGAGATTAAAGACTAAGCTCCATTGGAATAGACCTTATGTATTGAATAAGGTCCTTCCCATATTGGATCATGCTTGGGAGGTTTCTTTACTAGTATCATTGGAGTTCTAAGAACTAATACCAATTCTCCCTGAACGAATGAATGAAGATGACCTTTTTTGTTGAAAGCTCGTGATATTCGATTCTGATAGACTTCCAAGTGGTGCAGTGTGCACAATATTTTCCCATCTAACCATTCAAATTCATCCAATCACTTTTGAGGTTGTTTATCTATATATGATTGATAACAAATAGATTCTTTTAGTTAAGGAAGTTTAATTTCAATGGACAAGAATACTTTCGTTCCATATACCAGTGAATAAGGAGTTGACCGTGTTGCGGTGCGGGTGGTGGTCCGATAAGACCATAAAGCATGAAAGAGTTTATCGGGACATGACTTCATATATTTATCCACAATATTTTTCAGTATATTTGACAGATTCTTGTTGAAGGATTCTATCTGGCCATTGGCCACTGCATGATACTGAGATGAATGAATGGATTTGATGTTGTATTCTTGATAAAACTTCTTCACCTCGGATGAACAGAAGTTGGTTCCATTGTCCGTCAATATGGTATGAGGGACACCAAATCTGGTAATGATGTTAGACTTGATGAAGCTAACAATTCATTTAAAACTGACTTCTTTGAGAGGTATTGCCTCTGCCCATTTGGAAAAGAATTCAGTAGAAGTAAGAATATACTTAAATTGCTTGGACATAGCTGAAGGGTAAGGTCCCACCACATCCATTCCTCATGTGGAAAATGGCCACGAGTATTTAGTTGTATGAAACAAATCTGGAGGTTGATGAATGAAGATGGCATGTACATGGAATGAATGACTCTTCTTTGTGAAATCAACACAATCTTGTATCATTGAAGGCCAAAAGTATCCAAGCCTTCGAATCTGATCAGACAGTCTATGTCCAGACTGGTGGGCACCACAGACTCCTGCATGCACTTCTTTCTTGACACCCATTGTCCCTTCACCATCAATGAATTTAAAGAGAACTCCATCAAAACCCCTTTTGTAGAGAACATTCTCTAAGTGATCTGGGCTATCATAAAGAGTGAATTTGACCACACGTCTCTGGACTTGTTCTTTCTAGGATCTATCAGGTGGAAGTGTTCCATTTTGAAGATATTCCCTGATAGGTGTCATCCATCCTGTAGTATGACCATACGGTTCAGGAATGGGACTAACTTCACTAATTTTCTCTATTCTAGCTTGATCATAAGGTGAAATTGTATAATGGTGGGCAATACTGATGGTTGTCTTGTCCCGATTTGGATCTGCCAGAGCTGTGGCTATATTAGCCAGTGAATCAGCTTGGGCATTTTTGGATCTCATGATATATGAAAATGTCGGTTCCGTATGAAATTCTTCCATTTACTTTCTGAAATAATCAAACAAAGGGATCAATTATTCTTTTCTGATTGCATAATCCCCATTGACATGTTTGATTACCATGTCTGAATCACCTTTCACCTTTAAGTGACTCACTTGTTCTTGAAGCGCTAATTCCAATCCTGCGATGATAGCTTGGTATTCTACTTCATTGTTTGTCCCGCCTTCCAATAATGAGAAGGAATAAGGTAACACTGCCTTTTCTAGGGAAATAAATATAACTCCTAATCCAACCTTGTTGAATTTAGGATCTTCAATTTTCTTCCCTGTTGGACTTCTGGACGCACCATCAAAATACATTTCCCATACTTGAGGACTATCCTGAATAGAGAATACTTCTTCATCAGGGAGTTTAATATCTGAAGATGTATCTTCTACTGAAGGATGTTAAGTAAAGAAATTATCTAGAGCTTGGCCCTTTATTTCCTTTTGAGACACATACTGAATTTCGGACTGCAGCAAAATAATTTCCCACCTTTCCAGACGTCCTGTAACCATTGGAAGACTAAGGATGAATTTGAGTGGGTTATTGCGAGATACCAATTAGACCTAGTGACGTTCCAGGTAGTGTCTCAACTTCTGAACTGCAAAGATTAATGCCAGGCATCACTTCTCAATATTTGAATATCGGGTTTCTGTTTCAAGCATAGTCTGATTGAGATAGTAGAGGCTGTTTTCATTCCTAGCATCATTATTCTGAGAAAGAAAGGCACCCAATGAACGCTCTAAGGATGTCACGTAGAGGATAAGTGGCCTTCCTTCAACAGGTGGCATAAGTTCTGGTGGACTTAAGAGATACTTCTTGAGAATATCTAATTTTTCATGACATTTTTCAGTCTACTTGTAAGTGACTCACTTCTTCATCAATTTGGTGAAGTGTAAACTCTTTCCTGCTAAATTGGAAATAAAACGCCCAATATAGGCTAAGTTTCCTTGAATTACTCTTAATTCATTCAAATTTCAAGGAGGTGACATAACACGGATTGATTTTTTCTTCTCCGAATTGACTTCAATACCATGATGGTGTACAAAAAAGCTGAGAAATTTTCCTGAGGTTACCCCAAAAGCACATTTTAAGGGTTTCATCTTCAAATTATGATGTCAAAGCTTGCAGAATATGGCTTCCAAATCAGCCAACTGATTAGAAAGTTGTTTGGATTTGACCACCAAATATTCCACATAACATTGAACGATGTTCCTTAAAAGGGGTTTGAAGATATGATGCATGGCACACTGATATGTTGCGCCTACATTCTTTAGGCCAAAGGGCATTACCCGATAGCAAAACACACCCTGAGGTTCTCTGAAGGATTTAGATTCTTCATCTTCTAGAGCCATTCAGATTTTATTATATCTTGATTATCCATCCATGAAGTAAAGTGCTTCATAGCCAGCTGTTTCATCAATTAATAGTTCTGTAATCAGAACTAGAAAATCATCCTAAGTACATTGCCGATTAAGATCTTTGAAATCAATGAAAACATTAATTTTACCATTCTTCTTTTTCACTGGAACAATATTAGCCAACCATTTGGGATATTGAACTTCTCTGACGAAGTTAGCTTTGATGAGAGTATCCACTTCGACTTCAATTTTGGAAGCATAGGTTGCGTGTGTTCTTCTAGTAGCTTGTTTGAATCCTCGTTGCTCTTTTGGTAAACCCAAACAATGAGTGGAAACATCACGATCATGCCCCAGAATATCTATATAGATCCAAGAAAATATATCTCAATTTTTCTTTAAAAAGGAAATATACATCTCTTGTTCTTCAAGAGTCATGGACGTACTAATTAATGTGGGGCGTGGATCTTCTTTTGTACCCAGATTTATTTCTCTGAGTTCATCCATGTTGGTAGAGATACCCTCATCAAATTCTGGAGGAGCATTGTAGAGATCTTCCTCTTCTTCTTCAACATGAGTTATATATTCTGTTTCTACTTTCATAGTGGATGATGAAGCAGAATTTCGATGATCAGAAGAGATTTTAAAATTTGAACCTCTTGAATAAGAAGCTTCCATTTATGACTCAATTGATGATGAAGGGTATTCCATTAGTAATAAAGAGGAGATGATGGATTGATAATCGACACCATGATTCACCTATGACATTGCTATAACTTCCTCTAGCTAGATTGGTGAAGTATAGACTTGATGGATTTCAGCAGATGAAATGAATACATCTCCATTTGGGATTTCATCACTGCTTGGTGGCTCACCAATTTCTCCCATGTTGTCTGGCTCGATTGCCATAATTGACATTATGGATCTTTCCATAGGATTATTTTTATTTGGGTCTATCCTGTCAATTTGACTAATAGGAAACACATAATCTGTACTCACATGCTCAAATGGATTTACTGGAATCTTTTTCAAACCATATAGAGCATTATGTTTG
Organism: Viscum album; assembly: GCA_963277665.1. NCBI lineage: Eukaryota > Viridiplantae > Streptophyta > Magnoliopsida > Santalales > Viscaceae > Viscum > Viscum album. The sequence goes on from OY728138.1 coordinate 944,826,662, forward strand.
GTAATATATTTTGTTGTGGATTCCTCCTTTATCATCATGTGATATAATTCCGCCTCAATGTATTGAGATTCACATGTCTTGAACAGGGCCTTATCACCATACAATGTCCCAACGTGACCATCGAAACAAAATTTGAGACATTGATGGTATGATGAAGGGATAACCACATGTTGATGTTGCCAAGTTCTTCCCAGCAATATGTTGAAGGCTGAGTCTTGATCAATAACCATGAAATCTGAATTACATAAAAAATCTCCAAACTATGTTCTGAGAGTATTCTAGCCCAGTGGTTCATGTTAATTTTTATCATATCCGTATAACAGCATAGTAGAAGGAGATAAATTAGATTCCTTGAGGGCCAACTGACGAAGTGTACGAATGGGGATGAGGTTGAGTCCTAAACCATTATCAATGAAATACCTTCAGATGTCTACACCATTGACCTTTCCAGATAAATACAAAGGTCTAATGTGTCCATGCACGACATCATATTCATCATCATCTGTGAAAGATATCACTGCATGGAATTCTGTAGGATTATTCTCTACATGGTAGACTTCAGCTGCAGCAATTTCTGTTTCAAACCCCTGAGGACAAGACAAAGCCTCAATGAGTGCCTCCTGAAGATCCTTTAAAACATTCAATGCATCCAAAATTGATAACTTGGCAAGTACTTGGGCCATGTGTTTAAATATATCGTACTTTTTATCCAAAGTTCTGTGTTTCCCAATAAGAACATGTGGTTTATTAGGTGCCTTGGAAGTTGATGTTTTGGAAGTTGATGCATCTTGTATTAGGGTAGGAGTTGGTAATACTCCTGGCTTTGGAAGATTAGACCAATTTGGTCTATTTACATGTTGAGAAGAATGAGGTGTTACCTTCTACCGATATTCTAGTATAATTGTGGCAGGAATGAGTTTTCTATTGGTGTAAGAACTTGCTTGTTCTTCTTGAGCTTGCTGAAGGGATCTACCACAAGTTTCTGCTGCATACACAGTTCTAGCTGGAGTAGAATTGGAATAGTGGCCTCTGAAAGATCCATGTATTCCCCTGTATCCCGAGCTTCTGGAACTTCCTCTGATTCCTCTGTTTGATATAGGTAATTCAGCCTCATCAAAATCAAAATTGCGACTGGAATATGGATCTGTTAATTGAATCATATTAACAAAACCTAAGATCAACTCTTCATCCGATGAAGACTCTGCCTGATTATCCTATTTAGGTTGTGCCGTTTGGTGGGGCAGTTCCAATGGATTTGAAGTAGATGGCATGAAATATTCTAGAGTCAAAGACAACTTAGGTTTTGACACATAGTCATCTTCTTCTGATTGTCCCACTTTCTTGAAATTGTGTCGTTTTTTTTAGGATTTTACCTCAGATGAAGAGGGTTTTGCTGCGACATTCATGGCAGAAGACATAATTGGTTTCTTTAATTGTGTTCTCAAAATAGAATGAGTTCAGTTGATCATTCTTCTGACCATCCAATTATCTTATTTTTGTGCATTTTTTATTTTGACTTATTGTTATTCGCCTTCTTCCTCTAGAACTGTAGTAGAAACACATGCTACCTCGGCTAGAGAACCTTTTAGTTTGACCTGTCCTGAGTCGACCATCTTTTGCAGTAGGTCTTTGAAGACAAAACACTCCTAGATGAGATGCCCCAACATTTGATAAAATGGGAAATAATTGGGACGGTCATCATCTCCTTCTTTGTTTGGCCTTTTGGGCCTTGGCAACTTAACCAAATTATTTTCCAGAGCCAAAATGAAGTAGCCAAGAACTTTTTTATTTCGGAAAGAGTAATATTTTATCTTTAGATCCCATAATTGTTTCCGTCTTTGATATCTTTGATCATCTTGACGAAACGGCCTCTATTGTTGGTGCTCAAGAGGTGGATCCCTTTGTGAAGATGAAGGTTTTGAAGTAGAAGCATGTACAAGAGCTTGTTTAAACATAACTGTAGTAGTCTCTGCATTACCCATTATCCTTTCTGGAATTTATAGAATTACACGAGATTTAGCCTTAGCCTATATAATTGAATCTTCAATCTACTGAGTGATTGAAGTAAGGTCTTGAAACCCTACTGTGTATTTCACAGGGATCAACGGCATGCATAATTCGTCACGCAGATTTGCCACACAGATTGGAAACAGTTCCTCTTGATGGAGTGCTATGCATAGGGAATATGTTAATACCTTCAAGCGAGAAATGAAATCTAAGAAACATTAATTTTCCCTTTTCTTATAGTTTGTAAGATCAAAAACTTTTGTCTTTGGAAAATTTGAGCTGAACTGAAGAAGGAATTTTTGGTGAAGATCCTCCCACCCAGTAACTGACCGAGATTTCAAACTTGTATACCAAACAAAAGCTCTTCCTTGCATGGTTCGCACGAAGCATCTGAGTTTCAATGCTTCTTTTTATTCCGGAGTTCCCATCATAGGATCACAAAAAAGATGCATAATGCATCAAATGTTGTTCAGGATCACCTAATCCATTGAAAATAGGGAATACAGGGTTCCCTAAACATGATGGGGGAGGGATTGAATCTATCCATTCAGGGTAAACTCTCTATTCTGGTTAAACCTACGCAAGCTTCCCTTCCATAGTCTTTAACAGAGCTGTTAATGACTCAATGATAGTTATTAACTTTTTAGAAACATCTGTTTGAACTTGGTCATGGGCAGGTGAAATGACTGGAGCTTGGACAGATGTTGTGGCTGGTACCGCAACTGATGGTAGCACCGCCAATTGTTGTTTCACTTAACCCGTAGGATTAGACCTTCAAAGGTGTATTGATGGAGGAGGATATTCATGATACATCTCAGTAGTTGCAACAAATTCCCTTGGCTGAATTACTCTAGCACGATTAGAAAGAAGACTACCCTAAAGTAGTTCTGTATTCATCTTCCTTAATTCCTTCATTTCTTCCTTTTGTTGCAAAAATCATTGCTCTAGTGAGAGTGATTGGCCTTCTCCAGAGGAAGGATATGTAACCTGATTCTTTACCCTCCCTTTGTTGGATCCCCTTAAGAGAGGGGTAAGTGAGTTAATTGATGGATTACCTAGGTTCTCAGTAATCCTTTGATTTCGAGTACGCACACCTTCTTTATTTGTGTCTTTCCGTACATCTTCATGAGTAGGAACCTCTTCATCTGAGTCCCCTTAGTGATCCTCATCTGGTGGATCAGCAACAATGACATTGATGATATTGATTGATTCATAACACATCGCATCACTACTATCAGCATTTCCATCATATTGTCTTCTTATATGTCCTTGATGGGACATTGCCTTTTGTTTATTCGATCCCTCTGGAACTTCTTGATGAACCGAAATTTGGATGGATTCTCTTGATAATTTGGCCCTTCATTCCTCCTTTGGATTCTTCCCCAATCTAGAGAAGTCCAAATTTCACTGAGGAGGGGATTGATGATTTGAAAAAGTCCCCAGTTCGAGGGACTAGGGTTGTTCCTACTGTCTTTTCTCAAATCCTCGAACCCTATTTGTTGATTCCGAGAGTTGTTTTAAAGGAGTCCCTAGTCTAGAAAGCTGGGGTGGCTCTTGACATGTTATTTCTAAGAATTTCTTAAAATCTCTCCTGATCTTACAGACCTTAGTCCTGAAATTAGCTGGATGCATCATCCGACATCCACTTTTATCACCTGGTTCAAAAGACCGTTGGATAATTTATGACACTTCTGTCACTTGGTGATGTGCTATCTCCAAATGAGAGGCCTATTCAATATTCTTGTTTTCTGGATGTAGAATTAATTCAACAACTTGTTCTCTGTATGCTTTATTTTGAGAGGAACTAGTTGAAGCATTTTCTTGGGAAATCTTTTTATTACAAACATATCCCATTGACTTTGGCCGGCCATGGGCAATAAAATTTCATGAGATCATTTTCGGCAGGCCTTTGCTGACTGGAGAGTAAAATGAAATGTAGTGCTCCATGAACACCCCATCCTATGATATGAAAACCACATGGGGAATTGGCAATTAACAGGCGCAATCTTCTTAGTGTGCCAAGGCATGAACGTTGAAGGGCTCTCTACAGCTTTTCAGCCTTCGGATATCGAGAGACTGATGGAGATACCAAATCAATCTGACATTGTAACCCTTCTATTATCTTAACATGATTTTCATATTCATCATAAGATAATACTTTCTTTTTAAACTGACAAAATTTTTTCCATATATTGAGACGAATATCATGAATTCCATCTTCTGTCAACATATCTGGGATGTCATACTGAGAGTCAGCCAAAGGGAAAAACATGACTGGCACTTCACCTTTCACCAGTTGTTTTCTCATGTTCATCATTTCCTCTTTATCATTTAATGAGGATTCTTCTACCTGATTTGACCAGATCTGGTTCCTCCTTGTTGCATCATCAGATTCAACCAGATTTGTAGAGAACTCACTAATTAAACTAGAAGATGAATGACTTAGGGGTGGTTCGGAGAATGACCTACACCTTGGGCTATCTTATGATTGAGAAAGTATTTCACCTGCTAGCGATTAAGCATAAGACATGAATGGATTCTCATTTGAAAGTGCCTCAAGATAAGAGGGATTTCATGGAAGTACATTTTCCACTGGAGTATTTGCTGGGAAATGTGCATCACTACTGTGGAGAGGACTTTCACAGCGAAATTCATCATCATGGGGAGGACCACCATGATGGGTTACAACAAAAGATGAGATCTATTTCTCCTTGGTCTTATAACCACATAGAGGGTTCTTTTGGCTCTCATCTAAAGATAATAATTCGAGATCGACTGAACTGTCATGAAGAAAGCCTTCATGAGGAAGTTTATGTTGAAGTCCTTTGGAATTAATGTTCCCACTATTGGGAACTGAAAGTGCAGAATCGTGAGTTGTAAAAGATAGTTTTCTGAGTGAATCAAGAACTCCATCATCGAGTAAGGCCTTGTTATATATTGGACCTTGATTTCTTGACTGTTCTGGGCGGGTCTTCTTCTTAGACACCTTCTTACTCAATTTGGAAGGTTTCTTTGCCTTCTTAAGAGAAATGATCAAGTTAGGCTGATTGTCTCTACTCAAATCAGGTGTATGTGCCTGACTTGGTTGACCGTATGATATTGGGGATTATGCCCCACAACCATCTTGGACTGGAACCGATGTGTGTGTCTGTTCCAGAGTGAACTTTTGATGTGTCACTCCACTGCTAGGGATAAATTTATGTGTCTTTCCCTGAGATGCTGCTGAAGCTGTTATAATATCCTGGCATGCATTCAGAATATGAGCATGGATTTTCTTCTGCTCTTTCACCATTTATAAGAATAATAATGGTGACTTTAGACGCCATAAAGGGGATATACGTCCATTCTGTTACTGGAGTAGGTGTGTGTTACTGCTCTTGTCCTCCTTTTCCTGTCAATGAATTCTGATAGTACTCAAGTGTGGGGGAAGAGAGTTGAGTATGCCTCCTGTTTGTCACCGGAGCTTTCCGACTAACTTCTCCAAATGCTACCAAATGAGACTATTTGTATGCTTGATCAATTCTAGTAGGTTTATATGCCTACTGATTGCACTCTGCCAAACGTGGTTGAAAAACTTCCATCAACACTGACAGACGAGGCTACTAGCATGATTGATGAGTGTTAGCAGGTGTATGTGCTTGTTTACCAGTGGTCAATACATTGGGTTGGTGGGATCCATCATATATATTCAGAAGAGCCTGTTGACTAGCTGATGATGTATAAACAGTTGTATGTTCCTACCTATAGAACTCCGTTGGAATTTCTTGGCGGGATTGGCGTGATGCTGCCAGATGATTCTGCTGCAGAGCATAATTAAAATGTGTGGGTGTGTGTGCACGCTCGTTTCTTTCCACCAAGTTAGGATGGTGGACTTCTCTGTAGATGGCAGAGATGAGAACCTGCTCACTGTTAACCGGATTTCACCTCTAGTAAATCATCTTGCCTGCTCGGGTTCGAGGAACCTGAGCTGAATGCCTGGATTTGATGCCCTCATCATATTGAGGGTGCACTACCACACGAGTCTGGCGGAGATTGTTGATAAGAGCCTTTGGAAAGAACTCTCGTCTCCTTGAATTAAGGCCCTGAGGGGCCTGCTAATTCTCCTCATTAGAATATGGGAGTAAATGGTGATTGTGTTCTGGGGATAACGACCCAAAACGGTTAGAGACGGTGGATAGCACCGCCTGCTTCTGGATCACTGGTCATCGTTGTCCGGATGATCGGTGTGTGTTGTTCACTTGGAGGGCTTGTCAGGAAACCTCTAGAGTTGGAATGATACCGTGTTGATGGTACTCTTTAACCAGAGCATTTGATGCCCAGTGTTGAAATGCTGAGTTGGTGATATCATCCTCAGAGTGGACGATGATCCAATAGGAGTAGCAGTAGTGGCATTTGCAGAAGAAGTTTTCATAGCAGACGTATTCACGAATGTGAACTTAAGAGAATCCATTCTGGAAATGCAGAAGATCATGGAAAAGAGTTCCTTTTTGATATAATAGACATAATCAAGATAAGTCCACCCACTACATCTTTTGGATGAGAAAATATCATATTTATTGTCTTTTTGGCCCTCTCATTGAGTTTTAAATAGGGACTTAACAAATAATCCAAAAAACATTTTGACTTGTTTAAGGATTCATGTCGGTTTCACCATTTTTTGTTTCCTCTGGAATTGGGGATGAACTTATTGATTTAAGGCTCAGTCATTCCAATTGGTTTCTAGCAGTTTTGTTCGTAGAACCGGAAACATCCAATGATTCCATATCCATTTGGATCTAATTTCCAAAGGTAGGTGCTCATATGTTATGGACGGATGAGGCTTAGGAATTTGCATTGGTCAAGAGGGTTGGAGGTCAGACTCATCACACCTTTTTGAGGGGAATTATTGTCTACACTGGGACTCTCTTTATAGTTTTAAGTTATGTTCGTGAAGCCTTATTACATTACCAAGTATAAAATGATATTTACTTTAAATCTGACAATCAATGATTGATATGTAGGAAATTTTTAGAATCTTTTATATGTATTCTATGATCTTCATCAATAGAGAATCATCGTTATTTTTTAGAGATTCTTGGTCAATGGTATCCTTCAATACATAAAAGTATCATGGTCATTATGATGACCATACTAGTTTTAAAGCCACTCAGTGGGGAACATGATGTTTATTATCATTCAGAATGACATGGGTTATTTCAGAGTTGGGATTGAACCCACAGATGGGCTACCTATGTATCCTTTGTTTAGAAAAGGAATCAGAACCCACGTAGTTCGAGTAAGGGAGTATGCTGTTTATGATTGATGGATCAAAGAAAGATGTCATAATTACTTTTACACTCTATTCTCTCGTGAGTAATGTTCGGTGTGAGAAATAAGACGTATTGGTAAAACCAGCAAATTGTTCCCTGAAAGATGTAATCATAAGAAATAATGTGGGGATTATATATGTATGACCTCCCAGATAAATGAAAATAAGGATTTAATTAAGGGAAGAAATCTTGGAACATGGTCCATAAAGGTATATGTACTTTATTTATATTTGGATATTCTAACATGGGGCTTACTCCTGAAAAAGAGGCCCAAATTAGGAGGGGATTATGATTGGGTTTTACTCATGATAAGGAACCCCCGATCAAAAGTAAATTAGGACTGGTTAAGAGAAATTATGACTGGGGCGTGCTCCTAAAGAGGATGCCCATATTTTAGACTGGGGATTACTCTTGGAAAGGAAGCCCAGGTTAAGAGAATTATGGTTCGGGGTTACTCCTAAAGAGGATGCCAAGATTTTTGGGGACATAGAGATTGGGGCTTACTCCAAAGGAGGATGCCCAGATTAGGGGATTTGGGGCTTACTCCTGAAAAGTATGCCCAAATTAATGTTGACTTGAGGCTTATTCCTAAGGATGATGCCCAATATTAATGAGAATTTGGAACTGGGGTTACTCTTGAAAGGGAGGCTTAGTTTAAGGAACTTAGGGCTTATTCGTAAGGAGGATACCCAAATTAATGAGGACCTGGGGATTACTCTTGAAAAGGAAGCCCAGGGTAAGGGGAATTATTACTGGGGATTACTCCTGAAAAGGAGGCCCAAGTTAAGGGGAATTATGACTGGGCTTACTCCTGAAAAGGAGGCCCATAGTTTAAGGATTCTATCATATTAAAGGATGTGGTTGAATGAATGAAATCTTTGACATTAGTGAAGTAAATATATGTGAATCACTATGTTTTTAAGAGATGTCCCACATAAATACTTTCAGACAAGGAAGTCAATCAAGATAACATGCCATAAATGGATTTGAAGAGTGTCTTAAAGACTGAATCTTGAATATGAGAGGTGGAATGGAATAAGAGGGGTTAAATGGGCAGGAAGGGGCTCCCAAAAATACAGGGGCACGAAAGTACTGGAAGGCGTGTAGGTACTGCGTGGGCGTGCAAGTTCTGGGTGCATAGGTATACCTGCGCGACACTTAGGTACATGCATGATTGTAAACCAGTATGGTAATACTTGGGCGATCTTTAACCAAAGCCTTTAAAATAATCCCAATGTACTTCCAGAAGTGTGGAACGAAAGTTTTAATGAATAGGTAAGGAGGCACGCAAGTGTGTTCATTTACCTTAAGAGAAAAACACTTAGGCGCGCAAGTGTTAGTTAATTCTAACACTTAAACCTTATTCCTCTTGTCTAGAACTTCCATTATAGGTATAGAATTAACTTAGAAGTGTTCAAAAGACATGAAGAAGAGACTTGGGCGTTCATAGCTCTATATATGAATTCTGAAAAAAATCCTCCCTAAAATGGGGGGCCCACCGGGGGTATTTAGAGGCTGGAGAAGACCCCGTGATGTTTTCAAAGAGGGCGTGCTACTCACTTGCGTGACCATTTGGTGGCATGCAAGTATACTTGCGTGACCATGGTAGAACTTGTGTGACCCTTGTGCAATTTTCTCCTTCTTCCTTCCTTTGTCAATTTTTTGATATTTTTTCAAAGGATGAATCACTTTGGTTTAAGATTTTCTTCTTTTCCAGTCTTTTAGACTCTATGACGAATGGAGTGTTAATAATAATATAGGGAATGTATAGAATTGGTTTAGTGGTGGAAAGGGGTGGTGCCGAAATAGTGGTTGGTGGTGAATCTTGAGTAGGAGATTAAAATGGTGTAGAGGTGGAAGCAGTGGTTAGAGATGTAGAAATAGGTGTATGGGCCACATGGTCTATGTAATGGTCAATTTCAGGGTGATTTGGATCCTCAGATACATCATTAATATAATCAAAGGCCCATTATTAGTGCCTCGTGATCATCCTTAATATCCCATCATGTGGAACTTGAGGAGGTCACTCAACTCTATCTTCCCAAGAGATAAATTTTTTTTAGAAGAATTAAATATGGAATGATGATGGAAAAAATGGGTGAGGATTCTTCCTCTCATGATAATATGAGGAGTCTACAAACCTCAGTGTTGTATTAAAAAAATGGTGATCTATGTAAATATTGAGGTCGTCCATGGATGAGGATCAGATGATGAACATAATCTTGTTGATATTATGTTGATCATATGTTATGGCTACCACTGCCTGATCCCATTCCAATTGGAAAATCTATAAATAAACAACCACATTTGGGTTCTCTTCACCATACATGGATCATGGATCCTCCATGGGTCCTATGTAATTAATGCACAACTCCTCGTCAAATTGGTTTTTTGTTTTAGGTCCATCCTCTAGGAATTATTTTTATGGAATGTGACCAAATAATTAGTGTAGTTACCAAGAATATATCCAATGTATCATATATTGATATCCCAAGGATGGCCACTCAGTTGACAGGTGACATGATTCATATTGAGCTACAATGTTTCCATGAACTCTAGGATAATTTCCTAATACATCTCTATGGGTAACTCAATGATGATGGAGAGGTATATCTGACCAAGAATATTAAATAACTCCTTGTTAAAGTGGATATTATTGAGAAAAACAAGTTCTATAATATTTTATACCTCATAAAAATAGTTTCGAGACGGTCTGGTATAACCTAATGGTCAAGCTCCAAAAATGTTGGCCCATGATTAAGTACAGTTGCAGGGATGAACCATGGGATGATAAGTATAAAGAGTGAGGTTAGGTGGATGAAGATGGAGTGGTAGGAGTGTACCTAAATAGTGAGGGGCTAGGATCGCCATGAGGCAGTGGAGGAGTAACCAATGGTGGATTGGGTTCTTGAGGATCATCAATGATGTTCAGATGTTTTTTGGTCTTTGATCAGGAAATAATGAAGGAATGAATTTAGAAAATAAATTAATGGAAAGGGGAGGATGGAGAATCCATATAAGAGTGTTGGGGAGGAGTAAGGTAGGGTTGCTGGTGGTAAAACAATGGACGATAGGGATGTCGGTAATCGGGCTAGGGAGAGGCATGTACGAGTGGAGGAGAGTGAGGCCATGTTCATCCGTGAACCCAAATTATGGCTTATAAATCCATATGAGTTTTTCGTGTCATGTAAAATATACAAGATATGAAAATTATGAATGTTAATTTTTTTATATCCTTTGATATTATAAAATTGAGTAAAAGTAAATTCCATTAATTTATTGTTGTAGTTGTTTTGAACGTTAATTTATTAGAAGCATTAGCCTTAAAACATTATCCAACGTAATTGAAGATTAATAATTTTAAGAAATATAATATGGCATATTGGACATATACTATGTTTCCCCTTGTCTAGTGATTCATTTTATTCCTAGAACTACATATCATATTCATTCAAACAAATGGTCTCTTTACCGTCCCTAGTGGTCTTATAATCATCATTATCATTTGTAATAATGATATATTCACAATGGAATAATTCTCCAATGTGGATGGAAGATTTTATTAATTTGAAAACAAAATTATATTCTATGACTCTTAATATAAATCACAATTGGTTCACATTAATCATCGACTTCACCACGGTGAAAAATTGTTACCCCAGAATGAATGGGACATCACCTTCTTCATCCATATACTGTATAAGAGAATCACCCAAAATGTTGAATTTACAATATTTGAATAATATGTCCTCATGAATTCATCAAGGGTACTTGACTGATCTTTCATCCAATTGATGTGAAAATCTCATTGTTATCTACTAATCAAGACACATCATTTAGAAGACACTAATGGGAATAGAAATGATTCTTTCAGTAATATTTCACAAGGCTCTCCCAAAATGGCATGTCCCAGTACTGCTGGAAATCAGAAAGATTCAAGGGCATTGTATCTAAGGTTGGGGATTCCACTCATTTAATTTTGAATATTATTAGATAACTTAAGATTACCCCTATGAAATTAATTATCCTTTCTAAAAAAACTCCTAATATATCTTGGAAGAAGTGACCATCTGATCAATTTCTTCATCAAAGGGTATATTGATGTGTAATTATTTAATCATCTTGAGAATCTGTTTTCATTGTTGCTAATGTTTTCCTTCTCTAACACCCTATATAAAGATGATATGGGATTGTATGGTGGCAGTTCCACATTAAAATTTTATTTAATAAGATATTCTTGATCTAGGGAATTTTCATTTCGATTTGATTTTATATTTTATTTCATTGCTAGAATCATTTGTGATATATCCTCCATCTATGCTAATAATTTTACCATGTTTTGTTGGTTTGTAAAGCATCATTTTTATCCATTGAATTGATTCTAAATTAATATAATTATTAAAATATTAAAAGGAACAATCTTAGTCACATATCTCAGATGTGCCTCTGTATTACTGAGAAACATACCTAGTAATTTATCTGATAGAGGATTAGCAATGTTACACACTTTGTGCTCGTGGTTTCATAATGATTTTGGTTGTTTATTAATTTCAATATTCTGAACATTAATCCATTGATATACATTCTACACAAAGGATGATACTAGTTTATCATGTTTTGAATTTAGAGGTTGGATTATTGGTGCTTCTTTAAAAAAGAATACTAAAAATGTTGTTACTGAGCATGTTGAAATTGATGAACTTTTGGGGGGATCAATTTCTATATTATTGGTTGTTGTGTTCAAGGAGCTGAATTATGTGGTGAGTACATAAGAGGTTCTTAATTTTGTGTTGTTTATTTACCACTCCTCCATATATGGTATCCTTAATTGGCATTTGTGGCTACTAAATCGTCCTCCAATGATAATACTGCTACAATGATTCAATCAATTGATTTTTCAGATTATAATTTCCCTATTATCTATCCAAAATTTTAGTCTCTCCTATCCCTCCCTAGAATTATTGATGTTTTTTAAGGATCATCAAATTTTAGATTCCTGAATTTCTCTATTAGGTGTTAGAGGCGGTGATAGTGTATTAGGCAGTTCAAAATTTTTATGATTATTTATAAGGGAAACAACCTAGGCTATTAGGTGGATATGTTCTTCCTCTTGGTGGATTCTAAACTAGGTCAGCCCTCAACAAATATTCAAAATAATATAATTTTTTGAAATATCATCTAAAAATTCTCTTCCAATATTTGGTATATTGACCATGACCTTTCCATCAATGGTGGAATCAGAAATAGTTTATGTATCTGGATGGAGTCCTTGATAAAAAATTTCTAGTTGTAGAAACACATCAGTTCATTGAAGTGGGATCATTCGAGTGAGATTGTTAAAGAAATTATATTATTCCAATTATGATTCCCCATCCAATAGGTAAATGTATTAGATTATATTTTTCATCATTGATATTCAGTTTTTTGGGAAATATTTGTCTAAAAACTTATTTTCTAAATAATATAATGTCTTGATAGACTCAAGAGCATTGATTTTATTCCAATCACTATATTTGTCAGGTAAGGAGATAGTAAATAATCAAATATAGATTATATCAGTTGATAAACATTTATTTTGAATGGTTTCTCATACATCTAATAAATTTGAGATGTGTTCTAGGGGATATTCTCTCTAATGTCCATAAACTGCACCATGTTATGGATCATGTGGATGAGTCCATGTTTAATTTCAATTTTTTGTTCCTATATAGAATGAAGAAATTATGTTAATAATACCATATATAGATGTTGATTCATTGCCTCTAATGGAGACCTCTTTCTACGGTGTTCACTCTCCTTGATATCCAGGTGGCACATATTGGAGGATTTGTGGGAAACACTTTGTAAATAGATATTCTCCCTATTTTCATTGAAATGTTCCAATTCTATTTTATAATGATTTTTCATCTTGGTCAATATCCTTTATTTCTCCAATGAAGTATTGAATATATGATTTAATGAAATATTTTGAATATTTATAATTGAAGGCCTATGATGATGTTTTAAATAACGTTTTCTAGAATTTATTAATGGTTTTATTATGTTATGAAGGGACTGATGGTTATATCTATAATTATTTTTTGAAATGATATCTCTTTGTACATTATTCATGTTAGGGTTCTTATAAATTACTATTGATAAAGTTTGGTCCCTAATGGGTAATCCTAATAATTCTCATGATAATGGGTGATCCCGATATAGATCTCAATTTCATTGGAAAATGTGGCTACAATAATTGGATGTAAGTAAATCTAAAGAGAATATAGAGTTCACTAAATATATGTATTTACTAAGAGATGAAACAATTTATTTTTTGGAAATTATGCATATGGGAATGTTTTAATTATCAGGTTCGTGGGATTTTATTTTGAAATTATGATTTACCACGATACTAATACAAATTCATTATGATTGTTATGAGTTTTAATTGTTCCAATAAAAAAATTGACTACACATGGTTTATGATTTTTAAATAAAATGAATTTTTTATTATATACTAATTCTTGTTTCATGATATATTTTTGATAGGAATTAATTCTCTTATGTTATTACCATGTAAATTTATTATGTTTTCATAAAATTATAATCATATTATACTCACAACTAATATTTTATTGATGCCAACTTTTACCCATGATAATAGTTTAAACATTCCATTATTATTATTCAATTCACCTTGGGTTTGAAAAATGATGTAATATATGTTATTTCTAGAAGGTTTTAATTCAAGGAGAATTATTTTTTGGATATTTAAGAAATATTAAAGAATAATAAATATTATGTATAATGGAAAAAAATTCCATTTCTATGGATGGATACATGTTTAGTTCTGTAAAGGGATTTCCTATTTTTATAAACAAATAATCATAAATTGTTCTAGGAATGTCAGTGATTTAGTATTTCATTTTCAAATTGTAATTATGGATTATTATAATTTATCCTTGACATGTTTAATCATATCCATAACTGTAAATATCATGTTTTTTTATCATCAGACCATAGTTCATTTCATTGGGGTGTTATAAATATTATGAGGTGAATATTATTCAAAGGAAAACAAAGGCTGACAAGTCCATCATTGTGAGTTGGTTCTTATGTAATAAAAAGGGAATAATCTAAGTATTCATGAATCCGGATTATCATCAAACAATATTGGATATATTAGAGTACTTATGAACATTGATGAATATGACTGAGGTATTGTAACCTTTGGAAGGGAATGATATCTTAAAATTAATGATATTGGGAAAATTGAGATTGAATTTAAATAAATGAAATGAAATATCATTTCTTTGTAGATGGACATACATGAATCATATTGAGTGTAAGTTAGTTTATTTATTTTTGTAATGTGGTTATCTTTATATGTAACACATATCTCACTAAGAGGTAAAGGGTGGAAAGACAATTACCATATTTGAATGAATTAGTTGTAGATAATTTGTTATTGAACACTCAATGAATCTATAAAACCTGAGATAATTTGACGGATCAAAATATAGAAAAAGTGTATGTTTCATCTTGGGTAGACATGTTTTATAGAAATTTAAAATTGATATGTGATGATAGATTTTCCACACATCAAATTTAATGGATAGAAATATATAAAACCTATCAATGTGGGAAAACCACAAAACATTGTCATAAAAAGATAAAAATTATTAATACCCAGGGACATTAGATGATAAATTGTAATTTTTGTGGACCGATGTTAAGACATTCCACTCTAGTTAATCTTTATGTCATCACAGTTACTGATGTTTATACCAAAATGACAAATGTTATGTTTATAAAACATAAATATGATGTTCTGTATATGTTCAAAATATTTAGTAGAATGGTTGTGAAATATTTGTGGATGATAATCATGAAATTAATATATGATAATGGGAAGGAGTTCACATGTATTTCATTTGACTATTATATTGAAAAAATGGTATTGAAATTCAGCACAATAATCCATAGACTCTTAAAAAAATTCATTAGTTGAATGGAAGAATATGAGTTTGTTAGAAATTGGATAAGATATGTTGGAATAACATAAAATCTCATTTTTTTTAATGTATTCTTTTTTAAATAATATATATTAAGAGACGATGTCCCTAGATGAAGAAATAAAAAATAATTTACATGATTTTTTTTAATATTGATAGCCCATGGTGGACTAATTTAGAGTGTTCAGTATTACTTGATAATGATTAAACATGGAGAGTCGTTTTAGTTCAGTGAGAATTATGAAAAGGGTGTCTTCTTGTGATACATATCTAGTGTATAGGGGTATTTGATCTAGAAAAATGATATTCATAATACAATGGACTACAATGTGAAATTCACCAAAATTATACATGGAAAATAATGTTTAGATTAGGCAGTTTTGAATGATTTTTTGAAGGTAACAAGAATAATTATGAGGAAATAGTGGAATAATAAATTAATGTATAACCAAAGGTATTAAATTTTATCTCTAATTAGTCTATTTTAAATCAATATACAAATATGTGTGAACCTAAAAATTACCAAAAAGCAAACAATCATGTAGTGAAAAAATATAGAGAAATTTTAATTATCAGGTTCAATGAATCAGAAGCCGACGGTGCGAAGATAAAGATGATCTAATCATTCATGTAGAGGCACATCCAATGGTTTATGCTATCAATCATGAATAATGTATTATGGGTATAAATTAGAATATCAATCGAATTTTATAGGTTTCCATTTGGGAAATAACTCCTAGAAAAATGAAAAAATGATATTGGAACTATGTTGGTGTTGCCAAATACATTTAATGAAAATAGATAAGTATTAAATAACCTGAAAGTAACTTTTTTAGAATTTATCTCAAACAATGAAGTATGTTTTATTAAAAACCATCTTCTCAAGATTATAGGAAGTATAAAATTGAGCAAATGGATTTAAAATTTTAATTTCATGAATGGTGATAAGTAATAAGTGATTTATGTTAAGCATGTAGTATTTATTGGGCGTGAAAATGATTATTCTAATGTATAAAAACTAATGTATAATTTTTTTGGTTTTAATCAATCACCTTCATCCACATATTCAATTTTGGATATCTATCTCAAAGGCATGGAAATATAAAAATGCAATAATGAAAAACAATAAATGAGTTAATTATTATATAGTATGTTCTATCAATTTAATTTTTTGGGTTATTAAATAATTAATATTGGAGATCAAGTGTGTGATTGAAAAAAATTTTATAAGAAAATTTATATCCAATTTGAAATTCCATGATACGATAAAAAAAAGAATATTGGGATTAATAAACTGACAAAATAAAACATTTATTAATGTAAAATAATTGAATGTCAGAGAGGGAAAATTAGATAGATTTAGATAATATCTCCCCTAACAATACACATAATCTCTATAGGATGAAAATAATTAAATGGAAAAAATATAAAGGCCCTCCAAATGTTCTTCCTTATAATACAAATGATTTGAAACCAAGATTCTCTTTCATATAATTGTGAGATATCTCTATGTTTAGATTAAGGATAATCTAGGTGGCTCTAATAACATAGGTAGTTCCCCAGTGAAAAAATAGAATTCTTATAAGATGAGATAACCAAAATGGCGACGTATGATTAAATGGATGATATATTCTTGATAATGGATGAGGATTTATTGAGACCATTTTTATATCACGAGAATCTTCTTGAATGGAACTACCCTCTTTAAGGAAGACTAAAAATTATTAGACCACCGAGGTATGGATTTCTTAGACTAAAACAACATGACACACACCACCATTGACTTGAGTACCATTGGTGTGTAATTAAAAATACATGAGAGATACATTATAAAAAATCATAGTAACCCTATGTCAATATCTAACAATAGAAGTAACACCATGATTTTGAAGGTTTTTAGTAAAAAATGGAATAGTTTACTCCTATAAGAACTATTCTAGGAGAACGATGGGATGAAGTAGTTTTTATATGAGAAAATAATTCTTTTTTAATATATTGTGATGCCAAAATACATTTCATCTTTCATATATAATCCAAACCTTGAGGTAAATGCGCATCCTCAATCCATTTAATCCTTACACAAGAGGAACATCATAACAATTATCAATGATACAATTTAGTGATAAATTCCTAAAATATATAAACAACAATCCCAATAATTTTCTAATAAAATGATATACTTGTAACCACCAATAATAATTTTTTTAGATTTAATTTTTTGTATTATTAAACAAAAGCATCTGGAGGAAAGATAAAATCCATATTACTAGGTGTTCATAGCATTGGGGATGGATCGATTCTGAATACATAAAATGTGGGAAATAATTTTCAATGGGAGGTATTTTCACTAGTGTTATTCACTAAATGTTTTTAACCCCTATTTCAGGTGTGTAATTATGTGATATTATATACTATATAAGGTGCCTATTTTTATTGGTTTCAAACAAAATGGTCAAATTCATTTTGATCACGATGATTAATGAGATGTGGTGGAATTATTGACTCAAAATTATGTTTGAGACTTATAAATATGGATTAGGGAGAATAATAACAGCCACCGTTTAGTTATATATTAAAGTATATCACATACCAAAGTTCACAGAATTTTTTCCAAGGGTATGTTGAATGTTCAATTTTATGCTACACTATATTTGGGAGCCTGATTATTTTCCATTCCAACTGGTGGGATAACATCCATATATTATTTTGATGAAATTAATCCATAGGGAGTGGGGATGAGATTATAAAATTATGTTTAAGGTGACAATACTAATCAAATAGAATTTAGAATAATAGTTAGTTGAATTTTATATCTCATTTCATCAATATTATACATTGTTTATATTTTGAGTTTTTGTACTCTATTTATGATTTTTACAAAAGAAACCCATATTAGGGTCATAAAAATATTCCTCATATTCAATGAAACTATGAGTTTTGTGTTGTTTTCAAAAAGAGATATATTCTAAACCTATCTAGTTTGATTCATTCAGACTAGGATGGTGATTTTTATGATAAATGTTCAAATTCATATGTAATTTTCCTCATGGGATATATTAAAATGATTTTTTATTTTCTGAAATATAACTAAGTGATCCTAATAAAAACATAGGATGAATATATTTCTACTATCCATTCTAGAAAAATATAATTTAGATAAATAAAATTCATATGGATTTATTGGTAAAGGGTGGAAAACCTCTCAGCATGTTTTATGATAATTAAACTGATGTAAAACTTTTTAAAAATATTTAAACCACTCACGATATAAGAATATTGATATGATAATTTATTTAATTAAAGATAAGGTGACCAATGGATACTTTGAGTTAAAATTTCTTCCAACTAGAAGCCAATTGGGTGATATTTTCACTAATGTTATCCCTATGTATATATTCGATAAATTGTGGATGAACATGAGTTTTTATCTCCTCTAACATCATTGAGATCCTTTGGAAGTACTCTCATTGATCCTTGTATTATTTTTCCAATGGGGGAGAAAGTTGTTTATAACTCTTTACATGGAATATACACAAAGGGAACAAATAATATATAGATTTATGAATTTCTATCCTTATCTTCTATCAATTATAGGGATATGTTTTTTCTAAATGGGGTATGTTTTTCGAAGTGGTGAATCCCCTTATTTTTAGAGATAAGTGTTGGATCCAATGAGTAACTATGATGGATAGTATTATAAGAGGTGGGTGAATATATCATTAAAGACATTAAACTAAAATAAAAAATCTATTTATGTAAAACTATAGAACTCAAACTTCATTCGATTATAAAAGCTTAAATTTTTATAAAAATTGATCCAAATAGTTTAGTATAAGATTTTATCATTATTAAAAAAACACTAGTACAAAAAATGATTAGAAATATTTGTAAAAAAACGTTTTATCAAAATATGTACAGTGGAATAATGATTTGTAAAAATGCGGAAAAAAAATATTATAATGATAGATTGAATTAAAATCTATATTTTACGAAAATAAATATTTTACCCTCAAGTGTAATAGTAGTATGAAAACCATAAAAAATGTATCAATGGTTTTATAATTATTTTATATTATGTATTTTCCCATACAATATAGAATTTGGATACAATTATCAGAATAAGATATATCTTCCTATCCTTAAAAGTATATAATCATAATAATGATTGGTTTCTATTTTACTAGACCTGTATGAACATGATTTGATGGATCTAATTCACCATCTTCCTATCCTTGATTTCTCTCGATCATAACAATGATCTATTGTATAATATAATTGAAAAAGTTCTATAAGAAACATCCCTGAAATAGATTCTTTAGAATTAAATGTCTCTAAATAATTTAAAATTGTATGAAAGAGAATTTCATGATAAAAAATCATCAGAACACTTGATTTTCTAAAAAATGTATCAGATAAAGACTCTTTAAAAGTAATTCTATTTATAGGAGATTCTTTGATAGTCTTATTTCAGAGTTTGTATCAATGACCATGGAAAATGATTAATTGACATGTCATCTGCAACATAATGTCCAAAATTACATTATTTTGAACTATTGTAAGGATAAATTTTAGTCCTTATTATAGAAATTATTTTTATGCACACTTATTAGGAAAATAATTTAATCCAACAACGTTATTTATTGAAAAACATGGTTGAATTAATTAATGAGGGTTTATCTGATGTCTTAGCACAAAAATGTGTCTGATGGTACTTACTTTTGTTAGTAAGGTAGAGAAGATAAAATTAAGACCACTAGTCTGAAATAAGTTCATTCAAAGGGACAAGAATCACCTTCAATTCTATGGATTGGACTAAGTAATGTAATAATTATATTTTAAATAAATTAGAAACATTTCCATATATAGTATAATATAATATTTTTCTAAAAAACATACTAAAAAACATGGGACATAAAAAATTTGTATACATATTTTTAAGAAGGGGTTTCATATTTCAAAAACAAAAGGAATGGAAAAGTTAAAAGTTAAACATACGACTCAACAATCTCACCCTTTTGGGAAGTATAGTACATTACACTAAAATGAAAAACAATAACTTGAAAAAAAATTAATCCAAGATTCTTTTAAAAATATTGAAGATATAATTATCTATAACATCACATCTGTTTATAAATACTTCACAATATGATGGAATGTATTAAAAAAATCACCTATAAAGTTTATTCCCCCATCTAATAATTGTAACTCCCCTTTTATTAAAAAATAACCCCATTTTAATACTATATCCAATTTCTATTTTTGATCTGGAATGAAAAAGTATTCCATGTTTCCTAAAATGTAATAAATGTTAAAATACAAATCATTCAATTTCTTAATGAACTAACCATCCAAAAATTAATAAAAGAAACATAAATCAAATTGTAATTGGAAGAAATTTAAACATAAATAATATGGTTGAAAATATAATCACATTTATCAGTAATTAAAATGTTTAAAAATATTAAATCAAGAGGTCAAATATAAAATGTTTTCAATATCTATTCATGAGTTTTATCATAAATGTCCTAATCATTTTGAAATAATCGCAATCCTTATCAATATTAATGATATCTTCTTCCATTATATTGTTCTTTTGAGTTTCAATCTAAAATCATTCAATATAATCATAATAATTATTATTCTATTTCATCAAAAAGAGTTTTTTTCCTCACATGACCTATGATCGGTAATCTCCAACTCCAAATTATTAACATCTTTCTTAAATAAATTTACATCCTCTATCCATTCATATGTGGTAACCTAGAAATTATTCAATGAAATTCGCAAGATCTAAAACATCATAATAAAACTTATTGAAGGATTATTGCAATTCATTTGAAAAAAATTACTTTAGAAAATTGATCTTCAAGTTTCCCAATATCATTATCTAAATAGTTGGACCACTTCACCACATTATTTTATGTGATATTCTGGGTATACAATATTTCATACAGACATTCCATTACACCTTGATAATGATAACCAATTCAATCAAAAAATATCGTTATTTAGATTTATTATTCAATGATTCATGATTCTACTTACATTTAGTCTATATGTTAGTTATTTACGAAATATGATTACAAAATATATTCAGGGTATGAAATATATATTCAAACCCATTTTTAAAAATTGTTTTTCTAAGCCTGATTGGTAGGGATCAACCTTTGGAGGGTTTTTCTATGAGGTCTAACCTTAAGGGATTTTCACTTTATTTTAACATTATTTGAAACTGCATATGTGTCATTTTCATGTTCTTTTATTTCCATTGAATAATTCAAAATATCAAGATATTTTTTTAGTTTTTTCATATCAGCAACTTTAGTAATTTATTTTTTGTATTTTTCTTCTTCAATAGAGGATGAATCATCCACTTTTTCTTTTCAATATTTTTATTCTTGAGGAAAAATATTTTATTCATCCTTATCTGACTATGAAGGTATAGGTGTTGAGGATGAAGAGGACTCTGATAATTCATTTTCCTTTATGCCTTCATCGGTTTTATACTTTTCATTAAGAACTTATTCTTCTTCTTCTTAATCTTATTACAATTCTACTTCTTCTTCCAATTCTTCTTCATCAACATAATCTTATACTTTTTGATCAACTTATTGTACAGATTCTCTATCAGGATCTTCTTATAATTGTCTGGTTATTCATAAAACTTCTTTTCAACTGATTTAGATACCAATTATTTCTTAGGTAATATATGAACCAATTCTTATAAAAGTACATTCTAATTTCCCTTATGAACCCTTGAAGGGACATCCAAAGTTAATATATACATTTCTTAAATAAACCCAAATATCTTTTAACCATATCTGTACAAGGAACTAGAAGAATGAAATTTCGAAAATTCTTTCCAAGTCCTCTAAAAAAATATCATGAATTCATACAGAAGTTATCCTTTTCCTTTTATTCATTCATTTTTCTTTTTCCTTCTAACTATTTAGCTATTCGAATTCTTAAGGAATTTTAATCAAAATTATCAAGAACAAAATCATGATACGTAGGGATTTTTTGAGACTTTTGTAACATCAACTTCTTGATATCATAATCAAGACCAATTTCTCTTAGAGAATATAAACTATTGAAATTTTTTGTAAATATTTGTTGGATGATGGGAACTAATTCACCTCGTAGAATATCCAAGTCTTAGTAATCATCTGTAACCATGGATATTATTATTTTAATAACTTTGGTTGTTCCAAAAAAAATTATTTACCACACACACCAAATACTATTCTAAGATAGACCGTATTAAACCTGACTATAGATATTATTCATCATATAACACAATAATGTCTTTAGTGAAATTTTGTTCCACTGATATTCTATGTTCTCTACATAAGTAAAATAATATTATTATTTATATATAATCATTTAATTTAAAGAGTGTATTATTAAATAATCAAATCGAGTGTGGAAGAAAAAATATTTCATTCTATCTATATAATATTCATATTCATCAACCTAAAAATTTGTTCGTCGACTAGGCTTTAGATTATCAAGAGATTTAATAATCATTCCTTTCATCTATGTAAAAATTGATACACATTCTTACAAGTACAAGTTATTATAACCAAAAAATTTATAAACAAAGAGTTTATAATAAAATTTTATAAACTTGTAATTGATAATGAATGTGAAAACATAACATGATATAATAGTAGAACCTGCTATGATTCAAATCATTGGATCAAAAGAGTATTATGTTTACCATTAAAATATTATTTGAATTATAGTTGAAAAAATTACAATAAAACAAACCATTAACCAATTAAAGTAAAAAATATCAGATATAGACTACATCTGATTATCCGAAAGTTCGAATCACTATGAAAAATGATCTTATTAAATCCCATTATAATATTATATTTATCAATAATATAGTAATAAATGATTGAATAGAAATGTTTTTAAAAGAAAATTTCTATCTTAGTATGCAAGGAGGAATAATAACATGTAAAAAATACAAAAAAGTATAGTGCAAGAATGAATTAAAAGCGATATATAAAATAGATCACTATTTTAACCAAATTAGTAAAGTTATCGAACAATCCTAACTAATGGTATCAATAATATTATGCTAAATCCAAAAATTTTCATTCCTTACTAAGAAAGTTTTCTATAATATTTTCTAAATAAGATCTTTCTTCCTATCACAGGATGCCCTCAATCTTAAAAATGATCAAAATATGTCATCCTAATCAAAGAATCCCTCGATCCAGTGAATCAGATTCACCATATCTCTATCCTTAAAAGTACACAATCATAACATTGATCAGACATAAAATTAAAAAGCATATATTTTAAAGGAACACAGCCTAAAATGGATTTCGTAGAATGAAAAATCACTAATGAATTAAAACATCCATGAATAGATAGTTCATGCAATGAAATATTTATAAGACATTAGATTTGTAAAAATTTATTAGCTACAATATATTCAAATGACTAGCTATTTATTGTAAAAACACCCCGATCATGTTTTTGAGTTTGTTTCAATGACCATATAAATTTTTTTTCTTTCCCAGTCATATATAATTGAATGTAAAATATTTTGTTTTTTAACAAATTTACAATTCTAATGTTTATTATTTAATATAGAAACATTTATATGGTACAAAAATTATAAGTATTTGTTAGGATGATAGACTTGTTGAAATTATTTCTAATAAAATTAATGATGGATAGTTTGATGTATCAGTGACAATGTCAATCTAATGGTAATTATATTCATCAGTTATATAGAAATTACCTAGTTTAACCACTCGTCTAAACAATGGTTATTCCAATGGATTGGGTGTACCATTAGTCCAGTTGATTTGATGGGGAAATATAATGTTTATAATCATGATAAAATAGAGACCCTTCTAGTAATGGTAAATATAATTTTTTCTAAAAAAATTCTAAAAACCATGTGATCTAAAATGTTAGTAAACATATTTTTAAGATGGTTTTTATTTTTTACAAAAATAATAGAATGGAAAATTAATATGCAAGACTTCTAACTCAACAATGATCATACCACTTTGAAAAAATGATTCTTATCACTGAGATATGAAGTTTTCTAAAAAACACTACGGTAACATATGGAATATTTCGAAGATTTATATTATCTACTAAATGATATTATTTGGTGTCTATTTAATGATATTTTATCTATCATGAATTAATTTAGAATGAGATTAATGGGTTATAAAAAATAAAAAAGAGGGCATTGAATTTGCATATAGAATTAATGAGCTTTGTTGTATTTTTTCATCCCTTTGGTAGATGATGAATTTTTTGGAGATCTATATAGATGGATTAATGTCGGTGTAATAATTGAAAATATTACTGATTGATTTGATGAAACTTAGGGAAGCATATAATTATATAAAATTACCAAGTACTAAATTCTAAATTTTGAAACATATCATCATGAGAGTCTTTAATGTCTTCATAATTGTAAGGAATCCCACTAAAAAAGTGCATTGGGGAATCTTAAGAGTAATTTGTTGAGTTAATAAGATTCTTTTTTATTCCAATATGGAAATTTGGTAGTGGAATTGGATGTTTATAGGAGTCTTTAGAGAGTTTAGAAGATTAACATACATGTTTGAAATAGTAACATGAACATCAATATATTATATATGGGATTTATTAATTTAAACTCATAATTTTATAAGATACAGTTCTTTGTAAAAAATTATGAAACTAAAAAAAATTCAAATTATGTTTTTAATCACTTAATTAAAAAATATCATTGTCTCATTGATGATTAGTGATCCAATATTTTACTCAAGGATGCATTAATGTTTTTTAAATGAAAGATAAATGATGCATTTTTTTGATTCATTCTTATAATTTTCTAATTTGAAACTTTGAAATTATTATTTGCGAAAAATATGAAATTTTTTATGATGTATGTTAACCTAACAATTAAAATCATTCTAGATTCTAGAGACTATCTATTTTGAATTATGGAAATTATAGTTAACAAATATCTAGGAATAAAAAATGTGAAAATGATGGTCAAAATGATGTTATTGAATTGAGGGAAGGTGTTAATAGGCTATATTGTTGACTTTTTATCAAGTATTGATGATAAGATGAATATCATAGAATAACCATAATGTAAAAATTATTACTCATTAATGGGTAGATATTATTAATGTTTGCTATTAAAGAGCTTGTTCACAAGTCATCCAATCCAAGCATTCTCTTTTATAAGAGATGATTGTTCTAAACAATTGTGGAAGGGGTTGTTGGCCAATTTTTTCATTGATATTATTATAGATTTATATTAATATAAGGGAAAATATATTATGAATGATGTCGATGAATATTTGCATGAAATAAAGATATAATTAAAATATGTGTTAGGATATAATCTGAAGGTTGGTGGTTCACAAGAAAATAACATGAAACATTGTTCTTGTCGTTTTACAAGTTAAAAGATGAATTCACCCCTTACATTTGAATAATATTAGAAAAAACTTAATGTTTTAATGATGTAAACTACACA
This sequence comes from Viscum album, assembly GCA_963277665.1. Lineage (NCBI taxonomy): Eukaryota > Viridiplantae > Streptophyta > Magnoliopsida > Santalales > Viscaceae > Viscum > Viscum album. The sequence continues at coordinate 944,852,485 of OY728138.1, forward strand.
TCTCTATATGTAATTCTATTTGTGGTAAATAGGAACATTGAATGGAAATCATTCTTCAATGCTATCATGAATATATCCATTCATTAGGTTTTGAGGTTCATGGAGTACATGATAACACTGCTGGATATATTATAAACATTTACCCTTCTTATAAATTATGTTATGAAATTAGTGTTCAAATAATTTTTCAATGAAAACACAATTCCATGACCAGAAAAAAATATAAATTAATAATTAATTTAATTTGAAATTTCGTATTTAAGTGATTTAGGTTGGCTATTGTATTAGTTATTTTGATAAATATGGAGAATATAATGAAAACCCATAGTTTGTAAAATACACAAATGCTTATTTTGTTCTATAGAAAAATAAAGCGTCATCAATGTGGTTTACTTATTTATTTAGAATTATTATTACACATTGATTAATATACTAATTTTGTTATTAGTCTCTGAATTTCAGTTTTTTCCTTATCAAATAAGAACATATATGTAATTTATGCATATAAATAATATGAAAATGAATGAGACAATAACATATGATTAATGTTGAAAACATTAAAATAGATATGCTAGATATTTTGGAATGATAAAATGTATACACAAATTTTTACTGAAATACACATTCCATGTACCCCTATTTAATACTACAAGATGATTTTTGAAAATTCCAAAACAACATAGAGGAGAATAGTATAGAACCTAATTTCATGACATGTATTAACTAATACTTATGGAATAAGACCTGATGGGTTACATGGTGTATATCTTGTCCACACATCATGTAACCCAATATGGCTTCCCTTTTCTAGAATCTATGAAATTGTGTGGTTAAACTATGAAACATGTCATAATTATATGGAATGTGTTGACTATAATTAAACCAATATGGGAATATTATGACTAAAATACATGTTGTTTCCATTCACATCATATGAAACAAAAATTTCAACGATGAATAAATGCTATATCCATAGGAATATGATATGTATGACTAGATAGTATGAGTTCATAATTTATGGTGTGTTGTGTATACTATGTAACACATTCTCATCATTGAGATTACACACTAAGCCACGATTTAAATCTGATAAATTAATTACACATAACATAAATTAATAATATCTTTAACAAAAATATTAAATTAAAAAATTAAAGAATCACCATGTTATTTTTAAAACACTCGACATAGTATAATCATCGTATATTACATGAACTTAATTGTTGTTTTCAACCCTACACCCCAGATATATTCAAGACATGTCATGTAGTCATAAATGTTCTAGAAACTATATTACATGACTCATTGAACTAAAATATATGTAATATCAGAACATGTATGTTATTCTACATGCTATATGTATATGGTACATGGCTGAGACCATAAAAAGCATAGACGCCGCATTTGTGAGTGATAGTACATGTAGTGTTATAGAGTATAAATCATGTTTCTATCATTTTATGTCATGTTATAATTCAAATTTAATTAAAAACTAAATATAAGGGTGCTCATCGTGTCCCCTTTTAGTACAAGTCCTGTATGTCAAAATTATAAATTTAATTAAATTGTTTAATAAATATCAAATTATATATGATATGTATCTTATGTATTGTTCAGATGGGAAATAAAAAAAATGAATTTATTAATTAATAAGATAACTAATTAGTTAATTTGGGTGATATATCTTAACAAAGGTAAATACAAATGAATGTTATCCAGTATATTAATCTTATAGTCATTACATGAATGGATGTTTTTGTAATTGTAGGAATAAAGTAAATCTTAAGATACTATTTATTTTATCTTTTATTGAATGAGTTTTAATTGGATAAATGTTTTATTAAATAAATTATTATGGTTTTTGAGTAATCCCACCAAATTTTATTATGTATGACTAGCATTCTTATGAATTATTTAGTATAGCCACACACCTTGGTTCCCCTCACCCGTTTGTCAGAAAATACATGATAATGGAATATATCCAAGGATAGGATGTAGTTCAGATCCCAATTTGAGTTTAATATGACTGGGATGATACATTGGTAAATAATAGAAATTATTTTTCTCATTCCATTATTTTTTTGAGGAATTACAAACCCATGATCATGAATTTGTTAATTTTTGGCTCTGAAAACTAAATAGTGGTAAATATCACGATCATTTGAATTTTTTTCCCATCTACTGATTGGTTAATTATGTGTTTATAAGATTAAGGTTAATTTAGGATCACCAAATATTGATGAATTAATAATTAAAAATAATGTATAAATAAAATTGATTATATGTAAATTATTATATAAATACATGAGTAACCACTTATATAAAATCCAATTAATACTAGATAGAATATAAAATTGGTTAAATATAGAATATTTTCACTAATAATAATAGTCACTAAATGTATATATGGATTTAGATAACACCTTCAATTATTATAGTAATAATTCACGAATAGTTAAATCATTGTCCACCCTAAAGTTGTAGACACTTTTTAAATTTTCCAGGAGTCATAACATATATAACGATTTGAAATAAAAAAATTAGTATTGAGAGTAATGGATATGGGTTTTTAAAAGAACTAGGAGAATGTTCTATGAAAATAATAGTATAGGATATCATGAATTGGGAGTCAACTAAAAAGGTCGAGGAATAGCGAGTTAATGCTGTTCAAAATACATTCCTTGAAAAATGAATTTGAATAATTTTCATGCATATAGTCTGGGTTATGGGAATGGAAATATGTGTCATTTCCACTAGAATATCCATGTTAATAGATATTAAAAATATAATTGTGAGAGATTTTGAGATTTTAAAAAATTGTGGGAGAGTAATAAATAAAATTAATTATATCATATTTTGTAAACAAGGTAAATTACTAAAACATATTATTTATTTTTTTTTCAAAAAATTCAAAATAATTTATTCTCAGAATAATTTATGTCATTTATTTTATATAAGGATAATATCATCGGAAATATGAATTTATAGGAGTGGAATATGTGTTTAAATATTGTATTATTCCACAAAAAGAAATTTTGTTTATCATATTCACTTGTACCCCTGAATGGTCCTATAATGCGGATACTAAAGAAGAGAAATCCAATTTTTGGAAGCATATAGACGAGGAATTTGATAATTAGTAACTCATACGATCTTCTATATATAGTAAGATATATACCTTACATGAGGATATGGATTAATTTAGGATGTTACCACATCATCACATACTTGATTAGAATAAATGTGGACAAGAGTGGTATTATATCTCTAAAGAACATTTCTAGAAAATTTCTCTAGAATAAGTATGGACTAGACCTCATGTAGTTAATATTTTTTATTATACTGAGAATTTGAACCTCTCGGGTTTCAATCTACCTGATGTGTTGTTCAACAACCCAATTCTTTACCCACTACCTCATATTTTCTCAAGCTTTGGTTAATTAGAACATAAAAATATATATTTTTTACTCTTGAAACATATCACCAGGATTTGCTAAGAAAATAACAACATAAAGTGTGAAAAACCTATAGTTTTTATATAAAATGAGTGTATGTTCATGGAAAACTTCCCAAAGACTAATTTAATGCCTAAGCCTTATAAAGATCACAAAATATATTGGTATAAAATAATAACATAGTATAAGTAGAAGGATACATAATGTTTTATAGATGGCAGGATGGGACACTATAATAAGAACACACTATTATGTCAAACAAATATTAGGACTCCAGTGAATTGGATATCAAATATATCCTCTTTATTTCTACCTATTAGGAGATAGATATAGCTTGGTGTTTTTATATTTTAAACGAAATTATAGAACCAAGAAGATTCAATATATATTCTTGATGTGAGGTGGATCTTCAAGATACAAGTGGAGCAAGACAGGCTATCATGGATTTGGGAGACTACAACATTAATTTCAAACATGATTTATTTTTTCCTCAAAAAATGTTATTATGTTCCTATTGTTATGAAAAAATTATATTGATTGCATGATTTGACAATCTTTATTTTTATTAAAAATTTGTGAATAAATTATCTCAAATTAACACATATTGATTCTTTATGCTATGTAAAACTTAATAAAAGTCATAATGTAATATAATATTAATATTTCATATAGGATATCACAAAAAAAAATAGTTCCCAGTAATCATATCACTTGAAATTGTGGAATTATTGACTTGGACATGAAAATGAGAAGCACATGAACAATATCTATCAATATTGGTATGTGGATTATTTCAAACAATGTCCACTCAATTGATGTCACGAATTTTTTACAAGGAAATATGGACAAAAAATATTTGGTTGAAAATATAAAAATTCCACAATTATTTTTGAATTATTACACAAATTTTTTGTGATCCTTTTCTAATTAATGGTAGTTGTGGGTAGAAAAAAATAATAACTTTTATCGATGACTTGAGTAAATATGGAAATGTCTACTTAATTATTTAAAATTATGAATATTTAGAAAAGTTTGAAGAGTACAATAATATTGTTTGGAATCATATTGGAAAGAAGATAATGAAACATTTTTCGGATTGAGATGAAGAATATAAAATCCAAGAGATCATTGATTACCCTAGAGTTTTTTGGATTATATCTCAAATTAGTAATCCTTATACACTATAGTGGAATGATGATTATGGAAGGAAGGCCCACATCTTGTAGGACATAGTGAGATAAATGATGATTCAGGTACACCATCTTTTGTCCATTAAAAAATTAAATTACATAATATGTCATATGAACTGAACTATCTACCAACTAATGTGGAAAATGGTTTTCTATATGAGATTTTTTATAAGAATTATCTACTTTGTCCACATATACCATTATATATTTACAAAGAGTTTATTAAGATATCCATTAAAATAACATACACCATGAGAAGTTACGTTTATTTATATAGTATATCCTAATGGAAATAAAATATATTACCAACAAAGCCCTTTAGATATAAAAATTTGGGATGAAAAGTGTCCAACCATTATATAGATGCAATAAATACTCAAAATTCACATTGAGAGAATGATTTAACTTGAGGATGTTGATGCTCAAAATAAATTATCTGCTAAATGATATTATTTGGTGTCTATTTAATGATAATTTATCTATCATGAATTAATTTAGAATGAGATTAATGGGTTGTAAAAAATAAAAAAGAGGGCTTTGAATTTCCATAAAGAATTAATGAGATTTGTTGTATTTTTTCATCACTTTGGTAGATGATGATTTTTTTGGATATCTATATAGATGGATTAATGTCGGTGTAATAATTGCAAATACTATTGATTGATTTGATGAAACATAGGGAAGCGTATAATTATAGAAAAATACCAAGTACTAAATTCTAAATTTTGAAATATATCATCATGAGAGTCTTTAATGACTTCTTAGTAGAAAGGAATCCCACTAAAAAGTGCATTGGATAATCTTAAGAGTAATTCGTTGAGTTAATAAGATTCCTTTTGACTCCAATATGGAAATTTGGTAGTGGTATTGGATGTTTACTGGAGTATTTAGAGAGTTTAGAAGCTTAACATACATGTTTGAAAGAGTAACATGAACATCAATATATTATATATGGGCTTTAGTAATTTAAACTCCTAATTTTATAAGATACAATTCATTATTAAAATATAAATAAACTAGAAAACAAATTCAAATTATGTTTTCAACCACTTAATTAAAAAATATCATTGTCTCATTGATGATTATTGATCTAATATGTGATTCAAGGATGTGTGAATGTTATTTAAAAGAAAGATAAATGATTCATTTTTTCGATTCATTCCTATAAATTTCTAATTTGAAAGTTTGAAATTATTATTTGTGAAAAATATGAAATTTTTTATGATGTATGTAAGCCTAACAATTAAAATCATTCTACATTCTACAGACTATCTATTTTTAATTATTAAAATTATAGTTACAAAAAATCTAGGAATAAAAAAGGTGAAAATGATGGTCAAAATGATGTTATATAATTGAGGGAAGGTGTTGATAGTCTATATTGTTGATTTTTTATCAAGGAATGATGATAAGATGAATATCATAGAATAACCATAAACTAAAAATTATTACTCATTCATGGGTAGATATTATTAATGATGGTTATTAAACAGCTTGTTCACAAGTCATCCAATCCAAGAATTCTCTTTTATAAGAGATGATTATTCTAAACAAGTGTGGAAGGGGTTGTTGGCCGGTTTTTTCATTGATATTATTATAGATTTATAATACTATAAGGTAAAATATATTATGAATGATGTCGATGAATATTTTCATGAAATAAAGATATAATTCAAATAAGTGTGAGGATATAATCTGAAGGTTTGTGGTTCACAGGAAAATAACATGAAACATTGTTCTTGTCATTATACAAGTTAAAAGATGAATTAACCCCTTACATTTGAATAATATTAGAAAAAGTTGAATTTATTAAGGACGTACACTACACCTCTCTATATATAATTATATTTGTGGTAAATATGAACATTAAATGGAAATCATTCTTCAATGATATCATGAATATCTCCGTTCATTAGGTTTTGAGGTTCATAGAGTACATGCTAGCACTGCTAGATAAATTATACACGTTTACCCTTCTTATAAATTATGTTATGAAATTAGTGTTCAAATAATTTTTCAATGTGAAAAGAATTCCATTACTAGAAAAAAATATAAATTAATAATTAATTTAATTTGAAATTTCATATTTAAGTGATATAGGTTGGCTATTGTATTAGTTATATTGATAAATATGGATAATATAATGAAAAACCATAGTTGGTATCATACAAAAATGCTTCTTTAGTTCTATATAAAAATAAAGTGACATCAATGTGGTTCACTTATTTATTTAGAATTATTATTACACATTGATTAATATACCAATTTGGTTGTTAGTCTATGAATTTCAGTTTTTTCCTTATCAAATAAGAACATCTATGTAATTTATGTATAAAAATAATATAAAAATGAATGAGACAATAGCATATGAATAATGGTGAAATCTTTAATTTAGATATGTTAGATATTTTGGAAGGATAAAATGTATACACAAAATTTAACTGAAATGCACATTCCATGTACCCCTATTCCCTGCTACAAGATGAGTTTTGAAAATTCCAAAACAACATATAGGATAATGGTATAGTACCTAATTTCATGACATGTATTAACTAATACATATGGAATAAGACTTGATGGGTTACATGGTGTATATCTTGTCCACACATCGTGTAACCCAATATGGTTTTCCTTTTCTAGAATCTAAGAAATTGTGTGGTTAAACTATGCGACATGTCATAATTATATGTAATGTGTTGACTAGAATTAGGAAAATTATGACTAATATACATGTTGTTTCCATTCAAATCATATGACACGAAAATTTCAGTGAAGAATAAATTCTATATACATAGGAATATGATATGTATGACTAGATAGTAGGAGTTTATAATTTGTGGTGTGTTGTGTATACTATGTAACAGATTCCCATCATTGAGATTACACACTAAGACATGATTTAAATCCCATAAATTAATTACACAGACAATAAATTAATTATATCCTCAATAAAAAAATTTAAATAAAAAAATTAAAGAATCACCATGTTATTTTTAAAACACTCGACATAGTATAATCATCGTATATTACATGAACTTAATGGTTGTTTTCAATGATACACCCCATATATATTCAAGTCCTATCATGCAGTCATAAATGTTCTATAAACTATATAACATGACTCATTGAACTAAAATATTTGTAATATCAAAACATGTAAGTTATTCTACATGCTATAAGTATATGGTACATGAATGATACAATAAAAAGCATAGACCTCACATTTGCGAGTGATAGTACATGTAGTGTTGTAGAGTATAAATCTTGTTTCTGTAATTATATGTCATGTTATAATTCAAATGTAGTTAAAAACTAAATATAAGGGTGCTCATCGTGTCCCATTTTAGTACATGTCTTTTATGTCAAAATTATAAATTTAATTAAATTGTTTAATAAATATCAAATTATATATGATATATATCCTATGTATTGTTCAGATGCGAAATAAAAAAAACGAATTTATTAATTAATAATATAATTAATTAGTTAATTTGGGTGATATATATTAACAAAGGTAAATACAAATGAATGTTATCGAGTATATTAATCCTATAGTCATTACATGAATGGATGTTTATGTAATTGTAGGAATAAAGTAAATCTTGAGATACAATTTATTTTAAATTTTATTGAATGAGTATTAATTTGATTAGTGTTTTATTAAATAAATTATAATGGTTTTTGAGTAATCCAACCAAATTTTATTATGTATGACTAGCATGCTTATGAATTATTTAGTATAGCCACACACCTTGGTTCCCCTCACTTGTTTGTCAGTAAATACATAATAATGGAATAGATCTAAGGATAGGATGCGGTTCCGAGCCTAATTTGAGTTGAATATGATTAGGATGATACATTGGTAAATAATATGAATTATTTGTCTCATTCCATTATTTTTTTGAGGAATTACACACCCAGGATCATGAAATGGTTAATTTTTAGCTCCAAAACCTAAATAGTGGTAAATATCATGATCATTTGAATTTTTTTCCCTTCTACTGATTGGTTAATTATGTGTTTATAGGATTAAGGTTAATTTAGGATCACCAAAAATTGACGAATTATTAATAATAAAATATTGTATAAATTAAATTGATTATATGTAAATTATTATATATATACATGAATAACCACTTATATAAAATTTAAATAATACTAGATAGAATATAAAATTGGTTAAATATAGAATATTTTCACTAATAATAATAATCACTAAATGTATATATGGATTTAGATAACACCTTCAATTATTATAGTACCATTTCACGAATAGTTAAATCATTGTCCACCCTAAAGTTGTATACACTTTTTAAATTATCAAAGATTCATAACATATATAACGATTTGAAAAAACAAAATTAGTATTGAGAGTAATGGATATGGGTTTTTAATAGCACTATGAGGAATGTGCTATGAAAATAATAGTAAATGATATCTTTAATTGGGAGTCAACTAAAATGGTCGAGGAATAGTGAGTTACTACTGTTCAAAATACATTCCATGAAAAATGACTTTGAATAATTTTCATGCATATAGTCTGGGTTATGGGAATGGAAATATGTGTCATTTCCACTAGAATATCCATGTGAATAGATATTAAAAATATAATGGTGAGAGATTTTGAGATTTTAAAAAATTGTGGGAGAGTAATAAATAAAATTAATTATATCATATTTTGTAAACAAGGTAATTTACTAAAACATATTATTTATTTTATTTCAAAAAACTTCCAAATAATTTATTCTCATTATTATTTAAATGATTTATTTTTTATAAGGAAAATATCATTGGAAATATGAATTTATAGGAGTTATATATGTGTTTAAATATTGTATTATTCCATAAGAAGAAATTTTGTGTATTATATTCACTTGTACACCGGAATGGTCCTATAATGAGGATACTAAAGAAGAGAAATCCAAATTTTGGAAGCATTTAGATGAGTCATTTGATAATTATTAACTCATATGATCTTCTATATACAGTATGATATAGATCTTACATGAGGATATGGATTAATTTAGGATGCTACCACATTATCAAAGACTTGACTAGAATAAATACGGACAAGAGTGGTATTATATCTGTAAGGAACATTTCTAAAAAATTTCTCAAGAATAAGTATGGACTAGACCTCATATAGTTAATATTGTTTATTATACTGAGCGTTTGAACCTCTTGGGTTTCAATCTAACCTTTGTGTTGTTGACCAACCCAATTCTTTACCCACTACCTCATAGTTTCTCAATATTTGGTTAATAAGAACATAAAAATATAGATTTTTTACTCTTGAAACATATCACCATGATTTGATACGAAAATAACAACATAAAGTGTGAAGACCCTATAGTTTTTATAGAAAATGAGATGATGTTCATGGAAAGGGTCCCAAAGACTAATTTAATTCCTAATCCTTATAAAGATCACAACATATATTGGTATAAAATAATAACATAGTATAAGTAGAAGACACATAATGTTTTATAGATGGAAGGATAAGACACTGTAAGAAGAACACACTATTATGTCAAACAAATATTAAGACTCCAGTGAATTGGATTTCAAATATATCATCTTTATATATACCCATTATGAGATAGATATAGCTTGGTGTGTTTAGATTTTAAACGAAATTATAGATCCAAGAAGATTCAATATTTTTTTCTTGAATTGAGGTGGATCTTCAAGCTACTAGTGGAGCAAGACAGGCTATCATGGATTTGGGAGACTACAACATTAATTTCAGACATGATGTATTTTTTCCTCAAAAAAATGTTATTATGTTCCTATTGTTATGGAAAAATTATATTGATTTCATGATTTGACAATCTTTATTTTTTATAAAAATTTGTGAATAAATTTTCTCACATTAACACATATTGATTCATTATGCTATGTATAACTTAATAAAAGTCATAATGTAGTATAATATTAATATTTCATGTAGGAAATCACAAAAAAATAGTTCACAGTAATCATATCACTTGAAATTGTGGAATTATTGTTGAGCCCTCTGGAAGATTGTTGAATTCTTTCTATGATTGCTGTTTTAATAATCACAAATCATCAATTACTTAATTCGGTTGGATCTCTCATGTACATTATCACAATCTATTAGTGAATCTGTGTATATTGGCTGGATCATATTTTTTTATCTCTCTGTTATTGATTTACAAGTATTCTGGAAGTCATCCATATCAATGGACAATGGTCGCACCTATCCATATCATAGGACAACGGTCACATCGATCCATATCAATGTACAACGGTCACACCAATCCATATCAAAGGACAATGGTCAAACCGATCCATATCAAAGGACAACGGCCGCAGCGATCCATATCAAAGGACAACGGTCACACCGATCTATATCAAAGGACAACGGTCGCACCGATCCATACCAAAGGACAACGGTCGCACCGATCCATATCAAAGGACAATGGTCACACCGATGTTGATCAACTGAGTCACCGATCATGACACACTGATGCGGATCAAATGAGTCACCGATCATGACGCACTGATGCTGATCAAATGAGTCACCGATCATGACACACCGATGCTGATCAAATGAGTCACCGATCATGACACATCGATGCTGATCATCTGAGTCACCAAAGATGTCTCACCGATGCTGATGCTAATGACCTACCGATCACTTGACACACTGATAGTCATAAACATCTGTTTGAATTTCTTTATCTTTATTTAATCTAACCAACTGTCATATTAGGAATATTTTAATGCTCTGTCATTTATTTAATGTGTGTTGTTGGATGTCAGAAAACCGTACCTCCTACCTACAAAAAGAAATCATTTCTTTAGTTGGAGCACGTGCTTTAAATAAAGGAAGGATGTGCTACTGCAAACAGAGAGACACATAGACAAATACAAGGACCGCAAGGTGTGCTGGATGACCAACGTAGTGTGAATGCAAAGAGACGACTGAACTCACACGAGGAACTCATTCATCACTACTCTCCAGTGAAGAGATGAGAACGTGAACATTATACAAGAGCTTCATCGACTGTCTCTACACCTGGAAATCAAGGAAACAGTTGATACTCTGTTTTCGAGACAAAAACCAGAAGAGGACTTAGAGCGAATTTTGATAAATCAAAGTAGTCCAGAACTACACGACAATCACTAGAGCCATTCCCAAACTCTAAACATTTTCTCTGTGATGTATCTTTTCACATATTGTGAAGTGTGTGTTATATGCTGCATTTTTACACACACACACTGTCTCCTGTACTCTAACTGGAGGATTTGTAAATCCTCACTCATCTTTATTACATTTTGTATTTCCCAATGAGATAGTGTTAGAAGACATGTGACCTAAACAGCTAGTTGTTGTTGTGTTTGTTCCCACGAATAACTATGGTAGAGGTATTGGACCTGGATAGCTAGTTGCTGTTGTTATCCCTGATCCAGGGTGTGGATCATCTTTTTATAAAAGCTTTTGAGAGGACTAAGTCTCAGCTTGAGACTGAACCTATTGTTTATATCTTCTGTGCTATATCTGTCAAATTTATTCTTTTATTCCGCTGCTAATTTCTTTAAAACCAAAACTATTTTAATGTCACTATGATAATTAAATTCGAAAGTATTTATATTAGTTGTAAATCAGTAAGTTGGTTACAAAATTTAATCAACCTTCTTGCTTTGATTAACTGGGAAATAATCAATCCCTTGAGAACTCAACCGAACCCTTACCTTGATATAAATTCACTACAGTTTAATTCATTATTTTATTTGGGGGTTCCTAAGGCAAAGTATTAAAACAGAAATTTTAATTGGAACTCAATTCACCCCCTATTGATTATCCACTCTGACCAACAATTGGTATCAGAGGTTGGTTTAAATATTTTCTAAAAGTACTCTGTTTTTCAACCGTGATATTAGTTGTATTTTAAAGTTCATAAAATTTCTGATATTTCTAAATTTTTATCTCTTTAAAATTGTTTCTTTAAGTAATCTATCATGGATAATAGAGTTGAAGGTGTTTCTACCAATAGACCACCATTTTTCAATGTCACTAACTATGCTCAGTGGAAAATGAAGATGGAAATCCATTTAGAAAGCATGGGTTTCGATATTTGGACTACTATAGAATCAGAATATAAAATTACCACTACTGTTAGAACTATTTGGAATGAAGCTACTAAGACAACCTACAATAATAACTACAAAGCTATGAATGCTTTATACTATGCTTTAGGACATGAGGAATTTAATAGAATATCTGCTTGTAAAACTGCTTATGAAATTTGGGATACCTTAGCTGTTTCTCATGAAGGAACATCTAATGTTAAGGAAATGAGATTGAACAATTATACTATTAAGTATGATAATTTTAAGATGAAGCCTGATGAACCCATTTCTGATATGTATCTTAGTTTCAATGAAATTGTCAACACAATGACTTCTCTGGGAAAGGATGTTCCAGCAGAGGAACAAATCATGAGAATTTTGAGATGTCTACCTGAAAGATGGAGCGGAAACTCTGTCTCCATTAGAGAATCGTGTGACATTAGAGAACTTCCAGTCAAAGAACTAATTGGAAAATTGATGATGTATGAAGAGGAACTCAAAGTAAACAAAGAAGAAGATGACGAACCTAGAAGGAAATCTGTTGCCTTCAAAACTACAACCTCAAAGAATAAGGATAAGGAAAAGCTTCAATCTATCAATGAAAGTTCAAGCTGTGAAGGCAGTGAGAGTGATTATGATAGTGATTCTGAGATGTCTCACATTGCTAGAAGGTTTATGAAATTTTATAGGAAGAAGAAGTTTTTCAGAAAGTCAAACTACAAAGTTAGGTATGACAACAAAGGACATTGGAAAAAGGATTGGAAGAAGCCTGATAAATCAGATGAAGTTGTCTGCTATGAGTGAAAAAGGAGGGGACACATAAAAGCAGACTGTCCAAAGCTAAAATACAAGAAGAATTATGAATACAAGGATAACAAGTATAAGAAATCCATGAAGGCTACTTGGATTGCTTCTGAGGACAGTTCTAGTGAATCTGAGGTTTTTGAAACTGAACACAGAAACATTGTGAATATGTGTTTTATGAAAAACACTTCTGAGGGAACCTGCTTAAAGAGGTCCTGTATAAAGCCTTGGTATTTGGACAGTGGATGTTCAAGACATATGTCAGGAGACTTCTCATGCTTTAAAATCTTAGTCAGGGTTGATGGAGGCTTTGTCACTTTTGGTGATAACTCAAAAGGAAAAATCATCGGTTTAGGCCAGATTGGTAACACTGACTCAGTATTAATTTCTAAAGTTTTATTTGTTGATGGACTTAAATACAATTTGTTAATTATTTCTCAGTTATGTGATGATGGATTTTATGTTAAATTTGAAAATGATTCTTGCAATGTTTTTAATTCTAAAAATGTTTTAGTGTTTTCTGCATTGAGAAATGAAAATGTTTATTCTGTTGATTTAAATTCTTTAGCAAAGAAAAATATTACTTGTTCAAATGCTTTTCATAAAGAGTCTTGTCTTTGGAAAATAATATTAGGACACTGCAATGTGCATTCACTTAGAAAACATTCTAGGAAGAACTTAGTTAGAGACCTACCCAAACTTGAATTTATAGCAGAAAAAGTTTGTAATCCATGTCAAAAGGGAAAGAAACATAAAATTTCTTTTAAATCAAAGAAATAAGTTTCAACTTCTCAACCTCTCGAGTTGGTTCACATGGATTTATTTGGACCATCTAGAGTTTATAGTTTAAATGTGAAGCATTATGTCTATGTTCTTGTAGATGACTTTTCTAGATATACTTGGGTATATTTTCTAGCTCACAAAAGTGAAGCATGTTCTTGCTTTGTAAAATACTCCAAGTCTATAGAGAACCTTAGTGGACTTAAGATTAAAACTCTGAGGAGTGATCATGGTCGTGAGTTTGAAAATCATGAGTTTGAATCATACTTCTCACACAATGGCTATAGTCAGAATTTCTCTACCCCTAGGACACCTCAACAAAATGGTGTAGTAGAAAGAAGAAATAGAACCCTGCAAGAAATTCCTAGAACCATGCTTAATGAGTATGACCTACCTGTTTACTTTTGGGCTGAAGCTGTAAATACAGCTTGTTATCTTATCAATAGAGTCTTGATCAGACCTGTTCTTAAGTGGAACCCTTATGAGTTGTGGAACCATAGGAAACCTAAGGTATACTACTTCAAAGATTTTGGCTTCAAGGTCTTTATTCTTACAACCAAAGACAATCTCAACAAATTTGCATCCAAGAGTGATGAAGGAATTTTTCTAGGTTACTCAACGTCCAGTAAAGCCTATAGAGTTTTCAATAAGAGAACCAAATGTGTGGAAAAATCTGTTCACATCAAATTTGATGAAACTAATCCACATGAACCTAAGACCTCTCTTGAAAATCTTGAAGATGATCTCTCTAGTTTGAAACTTAATGATAAAGACAGTGGAACTGTACTTAAAACATCCAGTTCTAAAAATTTCCCAGAACCTGCATCTATTGAAACTCAACCTGTAGATGAACCTGAAATCTCAAGCCCTACCTTTTCTAGATCATCTAGAATTCTGAAGAATCATCCTTTAGATGTTGTTGTAGGAAATCTTGAAAGAGGGACACAGACTAGAGATTCTCTTAGAAATCAGGTTGAACATCAAGCCTTCTTGTCACAGCTAGAACCTAAAAATATCAATGATGCTATAAATGATGAACTTTGGGTAATGGCTATGCAAGAGGAACTAAGTCAATTTTAAAGACACTAAGTCTGAAAATTAGTAGAAAGACCTAAGGACACTATAACCATAGGCACAAAATGGGTGTTTAGAAACAAAGTTGATGAATCTGGAAACATCATTAGAAACAATGCTAGGATAGTTTCACATTGTTACAATCAAGAAGAAGGGATTGAATATGAGGAAACCTTTGCACCTATAGCTAGACTAGAGGCTATTAGGTTCTTACTTGCTTATGCGTCACATCTGAATTTCAAGTTATATCAAATGGATGTGAAAAGTTCTTTTTTAAATGGTTTTATTGTTGAAGATGTTTTTGTAGAACAACCATATGGTTTCACAAATCCTCATTTTCAAAATCATGTCTTTAAACTTTCTAAATCTCTATATGGTTTAAAACAAGCTCCAAGAGCTTGGTATGAAAGACTTTCAAACTTTATTATTTCAAAAGGATTTAAAAAAGGAATAGATGATCCCACTCTTTTTATAAAAAGGATTTCAAAAGATGTGTTAATAGTACAAATCTATGATGATGATATTATTTTTGGATCTTCTAAAAATTATTTATGTACTGAATTTTCAAAGGTTATGCAAAATGAATTTGAAATGAGCTTAATGGCAGAGCTTAAGTATTTTCTTGGTTTTCAAATTTCTCAAACTAAATATGGAATTATTTTAAATCAAAGTAAATATACTAAGGATTTATTAAAACGTTTTGGTTTGGATAGTATTAAGGAAAGTGACATACCTATGACTACCACCTGTAAATTGGATATTGATGAAACTGGTAAACCAGTAGATCAAACTAATTAAAGAGGCATGATTGGGAGTTTACTTTATCTCACTTCTAGTCAACCGGATATTATGTTTAGTGTGTGTATGTGTGATAGATTTCAAGCTCATACTAAAGAATCACACTTACTGGATGTTAAAAGGATTTTTAAATATCTTACGTATACTGTGAATTTATGTCTGTTTTATCCAAAAGGGAAATCTTTTGATCTAACTAGTTATTCAGATGCTGACTTTGCTGGATGTAAGTTAGATAGTAAAAGCACATCTGGAACATGTCATTTACTTGGAAAGTCCATAGTATCTTGGTGTAGTATGAAACAGAACTCAGTTGCATTGTCTACTACTGAAACAGAATATATTGCTGCTGGTAGTTGTTGTGCACAGATTCTGTGGATGAAACACACTTTATTGGACTATGGATTTGATTTTAAACAGGTTTCAATTAACTATGACAATACCAGTGCGATCAACATATCTAAGAATCCTGTGTATCACTCTAGGACTAAGCACATTGATATCAGACATCACTTTCTAAGGGATCATTATCAGAAAGGCGATATTTCTCTAGAATTTATTAGTTATGAACATCAATTAGCTGATATTTTTACAAAGCCATTATGTTCTGAAAGAATGAATTTTATTAAACAAGAATTGTGTATGAGAGATCTGTGAAACTGATCTGTGAAACCGATCTGTGAAACCGATCTATAAAACCAATCTGTGAAACCAATCTGTAAAACGGATATGTGAAACCGATCTGTGAAACCGATCTGTGAAACCAATATGTGAAACAGATTTGTGAAACCGATCTGTGAAACCGATCTATGAAACCGATCTGTGAAACTGATCTGTGAATCCGATCTGTGAAACTGATCTGTGAAACTGATCTGTGAAACCGATCTTTGAAACCGATCTGTGAAACCGATCTATGAAACCGATCTATGAAACCGGTTTTCTATATATTACTTTCTATTTTATTGTGATTAATTAACTACTTTTATATTTATTATGGGAACCGTAAATGATGAAATAAATAATACGCAACTAATTCTATTCCCCAAACCGTCGACCTTTCATTTCTTTCCCACTAAACCTATTTTCCTCTATTTTCCTCCACTTCGAACCTTCGAACTCCTGCATTCTCCAGAATCGTCAAATGGCTATGCAGAAGAGACCGACTAATGGAACAAAAAGTTTTGTACCTTCAAAGTGTGCTCGAGGCGAGTTGAGTAGTACCACTCAAAGATCAGTAAATCCGAACATGGAAACTAGGATTGTTGCTGTAGAAAAGGAAGTCAGCTCCGCCTAGCTTTTGAAAAGTAAGTCGCTGTTGTTACAAGTTTTAGATTCGCAAGGATGGAAATCCTGGTTCTCATATAACACTCGTGTATACTACCCAAAGATAGTGCATGAGATTTATATAAATCTGCAAGTTACTTTATATGGTGTCGAGGCTGCCAGAATGTCTTTTGTAGTGAAAGAAAAGAAAATATCCTTTTCGTCTAAACAATGTGCTGAATGTTTGAATGTACCCCGTGAGGGTCGGTATGAGGATTATGATGGAAACATTCCTCCAACCACTAAAAAATTCTCTTATGAGTTAGCTTTGGAGCTTTTGACTGGAAATAGAGAGTCAAGGAGAATCATAGCCTCAGAGCTGGATGGTGAATGTAGAATTCTCTTTAAGTTTATTCAGCACCAAATTTTCCCCAAGAAAGGATATTTTGCTACTGTAAGATACCATGATGTTTATATATTGTTTTTACTAAAGACACATGAGAAGATCAATTTCTGTAGATATCTAATAGTGCACATAGCTAGAATGGTGAAACTTTCTAAGAAATCCACTACCCTGTTCTATTCCAAAATGATCTCTGCTATGTTAAAGAATATGGAATGTGTTGATGAAGTAGATGGGATAGCCGAATTTGATTCTGCTTTTTGTGTTAACAAAGAAATTTTTAAACGGATGAAAATAATCTGGAACCCATGGAAGAAATGCTGGGTTGCTAATGAGGAAAAGTTGTATGAATCTTACAATACCACTGACCATGGAAAGAGGCCGAAGGGTTTGAGAGACCCTGGTTTGAAATCAGATGAGGAGCCAATTTATTCTGATGATGAGGAAGAAGTAGGTGTTGAAAGGAATAAATACACTGAAGATTCAAGTAAACAAGGTATGGGAGAAGCTGAAACAGATGAAGGAAGTATGTCACCTCCTGATGATAGGAGTGATCCTGATACTGTGAGCCCTAAGAAAAGAATAGATATTAGATCTGCCAGTCCACCTTTACCCTTACCTGAATCAGAACCAGTTCTGGGTGATGAAGAAGCTAGTGACACTAAAGTATCTGACAGTGACGTTTTTGTGAATAATGGAAATGATAATGGAGATGATGATGATGATGATGATAATGATGATGATGTTGATAACCGACCAGTGGATGGTCTTGATGTACCTCCAACAGAAACACATCAAACTGTACCAGAAACAGATGCCAATGGTAAGAGAGAATCTATTGAAATCAGTGGAAAAGCAAGTTTTGATAAACCGAAATATACTATGTGTGCTGCTATCTGGGATGATTACCCTGGTTTTGCTGTGTTGGGTTTAGAGTATTTTGAAGAAGAAGAAGAAGAATCAGAATCTACTGCGGTTATGATGGAAATCCAACCAGTTGAGGCAAAGTATGCTCATGATGTTGATGCTGCAGGTGCTCATCTACCTAGTTCTACTGTCTCTTAGTATGAATTTGATAAGTTCAAAAGTGAGTTGCCTACTGCTGTGAGAGATATAGTTATAGAAGAGATTTAAAATGGTATTAAACCAGATCTGGCCAATACTGGTGAGTTTATTGGCAGCCACATAGCCTCTCTAAATCATATTCTGAATGATATGCAATCTGGCTTAGTTTCTTTATCTAACAAATTTAGATCCAGCATCTCTAGTATGATGGAAGTGTTGAGAAATCTGATTGAACATCTTAAGAAGTCTGATCTGAGATAGTTGAAAGCTGACATAACTCAGATAGTTGCGCAAGCCAGTACAGCCAAAGTAACCAAGATCACTACTCTTGAGCTAGAGGCTCTAAATAAAATTTTGCATGATGAATTGGACACCATTAAGCAAGTTCTTTATTTGGAATCGTTGAGGAAGATGACGGAGCACAGTGATCACATTCATAAAATGTGAACAGTCTATTCAACAGATGCCACTAAAGCTCAGAGAGAGATCAAGGAAAAGGTTGATCACTAATTTTCAAAAATCTATACCAAGCATGAGATGACCACGAATTTCAAAGTGTTAGATGACAATCTGAGACTTTCTCCATTCACTCAAGCCTTCAAGACTCAAGTTCGACAGTTCCATGATTTTACTCCAACCTTGGAATGGTTCATGGAGAATAAGGATGATTTTGAGAAGGCTATGCAGTATGGTGAAGAAGTTATTCATATTTTCATAAATCTTTTGATCCCTTATCTGAATGCACAAGCCACTGCCATTGTGCTTCCTACTGCTGACCCTCTCAGTGCCTCTACTGTTGCTCCAAATCAGATATCAGTTGCTCAAGCTCTATCTCAACTCTGACCAGTTCCTCAACAATCTTCTCAACCAGCTCCTACATCTCCACAGAAAATCCCAGTGGCATCCTCTCCTCCAACCTCTAGAGTCATCTTACCACCGCTTCAAATTCGCCCAGTTCAACCTGCCTCCATGCCTTCCAACTTACCAACCATTGATCCTTCTGACAATGGAAAAGCCCCGTTATTTCCCCAAAAATAGTTGTGCGTTGTTATTGATAGGGTGAACCCTATTGTGATTGTACTTTGATGTCTTATAAACTTTATTCTCTATTATTTTTATTCTCACTGATGCATTATTTTAATCTCTTCTTTATCTGTTTTCCCTCCTTTTTGATTTTCCCAAAGGGGGAGAAATTTGTATATCTATGGATCCCTGGGGATATGGGGGAGATGCATATCCTAAGGTGGAGCTTTATATCTTTTTATGGTAATGATTGCATAAGTATGAAAAGGAATAAATTAAGGGGGAGATTTATATCTCATTATGTTTTTATTCTTATTATGCCTTATTATTGATGCTATATTATATTTATTTATGCCTAAGCTTTGTGATTGGATATGATTTGTGATTATCAAAAAGGGGGAGAGTGTTGAGCCCTCTAGAAGATTGTTGAAATTCTTTCTATGATTATTGTTTTAATAATCAAAAATCATCAATTACTTAATCCGGTTGGATCTCTCATGTAAATTATCACAATCTCTTAGTGAATCTGTGTATATTGGCTGGATCATATTTTTTTATCTCTCTGTTATTGATTTACAAGTATTCTGGAAGTCATCCATATCAAAGGATAACGGTCGCACCGATCCATATCAAAGGACGATGGTCGCACCGATCGATATCAAAGGACAACGGTCGCACCGATCCATATCAAAGGACAACGGTCGCACCGATCCATATCAAAGGACAACGGTCGCACTGATCCATATCAAAGGACAACGGTCGCACCGATCCATATCAAAGGACAATGGTCGCACCGATCCATATCAAAGGAAAACGGTCGCACCGATGCTGATCAAATGAGTCACCGATCATGACACACTGATGCTGATCAAATGAGTCACCGATCATGACGCACCGATGATGATCAAATGAGTCACCGATCATGACACCTGATGCTGATCAAATGAGTCACCGATCATGACACACTGATGCGATCATCTGAGTTACCAATGATGTCTCACCGATGCTGATGCTGATGACCTACTGATCACTTGACACACCGATAGTCATAAACAGCTATTTGAATTTCTTTATCTTTATTTAATCTAACCAACGGTCATATTAGGAATATTTTAATGCTCTGTCATTTATTTAATGTGTATTGTTGGATTTCAGGGAACCGTACCTCGTAACTGCAAAAATAAATCATTTCTTTAGCCGGAGCACGTGCTTTAAATAAAGGAAGGATGTGCTACTGCAAAGAGAGAGACACATAGACAAATACAAGGACTGCAAGGTGTGCTGGATGAACAACATAGTGTGAATGAAAAGAGATGACTAAAATTTCACAAGGAACTCATTCATAACTACTCACCAGTGAAGAGATGAGAACGCGAACATTATACAAGAGCTTTATTGACTGTCTCTACACCTGGAAATCAAGGAAATAGACGATACTCTGTTTTCCAGAAAAAAACCAAAAGAGGACTCAGAGAGAATTCTGATCAATCAAAGGAGTCCAGAACTACACGACAATCACTAGAGCCATTCCTAAACTCTAAACATTTGCTCTGTGATGTATCTTTTCACATATTGAGCAGTGTGTGTTATATGCTGCATTTTTACACACACACTGTCTCCTGTACTCTAACTAGAGGATTTGTAAATCCTCACTCATCTCTCTTACATTTTGTATTTCCCACTGAGATAGTGGTAGAGGTCGTGTGACCTGAACAGCAGGTTGCTGTTGTGTTTGTTCCCACAAATAACTGTGGTAGAGGTCTTGGACCTGGACAGCTGGTTGCTGTTGTTATCCCCGATCCAGGGTGTGGATCATATTTTTATAAAAGCTTTTGAGAGGACTAAGTCTCAGCTTGAGACTGAACCTCTTGGTTATATCTTTTGTGCTATATCTGTCAAAGTTATTCTTTTATTCCACATCTAATTTATTTAAAACCAAAACTGTTTTAAAGTCACCTTGATAATTAAACTCGCAAGAGTTTATATTAGTTGTAAATCAGTAATTTGGTTACAAAAGTTAATCAACCTTCTTGCTTTGATTAAATAGGAAATAATCAATCCCTTTAAAACTCAACTTATCCCTTACCTTGATATATATTCACTATAATTTAATTCAGTATTTTATTTGGGGGTTTTAAAGAAAAAGTATTAAAACAAAAATTTTAATTGGAACTCAATTCACCCCCCTCTTGAGTATCCACTCTGACCAACAATTATTAACTTGGACATGAAAATGAGTAGCACATGAAAAATATCTATCAATATTGATATATAGATTCATTCAAATAAAGACCACTCAATTGATGTCACTAATTTTTGACAAGGAAATATGGACAAAAAATATTTGGTTGATAAGATAAAAATTCCACAATTATTTTTGAATTATTACACAAATTTTCTGTGATCCTTTTCTAGTTAAAGGTAGATGTGGGAAGAAAAAAAATTATAAATTTTATCGATGACTTGAGTAAATATGGAAATGTCTACATAATTATTTAAAATTATGAATTTTTAGAAAAATTTAAAGAGTAAAATAATATTGTTGGGAGTAATATTTGAAAGAAGATAATGAATCATTTTTCGGATTGAGATGAAGAATATAAAATCCAAGAGATCAGTGATTACCCTAGAGTGTTTTAGATTATATCTAAAATTAGTCATCCTTATACACTATAGTGGAATGATGATTATAGAAGGAAGGACCACATCTTGTTGGAAATAGTGAGATAAATGATGATTCAGGTATATCATCCTTTGTCCTTTAAAAAATTAAATTACATAATATGTCATATGAATTGAACTGTCTACCAAATGAAGTAGAAAATGGTTTTCTATATGATATTTTTATAATAATTATCTAGTTTGTCCACATATACCATTATATATTTACAAATAATTTATTAATGATATCCATGAAAATAACAAACACCGTGAGAGGTTACGTTTATTTATATAGTATATCCTAATGGAAACAAAAGATATTACTAAAAAAGCCCTTTATATATAAGAATTTTGGATAAAAAGTCTCCATCCATTATATAGATGTAATACATACTCAAAAGACACATATGGAGAAATATTTAACTTGAGGATGTTGATGCTCAAAATAAACTAGTGTTGGAATATGAAAAATATCAACAAGAAACAATAGAATATGTTTATCATGTGACAGAATTATAGTATAGGATCACTATAATGCTTTGACAAGAAGAGGGATATTTTTTTACAGTCCCTATGGATGGTGACCCATTCTTTGCGGGTAATGCGGAGTGTCAATCAAAAAAAGTGCCAATAAATATCCCTAAAATAATAATATTTAACGATGAATTGAATAATTTGATAGATTCCATGTATCATAAAGAATATTGGGTTCTATTTGATACCATAATAGATATAAAACTGATTGGGTTGAAATGGTAATTCACTATGAAATAGAACGTGGAAGGTAAAGTTAATACCTATAAATAATGAAAACATTTTAAAGGAGATTAAAATATCAACATGTAGAATATTATGAATGATTTTCAGTAGCTTATATACTATAATATATCATACTAACACTTTCCATAGACTCATAACATTGTTTTTAGATTTTGAATATGGATATTAAACAGATTTCATCAATGGGAACCTTATGTAAGATGTGTATAAGAAAATACATAAAGGATTTATGACCCCATAGGATCCCCTTATGTTGAAATGTTATATATATATATATCAACATTGAGATATTAGAAAGGAATATAGATATTTAAATACTGACATTGACGTTTCCATATGTGAATTTATTTTCATTAAGAATCGCCATTATCCATATGTCTACAAACAGTTTACTGGGTGTGTATTCATATTATTACTAATATAATTTTATTCCATATTACTAATTTGAAATGATATACCAATAATACCTTCTAAAAATACATGGTTAAATGATTTAATATTTGTAATGAGAATAGGTTAGGAAATCTCTTTTTATCATTATCATTTGTGATATATCCAACTAAATCATGGATGGAGTCAATGATAATATAGTTATGAGGTACTTAAAAGATTCATGTTGTATCAACACAAGAGTGTATTTTAAACAATTTCTTAATCATAAAAATCAATAAGAAAATGTATCCTTAATAATGAAACACTAGATAATGTATATCTATTATTTCATATGGATCAGTCATATCACTAGTTATGTATTCAAATATATATACCAGTATTGATGATTCCTTTTCCTTGATCGTGGTATAAACATATCCTTAGGATCTAAGAGGCCACCATTGAATGGTATTGAAGACTTTACATTAATATTTGATGTGTATAAATGATATAATCTTAATTTTTCATGTATATTAAGTGTAACACAATAGAAGATATATCTATTCTTGTTTATAGATTGACTAGGATGATATGAAATCCATGTTGGGTTATGTTTTCATCCTCAATGGAGTAGTTGTTACTCGGATGATATCAGTGCATACAACTATTTTTTTTGTAGAACAGTAATAATATATTTGTATATTCTAAAGTAGCTAAAAAATAAATGTGGATACAATACTTTTCCATAGAACATAATGTGGTTCTAGGTAGTATTGATGTTATACCATTATATTATGACAATACTAAATTTTTCACTTCGACCATGGAGAAAATATTATAGAAACATTTAATGCATATTCAACAAAATGTATCACCTTTTATGGGATTATTTCGAAATGGTTTAGGTTAGAGAAATTAGTGTTTTCAAAAATGATATTGTGTATGTATCATTGATTAATTTCATATCATTGTTGAAGAAAAAAATATCATGTGGGTGTAAACAAGATGAATGTCGTTTTAGTCATCCTTAGTCACTGTGGGATTCTATTGGACCTGGTTACATAAAATCATCTTCATCTCACATTTAATAACATTTATGTACAAATAATTTAATATTAATAAATATCTTATCACATGATGAGTGTTATTCAATTTAATATAAATTTAGTAATATCATATTAATATTTGTTTCATAAAAAATACAAAGTAGTCACCCTCTATGATGATAATCTGGAAATGTTGTGAAAATGTTCGTAAGATATATGTTATATGGTCAGATGACTTCTATGTCAGTTGATATAGATGATGTAGGCAGTGATGTGTTGGAGGTTGAAAAAACATTGAGACTTCATGTCATGATGTTCTTGCTCAGTAAGAGATGAGTTTATGAGAACAGTCATGTTTATAATAATTCTACATATTCTATATGTCATTTTATATTCTAATAAATTAATGTGTTTTTGGTCTTTATACTTGATATTGTTATTAATTAAAATTATTTGTCATTTAAATTACTGTATTGGTGACAACTATTTTGATATATACTTGTTGTGACGTAGGATATGCTGAGATCGTTACAAAAGAGATGAAACTAATGAATTATATTAGAAATGATTTTCCATTTCGAGTTAATGTGAGTATATATATATAGATATATTATTGGAATTGATTTTCTATATTAATTTATTGTGTATATAGGGGTTATAGAAGTGTTCATTCTAGGATAGTTAAATATATATATTCCACTACATAGGTTGATGACATGACTGTGTAACAAACTTGATGAAATATTGAGGATAAGTAATTTTGTTACACATTTTTCTTTCATATGATTCTACTATGATTATGAAAGTAACATACTACTAAATTGGTGATTTGATATTATATGGGATACTAATTTAGGATGTTATTCCAGTTATCCAAATTCCATTTAGAATGAGTTCTAGATGTCCACACAGTATGTGTATTAATAAAACATATGAACTTCTTTTTGTACTTAATTTTGTAATAAATATTATTACATAGTTTGGATGAATAATGTTTATTTGGTTCCTGTTTATCCCATAAATTCTTATTTTGAAAATAATAATCTCATATTTATTTATTTAAATTAATTTTTATTATTAATATTTTGAAAATATTGTGAAGAAGTAACATTTTATTTTAGAGGTTCTAATATGACAGATATATTTTATATTATTCATTTATATAAATAAAATACATGTGTTTTTTACATAATAATGAATAATAATAATAATAATAATCACTATAATAATATTAATTATTAAAATTATATTTGGGGAATTATTTTGAATTAATATATTAATTAAGGGAATGAATTTTGTATCTAATAATATAACCTCTGTATATAAATCATGTTATATCAGTTCATAAGTAGAGATTTTTTTTGTTCCCACCATCTCTCCATAAATTGTTTTCTCATGTTTTGATAGAATGTTATCAATATAGATCATAAAAATGGAAATCATCGATCTCCATCACCTTATCATGTAACCAAGAGAACGAGATTGGTTATTTTCAATGTATTATGAATTATTGTTTCAATAAACATGAAAAATAATAATGAAACTAGTCTTTTATTTCAACATAAAAATATCCAACTATTATGTTTTGAGTGTTTTTATACATTTCTCGTTACTGATTGAGGTATTCTATATTTAAATCCTTCATTGAAATGATATTATGATAATATTGGTAAAATGATTCCACAATAAAGAATAATTTCCAATAAAATAGGATCTTGTATTCATAAATTTGTTATAGATTATATGTTCAAGATCATATATCAAG
Organism: Viscum album; assembly: GCA_963277665.1. NCBI lineage: Eukaryota > Viridiplantae > Streptophyta > Magnoliopsida > Santalales > Viscaceae > Viscum > Viscum album. Next base: position 944,879,058 of record OY728138.1, read on the forward strand.
GATTTCAGGTTTCTATTTGATCTCACTGCCAATTTTAAAATAAAAATTCATATTTTATATGTTTTTCACCATTATTTTACTTAAAATGAAATAATTGTATAAAATAATTGTATAGTTTGAGTTTTGAATTAAAATAAAAAAATAGATTTTTGATTATTTTTATTACTTGTATTCATATATGTAACTAATTTAAGAACCATGCATAGATTTTTAATATTTGTGTTTAAAATTATTGAATAATTTGAATTTTTATTTTTAATTCAACAAATTAAATTATATAATGAACCAAATAAAGACTCTACATGGAATATTTTTTCTTGTCTCTTATATATTTGGATGAAAAAATAAAATGAGTGGTCGATGTAAGAGTGTAATATATATGGCTGATTGAAGTAAGGTACGATGATGTAATAGTGACTATTTAGAAGCCAAATGTTTTCTAATACTTTACTAAATAAGGAAATAATTTATATAATGTAAAATTTAATGTATATAATAATCGGTCAAGAATTTAGCAATCTATTTATGAGTTAACTACAAAAATATAGAAATGAGAGTAAATCATGTGTGAGTCACTGTTGTATGGGAGAAATCAGAATAAGTGTCATTCTCATTGAAGGATTTTTCAAGAAAATAACTATTATTTCATCAATGTATGATTGGAATGATATATGAATCACCAACAAATAATGGGACTCATGTTGAGGATTTCCGAAATATGGTTGTCCAATAACAACTTTCAAACCACGTGGAATTAAAATAACTAATTATTGAAATAAATAGGGCTTGAATGACACTAAATTATCATTCCTATAGTCTAACAAAATCAGGTAACTTGATCCCAAGAAATCTTATGGAAATAATCCAATAATATAAAAATAATGATGAGATTGGTAAGGGATTGCAAAGATGGATGATTTGATAATATGATCAGATGAGAAATCAAAACCCTTAAAACTAGAAACTTGGAATCTACTAAATAGGAATAGATACGCGAACATAAAAAAATAGGATTCCCATTGCACTGTAGGAGCATAATACTAAATTGAGGAAGGATAAGATTCTATGATATCCATGTGAAGAAGTTCATGCATTTATCCATTAAAGGATTTGATCACCCCTTTTCCCTATAAAAGGGGATGATGCAAAGTATTGATATAAGGCTAGTATGTCAATCAACCACCATTTTATTCTTCTATAGAGTTTTTTTCATATTTTATTTGTGTAACTACACATAAGTTATAGTGAAGTAGAACCATATTGATCAAGCCAATGAGACATCCAACACCAACATTAAGGAATTATTAATTAATTTTAAAGTTATCTATTTTTATCTTGCGGAAAGAATACAATTTCATAGTAAATATGTTCATTAAATTTTGGTTTTATAGAATTTATTCTATCTTATTTACTTGTTTCATAGACAAGTCCCCTAATACTGGAAACTTTTTCCTTACATTTGGTGGAGAAGAGTTATTCAAGGAGTAATCAATTTAAAAAAAGGATAATTTTAATAGGAAATGCAGTGATAATTAAAAATCCTTTAAAAAAAAATTAGATAAGGATATTATTGAGGTCTCACTTAGTTTTTGAGAGAAAATAAGAAGTAAAGTGAATGTATATTGATTTGATAAGCACATGAGGTGAATATTTTCGGCAAGAAAACTATTTTAAAACTATTCATGTACAATTTTACTTTTTAGTGTCAAACACACACACTAATAAAATTCATATAGGGATATAGACATATTAAATAAACATTCTGGTATTGAGAAATATAGATTCACACTATTAATTATATTTTACTAGAGTTAAATTTATTATGAGGCCTATTATAGTTTATTCATTAACTGAGGACTATAAAAGGGGATACAAGAAACTATTGTTTTTTCATTTTTTAAATCATTTTATACATGAATAATAATAGTATAGATAACCTTTTTGTATTTTCTATAGATGTTGAGAATAATTTTGTAGGAGTTAAAAAGTTTGATTCAACAAACAAGTGGATATGGGGTTTTTTATAATCCCTTTGATTGAATCTCTATAACAATCTTCTTCTTTTTTCTCATCTAGAGTTACATTGAATCTAAAACATTGTATATAATCTTGATCAACTTAATAGAATAGTCACATAATTATATTTTAATAATTTTAATACTAATAAAAAATTGATGGAAATAAATAATAGTTTTCCAAACTATGTAATTTTCCATGAAAGGGTGAGGGGTAATCATTTTATGTTGAATATAACAAATTTTAATTATTGATCTTGATTCATCATTAAACAAAACAGTACTCTATTTTTTTACGTCAAAAATGTATAACTTGTAATGAAAATATTCATGGGACAAAAATATGTTACTTGGTTTACCCAAACTAGGATAGTCGATGGAGAATAGAAAGGAAAATTTATAATTTATATAATTCAATATTTTGGACTTCTATTATAATATTCATAGTGTACCGATGATCCCTCCAAGATTATAACAATTCACAATTTGAAAGTTGAAATCTCTCTCTACTAAATTAAATTCACTACATATCTAAAGTATAAAATTTTGTTATCCACTCATTATTTTTACAACACAATTAATGAGTCATGAATTGCATTTTTCATGTAAATTTTGAATAAAAGTTTTCACAATAATTCAATTGGGTACTTTTTTACTTCAATTTTTTTTAAACTAATGAAAAATTCTCAAAACATATCTTATATTATTAATTTTCAAGAACCAAAAAGATTATTTTGAGACATCAAATATAAAAAATACACATTATATGATGATTTTAAACTCTTCAAAATGATAAAAGTGTGTTTATTTATATAAAAAATATTCATGTAACATGATTTTTGAAAAAAGTAATCTTGTTTTTGTTTTATATGAAATTGGATAATTCATATTTATGAATGTATTATTATAAATTGAAGATGAGTGGAATAGTATTGGATTATTAATAGATGTAAAATAATCTTTATAAAAATTAAACATCATCCATCCCAACCCATTTATTTTTAATGAAACTCTACCTTAATGTAATGTTCCATAATATCTTCTATTTTTATATTCACTTAATTAACATATTGTCACACTCAACTATTTTATTGTGGAAAATACAAAATTTATGAAAGTAGAAATATGTTCACTCAACTGCAACATTCCTGAAAAATGTAAAAAATCATGGAACTCACATATTTTACCTATTTTCATATGGCTTCCTCAAATAACATATTTTTTTGAAACATTACATATGCTTACGAAAAATTTCCCTTGCAAGAATACCAAAAAAAATTTTACAATAAGAATTACTTTTTTTTGATATTTTATGAAAAAATTAACAGACGAGAAAAGACATTACTAACATATATTCACAACCTTATGAACACCTTCTGGACATTTTCGATCACTTATCCATAAATATTTCATGGACTCCAAGATATTCAAACATTGGAAAGTAGAAAATTTGATAAACATAATATTCCAAAATCACTACAACACCCTCTTGATAGATTATATATAACTTATATACCCCATTCAGTTAATTTAAAACACTTCAAAACCTTAGAAAAAATTTTATTGAAAAAACATACTCATATTCTTCTCCACACAAATTATCCACCTAATTACTCTAAAAGGGATACAATGACTCACTCCATTGATACTCTAAGCCCAAATGAGACAATACCAATATGAGAAACAAGTTTAACAGGAAGAGTTCATCATTGAATGACTTCATTATCTATAAAACTTTTTGAATCGTTATCAATAAAAAAAACCTTTCCCCGTTTACCAATTTTTATTGATTTAAGAAACCAAATGTTTGTTCAAATTATATCTATTGAGAAAACCAATTATACAATCATACTTCATAACATATTTTATAAAAAACATAGCAAAAACTTCTTTTAAATTTTTCATCTTTTAAAGTACAATCATCAAACTGTATAACTTAAAATAAAATACCATGACATGATTTATCACATTAAATATGACATGTAATGAGGTTACCTTAAAATCACTTTACTATCTCATACATTAGATTTGATAAATCATCATCTCTCTCAATTTATTATTATTTCTCACCTATCCACATCAAACAAAAAATATCACTTCTTTGTGGGATATCATAAGAAAATAATTGTCATAAAAAAAAGGAAAATTCTCAATATACTATATGGAGTTGGGAAATGGAAATCCAAACCACTTGGGATAGATAGGTATACTGGACTCTAAAATCCAACTAATGCCTTTCAGACTCATCTTTGGGTATACACATTCTCTAAATTTTTGTGATCTGAATTCTTTAAAGAACATGATTTATTATAACAAGCCCAAAAATTAAATACACTTTAATAAAATGACAATTTATGTCAACTTGGATCTTCCTCAAGTGGTGGAATTGGTTTTAGGAAAAATTAGTAGAATTGAGTTATCAAAATAGTTCTAATTAGAGATTAACTTCAACTGGCATGTCTTCAAAATGTTTATTCATCCGAAATAGTTGAGGGTAGGCTTGAGTCAATAGAATATATTTGTCTTCTCCTATTCATAGTAAAATACCCCCCTGATTCCTTATATTACATGAAATATAGAATCCACCAAGATAAAATAAACTACCAATCATTGAATTTATTTCATTAACTAAATGAGGAAAATTACAATTTTTAAATCCCAATAACTCTTATTAAACTGTTTTACTATAAAAAATGATGTAATACACTCTGCCTTTGAGATACCATAGTTTTATCCTTTATAATGGACTAGAAATTTTCATTAGGTGTAATTTTATTTCATTTCACAAGACATATGAAAAAAAATATTCGGACTTGATATTTTAAATTTCCCCAGGATTCGAATGATTAGGCTATATTCCTATAAATTTACATCCTTTACCACATCATACCTTGATTACTTCATCTAGGTAATGACTAAAGATTCTATTTCACTAGAATTTTCCATCTGAAATATCTTTAGTACCTCTATAGAATATTTAATTTTAGATAGTAATGAACCTTCTCTTCTATGAGATAAAAAATTTCCAAGGGAAAAAATATATCACACTTTATAAAAATTTTTTACTCAAAAATCATTAATTATAAAATTTATTTTCAAAGTGGTTCATTTGATCCACCAATCATTATACCGCCCATATATAGCAGCACTATCCTCATTAGACCACTCTCATTATTGATGTAGAGTTTGTGACCAACTCTAACATGATAAAGATAATATTATTTAGTTATTGAAAAATTAATGTATTCCTTTCTCTCGATGCCTAATACAATAGATACAAATATTTCATCAATAGAAAAACATAAATCTTTTCCTCGTGGATTAGAAAATGATCTGGTTGTTTTATGTATGCATATCACTCTAGTAAATAATTTAGAAAGTATAACTGGATTCCAATACTGAAATATTTTATTATTATTGTCAATACTATAAATATGAATAGTCAAATTTTTTCAACCATGACAATGGTGGAAATGTAGCATCAACATTGATTCCCTTGATCTAGAAGTACTCATTTCAACTTAATCATGATGGTTTTAATAACAATACAATCTTAATATAGATTATAGAAAAACGCACTCAACCTAGATGATGATATTGTCTATCTATTTGAAAAAAATATACAATGATTAATTATTCTCAATTTGGTCAGTTACTACATTTATCACTAAAAACCAATTCTCACATTTTTCTGCTTCTTCAAAGAATTATTTCTATACCTATAACAAGAGAGATATTTTATATAATGTTTTCATTCTTCACATATAAACCTGTGTTTTTGACCTCTCATGACAATGTTACTTTAAATTTATTCTTGTTTCTTGTGTTTCTATATAAATATCATTCTGAATTCATTACTTCCACCATTTTTATCTTTCTATGAATATTTCCTTTTCACATTTCTTCCCATGATATGATAAAATAATTATTCATATACACATAAAACTACTCTCTAAATTGATGAGAAATAAGATCAATATATAATATAATGTAATAATTTATCTCAAAAACATTTCCAAGTCACCGATTAAAGTATATATTTTTTCCTTTTACCTGGATATGTATAGAATATCCCTTCATCTCAATGGGATCTGAATTTCTATGTTTTCCTAGTTGAGAAATAACCACATAATTTTAAATATTCAAAAAAAATCATCAACATATTATTTTTATATCATAAATCACGTAGAATCATCTCATCTTTCAAATACTACAAAATTTACTTATATGTATATAATCTTTTAAGTAACTCTTCTTCCTAAACATTTATTGTGGGTTGTATAATCAGATCTTTTTATATGTAAATCCCTCTTCATGTTTTCCAAAATATCATTGATTATATTTTTTTTAGGTTTGATCGTTGGTTGTCAGGGGTTATATCAAAATAGTATGTTCGGAGAGGAATAAAAAAGAAGGGGTTTTTATATAAAAATATCTTTAAAGGAGGATATTTGACTATAAATATCATGGATATGTCTTCTAATAGGTGGTTGATGGATGGAGATATTTGATACAGCATAGTGTCCTAGAAGGATGATTTTAGAGGTAATTCCATTTAAATAATATATATGAAATGGAGGAAGGATTCAGAATATGATGGTTGGGCTCTATGGCATGGAGACTGTGGCTACAACACAAGGGCCTCAAGGTGTGTTTTGGTAGGTCATTCAAAAACAGGTGACCCTATTCTGTGGATAAAGTGTACTATATAACTATTATTTTGTGTTTTTAGGTTCGGTAGTGTTGTATATTAGGATATGTTGTTGTACCTCCCTATATTAATAGGATTTGTAGTGTCATCCAAGCTACAATCAGCAGTAATGGATTATCTAAGAAGGATGTGCCTTGGTCTTAAGATACCATTCTACCATGTGGTTTTTCTATATTATGTTATGAGATGATTTGTTTCCATATTGTATTATCATACTATTTATAATTACCATGACCCCCCTCCAAAATCATTTTTATCCCATCATTTATTTTTGAAAATTAGGTTCTTTGAAGGGATTTTCCATGGCGACCAAAGGCCCTTATGACCAGATTCAACCCTTTATTATAGGAATCAATCCACTATTATATATGAACTTATGAGACAACCTATAATATTTAACATTGAATGGGTATCATTTTTCATTTGATTGTGGATTTTCATGCCTAGAGTTGGTAGGAAAGAGGAACTAAATATCTTCTGGGATGTTGAGGATTGTTCATGTCTTCTTTTTTTAAGGAATTTGTTCTAGTAAAACTCTATAAATGCCTATATTCAATAATTCTAACATGTACAATAATTGTTATCATTTTGGAATCCCTGAGGGTGACCTTTTCAAGTTGAATACACCATAATTGATGAAAATCATTACACTTAGATCCATGCAGGTATATTTGCGCTCTGAATCATTTTTCTATTCACCCAAGAGGTAATCACACCCTTGGAATCTCATGGAAATGGAATACACATTAGCCTACATTTTGTAATAGCATGTGAAATTTAATGTTTACCCAAGATAGTTCACATGTATTATAAATGGGTTAATTTATGTGTACTTTTTTTAACATGTTATGTAGACTAATTAGTGTAATATTTGAATGTTAGCATATTTTTGAATAAATTGAGAAATGTAATGGAAATTTAGAAATTTTTATGGTAAATTGATGCCTTTATATGTTAAATGTAAATGGATCATTAAATAGTAAATAGAATAATTAATCATTGTGGATTATGATGAGATAAAAGTTGGACAGATGGTTGGAAATTTGAATTACAAGGTCAAATTTTTACCTAATGTGAAACTATTGTAAATGATTCTTGATTGTGGGATGTTACATGATTTTTGGGGGCTTTACATTTTATTAATTTCTTGTGATTTGATCATTAAGGAACCAGAAGTGAATATCATGTTAAGGTTCATGGTTATGATCTCCACCTAAGGGTGTAATTCATAGTTCATAATACTTCATGAGGTTAAGATGCATTAGGTATGGATTAACAGAGGGTGAGATTCATGATCATTGGATTCATAATCGTGAGATGGTTGATTTCTTGATGGAATGATTTATAGTTTAATGAAATGGGATGATGAAACAATAAATAAAGGATAATCATCTACGATTGGATGATTTTTAAAAATAAGGGGGGAATTCATCACTTGATAGTGACATAAAGTATTTGGTCAATGTAGGATTGTCTAACCCTAGGTGTTAATCCAGAGCTTGAGGGTCAATAGTTATCTTGATCAAAATATTAATTTATTAAAATAATTCCATTATTAATCACATTCTATCATGATCTATATAACATAAATAGATTTTATTATACACTTTTATTGGTGGGCTACATAGCTATGCTCACAAACTATTTGGGCTATCATTTAATACCAAGGTAGTTTTCATAGATATTGGTCTAATCATGGGAATGAGGCACTATGTTGATCGATTCATTACTGGATGTGTTAAATCATAAATAGGTGATAAAAAAGGGGTTCAAGTCTATGGTTGGACTCTTTTACCAATTATGTTAATGCTTTTTTAGTGTGATATTCATCTACTCATTTAGATACATTTAGCATGACATTAAATTGTTCCTATTATTATTGGTTTTATTGGTTTGTCCTCATTAAAGAAATGATCTCTAAATGATTATTTATTTCATTTTACATCTTTCTACCATTATGTTATTGTTTCACCTATTATTTAAATGTTATACCACATGGTATTATAGACACCCTATATTCCTTAAAACCTCACTTCTACCCGAAAGTCTTCGGTTATGGGGGGGCACATCTAATGAAACATGAAACACTCGACTCAATCATGTGATTAAGTACTATTCCAAGGATGTTACATAGGTATTTCTCTAAGATAATCGTTCGTGTCTTATTTTTATGATAAAATTTCATCTCTCAACTACAACAGTATTGGGAGGAGTCTTCATTATTAATACTTGGTGCCCTATCCCGTGATTCTAAAGATAATCATCAACTTTCCAATTTTTGACCTCTATCTTATTATAATTTTTGATCATTTAATTTTCAATCCAAGAATACTTTTTTCCTCCTAATTTTTTATTGAACTAAACACAATATACATACGAGAAATAAAATTTACCCAAGACATCCTATTGTAATCATTAATGAAAAAGACAAAATATCTTTTCCCATCAATTTTCTGTGGTGAGATAGGTACATACAAAGAAACTTAAACCTATTAAATAAAATTTTTATCTTATATTATATTAGTGTGTAGTTAATTTGAGTTACATTACCCTTGGAAAAGTATCACATGTGTAAATATGGTCACAAGATAGATAAAGGATATCTAAATCTATATAACTTTTTAATATATATTACAAAGGAATTTGGATTTAATGTCCCATAATTTTATTCCAAAAACTATTTTCGTATTATTTTTATAAGAAGAATAAACATCCTTCTCCACCAAAAAATTGTGATTTTCCATCACGTTCTTTTTTAACATAACTATTGATCTATATTTTCACATTATAGTACATATTTTCATACTAATTATTATTACACACTCCAAGTCATATTCTTTTCTAACTCTGAGAAGGTTTGGTATGAGACCTTCTATAACTAAGTCATTTTTATGTATCATATGTTTTCCTAAAACATAGATTTTATGGATAATATAATCATTATGACATAATAATTTCCAAAAGAAAATACACATTCACATTTATATATAGTTATTTTATTGAGATTATTATTTCCCATAATTTGAGTTGTGTATCCAGTCAATGATCCATGCATCAATGTGATCTAAATCATTATGAGAAATATCTACAATCACTTCATGTTGATATTTTTTTCTTCTTGATACTTATTTTGTTTACTTCACATAATATAATGATATAAAAACATTAATTTCTTAAGAGTATTATTTAAAAAAATTATCTTGATAATATGAAAATAAATTTAATAATTGTAACTTGTTTGATGACTCTTTAAGTTTATAAATACAACCATTTTGGATCTTCCTTAAAATGTAACTAAATATTGTTGATAAAAAATATATCCCCATATTTTCAAATCCTATAAAATAGAAATAGTAACCATAAAAATCCTTCATGGAATATTGAGATATGATTAGTATCCTTTTTTATCTATGGTTCTTATAGAATCCTTTCCAACATAGAACATAAATTTTTAGAGTGAGACAAAAATTAATAATAATATAACCATTTTTAGAATCACTCTTGAATGTATATAATTTATATTCATTTTACCTTGGGATATCTAAATATATTGATTATTATATATATATATATATAATTATACAGTCAACTTCTAAGGGCGTTTTTACGGCGTCCCAACGACAATTGTTGCTTTATTATTACCATCAAGACATATAATAGTCTTCTCTTATGATCTTAATTTTAAATTTTTGATAGTCTATTCAAATTTTTATATACCTCTATATTCAAATTTAACTTTTTCTATTATCTATGTGATTGTATTTCTTGATTACATACCAAGAGTGAAAATTCTCTCTTAAATGTCATCATATCATCATGATATAACAACTTACTCCTATATATAATTAATTCATTTTTCTTAATCATTAACCCTTTATATAAAACCTTTGAATGCCCAAAAAAACCATCAAGGTTGATATTGTACTCGATGAACTTTTCTATGTTTTCTATTATATATATATATATATTTGTTATTTTTGTGTTCTTCCTTCAGTTTAGACTTCTCAGCTTCTTATTACTGTATATAGATTTTAGAATATTGGACCAATCTATTGGATTTATTAATTTTAGAACCCCAAATATCTATCTATTAAAAAATGAAATCTACTTCATATTGTAGATCAAATATTCCTTCAGCTTCTATATTATCAATTTCAATCAATTCCATTGTTTGGAGACATCCCATAACCATTACAAATTAATTTCTCTCTGATATTTGGAGTCTTCCATTTATTATTACACAATTCAGTCTAATCCATCATATTCTTCAGAATATAGTTTCTTATCCTTGAAGAATTATTGTTTAGTATTTTCCATCCTTTATCATTGGAAAAATATTTTTATTTTGGAAGATGATCATCCTCATCATATAATTAAAATTTATTTGGAAACATGGCTACAAATTTTCCAACAGTTTCACATCAAAAACCTGTGCATGGATGTTTCCCTTTAAACATTTATTTTTTACATCATTGATTTAAGGAAATGAATAACATCCCATCATTAACCTATTTTTACTCTAGGACATCCTTCATAGTAAGCTTCATTAATTTATTGAATGATACCTTCTTAGGCATACCCTTTTCCATATTTCCATTATCATTTTTTCTCATATCCTATTTGACAACATTAATTTTTAAAAAATCCAATTTATCATTTTTTATATGTTTATCCTCAAGTATAGATACATTAAAATTGATAATGAATGAACATATTATAAGGATACATTAGAAAATATTTAGATCATCAATAGTTTCTTCGATACCACATATGTCCTCTAAAATAACACTCACACTTTCAAAGAATAAATCATCCAATTCATTTTGGTACTCCCACATGTTTTCATAATTTATCCTCATAGTATGTAATTTAGATTCTTAAAGGTTTCATTTTCCATTATATGTGTTCTTCAGATTTCCTAACATTATGTGTGCCGATTTACATGAAAAAACCTTAATGTAAATTATATCAGATAAGTCTCCCCTTAAATAAATAATAGCTAGAGATTCATCATCTTGTTCCCTATAGAATGAATCTGAGGAAGCCACATTATCTATATTGAAATAGATCCCATGAATAGAATCTAATATATACCTCCATAAATTTATTTTATAATTATTGTTTCTTTAAAATATTCCACAAAAAAAAAATCAATTTTCAAATAATGACATAATTTTTAAAATTGCTATTTCCATAAATTTATTTGAGATATATTAACATACATAAACTATTATCTTTGATATCAATTTTTTCTATAATTTCCTTAATTAACCTACTATTGGGGCATGGGATTAAAGTATGTTAGATAATATGAATTCTTAATTTTTTTCTAATTTAATTAATACATCGGAATATTTTATCTCATTCTAATAGATATGTATAAATATTAACAAAAACATGAATGAGTCCTAAAAATACTAAATTGATAAATCAAAATGGGATTCCATATAATGAATAAATTGGTAATTTATGGATTCATAAAATCCAATATAGTTCAATATGATTATAATTTTCATTGAATACTTACAGTCCCTCCGAGTTGAATACAAATTGAAAATTTTATACTCACTTCTCTCTCTATACTGAATTGAATGATCTACCCAACTAGAAGGGAACCTTTGATTTATTTAATTAATGTTGTTTAAATTACAATGTGACATAAATTCATATATTTTTAAACAAAATTATGAATATTACTATACCAAATAAAATAAACTATATTATCTTTAGGTTTATTCGATTTTTATTTTCCCACAAAAGCTGAAAATACTATTAAATATTATAAATTTTTACAAGAAAATTCAATTGTGTGTAACTTCTATATTTTTATGAAACATAGAATATTACCTGAATCTCAGTTGGCCATATGGAAAATTCCCCTCTCATCACATAATTGAAAAGGAGTAACTTTTTTGTGTGATACGTACATTTTTTTAATGTCTTATGTTAAATCATAGCCATCTAATTTATATGTATGTATCTCTCTAAATAGATGGAGGCAGTATGAACCTATTTATAGGTAGTTTCAACCCATTAAAAGATATAAACATACCCAAAATATTTTTTCATTAATTGAATTTAGTGTTTTCAATACTCTACCTTCAAGTAATGTTCATCAATATAATTAAGATATATAATTCTGTAAAAATCAATTACCACCAATCATCTCTTTTCACACAAATCATTCCACATTTCCAAAAATTCACACATCATCTTAAAAGTATAAATGTTGAGAAAAATAAAAACCTTCAAAAAAATCGTTCATTTTCTATATTCTCATGAGGTTACATCTAATCACAACTTTCAGAAAACATGAAAAATGTTTATTAAAAATTTTAATTGTGTAAATAATCCATCTTTTTTTTAAATTAATTTTCAAATTCATCTATATTTGTTGACCTGAAAAATTGGATATCCATAGAAATTATCACCACCTTATATATATAATTTTTCAAACACATTATTGTGATCATATATTCCTTCTCTATAAATATTATATTTTCACAATTATATAACCATCCAATAAAATAAATCTATATAATCTAGCATCAATATTTGGAAAATCTAAATGATTTTTTTGGAAGAGAATAAAGATTCTGACCTCATTATTATCACATAAAATATTATAAGAATATAATTTAATTATGTTATAATTCCATGGGTGTTTGGAAATTTTTCAGAATCTATTGAATTATTCTTCAAGCCGAACAATGATATGAAATTCACTAGCTAAATAATGAAAATTAATAGATATATTCTCATATAACTCCCAAGAGTTTGGTTAAATATCATTTAAAAGTGGAGTAATTTATTTTAAAATTTCATTCGATCATGTAATTTCAACTAAAATTGATGAATTAATAATTATTAAATGGCATTAATCATGGATAAAAGTTAATGAATCGTTATAAAAATTCATTAGATCTCTTCACATATTGATGTGGTAATGTGAAAGTGGCCAATAATTGCGATAAAATGTACCCAAGGTAGTTCCAAAGATAAATGAGAAACTAAGGAATCAATGTTCACTCTATAATTCAATATGAAGAATGAAATAAGTATATAATATGAATACCCTTAAAAAATTCATTTCAATATTCTTACTAGCCCACACAATTTTAGATGAAAACTGACAAACCTTCATAAACAACCAACCTCAAGGAAAAAACCAATATATTTAAAGTAAATATAAGTTAGGAAAGCTTGTGAAGTTTTAATATCTTAATAATACACCATTAAAACATTGATATGTTAACATATAGTGATTAATTGGTAGTTAGGAATATACATTTATATTGTATATAACTTTTTAAAACAAGGATTTGGTGAGATTTCTTTTTAATAAATTTTTATCTATAAGGGAAATGTATGTTCTTTATATTTAATAAGTTTAATGGAATTAAATATCAATAAATACCCACCATTATAGTAAAATTTTTGATGTGTTTAGAATAAATTTTAATAAACCTCCTTTGTATAGAACAGTGTGGAGTCCCTAATAGAGATGCAAAGATAAACAAAATAAAAAAAAAAATATTATGCGGGGGATCAATGTAACACCAAAAATTAAACTATTGTAACTATAAATTATATTAAATTAAAAGATTCATAATATTTTACTTTTAATGTTCTCTAGAATAATAATACTAATTTTATAATATGAATATCAATTTTGAATTTATATGGTCAAAATAAACCAAGAATTAAATTTTGAAAAATTCTCTTAGAATGAAGAATTTATGAATAGTTGATAATTTTATATTTAAATATTCTAAATTTATAGTATAATAAATTGATATAATATGTAGAATTAACCATTTATTTATTATATATTAGATATAAGAAATGATATGATTATTTTAAGGTAAAAAATATATTTAAAAAAATGTTTAAACAATCATAATGTCATTCAAATATAATTAATTAAAATAATATTTAATGATGAATGATTTAAATTGTATTTATAAATTATAAATAAATGTAAATTAATTCCAATCCATATAATTATTATTACTATTCATATATCTAATATAGGATCATATTATGATTGAAAAAATAATTTCATTGAGGACCATATTTTCGAACCCTATTGGAGGTTAATATAAAAATTAAATCATGTAAATTTAAAAAATTGAAATATGTAAAATGGATTAAATATTTAGAAATGTCATGTAAAAATTTAATATTGAGGAAACATTAATTTTTACCCATAATAAAGAGAGAAATAAGTAAAAACATTTCACCATGGTTAAGGTTAGAGAATGTTTATCGGGGTTTAAACTATAAAGATAAGGATTAAAATTATCTAAAAATGTTCATAAACTCATTTTTTTGGTTGTAAATTGACCTACTAGTTACAACCTTATAATAAGAGTAATTTTGGATCCATATTTTAAATAATGAAACATGAAATTATCATAAATTATTGAAACATTACCTGTAATCCACTCACCCCAATTATAAGCGGGATCCTCCTCCCCTCACATATTCACACATCATAATACATTTATCTGCAGAAAAAAACATAATATATACCAAATATCGTTATAGGTTTTATTGTTTTTCAAGACTAAAGAAAAGGCCAAATCAATAGTTTTTAATAACAGATCCAAAGGTGGGGTTTCTAATATAAGACAATTAACTTCATCATGAACGTTTTTTACTTCTAATTTTACAACAGTAAATTATGTATTAAAACATCAAATATAATACCACCATACTCTAACATATATGGATATGTTATTATATCTTTGGAATTTTTTTTCATCTCTCAATCCATGACATGGGAAAAAACCATCACTCGTGTGTGCGGCAGACTGTCGCCCCACGAACCAAGGATATTTTCTGTCAATCACTAACACACATGGACTATCTTAATGTGGTAAATAATTAATATATATGATATCTATCACATAATATTTATTATTAGAAACTAATATATCATCCACTATGAAACTATTTCATCCATTAGGAATGAGATAATGCTGCTTAGACATACGTACAACTTACCATCTCCATGCAACATTGTGATTCACTTTAAAAGAAATTATTTTTTACTGATTATGAAACATTATCTTAAAAATAAATATGATATCAACAAAATTAATATAATGTTTTAGGTGATGGAACATTATCCTATGCATATGAAATATAACTTCACTAAAAAAACATCCATGTGAAAACAAATATGTTAAAACTACGAGTAATTGTATGAATGAAATACAAATAGTGAATGGGTTATAAGATATTATAATAGGATCATACAATTGATACTATAAATATGATTATAGTTTTTTATAAATTAATATAAATTATGAAATGATTTTATGTGAGGTTAATACATGTTCAACTAAATGGAATATTAAGTTAATGAATTCCTTATCTATTTTAAATTCCGTTGACACATATATGATATTACACACCTAGATAGTTTTATATGTTGTACATTGAACCCCTTTTATATAACTAACTTGAATAAATAATTTTTTCATGGGTATAATGTTTTCCATTCAGATTTGATATTTCATCAGTCTGTAATTTTAATGTGATTAGTTAAGTAAGGATTTAAATCAAAATACCCTTTTTTAGTATTACACTGATTTTAGTTAATAGTATATTATAATATGTCCTTCATAAAATGAATATTTATTTTTATCCTATGGTTATTTAAGGGGTTTTAATATTTTCTCTCAACTTATCATCTCCTTAGAACGTGACACAAGAAACAAAATGATTAAAATAATAACCATTTTTATTTCTCTTTTATTCATATATAATATTATTCCATGTTCATATTTTTCAAAAATGTCTTCACAAAGTAAATTTTATTGTTCTAATTACTTATTATTGTAATTTTATTTTATCCCTGAATTTTAAAAAAATTTAAAGGAATATATATAATATTTAACAATATGTTCATTTTCAATATTCTTTGAAAAATTTAAAATTAATGTTTTAAATATATACGATGTTAATGGAAATCACCACTACTGTAACTATAAAATTATATTTATCTCATTTTGAACATATTAAATTCTATTTAAATGAATAATATATTATAAAATCATATTTTATGGTTTTGATTCTATTTTATTTTATCCTAAAAATTCATGAAATTATTACAAAAAGCTATAGTATCTCCCATTAATTTGGTGGAAAATACCATTATCATAAAACATTAACAATATCATGATTATTGAAATTTAATATCTATTATATTTTATTATTATTATTATCATTGATATAATTATTTTTTAACTGGATACCATTTCTATATATGGGGTTTCCATTTAATGTTATTTGAATAACTAGGGAAATAATTGTATTCTATATTCTTTATTCAATATGTAATTTTTCTGAATTGAATATTTTTATGACATAAATTTATAAATAATTATATGGAGAAATAATTGGAAATACATTGAATGGTGAGCCCAAAATAATATTTCCCCTTGATTCATCAACATGTCTCCGAAGAAAAATAATTTATAAAAAAATGTTGAAATTGTTTTTTGTATATACCTTCCCATCGATCAAACATAATTATTACACAATTTGTCCAACATATATATCATGATGTCTAAGATAAATTATGCATTTATTTTTTTGATAAATTCATTTATTATTATACATGTGATTATTTCCAGGATATTTTCCAAGGATTCATTTTATATTGAATTTATTGATTAAATGGTTTGGTATTATAGTAATACAAATTTATATATTGTTTCTATCTTATTTATTTCTGGTAGGTTCAACTATATGTTTCCCTTACATATTTTTTAGATAACCCTTACTTTTTTCCATTCCCCAAGCTATTAAGAAGATATATTTCAATGAGTTTAATGGATGAATATTGATTTAATTTTTAATGCTTTATTTTTTTTCCCACATAAATTATGTATGATGTTGTTATCCGGATCTCTATTACTACTAAACTATTCATTCATTAAAAATTAGATCTCATGAAACAATTCCAATTTAATAATGTTAACACTAGCTCTACATATGGGTAATTATTTTCATTATTGTTGGAGTTTGATAATGTTTACTATTAACCATGAGAACTATATATTGGGAAATCATTGGTCAGAGAACATTACAATATGAAAATATTTATCGATATTCCTAGTTATAGGATAATATCTTCAAATATTTAATAAGTTATAGTTTATGTGGTTTTTCCAAGAAATATATACCAATCTATAAAGTACAATAGGAAATGATTTTGGAATAGATATATCTTTTATAAATAACCCCCAAAATCATTGTTCAGGTATATCTCGACCATCATTCAGGTACATGGTGAGTCCTCCCTTACTACACAACTGTTGCGACCATATTGGGGGATACTAATTAGATGATTCAAATATTCATTATATATAATTATAAAATATATAAAAATTTAATTATAATTTAAATATATTCCAATAATAATCCATGATTATAATTTTGGGATTGAATATGAATTAATTTTCAATTAATGATAAGTGTTACATAATATTTAAAATTATATAATTTTATTTAAAACACTTATTGATAGGATCTAATCGATTATATTCAATTGATTATAAATTTCACTCGAATAAATTAATGGAATCAATACTCATATCCAATGATGAAATTCCCTAGATGAGTATGCCAATAAAAATTCTATAGGATAATGATAGATACATGCTATTTTAGGTAATGTGCTATAGGTTATGAGTAAAAACACTAATATTATAAAGAAACATGATATTCCAATGTATGACCCACCTATGTTGGATCACATAAAGTGAAGGAATTATTTATCTTTTAGTGAGACTATAAATCTTTTGGTAGCTATGATATGGATGAATTCTCATGAAATGATATTTATATCCTTAAAATGTGATGAAAGAGAAAAAATAATAATTATAGTATATTGCGTCAGAGGGTATGATGATCACTAGTGGTTGTTGATATCAAATACTTAAGAGTAAGTGTAAATAAAAGATCAAGAATGGATATATTTTAAGGTAATATTATTGGGAAAGTATTTCCCTCATAAGAAATGAGCAATACCGAAGTAATTGTTCCTCAAATTAGAAAAAATTTGGATGAATGAAATAAAGGGTACGAGGATACCATTAAAATACTGTCTACATAACCTATAGATCGATTACATTATAAAAAAGTAGAATTTAATATTTCATTTAATAACATAAGACATGTGTTATATAGGTACTTGTTTCTCAAGGGTTTTTATCATATGATGAAGTAGTTTTATGTGCCATCAAATTAATAAAGTAATATAGTAGTTCATATATATTAATGTGTAAAAAATTTAATGAAATCGAATATACACTATGTAAAAAGGATCATGATAAATATATATGAATAAAATGAATCAATTTTTATCATGTTAATATTATGGAAATAAACATCTTGGAAAATACTTGTAGGGAATGCGAGATTGTTTCTAGTGTACAGATAAGGGTCATATAGCTAATGAGTGTAAGGAAAAAATATGACCACTTCTATCTATTTTTCAATTTTATATAAATAGGTGATCATTAAAACAAATGTACCAAGGATAAAGATAACTTATAGTTGAAGAGATCATGTTGATAATACCATTCATATTCAATCACTACAAATGTGGTTTATGATCGTAAATATTTTTGGTAATGTAATTTAATCATATTATAAAATATATATATTGAGTTATTAGATACTACACCATTGTAATCAGTTATATATTAAAATTTTACAATAAAATTACACATTTACCTAGTACCTAATGAAGAGAGTTGATATTCGAAACTCTTATTCAAAATCTCACTCCCACGATGATATTCCAGGAATCTCACATTATGAAACATAAATGTGCCAAATTTTTTGACTTTATAATTACACATATGCTCTACAATGGTATAATAATTAGAAAATAATAGATTTTAAATTATCATGAAAAAATTTATATTTAAGTTATGAAAATTACAATTTTGATTATTTGATGGAATTCAATATACATATAGTGGATACATAATCAGCTAAGTCGTGTTTAGATGCATCCCTAGAAACACTTTTAAACTCGATTATTATGTAAGAAGAGTATAAATTAAGGAAACATGGAAAATATATATTTTCAAATGAGGATTTACATACTATATAAGAATATATTGATAAATTTCCTAAGGAATTACATGGTCATTTGCTAGAGTGTAATGTTTGTATTTCCATTGATTTCATTTATTAGACAAGAGCTATATAAAATACTCCCTTTATAATGTCCTCTATAGATTTAATATAATTGAATAAATGACTAGAGTAGTTGTGTAATAAATGTTTTATATTCCATAGTGTTCCACCTTAGGGAGTTCCAGTTTTTTTTGATAACAAGATTGATGGATACAAAAGGATTTGTATGGATTATATTAAAATCAATTCTATTTTGATATTGAAGAATTATACCTTATCCCTCATTTATGATTTATTCTATCAACATCATGGAGATCTATATTTAGAAAAGTTAGACTTTTTTTCTTAGTACCATGAACTATTATTAATGAAATAGTATATTACATGGAAATGTTTCAAACATCATAAGGAATTTATGATGTTATAATAATGATACATGGATTGACTAATAAACCCTCTTATTTTATAGATATAAAGAACATGATCAGGAATGAATATTTTGATAAATATTTTTTTGTATTTATTGAAAATATTTTTCCATATTTTAGAAGTTATATGTACTATGAAAATCACTTTTGGATCCTTATTAAGGCTCTTATATGAAAATATTTATATGATTAATTTATGAAGTTTCAATTATTGATATATAAATAATATTTTCATAAATATATTTCCACTAAGGATTAAATATCAGTTGATCCTATGATGTTTATTGCAGTCAATGAATGACATATACAATTGAAAAAAATGCTTGTTTGAATTTGCACCGATATGGAATATTATATCAATATTTTTTTCAAAAAAATTCTCACAAGGCCAACCATTTTTCTAGGATTTCACATATAGTGGTTAATTTCATATGGTATTTGTTTGGTGAATAGTTATTTTTAACATTTTATAAGGAGATTTTTTAATTCATTAATTTTAATCAACAAGAAGGAAATGAATGATTTGTAATAAATATTAATCCATTTAATATGATACATGGTTGTTTCCTTATATAGAATGTAAAATTTATTTCCTTTCATCAAGGTATTGAATGAATCATAGAAAAAAGATTCCAAATCACGATATCGAGTTAGCGGTTATAATCTAATATTTGATGATCTAGTGGAATTATCTTTATGGTGAAAGTCATTAGATATAAATAGACCATAATAGCCTGAAATTCAATTTTCATATAATTATCTATAAATGGGCCACATGTGATATGTTGAAAAACTAACGGAATATGATTTCACACTATAATAACACCTATAGAAGGAAAACAATTTAGCATATTTATTAAGAAGTAATGGTCATGGATTTTTTGCTAAAATGTGTAATTTTTGTGATAATATATCCATGTAACAAGAAAAGTTATATATTTTTATTATTAAGGAAGGGGAACCATGTAACATTTTTCAAATGATTTCTAATCGATATTTATTAGAAAATATTTTTTTAGACATATGGTTATAATTTTCAAAATAAAATTATAGGAATTAATTATGTGATGTTGTAATACTTCACATATAAATATGGATTAAGAAATTTTTTAGGAAGCTATGTGTTACAACTATATCTCAGTTTGAAAAATTGAAGTATTTTATGATGTTCATAACAACATTTTATTTATTCACCGTATTGGATCAAATATAGCTGGGCATTCGAAGGAACATTTTTGGCTGTAAAATATAATGTGGAAAATTGATGTTTTTTTTCAAAATCTTTGGTTTGTAAACATGAAAATTATGCGGGAAAACAACATAGAGGGTACATGGAACCTCTAACATTACCTATTAAGACACAAGATTACGTTAAAATTCAAATTTTTATTGTATTTGTAATGACATGGAATTTCCATGTAATTTTTTTATCAAAATAGGAATTTTACGACTCCGCGAAACGTTATGGCACGTGATTCTGAGGCCCATAGTGCCAGAATCCATTTCTAAAGTTTTTTTGGGTACGTTCAGTAAACGTACGTGCAAGTTTTTTGATACATCTGAACTATTGCTTGGAATTGAAATCTGACGAAACTATCGAACCCGTAGTTCCAGTTTTCTCTTAAGGCGACGTTCACTTCGACGGTAGTGAGTCGAGAATAAAAGATAGTTTTTTTGGATTTTCATGGAAAATAATAAAATAAAATCAACTACACTTTATTTAATTTTTGATCCAGTATGTCAAAGTTGGAGGTGGGGTCTACACGAACTAAACCTCCTTATGGGAGTTAAAGTGTAGGGACCACCCGAACATAACCTCCCATGAGAGGTTATGGTGGTGGGGCCCACCCAAACCTAACCTCTCGCGAGAGGTTGCGATTTTAGGACCACCCGGGACTAAACCCCACTAATAATGGGGGGAAAGGAAAACCTCCCATCTCCACTCATTAAAGAGGGAGAGTCTCTCTACCCACACCTTTAATGGTGTCAAATCTTCCTCTCTTTTAATTGTGCCAACCTCATGAATTAATTCAGTGGAGTCAACTTAATTAATTCACCCATTTTTAATTCTTATGCCATCAACTTAATATATTTTATAATCTATTATTCTTGGATACCATTTCTTTTGTTGGAAAAGGAGGAAGAAGATTTTTAGAGAAAAGCTCTCGCCAACGAAGAACGAAGAATGCGTTCATCCAATTAAGAACACTAGAAAGGTGCATCTTCAGCTTCTTCCTTAGAAAAAACTTGTCGAAGCACCAAATGTGGGACGTCTTTGAAGATTGACCCTCCTCATCGTTGTCAATGAACTGACGCACAAGCTTGAGATTGGAATTGTGCGGCGGACGTGACGAACGACAACAACATCATATTCATCCCCATGACTCTGTAAATGAACAACGAACAAAGTTAGGGGTTTGATTTTATTTAAGTATGATAGTATTCCTTTGTTTCTTTCCTCCCAAAATAAAGAATGTGGACCAAAATATTATCACATTGATCAGCGGATGTTTTTCCTTGCTGGTTGGGAATATATTGTTAATGAGGGATTATAAGAATGGATGTTTTTAAGATATCTTCCATGATCATTATTTGTTTATGTTATTGATAAACCATTTTATTCCGCCATAAAAATAGAGGGTGCATGCCAAATTAACATGGACCAAAACCCCTTCGTCGTTCTTCTTTGTGATGTACTTCG
Source organism: Viscum album (assembly GCA_963277665.1). Taxonomy (NCBI): domain Eukaryota; kingdom Viridiplantae; phylum Streptophyta; class Magnoliopsida; order Santalales; family Viscaceae; genus Viscum; species Viscum album. The sequence continues at coordinate 944,902,077 of OY728138.1, forward strand.
GCATGACGACGAGGTGATGAAGGTGGTGAAGGCAACCGGCACCGCCCTCGCGACCCTTCGGTGCCCCAAGCCGAACTATGCTGCCCTTCAGCTTCCATGAGTCCCCGACTGCGCCACCCGCTAGCTGAACCGGCTAATCTGCGCCACACCGGGGACGAGCCGCACTCCAGCCGCAACATTCCCTGACACCCGGCAGCCACTTCTCTTGCGCCTCCTGGCCCCCCCGTGGCGCCCACCCAATCCCTGGTCAAGCCTGCCTCCACGCACACGGCATGCCCCGCGTCTCCACCGTCCATGCGCACTATGTGCCCCGAGCAACCTGTGCCGCCGCCTACCGAACTGGAACACCGGCCTCTACGGGCCCTGCACGCCTCGTGGCTCCACCGTCCGAGTGCCCCATGACACCCCGGCTAAGACGGCCTCCGGGTCCTAACCATGCTACACCAGCCTCAGGCCGAACCACCACGAGGTAGCCCCTCGTGGAACCCTCTAGGCCAAACCGCACCCTCGTGGTGGCCTCCGGGCCGAGCCACCCATGCGGCGCCCTCTGAGTCGAACCACCCTCACGTCGACCCACAACCGGTCTGCACCCTCGTGGCCCATATGCTCTCTCACGGCCTGCTAGGCTGAGCCCAGTGGCTAGGCCAAACCTAACGGGTATGGAAAGGTCGACCCAGACCGGGTCAGTCCGACAGGGTCGGACTGGACCTTGGACCAATACTACCCTTTTCTTTCTTTTGGCCATATCTTTGGCACCAAGCATTCTTTTGACAAACTGTAAATGGACCTGGTAATCATAGAGCATGATGGTTTCTTTGAGTATACCCCACTAGAGTTTGGGGTATATTTGAGATACAGTCATGTTGGATCAACCAAAAATCAAACTGGGCCCCTAGGACTAAAAGGTTAATAACTCACAGACCGGGCGTCCGATTGATGCACTTTCTGTTGCGTTGAGACCTTTATGATGTGGAGGACCATTGAGATTATTCTTCTTGGGACTTCATGATAGTTGGAGTATCGACCAGTAGCTCATGGAGCGGATCAATCCTGATATGAGCGGACAGATTCTAGAGACCTAGTAGCTAGCTGAGACATGACGACTACTAACCAATTGACTCAGAGTGACTTGACTAGCCTAGTGGGGAGGTCCTAGTTGTGGTGGTAGAACCATCGCAGAGGAGAGTTTGGTTGTGGTAGGAGACCCATCGTACTTGACAGGAGAAGTACCTCTACAGGCTATTAGGGGGAGCGCCTGGTTGTGGCGGCAGACCCACAGTGTGGAGCGCCTTGGTGATGCAGCAGACCCACGGTACTCGACAGGTGGAGTACCTCAATATACAAGGTCAATGGGAAGAACCTTTGTGTTGTGGAATCCCCAATGTACTTGAGAGAGGTGTATTTCTGCAGGAGTGATGGTTTAGATAAGTTGAATAAAAATCTAGGTAGAGTTGAGTCAGTAAATTTTTTGTTTTCCTCATGATTGAGATGGATTATTTGATAACATAGGTATATGTATGGGAATATAACTAAGTGGGGTTATCTATTGATTTCATACTTTTTGGTTTATACTTATTGTATATTGTGAGACCTTGAGGGTCATGGGGTCCCTACTGAGTATCGTTATACTCACTCCGGCACGGGCTATGTCCGCACCTCATTCTGTTGGTTGCAGACGACGAACAACACGGACTGAGGCTGAGAGTACCAAGACTGGATAGACCCAGAGGTGGACCATCTGACATGTCGGTACATGGAGGATACGGACAAATGTGGAGTGAAGAGGAGGTGATATGTACCTACCCTTCAGGTATGAACTTCTATGGACGACCCATTGGTTGATTTCCTTATTTCCTTAGTTTTACTTGTACCTTTTGTTCCTTCTACTTTCCAGTTGGGCTTGTATACAAGCCCCTTTTTACTTAATGTACTCAGTTGTTGTTTATTATTTTTACTCGTGATCATATCTGATGTGTGTGTTTAAATATTATAAAGGCTATTCCATCCCAGTTTCAGGGAATTATACCTTTCATGCTAGTCGCCAGCCCCTGGCCTATGGATGGCGGGATTGGGGTGGTCATGACATGGGCCCCCAGGGGATGGGTAGTGACAAATTGGTATCATAGGAGTCTATTCTACTACAGGACTTAAGACTCTGATCATTTTTATGAAGAAATAGTTTTACGTTTACTATGTGGGGTTTTCAGTTCAGGGAGTCCTGTGTTGGTACGGCGATTGACATATCCAAACACCATGATCCTTCCTTCTGATTCCCGACTCTATGCACGAAAACATTGATTATGTGTGTGTTCTCAAAAGTTTTCTTTTAGTAATCTCAACCAGGTCAGCTCACCAGATATAATCTTTTGACCACATCACATCTATTTCTTTCAGGATGCCTCCCCACGGATGACCATCTAGATTCTCGAGAGTTGTAAGCATAGATAGCCCACCAGCAAAGAGGCCTCGGTGTATGACCCTTTTCCAGAAGTGAAACCTATCGTTACCCTTCCCGTTGGGCCACTAATTCCACCATCCCCAATAGTAGATGATGCATTCCGCTTGAGTTCATTGCATGAGTTCCAGTATCAGAGGCACCCAGGTTCATTGGAGTGACAAACCCACAGGCGACTGAGAATTGGATGGAGGCTTTGGTGAGAGTTTTTCGACCGGTAGGGACACCGGCCTACCTCATAATGATTCTTATTGCCAGCCTTCTAGAGGTAGTAGTTGGAAGATAGTGGAGCTTAATGACCCATGATCACGATGAGATGATGCTTCTATGGGAAGAATTCGAGAGCATGTTTTGGGAAAAGTATGTTTCAGCAACTCTTTGAATAGTGCACATACATGAGCTACATCGTCTATAGTTGGGAAACAGGATAGTCTCACAATACTCAGTGAGGTTCAGAGACCTCTCACGCTACTCCCCCAATATGATAAGAGAACCTTTCTCCAGGGACCAAACCTTCTAGGAGGGACTCAGGCAAGAGATCAGAGCTTCGATGATCTCACTCAGCAACCCGACATAGGTAGGTGTGTTAGAGTGATCCCTCCTAGTAGAGAGTTTCCTTTCTAAGCAGTCTCTAGTAGTGAGACCCTCTACAATTTGTTACATATCAGAGTCTTCTATATCTGGAAGTAGATAGATATCTCAGAGGACCAAGAGGACCAGACCTATGGGTGGATGAACGCATGACTCAGGATCAGTTGTGTGGGTCACACGGAGCAGAGACAGATATGCCAGGAGCGGGCAGTGTTTCTCATTCGGTGGGTAGGGTCACATGGCTTGTGACTGACCAAACATCCATTCGGATGGTCAGAAGATCTTTGAAGGACCGCCCATGCAGAGAAATTTTTTTGATCGAGGCGGCCCGCTGGGAGCAGGAAGACATGGAAGAGGATATGGCTTTGAAGGTGGCAGTGGGAGACGATTAGAGGTATTACCGCTACCACCACTAAGAGGTCCACCCCGACCGCAGGAAACATGTGGACATGGGAGAGCTTAGCTCCAGGGAGCTGAGGCATACGATCCTGGTGCTCTAGAGATGATTTGTGGTATGATCTATGTCTACTCCACCATAGATGCAGTACTTATAGACACAGGTGTCATTCACTCTTTCATTGTAACAACCCTCATTCAGAGCTCGGAGATTCCAACTGAGCTGTTGGCTTGATCTTCATGGCTATAGACTCCTACGAGATCATATTCAATGATAATGAATAGTTTCTGTAAATGTGAGCTTACTCTAGGAGGCGAGAGATTTAGTTGGGATCACCTAGTAGTGGCGTCGAGGCCTTACAATGTAATCATGGGTATGGACTGGTTATCTATAGTCCATACTCAAATAGAATATATTAGTCACAAAGTGTGGTGTCTTCGCATGGTTGGGAATAGGATTACCTTCACTGGTGAGAAGGGAGCCTTTGTAGCGCATGATGGACTTTCTCGGAGGAGAGTGTAGCCTTTCACTCCTCAGTTGGATTGCTTTACCCTTGGAGATGTTGATGTAGAGAGTCTGAGATATCCTGTAGTGGTGGACCAGTACAAAGATGATTTCCATTATGATGTCACAGGTCTAACTCTTTATAGATATGTGGAATATTACATTGAATTTTACCCCTGGACGACACCAATATCTACTCTAGCATATCAGATGGCTCTCATGGAGCTTCACGAGCTGCAGGTGCAGCTTGAGGACTTGCAGGGGAAGGGATTCATATGACCCAGTGTTTCTCCCTGGCCAGCACTGATTTTATTCTCCAAGAAGGTGAATGGGAGATTGAGGCATTTAATTGACTACTGGTACTATAACTAGGTGACTGTGATGAACAAGTACCCACTCATGAGGATTGACGACCTCTTTGATCAGATCATCGGAGCGTGGAGGTTCTTGAAGAGAGACCTCAGATCACCCTATCACCAACTCATAGTTCAAGAAGAGGATGTGCAGAAGATGACCTTTATATGTCTTTGTGACCAATATATGTTCTTGGTTATGCCATTTGGCGTAACCAAAACTCCCACCGTGTTCATGGGACTCATGAATAGGATCTTTCAGTCATACCTCCATCACTTTGTCATTGTCTTCATCAACGACATTCTGATCTACAAGACTACTGAGGAAAACCATGACTATCACTTGTGGGTAGTACTGGACACACTCAGAGAGCACCAGCTTTATGGTAAGCTCTCAAAGTGAATGTTCTAGATCCGAGAAGTTCACTTTATGGGACAGGTCATATCAGAGGCTGGAGTTGCATTGGATCCAGTGATGATTGAGGCAGTACTTGCTTGGGAGCTACCCAAGAGTGTGGCGGAGGAATAGAGTTCTCTGGGTTTGGATGGATTCAACCAGAGGTTTGTTCCAGACATCTCCAGAGTTACAGCACCACTACCAGCATTGAAGAAGAAGGGGAAACCCTTTGTGGGGTCGGAGAGATACCAGGAGAGCTTTTAGAAACTAAGGAAGAGGCTAAATAGTTCCCCCATATTGAGGATTATAGAGGAAGGCGTAGGGTACATAGTCTACTATGACACATCAGGGACCAGAAATGGATGTTTCCTAATGTATAAGCGAGAAGTGATCACATATGGCACTCGTTAACTGAGACATCATGAGCTAAACTATGATACCCATGACCTGTAGTTAGCAGCATATGTCTTTGTCATGAAGATGTGGTGACACTATCTGATGGGAAAACGCTTTATCTTGTACTCTAATCACAAGATTCTCAGGTATATCTTATATCATAAGGACATAAACCTGATACAAAAACATTGGATTGAGTGACTACAGGACTATGACTTCGAGATAGTATATACTCTTGGGAAGGGGAATGCTGTTGCAGATGCACTCAACATGATATCTGATATACAGCTACTCGGTGAGGAGATAGAGCAGCTGCCTGCTTTACAGATGTCCTTTCTGAATAGGTATGGAGCAGCCTTTCTTCAGACTCTTGCAGTCACTCCCCCACTTCATTAGCGAGTCAGGGAGGCACAACTTCGAAACGCTTACTACAACAGATGACGTGATTAGATATCCACATGACATGAACCTGATGGATTTTCTGAAGGTGGGGAGCACGTCATCCTCTTTAGAGGATGTACTATAGTACCAGTGTAACTTCATGAGGATGTGTTGAGGGTGTTCCAAAAATCCCCATCAAGATGTACATCCAGGACTGGCGAAGATGTACTAGGATCTCCGACGATAGCACTGGTGGCCGGGAATGAAGAATGAAGTTGCAGAGTTTGTTTCACGATGCCTCACTTATCAGTAAGTGAAGGCGGAGCATCAGGTACTAGTAGGCTTGGTTCAGCCATTAGAGGTCCTAGAGTCGAACTGGGATGGGATATCAATTTATTTTGTGACCGGACTTTCACGTACATCCATAGCTCATGACTCTATCTTGGTGATCATCGACTTAGTCACCTAGTCGGCCCGCTTACTAATGATCAAGGTTAAGGGTTCTGTAGAGAGCATCGGACTCCACCATGTGTAAGGGATTATGGGGATACATGGATTACCTTAGACGATTATCTCCGATCATGATGCACACTTTACTTTCCAGTTATAGAAGGGGTTGTAGGAAGCTTTCTGGAAACACCTTCATTTGAGCACCTCCTTCCATCTTTAGACAGATGGTCAGACAGGGCAGACCATTCAGACCCTCAGAGAAATGCTACGTTCATTAGTCATTGACTTTGGTCATAGTTGGGAGGACCCCTTATATTTGGTGGAGTTCACATACTACAACAAATGTCACTCTATAATAGGGATGCCATCATTTGAGGCGTTGTATGGGAGACCGTGCAGATCACCTTGGTGGTTGAATAACCGAGGAGAGTCATCACAGGTGGGACCAGAGATAGTACGAGCTACCACAGAGAAGGTGATGATCCTCCTGGAGAATATGAGGATAACACAGAGCAGGCAGAAGTCATATACTAACATGATACGGAGACCTCCAGAGTTTAAGGATGGCGAACAAGTCTTTCTGCAGGTCTCACCTCGACAAGGTCTATGGAGATTTGGCTGAGACAACAAGTTATCTCTCAGATTCATCGGACCTTTTCAAATCCTTATTAGAGTTGGAGAGGTGGATTACCACTTAGCTCTTCCACCTCAGTTGCATCGGGTGCACATTTTCTTGCACATATCCCAGATATAGAGATTTGTACATTACCCTTCCCACATCATCGTCCATGGAGATATGGACGTCAATGATGGTGCAACATTTACGGATGTTACAGTAGAGATAGAGGATCGACAGGAGCGGGACCTTCGTGGATAGTCGATACCTTAGTCACACGTTTTCTAGTAGCATAGGAACCTCTAAGAGAGAACATGGGAGTGAGAGGCTCAGATTAATTCTCAATACCCCCACATTTTCTCTCATTTATAAGTTGTACCTTATGGGGACATAAATACTTAGGTGGGGAGATTGTAAACACCCGAAATTTATAGGTATTTTTTTAAATTAAATGGGATTCTTACGAATCCATGATACATGATGGTGCATGATTCCGAGGCGCAGAGTGCCCAACATAAATTTCTGTTGTTTTGTTTGAGTACATTCAGTAAACATATGAGCACATTTTCTTATTACTTTTGAACCAGTGCTCGGAATTAAAATATGAGGGCACCGTTGAACTTGCAGTGCCATTTTTTTAAGGAAAATTTCTCCACAATGGCAGTGGATCGAGAATAAAAGATAGTTTTTGGGGTTTTTTGTGGAAAATAATAAAATAAAATAAACTACACTTTATTTTATTTTTGATCCACCATGTCGTTGTTGGAGGTGGGGTTAACCAGATCTAATCCTCTTTGTGGGAGTTGAAGTGTGGGGATCACCCAACCATAACCTCCCGTGAGAGTTTATGGTGGTGGGGACAACCTGAACCGAACCTCTCACGAAATATTACGATGATGGGACCACCCGGGACTAAACCACCCTAATAATGGTGGGAGAGGAATACCTATCAACTACCCTCATTAAAGAGGGCGATTCTCTCCACCCCTACTTTAATGGTGTCAACCATTCCTCTCTTTTAATTGAGCAAACCCCATGAATTAATTAAGTGGAGACAACTTAATTAATTCACCCATTTTGAATTCTTATGCGAACGACTTAATAGAGTTTATAATCTATAATTCTTGGAGAGATTTTCTTTTGTTGGAAAAGGTGGAAGGAGCTTTTGAGAGAAATGATCTCACCAACGAAGAATGAAGAATGTGTTCTTACAACAAATAATTACAGCAAGGAGCGTCTTCGACTTCTTCCTCGAATGAACCTTGAGGAATCAACTGAAATGGGAATATGTTAATGATCGACCCTCCCTCCTCATCATTGTCAATTTAATCACAAACAAGCATGGGATTGGTAGTGTGTGGAAGACGCGATGAATGATGAAAACTCTATCTTCTTCCTTGCGACTCCGTCAATGAAAAATGAACAATGGTAGGGGTGTCATTTTATTTAAGTATGCTATTATTCTCTTGTTTCTTTCCTTCCAAAACAAATAATGCAGGCCAACTTATTATCAAGTTGATCCATTATTTATATCAAATTTCTAGAAAATTTATTAGAATTCTCTAATTACAATGATTTAGTTTATCATCACATTTCATCCTCAAACTGATTGATAGTTTGGAATGAATATTGAAATAAAAAAAATTATATCATTATAAATTTATTCTAATTATATGTGGGATTGTTATATACCTATTTTCAATATTTTAAAACATTAATAGATTATATTTAGGTATTTAAATGGTGTTGTAGGATGCGTTTTATAGAAATTGATGTTGAACGCCCACTTTCATGGGTAAAGTTCATAAAAGGAATCATAATAGAAAACAACTTGTTGAGCTAAAAAATGTAATAAATATTTAGGATCTTATTAAAATAGATCAGAATTGAAGGAATTAGATATTTATATTATGAAAAAAAATATTTGTAATTTCATGTGGGAAATCACATCATCATGAATGTATCTCCATAGAATGGTGTCAGAAGGTTCAATAGGAAAGATAAATGGATCCATAGGTACATTGGAAAATTTGAATCTCCAAAAATAATTTGGTTTGGGGATTACCTTTGGGTAATAAATCCAAGTATCTATGATATAAATTATATGTTCAATAAAGAATTGGCAAGGAAGTATATTCCAGACCAAACAAATGAGATAACATCTAAAAATAGAATTGGAACATGATATGTCTTACAATGAAGAGTCCATATATATTATTGAAACTATAGATAATGTATCACAGATCATATAAATTGACTGGTAATGGTATTTTGGAGAAATCATAAAATGGGTGAAGCAATGTGTGAAGTTTAGTATAATATGAAGACGTTCGTCCCTCATTTGTTTAGACTGTGATATCCCTGAAAATGTTGGTTATAAAATTTTTATAGTAGGGAATAATTTAACACCAAAGTATTAATTAAAAAAATTATGCATTATATTTTAATAGAACAACACTACAATGCAGATTTGATAATTCCATGTCACATAAATTTTAATTTCATAGGATAAATACTGATTTTGACCTTACTTGGTCGAAATAATCCTAGAATTATTTTTTGAAGATATCCATTAAAAATAAAATATAACAAACAATTAAAAATTTTGATTTTAACAATTATGTAATTTATATTTAATAATATTTGAAATTATATATAATTAAACAAGTGTTTATTATCAATTTTATATAAATATTGATACGATAAATTGGAGGGAAAATTAACAATAATACAAAAATGCTATAAAAAGAATTAATTATTTCCCTTTATTTAATTGAACTAATATTTAATGAATATATATTTATATAAAACATTTATATTAAATAACAATGTATTTTAATTTAAATTCATCTAATTGTGATTATTATTTTTATAGTAAATGTACGCATATCTTATTTATGTAAAAATAATTTATTGACAAACCATTATTTGAATCATTATGACAGTTTATTTTGAAAATTAAATTATTAAAATTAGATTAATGGAAATTTATAAGTTAGATATGTTCAGAAACATAAATTTCAAATTCGGTAAATATTGTGCTTTTATTTTTTTTATAATGATTAATAAAAAATGAAAAATTTAGCCCCATAGTTAAGTGTACAACTGTTTTATCAGGGGATTAACCAATAATATATTTTCTAAATGACTTAAAAAGTTTTTTAACTCTAATTGGTTGGTTGAATTTCAGTAATAACTTTTTCACCTTTGAATATGATTTATTTTGAATCAAAAATTTAAATTAATGTTATATATAAATATTTTAAATCTTCCAAAATTATTAGTGTTACACTCAAATAAATTATAAAAGGAAACCTCCTCCTACAACGTATTAATAGATAATAAGATATTAATCTGAAAAAACCCTCAAAAATACCTACCTAAATATCATAGTCACATTATATCTATATTTGTATTTTCAAATGTCCATCCCAAGGGTACTAAATAAGAGATCCAAAAGATGATTTTTTATATTAAAAGGAAATCATATCCAATGTGTTCTTTTATTTTTACATCTTCTACTTGCACATCAAAATTTTAGTTTGATTATCAAAATATGGAAAACAAAATAATGATCATGTAATAATATGTCGTTTTTTAAAATTTATACATCACCTATTATACCAAATGAAAAATAAAACCATCAAACTTTTGGATGGAATAATAATACATTTCAAACAATGTAATTTTTTTGATCACTTGTGCACGTGTATAGCCATTATCATTAAATTAATGAATAAATATGAAACATATAATTTAATATTTATTTTATAAAATTGGAATAGCATCAAATTCATTACCCTTTCAACTCGTAAGGAATTGATAATGTTTCATGTGTATACGTATGACCTACCATCTCCACAAAGAGAATAGATTCAGTTTTCATTTCAAAATATCATGAATGATTATAAAATAATACATTATGAATGCATTTTAAATTAATATAATAATAATATAATTATAAATATAATGAAAAAACATGTTATTTAAGAATCATAATCTTCTAGGAGATAGAGGTATGAAAAAACGATGAAGTAATCTCCCAAAACAATAATAATAATGAAATATTATAAAATAATGTGTGTTAAGATGTTATAGGAGGATAATATATGATAGTATAAATTTGAATATGTTTTTATAAAATAAATAATATTTAAATTCATTTTAAATTATTATAAATCATTTCAACTATAGGATTGCACAAGGTAAGGGATTTCATGTCAGTTCCATTCCATTGTGACATATTTGATATTGAATAACCATTTACTTTATGCGGTGGATACATATCACAATTGATGTATTTAGAAACAAAAAAATATGTATACTTTATGTTTAATGATTTTGTTAAATTTTCTCTATTCAAGCGTTTATAGATTAAATGTTACCAAAGAAGTAATAATTTATTTTTCAAACAATTTTTTTGGGATTTCCCAAGTTTTCATTGGAGCCATAATATAATAAAACCTTCATATAATAATTCTATTTTAATATCAAATATATATTTAATGGGTTGTCATATTTTATTCTGACTTTTACTATCTTTTTAACATAATGTAATCAAATTAATGATTTATGATAAAATTGATTTATTTCTATTTTAGATGGATATGTTTTACATCCAAATCAATATATTTATAAATTAATTTGATAAAGTAAATTTTATTACTCTAATATTTTATATTAAATTTTTTCATTTTCCTTGATTTTTTTTTGGTTTTGAATGAAATATTAATATTTTATTTTACAAAATGGTCATTTTCAACATTCTTTAGAAAATTAAAAAATATTTTTTTAACTTATAAAACATTAATGGGATTCCCTTATTACAAAATTATTTTATAAAACTAGCTAAATAAAAAATATTTTAGTAATTTTACATCTAAAACACTATTATGAGAGCTGATTTTTAAATTCTAGAGACTGACACTCTATAATCTGAAAGAAAGTAATACTGTATATTTTTTTATATAGAAATTAAAAAATATACATTTTATAATAAAACTGAGGATTCATTCCCAATTATGTTTTTGATGAAAAGTACTACTATTAGAGATTATGGAAGTAAAAATTAAAAATAAATGAAAAATATTTGACATTTTTAATTCTATTTCCTTATCAAAGATAATAAACCTAAAATCCACTAAATGATCCTGATATTTTTGTTGAAAACAATTGGTTAGCATAATTTCCCAAATTGGGTTTTTAAACATGAAGTGAATTTTGTTTCTTGAAATAGCTTTTTTTGAAGCTTATTTGAAATTTTTTTCTTCTTTTATATCAAATTTGATATTTTTTATGTAATTCAAAAATTTTAACATTATTGTTTTGGAGAAAACCTTAAAAAAAATGTAAAATAAATATTATTTGGGAAAAAATATTTTAATAAAAAAAATTCAAAATATAGTTACAATGAAAATAATTTTTAAAATCCTTTTAAAACATGGGTTTGAAAATTCATTTGAAAATACTTAATCATTGGAAATGCTATAATACTATAACACATACATAATATTGGACAAGATTACAATTAATTTTAAAATTAATATTCTCTACAAATGATATAATACAATTTAAAATGATTAAAACTTCAAAATGAATATTCAAAATTAAATATTCATTTGATTTTGTAGATTATTGTATGTAGGCTTTAGGAAAAAACTATGGGGCCATATAAATCATTGATGGTTGTCTGGTCTTACCCAATTCTTGGGGGATAGAGTCTCACCCCAATTCTATATCATGATTTCATATGTCATGTGCCAGGTTTTAAAAAAACATTTTCTTCTTGATTTATATATATATATATATATATCATTGATGTATTTACTTAAAAAAGGACAATGCACTGTTACATATACAATCAAATATATATATATATTTATATTAAAAATAATTTGAGATCACTTATTAAAATTTGTACAACCAAATATCATGAAAATAGTATTTCAATAGATACATGGGATGTTAACATTGGAACGATTAAAATCCATGTATTGAAAATGACTTTTCATTTATAAACATAAAAATTATTTTTTTAATAAAGCATAAATTGATGTACATTATCATTTAAACTTAATACTTAAATAATGATATTAGATACTCTTTAACATAACAATTTTTTTTTATTTTATAATATCATTTTATACATAAGATAACGAAGTGAAGGTTTGAATCCTTCACATGATATAATAGTAATTCCAAAATTACTATTCATATAAAATAATATATTTAAATATATAGATATATATAATTTTTATTTTATAAAATAATTATAAGAAAAATAATTTATAGAATAAAAATTAAATTTAAATAAGTATAATTTTTAAATAAAACATTTAATTATTTCATGATTTGAAAAAATAAAGCTGAGTATGATTATGATTAAAAATTAAAAAAATTTGACATATAAATTTATTTTTGATTCAAATCACAGAATAATAACTAAATGTGTACACATACTTATATATATACATAACTATCATAAGTATAAAAAATATTACAACTGTTGTAGCTGTTTATTTTTTACATAAAATACAAATGGTTTTAAATGAAATCTAATATGCATTATAAATTCTGAAAAATAAATTATACATTCATATAATACATGAAATCCCCAAAATAGATAAAATTTAAGAATACATATTTCATTAATTATAGTACTTAAAAATGATTGTAATATTAAAATATTACATATATAAACATGAAATATAGGAATAATATATATATATATATATATATCTAAACACTTAAACAACTTGGATTTCAAAAGTACATGATATGATATATCCATTATCATAAATTTTTAACAGATATATATAATCATGAATATTTTTAAAATAATAAATATTTATGTATATGATTTAATAATAGAAACATGAAATTTGAAATTAATATAAACATATATATAATTTTTATAAATTAAAAAAATTATTTCCCTTTTCTAGTATCTATAAATTGAAATGTTTTGGTATCTCTCTCATCATATATGGTTTTCAAAATAGTGGATATGGGAGGAAAAATTTTGGGATGGAATGGAAAGGCTGCTCCTTCTGGAAAATACATACATTCAATATTTTTAGTGGACACACACACATATATATATATAAACATTAATTTGGATAGTTATGGATTCAGATATTAGGAGAAGGATGGATTGTGAATAGATAACCATTGAAAGCATTACAGTGAACATATAACATACAAGGTTGATACTTAAAGTTATTTAAGTTCATTTAGAGTGTCAAATCATCTCTTTTATATAAGAAATAACTTGATGATAATTCTCTCTAAAAGTGAATAATTTTAGGTTTGGAGAAATTATGATGCATTAATTTGACATGATTACAATTTTTTACATTTAATCTGAACGTAGAGAGAATCCTCAATAATCAAAAGTATCTACTACTGTTTAAGGATCCATAAGGGGATAACACCTATAGAATCATCTTGCGGGGATGTTTTTTTGTTATGTAAAATAAATTATGGTATAACACTATGCTTAGTACTCCTTTTATTGCATTGTTGTGTGGTGAGAGAATCTCAAAAGGATCCATCGATGGCAATGGTGATATCATGGCAACATGAGAATCCGATTAAACAGTGGAGGGTGAGTGGTAGTAAGGAGGAATATGACTTGGGAGATCGAAAGGTTATTGATTGATCTTACAAATGACTAAATTTAATACATATGATTTAACGATGACTAAATACTAACAAAATCATTTATCAAATATTGATTTTTAAATATTTAGTGTGGTCGAGTAGAAACAAAACTCTATTGATTTCCTTCTATATGCTATAACGAGGATAGCTTTGAAACACCTTATACATAGGCCATATGGTGTTTAGAATAAACAATGCATATGGTTCATGGAAAGCCATACCTATATTGGGCTAGTTAATTTCCAAACATGTGCCTCCATTTAAGGAAAATCATATACTCACATTACGATAATGCTATGATGAGATCGAACACTTCATTTGGTTGACCCACTTTGGTCCCACAATTGTGTTGAGTGGTACCCTAGTAAGGATATATTGGTTGGAAATTTTATACAATTTAAAGAAAAATTATTTATCTATATTTTTATATACTTGGAAAGCACACTATTTTTCCAAAACATTAATAACATGAGATTACATTTACTAATTATTATTGTTATTATTATGGTTATTTTTTAATATAACTTTAGATAGATAATTATAATTCAAAATTTATTACTTTTTTAAGACCATGCACCAAAAAAATATTTCCAAATCAGTATTTTAAACATTTCCATATATTACTGAAAAAATAAAAATATCACAACTAAATCAAAGATAATACAAATTTTAAAATCAAAATATCATATAATTCTAAAAAATTGATTTAATAAATATATTTATTTCATATTAATGATAAATAAATTGTAAAATAATAAATATGATCGAGTTTAATTTATGTTAAATATATATGTCATTCAAAAAAGAAATTACAATATGTATATATAAAGATATATTTTTTAAAATTAATCATGGATTCAAAACATGCAATATTAAAACATGAGGTCTGAGAAAAAGTAATTAAAGAATTATATATTTTTTCCCATTTTTTTAAAAATAAATAAATATAAATAAAATAAACATATTAATAAACATATATATAAAAAATGTAATATTTTATCTAAATTATAAAATAATTAAATTTTATTAAAGAAAGAATTGTTGATGTTATTGAGTAATTATTTATTTATTTCTTATTATAAATAAATTTATAAAATAAATTTTTATAAAACTATTCAATTAATGGTTTGTTACATTACATTAGTGTTTCAATTCTATTTTATTTTATCACCCAATAAAGATGGAATTTATCAAAAAACCAATTCTGTCACTCATCAATTGTATGTTTATTAAATTTATCTTAAAATATTCACTTTCATATAATCATTGGAAATTATTCTTCTATTATATATCCATATTATTTTTATGATGGATATTATTAATTTCAAAATTGTAAAAAATTTCTACATAATTTTTTTAATTTGAATGATATTTGATTTCATTGGTAGATATAAATATTTTAAAATTTTTTATCAGTATTGATTATTTTTTATATATGTTTTTTATGAATAAAATTGATAATTTAATATATGAGGAATTAATTAGACATGTAATGGTAGGTTGGGCATGGAATTATTTACCTCCACGATTCATCAATAATTCTCATGTTACTATATAGTTGTCTTAAATTATTAAATGGTTTTTTATATACCTAATCATCAATTAAATTATCTAAGTACATTTGATTGATTGTAAAAATACTATTACGACTTTGATCATGATGTCAAATATTATGCATTTCTATAACGGATAATTCTTGTATTATTATTTAATATATTATTTCATTAATATTATATTTAGATTCATTTTAGGCTCATGTTTTTGATTTAATGTCATGTGTTTCATGTTAACTACCTTTATATATTTTTAATAACTTATTTACACATAGTAACATACACAATATGAAACCCATACTGATCATTTCACCTCAGCAATATAATATTTATTTTCTCCATTTTATGATGAAAAAATCATTGAATAATGTTCAAAATTGCATAACATTTACTTTTATTATGATTTATATTTTATTCCCTATGGAAAATTAGTATCATGATTATATCTCGATATTTAAGACTACTAAACTGACTATTCCATTGAGCTTAAAACCCGTATATATATTTAAATGTAAAAATTTATACACCAACTCTAGGTTACTAGAGTCAGTGTTGTTAAACTCTACATTAAATGGAACCTCCATTCCCCTCATGAATCATCCAACCCATGAAAACCTATGAAGCGTCCTTATAATAAAATGCATGGGATATCGTTATAAAAGAGGATGTTAAAATCCTTTTTGAGATGTAGTCAATTAGATCCCATGGTTTGAAAATAATCATAAGGATATGCGTGCTAAAATATGATATCCACATGGTGAAAAAAATCTATATTTACGAAAAGTTGATTTTTTACAAATGACTATATAATAAATTAAGAATTATTATTAAATTAGTAAATTTATTATCTCCTTCATTATAGAGAATATTTTTTTTACAAATGCATTATGTTATTTAAGGGAATATATTAATGTTATTCCATTTTTATTGTATTATTTATTTTAGGAAGTATAATATATTCTTTAGAGAGTTATGGTATAACTATCAATCCAATAAACATTATACCTAATTAGGTTCTAGGATATAAAATTTATATGGGTTAAAGGCATAAAATTCCATTATATTTTTTTATATCTTGAACATTGAATTATAAATATATAAAACACATTGTTATATCATCATTGGTATTAAATTTTATGAAAACTAATACCATAATGAGAATTCATGAAGGAATAATTTAAACAGGATTTAGAGAGGAGAAATTTTTTTTTGTTATTCTAGGTTCATTAAAATATATCTAATATGAAGAATCTATTTTCATTGTTTCTCATTATGAAAATTATTTTTTTAAATCACGTAAATTCAATTATTGGATGAAATAATACCCCAAGGATTATTCCTAGAGTCACACAATCTTTCTAATGATTTTATATAAAATAAATTAAATAAAAAATTAAATATGTGGGTGACCAATTTAATTAGACGAGTATTGTTTTTATTATCTACAAAAATTTATTATATATTATTTTATTTTTCACATGATAGTTGAATAGTTTTGGAAAATTGAATTGGTACTACCAGTAAAACACAAACCTAATGTAGGACTTGTGATACCACTATCTAATTTTGAATACTCATATTGTAAGGAAAATGTAAAAGGTACATTTTTAATTAGAAACAATTTTTTCCAAAGAATGAAAATAAATTTCTAAACATCATGAAGAGAAATTTTAGAGAAATATGTAGACCATTAAGAGACATCTCCGGGTTTAGTCCCCCAATTTTTGTGCACTTAATCTAACATAATGATGAATAAAAACATGTGAGACCACTCAAAATAATGCTAAAACATACATTAATGGAACTAGTAAAGAAAAAAAATTAATGAATTTTTTATTATGGGATAATATCCCTTTTTATAATCTCATAATGGATGAGTACTAGTTGTATTATATTTAAAATGAATAAATTTACCATTTTAGAAATCAAAATAAATTAAGAGTGTCATGTAATATTGAAAATAGGTTAAGGTTCTTTATTGAATATAGAAACTACATCATGGGACATGAAAATATTTCTTCCCAATCCATTATTAGATTGACAATTTAAGAGAATAAAATGAAGTGTATAATAATGTTTTTAATAAACATTATAGATTTTTTCACGTCTCCAAAGCACTAGAAAAACATAAAAAACAATATTAAATTATCTCTTTTTTAGTTTTTTATACCAAAGGATTCCTCTTAAGAAATTTAATTCACCATGTACATTTCATAATTACATGTAAAACATAATTTTTTATTTTAATGAAAATTTTCTAGATGCATTTATCAGTGATTATATTTTACTAAAACATTCTTCTAATAATTTCATGAAAATATGGAAGACATTTCAAATAGATATATTTGAAAGGACTTGGTTTTATGTTTTCAGAATTTTCAATTCATGGTTGATAAATGTAATGAAATATGTAAAATTATTTACATGGAATGTATTTTAGATCATAAATTCAACTTGAAATAATTTCAATGTTACCTTATCCAACCACTATGAAATATTACTGATTATTTTTAGGGCATGTTTCATTTTATTAAAGGTGTATTAAAGATAATTTAAAATTGAACTAAATATATGTAATGTTCTAAAGAATTAATTTTACATTAAATTTGTTATTTGATTTAGGAATTCATCAGAAAACCTGTAGGAGAGCATCACCCTAAACCTTATAATATGTATATTAGCCTTGGATATTATCATTGATGTGTTTTATGATGCCTCTATCTAAGAATTTAGAGAAATATTATCTCAAAAGAATATTATACACCTTCCTGGGATATCTTATGATTCCATGACCTTGGAGTGCCATTCCATTCCACATTTAGTATTGGGTTCATGAAAAATTATGTATTTAGAATTTTGTGCAAGTTAAACTAAGTGGATAATGATGATCATAAAGTGGTTAAAAAGTGTGATGTGATCATTTATATATTTAATGGACACTTCATTATGATTAAGGGAGTGATTAATATTCATTTTTTATAAGAATATATTAAGAATGGGGAATATTGAAATGAAAAATCATATAAAACAAGATTCTCTAATGATGTATGTAATGTTATATGAGGAACAATGGTTTTAGAGAGGAGAGTCAATGATTGGAAATTGTATCTAACTGAATGTTATATGGTAATAAATATAACATTATATATGTTTCATGTTATGGAACCATTTACAAAGTCATGTCAATGTTAGAGATCATCATTATTTATGGAATATGTGTAGTAAAGCTCTATCACAATGATGATCAAACTTTTTGGAGTTTTATACTTGATAAATAGTGGAATGTCTAATTTAATTAAAATATAAGGAAAATTCATTTATAGAATCTTAAAATTGATCATTTAAATGTTTGAGTTAGAACCTTAGTTCCCTACCCCATTGGTTCTTTATACACGATCACATTTATTATTAATACAAAAATAAAGAAATGAAAATATTTCCTATAAAAGAAATTAATTGAGTGAAATATTTTCACTCAATTGAAACAAATGGTTGTTGGGACAAAATGAATTTTAATAGAATTATGTTTGGTAATAATTATGATTAAAGAGGATATGATAAGCATATCAATTATAGAACTAACAAGTAGCATGAGGCTTCACTCTAAAATGTCTATAAATTTTTTGTTAATGAACTGAATTTTGTTGTGTATCCAGTTAATAGAATCCCATCAAATCCAGTGGGTAAATTGATTCTTGAGTATTTTTGGTCTGAAAAACAAGTTGAAATTTATTATTGAAATGTTTTTTGATGATAGAAAAATGTTAACATTGATTCCAAGGAGATATATAAGATCATTGAAAATTCTCAAATTTGATTATTTATTTTCTATGGAGGTGGAAATTCCTTTTACCTCCTTTGGGATAAAATTAATTAAATGATCATCACATTTTAAAATGTTCTTTTTTATTATAGGGTCTTATATAAGGATAAAATAATGGAAGTGGGAAAAATTTAGTTCAAGGAATAAATAGTCAATGTATAAATTAATAAAGACGTAATTATCAAAGGACACCATTCCTAGTGATTTCATATAATATTGAATGTATTTTTTTGAATTAGACGAGAACAATAAAACCTAAATTCTATAAGATACTATCATTGTGAGTAAGATATGTAGGTGATGCGAATCAAGATTAATTTTCTATGATGATGTTTTACAAGGAGATGAATCATAGGTTGAGTAGTGACGGTCTTCCCTAGTTTGATAATAAATAAATATTTTTTGTCCTGACATGTGTTACATTCTATTCATGGATGTAGTATTAGAAGGTATCCATGAATAAATGAAACCACCTAGTGGTTCTAAAATTTAGATGTTGTCAATGAAAGAAGAAATGTGTTCATTTTATTCCAATGGGACATGGACGCTAAAATATTTACCTTCAAAAAAGAATAATTTTCGAATAAATGGTACTCTTAGTTCATTGAATTACTTGACTAAGGAATGAGGTATAAATATATATTACTATTGAAAGACAATATATGAAAAGAGGGATTCAAGTTATAAATTTTTTTTTACCAAAACTGAAATATATTATCATACCGTTGGCCATAATATTTTTGTTTATTGATCATTTTTATTAATAACAAAATGATTAAAATAATACATTCCTATATAGTGGGTTGGGGGAAGATATTTTCAATAAACTACCAACTTAATTTAATTTCAATCAAAATAAGGGGTACCGTTATAAGAATAAATTTTTTAATTTTATTATGAATCAAAAACCATGTCATCGAAACCAAAAAATAGAAGTATTGATCATTGAAAATAGTTTTATGTCATAAAAAATGATCAATATTACTAAGAGAAATTAATTAAGGATGATTTATTTCTCATACAACACTTTTATATTGAATATTCTCTTCTAATGGGTACTTGTATTCAATGGATTTAGGTATTTAACTGTGAGTTGGTTGGGTATTTTGAAATATAATATATCATTTTTGAAAAGTACAACATTTATATGAGCATTGAATGTGAAATGAGTACTATAAGTCTAGTATTAATGAAGTAAATCCCAATGGTAATAAAATGGTTTGCAATTACAATATGTAAATAGAATTCAACTCCTATAATTCGGAACATTACATTATCAATTGGGAAATAACCATGTGTGTTTGATAATGCAATATATATGGAAGAAGTTTTTTTTCTATTTATATATAAAATTATTTTGAATGTTATGGTTTGAACTCATCATGACAATTTATTTTTAGTAGTATCCATCAACTAATATATAAAACATCCAAGGAAAATAAATGAGAATCCATGAAATGATTCACTATATTTTTAAAAGATATAGAATATATTTCCTTATGATTATTGATCCCAAATATTACAATGGTATGCTCACTGATATTTTAGGAGTGTATCATACCATCATAATAGTAAAAGTAGATTTATGTTTATGTTCAATGGGATAGAGATAAACTACATTATTAAGTTTATGTTGGTAGTATAAATTTGTACTATATATCATTAATATGTGGGAATAACTAAATTAGTAATGTATGTGGATTTTTTGGAACTTTTATTAGTTGAACTTAAAAGGAATCTAGAATCTGGATCACTTTAATATGATAACCAAAATGCATACACATAGTAAAAAAATTACTCTATCAATTAATGAAAATAAAAATATACATGAAATTAGTTTATATTTTATTTGTTCTTTAGGAAGGAGAGTGTTAGGTAGAAAATAATTCTAGAATTAAAAATATTACTCATATGTTCATTAATAATATTATAAAATAATTTATGAGGAAATATTTTTCCTCATTGTGATGGTGGTAAAAAAATGTTGTATGGGATCACTGGATGTATTTGGAAGGCTGTTAGGAAGTTATAACATATCTATTTATTGATTATTTTTTAAATAAATGTGATGCAATTTTACGTGTGATACTAATATCATTGGGAAGACTCTTCCGGTCTCCAAATTTAATGTACTAGAAAGTGGTAAAATAAAATACTTCAACTTGTGGTATAACAATACTGTGTAATTTTAGATGGAATTGTTTATTCAGTGGGTGATGGATTATTTTTTTGTTTAGTTATCTAGAGGATAATGACACACTCAGTCAACCTATTGTAGAGAATAAATATATTGATTATTATAGGAAATCAAGGGTACTTATAGGAATAGATAAAGTCACCTAAAATATAGATGATAATACAAATGGGTGATAGCATAGGATGTAAAAATTATATAAAATTAGGACCTTTCTGATGTGGATTGCGATTAGTCAGTAAGAGAGTTCCATTTTGGTAAAATACTTCTAAATTGAAATATTTCAATTCTAGTGAAAATAATTTTCAATTTTCTCATATAGATGTCATATGAACAAAACAACTTTGTAAATCTAAAAGTGTTCTTAATTTTTCCATATTTATCTATAATTTTATATGAATTATTGTTTTCTTTTAAAAATTTATCATGTTTTATGCTTTAGGGTGTTTATAACCTCACATGTTCAATTTCTCAATGGTGGTGACTTATTTTCATTCCCTTATGTGATATTTTGGATGTCGAACATTCATTCGATTTAAAATACTTATTTAGATGGTAAAAAATATGATGACCATACTATTTATTCATATATTTTTCCCATAATAAAAAATACCTTATCTTTATAATATTGTTTGATCATTAGTCACATCATAGGTTTACTAAATCTTTTAATAAGTATTAATTTTTATGTCAAATAGTAATCAAAATTCTTCGTCAATAATGATATGTAATTATAATAACATTTTAACGATTATGTGATTAGAATATATATTCATATATGGACGTAAAATATATGCATAAATTTTGTGATATACATGCATTTAGATGAAACATCAATCCTCATATAATAGTTATAATTGTTTGGTAAGCTGCTTTATTTTGGAAAAAAAATTAATATGCACAAACCTTTTGTAATGATTGTTTGAAAAAGAAATTTATTGGAATAATTTAAAAAATGGGGAAAGTGTATAGAAAAAATTTCATTTCAATGAAATTTTTAATTTAGTGGGTACATATTTAGTGGGCCATTTTAAGATTATTTTGGATTTATCATTATTCTATTAGTAGTATACCATGATTTCAAATGGATTTTGGCCCATGAAAAAAGGATTGATGATTAAAGGGTTTTATTTAATTTATAAGATCACAAATATGTTTTAGGTTTGAATAAATTTTGATATGATCAGTTAGTAGGGATCAAATTTTTTTAATAGAATAATGGACTAACACATAAAAATTTTTGATTTACCACAAAAAACATTTTTACTTATGGACAGTAAAAAGCCTTTATGTCCAAGATATCCAAAAGTGTGGGAAAAAGACTTTTTCTATGTATAAAGTAGCTCAATGGGAAGGAATGGTGAATGATATAAGATGATGTACTATATAGATAAATAACTAAATTGAAATACTCATTAGAATGTTGCCTTAAATAAGTTATCATGATTTACTCTAACCTAGAATTTAATAATGATGGAGAAAATAATAATTATACATATGATATTAGTAAAGGAGATTTTGATAGATGATTATGAAAATTGTATATTATAGAGTGAAAACATACATCACAATCCATGAAAGATTTATTTAGAGTAAATATTTTTAAAAAAATTAATTTTGTTTTATTTCACTTCTTGGATGAAACTCATACATGATAATATTAATTCCCAATAGACTAGACCCTTTACATCGACTAACTGATATTCATTTTCTGTATTTTAAATTTGGGGATAAGTGTAAAATAACACACTAAATGGAATGTGAAGTCACCTAATAAAATTGCTTACTACTTTTATATAAAACCAGTAGTGGATTCTATACTTCTCTATGCATAATATGAATGCGGACATCTATTTTTATACATTATATTACTATATAATTTAAACTAAAATGAATTTCTCTATTATTCATTGATATGATCAAGTTTAAATCAATTTAATGTATTTTCTAAGATAAGCACATATGAGGCGATTTAGTAATTTTGGTTAGAAATATTTTCTGTAGTTTGTTTTATGTTTTTTAGCATGGATTGTTAATTAAAAATAATGATGAAAATATGATTCGGAAAATTAATTATCCTTTCTCTAAATAATAAAAACCCATTTTTAATAGAATCCATGGTGGCCAATTGGTTTATAACTTCAAAAATGAGTCCAATAATGATAAATGTGGTGGAATTAAATTTATACATCAAGGAATCTATCATTTAAACATAAACGTATTTAAATTTCCCATTAGGATAGATTAATTTATACATTATATGAACTGGATAAAAAAAACATGTTTTGAAATAATATATAAGCTAACTCCACATAATAAATGACAATGCATGTGTGGTTGGGACATAATATAAGGTTTACAGTGACCAATGAACTAGATTCCAGAGAATATATTTTATGATTTTATTAATAAAATCAATATTGAGCTTATTTTGGTATTTTTTATTTTTATGAATAACTAAAATCATATAATAATTAAATTTAATAAAATAATTTTTGAAACATATTCTATTTTCTGATTGAAAATGTTTTAGAAATATTATTTTGGAATTCTAAACAAGGATGAAGAATGAGAATATTGTATGTCTGACTATCATATAAGAAGTATCGAGGATATATTAGCAAGTTGTTTGGAATAGGGAGCTTAATGTAGAGGCATTTAGGAATGTTTTAATTGTAAAAATATTAATTCCACTAAATAAATTTTTTTTTTCACTCATGTATCTAGAAATGATTCTTTATTGGAAGTGTAACTATTGTGAACATGAGAATGTGTGCTTGTTTATTTGTGGGGGAGTAATCAAGTCAATAAAATTCCAATTATCGGTATTTTATTGAAATTTAAATTTTATTTTTCATTATATAAATTCCAATTTTTCTTGTTTTCACCAATTCAGTATAATTCTTCCAATATTCCACATGTAAATCATCCAATAATCTATCATAGATTAAGATAGTGGTAGGTTATAATGATGCTCAACGATTCAATAATAATATTCATTACGAATTTTTTACCCATAAAAAATCCACATTGGAACCATCCAATAGGAAGAGAACTGGGAACTAAAACCCAAACGGAATTTGAGTATACCATGGGTTTGCAACACCTGATCAATAAAATTGATGATTCTATTCAACTGACATAATGAATATAACACCAAATATTTTTAAAATATAAACATCGTATTCAATTTGGTATATGAAAAAAAACATCAAACATACAAATGAATATAACATAATGATAATATAAAAAATAATTACTATTTTAAAAAAAATTATCTATGATATAACTTTAAATTCCACAACATTGAGATAGATTTAATTACATACGACAACATATTTCTCCGATAACTTTTGTTAGATGAAATATTGAGTTCTACCAAGCACTATTAATTTAATTCCATAAAATTAAAATTAAATAATATTTTTCAAATTCTTGGTAATTAATAGGATTAACTAACTTATAAATATATTATTTAATTCATCTATAACTAATTATATTAAAATTAAAATACAAAAAAATTAATAAAATGGAAATGTTTTTCTAAAAACAATATTTTTCACCAATGATTTTTTTTCTTAATAAATTACATTAATTAATATTACAGGATTATTTGACTGAAATGTATATATATTAGATTTATTTTTTGATAGTCATTCAATATATTTGAAAATCCTAAGATAATAACATATGTAATTTTATTCATACAAAGATGTATTTTTCTAAAGGATATTTTGTGGACTTTTAATGGAGATCTTGGGTTAAATATTAATTTTTAAACTTTTATAAATATAAAATGGAAATATAGAATTCATTTTTTAATTCTAAATATAAAAATTATATTAGGGTTAATTTTTTAATTTTTAGGAGCAGTTTTCTTTTTTTCTTAATAGTAAAAAACACTGAACATTAATTCATGACTAAATTGTAATTTAAATAATTATTAAAAATAAATTGTAATCTAGAATTTTTTTAAAATGCATACCTATCAAATATACGTATATTAATCTATGTTAAAAAATTTTAATCATTTTTATATTGAATTTATATATTCAAACTAAGTATGATTTTGAACATTTTCACATTAAAAACTCATTTTCTACAAAAGTCCTTCAAATTAATGTTACAATAATTATAGAAACATATGTCATTTTTATTTGAAAAAATGGATTCCATATTTGAAATAATAATAATTTCTAATTTTAAATAATTTAGACTAAATGTCATACCAAAATGACTAGTGAAATCATATGAAATTAATTACAAAGATTACAAGAAAAAAGAGTTTTCTTTGTTGTTAAACTTGGAAAATAAGGTGTAATAATGATCCAAAACATGTCCACAACGCATTGGATATACATATATTGACCTTAAAAAAATTTATATATTTTTTTGTATTATGGGATCCTATATTTCGTTAAAAACGTAGGTTCAGCTAACTTATTTTCAACAATATAATGTATGTCCTCGTACCCATATGTAAAAGGCCTCCGACTCTCCCCATTGGTTAGTGCTCTCAAAACTCATTGGATCTAACATTACCTAAACTAATCCCTCCCAAAATTATATAAATTCATCCAATCATACTTAAATATGTACTAATTCAAACATTGGAATGAAGTAGTGCTATTGTAAGGATGACACCATAAGAAGATGTAATGATCATGAAAAAATTGTTTTATTTTATTTTCTTCACCACCTAATTAAATAATATTTATATCATTGTAATATAATAAAAAAGTATCAAAAATATATTGATATGTTTTTTATTTTAGGGGTAAAAATTAAAAATTTACACACTTACATCAAATTGGTTATTAAATCATCAATCATGTGTACGATAGAATACTGGCTCGCAAACAGATGTCTTCCATTTTTTCATTACCAATTATAATGGTTGGAAATAATTATGGAAATAATATTTTTTATGATATATATATATATATTAAACTTTTTATGTATTTCTTCTTATTTAATTAAATTATATCTCATACCCTCATAATATCCAATTTTTTTGGACTATGATAACGTTGTTCATGTGCATGACGAACTACAGCCTCTAGAAGAATTATATTCCATTTACGCATTACATGGAATTTATATGGTTGTTTTTAAAAATAATATGAGATATATATAACCTAATAATAATTTTGGAATGATAATATATGTATATACATTCCATTTACTTTTTTTCCTAAAATTCGATTAGAATGTTGAATCCGTGTTCATGCATACGTATGGGATATCATCTCCTTGAACATTGTATTCCATTTTCTATCACGAAATTGTAGGGATTTTTTAAAATTATTATATACTAAATATAAATATTTTTTTAAAAAAATATTTACGTTGTGGATATGACTTAATAAATATTAATATAAGTGGAACATAAAACAACAAGTGAAAACATACTAAAAATATATTAGCACCCGAAACAATGAAGATAGTAAATGATTATTAAAAAAAGATGATAAGATTTTATAGAAGAATCATATATGATATTTTAAATATTAAAATACATATTTTATAGTTTAATAACATGTATGAAACCATTGTACATGTGGTTTATTGGTGTTCAATGCAATGGGAGCATTATTCAAGGCACTTTGACTCAAATTATATTCCTTTCTATCTCATTTTCCATTATGCAGCAATTCGGTCTATGTGGTATATATACTGGCCCCATGAAATTTAATATCATGCATACTAAATTCATCATGTTATTTTGAGTTTAAATTTTAATAATTTCATCCATGTTTATTTTATTTTAAAATTATTATATGATAGAATTTATTCTTATTTCACACTTTCTTTTATGATAGTTCTGTTTTTATTGACACAATCACATTATTTTAATCATTTTTCATTGGAAATTACATTTTTATTGAATATACATATTCTATTGTGATGGATATGATTATTTCCAAAACATTATACTCTTTTAATATGTTTTTTACATTGACCATTATTGGATTAATTGGGGAAATATTAACAAATACATATAATTTACTCAAAACAGATATTTTATGATAAGTAATACAAATAAATATATTATTATATATATGATAAATATTTTGGACCTAAAGACATGAGTGTGTACCAGTTAATGATATAACATCAATGCATCTGTAGTCTCATGAGATAAATTATTTGGCCGAATGAAATGGGTTTTTACCAAATAGTTTTAAAATTCCTTGAGAATAGATAATGATTGTAAAGGTAACATTTGAATGGGAAACATACCACCTAATAATTAAGCATTACCTTCATTCATAATTCTGTTATTATTTTCTATGATATTTTCTCAATGACAAAATATATGGATGAGTTTTATTCTCAACTTATTTATTTAAATGGAATGAGTGTTTAGTTATTTTCCATTCCATATTAATTATTCATTATTGAATCATGATAGCATCTCATGTTTTTAATAATTACAATGAATTTGATATCACCCATAAATTTTTTCATTTTTTCCAACATTTTAATATTAACTCTTATAGTGAGTATCAACCATGTAGAGGTTTTATATATATATATATATATATATATATATATATATATTTCTTTATCCAAATGTAATACAGATATTAGGTATGTAATATAATCTTCCAAAAAAGATAAAATATTCTGTCCTTTAGGATTTGAATCACACATCTATGATAATGTAATATATTAAGGAACTATCTCTAGGATTATAGGGTTTTGGTTTCTACATATGGTTTTATAGAATGTTTAGTAGTATCCCAAGATACAACATTTATTAAAGATAATATTAGGGAACATGATCATAAGATAAAAGTAAATGATATGTATAGAAGAACATAAAATATATTTTCTACGGTAAATATTATTTGGTTATTCAATGTAATAAATCCCTATATATATTTTACAAGTATACCTGGTTCAAGAATTGATTTATCTAAGGAATATAACTCCAAAAGGTATTGTTGGGGTTGACTTGACCAAAACCTTTAACAATATAATAGGATTACTGTAAACCAAAATTAACAATATTTGGGTATATTATTAGAATAATTCACTTCTGAGATTCAATACATTATGAAGGATTTGAATAGTTGATGATAATAAATGAGTAAGGGTAAATTTTATACATAGTAAGGAAATATGTTGAAATAATATATATGGAGTATTTATGTATTGGTATTCATTAATTAAATTGTAGAAGTATTTATACCAATGTTATTTTGGTGGTAATTTTTTTTAATAATGTAATGATTTTGTTAAATTTTAAAAGTAATTATATATTCATTTACTTAACTGTTGTGTATACCATCATGATTTAGTGAGATAATATTGTTAATAAGTACACAATATTGAACTCATATTTTTTTATAACTTTTTTAACAGGAGTCAGCCAAGATTAAGAAAATATTGGGTTAAATTTTTTCCATGTATATATATATATTAGGGTAAAAATTATTTGAGTAATAATCGATTTTATAGATTTAATTTTAAACGTATTTATATTCATTCGGGTTAGTGTAATAATTATTTTAATTGTAATAATATCCAAATAATAATATTTACTTTGTGGAAAAAATAGGGAGTATTGAAAATCCAAGATAAAAGGATAACTATTGATAAATTTTTGTTCAATGATGTCCATCAATGTATTTGTAAATGCTATTGAAATTATTTTAATATTATTTAGAAAAATGATTACCCACCTACAAGGTTAAAACTCAATGAATCCCAAAAGGCAGTACGTCTTGAACTAATGAAAATAAGATCAGTAGAGTTTCAAGCCTTCCACAAGCCAACACGATGTCATTAATAAGATGTGGTTTTATTTTATTAATAAATTTTAAAAATAAATAATAATGATGAAATATTAGTAATAATTTGGAGGATTTCATATTAATATAAAAAAATATTTATTTTTGAGAATAGTTTGAGACGGATGGAATAGAATTTCACTAATTTATGGATCTTATTATTCATTGAAGGTGAAATTAGTGCCTCGGGCTTAAAATATTCTTTTTTGGATTTTTATTTCATTGAATAATTGATTAATTAGGAATTTATGGAATAATAAGTAAATGATGATATAGTTCTTATGAAATAGAAAAAAATATCTAGTAAGTATATATCATTATATTCATAGATAGTAAAATAAATCATA
Organism: Viscum album; assembly: GCA_963277665.1. Taxonomy (NCBI): domain Eukaryota; kingdom Viridiplantae; phylum Streptophyta; class Magnoliopsida; order Santalales; family Viscaceae; genus Viscum; species Viscum album. The sequence continues at coordinate 944,931,995 of OY728138.1, forward strand.
AATTTTAGAAAAAATGTCTTAAAATAGAATTTGATCTGATAATAATCATTTATGATGATGACAATGAAATTTCAAAACCTAATATATTTATGATTTTGATACAGTCAAAATTTCTTAGTTAACTCACTTGTTTGTGATCAAGGATCTCAGTCACTCCAAATAAATATTTATATTTTTCATACATGTCCATATATTCACATTAAACAATTATTTTTTAATGTAAAAACATAGATATGTATTACTCTACATGACCATTACATTTCCATTTCTCTCTAACTATGATGATAATTTGTTAATCCTTTTAATATTTTGGGTTTTCAAAAAATTGATCATAAATTATCAAACTATTAAATACTGAGATCATGTTTAAATTGAGGGGATATATTTTATTTAATGTGGGGATAATATTGCACATAGAAATTTTAAAATATGAACTTAATATTCAATTGCAAATGTGACATGCCACTAAAAGTGTAAAATTAAAATTTACACCCCAAAACAATATAATATATATAATATTTTAAATTAAATAAATGTATGATATATATTAAAATGTATTAATCACTAACCTTTCTTGTGTTACAATAATGGTGACTATCATCGATAACATTCGTTACACGTAAGACTGAGATCTACCAAATAATATTAAAATTGTTATTTAAAATAATAATTTTAAAAAATCCATTTAATTTTTGTTTATGAATAATTTTAACTATCTTATGAAAATATCGGTTATTTCATTGGATACCATGTAATTAAAAATTAATGTAGAAATCTAATCGAATAAAGGAAATGTTTTATAAAAATATATTTTTTATGTAATAAATGAATTTTCTATTAATAAATAAGATTAATAGTTATTAGTAGATGATTATAATTAAACATTTAAATATTCAACATTTTTTACATTCATATAATATATTTTACATGTATAATATAAGGAAAAATATATTTTATGTATAATAAGTACTATTTTTCTAAATGGAGTTCTCTAGGCCATTAATTTCCCACTTGTTTTTAACATTAATTTTTCAAATTTAAATATTTTAAATTTAAAAATTAAAATTAATTTTTTAATTATAAATTAAAAAATTATATTAGGGTAATGTATTTGTATTTTTATGCAAAAAATAATTTCTTATAACTAGAAAAAAATAATGAAATTTTAATGGAAAGATGACACTTTATCTAACTAATTTATAATATTAAATGGTTTTAAAATTAGGTTTTAAAAAATATTTTTGTAAACATTTACATATATTTATCCAATTTTTGTCACTGAAACCATTTCTATGTTGAATTTGGATGTAAAAACATCATATAATTTTGAAAATTTTAACTTTAAAAATCAATGTTCTCGACATGTGTGTGAGATTAATGTTGGATTAATTCCAACCACTAATTTTTTTTTAATCTGGGAAAATAGACTTCATATCGTGAATTTGAATAATTTATATTTTATAATATTTTTGAATAATTCTTTTAGAAAAAAAATTACTGAAATCAGTTAATATTAATTACTTCAATTAAGAGAAAAACTAGTTCCATAAGTGGATAAACATAGAATATAAGAAGTAAGAATGAACAAAAAGAAATAAAAAAACCCATTAGATTGACATTTATAGACATTAATACAAAATTAATCTATTTTTATTATTATTTAGTCTTCTAATTTAGTAAAATCATGGGAAAACCTAACTTATTGTCAAAAATGTCATTTGTATCCTCTCTCTTCCATATAAAAGGCAACCCCTCTCCCCATTCTTCACATCTCTCATAAAATATTGGTTTAAAAAATTCCTTCCCAAACTAATCTATAAAATTCCTACCCTAATCCTAAAGTCCATATCTTATTCATAAACCCAACTATGGAATGCATTAGTTAAAACCTATGGTGGACACCTGATTAAGAGGTGGTCATCCTCTAAAAGTGGTTCTTATTTTATTTCCTTCTCCACCACCATCATTTATTTTATTAATTAGATAAAAAATCAATATTTTAAATATAATTAATAGTATGAAGACAATTTTTAAAACCTAAAACATCTAAAATTTAAATCAAATGGGTTATGAAATCATTTTTTGTCTGTAAGAAAATCCACTGCCTTACGAACCGATGTCATTAATTTTTCCGTAATCATAATTCATAGCTGATAATAATGATGGAAATACTATTTAAATAATATATATGTATATACATATATATCATTTTTATTATATTCTCATTATTGGTAGTTATTACATTACACAGAACATCATGATTTCCATTTTGTGGTAATATGATAACATAGTCTGTGTGTACGGTGGACTACTGCTTCCTGAAACTATGTGATTTGTTTATACATTTTCATGGAATGTAATAAAGATGTGTGTAACAAAAATATTTGATATAAATAACATAATAATTTAACTATATTGATAATGTATATATATATTTTACTTTTTATTTATTCAATAACTAAAATAAAATTGAAAACATCATTCATTCATACTTATGGACTACCATCATCAAGAATGGGGTATTTCATTTCCTATAACGAAATTTTATGTATTAATATAAATACATAAGCACTAAAAATATATTATATTTAATTAATTTTATATTATGGGGTTAATGAAATCATGATCTATGTAATTGGAAAAAACTAACAAGTCAAATATTACTTGATAAATATGCACATTAACACCCAAGACAGTGGAAATAATTAATTATTATTAATAAATGGGTTATAGGATGTTATAAAAGGATAGTTTATGATATTATATGTAGTTACCTAAAACAAAATTCCATGATTATTGGGGATGGTTTCATTAAATTGGAATAAGATACATATAAGTCGTGTCTAGAAGGAGTGAATAACATAGTATTCTCTATATTCCTGATATATACAAGATTGTTGTTTTATAAATAAATAAACTAATATCAAATTAATTTTTTATTTCAAGTATATTAATGTTATTCCAGGTAGTGTATCCTTGAATTTTTTTTCATTACACTTTAGGGAATCCATAGGAAATGAAACATAATAGGGTTGGATCAAATACTCAGTATGGGTAAATAGAATGAAAGAAATAATGAATCAATGAGAATAATTAGTATGGAAAGTTAATAACTAATGAATCATTCCCTATAAAATAAACTAAGAAGGTAGACTGTAAAAAATATAAAAGTAAAAAATTAGAATAAAATTCCATTCAAACAAGATGATAAGGAAAACCAAGTATAGAAAGGTATGAGTAAAAATACACATGGCCCATAATCAGTAGAATGAGAATGAAAATCATCCATATAATTTTTCAATGTTTAAATCTCATGAATAAAAATACTATGTTAAATTTTTGGAAATTCTTAATTATTGGACTTCATGTCAAGGGGACATAGAAACCTATACCATAAAGACCTTTAATAAGAATGTTTAAATATACAAGTAGAACCATGATTACGATGTGAAACTAGTTTGTCTTATGATAACATGTTATTGCATTAAGAGGATATATAGAGTTTGGACCCACCCGTCATTTATATTGTAAAAAATTCATCATATCGAATAATCGATTTGATAAATAGCCAGTATGACTTATCAAATATCCATATTGAATAAAGAATATATATTTACCAATACATCCCCATAAAATCAAATAATATACAAATTGAATACCACATGAGGAAATTATATACTTGTAATGAAATGAACATATCCATGAAAAATGGTATGGATAATTAGGTGAAATTCAATATTCAATGATCATAGGAAATTAAATATTTCTAGAGGAATGAAGAATAATGGATGTGAATTCTTGAACTATCCTTGGCCAAATCTATAAAAAACCATCTTGGAGAATGTGAAGGATAAAATAAATACACCATATTCCTTATGGTGTCAAACTAAAGGGTTTTTTTGTTGATGAATAGAATAACTTTAAAAATTTCTTTTTAAAATTTTCTTGAGGAAGATATCAATGTTTCTAAAAACCATTTCTTTGAAAATAACTTTAAGGAACATAAAAATCTGTGTAAAGGGAGAAAAATACATTGATAACTCATTTTAAAAAAAATATAAACAATTTGGAAAATTTTTTTAAAAAATTTTATTTTTAGGAAAAAAATGTTTTAAGAACTAACAGAGAAGTGAAATATGCATTTCTAGGAAATATTTTATAAAAGTGTTAAATTACCAAATAGTATAAAAAATGTACTATTACTTGATAAATCTCATGAATAAATATTGGATAAGAAAATTAATGTTTTCATTGAACACTAATCCAAAAAATTCTTCTGATGACAATTAAAGTACAAAACATCCACCAAAATTTTTTATTTTGAATTAAACCATAGAAAAAACTGTAATGTTGATGTGAGAATTAATCAATAAATAGATTATGTGTGTAAAATTTAAATCCAAAAAAAATTAGTGAAACAAATATATAGAAATAATTATTAGAGATAATATCTTTTAATATTAAAAACAATGAGGAAGTAATATAACCTAATGAATGTAAATTGGGTTACAAAATTAATTTTCACCTGGTAACGATTAATCCAAGTCCCGTTTGATGAGAATATTAAAATTTCAACTCAAAATATCATTAATAAATAATTAATCATTATATTATATGAAAAATCGTTAGTATGTACAACATATATAAGAATTTAAGTGCACAATCAAAAAAAAATGTATCAAAAAATAGGAATTTAGACTTAGTCCCCTTTTACATAGAATCTTTTGAATCGTAATAAAAAAGATTAATAACCATCAAATGAAAATTTTAAATAAAATTAAGTAAAAACAATCCATGATATATTATATGATAAGGGATGTAGGTATACAACCCATATGATATAAGTTGTGTTAGTGGCTTATGCCTCCCCAAAAGAAAAGTGAGACAAGAATCCCTTTCCTTATGTTTTATATCAAATGAACGCCTTATAAATTACTATATAACCGTTTCAAAAAATTTAATAAATTATTATATAACCATATTAAAATTTTTGATATAAAATATTATCTTATTATTAGATCTTACTACTCGTTTGTTAGTAATCATTCATTAATTTCACTATTTTTTTTGTTAATTACCGAGTTTCTTAACTATGTGTGGACATGTTAATTTTTTTTTCTATAATGGTTTATTTTTATAAATAGTATATAAAAAGAATTATATGTCATATATCTATGTTTTAAATTTATCTATGATAATCCATAATTTTTTATATGAAATTGAAGGCACCTTTCATCGAGATGGTTGGTTGTATGTACGCATGAACATGGTTCTCTGTTCTTTTTCATTTTCAATGAACAGAAAGTAAATTATATATATATTTATTATATTATAATATTTATGTTAGATATTTAATGTAGGTTTATTATAACCAACCACTATACATTCAACATATAGCGTGACCAAATCCCTTTTCTTTGAGGAGGATGTAATCCGCTATTAAACTAATGATGTTATCATAACAAAAAAGGATAACATAAGTGAATGTGCTATAGAAACATTAAAATATGGTAATTTAAGTATAAATAATATATATATATATATATAATATATAAATTCCATCACAAATCCCAACAATGAGATGTGTTAATGAAAAAAATGAATGACATCATCTTTTGAGGTTTTATTTTATAGTACACATAAACTCTTAGTTTGTTACCCATTACATGGAATTATGAGTAACTATATATAGAAACAATATAATTAAATAATATGACTGTATTTAGGATACTATTTTTATTATATAATCATGTAATAAGAATAATTTAATGGTATATAGAATGAAAATAAAACAAATGAGCCTCCGGAAGGATGTTACATCTTATTCGAGTAACTCATATGAGATTGAATGAAGGGAAATCTTTGGTTTTATTTATTCCAAAGGAAAGGATTCATGGATGATGGTAGTTTTTAGGAGATTTTAGTTTATCTAATGGTGTATATAATGTGTCTATATATGTGTGAGGATGTGGGAGGGGTGAGTTCCTTTTTATAGTGGAGGAATCATATTTATATAATTTTTTTAAAAGCTAATTACACCAATGGTTTTCCCATTTTATGTGGCACTAATAATTAACCAAATTCAAAAACACAGTGTATAGGGTCTAAATATGGACATAAAATAGCTATTATAACGGTATATAGTTCTTTTTGGCCAATAATTTTAAGGTTTAGATCCTTGTTAAACTAATTATTCTCTTAACCGCTCTAATTAATTAAAATAAAATTTTGTAATATTGTTGGTCAAAAACATTGATTAACTTATTTGAAATTAAAAATTATTATTATTATAAACATTAAATATTTTTTATCAATTTTTTATAAGATAATGGGATCAAATTAATTTAAATATAATCCCATAGATGGGTTAACAATGTAGGTTTTTAAAGTAAAAATATTCGAAAGTTTTCTTTATTTTTATATTAAATTTCAATGTGAAATTGAATCCAATTACCCATATTTGATTAATATATATATAATAAATATAATATTATGTTGAATTATATTTAAAATATAATATAACAATATTAATCAATAAGATGAAAACACTGTTTGGAATATAAATTTACTATTTTCACTATTTATCAGAAAAAATAAAACTTCTCAGAAAAGTAAAAAATATTTAATTCAAGAAGATTATAAGGTTTTGAATTAATTTTATTACATTTATAAAAAAATAAATAAAAAATCATATTAAATTTGTTCTCCAAAAAATTTCAGTATGAATTGTTTAAGAAAATATATATTTTTATGAAAAATATTCAGGTTATTCTTATCATATAAGTATTAAATATATTAGAAGAATGTAAATAATATTTGAATGAATAATATATATATATATATATATATATATTGCATAAATATCACAAACTAATTGTAATTAATTTATCTTTTAAAGATAAAATAAAATTATTAGCATATAAATTAATTTCTATAAAAACGTTTCATTTATATTCTATTTTTATTATATTCATTTCATTTTCATTTTCATCCAATTAATTAATTATATATTTCTTTAAAAAAAATTCATAAGTTGGATAGTACTATTCATAAACACTAATTTAATTTCGAATTTATTTATTCATATAAATAATAATATTTTTAATAATATATTATTGCACAATAAAAATTAGCCTTGCATATAATGAAATATATCATATAATGTATTTATTGTGTGTAACGAAAGATAATTTAGCATTGTTGGCATTAAATTCCATATATTTAATTTTTTTTAAAATATTAATTATATTGTAGTGTATTGTGATTTAATATTCCATTAACCACTTAGTGTTTCACTTCATACATGCTATCAAATACATTGTTTTTATTTTAGAATTTTGGTGTGTCAAATTATAACAACCTTAATTAAATTGAATCATTTTAATTTGAAATCAATATTTCATGTATATTATATGATATTTTCTTTGTTATAATACAACATACTGAAAACGGTTAAAAAAATCCTATATAAAGGAGATAAGGGTAAGTACAATGGTCATATATACTATAATATTACTAGGTATCTCAGTAAGAGAAAATTAGTTGAATTTATATATACATACATGGATAAAAAGTGTAAATATTTATAGGTTGTGATTGTGGTCACAAATAACAAAAAATCTAATGATATACGGAAAGTTGATGGTATCAAATTCATAAACCAATGATGATAATAAAGGCAATCAGTCTAAAAAAATTAAGGTATTAAGAGATAATTTTTTATTGATTATTTTCTTAATTCCATGTATTTATTTTACTGCATAACAACTTAAAGAATTATTCTTACATGATAAATTTTAATTTCATATGAACAATTCGATGTTTTGGTTTAATTTGGATAAAATTATTATTTACCCAATATTCCATGAAATTGATATCCAAAAATTAAATTTTATTATTGTAGCACTAATATAAACTTTTAACAAATCATAAGTCCCACAATACAGTGTGAAGATTATCTATTTATCTATAAATATTATCCAAATCGAAAATGGTTAATAAATTAATATTTAATCTAAAAATTTACCACTACTGGTTCATCGTTAATATATATTCATAAAATTTTTTAAGTAAAAATGAATAACATATTAACGAGTGAATTGAATGGGTTAGTAGTTTGCATTAAACCCTTATCATCTATCGGTCCTGGGTTCAAGTCCCACATCCTTGCCTAATTTGATGGGTTGTCACCCAGAACAATGTTTTTTCTTTTTGATGTTAATAAAATTTCTAACATTAAAATGAATGATTTTATTGAAATATGATTAATCACTAAAAGAATTTTTAAAAAGGAGTTCAATACGACCTCATTAAATAAATACTTCAATCACTTATTTTATATATGTATTTATTTTTTCCAGAGTTTATCCTTTAGAATATGGAACTTACTAAATTAACCATAGTGTGAGTAACCATGATTGTATGGGAATAATAGTTTTTAGGATGTCTAAGTATTAACACAATATTCTCAGCATAAGACCCCTCTCGTTTAATATATGTAATTCATTTTATTTATATATTCGAAATTATCATAATGGATCTTAATGAAAATGGGAATTATCTGAAGAAAGTCACCCTGTACAGACAAACTATGTGTGAATTATGAACTATTTTTTGAGTTCCAAGATATTCATGAGTTAGTCCCAATGAAATATTTGGGAGTATTTACCACTAGGTACATCTATGCCTGAACCATTTCTACTTATACTATATAGACGAGAATGTATTTCTATGAAAGGACACACAATCACTACCATACCAGAACTTATGGATTTTATTATATACTTATTAAAAAAACAGTACCTTAGTGTTGTGTTATATAATATATTTTTTCTTAAATCTAGTTTCCATGGTTTGTACTAAACAATATATGATATTGACAATAGCGACCTTACAACAAAATTCATAGATCTGGTGTGATTCTACCATTATATTGGCATAAGATACAGATAAATATTGTCCAAAAGGACCAAACAACATATTTGTCATTATAAACATGATAAATACATGAGTCTTGTATAATAAATAAATAAACTAATTATGTAATATCCCAAATAGTGACTCATTAAGGAGTTTTCGAAAACCACAGTTTCATCAAACAGTTCCACAAAAACGGTGGCACCGGTCACGAAGACAACATGATGGTAGCATCAATCATGGTTTCACACAAAAATGGTGGCACTGTATACAGTGTTCCACTGAACTAGTGGCACTGTGATTGTGGCACCATAGTGGTCTCACAATCATGGTCACACACCGAAATGGTGGCATCATGACAGTGCCACTGGTTAGCTGGTCACACCATCAAAGTAGCATACTAAAATAGTGTCACCTCTTACGGTGGCACCATGAAGGAGGCACCATGACTGTGGAACCATTACGGTATCTCTCCAATCGGTGTCCCACCCATTATTTTTTCCAATTTTTCCTTTTTCTAGATCTTCCCCCGCAATGTATCTTTTGACGTAAAAGTGTTTTAATACCACATTCAACGCCATTAAAATTCCATAAATGATATTAAAATCCCTCAACATCTAGGTGACCATTGACTTACCAAAATGTGTGGATTTTCCCTTGGTGTCACACCCTTTTCCCGTACTTTCCAATTCCTCCCCTGTTATGTGTTTTTCCACTATTTAATGAAGTCCCCTTTAAATATCAGCTGTTATGGACACCTATTTGAATAGAATTATTAAATGGAAATTAATTATGTCATGTGTAATCACCCATCCATGTGGAGAAACCAAGATCCGCCATTAAAGCTGTTCAAGAATTCATATCCCATAACTCCAGGATCTCTCCTTTTAGCAAACAGGGATTATTCCATCTTCGTGGTTGGTCTATTTACATTCCATGGTGTGTTTGGATCCCCCATACAGAGGCTATTGGTGTGCCTATACTAGAGCCCTTATTTCTCACTCTTGGATTCAACATAGTTCCAACCCTATAAGTTATGCATCCCTAGTTCATGTCTTGTCGAGAAAAACATTGATCATTGATCATCCAGATTGGGTTTTTTTGTCTATCTTCACTCTGTATCATGCGGGGTAGGTATGATAATACTCCTATGAGGATGGATGAAAAAAAACCATAACTAAGATAATAGATGGGTTTTAAAGAATGGAGGGGTGTGTTTGATGATGTTTTTTTAATCGTTTACCTCGGTTTATATGTTGTGAATTTTATGGGCTTATGTCTATTGAGAATTGTGGTTGTTGGCGGTCCCTTATTGTGCACTAATGATACTATGTTATTTCAATAATTCTGTGATTTAATGTTCATTTCATGGAAGGTGGTTAATCACGTAAACTGGTTTGATTAAATGGATTCCCAATGAATTATAATTTTTGATTGGTCACCCTAGTTAACCAAACAAAATGATGGAACTAAAGTAATGTTTTTTATATCTAAAAAATCCATTTCAATGTTCTTGTGAACTGTATAGTTGTTCTTGTTGATGCTTTAGAGGTGACATGGATGGGGATGGGATCCCCAGGTGTTCTGTTGTTATATTGTGTAGCTGGGGCTATGTGGGTCCATATGATGGGGGTTTGTTTTGTTTCAATTCTTTGAGTGATATCATAGATATCTTTTATCATTGTAAACATACTAGAGAACCAGGAGTGTATGCATAAATTTTTTTGGCATTTTTTCATTCCCTGTCTTATGGATATTCATGTTCGTTTCCCGGAAGTGAAGATTTATTTAAATGGAACCACTTGAACGTGATAACAAGAATGGGTTCAATTGGAATTTCATGGGAGAATGAGTTGTGACTTGGTTGTGGCTATTGTACTTTTTATGAATGAATATTTATGAAGTTGTTTTTGTATGGGAAGGTTTTGAAAACCCTAAGTAGGGATTATTTCTTTTTTACTTATATGTATAATTTATTTCATAGGTTTCTTATTCATTCTTCACCCATGGTGAGCACTTCGTGCTGAATAACCACATTTCAAGGGGAGGGTGATTTTCCCAACACTCCCATGAGTGGCTGGTTATTCGCTTATTTTCTATTCTTTTCTCCAGTAGCCCAAGACTTTTAGGTTAGTTTGTGATGACCCGAGTTCTATTATAGCCGAAGATTATTTAGTTCGGGTAGTTGTGGTGGTTGTCCCAGGTGTGTATGTGATGTTAGTTTTCCAAGTGTCTCTGAGATGAGGCCCAGGTGTCTTCGGTCGTTGCGGTAGTTGTTCTGGACCAAGTGACTTCGGGTGTGGTGATATTTGTTGTGGCCCAGGTGTCTGCGGGATGGGATGTGTGTGGTTGTTGTGGCCCAGGTGTCTGTGGGTAGGATGTGTGGTTGTAGTGGCCCAAAAAGTTGTTTTTTGGGGTGGTAGTGAGACTGTAGTGAAAATGGAGGGGGAGGTCTGGCATGTAGGATGTCTTCAATAACCATTGGGAAAGTGGGGTAGGGTACCCAAACCTCGATGTGTTACTACTATTACATTACTTGTCTTACGTTATTTTTGTAGTGTGTCTTGGTGTGGTTTGGGTGGATAGTTTCCTTGCTAGGTGCTTTGATTATCTATTTTTCACATGGGGTATTATAATTTCTCCACACTTGTGCATGAGAGATTTTCTTCTTCCGTATTGTGTATACCTGTATTCTCACCATATATATATAATACTATTTTCAAAATTCAAGGAGGACTTTGGAGACCGTCGAGACCATATCAGCTCAAATGATGGGACCTTTAGCGTTAATTTTGTTTTGGTAATTCCCTTTAGAGTTTTCTTTTAATTGTAGAACATTATTTTGGAACATGCATATTGGAATGGATTTCTTTTGGCTTTACATTTAGTTCCATTTTTTTTGTAGTTTGGGATATACTACCATATATCCCGATCCTTTAAAAAAAAGGGTTATTCCTTCTATTTCACATGAGATTTTATACCCTTGGTGCTAGTCTCTAATCCATGTCTTATTGAAGGTGGGACTCATGGGTCATTATCACTCCTTCTACTTGATGAAAGAAGTGTCTTGAAGTTTTTTGTCACTTCCCTCATCTTGGTGATGGTGGGTCATGACAGAATGGTTTCAAAGGTGATTGTTGAAAGATAGGATGGATTCCGAGTTTAGGCACATTTAGTATTGCATGGGATGGTAGGGAAAAAATGGTAGGTAATATTTCTGTGTGAAATAGGCTATGGAAAACCGGCTAGGATGTTGGATTTTAGGGCCCCCTGTGATCCGATAAAAGGATTGTGGACCTATAGAACCACCATGTGAGGCTATAATGATTGTAGGGTAGAGACCCTAGGAAAGGTAAATGAATGAAAATGACTTGTGTGTTGGTGTTTCTTGGTTATTTTGGGGATTTAAAATAAATAAAAAATCCATGAAAAACATAAAATAAATATTCTACACTTATCGGGATTAAGTATTCTTTGATTACATTGAAGCTAGGGAGCCCGGACGGTGACCGCGAGTAGTGCAGGCGTTTGAGGCCCAAGAGGCTGTTTTGGAAGATCAACAGAGGGTCGATCGAGAGGATTAGGATGACCAGTGGTAGAGGATGATTCATGACCTTTAGTGACAGACCTTTAGGATTTACAAGGGTAGCATCACAGACATGGAGATAGAGAGATGGATCATGGAGCTGATGACAGATTTTTGCATGATCTGGTATCCGATTGAATACAGTGTTCCTCTTTACGTAAGCTAGATGTAGGGAGTGGCATGTAAGTGGTGGACACTCTATCTTGGGGAGAGAAGAGAGGCTGATGTTTTTTGGACTGACTTCGAGAGGGAGTTCCGGGTGGAATTCATCACTTTCGCGACAAAGGTGGAGAAAAGATATGAGCTACTCTCCCTTTAGAAGGGGAGTATGTCAATGAGGGAGCTGGGATCAGGTTCACGGATTTCTTTATCTTTTCTCCAGACATCTTTCTAGATGAGGATTATTGAGCGAGACGTTTAGAGGAGGAACTCTGTCATTGTATTTAGTATGTTGTTACTCCCTTCACTCTACTGACTTACATGGAGGTTCATAAAGAAGGATGAAGTGGTGGGGATGATGCAAAAACTAGGAGATGTGCCATGAGAAGGGATTCAGTTTGGCTCATAAATGGTGAAGCTCATCAGCATCAGGCCTCCAGAATCCGGGCCTTCCAGGTTTCAGCCAATGGGGAGAAGACCCCAACAGTTCTAGTTTCGATCTCCCAAACCACTTATCTGATTTGTTCCTACCAATAACAAGATGATTCATCTATGGAAGTCATGGGATTTTTTGGAATTAGTTCCCAAACCAAGTGCAATACAATGGGGGTAGGCATATTCAGCACCCAACTATGAAAAATTATTTTCTTGATAGGCCATTTATGTTGTAGCAGTAAGGAGAGTGAGCTCTCGCTCCTCCAAGAGCTGATGTTGTAGGAGTAGGCCAGCCTTAGGGAGCTCCTCAATGGCCTCGACCAGGGGTGTGGCCAAGGAAGCATCTGATATACGAGGTGAAAAGAATCAGAGCGTGGTCAGTTTCACACCGTAGAAGCAACAGTTCCAACGGGGCCAAAAGGAATTTGAGGTACGATCATCTTGTTTAGAACTCTTGGCTCTTCCTTTTTTTATTCAACAGCTTTGAACTCCTTTGTTACTCCCACTCATTCCAATGGTTTGGGTTTAGACATACAGTTACATTTTGTGCCCCTAGTTTTGAGTATGCCAGTCCATGGTTTGACCATCTTGTCTCATGTTTTTTGGGGATTTAGAATGATGTTTGGACCACATGAGGCAAGTGGATACCTTCTATTGCAACATATGAAACCATATAATGAAATTCTAGGCAACAACCAGCTATTATCTATGGGTTCCATTATCGACTGCTTTCGAAAAATGGTTGGGTTTTCATATATTGGCGGACAATGTGTGACCTTCATCGGTGAGATGGGTTTCCAGGAAGGCATCCAATGAGTAGATCCACTTTTTTCCTTATTAGAAAAGCTGTTAGTGGAGTCAGCAGATACTGATATGGTGGATGTCTTGGAGATCATCACTCAGTTCCTGAACCTCTTCCCTAGAGAGGTGGTGTTTCTACCCTCCCAGCATGATGTCGAGTTCACAAATATTTACCTACGATAATTATATCACAAGTTGAGGTTGATGGAGAGTGAAATCTTGGAGACTACCTTTAGGGTAAGATATGTGAACATTGAGTTCATGGTCATGTTGTTCGGCATTACGAACACACCTGTCATGTTCATGGGGCTCATGAACTACATATTATTGGAATTTCTGGACCGATTTATTGTATTGTTTATAAATGACTTATTTATCTACTCAAGATTAAAGAAGGATCACAATATGCATACGAGGAATGTTTTTGAGGTCCTACAACATCACAAGTTCTCTAGAATGTTTAATAAGTGAATGTTCTGGACACGAGAAGTTCACATCCTCGGACACATAGTGTCCGAGTAGTGGATAACAGTGGACTCATCAAAGGTTGGGGTAGTTGCTTATTTTGAAGAAACCATGAATGTGGTAGAGGATCATAGTTTCGTGGGTCCAGTGGGTTACTACAAGATATTCATTCCAAAATTCTCCCGAGTTGCATCACCCTTGACATCATTGTCAAAGAAAGACCAGGATTTTATATATAGTGATCCATGCTTGGAAGCCTTCAGTTATCTAAAGGGGATGTTGGTTAGGGCCCCAGTAATATGGTTTCCAGAATAAGGGGTAACGTTTGAGGTGTTATAAGATGCTTCAGGCCAAGGCTTGGGGTGTGTTATGATGCAAATGTAAGGGGTAAAATTTTATGGGACTGACCAGTTATGTCCTAATGAGCATAAATATTCATCCCACGATCTGGATCTTGCATCCGTCGTGTTTTCACTATAGTTGTGGAACCATTACCTCAATGAGGATAACTTTGTGGTCTTCACAGATCTCATGAGATCAAGGAATATCATCGCAAAGGGGGACATGGATTTTTGGTAGTTGAGAATTGAGTTTCTTTAGGACCACAACTTCACAATGTCTTACACTAAAGGTAAGGGGAATGTGGTTGCTGATGCCTTGAGCAAGATGTTGTAGAAGGATGTGGTTCGAGAATCTGTAGATGCTTGGAAGGTGATGGAGGATTTTGCTGCCAAACACATGGATACAATGGTGGTAGGTGGAAGAGGATGTATAGTTCAGATGAGAGTATAGTCCTATCTATTTCAATAGGTGGAGGAGTGTTAGTGGGGGGACATAGAGGCTGAAGTGATGTGTGATCGTGTTAACTAGTGTGATGCTCTAGGAGGAAATTCAAAAGATGGGTAGAATCAAATTTCATTTCATGGGATGTTGTTTGTCCCTATGGAAATATGAAAGAGAGTTCTGGGTGAGTTCCCCAGCTTGCACTTGACCTGACACCTAGAAGTTTCCAAGATGTACCAGGGTATGATTGGACTGTTTTGGTTTCCCGGGGTGAAGTGGGCAATGGAAGAGTTAGTGGAAAAGTTACTCATGTGCTAGTATGTGAAGGTGGAAAACCTCATTCCATATGGTTTTTTATAACCATTAGACATCACCGAGTAGAAATGAGGGGATATCTCTTTGGATTTGGTCCTAGGAGAACCCATAGTTCAAGGGGGTTGTGAAGATATCTTGATAGTGGAATAACGACTGATGAAATTAGCTCACTTCATTGCAATCAAGGAGTCGACTGTGATGAATGCCTTAACATAGAGGTATATGGATGAGGTGGTGAGGTTTCATGGATTTCGTAGGTCCATACTCTAAGATTATGATACGCTGTCTACCTTACGATTTTGGAAAGGATTACACCATTCTATTGGCACCTATTTATTCCTCACCACTAATTTTTTCCCTAGATAGATGAATAGATTGAGTGGACAATCTTGACGTAGTGGATATTATATGAGCACGTGTTCAGGACATTGGGGGATCATGGGTATGGAAATGTCCTCTGGAATAGTTTTCTTACAACAATATCTATCACTCTACCATTGGTGGGGCTCTGTTAAAAGCCTTCTACAGGAGGTCGGGTCACTCACCCATGTGCTAGAAGGGTTTGATAAAGCATGTGTTCTTGGAATGGATGTTGTTTATAGGATGACAGAGAAGGTTTAAGTTATACAGGAGAGGATGATGAAAGATCAAGACCATTAGAAGTTGAATTCCGATCATAGACGGAGGCCCTTGCAGTTCTTAGTTAGGGATCATGTGTTCTTGAAGACATCCACTTAGCATGGGAAACAAAGGTTCGGTAGGGGATGTAAGCTTTCTCCATGTTCAACAAACCATTCACGGTTTTTTGTCAGGTCAGTGAAATAGATTATTATCTAGAGGTACCACCACCTCTTTTGATGGTGTACGACGACTTCCATGTGTCTATGAATTGTCCGTACCTACACAATGATTTGCATGTCCTCGAATAGTGGGGAGATGTATATTGAGGATGATGCGACATTTGTTGATTGACTAGTGAGGGATGAGGATCATAAAGAGAAGGTGATTCGTGGATAAAACATCCCATGGGTTTGTGTGTTATGGATTCATGGTGGACCTGATGAGAGTAACTAGGAATGAGATGCAAAAATTCAACCCCAATACACAAAGTTGTTTTGAGTTTTGTTTTTTATTTGTTTGTGATGTAGTGCTTGACCTGGTAAACTATGAAGTGGGCTGTTTCCCATGTTCTCGGGATTTGTGTGAGGAGTCCTGACAATGGGTAGGGGAGGACTGGGTCCCTAATCAAGACACATTAATGTGGATGTTGGTAAACCCATGCGGGTGAGTCAGTGCCACCCAAAGTGGATATTATCTCGACATTGAGGAAGGGAAACCCTAATCCATTTGACTAGATGATATGAATTTTAATTTTTGTGTGGTTACTTGGGGTGAGGTGCGGTAGTGTATCTGTGGTTGTTCAGAAGATGGATAATGGAGCAGTGTTCCTAAATGTCAAGGAAGTTTACTAATGAGATGTATCCATCGAGGTGGTTGTTCAGACCCCTCTCTTTTCATTGGGTATTGTTTTGATTCTTGAGGGTGAGAATAGTGTGATAGGTATTTGATGTAATGGTCTAAACAGTGACCCATTATGGAGATTTCTAAAAACTCGGTTCCAACAAATGGTTCCATCGAAATGGTGGCATCTGTCACAATTGCACCGTGACGGTGGCACTAGTCACGGTCGCAAATTGAAATGGTTGCAAAACATACAGTGTTCCACCAAACCAGTGGAACAATATAGGTCACACCATTACACTCTCTCTCAGAAATGGTTCCACATGTTACGGGGTTTCACCAAACAAGTGGAATAATGACAGTGGCACCACTTACCGTGTTCCACCAAACCAGTTGCACCGTGACGTTGGCACCATAGTGGTCTCACCGGGACATTTGCAACCAAAAATGGTGGCACCTATTTCAGTGGTACTATGATGGTGGCACCATGATGGTGGAACCATTATGGTGTCTCACCAGACAGTTTTCTGCCATTTTTTCCCAGTTTCCATCTTTTTTCAGTTTCGCCCCCGCAACATATCTATTTACGTAAAAGTGTTTTAATACCACATTAAATTCCATTAAATTCCATTAAATGATGTCTAAAATCCCACAAGAGTCGGGAGACCCTTGATGTAGCACACCAAGATATCTTGATACATTTATCTTCGAATAATGAAATAGGTTGTGTTTTATGCAACTTGGAGTTTTAGCTCACCACGACAAATCAAACAAGCCATTATGAATAGTAATACCAGTTTTTAAAATTTTATAAATTTTAATTTTCAAAATGAACTTAATTTTTTGATTAATAATATTAGAATTATATTTGGGTGAATTTTTGTAATTTTTCTGAAAACATTCAATTTTTTATGAATAGTGAAAACAGACTGCGTTATTGTTTAAAACAGACTATTTATTTCAATAAATAGATATTTTATTTAAATTTATTTTATAAAAAATTAGATAAATAATATATATATATATATATATTCAATGTAACTAATTGGAGTTATTTTTAAAAAATATTAGATATATAAAATTTTATTTAAAATTTTAACGTCTTTTACCCACCTTATAGGCATGTTAGCAAATTTTCATAAAATATAATTTTACTGCTTCTATGAATTTAATTTGAAAAATCCAAGAGACACGGTTGAAATAATTATGTAAAATGTGGTTCAATAAGAATAAAATTATTTTTGGTGAATAGTAATGTTTGACTTTTAATTATCGGGGTTAAAAGTAAATAGTGTTATTAAAGGTAAAAATGATAATATTTTTACCCTAACACATGTCCAAATACTATTCGATTATTTTATTTTATCCAGAATGAACTTTATTAATAAAATATGACCCTTTTTACCAACTGGGATTAGATTTAGAGATTTATTTTTATTTTATATAAATAAAAGTTTCAAGTGTAAAATTCAATGTTTAATAACCAAAACATTTTTAATATATGGTTATACATATGATAAATTTGACTATAAATATTCACTATAAATATAAAAATATTTCCTACATAATTGTATTTTATTTATAATTTTTAGGCATTATATAATTAAAATGTTTTTTTGATACAATGATGATGTGGTAATTACCTTATTAATGAATGATTTAAATAATAGATATTATAAATATTAAAATAAATTTGAATTGAATATTTAGAGGCATTAAACAAATTATCTTGGTTAATATTACATGTTAGGGATGATTGAATGAATTTCTGCCAATGTAATCATGCGTTAATGACTTTAACAAAACAAATACCAAATATTGTCAAAATTGACATAAATGTGTTTTTAAAACAAATACAATATTATTAAATGATATAATATTCCTAAAAACCAAAGGTTCATCCAAAGGAAATATGTAAGGTTAGATATATAAATAATGAACCATGATGGGTTCTCATGGATTTTTATAGTAGGTTTAATAACCATTAATTATAATAATTCAAGAATACATGGTAAAAGATAAAATATTTATCAAATAGTTAAATTTAGAATATAAGGTTAATATAGTGATCCAAAAAAATCCAAAACCTATTGGTTGAGAGGTTATAAAACCATCCCTACCATATAATCAAAATTAATCATTTTGGATCCATTATAAACTGAATACGATTGTATAATAAAATAATATTTCAAACGTTTCCTAAAGTTTCCCTCTCCTCTCTTATAAAAGGGAACATCCCTATCTCTTAAAATCACCTCTCCAAAGAATTTTTTCTTGGAAAAACCCTACTCATATATCCCCCCACCCCCACTACCTTCTATTTGACCAAGAGGCCAAACATTGATCAGAAATCCAACCGAAGAGACCTTTTTATCAACTCAAAAGGAAACACCCTTAGAATAGGTAATAATTTCACCACCCTTTTCAAAGTTATTTTCTTCATCCACTTAATCTTTATTTGTTGTTACCATACAAAAATAATAACTCCAATACCTTATACATATATAGATTTTATTATAAATATGGTATAACCATATTCATTATTCTATCCATCCAATTAAGGAATAAGTCACCATACGTGTGTACGTACGAATTATCGTCTCCACGTT
Source organism: Viscum album (assembly GCA_963277665.1). Classification (NCBI taxonomy): domain Eukaryota; kingdom Viridiplantae; phylum Streptophyta; class Magnoliopsida; order Santalales; family Viscaceae; genus Viscum; species Viscum album. The sequence continues at coordinate 944,951,525 of OY728138.1, forward strand.
GTGGTGTAGTGGTTATTCAACAGTTCATTATTTGGATGGTAATAATAATGATGTACAATTGATTTAAATAATAAATATAACATATTAATTATTCTTTATATTTGATATATCACTCAATTATATATGATTTCACCTTCAATTTAATGATACTTTTGCTCGGGCGTACGTACAGATTACCGTTTCCACGAATGTGATGAAATTAACTCCCCATCATAAACAATAAAGAATAATTTTCATTTTGTGATTAAAAATAATTTTTAAGAACATAATATCATTATAGATATGAATGAAATACATCCACTCCATTACAAATATGGCTTCGTAACCAATCATGTAAAGGAAAACGAATCAGTTAACACCCGAAATGATGATACTACTGAAATATTATTAACAAAGAAATATTAAAAGATCATATATGATATCATATATATGTATTTGGTTCTTTTATAATTTAATAAAAACAATTTAACAATTATACAGGATGTTAACGTCCCATCAATGATGGAAAATCACAAGGTGAGGGTTAATTCTACAATCTATTCATTATTTGTGGTTGTTTATACCTAAGTATCTACTGGGACCATTTTATTATCCACATCTATGTTACTGGAAAATGTATTTCAAATACTTTTTAATATTTTCTATAATAGGGGTTAAATTAATATATAACCTTATTGGACTTTCTATAAATGTTCTGAATGAAATCTTTATGTCGTTTTCCAAACACGACACTTTGTGGCCTTTTCGACGAATTAAGTAAAGAATATTTTTTATCATATATGATGGGTGCGGCTATTTTTTGGCATTATAACACTTTATAAGCTTCCGTAACATTCTTATAGTATTATTTTCATAATAAAAGGTTTTATTTTATAATTAAGTGACTTTTATATGATTTCAATATATAAAGAGATATTTCTCTCTAAAATAGTTTTGATTTTATCTATGTCAACATCCTTTGATGATTTTACACTTGTTTAAAGTTGATTTAAAAAGATAAAATCTTCTATATTGTATTGAAATTTTGTGATGTGTTTGACTAGGAATGTGTTATTTGTATACCATTCTATTTTATGGTTAAAGTATTGACATTTTGTATGCTAGTTTTAATACTAATGTTTATGTTATGTTTCAACCTTTTCATTAGAGGAATGCATTTGACTTAGTAATTGATGGGTGGTGCCCGATATAGCATTTTGATGCATCGATAGGTCACATGAGACAAAATAGTGTCTTGGAATTAGAACATGGAAAAATCTTATCTGTTGTATTGGAACGAGCCCTTGACTATGTTGTTATGATGTCCGTCATTATGCATTCCATCATTATTAAATTTTCTATTGATATTACATGTGACTATTCGAATTGTAGAATATCAATGTGAATACGTAAATGGAATTATTTGATTTATCTTTTCAATATTATTCGGATGTTTATATTCAAAATATGTGTGTTTGATATTATACATTGCCTTAAATATTTTTTCTTATTTATGAATGTTTTTTCTATATTGTAATCCTTACAGAGCACCTGAGCACACCCCTTTTTATGTTATACTTTTCTAGGGTGCGAAAAATCATATTAGGACTGAAATAAGGGGATACCATAAGGGAGAGAAAGGAGTTAAAAGGAGACACAATTTTGTTGTTGTTTCATTTCATAATGTAATTTAAATCTTATGTTTGTATCTAGTACTTACAAGGATAGTAAACTGATCGTTCATTCAGTACTTGATTCCTTGTGATCATGTCAATGTAATGTAACAATGAACTGACTCTAGGTAACATGGGTCGGAAAATTACAATTGGTATTGGAGGATGTTTAGTACAAACCTTAAAAGTTAGATTTAGAAAAACACTGGTTAGAGAACATTACCCTATGATAGAATTCAAGGATTATTATAGAAGAACATCCTAGAATTTTGTTAAGGTAGATATTTTGTGTGTTTTCCGAGAAATATATCCCATTCTAGAAATGAGAATTTAGAGGCTTCTCTAGAACAAATTTACCATGTATTGGAAACTCCGATTATGATTTTCAGGCTTGACCTAGGGTATCCTGGTACATGACAATGGGTCTTGTTGCACTATTTTTTAGGACACTCCTTGAAGATATTCTTTTGATAATTTACATTTTATTTAAAAACTATTATGAAGGATTTATGAGAATATACGTCCTTAATGAAAACATTTTTATGATTATGGATTATATCCATAAACTATTCAATTTATGTTAACTATTTTACAAGTTTTGAATTATGTATTTTGATTCATAAACTAATCTATTTTATTCCATTGTTTAGAAATGGCACATAGTAGAATTAATGGAATCCATATCAACACAAATAATCTATGTTGGGATTTCCCTCCTACTCAAGATAATTATAGTGGTGTTGGTGATGCAACTAGTGTTGAGAAACTTATAACCATACTGGGAAAACTCACAGAGGTTATGAATAACAGCATTAACCGTATAGAGCACCCTGACCCACCTCACATAGGATAAATGTTAGACCACTTCATGAGGAAACAACCACCAACATTCAATGGGACTACAGATCCATTTGTTGATGAGCAATGAATAGTTTTCATAGAGAAAATATTTCATGCTTTGGGGAGTAGAAAAATTGAAAAAGTTGTCGTGGCATTTTATCATCTCATTGAAGATGCAAATTAATGGTGGTCATTAATTCAAAACACAAAAAAGGATGAAAATGTATCAAATATCGAATGGATGGAGTTTATGGAGATTTTTTAAGAAAAATTACTTTCCTTATGATCATCGATCAGGTATGGGAAGATAATTTCTAAGTGTGAGGTAAAAAGAGGATGAGAATGTGGAAAATTATGAGGCTAACATTACATGGTAAGAAAGGCATGATGCAGATTATATACGTAATCCAAGGAGTAATATTGATCCATTCCTTGATGGTTTAAAACCATTTCTCCGTAGAAAACTAGTATCACAATCATTATCATCATTTGAAGATACTGTCTTCGGTGATATCAAGGTAGAAAAATAATTCTCTAATTGTTATGACTTTAAAAAAATGAAAAAGTGAAAGAGATCTGCTGAAATTTGGAAATGAAAATAATGGGAAGAAGGGTAAATTCGTAAATCCATCATGTGGTAAATGTGGATAGAAACACCCCAGTACATTCCTAAAGGGAATGTGAGTCTAATAAAAGTGTGTTGAAAAAGGCCACCATACTCGTGATCACAAGGGAATGATAGAGGTAGTCAACGTTGAATGATACAATTTTAGAGAAATGGGGCATTGTGAAAATGAACATTTTAAGAGACAAGGAAACATACCTCGAAAAAGGCCAAGGGAGCAAGTCCCAGATTATGTGAACACTACTACTGATCCTGATGCTCTAAAAGACATGGTGGAAGGTAATTTAATGGTTTCACCTAATTTAAAAAATGCTTTATTTGATTTCTGATCATCACTTTGTTTCATATCTTCCCAGTTCTCTAAGAAAATAGATATTTTTAATTTGATATAACAAGGGAGTCATCAGTCAATGCTCCTAAGAGAAGTATCATTTCCACAAAATTTTGTAAATTAGTTCCCATTAGGGCATATAAATGTTCTTTATCTATTGATCTCATCGGCATACCAATAATTAAATTTCATATAATCCTCGGTCTGGATTGTATTTAGGACCATGATGTGAATGTTTATTGTAAGAAGAACAAGGTGACAATTTTATATGTTGATTAGTAGTAACTTATCCTTAGAGCTGAAACATTACAACTAGATTATTATCTTGATCCACCCCCATTTGAATTACTAATTTCAATTATTGGGGAGGAAGATAATGAAAAAAATTTTTCATGGAAAAGAGTGTTCATATATAGGAGGTGCCTATTGTGCAAGATTATATTGATGTGTTTCCAGAGAATTTACCTAGATATCCTACAAAATGAGAAATTTTTTCCATTGATTTAATTCATGGTTCGAGGACCATATCAAAGATGACTTATAGAATTGCCAATGTTAAATTAGTGAAACTAATGAAAAAATTATAGGAGTTAAGTAATAAAGGATTTCTTCACCCTAGTGTTTCTCTAGGGGGAGCAGTTTTTCTTTTTTTTTAAGAATAAAGATGGATCTATGAGGTTCTGAATTGAATAAATGGAGATAAATTCTATAACAATAAAGAAAATGTGTCCCCTAACTCACATTAATGATTTATTCTATCAACATCATGATTCTCAATATTTTTCAAATCATTAACATTGATCTGGATGACATCAGTTGTCTGTGATGATGGAAGACATTCTGAAAACAACATTTTGAACCAGGTATGAGCATTAACAGTTTACAATAATGAATATTGAACTAAATATTTCTCCCTTTGTTTTCATGGATCTAATGAATAGAGTTTTCAAGGAAAAATATATTAATTTTCTGTCATATTTATTGAAGATATCCTGGTATAATCTAAAATCTAAAAAGATCATGGATATCAATTTCTCATTATTTTAAAGATTCTTTGAAGAAATAATTTATATGGGAAGTTCAAAAAGTGTGAATTCTGGAATGAGAAGATTTCTTTTTGTGGTTTTATCATCTATAAGGATGGAATCACTATTAAACATTCAAAGACAATGGAAATCCATGGAGGGATTTCACTGATGAGTAAAACCGAGGTACACAATTTTATCGGTTTAGTAGGTAATAATTGGCGCTTTGTCCATAAAATTGGTTGATTGCCAAACCCATTATCCATTCTCATAGATTTAGGGGTAAAATATGTTTAGACAAAATTTTGTGAAGAATGTTTTGAGGAATTTAGGAAAAGATTAGTAAATTATTTTATATTTAATCTACCATTATGGAATGATCAGTTTGGCATTTATAGAAATTCTTCAAACAAAAGAATTGGTTGTGTCCTTATACATAAAGATAGAGTTATTGTCTATGCATCATTGGAGAAAAAATTTCATGAAAAAAACTATCCCTCTAATGATCTAGAGTTAGCAGCAGTAATTATTTATTTGAAGATATGGAGACACTATCTATACGGTAAAATTTTTGAGGTTTATACAGATTACAAGAGTTTGAACTATATGTTCTCTCAAAAATAACCCAACATGAGGAAAAGGAAATGAATTTTCCTACTCAATGTTATTACATCACTATACACTACCACATAGGGAAGTCAAATAAGGTGGCAGATGTTTTGGGATGAAAGGATCATGGAGTTATAAACCAGGTGAGAGTTAAAAGGGATCTTATGTTTATGGATCTAGTAAAGATGGATATGAGAATAATCATGGAAGGTGGATCATCAATATTTTTTCAAATGGTTGCCAAACCATCTTTACTAGAACAGATAAAAATTCCTCAAAATGATGGTGAGAAGTTTAAAAAAAATTAATGTTGTGAATGATAGGATATTGATTAACATAGTATATGAAGATCAAATTTTGAAATTTGGGAATAGAAATTGTGTTACTGATATATCTGATCAAAAAACAAATTATAAGTCGATGTTCAAGCTACAATTTCTCTATACACACCCTAGTACCACTATGATGTAAAGATATTTTGAGGAACATTTCTTGTGGGACACCGTGAAGAGAGATATTCCTTATTATGTTTCAATATGTATGGTTTTCAACAAGTTAAAAATGAAAGACAACATCCTAGAGGAGTCATGCCACCTCTTCCCATACATGAGTGGAAATGGGATAATATTATGATATACTTTTCCATTGAACTTCTATATACTTCTATAAGGAATGAGGAAATATTGGTAATTGTTGATCATCTTACCACGTCAGCACATTTTCATTGTATAAGAGAAGATTTACCCATTGAATGTCTAGAAGGACTATATATTAATTATGTTTTAAGACATCATGGAGAACCCCTATCAATTTTTTCTGATCATGATCCCCATTTTACATTAAGATTATGGATAATTCTTCAGAAGGACTTGGATACTAAAATTCGTTTGAGCACTACCTACCACCCTCATACTGATTGAAAATCAGAACAGACAATTCAAACCATATAAGACATGTTGAGATCTTGGTCACTGGACTTTCAGGGTATGTGGGATCAATATTTACCTCTTGTAGAATTTTCCAATAACTATAGCTTCTAGTAAAGTATTCAGACGGTCCATATGAAGTGTTATTTGGAAAGAGATGTTTCACACCAACTTTTTGGGATGATGTAGGTGAATGAAAACTCCCTGGACCCAAACTTGTTATCGAAACATTGGAAAAGGTGAAGGTTATCCAAATACACATCAAAGTAGCTCAACGTAGGAAAAAGAGCTATGCCGATAACCGAATCATGGATTTGGAATTTTAGGTTGGAGATCATGTTTATGGAACGTATCTTCGTGGAAGGGAGTTATACTATTTGGTATGAAGGGTTAATTATGTCCTAGGTAAATTAGACCTTTCGAACATATTGAACGAATTGGGAGAGTAGATTACCGTTCGGCAATACCGCCATGTCTCTCCAAATGTCATGATGTGTTACACATATCACTGTTGAGAATATACAAGCCAGACCCAATTCATGTACTCACCCATGAAGAATTATAACTAGAACCCAGTATGTCTTATTGCGAGGATCCTATCAGAATTCATCATACAAGAGAAAAAGTGTTGAGAATCCAGAGAACTCTTCTAGTAAAAGTTATTTAGAGAAATCATATAATGGAAGATGCAATGTGGGAACTCGAGGAACATTTGATGAAGAACCACCCAAATATTTTTATGTATCAATATTCTGGAAATTTTGAGGGTGAAATTATTTGGAGGGGAGAATGTAACACCCCAATCATATAGAATAAGTTTGCCTTTGAATAATGCAATAGATTGCGTTGTACGAAATATGGAGTTTTATCACACCACGACCAATCAAACTAGTAGTTATGAATAGTAATACTGATTTTTTAAAATTTTGATAAATTTATTTTTTTAAAATGGTCTTCATATTTGGATTTGGAATATCAAATTTATCTTAGGATGAGTTTTTTTTATTTTTATGAAAACATTCAATTTTTGATGAAAAGTAAAAAACACAACGTAGTTATTTAAAACCGAATTTTTATTTAAATAATTAAATATTTTATTTAAATTTATATTAGGTAAAACATGATAAATAATATATATATACATTCAATTTAACTCATTCGAGTAATTTAATAATAATATTTATATATAAAATTTTATTGAAATTTAAAATGTCTTTTACCCACCTTCTTGACCCGTTTGCAAATTTGCATAATATGTAATTTTCCCACTTTTATGAATTGAATTTTAAAAATAAGGGATGCATGCTTGATATAAGTAAGTAAACTGTTGTTCAATAAGATGAAAATATTTTTTGGTGAATATAAACTTTTGACTTTAATTAAACACGGTTAAATTTAAATAGAGTATTTAAATGTAAAAATGATATTATTATTACCCTAACGCATGTAGTAATTCAATTTTATAAGTTTAGATCAACCCAAATCAACCTTATGAATAAAATATGATCACTTTGACCAACTTGGATAAGATTAGGATATTTATTATTATTTTATTTAAAGGAAAGTTAAAAGTGTTAAATTCAATGTTTAATAACTAAACCATGTTTCATATGGGGTTATACATATGTTAAGTTCAACAATATATATTAATGAAAAAGATAAAAATATTTCTTACAAAATTTTATTTTATTTATAATTTTTAGACATTATATAATTAAATTTATTTTTGATACAATGATGATGCAGTAATTACTTTATTAATGAATGTTTAAAATAATTCATATTATAAATATTAAAATAAATGAAAACTGATACTTTTTAGGCATTACACAAATTTCTTAGTTTGATAAGACATATAAGGATTGATTAAATGATTTTTTTTCAATGTAATAATACTTTTATGACATTAAGAAAAAAATATCAAATAGTGTCAAAATAGAAAAAAATGAGTTTTTAAAACAAATACATTATTATAAAATGATATAATATTTTTGAAAATCTAAGGATCATCCAAAGGACTTAGTTAAGGTTAGATATATAAATAATGAAACACATGGGGTACTATTTTTATTTTAATGAATTTTTATTTACCATTTATTATAATAATACAAGAATACATTATAAAAGTTAAACTATTTATCTAAGTGTGAAATCTAAAATATACGGTTATTATGGTGACACAACCCTATATAAAACCTATTGGTTGAGGGTTTTTCAACCCATTCCCTTCCTATCCAAGAAATTAATCATTTTTGAGCAATTATAAACCGAATATGAATTTATAATAACATAATATGTCCGGATTTTCCAAATGTAACCCTCACCTATCTTATAAAAAGGCATGTCCCCTTCTCTCAAAATAACACCTACAAAGACATTTAGATCGGCCAAACACTAATCAAATGTCATCACAAATAACTCAATTTGACTTACATGACTTAATTAAATAATATAAACAACTTATGGATCCCTTTTTATCAACTCAAAAGGAAACACCCGAAGAAGCTATAATAATTTCACTTCTTTTTTTGAAGTTGTTTTCTTCTTCCACTTCCTATTTAATTGTTGTTTTCGTAACAAAATAATATCTCTAGCACCTTATACATACTTATATGTTATTATAAATATTGTACAACAATATTCATTATTCAATCCACCCTATGAATGGAAATGTCACCATACGTGCATACGTACGACTTACCTTCTCCATGTCGTGGTGTAGTTGATATTCAACACGTCCTTATTTTAATGTGTATAATAATGATGTATAATTGATTTAAATAAAAAATTAAAATGTTAATGATAATTTATATATGATATAACATTCAATTATATATTATTTTACCTTCAATTGAATGATACTATCGCTCGTGTGTACGTACGGAATACCGTCTCCAAGAACGTGATGAAATTCATTCCCCATTATAACAATTCAAAAAAAATATTCATTTTCAGTTAAAAATAAAGTTTAAAAAGATAATATCATTATGGATATTAATTCAATTAATCCCATACATTACAAACATGGGCTATGTTATGAAGAAAATAATGGAAAACGAATGAGTTAACACCCAAAATGATGATACTACTGAAATATTATTAACAAATAAATATTAGAAGAGAATATATGATATCGTAATTTTTTCATGGTTCTTGTATAGATTAATAACATCAATTTAACTATTATAAAAGAATTTAATGTAGCGTCGATCAAAGAAAAGTACAATGTAAGGGTTAATTCTACAATCTATTCATTATCTAAGGTTGTTTATACCTGAGTATGTACTCGGACCTCTTTATCATCCACAACTGCAGTTCTTAAAAATGTATATGAAACTATTTTTACTTTTTTCTATAATATGGGTTAATTTCATTTATAACCTTGTTTGAATTTTTATAAATTTTTTTGAATGGAATATTTATGTCATTTTCCAATCAAGGTACTTTGTTACCTTTTCGACGAATTATGTTAAGATTATTTTTTTAAATTATATGGTGAGTGCGGATATTTTCTAGTGTTATAACACCTTTAATGATTCCTTTACAAGATTATAAGATTATTTTCAAAATAAATGTTTTCTTTTATAATTATGCGACATTTAAATTATTTTAAAATATAAAGTGATATTTTTCTCAAATAGTTTTGATATCAACAATGTCAACATCCTTTGATGATTTTACACTTGTTTGATGTTGATTTATTATGATATAATCATTCATATTGTATTGAAAGATTGAGATATGTTTTATTTTGGATGTGTTATTTTTAAATTAGTCATGGTTTATGGTTAAAGAATTTACATTTTGTATTCTAGTTTTAATACTATTGTTTATGTTATGTTTCAACCTTTTCATATGAGGAATGCATCATACATAGTAAGTGACAGGTGGAGCCTTCTATAGCTCTAGAAGCATTGGTAGGTCTCATCAGACAAACTAGTGTCTTGGTATAAGGACTTGACAAAAATATTATTTTTAGTCTTTCCATAAGGCCTTGACTATGTGATTATAATTTCTCGAATTATGCCTTCCATCATTATGATATGAGATATTGATATTACATGTGATTATTCAACTAGTAGTATATCTATGTGAATAAGTGAGTGGAATTATTTTATTTATATCTTCCATATTATACTGAATTTTATGTTTAAAAGGCTTTTGTTTTAGTATTATACATTAACTTAAATGTTTTTTATTATTTATGAATATTTATGCTATATTGTTATCCCCAATAAGAACCTAAGCTCACCCCATTCTTTGTTTTATTTTTCCTATAATGTGAAGAAGTACATTATTACTAACCTAAAAGGATATTCTAAGGGAGATGAATGTGTTAAAATGAGACACAATGTTTTTTTCATTTTTTAATTTAATTTAAAACATATGTTTGTATCTAGTACATACAAGTCTACTAAACTGATCGGTATTTCGAGATTTGATTCCTTATTATCATAACAATTTTATGTAATAATGCACTGACTATCGTTAACATGGATCAGGGTGTTACACTTGACTCCCCAAAAATTTTAGCTTTTTCTTCTTTGTCACACCCTTTTCCAGTAATTTCTTGTTCCTCCCATGTTACATGTTTTTCCTCTGTTTAAAGGAAACACCTTTAACTCATAGCCATTATGGAAACCTCTCCAATGAGAATTATTAAATGATAATTAATTCCATTTTGTGTTACCACCCAACCGCATAGAGAAACAATGATCAACCATTAATGCGGTTGAAGAATCCATATCCCGTAACTCTAAGATCTTATATTTTATCGCATGGGGATTATTCATTCTTCTTGTCCAGTATCTTTCCATTACATGGCGTGTTTAGAGCACCCCTTCTTGAGGGCAGTGATGTGCCTATGTTGGATCCCTTCCTTCACACTCATGTAGTCCTTATAGATCCTAAACTATAAGTTGTGAATCCTTAGTTCATGGTGTGTTAGGAAAAACATCGATAGTTGATCATCCATGTATGGTTTTTCATTCATCTCTCTTCACTTTCTATCTTTCGTGGTGGGTATGATAATGTTCTTATTGGGATGGATGCAACTAAACATTAACAAAGATAATATATGGTTTTAAAATAATTATGTTGTGTGTTTTTGATGGTGTAGTACTCGTTTACCTTTTCTTATATGTTGTGAATTTTATGGGATTTTGTTCACCAATCCATATTGTTGGGGTGGTCCATTCTTTCACACTGATGAAGCTCTGTTTTCTGGATAATTCTATGATTGAATGGTCGTATCATGGAAAATAGTTAATAACATAAACTCATTTTGTTAAATAGATGTCCAATGAATAATAATTCGTGTGTGGTAACCCCATTTAACCATGTGTTAAGACAGAACTAAAGGAATGGCGTGTTTAAATATGAAAACTCCCTTACTATATTCTAATGTTGTGTATGGTTGTTCTGCATGGGGCTTGTGAGGAGACGTGTATAGTGATGGGATCCCCAGTTGTGCAGTTGTTAGTTTTTGGATTTTGGGTCATGTGGGGCTATATGATGGGGATTGGTTTTGTTCCATTACTTAAACAAATCTCAGGGATCCCTTTTGTTGTGGATATGCCTATTAGTTTCCCGGTAGTGACGATTTATTCAAATAGAACCACTTGAATGTGATAATAAGAATGTGCTAAATGGGGAATTGTTTTCCAGGAATGATTTCTCACTCGGTTGTGGCTATTTTAATTTTTATCAATATTAATAATGAGGGTGTTTGTGTATGGGATGGTTTTAGAACCCCTAGGTTTGGATGACTTCATTTCTACCTATATGTATAACTTAGTTCAATTTTTTTTATTCTCACCCCAACCATGTAGAGAACATCATGCCAAACACCCCCATTTCATGGGAGAGGGAGTTTTATCAAACACTCATATGAGTGGCTAGTTATTAGCTCCTTTTTTACTATCTTTCCCGAGTATCCCAAGACTCTTCAGGCGGGCTACAGTGGCCTGAGGTCCGCTATATCCCAAGATTATTCAGGCAGGGTAGTTGTGGTTGTTGGACCTGGTGTGTGCATGCAATTTTTCCAAAGTGTCTTCACGATGAGGCACTTGTGTCTTTTGGCATGGTAGTAGTTGTTTAGTCTCAAGTGTGATTGAGTGTGGGGGTAGTTGTTTGTGGCCCAGGTGTCTGCAGGCAGGGCTGTGTGTGGTTGTTGTGGCCAATGTGTCTGCCGGCAGGATGGGTGGTTGTGCTGGACCAAAGGTTGTTGTTGGGGTGGTAGTGAGATTGTAGGGAAAATAGTGGGATAGGTATGGCACATGTCATGTCATCAATATCTAGTGTAAAACTGGTGAATTGTACCCACACATCGATGTGTTACTACTATTACTTTACTCGACATGCATTATTTTGGGAGTGTTCCTTGATGAGGTTTGGGTGGATAGTTTCCTTTCTAGGAGCTTTGGTTATCTCCTTTTCTCACAGATCATTTGAATTCCACCACACTTGTGCACGAGAGATTTTGGTCTTCCCTAAAAAGTATACTTATATACTCACCCTATGTATATAAAATTGTTTTTAGGATTCTAGGAGGATATTGGGGACTGTGCGGGACCGTATTAGCTCAGGCAATATGACCATTAGTGTTGTTTCTTTTCTTTTCTTTTAGAACATACCTTCAGAGTTTCATTGTACTTGTAGATCTTTATATTAGTACATGCATATGGAATGTATTGCTTTTGGATTTACTTTTACTTCCAGTTTTGTTATTTTTTGGGATTTACTATCTTATCTCCTAATACATTTAAAAAAAGAGGTAATGCCTTCCATTCCACATGTGATATTATACCTTTGGTGCTAGTTTCCACTCCATGGCCTATTGAAGGAAGGACGTGGGGGTCATTATTTATCCTTCGACTTGAAGAATGTAGGGTCTGGTATTTTTTCGTCCATTCCCTCATCTTGGTGATGGGTTTTCATGAAAAAGTACAGTATAAATTTTTTATTTTGAGCAAAATAACTTTATTCCAACTAGTTTATCCTTTCAGAGCTTTCTTAATACACTTCATGGAATCTTTGGGAGAAGAAACATAATACGGGTGAGCTCAATTTCTATGTAAAGTTAAATATAACATAAGAAATAATGAATCAATGAGAATAATAAATATCGATTGGTAATAATTGAAGTCACATTCCATGAAGTAAATAAAATTATAAGTAATTATGTAAAACATATTTCATGGTAACTAACTAGAAACACATTCCATTAAAAAAACTAGATAATGTAAAATCAATATGGTAAGGTATGAAACTAAACACACATGCAACATAATAAATAGGTTATGAATGAAATTAATTCATATGAGTTTTCGTAATGATAATCTCATGGGTAATAAATGAACAATAAAAATAAAGGCAATGCTTAATTATTGGACATCATGTCATCGGACAGGATAACTGATATTGTCAATTCATTTCAAAAGACAGTTAGAAAATATATTTAACAAGCTATTTAATTTTGAAAACAATTTTACCTCATGAGAACATGTCGATACATCAATTGGCTATATAATTATTAGGACCCAACCATCATTTTCTATGGAATGCATTACTTATATATAAAAATATATTAAATTAATTGATTATATGTGTTATAAATTATCCACATTGAATAAAAAATACATATTCATCAACATTTCCCTAGATAATAAAATAATTATCAAAGTGAACAAAATATGTAAAAATTATATATTGATTAGGAAGTAAACATATCCCTGAAAAATGATATTGCTAATTTGGGGAAATTTAATGTTCAATGATTATAGGAAATTGATTATTACATGGTGGATAACCATGGAATCAATAGTTTCGATACTATCGTTATTGTCATAAATTTTAAACCATATAATGAAATAATAATGATGGAATCAAGATAACTTATGAAATTTGAAGTACAAATAAAGGGTTGTTGTTCTTAGTGAATATAAAAACTATACAATGTTCTTTTGAAATACATCATGAGAAAAATAATCATTTGTTTTGAATAAAATAATGGATGAATATTTCTCTGAAAATAACTATTTAAAACATAACACATTATGTAAATGGTGAAAATTATTTTTATAAATCAATTTTTTAAATGTTATAAACATTTTTTGAAAATATGGGTTTTATTAGAAAATGTGTTATTTGAATAAAGAGTTAATTGAAGTTAGTATTTATCAAAAATATATTCAAAACCATTATAAGTACCAAAGAGTATAAAAAGGTAATATTTCATGATAATGATCACTAATAAATATACAAGTGAAGGTACTAATTCATGACACTGAAGAGCCTAATGAAAAGGTTTCGATGGTCATGGATAATTTTTGCCAAATCCATTCTACTAATATTAATGTCTTTACTTATGAAAAAAAGAAGATATATTAGGTTTTTACCTTCTTAGAAGAGGTTATTTTTATTGATGAAGATACTTCTAGCAATGAATAAAATGCTAACATGCAGTAGGATTAGGCAGTGATAATGACTTAATGGTTTAAAAAGTAAATGAAGAAGAAAAACAATATTTAGTTGATTATCAGCTTCATTAAGAATGAATGGCATATTTTGTTAACTTAAAGGGTAGAAAAAATTTAGAATATGATTCCAAACTCCATTATTAAAGTTGTTATACTTCATCATTATCCATCTTGAATAATGATGGTTTCCATAATTTTTCGTACAAGAAGACAATATCTTTTGGTGATCTCCTAGGGTTGGTCGAGTGTCCATATTTGGGGACCAAACATCAGGATACTATACCTCAAGATAAAATAATATAGGATAATGGGATGATGAATTTAAGGGACACATATCATGAAAAAATCATAGAGAAGAATGAAAATAGATTTGACATTGATTACACTAATATCGAGACCCTATATGAAAGGATTAAAGATCTTTCTCAAAGGGGAGGGATACCTAGTTTTCATAGGTGAAGACGTCAAAGAGCTATTTATGAATAAAATGAAATTACATTGGAGGAAATAAAACTAAGTGAAATAATGTTAAAAATGTATGGAAAATAGATTTTATGCTTTGATAGATTGCTTTTTATCCCCCATACATATATAGTTTCTATGCATAGTTGAATTTGTTCTAATAAAAGAGGAACTACCTCTATCCAATAAAAAATCCATAGTAGAAGAATGATAAGGGGTTTATTGAACATGAATCCAGTAATTTCCTTTAGTGTAAATTCCAGTATAACAAATCCCGAACAAAATATCATTGTGAAGAAAACACTTGAAATACATAATGATGATATTAGAAAATTAAATAAATTGATTATGTTTATCAATTGTAAATACCCATAAAATAGTATGAAATAAATATATATATATAAAAATTTTATTACACAAATAATCTTAAAATAATTCAAACAATGAAGAAGTAATCTATCTTAAAAAAATAAATAGGGTGATGTTATTATTTTCCACTTGGTAAGATTTAATTAAAATCCCCTTTGATGAAATGATAAAATTTTCAACTAAAAGTATCTTGAAAAATTTATGAATGGTGACACTATATGTAAAATAGGATTTATTTAAACCGTATAAATAAAATTATTTTCAAAATAATAAAATATGTATCAAAGAATAGAAATTGAGACGAATCCCTATATTACATGGCAACTGTTCAATTGGAAGACTCTAACATAATAATGATAAAATGAAACATCTAAATTCCATTATGATTAAGAAATTCTTGATATTTTATTTCCAATGGAGAAGTAGGTAAACCACACAAATTAAGTAAGTGGTGTTTATTCCATATGTCTCAAGGAATGAAATGTCGGATAAGAATCCCTTACATTGTGTTTCCATTCAGGTGAACATCCACTAAATACCTATACAATGGTTTTAAAAACTCTCATAATATATTAATTAATTAAATGATTTTTTATAATATAATATATTATATACCTATAATATATCATTTACCATTTTCAGTAATTTTTTATTATTGTCTCTATTTTAGGTGATAATTGCCTTGTTTCTCATGTGTGTTTTGACTTTTGAATTTTCTGTTCCTGTTATGATTTAAAAATATATATAAATTTAAACCATTATGTAAATAAAAAATATATTCATTTTTAATAATTTAGGACATATGCCGATACAAAATTGAATGCACTGTTCATAGAGATGTTAGGATGTATATACTTAAGATATATACATTCATTTATTTATCAGATTAAAATATGAAAATTAAATTATATGTTTATATTTTGATTCAAGTATCATTTTTATTTTATATATTCCCATTTAGTTTATTTAAACTATCCTTTTTAAAATTTATGGATAGCATGAACAGATCACATCGCTTTGAAGAGGTGATAGTCCACACTTCCACAAATGATGTTATCATATTTACACAAAATGAATGAAATAATGGTATGTGTTATATAAAAACTAAAAAATATTTATGTAATTATACATATAATATATATCATATATAAACATTGTTTCAATCGTAATTATAATGAATAAGGTGTGGTGAGGGAAAAATTGAAAGACATTATTTTGCCAGGCGGTAGTTCATCTTACACATAAAAAGTAAGTTTGTTTCCCATTATATGGATGTGTGTGTATGTATAAGTAGTATAAATATAATAAAAACAAATAAGTATATTGAAATTGGTCACATTATTATATAATCATGAAATAATTAGCGTTTAGGGGTGTATAATGAGAATAAAACAGAATATCTTATGGAAGGATGTTACCTTTTATACGAGTGACTCCTATATGTTTTCACAAAAGGGGATACATGTATTTTATAATACCCAAGTTTCGACATCTAAGATGAATTGTGAGATGTTGATGCTCTATTTGGGTAGAGGATATTTTGAGAAAAAGTTTATTGATATTCATTAGGAAGTGGGAGGTGTAAGAACATTTTTATACTGGATTAGGAGTAGAATTCATTAAAAAAATTTAAAATGGGAATTCAATCCCAGTTTTGCATATGTCATGTTAGTAAAATAATGGTCCAAATTACAAAAAAATCAGTATAGTTTCTAAATATTTTAATAAAATATATTTCTGAAAATTTTCCTTTTTATATTTTCTTCAAAATTAATGTTTAGTCCCTTGTTATAATATTTTTTTTCTTCATCACATTAATTTATTATAATAACCTTCAAAAATCATTTATTAATAATAAACTAAGTGGAAAATAACAAAAAAAATATAATTTATTATGATCCAAACAATGTAATATGTTCATCCAAATTAAAATAATTGAACTGGATGAAAATAATTTTTATTCAATCACTATGGACGACAAAGAGTATTTTACATTAAAATAAATTTGAAGTATAATTTATCTTTATTAATAAATTATACGAAAAATATGTTTTATATTTAAATTCCCTATTTTTCACTATTTATAAGAAAAGTGAACTTTCTCAAAAAATGAAAAAATTCCCCATAAGATAATTTTTGTTATAAAATTTAAAATTTAAATTTTACATTTTCATATATAATTTAAAAAAATTAAAAAAAATTATATTTAAAATGGAATATCCAATAAAAAGTGTTAAAATGGATTTGATAATCATTTATTTTTCTGACAAATATTGTGTTTGTTTTTGTCTAATGACTTATTCAGTCTATTATATTAATGTAAAAAACATATGGTTGAATATATAATTTTTATATTTCATTATTATAACTCCCTAATTGAAAATAATTGAACTTATTAGGATAAAAAATATTTTGGGAATAAAAGTAATCTCGAATAAACAAATTCAATTTCTATTAAATTAGTTCTTATATTAATTTATAATTAATTTGTAACCAATGAATTAAATTTAAATTTTTTTAACCATAGATTTTAAAATTAAGATATTATTATTCATACCCACTAATTTTAAATTTAGGTTATATCTTTTATAAATTTTCATATTTTAAATAATATATTGTTTCTCAGTAAAACTGTATATTGTATGTAACACAAGCTATCAAATAAAGTATTTGTTGCATGAAAAAAAATTAGTCCAAATTGCTTCTATTGGAAGATATAAATTGAATTTATTTTCAAATGATATTATTTTTTAATGTCTTGGGATATTATATTTCATTCTAGACTTGATGTTGTATGTCATACACACTATCAAATATAGTGTTATTATTTTAGAATTTAAGGAAATTACATAATAAATATTAATATGGTTCTGGTATAAGTTAATAAAAATGATTAACAACATTATCCATTAGGTTAATGGGATGTCAATAAAAATGGAGGATAATAAAAGGTATTACATCTCAATTTACATTCCATTGATAATAATTTTTTATGCACCAATTCACATTTATGTGGCATATATAATATCTGTTTGACATGTAATATGATGACTAGTTAATTAAAAATGATATTTTATGTTAAAATTTGAAATATATATTTCATGGGGGTTTTATTTTAATATTATCAAGTGATACATGTTATAGTAAATTATTAATTTTTTTGATTACTTTTTATCGAAACAATCAATTTATTTCAATAATATTTCATTTGACGATAAATTTATCTTAGATATCCATATTATTTTTTGAATGATATTATTTTTTTCTAAACCACATTTTATTTTATATACAGTGCATACTTTTGATGTTTTTTTATCAACTTGGTAAATATTTGTAAATCCTTATTCTTTACTCAATATTGATATATGATGATAAGGAACATTATTTAGTCGATTATTATATATTCTAGAAGTTCATTGGATCTATAGTTAGAGGTTAGGAATGGTCAAGTACATACCATTGATGCATCAGTAGTCTCATGAGATGATTCATTTTTCCTATTCACATGGGGTTTTATGTAATAATTTTAATATATATTGACAAGAGATCTTAACAGTAATGGTCTCTTTTAAATAGAAAACATGACATAAAAAATTTAAGCATTCCCTAAAACTAGAATTGAATTATTATTATCCCTGATTTTTATTCTATGAAAAAAATTTACGGATTTATTTTTTTCACAACATATTGAATATATTTCATGTGTGATTGGTCATTTACCTTGAAATATTAATTATTCTTTTTATATTTATCTCGATGGAATGTGTTTTTAGTTATCTATCATTCCATATTTATTATTCATTATTTACTAATAATATATTCAACTTTATTTAACCCTTAATGGGAATATTATCCCTCCAATAATTTTCTGGTTTCCCAAGACATGATGATGATTTCCTAGAATGAGTTTCAAGGATGATGATATTATAGTTTTATTTTTATTTTTTTTCTTTTCCCATGTAACATGAGTATAATGCATGTGATCTAGTATTTAGAAAATTATAAAATGTTCATTAATTTAACATTTTAATCTTATATCTATGCCAATGTAATAAAGTCAAGAACTCGCTCCAGGATTATTGGATTGGGGTAACTACAATTATGGTCTATTATTGTAAGAAAGAAACAATTAGATCATAGTTATTATTCAATAAAATGGTATGAGATTAATATATAGAGGAGTATAGTTAGATGGCCAAGAATGATCTTATACTACAAGAGATTATTTATCTTCATTTATTTATATTACTACTCTCTAATAGAGGAATATTTGACCAATAGTGTTTGATCCAAGGATAGGTCTCTATCCATTGTCAATTATTTCACAATTAAATTGTTAATTGTATTCTATTTTATCTTATTGTATATTTATAATTTATTAAAAATATAAAACTTAAATTTCTGTATGCAATTAAATTAATCTTCCCTTATTCTGAAGTATAATATATAGGACCTTTAGACATTCAAAGTTTTCTATATGAGGTATAGAGATGGGTTATACTAAGATAATCGAATAATTATGGTAAATTGGTTAAGTAAGTGATGGGTGTTTAGAGATCAATATTTATCCCTCCCAAAATCTAAAATAAAATAATAATAATTTTGGATGAGGACCTATTTAGTTATTGAAATAAATGGAAGTTACAAACAATCTTTTATTATAAAATAGGAAAAATTGGGAATATTTTATTGGAGGACATTCAATAAAAATAGAATTCAAGTACAATTTTATTTTGAATTCTCAAACACACACATGAGACAACTCAAGACATCCCGATTCCAAAATTAAAATGGAAACACCTCAAATAATTCATCCTCTCAAGAGAAAACCCATGTAGTACTATTCAATAAATTTTAATTATGTTCAAAAAAAATTCTATGAGGTCCATGCGAATAATTGTATCACAATTGTACTAATGATAGGGAGAAAAAAAATATATAAAGTAGGAAACAAAATATTATTATTCATGGTCCCAACCACATCCACTACACCACCGATCCATAAAAAAACTCATACTAAGATATATATAAAAAAAGGAATCTTTTTTGTTAACAAACAATAACTAAATGTTCATTTCAATTAGGTGGGTAAAATCTTTATTGTAACCATGGTTATACATGAAGCACTAGTACATTTTGTTTTATTTTCTTAGGTAACGAAAAACAATAATGACATTTATATTTATTTTGATATATTGGTAAAATATTATATATATATATATATGGGAATAATGTTTTACACTTTATGATGCTCATAGAAATGAATAGTTCGTGTGGAGATCGATGTTATTCAGAAAAATAATTTAATTTCTTAATTATTGATATTTTTTAGGGTATAGAATTATATGATTATTAGGGTTTATAATTTATATAGAATATACAAAATTAGATAGGTAGAATCATGACATGATTAATTTTTTACTAGGACATCATAAATTTTTCCCCTGATAATATAAACACCAATCATAGAAAACATTATTTGATTGGATTTTGGATTAATGTACAATATCATCTCTATTAAATGTTTAATTTTAGTTATTGATTGTAACATACATTAACACCAATTATATAACTCCCATTTTTAGAAACAAGATAAAAATGTGTTTTTGAAATAGATCATATTTTTGGAATTACTAAATATGAATATTTTTTATAGAATACATTTTATTTATGAGTTTTAATTTGAAAATATTATATTAAATATTTTTAAATGAATGATTATAAATGTACATTGTAAATAAATATAAAACAGATTATATGTGAAACATTATTAATATGGTGATATAGATTGTGGTGAACACCAGTAATGCGGAAATATTTACATTTCATATTTGAATGGATTATACTATTCTAATGAAAGAGTTGTCTACGAATTCAAAAATCATGAATGGTGTAAGGCATCCAATGAGGTATTCCCTGAATTTCAATAATATCATTTCAATGAATAATTTAATGTTAATGGGATTAAAACCACATGATTTACATGATTTTATTTATGATTTAATTCTTGTATCCATATATTGTATTTTTACAAATAAATGTGAAACATATATTAACTAGATATTGATTATATTACAATGATATATATAATAAAGATATATATTTATAGATGATTCCAAATAAAGTAAATGAAATTATTTTCATATTTTCTATATTGGAGTCATTCTTACAAGTATAATTCTTTGATATAACAATTCACTTAGATCGAGAGATCGCACCTGGTGTATCAGTACATTATATAAGAATTTATCCCATTGATGGTAAATAAATATTTTGAATGTATATATAAAAAATAAATGTTTTATTGAACGTTTTATTATAAAGGAAAATATTATTTAGGATGTTATGGAATGTTTTACCTACTATATATCTGATTTTTATAGAGTTGTTCTCTAAAAATCATTTCACAATGTATTCAATATGGGGAAATGAATTTCCATAAAAGATGTTTCTTAGAATATCTTATTAAAGTAAGAGTACTCTGATATTTATGTTTCACATAATAGTATATAGGCTATTCCAAATATCGAATCCCAAAAGTAAAACCTTACTACATTAAATCCATCATTGTTTAAATACTTATTATAAATAAGTGTAATGAAGAATTTATAAATTGGTTTTAAGATAATATCTTTATAGAGTTTTCATCAAATTTGAATTTAATTTTAAATGAATTCCATGTTTTGTTATAATGACACAATGAAATATATTTTATTTGATTTTTTTAAAAATTAACTAGTTTAAATTATATTCAAATGAATATGATTAACATGTTATTATGTGAAATAGTGGAAATAAAATTATTGTGGAAATAATTCACATTTATGGTACCAAGGAAAATAATATAGTATGAAATAATATTTCATTCATTAGAATCATTGAAAAAATTTGGTAGGTGGGATATAAGGCATTCCAAGTGTAGAATTGTTTTTTTCAAAAAATTGTTTTAAAATATGATTACAGTTTCAATTATTGATATGTAATTTGTGGAAGTTAATTTCAATAAGGAACAGTATGAGGATGAACTATTCATAAACCAATAAAATATGATAATATTATTTGAAGTTTTGGATTGGGAAAATGGTAACTAATTAATGTTTTTGATTTTTTAAAATATCTATTTGGTTGGATGAAAATTATATAATGGATTCCCTTTTAATTAGGATGTACAAATCAATTCATTTGTCACCAATATTGATTTTGTATTTTATATAATAGGTAACTACATTGGGTGGATTAAAATACAAGATCTTGGAGAATAATATCATCAAAATTTAATGAATATAAAATAGTTTATTTAATTTATTCATGGTACGGGTTCTGTTATATGTTATATATGGTGTATATTTATAATATTATAAGCATACTATTATATTTAATTAATGTAAATTTACATTTTGACAAGTTGTATAGATAATTCCTTATTCACATGTAGATGTTACCATTCATTAAATTGAACATCATAGTGATATTGAAATTGGAAAAATATTATAAGTTGAATACCATTTTGGAGTTGAAAAAGATCCTAATGGTGAGAAAATAATGGAAAATAAATATTATTGAAATATATAACATTGAAATAGATTGAAAATACTAGTAAAATTTATTAATTCTGGTGGTACAGTAAAAATCATTGGTTTCGTGGAATTAATGTTGTTAACAAACTGAGACAGACAATTCTATTTTCATTATCATATTATGGTTAGTACTCAATTGAATGTGGTAATAAATATAGGTTCATGGAAGAATGTTGTGTCTGTATTGAAGTCAAAAAGCTGTTATGAAAATTTGGTTACATTTTAAAATTTATTCTCTTTTTTAATAAAAAATATAATAAAGAAACATAGATTTACTCTTCATTACCCCACATAGAGAACATTTATATTATATGATTATTAGATAAAATTAATATTAATGTTCACTAGAAGGGATTATAATTTATTTTAGGCACTAATTTTCAAACCAAATCATAGAAGTGATGAGGGGAATATTAAACCCCACCCACCATCTTTATATGCACTAAACATAAAATATTTATATTGGGATTCTATTGTTGACCGTATGGGTGATGAACCATTTAAAGTACATGCACTAGGAATTATCTTATTTGAAAATATGTGTATTAATATTTTTTATTGACAATTTTTAATTTATGAATATGTTATGGAGTGAAAATAAAATAAACACCATGAATCTAAAGCAATATGACATTATCATAATGAAAGGATTCAGTTTTCTTCTTTTGTATAAAAGAAACTGTAATGTATTTTAAATTTAAAGGAAAAATTCTATGTGATATGAAAAAACAAAATTATTGTGTTTATAAATTTTTATGATTATTGACGAAACAAAATATCAAACAGTTTCCATCTCACACCATCTTCAATGGTTGGTGTTTTAAGTAAAAAATAAGGGATATATATTTGTTAAAAACACATAGAAATTATGTGAATAATTTCCATGTATACATTTTAGAATATTTTTATTTAAAATAGATATACATAATAATGTCTACTTATATAAATATATATGTTTTATTATTTTTCGAAAAAATTACTCTAATCTATTATTACTCATTAATTAACATTTTTAATGGATATAAAGAATACTAAAAATTATGGTCATATTAATGGTGTTTGATTGGGAGTGTAACCATAAAAATATTTTTTCAAATAAAAAAAACTAGTTGGTAAAGATGATAAATTAAAATTGTTAATTATATAAATAGATAATATTATAGAAATTGTGAGTTGTATGCAATATGTGTTAAAATAGTTTATTTAAATTGATCAAGGAGAAGAATAGAGAAAGTACAAACCAAAATGAAAAGAGGCACACACGACCATCTACAAGGCAGTCAATTACCCTCAAAGAACCATATTAGTCAAGGTAACCATATTTTTGTAATAGTTACCATTAAATTTTAATAAAATTACTATGCATAAATTTCATTTAGAAGAATTATATTGCGTGAAATTGACTTTTATTTTTCAGAGATGATGAGGGAGATGTCAAAAGAAGGAGGTGAATTATGTCCTGTTCAAAATCATGAATGGTGTAATACATCTGTGTTGAAATGATTTTATTATAATTTTCATTCTAAAATTCATTTAATGATCTTGGAAATAAACTAAATAATGAGAATGAAATGATGATGTATAGTATATTGTGGTATAAATATTTCCTAGTTCAATCCACCAACACTCTCTCTATGAGCATAGTAATTTTCATGAAGGATGACATTCTATCTAGATACATAAAAAGGTGGGTGTATGCAGTTGAAACAATAAAAATGTTCAGATTTTTTTATAGGGAACCCTGATTTTTTTCCAAGATGCTAAAAATACACCACTAATGAGTAATTTTTTTTGAAATTCAGTATATAAAAATTAGATTTGGATTTTTTTTTCACTGTATAAATGCATAGTTCCTCATATAATTGATAGAAGTTTAGATCATCAACAAATCATAATAACATGAAACAGAAATTCAAAATGTGTGGAAAATATCCATTGAATAATAACAGTTATAAAATGAATAATAAAATTTGTTTTTTCATAAAGAGTTTTTTTAATTTCATTCTAAAAATACACTACCACTATCTTAATTATGAATTTATATTAGAACATTCAAATCTTTTATAGAAGAAGTATTCATATTTAATAATACAAAAAACAACAGAATAAATGTTATCAGATAATTTAGTTGATAGTTTTAACATGATAATAAAATCATTCATTGAATACATTTTTAAATCAAGAAATAATAGTCATATTTATAATATATAAAAATATAATATTGTGTTTTAATTCCATACTAATCACCAGGGTAGATTTAGACATGGCCATTCCACAAATAAAATATTTTTGATTTTCAATTTTTTTTAAAAAAATCCCCAACTAATTATCCAATAAATCAAGAAATGATCCTATATAAATAATGTTTTTTTAAAGGTTGGGGCCGAAGCCTCATTTTTTATTATTGAAACAAAGAAAATACCTCTTTAACTGGGTAGAGGGAGACCCATTACATAGCCCGAAGGCCCAGTGGGCATTTAGCCCATTACATAGCCCGTAGTCCCAATTTTTTTGGCAGAAATCCCATTCTGTGATTAGTACTTCTACAGTACCTACACTGCTACAGTACCCGCTGCTGCTACACTTCCCCTGCCGCCGCTACAATACCCATGCCGCCGCTACAGTGCCGCCGTTGCAACAGTATCTCGGCTGCCACAGAAGCGCTACAGTGCTGCTACAGTAACCTTCGCCCATTGGGTTTTGAACCCCCATTTTCCATGAAGAATTATGGGGTTCTTACCACTAAGACAAACCCCAACTACATCCTATATAATTAATGTGGATATTAAAATATTAAATTTTAGAAATCATTCAAAAAATATATATGATCATATTTCAATATATTGGATCATATTGAAAAATAATCATTAAAATTTCTACTACAAATCTGATAATTAATTCAAATTTTGAATTTGAAAAATCATTTTCCCCATATTGATTACATTATTAAATTTTAAAAATATCTTAAATTAAATTTTATAGAAATTCATAGTAGGGAAATATCAAATGATTCATTCAATTTTTATAGTCTAAAAAATAGGATTTATCATTCAGTATTAGGTAATTATACATAGAGAATTTAAATAAATTTCTAATGGGTGAGACAAAAATCAATCAGAATTTTTCACCTTGATATCTCATTAGTAATATTTATCCAATGTAATCATAAATTTTCACAATGGTGAAGTCACATCGGTCTATAATAGATAATAAAAAACGATTGATTTAGCTTTCATTATAGATGAATTACATGAAGAGAATCTTATTATACATCCATCACAACACTTCTAGATTAATTATGAGGACTAAAAATAATGTTATATTAAAATACCAAGAGATAATAAAAAAATTAATTCATAATATAATAATATAATAACACAAGGATTTATTATATTTAAATTCAGAATGATAATAGATAATTCCTTAATGATATATTTTGTAAGTGATAATAAAATAAATCAAACAATATTATATTCATGAAATAATAATCATGGTGGTAGTGATGTTGTTCCCGACGCCTTCTCTAGGGCGTGCGCATCCGTCTGTGGAGGACGCACAGCTATGGCCCCGCATTCCCTCTTTCCAAAGGCGGGCGGCATCCGTTCCTTTTTCAGGAACGTTTTCTCCTTGATCAAAATGGGATGATAGGATGTCGGTTCTTCCTTCCGTGGATTCCTCCTTGGAACTCATCACCTAGTCCGCATCTCCCAAATAGATTTAATACATTTTTCATGAAACTCTTCCCAGTGCCATGTTTCCATGGACACCGGTTAATTACACTGCTTCTATCGGGACAGTCCAAAGGGTCCGGTCAGGGCAGCAACCTTCAGTCGGGGGAGTAGTCACATCGAGGCATCAGTAGCATGTCTGGATGCTGGGGAACTGGCGTGTCTGTCTATTATCCCTGGTCATAGAGCTTCTCTAGGACATGGAAGCCCGAGGCCTCCCACATCGAGCGCGGGGAATTATATGTCATAGACATATGTCTGAGGTTTTCCTCAGCTTCTAATGTTTAACACAGGGTATTCCGCAAGTTTAACGTCCAGCGGAGACGGATCAGCTCCATCAGAGCATTAGCTAGAATGGATCAGATTGAGGGATATCCCTTGAAGGGGTGCTGATACCGGGACCAGCCCATGGGAGACTGTGAAGAGGAGAGGAATGTTATGATCTTTCCGAGATATGGACGTCCAGGTGAGAATCAGGATGGGTGATGGAGAGTTGAATGAAGTGGAGGGGGAATGAAATGGGACCATCGTAGGGGTGACAGTGAAGTTGGGCTTGAGCCTCGAAGAGACCTCCTACGTATCCCCGTGGTAGGGAATCAATGTCCGTGTAGTTTGGGATAGTGTCGGTGAACCGACATGAAGGTGGACCTTGGCCCGATGGGTATCATCAGTGAACCGACGTGAGTGAGGACCTTGGCCCGGATGGTGTGGTGCCTACACACTAGGTCGCCCAGGTGCTGGTGACCTAACGTGAAGGAGGTCGGAGTGACCAACAGGTGATGGGATTGAAACTCTGGGAGGCTTCCTACATACCATGCTTTGACATGGATCAAAGCCCACGTAATTTAGGTTGGATGCCAGAAGGCCGACATGAATGAGGAGGACGGGGGGGGGGGGGGGGGGTCCTAGTGGTGGTGGGCTTGGACCTCATGGAGGCTTCCTACGTACCATGACTTAACATGGATCAAAGACCACATAGTTCAAAAGGGGGCTTCGTCGGCGTACTGATGTGAAGGGGAACACGGTGGTCCACCTATGGTGGGTGTCGGCGAACCGACATGAATAAGAGACCTTGGTCCGATGAGAGATGGTCTTTAACCTCAGGGAGGCTTCCTACGTACCATGCCTTGACATGGATCAAAGACCTCGTAGTTCAAAGGGTTTCATTGTTAATGTAGACACAGGGGTCCACTAGTGGTGGTCTTGAACCTCATGAAGGCTTTCTACGTACCATGACATGACATGGATCAAAGTCCTTGTAGTTCGGAGGGGTCACAATGGTTTTCCATCGGACTGGGATGCAGTTTAATGTCATGCAGGACAAGGATGAACTCGATATGAATTATTGATGGGTGGGCTCGAACCTCACGGAGGCTTCCTATGTACCATGCCTTGACATGGATCAAAGACCACGTAGTTCAAAAGGGTGTGCAGTTTAATGTCATGTGGGACGAGGGTATATAGTTTAACGTCATGATGGACATGGGTATGATGTTTAACGTCATGCTTGATGAGGGTATGGTCACGGCCAATGCCAACTCTAAGCCCACGTGAGTCATTCTTGGTGTGAGAAACAAGAGGCAGCAAGGACATGACAATCAGGCCGCGAAGGGTGCGTCTGTGGGAATCGGAGAGGGGCTTACATGTTAAGCGGCCCATGGTGCTGGGACTTACTCCAGGATGGAGGCCCAAAGTGTGGCAAAGCGCAACGAAAGAGGGCTTTGGTACCAATGACGAAAGGTGCCTCGTTCCCCATCGCGCCCTCCACTGACATTGGTAGTGGGGAAGTACAGAGATGCAGGGGTGCAGCCTTCCGCAAGAGGGGCTAGGGGGCTTATACCAAGGTGGATTCCCTTGTCCCATGGACATACGCTACTCCGAGAAGGAGGATATCATCCGTTGTGGGGGGGGGGGGGGGGTGACCCCATCTCTGTGGAGACGGGTTGCTTAAAAAATGTCTGAGCTGGGAGAACCCTTCGTGTGAAGCATGGGGTCGGGTCACAGTTTAACGTCATGTGTTGAGGATGGGGTGATTGGCAGTTTAACTTCATGCAGCTCGGACGAGGTGGGTTCACTCCACACCCCTAGGGATTACATAACAGGTACCCTTTTCTCCTTGGGGGAGGGAAGGTACTAGTAAGGCCGTAGTCGAGGGGGGTCGTAGAGCGAACCATCGAGGGGTCCACGTTAGCGTGGCTATGCAAATAATAAATATCCGTTAGCGTGCCTATTCAAAGAATCATTAGGAAAAGCAACTCTACGAGTGGTGTTGTCCGTGGGATTTTTAAATCACATCGCGCATACCTGGAGGGTCGTGCGGGAAGAGGAATTGCCAAGAAAAGGAGTGTACTTTGCGAAGTGGAGTTCCTTGGCCTTAGCATGGGGCAGAGGTGTGAGTGGAGGGTGCTTCGTGAAGTGGAACAATATTGGCGGAGCACTGCCTCGCGAAGAGGAGATGCCTCGCGAAGCAGGGTGCTGCGAAGTAGTGTGCTTCGTGATGTGTAGCGATCCTGCCTTAGCATAGGGATCACTAATACATGATGGGTGTTTCGCGAGGCATAAACACTCTGCGGCTGCTCGGGTTCCCTTGGGAATCCCCCTCCTTCGCGAATGCCCTTGAGCTTTGCAAAGGGAATCCCTCTCAGAAGAGGGGCTCAAAACGAGACAAAGAGAAGGCGTCACGCGAAGTAGAAGTACCTTGCGGAGCTCATGATTCCCGTGGAAAAGGGTGATTCGTGATTCAAGAGAGGAGAAGCCGAAAGGTCGGATTGTCCATCCCCTGCACTCCGGGGGAGCCCAGTATTTATAGGCGAGGGGCGCCGCGATGTTTAACTCACGCGGTGCGAAAGGGCGGTAGGTGCTTCGCGGCGGGCTCACGAACATCAAGCTGTTTCGCGGAGATGTACCACCTCCGCTGCTTCGCGGTGGGCACGCAAAGGTCAAATTCTTTCTCAAAGAGGTACCGCCTCCAGAGCTTCGCGGTGGGCTCACGAACGTCATATTCTTTCGCGGAGATGTACCGCCTCCGGAGCTTCGCGGTGGGCTCGCGAACGTCAAATTCATTCGCGGAGAGGTACCGCCTCCGGAGCTTCGCTGGACCGCGATACTCGGGGTGATTCGCGTCGGTGCTTCACGAGGCAGCGTGCGGGCCTTCTTTTGCGTCCCTTCCTTTCTTGCAATATTTTCGAACCAAAAAATTCCCCCCTCAGACTTGAAGCTGCGGAAGGCTGAAGGGTCAAAGTCTAAGAGAAAATCACCAAAATTGTTGGTGGTTCGCGAGGAGACTTCGCGAAGAGGGCCCGCGATACAGACTGGGGCCACAGGATCCGGATGCGCTGCGATGCTCCGCGCGGGTGGGGCATGCCGCGATGCTCCGGGGTCGCCGCCTATAAATAGGGGGAAAACTCTTTTGGCTTCACGTGATTTTATTGTCTTTTTGTGCTTCGATTTCGCGAAGCTCTACGTACTCCTCGCCTGCTCTCCGCGAATCGAGCTTCGTGGCGAACTGCGGGTCTCCGACTCTACGACCGCGCCAAGCAAAATCTTGTTTTCCGGCCTCGGTCAGACTCCGCAGCTTGTTCTCATGACCGATCTTCGCGATCCGGCTTCGCGATCCATCTTCGTGATCCGTTCTGGAAAAATTATTTTCTGAGTGCCGAAACCGAAATGGCCCATCAAGTGGCTGTATTGGGGGTGCTTGCAGATGCCGCCCGTCGGGATGAGATGACCAACTGTCCAGGCCTTGGGGAGATGGTCCGAAGCCACTCGGACCACGTTTCTTTGACAGATCTTCTATCGGAGGGTTAGAAGAATTATCTGTAGTGTAAGAAGCTTCCATTGTACGACTTTAGGTTGAGGGATAACGTCTTCATCCCTGAGGTGAGTAGGGATGAACCAGTTTGCTGGTTTAGGAGCACGCCATGTCAGCACCAATGGTTCAGGGCGGCCGATGGTCATGCACAGGAGGACTTCACACCCATCCCTACCGAATGTCTCTACAACCATGTGAAAAATATTGACGAGACGCCATTATAACTGGAGACATCTCCTCCTCTCTACCGTACCATGTTGTAGGCGGCTTTGCAAGATTCTAAGAAAGGGTGGTCCGATGAGTGGGACCTGCGCCAGGGTGGCATCTTTACTGATGACTGGGCCTGGGCCTACTGGGTAGGCTCCTCATGTGGGGAGTTTGGGGCCGAGCTGAGGAGAGTGGGGTTATATGAGGCGGCATGGGCCTCCCAATTCCACATTTACCAACCGAAACTACTGATTCTGGAATTGCTAAGCAGATGTTCATCCAAGACCAATACCTTTCAACTGCACCATGGGGAGGTGGGCATCAGCCTGTGGGATGCCCACCAGATTTCTAGGGTTCCGATAATTGGGTCCATGTATGATGAGTTCCTCTCCGTCATGAGTGCGTGGGAGGATACAGAGAAAATTCCGCGACTGGCGTCGGTGCTGATGGCACTCGTCCCTGGAGAGGACAAGGAAGCAGTGATGGATGTCCACGTTAAGAAGTGGTTCATGTGTTTCCTGAATTTCCCAGAGAATCAAGAGTTCCCTCTAGGGCCTCGAATTTGTCCGAGGGCGGCCCAATGGGGTAAGGAGAACTTGCATTGGAGGGTCTTGGAGGAAAGCCAATGGAATACTTGGGGTTTCAGTGTCATCACTGAACAACAGTCGATAGTCAGGCTGGCGGCGTTCATCATGACTCTTATCTGCTGTTGGATCCTACCAGTGAGGGATACAAACATGGGGGTGAGGCCTAGCTCGTTTGCTATGGCGTCCAGGTTGGCCATGGGGCAGCGGGTCAATATGGTGATTCCAATGCTCGCCAAGCAGTACAGAATGCTGCAGCACATTATCGAGGGCATGAAGCCACCAAGGATATGTGGGCCCTTCCACCTCGTGTATGGGTGGATTGCGGCGCACATTAGGGGGATCTATGAGTACCCAAACCCTATTTCGCCGCCGGGATCAAACTTCCACCCCTCCATCCTGAATGTGGTTGGGAGCTTCCTGTTCAAACTAACCGTTCCGATGGTGCTGAATCGGGTGTGGAGGGCGGATGAGTTTAATTTCCATCCCTTCCCATTGCCGACGGGGATACTTACTGATGATGGGCAGGGAACAGAAGAACACCGGGCTTACCTCCTGGCCTTTTTAGGTGATGTTTTGTTGGCCCAAGTGGATAGTGAGCCGATCTGCGAACCGTACACCCTACATCGGTTTGTGAGGCAGTTCTGGTGCCTACAGCGGCTGACCCTGCAGGTCTATTGGGAGGTGCGTCACGATGAGCACCCGTGTGTGATGAGGCAGTTGTGGCTCATGTTCTCACGGGAAGATGGGAAGATGCGAATTTCATTGCCTCCATCCACTTCCGCATTCGGATTGGTGAGGGAGTATGCCATTATTTGGGAAGCTACATACCCAGGGGAGATTCTAAAGTAGACTACTATTCGGGTCGGTGACGGTGGGCCTCCTCTATCCCGAGGTCGGGGTCGGAGGGCAGCTAGGGCCTCTCACAGTGGCGGGGCTGCCATGGCGGGGAGACCCGCACCGGCCGAGGGTGTGGGGGAAGTGGAGGTTCCGGTGATTCCGGAAGAGCAGGGCCATCCGGAGGGGCGGCCACCGAGGGGATTTCGTAGGATATCCATTTAGGCTCTAGGGAAGCGGCTTCGTCATATTGACATGACAGAGGATGTCGTCCTCCCGGAATCCTGGGACATTTGGGATGTTAACCGGAAATTCCTCATCCCACCCGAGATATGGGCGCACTTGAATCACCTCGGGATGGAGTTACCGGGAATAGGCCCAGTCTGGCTGGTATCATGGCATCTCCGGTGGAGGAAGATAAATACTTTGACGAGATGGAGGATTACATTCACTCCAGTGGTGTCCCTCTCCCGATGACAGACCGGGTGAGGGTACTGCTGAATCGAACGGTTCCCCCATAGTTATCGGTCGCCGACCAGAGGGAGCACTTCCCTTTGCTGGAAGAATCAGAGGACTCCTCTCGGGAGGATGAGGCTGGAGGAGGGAGCCCTTTGGAGGAGAGTGAGGTCGAAGATCAAGGCTCGGATTCCGACTACTTTGCAGAGGCTCTCGAGGTAGCATTCTGAACATCTCTCTTCATGGTCTGTTCTTGGTCCAGTATGGACTTCTCACCGATGTTTGAGCCATGCAGGGGGAACTTGTATGTAGGCCTCATTCTCGTCTCTCGGTGGGTGATGATGCAGGACCTTCAGAACCCGCGCATATGGCCGTGTCCAGTTCCGCGTCCGGTGGGACCAGAGAACTCGAGGTGGATCCTCCGGAATTTCTAGAGCATCCAACAGTATACGGAGGGCCTCGTCTTGGGGTCCCTTCATTATCGGCTGAAGAGCGGCCCCATGAGGTCGATCTCCATAAGTTTCCTCTACCAGTTTCTTTGTCATCATATGTAGACTATGCCCACTAACGTTCATGTCCCTCTCTGTCATACAGTTCTTCGACTAGTGTGGGCTGCTGCGGCAAAGTTAGTCGGGATGTCTAGTGGCATCCCTCCTAGGGCCGTGATAGTGATGGTGGCGATAGCCCCCCCATCTCCCCAAGCTGCAACACACACCATCACTGGCGGGGCCACCACCATCGGCCAGTCCTAATCCTATCGCACCTGCTTCGGCGCGAGATGTCATGCCGGATTCAACGCCAGATGCAGATTCTGCCGCGGACTTCTTGCGGGCATATCCTTCGTATGAGCCAGCCAATCATGTAGACTAGGACAAAACGGCATCCGACGAGGAGGACAACAACATAGTTTTCCACTGGTCATGGAAGCTAATAATGCGCTTCATCAAGGATACCCCCCAAATGCTATGGCTGGACGAAATGGACAGACTTCGCTCACGGCTGCATGAACTGTGTGCTGGGGGAGTGGATGCCCAACGTCCTCATGCACTCATCCGAGATCTTATGGCTGAGAAGATCCGGGATCATGATCGTGGACTCATCGTGGGCTGGCAGCGGAGGAAGGCGACTTACATAAAAAAGATCAAGGATGCTGAAAGTGAGGTTCAACATGTAGAGACCCGAAGCCTGACGTACATAGACTTTACATTACTTTTGTGTAATACTTAGTACATAACAAAAACACACACACACAAGGATCGTAATAGTTTAGTGTCTTTGGAAACTCGGAACGTAATCTTCTAATCGTGGTGAAAGATCTTCAATATCTCTCATAAAGATATTCCCTTTTTTTTACCTAAAACCTTTCTTTATATCCTGGGGAAAAGAAAACATAAAAGGGTGAGCTCAAATTCTCAGTAAGGGTATACAAAAGCAAAATCAATCACATCATATTCATAAGAACATAACTTTTGGAAATCTTAACCTGCAAAAGAGAGCATATTTTCATAACATGGGATAAATCATAGTAGTGAAATGAAATCCCAATAATCATAACTTAAAACATGAAACTTTGTGGCATACACACATAATCATAGAGAATCATTTCTTGTTAGTCAATACTCATTTCCAAGACTATCTTAGTGGACAAAGTCCATTTCTGAATCGAGTAACCCTCGTTTCAGTCCTGTTTCACTGAACCGATATAACCTACCGTTCCAGCCCTGTCTATCTCATGAGATATAAAATCTTTACCCAATGCATTGGAGGGAGATATAGGTCCCACCCATCTCATAATGATACCATTCTTATGTGTTCCACAAAATCATAAATCATACATCATTGCATAACCCATGTAATAAAAATGGGATTCTTAAACAACATGACATCATAAAACCATTCATATAAGATAAAGGAATTCATAAACATAATTCCATCACAATATAGTCAAATAAATGTAAAAATATGGATAGAAACAGAACCCTTTATTATCTTAGATGGAAAATAATTTTGATAAAACACTTGAATTGAATTCTTGAGGAAAATATCCTTTCTTCTTCAAAATCAATTTCTTTTCACAAAACGTCATGCAATTTTAAAAGAAAGAGATTTTATTGAAAATAGTCATGAAATCTTTTGGAGGAAGCTTCATGAAAATAAGGCTTTATAAAACCGTAAAAATCCGTTCGTGCCGTATAAGTTACAAAAAACATTCTTTGTACTTTTGTCGAAAAAGTCAAAATGTACCTCGTACGAAAAACGACAAAAGATTCTTTTCATATCTTTTACTAAAAACTCACCAAAGGGTAAAATTGGATTTAAAAAAAATTATAGGTGGATGGAAATAACATTACATATTGAGGAAACATAGATGTGGATGATAAAATACACCCCAGTAAATACCAACGTATAAACAATCTCGGATAAAAATGAGATTGTGATATTTCCCTTACCTTAGGTCCGACTTGCTTTGTATGTGTCCGAACCTCCTGTATAATGATTTAAATCATGTTATTGACTTATTACAGAATCATATTCATTTTTATGATATCATATATGGTTCACTTATGACATCATATTACCCATTCTTTTGTAAATTCCATGTTAAAGAATCGTTTTGGGTAAAATCGTTTCATTTATCGTAGGTGTTTTGACCTGTTGTTCTTGACATCATTATTACTTATATCATGATTTACTCACTTCCAGAATATAAAATATGATTTATATATCATATATATTCAGTATATATATGAAAAACACCGTTCATGGAGACGGTAGTCCGTACGTACGCATGAACGCTGTTTTCATTTCCTTATTGTCTTGAAATGGAAGTAAGTAGATGACATAAATATATATATATATATATACATAAATCCAGTAGCTTTATAATGTCATATATTTCATTATTATTTCTTATATATACTTTATAATCATTCTTAAATGGTTAACATGGAGAATGAATCTCATCGCGTCGTGGAGACGGTAGTCCGTACGTACGCACGAGCGATGATATCATTTCCATAAATATTGAATTGAATTGGAGTGGATTATACAATATATCAGAATCAATATGATGTTGTAATAACTATGTATAGTTATTCTTTACACCCTTATACCCATCCATGTAAGGTGGTGGTTGAAAATAGATTACACCACGGCTTGGAGACGGTATTCCGTACGTACGCAAGCGCGGTGATTTCTTTTTCCGTAGGATGGATAGATGGTGAAATATGGTTGTTTCATACTTATAATAACATATCAGTATATGAGTGATACTGATGTTATTACTTAATAATGAAACAACCTAAGAAGAAGAAGTGGAAGAAGAAATAAAGATGAAAGAATTGGTAACGGTAATTACCTCTTCTTTGAAGCGCCTTTTGGAGACCTCCTCTTAGGGATCTAAAATTGGTCTTTGAGGAAGACCAGAACCTCTAGGATGTTTCTAGGGAAGTGGAGAAGAGATTTTGGCAGGGGTTGGACGAGCTTGAGTGCTCAAATTTGTGTGAGGAGGAGGGGGAGGAGGTGTCCTTTTATAAGGGAGGAGTGGGGCACCTTAGGAATACCTCAAAATATTATTTTATATTAATGTCAAAATTGGTTTATAGTGGTTCTAAAGGGTCTTATTTCGAAGCTAAAGTGGGGTTGGGTCGAAATACTATCAACCAATAAGATTTAGACAAGTTTAGGGTATTATTTTAACCTTATCAATTAGATTTAACTCTAAGTTAAATAATTTAACTTTTACCGTGTCTTTTTGTTTTCTTTCACTATATGGTTAATACACTTACTATAAATTGCCAAACGAACCCCAAATTGTTTATTATTAATATATATATCCTTATCTAAGTCATTTGGCCGAACCTTAGATTTTTAGGAATAAAATAACAATTAATAATATAATATTTGATTTAAAAACTATTTTGTGTCAATTTTGACACTATTTTATATATGATTTTTGTGAAAGTCATAAAAGAATTATATGTTCGAACCAAGTTGATTAAATCAACACTAATATATCATAGTAACCTATAAAATTAGTGGAAATCATAAAAAGTCTTAAATTACATTTATTTTGGTATTTATATTATCAATTATGTCAATATTTCATTAATAAGATAATTACTGCATCATCTTTGTGTCATAAATAAATTATATTATTTGATGTCTAAAAATTACAAACAAAATACCATCATGTGGGAAATCTTTGTATCTTTCTAATGAATATTTATAGTCGAATTTATCTTATGTATAACCCCATATTAAAAATTATTTACTTATTAAACTTTGATTTTACCTATTTTAACCCTTCTTTAAATAAATTAATAATAAATGTCCTAATCTAATCCAAGTGGACCTAAATGGTCATATTTTATTCCTAAGTTTGTTTTTGGTCGAATTACACTTGTCCAATAGAATTACGACATGTGTTAGGGTAATATTAATATCATATTTACCCTTAGTTACCTTATTTACTATTAACTGTGGTAAAAAAAGTAAAAAGTTACTATTCACCAAAAAATTATTTTCATCTCATTGAACCACATTTTAGTCCTTGATATTAACCGTGTCTCTCGGATTTTCGAAATTCCATTCACAGAAGCGGTAAAATTATGATTTATGCAAAATTCAGTTTTTAACCTACCACTTAGTAGTTTCACTATTCATCAAAAATTGATGTTTTTCAGAACAATGCCAAAATTTCATCCCAAACTATATTTCATATTCTGAATTCAAAAATGAAGTCTATTTTACCAAATTCATAACATAAAAGTTGCATTAATTAATTTTATAATTAAATCCCGCTGTTAAAACAAATAGCGTGTTTTTAAGAAACAATATCTATCAAAAGATTGACACTTGATTATGTCTGGTTTAAATGTGAAATTACATCCAATGACCAACATTGTATTAAACTGTAAAAATATATTCTAAATATACTTTAAAACCACTCAAATTAATGATTTATCACTATTAATTATTTCGATTAAAAAAGTTGTTTTTAATTATAATTTAGTAATTTTCACTATTCATCAGAATATGAAAGTTATCCGAAAAGTACAAAAATTTCACCTTAGGCTAAATTCGATACTCCGAATCCAAAAATACTGTTCATTTTGAAAAATAAGATTTACTGGATTTCAAAAAGTGGTTATTACTATTCATAACGGCTAGTTTTAATAATATTTTTATAGCATATCGTTGTTTAGTGAAACTCGGTATTACGTACCACACACGCTATCGAGGAAGGTTGTGATTGCGTGTAATGCAAGGAAAGTCAAGGATGCATGTTGTGAAAGCTCCTTTTGGTGTAGCGTAAAACACAAGACATTAGTGAAATAAAAAAGAATATGTTTCATAAAATCTCGGGCTGTTACATTCTACCCCCCTTAAAATGAATTTCGCCCTCAAAATTCGTCGGGGTTATAAATGGTTTACTATTCGAAAGTTTCTTTAATAGAAACCCACATGGTAAAAAGGAATACCAAAACTTGGCTTTAAAAACTAAAGTATGAAATGTAACGATTACCCAAATAACCTAATCACTGGGTTTCCACATAGGTGAAAATATGGATATGGAAGAGAAATCTAACCATCATGTTCTGATGGAGAGTGGTAGAGAACATGGCTATGGAAAAGCCAGTAATCACAAATCCATAAATTTGTGACGATCTAAGGTACCATATGATTCATCAGGTATAAGATCACTAGGACAACATTTTTGGTTTTCAAGATCGTTTCCCTAAAGTTGAAAATTTGAATTAGAATAAATACTTTCTTTATTTTGGTACAATATAACTGTTGTTCATGCCTTTGACAATTTCCACTTCATCTCTTAAATAAATGAAGTTGAATTTGTTATTCGTGAAGTGTTAGCAGATCATGTGATAGAATGACGGGTCATTCCATCTATCTCAAACAAAAGGTTAGCAAAAATTATATACATAAGTCGATCTATAGTGAGATTAATCACATATGGTTCCTAAAATGGACTTAGACTTCATATATCATACTGCTTAATATAATAAAACTAGTTTCTACTAAACAGGGACTTCCTGTAGGCCAGTGGTAGGCGATAAAGGCCAGTCGCACTTCGGTTGTGGGTTCGATTCCCACAGCCTTGTCTGAAGCGATGGGTTGTCGCCCGTCCTGCAGGTTGTCCTTTTTATAAAACTATATTACTATAACATCCCATCAATATTATCGAAAAAACTTCTATCCTTAAACAATACTAACTTATGTCCAACATAATCCATTCCAATCTTTAGGCTTATCCATAATACTGCAGTCCATTCTCATAACATTGTGAAAACGATTACCAGAGATTGAATACCATCGTTGATCCCCATATATCATAAGATATATCTTTTTGGTCACATTCCAAACATTCGAAGGCCTTAATCTTGTACACTCTTGAATACCCATTGAACCTTAGTAAAAACTTGAATGCAGTTAATAGTTAACACTTTTCACATACCGAAATCCTCAAAATTCTATATACTCAAACCATGATATCACTTAGTCCATATATCAATCATGAGCTCATGAATACTATCAAACATTTAATTTTCTCCTTATCCCTTCATTATGCGCATATCATCTATATTCCAAAAATATCTGAATAACCTTTCATGGATACTGGTAACATTAATCATACACTTTCAAAACACAACGAAAGACAACAGTGTAACAATCCATAGATGTCTCTTTATTCCAAAATTACACATGATAAACATGTAATCATTCCACCACATTCTCAAACCATTGACCGAGCTTCAAAAATTCTTTCATCTCACATATCATTTGTAGTCTCTTCATCATCATCCACATAAATACTACCCATATGACCATACTGATTCTCTTCATGAGTCTTTCCCTTAGGGCATTTGTTTTCATAATGCCCATACATTCCACATTTAAAACACTTAACCATTTTTGATGTCGTAGCAATACCATTATCCTCATCCATGGTGTTAACCGACCCTTTTCCTTTGCACTTACTTGCTTTGTGTCCTTCATTTCCACACCCAAAGCATCTTCCAATTCCCTTGAAACATTCTCCTTGATGCCTCTTCCCACATGATTTACATAGGGGAAATTGAACTTTCTTTTCTCTATGATCATCATGGAACTCCATCTTTCTCTTATTAGTCGAGTTAGGAAACTTACCAAATTTTACTTTATTGATCATATTATGAGATTTCTGATTCGGCATAATAATGATGTTTGGACTTCCAAATCCCATTTCATTTGGTTGCTCATAAAGAATATCATTCCATTGTCCATCATATCCTCCATTATCGTGAATCATCTTGTTTCCAGCCATTTTCTAAAACCCAAAAAGAATAGTGTGAGAGGCAAAAATCATAATAAAGGGAGAGTAACTTCAATATCTAAAATCTTAGGTTAAATTCTAAGATCGTTACCATAGTTCTAGTACTATATCCTATACGTAAACTTATCCTTAGGGACATCCCTAGACATACCTTAGAAATATCTCTAGGGATCTCACTAATGTTCTCACATCCTAGTTTCCAAAGGTTGACTAAACCTTTCCTCTGATACCAACTGTAGAGACCCGAAGCCTGAAGTACATATACTTTACATTACTTTTGCGGAATACTTAGTACATAACAAAAACACACACACACAAGGATCGTAATAGTTTAGTGTCTTTGGAAACTCGGAACGTAATCTTCTAATCGTGGTGAAAGATCTTCAATATCTCCCATTAAGATCTTCCCTTTTTTTTACCTAAAACCTTTATTTATATCCTGGGGAAAAGAAAACATAAAAGGGTGAGCTCAAATTCACAGTAAGGGTATACAAAAGCAAAATCAATCACATCATATTCATAATAATATAACTTTTGGAAATCTTAACCTGCAAAAGAGAGCATATTTTCATAACATGGGATAAATCATAGTAGTGAAATGAAATCCCAATAATCATAACATAAAACATGAAACTTTGTGTCATACACACATAATCATAGAGAATCATTTCTTGTTAGTCAAGACTCATTTCCAAGACTATCTTAGTGGAAAAAGTCCCTTTCTGAATCGAGTAACCCTCGTTTCAGTCCTGTTTCACTGAACCGATATAACCTACCGTTCCAGCCCTGTCTATCTCATGAGATATAAAATCTTTACCCAATGCATTGGAGGGAGATATAGGTCCCACCCATCTCATAATGATACCATTCTTATGTGTGCCACAAAATCATAAATCATACATCATTGCATAACCCATGTAATAAAAATGGGATTCTTAAACAACATGACATCATAAAACCATTCATATAAGATAAAGGAATTCATAAACATAATTCCATCACAATATAGTCAAATCAATGTAAAAATATGGATAGAAACAGAACCCTTTATTATCTTAGATGGAAAATAATTTTGATAAAACACTTGAATTGAATTCTTGAGGAAAATATCCTTTCTTCTTCAAAATCAATTTCTTTTCACAAAACGTCATGCAATTTTAAAAGAAAGAGATTTTATTGAAAATAGTCATGAAATCTTTTGGAGGAAGCTTCATGAAAATAATTCTTTATAAAACCGTAAAAATCCGTTCGTGCCGTATAAGTTAAAAAAAACATTCTTTGTACTTTTGTCGAAAAAGTCAAAATGTACCTCGTACGAAAAACGACAAAATATTCTTTTCATATCTTTTACTAAAAACTCACCAAAGGGTAAAATTGGATTTAAAAAAAATTATAGGTGGATGGAAATAACATTACATATTGAGGAAACATAGATGTGGATGATAAAATACACCCCAGTAAATACCAACGTATAAACAATCTCGGATAAAAATGAGATTGTGATATTTCCCTTACCTTAGGTCCGACTTGCTTTGTAAGTGTCCGAACCTCCTGTATAATGATTTAAATCATGTTATTGACTTATTACAGAATCATATTCATTTTTATGATATCATATATGGTTCACTTATGACATTATATTACCCATTCTTTTGTAAATTCCATGTTAAAGAAGCGTTTTGGGTAAAATCGTTTCATTTATCGTAGGTGTTTTGACCTGTTGTTCTTGACATCATTATTACTTATATCATGATTTACTCACTTCCATAATATAAAATATGATTTATATATCATATATATTCAGTATATATATGAAAAACACCGTTCATGGAGACGGTAGTCCGTACGTACGCATGAACGCTGTTTTCCTTTCCTTATTGTCTTGAAATGGAAGTAAGTAGATGACATACATATATATATATATACATAAATCCAGTATCTTTATAATGTCATATATTTCATTATTATTTCTTATATATACTTTATAATCATTCTTAAATGGTTAACATGGAGAATGAATCTCATCGCGTCGTGGAGACGGTAGTCCGTACGTACGCACGAGCGATGATATCATTTCCATAAATATTGAATTGAATTGGAGTGGATTATACAATATATCAAAATCAATATGATGTTGTAATAACTATGTATAGTTATTCTTTACACCCTTATACCCATCCATGTAAGGTGGTGGTGGAAAATAGATTACACCACGGCGTGGAGACGGTATTCCGTACGTATGCACGCGCGGTGATTTCTTTTTCCGTAGGATGGATAGATGGTGAAATATGGTTGTTTCATACTTATAATAACATATCCGTATATGAGTGATACTGATGTTATTACTTCATAATGAAACAACCTAAGAAGAAGAAGTGGTAGAAGAAATAAAGATGAAAGAATTGGTAACGATAATTACCTCTTCTTTGAAGCGCCTTTTGGAGACCTCCTCTTAGGGATCTAAAATTGGTCTTTGAGGAAGACCAGAACCTCTAGGATGTTGCTAGGGAAGTGGAGAAGAGATTTTGGCAGGGGTTGGCCGAGCTTGAGTGCTCAAATTGGTGTGAGGAGGAGGGGGAGGAGGTGTCCTTTTATAAGGGAGGAGAGGGGCACCTTAGGAATACCTCAAAATATTATTTTATATTAATGTCAAAATCAGTTTATAATGGTTCCAAAGGGTCTTATTTCGAAGCTAAAGTGGGGTTGGGTCGAAATCCTATCAACCAATAAGATTTAGTCAGGTTTAGGGTATTATTTTAACCTTATCAATTAGATTTAACTCTAAGTTAAATAATTTAACTTTTACCGTGTCTTTTTGTTTTCTTTCACTATATGGTTAATACACTTACTATAAAATGCCAAAAGAACCCCAAATTGTTTATTATTAATATATATATCCTTATCTAAGTCATTTTTCCGAACCTTAGATTTTTAGGAATAAAATAACAATTAATAATATAATATTTTATTTAAATACTATTTTGTGTCAATTTTGACACTATTTGATATATGATTTTTGTGAAAGTCATAACAGAATTATATGTTCGAACCAAGTTGATTAAATCAACACTAATATATCATAGTAACCTATAAAATTAGTGGAATTCATAAAAAGTCTTAAATTACATTTATTGTGGTATTTATATTATCAATTATGTCAATATTTCATTAATAAGATAATTACTGCATCATCTTTGTGTCATAAATAAATTATATTATTTGATGTCTAAAAATTACAAATAAAATACCATCATGTAGGAAATCTTTTTATCGTTCTAATGAATATTTATAGTCGAATTTATCTTATGTATAACCCCATATTAAAAATTATTTACTTATTAAACTTTGATTTTAACTATTTTAACCCTTCTTTAAATAAATTAATAATAAATGTCCTAATCTAATCCAAGTGGGCCTAAATGGTCATATTTTATTCCTAAGTTTGTTTTTGGTCGAATTAAACTTGTCCAATAGAATTAGGACATGTGTTAGGGTAATATTAATATCATATTTACCCTTAGTTACCCTATTTACTATTAACCGTGGTAAAAAAAGTAAAAAGTTATTGTTCACCAAAAAATTATTTTCATCTCATTGAACCACATTTTAGTCCTTGATATTAACCGTGTCTCTCGGATTTTCGAAATTCCATTCACAGAAGCGGTAAAATTAAGTTTTATGCAAAATTCAGTTTTTAACCTACCACTTAGTAGTTTCACTATTCATCAAAAATTGATGTTTTTCAGAACAATGCCAAAATTTCATCCCAAGCTATATTTCATATTCCGAATTCAAAAATGAAGTCTATTTTACCAAATTCATAACATAAAAGTTGCATTAATTAATTTTATAATTAAATCCCGCTGTTAAAACAAATAGCGTGTTTTTAAGAAACAATATCTATCAAAAGATTGACACTTGATTATGTCTGGTTTAAATGTGAAATTACATCCAATGACCAACATTGTATTAAACTATAAAAATATATTCTAAATATACTTTAAAACCACTCAAATTAATGATTTATCACTATTAATTATTTCGATTAAAAAAGTTGTTTTTAATTATAATTTAGTAATTTTCACTATTCATCAGAATATGAAAGTTATCCGAAAAGTACCAAAATTTCACCTTAGGCTAAATTTGATACTCCGAATCCAAAAATAAAGTTCATTTTGAAAAATTAGATTTACTGGATTTCAAAAAGTGGTTATTACTATTCATAACGGCTAGTTTTA
Source organism: Viscum album (assembly GCA_963277665.1). Classification (NCBI taxonomy): domain Eukaryota; kingdom Viridiplantae; phylum Streptophyta; class Magnoliopsida; order Santalales; family Viscaceae; genus Viscum; species Viscum album. Next base: position 944,995,615 of record OY728138.1, read on the forward strand.
ATAATATTTTTATAGCATATCGTTGTTTAGTGAAACTCGGTATTACGTACCACACACGCTATCGAGGAAGGTTGCGATTGCGTGTAATGCAAGGCAAGTCAAGGATGCGTGTTGTGCAAGCTCCTTTTGGTGTAGCGTACAACACAAGACATTAGTGAAATAAAAAAGAATATTTTTCATAAAATCTCGGGCTGTTACACAACAGCTGCAGACCCGGGCAGATGAGCACTCGGCCTCTCTTAATGTGCAATCTGAGCAGATCTCCCGGTTGAAGGCACAGCTGGCAGAGGCATATGAGCTTATGAGGCAGGCTTCTGAAAAAATGGTTGCCATTCAGGCTAAGGTAGATAGGTCCAGAGCCAAGGCTGACGAACTGCACCCGGCCGCTGCTGAGGAGTAGCGGGAGCTGAGTCAGTGGCAGAAAGTCTTGGACGCCACAATCTGAAGGGTGGAAGAGCTGCAACTCTCTTTTTACGGAGTCAACCCGTCCATGGGGGGAGTCGACCCCCGGGTACTGTAACAAATTAAAACCTTTCATTGGTACTTTCACGCTTCAATTTCTTCCTTATTTGTTTTGAATGCTGTAGCACACACGATTTCCACTGTTTGAATCGGCTCGTTACATCCATACAATGTTTGCGGGATGTTCGGAGATAATTCCCCAAGACCACGTGGGTCATGCCTGATGTGAGAAACAGGATTTAGTTGCCTTCTCGTCCCACCTAACATAGGAGTGGAGACCATGCTCCGGGCATCCGGGATTTGGATTACCAGTCCGGATTTCCGAAAGATGGGAGAGGATTTGATGGGATAAGGAACTTCTCAAAATAATCGAATTACCATTTCATTAGTGTGCCCTTATGCACGATCGGTGCAACACCAGGGGCACTGGAATCAGTCCAAACAGACGGAAACAGGAAGCGTGAATTACGATGCCCAAGATTCAGAGCACTGTGGGGATGGAATGACAATAGAGGACAACCGTTAACCATGGAGGAGAAGTGGTATCCTTACTACGTTAGCCTGTAATGGGGACAAAAATGAGGGTCAACTGTTGACCATGTTCGAAATACGGGACCATATCACAAATATTGTTGGTCAATCTTTCGGGACATTGACCCAGGACAGTTGGCGGACCATAGGTCGGACATCCATACTGTTAGGGGGTCCTTCCAAATATGACCAGTCTTCCGGAACATTGGCACAGGATGGTAGGTGAGCTGATGCGGCATGAGACCAGGCCGTTAGGGGGTGCCGTCAGACATGAAAGGGGACGAGGGTCCGAATGAGGGGCACATAAAGCGTGGAATATGGAGTGATGGTTTGTCCGACCAGAATCCAACACTTAGGTAGTTACACCACCGTGGTGTGAGTACGCCATATGGGTGTGTTGGTTTGGTCATGGATACATCCTTCTTTGAGACATGGCCTCTCTAATGAGGGGTCCGACTAGGGGTCCGGAAAGGGGAAGGATGAGATTAATGATTTATATGGGCTGGAACCTTGGAGAAATACCAGGGTGTCTCTACGTATCCCATGAGGAGGGTAATCAAGCCATACGTAGTTCTGGGAGCGTAGTTTAACGTCATGCATGACGAGTGAATAAGCCCAGCCGTGTTGGTACACATCCTTCCAAAAATACTAAGCCCACGGGATTCATGCTCGGTGTGGGAAATAAGTAGTGGTGGGGCTTTCCCGACACAGAAAAGGGGAGGTTAGGGTGGAAAGATGCTTGGTGAATACTGGCCCCATGATACTAATACGCCCATGTGGCGCACCTGGATGCATGAAGAGATAGAGCCGAATATGATGGAATCCCACTTGAACATGAGGAATTGGAAATGTGTGAATCATGATGCTCGAGATTGGGATCACAATGATGGCAGTGTGAAGATAGAGGGTAACTATTAACCGTGGTGGAAACGCAGAATCCATATCGCGTTAGCCTAGAATAGGGACTAACAAATGAGGGTTGACCACTGACCATGTTCGAAACACGGGACCATGTCGCAAATGTTGTCAAAGATCCTTAGGGACGTTGGCCCGAAACGATTGGAGGGACCATAGGTCCAGCATCCATGGAGAGCCCTTAAGCCTAGTATCCAAGTCCTCTGAGGGTCCTTTTGGATGTGGAAGAGGATGAGGATCCAAATAGCGAGCTCACGAAGCTTGGTCATGGGACGAAGGGAATGTCCTCATTAAAATTCCACACTTCGGGCTTTTTCAAAACACATTTGAATACGACAATGAGACGTAGTAGATAGAGGGAGGAAACATAAGAGGCACATGGTGGAGTAACTCAAACACCTGGCGTGAAAGAGGACATAGTCCCACATCACACCGCACGACCTCCTTGGTAGAGGTTTTTGGTCAAGGGACCAAAAGTGAAAGATAGGATGGGCCTATGGAGACGTGCCCGGGCGCCCCTACGTATCTCATGAGGATGAGAATCAAGCCTCACAAAGTTCTTGATGGAACATAGTTAATGGTCTTAGAGCTCGGACCATAAATGGGTAAAGGGAGCAGGGGAAACATGGAAACAAAACCCAACATGAATGAGGACATATTCCCTACATACCATGCGTTCTCTGGGGAAATACTTGAGTCGAGGGACCGAACACGAAGGTTAGGCGGGGCACACGGGGACGTGCCCGGGCACTCCTACGTATCTCATGAGGATGAGAATCAAGCCTCACGTAGTTCTGGAAATGGTGACATGGGAAGATACCATAGCCAGGGGAAAAAGGGAAGTGCGGGTGTGGCCCTTTCACTAAAAGAAGCTGAATTTGATAAATCATGTTTGTCCTTAAAGGTGAGGGTGTTTTTTTTTTGTAAAGCAACAGGCATAGGGTAGTAGGCCCTGGTGTCGCCACAAGAATCAAGCTGTGATGGACATTGACAAATGGCATGGCACATGACCAATACCCAACGTGATGTCCTCTACAGCGAGGTCATCACAATGCATTGTCGTTTTTCATCGTGCCGCCAGGACGATAGTGTCACAGTTTAGGGTCGTGCGATAGGACCAAGGGTGCATTTTTAACGTCATGTAGTGAAGATGTAGCAGAGGCGATGCTAGGCGGGGAATGTGTGCAGTGTCATGAAACACAATTGATGGAGACATGATCCCACATCACAATGTATGCCACTCCGAGAGGGAGACCTCAGGACGAGGGGCCTATACAGGGGTAAGAGGTGAAACAAGGGGGGGGGGAGACTAGCTCCCTAAATGGGATGGGCCCGAATACAAGGCGTCCGGGCGGTCCAAGTTATCCCATGAGGATGGGAATCAAGATGAACATAGTTCTAGATGGATCTTAGTTTATGGTCTTAGAGCTCGGACCATGAACGGTGACAACTTCCCAAGTAAGCACTTACATCAACATGATCCCTAATCCCACGTGAGTTAAACACATTGTGGGAAACAATGGGGTGAATCCTCATCGCAATACATGGGGCGTCCATCTAAGGGGAGTCAGCAGAGAGCCCCGAAGGAATCCTATGACATGGCTTGTTCCCCCAACGCGCAGATGTGCACGGAGGAATAGTGCCAAGAGTTTTGAGACTCCACATGGACATGATGAAGCGATGAAGGGTGTGAATCATGTACCCGACATTTTGGGCATAATGGGTTGGCATGGCGATAGAGGAAAACTATTAACCATGGTGGAAACACAGTGTCCATATCGCGTTATCCTGAGGTGGGAACAAAAAACGAGCATCGACCACTGACCATATTCGCAACGCGGGATTTTATCGATTTGTTGTCTGAAACCCTCGGGGGCGTTGGCCAGTAACTGTAGGAGAGCCCTTGGGAATAGTATCCTGGCCATTCTTGGGGGTCCCTCCAGGTGTTAAAGTCCATGGAAGCCCTAATGCAGGGATACACAAAGCCTAGAAAGCGGGTGCGAATGTGTCTGAGTAAATTTTGGCATTCCAGGTAATAAACCAGAGTACCCTAAGGCACGTTGGTGAACCGTCAGAAAGGGCCGACGAAACAGCTCGAGAATGATAGGTACATGACGTGGTCGTTACAAGACCGACGTGAATGAAGACATGATCACATACCACGCCATATACACCCCTCGTGGAGGAAGGGTAGGCCAATGAGCCAAGGTGGGATGAAGATTCCCGAGAGATGGGGCTGGACCCGAAGCCTGGACCTTTAGGTTATCCTACATATCTCATGAGGGTGGTAATCAAGCCATACGTAGTTCTCTAGATGCAGTTTAAAGTCATGTGGGACGAGGAGGGGAGTAATATACCCCCAAACAAGGGATTTTTACAGTACATAGAATAAACCGACGTGAATGAAGACATCTTCCCACACCACACCATACACTCCTATAAGAGAGGACCTGGGCTGGGGCCCGAAAAGGCCAAGGGGCCAGAGGATGAGCCCCTTGAGGGAAGGCGTACACCATGGTACATGATCCTGACTTGAAAGAGGACATAGTCCCACACCACACCGTACACCCCAGGTAAGAGGTTGGGCGAAGGGGCCCGAGAAGGACAATGGGCCTAAGGTCAGGCATCGGTCAGGAGGGCCTGACTGGTTTGCAGTTTAGCGTCTTACGTGAGGACGGGGAAAGAGATAACTATATCTAATCCGGGGGTGTGTACGACATGGAAAGTATCCTAATGTGAAAGATGAAGTAATCCTACACCACACTGTACATTTCTTATAATAGAATCGTGGTCGTGGGCCCGACTGCTAGCACAACCCGGAGAGATGTTTGTCACTTCGGGATGGGGTAGAACGAATCACTGCACTCGAGGTTTGGGATATCTCGGGGCGGACCCGAAGATCCAGGACATTGTCGACCATGTTCGAAACACAGTGTCCTGGTGGTGACCTGATATGGGAGAAAAAAATGAGTGTCGACCGTTGACAACATTCGCAACCCGAGACTTGTATCTACTTGTTGCTTGAAAACCCTCAGGGGAGTTGGCCCGTTTCGGTAGGAGAGCCCTTTGGCGTAGTATCCAGGCCATTCTTGGGGGTCCCTCCATGTGTGCAAAAATTATGGAATCCCAGTAAAGGAGTGGGTGAAGCACATCTGTATGCATCCACGAAAGAGGCGAACATCTTCATGTGGAAGTGCAGCCGGGTCGAGGCTTGCTCGATATGAGTTGGGGAAAAAGTGTGCACCTTGCCATATGTCTTGACCCAAGGGTAAGATTTTGGATTTTGGGCTAGGACAATAGGCAAAATGTCTGGGAATTCCTACATATCCCATTAGGATGGGAATCAACCCATACGTAGTTCTTTATGAGAAAAGAGAGATGGGGCTGGACCCAAAGCCTAGCCATTCATATGATCCTACGTATCCCATGAGGATGAGAATCAAGCCATACACAGTTATCTAGATGCAGTTTAACATCATGCGGGATGAGGATGCATCTCATTTGGGGATTTTTAATGTATGGAACGTAATCTGACGTGAATGAGGACATAGTCCTACACCATACCGTACAATCCCGCTAGAGGGTGATTCGGGGAGAACCAAGGGGCCTGAGGCCGGGCCGCGGTCAGGGAGACCTGACCATCATGTGGTTTAACGTCTTGCAGTGAAGACGGGGGCCGTGGGCCCGAGGAGGCTAAGGGGCCTGAGGCTGAGCCTTGGTCAGGAAGGCCTGACCGACTTGCAGTTTCACGTCTTACAGTAAGGATGGGGGGAGATATTAGTTTAAGGTCATAGAGCTCGGACCATTTTGCGGTTTATCATCCCACAGGACAGCGGTGCAGTTTAAGGTCATACAAGACCATATAGATTAAGGTCGTGTTGGACCATAATGTGTAGTTTAAGGTCGTGCGGTACCCTGTAGGATCAGGCGAAGTACCGCTTGAGGAACCCTGAATTGGTGGGAGGAGTTACGTGCTCACCATCTGTGGTCACCAAGGAGTACGCCCCGTTGGGGTAAACCTTATGGATGATATAAGGCCCTTCCCATTTGGGTTATATCTTGGGCGGTTTCCTACCGGGGATCATTGGTGCTCGAAAGGCCAGTACTAGGTCGCCCTGTAGAAAATAACGGAGGCGAACCTTCTTGTTGAAGGCCCTTGCTATCTTGTCCTGATGTCTTTCCAGATAGTGCAGGGCACAAAGCCGGTTCTCATCCAGTGCTTCTAATTCATCTAGGCAGATTTCGGCCACCTCATCTGGTGCCTGCTGATCATAGACTGCAGCGCGTAACGATGGAAGCTAGATTTCAATGGGTAGGACGACCTCAGCCCCGTACACTAGGGAATATGGGGTCACCTGGGTAGAGTTGCGAGTCATCATCCGATAAGCCCAGAGGGCGTTGGGGAGCTTGTTCGGATACCTTTTCTTATTCTGACCAACCATCATATGGAGAATGTTATAGAGGGTTTTGTTGAACGCATAGATCTGTCCATTTGCATGTGCGTGGTAGCGGGAGGTATGGTTCAAACGGATGTCATACATGGCGTACAATTTTTTCAGTTCAGCCGCTCGGATGTTGGTGCTGTTATCGGTGAGACGACGTGAGAGACCCCAAACTGGTAGATAATATTGGATATCACAAAGTCGACGATGGAATGGGCCTTGACCACTTTATGTGGAACTACCTCCGCCCACTTGGAAAAGAAATCTGTTGCAGTCAGGATGAATCTATACTGGCGAGCTGTTGCCGGTGGGTATGGTCCCACTACATCAAGTCCCCATACCGCATATGGCCAAGATTACTTGGTGGGATGGAGGGGCTCCGGTGGCCGATGCAGGAAGTTGGCGTGAACTTGGCATGCATGGCATCTCTTGTCATACTCGATACAATCATGGATCATAGTGGGCCAGAAGTACCCCAAACTCCGGATTTGATGGGATAGATTTGGCCCAGCTTGATGGGCGCCACAGGAACTAGCGTGAACCTCCTGCATAACTTGAGGAATCTCTACTCCTTGAATGAAACAGATGAGGATGCCATCGAAGCTCCGCTTATAAAAGATCTGTTCAAGACTGGGGCCTCTCTAGAGGGTAAATTGCAGCTCAGGACGCCGGATTCGCTCGCGCTCAGCCCCGTTGTCCGGGAGGAGACCATTTTGGAGATACTCGACAAAAGGTTCCCTCCAGTCGGGAGCGGCTTCAACCATTGTGTCTGAAGAACGTGGACCCCTGACGTAGAGGGCCCGACGGTGAGATGACTTACACGCAGACCATCATTGTCCTCTTGGGTGACGGGGGAAATGACTCTCCGGTGTGCCACATGTATGATCAAATCATCTTCCTCGGGTTCTGCGAGCGACGCGGCTAAGCCAGCCAAGGCGTCTGCTTGACTGTTCTATGACCATGGGACATGGGTAATCTCTGCTCTAGAAGAGAACTGGGCCATTAGTCGGAGGGTGTACTCCAGCAATGGTACAAGCTCCAGCTTACTGACGACATAGTCGCCATTGAACTATTTGATTAGCAGCTCGGAATCTCCTTTCACATGTAGGTGGGGCACGTCGATCTCAAGGTCCAACTCGAGGCTGGTGATGAGAGCCTGGTACATTGCCTCGGTGTTCGTACAGCCTTCTGACAACAGGAACGAGTATGGAAGGATGGCTTTCTCTGGGGTAATGAAGACAATACCCAGGCCCACTCTAATGAGCTTAGGATCATTGAGCCTCTTACCGGTGTGGTTCAGGGAGGCACCGTCGAAGTGCATTTTCCAACACGGGACGACATGATCGAATGAGAGGATCATCTCATCAGGAAAATCTAGGTCTAGGGATTTATCTGCGGAGGTAGGATGGGAATCTAAAAATTCTGCCAATGCCTATCCATTATTGGCCTTCTGAGGTACGAACCTGATATCAAACTACTGGAGAATCACTGCCCACTGCGCTAGTTGGCCAGTCAGCATGGGGCGGTTCAAGATGTACTTCAATGGGTTTACCAGGGACACCAATTGTACCTCATGGTGCGGCAGGTAAAGCCGCAACTTCTATACGGAAGAGATGAGCGCAAGGCCAATTTTTTCGATAGGGGAGTATCTGACCTCCGTATCGAGAAGCATGCGGTTGAGATAGTAGAGACTGTTCTCAGTACCCTCATTATTCTTTTGGGCGAGCAGTGCACCGAGGGATCGTTCCAGGGTGGTCACCTAAAGGACTAGTGGCTTTCAAAGATGGGTGGTAGAAAAACCGTAGTATGGAGGATATACTGCTTGATTTCCTCGATGGCGGTCCGACACTCCTCATCCCATTCGTAGGCGGCTCCCTTATTCATGAGCCAGGAAAAGGGCTTACAATTTCCGTCCAGATTCGCGATAAATCGGCGTATATAGGCTAAGTGGCCTTGGAGGCCTCAAAGATCCCAGATATTGCTTAGGGGAGGCATTTGGTTGATGGCCTTGATCTTCTCTGGGCAGATCTCAATGCCTCGGTATCTAACAACAAAGCCAAGAAACTTCCCAGAGGTGACCCCGAAGGCACACTTCAACGGGTTCATCTTCAGGTGATGGTAACGGAGGAAACCGAACACCATCTCAAGGACTTTGAGATGGTCTTGGCGCTGACAAGATTTGACCACCAGGTCATCTACATAGCATTCCACCAGCGTGTCGAGAATCGGCTTGAATATGCGATTCATGGCCCTCTGATAAGTGGAACCTGCATTTTTCAAGCCGAAGGTCATAACCTGGTAGCAAAAGGTACCTTGGGGAGCCCTGAAGGCAGTGGACTCCTCGTCCTCGGGGGCCATCCGGATCTGGTTGTACCCGGAATACCCATCCATGAAATAGAGAGCTTGGAACCCAGTCATGGCATCAATCAATAACTCAGTCACCGGGAGTGGGAAGTCACCCTCTGGGTCGTGGCTATTAAGGTCGCAGAAGTTGATGCAGACTCTGATCTGCCCATTCTTCTTCCTGACTGGCACAATGTCGGCAAGCCACTTAAGGTACTGGACTTCCTTAACAAAGTAGGATTTGATAAGCTTGTCAACTTCGGCCTCAACCATAGCACCATGAGAGGGGTGCATCTTCCTGGGAGGCTTCTTAAACCCACGATGGTTTGTCGGGAGGCCTAGACCGTGAATGGCTACTTGGGGGTCTAGTCCTGGCATCTCACCGTAACTATAGGGAACCACATCTCGGTGTTGTTTTAGAAAATCTATGTACCGCTGTCGCTCCATGGGGGATATGGCTGCACTGATCAATGTGGGTTTTGGATCTGCCTTGCTACCAAGGTTCACATGTACCAGTTCATCAACTGTGGTAGAGACGCCTTCCTTAAAGGTGGGGGGATCATCCTCTAGGTCTTCCTATCCACCCGTGGCGGGATCTCCCGCAACCGGAGATACTTCTAGCTTATCAAAACCTGAGGGACAGCTGGTGCCGGCTTGGGCAGCAGTGGTCATCATATCAGGAGACTCACTCTCCATTGAGACCATAGCAATGAAGGCAGTCGACCCTATCCCATCTGGCCTTCAGCCTAAGGGTCCACATTTTATGACATCAAAGCAGTGGTGACGTGTCGGCCTGAGTCGGTTGATTTCAGCCCAGAGGAAGAGACACATATGACATATCGCCGTTGTCATAAGCTTGAAATCCAGGTACCGTACAGGGGTAGGAGGTTTCCGGACCACCTGGGCCTGGTTGGTGTAAGAGTATGAGGTGATTTTCCGCCGTCACATGGACATGGGAACACGTCTTCCTTGCATACCCAAAAAAAAACATTACCCCATGTCGGGGGTCGTGGCATCCAATCGGTGGATCAGGAGGATGTAGGCGTCATCCATGCTTGCCCAGGGATCAATTGTGATCGGAGCGGGTTCATCCTCACATACTAGGATTTTCTTATCCTTAATCACGTAATAATCAACATCTAGATAGAGGGCCTCACAAGATGCGAAAGGAGACGCATCTCCTTGGAGCACGCCTACTCGACCGTTGAGTGAGTATTTGAGGCACTGGTGATACGATGAAGGGACTGCTGCATGAAGATGGAGCCATGGCCTACCCATCAATGCATTGTAGGAGGTGTCCTGAGAGACGACCATGATTTCAGTGCTGGAAATTAGGCCACTGAACTGGGTCTTAAGGAATATTTTTCCGACTGGGGTTTGGTCGGTCCTGCCGTAACCCTGGATTCTGAGGTCAGAGTGAGTTAAATCACCTTCAAACAAACCCATCTTTCGCAGTGTCTGAGTCAGGATTACGTTGATTCCGGAACCTGTGTCAACGAGGCTGCGATGGTATTCCACACCATTGAAGTGGAAAGTGATGTACAATGGGTGAATGTGCCCCTGTATAGGTGGGTCCTCATCTTCACCGGAGAATGAGATAACCGCCCGAGATTCGGCGTTCTCAATTGCCTCGGCATGGAAGGATGCTACTACTGCTACCTCCATTTCAAATTGGAGGGGGCTCCTTAGGGCCTCGGCAAGTGCCTCACGAATTTCAGATGACAGGCGAAGGGCCTCAAGGATAGAAATCCTTGTCGGGATTCCAGCCAGGTGCTTCAGGATATCATACATTCGTTCCAAACGATAGCCTCTGCTTACAAGAGGTCTTTCTGTAGTTGCAGGCATAGTGGGTCCTGCCGGTTGAACCGACGGTTGGCTAGTGATGGGTACATCCTACTTCCTACTAATTGAATCTTGGAGAGTAGTCGCTATAATAGGATAAAATAACAGTGACTAGCCTGTAGTCGGGTAAGAATGAATGTGATACGAACGAGGAAGCTCTCCCTAATCTAGTAGCACAAACGACGGTGGAGGTGGAGCTGAGGGCGTTAGATGGGGTTGCGCGTGCTGAGCTCTATGCTGAGCCTGTTGTCTGGTCTCAGTAGCATGCACAGATTGGCTGAAAGTGCCTGCTAAAGTGCATCTACGACCAGCATGTTTGTGGTTCCGCTGACATTGACGTCGGTTGGGGATGTTGGGGAGGCTCTCCTGGCATTCCCCTTCATTAGGAGTCATATAGGGCTTTACCAGCTCCACAGTGTTAACCGAAGCGTACCCCTGGCTGTTGCTCGACGAGTCATCCACCACCGGGCAGATTCTGGGAGGAATCCCCAATTTAGGGGGCATAAAGTCACAGACAGTGCGGGATGACGACGACACTGGCAGAGCGCGGTGTTTCTTCTTGCGTCGTCACTGCTTGCCCTTTTGGGAATAGGTCTACTGTGAAGGCGATGCAGAGGTACTGGATACTTTTTTTTTGAAGGTTCTAGCTTCTTCAGGCACGTCCGGATGATACCATGGGTACGAACGATGGTTCTTCGAGCCATCCAGTCGTCGTATTTCTTAGACCCGCAGTTGGGAACCTGCTGCCACTCACCTTTGTTGTCGCTACCGATCTCTGACCCTGCAAAGACACCCGCCACTTCTGTCGGTGCCGAGCCCAACCTGACTATGTTGTTGTTGACCTGGTCTTGAAGCCATTCATTAAACACATATCATTTCTTGAGAGTGTGACCCATAATCCGATGGTAAGGACAGTAGTTGGGGTAATCGGTGAGATTCGCCAATGCCGGCCTTTGGCACTCGGGTAGGCGCACAATCCCTTGCTCTAGAGCACTTAGGAAGTAGAGAGGGACGTGATTTTCGTTAAACGAATAAGTCTAGTGCCTTCTTTCTGGATAGGGGGCCCTGAGGGCATGGACCTAACGAGGAGCCAGAGGGGCCTGCCGAGGTGGCGGTACCCGATTGTCTCGCCTAGGTAGAGGTGGAACATTGCGCGGGGGAACCTGTCGATTCTGAGGCGGTCGCTGCTGGGCAGGAGCCTATGCATGAGGTTGAGGACCTCTGCGGGGTTGTGGTGATGGTGTCGCTGGCAGTAATTCCAGCTTCTCAGGGGCTTCTATTTGGGCCACCGAGGCGTGTTCAGCTCTGGAAGTCCTCCTGGCTGGGATCATAGGGGGCAACGAGCGTGCTTTACTAGCCTGTTGCAGAGCCTCTTCAAGGCGTAGTGTCTTATCTGAGAAATATCGGAAGCCTCTAGGGTAGTTATGTGTAATCAGGGAGGGTACCAGCTTCGTTTTAACATTACCTACACACATCGTCCGTAATTTCTCTTGAGTCAATGGCATATCGAGGGAGTATGTAAGTCCCTTCCACCGAGCGATGAAATATGTGACTCGCTCATTAGGCATTTTCATGCACTTGAAGAGGTCTACAATGCTGGTCTTTCACATGGTGGAGGTGAACTGGTATAGGAACTGCCGACGGAGATCCTCCCAACTAGTCACCGATCCGATAGGGAGCTGGTTGTACAAGATGAATGCGGGACCTTCCAATGTCTGTACGAAACATCGGAGCTTGGCGGCTTCTTTCTAGGCCGGGGTCCCCAGCATGGGGCCACACCTGGAATAAAGATGATCCAAGTTTTGTGGTGGGTACCTTATCCCGTTGAAGGGCGATAATGTGGGGTTCCCAAAACCCGGGGGTGCAGGCATATCATCCACCCACACGGGATACGGCTTGCCATCCGGTGGGACCGCCACCTGCCGCATTTCCAGCGCTTCGAGGAGGGCTATGAGTGCCGCTATAAGATCATATGGGTGGGGGTACCTGTCTTGACGGGGATCCCTAATCACAAGCGCGTTTCCAGGTTCTTCAACCTGGTGGATGGCTTCGGCGGTTCGTGGATCGACTGGCGGAATGACCTATGGGGCGACTGGGGGAACCCGGGCTGGATTTTTCAGATTGCCCCGTCGTTCATGAGGGTTTGGCGAGACATATCGCGCCCTCTTGCCATAGGTTCCAGCTTCGGCCCTGTCTGTGGAAGTAGCATGATCAGGGTTTCCCAGAGGCATCTCACCGGGGGGAAATTGTTCCTGCCCCTGCTGCCCCGGCTTGGGATTACCATAGTCGGGTCACCGCTCTGCAGCACGGTCGGCCAAGAGTTCGTCCACTAGCATCTTCTGATCAGCAAGCTACTGGAATAACGTGACATTCTTGGGATCTTTTCCCTTTTTCTGTATAGAGGAAGATGGGATGTAGTGCATGACAGTTCTGACATGCTCCTTACCCTTACCAGCATCTCGACTGAGTACCTGTGACTCGGTGGGTACAGAGAGGCCTAGAAGGTTCCTCTACTGACGGGTAACCCTCCCTGATGGGTCCAGTAGTGGTGGTATTCCCTCGAGGGGTAAGTCTCTATCAATAAATTCAAGCTCATCTTCCTTGTCCAATACGTCATCCATGTGGACCGCGACCCCTCTCGAGGGCATGTCCTCAATGTCTCATAACGAATCGGGATGCCATCAGATATGTTGGAAGAGGAGAGCATCATAGTGTCCCCAGCCACAGACTTGCACATGGGGGGTAGCTTCCCTAATGACTCTGCGGAGTATATTGAAACTCTGAACACATTTCCGTTGAAGGGCCCTCTGACGACCTGGTGACTCAGGGTGTGGGGCCACAAGGAGTGCGGCCAAATCGATCAGGCGACATTGCTCGCCAACTTCTTCAAAGTTCTCTCATCTTCTGGGGTACATCACCCGCTCGTAACGAAGGCGGAAGAGAATTTCCCATAGGGTTCAGCAAAAGCACCCCGCTTCTCATGGGGAAATGGACTCTGGCACACGAAAGTTCGGAGCCGCTGTCGGCCAGAACTTCTCCGGGTAGTGATCCGCAACGAGAATGCTCCAGAAGCTCCTGGGTTCGGACTCGGGGTCTAGCCCTGTATTTCCCCACTTGTCAACCGGGGGCGGATGAGGGACTGGTAGTGGTACCGAGGCAGACCTCTGGGATAGTAAACCCGGCGATGGAGAATACGGTGAACGAGCTGACTGGCCGCCGAATTTCAGTCCATCCTCTAAAGAGTGAGGTGACCTGATCACGATATCACGATACGATGGGCTGATATACACAACTTCCGGCATAGAAGTCATGACTGCCAGTGAAAGGTCATGTCGTTGCTTTACCACCGTTGGTCCCCAAAATAGTTCTATGTGATCTCTAGTAGAGTTAGATGGCGCTTCTAGTGACAATGGTGGTGATTGCACGGTCGGGACCTGCAAAATTTGCACGATTTCCTCCTCCTAGATGTACATGCGAAGAGAGGTGGGAATCTGGTGGACCTTGCATTCCAGGAGAATGAGGCTGACGCGCCTGGTTCCTGCCCCATTCCATGATGTGGAGGAGCATGGAGAAGGTTCCATCACTGAGTCACATTCCGCTTAAGAATCCGAGAAACGATCTAGTTTGATCTCCACCCGCTTCCCCCAGGATTATTCTTGTGTCGGCGACGACCCGCTCTTCTACCCCATGGTGACTCTTCGGGACATGATTCATTCCCAATAGGTAGTCTTGGGGTGGCTATGGTGTCGTGGTGAAGAGGCCCCCCGATCGAGGTGGCCAGGGTGCGAGGGGAACCAGAGAAAATGTAGAAGGGTACATGGGGAGGACCTCCATGGACGATGTGGGCGGAGCGAGCCTGACCATCACTCCGCAAGTTTCCAGGGCGAGGAGGAACTTCCCGAGTTGTAGAGAGGACGTAGGGAGGACCCCCGCATTGGAGAACGACTGGGTGGACAATGCCTTCAGATCGGCGGTCGGGGGCAGGAGGATGGACTCCATACCCTGTATAGTGGGCGCAGGAGAGGTTTCTGTGCCGAGTGTCACCGCCACAGGGCGGGTTTTCCTTCAGGATGGGGGTAGCACGCGGCGTACCTCCGTGACGAGCATCGGAGCGGGGAAAGCCCATGATCTGTGGAATGGTGGTATGGAGAAGAGATCCGTATGGAGTGACGTTACCACTGATTGGTTCACGGTAATCATCGCCCGGGCCTGCGACCCCGAGAGTCAAACCAGCAAGCCCATGGGGCGTTTGAGGCCTTGATCCTGGTCGGGTAAAGTAGTGCCCCTGGTCAATGTATGCACGAACTCCATGATGTGTGTCGGTGGTGGCTTTGGACACGGTAGTTGTTGGCGTCGACGTATCTGGGCAAGCGTCCTCAGCCCGGGCCTGGCGCTAACATCGGGTCAGACGAGCTGGCGCAGGTGGTGCAAGGGCATGGCATGCCTGCTCTTCATGCAAAGCTGGACGGCAGCGCTGACGCGGACGAATGGGAGCCCTTGCCTGGAGCCCTTGGATTGGTACTCTGAACGGGCCAGGCTGGACATCACCCATCTCATCAGCATAAGGCGATAAGTTGTCGAGGCATTCCGGGGACAGGCTCCCGAAACGATTGAACGTTGGGCCGGGGAGCAAGGGCTCCTTGTGCGGCCTGTTAGGGCGGCATTGACGGCGGGGCCTGGATTCCTCCAGGTCCAGGCGGGCCATATCCCGAGTCGGGATGACCCCTTCCACCTCGTATCTGCATTCAAGGTTGTTGATCACCCTTCACTGGATGATCTCTGATAGGGAGAGGGGACGTGGGCTTCCCGTATTCACAGATGTAGAGGCCGTCATGGTAGTAGTGGAGCCATGCGAGGTGGTTGTACCGGTGTTTCCCCTACCCCTGCGTAGGAGAGCGGGCAGTGATCATGTCTCCATGGAGACAACATGGTTCTTGGGAAACGGAGAGATCAACTCATCAACACCGCGAGGAAAAGGATGGACAACCAATGCCACAGCGTCCTTCCATTCTCCACGTCTGTAAGAAGGATCCACGTCGACATGTTGTAGAATGGGGTGCCCCACGTTCTACTACCCCAAATTCCGGTGAGTTTCATGCCAGGACTTCCATTTGCTTAGCTGGACCCGGCGCTAGATATCTGGATCCGGTGACACGTCAATTTACTGGTGTCCCAAATGCTACTAATCTCCACATTGAGGAGAATAATTTCACGTCGGGTTCACCATTTCGGTTTCCGACGCTTTCGCCGGGGCGTGCGCATCCGTCTGCGGAGGACGCACAGCTGTGTCCCAGCATTCCCGCTTTCCAAAGGCAGGTGGCATCTGTTCCTTATTCAGGGACGTTTTCTCCTTGATCGAAACGGGATAATGGGATGGTGGTTCTTCCTTCCGTGGATTCCTCCTTGAAAATCGTCACCTAGTCCGGGTCTCCCTCATAGAATTAATACATTGTTCATGAAACTCTTCCCAGTTCCATGTTTCCATGGATGCCATTTAATTACACTACTTCTGTCGGGACATTCCAAAGGGTCCGGTAAGGGAAGGAACCTTCAGTCGGGGGAGTAGTCACATCGAGGCATCAGTAGCATGTCTGGATGCTGGGGAACTGGCGTGTCTATCTATTATCCCTGGTCATAGGGATTCTCAAGGGTGTGGAAGCCCGAGGCCTCCCACCTCATGCGTGGGGAATTATATGCCATAGACATATGTCTGAGGTTTTCCACATCTTCCTATGTTTGACACAGGGTATGCCTCAAGTTTAATGTCCAGCGGAGACGGATCAGCTCGATCTGAGCATTAGCTAGAATGGATCGTATTTTGGGATTTCCCTTGAAGGGGTGCCGATACCGGGACCAGCCCATGGGCGACTGTGAAGCGGAGTGGAATGGTATGATCTTTCCGGGATATGGCAGTCCGGGTGAGAATTAGGATGGGTGATGGATAGTTGAATGAAGTGAAGGGGGAATGAAATGGGACCATCGCAGGGGTGACAGTGAAGTTGGGATTGAGCCTCGAAGAGACCTCCTATGTATCCCCGTGGCAGGGAATCAAAGTCTGCGTAGTTTGGGATGGTGCTGGTGAACCGACATGAAGGTCGAACTTGGCCTGCTGGGTATAATCAGTGAACCGACCTAAGTGAGGACTTTGGACTAGATGGTGTGGGGCTTACACAGTAGGCCACCCAGGTGCTGGTGACCCGACGTGAAGGAGGTCGGAGTGACCAACAAGTGGTGGGATTGAACCTCTGGGAGGCTTCCTACATACCATGCCTTGAAATGGATCAAAGACGATGTAGTTCATGTTGGACGCTGGAAGGCCGACGTGAATGTGGAGGAGTAGGGGGGTCCTAGTGGTGGTGGGCTTGGACCTTGTGGAGGCTTCCTACGTACCATGTCTTAACATGGATCAAAGAACACGTAGTTCAAAAGGGGGCTTTGTCGGTGAACCGACGTGAAGGTGAACCCGGGGGTCCCCCTGTGGTGGCTGTCGGCGAACAGACGTGAATAAGGGACCTTGGTCCGATGGGAGATGGGCTTGAACCTCAGGTAGGCTTCCTACATACTATGCCTTGACATGGATCAAAGAACTCATAGTTCAAATGGTTTCATCGGTGAAACAATGTGAAAGTAGACCCAGGGGTCCACTAGTGGTGGGCTTGAACCTCGTGAAGGCTTCTTACATACAATGCCTTGACATGGATCAATTTCCTCGTAGTTCAGAGGGGTCACAATGGTTTTCCGTTAGACTGGGATGCAGTTTAACGTCATGCGGGACGAGGATGAACTCGACGTGAATAAATGATGGGTGGGCTTGAACCTCAGGGAGGCTTCCTACGTACCATGCCTTGACATGGATCAAAGACCACATAGTTCAAAAGGGTGTGAAGTTTAATGTCATGCCGGATGAGGGAATACAGTTTAACGTCATGCTGGATGAGGGTATGCAGTTTAATGTCATGCTGGACGAGGGTATGGTCACGGCCAATGCCAACTCGAAGCCCACGTGAGTCATGCTCGGTGTGAGAAACAAGAGGCAGCAAGGACCTGATGATCACACCGCGAAGGGTGCGTCCATGAGAAGCGAAGAGGGGCTTACACGTTAGGTGGCCCATGGTGCTGGTACTTACTCCAAGATGGAGGCCCAAAGTGCGGCAAAGAGCAGCGAAAGAGGGATTTGGTACCAATTACGGAATGTTCCTCGTTCTCCATCGCGCCCTCCACTGACCTTGGTAGTGGGGAAGTACGGAGATGTAGGGGTGCAGCCTTCCGCAAGAGGGGCTAGGGGGCTTATAACAAGGTGGTTGCCCTTGTCCCATGGACATACGCTTATCCAAGATGGAGGATATCATCCCTTGAGGAGGGGGTGACCCCGTATCTATAGATACGGGTGGCGTAAATAATGTCCGAGCTGGGAGGACCCTTCCCGCGAAGCACGAGGTCGGGTCACAGTTTAACGTCATGTGTTGAGGACGGGGTGCTTGGCAGTTTAACGTCTTGCGGCTCGGACGAGGTGGGTTCACTCCACACCCCTAGGGCTTACAAAACAGGTACCCTTTTCTCCTTAGGGGAGGGAAGGTACCAGTAAGGCCGTGGTCGAGGGGGCTCGTAGGGCGAAATATCGAGGGGTCCATGTTAGAGTGGCTATGTGAATAAGAAATAGCCGTTAGCGTGCCTATGCGATGAAGCATTAGGCGAATCAATTCTACGAGTGGTGTTGTCCGTGGGATTTTGAATTCACATCGTTCATACCTAGAGGGTCGCGCGGGAAGAGGAATTTCCAAGCAAAGGAGTGTACTTTGTGATGTGGAGTGCCTTGGCCTTAGCATGGGGAAGAGGTGTGAGTGGAGGGTGCTTCACGAAGTGGAACAATATTCGCTATGCACTGCCTCGAGAAGAGGATGTCCCTCGCGAAGCAGTGTGCTGCGAAGTAGTGTGCTTTGTGATGTGTAGCGATCCTGCCTTAGTGTAGGGATCACTAATACAGGACGGGTGTTTCGTGAAGCATAAACGCTCTGTGGTTGCCCGGGTTCCCTTGGGAATCCCCCTCCTTCGCAAATTCCGTTGAGCTTCGTGAAGGGTATCCCTCTCGGAAGAGGGGATCAAAACGAGACAAAGAAAAGGCGTCACGTGAAGTAGAAGTACCTCTCGGAGCTCATGATTCCCGGGGAAAAGTGTGCTTCGCGATTCGGGAGAGGAGAAGCCGAATGGTAGGATTTTCCATCCCCTGGACTCTGGGGGAGCCCAGTATTTATAGGCGAGGGGCGCCGTGAAGTAGAACTCACGTGGCACGAAAGGGCGGTAGGTGCTTCGCGGTGCACTCGCGAAGCCATTTCGCAGAGAGGTACCCCCTCCGCTGCTTCGCGGCGGGCGTCCGAATGTCAAATTCATTCATGGAGTGGTATCGCCTCCGGAGCTTCGCGGCGGGCTCGCGAACATTAAATTCGTTCCCATAGAGGTACCGCCTCCGGAGCTTCGTGGAGGGCTCGCGAACGTCAAATTCGTTCGCGGAGAGGTACCGCCTCCGGAGCTTCGCGGGACCACGATACTCGGGGTGCTTCGCGTCGGTGCTTCGCGAGGCAGGGTGCTGGACTTCTTTTTCATCCCTTCCTTTCGTGAAATATTTTGACGCCAATAGATGTATTATTACATTAAGATTTCATAGAATTCCATGAATTGTAATCGACGTTAAGTATGTCACCATCATGAGGATCTCTAAACATATGTATATTTTTAATGTGTGAATCCAAATCTGAGGCCTATTTGGAATGTGATGTTCCAAACACGAGATTCAATCTATATTTTAATTAAATATATTAGGAACCAAAATTAAGGTTCATTCTATATGTTAATTCTAAATGTGAATTTTCAAAGGCAGGGATGGTTACAAATATGGGGTTCTAAAACAAACTACTAATCCCAAATGTGGGGTTAACGTTCTAAATAATGATCATTTCCACTGAAAAAACTATAATATTTATCTAAATGATTAATTATGATTCTATATAAACATAAAAAATTTCTTAGAATTAAATTGATTGCAAACTTATTTTAAAAAAATGTCAATAATAATAAAAAACATTGGAAATGAATAATTTCATGTAATTAAAATCATAATGAATGAATAATAAATACTTTTACCAGATATTATTAATTATTAAAAATATTAAATAATGGATTTCAATAATTGGGAAAATAATTTTTATTTGATGAACTAAAATATAATTCCATTTTTGGTAATTAGAAAACATAATAATATCAAATTTTTCCTCCAAATTTTTTGAATTATCTAAATGAAATGCTTCTGTTCGAAGTAAATTAATAAATAATAATAATTATAAGAAACAATGAAAATTTAAATAATTTTTTAAATACATTAATATATATCCTATGAAATTTGATTTAGCTTATATATATATAATCAACATGGTTCATGAATTTAATCATTTAAATGTTAATAAATTGGGAAAATTAAACTAAAATTAGAAACCAATTTTTGGTAAAAAAAAAATAAGTTATTTATATTTCTCTATAAAACGTGTTTTTCAATTTTAAAACATTTTAACAATAAAAACTAGTTAATATTTAAAACTAATGAACTCACCCTTTGTAAAATATATAAATAAAATGAGACCTGAAAATGATTTTTTAGAAATAGTGATAAAAAATTATAAATAATGTTGTATAGAATTTATTCCATTCCAGGAGGTAAGACATTAATGTAAATTCCAAATAGTTTGATAAAAATAGGGGATGAATATATATAAACAAATAAACTTATAAGGAACATTAATACTTGAAATAATGACATATTAAAAATCAAAACAAATTTAATTTCAAGATTTTAATAGTTTTATCTCTTTAGATCTTTTTATTTTATTTATTTCCCAAAACATAATAAAGTGATGTACAAAAATAAATACTCTATATATTTCAAATATGCAGTAAATGATATAAAACAAATGTCAAGTGGCATACCCCTTTAAAATAGTAATTACATGTTGATTTTTTTTCTGATAATCAATTGGATTCTACTGTGTACTAAACTAATGAATTAGGTAACCAATGTTGTTGACTTCGAGATGAAATTCAGGATTTAAATTTTTTCAGATCATATGAATAATGGACTCAGCAGAAACAAAAAATACAGGAATTATCCATTTATACCATATTGAAAATATCTAAAAATATACAATAATTTTCATTTAGATATCTATGTTAAATACACCAAATAGAATACATGCATTTCCCCATTATAAATATTACCAGGCATACATTTATTAATTTTATTCTTACCAAGAATCTAATTAAGATAATTATCCCCCATTTTAAGGAGTCTAATAGTGTTCAGTAAATATTTAACATCATCTAATAATTCATAAATTTTATCTTTATACAAAATACATTGTTTTTCAAATTCCAGACAATAAATATTAATTTTGGAAAGTTAAAAATAATTATTAAATAAAAATTTCACTTTAGGAATTTATTAGAATAATATTATCTATGAATAATAATTTAAATTTTTCTTCATTCATATAAGAAATTAACATTATGTTCAATAAATGAAATAAATTTAGAATTATATCTATGAGAGAATGATTATTGTACCTCATCAACATTATTTATAAGCCATATAGTTAACATTTTTATTTATTTTTAGGCTTTAATCTTTTCGGTAAATTAATTCAATTAATATTTAGATTTATTAAAAGTAGAATACATTTCTTTCATTTAATTCCATTTATAATCGGATTTCATTTTAGCATTAAGAAGAGATAAATTTGGTTTAAAATTACCTTTTTTATATTCATATAATATGACCTCAAACTATTTTTGATTCTTCAGATACCATTTTTTAAAACATGATGTGTTCTTTTGAATGATCTTATAAATCACAACAAAATATCAAATATATTGAATTATAATTATAATTTTCTTACTTTGAAACATTTACTGAATCATTTTAAATTTTTATTAAATTATGATCTTCAGATTCAAATTGCATCTCAACTCCATATATCATTAAATTTTCTATCAATTCCTTCATCATTAATCCTTTTATAGATGGTCATTTTCAATTAGATGTAGAGATACATTTCCATTTACACAGTTGAACTTGATATTCTTTTGATGCATGCTGTAGTTTTGGAATTTGACATAAAAGAGAAACTATATAATTTATAACATTCATTAGTCTCTCATTCATTTGATTAATAATTTCTTTTTCAAACATAATGAAATTGTAAAATTATTAAATTTCTATATTATACATCATTATTTGAAATTTTTCCCTTATTATAAAATTAGAATAGTATCATAAAAGTAATATGTTTCATCACATTGAGATATGAGGCTAAATTAAATCAGTTAATTGTAAATATATAATTTCATTCAAATCCCTTGAATTAATATTATAATTAGCTTCTTCTGAAAAACTGAAAATTATAAGTTCACCTTATGGAGTTTTATATGTTTTAATTTCATTTAAATAAATATCCATTCCATGAATATTTAAAAATATATACATGTGAGATTTAAAACAACCATATTTATCATCATTTTTTATGGATAATGAATTATTAAAATTCTTCCTCTTTGATAATCCACTGAAATTTGGATTTACCTGGAAATTTTAAAAAGACATTCTAGAGAAAAAAAATCAACATTATTA
The DNA here is from genome assembly GCA_963277665.1 of Viscum album. Classification (NCBI taxonomy): domain Eukaryota; kingdom Viridiplantae; phylum Streptophyta; class Magnoliopsida; order Santalales; family Viscaceae; genus Viscum; species Viscum album. The sequence continues at coordinate 945,017,821 of OY728138.1, forward strand.
TTTAAAATAATCCTTCTTCTAATACATCAACTTAGTTTCCAATAAAAATTTTATATATTCAAATATGTTTAAAATGGAATAATTTCATCAGATACAACTTGTTGGATGGAGATGATGAGGATAGAGACAAAAGAGGTGGGGTTGAATTATGTCATTTTAAAAAATATTAATATTTTATAATTCCCATCATCAAATATTTTTATAATGACCATATAAATTAATTTTTATTAATATAGAAAATAATATATAAATTATGGAGTTGGACAATATGAAGAATAAATTTTTGGGGAAAAAATATCATATACTCCACTCCACCAAATCTCTCACTATGTTCTTGGTGATTTTTACTAAGTATGTGATTTTATTCGAAGACCTAAATAAATAACTTAACATGATTAACACCTTAAATAACATTATATTATTCTATAGAGAACATTTATAATATATTATGAGACTATAATAGCCTACCACAACTGAGAAACAGTAATAGGAATTTCAGTATTAAGGATGAGATGCAAAATTATTGAACATCTTTCAAACATAGTTTCCAATGAAATTATTAGATGCCTTGATCTTCATAAAATTAGGTAAAAACCATAAATATTCAATGAGTGTGGTATTTCAAATATGAATTAAAGTAGAAACAAAAAATGAATATTTTAAATATTATTTTTTATACCAAGAGTTTAAAAAAATTTATGCTGTCAGTTTCATCACCAAAATATTAATTCTATATATAAATATATATATATTATATAATTTAATGAAATTTCAGAGTACATGGTTTTCTTCAATAAAAAAAAATAATAGGTCAATGGGCTTCCATAATATATTATAAAATTATAATGTGACCGATAAAGGATCTATCAAATAAATTTGGATGATAATAATATAAATTCATAAGAATAATATTTGAGAAATGAAATATATAATTATCAGTCTAATTTAATTTCCTATATTAATATGTTAATGGGCATTGAAAATTTTAAAAAAAATGTGAATTTCAAATTTAGTAAAAATATCTTTGAATGAATCGATAACAATATCATCTATGAATCCCCATAAATAAATTTGATATTCAAATTAAAAATAAGAAAAATTGTCAAAAAAATAAAATGACCCTTATTTTTATATATTTAATCTAGTAAGAAAATAATCTCCCAAAAACAAAATAATAAATACGATAAGAAATTTTAATTATTAATTTGAACATTAGGTTCTTCCATTAGGATATACCGATTAAATTCTATATAGTTCCAAATTGAAATTTAGAGATAATTAATAGAATGTTGTTATAAGAAGATACAATCATTTTTAGAGCCTTAATATGTATACCTCAACATTTATTTCCAAAGACATATATTCTGATAATTTCATTTGATTTCTTATGGGACAAGAAACACAAAAATATTACTTGTATACCATGATATATTATTAATAAACATTATCCAAAATACTATAGAATCTACCGAATAGTGTAGTGGATTCATTCCAAAATGTTAATATCAATAGACTGGTTTGGTTTTTTTATATTTGATTGAAATTAAAATAAAATTCATAGATATCCATCAAAATAGTAATAACATATTTCTATGTCTAATTACACATGTAATGATAAAAATACCCAAATATTATAATATTATACAATTTTAAGAAAAGAAGGTAAATACACGATAATTTACTACATTAAAATTATGAATGATAATAGATAATTACTGAATGAGATATTCTATAGGTGGTAACAAAATAATGTAGAAAATATAATCATGATTCAATATTAATCATAAATTTAGTGATTCTTAATAAGAAAAAAACTCCATAGAATTCATTTAATTACAGATTATATGATTTGTATAACCAATATGAGGATCTAAAATGTTAGGTATATTTCTAACATTTCATTCAAAATGAGAAATTCATACTAAATTCATGGTTTTAAAATTGTAATTCCTTATAAAAATTCAATCAAAACATGTGGGTCATTCTAAAAATAAATTCTAAATGAGGGGTTTGAAATGTGATGATGATTATAGATATAGTATTTAAAAAAATATCTATCACCACTATAGTTCACTTGAAGACTAATATAGATATCATTTCATTAAAAAAATACATTGTTTATGAGAAAAAATAACGGATGGACTATTTTCACTTAGATAAATTTTCATCATAAATTTTACCATAAAAAATTAAAATAAATAAAAAAATGGTCAATAAAAGTTAAAATTATTCTGAATAAATAATTTAAAGTGAATAATATTAAAATGATTAAATAAAAAAATTGAGACATATATATTAATAATTAAAATGTAATCAATGTGGGTTTTAGTAATGCTCAAAATAAGGGGGAAATTAGCCACAAAATATATATACCTATTTTTAATAATAAAATAGAATTATATGAAATTAAATATCCCCAATATTATAGTGATAAAAATGTTATTTATTTTTTGAGAAAATTAACAAATTGATAAATAATTTAAAAAAATGATAAAATAATCATGTTAAAAAAGCACATTCCCCCTTTACAGAAAGAAAAATGAATGGGCATGTTTCTTTTAAAAAATATTAAAACACGTGCACTGATTTTTTTTTAAAAAAAATTGAATGCCATTTTCAAAACTACCCTTAATATAAACATACATATAACTATTGTTAACATCAAGGAGTCATCAAACATGTATAAAAATTTTTAATCAAAAATAAGTTATTTTCAATGGATTAAAATACATAGAAAATAATTTAAATAAACTCCACAAAAATAAATCATTTAATGATATGATTAACATTTAAAATAATTTCTCATTAAATTAACAATATATTTTATGGAATAATAAAAACTAATAAAATCTATATATTCAATGAAATAAATTAATTTATTTATGAAATTTATATTTATACAATTTTTTCATGTTCTATAAATATTAAAATTATAACCACAATTAAAAGTGATAATTTATCATATTTTCACCAAAATAATACCACATTTTAGTAGATAAGAAAACGAATCATTAATGACATGCTTTCAAGAAAAAAAAATATGTTTATTTATTAAAAATAAATGTCCGATTGAAATTAGATACCATATATTTAAATAATAAATATATCTATAATTACTAATCTTAAAAAGTATAATAATTTAATGTTACATAGATTGTGAAAATTAATTTCAAATTAAAATACAATATAAGGAAATCAAAATATTGAATTAGATTTCAAATTAATTTTTTAAAATTATGAACCATTTTAAATATGAAAGTGATAAGGGTTTAAAACCAATGAAATCCCCATATATAAAATATATAAATACATAGTGGCAGAAAAATATTTTAATTTTTTTTACAGAAAATAAAAATGATTCCAAAATATGTATAAAAATTTTAATTCATGCTGAGTTAAAATTCATTTAGGTAAATTCCCAATAGTGAACTAAAAGTAATAAATAAAATCCCAGTTTTATATAAAATTTTATAGAACATGAATGATGAAGAAAATAAAATATTTAAATTAAAAGTGAAAATAATTTGTTCACGAATTTTAATAGGTTTAAGTTGATGGTTCTTTTATTTAAATTAATTTCCTCAAACTACACAAAGTGAATGATAATAAGAAATCTCCCTATATATTACAGTCATCCATTAAATGACAAAAAATGGAGTCTAGTTGAATTAAACTATAAATTCATGAATAGATTTGGCATTGGATATGAATATGATTTTGGGTCAAACCATTTATAAAATTAGTGATTTAGGTAACCAATGGTGTTTATTTTGAATAAAATTTCTTGATTTAAATTTTGATAAATATTTTCAATAGTAAGCATTATTGATAGTAAAAAATTGATTAATTATAAAATAGATGTAATCAACATAATATCCATTAATAACATAATTAATAAAATCATAGAAATGAACTTATGATTGTTTTATAAACTATAATGATATATTTCCAATATATTTTAGTCATTTCCATATTACTATAAACACGAAGACTTCCTTTATTAATTTTATTCTTACCCAGAATTAGATATATATCATTCTACCCCTTTGGTAATCCAGTAAATATTCTATTTTTAAGGATTAATCTTCATTCAATAATTCATCAATTATATATTTCATGTATGGGAAAAATACTTTCTTTTTAAAATACATCATAAATATGAAATCTGGTTAATGAAAAATAATATTTCAATTATAATAACATCATATGATTTTTTTTAATTATCTAGGATCATTATTTAAGGATTTAATTTTAATATTAAGAATATAATAATATTTATTAAGATTCTATAAACCATATATATTCAAAATTACAACTCGGAGAGTAATATGGTTGTACATTGTTAGAATGAGCTATAAGACATCAATTTACCTTTTTTCATTTCACTGTCAACTTCATAGAATGAATTAGATTCGTGCTTCCATTATTAGATAAAATTTATAGCCTTTATTACCTTATATAATTATATTTTATAATTATATTTTTTATCATGATGTAGGGGAAGTAGAGGACCAATAGAACAATTTTATTTAATTTATGGCCTCATACATCCTTCTATTTATTACTTTTTAAAATTTTCATTTTTCTATTTAAAAAACATAGAAAATTACTTATAATTATCTTCTAACCCATCACATTGATGAAATTCACTAGATGTAGAATCAAAATACTCTCCCATACAAATATTGAGTGTATCATTTACCTTTTTGATGGGTTTCTGATCTTCATATAATTCAGGCATCGTAGCTTCACAGATCATTACATTTCTGATTAACTCCATTATATTTTAATTGTTAACATGATTGGATTATCAAATAGTAATAGTGATTCCACACTACCATGAAGGTGAAAATATAAGTACCATTAACATATAATCTAGTTATGGAATTTGAGTACCCACAGTATAAATGCCATATATAATTGTGGTTATTATCCCTTTCATCTGAGTAAAAATTTCCTTCAAACATCATAGAAGTGTAATATTTAATACTTCCAATATTGTATACATTTTACATTCTATCATAGTAAAATTTAACAGTCTGAAAAATATCATAATTCATAACACACAGATAAAAGTTGTTAAATACATTAGGTCTTAATCCACAATTAATTAAATTCTTAGACATGTAATTAAGGTCACAATGAACTATTTATATAAAAATCCACTTTTTAGGTTTTCCACTTAGAATATTCAATGGATTTATAGTTCCCTATACAATGAAAATATATTTTTCATTAAATATACTGTCTTGTTATGTTTTTATAAACAATAATTTTTAGTATGGAATTCTAAAGCATGGATCCTTGGCTTACAATTTTTATGATCATCCTTTGAAATTAGGGTTTGAATTGTTCTTTATCTTATGATTAATAGTTATTTTTTTTGTAATATTATATAAAGGAGAACATCCACTATTACATGTTATTATAATAGGGTTTAAATTTGAGTATATATTTTTATATTTCTAAAAAATAGGGACTTCCCTATGATGCCATTTATTTTTTAGAAATAGTGAGGACAATGTCATTAGAGTTGGGGGAATTATGTCCGACTAAATATCATTAAAAATATAAAATTACAATCCTTAATGTAATTTATCAAGTACATATCAATAAAATATGATTTATGAATAGAAAATAAGAAGAAAAAAGAGAAATCCATTGGTTATGTATTGTTTTGTAGGGAATATTTATCTCTATATCCACTCCACAAATTCTCTCACCCTTTTCATCATTATTTTCACTGTGTAGTACTGTTTATCTTGATACCTAAACAATCTAATTGATGTTAGTGAATCCTAATAACAAGGTAGGATATCTTATAGGGATCCTCGATAGATCCTTCTGAGAAATTAAAAATCCACCAGGACTGAGAGTAAATAGTTGTGACTACAAAAGAAAGAGATGAGATGTATATTTATTGAATGACATAATCACGAAGTTAGATATTCATCTAGAAGATGGTTCGATCTTCAACAAGTAATAATATAAAAAACAATATCTTTAATGAGTTTGTTGTTTCTTATTTGAATGATATTAACAACACTAAAAGAATAATACAAATGATTATTTTATTTTTGAAATTTTCTTTATTATAATGGTATAATTGACATCACAAATATATTAATTTTATATTTTTAATAGAATAGTTGATGAATTTTTTCAATATATAACCGACCACAATAATTTTAAAATATAATATTTAAAGGGATTTTATAATTTTATCCATAATTATTTATGGACCTTTGATGCATTTCTAATCTATATAATGAAGATATTAAATTAAACTGATAATACTAATGTTTTAGAATTCAATTGTTTTATTGAATCTCAAATTTATTCTCCGATATTAATATGGATGTCAAAACGTAAAAATTTAAAAATTGAATTATTTAAAATTACATAAAAACCGCCATGACTATGTAAATGATATTTCCATAACTATTCTCCAATAAATTGTCTTGATATTAAAATTTATAAAATTAATAATGTTTCTCAAAATATATATTCTGTCATTTCAACATAATGAATCTATTAATAAATTAATCTCATCGATATTTATTCAAAAAAATAAATTAATAAAATCAAGTTTTTAATTCAATAAATCTTGTCTTCAATACATATAGCTTCAATAAAATTCTAAATTAAATCAATTAAAATTTATAAAATATTCATAACAGAATGTTATTAAAAGGTTTGGTCAAATTTTTAATCTAAAAAACTATGATTCAACATTCTCTATAGAATACTTATATCTACATAATTTTAATATTTTTTTAATGGATCAGAAAACACTAAAATTAATTTTATTTAGCATGATATATCGTTAAAATCGATATCCAACATAATCTAGAAATCATAGGTTTTTATTAAAACATAGCAGAAAAAGATAATATCAAATGACTGATTCATCATTCATCATATTTGAATGACATGGAGATTAACATCGTAGGTATCGATCAGAATAATTATAACGTAATTTTGAGACATTAATATATATTTATAATAAAAATAAGAATACAAAATTAAACATTAAGGGATTAATATAAGAAGGTAAATAATCAATTGTTGAACATACCTTAATTCTGAAAAATAATACATAATTCCTCGACATGATATTTTTTATGTACACAAGAGCCAACACAAAGTTGGTGAGAACTCAAAAAGTGCATCCAAGATACTAGAGATCAAATACATGACACGAATAAATTTCTAGGTTATGGTATAACGTACTATAACATGCACTCTAGGTGCAACTGTTTAGTACTATATCAGCCGAAAATATTCACTAGTCTGGGCTTTTGGGCAACATGTTTGGTCCTCGGGTCCTTTAAAGCCTTTGGTCCAGCCAAGGCCTTTGCTCCAGTAAGGCTATCAGCCCCTAATGACCTTTTGGACACGTTAAGGCATTCATCACACCTCAAGGCATTCGTGCCACATAAAATTTTCCTTAATGGACAAGGAATACACTACATGGAGCAGAATCTGGAAGAGGATTCAGAGTAGGAACATTCACTAGGGATGAAGCTAATGAATTTGGAAGAAAGAGAGGTTATTGTATTACCGTAGAGACCATCCTATGCATCTACTAGAAGAATATACAAACATACATGGAATGATAGAGATCTAACATATTGATGTAGAAGCTGGGAGGAGTAGTATCATGTAGATATACTCTAGATGAATTCTAAAAATACCTATGAGTCATGTATTTCCCTGATGCCTATGATTCATGTATAGATAATTCTTCAACCATTAAAAGTGGTATTATATAAAAATAAAACATTAATGTCTTCCAGCCATTTAGTGGAATGATATTTTGTAAGTGATAATAACATAATATAGAAAAAAAATCATCATTCAATATTAATCAAGATTACAATGATTCCTAGAAACATCATGAGTGGAACGAATTAAAAGAATTAAAAATGACATTATGTATATCACAAATGTATGGATCATCAATGTATGGTATATTTGAAACATTTGATTCAGAAATCCATGTTGAATATAATTGTAAGATTCTAATGTTATGGTTAATTCTGAACACATGTTTCCAAACATAAGGATAAAATTGTTATGCTTATTCCAAATTTTCATTCCAAACATGAGGACTGAAACACGAGGAAGATAAAAAAAATGATGTACTGAATCATAACATTCACAGAAACACTGTGTAAATTACCAATGTAGATGTCATTTGTTTTGTGAAGAAATATAATGTTTATCCAAATGAATAATTATGATGATATAGGAATATAGATATTTTATGAACATAATTGTGAGAGTAATGAGAATAAAATAATATAACAAAGTATCGAGATTAATACAAAATATTATACATGAATAATTACTTGTTAATAACATCTGAAAAACTAAATATAAAATTTTTTTAGAGGGTTTCATTAATTATAAAAAAATATCAATATTGTGTTTTTAGTAATAACCAAAATGAAGTGGAATGATCCACTCAAAAATTAGGATTTATATCTATCATCACCAATGGATTACCATGTTGTCATTGGTATAGTGTATAGTATCTAATGTGATATTATTTACAATAAGAAAATTCCAAAAGATGATGTAAAAGTTTATATATATGTAGCTGATGTGCCAATTTCTGATCAACAAGTTCCCCTTGATTTTCTATATTATCATATTTTCAAAATAATTATCATATCTTCCATAGAATGATTGCTTAATCTTGTAATGACACATTATGATACTGAGGTATTTATTTTGCAATATATTTTTTATGAAAAACCATTTATAATCAATGAAAAATGTATTAAAAGAATAAATCTTTTAAAAATGTAGGAACACATGGTAAACTAGAAGTTCGAGTTAATATAATATAAAATATCGTATAATATATTAAAAGGATCCTTCAAAGGTTCCTTAATACCAAAAATTACTTTATCACATTTATTAATGTTACATGATTATACTGATACAATGTACCAAAATAGAAATATGGGAAACATTTAATAATATAATGAAATATATGGATAGGTAATTGATGATTGAGATTTTGTTTCATAAAAACCCAAATCTTGTAATTTATCTTCCAGATAAATTCACTAAATAATTCATTTAATTGCCTGTTTAGGAGGTTTCAATTTGATTTATAAAGCTATCACATTGGATTCTTCTCTTTTTGCTTGATGATTTTTCTTTGGGGATTTCATTAAAATTTATAATATAGAAAATATATATATTCTAAATTGAATGAAAAATATTAAACCACACATAAAATATAAATCAGAATAAAATGTGTTTGATACCATAATTTCTGTAGTTTTTGTGGTTGAGAATATATCTTCTAGACACTCCACCCTTTGTTGATTAAATTTTATTTACAAATTAAAATTCTCATTTCCCAAACAAATATAAAGAGATTAATTCCATATTTTTAAAGTGTAAATTAACTAATCCTCAATATGACTTTTATACCTCATATTGAAGTTATTTGGTCGTTTGAAGACATACAAGAAACAAAACCTAATCAAAATCACTATTCTAAAGAGTAATACCTCTATGAAGAAATTAAAATTTTAAAATAAATTATTTTACATCATTGATTGAACAACTAAAAAAAATTATTTAAAAAGGTATTCATGAAAAAATATTATATATTTCATTAAAAAGAATTATGTTCAATGGAATGTAAAATAGATTACAGAAGAGGATCATAACCATGAGAAGTGTCTCTTTCGGTTATCGACATCCACATTCATTTTGTCCTTAATCCTACTTCACTTGAGAATCCCTAATCTTGTCCATGACTATATTAATTCAAAAAAGTATTAATCAATATCTATATCACATAATTTTTATTTATCTATCAATTATGAAAAAACCACAATCATAAGATGGGGATAATGGAATATAATGTTTATGAGGTGTTGAAATCGACAATCCAGTTTCTATGGATCCAAAGATTGATATAGCTTCTCCCCCATCACAAATAAATTTTGAAAATATATGTTCTAAAATAATGTTCTAAAATGAATCATATATTGAACATAAAAATTTAAATTTAATTTTAAATTTTTATAATTTTCAAATCAAGTTAACTAAGGGTCTTTTTTTTCTATCTTAAAACACTATTAAAGTCCCTTTTTGCATACATTCAAAGACAGTGTTAATGTCTGAATTTGAATCTGGACATTAATGAAGAGGGGTTTTTTTTAAATTATAATACATAAGTAGTTTTAATACATTTATTTGGGAAATTATATCATGATAGAATCATAATTTAATGATTATGGGAAAATTCTTATATTTAAAAATATTTTCCAAATAGACTGATTTATTTGGGCCTCAATAATTTTAAATAATGTATGTGTAAAGTTAAAAAATTTACATCCAAAGAACATAGGTGGAATAAGATATAATTAATTAATTTCATTCAATATAGAATAATTTATGCTTTAAATTCATTGGTAATTGAAAATAGTTAAATTTACAAAATTAAGAAATTTTCACTTTTAAGAAGATAACTCATTGATTTTCTAAAAACGATTAAATTTAAAATAAAATAGATAATTGGTGAAGAATATATCATAAAAATACACATGTTAATGGATGTAAATACTAACGCTATTAATTTCTCTACACATAGAACATAGATTCCTAGACAATTGAGCACCAAAATCAAATCAGGGAATATTAAAAACATTAGCCCATGAGTTCCACCAATTTAACACTAAGGAAAAAAATTATATCATGATTATTTAAAATAAAATATTTAAATTTACCCATTCATTATATCCCACACATTTCTAATTTTATTAATTCCCATTCAAAAAAACAAACCTGCAATGTATTAATATTATCTTGATGGAAAAATACATTTTTTAACTATGATTATCTCATTCAAACTGTTGGAAGAATCATCGTAAAATTGATAAATTTAAATACCTTCATAATATATGATTCTTGAATACTACATTATCATGTATAAATATTATGGTTAATTAATAGGATTCAGTAGGTATGTTTTTGAAGTAAAAAATTATGAGGCTGAATAAGGTGGGGTGAGGTATTTTTGAAGGAATAAAGGCATGATTCAAATTATAACACAAGTATGGTATTCTATTAGCACCCCTTAAAAGGAAATAATATATGATTGTCTCTAAAAAATCTTTTTCATCTCAAATAATAAATATTTTGGAAAAAAATTCATGTTATCTTCTGTTTTTTTCCTTCGAATATACTAGAAGACAAAACTCCCATTTCCATGAAAACACCAGAAAGGGACAACATTCAAAAAAATATTTTTAATTATAACAATCTCCTAAAAATTTGATTTTCCACCCAATGCAACACAAAATGATAATTTAGTTCACAATTAAGAACCCACCACAATTATAATAAAATAATAAATGCATTTTGACATCTAGAGTAGGCTCGATAGGGAAAATTAACATCTAATGTGACTATCATAAAATCATTTTCATGACTTCAAAGGGATCAAAATGATAAAATGTTTATGGAATAAAAAATTATAAATTATTATTTTGAAAAGGGGGATTTTATATCTCTATATATTCCTTACACATTTTAAAAACATGTACCCAAACACTAAAATATTGATAGAAATAAATTTTTTTCTCGTTAAAGCGAGCATCAATTCATTTTCTAATGAAATTAAGAGAATGTAAATAACATGAAAAAAATCATTCAGAGGCCTCATAATAAGGAGACTTAATATATAATTTCTATAAAATTTTTCTTTAGATTTAAAAACAAATAATCTCCTCATGATATTTCTAATTTTTTGATCTTAAATCAAAGTCATTATTAGCATTTATTATTGATTGGTTTTAAGGAACTAATTGGGTCACTCATCATCATGTGTTAATAAATGGAAAAGATAATCATTTGGGATCAAAATATTGATAAAAACAAAAAAAATTGAAATTTTAATACACATAAATTTAAAAAACATTAAAACTTGAAAACACTCCAAAAAATTGAATGAAAAATTGAAAGAAAATAATTTGAAATGAATGAACCAAAAATACTAATCTAACTAGAATGTTCATCAACCCACCTCTTTTTTTATGTCATAAGTGTTGAACATTTTTTTGAGATAATGAAATATTTTAAATTAAATACATAAAAAATAAGTGAAACGGGAAAACCCCTACATTAATTGTATTTAGATTTTTGAGGATGAATCTCCTCCTCTAGAGAATCAAGATTATTTCTCCAATAAAAATCAACATATATACATTGGTTGCGTCTAATTCCCTATTATTGGTTTATTTTTATAGATACAATTGAAAGGATGAAAATTTGTAAAAATTAAATGGACATATCATTCCAAACTTAATTTACCTGGTAACCTCATCATAATGAATTTAAACAAAAATTTTTATTCTTATTCTGTGATGTTTTTCTTAAGAATAATTACATCAATAATGTTTTGGTTTTCTATTTTTTCAACATAGAGCTATCATATGCATCATTCTTATTCCACTCCATCTATCTAATATAAAAATTTATTTCTTTTCGAGAAGAAAATATGGTCATGATTAATGTTTTAAAAACCACAAAATCATTTTTTTATAACTCAGTTGGTTGATGAAATGAAATTCCATTTACTAATCAAAATAGTGAAATTCCATTTGGGTTTTTAAATATTATTCTATATTTCCATATTGGATCATCCATTCTCAAAAATAAAATATTCTCTTTTTGAATATATAGTTTTTCAGGAAATTAATTTGATTTTACTCTTTGGAAACTCACCCATTTTATTTGTTTGAGGGTGATATATTATAGATACCAAGTGACTAATACCATATATCTTCAAAATATATTCTAAATCCCAATTAAAAAATTATTTACCTTGATTAATGATCATAAAATTTTGAAATCAATTTCTATAAAACAAATATACTTTTACTAACATTGATACAGTTTGGGAATCATCAAGTATCATGGGAATACACTATACCCACTTGGACCTATAATCCATAGATGCAAATAAATAAATAAATAAATAATAATTGAAAAATTTCCCAATGAAATCCATAACCCATACAAAAATGACACAACAAAAAAAATGGTTGATGAGGTATCTCATTTCTTTTTGAAAGGATACATTGATAATGAAAATTATTACATCTTCCAAAAACTTTAAAATCATCTCAAAAATTAGATTTCCTATGAAAACTAGAGTCATCAAATTTTTCTAATAGTTATTTCATCCCAAAGTGTCCTCCATATATCTATTATTTGACAAAATATTGGATAGATAGAAACATTAAATTTTGAATTCAACCCCCACTAATTTGATTATTATTAAAATTTGATTGGTTAGGATCACAAAAATTGTAATTAATTGAGTCACTCACAGGTTATGAAATTTGATTCTTGGATACCATGTGGGAGACTTAATCTGTAGCCTAATAATTTACATAATCTGAAAACTATAGTATTCCAAAATTACAATCATATAACTCCTCATTTGGAAGGATTTCTATAATTCATGGAGAGATCTAAGGCTTTTTATTGGAAAAATTTGTTATATTACTCAAATGACTTGAAATAGGGGTTTTAATTACATTAATATGATTTATTTCTATATCTAACTCATGTAGCAACAATAATCAATTTTTAGTTTGACTGATAATAATTAAATTTTTTGAAGAAAGGAAAAAATTATTTAGATTTATCAAATTTTTTCGTGGTTTTTTGGCATGATCTAATGTTAATGAAGCATAAGAAAACTACTGGTATTTATATTTCAACCATTGACACAAAAATTTTCTACGAAATATGTCATACGAATCCTTTGTGATAACATATAACTTGTCAAATTTGGGTAGTTGGACAATGGGAGGGTTATCAGACTTTTTCAACTCTCTAACGGCTTGTTTATTACTGTCATAAAATTCATATTGGTTGTATTTCAGGATAAACCTAGTAAGAGGATGTTCCATCTTAATAAAATAATTTTTTAATATCTAATTAATACCCACATGAATAATGTTTTATAACACACCACTAATTTTTTAAGGTAAATAAATAATGTAATGACATAAAATTTTGTTTTATTGACATGAATTACATCTAGAGAAATAATATTAAGAACAAAAATCTCATATTATACAATGAAATATAATTTTTTATAAATGTTGACAATATTATTATAAATTTAATTTCTAGGAACGTGATTCATGTATTTCGAATTACATTTAAATGATAACCCATAAATAGTGAACTCTTCTATGGAAACATTTAAGAATGTTTCATAAAATTATAATAAAATTATCATTATAAGGTTTTGAAACGATATTAGATTATTAAATAAATTTAATAGAATTATACTATAATATTAACTTCAAATGGGGAATAAAAATTTATTTTATCTTGATCCTCTACTGTAATACGAATTTATAAATAATCAGAGAATCCATTAAGAAAAATTTATAGGGTTTTTATAGTTAGTCATTCAAGGACCCAATTAGTAATTTTAAAATCTTATTTCTCTTTATTCTTATCATATTAGAGTTTCCTATAAACCATACACATTCTAACATTGTTTAGAATCTTAATTGGTACAATATCTCTAAATATATTCCATGAGACTTCATTCTCACTAATGAAATAGAATTTTAGGATCTTCAGAAATTATTATAGCTATATCATAGTTAAAATAGGTTAATTGAAAAATAGAAGTTTATGTGATTTAATAATATCAACTTCATCTCAATTATTATTCTTTAAATAATAAAATTTCAGGTCAAAGTTAGAATAATAATCTTGATCACTACACTACTCAAAGTCATGGATATTCAATGAAATTTAATATTTGTATGGTCATTGATTTCCAAAATCAAGTTGACCACTCTCCTGGTTCATGATATTTTTTTATGAATACATTTTCCTATTCTCTTGGTTGACAATGATATTTTTGAGATAGGATTATAGATTATGAAAAATTGATTATTAATCAGTTTCATATTTTCAAAAATCATAATGTTCATAGTCATCAATCCCTGTTGAGTACCAAAAAATCATAGTCACCAGTGGGGATGAATGTTCCTCAATTGTGTGTTTCATGTATTGAAAAATATTTAACTTCACAAAAACTGTTTAATATTAGTTTGAACAGGTACCATTATGAACACTAATGATGGATTTAGCACTTTTCAAAATTAGACACCCCAAGAAACATAGGTTCTTTGGTTCAAAAAAAAATATTATAACATATCTATGATACAAAAATCTATAGGATAAATCATGTATCTAACCTAATCATGTTAATCCTCTCTTACTCTAATGTATTGGTGGTACTTTTATTTGAATGTATAATGATAATTCTATTGGGTTTTAGTTCTACAAACTGAATAGAATAGAAAATAGAATGTGGAATAACATTAATGTATGATAAAAAATCATGCATTAAATATTTAAATTCTCAATTCCCATTGATATAGGGAATGGAATATGTTTTAGGATTAGTAAATTTTACAAGTAATGGATATTGAATCATGGATGGAACATTCCACCCTTAATTGACATTCTCACCTCAGATTAATTTCTTCATATTGCTACAGTTCTCTTAAAAAAACTAGCATACCATAGAGGCTGTTTCATATCATTGAGAAAAGCTATATTGATTGAAGTTTGGTAGAAGTTTCCATTATATTCTTATCAAACTATTTTTCTACAATTCTTTTCATCAGTAGTGAACTCCAAGGATAAGGTAATGGTTGTTTTAATGGGTTTGGATATTGTTTTGGCACTTATTTGATAAAAATAAGGATGAAAAAACTTTTTCCAATCCTTCTTGGTCCAATAAAATAAATATTATTGTATTGATTTTTTTTTTCATACAATAAAAATCCCAAATTCTCAAAATTTACATATGTTTTGGGATTTTATTTAATAGTGTCAATATCATGTTTAAGATTCTTAGTGTTTTGTTTATTTATTATTTTACCACACCTAAGTTTAATAGAATTAACATTATATTTCCATTTATCTCAAGAAATCACTTGCATTTATAATATTATACCTCAACTCTATATGTTTTTGATGATACTGGGATTTGAGGCTAGTTAACCCATTTGAGTAATCAATGTATTAAAAATTTTTATTGTGTGATCCTCTGTTTATATCACTTCATCTGGTCGTTTCATAATTCATTATTCAATGTTACACATTGGATTTTGAGTGTGGTTGATATGCTGAAATATTCATATAGAATGGGAATTTTATTGATCATTAAATTATCGTGATTGATAATTAATTTCTTATAAAATTGAATGATTTTTTGTTTTGTATGTTTTCAAAATAATTAAGAATGGTGGTTGTTCCATACATGATTGAATGTTTTTATAGTTTATAATGTACATTATTATTTTAATTAACTTGTATTAACAGGAAAAACAGAAATTCTATTTCAAAAGGTTCTTTGATTTAATATCATTATTCAATAAAATTTTAAATGGATGAATAAATTTCCAAATGGTATTGAATTTGAAATGAATCTTCTATTTTGAGTGGGGTTTGGTCGGTTATTGGATAACAAAATTGAACTCAATATTGTGGTAAAATTGTAATGTTGACTCGCAGTCATGTTGTTTTTAAAATTAGATGTTGAAAATTATTATGTATATTTCCAATAAACAATGCCTCCATTTCTAAATTGTTGATCATTTGGGGCCTTTTTTGAAATTATTTCGTAGATATAACTATTGCATTATCAACTCAAGGCCCTAAAAAATTAGAATTTATAGTTATCTTATCAGTTATAAAAAATCTTAAATATATATATTGAATGATGATTAGGTCACTAATTTGAGGTTGGTGGAAGCTAAAATAGATTTATTTCCATTATTTTTAATTCGCATTCAACGCTTCACCTTGAGCATTCAAAATCCCAAGACCTCCTCTCGAATGGATTTAGTTCTTGAAGAAGGAAAAAATTCATGGAAAAGTTTTTTAATTAATTACAATCTCTAATCAATGATAAATGTTAATAGAAATACCACTCAATGGATACTTCGTCTAATGAAAAATAAAACTACCTCAATTTTATTTTATTTGAATCTACATCTTGAGGTTTCATGTTAAAATAGCTATAACTAATTTCATGTATGTCTTTATGTAGATCATCACAAGGTAGTGAATTTTATTTCTAGTTGGGGAATGAAAAAATATATCATTTCAATCCCAGCAGGTGGAATTGAATGTTCAATAGGATATTTTTTATTTTCACCACAAGATAAGGCTAATTCAATCAACGATATATTTATAGGTACTACAATTAAAAAAATAACCAAGTTACATATATACATGTTATTGGGATATTTAAAATAGTGGGAATATGGATTTATAATAGGGCTAACCCTAGAGTGATTTTTTATATAATTTTCCGAACCAAATGCAATATCTTTTGCATCAGAATCTCATGTAATCATTTTTTTAAAAAAAATCAACCTGACATACCTCACTTAAAATTTCTCCAATTGATGTGGAAGGTTTTTCATGAAAATTTATACCATGCAATGTATCTCATAGATAAATTTAATATAAATATTCCTATATTTTCTCTCATGGATGTGGTAATATTTCTTTTGGGAAACTATTACTTTTTATTAGTTTTTTAGAAATAGTAAATATATTTTGGATTTTATTAAAACAAACAATATATAAAATAAATAAAATCTATATTGAAGGAAAATTATATATCAAAAAAGAAAATTGAAAACAATTATAATGGATTTCAAAGAAGTATTGAATCATTAGTTTTGTATAAGTTTATACGTATTTTACACTCACCACTTCCATGTTAAATTTTTTCCCCAATTTAATTTCTCAATGCCCACCCAAATACCTCTTTATTAGTTCCCTAGATTTCAATGATAACATATTTGGGATTGAATATTATTTTTACCTCAAGTAGATGTGATTAAATAATAAAATTAAATACATGAAACCAATCCTAATAATGATATTATGGATCAATGGAAAGACCTCACTAATAAAATTTAAATAGTGAAATTAGTTATTTTACTTCAATGGTAGAAAACCCATTAAAAATGAATTTAAAATGTATAAAGGATAAAAAAATTATTAAAAAAATAAATAAATATTTAAATAAAATTAAAAACTGATTGCATAAGAGAATCAAAACTGAAAAAAGGTTTTTTGTTAGTCCTCATCATCTACAACCAATTAGTTCTTAGCATCACATAACCTGAGAGTCCACCATATTGTCGATTCAGAAATGAATGTAGATAATATTCATCAATATCTCTGTAAAATAATACACCTTTCTCCTTAATGATATTGAAACCCCTTGGAAAATTTATTTATATGGAATCATAAATTGGAGGAGGGGTGAAAATCTACTGCCATGTTCCTATCCATTTAAAGATGGCTAGAATTTATCCTTAATATCAGTTGTATCTTGAAAAGTGTTGTTATATAATGTTGTTTGAAATTAAATCATATCTCATCCCTCAACATATTTTGTTATTTAGATATGTTTGAGAAATTTTAAAGTGGATTTACTAAATTTTACTTTATTTCCTAGAGAGACACTTTAACTCCCACATTATTTATTTCTCTAAAAAATGTTAATGATATAAAATGAATATAAAATTTAGTGGAAATGTGATATTTTGAATTATATTTCATTTAAAGTAGAAATAAATTATTATGGTAACTTTTATCATGTTATATACATAATTTAAATTTGTTGGGTTATTTTTTGCATCCAAAACTAGTTTCTACATTAACTAGTTTATTTAGAACTCAAGAATTTCAAAAAGTAGTCAGTTTAGTTTCATATTTTATATCTAATGAATAATGAGATTCCTTAAAACTTAATTAATAAATTTTGATAAAGTGTGATATTATTATTCTTAAAATATAGAGTTAATTGAAAAAAGTTAATTTTTTTGATTTAAGTAATTTCCCCTTTCTATCTCATACCTCATAAATGTTTAAAAAAGGATGAAATTTCTCATAAAATTATAAATTAGTGTATATTATATAAGTAAAATTAACATGAAAAGAAATTAATTTTATTGTATCTAATAATAATTACTTTCATTATTGATCATGAGAATGTAATTAAAATTATAAATAATGAATTGTTGAGAGCCTCCGTTGGGAATGAATACATGTGGTACAATTTGATAATTTCATTTTCCAATAATTTATCAACTATTCTTATTATATTATAATCAAATCAAATTTTTTAATAGCATTATATATCTCATTAAATTCATGTTTAGACCACGTGGATAAAAATGGATTCAATATTCCTCACGTAAAATTTATAGAAAATAGATAAATTGATGAATTAGACATATTAGTTAGAGTACACCATGTGAATAAAACATTTTAAAATAATAGAATGAATGAAATGCTCTTCTTGACATAAAAATTAAAGGGTAAATCTATGAAATATAATCACATAAAAATATTTTCATTCTTCCAATTTCATATTCCGTTTTATTTTTTGTCTCTACGATATGCTCATTGTGATTAATTTATATACTCTTATGTTATTTTATTTTGGATATAGTGCATGAATATTTAATATATCAACCATGAATGATGTAAAATATACTTTTTTTAATACATTATATTCAGAATATTATTAATAATATCAAATTAAATGTGTTACATTATTTTTTTAAAAATATTATTTATGATATTAAGGGGTTTATTTATTAGTAAAACCATGGAATAAATATGGTAAATGTACACAAGAAACCTCTAGATATATATTTTCCTGAAATGTATAGATTAATATATACTAATATTTTAAAATAAAAATTATAAAAAATTACTTATTCTGGTGAATGATAATATATGTTTTGGAATAATTAATTGAAATTGACTATTGTAATATCATTTTTAAATTTATGAATGTCAACATATACTATACATGAACTAGAATCCTCTAGGTGGTTTTTCAATGTTTAAATAAAAGTTCATTTATTATATTTTAAATTTGTTTTCTTATCTATAATTTTCAAGAAAATCCCGCTTATTACAAAATATAATTATATATAATAGGAGATAGATTTTCTTCCCAAGGAATGGGTCACATAATTTGTGATAGAATGATTAAAAAAAGAATAGTTTTTTTCTTATCAGTTTATTTATTTCATAAATATGACGCTGTGGTGGTTTATTTAATATCTTTTGAAGTTATTTTTTTCAACATTCCATATCATTGTTGCTGAAATGTTTTCAATTATATTTTTTTTATAAAAATGTTATGTTACTATAAATATTCAATTTATATCCCAAAAAGAATAATTTTGTTAACTGCAATATGGTATTATCATTGTATTTTTTCAATTTAAATGATACATTTTTGTTCTATTATATGCATAATGTAGTAAAAAATGAAAATGTTCTATGATATGCATGATGATTTTGGGAAATGATTATTTATTCATTCGTGACATATAGGAATTAACAATGCCTCAACATAGCATTTGGTGAGCACCGATGTGATTTAATGTGAACCATTTAAATTTTAATTTAACATATTTACTCAAAAAACAGATGAAGTATTAAAAAACAAAAAAAATTTACACTATGATTTACATGTTACATTTTGAAAATGTTGAATAAATGAATTTTTAATTTTTGTAATTAATCAAATTTCAATATGATATGTAGTGGGTCTGATATTATTAAAATAGTGTATTTTTTAAATTGAAAATTTAATTCAAAACAAATTTCACGTAATCAAAACCAATAAAACATACTTGTACTATCATAATAAATTAATAAAATGATCTATAATTTAGTTTTGATGTGTAGCGGTGAACAATAAATGAAATCTGAAAAATGATTTTATATATATGATAAAAGGTACAAAATTTCCATTTTAAAGAGAAATTTTATTTCAAGATATTATAAAATGTGAAAAAATGGGAATATGTTCATGTATTTTCATGATAATTAATTACATAGATATATAATTAATTATCTATATATAGAAATTAACCTAAAAAATTAACACACGGTGGATCTTCTCTGAATGAAAGTGTATGATTTTAGATTACAAGTTTCAATTATTTTTCAAAATGACAATCTCATACTCAAAAACAAGAAACCACACTTATATTTTCTTGATAATATAGTAAAATAAATTTTTTTATTTAGTCGCGATTAGTAGGAATTAATTTCATGTTAATATGACTTATTATTTGGATTACATGATTTAAAGTGTTTTTTTATTTACAAGTTAAAATTTAGTTTAAAATATGTACCTTATGCTCATTAACAAGAAAAATTACTCTAATGGTAATTCTACCTATATAAATGATAGATTAATAATTTATGACCTGTAGAAGTTAAACAATTTTCAATAAATAATTCAGTGTGATGACTATAAATGATTTTTTACGTTTAAAATTAAAAACTATCATTTTAATTAAAAATTCATATAAAATTTTCAATGAAAAAAAAACATATTCTTATTATCTTAATACCATTGATGATTATCGATTATCATTTTCTGATATGTACAAATTATCTATATAGAAATTAGATATGTGATATAGTATATATGACTTGTGAAACCCACTAGGGTATAGATTCATTAATCAATAAATGAATTTAAAAAATTGATGATGTTTTTTAGTTCATGAGAGTCGCAGATTTAAATTAAAAAATTTGATACATTATTTCATTTTTTGAATTTTTTACATATTGTTAGGTGTAATCATGTTTTAATCCTGATTGATGGATATATAGTTTCAATTATTTCCTCTCATAATTTGAGCACATAGAGATCAACTATACGATGTACTATAGGATATTCTATGTGAATTTTTTTATTATACAATTTCGACAACATGGTTCACATAGTTTTTTTAAAACTATGTCTCGAATCAATGCATGTTTCCCTGGATCTATTTTTCCCTATTTTCCATTAATTAAATAAATGCCTTTACATTAATTTATTCCATATCTCTCTCATATTTCGTCCTTCCTAGTGTAATAACCCATGTTGGGTACCACATATCATTTTCATATCCAATATTATTAAATAATTCTTACAAATTATTGAAGAATCATGGCCAATCAATCACAGTGAGGGCTAATCTCTATGAAACTACCATGTATTACATGTTATAAATATACGGTTGTGTATTAAATTATTTCTTTTAGAATATTAAAATTATTATTCCTTATTATAATTTATTTAAGGTTTTATTTTCTTTTTCTCTTCAGATGGTCCTTGGCCACACTACATGTTCTTGTGTAATCACCAATGTGGATGCTTTAAAATAAATTAAATCATTTTTAGTGTTTTTATTTGTATTATAATTATAAAATACTTTCTAGTCTGTTTTAAAATGGATTTCAATCCTTTTTAATACTTTTCATCGACATAGGTCGCATGTAATGTGTATCCTTGTTTTCATTTTTATTTTCCAAAGAGGTTTAATTTTTTTTAGTGTGTTCATTATGAATTCCATTTTGAAAATGTGTGTGTTAGGTTTTGAATGGATCGTATGAAAAATGATTATAATTTATCCTATTTTATTTTATAAAATCATTTAAACCATTTATTATCAAAAAAATTTGAAATTTCATTCCACTTTTTAAATTCTTCATGGTTGTTTTTGTGAAAGGTGGTTCACTAATGTTTATAGGTCTATTTTTTCGAGGATTAATTTTTTTATAGGCTGTTGGGCGCCAAATTCCTCCTTTAAAATAAGGTGATTCTTTAAATAAAATATTTCATGAAATATTGGATATTTAATTGTATTTTGACCATGATAATAAATATATGTTTCAAATTTTATTTTAAATTATATTTCAAATAACATAATAATTTTTTTTGTGGCTGAGTATGTCAGTAGTTTGTTCTAAAGGCCTAGATTTCACATTATCTAAAACTATTTAATAATTTTATGGGACACTATTAGATCATAATATATTTTTATATAGTGTATTGTGACATAACGGGTTGTGGGAATCAGTGTATTGTTATTCATATAGGGATACATCATTGTGGAGAAGTGATTGTGGATGATTTAGGGGAGGTTTTAGGAGGTGAGTTGTAAGTTGCTATCAAACTCATTAAATTTGATGATTGTTTTTCCTGATTGGTCACCCCCTTATTTTAATATCAATTGGAGTCTTAATAACATAGTATAAGTCCTATAAGTGTGAAAAATATTTGTGAAATCATTTTCTGTTAACTAGGTAGTATTTTTCCACCAACATTATGGTAATTAGTCATATAGGGGTAGTAGAACCTTATAAGGAAAATAATTGAGGCATCATCCTTGGGAGGCTTATTTATAGATAATCTCATCTAACTAACTAATACATTGAAGGATTATTAGAGACAACATATTTTTACTTTTTACAGATTATGTATTTTATTAAATGTTTATAGGGAAGATAAAAATGACACTAGATCTAGTATATAATGCTATAGGGAATTTTCAATACATGACTCCTTTTGTTTCCCTATGTTCAATTGATTACCGCATCAATTTATGTTATTTATTAGTTTTTAGTTCAACGATATTGGGTTTAATTTTTTTGAATGTACATTATAATGTGTGAGTGTGTGTGGGTTCACATTCAATGGGAAGTTCTTTAAATTTTTTTACATTTAGATTTAAAAATAAATATTTTTTATAAATACTTTTATGAAATGTATTCCCCTTAATATTTTATATGGGAATGATTTTTAGTAGTGTATTTGTGAATGAGGTGTAGAATGTTATTTTTTTACTATGAACCAGGTTCTACAATCAATATTCCCTTTCTTTTTAAATCTTATTTTAAAATGGTCAATGACCCTTGTTTTTATTTCATAAATGGATGTCCATTTCGTATTGTTTTCAATGAATATTGATTATAATTATTTTATAAATCATGTTCACCATATTATATAACTTTTTTAAAAACTACAATATTTGGAACTAATTTAATAATGTTTCTCCATAGATTCATATGGTTCTCATAGCATAATTTATTTTTGTCTATAAAGGATATATTTTCATTGCTGTAGATTTTTATTTCATATATTGAATGATCTGGAGAGAATTCATTTATGGAGGTATGTTTTCTTCATATTTAGTTTTCATTTTCATTGGAAAATTATCTTTTCTACAGTGTTCTATGGATGGAGGGAAGTGATAACAACTGGTGGTCATA
Organism: Viscum album; assembly: GCA_963277665.1. Taxonomy (NCBI): domain Eukaryota; kingdom Viridiplantae; phylum Streptophyta; class Magnoliopsida; order Santalales; family Viscaceae; genus Viscum; species Viscum album. The sequence goes on from OY728138.1 coordinate 945,042,004, forward strand.
GTAATGGAATCTAAATGGGTCTTTTTTTTCTATAATGTAGGGATGTAAATCTTGGGGTGAGTGATGGGAATGGTTTTTTAATTTATTTTACAATTTTATTATTTATTATATGTTTATTTCATAAAATAAGATTTGTCATGGATGTATTATATATGAATGAATTGGGTGATATTTTTATTAAATTGTACTTACACATTTTATTTTGATTCATTAGTGAAGCCTTTAGAAGTGAGTTAATTTTATCCCATAGGACTAATCAGGAACACCCTTCATTATAGTGATGGCATAGTTTCGCTATCTATCAGAGGATTAAGTAGGTTATTACATTAAATTTATTAAAGTGCACCACATACATAAAATTTATTGAACTACATAAGAGTGTTGTATTACTTTGTAATTTGATTTATTTATGTTTTTTATTTTCGATTCTATTTAAGTATTATGTTTTATCATTTATATTTTGATTTATATTTTCTTATATTCATTATTATATAATATAATCCTTTTATTTATTAATTTTTTTAGTAATAATTAATCTATTTTTTAAGTACTTGAATTTTTTCATCACGATAGGTTTAAACCATGGACAATATTTACTATTAGTTGGATGGTTTATAATTTTTTGTGCAATAAGAATTTTTAAAATAAATTGAACAAATTAATGTAATTTTAATGTTTTAAAATTTTTATAATGTATATTTATATAAAATTATAATTTATTGTATTGTAAATTTATTTTTCATTTTAACGTGATGGTATTTTTTATTCATTGGATATGGATGTGTGATATTCTTATTACTATACACTATTGTAGTAGAGAATAATTTTAATAATTATAGATATAGAACTGAAAAAAGACTATTTTATCATTTCTAAAAGTAACTCTTAAAAATTTTAACTTTTACAAGTGAAGTTTTTAGTATAAGGAGAAAAAAAAATTGAAACACTTTTCTATCATTGATAAATGCCAAATGAATTTACTAATGATCACATTATGAAGAGATTTAAGATTTGATATTGTTTTTTCATAATTTTAATGATTAAATATTTAGCAGTAATCCTCAATTCAATATGTCCATGGAATAATATTTCCTTATATTCAATAGTTTTCCATGTATTTATTGAGATTTAAAAACCTTATCCCTTATTTTCCTCATATGATATAGTATATTAAGATGGATAATCTACCAATATCTGACACAAGAAAAATAAATTTATCCATTGTAATTTTATTATAACATCATTCGTTTAATGATTTAATATATCCTCATACCCATAATTAAAATAATATCATTCATTTAACTAGTTAAGAAATTTGAAATAATTTTTTAGATGAGAAAGACTTCCATATAAATTAGCGGATATCTCTAATCCCATGTACTACCAAGATAAATTCCAATTAAATAAGTGAAAAATTATTTTGAGAATCATTTTAAATAATTTAAAATGCAGAATTAAAAATCAAAGGATATATTTAAAAGTTTCTTTTACTAAAACTAAATTATAAGTCTACTTCCAATTCATCACTTATACACCAAAATTTTACTAATTTATGTATAAAATTATAAATAAATATATTTTATATCTTCACATAATCATATATATTTTATATATAAGTCCATCCTATTTTATTTTACTTTAAAATCACCATAAATGTTTTTCATGTTTTTCTTCACATATCTTTTTATCCATATAATATATTATGAATTATTTAAATAATATGAAAAAAATCAAAATATTACAATACATTGTATTACCTCCTAATTCTGTTTATTAGTTTCATTAAATGAATTTCATTTATAAATAAATAATTTTAAAAATATTAAAACAATAAAAAAATTATATATATATATATATATTGACATTAAATGGGACATATTACATTTTTCTAATTTATTTGGTAAATGATTATAAAAAAGTCTAGAAAGTGATGAATATTTTATTTTATTAATAACTAGGATATTTTTTTAAAAAAATTAACACATAAATACAACATGATTTCATTTTATATTTAATTATCAATTTCAATATTTGATTTCTACTGTGATACTTCTAATCTATAATTATATAAATCTAATAGAGGGAAAGAATATTTAATGTTATTTTATCAATGTTATAAATATAAATTTTAAATTAAAAAAATGCTTATAATCATTAAATTATTTTAGACTACGTGTGCATTAATCATCATTAAATAATAACTAATAAGAGGATCTCTAGAGACCCTTGACGTTTAAAAATAACATTACAAGATTTTAAGCATAATTGTACTTTAAAAATAATACCAATGATCGTGATGTTTGGTGTCTTTGATGACTGATTGATTAATCATATTACATGGGACAAAATTACAAATTTATTTAATTTTCATATAGATATCCTACCATCCTTTGTTTCCTTAAAAAATATCAGCATGGTATCAGGTGTACATAAGAGGTATTAATGATAGAGAAAAGAAGTTTTTCATCTTTTATAAATCATGAGGGAAGTACGGGGATGGTGTGAAATCATACCCCAACATTATAAATTATGCATAAAAGGACATAACATAGAGGATATTTTTGGATAAATGTTGGAATGAGTGGATCCGTTACCTTAAGCCCAACAGTGTTCATCACTTGATCTTAATGACCTCTTGATTTAATCTTCTATGAGAGCCTCTTAAAGGGATATTATTATTTTTTCTGATAAGTTATTGGGCTCAAGGAGGTGGGAGAGGATCATGAGGAGAGATTTGAGTTGAATTTACAGAAGGTGCAATTATTGAGAGGAGTGAAGGGAAGTGGGTAGTGTGGATGGTTTTTATAGTGGAGCGGAGGATGGTTTTCATAATATTTTAATCATTTTTTTATATTTCTATAATAAATTCAATAGTGATGCTTATATGAAAAAAATAGTTATAATTTCAAGTGAGTTCGAACCAAAGGTGCATAAATCAGAATAACATCACCCATGACTGAGTAATTAATGTATTTAGCTTATTCTGTAAATTGTCATATTTCATTATTCATCAAAATTTTATTCATTTTAGAAAAATAAAAAATATTACACAAACAATTCATTAACCTGTAGAATCCAATAATGAAATCAATATTTTAAATTTTAAATTTCTAAATGTGGTTAATATATTTTTTAAATAAAATCATAATTTACTCTAAAATTACACATTTTAAAAATATAACTAATTTTATAATGATTTCAAAAATTACATAAGGATTTATAAAATTATATTAAAACCAGAATACATAAAACTGTAAATTTATGATCATCATTTAGGATAATATTTTTAATTTTAAATAAAATAATTTTTTTAATTAAATATTTATGACATGCAAAAATACAAATACTTTTACTATGATCATATTATCACAAATAATATTTCTAAATTTTATATATACATTCATGTTTGAGGTTACATTTCTTTTGCATAGTGTATTATTAATAATTATTATTAACAATTAATAAGGGTCTGTTACTATTCAACAAAAAATTAGTTTGTTTTATCAGATGCCAAAAATCTTAGTAATCACAACCGTGTTTGTCAGATATTTGAAATTCAAATCAAAGAAGTGAAAATATTATTTTTAAAAGTCATATAATACATATAATTTTATTTTTTTTTGTGATTTTATGAGATTATATGACATAATTATAATAAGGTAATTTATGTTGATAATACATTGGGTTGTTATGAGAAACGTAATCAACACTAAATGAAACAGTGATAAATTCCATCATTTAATCATTTGTGTTTTACCACTGGTAAATTTTAACTTATCCTTACTATTTCAAGAATTGAAAATGTACTTTTTGTTAATTTTATATATGTGGAATTGATAAAGGAATATGTTTTACTAGAGTGATATTATATATATATAATTATGTAGAGATATTATAATTAAAAACTATAACACTTCTTTTCATTTATAGAAAGCAGTAAAATATAATTTAAGGTAAATACCATTGAAAACATTTAAATTACATTGGTATATAAAATTTATTATAAAATAGTAATTATAAAGAATTAAAAAAATTATATGATGGCCCTTTATTTAGATATCTTGAGTGGCCCATTTAAAAAACCCAAATAGCCGTACTAGTTTCTGAACACAACTCAAAATCAGGAACAAAAAAGTGTGTGATATCAAATAATAGTTAATGTGTTAGTAAATATTTTAATAAATAAATGAAAAATAAATTGTTAAAAAAATTGAGTTATCAATACAGAAATTATATACTAAAAACATTCACTAGGGATTGATTTATATGTGGTTGACATGAATATAACAAAAAATATTTATGGATCATTTTAAAAAAGTGTTAAGACAATCAAAGCATAGTTTATCAGTTTAGATAATTTGATTCTTCTTTTGAACTAAAATGATGAATTTAAATTAGAAAACACAATTTCAGACATATTGCACACCCAATGTGAAGGATAATGTGTCATCAATTCATAAATATAATAAATGAAATATGGATGTTTTTTACAATGTATAATGAAAATATGTCATTCTTGTTTAGTGTGTGAAACATGTTTGGAATAAACTTTGACTTTTTAACTATAAAGACACACAATGAGTCATACTGGGGAAACCATGTGTAATATTAACATTAAGTTGATTCATACAAAAAAATGATACAAGGATCATTTATCTAAACTATCAAGGAAATATTAGGGTGTTTAGTTAGCTTTGAGTATCTGACTCTAGTTTTGAATTATAATTTCAATTGAAAATAAATTATTTTACTTTCATTCATACAGGAATCATCCTCTTCTATATTGATGTTTTGATGGATCTAAAAATATTAAATGTTTTACAGATAATTTGGACCCTTGTTTCTCTTTAAAATATGATTTGGATATCCCGTTGAAGGTTAAAATTCTAATCACAAAAAACGTGGTTCTATCTGGGGGTTTCTCAAGCCCAGAAACTTGTTCTATTTCTAAGGAGGCTTGTAAGAGTTTTCCATGTTTGAGAATATGAACTTCAATATTGAAGTGTAAAATTTCTTTTCCTTAATTTTTTCATTGATTATCTGGAATGTGCAATCCTTCAGGGAACCTACGTATTGTTCCTTCATTTATTTTGAGCCCTATAAGTTTCATAAATCATTTTATGTATTATTGGAACAAAAATATGACACGAGAAAGATAAGGTTCATTGAAAAGAAAATGGTTGTTTGTAGTTTTTTTTCATTTGTTTCCTAAAAATAACAACATTTGGTCTTTTTTGGAAAGGAATTATGAAGGTGGAAATAGTAAATGTTATGGACCAGTGTATCCCAATGATTGTTTATTTCAATATAATTTAAATTCTTTTTAATTTTGGTCATTCCATAAGTGATCTATAGTTTATAGAATATCTCTAGGAGGTCTTGAAGGCTTTTTATTCAAAATTTCTACCTTATATCATTTTTGGGGATTTTAATGAGATTGTTAGTACGTATGAGAAGAGTGGAGGAATATGTTATATGTAAAATGGAATGAGATACATTAAAAACATTATTTCATGTTTGGAGATCTTGGATATGTGTTTCTGTTGGTGAAAATACCCATGGTGTTAAAACGGAAAGGTTTCTAGTCGTATATGAAGCTATCTCGAAAGATGACTTTCAAATATATAAGCATTGGATTCCATCTCATAAGATTCTATTTTTTACCTATATTACTCTTTTTTAACACCCCAAGATTCTACGGTACGCTTCTTTTTTAATAATACATTAGCGTGTGTTGTACGCAACTTCGAGTTCAAACACACACCACGACCAATCAATGTAGCCGTTATGAATAGTAATACACAATTTTTGAAATTTTATATCTTTTTTCTATTAAAATGGACTTCATTATTGGATTCATAATATCGAAATTATCCAAGGGTGAAATTTTGGAACTTTTCGGATAACTCTCATATTTTGATGAATACTGAAAATTACCAAATTTTAATTAAAAACAACTTTTTTAATTGAAATAATTAAGAGTGATCCATTATGAATTTGAGTGGTTTTAAATTATATTATGAATATTGTTTTACCATTTAATCCAATTTTGGTCATTGGATATAATTTCTCATTTAAACCGAACAAAAACAAGTCTCAATCTTTTGATAGTTATTGTTTCTTAAAAACACGCTTTTTGTTTTAACAGCGAGAATTATTTTTAAATTAATAAATGAAATATGTATGTTTTGAATTTGGTAAAATAGACTTTATTATTTAATTGGGAATATCAAAATATATACTTCCCATAATGGTATTCTCTATTTAATACACTTTAATTTATGTGTATTTACATATTCATTGTATGATACCTCTTTCATGGGTTGTATGTTTCGTAAGTTACAAAATTGGTAAGGGTTAATTTCACAATCTATTTGTTATCTGAGGTTGTTTTTACGGAAGTACCTACATGAAAATATTTATTATCCAAGTCCATGTTTTATGAAAGAGTTTTCAAAGGGATTATTTTAAGGGACTTTTTACTAAAACAACATTCTAATGTTTTAAATATTTATTCTTCTAAATATTTCACATTAATATCCATGTCTTCAAAATGGTTTTTTAAGGATTTATTTATGTGGACATGAATGTTTTTAAAATGATAATTCCATTCATAAGTATCAAAGTGGTATGGGATACTTTGATTCAAAAATTGCTTTAAATGACTTATTTTCCAAATTTTTTTACTTTAAATGGTGTAAAAAAGAGATATTTCTCTCAAATAGTTTTAATTTCATCTATGTCAACATCCATTGAAAAATTTAACACTTGTTGGAAGTTGATTTATTATGATACAAATCATTCATATTGTATTTAAGGTTTTGTGATATGTTTGACTATGGATTAGTTATTTTTATGCCATTACTGGTTTATGATTAAAGTTTTTCTATTTAGTATGTTAGTTTAAATACGAATGTTTATGTTATATTTCATCCTCTTCTTAAGATTAATTTGTTGTACTAGTATGTTCCGGGTTAGATATGGGTAAAGAGTAAGCCCTTCAGGTTGGGGTCCGGTTACAGTAGACCCTCGGGGTTGGTGTCCGTTTATTAGAGGCACTCCAGGTTGGTGTCCGGTTATTAGAGGCACTCCGATTTGGTGTCCGGTTATTAGAGGCACTCCGATTTGGTGTCCGGTTATTAGAGGCACTCCGGGTTGGTGTCCGGTTATGAGAGGCACTCCAGGTTGGAGTCTGGTTACAGAGGCTCTCCGGGTTGGGTTCTGGTTACAGTTATACCTTAGGTCCTGGCATGAGGCCTTGACATAGAAATTAAAGTTCGGCATTATGAATTCCATCATTATGAAAGTGTTTAGTGATATTTCATGTGATTATTAGACTAGTATGATATCGATGTGAATAAGTAAATGGCATTACATCATTTTATTTTTTCTATATTATATTGAAGTTCATGTTTAAAAGGATTTTGTTTTAGTTATACATATCATCAAATGTGTATGCTTATTTATGAACGTTTCTGCTGTATTGTTATCCTTACTAATAATCTGAGCTCACCCCTTTCTATGTTTTATTTTCCCCAGTATTCCAAGAAGTGTATAGGGATTGATATGCAGGGTTAATCCAAGGGAATAATGGCATTCGTGAAGGATTATTTATGTTTTTTTGTATGTTTTGAAGTGTAATGTAAAATTCATGTATGCAATCTATTTTCCAAGACTACTAAACCGATGAGTCCTTTGGGACTTGATTCCTTATAATCATGCCAATGTATTAAAATAATGCACCGACTCTGGGTAACTGGGGTCGAGGCGTTACAATTGATATAAAAGGATGTTTATCAATAACCTTGGAAACTAGATTTAGATAAAATCTGATTAGAGCACATTACCCTAAGATAGACATCGAGGATTAGTATAGATGAACATCCTAGAATTTTTGTAATGTATAAATTTTGTGATTTTTCCAAGAAAATGCATCCCACTCTAGATACGATCAGGTAGAGGCGGCTCTAGCACAGATGTACCTAGGGGTAAAACCCGAAAACACCGCTTTGAGTTAGACTTTAACCGGAACTAGTGCACGACAACGGGCCTTGCTGCACTCTTGGTTATGACACTCCCGGGGGATAAGCTTAGGATAATTTTCATTTTCTTTACAAACCACTGTGAAGGGTTTTTGAGTATATACCTCCTTAAAGAATTTTTTTTTTGATTATGGATTATATCCATAAACTATTCAATTTATGTTAGGTATTTTACATGTTTGGAATTATTCATTGCAATTCATAAACTAACCTAGTTTATGCCATTGTATAGAAATGGCACCCAGAAGATGGAATTTGAACTCCATCAATACGCATGATCCAAAGAATAAGAAGGATCATATCTTTCATGGTATTAAGCCATCATTTAAAAGGGAAATATTCTCCCACATATTATAATCATATGAAGAAATAGTATCATGTGTTGATAAGATAAATAAAGAGTTCTCTGAGTCATATGGATTTGAAGGGAAGCAAGAGAAGAAATGGATGGAAGAGAGAAAGATTGATAAAGGGAAGAAGGAAAATAAGAATTTTCCCATATGTGATAACTATGTGAAGAAACACCCTGGAACTTGCCTGAAGGGAATGGGAGTTTGTTATATGTGTGGAGAAAATGGACACCTCGTACGTGACTGCAAGGGTATGAAAAAGGTTTCAAATGTACAATGTTCCATCTTCAAGGAGTTAGGAAACTACGCGAAATAATGTCCCAGTCATCAGATTATGCCCCAAATGATGCTACTGTATAATAATCAAGTTATTATACTACCACCAATGAAGCGGAATGGCTAGTATTCTTATGTAGTTATTTTGGAATTATTTCATTGAAGTGTCGTTTCAATGATGTGCGAGAAATTAATAAAGATTGTACTACAGCACTATTTCATTGAGGATTTTAGATTTTATGGTACTAAGATATGTGACTCTACAATGAGTTAAAATTTTTGGAAATTACATGGTTGAAGGAAAGATAAACCTTAATATGGTTCTAATATTGAGGTACTAATTTTGGAATAAGATATGGTTGATTTGGGAAAATTATATTGGATATTATTGACTTCCTTGAAACTGATTAAATATTTGTATATTCCATTATTATTGGGGTTTACAACATTTTTGGATGGATTAAGTATATTCAGTATTATATAAGGAATAAGGGAGCATGAATGTAATCAGTAATTTTTTATGGTAATTCAGGATGTTTCCGTGTTTTAAAATAATACTGGATGAAGGTATTCACATGCTATTATGGGGTAAAAAGGATCTACATTATGTTTACACGTCATATAAATTATCGTATTGAGAGTTTACAGAATTATTATGGATAAGTCTAATAGATGGAAGGGGTTATGTTTGAAAAGTTTTTTTTGAATTTTATAAAAGGACAACACACAGACCATGTGACGACCCGTTGCGGTGGAAAAAGCTACGGGAGTCGAACCCACAACCAGAGTGCAATTGGGATTTATTTCCTACCACTGGACTATGTGAAGTTCATAGATGTTATAATGTTGTTTTTAAAGTGTCTCATATGTGAATTATAAATTCATTATATTTGGAACCATATATGATTAGGATAAATATAGTATTTTTGAGTTGTATTATGTTTTGGCGTGAAAGATGAGTTTGTGGTAGACATTTATTAATGGATAAAACTCTAATTATAATTTAAATATATCTCCTTATGATATTATCCAATATCATAAATAAATTCATCAACATTAAGAAAATGAACTTAGAACAAAAATGGTGTCCTAGATGGTACCTTAGATCATCAAAAATTTATGGCTTTGGGATTGTTGGCCTTTTCATAGCTATGTTCTCTAAAACTCTCCATCAGATACTAATGGTTTTATTTCTCTTATATATCCATATTTTCCAACATGGAACCCTAGTATGTGTAATTTTCGGTAACCATTACACTTACCACTCTTTATTTTCAATAGAGGCCTCATTAATCCATTTTTCGATGTGGGATTTCAACTAAGATATTTTGAAATGTCAACCCCGTGATTCCAAAACAGAGTATAAATTGTGAGGATGCTATTTATTGGAGTAGGGTAGAATATTACACACCAAGCTTCTACGGTACTCTTCTCATTGAATAATATAGTAGCGTGTATTGTACGCAACTTCGAGTTCTAACACACACCACGACCAGTCAAAGTAGCCGTTTTGAATAGTAATACCCACTTTTTGCAATTTTATAAATTTTATCTCTCAAAATGGACTTCATATTTGGATTCGGAATATTGAAATTAGCCTAGAGTGAAATTTTGGTACTTATCGGATAACTCTCATATTTTGATGAATAGTGAAAATTACTAAATTTTAATTCAAAACAACTTTTTTAATCGAAATAATTAATAGTGATAAATTATGAATTTTGGTGGTTTTAAATTATATTTATAATATATTTTTACTATTTAATCCAATTTTGGTCATTGGACATAATTTCAGATTTAAACTAAACATAAACACGTTTCAATCTTTTGATAGTTATTGTTTCTTAAAAACACACTTTTTTGTTTTAACAGCGGGAATTGATTTTAAATTAATAAACGAGACTTCTATGTTTTTAATTTGGTAAAATAGACTTTATTATTGAATTCGGAATATCAAAATTATCTTAGGGTAAATTTTTTGTATTTTTATGAAAACATTCAATTTTTTATGAATAGTGAAAAAACACTGAGTTACTATTTAAAATAATCTTTTTATTTAAATAACTATTTATATTATTTAAATTTATTTTAGGTCAAAATAGATACATAATACCTATATAAATTCAATTTAATTCATTGGAGTCAGTTTATAATAATTTTAGATATATAAAAATGTTATTGAAATTTTACACCTTCTTTTACCCCCCACCTATGAGAATTTGAAAATTCACATAAAACATAATTTTACCACTTATGTGAGTGTAATTTCAAAAATCCGAGAGACATGGTTAATATCAAGTAGTAAAATGTGGTTCAATAAGATAAAAATAATTTTTCGTGAATAGTAATTTTTTACTTTTATTTAACAGGGTAAAAAGTAAATAGGGTAATTAAAGGTAAAAATAATATTAATTTTACCCTAAAACATGTCCTAATTCTATTGGACAATTGTATCTTGACCAAAAACGAACTTAGGTATAAAATATTATCATTTAGGACCACTTGGTTTAGATTAGGACATTTATTATTATTTAATTCAAAGAAGAGTTAAAAGAGTAAAAATGAATGTTTATTTACTAAATCATATTTAATATAGGGTCATATATAAGATAAATTCGATTGTAAATATTAATTAGGAATCTAAAATGATTTCCTGCATAATGGCATTTTATTTATAATTTTTAGACATTAAATAATTTAATTTATTTATGACACAATGGTGATGCAGTAATTACCTAGGTAAAGAAATATTAAATTAATTGATATTATAAATATAAAAATAAATGTAATTTGAGACTTTTTATGAATTCAAACAATTTTCTAGGATAATATGACATATTATTATTGGTTATATAATTTTTTTTCTAAGTTATAATGCTGTTATGATATTATCAAAAACAAAATACCCAATAGTGTCAAAATTGACATAAAAGAGTTTTTTTTAAACATCTTATATTATTAATTAATTTTAAATTCTTAAAAATCTAATGTTTGTCCAAGAGACATATATCATGATACTTGTATCATTAATGGACCACTTGGGGGTCTCTTGGAGGTATATAGTAAGTTTATTAACTATATAATATAAAAATACAAAGAGACATGGTAAGTGTCAAACTAATTAACTAAGAGTAAAAGCTAAAAGATAAAGATAATATAATGACCCAAACCTTTATAAATTCTATTGGTTGAGTGATTTTCAACCAATAACCACATTAAACTTTAAATAATACACTTTTTAACAATTAGAAACCGAATATAAATTTATTATAAAATAATATTTTTAGCTTTTCCAAATGTGCCCCTCACCCCTCTTATAAAAGGGCACTCCCCCTTCTCACTAATTAACACATTCAAAGCCTTTTTCCTTGGCCAAACCCTACCCAAATACTCTCTCAACTTCCATCACTACAACCAAGAGGCCTTAGTTTGATCATAAATCCAACCTAAAGAGCCATTTTGATCAAATCAAAATGAAAACCTGATGAAGAGGTAATGTTTTCAGCACCTTTTTTCAAGTTCTTTTCTTCCTCAACTTATTATTTCTTTATTATTAGCATTCTAAAATAATAAATCCAGTATATCCTATATAATGTGATATTATTATAAATATGGTAATACCATATTCAGTATTCTATCCATCCTTTGAATGACATGCCACCATACGTGTGTACGTACGGCTTACCGTCTCCACGTCATGGTATAATTGTTATTCAAAATATTGTTATTTGGATTGTTATAATAATTATGTGTAATTCATGTAAATAATAAATATAACATGATAATGATTCTGTATAGATGATTTATCATCCAATTATATATTATATTAATATCAAAAGAATGATATTTTCGCTCGTGCGTACGTACGGATTACCGTCTCCATGACGCGATGAGATTCATTTCCAAGTTCACCATTCATCAACGATTATAAAAATATATATTACTAATAAGTATTTAATATATGAAATAATAATTCTACTGGAAATATATATATTTTTATATATAATTATTTATGTACTTACATATATTTTATTCAATACTATGTAAAAACGGAAACCGTGTTTATGCGTACGTACAGACTACCGTCTCCATAAGCGGTGTTTTCCATTTCATATAAATGTCTTTTATAAATTTTTATATTCTAAATATATATGATAAATAAATCGTGTTTTATATTCTGGAATTATTTAAATCATGATCTATGTGATACAATCAAGAGTAACAAGTTAAAACACGTACGATAAAGAAAGCGATTATTACCTGAAATATTAATATAACATGGAAATTATAATGAAATGGGTAGTATAAAGTCATAAATGAATAATTAATGATATCATAAATATTAATATGGTTCTTTTATAATTTAATAACATAATATAGTCTTCATACAGGAGGCTAAACGTACCCTCGACTTAAAAAAAGTGCACAGTAAGGGGTTTTTATCTCACTCCTTATTCCCGTGAGATTCATGGCATATCGCCACTATTAAATTTTGTGTGGTGTATGTACTGTCCATAATTGTATTACTTGTGTAATACAATTTAATTTATGTGTATTTAAATATTCATTGAATAACATTTTTTCATGGTTTCCATGTTTCGTAAGCTACCAAATTGGTAAGGGTTAATTTCACAATCTCTTTATTATCGGAGGTTGTTTTTACGTAAGTAACTATTAGGACATATTTATTATCCATGTCCATGTTTTATGAAAGATTTTTCAAAGGGATTATTTTAAGGTACTTTTTACTAATACATCATTTCAAATGTTTTAAATATTTATTCTTTTAAATCTTTCTCATTAATGTCCATGTCTTCAAAATGGTTTTTAAGGATTTATTTATTTGGACATGAATGTTTTTAAAATGTAAATTCGTTTCAAAAGTTTCAAAGTGGTATGGGATACTTTGATTCAAAAATGTCTTTAAATGACTTCATTTCCAAAATGTGTGACTTTTAAATAGTTTAAAAAAAAGAGATATTTCTCTCAAATAGTATTGAATTCATCTATGTCAATATCTGTTGGTAAATTTTACACTTGTTTGAAGTTTATTTATAATGATAAAAAGCATCCATATTGTATTTAAGGTTTTGTGATATCTTTGACTATGGATTAGTTATTTTTATTCCATTAAGGGTTTATGATTAATGTTTTTACATTTCGTATGTTAGTTTTAATACGAATGTTTATGTTATATTTCATCCTCTTCTTAAGATGAATGTGTTGGACTAGTATGTTCCGGGTTGGGGACCTGTAAATGTAATCTCTCCGTGTTGGCGTCTGATTACAGTATACCCTCAGGGTTGGTGTCCAGTTATTAGAGGCACTCCGGGTTGGTGTCCAGTTATTAGAGGCACTCGGGGGTTGGTGTCCGGTTATTAGAGGCACTATGGGTTGGTGTCCGGTTATTAGAGGCACTCCAGGTTGGAGTCTGGTTACAGAGGCTCTTTGGGGTGGGTTCCAGTTACAGTTATCCCTTAGGTCTTGGCATGAGGCCTTGACACAGAAATTAAAGTTCGGCATGATGCATTCCTTCATTATGAAAGTCGTTAGTTATATTGCATATGATTATTCAACTAGTAGAATATCCATGTGAATAAGTAAATGTCATTACTTCATTTCATTTTTTCATATTATGCTGATGTTCAAGTTTAAAATACTTTTTTTTAGTTATTCATTTCCTTAAATGATTATGCTTATTTAGGAAAGTTTCCACTGTATTGTTATCCTTAATGAGTATCTGAGCTCACCCCTTTCTATGTTTTATTTTTCCCAGGATTCCAAGAAATGTAGAGTGATCGATATGCAGGGTTATGCCAAGGGAATAATGGAATTCATGAAGGATTATTTATGTTTTTTGTATGTTATGAAGTGTAATGTAACATTCATGTATGTAATCTATTTTCCAAGACTGCTAAACTGATCGGTCCTTCAGGACTTGATTCCATGTAATCATGCAAAAGTATTAAAATAATGCACCAACTCTGGGTAACTTGGGTCGGGGCATTACACGTTTTCTAATCATGCTTTAATATTTTAGAGTTAAGGAAAGGAGATTTTGAAAATCATTTGTTTCTATTATCCTTTAACATGAATTGGATGGATGGCTTCGTGGAAATGATAATGAATTTTAAGGATCATATGGAGTAAGTGATAGATTGGGTTGGTCTATGGTAATTTCTCAGGCACCTGAAGAGGTATATTCAAGATTGGTTGCCAAACAACCCGTCAGTGGAAAATAATTTGGATGCAATTAAATGGAATATATATATATTGGAGGGATATCTCCATGATAGATGTAATTAGGGAAAGTCAACGATCCTTTGTGATAAAAAATCATTTTTTGTCGAGAAGCTAATGAAGATAGAGAAGTACCTCATGTAGAGACCCAGAGTTAAATGGATGATAGAGGGTGACCACAATAATGTGCATTTTCATGAACTATTAAAATAACGGAAGATAAAAAGGATTAATATCATACATAATGATGGGACCTATACCTTATAGGTTAATGTTGCAAGAAACCTATCCGTAGAACATTTTGAAAAGGATTTAGCAGGTGCCACACTGAACATACAGAATGTACTTGGTTAAAATGTGGATGAGTAGGGCTTTTTGAATACTATTCCTAGACTTTTATATGGGTTGAGTAATTAACTATTTATGGATTTTCCTCATTGAGATGAAATTCGTGATGTTTTCCTAAGAGTGGATATGGATAGTTCTGTAGGTCCATATGAATTTCTAGGGGATTTCATTGCGGCTGCATGGGATTTTGTAAGAGTTTCTGTTATTGAAGTGGGGAATGATTTCTTATTGGGTGGCGCCATTAATAGGGGTGCCTATTCATTTAGGGTGTTACTTATTCCAATGGTCAAGGACCCGTCCAGACTAAATCACTATTAGCCAATTTGGTTGTGTAATGTTTCATATAAAGTTTTTTCTAGTATTATTCTCTGATTAATGAAATGTGTTATAACCATTATAATTTAGTCAGAACAACCTGGTTTTGTAAAAGTATGTAAAATAAATTAGGTGATAATAATTTCCAAGGAAACAGTGATATACATTAATAGGAGGCCTATTAGTTATAATTTTATGATACAAGTTGATACAGAAAAAGTATAATAAAAGCATTAATGAAGTTTCATTATTCATTCTTTGAGATGTTTTGCGTTCTCCAGATGTTTCTGGGATCTATGATTTTGGTGATACTCCTCCCCTTGGATATCTATATCCCTGATGAGAGGAGTATATGGCTTCATCAAAATCATGTGGGTATGAGATAAGTAGATCCCTTGTCTCCTAATATATCCATCTTAGCCCAATATTCCCCTTCTAGGAATTATAATAAGTGTATGAATGATAGATGGATTCTTAAATTTAGTACTCACGAGGAGGTTACCATTTCACACTTTATGTTTGATGACTATCTTCTTATTCTCAAAAATTAAGGACATATATATCTCTATTTTCTCATGATGATCATGTCTACCTATGCTGACATAAGCAGGAATTTTTTCAACTCAAGGAAAATAAGTGTCATTACCTATATTAGATTCTCATGATGAATAAGTTGGAAAATATAAGATATTTTGATAATTTCAAGGAAGCATCTCCCAATGACATAAATTAGGACTCCAATATCCAATTGATGTATAAAAAATTACTTATTTGATGATGTTATTAACCCAATTAGTGTAAAGATCTTCAACTAGAAGACCATATTTTTTTCTTCTAGAGGGTCGATCACTATGATAAATAGTTTTTTAACACATATCATAATGCATATATTTTCATTTAAAAATTATTTTAAAGAGATGGTTGTTAAGATGGATATGATTTGGACCCTGTTTTTGTGTGATTTCAATTCCACGAGACACTGCCATTGGGATTTTTGTAACTGCATGGTAAAATGAGTTGGCAAATGGGGAATTGGATTAAAGGACATGTCTAAGACCTTTTAGGCCATGAAAAAGTGTCTTTCATGGGATATTATTGATGTAAATTCTCTCTAGGCCAGATTCTTTAGCTTCAAATATGGAAGGTGATGGTAGTTCGAGGAAAGATAATGATTTATGCCCTCAAACCTTCCTCAATGTCTGCTCAATCATATGGGTATACTCAATGTGGAAAACATGTTGGATTTTGGGGATAAAAGATCCTTGTTCATGGGTGGAAAACTGGGTGCATGTGAGGCTCTTCATTACAGAATGGACGGTTCCAAAAATTATATTCAAGTTGAAAAGTTTAAATTACGACATGTTGGAAGAAATTCTAAATAGTAAGCAGTTGAGTACCTACTAGAACATTATAATAAATGATGAAGATGATAACTGCTACATGACCTATTCATGTTCTGGTCAATTTAGTGGTCACGATTACAGACTTTTTCTTTATCTAGTTCGGGATTGTGATGAATGGGATGATAGTTTAGGTTGTAAAGTGATTCCCCCAGGGATGAAATTTCTTATTTGGAGGGTGAGAAACAAGTCCATATTTATAGATGATAATTTTTAGAAAGGGGTGTATTCCAGGCCTCATTGTGCTTCTATTGTTAATATCCCCAAAGAGAACTAGTTCATCATATTTTTATTCATAGTGACTATGAAGGTTCCCTCTTGTCATCCATGAATTAGCAGGGATATCACAGTGTAGGCTCTGTTCAGGTTTTCATCGTGGACTAGTTTCAGTTGTGGAGCATGAAGGGATAACTAATTAGATTTGTTGTTTTATTTTTATTGAGATATGATGGAATATTAGGGATGGAGGGAAACTCATGAGGTAGGTAAATAATCCGACAATACCACTCTTGTACGATAGAAGGAAGGCTTTAGATAGCGACATGGTTGTGGTGATTAAATGAGGCTATAAGTCGGTTTTTTCAATGTAACTTCCCCAAGTTTCCTATTGTCTCAACGCACTGTTATGGTTAGTGGGGTATATGGATTCCACCCATGATTGAAGAAAAAAACATAACATCGAGGTCTCCTATATGAATGGGAAAATTGGAGGGGATGTTCGACTTATATACTCCAGTGGATCTGGGATGGCCTCCTTCAATGATTTTTACAACCCATGGAATTGAATGAGTACTATGGGGAGAGCATTTCTTTTTGTTATGATGTTATTCAAAGGGATTGGACTATAGATTAACGACATGGTGTTTGACTCTGAGGTGTTTTTTTCTCACTAAATAAGGTAATCAATCCCCTATGTGGGATCTTATCTACCTTATTATTATGTTCTATTTAGAGTTCAACCAAGGGAAAACCATTCATCAAAATTAGAGGGAATGCAATTTATCAAATCCCTTTATCAAATTTATAGTTCTAGGAATCCCCTTATTGTCCTCATGGATTGGGTTCTCAGCCTATTAAATGTTAGTCCTTTTTTCAAGGGGATTACCTTGGGCTTCATCACTTCATAACTCCCTAAGATGTTTGGTTTGTTTCTCGGATGGTTTGGAAATACTTTATATATAATTAATAAAAAATAAATTTCAGTAAGTCAGTACCATGAAATTCTATGTGTATTTTCTATGATTTTAGTGAGTGGAACACTTTTTGAACACAAACTTCACTTTTAAATTCAAAACACACTCATTGAGTCTTACCAGAAACGTTGTCTTTCAAAATGTAGTTCAATTGACTACAACATATGAAAAATTATTTATGAAACAAATTCCTATTCTATAAAGTAAATCAGATCCCCTTCTCTCACTTTTTAGTCTTGGAAACTTGTTTTAAACTAAACTAGAAATTTTTTATAAAAAATTATAATATATGTCATACGAGTGACACAATGTTTTAGATTTATGTACGTATAATTTTGACAAAATAACGTACATATGGATAATTTTAAAAATATATTAAGAAATTAAAATTGTGTATTCGTGGATTACATTGAGTGGCACATGTTTTAAAATAAAATTTAATTTTTAAATAATAAATATTTACTTAGACTCATATGTGGGACATAATTTATTGGATTGATGTGTGGATGATTCGTACACATCAAAACATTTTTTGGGGAATATTTTCTTAAATTATCTATATAATCAAAGCGTTTAATATTGGTTATTATTATGTGAGTTATGTCTTAAAAATTATATTTTAAATTAAAACATACAATTTTAGTCATAATTAGAACCCAATGTGTATAATTTTTAGGTTGTCAATCCATATATGTAATAAAATGACTTCAGGAAAATTTTCCTAATGTATAATGGCAAAAAAAGTGTATATAGTTTATTTTTAATTGGTAATGTTAAATTTGAACTAATAATAATCTTATAAACTAAAATCACACAGTTTGAGCTATTCATTGAATTAGTTTTTTAGACTAATATGTGAATAATTATTTCGTGGAAAAAATGATTTATCATTATTTTTCATAATTTATCATGATAACATGATAGAATTTTTTTAGTTTTGAGTATGTGATGTGTGTTTTGAACGAAAGTGTCCATTTTATTTAAAAGTTCATACATTCTATCCAAATTGAATCCATTGTTCATAGATTAACATTTGGATGATTCCTATAGGTATAAAATGTCTGGTATATAATAATACTAAATTATAAACATAATCATTGTGATTTTGATCTGCTTTTAGTGAGGGAATAAACTTTTGAAATAAAAATTCAAATTTCAAACTAAAAATATGTACTTTCAAAATACCAAGTACACCATGTCTTGAATTTATGTAATGATTATTCCAACACATGAAATATAATTTATGTATTGTTTCTTACTATATCAAAGAAATGTGAGCATTTATGCACATTTTTTACTATGTGATTTGTGTTTTGGAATAAATTTTCTAATTTAAATACAACCACACAATTTATTTCAAACCAACAATACTGTTTGTTATACTAAGTGCTTCCAATTCTTACACAACAATATTGACATTTATATTGATTTACTAATGTGTAAATACAATTAGTGTGTGTTATCTAATTTTTAATCGAGTGATTCTAGGTTTAAAATAAAATGTATTATTTAAACAAAATATATGCACTTTATGTCAAACCCAGAACTCCTCATCTCAAATTGAAATGTAGTTGATAAAAAATGATTATTTAGTTATTTTTAAAATAATTTAGAAGTAAATTTCAAAAAAAAATTATTTTTTTATCATTTGACAAATTATTTAAAATAGAATTTATTTTTAAATAAAAACTATCAATTTCGTTCATATCGATCACATTAGGTGTCATATTGTTATGAGGTTCATTCCTACATGTAAAAAATTTTATATAATTAATTTTGAAAATGTTAAAAGACAATAATAAAAGTTTTATTAGTTTTAAGTTATTAAAAATAGATTTTAAATAAGGCATCACTATTAAACTAAAAACAATAAAATTCAGTTATATTGGAATAGTCATGTATTGTATTAATATAAGGATTAATGTTTTACATAACAAATTATTTAAGGAAGTTTTTTTCCAAAGTATAAATAAAATATGTACATGTTTTATTTGTTTTGATTATGTGATACATGTTTTGAACAAAAAATTCAATTTTAAAAAAATCAATATTTTTTTCATATACTGAGGAACACCAATTTGTGATTTATGTGAGGGTCATTCCACATGTATGAAATTATGTATGGATAATTTCTCTATTGTATCATGATAATATGAGTGAGTTTTATTTTTATTCAAGGATTGATTATTGTTTTAAATAAAAATGTCTCTTTCAAAATAAAAACATAGTGATTGAGTCATACAAGGCCACCATGTGTGAAATATATGTGAAGATGATTCCTATCCATCAGAAATGGATTTCTGGTATTTATTTTATTATATGAATAGAATAGATATTTTTTTATCATTTTTGGTTATGTGACACATGTTTTGTAATAAAATTTCAATTTAAAAAAAACACACACATTCAATCATATCAGGAATATCATGTATCTTGTTGATGTGTGGATGATTCTAACACATAGAAAAGATATTTAAATATTTTTACAAAATCATCATGGTAATATGAAGATTTTTATTAGTTTTGGGCGAGAAATTGATGAGTTTAATTAAAATTTAACTTTTAATATAAGAATAAACACTTTGTCTAACACAAAGAACATAATAGGGAAGATTGAACATCAGACGTTTTGTACACATTAAAATTTATTTCGTTTTTTTTATTTTATGGACAATTTAATCAGTTTATATCAGTTAATCGTATAAAATACATGTTTAAAAAAAATTAATTTTAAATAAAAACACACACATTCAATCAATAAAAACCATTCTCTTTATTTCATATTTAAACACGATTTGTCATATAAAATTTATATTAATAAAACTTAGAAGGTCAATATGTCCAGTGTGTTTGTAAACATTGGTTCCTTAAAAATAAACGTAAATGGGATTAAAATCATCATTGAAAACATATTTAACAAGGCCACAATTTTTCTTCATTGATAACACTACATGGGATAACATGTGAACATGTAGAAGAATGGGGTGAGATATAATCCTTAGAAAAGGAATAAAGAATTCATAAATTGAGGATGAAAAGACATATTAGAAAATATTAATAACAATGGAGCATAAAAGGAACAATAATATTAAGGAAGGATACAAAATTATAATCATAACATTGGAAATGTGGAAACAATTTAAAACATTAAAAATTGTTCAACCGTAAATCTTTCAAGACCCCGTGGTTGTTAAAGTCTCATAAAGAAATCTGGTAAACCCCCTATTGTAACATTAAATACCTTGATAGTAAACATTATCCAATGGATTAGAGAAATATATAATTATGGGAACACCCATGACAGTCATATAATTATCAAGAATATTTATGCCACATAGATCATATAAAATTGATTCAATGAAATTCATAATTTAATTGGACAACCTAGGAAGATAGAATACATACATGTTAGTCCCCAATCAATTATTATATGTGCACAAATTTTTATACCTGTCATAAAGAAACAAGTATGGTATCCACTACAAAATTATGTTGGCAGGGAAAATAGTGGTTCCATTTCAGCCGCAAAACGTCGCTAAATAGAAATTTATAAAAAACAAAATTATAAGAGTTAAAGAGTTAAATCATAATTTTGACATGAAATTTGATTTAATAATGATATTTTATTACATCACCAATGAATGGTACTAATAAATTAAGAGACATAAAATAAAGGAATTCTTGATAAAAGAGGATGGTGAAAGACCCCTTTTAGAATTTCGGAATAGTAACAACTGTACACAAGGGAAAATAAGTGGGATAAATGAGAGTAAAAGGGGATCCTATAATTTAAAAATAAAATGGAATGTAATGGGGGATATGTAATAATTTATCCAAACATATGCTAATGTAAATAAAATGGGAATATAACAAATGGTGTGCTTGATAAAAAGAGGAGAGAGAAAATCCCTTTCGTGGATTTGTGACTCTAAAGAATTGGCAGAGGCTTATTGAGAGCTTGGGGTGGCTTGGATGGATTCCAGAGAGTAGAGGTAAGATTCTGTACATCTTTAAACAAGATTGAGGGAAGATAAATGTAAGAATGGGTGGGTTTATATAGGATGAGTGTGGGATTTCATTATTATTTTGGTTTTGAAAAACTACATAATAAAATATTCCAAAACACAAACCATCCAATAATTTTTCCAATGGTTTCTATAAATGGGGAGTTTATGAAATTATTTTTTTATGGATAGGAGCCGAATATAATAAAATATTTACATTACATATGTGGAGGTGCATCACAATTTCAGAGAAATCTTTTTAAAATAATAAAAAATATTATAAGTCTTAGAGGATTCAAAAATAATTTCTAAATAACATAAAATAAACAAAATTCCCCATTATTTTAAATGTAAAATATATATTTTTCTAGTATAAATTTTATAGTTCTTATTACATTACTATTAAGCCCTTATGATGTTATAAAACACACTGTATTTTTATAGAATAACTATTTTTCCCTAACATTCCTTTATCTCATAAAATTATGAAAAATTCACAATTAGAAAATTTGTATGTTTTGATTCAAATAATAATAATTTTGTTTGAAATAATTTTTTAATTAAGATAATTTTCTCTTTTAAAAATAAAATTCCACATTTATTGAAGATGTCGTTTTTTGACAAATACCATTTTTTAAACACTTATAAGAATTTACTTTTGACTTCATTAAAATTAGATGATATTTTATGTTTGATCGATGTTCTTCATGAGATTAACATCATATGAAAGGTAATTAGCTAATTGTACAAACATTAGATTTAGTATATTTTATGGGTTTAGTTTTTACATTATTAATAGTGATACATGGAATAAATCATGTACTTGAGAGAGGTTTAGTGGCAGTACTAGTCGATATGACACTGCTCTCATGAAATCAAGGATCTCAAAAGGGCTGACATACCTTGTAATAAGATTTTTCTTCTTCACAATTCATATTACTGTCTTCCATAAAGATATGTGGTGGAATACCATTTCTCCAACTTCAAACTGTAGGTCACGTCAACGATTTACATCATAGGTTATTTGTCCACTATGAGAAGCAATGATGTACTATTGATTGATGGTATCCTTATACACAATTTCATCCACCATTTTAGGACTGAATTTTTTTTATTCCCCAAACTCACCCCAAAAAAATATTGTAATGAACCTCTTCCAATAAATGGCCTTATTGGGATTCATTTGGATGCACAGGTGGAAGCTGTTGTTGTATGAGAACTCCACCAAAGGAAGATGCTGGTCTGATCCCCAATTGAAGTCCACTGAGAAAGCCCTCAAAAGGTACTCATGTTCTTGGATAGTCCACCTAGATTCTCCATTAATTTATGGGTGATAATAGTACATAAGATCAACTCAGTATTTAGTGAATGATAGAGACTTTTCAAAAAGGTAGAGGTGAATCATGGATCTCGATTGGACAAAATCGATAGTGGTAATCTATATAAGTTTACCCCATCTCAAATGTATATCTATGTCAGTTAATATAGTGAGGAATCCTCTCAAATTTCAATTATATGATAAATATTTGTAATAATATCCAAAAAAACTAGATAACATTTTTTCCTTTAGATGTATTTATAAGTCTAGTGAAAAATTACATGGTTACAGTTTCCTATTTCCATGTTGGTATGGGTAAAAGTTTCATAATTATATTAGGCTTATACCATCCATCCTTCACTTATAGACATACCAGGAACGTTATTGTATATTATATGATCTCATTATCCATGTTATCCCACTAATAGTGATCTCAAATATGTCAATGAATCGATGTGTTTTTGAGGTGAATGGTGAAATTATATCTATGTGAATTATCCTACAATTATTTCATTAACACAGGATTTGATGGAACACATAGTATTGACCAAATCTCAAAATTCCTACCTCATTAACATTAAATTTTAGGATTTCCCTTTTCTTATAGTTTAAATATTCTACTGAATTCTCACATCATGTTTACAAGAATCCTTTAATCAATATAAAAGTGGCGGATGATCGAAATTTGGTGAATGGAATAATAATGTTTCTTTCATTATGATTTTCATGTCCATCCCCTTTATATCAAAGAAATTTAGATCATTATAAATTCTAATTTGTGATAGAATTTTTGTATCCTTTATACTTATTGTATCCTCCACTTTGTTTTATTTCCTTGGATGGTAGTGTACTGAGCATTCATTATCCTTTATTAGTTATATGCATTTTTTGAAATATATTAATTATTTTATGTATGAATATTTATTTCAGGATATTTTGACTAGAATATATCTCACGCTTCTCAACATAGAGATAACACCACCAGATTTTAAACATGAATATCATAGCTTCCAACTCTAGATCATGAAAAATGGATAGTTTTTTACTTGATAATTCATCTACCTTGAGGCGTTGCCAATGAATTTTTCATTTTTCATCAACAAACATCCCAATAACTTATTCAATTAATCACTAAATTTTATTAAATGTTTCACACTTTTATTTAGTGTGAGCACATGGACAGTGATAAGCCAACTTTTCAACTCGATGATTCTTTCTTCATAGTCACAATTCCATGTTAACTTAACTCCCATATGAGTTATCTTCATAATGGGGTTTGAAAATCATGATAAATTTATCAAAAATTGGTGATAATATCCATCTAACCCATCTAAGTTACATATATATATATATATCCTATTTTATGGGATTGAACATCTTTCAGTTTCCTTTTTCTTTAATGCATCAATAAATATACTATTTTAGGTGATGATATTCCCCAAGAATGAAACATATTAAAACCATAAATAAAATTTTTTGTACTTTTAATAGAGATTCAACTTTCACAAGGTATTTAGAACTATTCTTAGATTATCTTCATTCTCCTCCATTGTTTTAATTATATTAGAATATCACCTATGAAACTACCAAAATTTTATTCAAGGTAATCACTAGAGACTCTTCACATCATATACATGAAT
The DNA here is from genome assembly GCA_963277665.1 of Viscum album. Classification (NCBI taxonomy): domain Eukaryota; kingdom Viridiplantae; phylum Streptophyta; class Magnoliopsida; order Santalales; family Viscaceae; genus Viscum; species Viscum album. The sequence goes on from OY728138.1 coordinate 945,067,130, forward strand.
ATTGGTGGGGGATTAGCTTTTCCATACGGAATCACTATGTAGTATAGTTCTTGTACCTCTTACAAAAAGTAGTATTGGGGATATCATCCTTCTTCATCCTATCATGGTAATTTCCCAACCATAGATCCACCATGTAGAAGTATTATTCTCCATGCAACTGATCTAACATGACATTAATTCAGGGAAAATGATACTTTTTCATTGTTATGATCTTATTGATATAATGTCAATCAATGCAATATCAAATTGGACCATACTTTTCCTCTATTAAGAGGACTAGTGAACCCCATGGTAAAGCAATTGGGAATAAATACCCATTATCCACATTCTCCTGATGTTATTTATTTAGATCCTCATGTTCCACAACAACCCTCCTATATAGAGTCTTGGGTATTGGCAGCACCCCTGGTATATGCTGGATTGGTAATTCAAACTCTTAACTAAGATGAAGACCAAAAATTCCATAAGAAACACATTAGAATATTCCATCACAATTGGAATGTATTTGAGAATGTTTATTTCTATAGACATAAACACTTGATAAAGATACTCTTTCCCGTACGGAAGTAATATCCTTGGTTGAGATGATAGTACTAAATAAGATTCATCCTCCTCTTTAGAATTTTATAGAATCAAAGATTGATTCTCCATGTGGGTACTAATTTCCCTATCATAGAAATTTATGTTTGACTGATTTAGATAAATGAAATACATGCCCATAATTTCATAAAATTCCACAAAAATAACTATAACAAGGTTCTCTGAAATGTTTAGTGCACAAATTATCACATAGGGGGAGTTATATAAATGGGATGCAATAATTTCTCAATTTCCCATTTTCACGTACATCTCTACATCCATGCTATGTGGTGGTGGTTTAATAGTTCTAATAATAATTTGTTATTTAAATGAATGAAATGAAGCAGAATAAAAAATTATGTTCTCTATTCTTTATTGAATAATTAGAGTACATGTCAGCATGTCATATTCAGGATTCACATCAGTGGTAGTGATGGAAATAACCTTTTCTTACTGCCTTAGAGGTAGTTTTTTAACTCTTAAACCCCTTTTATTAATGTACTGGTTCACATGTACTGGTTTCAAGCAGTTAATATAGTGATGAAAATGGTGCGGGTTTCCAGATAATTCCTTTCCTTTATCACATTTTTGGGTTTCCCTATCGACAATCATTGGAAATGTTCCCTTTTCTTTTTTCACCAGAATTATTTTATTAGTACCCATAGGAAATTTATGGGATTCTTATCTTCACACCTCTAAAAATTGTGATGCGCTTACATTTTAGAACCATTAGATTTAAACATCAGACCACAGAAAATGAAACACCACTTTCCAGTTTTTATCCATATGATACCCTAGATATTTTTTGATCTCCATTTTTATATTGATGTAATATTAGAAAATTTTCCTATATCTACAAAGTCACAAATTTCTAGGGATTTTCATAGACTAGGTTCTATACCACTAAATAAAAGGTCAACCTTGCATTCTGGGGTAACGAAAAAACCTAAGGTGTTTCATGAAATTATTGGGATGTATTCCATATATTATCCAACCAAGTTTTTTTCCTTCTTCATGAGTTCAAGGAAATCTATTTCCATTTTAAGACAATGGGTGCTGGGAAAAAATTATCAGAAAACAATTTCGAGAACGCCTTCTACTCCATTTCTTTGATCACATACTCAAAATATGTATTTTGGATAAATGCCCATAATTTGGTCTACTTCATCCTCCATATGATTAAATAATAGAATAACCATCTCTTGTTTGGGATATTAAAGGATGGAGATGATCTGTTCAATGGTGTGGATCCATTTCTCTATAATTAAGGTATCTGATGATCCATTAAAACTAAGAGTCCTTTTCTGCATGATGCTCTACATGGTTGGTTTCTCTCTCTTAGGGGGTTTGGGAGCTCCTCCTGGTTGAGGTTTCTATTTAGAACATGAGTTACCTTAGAGAGTATCATGGAAATTTTTGTGATTCCCACTCCCTTCAGGTTAGGAATTTCATTGGGGAAATCATCACATTGTCCTTTGTATCATTTCTTAGAAAGAATCCTCAAATTTCAAAATATTGGATAGAATAAAAGGATAATCAGGGATGAGTTTCATAAATAGTTAAACATATAATGGGTAACCGAATCACATTAAAGGTAAAAATTATAATTTAAATCTATCTCCTTGACTTATCATGTTCCAGGTTACCCTGAGTCAGGCCTGGAACACCATTATTGAGTTTTTAATCCTTGGTAAATCTATGCCAAAACCACATATACTTATAGTATAAATAAGAGGATTCTATTTCTTGATAAACCACTAGGTCAATACATAACAAAATATAGTTTTTACTTCTTTAGAACTCTTTTAGGTTCCTTGTTTGATTTAGGAGCTTCACAACCCTTTGGTTCACCCAACTTGTATCATGTTTTCCATGAATGTAAACTAATGTTGGGACCCTATAATTCTAGTGGGGGCCTTTTATTCCTGTAGATTCATTAATATAATTTAATTCTATGCATAAACTGGCTAATAATAGTATCTGCTGTTATTGATTACTTCTGAAGAACGATTTTGTTTTCAAATGTGGGAGGACAACGTGTTACCTTCATTGGTGAGCGGGGTTGCAAGGAGGGAAACTGAAGAATGGGGCCCCTTCCTTCCTAGTCAACCGATATGTCAGTAGAGTCCGAGAATACATAGTTGGTGGATGTCTTGGGGATTATTAGAGAGTTCATGGTTGTCTTCTCAGAGGAGGGGGTGACTCTACCCCCTCGGCATGACGTTGAGTTTGTGATAGACCTAAAACCAAGTGCCCAACCAATTTCGATGGCTCCCTATTATATGACTCATTCTAAGCTACAATATTTACTGATTGAGTTTCATGATTTGATGAAGAATGGTTTAGGTTGACCATGGGCGTCACTATGGGGTGCCTAGTCTTATTCAAGAAGAAGGCAGATGGTTGTATCAGGCTGTGCAAAGACTACCGAAGGCTGAATCAGGTAATGGTCAAGAACCATTACCCTATATCAAGGACTGACAACCTCCTTGAACAATTGAAGGGGGAATGATGGTTCTCTAAGATAGACCTACGGTCAGCATATCACCAGTTGAGGGTGTCATCTCAAATACTGCCTTCAGTTAAAGATATAGGAACTTTGAGTTCGTAGTCATGTTGTTTGACATTACGAAAGTACTAATCAGGTTCATGGGGCTCATGAACTCCATCTTCTGATAATATCTGGACCGGTTAATAGTTGTTTTTTTGACAACATCCTGATCTACTCAATACTAGTGGATGATCACACTATGTATATGAGGATGGTTTTAGATGTCATTCGACAGATCCGTATCTATTGTCAATTGTCTGCGTGCATGTTCTAGAAGCAATAAGTACGCTTCATTGGACATGGGTTATCTGAGAAAGGAATAGTGGTGGACCCATTAAAGGTCTAACCGATTGTTTCTTGCATGACACCCAATAATGTGATGGAAGATCATAGTGTCCTAGGACTAGAAGGATACTATCTAAGATTCATTCAAAACATCTCTCGAGTTGCATCACCTTTGACATCCTTGATCTAGAAGGACTACTCATTCATGTGGAATGGGCAATGCAAGTCAGCCTTTAGTTATCTTAAGGGAAAGTGGTTTTTCTCTTGTGATTTTCTTTCCATAATTAAGAGTGATATTTGAGGTATTCTGTGATGCATTAATAAAAGGATTGGGGTTTGTGATGGTGAAACAGTATAGGGAGATCTCTTATGGGTCTGGGAAGTTAGGTTCCCATGAGCCTAATTATGTCACCCATTATCTGGAGCATATAGTTTTCATGTTCATAGTAAATTTGTGGTGGTATTACCTCATTGGGGATCACATCAGGTCATCACAGATCACAATATCTAGAGGTACATCATCTCCCTATGAGACCTGGACATTCGACATCAGAGGTGGATTGAGGTTCTTTATGATTACGACATCAAAATCAATTACATTGAAGGTAAGAGGGATGTGGTGGGTGATGTCTTGTTCAAGAATTCAAAAAAGGATGTTGTTCAAGTGTCAGTATATGCTTGGAAGGAGATATAGGAGTAGGAATCCCTACACCTGGATTCAAGGGTGGAGGATTGCAGAGGTTGTCTGTTCCAGATGATAGCGCATTTCTCTCTTTTGTAGTAGGTAGGGGAGTCTCAGTGGGGAGATATGGAGGTTGAAGTGATTCATGATCATGACAGCTAGGGAGATTCTCTTAGAGGATGGTTGGAAGAATGGTAGAATCAGATGATGTTTCAAGGGAAGTTGTTTGTCCCGATATAAATGAGAAAGATAATTCCTGGTGAGTTCCACAACTCACCCCTGGTGGTGCACCCATGAGTTTCCAAAAAGTAGTAGGGCTTGAGGGGTCAGTTTTGGTGGCTCGGGGTGAAGTGGGTAGTGGAAAATTTTGTGGTGAAGTGCCTCTTATGTCAACTAGTGAAGGCTGGACAATGCGTCCTTGGTGTCTGTTACAACCATTAGTTTCCCCTGAGTGAATGTGGGACGACATATAGACGAATGTCATCACCAGACTACCAAGAGTTCAAGGGGGTTGCGATGCCATCTGGGTAGTGGTGGAATGGCTAACTAAATTTTCTCATTTCCATGAAATCAAGGAGTCAGGTGCAGTTGATACCCAAGAAAATAAGTACGTGGATGATGTGGTGCATTTTCATGGAGTATCCAGGTCGATAATCTCTGATCGGGATACCGGATTTACCTAACGGCTCTAGAAAGGTTTTCAACATGCCTTTGGCACCAAGCTATTGCTCAGCACTACCTTCCACCCCCATACTGAGGGGAAGACAGAGTGCACCATCCATACATTGTAGGATATGCTACGGGCATGTGTTTTGGACTTCAGGGGATCATGGGTATGACAATTTCCTCTGTTAGAGTTTTCCTATAACAATAAATATCACACTACCATTGGAATTTACACATTTTATGCTTTATATGGGAGGTTATATATCTCATATGTGTGCTGGACAGAGGTCGGGGAAGAAAATGTTCTTGTCCTGGAAGTGGTGTGAAGCATGATGGAGAAGGATCATCTGATACTAGACATGATGAAGGTGTCCCAGGACTAGATGAATTATTATGCTGATAATATGAGGAAACACATGGAGTTTGAGGTTGGGGAAAACGTGTTCTTGATGGTCTCCCCACGACATGGACAATAGATGTTAGACATGGGGTGTAAGATTTCTCTGAGGTTTGTTAGACCCTTCGAGGTGTTGCGGTGGGGCGGCGAAGTGGCTTATTACCCAGTGATACCACTATCACTACTAGGAGTACACCATGTCTTCCTTGTGTCTCAGCTAGGTCAGTATCTTCATGATGATTCAGACATCCTCAGCTAGGAAAAGCTGGATATTGAGGACGACATGACGTTTGTAGAGAGACCAGTGATGATCAAAGGTCGTGTGGAGAAGGTGATACATGGATTAACCATTTCCTTGGTTCAATTGTAATGGAGGCATGGTGGCCTCGAGGAGAGTACCTGGGAACGGGATGCATATATGTGTGCCCAGTACCCAGAGCGATTTTGAGTTTTTTCTTGTTTTGTTTCATACTTGTTTTTGATGTAGTTATTAACCTTCTTTACTATGAAATGTGTTTTTTCCTTATTCTTTGGATGTGTGTGAAGAGTCCAGACTGTGGGGAGGGAAGGAACCAACCACTAATCAAGATTCATTACGGTGGATGTGATTAATCCCATGCAGGAAAGTTAGTTCTACCTATAGCGAATAGTATCTTTACATGGTGGAAATGATTCTCTAATCCTTATGTATAGATAGTGGAACCTTTATATGTTGTGTGGTTACTTGAGGGAGACGTATTCTTATATGCTGAGGAGGTTTTCTCTTAAGAAGTATATTTTGTGGTGGTTGTTCATACCCATATATTTTCATCAGGTTTAGTTTTCATTCTCAAAAACGAGAATAGTTTAAGAGGTAATTGATGTAATTGCTCAAAAAATGAATAATTAATGTGTTTTCGAAAAAAAACTCAGTTCAATAAAATGATTCCACTGAAACGGTGGCACCGATCACAATCTCACCCCGAAACATTGGAACCACATATGGTGGCAGCGATGATGGTTGCACCGTGAGAGTGGAACCATGATGTTGACATCGTGATTGTGGCACTAAGATAGTGTCACCGTAACAGGTGCACCGTCACAGTCGCACACTGAAGCGGTGGCACCGCTGACAGTGGAACCGCTGACGGTGGCACAATGACAGTGCACCATGATGGTGGAACTATGACGGTGGCACCATAATGGTTGTTCCATCAAGGTCACACACTAAAATGGTGGAACCTCTTATGGTGGCAATGTGAGGGTGGAACCATGACAGTAGAACATTGAGTGTGGCACCGTGATGGTGGCACCGTGACTATGTCACTACTTACGATGTCTCGCCAAACATTGTCCCACCCTTTTTTCTTTTTCCGGTTCCACTCTTGTAATATATATTTGATGTTAGAGTGTTTTAATAACCCTTTCACAACCATTTAAATCATATATTCTATCTAAAATTCCCCAAGAGATGGGACACCCTTGTCATACCAAAACATGTAGATTTTCCTAGGTGTCACACCTTTTCTCGTGCAATCCTGTTCCACCCATGTTATGCATTTTTCTCTAATTAAAGGAAAATTTTAAATGCATAGATTTTATGGACACCTCTCTGATGAGAATTATCAAATGAAAATCAATTTCATCATTGGTGACCACCCAACATCATGGTGAAACCACAATCCTCCTTTTATGTCGTTTAAAATTTATATCCCCTAACACCATGATCTCACCAGTTCATTGCTCGAGAATATATACTTCCTCTAAATCTTCATGGCTTGTCTTGTTTCCCTTCCTGGGTGCATTTGGAGTCCCCCTTCCAGAGAAAAGTGGTGATTCTGTGTTGGAGCCTTTCTTCTCACTCTTGGAGTCCTCAGAGATCCTCCCCTACAAGATGTGCATACCCGATTCTAGGGGCATGGAGAGGAAGTCCAATCATTGATCATCAAAGATGGATTATTTCTTCATCTCTCTTTGATATGTATCATGCATCATGGGTATGATAATGTTTCTAAGGGGATGGATAAATCCAAGCCTTAAGGATGATAATAAATGGACTTTTAATGAATGAAGGGCTATGTTTGAGGATGTTGTTGTACTCTTTTTCCCTTTCTTATATGTTTTTAACTATATGGGAATGTTTCCATTGAAAATCAAGGTCATTGGTGGTATTTCGTTGTGAACTAATGGAACCATGTATTCTATGATGATTGAATTGATGTAACATGGAAATTTGTTAATCTCATATACTCGGTTGATTAAATGAATTTCCAGTATACCAAAATCCTTATGTGAACAACCCGGTTAACAAAAAATAATAAGACACTCTATAAATGGTGTGATAAAATTTGGAAACACAGTTTCTATGTCTTAGAAATTTGGGTGGATTTTCTTCTAGATTCATGTGGGGTTACACGGATAGATATGTGATACCCTATTGTGGGGAAGTTTTTGTTTTGTGGATCTATGGTTGTGTGGGGTTGTATGGTGGGGCTTGGATTGGTTCCAATACATTGAGGGATCTCACAGATCCCTTTTGTTGTTGTGACTTCACAAGATAACTGGGAATGTATGCTTAATCTATTTCTTAGTTTTTTTCCTTCCATAGATTGTGGCTATGCCTATTAGCTGCCCTTTACTGAAGAATTAGATAATATATAACCACTGGAATGTGATAATAAGAATGGGTTAAATGGGGAATTGTTTTCTGGGAATGAGTTGCAACTTATCTATGGGTGGTGTGATTTTTATGAATGAATGGTAATTAGGGTTTTTTTGTATAGGCTGATTTTGGAACCCGTAGGTTGGGATGAGTTCTTATTTACCTATATGTATAATTTAGTTGTAATGTTTCTTATTTGTGCCCCAAACAATTTGAGAACACCAAGCTGAACACCCCCATTTCAAAGGGGAAGGGTGTTTTCCCATCACTATTATGAGTGGCTGGTTATTAGATCCTTTTTTCTCCATTTCCCATGTAGCCCCATACTCCTCAAGAATGCTATGACAGCCTATGGTCCGTTATAGCCCTAGATTCTTCAGGTAGGGTAGTAGTGGTGGACGGACTATGTGTTTGTGGGGATGGTTGTTTCCCAAGTTTGTCCCGAATGAGGATCATGTGTCATCGAGTGTGGCTATAGTTGCTCAAGCCCAGGTGTCTTCAAGAGTGGTGGTTTTTGGTATGGACCATTTCACTATGGGGAGTGGTTATGTGTGGAGGTTTTAGCCCAGGTGTTTGTGTGTGGGATGTGTTGTTATAGTAGCACAGGTGTGTGTGGGAGGGGTATGGCAGTGGCACTTTGGTGTTAATGGAGGGAGAGTCCTGATGCGTAGGATGACATTAATAAATAGTGGGAAAGTGGTTCGGGGTACCAAAATATCGATGTGATATTAATATTACATTACTAGACTTGTGTTATTTGGAGAGTGTGCCTTGGTGAGGTTGGGTGGATAGTTTCTTTGCTAGGTGTTTTGGTTATCTCTTTTTTCTCACAGGGCATTATAATTCCCCCCACCTGTGCATGAGAACATTTCATTTTCCCTATCGACTATACCTATATACTCACCCTACGTATATAAAACTGATTTCCGGATTCATGGAGGACTTCCAGGACCATGTAAGACCATACTAGTTCAGACTTTGGGATAGTTTTTGTTTCTAATTCTTTTCCTTTCATTTGTATTTACAATTGGATTTCTCATGTATAGTTGCATATATTATTAAAACATGCATATTGTAATGGATTGTTTGGGATTTAATTTTACTTCCAATTTTTGTGTTTTTTGGGACTTAATATATTATCTACCAATCCTACTAAATAAAAAGTGTAATTTCATCCATTTATCATGTAATTACATAGCCTTTGTGCTAGTTTCCAGTCTATGACCTATTAAAGGAGGGTCTCATGGGTCTTTATCTCTTATTCTACTTGAAGATGGAAGGTTATGGAAATCTCTTGTCCCTTCCCTCATCTTGGTGATTGCGGGTCAGGAAACCTATCCTCTGGTTGTTTCTACCAAACATTATAACTAGTCATAACACTCTTATTGAAATGAACCCTTCATCAGATGAATCATTTTATTTACCAGTTATGTGAAGAACATGAGTCGGATTTTGTTTTCATAGGGTCTTAACTACACTAATTACTGATAAGTACACCTTTGAAAAAATGTATAGTATTTATCACTAATCAACATAGTAGATCAAAAATATTAATTTTTTTTTCTAAAAATATAAATCATTAATATATTTATAACTAAGGATCTTAAACATTTGTTCATTAGAATTTAATTTATACTCCCATGACTAATCGTATCTGTAGTGGAGTATTTGTAAATTTCATCTAAAAATTCTATATAGGTTATATTATTATCATTTAACATCATATACACATGAAACATTTATTTTAGTAAATATAAATGTTTAATTACTGTGCCAAATATATTATCATCATATCTTTTGGATTTATTAGTCGACCCTATAATTTTCTTTTATTTGACATTAGTTTTTTAATTTTTTCTTCAATATCTATAATAATTTTCAATTGTTATGACATTGTTAAATTATTTGTTAATATTATTCAATAAATAATAATTTTTTAAGGACATAAAGTTTTCTTTTTCATGTATTTTTATGTGATTAAATGATCATACTACAGGATATAAAATATCATATACAATCATGGGAACATCCAAGTCATCAATAAGAATAAATATCTCAGTGACTGTCTCATAAGCATTGTGAATCCCTACACCAATGTGTTTTTTAGAATATGTGTTTTGTATAAATTTTTTCCTTGGATATTGTACACATGACCCATCCAATGAGGTATAAGGATGAGTGAAAATTGATATAAATGATAATAAATTTCAACTTGTGTATTTTAGTATATGAATGATAAATGTTTCTATTTGATGAGTATTTCAATGAAGGTGATTTGAAAAAATCATTTCAACTGTGTTAAGGAAGGTCATTGATTGTAATGGCTAGCCTAAAATCCGAGGGTAGTTCTTACTGTAGAATTTTTTGTTGGTTTTTTTCTTAAACTTATAGTTGTCCATAGAGTACAAATGATGATGATGATTATTTATAAAACATATTATAATTAAAAAAATAATTTTTCTATGTTATGGAATATAAATTCAAATTTTTATAAATGTCTAATATACTCTATCAACCCATAATTCTCATAGAATTTCACTTTGTTTATTTAATAATTTTTCATATTTCCTTACACAATCCCGTGTATATATAACACAAAGCTGGATATAAGAGTATATTTATTTGGATTAGAAAATATATGTATAAATAATTCCTTTTTTTCTTATATAAGTAATTATACTATAGTTTTAATATTTATATAATTTTTTCATTTGAAGAAAAAATAATCCTTGAAATGCAGAAGTGGTATGTTTTTCATGATGGACACTACTTCTATTGGTATGTTTTATATTTTCTTCACTGAATTATTGTTCTAATAATTATAAATGGTAAATAAATATTATTAATACACATAATATCTAGTAAAATATTTCAAATTTTAATTAATTTGTTGTGATGCATCATTACTATTACCAAGGAATAAAATTTCATGTTTCATTTTTTAACCTAAGTGAATATTTATTTGGTGGGTAGGAAAATACATTACCTTATTCATTAATGAGTTGATTCATTAAATAAAATATATGAGAGGATCTATGAGAATTTCTGGTGACCATTAATAAAAAATCAATTAAATGGTAATAGAGTATTATTAACCTCTAAAAGGGATAATTATGTGTTAATTAATATTTATTTTTTTACATACAATGTGGAAATATTATGATAATGTTACCATAATCTCTTCGCAAATTAGTGTCATCATTGCATGTTTAAGGTTGTTCAATGAATCTTTATCAAAAAATATGTGAATTAAAGTGGCCACCCTAATGTAAATAATTAAACTAAACATGTATGTTTCAAAAGGATAAATTCTTTCATTCCATCCCACCAATAATTTAATAGATTTTTTTCACCTTAATAATGTTTTTATGAATATTATGTTATTAGGATCCTAGTATTTTTCATGGAAATGTTTCCCAACATCTAATATTTCATAAATTCCAACATTTTTAAAACGTTTTCTTATAGTATTGGAGGCATCATAATGTAGGGAGTCCATTATACACATATGTAGTTAAATGTTTTTTTAGATTGAATAAAATATTTTGGTATCACACATAATTTAATGAAGAAATAAATTCTATATTAAAAATATCTTATAAATTTGCATTATAAATTTTTTTTAATGGTTGAAGTGATTTTGAACCTCTATTGATTATCCAAACCCCCAAATTGTAGTTTCCTTTAACATAAATGTCCACATATACATTGGGACCACAAAATAATGATTACAAGAACTCAAGGACAGTTTCAACCACAATTGAATTGTTATTTGTCCATATAATGGCATTTGATGATTAGAAAATAATTTATCAGTTTAAATTTATAGGATATTGGAAATAAATTATATACTAATTGGGTCTCCATAATGAATTTTTCATCCATATAGCCCCCTCATAAAAATAAACCTTTACAGTTCCTAATTCATTAATTATTACTACACTATGTTAATTAATCCATTTGAATTTAGAAATATGAACATTGAATGTTATATAATAATTACCAATAATTTTTGATTATTATAATGTTTGAAATAATAACATAAATAAGAAATATGTTATTGATACTAGAAACATGCTTCACTCCACATTTTTTTGTAAATATAGTATTTTTTAAGATTTGTTGTTCATCTTGTTCCTTTGTAAAATAATTTAAACATTAATTACAAAAAAAAAATTAACACAACATTATTTTTGAGTATATTTACATTAAATGAATTTAATCTCTTTTGTATCTTGTCGTACAACAAACAAAGATATTTTTGAAATGTAACATTTTTTTGTATATCACATACGACATGAAAAATAAAGACCCATCATTAAAACATAACATGATCTCGAATCAAATTGGTAATTCACATTGAGGATTATTTCATGTTTAGTGTTTTATAGAATTAGGCTATAACTATAACATTACATCTCAAAAATTACAATGTAGACACTTCTACTTAGTTTTCATTTTTTCATAATATAATAACTCTTGAAAAAAAGAGTCGTGCCTAGTTCTATGTTTTAGACAACATAAATTTTCCTGGATCCCATCCTTGACCCTATTCATCTTTAAGTTCTGTGAAAAAACATTTCAAAACATGGGATGAGCATAAAAAGATCTGTAAGGGTTATTAAAAAAAGAATTAAAACATTAGTTCATCATTACATACATAACATAATATCTTTATCATACCTCATGAAACCATAATATTTATGAATATCACATTGTAATCACAAATCATAAAGCTAAATTGGGGAAACCATAACATAAATAGTTTGTAGGTTTCCCAAAAATATAGATTGTAACATTTGGAATACCCATCACGACATATTCTCTAAATATCATACAAGAAACAATCACCTTTACCTCCGTAATGTTACCCAATGAATTTGAGAGCAATCTCATGCTCACACGCCCAAGGTTTATCATGGAACAACCCGTATACGTAAAAAATTTCCATGAACAATAACCTATTCATAACACACAAAAAACATAAGTTAAAGATAAAATTTCAACATTATTTAAATATATCGACATAAAAAATCCATTATCAAAACAATTTTCAACACCAAAATACGTATATTAGTATATTGTATTTATTTTCTTTTAAAAAACATTACGGCCTAATAATGAAGCTATAGATCAAATAATACTCAAGGCAGTGAAAAAGGTCATCATCACAAATTAAGTTAAAAGAAACATTATTATTTTTTGTTTAGTAAAATGCATCGTACAAAAATATTCCCTTTTAATGAAATGAAAATTCAAAGGGATTTATACATAGTATAAAAGAATGTCATGTAGAAATCAAAATATGTCTCAATGAAAGAAGATTGAGACGAAGTCCCTTACCTCGTGTCTAACATGATCCGTTCATTCTTTAATCCCCTGAATAATGAAATAATGTTAATTTCAAATTGATTAAGAACATTTTTATAGTATATTATTCATCTAATATCACTTATTAACCTGTTAGAATAATTATTTAATGATTTATGTTAATAATGGTCGTTTTGTCGATATTTGTTAGTTGAGTAAAAAGTGAACTTCTTATAATTAAAATTTTTTATTGTGATAAAGGTACATTATCTATAGAACTATATTCAAGATTTATATATCAAATATATAAAATATATCCATTATATATGTATTTATAATAGTACATAACATTTAGAGATAAGAAATGAAATGCTCCATTAATGGAGACGATGACCTGTACGTAAGCATGAACACAACATTAATTTCAATTTTAATATTTAAATGGAATTAAAACATAATAATACATAGTTATTTTATAATTCTAGTATAATAAGATATATAATTTCATTAACACTATCCTTTATACGTCCCACGTATGGAATGAATGAGTAATATCACTTTGAGGTGGCGGTAGTCCACACTTCCTTAAATGAAATTATCGAATTTACCCACTATAAAAACCCTAAAGGTATACTAGAAATGAAAAATAAAGAAAAATAGAAACAATATAAATATAATTTATATCACATATAAATATAGTTCTATCTTAATGGCCACCACAAAAGGTCAGAATAGAGGATTGAACACTCATCGTTTTGTGAGGAAGTATTTCGCCATCCCTGAAACAATATGTACTTTCCCCATTAGATGGACACATGTTTAAGAGTAGTTTGAATACAACTCATAAAAAATCCTATTATATTTTGGATATTGGTTTTTTTATTATATAAAGGAATAAAAAGAGTTTAGGGGGTTGGAGAAGTAAAATAAAACAAAAGAACTTAAGAGATGAATTTTCCCTTAAATCAAGTAACTCATATTTGATTGAACCAAAAGGATTTCTTGAAGTTCCTTCTATATAAGGTAAGGATTATAAGAGAGTGATATGGATCCTAAAAGCTTATTTGGTTAGAGGTTGGACAAGCCAAGGTGCTTTAGAGGTATGATTAATGGGTTTGAGGTGACTTCTTTTTATAAGGGGGTGGATGGTCTCTTTAGGAATGTTAGAAAATATTATTTTATTATATAATGATTTTGGATTCTAATGGTCCAAAACTCATTAAAGTATAATATTATATTACTCATGTTTAACATAAATCATTAAATTATAAATGGATAGGTTTTGGTTAATTTTTTAATTTATTTAATATTATTTATTTAAATCATTCATTAAATAGGTAAACACGACATCATTATTTTGTCATAAATAATACTATTTATTTGATGTATAAAATTAAAAAAAAAATACAATGATGTAGGAATTTTTTTTAGCTTTAAAATTAATATTCACAGTCGAGATATCTTATATAACCCCATGTAAAAATTGATTTACTAAAAGGTATATGTTTATGACATTTTTTAATTTTTATTAATTAACATAAAGTGACATTATCACTCCCATGTGGATCCATGGGGTCCCAAAATAATCCCATGGATGCCCATGTTATTCCATGTATCAGTCAATATGAACCAGACACATTTTATGGTATGTTAATATTTTTATAATATTATTTTTTAACCCTCATTTACCATATTTACCCTTTAACCATGGAAAATAAAATATTTACAAAAGTAAATATTCATAATGTATAAAAATAAAACATACCTATTTACAATATTTGGAGCTCTTGGTTCAAAATATAGAATCCATTTTTCCAAATTAAATGCACAAAAATGGCAGAAATTAATTTAACATTAATTCTTACTCTCACAACAAAAAGCGTGTTTAAAAAAAATGATAACTATAAAAGAATTGACACTGGTTTATGTCCAATTAAAAGGTGAAATTACATAAATGACCAATATTGGATTAAGAGATAAAAACATAATATAATTTAAATTAAAAACCAATTTAAACGATAATATAATATGTTAAATAAATTAGATTAAAAGGAAATTTTGAAATAAAATACAGTATTTTCACTACTCATTAAAAATTAACATTATCAGAAAAATACCAAAATTTTATCCAAAGTAAATGTTTATGTCCCAATCATAAAAAATATTATTATTTTCACAAATAGATCATATAAAAGTAAGAAAAATATTAAAAAATGGTTCTCTGTCAAAAGGTGGTAAATCTACCGTTTAAAAAATATTGGAGTATTTATGATTAAAATTGGATTATTTTTATTTTAAGCCTCTAAAATTTGTTAGATAAATGTAAAAACATTTAAAAAACATGTATAATTTTATTGTAGTTAGTTTTTTTAATTCCCTCTATTTCAACTACTATGCGTTAACTAAAATTTAAAATAATATTATCTTACTATTTTATTTTTTAGTATAACTCTACGTTGTGTGCAATGTAAGATTTCAAACAAACCCGTTGTTGAATATCAGGTAATCCTTTGTATAGAGATTCACATTTAATGTAAAATTAATTTTTAATTCTCAAATATTAAAAAATATGAAAATGTTATAATCTTTATTTACCTAGGATGTTAGATCCTTCCCCACTTTTAGGAATTGTGTCCTCACAATTCTTTTCACTTATAAAATAAGTGGGGGTATTTTTATCTCATAGAATTTTTAGAATCCCACATTGCCTCTTCAACCATATGGGTTTTACACAAAACCATTAACTAATGAATTACCTTATTCCGCAACACATTCTCTCTGCAGTCGAGAATCTGGACTAGTTGTTCCCCGTAAGAGAGATTCTCATCCAACTGTACTACCTCTGGGCTCAAAACATGAGATAGATTTTGCATATACATTCTCAACATTGAATCATGAAAAAAACTATGTACCTAGGATAAACATGGAGGTAACACAACTCTATATGAAACTGATCCAACATTATCAAAGATTTAAAAAGGTCTAATGAACCTCAAACTCAACATTCCCTTCATACCAAAATGCATCACACCTTCTAAAGAGAAACATTGAGAAATACATGATCACCTACCTCAACAAAAAGTTCATTCCTCTGGTTATCCACATAACCTTTTTTCCTACTCTGAGCTGTTATCATGTGCCTCTGAATCAACTGAACTTTTTCTTCCATTTTTTCTACCAATTATGGTCCCATCTCGTTCCTTTCACCTAAATCAGCCCAAAAATATGGTGTTTGACACTGCTTCCAATATAATTTCTCAAATGGAGCCATTTGTATACAGGAATGAAAACTGTTATTATAAATAAATTCAACCAAAAAAATATGGTGGTCCCCAATTCCCTGGTAATCGATCAAAGAAGCACATAACATATCCTCTAATGTATGAATTGTTCATTCTGACTTCCTTAATGATTGATGATGAAAAGCTGTACTAAAATTTAATTCAGTACCCAATGACTTCTGAAGGCCATTCCAAAAGATAGAAGTGAACCTGGGATCACACTCAATTAAAATAGAAAGGGGAATCCCATGCAACCTAAATATAAATTTAACATACAACCATGAAATATTGTCAAGAGATTGAGTATCTCGAATGGGAAGGAAATAATAGATTTATTCAATGGATCGCCAATAACTCAGATTGCATTGTTACCTGGAGATGTCTTTGTTAAATCCCCAATGAAGACCATGGATATATTTTCCCATGTCCACTTTGGAACCGGTAAAGGG
Source organism: Viscum album (assembly GCA_963277665.1). NCBI lineage: Eukaryota > Viridiplantae > Streptophyta > Magnoliopsida > Santalales > Viscaceae > Viscum > Viscum album. Next base: position 945,083,971 of record OY728138.1, read on the forward strand.
TGAAGTATCCCATTCCATAACTGTCTCTTGAATTTAACTTACTGAAAAGTCAAACACTTAATAGTAAAGTCATCAATATATCTTTTCATTCCATCTCACCAGTAATACTCTCCAATATCGTTGTTCATCTTATTAATGCCAAGATGAACTGAAAAATGGGAACTATGAGCTTCATATGATAACTCTTTCTTTAACTAGAAACTAGAAGGCACACATAATCTCTTCTCAAACCTCAAAAAACAATCATTTTCCATTTTTAAATCAGGAAAATTTCTCTTATAAACCATCTCTGCATTTTTTTCAACTCATTGTCTTCCTTCTATGCTTGCTTAATTCTATCTGATAGAGGTGATTTCACTAACACCTAAAATAGAACAGAAGAATTTCTGGGCTCATCAATATCTATTCCAAAGTTCATCGAATCAAAACCCATAGGATCTCATTGCAAATGTAACAAGGAAAATCAATCCTTACTTTTTTCTACTCAAATCATAAGCCACTTTATTTTCGTATCCTAGATGGTAATGGTTGTTGCAATCATAATCCTTGATTAATTCCATCCATCTTCTCTGTCTCATGTTTAATTATTTTTGAGTAAATATATACTTTAAACTTTGGTGGTTAGTATATATGTCACATTATACTCTATACAAATGACATCTCTTAATTTTTAGAGAATAAACAACAATAGATATTTCCAAATCATGCGTAGGGTAATTTAACTAATGTAGTTTCAATTGACGTGAAGCATAACTAGTTACCTGATCATTCTGCATTAGGAAAAAACCAAGTCCCTTTAATGAACCTTTACTATATATAACAAACTCTCCATTTTTAGAAGGCAATGCTTAAACATGAGAATTCACCAACCTTATTTTCAAATACTAAAAACAATCATCACATTCATTTGTCTAAATGAAAATAACACCATATCAAGTTAACTTATTCAGATGGCTAAATAACTTTGAAATAATTATAGAAAAACTCTAGTAATAACCTACCAAACCATGAAAACTATGGATTTTTGTTATATTTGTGTGGAATGGTCACTATCAACTAATTTTGTTTTTGAATGATCAATAGTTATTCCATTTTTTGGAACAATTCTAGCTAGGAATAAAATTTGTTGTAACCAAAAGTCAGACATACTGAATGTCAACTATATTTTTTTCTTTTATTGTTTTCTAGAAAACCCTTAAATGACTTTTATGGTCCTATTTAGCTTTATAATAAACCAAAATATCATCAATAAATACAACCACCATTTATCTCCTAGGTCAACTAAGCCATCAATTCGAAACACTGTTTAATTGTATTTTTACCATCTTATGATGTATATTTGGAAGGTCATTTTCTTCTTTATACCTTATGATAACAGATTCCCTATTTCCTCTATAGAAAACCAATATAAACATAGTAATATCTTAGGTGAAATTATGGTTATCTGTAAATGCTACATCATTTCAATATTAACATAAATTAATTTATGGATATTAATTTAACAGTACCCACCCTCATAAAGATATCTAAACTAACATCTGATACAAACTATAAAGACTTGACCTTAATACATTACATAATATTGAACTAAATTGATAATTTACAATCAGGGTCTTTTAATGATATGATTTTAAGAGAATTAGGCCATAACTATTACATTACATCTCAAAAATTACAAAGTTGACACTTCTACTCAGTTTCCATTTTTCATAAAATAAAAACTCTTGAAAAAAAGAGTCCTGTATAGTTGCATTTTTTAGACAACATGAATTTTCATTGATCCCATCCTTAATCCTATTCGTCATTAAGTGTAGTGAAAACCATTTTAAAAAATGGGATGAGAATAAAAATATCAAAAAGGGTTATAAATATATGAAGTAAAAAATTAGATCATCAATACATACATAACAAAATATCTTTTACATACCTCATGAAATCATACGATTTATGAATAACACATATTAATCTCTAATAATAAATGTTAATAGTTGAATCCATAACATACTTACATTATAGCTTTCACAAATATGTAGGGTGTTTCATTTGGAATATGAATCATAGTATATTCCCTAAATCTCTTACGAGAAACATTCAAGCATACCTCTATCACATTGCCCAATTCATTGGAGAGAAATCTCGGGTTCACCCACCCTATGTTTATAACAGAACCACCCATATTTGTAAAAAATTCCCAAGAAGTATAACATATTCATAACACACAAAACAAAAATATAGGAAAAATAAAATTTTCACATCATTCAAATATATTGACACAGAATATCCATTTTCAAACCCACTTTCAATGAAAAAATATGTAAAAGAGAATATGGTATTTATTTTCTTTTTAAAAACTTTAAGTCTTGTTAAAGAAGCTGTAGATCAAAAAATACTCACGGCGTTGAAAAAGGTAATTGTCACCGCATATATTTAAAGAAACATTCATTTTTTTCATTTAGTAAAATGCGTCATAAAAAAGATTATATTTGAATGGAATGAAAAGTCAACGGTGTTTTTACACCATATAAAAGATAGTTGTGTAGAAATCAAAATATGCCTCAATGAAAGGATATTGAGACGAAGTCCCTTTCTTCAGGTCACACATGAACTGTTCATTCATTAATCTCTAATGTAAAAACTAATGTATATTTTTACTTTCTTAAGAACATTTTTCAATTTTATTATTCCTTTTATATCACTTATTACCATGTTATAAACATTATGTAATCTTTTTTGTTAATAATGGTCGTTTTCTAGATATCTGGTACTTGTGTAAGTAATTAACTTCTAATAATTAAAAGTTGCTAATGTGGTAAAAGTTAAATTATCTCCAAAAATTATATTCATGGTTTAGATATAATATATATCATATATATCCATTATATATATATATATATAATAGAACATAAAATTTGGAGATAAGAAATGAAATGCAACATTTATGGAGACGGTAAGCCGTACGTATGCCTGAACACAAATTTCATTTATATATCATATTTTAATGGATTTAATACTTAATAATAAATAATTATATTATAATTATAGTATAATATAATATATAATATCATTAAAACCATCCTTCTTATGCCCCACATATGGAATGAATGAGTCATATCACATTGAGGGGAAGTAGACCAAACTTCCTCAAATGAAATTATCGTATTTACCCACTATGGAAACCATAAATGTTTTCCATAAATAAAAAATAAATAAGTATAAGAAAAATATAAATATAATATATATTACATAAAAATACATTTCTTTATTAATGGCTCCCACAAGAGGTGGTAAAGGAAGATTGAATAATCATCATTTTGTGAGGAACTAGTTCACCGTCCATATAAACAGTATGTTCCTTACCCATTAGATAAAGGTGAGTAAATATATAGATAGAATTATTATCCTAAAAAACATATAATATCTAGTATACAATATTTTATATTAAATAAGGGAATAAAAATATTTTATGGTTTTGAGAGGTAATATAAATCGAAATAACTTAAGATATGACGTTACCTTTAAATAGGGTAACACCGTTTAGTTTGAACCAAAAAGATTTGTTGATGTTCGTTATGCCTAAGGAAAGGATTATAGGAGGATGATAGGGATTTTTAGGGATTACTAGGATATATGTTGGATGATACAAGGGTATTGAGAGGTGTGAGTAATGGGATAGAGGTGAGGGCTTTTTATACGGGGAAGGAGGGGCTCTTTTGGAATGTTTGAAAATATTATTTTATTATATAAATCATTTCGGTTTCTAAAGGTCAAAAACTCATTAAAGTTGAATATAATATGGCTCATGTTTAAAAAAATCATCCAATAATAATTTGATAGGTTTTTTATATTGTTTTAATTTTTATAATCTTATTTATTTAAGTCGTTCATTAATGAGGTAAACACTACATCATTATTGTGTCAAAATAATGTTTTTTATTTGATTCCTATAAATTATAAAGATAATACCATGATTTAAGTTATATTTTTAGATTTCTAAAAAATATTTATCGTCGAAGAGATATTTTATATAAACTAATGTAAAAATTTATTTACTAAAAGATATATGATTAGGACATTGTTGTCTTTACTTTAAATTAATTAACATAATGTGCCATTATCACTCCCAAGTAGCTCCATGGGGTCCCAAAATTGACATAATGGTGACCATGTTCGGAAAGCTACCATCCAATAGGATTATATAACAAGTTAGGGTAATTTAAAATTATTATAATATAATTTTTGTACACATATATACCATATTTAACCTTTAACCATGGTAAATATAATATTTGCTAAAGTAAATATTCATAATGTCTAAAAATAAAGGATAAATATTTACAAAATTTGGACCTCATGATTCCAAATATGGAATCCAATTTCCCAAATTCAAAACACATAATTGGATGAAATTAATTTAAAATTAATTCTTGTGGTCAAAACAAAAAATGGGGTTTCAATAAATAATAAAAATCAAAATATTGACACATGTTTATGTCAAATATCAAAGTTAAATTACTTCAAATGAAAAAATTGGGGTAAATTATAACAACATAATATAATTAAACATCAAAAACAATTAAAAAGATAATATATCCTAATAAACAAATTATATTTAAAAGCATTTTTGAATTAAAATACTGTATTATAACTATTCATTAAAAATGAACATTATCAGAAAAATACAAAAATTTCATCCATAATCTATTTTGATGTCCGAAACATAAAAAATAATATTATTTTTAAAAAAAACATATAAAGGTGACAGAAAAGTTATTTTAAAACAGTTCTCCATCATAAGGCGGTAAGTCAACCCTTTAAAGAATATTAGAGTATTTAGGCTTAAAATAGGATTATTTCTTATTTTAAGCCTCTAAAATTTATTGTATAAATGTCAAAAAATTTAACAAACATGTATAATAATATTTTATATTTTTCTATTCATTACATCTATTATAATGGCTAGCAATTAAATACAATTTAAAATAATATTATTTTTTTTGTTTTATTTTTCGGTATAACTCAACGTTGTGTGCAAAGTAAGATTCCAATGAAACATGTTGTTGTGTATATGGTACGACATTGAACCTAGCATCTTCTTTAATGTAAAATTAATATTTAATTCAAAAATATTAATAATTATGAAAATGTTATATTCTTTATTTACAAGGGATATTACATGAAACACCATGGTTTAACAACCCTTGAAATTTATTTCCTTACATTTTGTATTGTTGATTGTGTCATTTATATTACAGCTTAATTTAAATGCACCATAATAAATTATAACATTATAACTTAGGAATATGATTGGTTGGTATGAATATTAATTGCTAAATTATGAATATTATGTGTATTAAAATTATATAAAATAAACTGCTTTGTAACCAATTAACATAATATAAAATAATAATCTTTTATTTAAAAAGATTTTTTTTCTAAAATATAGTATTTTAAAAATATAAGTATCATGAAACATTGTGTGGATAAATTAAAATTATTTTTACCACTTTTATAAAAATTTTAGTGAATATTGAGAACTATCAATTTTCGGTACAATTCCCATTTACATTAATAATTTAACTAATATAAATATACAATTGTTATTTTAATAGGATTTCAATGTTATGGTAGTTTTATTTAGATATATTAATTTAAATAAATTGATTTAATATTATATTTCGATGGGATTATAATAAAATATTATTTTCAATCTTTAAAAGTCTTTTTTTCAGAAAAAATGTTTTAAATTACATAATATCTTTCCATTTAAACAAATAAAAAACCACTAATAAGGACTGATTTAAATGATGTATCTAGAATATATATCTCATTATATGACTTTAAATCCATCTCATTATCATTAATAGTCATATAGTTAATATAATATCATATTATTCTTAAAAGGAACATGTTCTCAAAACCCATTTTCGACATGTCTATAGAATTTATTTTAAATTTAATTATAACCATATATGAATTGAACATCATAAAATGGGTTACACATTTGTAATAATAATAATTGATATCATATAATATTTTGAACATAAATTTTTATACTAATTATTAGTAACAATAGTAATATTTATGTACAAAAATTAATGTTAAAACGAGGAATTTTGCGTTACATTTGATTGTGTTGAAATTAATTTCCCAAAAACATGGAATTATAATATAATAAAATTGAATTCATATTTAAAATAATTGGCGATGAATTTTCTAATATGGATGAATTTATTTTTTTCACGCCCCCTCCCACCAAAGATGCCCCTCCTGAGATGGCAATGGCGAAAGGGAGATAATGACCCCCGAGTCCCGCCTCCAGTAGGCCCCGGGGTGGCGACTAGCACCAAGGGTATGAGTTTTTCACAAAAATGGGAGGTATTACCATTTTATTTTTTTAATGATCAGGAAATAGGACAAGCCAACCACCAAAAAGGGAAAAGGGGAAAGTGTATAGAAAAAAACTCAAACCATTCCCACAAGCATGTTGAAATAATTTTATAACAAGGTACAAGTACAAGAAAACTCAAAGTACAATAACAAAAGAAAACAAAGGTACAACAACTGCAACAACTCCAACTGTCTGACTATTAGGGTCCCGCACAGCCCTGGTAGTCCTCCTAAAAACCTGAAAGTAAACGTAGGGTGAGCATACAAGTATACTCAGTAGGGAAACATAATGCTCTCGTGCACAAGTAGGGAGACATCCTAATGTCCCGTGAGAAGAATAGAAGAAATGTATCAAGGAATTATATCCACCCTACCTCACTAGCCACACTCACCAAAAACACAAGCACAAAATGTAGTAGAATATTAGAAAGATGAGTATTGGGTAACACGCACCATTTCCCTTTAGTTAGCTGCTCTTCCTAATGACGAACGTCTTGACACTGCCACACTCTCCCCGCCCGCACACACTTGGGCCTCACAACCACGTATTCCGCCCGCACACACCTGGGCCTCACCACCACGCATCCCGCCCGCACACACCTGGGCCTTATCCCGAAGATTCTTGGGAAACAGTAGAACCTGTCCGAAGAGTCTTGGAGTGAAACCACCCCAATCAAAACCTACCCGAAGAGTCTTAGGTGTAAGGTCTCCTCGAGCCATCACAACCTAGGGGAGAAGGAGCAGGAAGGAGCTAGTAACTAAGGGAAAAACAGCCTCTCCCATAAAATGGGAGTGTTCGACACTACATTCTCAACATGGGTGGGGTGCGATAAAACACAAAAGATACAGATATATATATATATATATATATATATATATATATATATACCAACCACACATCCCAAACTATGGCTTCTAAAAAGTGAAACTGAGCACGTGCCGTGACACTACTACTACGAAGCATGCATACAACAAACAAACCCTACCCATTTTAGGTTTTCACATTTTAGTAGAAAGTAGTTTATTTAGTTCCTTAACTACTGGGAAACTATCCACAACCACCACAACAAACATTCGTAAAACATATCCCTGCCATCCACAAATCAAGTTAGGAAAACAAAAGCAACACAACCAATCCCTTCTTATCAAACAACCAACCTCATTTACTATTATTCCCATTCCAGAAACATTCCCCACCATTCATTAACTCTTCCAAATTTTTATTATTATTCACAATCCACAGCTCATTCACATTTAAACCCAGCCCTACAGCCCCGCTGCCATCCACCATATCCACAACTGTACTGTACTTCATCACCTCTTTAATACCATTTATTGCAGCCAAGCTTCCCATTACCAACACAACATTCAACCAACCCACAACCAAGTCAACCACAGCCCCGCTACTCAGCCGATCCACACCAACCCACAAAACACCCCCATCACATGCCTCGTAACCAATCCAACACCCACATGTTCATTATTCCATTTTGTTTAATCGGGGTGATCACACTAGGGTTCCAGATTTTAAACAGCCAACATTATGTGATTAACCAATTTCCACATTCACAAGGTTTCCATCCATAAGAAAATCTAGATGGAGAGGGAAACATTTAATTGTGTAAGAAAAGGCCCCCAAAGACCGTGATTTTTAGTAGGTAGAAGCTCATTCAATTCACAACATAATATCATAGGATATAAAGAAACAACAATCACAACTTCCCATCCCTGTTATATAAGCCAGTTATTATCTTCGTTAAACTGGTTCAAAATTGTTTCACGTAAACAAGAGAACACCCACCCCACATGATGCACAAATTAGAGAGACAAAGGTAAAATCCCTACCTCAATAGGTTATTAATCACAATGCTCCCCCGGATCAACCTTAGAAGACGTCCATCGGCGTCCGTCACTTCTGTCAGGTCCCGACAAAACCTCCTCGGGTGGAAGTCAGAAAGGAAAGGCCAAAGGAAAGACAACGGACCCAGACTCAGAAGTTCCACCTCGTCGTTACGATCCCGTGTCCGCTGACGGATCGTAAATCTGAGCTCCGACGAAGAAGGTATGGTAGGAAGAGCCTTCAAGTCTCTTGGGAGAGATCTGCTCAGAGAAGAGGGGAGGAGAGGTGTCAGTTGAATGGAGGAGGGGACCCCTCCTTTTATAGGCATGAAAAGAAAAAGTACACGACGTGTACTTTATGGTACAAGGCGTGTACTCGGTTCTTTCACACGGTCTCCATGTGGCTTCCAACATGGCTCCACATCCGTTGACTAGTCAACACATGGTTTGAGGGTAACACATACGCGAGGAAGGACTACATGGCATTTAATTTAGACACACAGCGTGTACTCATTTATTGCACACGGCAAGGAAATGGATCCATCACGGTACACGGTCGTTGACTGGAAATGCATACGCGGGTAATAACTACACGACGTGTAGAACCGGACACACGGTGTGCACCCATTATTCCACACAGCAAGGACACTGTCTGCAACACGGGGTATACCCAGGAAAGGGGTTCACGGCATGTACTCAAACTACACGGCGTGTAGTTTCAAAATTCTAGAAATTGTTGAAAATTTCATTTTACCCTCCAGAACACTTATTGACCTTATTTTTGACAAAGGAATGGGCCGGAGAGGTCCGAGCCATTACATCAGATACCTCTTAAAATATTCTCGTCCCCGAGAATTCAAAAACCAAACAAGAGGAAACCTAAAAAGATACCTCTTAGGGTTCTCGTTATAACAGGAACCCAACCAAAAACCATAATCATATGTGTTAGGAATTCCATCTCCTATGTCGAGATTTTAACCGCTTTAGGCGGCACTGACTCGCCTGCACGGGTTTAATCGCATCCTTATTAATGCATCTTTATTAAGAATAGGGTCTTCCCATTTTCATACATTAGGATTTTTCAACTCGCACTAACCCCAACACCACACAACCAACACACTGCCCAAACACATGGGTTTGGGAAATTCCTTTACCTATGTCGAGATATTATCCACTTTAGGTGGAACTGACTCGCCCGCATGGGTGCAATCACATCTTCATTAATGCGTCTTGATTAAGGGTCAGATTTTTCCCTTTCCCACACATCCGGATATGCTACACATTACCAGAGAACAATGAAACAAAAGGCCTCACAACTGACAAGCCAATCATTCCATATATCAAAGGTACAAAGTACAATATCAACACAATTCTCAGAAGAACAAGGGAAAAACACAAGTCAAAAAAACATCGGGTACTGAACGTGCATCTGGGTCTCCCGCTCCCAAGTTCTCTCCTCAATGCTGCCATGCCTCCACAACAAGCGAACCAAGGGAATGGTTCGTCCATGGAGCACCTTCTCTTTACGATCTTCGATTCTGATTGGTCGTTCTTCAATGGTCACATCGTCTCCCATATCTAACTCTCCCCAGTCAATAATGTGGGAGTCATCGTGTAAGTACCGACGAAGCTGGGAGACGTGGAAGACATCAAGAACCTTCTCCAACTGAGGTGGCAGGGCCAGATGATATTCCACCTCTCCAACTCTCCTAAGCACCTAAAAAGGTCCGATGAACCTGGATGAGAGCATTCTCCCCTTCCCAAAACTCTGCTGCCCCCGTCGAGGGGAAACCTTCAAGAACACATGATCCCCAGCCTCGAACTCCAAGGGCCTCCTCCGTTGATGAGCATAAGACTTCTGTCGGTCCTAAGCCACTTTCATCCTCTCATGTACAAGATAGAATTTCTCTATGGTGCTCTGCACTACCTCTGGCCCAAGAGCACCTGTCTCACCATCCTCTGCCTAGAAAATGGGTGAATGACATGGCCTTCCATACAAAGCCTCAAATGGTGGCATTTCAATAATATAGTGGAAGCTATTGTTGTGGGCGAACTCTACTAAAGTAATGTGTCGTACCCATTATCCTCTGAAATATACAACACATGCTCAGAGCATGTCCTCCAATGTATGGATAGTTCGCTCCGTCTGCCCATCGGTCTGGGCATGGAAATTAGTGCTAAGGCGCAGCTGGGTGCCAAAAGCATGATGTAACCCCCTCCAGACTCGTGAGGTAAACCGAGTATCCCAATCTAAGACGATAGTCATTGGAACTCCATGCGAATGCACCACCTCGTCTACGTACCTCATTGCTAAGGTACTCACCGGGCCCGACTCATTGATTTCTAAGAAGTGACCCAATTTCATCAGTCGATCCACCACCACCCAGATAGCATCATAACCACCCTGAGCTCTGGGTAGTCCTGTGAAGAAGTCCATCGAGATGTCATCCCACTTCCACTTGGGGACATCTAAAGTATGCAACAAACCACTGGGAACACGATGTTCATCCTTCACTTGCTGACACACTAGGAATTTAGCCACAAACTCCGCCACTGCCCGTTTCACCCCGGGCCACCAAAACTGATCCCTTAGGCCCCAGTACATTTTTGAAACTCTTGGATGTACCTCCAAGGCCGAGCTATGGAAATCATGTAGAACTCCCTCACGCATTGCCTCCGGAACAAACTACCTTCCCTAGAAAAGCATCCGATGTCGGCTGTCCTCTGACCATCCCTTTGGAGCGTTTCCCTGATCAACACGATCCTGCATCACTTCCACCTCAGAGTCCCCCCCCACTGGAACTCTTCCACCTACTGCAACAAGGAGGACTGCACGTTCATCTGAAACAAACAGCCTCTAACACCGTATACCCTGGCATCCATGTGCAAGGAAACCAACTCTCCCATCACCTTCCAAGCATCAGCAGATTCCCAAACCACTTCCTGATGTGACTTCCTGCTCAGGGCATCAGCCACAATGTTGCCCTTACCTTCAATATAAGAGATCTCAAAGTCACAGTCTTGGAGAAACTCGACCCATCTCTATTGCCGCAAGTTCAGGTCATGCCAGGAGAAGATAAAATGCAGGCTCTTGTGATCTGAGAAACCAAAAAGCACTCCCCAAAGAGGTAATGTCGCCACAACTTCAGTGTGAACACTACTACTACAAGCTCCAGGTCATGGGTGGCATAGTTACACTCGTGAGGGAATAACTGCCTAGACCCATAACAGATCACTCCCTTCTTCTGCATCAGCACACACCCCAGACCAAGGACAGAAGCATCACAAAAAACTTCATACAACAACCACTCTTCTGGGAACCTGAGTACAGGAGCACTGACCAACTTCTCCTTCAGGTAGTCGAAAGCATTCTGGCACTACTCTCTCCAAAGGAAGACCTGGTTCTTCCTCATAAAATCTATCAAAGGATTAGAAACTCGAGAGAAGTCCTAAATGACCCTTTGATAGTATCCTTCTAACCCCAAGAAACTATGAACTTCTGTCACGCTCTTGGGTGCTGCCCAAGAAACAACTACCTCCACCTTCGACTCGTCCACTGACACTCCATGCTGAGACACCATGTGCCCAAGGAAGTGTACTTATTGTGTCAAGAAAATACACATTGACAATTTCCCATAAAGCTGGTGGTGTCGAACGACTTACAAGACTGCCCTGAGATGCTCAACATGCTCCTCCTCTGATCTTGAGTAGATCAGGATTTTGTCGATAAACACAACGACGAACCGGTCTAGAAACTCTCGGAAGACAAGGTTCATGAGTCCCATGAACACAACTGGTGCATTTGTAACTCCAAACGACATCACTACAAACTCGAAGTTCCCATAACTGCACCTGAAAGCCGTCTTCGAGATGTCATTGTCCTTCACCCTTAGCTGATGATATCCAGAGATCAATCTTGGAAAACCAACCTGCTCCCCTCAGCTGGTCGAAGAGATCATCTATCCTTGGGAGAGGGAACCGGTTCTTGACTATTACCTGGTTCAAGCTTCATTAGTCTATGCATAGCCTAAGACCACCATCTTCCTTCTTCACGAACAAAACTGGAGCACCCCATGGCGACACGCTCGGTCAAACAAAACCCTTATCCATCAGATCGTCAATCTGAATCCGAAACACTAGCAACTCCGAAGGTTCCATCCGATAAGGGGCCATCGAAATCGGATGGGCACCAGGCTGTAACTCTATCCCGAACTCAACGTCACGTCGAAGGTAGAGTCACAACCTCCTCATGAAAAACATCGACGAACTCTCCAACAACCTCTGGGACATCCATAATCTCTGTATCAGTTGGAACCACTGATAACCCGCCTAACAAGGAAAGGAGAGGCTCCACACACCGGCTTCCTACCTGATAGCTCCACTCTCCAGCAAAAGATACGCATTGTCCATCCACGTCGCAGAACACGACTCTTCTCCAGAAGAAGTTGATAATGACACTAACAGAAAACAACCAGTTGATTCTTAGGATGATATCGTATTGTTGCATCTATAACAGAAGATGGTCCCCACTAGATCGATGTGGTCCCAACGTCATCCCTCATCCCTGAAAAACACAAGATATGCTAGTCTGGCCTCCAACTAGTGTACTCAGTACCAGTGGTGCGGAATGTCTCTCTACGTCTAGTCCCAAAGCATTGGCTAGACTAGGTGCAACAAAAGAGTGAGAGGCTCCCGAATTGAACAAATCAGAAACAAATGTGATGAACAAACAAATCATACCTTTTACCACCTCTGGTCCCGCTGCAGCTGCCAACTCGGCCGCATGCAACTATCCATGCCCAGCTCCTCTGCCTCTCTGATGTTGTCCACCTCCCCGAACACACCCTGGTCGAGGTCCCTGAGGAGCACCCTGAGGTCGACCTCCTCCCACAAAGTCTATCCTTGTAGGAGCATGGCCCTGCTGCTCCTGGAAGGGCATCGTAGGCAACTGGTGCTGCTGAGGTGGGCGCTGAACCTTCCCACCTCCACCGTACTGAGCTCGGGTCAGGCACCGACTTTGAACGTGCCTGAAACCTCCACATGAAAAACGTCTCGGTCCTAGGATCTTGATAAAGGGACGAGGACACGAAGATCTGAACTGGAACTGTTGGGGACTGCTCCCCACTGGCCTGAACCTGGAAGGTCCCATCGCAGGAGACCTGCTGCTGACTTCCTTCCCCTTCGACGAGCCTGGCTGGATCCCCTCTCGGGGTGCACCTCTCAGCGAGTGCATCCTTTCTACAACCTCTTCCTACTTCTGTACCGCCAAGTACGTCGGAAGGGTGAAGGGGGTGACAGCATACTGGATCGAAGGACGAAGCGCCTCCTCTAAACATCTTGCCTGAGACTCCTCATCCAGAAAGAGATCCGAATCAAAGCGCAGGAGATTCTTGAACATGATCCTCAGTTCTTGTACCAACATACTCCCCTACTGAAGGGAGAGTAACTCCTGCCGCTTCTCCTCCTTGATCATGGAATAAAGGATTTCCTCTCGGAATTCCTTCTCAAAGTCATCACATGGAACCTCTGCCTCTATCCTCTCTCTGAGGTAGAGTGTCCACCACTGTCGTGCCGCACCTCTCAGCTGGCTGACTGCTAGGGGGACCCAGTACTCCCTGGGAGCACAGATCAAGGTAAAAGAGATCCCTAGCTCCTCAAGCCACCCCTCCGTCTCCGTATCTGAAGTACTACCATCATACTTCTTGAGGGTCTGCCACTAGAAAGAATGGAGTGTCTTATACCACTGGCTAACTTCCTCCTCTCGGTCAATCCTCAACTAGTCGACCACCTGAATCTGCTGGGCCTCGGCCGTCTGAGCCACCTGGGGATGACTTCCAGGTGCCATAGCTGTACAGTAAACAAGGATCACCTAAGCCCAAGTAGTAAGGAAAAACTCATGGTTTTATTTCCTCATTTTATTTCAATTTCTATCCCAGAACACCCAAATCAAGTAAAACACAATCATGATGATGCATGTACCTTCCCTAGAATCTCTACCCTACAATCAATGTAGTCTCACTTGGTCATTTGGTAGGCTCAGATTCCTTGCATCGGATCACGGGGGGACCTAAAATCCAGTGTCCTAGCTGGTCGTCCCTGGCCTATGTCACACACCAAGATTAACTAACACTGTTGCCCAACCATCCCATGAAATCCTCACTGTGACTAACTCGATACTCAATCCTATCTCTCAACCATCACCTTTGATACCATTCTGTGACGACCCCCTCCCACCAAAGATGACCCTCCTGAGCTGGTAATGGAGAATGGGAGATAATGACCCCCTGAGTCCCGCCTCCAGTAGGCCCCGAGGTGTAGACTAGCAACAAGGGTATGAGTTTTTCACAAAAATTGGAGGCATTACCCTTTTTATTTTTTTAATGATCAGGAAATAGGACAAGTCAACCACAAAAAAGGAAAAAAGGGCAAGTGTATAGAAATAAACTCAATCCATTCCCACATGCATGTTTAAACAATTTTATAACAAGGTACAAGTACAAGAAAACTAAAAGTACAATACCAAAAGAAAACAAAGGTACAACAACGGGAAAAAATCCAACTGTCCGAATATTAGGGCCCCACACGGCCCTGGTAGTCCTCCTGGAAACCTGAAAGTAAACGTAGGGTGAGAATACAAGTAAAATCACTAGGGAAACATAAAGCTCTCGTGCACAAGTGGGGAGAAATCCTAATGTCCCGTGAGAACAACAGAAGAAATCTAGCAAGGAATTCTATCCACCCAACCTCACCAGCCACACTCACCAAAAACACAAGCACAACAGGTAGTAGTATATCAGAAACATGAGTATTGGGTACCCCGCACCATTTTCCTTTAGTTAGCTACTCTTCCTAACGACGAACGTCCTAATGCTACCACACTCTACCGACCCGCACACACCTGGGCCTCAAAACCACGTATCCCGCCCGCACAAACATGGGCCTCACAACCACGCATCCCGCCCACACACAACTCGGCCTCACAACCATGTATCCCGCCCGCACAGACCTGGGCCTCACAACCACGCATCCCGCATGCACACACCTGTGCCCCACTACCACAGATCCCACCCGCACACACCTGGGCCTCACTCATACACTTCCCGCCCGCACACACCTGTGCCTCATCTCGAAGATTCTTGGGAAATAGTAGAACCTGCCCAAAGAGTCTTGGGATAAAACCACCTCAATCGAAACCTACCCGAAGAGTCTTAGGTGTATGGTCACCTCAAGCCATCACAGCCTAGGGGAGAAGGAGCAGGAAAGAGATAGTAACTATGGAAAAAACACCCTCTCCCATAAAATGGGAGTTTACGGCACTAAGTGCTCAACATGGGTGGGGTGCGATAAAACAGAAATGATACAGATATATATATATATATATACCAACCACAAATCCCAACCTATGGCTTCTAAAAAGAGAAACTGAGCACATGCCTCGGCACTTCTACTATGAAGCATGCATACAACAAACAAACCCAACCCCCTTTAGGTTTTCACATTTCAGTAGAAATTAGTTTATTTAGTTCCTTAACTACTGGGAAACTATCCACAACCAACCACACCAAACGTTGGAAAAACATATCCCTGCCATCCACAAATCATGTTAGGAAAACACAAGCAACACAACCAAGCCCTTCTTATCAAACAACCAACCTCATTTACTATTATTCCCATTCCACAAACATTACCCACTGTTCATTAACTCTTCCACATTTTATTTATTATTCAAAACCCACAGCCCATTCAAATTTAAACCCAGCCCTACAGCCCTGATTCCATCCACCATAACCAAAACCGTACCATACATCATCACATCTTTAATACCATTTATTGCATTCCCACTACCCATTACCAACACAACATTCACACAAACCCACAACCAATTCAACCGTAGCCCCGCTTCTCACCTGATCCACAACAACCCACAAAACACCCCCATTACATGCCTCATAACCAAGCCAAAACCCACATATTCATTATTCTATTTTGTTTAACTGGTGTGATCACACAAGGGTTCTAGATTTTAAAAATCCAACCATACGTGATTAATCAATTTCCACATCCAAAAGGTTTCCATCCATAAGAAAATCCATAAGGAGAGGGAAACATTTAATTGCGTAAGCAAAGGCTCCTAACGACCATGATTTTTTGTAGGTAGAAGCTCATTCAATTCACAACATAATATCACCGGATATAAAGTAACAGAAATCACAACTTCCCATACCCGTTAAATAAGCCAGTTATTATCTTCATTAAACTGGTTGAAAAGTGTTTCACATAAACAAGAGAACACCCACCCCGCATGATGCACAAATTAAAGAGACTAAGGTCAAATCCCTACCTCAACAGGTTCTTGATCGCAACGCTCCCCCGGATCAATAATAGAAGATGTCCGTCGGCGTCCGTCACTTCTATTGGGTCCCAGCAAATCCTCCTCAGGTGGAAGCCAGAATGGAAAGGCCAAACGAAAGACAACGGACCCAGGATCAGAAGTTCCACCTCATCATTACGATCACGTGGCCACTAACAGATCATAAATCGGAGCTCGAACGAAGAAGTTATGGTAGGAAGAGCCTTCGAGTCTCTTGGTAGAGATCTGCTTAGAGGAGAGGGGAGGAGAGGTGTGAGTTGAAAGAAGGAGGGGACCCCTCCTTTTATAGGCGTGAATAGAATAAGTACACGGAATGTACTTTATGGTACACGGCGTGTACTCGGTTCTTTCACACGGTCTCCACACGGCTTCCAACACGGCTCCGCGACCATTGACTGGTCAACACACGGTTTGAGGGTAACACATACGCGGGGAAGGACTACATGGCGTGTAGTTTAGACACACGGAAAGTACTCATTTATTGCATACGGCAAGCACACAGATCCAACACGGTACACGGCCGTTGACTGGTAAGGAGTACGCGGGGAAGCACTACACGGCGTGTAGAACCGGACACACGGCGTGCACCCATTATTCCACACAGCAAGGACACGGTCTACAACACGGGGTATACCATGGAAGGGGGTACACGACGTGTACTCAAACTACACGGCGTGTAGTTTCAAAATTCTGGAAAGTGTGGAAAAGTCCATTTTACCCTCCAAAACACTTCCTGACCATATTTTTGACAAAGGAATGGGCCGGAGGGGTCCGGGCCATTACAATTTTAGTATTAAAGGATCAGTTACCAGGGTAAAAAAACTTGTTACTGTGGTGAAAAAATATATATGAAAAAGTAGATAAACATTTGGGACAAGGGAATAAAATGTTTAAAACATGATAATTCTACTGTTTTGTATATTTTAATGATAATTTAAATCCATGAAATCTATTATTTTAAATATTTTGTGGAACATGGAATGGGAGTGACCTCCAATTATTGAGTAGCTTCTGTATTAAAAAATGAAACACCTCAACATTAATAAAAGAAGACTCCCCCCTCACTTCATTACACCTCTCAAGAAATTTTGACAAAAAAACCTTATAAATATCTCTCCAACACCATTAAACCATTATGACCAACCATGGAATTATAAAGTGGATATACCCAGGAGGATTATGTAATATAAGGTAATCATCTTAATTAATCTCTTTCTTTTTATTTCAATGTTAATAACGTGAATTAAAAAATTACAATAGAAAAGAACTAGTATATACCATATAATTATATTTTATAATTTTAATGTAATGACCTCTATCTATCTCATATTCCTTCAAATTAGAGATGAAATAGATGATTGTTTATATGTTGGACTACCACCTCACATATGGATTTGACTTGTTTTCCATCAGCAACTCATGCTATTAGATATAAAAAATGAATTTAATGTATATATATAAAATTTATGATATATTTATAATTATATAATTTTAATATCACATATACCCTATTACATTCTATATGTGTAAAATAAAATAATTTCACTCTTGTGTATGGTGGACGACCAACTCATGATGCAATGTTATTTATTTTTCACATACTGTTTTTTGGAATGAAATGAATGAAAATGAATGAATAAATTAGATATATATAGAATGAAATTTATTATATAAAATTAATATCTCATAAACATGTTTACCATTTTACCCATTTTGGAAATGAAAATATCAGTCATGTATTTGTAGGACCAAACAATTTTATAATGTAATATGATACATTCTCCGTTGTAAAATATCAATAATTAAACAAAAAATGGATAGAAATCAAAAAATGACATTAAAAATGTTAAAATCATTATTGGGATGACCTAACTATTTTATATTATCAATAATTGAAACATTTACAGTACAATATTCTTGAGAAAACAAGGTTCTTAACACCTTAAACAATAGTTAAAATAAATTTTTATTAATTTACTAGTGATTATAGGTAATTAAAAGATCATATATGTTGATTTAAATATTAACATAGTTCAATTTTAATTTAATAACATTTTTAAAATGAATATATATGATGTTAGTGTCTGTTCAATAAAAATATCCTTTATGTTGAGGGATTTTTTATCAATTTCATTTATTTGAGGAATGTAGTAATGTTATGCACCTGATTTATTATATATATATATATATATATATTTTTAAAGTGATTTTTAAATTGAAATGGTTTTTCCCTTAGGAATTATTTTAATAAAAATATTATCGAATCTTTTTTCACCAATGATAGTAACAATTTATTATAAATATAACCTATTAGATATATGTTGTAACGATACCATACTTATTTTTTCCCTACATTTTTACAATTATTTCGAAAATAGAATTTATTTGCATTATTTTCCTTAATACTTTTTTTGTAATCATTAACATTACCTTGAAATATTTAAATGTTTTTAATGTTTTAAAGTTATATTTCCTTAAATTTACCTAATATTTATCATGTTTATTCTTATTAATTAAACTGTATATCATTTCTCTATATGTTTGTTTATATTAAATGTTATACGATTGACGGGGAAAATTACTTTTAGTTGTCATTCTATAAATGATAAAAATTATTGATAAAAGTTATTTTTCAGGAAAAAAATCGATCATTCCTTATTCAAGGAATTCATTATACATGTAGTTATGGGTGTCGCCTAATATGAGATATCCCCTCGATGCATTGCTACTGTCATGGGATGAATTTGTTGGATTTCCTTCTATAAATGGGGTTTTAATGTGTACCTAACCATCTGTTAAACTATATTAACAAAAGGAAATGATGTTCAAAGTATCATGATTACAATGATAATGGCATCCCATAATAATAATTTCCTTCCAAAATAATTTGAATTTTATTATCCATGAAATTATTCCATCAGCATTATCCATGGATGATTTTCGCTACAGTTTTTTTAAATGGAATGTATTTTTACTAATTTAACTTTTTATATCGATTATAACATATCTAATCATGATAATAATGTTATTTATTAAATGGAATTTTTTTATATATTTACCATGCTGTAATTGTTATGAAATATTGGGTAAACATTATTTATTTATGATAAATTCATCTTTATAGGAAAATTTATCAGAATCTAAGATCTCCATTAATGTTTACCATCCTGAGAATATAAATTAGGAATTAATTAATGAGTTTAAGGATATTAACTATTTATTTTTAACTATATTTTATTCCACGTTTTAAAATGTAATATAAGATATAGGTATATATATATAGTTTACATTGACTACTAAACTAGTTGGTCCTTTAGGATGCAACCAATTTTATATTATCCCAATTTTATAAATTATATAATGAATATGAGCAACTAGGATTGGAATTTTTACAGTTGGCATCATATGAATAAATATATCTACCTATCTCATGTAAATTTTTATTCAAGGAAAATATATATTAGGTAAAATAATTTTACTCTAAAATTAGTGGACATGTATTGAAGAACCAATGATGGTTTAAGTGTGGAATATATTTTTTTGGTCTTCAATGAAATATATAATGGTCTGTATAGTATATATGGACAAGGAGATTTAATATGTATAACTAGGTGTAATAAGTCATAAAACTAACCTTGATTCATGACACAATAATCACTTATTGAATGATAATGTGAGTTACAAAATTCAGTGCTTGAATATCAAGTGAGATATGCATAAGATAATACACATCTTTATTACAAACCATTATAAAAGATTTCTAAATAGATATCTACCCAAATACATATCTTATTGATTTAGATTATTATTGTTTAATTCTTTTTAGTACCATTACGGGTTTATGAGTTTATGGTTTATCATAAATTCATTTTTAAATAATCCCCTTTTTTTACATTTTATAACATTTTGCATTAATCATAATAATGGGTATTTTGGTAGATATTTATAGAAATACAACCAATTGGTTTAGTAAATGTATTAGTGAAAATTCTATTAAAAGTCAACTAAAATTACATTTTATAGGTGTAACTTTAATTTTTTTGGTATCTTCTATGATTTTTCTTATCATTGATATTTGGTAATTATGATTAATCCCAATTTTGGAATTTCATAGAAAGTTTTTTAATATGGTTTTAGAAAGTATTCAACATTCATGTCGGGTGGAAACCTATTGGCTTCGACAAGGATGAAAGGATTAAACACATAACTGAAGGTTGATAAGGTTGTTGAGCCTAGCACTGGCCTATGTGATGTATTATTTAGTATCAAAAGTGGGATTACATTAATAGTTGGCTAATAAAATATTTAGTTAATTATGGGAAAAATATTTAATGGAAAATTAATTTTGTTTTTAGGTAATTAATGTTTTTTGGGGATATATTTTTTTCATTTATGTATATTTAACCAATAGGTTTCATATAAATACAATTTTATAATAATTCAATTAATTTTTTGTGCTGAGGGTTAAAAGGTAGGAGATCACCATTACAGTGAAACTATTCTCTAATTTTGGGAATATTAAGGATAAATATGATTATCTTTTATTTGATTTTTGAATCATTAAATATGTACAATGATATAGAACATTGATGTAAAATGTTTTATTTATTAATACGATGGTTTGTATTTTTTTTATTTTCAATCATGGTAAAAAATTATGTTTTGGTAAATATTTAAAAATAATAGTAATGTCAAATTTTTCACTTATGGGACATATCATCCTTGAAAAGATAATTTTAGTGCTTGAGGCATAATAAATTAATATTTGATATCCATTTCATGCAGTGAGAAATAATATTGAAATTGAATGAAGAAGAAAAATTGAAGTAATTTTTCATAAAATATATCTTTTATGTATATTCTCTAGTGTTATCTATATTGAGAATAAAATAGTCCCATAACTCTAAGAAAATTATCATGAAAAAAATTTCGTCATATTATCTTCATATAAGATTAATAAATAGTTATTTAAATTGTCAATGATTTATGGTTTTTTGTTTGTGGACATTCTCATGATCATTCACTTTCCTCTAATCAATGATCTATATCACTATCCATAATTATTTTTTCTTTCATTTGATGTCCAAATTTTCACTACCCACCAATGTTCTCAAACATGAAATTTCACGACCCCCTCCCCACACAATGTACCCCACCTGAGCCGAAAATGTGAAAAGGGAGATAATGACCCCCATGTCCCGCCTCCAATAGGCCCCGGGATGGAGACTAGTACTGAGGGTATAATAAACACACGAATGGGAGGCATTACCTGCTAAGAGAACACATGCAGAATAGAGAGATAAGATAGAAACTATCCAACTCTATATCATAACTGAAATATAAAAGATTCCCAGTTATATATATGAAATGCCAAGAAAAAGTACTACAACTGAAAGGGAAACTACAAATACCCAAAAGAAAGTAAAATGGCAGTGACAACATGCCCGAACAGCTCCTCCAAACACAAGATAGTAGTAACCTGTGTTATCTCCATCCTTATCTAAGTGACTTGAAAAATAGTTATATATATATGTAGGGTGAGTATTATGGTATACTCAGTAGGATCCTCCACAAATCCTTTCGTTCAAAAGTTAAGGATGCGTGCTATAGAAAAGTGAGATACAAGTGAAACTAACTCGTCACCAAAACATGTATACAAATTCCCAACCTCACCATGCCTACTCTCACCATGTAACGCATACAAGTATATATCATATAATAAAAAATATCAAGTGTACCCCGCTACTGCTTCCCCATCCAAGTAACACATACAATTATATATTATATAATAATGAATATAAAGGGAACCCCGCAACTACTTCCCCACTGGGTTTCCACTTTTCCCCAACGACATACGTCATATGCATCTCTCTCCAAAGGCTTTCCCGAATACACCTGGGATAAGCTCCACAATCTGCACGACATACAACACAAAGGCTTGCCCGTAGACACCTGGGCTAATCACCACACCATCCTCACAACCAAGAGTAACCAGGTAGTTTCTAGGATCCACCAAAGCTCGCATAGCGTGTATCATACATCAGGTATTATACTTCAAGCCATTACAACCCATACACTGAGTAAGGATCCTCAAGACATCACAAACTATATGCATTACACCTATAGTAGTCCATAAGATACTATATCCAGAATATATGTGTGTGAATAACCAAAATCCATTACATCCCTCTACACACATATATGAGGAAAACTAACCAATTTTCCTAGTGGCACAAGTAACTCATGAGAAGGGAGAGGGGCCAAAGGGGGTAGTCAGCCATTCATCATCCAATCGGAATGTTGGGGAAAACACCCCCAGGGCTCAAAATCCCCAGGGTGTCAGTTCCCCTTACTGACAGGGTGGAGTAGCATATAGAAACACAAAAATTACAGAATATACTATAACTCACAACCACACTATGTGAATAAACATCGAGACACAAACTCTAAAACTGTATGCTTCATCTCAGGCCACCAAAACTGTTTCCTCAATGATAGGCACACATTTGTCACACCAGGATGCACCGATAAAGGAGAACCATGAAACTCTCTGAGGACTGTCCCACACATCGCCAAGGGAACAAAAATCCATCCACGACACAACACTCTGTGTTTTTCATCCTTAGACAAACCATCCGGGGACTCACCTCAAACAACTCGGTCACTCCAGACTTACACCTCATGATCTCCTGACTGGGACTCTTCCACCTTAGGCATCAGGGATGACTGCACCATCATCTAGAAAAGACAGTATCTACCCACAACTTATCCCATATCAAGATGTAATGCTGACAGTTCTTCCATTACTCTCCAAGAATCCCCGAATTCACGCATAATATTACTATTTGACTTTTGGCTCAGCGCATCAGCCACAATATTCCCTTTCCAGGTGTATACAATATTTTGAAGTCATATTCCTATAAGAACTACATCCACCGATGTTGTCATAAGTTCAAGTCACACTAGGAGAAATCATACCTAAAACTCTTATGATTAGTGAAAACCACAAAGAATTCACCAAAGAGTTAATGTCTCAACAAATTCAGAGCAAACACCACTGCTGCCAACTCAAGATCATGAGTGGCATAGTTGCGTTCATGGGGACGGAACTGCCGAGACCTGTAAGAAACGACTGACCACTATTGCATTAGAACACATCCATACCCTCGATGTAAATCATCGTAGAAGACATCAAAATGAATTCATTTAGCTGGAAGACAAAGTACTGGAGAACATACCAACTTCTCCTTTAGATACTCTAAAGCTTCATGTCACTAATCAGTCCATATGAAAGCCTGACCATTCATGGTTAAAGCTATTAGAGGATTTGCAACCTGCGAGAAATTGGCTATAAACCTCCTGTAGTTGCCAACGAGACAAAGGAATCTTCGCACTTATGACATTGTCTTGGGGGCTTCCCAAGAGAAAAATGTTTCAATATTCGATGGATCCATAGCTACTCCCTGTTGGGACACAACATTCCCCAAGAAACAGACTTCTCGAGCCCAAAACACACACTTCGACAACTTCCCAAACAACTGATGTTGAAAAAGAACTCCTAAAATAGCTCGTAGATGTTCTGCATGCCCCTTTTTAGTTGTGGAGTACACAAGGATAACGTCGATGAAAACTACCACGAAATTTTCCAGGAACTCACAGAACACAGCATTCATCAAACCCATTAACACAACTGGAGAATTCGCCACAGCAAACGACAATACAACAAACTCATAATTCCCACAACGACAATAGAAAGCAGTCTTCGGGATATCCTAATCCTTCACACACATCAGACGATATCTTGACCACAATTCGATCTTTGATGAACAACTTACACTCTTAATTTTATCGAATAAATCATCAATCTGTGGAAGTGGATAGCGATTCATTATTGTAATTTTGTTTATGCAACGATAATTGACACACAACTGCAAACTGCCATTGGCCTTCTTTATAAACAAAATTAGTGCACCCCATCGGGCCACAATTGGCCGAACAAAACTGCACTACAACTGACCATAAAGCTGTATATGTAGCTCTCGTAACTCATAAGGGGCCATCCTATACGGAGACATAGAAATAGGATATGCTCCGGGCTGTAGCTTGATCCCGAATTCGATCTCTCATTGAGGGGGTGTGTCTACAACCTCTTCTGGAAAGACATCAGGGTACTCCTCTACAACCCAAGGAAACACCAACAACTGAACCTATAAAGAACTCAACATCATCTCAGCCGCCATGGATGATATGGATGAAATTCTCCTATGACCCATCCGAGGGTCTAGCTCACCAACAAACACCACTTTCTCTCCATCTACATCAAATAAAATGACCATATTCTTGAAGCAATCCACGATAGACTACACTGAATACAACCAATCCATGCTAAGGAAGACATCATATGGTTTTATTCATAAACATAGGAAATATCCCCTAGAGTGGTGTTTCCCCAAGACTAGATCACAGTCTCTACATACATCAAACAAGTCATCTCGATCTCCAACTAGCGTAGTCAACTCTAAGGGAACATGAAGCCTCTCTACCTCATGTCTCAATGCATGGACATGGGTATGTGATATGAAGGAGTGTGTCGCTCCTAAATCAAAAAAGGCATACACCAAGGTAGAAAACATGCAACGTGTACCTTGAACGACATGTGGCTCGTCTGGTGCTGGAAATGCTAGAGCATGAAGCTGACCACGACCTCTTCCAAGGCCTCTGTGACCCTGATAACGACCACCACCACGACCGTGCTCTACTCTCTGAGGACGGGGAGCGTCATGGGGATATCCTATACCTAACCCATCTACCCTCTGCTGATCTAAATCTTGTGCAACTGGATACTACTGCCTCGGCTGGAACTTCCTCAAAGGAGGAACCTGAAGCATAACACTTGGTGCACGATGACCGCTCTGAAAGGTTGGGCACTCCCACAACTAATGACCACAACCACCACAAGAAAAACAAGTGCATGATCCCTTCGCATAAGCATGAGATTTTACGCCTCTAGGGAAACGAGAAGTGAAGGGCTGGGACCTATCCCCGGATGAATGAAAACTCTTCTACCCTGAAAACCGGGAACCCTGGACCACAACTCTACTTCGTGAAGAATCATGCTGATTCCCTTCTCGTGATGATCAGTTCCTGGCCAAAGTACTCCCAATAACCTCTTCCTTTTCTAGAACCTCATGGTATGTATTGAACCTAAATGGGGAAACCTGGTGCGGGATCTCTGGATGAAAAGACTCCTCGACGTTCCTCGCCCTGGCCTCCTCATCTGGTAACAGGAGCAAAGCATATCATAAATGGTTCCGGAAACGAATCCCAAACTCCCGAACACTGGAGCTCCCCTGTCAATGGGTAAGAAGCTGCTGGCGACTGGAAACATTTTCATTCGAGGAAAAGAACTTGACTTTGAACTTATCTTGGAACACCTCCCATGAGATCACTGACTACTCACGATCCCCAAGGAACATGAACCACCATTTCCTTGCTTCTCTACGAAGCATCATCACGGCTAAGGACACCAAGTGCTCCTTCTGAGCATGGATCGAACTGAATCCTATCTCGACCTCCTCCATCTAGTCTTCCATGAATGCATCTGAAACGGATCCCTCGTACATCTATAGACTCTGGCGCTGGAACTCTCGGAGTGTCTTTGTCCAAGTGTCTTCGTCGTCAACCTCTACCCTGTGGCAACCTGCTGGAAGAACCTTCTAGACATCATCAACGCAAACCTGATGAGAACGTCGACCTGGAGCCATACCTGCAAAACAAAAAACACATAGAGATCCTAAGCATGGAATATTGAAGACCCAACATTTATTAATTAATTGTTGTCTTTTTTTATTCATTTTAGGTTATCTTGTCCCATGGTATACCCATTCAAACACATGCACAATGATGAATGATGCATGATCCCTTCATAGGTCTCCACCCTACAACTTGTATAACCTTGTTTATTAGACATTGTGAACGTAAAGGTATGTGAATCAAATCATAGGAGGCCTTAAACGCCTATGTATCAACTGGTCCCCAGGGATTACCTTACTTTCTAAACATGAATGACATAGTTTTCCTACCAACCCATGCCACCTCACATGTGCCTAACTCGAAACTCAATCCTATCCCTCATCCAGACCTCTAATACCACTTTCTTATGACCCCCTCCCCACAATGTGTACCCCTCCTAGGCCGGAAATGTGAAAAGGGAGATAATTACCCTCGAGTCCCACCTCCAGTAGTCCTTTGGTTTGTGACTCGCACCGAGGGTATAATAAACACACGAATGGGAGGAATTACCCTCTAATAGAACACATGCGGAAGAGAGAGATAAGATAGACACCATCCAATTGCATCTCAGAACTGAAATATAAACGAATCCAAGTACATATATGAAATTCCATGAAAAAGTAATACAATTGAAAGGGAAACTAAAAATACCCAAACGAAAGTAAAACTGCAGCGACCACAAGCCCGAATAGCTCCTCCAACCACAAGCTAGTAGTAACTAGATTGATCTCCAAATAGGTCCAAGTGACCTAAAAACAGTTATATATATACGTAGGGGGATTATAACAGTATACTCAGTAGGATCCTCCCCAAAGCCTCCCATGAAAAAGTATATGAAGCACGCTAAAGAACAGTGAACAACAAGTGAAACTAACTCATCACCTAAATAGGTATACTATGTTCCCAACCTCACCATGGATACTCTCACCATATAACGCATACAAGAATATATCATATAATAAATAATATCAAGGGTACCCCACTACTACATCCCCACTAGGATGACTCTTTCCCCAATGACATACGTCCTGTGCATTTCTCTCCAAAGGCTTTCCCGAATAAACCTGGGCTAAGCTCCACAATCTACACCACGTGCACCACAAAGGTTTTCCCATAAGCACTTGGGATAATAACCACACCATCCTCACAACCAAAAGTAACCAGGTAGTTTCCGGGAGCCACCACAGCTCACATAACGTGTATCATGCATCATGTATTATATCTCAAGCCATTATAACCCATACACCGAGTCAGGATCCTCAATCCATCACAGCCTATACGCGTTACACCTATAGTAGTCCATAGGATACTATATCCAGCATATATGTGTGTGAATAACCAAAATCCATTACATCCCTCTACACACATATATGGTGAAAACTAACCAATATAACTAGAGGCACAAGTAACTACCATGAGAAGAGAGCGGAGCAAAAGGGGGTAGTCAGCCATTCATCCCACCACTAGAATGTGGGGGAAAACACCCCCAGTGCTCAGAATCCCCAGGGTGTCAGTTTCCCTTAGTGACAGGGTGCAGTAGCATATAGAAACCCAAAAAATACAGAATATACTATAACTCACAACTACAATATGGGCATAAACTAATCTTAGATTAATCTGCACCTAACATTTCTCAGACTCCGGGATTATATTTATAAGACTAGGTATCCTATAATCACATAAACATTTAAAGGGATTCATTAGATTACTTTGTCCACTTTTTCATCAATTCCACTTTACGTTAATTAATTCTTCGAACATTAATTAACCATGAACAATTCCACATTTAGTTCCATTAACATCACAACAAAAATCCACTGTCCCATGATAAGTTCTCAACCTCATCATTAAGTTTCATCAAACACCAACACCATGGGGTAACATCATTTATTCAAACATTCATTACAGAATTACTTTCCCATATTCCAAGGCATTGTAGAAAATAAACCTATGCTATTCCACACACGGGGCTCAACACGGTGAGTAGTTGTACTACCCGTCGTGCCCGTTCCACCTATAGCAAGAGCATATACCAATTCTCACTAGAGAGGCTAAACACGGAAAGCACATGGTATACCCCGCGTGTCTTCGCCCCTTTCAGAAGAAGGGTAAGCAGGACCAGCTACCTTGAGCAGTGGGGAAAAAGAAAAGCAGATAAACATCCAAGGAATCCAAAAGCATCGAACAAACACATACATCCCATTTAATCATTCCTGGTGTCCCCCCTGATAGCCACATGCATAAACCGATGCATCTCGCTACTCTAGGCGTAATCTTATGCCACAACCACGAGGCCTCCATGCCCCCACATATCACAACACCCTCCAAGGGTCACATCACCACAAAAGCATTAGGAAAACAATCATCACAACAAATTTGGGATCTTTTCCCTTTAACAAGGCATCCGACCTTCAAACAACAAGCACCAACAGATTTCATGTTCACCAACCAACTGAATTAAACACATCATCGGCCTCAAATTGATTAACACCATGTTTGAACAACAACCACAACATTAACAACCAGATTCGTTTACATGCCTCTTTATCTTTAGCCAAATAAATTATCAATTAGTTCCAGATTTACACCCTTTATCAATTTCATCAATAACCCCATTCTAAAAAGAAAGGCATAGATATCACACTATCTAGAAAATCAAGAGGCAAACCGTTATCAGGGTACAAAAAAACAACATGTGATCAAACAAATTCTTTTAATCTGGTTCAAGTATTTTATTAGGTCAATTACATTGTGATCCAATGGGATAAATAATGTTAATTCTACGATTGCCAATATTAGAGAAGCCACGAATCACCTAACTCAACGATTTTGACGAAAACCACAACTATCGGAGAATGCCCAAGAAGATCAGGCTGATTCACCAAGTATCCACCCTAGATCTCTTCTCCAAACACAACTGAGACCAAAACTCATCATAATTGACATCCACACACTTATATCTACCCATAAAAGGTGTAGATCTATGATACTGAGAGTAGAGGAGGAGTAGATCTAGGCAGATCTAAGAAATCAAACAAAAGGGTCACATTCCTCGTGAAACCGGCTTTGATTCACGAAGAGAAGCCTCTGGAGTGCCTCTAAAACGCCGGGGAGAGGTTCTCTAACATTCAAGGGAGAGTAATCCCGAGTTATGGCCACTTAGGGGATTAAATGAGGTTATTAAAGGAAAAACCAGTTAGATTCACAATTTTAGTATCTAACATTAGGTGCCCGCAGGACTAGTCTGCACGGTTTAACAAATCATGCGCTAACTGTGCATTAGCTTCTACCTCACCAAAAACTCCCCACACAGTTAGTCTGCACAGTTAGATAAACTGTGCACTAAATATGCATTAACCACTGCCTCTAAGACCAGCCTTTCATGATTTGGCCACACGGTTTAGGAAAACAGTGCACCAATCGGGCAAAAACTATTACCCTTTAGATTTCCTTAAAAGTCCACCCAAACGCACCCCAAGCCACCTTGACCGTCCAGAACACCTCAAACACAATATTTTCACAAAGGAATTGATTAGAGAGGTCCAATCCATTACATGAAAACCCATTTATTTGTTGTTATAGATGAAATTTGTATTACTCTTTCCCTATATTAATAAAATATTTTATTATCCCATATTCGAGGTGAGTGTCCAATACATGATATTTAAAATAAGAAAACCATATTTTCAATGTAATTTTGAAACTATGTGGATGAAATTTATCGAAGGTGGGGATAATATAACATCCTAAGATTGTGTAGTATTTTTGTTTTACATAAAATAATTCTCATCAATAACATGTTTTTCATACAAACCCATGATTTTAAAATAATAACATTGTGTTAGATAGTGTATACAAAATTATACATCGAACATATTCTACTAGTGAAATATTTTTATTTTTTTTATTTTTTTGAAAAGTTGTGATGGACTGAACTTCACGTCTAACGAACCTGTAATATAGTATTTCATTATAACATAGGCATTAAAATTGTGAGTTTGTATATGAATAAATATTATAAGTTAATTATATGTTATACACATGAATAATATAAATTCAATAGGAATATATTTACTTGAAATAATATGAGAATCATTTGAATGAAAATTAATTGTTTTCTAAAAATTTATTTTTTAAGGTTGTTTTGTCGCTCTTTGAAAATATAATTTAAAATTAGTTATTTAAATTTTTGGAAAAAGTAATTTCCAAAATGAAATTAATTTTTAATATCAAAATTTTAATATTATATGAGTGTTATATATTGAAAATATTTTAAAAATAATTTTTTTTCTATGAATTGGGAAAAACTATACATTTATTTTAAATATATAATTTCATTTAAAAAATTTAATAAGTGTAAGTCCAATTATTATTTTATCATAATTTAAATTTAACATATTTATTATATAGATATTTTAAATTCAATAAATTACATTTAAGTCATCTCTATATCAAATTTTAATATAAGTTTTATTTCAAGGATTAAAATACATTCATTAAACTATTTTAAAATGCATAATATCAATATGTTTTAACTAATTATAATAACCCCTAATAAGTAATAATGTAAATTAAATTTATATATAATATATATAACTATATTAAGTTATATACATATTAGGATTTGTACTAGTAATATAGTTAATACATGATCATTTTATGCTTGATGAATGGACTTCTTGAAAAACCATTTTGACATTTCTTTGCAAATTATTTTATATTAATTTATACAAATTAAGTGAATTTAATTTAATAAAACTAATTATATTTTTAGAATCATATAAATAAATATTATATAATAATTTATAATTAATTTTGTATCATAATTATTACTAATGATAGTAAAATATATTTACCATAATAATGTTTATAACAGTGTCTTATGCATTACATGTGCTTTTGTTAAAATAAATATTCTATTAACATGGAATTATTATATAATAAATTGGATTTCTTATTCAAAATCTCTATATTCCAAATATCAAATATGGAATAATTTTTTAAGTCTAAATGGATTTATTACATATGTTAAATAATCTAGTTATCATGTAGAAAAATAAAAAGGTATAATTAAATAAATTATAAGGATAGGAGAATTAAATGATTAAAAAATTGATTATTGTTATTTTAAGTTGGAGTGTCCCAACAAAAATATATATCAACTCCATTATTTTTCAATATTTCTAGAACATGGGGTGGTAGTGACATTCCATTATGGAAAGAATGCGGTATTAAGAAAAATGTTTCTCTTCCTCAATTATAAAAGGGAACCCCATCATCTTACATATTACCATCCATTAAAAAATTTAACACAACAAAATCCTACCAAAAAAAATCTCAATCAACCATATTCAGATTTTAAATAAGTTTTAAATAAAAAATTACCCACCCTGGTGTCCGTAATAGTATATCAAAATGAGTCTTCACTAAGAGAAGTTAATCGGCTTAATAGAGTTATTTCTTTTTCATTCACCCTTTAAAATAATCAGTAATGTAATTAAAATTACAATATAATATAATAGTATATAAATTATAAGTATTGTTAAATATGTTAATTTAAATACATGTATTCATCTTATCTTTCATTAAATAAGAAATGAAATTGTTGGTGAGGTGTATGATGAACTAACACCTCATGAACTGATGTGAATAATTTTCTATCAACACCTCTCATGTTTCAAAATAATTATTTATATAATAAATATGTATAATATTAATGGTATAATTAAACATTTGGAATTTTAATATCACATTTAAAATCTTAATTTCTATTCCATTTAAAATATGATAATGTTACGCCTCTGTATGCCAGAATGCCGCCTCTAGAAGCGATGTGATTCTTTTTTAAGTTACACTTTGTAGAAATGCAAATAAGGAAACATTAAATGTGTATATTTGATTTATATGAAATATATTTATATTTTAATTATAATATAACACCCACTTCTGTACGGTTTCACACGTTAATTAAATTAAAATGTCACTTATGCATACATAATACCTATCATCTCCACAAAGAGATGCGATTGATTCAACATTTTAATATTTTAATAATGATTATAAAAAATATACACAATGTAAATATTTGATATTTATAGCATTAATATCATTACATATGTGATGTATCTATGTAATATTTTCAATAGAAAAAACGTTCATGATAAAACATGCTTTATAACAACAGGTTGTTAACATCTAAAACTATAAATATAGAGATAATTATTAATGCACTATTGATAGGATTATTTAAAAGGATACTATATGACATTATAAATATTAAAATAATTTTATTATATCTAAATAAAACAATTAAATCCATTATATAGGTGGACAAATCACATTTATTCAGAATGAAGCATTAGGTGTGGGATTTTGTCTCAATTTCCTTTCATTGAAGAATATTGTAATATTGCCCTTTGATATGTAATGTCATGCAGCCTAAGTAATAACTGGTATTTTAATTTTATATTTTTATTTTTTTATTCCAAGGGATTTGATTGGAAATCTACATAGTGGTAAATAATTAAATAAATAAATTTTAATTTAATCGGTTATATTACTTCTTCATTGTCATTGATATTATAAGAGTAGGAGTGTAATTAATTTGTATTAGTGTATACTGAATTTACAATTTCTTTATTTGAATTAAAATTTTATAAACATAATATATTATTTGATTAATTATCAAATCCATGATATGATCATTGTAATTAATTTTCATCTCAAATTGTCATTTTTAGGACAAAATCCATGTTATACACATGTATTATTTTATGAGGAATATCCATTTCCCTTTTTTCAAATTATATCATGAATTTATTTATATTAATTCTATTTAATTTTTCACTTTATTTTATTTATTTCACTTGGTTTAATATTCAAATTTTTACAATGTGGAAAGACATTTAAATTTCAATCTAATTTTAATTATGATTATTTATATATTAATTATATTTGAGAAAAAAATATTATAGAATTTTTTGAAGGACTCATTTAATTTTATTATAATCTATTTATTTTTGATTATTTAAATTAAAAGAACACATTTCCACCCATTTCTACAAAAAAAATTTGTGAAAATGTTTTTTTAAAAATCATCCAACATTTCTCTCTTAATTCATAATTTATTTTTCTCCAATATACATGTATTCTATAAAAATTTTCATAACTATTTTCTACAATCATAAAAATCATTTTACCCAATACATGTTTATTTAAAAAAGTTTTTATATGGACTCTTCTTCTCATTTCAAAAAAATACATCTTTTCTATTTTTATAAAAATTAGAATGAATCAATATTTTCATATACATAGAATGAATGGAAAATTCATGTTATCATGAACACCCATTTAATTGAATATTATCATAAAGGTTTAATATGGTGCCTTTTTTAATGAAATTTTTTTCCTAATATTCATTATATATATCCGTATATATATATATATATATAATTTTTAAAAATTATTTTTCAAATTGGAAATTTAATTTTCCTCGTGATATTTAATAACATGTTTATATTATTTCTATTCATTAATGACACGAAACCATTATTTAAAGTATTTTACTCTATAGAAATATTTTTTATATAATACTTATTCATTTTTTCGATGTTTTGGGATAAATTTGACCAGGTAAGGTATTGAAGTTCATTTTCTTGATTTATTTGTTTAATCGTTATCATTATTATGAAATATTTAATTTACGTTGAATATTGGAAATTATATTTCCGTAAATATCCACATCATTTGTCAAGGATATTCTTTTTTATTAACCTATATCTCATTTTTACAAAAAGAATTTTTCATGGAAGCATATATAATAAACTAGAGGGTTCCTGTTATGATGCCATTATTATTATTATATCTAGATGGTTTATGATCTCGGACTAGGAAAATTATTGACATTATCTAAATCGATATATTTATTATATAGTAACACTACCTTGAGATATTTACTTTTATGTGACAAGTGGATGTTATATTTTTCTATATATCCCTATTATTTTTCTTGGATATTAATATTAATCAAAAATAAATATCATTTTTTAAAATGTTATTTTACTTTGAATGTTATATGATTGGCTTTGGAAATTATTGTTAATTGGTATTTGATATTTGAAAAGAAAATTTATTGACAAGGAAAATAATTCATGATTTAAATGGATCATTCGATATATGAAAAATGTCATGATAATTATGTAATGGGTGGGATAGTTTATATATATAACCTTAATGCGTTGGTTATATCCTTATAAAAATCAACTTGTTTGATTTATTTAAATGGGTTTCCAATGTATACCAACCCATTAGTTAAATTATCTTAGTATATGTTCTTGATGGTAGATGTATCATATCTCTTAAGATCATGATGTACAATATTAATCATTTACTTCATTAGTAATTTAGTTATTGTTATCCATTAGATTATTACATTGATATTATCAATGGATGCATTTTGTGCTCAATTTATTTATTGAATATCACTTGGGCTCGTCTATTTATCTCTCTATATTTATTTTAGCCAATTGATTCAAAGTACTCAATTTATTGATTAAATGCAATGTCTATTTATATATTAATATATCCATAATGAGTATTCTATATTGATCATGATTTATTTATTCATGATATATTCCGATTTACATAATCGTTACTGAGGTTCTGAACTCATAGTTACATCATTTCCCTTCCATGGGATACAAACTAAGAATCTATGAATTAGTTCAAGTAAGTGATTTTTTCACTATATCTTATAACATTATATTAAATGAAATGTTATATTTATTAATGTATATGGTTTCATAATACTATTAAAATAATTGGTTTTTTTAATATAATAAGTTGTATCTTAATGAAATTTAATAATGTATACATTGTCTCCATGCTACTGGGGTTGGGGTCATTATAGATTGTATCCATGGAATTATAAAAAAACAATGAGCACAATATTTTAGTTAAATTGGATTTTGGAAACATAAACCATGAAATACTTGTTGGATAACTATATAAAAACATATTTATGTTATATTAACAATGGTAATATATTGACTTCTTGAAAAAACATCCCTATTCAGATAATACATGTGGAGATGCATCTCTTATATTTGTACATAGGGTTTATAAATATAATTTTTTTCATTCTGACTTGACTCCATTAACACATTCTACATGGAAATGGTCTTACTATCAATATGATTTGTAAATACAAAGGGATATTCTAGGGATAATTCACATTTTCATTAAAAACCATTATAGTTTTTATTGAAAACGTAGACACCCCAAAATACTCAAGGATTATGCTTTAGATATAGATTTTTTATGATGTTATGGTGTCATTATGTGTGTATATGTTTAGAGTTGATCATAAGATCAACACCTCAAATATTTTTTCAATCATTTATTATAGGGAGATTAATAAGATTATGGTTAATTTTTTATAAATTTATTCAAATAAAAATAGCTGTTTTATTATATGTTTTAGTGAAAACGTTGTCTATGGAATAATTCCATTATAATATTTGGCTATAATATTAAAATTATTGGTAAAATATATTTTTTCCATTACAGTTATGTTGTGTAAATAATTGGTCTTCACAATTTGGAAATTTTATTAGAATTATGTTGATTTAATTATAGATAAAGGAAAACATGTATTCTGGGTGAAAACCAATTGGATTAGACAATTTATAGGACATGAACCCATAATTGAATGAAGACAAGGGTGTTATTCCTACCATAGGCCTATGAGATGTATTGGTTTTTGTGACATTATTTTACATATATAGTTTTATGGTGAAGAAATTTTTATTTTTCTTGAGAAAGGCTTTATAAGAATAGATTATGATAATTTTTATTGAATTCATGTTATTTTAGGGGAAATTTTATTTTTTGAGGTATATATAACCTTAGGTTTAACATAATGATTTATTTGTGAATAGTTATATTAAATTTTTGGGATGTTGGTTTATAGGTATGAGATCACCATTGTTGTGAAATCACTATCTCATGCATAGAATATCAATGTTAATTAGTATGTAAGATTATTTAATTGTAGAATAATATAAGTCAAACCATTAGTAGAAACATTGTTGTAAAATGTATTATTTATCCATATAAAGGGATATACTTTTTTATTATTATTTTACCTTGTGGTTTCCATTTCTATTTTAGTAAATATTTAAAGGTAACATGAATAGTTTTTTTATTTTACTATGGATATTTTAATCCATAAGAATGAAAATTTTAGTTCTTCATTAATAAAAAAAATCATATTTTATATTCATTTATTAGAGAAATAAATTAAGTGGAAATTGATAAATGTTCAAAAAATGGTGAAATTGAACTTCAAATATATCATAGAATTATATTTTATAAAGATTACTTTCATGAATTTAAGATAATCAGTCAATTTTTTTGGAAAATGTATTGAGTCAAAATTTATATATTGTGACATTTATATCCAATGAATCACATGATTTTAATAGAACACATATTAATGGAATTTTGGTTACTAATATTCTCTGGGTCATTTAATTTATTTTTATCAATGATCACTATAAATCTAAATAATTATTTATAAATTTATTCTACATCTATATTTTCCCTTACCACCAATGTACTTCAATATGGAAACATGGTTATGCGTACTCTAGATGACATTCCTAATATCACATCCCTACATTAATAGGGTGTTTTATTACCGCTTTTTATAATGTGGTTTTCAATAAAATAAATCTCCAATATCAATCAAATTTTTTTCTAAGTTCATGTTTAAATTGTAATGATGAAATTTATTGAAGATTATGAGTCTGTACCTTACCATGATATTACAATATATTTATTTTAAATAAATTTATTATCTTATATTGATTGTCATACATGAAAACCAATTATTATAAAATATGAAAAATATGTTTGATATCATATACAAAACAAAATATTCTTCTCAAATTATCCAAGATATATATTTATTCAAATTTAATATCTTCTATATCATACGATGAAGTAATCCCTGAGTTTAATTGAATCATAATATAATATTATGTTATAACCAAGCTATTAAAATAGTGAGTATAAATATGTGTAACTAAATTATGTAAATTATATGATCCACATTAGTTTACTGTAAATTATATTTTAATCTATAGACTATAAATAAAATAAAAATCGTTGGATTGAAAAAGAATGGGTTTCTAAAAAACAATATTCTTCTAAATGGTTGTTTCCTCTCATTTTTATACAAACATTATAATTAATTTAAACCAAATATTTACAACCTGTTTTAAAAAATTAAAATAATCTTTTAAATCTACATTTTAATATTATATTATAGTGGATTTTCTAGTACTTTTATGAAATGAGTTTTTTTTCATTTAATATTGAATAATAAAGTTTTTTTTGGAAAAATTCTATTTTCTATAATGAAATTAACTAATTTAAATCAAAAATTATTATTTTACCATAGTTTAAAAGTCTATTAAGTGTTTACTAGTTATATTTCATTGAATAAATTACATTTAAATTCTATTTAGGGTGTATTTGATCGTTATATTATTTGACAGAATTGAAAAAACATTATTTCTGAACAATTTTAAAACGTGCATAATATTTACCCATTTTTGGTAATTAAAATTAATCCTAAACAATATATATTTAGATGAAATATATTAATTATATATGTAATTATATTATTTTATATCCATCTCAATATTATTACCAGTCATATTTTTTATTTAATATCATCTTATGATTAAAAATACAATTATTGAAGACTCGTATTTGACAAATTTATGTGTTATATTTTAAATGAAACTCTACCACATTTTTTAAATGAATTACATAAATTGGAATACATTTTTTCAAAAATAATAATTAATATTATATAATATTATCAACATATATTTTGACCATAATAATTATTAAAGACAATAAATATTATTTAGCACAATTAATATCAAAACATGCATTTTCATGTCACATAAATCGGTTTCAAAACTAATTTCCACACACATGAAATTTATTTTTTGAAAAATTGGATTTAATATTAAGAATTAGTTGATCCAAATTATTTAATATGAATCAATTTATTTTAGTCCTATGGTATTAATTATATATGATCAAAAATAGTTATGACGATGAAAACAAAAAATGTAAAGTTAAATATAATTAGAGGACATGTGAATAGAATATTTTGAAGATGTATATTTTTATGTGGTGGAAGTTTTTTTACCACAATTTCTTGAAAATCCATTATTTTTCTATCATTACCACCTCCCAAAACTGTGTACTACTCC
The DNA here is from genome assembly GCA_963277665.1 of Viscum album. Classification (NCBI taxonomy): domain Eukaryota; kingdom Viridiplantae; phylum Streptophyta; class Magnoliopsida; order Santalales; family Viscaceae; genus Viscum; species Viscum album. The sequence goes on from OY728138.1 coordinate 945,122,653, forward strand.
AAGGCCATCAATGTGGGAAGGGAGATAGTGACCCATAAGTCCCGCCTCTAGTAGGACCCGGGTTAGCGACTAAAACCTAGGGTATAGTAAAGATAAAAATGGACGGTATTAAAATCTAAGAGATCTCATGCGTAAGAGATTTAAGACATACACCAATCAACTCCATCTAAATCTGATACATAAAATAAATCCAATGTACCTATAAGTAGTGTCATGTAAAACTAATACAACTAGAATGGAAATATTAAATTACCAAAATAATGTAAAAACGACAGCGACCACAAATCCTGAACAACTTCCTACAACCCTGATATTGTATTAACCAAGCTAATTCTCAAAAAAATCCCATGTGACTTGATCAAAATATTATATATACATTGGGTGCGTATAATAGAATACTATATGGGATCCTACCGGGTGACTATCATGAAAATGTAAAGAAAGAATACATAAGCATATTGAACAAGAAGTGAAACTAACTCATTACCTAAAAATGAATACTATGTTCCCAATCTCACCATGGATAATCTCACCAAGTATCAAATACAATAGTATATAATATAATAAAGAATATAAATGGTACCTAGCTACTACATCCCCACTGGTTTACTGCTTTTCACCAATGTCGCAAGTCCTAAGCCATCTCTCTACAAAAGGTCGACCAAAAGACACCTAGGAGAGAACTAACACATGCCCACCATGCAACACAAGGCATTCCTGTAGACACGTGGGTGAAACACCACACCATACACACATCCATAAGTAACCATTAGATTCCTAGACAACCCCAACCCGCATAACATGTATCATATGTCGAGTATTATGCCTCATGCCATTACATCCCATCAACTAGTATGGATTCTCAATCCATCATAGCCTATAAATGTTACAACCATAGTATTTGCTAGAAATATACATCCATAATATCTGTGTGTGAATAACCACAACCCATTACAGCCCTCTACATACATATATGGGGGCAACTAACAGTTGTGCCTACAAAGACTAGTAACTACCAAGAGAAGAGAGCAGGGCCATAGGGGGTTATCAGCCACCCATCCTCCCACCAAAATGTTGGAAAAAACATCACTATGTCATAGAATCCCTACGGTGTTAGTTTCCATAAAATAGAGGATGGGGTAGTGTATATAATCACAAAATGTATATAATATAATATAACTCACAACCACACTGCTGACATAACCTAGTCTTAGACTCAAACACAACTAACATCTCTCATACTCCTATCTGTCAATGCTAAGACTCTGTATCCTATAATTACCCGACCATATTAAGTGGTTTATAACATTTAATCATTACCTTTTTATCAATTTCACTATTTGATAATTAATTTATTAAATATTAATTAACCATTAACAAATTCTATAATTCGTTTCATTAGCCCCACAAAAATGTTCCTTTCCCTTTAGGAATAAACAAACCATGTTCACAGTTCCTCAGAAAAATAACCTTAGAAGTCCATCCCATCATGATCCAAATCCATCAGTTCAACATCATTTATTCAATAATTTATTAATAGCATTATTACTTCCCATAATTTTATGAATTCTAGAAAATACCAAACTAATTTACCAAAGACCAGTGGATCAACACTAGGAGTAGTTGAACTACTTTTCGAGTCTTTTCCCCCTATGTCAAATTAATAATTATCCATTAATGGTAATATAAAAACAAAAATCACATATCATACCCTATAGGTATTTGCCTCTTTTGGTAGGATAGTATGATAAACCAGCTACCTAATGAAATGGGTAATGAAAATCAAATAAACAAACAAGATTTTAAAAAATTATCCACATTTTCATTAATGAGAAAGCCCAACATCAACCCATTACATCATCCCTGGTGTCCTCCCCAACACCCATATGAATAAATTAATGCATCTCACCAATCTAAGCGATAAATTTTCCAACCAAAACCACTGGTCCTCTATACCCCACATCACACAATAACCATATGAGCTCACACCAAATCACAGAATATAGGGAAAAATATGGAAACTTGGATCATGGCCCTAACTAAGGCATTCTTCCATCACAAGTAACGATCTCACAAAGATCCAGGCATAATGCTCTTGGACATTAATAGAATGAGGGTAACTCAGAACCCCATATAGTGTTAATGTTTATCAATCAACATGATCTTCAATACTGCTATAATTATCCGATTTATTTTTTGTAGGTTCCAACTATGGGAAACCTAAAAAAATATATCATTGTTATAATAAATTAATTATATAATAAATTTGAAAATTCTTTAAACAACATGAACCAACATGCATCATGTTTAACGACCAATTGAAATAGACATGCACATCTACATCAATTTGATTGACATCAAATCAAGACAACAATCATATTCATTTACATGCCTCTTTATCTTTTTCCAAAAAAAAATTAATTACTTCCAGCATTACATTATTTACCAATTTCATCAAGAACGACATGCTAACATGCATATAACATATATCACACTATCTGGTAAATATAAGCATAGACAATAATCATGGTGTAAAGAAAGAAAATGAGATCTAACCAATACTTTTAATCCGATTCAAATATTTAATTAGGTCAATTCCATTGTGATCCAATGGGATAAATCTCGCTAACTCTACAATTGCACATAAATAATTAGAGAATGAATGAATATCCTACACTAAAAGTATTCTTAAGTTCTTCACTCAAGAAAGGATGACTGAAACAGACCACGATTTCCTTCCCCACAACAATGAAATCCACATAAGAATGTCATGGCACAACCACATCAAAAAAAAAACCAAAATAAAATCCCATAGAACCATGTAGAACCAATTCCATAGCATTGAAAGAGAAACTGGAGAATAAAGATCAATGGAAAGCAATGAAAAAAGGTAGATAGAACCTCATATTTAATATGGATCAACAATAGATTCCCAAGATCAATTCTTGCTATAGAGATCTTTAAAATGTGATGGAGAGGTCTGCTATGTCTCCTGGGATGAGAGCGTTGGGACCCTTGACCGTATGGTTGGAAAGAACTAAGTGGTCAGTTGGTCTTTAAAACATATTATGGTGGGTCATTACATGAAGTGTACTTCTCCATCACATCGTGTACTGCCTTAGGTTCTAATTATGCCAAAAAAAAGTTTCCTTTGTGCTTTGTTTTATTTTTATAAAACTCGAACTGTTCACGTCGTGTATGACATGGTCACGCCGTGTACCCCCACTGCTTCCATCTTTCTATAACAAAACACTTCCAAATATCTTCTGATATTTCTCTAAGCAACATAGTCTTAGAAAACACATAATGAGTCTATCTATGCGGGCCCAAGCCATTTCATCAGATACCTCTCAAAACATTATCATCCTCAATAATCCAAATCCTTCCAAGAGAGGAAATGTAAAAGGGGTTTTCTGAACAAACACCCCTGGAGAGACCATTCAAGGATTTCACCAAAACAAAAGCTCAAGCACATCAATGGAACAATGCGACACCTTGTGAAAACCAAAAATTGACCCTAATCTGTCTATAAGGGGAGATACCTATCGTATAGAGCATGCCACAAACAACAACAAAAGAAAGAAATATCTTAGATAAGAATGGTCTACTACAATAAAATGAATATTGTCATAAGGAATGAGCTAAACATAAAATATCCCTAGATACTGAACATGTATCTATGCATGGAGTTCCCATGTACTCTCCTCAATGCCACTAGGTCACCAGAAGACACAAACCAATGGAATATAAGGCCATTAAAACATATTCTCCTTACAGTTTTGGATCTCCACATGCCTCTCCTTTAAGGTTGAATCATTTCCAACTTGATATCACCCCAATCGATGACCTGAGTGTCGTCAAGAAGATAATTAACGATTTGTAAAAAATGAAAAACATAATGTATCCAGATCATCTATGGGGGAAGTTCTAATTGATACACCACGACTCTAACATGACTCAACACCTCAAAAGACCCAACAAAATAAGGATAATGCTTACTCACATGACCAAACATTCTCTTCACATGATGGCGAGTCACCTACAAAAACACATGATCCCCAACATCAAAATCTGACGGTATACTCCTTTGATCAGCTTAGTGTTGAGTCAATAAGGTTTTCTTTATGAATTTTCCATTCATTATTGTTTTGAAAATCAAAAACACCTTATCTTTAAGGAAAATTGCTTTTATAAGAAAACCCACTTTTATAAGGAAAATTTCTATTATAAGGAAGATTGCTTTTATAAGGAAAATTTATTTTGTAAGGAAATTCACTTTTGTAAGAGAAATTATCCTTATCATATTTTCATTATCTATATCCATATTTTTCTTGAGTATAAAATTCGGATTCATTTCTATATTCTCGGAATCATTTAAAACATTGATTTGAAGCATTCTGTTTTAGGCTCCGAATTCTGGATGAGAACTGTAATGAAGTTCCACTCCAAATTCTGGGTACGAATTTTAATAAAGTTCCACTCCGAATTTTGGATACGAACTCTCATGAAGTTTGACACCGAATTCCAATGACGAATTCTGATTATGAATTATAATGACGAATTCTGATTATGAATTCCCATTACGAATTCTGATTACAAATTCTCATTTCGAATTCTTATTCTGAATTCTCATTCTGAATTCTCATTCTGAATTCTCATTCCGAATTCACCTATTAAACAGAATCTGATTATCTTTTCTTTATACACTCCGAAGTTATTTTAGACTCCGAATATTATTTTTGGTTAGACACCGAACTTTCATTTTTGTTTACACTTTTATAATTTGTCTACTCTTTGATATTCTGCTTACACTCCGAAACTTCACTCTTAACCTTACCTCCGAACTTTTGTGTTAGAATTAAAACGATGTCGTACATTCTGTTACACTTGATTTATTATCGAACGTATGTTGTCTATTCTGTTATAAACTAACTGTTGGTTAAGTTACACGGGTACTGGTCCCTACGATTTTTAAGGAAAATATGACCATTGGAAAGGTGGCCGACCTTACTTATAAATAGGAGTTCATTTGAAAGTGCTCAAGACAACAGAAAAAGAACTTCTTCTACATTGTTCACACATGCTTTTGAAGTGATGTCTAGAGAGAGAGGATCTTATTAACTCTCAAATATTCATGCGACTCTGAATGTTGGTGATTACATTCGAGGACTTCCAGGGATAGGAAGACAGAGGTGCTAACTACCTTGAAGTTCGAGGGCTTCCTTGCTGAGAAAGAAAGAGGTTTCCAACTACGTTGAAGGTGAGGGCTTGCGGGGATAGCAAGACAGAGATTCCAATCTTCGTATCGAGGGCTTACCCTGGTGTGGGTAAGACAGACTTGCTTGAAAGTATAGATCAAGGGACCTTTATCCAAGGATGTTGGATACCCTTCTCTTTGGGTTAAAAGACTTATATATTGTTACTTGTAGTTTTACTACTTGTTTGTTTCCGCTGCATATTGTATTGGAAGGAAAGTATAACATTATTATACTTTCTTACTTGTACTCTGTTTCATTTAAATTCTATACGCTTTAAGGTAGAATCTCATATTGTAATCTTTAGTTAAGTTTCAATTCCCGGATCCATATTTCTGGAACCTACTTTTGGAATCTCTTTCCAGTTTTAAGTATGTTCATAGGACTTGATGTTTATAACTTCATTCCTTAGTCGATGTTTTTATTTGGTGTTAGAGGTGTTGTGAATTTTCTTAGTTTAACTTTGCTAAACATAGACCTTTCCTTTGCTTAAGGAAAACATAGTTATTCGTAACAAACATTAAAGTTTCCAAAGAAATTTTTTAAAGTATACTATTCACCCCCTCTTGAATATTGAGCATCTACATCATTATTTCGATCCTACACATATGATTTCTGATGATCATGTGCTACCTTCTTCATCTCCTGAATCACCTAAACCATCTATATTGTATTCTGTACTAGTTCTTATCTAAGAATTGCTGACTCTCCGATCCTATTCCAGCACAACAGATAAAAATCAGGTTGACCATAAAAGACTTCAAACTATGACATATCAATAGTGGAGTGAAAAATATTTTTTGTAAGAGAAATATACCAAGGTTATGTGCCTCATCATTGAACCTCAAAAATCCAGGACACAAGAGTACAAAATTTCTTCACGAGTCTGGATGGTCTTCTTGGACTGATAGTCTATCTACAGATGAAAAGAACTGATAATGAATACCTGAAAACCAAAAGCATGCTAAAGACCTCTCCACATACTAGTGTAAAATGAAGATCTCAATCAGAAATGGTCATCCTACGGACTCCATGTAGTCTCACCACATCTGCCGGATACTTCCTTGAAAAATACTCCACTAATATCGACTACTTGATCGCTATGAAGTGGGATGATTTCATTAAATGAACCACTACCACCCAAAATAGAATCATGGCCTCCCTAGGCTTGAGGTAAACCAGTATCAAAGTCTATTTATATGTCCTTCCAAATTCATTGAGTAACATCTAACGGCTGTAGAAAACTAAGGGGGACATACTGATTGACCTTCACCTTCTAGGAGTCCAAGCATCAAGACCCAAACTCCATAATGACATGCTTCATTCCAAGCCAACAAAATTGGCACCTCAATGCTCGGTACTTCATTTTCACACCAGAATACACCGCTAAAAGGGAACTATGAAACTCTCTAAGAAAAGTGTCACACATCCTCAAAGGGACAAAAATAATTCCCGAATACAACATATGGTGTTGTTTGTCATTTGACCAATGATCATGGGCATCACCACAAAAAACACGGTCCATACGGACCTCTACCTCTAAATCCCCCAACTAGGACTCTTCTACATGCTAAAAAATATATGATTGTACCATTATCTGAAAAAAGAAAACATCTTCCCAAAACTTCTGCGATATTAATACATAATGATGAAATTTCTACCATCACTCTCTAGGAATCACCAGATTCACACACTGCATCACTACCTGACTTATTACACAGCGCATCACCTATTATATTACCCTTTCTAGGCATATACCTTATTTTGAATTGTAATTACTAGAATAACTTCATCCACCAATGCTTTGGAAGTTCAAGTAATGTTGGGAGAAAACATACCTCATGATCTTATGATTGGTGAAAACCACAAAGCGCTCACCAATGAGGTAATGTATCCCAAACATTAGAGGAATCGGTACAGTAACCAACTGAAGATCATGAGTGTCATATATATCATCTTGGAGAATCATCTACCAATAACCATATGAAATGAACTCCCTCTAATGTATCAAAACATATCCTAACCACAAGTGCAAAGCATCGCAGAAAACATCAAACTGAACTACCTCTATTGGCAGACAATGAACTGGAGCACTTACCATCTTCTCCTCTGATAATCATATTTTTCTTGAAACTAATTAGTCTATATTAAAGCCTAATAATTCCTACTCAATGATGTTATAGGAGTATAAATCTAAGAGAAATTAGTTATGATCATCTTGTAGTATCCAGTGAAACAATGGAAACTTTTCACATCTATCACTTCCTTGGGGGCTTCCTAAGACCCAACCACTTCCCTCTTCGATGTTTCCATAGCTACTCCCTACTGAGATATAACATAACCAATGAAATAGACTTCTCGAGTCAAATAATTACACTTCATCATCTTCCCAAACTGCTATTGTTGAAAAATAACCCAAAAAATGGCTTGCTGATGCTATTCCTGCTCCTCCTTAGATACAGATTATAGATGGATTCCATCGATGAAACCCCCAAAAATATTATCTAGGATCTCACAAAACATGGTTTTCATCAATACCATGAACACAGCTAGATACTTCATCATAAGAAACAAAATCACAATGATCATGTAATGCCCATCATGAAAACGGATAACAGTCTCCAAGATATCCTCATATTTCACATGCCTATGATGATATCCTGAATGAAATTCTATCTTTGAGAACTAACATTCACCATTTAGTTGATTTAATAAATCATCAATATGCGAAATAGGATAATGATTATTTGATGTCACTTTTTATAAGCGATGATAATCGATACACAATCGAAATTTTCCTTCATCCTTGTTCACAAACAAAACTACTGCACCCCATGTTGACACACTCAGATGAAAAATACCACACTATAATTGAATATTGAGCTATATACATATCCTTTGTAACTCATAAGGGTCCGTCCTATAAAGATATTAAGAGATTGAAGATGATCCTGGATGTAGCTCGATCCCAAACTTGATCTCTTATCATGGGGTGATACTACAACCTCTTCTGGAAAGACATCAGGGTAATATTATAAAACCCTGGGAAATGAAAACTAATGAATATCTAAAAAATAGAACCAGATCATCCATCATGGATGACAGGTAAATAAGTTGCTTCTGGCCCATCTGAGGGTCCCGCTTGCCAATAATCACTCTGGGATATCCATCCGAATCGAAGAACAAAATCTACCTCTTGTTGCAACCAATGATAGAATGAACCGAATAAAACCAATCCATGTATAATACGACATCATATGGATGTATCATAAAACATATTAAATATCCCCATGTTTAGTGTTAAATCATCAGTAGCTCACAGTCTCTACGTACATCAAACAAGTTAGCTCAACCTCCAACTGGCATAGTCAACGCTATGGACATTGAAATCCAATTTATGTCAATCCGAAAGGTATGAAAAAGAGAAGGTGATATTAATGAGTGACTCACTCCTATATCAAAAAAAGGAATAAACCATTGTATAACAAAATAAAAGGGTAAATCGAACGATGTCTGGCTCACCTGGTGTTGACAACACTAAAGAATGATGTAGAACACAAACTCCTCCACATCCTCTCTAGCCCTTATGAAGACCACCACCATGGTCGTGCTCTACTATATGAGGATGGGGATTACCAAAGGTCTATCCACTACCTAACCCATCAGCTGTATGCTGATCCAATGCCTGTGTAACCAGCAGCAGCTGCCTCAGCTAGAACTGCCTCAACAAATGAATCTCGAGTGGAACACCTAAAGCGTGATGATCTCTCCAAAAGGTTGGAAACTAATTCTTCTATTGACATAGGATGGAATAATAAAAACAAGGTCATAATACCTTATCATAGGCCTGAGAGCCACCGACCTTAAAGAAACTAGATGTTGAGGGCTAGGACCTACCCCTAAATGAACAGAAACTCTTCTTCACTAATAACTGAGAACCCCATGTCATAGATCTTCTTCTTGAGGAATCATGAGGACTACCCTTTCATGATGATCTAGTTATGGGGAATGTCAACTCGATGAACTTTTCCATCACTATCACCTCAAGATATGTCATCAATACAAATTGAGTTACCCTGTTCTAGATCTCTGGAAGCCAAGCATCCTCAAAATGAAAAACCCTGACCTCATCATCTAGAAAAATTTCCAAACATTATAGTAAAATGTTCTTGAAACAGATTCCAAACTCTCACAGACTAGATCTCCCCTTTAAATGTGTAAGTAGCTCCGGGTGACTAGATTCATTTACTATCGTAGAATGAAACTTGACATTGAACTTGTCTCAGAACTTGTCCCAAAAGATTCCCAATTCATTACAATGCCTAAGAAAAAAAACAACCAATGCCTCACTACCTCATGCAGCAGCGTCACAAACAATGTCACCCAGTGACCCACTCGATGATGGTTCAAACTGAAGGCTATCTCAACCTCCTCCAACCAAAATTCCATGACTACATCTAAAACAGAGCCTTTGTGATTATGATGACTGAGGCATTGAAACTCATGGAGTGTCCTCCTCCAAGTGTCAATGTTTTCATCCTCTACCATGCAGTGATCTACTAGAAAATCTTGTTGTACATCTTCTACACAAACCTGGAAAGGACGTGGAATAGATGACATATCAGAAAAATAATAAACAGTTAGGGCTCCAAAACCTATAATATGGAAGAGACATGACTAATTAATTATTATTTTTTTTTATTAATTTTAGGGTAACATATACTAAGTTCCATACATTTAGAAAAATGAATAAAAAACAATGATGCGTGATCCTTTCCTAGGTCTCTACACTGACACTAGTATCACCACATTTCGTAGCCACTATAAACATAATGGTTTGTGAATCAGATCATAGGGGTCCCTAAATGCATTTGTCTCGACCGGTCTCTTGTATTTACATCACATTCTAAACATAACTAACTCAGTTTCCCAACCAACAAATTCAACCTCACATATTCCTAACATCAAAATCCATTTTATCCCTCAAAAATACATTTAACACCACTTTGTCATGACCCCCTCCCAACAAGGTGTTCCCCTCTTGGAATGGAAACGGAAGAAAAGAGATATTGACCCCCTGATTGTTTCCTCCAGTAGTTTTTAGGTTGGATACTAGCACAAAGGGTATAATAAACAAAAAAAGGGAGGCATTACCTTTTAATAGAACACTTGTGCTAGAGAGAGATAAGATAGCACCAATTAACTCCAACACAGACTGTAATATAAAATAAATCCCATGTACACATAAATAACGTCATGAAAAACTACTAAAACTTGAATGGAAACCTGCATGTACCAAAATAAAATAAAAAATGACTGTGGTTATAGAGCTTGAACAGATCCTATAACCCCATGCTAGTAGTAACAAGAATGATCACCAACCTACTATAAGTGTTCAAAAAACATTTTATTTGTACGTTGAAAGATTATAATAGTATACTCTATAGGATCTTCCCTAGAGCCTCTCGTGCTGAAGTAAAGAAAGCATAATGAAGCATAGTAAACAACAAGTTAAACACAATCATCACCTAAATAGTTATACTATGATCCCAATGTCACAATGGATACTCTCACTAAGTATCAAATACATGATTATATAATATAATAAACAATATCAAGGGTAACCAGCTACTACTTCCACACTGGTTTTCTGATTTTCCCCAGCATCGCACGCCATAATCCATCTTTCTCAAAAAAGGACAAACCGAAGACACCTGGGTGAGCACTACCACATGCACCCCATGAAACAAAAGTCTTTCCTATAGGCACCTTGGAAAAACACCACACCATCCACACAACCAAATGAAACCAGTTAGTTTCTAGGATCCACCACAAACCGCATATCATGTCTCACACGTCGGGTATTATACCTCAAGCAATTACAGCCCATACACTGAGTAAGAATCCTAAAGCATTTACAATCTATACACATTACACCTATAGTAGTCAATAAGAAAATATATCTATAATATATGTATGTGAATAACCACAAGCCATTAATAACACTTAAACACAATTGTATGAAAAACTAAATTTTGTGCTTACCAGCACTTATAAATACCATGAGAAGAGACCAGGGCCACATGAGGTTTTCATCCATCCATCATCCCCTCAGAATATTTGGGAAAACACCCCCATGGTATAGAATCCTTAGGGTTTTAGTTTCCCTAACTAATGGGGTGGAATAGTGTATAGCAACACAAAAAATTAAAAAATATACTATACCTCACAACCACACTATGGGAATAAACTAGACATAGACTCAAATTCAGCTAACATCTCTCTAAATCCAAAACGCCACTACTATGACTAGGTATCCAATAATCACACTACAATATTAGGAAATTTATTATATTACATCATTACCTTTTTTTCAGTTTCAATTTACGTTAGTTAATTAATTAAATATTAAGTATCCATTAACAAATTCCACATTTCATTTCATTAGAATCACAAAAAATGTTCCTTTCACTCCAGGAATAAAGAAACCATGTCCACAGTTCCTAAAAAACATAACCTCGGCATTCGATTCCAAAAAGCTCTAACCCCATAGGTTCACCTTCACTTGTTCATCAATAATTAAAATCATTATTACCTCCCATAATTTCAGGAATTCTAGATAATCCAAAGCTAAGCTACCAAACACATGGGGCTCAACACAGTGAGTAGATGATCTACCCATCAAGACTTTTTTCCACCTCTTGATGGAGCATAGAAAAATATATCCTTGAGGAGATAAACAAAGAAATCATGTGGCATACCCCATGTGTCTTCACCTATTTTGGAAGGAGTGTAAGAAAGTCCAACTACCTAACTCAATTAGGAATGTATGGCAGATAAAAGAACAAGAGATTCAACAATCAACCACTTTCAATTCAATGGGTAAGCTCGGATTCAACCTGTTACATCATCCCAGTTGTCCTGCCCGACAACCATTTTTATAAACTGATGCATCTCACCACTCTAGGATCCATTTGATGCCAACACAACCACATGTCCTCCCTCCCCCACATCTGGTAACAACCATCCAAGATCACTTCACTTCAGAAGTAGTGGGAAACAACAGGGTAGCTAGGATCTTATCCCTGACGAAGGCTATTTTTCATCACAATCAATCATCTCTCAAAGCTCTTATAATAATGCTCTTCAGCCTTTACAAGAAAGGGTGTAACTTGGAACTGCATATGTTGTTATAAATAAACTAAGTCTTTAATCCTTCTGGAATTAAGAGATTCATTGTTAGTATGAACAAATTATGGGAAACCTAAACAAAAATTTGTCCTAACTATCTAAAATTAATTAAACAATTAATTTGACTGGACATTAAACAACAAGAACCAATATTATTTACAAATAATAACCAATTCTAAAAGGCATGGAATTATGCATCCATTTAATTAACATCATATTATTCATACACCCTAAAATTTCATGACACTATAGCATCAACATCAACCAAAATAATCTCCCTTTGAACCATTGATATCTAATTCCATAGAAAGGAAATGAGAAATAGGATAAGATGGATTAATGAAAATGAAATAACAGAGGTAGATCATACCTCATATTTAAGCTAGATCAATGAAGGAATATCATGATACATTCTAGCAGAAGATATTTTAAAAAATCTGTAAAAGGGTCTCAAATGTTTCCTAGGACGAGAGGGAGGAGAGCCTTGGCCGTAGGGTTAGATTGGCCCAAGCGACTGTTATGTCATTAAAACATACATTGGTGGTCAGTATATGACATCTACTTCCACATCACATTGTGTACTTCCTTGGGTTGGACTTACACTAAAAAATACATCACATGAGTGCTTTTTTTTTTAATTTTCCAAAACTTGATCTAGTCCCATCATGTATGACAGGGTCACATTGTGTACCCTCGATACTTCCAGATCTTTGCGACCAAACTCCTCTAAACTACTTTTGTGCCGTCTACGTGCACCCCAGTATTTGAAAATGTAAAAATGGCCATCCTATTCAAGTTCGGATCCTTTAATTTTGAATTTTCGAGTCATATTGGGTGAGATTAACATAATATTATGGAATGCATTTGGTTATAAAAAATCATTACACCCATCAATTATAAAAGAACACACCACAACCTCATTTAGACAACTCTACATCTATTTGGTAAGATTAAACTCTATCAAAATATCCCAAAAAATAACTTATACATGTTTTAGAGGTTATGGTATTAGAAGAAGACCAAAACTGCTGTCGTTCATATGAGATCCAAAAGATGGCTCTCTTGGAGATGTAAATATTTTTAACAATGATATTTTTTTATTTCATCCCTTATACCATATAATTATGTATTACAAATTAGATAATAATAAAAAAAGTATATAAAAAATATTTTTATTTTTATTATGTCAATGGACAAACCTATATACATTTCTTCTTCCATCAAATTATAAACACAATCATTGATTATGTGTATGGAAAACTACCACATCAAGAACCGATTTGACTCACAGTACATTAACACCTCTCATGGTTGGGTATAATTATTTATTTAATGTATCTATATATATATTGGTACTATTATTTTTTCTTAATGTAAATATCATATGTACCATCTTTATTTCTATATAGATTAAAATAATATAATTGAGCTTATGTGTAAAGTGGACTACTTCCTCGAGACGAAGGGATATTTTACTCACCTAATGTTTATATAGAAAGTACTAAGGATACATTAAATGAATATATGTAATATATAGGACATTATAATGATTATGGGGTATTAATATGGCCCCAAAATCATTCTCTTTTACCTATCGAGAAAATTATTACATCACATGTGCATGTGTACAACCTACCCTCTCCACCAAGCGATTTGATCTATTATCTATGTTGAAATTTAAACAATTAGTATAAATATTTATACAATGATAAAATAATATCCTTAATGATAATATTATTATAGAAATGATTTAACGGTATATTTTTATTTATAAATGTCACATTCATTATAAAATATACATGAAAAAACCAGTTAGTTACCACTCAGAATAATTATAATAATGATATATTATTAATGAATGGTTGATAATATTTAAAAATAGAATATTATATGACACTATAAATATTAATATTATTTTTTTAAAAGTTAATATCATTTTTAAAACCACTATAATTAAGGTTAAAAACCATTCAATCCAAAGGAAGCATGAGGTAAGGTATTTTGTCTCAATTTGATTTTGTTGAGAAATATTGCAATACATGAAAAAAATGTTTTTATTTTTTTTATAATAACACATTTATATGTAATACTCGGAATCATTCATAACACATGTTATTTTATGTTTTTATTTGAATTATTTCATCTAGATTGATATTATGTGAAAATCACCATGTTGTAAAAAACAACAAAACTAAATTTCTTTTAATTGGGGTCTATTTCCTCTTCAATATCTTTGATATTCATAGAGTATGTGTGTAGATAATTTTGGATAAATTATTTTTTTACTTAAAATTGATTAACATGGATTTATATTTGGCATACATTATTGATTCATTGATTTTTTTTTTCTCACATAAATATTATGATCACTGTAGGGGTTTCTCATATGAAATTATCTTTTTGGGGAACATGTAATCTTAAGTAGCTATTTTATTTTATTTTATTTTATATCATGAATATATTAATATACATGGTATTTAGTGTTTTAGTTTATGTATTTTTTTTATTTTATAATTTTGATGTCACCAAGTAGGTGATGGATTTTTTATTCATCTTACTTCAATCTTGACTGATTATAATTTAATTTTCATTGAAAGAATGTATTTTATAATATCTTAATATTTCCCATTTAATATATTCTCTTATGTTTATTCATGATGTCTTCAATTAACGGTTTTATTTCCCACAATACGGTACTTATAATAATTTAGATTTTTTTTAATAAAATCCAACATCATTTTAGGATTCAATTGAATATAACTTATCTTCTAAATCTGTGTTTTATAAAAATGGTTTCCATTTTACTTAATATTAATTTTTTAGGTCATTTATTAATAGTTTTTTATTTGTTCAAAATTATTTAGAAGGAATTACCCTGTCATTTTCAAAACAATGAACAATTGTCTTTTGTAATGAAAATGACCAAAGAATATTTTTTAGTTCAATTAAAATGATTTTATCTTTAACAAAATTAAGGAAAATGATTTACTTGAATTTTAGTTTACAATTTAAATATTTTCTTTTAAATAATATTGTTTTTAAAAATTATCAATAACTATCGTTTTTATAAGTGGTTATAATTGTTAAAATGTTTTTTTCCTTAGGAATGTTCGCAAATATATTTTTATTTTATTTAAATTAATAAAAAACAAAAATCCATTATTTCAATTATAATCAACTAGATATATGTTTTAATGATACCATACAGAATATTTATCAATACGGTTTGTTATTAGTTTGACCAGGGAAAGTATAAGTATTCACTTTTCTGACTAATTATTTTAATTATTAACTTTCCTTAGAAATATTAATTTTATTTTGATCACTAGAAATTAATTACCCCAAAATATCGCCATTATTCATCATAGTTATTTTATTAATTATCATTTAAACATAAATTATTTTATATGAAATGTTATGTGATTAACTGGAGGTAATTACTGTAAATCAATATTCTTGACTCGATAAATTAGTTTGTTCATAAAGAATATTTTTCATGAATTATATTTATAATTTAATGTATAATTAATTAATAAAAAAGGATGCCAGGGGTATGGGACGCACATAGAAATACCCTTGATGAATCAATTTTTTCATCATATGAATCCATTATATAGAATCATTTAAATGGGTTTCTAGTGTACACCTACTGATCTGTTAAATTATCAAGGAACAATATCATGATAGTAGCAGTATCATGATGTGTGAGATCATGATTAGAAATATTATGAAATTTATTATTTTTGAGTTTAGTCACTATTATCTGTGATATGAATTCATTGATATTGTATATGGTTGAATTTTGTTCCAATCTTATTGATTAAATTGTATATGTATTTATTTTTTTACCTATAGAGATTTATTATGGATTATAAAATCATTATATTCATGTTATTGGTTAAATATAATGTGTTTTGAAATATTTAACTTACTTTATTAAGTATGACTTATTGATTATGATTTATTTATTCATGATAGCTTCCTCTTCATGTAACTCTTTCTGAGCTTCTGAGCTAAACATTATTTTTTTACCGTCCCTAGGATATGAAGAAAGAAATATGGTATGAGTTAAATGATTATTTTTTCTTACATTCACTATGATCTATATCATGTATTTAAAATTTATACGATACTAATTGATTAATTATATATACTAATAATACTAAACTATTGGGTCTTTCGAAATGCAATAACAAATAATGAAAGTTGATATTAGCTTAGTACTACTATGGTAACAATGTTTATAATTACGAGATAATACATAAAAATATAGTCCCCTAACTAGTCATCAAAGTCATTATAAAAATAAAAGTAAAATTTCCATATGAACCTAACTAAAATAGCCTTTAAACCATCCTATATATTATCCATTACTTGTATTATGTATCCTACTTTTATCATTTGATTGTTTCAAATTCATATGAATTAGTTTATGGGTTTCAACATATATCTCAACCTCTAAAAAATTAATAAAAACATAATTGATATAATATGTTTTTCTTCAAAATATAAATTAATATTTATGATCAAAAAAATTCATTAAATTACATACTGATTAGTTTATGTTTTTACAATCTAGTCTCAATTGTAGCCTATTAGGATTGTGTGTGAAACTTAGAGAGAATTTATGAGATATTATTGGGATTATTATAGTTATGAAGTTAATTTTAAATTCATCATACTTATTTTAATTAAATTTTAGGATCCACATTTTGAATCACATTGTAGTAGGTAGCATCGGTAAGCCAGTGACATGTCTCGTTACATTCTAATTTAGAAGAAGCCCACAAGAGACCTGATATAAGAGGACTATCATGAAAAAAATGATGGATAGTTGATGTACCTGGTGGTGTTTCACACTATACATCTAGTGTGAACTCACAATAATTTAATGGGAATGCACTGCCCATTTGTTGGGTTGAACTGAAACCATGAAAACAATATCAAACCATCAAACTACTAGATAGAGGCTACCAATGAAGTGGTAGCTTCACAAAAGTAGAACATATGGTGCATTTAATGATGGTAAAATTTTATTAATTCTGGTATTCAATGATTAATGTATATTCAAGAACATGATTAACCTCAATCGATAGTCAGACTAGTGGGTCAGATGGCATCAACCATGCCTCATTTAATTCAAGGTGTTTCCGAATAGTAGCGAGGGTGTAAGGAGGTGATATTGGAGATATTTGTACCGTAATATCATATATTTTAAATGGTATTATAGATTATAAATAGAGGAATTATAGCAGATGAAGTATAAAGCAATGATAAAGCATCAGAATACTGATTACAACAATCTAAAAAAAGTGTCCAAATCCATTTTATATTGATATTTCTTGAATGTTATAGTGATATTACATGGTAGAATCCAGAAAACAATATAGTATTCATTTTATTAAAAAATATAAAGGAGTAAAATAGAAAAAATAACTATAAACTCATGAGGTAATCTCCATGAGCATCTTGTGCTCCAGATCAGTCCATTTCTCTTAATTCCATGTATGAACCTACAACAATGAGCAATGTCCAAGGATCGTTGTCCTGTGAACATGAAAGGACAACTCAGGTACCCCAGTCCAATGATGGCCCATGTAGGCTGTGATATATAAACATTATTAGGTGATCACCATTGGTGTTTATCCAAATCTATATTGTGTAATATAAATTAATCATTGTGAATATATGAAGTATTAGTAACAAAATTTAATAATTAAAAACAGCCATCTAGGATTCTAAGGGACACCTGAAGACGATACCATCTTCAGCCCATGGTTTCTACATCTGATCACAGCACAATATATATATATATATATATATATATATATATCAAAAATGGTGTGGGTAATCATTTATTCCATCCCTAAATAGAAGATAAATGGCATGAGGTAAGCATGCATTCCATCCATAAATGTATATACAGGCATGGGGTAAGAATTTCTTTTATATATAATAGAAGATAGTTGGCACAAGGTAATCATTCCTCACATATATAATGGTATATACTTTAATGTGGTATGAATACCTCCCACACATAATAGAAGATAAATGTAAAGAGATAAGATTTCTATCATTAATAGAAGTATATACGAGAATGGTGTAAGAATGCCTCCCATCCCCAGAAGAAAATAGTTCATTATGGAGAATCATTATGAGAACACTATAAATAAAGGCATTGGGTAAAAATCCCTCCAATATATAAAATATAAAAGTTCAATATGTGGCATGATCGTGTGTACACTTTTAATATATGTATGGCATAAAAATACCTCCCATCCTTATAAATTTATAATCATTGTGATAATCATAATATAATTTATAAGGGAATACCTCTTATTCATTTTAAATAATTTTTACCCAATTATACATAAGAAACTAGGTTAACAATTACATACGGAAAACCATGTTCAATATTTCTATTTAATCATTTACATATTGATCAGATTCATTTCAAATTCATGAGTAAAGGGCCTCCCAAGCTTCCTATTAGGCTTATTTTATAACATTACAAGGTGAGTAATAACTGAATCCAATTAATTCAAGTCAAATGATTCACTCTGGCTAAAAAATTCATCCCAGACATGCCAGTTGATATGAGTCATCCAAATTAAGGTTGTTCTAAATCAATTTTACTAAACATGGAAAATTTATAGAATGGTTCAAGTTTTTTGGAAATTCCAATTGAATTCTGTCACTTTATCATGTATTCTATCCTAATCAAGTGTATTGGATCCTAATGAAACAAGGGAAATTTAATTTAATAGTAATGATAGAACCATTCAGATGTTTATTGCAACTAGAATTTCACTATTAAGGACAACACATTTTTGTAATATCCATACGGTTTGTGTGTAAAACATGCCATCAGACTTTCCATAAAAAAGATTCAATCATAGAGGAAGACCAATTCAATAATAAAAATAATTATAAAATCTATCATTACATTTTCATCTTAAAGGAAACACAACTTTTTTAGAGTGGTTTTATTACCAAATATTGAGTTTTTTACCACATCAATTTAACTTATTTTTGCATCACTTCCATTTCACCAAATATAATCAATTATGTAAAACTACAATCAATGGAAAAACATTAAAAATAATTGTACAATGAACAATTATTTAATTAATTAATTCTCTCATACATTTAATGGACATTGGAAGGGACCCATCCATAGGGTAGAACCGAACCAAATAAATCAACTATTGTATCTATATAAGTAGATGTTTCTCCTCCCCCTCTGAGAAAATTCATCTTCCCGTACATAAAAGGACACCCATACCAAATGCACACACCCACATGGCCTTGAGAATTTGTGATAGGAACCTTATAAATATATTTATATAGTACTATACTACTATCCACTCATGTATGTATGCATTATCTTTTATATATGAATGTAAATCTATCCCCATACATTCATATTCCTTGCCATGGATGAAAAAACATGCAACCGGGGAACCTACATGCTTGTATATACATACATATGCATATGTAGGTAAGATGGATTTGACCCGGTGACTTAAAATCACCATGAAGGGAACAATTCACTATAAGATAATTAATAAGATCCTAATTTAGATGGATTGAAACCATGAAACAAGATTCAAACATCACCTTTGATGGAGTAGGCAACATAGAACAACACAGTATATCACAACACCGTATAGATTGATAAAAATAAAGTCAACAACACCCAAACAATGTGACAATAGATTTGAAAAAAAATGAAATGAATGTAAATCCTTACCAAAAAACATCAATGATGATCCAATTAAAACCAAACCTCCTCTCCATTGGTAGTGATTTATGGAACGAGCATGTACAAGACACGAGGAACCCTCCACATTCCCTAATAGTGTAAGAACACAAATATCCAGATCACACCATTAACTAGGTTTTTTAGATGAACTACGTGCAGAATAAAAAGCGATGAAAAAATATATATCAATGGAGGATGATAGAGGATGGAGACTTAAATTGGAGATTTGTGCAAGAAACCTCAATAAATCCAGTGGATTTTATTGTGGTCGGAGGTTCGATTGAAGGGGTTTCTTACGCTGTTCAGAGGTGTGCCCTAATGGGGAGTTGTGATTTTAGATAGGTAAATGGGAGAGGGGTATATGTAATTAAGTCTTATTTATTATAATTATAATTTAATATTTATTAAAATAAAATCAATTTTTTTAAAATAGTTCTCAGTGCATAGTTTAACGTGCACGATTTAGCAAACCATCTTCCCTCCAATGGGAACTCAGGGTACTCCGCATAGTCAAGGAGCATAGTTGGGGAAACTCTACACAATCCGTGTGAAATACGTCTTCCACACCTTTAGTAATCCTCAAATTTTAGTAGAATATGTTCCATCTTGGCACCCTTCATGTAATTAAAATCATGCATTTCTATGTTCAGCACTCCTGAAACACCTTATGTAGACTAGGAAAATTCTCAGGCGTTTACTAAAGTCCAAGAACATCTATATGAATGCCTCAAACTATTTGAATTCCATTATGTGGTTTGGTTTTTAAAACAATCTGATCAATAATTGAAAAAGATAATAAACCTACACTTTTTAGTTTGGTCCAAAATGGGGATCATTACAACCTTCCAAACCTAGAACTTCTAGTCCCCAAGAAGCCTTCGGAAATAACGTAAAAATCACCAAACCAAAAATAGTCATGATTCTTATTTCAAATGGATGTGTAATGTTTCTTAATTTAGAGTACACCATTGATCACCCTTTTAACATAGGGCACTTAAACCACAAACACATGAGAAAATGATCTTTTTCCAATCGAAACGTCAAGAAAACACTTACCGGATCCCGTCCAACTATAAACACGATCACATTATCTTATTTTAAATAAACTAAAAAAAGGTACTTCACACCTTAGGATTTAACATTAAATGTCCAAATTCAAAATACATTTCCTCCATATTTTGAATTGTATTTCCATGAATTTATTAGGTGTTCCAAAGATTCTCCTAGTGGGATGTTTGAAGAAAAACTAAATGAAAAAAATGCACTTGTCTAAACTTGATGTCATGCCTTAAAATAGTTCATCACCAACCATTACCACTAAACAAGAAAATAAACATTCAAGCTACCACATCCTACTAATTATAAATATTTCCAACATAGATTACCGGTGTTTTATAAGATAAAAAATGTTACCTTCTCTAATGTAATTTCTCTATTAACACAATAAAATTCATCAAATCATACACCCAACATCTGATTATGTATCTAAGGTCAATCCATGATGGAAACCCCATATCAAGCACGAGAAACCAAAACTAAAACACCCAACTGTATAAACAACATTTAAAGCATTATATGCAATGTAATATTTAAGCTCTCTTAGTGAATCTTAAAAGAAGACAAGATAGGGTAAATTATCACCACATAGTATATTAAACTAATAGGATTGTAACAGTTTCCAATCAAACATACCATACTATGGTAATAATGATAGGTCGAACCACAACTGGCCAGCTACGAGGAAGAGACTTCGCTTCACCTACTAAAGAACTGTCACAAACAAAAGATATGCCTATATGACATGATCAAATTATCTGTTCATTCTAATTTATTCCACAAAAGATCATCCAAATTTAACAGTGTTTATCAAGGGTTTCATACAAAAAAAAAATAATAACATCGTGCTACCGAGCGAGCACCGACACATATTAAAAACAAACTAGCCTCAGTGTTAGTAAAAAATAAATAGATCATCCCGTAATGGTCTTCTTACGTTGGGTTCATTATATTTGGATAGAAATATTTATCAAAAGTATCATGGAACTCCACGGATCAAGGACCACACATCAAAGCATTATAAAAATAATCCAAAATCGAACCGATCGGTGTGTCAAAACACACGAGTCTTCCGAAAGCCATCCTGAGCATTAGGATGAATCTAGTTCATTAACACATAGGTCACTCTACATGGGGATGACATAATGCTACATCCAACCTCACAATAGATCCATCTAAACATCGTGTTTCATTATACGTCCATCATCTACTAATGAGGAAATGTATAGAGTCAAATGACCTACCAAGAAACTGACCATGTATGAGGAACATCTAACATGCTGAAACCAAGCATTGGACAACACTCAAGGCCTTAAAAAGTTCAATTAAAACAATAAACCCAATCCTTAAAAGGGTGTAATATGAAACCAAATGTCCTTATAGGTACAATGGCCCTCTAATGACACTAAAAGATAGAAATCTCACGGTATAAAAAACACTAAGGTCATAACCTACCACGGGATACCCTCACAAAGAAAAAGCATCAAACGAAGCATTTGGTCATTCCCAAAAGAATTTACTTGGCTCAAAAGATGACAATAAAGATATTTATAAATGTTTCTATACAAAGAAACTCAAGAGAAACTCAACTACCCTTACTGGAGGGTCTAAACAGAGAACACCACTTGAGGTTATATTTTCCAAGCCCTTATCATTTATTCACATTTCATCTTTGATCATCAAAAAGATATCATTTAAAAAAACTTTTACCAATTAAAACAGAACACAAGGTAATGGATTTATCTATTTACCCATGGGAAACATGTGAAAGTTATATACGACATCCTATTTAAAAATATAATAGCTTTAAACATCTTTTCTTCACTCTGAAATTTATGATACTAATTCCATTTCCAAAATAGGGTGACCTATAAGGGCCCCGTTGAGAAAAAATGGGTTCTTAGTGAAAAAAACCACTAACAATTATTAAAAACAATTAAATTCATACCCCCCAAATGGTCCATCTCACAAAACATCCCACAACTGACCTACTACGGTCCAGTTGCGCATTTAAGCATTGAACCATTTCATTTTATGTATGTTCTAAACAAGTGTCACATTTATAAACATTTCAATCCTAAAATGGTTACAACATTTAAAAGGAGTCACCATTTCCTTATTTATGACGCACCCATACAATCTATAAATTAAAAATTGTCCCCCATTTAATAGAACTACTTATTTTTCTGAATATAACATGATCAAATAAATAATAGTCCTGCTATGAGGGTGACCATCTAGGAACCTATAAAGTGCCCATAAACAATATAGTTTGGAATACGACTCTTGTTTAATTAAAATTGATTTTCATTATAATCTTAATTTTTCATACCTTGTATTATAAAAAGAGTCTCTAATATATATATATATATATAGTTAGGATGAATTGAATATATGGGTTATAATTTTGCAACTGTAAGGTGCCCATACACCTTATAATTGAAATTTATTTCTTGTCCATTAACAACCCAGTTATAACATGGAACACATGATATCACAAGCATTAAAAAAAATATTTTAATAAATGTAAATGAATGGTATAACATGTAGCTACCACAGATGCATGATATAAAATCATGAATGGAAAAACAGTCAAGGAATTAAATCGACAGGAAGCTCTAAAAATGAAACTACATGGCATGGTATATGCATGACATGTTAATTATCATGTTCATATTATGATTCATGTAATGCTTCTTACATTCTATATAAATCCATGGATAAAATTTCATAATGTCTATACATCATAAGTATCCAAAATTCAACAATCATCCATGAAGATAACTCATCAATTGTAATAGAAATCAACACGAAAAAGAATCTCATCACTATACACTTGGCCATTTTTGTACATGGGGTGATAATTCCCAAGCATAATAGGCGATTGTGGGGAGACTATAGCTAGACCGATGGGACAAAAGGCCTCAAGCGCACCTCCTTGTATGCTAGAGTATGCTGAATATTAGAGATGATTTACATAAGTGATAGTGGGGAGACTATATCCTCATATCATAAATTCACATCGGTAAAAAAATATAAATAGATGAAAAAATATCAGAAGAAGAATAAATAAATGAAAATGTAATTGAAGAAAGACAACAAGAATCAAACAAAAGTATCCAACAACATTTTATAAAGAGAATTAATTAATATATAGTGATATGACTTAAGCAAATGAAAAAATCAATACATCATTATTTTCCCTAGAGAACAATACAAAAATTATATATAGAAGAGAACAAAAAATTACTAAGGCGGTCTCCATGGGCATCAAGAGCTATAGAAATTCCCTTTCCTCTTAACTAAATGTATGAGCATACATCAACAATCTAGGTTCAAGATTCACAGTTTGTGACCATGAAATGTCTACGTGGGTACCCCAATGCCATGGTGGACCGAGTAGGGTGTGAGATATAAATCTCAGTTGGCCAAAAGCACCAGTGTCCATCCCAATCCAGACAGTGTAATATTAATTGAACAGTGTGTAAGTGTGATGAATTAGTAACAAAATTTAAAAAATAAACAACACCAATCTTGGTTCCTATGGAACTCCTCACGATGATAATTGCATTATCCCATGGCTAATATGTCTGATCAAGTCACTATATATATATATATATATATATACAGGTATGTACATTTATATCTATATCATATATGGTGTGGGTTAAGAATCCTCTAACCCATATATTGAAGATAACAGGAACGGTGTAAGCATGCATCACATTTAGAGAAGTATATACTGGCATGGGGTATGAATGGATCCCATCCATAATAGAAGGTAGCTTGAACAAGGAAAGAACTCCCCTCTTCCATAGAATTATATACCGGCATGGGGTATGAATTCCTCCCATCCATAACACAATATAGCTGAAATGAGGTAACATTGACCTTCATCCATATAAGTATATACTGGAATGGGGTAAGAATGACTCTCATCCATAGAAAAACATAGTTCAGTATGGGGAATCATCATGTGAACATATTTAATAATGTAATGTGATAAAACTTCTTCACATCCTTTGAAAATAATAGTTCATTATTCAGCATCAGTATTTCCACAATTTTAATATAGGCATGGGGTAAAACTGCCTCCCATCCTTATAAATTTACCACCAATGTCATAATAATAATACAAGGAATAAGGTAGTACCACTAAATAAATTCAAATAGATGATACCATATTATATATATGAAATCATGTTCAGAATTTCTTATGTCAAATCATTAGAAGTATTTCAATTTAAACATTTACATAATGATCACATTCATTTCAAATACACAAGGCAAGGGCCTATCAATCTTCTCATTAGACATATTTTATTTCCATACAAGTACAGTTTTTATTTAAACCACTACATAAAAGATAAATAAATAATGATGGTAAAACTATTAATCCAATACATTCTATTTTTTAAGTCATCCGACTAATATAAATTCAAAATCAAATTTCCAAAACATGGAAAATTTATTTTAGGGATCATGGGTTTTGGTCATTCCAATAGAAGAATTTCACTTTTTCATTTAATCCATCCTAATAAAGTCTGTTAGATCCTCATAACACAAGGAAAATTAAATTTAATAGATAATCTTGTAAGATCAAAATAATAATGTTGATGCTCAATATACAAGAGGGGGGGTGAATTGTATACTTTAAAAATTCCTTAAACAAAGGAAAGAGCTAAGTTTAACAAAGTTAAACTAAGAAAATTCACAACACCTCTAACACCAATTGAAAAATTGGAATAATGAATGAAGTTATAAACTTCATGTTCTATGTACTTTCTTAAAACTGGAAAGAGATTCCGAAAGTAGGTTCCAGAAATATGGATACAGAAATTGAAACTTAACTATAGATTACAATATGAGATTCTACCTTAAACCGTATAGAATCTAAATGAAACAGAGTTCAAGTAGGTAAGTATAAGAAAGTTACACTTTCCTTACAATACAATGTGTAACTAAAATAAACAAGTAGTAAAACTATAAGTGACAAGATATAAGTCTTTTACCCCAAAGAGAAGGGTATCCAACAACCTTGGATAAAGTTCCCTTGATTATACTTTCAAGAATGTCTGTGTTACCCACACCAGGGTAAGCCATCGATACAAAGATCGAAGTATCTGTCTTGCTATCCCTGCAAGCCCTCAACTTCAAGGTAGTTGGCAGCCTCTGTCTTCCTTAGCAAGGAAGCCCTTGAACTTCAAGGTAGTCATCACCTCTGTCTTCCTATCCCCGGAAGTCCTCAAATGTAATCACCAACATTGGGAGTCACACGAAGCATTGAGAGTTAATAAGAGCCTCTCTCTCTAGAAATCACTTCAAGCATGAAATCACATGAACCAAAAATCAGTCTCGAAGATCAGTCCCGATCTCTTTCAAATGAGGACCTATTTATAGGTTCGGTCAGCCTCCTTTCCAAGGGTCATATATTCCGTAAAAATTGGAGGGACCTATACACATGTAACTTAACCAACGGTTAGTTTATAATAGAATTGACGGCATCATTTTATAAAAAACAAGTGTAACAGAATGTACAACATCATTTTAATTATAACACAAAAGTTCGGAGTGAAGGTTCGGAGTGAAGATTCGGAGTGAAGGTTCGGAGTGTAAGCAGAATATCAAAGAGTAGACAAATTATAAATGTGTAAGCAGAATATCAAAGAGTAGACAAATTATATAAGTGTAAGCAAAATGAATGTTCGGAGTCTAACCAAAAATAATATTCAGAGTCTAAGATAAATTCGGAGTGTATTAAGCAAAGATGATCATATTATGTTTAATAGGTGAATTCGGAATGAGAATTCGGAATGAGAATTCGGAATATGAATTCATAATGATAATTTGTAATCAGAATTCGTAATGGGAATTCGTAATCAGAATTCGTCATTAGAATTCATAATCAGAATTCGTCATTAGAATTAGGTGTATAAATTCATGAGATTTCATATCTAGAATTCGGAGTGGAACTTTATTAAAGTTTGTATCCATAATTTGGAGGGGAACTTCATTACAGTTCTCATCCAGAATTCAGACACTAAAACAGAATGCTTCAAATCAAAGTTTTAAGCAAATCTGAGAATATAGAAATGAATCCGATTTTTATAGATAAGAAATATATAGACATAGATAATGAAAATATGATAAAGATTATTTTTCTTATAAAAGCGATTTTCCTTATAAAATAAATTTTCCTTATAAAAGAAATTTTTCTTATAAAAGAAAATTTCCTTATAAAAGCGATTTTCCTTATAAAAGAAATTTTCCGTATAAAAGAAATTTTCCTTATAAAATCAATTTTCTTAAAGATAAGTTGTTTGTGATTTTCAAAACAAGAATGAATCGAAAATTCATAAGGAAACCCTTATTTACTCAACAATCTCCCCCTTCTGGAAATCAGAATCATCCATACGAAAAAGAAAGTCTATGTAGAAAGAAACAAAAATTAAGAATATTAAAGCTTATCTCCCTTTGCATATGGAAGTTGATGAATACGACTAACTCCCCCTTAGTCTTTGAAACTCTAAGGATCGTATTCTAGATTTCCGGAATGGTATTTCATTAAAAATAAGAAGGTCTTCATAAATGAAAAACTCCCTCTTAGATAAACTCTTTTTGAGTTCTTTTTCTTTCTAGCCCTTTGTTAAAGTTCTTTTTTCCTATTCCCCTTTTTGTTAGGGTTATTTTTCCTTCTCCCCCTTTGTGATTTTCAAAAAGAATTCGAGGGAATGGAAAATATAACAACGTACCAGAAAAATTAGTTACAACAAGAAAAGAAATGAGCATGCATGATTTTCATTAAGTTTAAATGTTCAAAAAAAGAAATATAAGATACAACAAAATATCGGATTTGTCTATTTTGGATCTTTTTCCTTCGACATCAGACCCTTAAGAATAGTCTTTATCTTCTTCATGTCTTTATGGTCTTCCTCGTCTTGCTTCTCTAACACAACTGTTCTTGCACTTTGAGCTTCAATATTTTCTTCCTGGGAATTGAGGTTTTATTCCTGGACCTTCAAGATTTGTTCTTTCGTTAACAAATTTTCTTCAAACTCAATCCGATGATCCCTTTCATACCTCCAGTTTTGAGCAACATAATTCAACTTCCCAATTAGATCACTGTCTTCTTGAATATGGGAATTCTTTTCAACTGTCAACATTTCTTCAAAGGATGAAGTCAGTTCATTTTGCTTCCTATCTTATGTCTCAAAATCATCCTTAACTTTATCTTGGAATTCATCAAAGAGCCTAATCTCTTGTACACTTTTCCTCGACCAACTAGTCATTTACTTACAAGACCTTTCGTGGGCTTCATAGCTGACAAAAAAAGTTTTGAACTGAGCCTCCATCTATACACATTTGTCCATAACCATGGACACAGAGTCTGTTTTCTGATTCAAAGTATGTTGGATCATATGGCACATTAAATCAATGCTTGAGAAAGTCGGAATAGAACCTACCAACTTCTTTAATGACTGAACAACAAAGTCAAGTCCCAACAAAGATGACTCCAAATCCGAGACACTGCTTGGAGAAAATTATTCTTCAAATTTCTCATCCTTCTTCTTAGAATAATCACCAAATTCCCTTCCCTTTACAACCACTGAGCTCAGGGTATCGACAACAAGTTTCTTTCCCTTGTCCCTTTTAGGAATGGATTGTTGTTCTGGAGTTTTCTGTTCACTATCAGAAACATGAACAACATTGTCTTCATCATCCGCAACTTTTTGAGCACCATCGTCTACATTCTTCATTTGAGCAACATCATGTAGAAGTTGTTCTTCCTCTGCATGATAAGCTACTTCTTGTTCTCCTTCATCCTCATCCTTTTAGGAGTGACTAACTTGGAAGACTCATCTTCTGAAGTTCGGAGTGACAAATGTTCCGAAGGTGTCCCCTTATTATCATCTACTTGCTTAAAAACATCTCTGGTCTCACCACTGCCTTCAGAAACTGCTTTTTCCTCTTCAACTTGCTCAATCTGCTCGACATCCTCAACAGGCTTAGCAACTTCCTCTTCCGGGGTGACATAGTTTCTTCCTGGAGTCTTAGGTAGAGATTCCAATGAGAAATATGTCGGAACTGGAATGTTTCCGGAGGTCATCTCATTAAAATTTAATAAAGTCTAAACCACCTCAACTTCAGACAGCTTCTTCTTGAGCTTCGTTTGTTTCACTTGTTTTTCTAGATCATCCGCTGTTTTTTCTTTCAAGGCCTTATCCTCCGCAGGATCCAAGCCAAACTGAGGCTTTCCTTGTACTCTCTTCTCTTTGATTTCCTTCCACTTAGAAGCTACCTCATCAGGATAAGCTTTCTTCTTATTCGGTTTTGGAGGTGCGGAATGAACTTCCTTGGATTTGGGATTCTCTGCTTCAACTTCAACTTCTTTCAACTTTTTCTTCTTCAATGGCTTAGAAGATTCAGGTTCAACAACTTTCATTACCGCTTCTTCTTGAACTGGTAGATCAAATAACTCACCAGTCATCTTGTCAAAATCAACATCCATCCTTTTGAGAGTACCATCACTCACCAACATAATTTTTCAAAATCTTGGCCTAGACTTGGAAGCCTCCTTGAAAGACTCAAGGCACCGACCTATTAACTTTGAGATGATTGCTGGATACATTATGATCTGAGCTCCCAAATTCACATTCTTAACATTCTCAATGGTAATAAAAATGTGTTTCATGAGATTAAACTTCCATATATTTATCAGAAAATCTAGAATATAGATCTCTCTCTTCTTCAAACTGTCTTTGTCACCTTTTCTCGGTTCCATAAAACCTTGAACCCATA
The DNA here is from genome assembly GCA_963277665.1 of Viscum album. Lineage (NCBI taxonomy): Eukaryota > Viridiplantae > Streptophyta > Magnoliopsida > Santalales > Viscaceae > Viscum > Viscum album. Next base: position 945,152,719 of record OY728138.1, read on the forward strand.
ATTCTAGAATCCGAAAATTCATAGAAAGAGTCGAAATTTTCGGAGGCTTGTTATCTGAAAATCCGAGAGTTTCCAATGCCTTTTTCTTGTCGAAGCTTCCCTTTGAATCCGGCAAAACATGAGAAATGAAATCAGCCTCCCCTTCATAGGTCAGCCCTACCAAGCTAGCTGTCTTAACATAAGAAAGATTATAAGTCTTTCCATAAGAATTGAATGAAAATTTCTCCCTACCATCTTCCTTAAATAAAGAAACTGTCTCATAGAACTCTACAAGCATCTCCGAAAATACATCATCTTGATTCCCAGGCTTAGACACAACAACATCTTCCCATTTGTTAAGCTTTATGTTCTTGGATATAAGAGAATCATACTTGTTGAAGAAATCAGGATGAACCAACCCTTCTCTATATACTAACCACTTGGAAATTGTCTTAGAGGAAGACATGTTTTGAGAGGCTGGTTCCACAGACATTCAGATCTGAAGATTTCTGGGAAGATCAGAATGGAGAATGTTGAAGATCAGAACGACCTTAAAACAGAGAGGCAGAGCTTCAGGACGTTGGAGCTTGAAAAACCGATGTGGGACAACCATTTGGGGTCCCCTTTATATAGACAATGATATGGCAGTTCATCTTCCTCGTTTGATCGAACGACTGTGAAAAAACTGAGATCAGATCTGACGGTTCAAAACCAATTAGCAATAAAACTTGGATCTGATCTTTTGAGGTTTTTATTAAAACAAGGATTTAAGAAAACTTATAATCCGAAAACAAAATATAAGAAAATACCCGCAAGTAATGTATGATTACGAAAACCTGAGTAAGGAAATCATACCTTTCGAATTGGCTTAGGATGATTATTCATAATGGGTAACATTTTTTTAAAATAAAAACTACGAAAAATCATTACTACGAAAAGACATTGTTTACAAAACTCACTACGAAAAACAAACATAGTATGGAAAACACAATATGAATAGGACAATAAAAAATAAAAAATGTTATAAGGATTTCAGTACGAAAATTTTATTACAAAAAATTGAAAAATGAAAAGCTCATTATGAAAGTCTCGGTATGAAAATCTCGTTATGGAAATCGCAGTACGAAATTTTCCATTCCGGAAGATTTCAATATGAAAATTTCCATTCCAGAAGTTTTCTATATGAAAATTTCAATTCCATATGTTTTCAATATGAAAATACCCATTCTAGAAAATTTTTGTTCCGGAAATTCCCATTCCAGAATTTTAGTTCCGAAATGTTTGAAAACAAACTTTGAAAAACTTAGTTACTCTAATAATCAAATGTACTCCCCCTTTGAAAAGGATTTTATCATTGAAAGGAATCATTTTCAACAGAAAGATAATTATGAAAGATTACCTTATGGTTATCATTCATAAATTCTGTTTAATGTATTAAAATCTATAAGAAGGCAATGATTTTGTGAAAATATCAGCAAGTTGATCTTGTGTTCCGATAAACTGAAGAATAATATCTCCATTTTGTGTGTGATCCATAAGAAACTGATGCCTAATATCTATGTTCTTTGAACGAGAGTGATGTGCAGGGTTCTTACTTAAGGCAATGGAACTTGTGTTATCAAACAAAATTTGAGTTTTAGTAAAACTCAAGCTATAGTCTGTGAGTGTGTGTTGCATGCACAACACTTGAGCACAACAACTTCCAGCTCTTACATATTCGGCTTCTGCAGTGGAAATTGCTATATAATGTTGCTTCATAAAAGACCAAGAAACTAAGGAATCTCCTATGAAATGACAAGTTCCTGATGTACTTTTTCTATCCATTCTACATCCACCAAAGTCAGCATCAGAAAATCTTTTTAAAACAAAATCATTTCCAAAAGTATAAAATAATCCTAGATCCATGGTTCCCTTAAGGTAGCGAAAAATTCTTTTTTACTGCCTTTAAGTGACATTCCTTAGGATTGGATTAATATCTTGCACATAAGCATAATGAGAACATTAAGTCTGGTCGACTAGCTGTTAAGTAATGTAAACTTCCTATTATACCTCTAAAAGATGTTTCACCTACTGTTTTCCCAGCATCATCAATATCCAAATAATTTGAGGTACCAATGGGAGTACTTATAGTCTTAGTGTTGTCATAACCATAATTTTTGAGAAGATCTCTAATACACTTATGTCGAGATATGTAGGTTCCTTCTGGTTTTTGAGAAATTCGAAAACCAAAGAAAAAATATAACTCACCCATCATACTCATTTCAAACTCAGATTTCATTAGACATTCAAAAGATTCAGTTAAGGATTGCCGAGTCGAACCAAAAATGATGTCATCAACATAAATTTGAACAATCAAAACATTTTTCTTATCTTTCTTTATAAAAAGGATTGGATCTGCATTTCCCTTAACATAGTTATTTTGAAGAAAATATCATGTGAGTCTATCATACCATGCTCGTGGGGCTTGTTTAAAACCATACAGAGATTTGGTAAGTCTAAAAACATGATCAGGATGTTTTGTATCTTCAAAACCAGGAGGTTGTTCAACAAAAACATCCTCTTGAACATAATTGTTAAGAAAAGCACATTTTACATCCATTTGAAAATGCTTAAAATTAAATAATGCTGCAAAGGCAAGTAGAATACAGATAGATTCAAGTCTAGCTACTAGAGCATAGGTTTCTTCATAGTCTATTCCCTCTTGCTGATTATAGCCTTTAGCAACAAGTCTAGATTTATTTCTTACTATGACTCCATTTTCATCACATTTAATCCTGAAAACCCAATTTACTCCAATAACAGAAGTTCCCTTAGGTCTTTCAAAATTCCATACTTTGTTCCTTTCAAATTCATTTAGTTCATCTTGCATATCTTTGATCCAATCATCATCACCTAAATCCTTATCAGTGATTTTTGGTTCTAATTGGGAAAGAAATGCTAGATGTTCTACTTCATTTCATAAGGAACTTCTAGTCCTTACAGGTTGATTTACATCACCAATGATACTATCACTGTGATGATTCTTAAGAAACACCTGAATTGGGTTTTGAAAAACCTGTTCATCAATATATGGTAGAAATTCAACTGGGGTAAATAATTTAGAAGTATCTTCTTGAACATTTTCCTTTTCTGATGGATATTCTATCAAGGGTTGAAAATAAGTTTTTGAAAACACATCTGAGGATGTAGGTTGAGATGGTTTAAAAACAAAAGGATTAGACTCATCAAATTTTATATGAACTATTTCTTCAATAGTACAAGTATTTTTATTAAAAACTCTATAAGCCTTAGAAGTTGTAGAGTAACTTATGAAAATTCCTTCATCATATTTTGGTGCGAATTTATGAAAGTTATCTTTAGTATTCAGAATGAATACCTTGAAACCACAAACCTTGAAGTATGATAGTCTTGGTTTTCTACCATTCCATAACTCATAATGAGTTTTATTGAGAAAAGGTCTAATCAATACTCGATTTATAGTATAACAAGCAACACTTACAGCTTCAGCCTAGAAATGTCTAGCTATAGAATATTCACTCAACATGGTTCTAGTTATCTCTTGAAGAATTCTATTTCTTCTCTCAACTACACCATTTTTTTGAGGATTTGTTGGTGCTGAAAAATTGTGAGTAATACCTTTCCTACTACAAAAAGTTTCAAAATCAGAATTTTGAAATTCAACTCCATGATCACTATGAATAGTTTTCAATAGAAGGTTTTTCTCATTTTTAACATGAGCTCTAAAACTTTTGAAATAAGAAATAGCTTCACATTTATTTGCTAGAAAATAAATCCAAGTAAATATAGTGTAATCATCAACTAGAACAAACACATAGTATTTGCCTCCAATACTTCCAGTTTGTGTTGGACCAAAAAGATCCATGTGCACTAACTGTAATGAATCAGTTGTTGAGACTTCACCGATTGATTTAATCATAGATTTATGTTGATTACCATATTGATAAGGATCAAAAACTTTAGAAGAATCAAATCTAGGCTTCGGTAGATCCTTGACTAGTTTCTTCTTAGAGAGTTTACATAAGTTCTTAAGGTTACAGTGTCCTAGTCTTCTATGCCATAACCAGGAATGATATTTCATTGCACTTAGGCAAGGTAAATCATGCCTCCTAAGGTCTTCTAAATTTAAGGATTAAACATTCTCTTGCCTATTGGCTGAGAGAATAAATTCTTCCTTGGATTTGATAACTATGCACTTATCATTCCTAAATTACACAAGGTAACCTTCATCACATAACTGACTTATGCTAACGAGGTTTTGATTAATACCCTTAACAAATAAAACATTTCAAATCAATGATTTACCTAGAAGAACAATATTACCAATACCAACAATCTCTCCCTTAGCATTATCTCTGAAAGTTTCCTTTCCTCCTTTCGTTTTGATAATCTTTTCAAAATATCTTTTGTTACTAGTCATGTGCCAGGAACATCCACTATCCATGTACCATGTGTTTATGTTGGTACTATCTTTATTTTCCTGAAATCAAGAATAGAATTAGACTCTCAGAATCCAAACTTGTTTGGCTCTGAGATTTCTGGATAACAAAATTTTAGGTACCCACATCTTCTTAGAGAAATAAGATTTGTGAAATCCTAGAGATTGGGTTTTGTTTAAGGATACATTCGTTGCCCCGTGACCACCACATTGACACTTGGTTCAAAATGGGGCACTTTGAGGAAAAAAAGTAATTGTTACTAAAAGATGGTTTTGCAAGGGTATAACCAAATCCGGATTTATTTCTTAAAGGTCGTATTTGAGAATACCTTTTATCAAAATTTTCTTTACCATGGGTAAAGTTTGACAAACACTTATTTAAGGAAAAAAATTCAGACGTGAGTTTTATAAACAAGTTTTTACCTTCAAAATAATTAAATTTAGAACTAGTGTTAGGCTAGAAAACATATTTCTTAGAAATTACTTTTTCTAACTCCTTAGAAAGTTTGTTCTTCTCAGAACTTACTTCATCAAGGTTTTTTGAAATACTTTCAAAATCAGAATTTTCCTTATCAATATATTTAGAAAGAACTGATATCTCTTTTGTAAGAATATTATTCCTAGAGTTTTCCTTATCAAGTTTCTTATTGAGTTTAGAATTTTCAATTTCATGAAGTTCAGCAAACCTAGAATCTTCTTCATAAGTATGTAAAGTGTTTTCTTCATCAGAAGATGATTCTTCCTCTGAGGAGTTATAATACTTACTATCATTAGAATTTAATGATACATTGGTCAATGATTCAGCATTTTGTACCTTAGCCATAAAACAATGATTGTCAATAGGTAATCTGGCTATAAGACCAAGATTCTTCTTCCCTGAAGATTCATAATCAGACGATTCATCTGAAGAGTCACCAACACTAAAACTCCAGGTGTCATTAGATTTCAAAACATTCTTATCTTTGGCTTTATAATACTTCTTTCTATTCATGTCTGAATTACTTTCTTTCCTTTCTTTCTTTTTGAGAAAAGGGTAATCTGGTCTAATATGTCCAGCTCTCTTGCATTCATAACAAGTTAATTCTCCATCATTCCTATCTTTTTCCCCCTTATTCTTATACATGGATTGGAAACTTATTTGGCCAGCTATCTTGTTCATACTTCGAGAAAGATTTGCTAACTCATTTTCAGAGACTTTACTCTCACTAGATTCGGATTGGAAATGAACTTTCTTAGACTTGGATCTGGTTACTCTCTCAGGAGTCATAGCTTTCATCTGATTTGATGTTTTTGTAAAAGAAACAGTTCCATTTCCATTTTTCTTCTTGTTGTTATTAGTATATCTCTTCATTCTTGTTTCATGTTGGAGAAGAGTTCCAAATAACACATTAATAGAAATTTGAGTGACCTTCCTGTTCTCATCTATAGCTGTTCTTTTGGATTCCCACTCATTGGGAATAATATCAATTATCTTATCCACAAGTGCATCATCATCTAACCCTTTCTCTCACATAGAATGTAAAATATTAACTATAGTCACAAATCTCTATTGAACTTTACAGATTGGTTCACCATAAGGAAAATTGAAGCCATGGTATTAAGCACAAAGAATAGCTCTCCTAGTTTCGATCACTTTAGAAGTTCCAAAGTGTGTAACCTCTAACTTCTTCCAGATACAATTAGCTGCTTCAAAAGAAGAAATTTGGCTATATATATTTCTAGTCATTGATCAAAGTAAGGTATTGCGTACCTTATAATGAAGTTGATACTCTTGCTTTTCCTGGTTAGTTAAAGTTCTAACTTCCTTATCAGGAATTTTATAATCATCAGTAAGAATAACAAATTTGTCCACTCTAGTATTGATAACAAATGTCTTCATTCGACCTCTCTAGTACTCATAGTCATTACCATCAAAGATTTTTTCTCTTGTAGGATTTAGATTATCAATAGAACCAACATTGATTCCTGCCATACTAAAAAAACATTCGGCACACAAACTTGTTAGTCGAAAAAGTTCGTAATCACAAAGATTGGAATGAAAAAGTTCAAAGTTCGGAATGAAAAAGTGAGCTAGAAAAACTTATACGTGAGTATAATTATTTCAGAGACCTGCTATGATACCAATTGTAGGATCGAAATAATAATGTAGATGCTCAATATACAAGAGGGGGGTGAATTGTATAATTTAAAAATTCCTTCATCAATGGAAAGAGTTATGTTTAAAAAAGTTAAACAAAGAAAATTCACAACAGATCTAACCCCAATTGAAAAATTGGAATAAGGAATGAAGTTATAAATTTCAAGTTCTATGTACATGCTTAAAACTAGAAATATATTCCGAAAGTAGGTACCGAAAATATGGACTGGAAATTGAAACATAACTAATGATTACAAGATGAGATTCTACCTTAAAGCATATAAAATCTAAATGAAACAGAGTACAAGTAGGGAAGTATATTAAAGTTATACTTTCCTTAAAATACAATGTGTAGTGGAAATAAACATGTAGTAAAACTACACATAACAAGATATAAGTCTTTTATCCCAAAGAGAAGGGTATCCAACAACCCTGGATAAAGTTCCCTCGATTTATCCTTTCAAGCAAGTCTGTCTTACCCACACCAGGGTAAGACCTCGATACAAATATCAGAATCTCTGTCTTGCTATCCCCGCAAGCCCTCAACTTCAAGGTAGTTGGAAACCTCTGTCTTCCTCAGTAAGGAAGCCCTCGAACTTCAAGGTAGTCGGCACCTCTATCTTCCTATCCCCGGAAGTCCTCGAATGTGATCACCAACAGTCAGAGTCGCACGAGGCATTGAGAGTTAATAAGAGCCTCTCTCTCTAGAAATCACTTCAAGCATGAAATAACATGAAAAAAAATCAGTCTCGAAGATCAGTCACGAGCTCTTTCAAATGAGCTCCTTTTTATAGGTTCGGTCGACCTCCATTCCAACGGTCATATTTTCCTTAAAAATCGAAGCGACATGTACACGTGTAACTTAACCAACAGTTAGTTTATACCAGAATAGATGGCATCGTTTTATAACAAAACAAGTGTAATAGAATATACGACATCGTCTTAATTATAACACAAATGTTCATAGTGAAGGTTCGGATTGGAGATTCAGAGTGAAGGTTCGGAGTGTAAGCATAATATCAAAGAGTAGAAAAATTATAAAAGTGTATGAAAAATGAAAGTTTGGAGTCTTACCAAAAATAATATCCGGAGTCTAAAATAAATTCAGATTTTATAAAGAAAATATGATCAGATTCTGTTTAATAGGTGAATTTGGAATGAGAATTCGGAATGAGAACTCAGAATGTGAATTCGGAATAAGAATTTGTAATTAGAATTTGTAATCATAATTCGTAATGGGAATTCGTAATCAGAATTCATCATTAGAATTCATAATCAGAATTCGTCATTAGAATTCAGTGTCGTACTTCATGATATTTCATATCCAGAATTCGGAGTGGATCTTTATTAAAGTTCGTATCCAGAATTCGGAGTGGAACTTCATTACAGTTCTCATCCAAAATTGGGAGCCTAAAACAGTATGCTTCAAATCAAAGTTTTAAGTGATTCCGAGAATATAGATGTGAATCTGATTCTTATACTTAAAAAATATATGGACATAGATAATGAAAATATGATAAGGATAATTTTCCTCAAAAAAGCGATTTTCCTTATAAAATCAATTTTCCTTATAAAAGCAATTTTCATTATAAAAGCAATTTTCTTAAAGATAACTTGTTTGTGAATTTAAAAACAAGAAGGAATGGAAAATTCATAAGGAAAACCTTATTGACTCAACAAATCTACAACCAATTAGATGTTTATAGAAACAAGCATTAGACCATTAAGGAAAACTCTTTTTTTGGAATAGCAATAAGGGTCATGTAAAAAACATGTTATCAAAATTTATATTATTAAATTAGTAAGAATTTAGGAAGACCAACGAAATAAACCAAAAATATATAAATATCTAACCCTATATTTATAACTTAATGGTTGTGCATCCCCATTGGAGTGATTTTAATACAAAATCTTGACATCTTTATCAAACAACCATTTATCTAATTAATGTATCACTTCAATTTCACCATAGAGAATAATTACAAGAAAATACTATTAATGTAAAAGCATTAATAAGAATAAAATAATTAAAAATTAAATAATTAATTAATTATTTTAAAAATTAAATGGACATGGAAAGGGACCCTACCATAGGGTGAAACCAAACCAAATAACACATCCCTTGGTTCTTTTTTACTAGAAGCTACTACTCCCTCACTGATCATATGAATCTATACATATATATAATAGCACCTAACTTCTATGCACACACCCACATGGCCATGAGAATGTGCAAGTGACTCCATAAATATTTTCTTATATGCACATACTAGTCTCCACTCACCTATGTAAGCATTTTCATAAATATATATATATATATATACACACACACATAGGCACACCTATATCTATACATGAATATTCACCTACATGGATGAATATACATTAAATGAGAGAACCTACACACACATATATGTATTTGTATATATATTCCTATTCATACACTTTCAAGTCTCCTTAGACTCGATGACTAGAAATAAAAATTTGGTGACCAATGAAGTACAATATAATTAATATGAACCTTAAAACAATTAAACATCCTAATTAATATGGAGAAAAACCATCAAATAATAATTATACCTCACCTCATACGACTACAGTGAGACAAAACCACATAGCATTACCCAATGCCCTAATGATTGATAAAAAGGAAGTCAAAAACACTTAAAACCCGGATAATAAAGTTGAGAAACAACAAAACAAAAGTAAAAACATAATCCAATGCATTTTCGATGTACGGAAACATCGTGATCCAACCTCAATTTCGATGTAGATTATTGGAACACACATTAATAAGGTCAGAAGAAGCCTCTGCACACCACAAAACCTGGTGAACCCAAAAATATGGATCAAACCCAGAAATAGGGTGTACAACAAAAATTCACTGATAACAAAAAGAGATGAAAAACTATTGAGTAATTGGGGATGAATGATGAAAAAATATTACATTGGTGATTTGAGTGAGAAACCTCCAAATATCCTTTGGATCTCTTTGCGGAGGGAGGTTTGGAAGAAGTAGTATCGTATAGGCTAAGAGGGGAGCCCTAGGGGGAGGCATGATTTGAGAGAGGCAAAGGGGAGAGGGGTTTGAGGATTAATATGATATATTTTAATGTTTTTATTTTAAATTAGTTTAAATAAAATCATATTTTTTTTAAATAGGTCTCGACACACAGTTTGGGCCACACATTTGAGTAAATCATGCACCAACCTTGCACCCTCTACTGGACACCTAGGGTACTCCACACAAGCTAGTCACATGTTATAGAAAACCCTGTAAATCTAATGTGAAACTCTTCTTTGTCACCTACAATTAGCCATAAGGTTTGGGTCGCAAGGTTTAGTAGAACATGTGCTGACTGTACACCCTCTAATGGTCCTCAAAATCCTTTTTTTCCAAGTTTAGAGCTCTAGAAACTCCTCAAGACACCAGAGAATGTTATCATGCCTTCACCAAAGTCCAAAGAATCAGTTTGAAAGGCTATAATTCTCATAATTCCATTTCTATTCTTGATTATAAAAACAACCCATTCAATAATTGAAAAAGTTCATGTTCCTTTGATTTTTTTCCTGTCCAAAATGTGTATCCTTACAAATTTATATCACTTTTATAATATTAGAGGGTTATCATATCATTTTAATGTTATAAATTGATTTTTTTTGGATGTGTGGATATCTATAATGACCTTCTACAATAACCCAATCATCAAAATGAGATCCAATTGTCTATAATGGTTCTCTTTTTTATCAACTCTATCACATAAAATATTGATTTTGTTCTTATTAAATTATTTTATCACTATAATACCTTTATCATACTCATGTATATATTAACAATATTATTTTAGGTGAATTACGAAAAACAAAAATTTAGATTACTTCTAAGTAATTATCCTTTTTCTCATTTATTCTAATGTTTGTTATCACAACCTATAATGTGGGGGGTTTGGGTTTTCTATTCATATCTATTAAAAGTATATAGGATATTATCTTTTATGTTACAAGATATACCCATTTATTGTATATGGTCTAATGTAATTATTATTTCATACTCAAACATTAGAATGAATTTAGTTTATATATATTTAATACCATTAAATCAATTGGTCTAAAACATTAAACACTTGACAAATTAAAGAGCTAGACATAAAGGCTCTACATGACCTATTTCTAAAATTCCATTCCAAGTATTGAACCTTATTTACTCAAAAATATTTATTTATTTATAAATATGATTCATTTAATTAATAATTTTATTATTATATAAATATGATTAATCATTTATTTCTTAAATCACCCTTTTACTCTTCGCCTTTTATAATATTGTTTTAATATGTCATATTTCCCCAATATTTGATTCATTTAATTATCTATTAAAAAGGATTCCCATTATCATTGTCATTTCAAAAACAAGTTTTTTGTGTTTATTTATTTTACTATTACCTTTTTCAATGGAAATTCACAACCCACACTTTCCATCTTACCCAACTAAAGTTTATAATTATTATCAATGAATAATAAAATTTCATTATTAATTTTTTTCAAATCCAATAAAAATATATATCATTATAAAAATAATTCAATGATGTTTCAATAAATGTTCCACGTAAAAATGGATTTTAAACACTCATGGTGCATCAGAATGATTCTTTATGGGTTGTTCTCATTTTAATGTCAATATATATGTTAATAGAAATGTAGATATGTCTAATTTTATTTTATATTTACTTTTTTCATTACGGATTATTTTTTTATGGTTATATTATTACACTAATGAAAAAGAAAAATGGAATCTCGATGATATTACTAATATTCAATTATATGGTAAATCAATAAATATATTTTGTTATAGTGTAAAAAAATGAATTTAATACAATTTTCATAATCAAAATAGATTATGAATTCTTGAAAATGATAGAGTTATCTCTCGAAGGAAATGAAAAAGTTAGATATAGTAAATGAAATATATTTAGAAAATTTATTGATTTTTTCAACTTTGTATCCTAAAAAACTCACTAAAATTTATACTTGATTTACTAATATTTGTAAATGCTGATAGGTTCATAGTGATTATATTTCTATGGAGTTTTTAGTTTAGAAAATACATTGGTTTTTATAATGAAATTGGGATGTGAATGTCAGGATGATCTAAGAAACTAATTACATGAAGAATATCGTGGTTGATGGTCTCATTGGTTATCTCATGACTTATGTGATTACTACGAGAGGGAAATATTAAAATACGGTTAATGATAAAAAGAAACTAAAAACCAATTCATTTCAATGAAATTAACAAAATATACTTTGAATGAAAATTAGAGATTGTAAATATTTTCAAAATAGAGGCCAATTACCGGAGAAAGGTAATTTATACTCATCATTTCAAAAAGGAAAATGATTAAATTAATGTTACATGATATGGATTCAAAAATATGGGCCACATCAATCCAGATTGTCCTTAAAACATAATTTTCGAAGACATGATGCAAGGAAAGATTTAATTATTTTTTTACTTGGATTTCTTCTGAGGAAAATCATTGATCAAAATAATTAAGCAATCTATATACAATGTTCATCATGTACAATGCAGTGGAATGTGACAATGTATATTATGAATTACCTAATTAGTACTATTTTTCTAATTCATACTTTAATTTAAGATATGATGACCATTAATATTATTGATATTTTTTTTTTGTTTTTATATGAATTTTTTTATAAATATATTGATAATAAAAATAATTTTAATATTATTTTTGATATGATCAACTTTAAAAAGGAAAAAAAAAATTTAAAAAAACATAACCCACCTAAAAATGTTGAGAATTTTTAACTTCTAATTAATTATCTCATAAATAATTTTCCTAGTTTTCCCAAATGTGAAGAAAATTTTTATTAATTTATGGGATCTCATGTTGTTTTTAAACATAATAAAATGATTTTTTCTAAAACAATTTATTTTCCTCGAATATTATAAAATGATTACATTTTTAATAAGACTTTATAAAAAAGAGTTTTTTTATTAATTTTAATAACTATGTTTATAATGTTTATGAATATAATATTATAAAAGATAGACATTGCAGAGTATAAAAAATTCATGTCATTATAATCATTATAATTGTAATATATATTCTAAATATGTTTGATTTAAATTTTTTAATTGGATAGCATAAGCAGAACCAAGATATGGATACAAAAAGAAGTATTATTTTAATTGTTTCTAGGATAATGGTATTGTAAGGACACATACTCTAGTATTGTAGATCAAATGTGTAATTTATTAATTTTTACTAAGATACAAGATATTATATAAGGGATGGTTAATTAGATAATTAGTTTTAAAGAACCAGATACATACCTGATTCCAATATTTCAACAAAATTAAAATATAATACCAAATAATAGTAAAAAATTTCAATCCTTGAAACATTATAAAATAATATTTATTTACATCCTTTATAATGAATAACTATAGGATGATCTCAATCCCTCAATTTGGGATACATAAATTGGAATTTATCATGAGTGAATATGGAAAAAAATATAAAGGTATATAACTAAAAACACATTGAATTTAATTATCAAATTAATCATTAAATGAATCTATGGGATATATAAAATTTATTAATGAAATGGAAAACAATTAAAAAAATAAATGATAAAAATTCATAATGCTGGATGTCTTGGTCAGGTCATCCTGCTATGATATTTTAAAATATGGGTATATATACACCAAAATCCATTTAATATTGGTCTTCAAATGGTTTATATCAGGAGAAATATTGATTAACATGTTTTTTATATATAACAAAGCCTATCCCAAAACATCATTTTCAAATTATTACTCTTATATTTAATTATTGTTATAAATGATAAACAATATGACTTACAAAAAATAAACTATATTTTGTAAACTATATGGAATGACAATACTTACTTCATCAATCAAACAACTTTCATTATACAAAACCAAATCTATAAATTGTAGATAATTTAATACATAAATATATCCATGATAAAATGAATATAGATATGAAGGAGCAAAGTAATACCAAATGGAAAGTGGTCAATATAATGTGATTGCTTTACGAGGATGCTAACTACCCTAAAATTTATACGAGATTAAATATGACCATATCATCATTAAAAATGAATGTTTTACATTAACATTAATTCAATTAAAATATAAATATAATATAATAAAAAATATATAAAATAAAATTTCTGTAAATAATTTTCATTTTTAACCATTGGTAGCTTATTGAAGAATCAAAATAGCATAGATATATTATGGTGGTTATAAAATCCACAAACTCTATAAAGAAAAACAATATACATTCCTTTTGACTTTTTGTAAAGATTTATAATAATGATACTTTTAGAAAATAAATACAATGACTCATTTAAAACTTTTCAAAAACATAATGTTAAATAGAATTTTCATAATTTCATATTTATTTAAATTGAAATAATTTTTTAAAACCAGTTTGAAAAATATCTATACTAAAGAAATATACACCTTTCCAAAAAAGGCGAAAAATTTATAATCCATTTAAACATTAATTTTCGTAATTATAGTGTAAAATAGAATAAATTTTGGATTAAAACAAACAAATTCATGAAATATATAGAGGATATGAACATATATGATGTTAATGAAGGAAGTATTAAATGATTTATTCAACAAACATATACGCAATCCCAAATAAATGACATTATTAAGTAATTTTATTACTCTTTGGTAACATTTACTTTATTACCCATATAAAGAGTAATAATAAAATTATTATATAATTTATATCAATAAATTTAGTTTCATTATGTTTACATCAATGAGGTAGTATTTACCACACAAAAATAAAATTTGTTCATAATACAAACTATTTCATAGTGAAGTAGAAATTAAGACAAAATTACTTACCATAAATATCCATTTAGATTTTCATGATTTAAAATACCATACAATAAATTTATAATTATTTTACATATATTAAATATTATATAAATATCAATAATATTATATTTTAATCACTTATAATATATAAGCACACTTTTGTTAAGAATCATTAATTATTATCATCTTCTCAGGTATTAACTGCATAATTATTCATATATGTATTAATTAAAAAATTATTTATCTTATGTATGGAACATGGAAATATATTATACAAAAAACATAATTATGATATTGAAATAATGCATATTATTTACCTAATAATTTATACTCACCCACAAAATGTAGACATGAAAAAAACGGTATTGCCTCTTGGATGTAGTTTTCCTCACACACACACGAGCGACATTAACATTTTTAATGGGCGAAAGAGTATGCAAGTAGATGATATATTTAATTTATGGAATCATTACTATGTCATCAATTTCAAATATAATAATTAGTTCCTCTATTATTACCATTCAAGTGAGGTGGTGACGGAAAATGGATTATATGAGTTCTTGAGGTTGTAGTCTACTATACACATGACTGATTGTTTAGTTTCCAATTTGATGATGAATGAGATTTATAAATAATATTTAATCAATATAAAAAAAATCCATGTATACATGGGAGTTATTTTTATAATATTTTAATGGTTATTATATAATTAATAGTGGTTGAATAAGAATAAAATTACAAGTGTTTGGTTAAGATGACTATATCTATTTTGAATTCTCTCATTTATATATCCCCTTAATTAATATATGGTTTCAATTTTGAGATTGAAACAACATATTAAAAATATATAATGATGTTTTTGGAAAGTTATGGTAGGTTTTGGTAGATATAAATTTCTCAAAAGTGTGTGAATATATAATGGTATGAGGTTATCATTTGTAAGTGAGGGGGGTGACACAATTGTGATTTTTTGAATTGGTTTTAAATATTATTGAGTTAAATTATTTTAAAAATGGATAAAATAATATTAAATTTAAATTTTGGGATATTATATTGAATAATAAAATTTAATTAATAGGATTTAGTTATGTTTTTTAACCAATTGTTTCAATATAAACAACTTTATAGATCCATTTTTACATTATCTATCGGAACATTTTTATACATTTCTACTATTAAAAATGAAAACAAATAATATTTATATCCTAAAAATGTGTCTTGAACTTATTTAAATTTTGGAAACAAATTTATAATATTCCATCAATTAATATTAATAAATTTATTTCTAAATTAACCCCCAAAATTTTATGAAAAACAAATTTGAATGAAAAATGATTTTCTAAAGCATAAATTAATCATATATTAAATCTATGACAAATAATATGAATTATTGGAATTCAAAATATTTTTATTAAATTAAATATATAATTTATAATTATATGTATATTTATTAATTATTGGATATTAATTAAATTAATTATATCATTAAAACATTATACACATTTAAGAGGCATTTCAAAAATATCCTTTATTTCCTCTAAATGATATTTTATTTATTTATAAAATTTAAACAATTAATATGAAATTAATTATACATATTGTAACACATTATTATGAATAAAAATAGTATTATTTGGACACTATATTTTCAATTATGTATTAAATTATATTTTTAAGGTACAAAATTGTGTTGTTCTTATCCTTATCATCCTTAGGATCCCACATTACATGGTATATTTTATGAATTTTCCAATTTAACTTTACCAATAAAGTATTAGTATTCTTTAAAACATTATATATTCTATCAATAATCTAGATTGTTTCATAATATAAAGTTAACAATTATTACAATTCCATTTCATCATATTTAATCCCCTACCTTGGGTCTGGGCTATAATTATTTAAAAATGAGAAATGGAAAATATCATATACTTAAGGGAGGAACTATGTAATTTCCAGAAGGTAATCCATTACTAGAATTTTTGTAAATTAAAAAAAATTATGTTCCTTTGACTTTTCCCATTATTTTGAAACTATATAACACCACTCAACTTAGATACTTCCAAAAAAATGTGTTCTAAAAATTTAAAATCAAAATCCTACCTATGATTATTGAAAAATATCTTTTTACTTATTTAATATGCAATAATATTTTCTTGAAAATTCATTTCCATCATGAATTTCTCGTAAATAGATACTAGTCCTATATTCCTCCTTTTATTAATTTAGTCCCAATCTGTAATAATATGATATCTATTACAGTATAATGTTTCATTTCATGCTATTTTAATTATTGATTAGATGTTATTATTGTAGGAAAATTCCAAAAAAATATTGATCCCAAATACCATGAGTGTAAATTGAAAATGACATAAACATTTATTTTAATGGTTGAATAGTCTTTTTTTATTCTACATTAGTTTCTTGATGGTTGAATGTTCTCAAATTAATTTAGATACCAATACTCTAAATTATACATTTCCAAAATTTTCATCTAAATCATATATCATGATATGATATAATTTAATTATGTACACTATATAGACTTACAACATCATTAATATAGATAAGTGAAAGGCACTCTTGAGGATTATATTCTCTTATAAAGGGTAAATGTTTCAATTTTCAAAGGTGATATTCACTAACTCATATGGTATTATTTTTATAGGGGTAACTGGTAATCAAACCATAATTAAAAAATTAATGTCAACCAAATACAACATAAGAATTGGTAGATGTTTCTTATCTAAACAAAGATGATTTCTATGAACATCCACCTTCTAAAAAATGAAGCATCTTGATATGTAATTAGAAATTTACTAAATCATATTATCCCTCCCAAAATATTCTTTCAAATCCCTATACATAATGGATTTACTAGTTTGTATTATAAAATTTTTACTAGTAACATAATTAAATAGATCGCATCCTTTATTACGTATATATGGAAAAAAGGGTACATTCCAAATTTCATAACTCAAATTTCAAAAATGATGTAGGAAAAAATTTGATATTTCAGGACAATAATATTCTATTGAAAATTCCCAACTTTTGGTTTAAAACAGTGATATTTTCCAATAAGGATGATTGGGAAATCATTTGGTAAAGGTGTAATGTTTCTCCTTTCTTAATATTTATCATATCCAACTTCACAAAATACATATACATGTGATCCTTGTCAATAAACATTTTTGTTGGGATACCAAGATTTTCATTCTCAATTATTCTGCTACCATATTTTCATTTCATTGGAGGTACTGCACTAACAAATCACAATCCTTGAGTAGCCTAATCCATCTCAATTTTCTTATTATGATCACTTTAAATAAAAAGATATATTTCAAACTCATATGATATGTGAATATCTCACATATTTATTTATAGAGATAATTTATCCATATCATCAAAGAAATTATTTTTATGCAAACTCAAGATCGTAGATTCTATAGTTCTTCTATTGACTATTTAACTACCATAACTAGTAGAAAAATGGTCTTTAACGTCGAAAATATGTCTTCGATATCTTATGAAACGATAAGAAATATGATTTTGGAGAATTTTTTGTTTCTTTTTATGACAAAACCAATGACACTAATCATGTTTTTAGATTAAATGATTAAGATCATTTAATAATCATTGATTTGACTAATCGGGGAAGTAAAATGAAGTTACAGATTAACATTTAAGGATTTAAAAACACAATCTTCTTTATGAAAAGTATAAAAAAAGTCAATTTTTATGGAAATAACCTTTTATCTGTAACTCTATTTTATCTCCAAAAATACTCAAATCTAATAATTAGAAATTATCTAAAACATTGTAAAAAATATATTGTATTTTTGGAAATGGGTTTTTTGAAACCCCACATCAATTATTTTTTTTATATTAGGGTGTAAATTTTTTAAAAATTACTCCAAAAAATCAATGAAAATTATATTTTTTGTTAGGTTTAAACAAAAATGTTGACAAAAAGTTTTTAAAAATATATAGGATCATTATTTCAATATTTATTACAACATGTGTTTCACATTTTTAAATCCCACAAGAATTTTAATATAAAACCATTGAATGTATATTCTTTTACTATATATAAAACTATTTTTCCTTTAATTCATCATTTCTGACCTCTTCGATTCAATAAAATTTTAAATGTGGGATTAATCAATGCATTTAATATGATATATATTCTAATGATTTATTTCATTGTTACTATTTTCCTTCAATGATCAAAAACACGATAATCATGCAAATAAGGATAATTTATTCTTACAATTTAGTTACAAATATAAATCATATATAAGACATTTACCAACTGAGGTGAAAAATACATTATCGATTTCCATTTTCATTACCACGTGACTTATACCCTAAATCAAAGTGATATGATGATAGAAATCAAATACATTTGTTGAAATATCATAATAGAATTGAAATATGTTTCACGAATTTTTTTAATTTCATTCATTTGGTGTATGTAATTTCCATTCATCTTTAACATTTTTTCTTTGAAACGAGTTGTATGTATTAAAACATTGAGTATTTTATCTTCATAAATCCATAATATTTGATCAATAAATTTGTTCTAGCTCAATGTGAAATCAATTTTATGATTAATAAATGATCTATAACATTGAATAATTTAATTATTATTGGTAATGGTTTTATTAAAAACATAAAAAATAATAGATTTAAATATTTTGTTATCAAGTTTGGAAAAAATCCAATGCAAATAAAATATGTAATCTCTTTCGGAATCAGTTTTAAAAATAAAATATACAATTTCATATATTTTATGTCAATGGATGTAAATTTGGTTAAGAACCAATGTAAAAAAACAATTTTGAGGACCATTTTTTCTACTAGTGTTTTATGCATATGAAAAACATTTTCATTATTTGTAAGGTAACAACCATTTTCTTTTTTTAATGTATAACTATATATTATATATCCATAAATTTCTTATAGAATAGTCAATATTGGAGGATTTATTAATATATTATTCAATATATCAAAGCATTAATCACATTCATTTTCTTATATGAATATAACCCATTCATGTGTATTCTTAGTTAACAGGTTATCCAATTAATGTTTTTTGAATAAAACAATGATAGTGAGAATCCAATCCATTTAATTTGTGTAAATTTATTATGTATGTTGGTGTTGGTCATTTTTTATATCCCTTATCATTAATGGTCCAGATGATATTCCATCCCTAGAAATAATTCCACCTTAAAAATGATATTTAGGAAAGATAGACTTACCAATTGATAAATTTCCCATATAGTTATATTTATTAAAGAGTATGTAGAATTATTCCCATGATATTCTAATGGTTCTCATAATTTATAGATCACACCAATATATAATCAATAAATACTAATAAAATTAGTAGGATATTACTCAAATAAGTTTTTCATCAGATCTATAAAACCTAAGGTTCATTAGTCAAATCATAGTGTATGAATGAAAAATTTAAATGTACTTTAATTTTTTGAAATACAATAATTGGATTTAATTCCATCAGTAATCAAAATTGATAATAGTAAAAACACAGGTTATGATTCAAAAAATATTGTAATCCATGAATTATATTGAACCAGTCATCAGTACATGGTATGGGATGCTTGTTATATATAGTAATATTATTGATTTCATCATAATAAATGTATAAAAACATAGATCCCTCTTTTTTTCTAAATAAAAAGTAAAGTGGATACCCTATAAAATCAATAGGGTTTATAAATCCTTTATCAATAAAATAATTTTTTTTATTAAGCTCTATTACTCCTCATTTTCTATTCTATGTTGATTCCTTTGTATAGCTCTCAAAATTGGAATTAAATATATTTTATCACAACTTTATGCTATGGTGGATGACTATGTAATGCACCAAGAAATACAAAATGTGTTCTTATATAGTAATTTCAACCTACATTTGTTAATTACATGTCCCATTGGTAGATTTTGTTTTTTAATAATCCCTAGAAATATCATTTGCATGAGCTAATAGAGGTGGATCTATGCAAGAACCAAATGATGAATCCTCTCCACTAATGACATGAAATTCAACATCTTCCTCATGAAACATAATTATGATCTCTTGGAAATAATTTTTTTTGATTTATATATTCAATGCACATCCATACCTAGTATTAGATGAAATTAATCAAAAGTTATAATAATCATGTATGAAAATATGGTACATCTATGTATCATAATTGAAATAGGATGTCACATCCCTATTGGGTGAGATTATCACAATGAGTCTTTAATCACAATTATATTCATAAAATTATGGGGAAATATCAAGTATTATTTCAAAACATGGAATATTTCATATATTGAGTATATGAAAATTATAATAAATAATTTGCTAATTATATTCTCTGATTAATTAACATTCCACTATATCAATATGACCATCAATATCTGTTGTAGTGATCACATAAGCATGGCCTTATCACATTTATTTCTTCTATATTAGTTTATGTGGATTTATGGGACATTGGATTGAATATTGAGTTACTTATCATTATAAAACTCAAAATAATGATGTATCTATTTTATTTCCCATGAATTAATTATACAAATGACCCTTATCAGTGTACATATAAAAAATCCCATTTCTAGAATTAATTTTATAGGATATTTCTTTCAAAAATATTTAGATTACGACTCTTTCTTCATTCTCATATTTTTCTTTGATGTGTTCCCTTTTTCATAGTGCTCAACTGGTCAATAATTATCTTCATTTCACTTTCATATACAATATAAACAAAATTATCCTCTATTTTTTCAGAACAATATAACAATTAGTCAAATAATAAAAATGTTTGAGAAAATTGTTCGCTTTCGGTTTGTACGTTAATATCTTCAAAAAATGGTCAATACAGATTTTAGATTTATACAAATAATATAAAACATATATGTAATTTATTGTAATGGTATAATCATTCTTTGTAATAAACTCTTATTTTATTTCAATTGATTTAATGAACATTATCTTCATATTAGTTTGTCTCCCATGAGAGAAATAATTTTTGAAGAATGTTCCATTAAAATATCTTTAATATATATGTTATAATTACTCCTCCCAAAAATTATTCTTCATCAAAGAACTATATTTATTGGTATTAAAATAATTAAAATACTATTCTAGTATGACATTTCCATTCATTCTATCCAAAGAATAGAAATATCATTTCAAGGGACGTAATCCATTTCTCACCTAACATTGTATTAGTAGTTCAACTAAAATAAAGAGCCATAAGTCACATGTAACCATCCAATAAAGGATTATCAAATTATAGAACATCATGTTTCTTCATATGGGAAGGTTCATTAGTCATAAACTTGGCCAACATCCCTAAGATGAATTTGATCTACACATCTTCACACTAGTTTTACTGTCTTACTCAGCAGAGTAGTCTCCATATTCTCCATGGTTATATATTTAATTCCTTCTACCATGTTTCATTTCTAAAAAATCTATTATATTTAATTAGGTTTTAAAATTTTTAATTTTAAATAATAATTTGTAATAATAAATTTAGTATTTCACAAAACATTAATTGATAATTTTTTCCTAGTTAATCATTGAATGATAAATTTGGTTTCATTGGAATTATCTTTTAATTTTATAAATATTTTCAAATAATTCCCCGTGGTTTATAATGATCAAGTGAATTATCCAAATAATATCTTCATGTAGTGCAGAACTAGGTTTGTAGTCTTTATACCCTTAATTTACACCATTTATGATTGAGTCCATACCCAATCAACCCATTTCAGCGTTGTTTCCCGTAGGTTAATCTATTTCATATGTAAATACACCATCCATTTTAATGATAGGGAAATATTGTCTAGTAAAACCACAAAATATTTACTTTTCAATTGTATTATCATTTTACCGCACACATAGACATGTCCTTAGAATCCGTCATAGATTTATTTTCCATTATGTTTGTTTCCCTAAACATAGTTCCCAAAGATTATGCAAAATTTTATTATATGAAAATTGTACTTACCCCAGATCTAGTTACCTGAATCTAGTTAATAAATTATTAAATTATCATAAGATATAATATACCACATCACTGAGTATCGATCAGTGTTATTTTATGGAATAACATTATATATTTTTTATTCTCAATTTATCATATAACTAAACTATAAAACATAATAGAATTTAATATTATGTATCCTTGGACGTCAATTAAATATCCCTTCATCATATTTTTTGGAATGGAAAACAAAATAAGTATGAGATAAAATTTTAAGTAGGAATTACATTCCACAAAAGATATCAATTTAAAAAGAGGAATTATCAAAATGAAAATGTACATGAAACAACACATTCCATGTAATCAATTAATTGAGAATGAAATTAATCCCTAGACCATCTCAAATCTTTTAATATCATAGATAAAAAAAATAAATTCTAAATTAATGATATTCAAAATTTTTGAATTCCATATCAATACCTTGTAACAATTTATTTTCAAATTTGGGTACCTATACAACAAAAAATAATTTTATAAGGATAGCCAACTAGTGTGTCACCTAAGAATTGTCGATGATGTGGGGGGATATCTGAAACTATGTCACACATATAAATACAATTAAAATTCATTAAAAATGTATTTTTTGTTCAATATAATTAAAAGATTTATAAATATTAGGATAGAGTAATGAATATAAAATTTCAATATATCCCATGTAATTCAAAATAAATTCATAATAAAACACTATATACAAAAATAGTATACAATTTAGTTAATATTTATATCCATGAAACACATAACATGGATATAGAAGATAAAATTATTATTTACATAAATAGGATCTTATAAAAAAGAATGCTTCATGAGGAAATTGATAATTAAAAATTAATGAGAGATAAAATAGGACCATCAAATTATCAAAAATATACATTATATAATAAAATAAATTCAATTATAGAATGAATTAAACTATAAAATAAAAAATTAGAAACACTATCATTTCACAATTTTCTGTTTAATAACATTTGAGACTTTTATATGAAATAAAATAGTATATATTATTTTTGATAATGGGAAATTCAGTTAACACCATATGTGTTAAAAATTCATTTCTATCGGCATTTTATAAAGAAATTCAAAAATGAAATATTAATAAATTATTGGAAATATTCCTTCAAAAACTTTTAAATATTCACTGACAATATAAAATATCCTCTGAAACCCATTTTTTTTTATAAAATATTCCTTTCTAAATTTTTTTTAAAAAATGTTGTTATGTAAGAATAATAAATATGATCAAAAAAATTAATAAGATAATAATTTATTTTAATAATTTGTTTCATGGATTAATTTCCAATGAGAGTACATTTTTGAATTATTTATGAAAAGGAATTAATAATAATCATAATAAAAAATTAAATGGATTTTTGGAATGATATATTATATGATTACATTGGTAAAAATATAAGTAATCCCAAACAATGAGATTGTAAGTAAATTACAACACTTTTTAAAACATTGAAGCAGTAACACATTTAAAGAGTAATATTTGATTGGAAAATTAATTAACATTAATAATTTGGGACTATTTTCATATAAATAAAATGGTAGTTATATAGACTACAAAAATTTAAATAGGTTTATAATATGAATTATGTCTCAATGAAGAGGGAATTGGGATGAAATCAGTTACCTCTTGCTTCCATATCGTTAAATGCGTTTCAACCTCATGTATTATAAATTTAGATTTAAAATAAATATATATAATGACAATATTCTGTTCAAAAATACCATATATGATCCACATATAACATCTTTTTAAGGGATTGATAACAATTTTTCTTTAATATCATTATTTTAGGTGTTAACTACATTGTTTTTTCAGTGTGTTTGGACTCAGAAGTCATTTTTCTTGTATCATGATCATATTTTATCATATATGAGATTATAATTATGATAAATAAAGAACAATATTAATAATATATATATATATTTAAAATCATCATATAAAAGAATAAATGAACAAATAATCACATTGCTTTGTAGTGGTGGTAGTCTAGATGTATGCCCCAATGATGTTATCCTTCGTAACATATTGATGGGTAGGGAAGTAGATGATATACTATAGTTCCAAATTTTTAATTAGTTTTTAAATGTCACGACCCGTCCCAGTGGGGCCTGAGCCACAACTCCCCAAGCCCGCCTCCAATAGGACAGGGGCTGGTGACTAGAACCAAGTAGGGATGCTACTAACATGGGAGGCATTGCTTATAAACCTATAGACACGCAAACACATCTCCAAGCCCACAAAGCTGAAAAGTAAAAAATACTAAAAAGGAAATTCATGCATACACTAAAATCCCAACCAACAGAGTACAACAGGAAGGTAATGTACAGTAATGTAAAACCCTGGGCCAAAAGTACAAGCCCACCAAAAGAGAGTCTGAAACAAATTCCAATTCTTAAGAATGGTACTGGTAATGCAATCCATAGCCGTAGGAACACACCTCGGCATGCCTGATCTCACTGAGCATCGTCCGGTCCTGGACCACCTAGAATCATATCAATGGATCGCTCGTCTGCACAAGACATGACATGTGTGGGAAAATCCCGTGTAGGGGTGAGTATAACAATACCTAGTAGAACACCCCAAAATCCACATTGGAATACAACAAAAGAAGCACAAAAAAGGAATGATACAGTAATCTCTCGACATTATATGTTTACATAACATATAACAAGAATATCCAGATATACTAATACAAGATCGACTATCGCGAAACCTCCACTACGATCCAGCTAGAAGATTCCACTAAACACGTAACATAGAGAACACACTTCTAGGTCTGAAGAGAGAGATACTATGTACTCATCCCGGGAGAACACACTCCACATGTACTTGACAATACGATGTTTATATGAGGATCACAACCAGTAGCTATGGGGTGATTCCAACAACTCAGTCTGAACTAATCTGCTAAGCTGAGGATCAGTGCATGGGTAAATTTGGTCACGTCGATACCAAGAACTATACTTTGGTTTCCAGGAATGAATAGAACATCTGGATCTATGTCTCACAGAGGGGAATCCAACAACTCTATTCAGGATGTCCTGCTATAGGGATCATACTCTTGTACATAAGAAATGATACCAGGAAACCTTCAGGGGAAAGACCAAGGAGACGAACATTAAGGAAACTAGTCCAAGTCACAGAATACCACCAGCTCAAGCCATGTAAAATAGTTTATAGGCTGTGTAATATGGTTACACGCTTTGTTCCTTGACTCCGGGTACTACTCTTTTAAATGGATCGTGTCACCCATCAATGTTGTGTAATACTAGACTACACGACGTGTAGAAGGATCACACGATGTGTTCCTTGACTCCGGATACTGCACATGTAAATGGCCCTTGTCTGAAATCATTGTTGTGTAGGAAATCATATAAAAAGTCTGTAATTCTATGCACGAACCGTGTTCTATCAACTGGGAAACACCAGTGTACCCAGACCGAATGCCTGTAAATGATGTCCGTCTGTGTCGCCTGCTCGTGTACCAGTACACGAGGTATCTCATGTATCTGGCCGGGTATGGCCTTGGAAGGGTATACATGTCGTGTCCTTAGCCATGTACCAAACTTGTGTCTGTGTACTCCCATAGTACATGCCATGTGTTCATCCGACGAACACAGGTCGTGTAGCCCATACAACACGTCATGTAGTCAGGAAATTTCCAGAATCGCTGTCTTCCTCCTCGTGCATCGGCCGATCATTCGGTTTCCGTTTTTCTTTTCTGTTTGTCGTGAAACATCATATTATGGGTTTCATATTCATCATGATGCCGAATATATGGGTTTCAGGCCTTCTATCGGCTCCAAAATCAGATTTCGGTCATTCGTGCAGAAATCATTCGAAGAATGATATCTTCGGATCCGCTTTGATATGTTTGTCACCACCGCAGCCGCACCTCCGTGGGGTTTACCGATGCCAGATCATCAATTTGAGATCGTTTCATCCCACAACGGATGTCAACCGATTCGTCGTTTATATCTCCATGAAGAACGCGTATAACGCACATGAATAACGTGAGAAATCGAGGAAGAATGGAACCACAATTGAGAGGGATGAATCTCGATCGTTGTTTGTGTTGATCTTGGTTTGTCACCGTTATTAGATTAACAAACCAAAATAACTTCAAGAATCGAATCCCATAAATCCCCACAAAAAAGCCCATCCCACAAATACGATCGATCTGCGGGCTAATCTGTTCGTGGATTAGTCTGTGTTTGTCGTGGGAATCAAGAACGGGGAAAGGAAATCAAAATGAAACTTCCAACATATATTCGCGGTGTTCGTTGGCGAAGATCCAGTCACCACGTCTTCATTATCGGGGAAATTCATCAAGAATGTCATCACTGTGTTGGGGGTTTCCTCTAGAGATTTCCAAGAGCCTTCAAGGGTTTCAGGGATATGATGTCTGTAAACCTGGACCCCTACACAAGCCCTTATTTAAAAAGGATAAAAATATATTCTCGGCCACATGATTTAATAAAATATTTTAATAAAATATTTTATTACAGTTGCATCCAAAAAATGGATTTGACCACCGACCTGGGCTATACGATGTCAGGTCTCTTCTAGGGTAAACCCACTGCTCTGGATGAAATGGTGCCCTCAGATTTCCGATCCATGCACTCGTTCAAGAGTTATCCATCTTATATAGGAAAACTACATGTGAGTGTTATTTAATTATTTAATTAAATTCAAACCTATGATCCGGGATCATCGAGCCTCTGAACTGCACGTCGTCTCAAAGCCTAGTCTCGAAATAGTTCTTCCATATAATATTAAAATAATACATTGAAAAATCTGGGACATTACATCACACCCATCTTAGGGATTTACGTCCTTGAATAGCCAAAACAATGGCTACTAAAAAACACGTGGGTACTGCACACGAATCTTAGATTCTCGATCCCACATGCTTTCCTTGAGATTATTGTGCTGCCACCGGACATGAACTAAGGGAATAGCTCACCCAAGAAGGATCTGCTCATGCCGATCCTCGATCTCCACTGGGTACTCAGCAATGGTCGATCCATCATCGATGTCCAGCTCACCACATTCTATAATGTGCGATGGATCACGCACGTACCTCCACGGCTGCGACACATCGAAGAAATTGTGTACCTGGTCCATCAGAGAGGGTAGATCCAAGTGGTATGCCTCGTCTACAACACTACCCAGAATCTGAAAAGGGCCGACGAACCATGGAGATAGCAATGCGACTAGGCCAAATCTTCGCAATCACTGTCATGGTGAGACCCGAATGAACACATGGTCTTCCCCCTCAAACTCCAAGGGCCTCTGTCTCCTATTGGCATAAGACTTCTGGCGAGTCTGTGCTGTCTTCATCTGCTCCTGTATGACCTCCACCTTCTCTGTAGTATCTAGCACCATCTCTGGGCCCATGAATGTTGACTCTCATAGGTCATTCTGGAAAAGTTGTGACCTGAATGGTCACACGTACAAAGCCTCAAATGGTGCCATACCAATAGTGAAATGATAACTTTTTTATAAGAAAATTCCACCAGTCGTAAGTGATCCTCCAAACTATTAACGAAGTCATGTATACAAGCTCATAGCATATCCTCCATGACCTGGATGGTCCGCTCTGTCTGTCCATTAGTCTGGGGATGAAACGTTGTGCATAAGCGTAACTAAGTCCCAAAAGCGTCATCCAATCCCTTCAACAAACGAGATGTGAAACAAGTAACACGATATGAGACGATCATGGATGGAAATCCATGAATTCGAAATATCTCCTGCACGAAGCAGAATATCAAGATCTCTACTGAACTCTTCTCTCGTATGGCTTGGAAGTGGGCTGACATTGTGAGTCAGTCAATGATCACCTAAATGGAATTGTGTCCCCTGGATGTACATGGTAAACCCATCACGATGTCCATGGATATCCCATCCCACATCCACTCTAGCACCTCAAGCTACTGAGTCAAACGTGCTGGAACCCGGTGCTCATCATTTACTTGCTGACAAGTAAGGCACCGAGAAAGAAACTCTGCCACAGTCTTCCTCATTATTGGGCATTAGAACAGATGTCGTAGGTCCTGGTACATCTTTTCCACACATGGATGCACCTCCAAAGGAGATGTATGGAACTCCCTCAGAGACTCTTCCTGAAACATCACTTGTACTACTGTGTGCCCCCTAAAAAGAATAATGTGCTCCCCACCTCTTGAATATCCATCAGGCGCATCACCTGCGGATATATGAACACATAGAGTCTCATAGCTATAATCCTCGATCTGCGCTTCCCTGACTCACGATAAGAGTGGAGGTGTAAAAAACATTGATTGAAGGTAAGATCCATCATCTCTATTCATGAAGGATAACTGTAAATAGGCCAACTTCCATGTCTCCTCATCCAGAAACTCTGAACCGGATTTTCTATTGAGAGAATCTACCACAAAGTTCCCCTTCCCAGGAGTATAAACTATCTCAAAGTCATAATATTGGAGAAAATAAAGCCACCGCCACAATATCAACCTCAGATCCTTCGGAAAAAATATATATCTGAGACTCTTGTGATCAGAGTAGACAATTAACTGCTCGCCCATCTGGTTGTGCCACCACATATTCAATGTGAAGACAACCGCTGGCAACTCAAGATCATGGGTCGCGTAGTTCTGCTTATGTTACCTCAAATTAAATGAGCCATAGACAATCACCACTTTCCACTACATCAGGACATAACGAAGCCTGGTTCCTGATGCATCGCAGAACACCATGTACTCGACACCCTCTTCTGGTAGTCTCAAGATAGGGGGCTCTTCAGACTCTATCTCAACTGCTAAAACCACTAATGGAATCTCGTAGTCCATACGAAAGGCTTCCCCTTTCGGTCAATGTTGTCATGGGTGCTGAAATCCTGGAGAAATCGAGAATGAATCTTCGATATTAGCCTTCCGACCCAAGGAATGTCCGCACCTCCATCACGCTCTGGGGTGGATCCCATGATAACACTGCATTTTCCTTGGCTGGATATACTACTACACCATCAACTGAGATAATGTGTCCCAGAACGTGGACCTCCTATATCCAGAATGACACTTCGAGAATTTCCCATACAAATGGTGATCTTGGAGTGTGTCCAAGACCATCCATAGGTGACTCGCGTGCTCCTCCTTAGACGCAGGGTACACAAGGATATCATCGATAGTGACCTCCACGAACTGATCAAGATAGGTCTGATGTATATGGTTCATGAGTCCCATAAACACTGATGGGGAATTCGTCACGTTGAAGGGAATCACCAAGTACTAATATTGATCGTAGAGACATCTGAAATTTGTCTTCGGTATATCCTCATCCCGTACCTGCAACTAGTGATAACATGATCAAAGATCATCCTTTGAGAACCATCGTGCCCCTCTTATCTGGAAGAAGTGGTCATCGATCCACGGTAGTGGATACTGGTTCTTCACAATCACCAGATTCATGCCCCGGTAATCCACACATAGCCTCAAGCTCCCGTCTGTCTTCATGGAAAACATCATTCGGACCGCCAATGGTGAAACAATAGGTCTCACGAAGTCCTTCCTCTGTAAGTCCTCCAGTTTTACTCTTAGATCTCAAAGCACTGCAGGAGCCATCCGATATGATAATGCTAATATCGGTGTCATCCCATGTTGCAACTCAATGAAGAAATCTATCTCTAGATGGGGAGGTAGTCCAGGGAAATCCTCCAAAAAGATTTCCTCATACTTAGCCACTACTTTTGGAACCTGGAAACTTGTAACGTCTACTGAACCAAGGGCTAGACTAGACAACTGATGGGAAATCGTCTTTACTTTCCTATGCATGAGTCCATCCTGCATTGCCTGGGTCTCTTTTTCACCGACGAAGGAGAACCTCATTCCATCACTATTGACACACCGCACCCTTCACCTAAAATAGTCAATCTGGGCATGAAATGTGGATAGAAAATATATACCAAGAATGACATCATAAGACCTTGAAGCTACTATCAAGAGGTTCCAACTGAAACTCTTTCCTCCATGGGTCAGGTCACACTATCTGCAAATGTGTGAGATATCTGAATCTTCTCCAGTCAGTGTTTCTAAGCGTAAGGTTCGAGTCAACGACTTAACTGGAATCTAAAGGTCTCAAACGAGATAATCATACAAAAAAGAATGACCATCACCTGTTTCTATCAGTATGGAAGGTAATGTATAAAAGACATAGATTGTACCTCAAATAATTCCGGGAGTACCTGGGTCATATGCCTCTGCTACCTGCAGCTGTCCCTGCCTCTGTCCACTAGCTCCCAGAGCCTGGGGTGGACCACGTGGGGGTGGTGGTGGTAAATGTAAAAAATGACAACCACCTCTAGCTGCTCTCCCAACACCTCTACCACATTCTTCACCCCACAGATCTGTCTCCTCCACATGTTACGTCTACCTTGGTGGTCCATCAGCCGTTCCCATGTCAGTTGTATGGCGGGTCGGACAATCTCGAGTGAGATGTCCTCTACAATCACATGAGTATAATCTCCTCTCTCGATGCTGGATGGATGTGCCCTCAGTACCCTGTACATCAGATCCTCTGTCCTGGGATCTCTTATGAAAATGTATTCCACGCCTGGGTCCATGACGTTGTCTCCCGGCAGCCGAGGTCTCTGCTCTAGATCACTCACTACTGACAACATTCAGCTCTCTCTACTCTGCCAAGAAGCTTTCAACCACAAATGCCAGCTCGATCACCCCAGTATAAGTAGGAATGCTCATAGGTATGATGATAGCTCGGATGTCTCTGCATAATCCCCACTCAAAATTACGAGCATTGGAGTATTGATCCCTGACCATATCCATCGAGTACTGTGAGAGGTCGGTAAACCTTGATGAATAGTCATCCACCGTCATGGTTCCCTTCTATAACTAAAGAAGCTCTTGTATACATGCTGCTCTTAGGGTAACCAGTGAAAACTCGTCACTGAAGAAATTCTCAAACTTTGACCATGTAAGAGTCACCTCGTCATGAGTCTAGATAACCAAACTCCACCATCACCCTGTCGATCCCGGTAGAAGGCTCGCTGTTAGGATCACTATCTGATCTGCTGGTGTCCTGACCAAACAGAAGACTCTGGTCACTTCTTCATGCCAGTACACTACTTCCTGAGGGTTAGGCTCTCCTCAAAACCTTACGGGTATCTATCTCTAAAACTTCTGGAGTGTGCTCAGCATGCGCTCCTACTCTACCAGTACAGCAGGCACAAAACACTTCTCTACTGGTGGGGGAATTACTGGCACACCACCCGATGGTAAAACTGGTGGATTAGGTCCCTATATTGAAGCTTCATCACTGAGTGGGTCTTCCTT
The DNA here is from genome assembly GCA_963277665.1 of Viscum album. Taxonomy (NCBI): domain Eukaryota; kingdom Viridiplantae; phylum Streptophyta; class Magnoliopsida; order Santalales; family Viscaceae; genus Viscum; species Viscum album. The sequence continues at coordinate 945,184,590 of OY728138.1, forward strand.
GTGATTGAGCTGCTGGATCCTAGAAGGTGTGTGTCGCGGAGGCATCCAGTAAAGAAACAAGATGTATCTCAGTCACTATGTATATCTGGAGAGATGACTCAAGAAGGACATGGAAACAACAACCCATTCCTATATGATGCATGTACCATTATTTTCCCCTGCCACTAGTGTTCTCATGTTCCATGTCGAAAAGAAAGTTATCAATGTCCTGGTGTTTGGATACGTCGGCCGCCCGAACCAACACTAGGGTCCCTAGCCTTAAATCCAAATTGGAAACACTTATCATTGTTGCCTAAAACCAACTCATAGACTCTCGGTCCTAAGGTAGAACCAACCACCTCTGATACCACACTATCACGACCCGTCCCAGTGGGGACTAAGCTGCAACTCCCCAAGCCCACCTCCAATAGGCCAGGGGCTGTTGAATTACACCGAGTAGGCATGATACTAACATGGGAGGCATTGCCTATAAGCCTATACACACACACATGCTTCCCCAAGTCCAAAAAGTTGAAAATTAAAAACTACAAAAAAGGAAATGCATGCATACACTAAAATCCTGACCAATAGAGTACGACAGGAAGGTAAAGTACAATAATGTAAAACCCTGGGCCAAAAGTAAAAGACCACCAAAAGAGAGTCTACAACAAATTCCAACCTGTAAGAAATGTTTTGGGGCTGAAATCTGAAGCCATATGAACAAACCTCGGCCTGCCTGATCTCACTGAGAACCGTCCAGTCCCTGTCCGCCTAGAATCTTGTCAATGGATCACTCGTCTGCACAAGACATGACATGTACGGGCAAAACCCGTGCATGGGTGAGTACAACAATTCCCAGTAGGACACCCCAAAAACAATAAAAGAATTCAATAAAGGAAGTACCAAAAATGAATGATACAGTAATCTCTACACAGTATATGTTTATAGAAAATATAACAAGAATATCCCGATATACTCATACACGATCGACTATCGCGAAACCACCATTAAGATCCAGCTCGAAGATTCCTCTAAGCACGTAACAAGCATAACATACTACTAGGTATGAAGAGATAGATATGAAGAACTCTTTCTGGGAGAACACACTGCACAAGTAATTTAGAATACGATGTTCAGATTATTATTACAACCAAAAGCTATGGGGTGATTCCATAAACTCAGTCTAAACTAATCTGCTATATAGAGGATCAGCGCTCGGGTAAAGTTGGTCATGTAAATTCCAAGAACTCTACATAGGGTTCCAGGAATGAATAGAGGATCCAGCTCTAAGTATCATAGAGGGGATTCCAACAACTATATTCAGGATGTCTTGTTAAGGATATCATACTCATATACATAGGAAATGATACCATGAAACCTTTTGGGGAAAGACTAAGGGGACAAAACCTAAGGAAACTAGTCCAAGTCACAGAAGACCATTTCCTCAAGCCATGTAAAATAGGATACACAGTGTGTATTATGGTTACACGCTGTGTTCATTGACTCCGGGTACTGCCCATGTAAACGGCACCTGTCATCCATCAAATCTATGTAAAACTAGACTACACAGCGTGTAGAAGGATCGCCCGCCATGTTCCTTGACACTGAGTACTTCCCGTGTAAACGGCCCATGTCTGAAATCGAAGTCATGTAGGAAAGAATATACACTTAGTGTAAGTTGAGGAAAACACCGTGTTCTGTCAACTGGGTAATAGTCGTGTACCCTAGCCGCATGCCCGTACACGATGTCCGTCCGTGTCGCCTGCCCGTGTACCCGTACACAGGGAATCCCATCTTTCAGGCCGAGTCTGGCTGGGGAAGGGTATACATGCCGTGTCCCAGGCTGTATACCCAACCCATGTCCGTGTACTCCCAGATTACACGCCAGGAGGTCCGATGATGAACACATGCCGTGTAGCCCATACAACACGTTGTGTAATCCGGAAATTTCCAGAATCGTCTTCTTCCTCCTCGGACCTCGGTTGATCTTCTGGTTTCCATTTCTCTTGTCCGTTTGCCATGAAACATCGGATTATGTGTCATCTCATAATCGTGATTTCGAATCCATGGGTTTCGGGCCATCGAACAGCTCCAAAATCCGATTTTGTTCATCAGTGTGGAAATCTTTTGAAGAACGATATCTTTCGATCCGCTTCGATCTGTCCCTCGCCACCACAGCCACATCACCATGGGGTTGTACCGACAACAGATATTCAATTTGGTATTGTTGAATCACACAAAGGATTCACAAAATTCGGTCATTCATATTTACTTGATGAACATATAGAACGCAGATGAGAAATCGTGGAAGAAAGGCACCACAATCGAGAGCGACGAACCTTGATTGATGTTCGTGTTGATCTTTGTTCGCCACCATTAAAGGATTAACGAAAAAAATAACTTCAAGAATCGTATCCCCAAAGTCCCCTAAAAAAATCCCATCCCACAAATACGATCGATTCTTGGGCTAATCTATTTGTATATTAGTCCACCTTCACTATAGGAATCAAGAAAGAGGAAGGGAAATCAAAATCAAACATCATACCTAGATCAGCGGTGTTTGTTGGCGAATATTTGATCATCGTGTCGTCATTACCGGAGAAATTTGTCAAGAACGTCGTCGCCGCGTTGGGGGTTTCCTCCAGAGCTTTCCCAGATCCTCCATGGGTTTCAGGGTTATGAGGTATGTAACCTTGGACCCATGCACAAGACTTATTTAAAAAGGATAAGAGGATATTCTCCACCACAATATTTAATCAAATATTTTAATAAAATATTTTATTATGGTTGCGTCCAAAAACTGGATTTCACCACCTACCTTTGTCATCTGATGTTATGTCTCTCCTGGGGTAAACCTGATTCTTTTGACGCTACGGTGCCCTCAGATTTCCGATCCAAGAACCCGTTTAGGAGTTATCCCACTTTTTCAAGAATACCACACACCCGTGTTATTTAATTATTTTATTAAATTCAAACCATTGTTCCGGGCTAATCGGGCCTTGGAACAACACACCGTCTCAAAGCCTGTTCAGAAAATAGTTCCCATATAATATTAAAATAATAAATGGAAAAATCTAAGACATTACAATAAATATTATACTTATCCATTATTTCCACCACTATAACCAACCATGTGAGACTTTTATGAAAAAAATACATTAGTTCATGAGGTGGTAGTCCACCATACACAAAAATGATGGGTTTTCACTTTGATAGAGAAAGAGGAGAATACATATTATCATATAAAAAATAAAATCCAATTGTAAGATATTTTTTTTTTAAATTTTAATATTTGGGACATAATTAATGATAGTAGAAAATGAAGAAATATGAATGTTTTCGGTTAAAACTATTATCTCTTTTCTGAAGGATATTTTTAAGATCGCCTCATAAGTAAAATGGTTTTAGTATTTGGGAATATAATAAAGACAATATTATATTTATGTAATATAGAGAGATATTATTTAGTTCTTACTAGTATTTATGGATAAATAATTGGGAATTTGTGTTGTGAGGAGGTAACCATTTATTATATAGGTGGGAGGAAAACTTATAATTTTTCAAAATTTTAAAATATTTTTAAATCTATTTTTAGTAAATGTTTTCTAATTTGATTATATTTTTATTTTCTGAAAAAATATTTTGAGAATAAATTATTCCAATAGGATATAAAATAGTTATTTGATTATTTTATCCCTTATCTTGTAAGATATATCCATTGGTAAACCTGTTTTAATGTTACCAGTGGTGAATATTTTACCCGTATTACTATTTATAATGAAAATAATGAATTTCAGCTCATAAATGAATTTATAAATCATTATTATAATTGTAGAAACAATTTTACAGAATTCAATTCCTATAATTTTTATAAAATAATTTAATACTAAACATGTGAAACATTAAGAAAAATGTTTTCATCATAATTAAATTTGAAGCATAAAGTTATAATAAACTAACTCTATGACTTGTAATTGTCAATATATGAATTAAAACTAAATAATATAATATACATATTCTATTAATTTTATATAATTAATTCATTAATAAATGTTATTTTAATAGTATAAAATGGATAAATAAAAATGAAATATTAATCCAATACATGAAATTCTTACCTTTTACCTCCAAATAATATTATAATTTTTTATTTCAAATTGATAATAAATAAGTTGTAAATTTTACATATTGTGACAAATTAATATAAATTAAAGTTGGATGAATTATATAATACACTATTAATTAATCATAAAATCATATTTCAATATGATAATTTCACAAATTCATTCTTGGATTATTTTCACATAGTATGTTCAAATTCAATATTTGTCCTAGAATATTTGAATTTATATTAATTGAAATATTATAATGTAAACTATAATATAGTTTTATGAAAATAAAATATCAATTTACTATATATAACGATTAGGTGCAAGAGGCCTCATGTAGAAAACCTCATGAAGCTATGTGTAAATGGATAATGGTTTTCTCAGGCACATGTGTGGTGACCCTACAAAATTATGTCATCTTGAAAATTTATATGGGGGAAATGACAAATTTGAAGATGAATAAAAAGGCCACGTAACCATTATAGATATTATTTTACCAATAACTTTTCTATAATCAATAAAGATTTATTTTAATGGATTGAAGCATAAGAAAAAACGTATTAGCCAAATATGTGACCAAATTTTCAAAATTTCTTTCAATTTTTTTTGTAAAATTTTTTATTTCAGCGGTATGATTTTATTTATCAATTCCCATTTTAAAATTTTATATATCCATGATTTAAAATCTATTTCAGTTCCTAAAATTTTATGGATTTATGTTCACATGGTAATGACTCTATCTATTCACATTTGTACCAAATATATTTTAACAGTTACTATCCATAAAAAGTCTATAATAACACACTATTATTATATATATTGAAATTAACATTCAAATATAACAAAATTTGTAAACCATTACAAGATTTAATGTAACAGAAGTGTTCTTTAAAATTGAGAATTGTTTTTAGATTTCTAAATAATAATGATTGTACTCCATTGAAATTTTTGGCTCAACACATGTTGTTACAAAGAGAGGTAAAATTCCCCATTTTAATTATTTGTTACCATAATATATTTACCATGGATTAATTCTTTTCTCATAAAAATGTGGCTAATATTATCTCTATAGGAATTTTAAGGATATATTAGATTAGAAAATGATAATAATTTATTCCATTAAAAGTCACCATTGTGAATACTTTCTAAAAAAATAATTTGGATACTTTTTGTCTTTTCAAGGATATAATTCATCATTCACTACAACAACAACACCTTAAAAATGGGTTTTTTCAAAAAATGAAATAGTACTCTCCATGAAACATCATGGAATATATTAAATTAGTTTTAGATTAATCAATTATTTTAGGATGAGTTAGTCAATACAACATTCTATACCATTAAATAAGTTCTCAAAACACCCCTCTTTGGAAAAACCCTTATGATATTATGAATTAAAAAATTCCAAATTCTATCTTCATTAAAAAAATTTATTGTAAATTATATATCTTACATTCCAACGATCGTAGAGGAATATATAACCCCATATCTCATCATGTTTTCTTTCTTGGGTACTCAAACAAATGTAATACCTTAGATGTAATCAATATGAGGACTAAGATCTTTGAGGATTTAATTCACATCAAATTTGATTAGAATGTTCCCACATCACATATTCAAAATGATTGTTTTTTTAACCAAACTATTTTTATAATACCGAAACATAAAATTTCTAATGTAATTGAAGATTCCTTGGGACCCCATTGTACACCACAACCCATTCAATGGGATCAATATAAATATCACCACAAGATAATTGTATCTGTGAATTTCAATCTAGAACTCATACTGAATGGTCATCCAAAAAAGTAGTTGAGCATATTTTTTTATATCATCATTTTACTCATTACACTGGTGATATTATTAATGATGATATCTGGATACCTTTGATTCTTGAGTAGTTAAAACAATATCAAGGGAACATTGTCTTGTATCTCATGGAAGGACCCAATAATCATCTAATTATTAGTACTAAATGTAATGACCCGAACATTTTAATTATATTTTTTTCCTAGTAATGTATGTTAATTTTTTGTATACCCAACAAAACTATATACTTTAATTAATAAAGTGGTTATAATTAAAATGATACAGTTGGGTTTCGACTGATATACGATCATTGGTCAATTTGACCGTTGGAAACTATAATCATAACGTTGTGTTTTTATAAATATGGTTATCTTGGTTAATTAATATATAAAATAAGATTTAATGGCATCATCCAGTATACTTGAGCCATATGAAGCCTATCTGTCGGATCTTGGGAAGGAGGTTTCATCACTGGGCTTTGATCTGGACCATGACCAAGCCAAACTTCAACATATGAAGCTTGAACGGAATCGCCTAAGAGAGAAGTTCAACCAAATAGAAATCAGAACTTGGGAAATGTTGTTTGAGCCACCCCAATATTCTATCACCATAGCACACCTTACACTTAGGTCGTATGCTAGTGTAATATAGGGCTACGTAATCAGACCTTAACTATATTGTGTAATGGTTTATATAAATAAAATTATTATTTCTTCTTTTGGAAATGTTGTGAATTTCAAATATCCAGATAAATATAGGATGAGTTTTACTGATGAATTAAGGAAAAAGGGGTATTTTAAAATGTTTTTGTATTCATTAAATAAATAATAATGCGAAATTATTTTCAAGAAATGGTCTTTTATAGTTGTGTTGAGTATGATATTTAGAGTGTAATTGCATGAACTTGGGTTTTTATTGAATAGTAAAGTAGGAATAGTAACATACCCATATGAATAGTAATGAATAGTAACGAATAGTAATTTGAAAAGAAAATAGAAACGTCACCCATGAATGTATATATACATTTTAGACATCTTAATAGTGAAAAATGACCATAATTTAAGTTTTGGTATTTTTGTATATCATAAATATTTTTTATGCAATTTAATAAATAATTTAATAATTAAAAATATAAATCAATTTTCAGAAAATTTAATCATTAATTGTTAGTTTATTGTATTATAGTTATTCAATAATTTTATGGGACCTTGATTACTCTTTTGCGGTGTTACGAAATGATTTATAGTTTTAAAGTTGTATTTTTGGGAAAAATAATGATTTTATTTAAAAAATAAATTAAAATTATTAAGAAAATTAATTTCATAAAATGGACATCATTTTTGAATTCATATCATTGATATTTTGTTAGGGATATTTTCAGGGATTTTTCTGAAACAATTGAATTTTCAGCGAATAGTAAAAATGTAGTTTTGAGTTTCAGGTGTTTAATGACATCATTTATGATGTAATAATGATGTAAGAATTTTCGTCGACTTATGAATAGTTTGATATGTATGAGATGTCCCATATGGAAAATACCATGGAAAATCCCATGGTTTTTAAAATACCACAGATGAGGGTCCCTTGGAAATTAATAATTTATTCACTGACTTTTCCTATAAATACCAAAACATTTCCTTATTTTATTTCATTCCAAAAATCATCCTCAATAATTTCTTGGTGCCCTCACTTCCAAAGGAGTCCTCCCAAGGTGTCCTCAATCCTCCCAAGGTCGCGACCTTCGAGCTTTTGAAGTTACTCTTCAAAGTAAGGGATCATTTCACCCTCCTCAATTAAGTCATGAGTTCCTTTATGTTGTGTCTTCTAATTTCATCTTTTTATTTTGAGGGTATGTTTTTATATGTTCTCATTAATTTAATTTCATTTATAATATTTTAGAGACCCTTTACTCTCTCATCAATTTGATTTCTGAATATTTAAGTGACGCAGTTAGACTGCCGAATTTTTCGTAAAAGAAACCAGATCATCTCTTTTGTTTCATGATTCATTTTCATGTGGAATGTCATTATAATTTCCATTCCATGTTCGTATCTCCATTTTATTATGAATTTCTGATTTATTATGAATTATTTATGAGTGTGTGACCATTTTCCCTCTCCTTTCAATGTTTTCTAAAACCATATTATATAGCCATTATGTTGCAGAAATATCGTCTTAAAATTTCAATATCTTTCTATCAAGGAATTATATTGTTTTATTTATATGAATACCCAGACCTATTTAATTTACATGGGTGTTCATAAATATATAAATATGATATATTTGATTTTGTAATTTAAATTCATATAACCCTCAATCCCTTCCATGGGTTATAAATGATATAAGGATCTTATTTTTAAGCACTCTTAAAATGTTATAATTTTGAAATGAAACCAATTTCTATTATTCTCTATGGTTTATTTATGAAATTCTTGATTATGATCTATTTGGATCACATGTAAGTAAGTTCATATTAATGGTTCTCCCTGACAGTGCTCGAACACATTTGGTAAAGACTTAATCTCTAGAGATGACATGTTTCACAATACCTTGTTGAATAACCTTGATAAATTTTGTGACAAATCAAGGATAATCCTTGGTGATATGTTCATTACTGTCTAAATAAAATGTTGTAGCCACATATTCAAGTTATTATTCATGTTCTTTTTATAATGATATTCCTATTCTTCCATTTCTCATGCCTTTATGACTTTAATCATGTTCTTATTAATATTGCTCAAGATCACATGTCAACAGTTTCACTTGTTTTCCCTACTGGGCCTTATACTCACCCATTCCTTTGAATGTTTTGTCTCCAGGTTATGAGATGCAATAATTTTACTTAGGATGATCTTATGTTGAATCCTTATAGGAGGATTATAAGAATGTTTTATGTTGTTTTTCTTTTATTATGTTCCTGATTTTCAAGACACTAGACTTTAAAGATCATCTTTTTGTAATATGTAATGAAAAGTTATGTAATAAAAAGGCGGGATGATATAGTTGGTATTAAAGTATAGTTTAGTTTTTTATGTAAATTAGGATATTAAATATTTAGAAAAAACCCTATAGAAAAGTTTAAATATAAGAAAACATCCTTGTATTTTTTGGAATATTTAGTAAGTGGTTTATCGAACAAATACATCCCTATCTAGATACGAGTAGGTAGAGGTGGCTCTGGCACATATGTACATAGGGGTAAAACCCGAAAACACCACCTTGAGCTCAAATCGACCGGGAACAAGTGCACGAAAACGGGCATTATTGCACTCTTGGTTATGACATGCTTGTGGGATATGTTTGGTAAATCCTAATCTTTTTATGTATCATTATGAAGGATTTATGGAAAAATGTAATTGCTCAAAGAAGTTTTAATACATAAATCCTTTATAGATAAAATATTTACAAATAAAATAAGTTTCTCATTAAGGTTTTATTATTTTAGAAAATGGAGGTCAATAGGAGGAACTGTTTAAATGGTGACCACAGTGGACCATGTGCTGATGGCCCTGCGATGGAAGCTGTAATAGAAACATTCATGAAAATGATGAACCAACTGACTCAAGACATGGGAAATAACATGAATCAAGCTGAGAGACCAATCTCAGCATGACGGGAACAACATTATTTTGAGTCCTTTATGTGTCAACAACCATCAACATTCAGTGGATCAACTAACCCATTGATTACTGAGTAGTGGATCATCTGCATCGAGAAGATATTTTCTGTGGTCTGCTGTTCAGAGCAAGAGAAGGTCATCCTGTATATCTATCACCTAGAACGAGAAGATGATCAGTGGTGGGAGATGATTAAAAACACGAGACAATGAGTATAGGTTGAAGCTATGGAGTGGTAAGAGTTCAGAGGGATTTAGTTTAGTAAGTATTTCCCTCGTTCTATGAGAACAAGAATGGAGAAGGTGTTTCTCGAGCTGAAGAAAAAGGAGAATGAATCTGTGGGAAGCTGTGAGATGAACTTCACCAAGCTTTTACATTACACCTATAGCTTTGTAATGGATCCAAATGACAAGGTTGATAGATTTTTTGGTGTACTGAGACCTCATCTACGAAAGAATATAGCCACCCGTGATTATGACAGCTATGAGGAGATTTTGAGAAGTGCAAAGAAAGTAGAACTGATGTTTGGTGAGACACAATGGTCTCATAAATCAAAATAAAAAAAGTGATCGATGGAGCCCAGTATAAGGAGGAACATTGATCAGGGAAGATGATGCATGCAAGTGAAATGTCCCACATGAAATAGATTTTGGATGAAGCATTATGGGAACTACCTGCTCGGTAGCAGGAAAGGCTAAAAGTGTTGAAGAGATGGCCATATTTTGAGGAATTTTTGTTGTGAGGTGAAACCTCAACTTACAAACACTAAAGACAATGGGAAGATGGTGCAGGCCCTACCTGAGGTCAAGTTCTTTAAGTGTGGATAAATGGGGAACTTTGCTAATCAATGTTGAAATTCGAGGGCTGTGGAGGGGAAGCATCATCAACCTCAGAAAATACCAATGGAGCAAGGTCATGATATTTATATCACAACTGTGGAAGTTGAAGCTCCTAATGATGTGGTAGAAGGTACTCTTGTTTTTCTCTCAAAGCTATCAAATAATTTGTTTGATTCTGGTTCCATCCATTCCTTTATTTCCTCCAAGTTTGTAAAGAATTTAGAATTGAACCTCGACTTGCTAAAAGTAGAGTTATCAGTCAAGACTCCTAGGGGAATTATCTAAGCATCATTAGTGTTTAGAAACTCTAGTATTTACTTTGGTGAGCACATTATTTTCGCAAATCTAGTAGCCATTCCCATTCATGAATTTGACATTATACTAGGGATGAACTGGATCTCAACGTATAATGCTAAGATAAAATGAAGAAGTAAGGTAATCTCAGTAGTCTTCGATGGAAAACCTACTGTTATCTTCCAAGGAGAGATATCTCAACCTGATCTTTGTCTAGAAGAACCTCCTATATCCTTATTTATGGAATTGATCGGTTACGAAGAAGTAAGAAATGAGATTCTGAGGATTTAAAATTTACCCATCTTCCATGAATACGTTGACGTATTTTCGGAGAAGTTTCTTGGGCCTCCCCTAGAAAGAGAGGTAGAGTTCGATATTGAACTCATACCAGGATCTCACATGATATCAAAGACCCAGTATAGGATGGAAAATGTGGAGTTGGTGGAATTAAAGATACAACTCCAAGATCTTTTGGAGAAGGGGTTTATCTGACCGAGTGTGTCTCCTTGGGGAGCACATATTCTGTTTGTGAAAAATAAGGATGGATCGATGAGGCTATGCATTGATTATAGAGAACTGAACGAAATCACTGTAAAGACCAAATTCACTTTTCCATGAATCGATGACTTATTTGACCAACTTCGTGGGGCTTAATTATTCTCTATGTTTGATCTTTGATCTGGTTGTCATCAATTGAGGTTGAAAAAAGAATATATTCTAAAAACTGCCTTCCGATCAATATATGGGAATTACGAGTTTGTTGTTATGTCGTTTGGACTTACTAATGCACCTACTATTTTTATGGATTTGATGAATAGAGTCTTTAAGGATTACCTTGAATATTTGTGATAGTTTTTATTGATGATATTATGATATATTCCAAACTTCATGAGGAGCATGAGGATCATCTAAGGTTTATATTGAAAACTCTATGGAAGGATAGAATTTTTGGAAAGTTCAGTAAATGTGAATTCTGGTTACAACAAGTTGCTTTCTTGGGGAACATTGTTACCAATGAAGGAATCACAATTGACCCTACAAAGACCAAAGTTAAAGAGGAGTGACCTCAACCTAAAACAACAACTAAGATTTGTAATTTCCTTGGATTAGAGGGATATTATAGGAGTTTTTTGAGAAACATTTAACAACATTCTAATCCATTAACCAAGTTAACTCGAAAAGGGGTCAAGATAATCTAGACAAAGGAGTGTGAGGAATGTTTTCAAGAGCTGAAGAAGAGATTTGTTTTTTGCACCTATGTTAACTCTACCCTCAAGTAGAAAAAGATTCATTATTTTTAGCGATGCATCTTAGAAAGGGCTAGGGTGTGTCCTCATGCAAAATGACAAGTTCATTGCTTATTCATCTCGACAGTTTAAGACTCATTAGAAGAACTATCATGTGCATGATCTGGAGCTGGAGGCGGTCATTTTTTCTTTGAATATATGGAGTCACTATCTTTATGGGGAGAAATGTGATATATACATAGACCATCAATGTTTGATGTATATTTTCACACAAAAGGAGTTGAATATGAGACAAATGAGATGTTTGTAACTCCATAAAGACTATGATTGTTCAATTAATTATCATCCTGGAAGAGCAAACAATGCCGCTGATGCATTAAGTAGTAATGATCCAATTGTTCTGTCTACGAAGGGGATTCCATGAGATCCTCTAATCAATGACATAGTAAAATTTTACATGGTAATTATAAGGAAAGGGACATCATCAAACCTAACCCAAATTATTTCTAAACCAGCATTACTAGATAAGATCAAGAAATATCAGAAAGGCGATCCTTTGTTACAGAAGAAGTTTGAGGCTATGAAGGATAGGAAGTTTCTTTAGTTCAATACTGATCAAGAAGGTGTACTGAATTTTCATACAAGACTATGTGTTCCATATATTTCAGAAATAAAGAAGGAGATGATGGATGAAGCTCATAGATCTACTTTCTCTATACATCATAGTAGCATGAAAATGTATAGGGACCTTTGTGATCATTATTGGGGGGATAATATGAAAAGGGTGATTGCTGACTACAATTCAAGGTGCCTGGTATGTTAGCAAGTGAAGGCATAGTGACAAATTTTTAAAGGGGTATTGCAACAACTACCCAAACCAGTATGGAAGTGGGACAATATCACTATGGACTTCATCACCAATCTCTCGAGAACTTCCAAATGAAATAATGTGATATGAGTTATTGTGGACTGTCTCACCAAGACTACCCATTTTATCTCCATTCGGGAAGATTTATATCTTGATCAACATTCCAGGATTTACGTGAAGGAATCGGTAAGGCTGCATGCAGTTTCACATTCTATCTTATCTTATCATGATCCAAGGATCACATCAAAATTTTGGAGATGTCTTCAACAACCATTGAGAAATAAATTGAATTTCAGTATGGCTTATCACCCCCAAATAGATGGCTAATATAAAAGGACTATTCATACACTCTAGTACATGATGAGAACTTGCTCAATGGAATTTAAAGGTGGATGGGTTCAACATATCTATTTAGTATAGTTCTCTTACAACAACAGCTTTCACTCGAGCATTCAAATGGAACCATATAATGCTTGCTATGGGAAGAGATGTAGAACTCATACTTGTTGGGATGAAGCTAGTGAGAGAAAGCTTCTTGGGCTTGATCTTGTGCAAGATATGATAGAAAAGTTCCATTCCATTCCACAACACATTAAGTCTACTCAAAGTTATCAAAAGAGCTATACCGACAACCGTCGAATGGAATTGGAGTTTGATGTTGGTGACAAAGTATTTCATTGGATTTCACCTTTGAAGAGTCGTGAGGTTTGGGAAGAAATGGAAGCTCAGACCTAGGTACATTGGCCCCAATGAAATCTTTGATCATGTGGGAGCAGTGGCCTATCATCTTGCACATCCTCCAAATCTAGCCCATGTTAATGATTTCTTCGATGTATCCCTCTTGAAGAAGTACATACATGATCCTTTATAGTACTAAATCCAAAGGTGGTACAACTGAAACATGTCTTCTCTTATGAGGATAATCCGATGGAGATCATGGATCAAAGACCCAAGGTTCTACGAAATAAGACTACCCACCTTGTTAAGGAGTTGTGGAGGAACAACAAGTGTAAAGAAGCCATGCGGGAACCAAAGGAGTCCATGAGATAGAAGTACCCACACCTTTTCCCACAAGAGGGTACGTGATAAAATTTAGGGGTTGAAATTTCATAAGGGGGGAATAATGTAACGACCCGAACATTTTAATTATATTTGTTTCTTAATTGTGTGTGTTATTTTATTTTATACTAAAAAAACTATATCCTTTAATTAATGAAGTGGGTATAATTAAAATGGAACCGTTGGGTTTCGGTTGTAATATGATTGGTGGTCAATATGACCGTTGGAAACTATAATCTTAACGTTGTGTTTTTAAAAATAAGGTTATCTTGGCTAATTAATACAGAAAGAAGATTGAATGTCCTCATCCAGTAGACTCGAGCCACATGAATCCCATCTATCAGAGCTTTGGAAGGAGGTTTTATCACTGGGCTTTTCTCTGGACCATTCCCAAGCGGAAGTTCAATGTATGAAGCTTGAGTAGAATCGTTTAAGGGAGAAGTTCAAGCTGATAGAAATCAGCACTCGGAAATGTTGTTTGAGCCCCCCCAATATTCTATCACCATATCACACCTTACACTTAGGTCCTATTCTAGTGATATACGAGGCTACATAAAGAGACCTTAGCTGCTTTGTGTAATTTTTTTATTAAATAAAAATGTTATTTCTTCTTATGGAAAAGTTGTAAATTTCAAATATCTGGATAAATATTGGATGAGTATTATTGATGAATTTATGAGAAAAGGGGTATTTTAAAATGTTTTTGTATTCATTAAATAATTAATAATGTAAAATGATTTTAAATAAATGGTCTTCAACAGTTGTGTTTATTTATAAATATATAGTCTAATAAGATCTACTTGGGTTTTTAGTGAATAGTAAAGTAGGAATAGTAACATTCCCATATAAATATTAATGAATAGTAATTAATAGTAATTTGACAAAAAAATAGAAACTTCACACATGAATGTATAAATACATTTTAGATATCTTAAAAGTGAAAAGATGACAATATTTTAAGTTTTGGTATTTTTGTATGTCATAAATGATTTATTTGAAATTATATAATTAATTTTATAATTTAAAATGGTAGTTAATTTTCAAAAAATTTAATCAGAAATTTTTAATTAATTGTCCTATAGTTATGCAATAATTTTATGGGACCTTGATTACTCTTTTATGGTGTTATAAAATGAGTTATAGATTTAAAGTTTTATTTTTGTGATAAATAATGATTTTATTTAAAAATTAAATTTAAAATATATAGAAAATCAATTTCATATAATGGACATAATATTTTAATTCAGAGCATCGATATTTGGTTAGGGTGAATTTTAGGGATTTTTCTGAAACAATTGATTTTTCGGTGAATATTAAAAATGCAGTTTTGAGTTTCAGGTGTTTAATGACATCATTTATGATGTAATAATGATGTACGATTTCTGGTCTACTAATGAATATTGATATATTCTATGAGGTGTCCCATGTGGCCAATACCATGGGTAAATACCATGGTTTTGCAAATACCGCTGAGGAGGTGTCCCTTGGAAATTAAAAATTTATTCACTCACTTTTCCTATAAATACCAAGACATTTACCTCATTCATTTAATTCCAAAAATCATCCTCCACGAATTTATTGTCTCTTTACCTCCAACTTTGTGCTCCCAATGTTACCTCAAGCCTCCCAAGGTCTCTAACTTCTAGCTTTTGAATTTACTCTTCAAGGTAAGGGATCATTTCACCCTCCTCTTTTAAGGCATTAATTCCTTTGTGTTGTGTCTTCTAATTTCCATAAATTTATTTTGAGGGTATGTATTTATATGTTCTCTATACTATCCATTTCATGTATAATTTTTTAGTGACCCTTTTTTCTCTCATCAATTAGTTTTCTGAAATTTTATGTGACGTCGTTATGCTGCCGAATATTTCGTAAAACGAATCACATCTTCTCTTTTCTTTCATGTTTCATTTTCATGTGGTATGTCATTAAAATTTCCATACAATGTTATTATCACCATGTTATTCTTAATTTATACTATATTATGAATTATTTATGAGTGGTTCACCCTTTTCTCCTTTCTTTTAATTTTTTTCTAAAAACATATTATATAGTCTTAATGCTGCAGAAATTTCATCTCCAAATTTCTATCTCTTTCTCTCAAGAAATTCTATTTTTTTATTTATGTGAATACCCAGACCAATTTAGTTTCAATGGGGTTTCATAAATAAATAAATATGATATATATGATTCTGGAATTGACATACATATAACCCTCAATCCCGTCTAAGGGTTATAAATGATTTAATGATCTTATTTTTAAGCACTCTTAAAACGTTACAATTTTGAAATGAAACCCATTTATTTTATTCTCTATGGGTTATTTATGAAATTATTGATTAAGATATATGTGGATAACATGAATGTAAATACATATTAAGGGTTCACCCTTATATCTCTCCAATGTTTTGGGTAATGAATTAATTTCTACAGATGACATGTTTCACGATACCTTGGTGAATAACCTTGGTATTTGTTATGACGCCTCGAGGATAAACCATGGTGATATGTTCATGAATGTCTAAATAAAATGATTTATCCACATATTCATGTTATGATTCATTTTCTTTTTATCATGATATTCATATTATTCCATTTCTCATTCCTTTATGACTATTATCATGTTCTTATTAATATTTCTCAAGATCACATGTCAATTATTTCACTTGTTTTCCTTACTGGACCTTCTCCTCACCCATTCCTTTGAATGTATGTCTCCAGTTTATGAGATTAATTAATTTTATATAGGATAATATTATGAAAAAGCCTTACAATTGGATTGGAAGAATGTTTAATGTTGTTTTTCTTGTATTATGTTCCTGATTTCCAAGCCAGTTGACTTTAAAGATCCTCTGTTTATAATATGGAATGAAATGTTATGTTATAAAAAGGTGGGATGCCATAGTAAGTGGGGTCTTAAAAAAAAAACAGGATGAATAATTAATATTAATACATAAATAGGATCTACATATTAATAATATATATAAACAAGTTGAATGTATTGATTTTGATTAACCCTTTACCATTTTTTCATGACTAGACTCCAATAAAATCTTATTTTAATTAACCCCCAATTTTATTTTTAATCTTGTTCAAATGGATGTAAAAAAAGAAATAAATATTTGTATTTATGAATATTTTTTTTGTATCAACCACCTAGTTTTAAAAATCCAAAATTTATACATTAGTTTTTCATGTTTATCAATGATCTATATAGTTAAAACAATCCCTTCATGACATGTTTGAGTGTTTAAAAATATGATTTTATCAAATAATTTCAATATTGAAAATTAAAATTCAACCCTTAGTCTAAAAAAATTATTTTTGGTCCAAATTTATAATTAAAATGTTATTTGTTTATAAAATAATGAAAATATTTTGTAATAAAATTTCTTATTTAATTATTTAATAGTTTGAAATAATTTACAAGACTGAATTCAATATGTTCTTTGGTATTCATATTTCCCATAACTATAATGGATATTTATTAAACCATAATAAATAGAATAATAAAATAACTAATGTTTGTAAAGGATAATTCAAAGGTAATTCAAATGCCTATAAGTATATATTGTAATATATTGTTGGATATTCAAAGTATATTTTTAAAAAACAATACTTATAGTAGAATTATAAGATGGTTACTTCATCACACAATGAATAGTACAAATAACATATTTAGTGAATAAAAATGTAATTTATTAGAATCAAATCAAAAGGAATATCATTGAGAAACTATGAAACTTGGTTTTTGAAATTTGAATGGATCTAATAATTAGTGATTATTTTAACAAAAAAAACCCCACTTTTCATCGATATTATTATTTTGATGATGATTCGGGAGGATATAAACTAAATTTAAATTGTGTATATAGAACATATCATCTAATACATAAAATAAATCGTCTGATGGAGTAGTAAGAAGAAAAAATGTGTTCATATTTCCAAAAATGAAAAAGACAACATTTTTCACGACGATCGTTTCATAGGATTCATCTTTGGAATATTAATATATATATAGATGAATTTATCCTTAGAGTCGGCATATTGTTTCATTAATATTGGACCCTATAGAAAATTTATTATAAATATTAATATATTTTAATTCACATGAACAATGAATTTTCTTCTCGTTTAATTTTTCATTTTTTGGTCCTTGGAATAAAAATCCAAGACAAAAGTTGATTATAGTTTACTAGGATTTCATAATAAGGGATTAATGTTTGTCAGTGCAAGATGTCCTGTTAAGGCAGCCAATCAAAATTGTGTTTTTATAGAAAAGAAATTAATTTATTTCATTATTTTATTAATCAAAATAACCAAACATCCCATATAAATATGTTGTTATGTCATTTATAAAGGGAATGATACAATAACATTGGAAGATTACATGAGGGAATTATTTTTTGGTAGATCGAGATCTGAGGATAATGGAAAATTATATTGAGTTGGATCGAGAGGCACATGAGGTAGTGGTTCTAATACATTAAAAATTCGGTTCTTTATAAATATCAATACAAATTAATGTAGGGAAGATCAATTTTAGTTTCCAATCATTTTATTAAATGATTTAGTATGGATTATTATCTACTTTTTTTATCTATTATATCACACCCCTTTCAAGAGTGAATTTGGAAAAATTATATTATTAAAACAATTTATAATTTTTATTTATTACTATCACCCATTTTTTGTTCATTGTTTTATTTTGGTAACAGAATTTTTGGCCATTGATGGTTTATCCATTTATCATGTAATTTACCACACTTGTTTTTCATCTACTTCATCATTGGACCACAGAGTCACGATTCTACATTTTCGTGGAGGGTTTGAACATGATGGAAAACTATTATTAATAGTGTTTTGATTAATTATTAATTAATTAGGTATTTTAAAAATAATTTTTATTATTAGGTGATTCTTCATTGATCAGGTATCTAGAGTGAAATGATTATGGGAGCCACCTCGATACGTGTTGTGTGCTACACGTGGTTGATCAAAATCTAATTTTATGCAATCAAAGGATGGTAAATGATTTCTAGAGGTGACCCATTATATTTGGGTTTGTTAAATTCTATTATTCTTTGAATATTCTATTGATCTAGACTCCATGTAAATAATATATATATTCTATGAAGAAAAAGACAAAAAGTCGTGTAGTGTAAAACATCACCTAGAGAGTATGTATTTTTTTCCTGGATGGATAGTTATTTTAGAAAAGTTAAGGATTAGATTAAGTGTAGTTAGTCCCACATGACATTTTTTTCTTACTATGTAGAAATAATTCTTGTTTCTATAGATTTCTAGCTCACAGATTGGTCACCCACACATTGTACTAGGAGCACAAGACATGTGGTTTAACAAGGCCTGCCAAACCGTGGTCTTGGTGTACACGTCCTTGCCACCAAGTTGACATTCACTCCATGTATACACTATAAATTTTATGTTTTATGACCATTGATCCCAGTCAATGTGTATGGAAGTACATGACTAGGTAGTGGGGTGAGTTCATAGGTCATGTAGACCAACAGACACACACACTATGTACTCACTACAAAACATATTCATCTTGAGTATCCTTCTTTTATTTATGTATTTTTTATTAAGAGTATATTATCTGTAATATTTTACTTATACATAATGTGATTGAATAATTCATTGATGAATGAAAGATAATATGTTAGGTTTTATGATATTTACACTTCTTTAGGTGATGGTTGATGATGGTAGTTATTAGGGAAAGTTAATCCAAGAGATGTCGAGGTTCAAACCCCCTATCATAAAAGATAATGGTACCATACATTCCCCCATACCCATGGAGTGATTCCCCCAAACATACTACATCTTGGGTCCACTATTTACATAGTGGTAACTCACATATTGAATAGTGTGTGAGTCCTATACATACCGAGTGGCACCCCATTTCCGTTCTAGGGAGAATTTACTCTATCGATTGAGTGTACCTGTTATTACTTTAAATTGGGAGGACTAAATATATTATGTGGAACCCCATATCAAACTGGGTTGTCGTTCTTCTATCTATTAATTGTTAACCATATCACACAATGGTGCAGTACCCCTATATGTTGAGTTTCACATCCTATGTCCCCAGGGAATAGGTCCTCAATCTCTTGAGTGGAACCTCTTATTGATGATTTTTTCCACTATTACATATTGTGACCCACTGTAATTACATGAATTGGAATGGTGAATATCATCAGTACGGTATTCATGGAGTGACATGCATGATTTTTTGTATTACTGATAAACAAATTGGAGCTTCTAGAATACTCATCTTCTTCAATGGGACAATAGCGTTGGGAATCCCATTTCTCTCTAATTTGGGATTCATTTTTATTACATAGCCATGAGTGATTTTTTTTCACCATTTTATGGGTTGATAAGAATGGTACTATATATTTATATTGATACATTATTGTTTTCATGACATCCTAATAAATATGTATACATTCACAACATAATAATCTTTTTACCACACATTTCATGTCTTATGAAAATGATGCACAGCTGAGCAGTGACATCAGTAGAGAATAAAGTTACCTTGGTTAAATTAATGTGTACAATGGTAAAATGCAGAGACCAGGAGTTTAGATCTCTCATTTTTAATTATCTCAACTTTTTTTCTGGTTTGGACATTGATTCCTTTTTGTTATGTATTTTACCTCTTTTCACATTGGTTACATTCTATCATACTTAGTTGTATTCACTAGATGTTATGGAATGGATGGTGTCTTCATATTGTTTATAGTAATTATTTTATTCAACTACTCTTATTAATGGATTTGGTTAGGTTCAACAGTAAGGGTACAATAAGAACAGTCCTAATAATTAATTTGTTCCTTCTTGATAGTTATATCCCAAACCTAGCATATTAGAGGTGGGATTTGGGTTGTAAAGTCTCAATTTTACATCAATAGGGAAACCCTTGGTCGATCGAGTCATTATATATTGGTATCAATGTATGTCATTCATTAGGATGTAGTTTTTATTTTTCACATTACTAAGAATTTATTTAGACTATGGGAAATGATGACAAATTGTCTCAAGTATGGATTAAAGGAAAGTCAAACTAGTATTGGGGGGTGCTTAAATATCCAAAAACATGGACACTAAAAACATGATTCTCTTATCAATATAATAATAAATCAATTAACGGGATCAATGGTGCATGAATCAATTGGTAATCATATTTTTGAATATCTTTCTGGAATAATATACCTATATATATTCTCATTTAACTATGGTAAATATAGACCACCTTTAGGATTAATATTTGAAGATATCTAGCTTGGTTTTGGATATATTATCACGATGAATATCCAATTATTGATACGTCATATATTTTAGGTTCATCCCACGTGGTGTTTTCTCCAAGTGGGTAGGGAGAAACAACAATGCCTATCGAGATATAAATAGTACCATCTAGGAGAGATGACTATTTACATTATCTTAGCACCACTAGAGAGTTCTAGTATTTGAGTCTACTGAGGTTCTATAGAGATACAAATCCATATAAAGTGGAAAATTTACATGAGTTGGTAATATGATACCTTATCCTCACACATAACCATAATAATCATATGGTTTCAATGGAAGACTATATTTTTCATGGAGTAGTGGGGAACTCGTGGATACTATTCAAATAGATTCATGATGAGTTAAAACTCCCACAGTAAAACTTCTAAAATCTATTTAGTTAATTTCATTACCAGCCATTATTAATCTCATATCATAGCAAAGAGTTTCTTTAGCTACATATGAGTTTTTTAAAATTAATAATTAATTCATGGGGTACATCGACCTCACAAGAAACTACATCCACATGGCCAGAGCGTCATACTTTTGGATATACTATATTGAGTAGAATCTATATGGAGACATACATGCCTCTATGTCCCTCTGTGTATTTTAACAAATGTTTGAGTGCTAGAGTGGGATATAGTGAAATTTAAATAGGTACCGAAGGGTACATATGGAACTATGGATAGTAGTTTTTATCATAAGGTTGATTGATATGAAACATATAGGAGGTTATAGTAATACAATTTTTGACATAAAATACACAATCATAATCAGAATTAGCCATGTGAACATGTAGCACATGGTCCAAAAAAAGGTCCAAGTTGTCCTAATGTGGTTCTATTCTATACTTGATATGGTTGTTTTAAAATAAGTCTCAATTTTCAAACCCATCGAGCTATGGAGAAAACTTGGAAGGATATATACCAAAATAATAAAGACATTTTCATGACCAAGGATATTTTAAGTGCATCCATGGTGACCCCAATGGATGTAGTGATGAAAGATGGCCACATATAGGGTCGAATGGGGTATCTATTAGTGGGGGTGATAATATGAGATACTCCCACCACCACCACTATGTTTTCCATGCTAATATCAAGGATATAGTGTTCTGGGACATCAAATTTGATGGGTATGTAGAGATATTATTTTGATACATAAAAGATGATCTAATGTAAAATAAATTTTTATTCTACTCATTCACCAGTTTTGATAGAAATGGTTGTTGTTCTTTCCATTATCCAAATATACCTATTGTGAGATATATAGATTTCAGTGGTGTTTTTATCCTAGTAGATTTTCTAGATGTTCATATAGGTACACATATTTCATACCTCTTTTTTGTCTTCTGTGTGAGTTGGAGCTATATGGAGAGAGTTTCTCATGTGACATATAGTAATCATGATAAATCCTTATGATTTAATCTTATGTTTATATTTCTATCAATAGTTCAGTCAAAAATATTATTTCATACCTTGCGAGTAAGATGAATTAGGGTTAATGAGATGATATATTGATCTATGGTTAAAAAGATCTCATAGATGAGTTAGTGGGTATAAGGAGTAGGAAATTAAAACATATATCCCATATGTAAAAGATTTTATCACTTTGTCCATATGTCTCTTCTCGAATCTAGATTACCTTAGTAGTAGATGACTTTATATGGATGCCTCAATGATTAAATTATAGAAGTACAATCGAGGAGGGGTATTGACATATTCAATGAATTGTACCCATAGAAAGATCCAATATCTTATGGGTCATATATGATGGACCCTACTAGGATCTTAGAGCTGAGGGTGTAGTTATTGGACCTTGTAGATAATGTACTTTTTTGATTGATACTGCTTCTGGATCTCTAACTATTCCAATACAAATGATTTTCCCTTGGTCATTTTCACCCTAAGTGAAAAGTCCACCATATTTTTGAGTGACTGTAGAGAAATTCAATGAGTTTCCACTCATATGCCTTGAGTAGCCACTGTCCATATAATATATGTCCTTTTTTATTTTGTGACCAGATCCCTACAAAGCCATTTACAAAATTAGTTTTGGTACCCATGTTCTGTTGGGTCTAGGGGTGTTAGCAACCAATGATCTGGGAATCCATACATTCTTTGATTTTCTAATTTTTGAAGACTCAAATAAATTATTTGTTAAAAAATCTTTCTTAATATCACTTATTTGGGGTTTTATTAAGAAACAGTTTTTAGAAATATGTCCCCTTGTTCCACAGTAATTACAATTTAATCTTTTTTACTTGGAATAAAATAATTCTTGTATAGATTAGGTTTTTCACCTTTACTGCCAATTCCAAATGTTTCCTTTTAAGGACATTATTTCCAATAATTTCATTTAAATTATTTTATCCTTTAGTAAAAACAGGGGATGCATTTTTATATGTTTCCACTTTAGTTTACAGTGTTTTTATCTTTGATTCATAATCTGTATTGTAAGTGTTAATTGTGGTAAAAATTTCATTTAACCCCTTATATTGTTTCAGCATTGTATCTCTTTCATCAGAAATATTCTTATGAATGTTCTTTAAAGACTTTTTCTTCTTAAATAAGGAATCATATTTCTCTTCAAGCATTTTGCAGTCGGCTGCATATATTTTAATAGAGTAACTATATTCAGATCTAGATTCATAAGAGTAGTAAGATTGTACCTCATATGTTTCTTCAATAAAACACATTTTGGATTTCAGATTTACGTCTTCCTTTTCTAATACTAATTCATATGTTCTACTGAAGTCTTCAAATACATTCCACGTAGCTTTCATTTCTCTCTTTTCCTTATGCTCATAATAATTTATTTTGAAGTATGAATTTTTATTGTCTTCTTTTGGATGAGGACAGTTAGGTCTGATGTGCCCCATTTTCTTGCACTCATAACATCTAACTTCATTGTCATCCTTTTTGATGGATTTTCTGAAGAAATTATATTTTCTATAGAATTTAGTGAATTTAATGGCTAGCTAAGCTAGTTCGACATCAAAATTTGATAAATCAGAACTTTTTTATTTCTCATTAACACTTTTCTTCATCTTTATGTTTTTTCTTTGTGATGAAAAATTCAAGGTAGTGTCATATATCTTGATAAAAAGTTTATGAAAATTTGCATCAACTTTCATCTCAGCTTCATACATCATTAGTGTTCTAATCAGTTCTCTAATGGTTAAGACATTGATAGGTGCTGACTGTCTGATTCCAGCAGTGATTCCATTCCATTTAGTAGGCAGTACTTCCAGTAATTTTAATACTTGATCAGCTTGTTTAAAGGGATCGCCCAAAGATGTTATATTATAGACAATCTCTTTCATCCTTTCATTAATATGAGGAATTTTGTCACCTTAAACCATTCTAAATGTATCAAATTTAAGCTTAGTTGTAGCATATCTCATTTCTTTGATATTGTTAGTTCCTTCATAAGAAACAACAATAGTTTTCCACATCTCATATCTTTTCAGGCATTGAGATACTCTCTAAAATTCATCATTTCCTAGACCATATATAATTTCATTCATTGCCTTTGAGATCATATTATATTCTTCTTCAGTAGATACACTCCATGTATCGGGTTTTTCAAGTATTCATATGGAGTCAGTATCTTAGAATATACAGTGTATCCAAGGTTGTTCAGATAGATAATCATTCATGACTTCCATCTTCCATAGTTTTCTCCATTGATGTATGGTGCACTGAGTATAAACATTCCTTCTCTTGTATCATCCATCTTGCTCTGTGTATAATTCTTAATTGCTTTTAGGTTGTTAGTTCTTTATCAAATGCCCAACTTCTGATACCAATTGTTGGATTGAGATTATATCAAATATACACAAGTGGGGGTAAATAGTGTATTTTCAAAAATCTTCGTGAGATCATGTTCTATCCTTTATCTTTATTCATATAGATTAATGAAGTTGATATATGAAATGAATGAAAAAAAATGTTATATAGTGGTTCGGGGAACAGAAGTCCCCTAGTCCACACCACCAATTCTCTACTCCATGAGCTTGGCGATTTTCACTATCTGGTAATCATCTTAACAGACCTGTCAACAAATGAGTGAAAGCAGTTGACAACATTACAATCTATGAAAAAACACAGCCTTATAGTTCAATCAAAGAACATACACAACTTATAATGGGAAGCCGGTCACTCAAGATAAAAAATTACATCTTCTTTGAAAATACTCTCCTGATTGTTCTTCACAATTGCAACAGGATGAAATTGACAGTAAATGGATCGTCATCATCAGACATAATAATATTAAAATAAGTGTCATTATGAGTCAATCCCGTTGTAGTAGGTATAGAAATATAAATCACAACTTCATCAGTATTAGACTCACATTTGATATTCAATGTTGAATAAGTGAATCTTCTGTCATGTATTTTCCTCTTTAACAAACAGAGCTTTTATCGCTCTTCGTAATCAATAGAAATATAGACCGTGATTTACCCTATTATTTCATCTAAAATGTTGTATTGTAGATCTCGTATCTTGATAGATGTATATGTTCTTGTGTTTTTGATCACTATATGTAGTGTGTACTCACCCACACCTTAAAAAAATATTACAAATACTTCATCTGCATTAATCATATACACAATATTCACCATTTTTACTTGCGTAATTCAAACATTTGAATTTAAATAGTAGTCATAACTCTCCTGGTAAATCTCCATGACAAGATCCTTTTATTTAAATCCTTAAATGGTTCATAACTTCTGAAAGACGCGCTTTAAAAATAGATTTTAATCTAGATTAAAATCAGCCTGATAATTCGCTTGCAAATCATTTAATAATAATATAAACATTATACCCTCTAACACCAAACGTAAGGTTTATTTGTATAGTATACATTCTCTGAACACAACGTAGATCATAAATGTAATGTTGATGACATAGCCTTCAAACGTAAGGTTGTAAACGTATTTTTGATCCGAAACGTAGGGTTGTCCATCCATAATTTTCTCCTCAACTTTCAAACCTATGATAAACGATCCAAATTTTTATAAGCTTCCAAATGGAAGGTACATGATCCATAATTTTCAAAGAAATGTAAGGTTGTTTAAAAAAGTAAGGATGATGAACCTTGAATTTGAGAAACAAACGTAATATTTTACACTTACGTACGGTTCTCCTTCCATAATTTTCTAATATCCCAAACGTAGGGTTCTTTCCTAATGTTGTGTTATTTTTCAGCCTCTGCGGATAAAGTATGGTTGATTATCCATAATTTTTTGATAACTTGTAAAGTAAATAGTGGGTTACTTTCTTTACGCTATGTTTCCACACATAGGGTGTGAACAGTGTTTCCAGAATACATTGAATAAAATTCCCGATCCCTTTAACACTTCTTCCACACTATACAAAAAATCTTGAATACTCTTCCAAAAATAAGAATATATAAAACATAAATCTTGAAATATACATAAATTAAAATCATTATAAAATAATTAAGGGTATTTGTGATCATCAAAATCATCATAAAGAGATGGAGTATTGTTCTCAACAATCTCCCCCTTTAAATAAAAACATTAGGTGTTTTTGAAAACAACACTTGCTCAATAGGAAAAAAATCATCATTGGTAAGAATTTTGAGATTAAGATCCCATTTACCACTCTTCTATGATAAATTTATGGAATATATCAAGGTTGAGTTTCAATTACCTCTTTTCATGGTTTGTAATGAACATTTTTTATCATTCTATTTAAATTTTTTTGTTTTAGGGACAACCTACATGGTATATATATAATCACCCTAGAATGGGTTACTTACGCACATGTCATGTTTTATAGTTACATTTGATAGTTCAATGGTGACCTTGGTTGATCGTAGAGATAACATGATTCATTGATTATGTATGGTGGATGGACATGGTGATAAGGAGAGAGAATCTCTTCATTTTCCATTTTGTCGGCTATTGTCTGGTAAGGAGTTTATTTCTTGGTGGGTGTGTATTTTATCCCTTTTCACTTTTGTTTTATTCATTTGTACTTAGTTGTATTCTCTATAGGTTATTTCATAAGTGTATTTACATTAAAAGTTAGTGTATTTTTTTATTCCTATATTTTTTTTATATAGGAATTTGGGTGCAAGCATATAGATACATTAGGCAAAGGCATCAAATTTAAATTATCTTTTCTTGGTGCATGTCACATACAAACACTACTGTGATTTGTATCTAAAAAAACCAATATATTCACACTGATGATATTGATCTTGGAAAACATTTTCCATGAGATCACTTTCATGATAGGGATATTTTCATTTTAACTTTTTTATAGACCTTCAACTTGAATATATATTCACCAAACCACTTTTTCTTGATCGCATTAAATTTATTAAAGCCGAGTAGAGTGAGATTATCTTAAATTTATTTTATTATAATTCTTATATTTGGATTATCATTATATATTCTTCATAAGTTTAAACATAGTGTAAATATCATATATTTTGATTATATATATATCTATATGTGTAATCATTCAAAAAAGGTAGAAAAAGAAAAATTAATTAAAACATTCATCGATATGGTAGGATGTACATATCAATGAATACTATATTAATTTACATATGGACAGAAAAAGGTGAATTTAATTGAGCCTTCAAGGATAATAATAATATAATTTATAACATAGATATATTAAATAAAACAATTATTATAACTATCCATGTAATGTTGTGATGCAAAATAATTACAAGTCTAGATTGAGAGGATAAGTCTTGCGTTCACACAAGTGATGAGTTGTATTTCTCTATGATAGAAAGAAGGTAGATAATGGAATCTAAATTATTATGATAACATTATATAATGTTTATTATACTTAATTATATATTATATAATTATTAAAATATGTTTATATGTCTTAGAAGAATAAATAAGCTGGAATGAGTCAATGAAGGTTATTACAATGTCTTTGGTAGTCCTCCTTAAGTTACATTATTATGGTTCCTTATAATAGTATTTTTAGTATAAAATGATCATTAATTAATTTATATGGACAATTATAAGTTAATTGGGAAGAATATTGTAATGTTATATAGCCCCAAGTGTTTGAGTAAGAGATGAAAAGGGTTTACCTTTTAAATGTGGGGAGTGGGTCACTAATGCAATTTATAAAGTATTAAATTTACATAAATTAATTTTCAGTATAATGTAGCTTCAAGTTGATATAATTAAATTTTATGGTGTCAATAAGTCTATATAATTTAAAAATATATAAATTTTTCTTGTTTATGTCATGTTTTAAGACATATTTTTTTTGATTTAACAACACATTATTCCTTTTAATAATTACCACAATATCAAGTTTTTCTACTATTTTAGTTTTAAGAATGTTACCATAAAGGGAATGTGACCCATAAATGGGCCAAAATTAATTTTCACAATCATATCCTATCATCTTTTCTGGTTATATTTTTTTATGAATTTTAAATTAGTTAATAAAATAATGTTTATTATAATATATAAATAATTCCATTTTTTAAATATTCGATTACTTTGACATAAATGGAATCAATATATTTACTGAATTTTAATTTGTCCATTTAACACTTAATTTTTTTTATATTTTTTTAACTAATTCTATAGAAATTATAATTTATCAGAATTTTATTACATTAAATATTATTAAAATTATTTTATTTATTATTTATTAATCGAATAAATACTTTATTCATTCTATAATAATTTAAGTTAGTTATTAAATCATTTAACCATAAAAAATGATCAGAAATTAACTTATCAATCAAATAATCATTTATAACCAAACATATCCTCTTTAATCCTTATATAAAAAGTTTATAAATATTATTTTCAATTGATTTTCATTTTATATTTAAAATTTTCCTAAAAAATTATAAAGATAATAATAAAAGTAAAATTGTAACAAGTGTAAATATATTAGAGGAATGCATAGAAATAAACAAAATCAACTTATAAAATATGATAATGTAGTGTATTATAAAACATTTAATTCTTTATCCCACCGGTTTATCTAAATTATACCCATTTTACCCGAAATGAGGTGACATATATTTAACAAATATAATATTCTTAATTTGGAAAAAATAAAAGCAGAATATTAAAAAAAAAATTAAACCCCCTGATTATAAATATTTAATCCATTTTTAATTTTTCAATCCACAATAATTGAAGAATATAAATTAAATTTAATCCTAAAAAATTCAATGAAATGTAGATCAGTAGAAAAAAAATATTTTCTAAATTTTAAATGTTTTTACACCAAAATATTAAAAAATATAAATTCAAATGAACATAATTTCATTATTCATAGTATAAATTAATTAATTTTACATTTATATTATTTTAAAACAAAATGGACCATAATAAATATATAAAATAAAATGTAAATAATTAATAAAAAGTAGTATTTATTCATTGTTAATAAAAATATTAATATTTTCTAGTAATTATAAAAATAATTACTATAATATAGTAACACCATTAGTAGTTCAAAAAATAAGTTAATTTGGACAAATAATTTTTATAAAATAGTAAAAAATTAATTATATTATTTTTTCACAAAAAAATCATCAACCACATTTTTAACGAAATATTTTTTTAATGTATATAATGAAATTACAAAAAAATTCTTCATTTTAATAAAATGTGTATATATTCCTTTAAATGATATAATTCATATTAACTCCTACAATTTAAATTAGTGGTAATATATGGTTGATTAAATAATAAAATTTTAATAGTTTATCATGTTTTACTTAAAGATTGGTGTTCCAGGTTAAGCATAATATCGAGAAATATAATTTAATTTTTTATGGTGTTAGAAATCTAATTGGATTATAATGAACTTTTACTAGAAAAATTTCCCAATGGTTACCTAGGTGAGCATATTAAATAAATGTGGAATTAGGATATTATCTATTAGGATTTATTTAATGATAGTCATATGTCAATAATTTCATTATATAAAAATTTATTTCCCCTTTATGAATTGCAATGAACCCCATACCATTTGAAGGTTGTAAATAGAAGTCTTGTATTCTAATATTACAGTAATAAAAGTTATTAACAACAGACTCGACAAAATGATGTGAAACTATCTCTCAAAGTTATATATTTTCTAAATCCTTTTTCAACCAATATAGAGTGTGTAATTTTTATAAAATCACCTCACTCCCAATATATTCACTTTCTCATTTAATTTTTTATTAAATTATTTTGAGATAATTGAGACGAAGATTAAAATATATTTCTTCCTTAAAATAATCCCTTCATCCTACTTCATCTTATATAAGTTCTCACCACATTTAATTTGTGATACTAAGGTCTTATACCAATAAAATTTATATTGGAATGTGTATTTTTATACGATTTTGGTTACACCATTAATAACCAAGGGTCTATTGTAATTTAGGTTTCTTTGTAGAATAAAATTTTATATTTATAGTTTCATGGATACTATTAAATCTAAGGCAGTAATACGTTAAGTAGTTCAGAAATTGAGGACATGTATATATGGAATCATCTTGATATATTTTCCAAATTCCATTCTAAAATTTTTTCATTTATTACTTTCAAAATATTAATTTATTTATAATTATCATTCATTCAATTAGTATTTTTTTATCAATCTACACATCTAAGAATTTAATTCATGAATCACTCATGAATTATTGTTATCTTAGAATATTTTATTATGCTTTCATGATTCATTCATATTTGATTATTTAATTTATCTCATAAAAATATTTGTTATTATCTTTAATCATTCCTAAATAGGTTTTAATTTTTATTTATTTTA
The DNA here is from genome assembly GCA_963277665.1 of Viscum album. Classification (NCBI taxonomy): domain Eukaryota; kingdom Viridiplantae; phylum Streptophyta; class Magnoliopsida; order Santalales; family Viscaceae; genus Viscum; species Viscum album. The sequence continues at coordinate 945,215,531 of OY728138.1, forward strand.
TGAATTCCCATTTTAAAGTGAATTTTACCTACCTCTTATAATTTTACCATTGTATAACCTATATTAATGATCTTTCTATATAAAGATAATTGAGATACTATAAATTTCATAAACACATTCACCAACAAGCCACCCACTATTATGATATTTTAGGAGACCCATTCTATCCACTTTGAACATGATTTCTGCCCCAATAGGTCTCCCAATAATTCATTTAGTAGTATATCCGAAAAAAAATTTCATTAGTTGGAAAGACATTTTTCATCCCATAAAACAATGCTCTCCATTTGAAATCATCATTTTTATAAAAACAATACTACATAAAACCAGAATTCAATATTATTTTTCAATCCTTGATCAATGGAGATAAATAATCCGCAACATCATTACTAGATTGTTTTAGTACAAACATAAGTAGATAAAACATAATATTTTTTTTCATTATGTACCACCATGATAGAATTTTATAATTTACTAATATAACTTTATTTTTACTATGACAGTTACTTTTGGCTCTAAAATTATAAATTCCAATTGTTGACTGTGTAAGATAATGTTTTTTTCCTCATTTAAAAAATCAATATAAATGTTATAATTTTTCTTCCATGGATGAAATTAAACAAGTTTATGATGTTTTCAATTTTTAATTCGTTTATATTCCAGTGATATTAACAACATTACATTATATTCACTTACATATAGTCACATATACCTTGATGTAATTCAAATGTACCATACAACATTAGAAGTACATGATTCATCTTTCACGTATCAATACACTCCAATGATAGGGAAACATTTATGTTATTCATGCATCTTGAAAAACAATATTCAATCATTTGGAGAAGAATATATTCCATTAATGGTCATATATAATTATATATCATTTTTAACAACCTATATTTTGAATGTATGATCATTATATTCGGGTACGATACCATTCAAGAGGGATATATGTTAAAGAATGCTACTATCTGTGCATAAATTTCCTAATCTAAAATTATATAAATTAATTAACGTTGAAAATGATTTAGGTTTATTAAAACCAAAATATAATGACATATTTTAACAACTATTTAACATCTCCATTTTCATTTTACAATCATGAATTTCATATTCAAATATGATGGTCAGTTTCTCAATATAATATTTATCACTTCTTGAACTTGTAATAATATCATTAATATGATCTTTATCATTGTTCATTATTTTAATAATATAAAATGATCCATATACCATATTTATATCAATTAATCTTGCTATAATAACTTTATCACCATATTTTAATGAAACATTTATATCATCAATATATTACCTGAAAAAATAAATTGTTTTTAGTCATAATTTTCACTAATTCATCTTAAATAACTATAATTTAAAGAAGAAAAAATAATAATTTATGCAGTTTCATATGGATGATATTTCGACAGCATGATGAAATCATCATCCTTAATCTCATACAACCTTGTTATACAATAGAAAATCATCGATTTTTGATTCATATCCGTTGACATTAGTTCAATAATTTTTTTGTCAATAAACCTCATAGAATGTATGATTTTAGAATAATAACATGTTATTATTTATGTATAACCTTTTATAGTGACAAAAATATGATTTAAATTGAATTATAGTAAAAAAAATAGAAATCATAAAGACGAAAATTTTTACGAATATAGTGAATAATGACACATCATTTATATTAGTAAATCACATTTCATAAATTATTTTATTTTTTGTAATAGACTCTTCATTGGTTATTGTGAACACTATGTTACTATTAGTCTGAATAATAAAATGATGGTTTTATATAACAAGATATGTTTATGGTATATAAATTAATATTTTATGTAAAAAAAGTTTATAAAAAATAATTTATTTTTCTCAATACTGATAGTGTCATCGAAATAATGTAATCTCATCGATTATAGTTATTTTGTATTTAATTATATGAATGATATCATATTATATAATAACCAAGAACCCCCACATTGGTATTACATAAATTCATCTTTTTAACTCATACTTATTATGATTTTAATATTATCTAATCCATGTTTTCTATTATAATATAACCATTAATTTTCCTATAAATTTGAATAATTTGTAATTTTAAAAAACACATCATAATGTATAATTTGTGACAATACATTATATGTTCGTTGTTTATTTGAAATTCACATAGAAGCATGAAAATGAAAATAATAAAACATATTAACATTTTAAATAAAAATTAAAAAATTATTAATGATAAATAAAAACCTTTTACCAAATTAACTTTTAATATGAGTTTATATAGAGATAAATCGCTAACATTAGTAGATAAATTAAATATATCATTTTATGTGAATAATAGTTTTCCACAAGTACGATTTAAAATTCTTGAAAACTAAATAATCATTTTCTCTAATATTAATTATGAAAGAAAATTATTAAAAACATCATATTTTTTAGGTTCCAACAAATAGGATTCACATAAGAATATATTTTATTAATCTAAAACATCATGACTGCATTAGGTTAATAAATGAAAAAAAACTAATGAAATAAATTAAAATTTCATTAAATATTTCTTTATTTAAAAATATCAACTCTAATTACCATCCTCTATCCTCATATACCAGAAAAATAATTTAATAGATATTATTTCTCGAAAGAATCCCCTCAAAATAACACCAACAGATTTTAAACCCAATTTTCAACATTATAAATCATATATATTTTAAAATTTATATATTAACTATTACATTACATGATTATAGAGTGTCAATTTCAATATATAATTATGAATTCCAAATTATTTTCATTATTTTATATTGATAACTCAATAGTCCAATGAAACAATATTTTAAAATTATCGTCAAAATATCATCTTATGTTACATAATTCTATCAAATAAAAACAACACATAAAAAATTAGAATAAAATTCACGTTGTTTCATTATAAAAATTACTTAAAAACCAATGAGGGGGAGACTAGTAAAACAATATGTGAAAAGATATAGAGGTTGATAATAAAAGGGAAGAAAAAATAGATAAGAAAGTCTAAACTAACCACATTAAAATAAGATTATCATGTAGTAAAAAATATTAATAATGAATTAGATTAATACTGGGGTTTCATTCCCAAAACTGTTTTGGAATAACAACAAAAAAATAATCTCATATTTGAGAGATACTTTAATAAAAAAATTAAAATAATAACGACATATTTTATAGGGACCTGACTCTCCCAAAATGTTTGACGAATCCACATTAAGGTTGATATTTTGGAAAAAGCATGAATGATGAGTGAGATAGTGGCACAACATGGTATAATTTAAATGAAAAAATTATTTATCAGTGCTTGGAATAAACCTCATATTAATGAAACATTTATAATAACTAAATGAATAAGAATTGATAATGTTTTAGTATATCAGCACTAATGATTGTAATCATAAAATAAGTTTATACCTTTTCTCTCTTTATCATTGATATTGGCCTATTAAATACTTAATTAATGATAATAAATGATTAAAAATTTAATTTGAATAAACAAGAATTTAATAATTAAAAAAATTAAATAAAAATTCCAAACTGTGATTTAATATAATAAAATAAAAATAAAAATGAATAAATAAAAAAAGGAAAAAAATTTAAATTATACAAATTTCAAACATATTAAAAGTTAATAGGTAAATAAGTTAAATAGAATAAATTATAAAAAAATAAAAATATATAATATTGATTGCAATAAATAATATTAAATAATTTAATATAAAATTAAATTAATTTAAATTATTTAAAAATGAATAAATAATATTAATCATATAAATTACTAATGAATAAAATATGAATATAGGAATGAAGTAAAAGATAAATTTTTTTTAAAAAATTAATTAATGTTAAATTTATAATAACAAATGAATATATTATAATATTATAAATAAATGTATCAATTTAAGAATAAATACTATGTTAAAGAATAGTAATATCATAGTTGGGGTGGCGTTTGACTTGTAAACACCCTATAATACTATATCAAAACTGATGGTTTAAAGAATGAAGAAAAAAAATTTTCACATGTAAAATAGTAACACTATAACTGGTATATTAGCATGATAGTAGGATATGTAATGTACTGGTAGTAATATTCACCCTAAAGTTGATTTGAAGAAAAAGTTGGGCATCTATGAAATTTGGCCCACAATTTATCCATCAAATCAAAATGCCTTCAGGAAACATCAAATTTAAATCATCATCAGTGGGAAGAAGGATATATTCATGGACCCTATAAATTACATAGAATAAAAGGATGGTGATGCCAAATTTTTACCTATGTGTATTACAAGGTGGACGATCTTGAATGATTTATGATTGTGATGGAAACGATCTACTAGCAAACCATCCAAATTTTTTTATGTGGTACATATTAGTACCCCACCTTGTGACTATCAATGTAGTTAGACAAGTTAGATTGTTAAATGTAATTGGATAGTAGTGAAGTAAGGTTCCACGTGAGAATTTTCATGTGGGAAAATTGTACATTATTACATTTTTATGATATTCACCGATAAAATTTATGATAAATTTACAAAAGCCGTTACTAATGGTGAGAGTTTTAATAGAGCTATCTAAAAGGATTGATAATGTTTCTCCATATCAATTAATTTTTAGAGTTTCTAAAATATCTATCTTTTACAACATGAAAAAACCAATGAAAAAGTATAAAATGAATGATTTAATTTTTATATACGTGTTTACATTCTTTTAAATATTATTTATCTATCATTAAGTATATATTTATAAATGTAATAGATAAATATGATTTATATGACATATGATAAAAATAAATTTCAATATTAATTCAATAAAAATATATATAAAAAATTATCAAATTTATAATATTCTATAAAAAATTTGAATAGTTTTTTTATATAATTTAACCAAAAAAATATATGTTGTTTTTAATATAAAATATCCATAATATATTTAAATTATTTTATAATAATATATTTAATATATTTATTGATTTATGTAAACAATATTTGATATTATATGTTATTTTCATATTAAAAAATTAATAACATATGTACATGTATTTGTATGTTTGCGTATACATGTGTATCTATTTGGATGTATTCGTATATCTGTATGTGAATGCGTATTAGATTTATGTGTATATATATGTGTTATGGTTTTTGTGTGCTAGTGGTTTTTCCATATATATTTTTATCTATATGTGTATATATGTTTTTTTGTGTTTGCATGAACATATATATGTTCATATATACTAGTATGTGTTTTTGGGTATGTATATGCATGTGGATGTACATGCATGTGTATGTGTATGTGTAAGAGTTTGTATTTGTCTGTATGTATATGAAATGCATATATTTGTATGTATTTGTACTTTTTTTTATGTGGTATATGTATTATTATGTTGTATGTTTATATTTTTATGTCTATGTGTATGTTTCTACATGGACATGCAATTAATTGTATGGATGTATATTTGTATACATGCATGAACTTATTTGTGAATATTTATGAATGAATTTGTATGTATGGGAACATGGACGTGTATGTTTATATTTATGTGTATATATATTTGTTTGTATGTATATATATATATATTTGTTTGTGTACATGTATGTTCATATATGTGTACATGTATTTCTGTGCATATATATGTATGTCTGTGTATGTGTATGCATATATGTGTATTGGTATGTATGTATGTTTATATGTATGTTTGTGCATATGTATGTTAGTATGTGTATGTCTATTTGTATGTTTATTTGTATCTGTATTTAAATTCATATTTATATAGTATGTGATTGTATACATATATATGTATATGTGTATGTGTATACATAAGTGTATATGTATATATATTCAGATATGTATATGAGTATGTGTTTGTGAATATGTATGTGTATATGTGTGTGCATGTGTATCTGTTCGTGTATTTGTGTGTGTGTATGTGTCTATGTTTGTGTTTGTTGGTATAAATATATGTATGTCTCTATGTGAATGTCTATTGATTTATTAAATATTATTTATTCATTTTTAATACATCATCACCGGTAGAATTTTATGGTATTTATTCATTTTTAACATTTATTCATTTAATATTTTTGGAATATATTCATATATTATAGTTATCAATATATTTTTAAATATTTACTATTAAAATTATATATTAACATTTTTAATTATTATAGAGAAAATAAAAATGATAAAAATTAATTACTTTTTATATAAAATTAATAAATCCCATAAATTAATAATTAACAATAATATTGTAAATTAGTTCTTCATTTTCTATGTCTTTTATGTAATTCATTAAATTAAAGTTATTAATATACTTATATATATATATATATTAATTTATTCAATTTCGATATTCATTCCTATAAAATTTGTTTCTTAATTTTATTTATTTATTTCAATTATAAGAAATTTGTTTATATATTAAAATTTTTACAATTTTATAATCAATGCTTTTGTATTTTAAAATTGATTTTAATTTGTATGATCAAAATTTAGTCATCATTATTTATTTTGTTTTATTAATTTTAATATGTTTGAAATTTATAAAATTTATTTCTATAAATGAATTATTCTTTAAATTATTTTTTATAGTCAATGTAAAAAATTTCTATCATATTTATTATTTATATAATTATTTTTCATAATTAATTGATTTGTATATTTTTTTAATTTATGAAATCAATTTTATATTTTCTGTTTTTTAAATATAGTTATTTTTTTAATTATATTTATTATAATTTAATTATAATTCATTTAATGGTATTTATTCATTTTTAATATTTTTTATTTTTTAATATTTGTGCAGATTATTCATTTTTATATTTATTTATATAAATTTATTTACGTTATTTTTACATAATTAATTTTTAATATTTTATTTATGTCTGAAATTTTTCTAATTTATTTCATTAAGTGGATTTTACATATAAAAATTTTAATTGTTAGTATAAATTATTTTTATAGTTTTTCTATTTACAGAATCAATATTTATTCTCTGCGTCCATGGGCATGGAATACTAAACACATGGATTGAGCCCTCTTGTATTATTTATTTATTCATTTGTATATATTTTTTATTCTCGTAATATAAGTAATTAATTTTACGAATTCAATATTTAACTATTTTTTTAATTTTATCAGGTTTATTTACCCATTTGAAATATTATATCATGTAATATTATATATTAATTTTTAATATATTTTGTATTAATTCATTTCTAATATTTTCTACATATTTATTCATTGTGTTTTAGTATTTTAAATATGATTGTATTTTTTCATTGATTTATTCCATTTTATTTACAATCCCAATTTTCATAAATTTTCTATATATGTATAATTTATATTTTAGAATGCATTTTTTTTTAAAATTTTGGATGTTGAAATATCTAATATATGTCATTTTTTATAATTATGTTATTTCAATAATTCACATTATTTATTTTTAATTTTTATTATATTTTTATGCATTTAAAATTTATATAATAATCTTACAAATTCATTTGATTATATCTTTATTTGTATGTAAATCATATTTATTCATTTTTAGTATTCGTTTAATTAAAAATATTTATACACTATTAATAGTTATTAATGCTAATATTTTTTGAATTGTATTAATTATTAATATTTTTATATATATTTATTTACTATGTCTTAGAATTTTCAATATTTGTAAAATTTATTTGAATAATATTTATTAATTTATATTTATGAAGATTTAATGTAGTAACTATACTATATATTTATAGAATTAATTTATTAAAATGATTTTTTTTTCATTTTAATTTTTATTGTTAATAAAGTTATTTTTTAATAATTTTTTTATTTATATAATAAATATTATTAAATTCCCCATTTTATTCTTTTTATGTGTTTTTTATTTATGTTTTTTATGTAATGAATTTCAATTTTTATACAATTTAAATTTAGTCATATTTATTTATTCATTTTTACTATTCATTCATTCAATATATTTTTATTAATTTTCAATATTTAATAATATTTAATATTTTTTGATTTTTTGATTTTTTTAAGACTAATTTATAATTATTTATTTATTATGTTTTAATATTTTCCATTAGTTTTCAATTTATATTAATAATTTACTTAATTCATTATTAATATTATTTTTTTAATTTAAATACTTAGTATAATTCAATTGCAATAATGGTATTTTTCATTATTTAACATTATGTAAATATTCATATTTTTTAATTTTTTTAGATTTACATCTGTTCTCGGATAAGGGATTAGAAAATCAATTTTTGTCAGTTCTTTTGACCATTGAGAAATGTGTTGATATATTAGCACTAGTAAAGCACTAAAAAAGTGGTATTTTTCAGTGCCTATGTTTTTAGTAGTGATAGATACACTTTTATGAATGTATTTTAGTATCTATTGATAAAATCATCCATTATCTTTAAAAATTTACCCAAGAAGATTGTGACATCATTACGATGAACTCAATATACCGCAGAACTGAAGCTCTTCTATTGTCCTAATCCATTTTCTGGGAAAATGACTACTCAAAAACCAAGGTTTGAAATTCAAATCATGTTTTAAGGAATATTAGTAGATCATTCATGTTAATATAATTTTTTATACTTTCCTGACATTAATCTCACATAACCCTTTTAAATGTAAGTAAATATCAAAAAAATTCATAGAGTCTTTAATATGGTCCAAGTGATACATAACTACATATAATCAAAAAAATGTGTGTCAGTTTCCATTTTATTCATCCACATCACTTGAAATTTCCATAAAATACAATGTAGCTGAAATTTACCCATGTAAATGAATAGACTTATCATTTTTCTTGTACATGCATATACAAAACATAATTTCAAAACTAATAAAACAATATAAAGAATAAAATTAATCCATTTAAAATTTTATCTGGAAAATATTACAAAACACCGAAAAATTTGATAAACAAATAAGAATGTGGGTGAATATTTGGAATAAAAATAAACTAAAATTTCACAAATTACATTTATTATCAATACCTAACAAAATCTATTACAATATTGTGAAGTATCTACACTTAATTCAATATAAAAAAAATTAAATCAAAAATGAATTTGAGATCACACTTATAATTATATTCTAATCATGATTATTTCATGGTTTTAATTCCCTTTTCATTCTGCTCTAGAAATTATATCTATGCTAATAGATGAATCAATTCACATGTTTAGCTAACTCACATTGAAATCTATATCTAAAACTCATGAATTCCAGTTTGTAGGTTTTCCCCTTCTTGATATCATGAATAATTTTCAAAATATTGTAATTTTCCCACATATTCACTCAAAGAGGAATGTTGCGGTGAATCGTAATGAATTTTACAGGGGTTATTCTTGGGATTTAGTTTGGTAGTTTAATGTTTTATAAATTAATGATTCGAAGTTCAATTTTAATATTTTAATATTTAATTCATGAGATTACAATAAATGCACAAAAAATTACTCCTTTTCCTCCCACAAATTCACCAAAAATAGAATACTTTCATCCCTGACATTGATGAATAAAACACATAATAAAAATTGGAAATTACAAAATAAAATTATAAATTTTCATTATCTATTTATAATAAATATTATCCAATAAGTTTTGTTAAAATTCATTTTAATAGTTTACATTATTTTCAATGATATATGAATCTAAAATCATAAATTCTAATTTTTTATAATTTAATATTATATAATAAAAGTTAATTTTTATAAATTAACTAATAAGGGTTTTTTAAATATCAGTACTGAATAAAATGATTTTTTTGACCAAATACATCCTATTCTTGGTTCAAAAAATTGAAAATTTGGATTATTTTTGCTGAAGAATACAATTTTACCATTCCACCAGCAATCTTACCTGTTTTCAAATGCTTTTATTATATTAAATTTATTGATTTTATTATTACTAAATAATTATTTTTAATATGTTATAACCCATTAATTTTAAAATATTATATCCATAATTTATATGATTACATTCATTCAGTGAATATAGTCACATAAATAAAAATATGTAATTTATTTTGCAATATGTTTTTATAGTGAATTCTTATTATATATACACTAATAATGATAATTTTTTTTAAATTCAATGGTTTCATGTGAACATTGAATGTAATTAAGAGTGAATTATTCCCATTAAAGAATACATTTTTTATTAATGAATAATTTACGACATGATATTTAATTTAAAATATATATAGTTTTGAAAAACTTACAATTCATATATATTTTCATTAAATGTTCTAACAGGTTGTTAAAATTATGAAAAATTATATTAAATCTAATGACTAAATGTACGTATTTTAAACACATATCGATTTTGGATACTATTCATAGAAATTATGTTTATATATTTTGTTAAATATGAATATTACTAAATCAATTGAGATGGATATCAATAAAAAATGGATGGACTACATTCATATGAAAAATGTTTATGGTTATGGATTGAATAAGTTCATAATGTTTGGAAAAGATCTTGAACATGACGCTTTTAAAACCCTTTTCAATGTATACATTATTTTATTCTAAAATAATTAGTCTATAAGATATGTAAGAACATTAGATGTATCAAAAAGTAGATTAATATATTAAATGTTTGACTAAACATCATGATTAAATGATTGTCTGTATTGATAGAGATAACACTATTATTATTGTTTATCTAAAATTATGTCATGTGTGAAAGTTGATTTTGTCCATATCAATGATATAATTAACGGTGTATATGATTATAGAGATTGTATTAAGGAAATAACAAAGACCTTCAATGATGAACCTATTCATTTTCTAAAACTAATTCATAAGTTTAAGAGTTGTGCAAAGACATATTATATGATTGTTGATATAAATAAAAATATTGTAATTAATTATGAATATATATATTTTAAAGGATGTAATAGGGTGGTGTGAAAACAATATTAATGAACTACTAACTCCATTTAATGGAATGAAAGCATATGATAGTGGTCATCTATGAAAAATATATTACTCTAAATGAATAATACTTACAATGGGTATGATCTCAGAATTACACATTCTTTTTTAAGTGACTTCATTATGTTTTAAAATGACAATTAATAACATTAAATAATTCATATGTGTTGTGTCACATAATATATAAAATATTAATGATGTTCATAAAATATAATTTTTCTACCTTCAATTCACATTATGTTTTAGGAAACAACATATAAGTTATAAGGCTACAAGGAAGTTGGTTTCCCATTCAAATATACAATAAATCAAGATGGTAAACTTCACATCGAATAATACACTTCTTAGTGGAATAAAATTATTTATTAGTATACTAAATTTTGAGATGATCCCATAAACATTCATCATTAACTATTGGAAGATAGTGTGAATCATATTGGATTACAATATAGAAAAATAATATATGTCTCATTAAATTGGAATATTATAGAACTCCACTATCACTATTCATAATGTGAATAAACAATATGTTACTTATTCTTATATCTAGAACAATACAACCAAATAACGTTATTAAATTTTATTTTGATTCATTGATATCATATTACAAAATTACGTGGGATTTAGGTTTTACGGTGTAGGATTCATATAGAATTTTTGATAATATGTTAGAGACATATTGTCTGGGATGATAAATGAAATTCTTCCTTATCAAAATTATTTATGATATTGAATTAATGGAACTCTGGGGTGTCCCATTTGTGAACATGGAATACACATATCTTGGATGAGGAATTGTTTGAAAATATTTTTTTAGGACGTCACAAATTCCTACCTTGAGGACATAAATACAGAACATTAGAGACATAATTGAATGTGAATATAGAAGAATGTATAACACAATATTTATTAATATGTGATCATGTATTTAAAAAATTGAATGATATGGCCATATAATTTGGTAAACCATCATTTCAAATCAATATGAAAACCTACATGGAAAATTTAATATTTTCTAAATTTATCACACCTTAATTTTTTGCATGGTCAAAATTTTCGTGATGTCATGAATGTCGAAAAATTATATATTTTTGTTTTGATAGAAAATTATTAAATTTACTCATGAAAAAATGATGAAATTAACAAAATATAGGAGATTATTTACATGGGGATACAAAATAGTTTTCTCTAGTTAATGCTGAAATAGGAAAGTTTCTACCTTCAGCATCTTACACAGTTTCATGGAATGAGATATATTTGTTTGGTAACGTCCAAATTGATTTAATGGTTTTATAGGTGTATTCCTCAAATATCTAAAATACAATTCCTATGACTTATTTAATTTAATGTGGAATAAAATCAGATAACTTTATTTTTTATATGATAAATTTAATTCATGTAGATTTTTCATTTAATTTTTCAAAATAAAATATATTATACAATCACCATGATTTTTTTCATATGAATGAAATATTTAGTAAAGTAATAGACATTATGAAATTATCAACAATGGAAATGGAAATGGAAATAATATTACATAAATTTGAGATCTTACTCCAACAATGCTTCTTTAGTATGAGGGTTCACTTTATTAGAGAAATCTAGCTACAAGGTAAAATACATTATAAATGGATATATTTAATTAAATTGTATATTAATATATTCAAAGGTTATGTAAAAAATAACATACTGTAAGAATTTCGTAATATAGAGTAATAGTTTTTTCAAAAATATAAAATCTATAAAAAATTACTATTTATGGGTAAATAAGTAGTCTAAAATTTCTAATCATAATGAGTGACTTGTGAGTGATATTATTTCTAGAGTGCATGTTTTTGAAATTACCATTATATAAAAGGAGTAGGAAAGTATTTACATTAACATAACAGTATAAGTGGTTCACCTTTTGTTGAAAATAAAAAAATAATTCCATGAAAATTGAATCTATCATGTGATAAATGATGGATATTAGAAAGACACAATAAAAATATTATAGGATGGTTTTGAGTCAATATTTTTTAAGTTTTAACTTCAAATACAAATTAAAATTTTGAATTACATTTATGGAGTGCTAGTGGAACATGTGACCATGTATTATTATGTAATGGTTATATAATTGAGGGTCATATGTTATATATAATGAAACATTATTAATATTGTTCTATTAAAAATAGTGGAGTGACACATGAGTCCAAATTAATTCATGTATCTAGTATAATGTATTAAAATAATAATATAATATTTCAAACACTGGGATCATCAAAGAAACATGGGAGTTGAATTTACCACATTCTTCGTGATATTTTATCAATGAATGTTGGTATATAGAATTTGATCACTTAAAATTGATGACTTGAGATTCATGAAAGTATAATTTAATAAGGACGTACAAAGAGAAAATTAGTTCCTCATAAAAACACAAGAGTTCGAAATATATTATTCCCCAGAACCAGGACATTGTAGGGTCAAATGTTAATTAAAATGAGGAAGAATCATAAATTGGTACGTCTCAATCATTTCAAAAAGGTCCCATTATATATTGGGACTACTATATTAGAGGTGTCCATGATGAGTTTATTTGGATACCTGATGTAGGGGTCAAATCCATTCAACTATTAATGGAAAAAAGAGTGGTTAATAATTAGGTTATTTTATTTTTAATATACATTATGTTACCTCATAATATTATTTTTTCACTAAATTATTTATGTAATATAAATTATATTTTAAACCAAATATATGAATAACATATTCTATATATGATGGCACATCAAATATTAAGGAACAATTAGTTTCACAACAATTTAATTATTCCTATAAAAATTAATAAATAGTTTTCTCTATATGTCGATACTATAAATCATTAGGACAAAAATATGTGTTCTCTTTGAATTGAGAAAATCATAGAAAGTGAAAAACATGCATCTTTTAAAAAAATAGATCATCGTAGAATAAACTTGTTAACAAAAAATGTCAAGTTGAAAATAATAGGAATCCAATTTAATACATTTTGGAATGAACATGGCTATATTGTTTACCTAATATATGTTATTTGGATTATTTATATTTGGTTAACCACTCTTATTCACAAACTGGTTGATGTATATATGTGGAATAATGTTGTTCTTAAGATTAATGAACTAATTTTGGAAGTTATTATGGTAATTATTTATAATGGTAATTATAAAGGCACATAGATGTTTTTATAAAATTAATTTGATTTATATTCTTGGGGATTATATAGGGTAATTATATCCACACCCACCACAAATGTGTGTAAAATCAATAATAAATTAAATGAGATATAATTTTCGTAGGAGTTGTGAGAAGGAATATTTTTAGTTACATTATAATTTTTAATACATTACGTAAGAAGTATGTGCATCAATCAATTTGATTGTCAATTTATAAATTATTAAATATTAATCGACTACTGTAATTTAGTAGAACACATCAAAAATAATGTTTCATTACTAGAAATAAATTTTGGGGCATTCTTCACTTGAAAAAATATTATTTATTTTAAATAAATAATAATAATAATATTTTTCATGAAGAAAAAACATAAAAATGTCCCATTATATATATTCAATTAGATGAATTAGAATACAATTCGACTTTTTTCCTGTATCATGTGCAATATATATAGGCTCATGTAAATAATGGTAGAGTAATAGTATTTGCAAATATATAAAATTTATAGGAAGCGTGCATGATAATGGCATAATAAAAATTTTGTATATGTTAAATTAATATTACATAATAATAAATAATCATTTTCATATCTGGTTACCGAGTTTAGATACCATAAACTCTACAATCAATAGCTGATGAACAACTACTTTCAGTGGTCTTGAGGTGGCCAGAACTACATGGATGTGTGATTGTAACCTCCCATGTAATTGTAGAGTAATATTTTTTTCATATTTATTAATATTTAGAAAATATATAGTAATTTTATTAAGGGGACTCCATATATGATATCATACTCGATACACAACAATGGGTTTCTCTAAAATCTCAGGTTGCATAAAATATTGAGTTGTATTAGAAAAAAATACATTTTAATATTAATATTTTAAGAGGTAGTTATCTCATAACAGGAAGAATGGTCGTAATAAAAAACAGTAACTAAATTATTAAAATTTTATATATACATTTTTATATAATGATTCTTTTCTTAGCGAATTATCTAGGAATGAAACAAAAAACCAATTGAATATAAAGGATGCATTTTTATAAAAAATGACTTAATTGTAAAAACTCTATTTATAAATTTTTCAAATCATTCCTTTTGAATTATATTAATGAAATATAAATTTAATATAATGGTTTAAATTATTATTATATGTTTTTTTTACATTATAAATGTTTAAATAGATTTTTTAAATAAATTTAATTGATAAAAAGCATTTTTTCTTCCATTTGATGTTGACCACATTTAAATAAAAAATTATAATATTTTATAAATTATATCTGACAATATAAACATCATATTTCAAATATGTATATACAATTTTACTTTGGTTAATGTTTTGGTATTTTTTATTGTATTCATATTTTAAAGAATAGTGAATGATATTGAATATGAGTTTAAAAAGAATTTTTTAATTAATTTATTTATATAGTTAGATAATAATTTAATTTTTTTAAATGTTTAATTGGATTTTTATATTTTCAGTTAATCAAATGTAGGTCATCGGAATCAATTTCATATTGATAATGGATATAAAAACATTGTGAACTTTTCAACATTTTACAATAAAACCTTGTTTTATCTTTCTAGCAATGAGATATATGTTAAAATAAATTTATCCACTTCTGGGAATTGAATTGTGAATAACGGGAATTCATGGATGTAATTAGTATGAAATATTTCTTTTAACATGATCAACTTAATATTTTGTTAATATTAACTTTTTTATTATTTTCACCATGGTTAATGTTAAATTGGGCTATTAAAGGTAAAAAATTTGTTATTATATAATGAAAATACACTAAAACTTTTCTTAATATTTTGGGATGACTTATTTTTGACCAATACAATAATTTATCTGAAATGGTGGCCAATGGAAGCCACTTTGGTATTATTGTGAAACTGCATGCATTTTATTTAATATAAATTGAAACATTGCATAGTCATGTCTCTCATAACTATAAATTTTTTAACATTGTTATATATAAGTGATATTTTCTAATAGAAATAATATATTGAAAGATTAAATTATTTCATATATAATGGTAATTTATTTAAAATTTAGAAGAAATAAGTAATTAAATTACATTTCTGACACAATGATGATGAAATGATTTCTTAATTAATGAATGAATAAGAACTGATATTTTAAATATTAAAATAAATATAAGAGGACATAATTGATTCCATTAATGAATTTTATGAATCCGTTATAAATTTATATGATTGATTAAAAGAGTTTTTTTTAAACATACCGTTATATTATAATATTTATAAAAAGAAAACGAATGAATAGTGTAAAAATTGACACTATTTGATATTTAAAATATAAAATATTTTATTAAAAGATATAAAAATTATAAAAATCTAGGATTCAAAAAAATAGTTTTTAAATTTCCTAACATGTCTAAATGACACTTTTATTTGTCTTTTAACATGTTATGGTAATTATATTAAACCACAAGCTATAAATAATTTGATATCATTGCTTAAATAAGTAATTAATTGTGAAGGATTAAAAATATTCAAAACACGTATAATTTTTATTTGATTAATTTATTTTGACCGATACTCATCATTTATTTTAAATAAATAAAATTGGAACCATTTATAGAAGACAATTAATTTATATTTATTTAAAACTATTGATAATTGTAAGAGCTCCCCTCCCCTCTTCTATAAAAGTTAACCCATTACTCTCTATTCCTTGCAAATCAAAAACAATATGGTTTGGACAATATCAGAAATAAAACCTTCCAAGAATCACACAACATATTCATTAATCCTTAATCTAGTCATAACATTCTTCTATGATGTGTTAAGGTATTAAGCAATCGTGATCATCTGAAGAAAAGGTAACATTTTTATTTCAGTGATTCTATTTTATTTCTTCATCCACATCCTTAAAAAATCCTCTAATAATGGTTAAATAATAACTCCAAAATTTTTAATATATGGATATATTAATATTTGAATATCACCAACTGAATCAATCCCCACATTCGTTTTGCTGGAAAAGAATTAATCGTTCATGCGTAGATTGTAACAATCACCTCCATGAATCGACCAAATTCTTTTTCCATATCGTCTAACATTATATGTTAAGATAATTTAATTAATGTTCATATGTGAAATTTATGACATATTAACCATTATAAGATAATATTATATCAATTACAATATTACTTTCTGTGAAAATAAAAATTATAACATCATTTCTTCATTAATGTGAACTATCACCTCTATGATGTGATGTGACTTTTTTATTCATCAAAAAACTTGTATGATATATATATGTATATTATAAGGTTCACATGATATTAATGATTTTATGAATATTCTATAAAGGTTAAATAATACTTACGTTCTTTCTATAATGATAAATTAGGAATGAAACAAAAACATTACTCATGTGTATGTACAACCTACCATATCCATAAAAATAACGTTTCTAATTTTTCATAACGGTACATAATGGTTTTATTAAAAATTTTATATTATGTATAAAAATTATAATAACATCATGAAGATCATTTTATAGATGAAGTAATTTTGACAACATGAACAAATGACATTATACCAAGTTCATTTATGACACTTGTGAAGAATAATGTCAAAATATTTGATATGATGCTAAATAATTATTTATTTTATAACAAGGAAATAATTTATATAAAGGGAATAATAAAATAGAAATATTTTCTCATGAAATTATAAGTTAACTTAATTTTATTATTCAGGAAGATAATGAACGCATGAGACAATTTGCACTCAAGGGATATAACTTCTCCTCAATCTCTATCATTAAGGGATATTTTGATGTTTTACACTACCTTCTTTTGTATTTTGTAAAATTGAACCCTTTTACTTTTAACATTACTTATATTTTTAAAGGCTTCCTTGTATATTAACCATTTCAATTTCTTCACAAAATGAAAAATGGAATGTTTTCTAACATACACGGCGACAACAACTTAAATGATCCCATAACCATTATTTGACATTTGAATTCCCCTACCATGTTTAATGTTTTTTTAAAAGGGAAACAAATAATGTATTCAATTTTTTGATTATTTTTTTATTGAAAATGGATTCTAAAAGGGACTGAATCATTAAATATATTGAAATTATTTCCCATGATGGTAAATGAAATGTTAAAAGGTAAAACATTGGTAATTATAATCATTCATGTGTCATGATTATATAACAGTACATAGAAATTTTAAGGGTGGATACAAGATAAAAAAATATGGGTGGTTCCATGATAAAACAAATATCGGTTGTACTATGCTAGACCATGTATGGGCGTTTACGTTATAACATCCAATTCATTAGATATGGAGGTCGGTCATATGGATATTTCATTTCTAAGAGTAATATGTATGGACGTAGACTGTATGGTAATTACATTGATGTATTATTATATACCAAGTAACATTTTTTAGGTTATATGTGATTTATATGGGGTTTATGGAAATATTTTAATTACTTGTATGGTATGAATTGAGCTTACAATCACATGAATGTTTTTTACATCATTAAAGTGAAACGTATTACTTGATGATAAAGTACTCATGATTAACATATTTTTGCAAGACTAATTTTTTTCTTTCGTTTTGTAGCCCTTACTAAACATATTATTCTCAATATATGTTTTAATTTTTTTTTATTTAATGGATAAAATAGTTAAAGATGGGATCATATAAATATTTTGATGATTAAACATGAAAAGAATCCATGTTTCATTTTAAAATATATTTTTTATGAAATAAATGGATACTATTGGTTGTGATCACATTGTAATTGTATGGTGTAGTTATGTACGAGTTATGGAGGAATTCTATAAATATATGAACATGAAAATATCCTGAATGTGAAATAATTTAGAATTATTGAATTAAATAATATTATTTAATGTTCATGTTTGGGTCCTTTTAGTTTGTATGAGAGCAAAATTTAAGATAAATTTATTGGTTAAGATGTTATATGAGAGTAGGTTAATGACAACACATAACCTAGTGAATTTTTATCATATATAAAATTTTTATGTATTATGGTATGATAAGTGGATTGGATAGAAAACTAAACAACTAATATGTAATGAGGTTGATTACAGTATTGTGATTTTTTATGTTTTCTTTACCCAATAAAATATTATTCTTGTAATAATTCAATTCATCGTTAAGTGAAAATTCATTTCAAAATATTATGGGACGTTTGTTAATATGTAAGGAGAGAGATATTTCACTAATATCTTATCCCTCCCCGATAAATTGACCATCATTATTATAAAAACAATTGTTAAAATGATTTCGACATGTTCTTTGGTATTCCAATTACATGCAGAAAATATTTGAGTTATCGATCACCTACTAATTTCAAAATGAATTTTATGTTTCATGGTGTATGTTACATAATATTTCAATATTTCAACTCTTCCACCTATTTAGATAGGTTAAATTCCAATAGTGGTGTGAGAATTTACTTTTTAAAAGTAGGACAACATGCCAAAATAGAAAAGGAACATGAAGAAAATACTAAAAGCTGGATTAAAGGATTGATTATATTTTTATCCATAAAGTATAAAACATGATCTAATTTATATTTATGAATAATAATGATATAAACTATATATTTTATTTTTAGTAATGAGGTATTAAGGGATAAGGTGGCAATACATACAAAATTGATTATAGTGAATGTTGAAATTTTAAGAAGTATACATATAAAGGATCGAATATTTATGGATGTAATGTCTGTGATTTCCAGTGAATTATTTTTAAATATTTCATGGAATAATTTAGAGACTACTCTTTTTGATGGCATGTGATTCTGAGGACCATGGTTCCCAGAATAAACATATGAATCAAATTTATCTTTTAAACATCTTGTGCAAGCAGTTTTCGTAAAAAACTGGAATAAAATTTAAATTGGTGCTCGGAAGAGAAATCTAAGGGAACTGTTGCGTTCAGAGAGGAAAATTTACCTTATGAGGGGCCTAACATCGACCAGGATGGGTTGTTTTCAAAAAATAGTTTTTGTACGTTTAAAATAAATAAAATTAATTGACAATTAATTTATATTAAATGTTTCCTTTTTACACAATAACCTAATTTGTCCCCATTAAATACATGATTATGGAATGTTTATACGGTTAGCCACATAACCCTTTTAATTGAGGATTTCCATTAGAGCATTAGAGGTGAACGAGTTGGCAGACGACAATTACATAATCGATCGATGCATCTCAAATTCAACATACCTCAAAAATAAATTCAACGAGGTGATTGTTCTTCAACCAAATCGAGGTAGGGTTTGTTATTTTAATTTGGTTCTTCATTGTTCTTCAATTGAATGAAAAATTTGGATCAACCCATGAACATGTTGATCTACGAATCTTGCGTTCTTGCTGGAGGGTGTTATTTTCCTTTTCTATTGGGGTTCAATTCTGAAAATTTTTTATGATAATTGTTGGATTATCTTTTGATTCCCCATTATTAATGGTTCTAATGGGAAGAAATTGATTCCTTGAATAATGAAGGAGGATGTGTGTTCCTCTTTTGTTTATTTATTTTATTCCCTCATTTAAATACTACATTATTCGTGTTCATTATTGGGTTGTGAAGAACAGATATTTATGCATCTATTTCACAACACAATGATCCCAAATTGAAGAACCAACATCACGAAGACTCAACAGAGGTGTGATGATGATGGTGGAAGAGGAATCAACACAATTCAAAATAATTCATTCTTCATCCATTCTTCACATAGATGATCAAATCAAGTTTTCAGGGACGATCAAATCCCCAAAACCATCAGAAACATTGACGGTATAGTAGGCGACCACAAATATTGATTATATAAATGATCTGATGGTCAGATCGAGGATCATAGGAGCCCCAAGGCGTGATGATGAAGAATGACAATTTCTATAAATTTTCGATTAACACGGCCTGTATCCCGAAGAACACCCCCTGTAGGGTTATCTTGGTGACTGGTAGGGATTCTGCGCTATGCATGGCATAAAATATAGTGTGCCCCCAGGAGGAAATAGAATGTCGTCCCCATCCAGCTGCAGCTGCAGTCCTAGGTGACAGGAAGCGTAGGCACTGTGTGTTACCACTATCACACGACATGTGGGTCCTTAAATGGTGTTTGGCAGGTATCTTGGACGATACATGGACACGTGTTGGAGTACACACCCTGTAGTCCACCAAACATCCATACGAGGCCAGTAACATGGGTCACCCCATGGGCCAATTACACAGGTTGGCATACATGGTTTGAGGCCATGTATGAGCACATGGCCAGTGTACACGAATCAGACCCCATATACTTTGACAAGATATGTGATCCTTCCTACAAGCTGTGTAGTTGAATTTTTCATGAAAATCATTATGACACGGGTTGTTGTACATGGGTAGTACCCGAGGTTAGAAGAGACGATGTATGACACTTATACACATCATGTACATCTCAGTACATGGATTGATCTTCTTGTCCACCGTTCATTGGACATGTTATGTTTGGGTTACTACCTATTTTCCTCATTCATATAAAGGTCAGATATCATATCTATCTAAAGGAATATGATCCCTTTAACAGGGCTTTCTGATATGGTGTCAGGTATCCCTCCAGGAGGGACAGAGTGAGATCCACTATCCATTCTTTACCCTCAGTAAAGTTAGGTATTGACAGAACAATTCCCAATGGACATTGATCCTCTACTTAGAAGGTAAATCTAGATGAATAGAGGTATCCACCAAGGGACATATAATGATCATCATTTATGTATCATGATATTTTCTCACTCATGATTGTGCTCACTGTGAATGTGTGAATCAATTCTTCAAGAAATCTACTGATGATCAATACTTCTCGGATGGTCATCAATAGGATCATCAGAATCGTTGATTGAGTTCCCCCAGACAAGTGCATCAAGGAACCTTCGAACTGAATCCCTAACATGGTTATGCAATCATATGACTTGTCTCTAGACTACGAATCAGGGTTTAGAGTATATCTATATTGTGTTTCTCATATTATATGTTCAGCAGACATATATTGTGTAGAGGTGATTGAACCCTTCTTTTGTGTATTGCTTTGTGTTTTTGGGGATCCTCTACTGAGAATTATCATACTCACCCCATCACAGATGTTTTGTAACACCCCAATCTTCCATGGTATGTTTCCCTTTAAATAATGCAGTCGCTTGATTTGTATGCAACTTCTAGTTTTAACACATCGTGACCAATCAAACTAGCCATTATGAATAGTAATAACCACATTATAAAATTTTATAAATTTTACTTTTCAAAATTAAATTTATTTATGAATTAGAAATATTGAAATTATCTTAGGGTTTATTTTTTTTACTTTTCTGAAAACATTCAATTTTGATGAATAGTGAAAAATACAAAATTTTAATTAAAAACAATTTTTTTTTTCATAAAAAATTATAAAGTAAAATTATAAATTTTAGGGGTTTTAAATTATCATTAGATTATATTTTTATCATTTAATATAATTTAGTTTATTATATTTTATATCACATTTAAACTAGACATAAACAACTGCCAATCTTTTGGTAGTTATTATTTCTTAAAAACACATTTTTTGTTTTGACAATGATAATTAATTTTGAATTAATCTCTGCCACATATGTGTTTTTAATTTGAAAAAATGGATTACAGATTTGGATTAATGAGGTCTAAATTATGTAAAATGTTAACTTCTATTTTTATCAATTATGAATAATTACTTCCGTAAATATTTTATTTACCATGGTCAAAAGGTAAATCTGGTAAATAAGGGTAAAAAATTAATATTATAATAATATTAAATTACCCTAACATTTGTCCTATTAATATTGGTAGATACATATCTGACCATGGGCATCGTTGGGATGATTTCAGGACACCATGGAGCCACATGAGAGTATTAATGACACTTAATTTTAATTAATTTAAAGTAAATAAAAAAATGACATAAACATATATCTTTTAGTAAAGGAATTTTTTTATGGGGTTATATAATTTATCTCTTCAACAATAAATATTCATTTGAAAAATATAAATATTTTTTCGATGATGATATTTTATTTATTATTTTTAAACATAAAATAAATATATTTATTCATGAAAAAATAATGATCCAGTATTTTCTTTATTAAAAAAAGATCAAATAAATGATATTGTAAATATTAGAATATAAATAATTGGAATGTTTTGATTCCATACACGAATTTTATAGGTTAATTTGACATTTTTGGAATGATTCTATGTATTTTGTTTGAGGTAATCAGATTTTGATGACTTTCAAGAAAACCAAATAATATATAGTGCCAAAATTGACATAAATGTGTTTTTAAAACAAACAGTGAATTATTAATTTATATAATAGTTATAAAAATATAATGTCCTCAAAATTAACTTATATTATGATATTTATATTAATTATAAATCATATGGGCTTCACTTCCCTAGTTATATTAATTTTATTAACCATATAATATAAAAATACAAAGAGACATGGTAAATCTCAAACTAATTAACTAAGAGTTAAATTTAAAAGATAAGGCTAATATGGTGGCCTAAACCGGTTTAAAACATATTATTTGAGATTTTTTTGACCCTTCCACATCTTATCCTTAAAATAAATCATTTTATAGCCATTAGAAAAAGAAAATTATTTTATAATAAAATAATATGGCAAGATATTCCTAAAGTGACCCTCACCTCTCTTGTAAAAGGGTACTTCCCCTTATCAAAATTTCACACCTCCAATGACATTTGGATTGGCCAACCACGGCCCAAATTTCCTCACTTCATCCAAGATGCCTTCCTTGGGTCATAAATCCATCCGATGGATCCATTTTGATCAAATCAAAAAGAAGAAGTCGAAGAAGAGGTAAATATTTCATCACCTTTTTTCAAGTTCTTTAATTTTTCAACATCCTCATTCTTTGAGGTTTCCAATATAAAATAATAACTCGAGTGTCTTCTATATAAATTGCTGTTATTATAAAAACGGTACAACTATATTCATTATTCTATCCACTGTATGAATGACAATGTAACCATGCATGCTTATATTCAGCTTACCGTCTCACATCATGGTGTTGTTTTTTATTCAAACACTTCATTATTTGGATGTGTATAATAATGAGTATAACTTATTTAAATAATAAATATAACATGTTAATGATAATTTATATATGATATACCATCCAATTACATATTATTTCACCATCAATATAATGATATTGTTGCTCGTGCATATGTACGGATTACCGTCTCCACGAACGCGATGAGATTCATTCCCTATCGTAATAATTCCATAATAATTTTCATTTTTTGATTAGAAATAATTTTTATAAACATAATATAATTCTTATATGAATGAAATACATCCCATCCCAAACAAACATGTCATACGTATGTAATCATATAAATCAAAAAAACAGTTAACACCCAAAATAGTGATACTACTAAAATATTATTAACAATGATATATTATAATATCATATATGATATCATATTTATGTATATGATTCTTGTATAATTTAATAACAATGTTTTAACTATTATAAATTATGTTAACATACCATCTACTAAGTAAATGTATAAGGTAAGGGTTAATTTCACAATCTCTATATTATTTGAGGTTTTTTAGGTAATTATAAACTGGGAGCTCTTTATCATCCAAATATGTGCTTTCCTAAAAATGTATTTCAAAACAATATTAAAATTTTAATAACTATGGGTTAATGTTTTTTATACCCTTTTTAACTTATATTTTTTTAGTGGAATCTTTCTGTCATTTTCTTATCAAGGTACATTATGACCTTTCCGACAAAATTAATGTAAGAATGTTTCATTTAGCTTATATAGCAGGTGTATAAATTTTCCATAGTTGTATCATCGTGAATGCTTTCCTTACAGGATTATTATAATATTTTTAAAATAAATATTTTTTTAATAATTATGTGATTCATAAATGATTTCAAAAGTGAAAGTTATATTTCTCTCAAATCTTTTTATTTCATCTATGTCAACATCCTTTGATAAAATTTATACATGTTTGATGTTGATTTATTATGATACAAATATTCCATATTGTATTTAATGTTTTGTGATAGGTTCGACTGTGTATGTGTTATTGTTATTTCATACATGGTTTATGGTTAAATTATTGACATTTCATATTCTAGTTTTAATACAAACTTTTATGTTATGTTTCAACCTTTTCATATGTTGAATGTATTGTACTTAGTTTTTGATGGTTAGACCCCGCTATTGCTCCTCGATTCATCGGTAGGTCAAACGAGACAATTATTCGTGGATTTTTTCGAGGCCATTCCCAATTTGATATATGGTTTTAGACAAGGCCTAAATCATTTTTAGACGTCCAGGTTGAGGCCTTGAAATTTTTTTTAGAATGTCCGGACTTATACATTCTCTCATTATGAAAATACTAAATATGGATCATATGGTTATTAGACTAGTAGAATACCCACAACTATGTTTTATTATGGAGTTATTTACTAAGCTCATATTCCTGCCATAATGTTTCCATGTTTATTATTTGTAAAGGAATGTGGTTTTAATTATTCACCATGATTAATGTTTATGTTATCCTCCACTGTATTTCTTACCCATAGTGACTGTTTGATCTCACCCCTTTATTATGATTCATTTTCCCATGATATGAATATGTTAGTTATGAGTGACTTGAAGGCATAATCTTGGAGGCTTGGATAATTATAATTGAATAAATTAGTGTTGTATTTCTTTTCAAGATGTAATGTTGAATTTATGTATGTATCTTGTTTCCAATAATAATAAACTAATCAGTCTTTCAGGACATTATTCATTGAATCATGCCAATGTTATGTAACCAAGCACCGACTCTAGGGGTCGGGGCGTTATAGTTGGTATCTGCGGGAATTTAGTACAAACCAATAGAAATTAGATTTTGATAAAATCTTATTAGAGCACATACCAATAAGATATACTTTGAGGATGGGTATCGAAGAACATCCTAGAACCTGGGTAATGTTGAGATTTTTTGTATTTTCCAAGAAATACATCCTTGTATAGATACAACATGGTAGAGACAGCTCTGCAACAGATGTACCTAGGAGTGAAAACATTGACAAGGAGTTTCGGGCTTGACCCGAGGTATCCTAGTACATGACAATGGGCATTGCTGCACTATTGGTTATGACACTCCAAGGGGATATTCATAGTATAATTCAAATTTTCATTACAAACCATTATGAAGGATTTATGAGTGTATACCTTCTCAAATAAAACATTTTTTTTATAATTGATGATATCCAAAAATTGTTCAATTTATGTTAAGTGTTTTACAAGTTTTAATTATGTATTGTGATTCATAAACTAATCTAGTGCATGCCATTGTTTAGAAATGGCACTTAGTGGAATAAATGGAAACCATATCATAGCACGTAATCCATGTAGATATTTACCACCTACCCAATAAAATTATAATGGTGCTGGTGACAAAACTAGTGTTGATCAACTTATCACCATATTGGGAAAACTCACACAGGTTATGAATAATAACCTTACCCATATGATTCACCTAATCCACAATGCATAAGATCAATGTTAGACGGCTTCATGAGGAAACAACCACCAAAATTTAATGGGATTATAAATCCATTACTTACTGTAAAAATGGAAAAATTATATAGAGAAAATATTTCATGCTTTGATGAGTAACGAAAGGGAAAAAGTATTCATGGCAGTTTATCTCCAATCAAGAGATGCAGATCAATGGTGGTCATTATTCCAAAACACAAAAGAAGATGAAGAAATATCGTACATTGAATGGAAGGGGTTTAAAGATATATTTTTAGAAAAATACTTTCCTTGTGACCGTCGAGCACATATGGAAAGGCAATTCATCAGTATGAGACAAAAGGAGGATGTGAATGTCACATAGTATGAAGCTAACATTATAATGGTAGCAAGGCATTCTTCTGATTATATACATATCCCAAGAAGTTAAATTGATCGTTTCTTTGATGGGTTACAACCATTTCCCCATTAAGCATTGGTCTCACAATCCTTCTCATCATAAAAATATATTGTCTCATGTACTATCAAGAAAAAAAAGGAATTATCTAAGTCTTACGACTTGAAAGAAACCCAAGTGAAGAATAGATATATTGAACACTCTGGGAAAGGAAATAAGGAAATAGGGAAGAAGGGAAGAGTATAATTTCCACCCTATGATAATTGTGGAAGGAATCACGTGCATGCCTATCTAAAAGGAAAAATATTATGCTACAAATGTGGATAGAAATTCCATCTTACTGGTTATTATAAGGGGATGAAAGAAGATACCAATGTTCAATGATATAATTTCAGGGAGATGGGACATTATCCAAATGAATGTTCTAAGAATTTTGGAAACATACCTTGGAAAAATCCATGGGATCAGGGCCAAGCATATGCGATCACTACTGTTGAGGTTAAAGCTCCGTAAGACGTGGTAGGAGGTAATTTAATGGTTCCCTCAAGTAGAAAATTCATTGTTTTCTTTTAGATCATTGCATTGTTTCCTATATTCCCAATTTTCAAAGAAAATTAGATATTTTCATTTTGACATAACAAGGGAGTTGTCAGTCAAAACTCATAAGGGAAGTATCATCACAATAATGTTTTCTGAATCAGTTCCCATTAGGGAATATAAATGTTCTTTATCTGCTGATCTCATCATCAAAACCATTATTGAATTTTATATAATCATTGGAATTGATTCGATTTTAGATCATGATGCGAAAATTTATTTTAAGAAGAAGGAGGTTATAATTTTCGAGGATGATACGGAGTACCTTATCATTAGAACAGATACATCCCCACCTTATTCTTATCGAGATCCACCCATAGAAGCACTAATAAATTAAATTATTGAGGAGGAAGAGAACGAAATAATTAAGGGTGAGGAAAAGATTTTTTTAATATTGGACATACCTATTTTTCAATAATATATTTATGTGTTTCCAGAGGATTTATGTAGAAATCCTCCAGAATGATAAATTGAGTTTTCCATTGACTTAATTCCTGGTTCATTGCCCATATCAAAGACACCTTATAGAATGGCCACTATGAAATTAGTATAACTAATGAAAAAACTGGAGGAATTGATTAATAAGGGATTTATTCTCCCTAGTGTTTCTCCATGGGGACCCCCTATCCTATTAGTTTAGACGAAAGACAGATCTATGATGTTGTGTAATGACTACATGGAGATAAATGCTATAAAAAATTAGAACAAGTATCTCATACCTCTCATTGATGATTTATTTGCCCAACATCCTGGAGATAAATATTTTTCAAATATTGAATTTAGATCTGCATATCATCACTTGTGTGTGAAGCAAGAAGACATTTCGAAAATAGCATTTCAAACCACGTACATGCATTATGAGTTTACAGTAATTCCTTTTGGATTGACTAATTCCCCTTATGTATTAATGAATTTAATAAATAATGTTTTCAAGGAATATCTTGATGAAATTGTTGTGGTATTTATTTATGATATCTTGGGTTACCCAAAAAGCGGAAAAGATCAGGAAAATCACTAGCGCAATATTTTGAAAAGCCTCAGAAGAAATGAATTATATGGGATGTTTTG
This sequence comes from Viscum album, assembly GCA_963277665.1. Taxonomy (NCBI): domain Eukaryota; kingdom Viridiplantae; phylum Streptophyta; class Magnoliopsida; order Santalales; family Viscaceae; genus Viscum; species Viscum album. The sequence goes on from OY728138.1 coordinate 945,244,397, forward strand.
AAAGTGTGAATTATGGATTCAAGAGATTTCATTTCCTGGTCATATTGTCTCTACGGATGGAATCTATGTTGATCATTCAAAGACCAAGGCAATCCATGAATTCACATCACCGATGAGTAAAAACGACGTATGGAGTTTTATTGGATTAGTAGGATATTATCGAAATTTCATCTAGAATGTTTCCTGGTTCTCTATCACATTAACCAAGCTCACACATAAGGGTCTGAATTTTTTTTGGAAAAAAGGGTGTGAAGAATATTTTGAAGAACATAATAGAATATTATTCAATGCTCTTATCTGGACTCTACCCTTCGGGAATTATGTGTTTGTTATTTATATTGATGCTTCAAAGAAAGGACATTGTTGTTACCTTATGCAGAATGATAGAGTTTTTTCCTATGCATCACGATAGATAAAAATTCATGAACAAAACTATCCCACTCATGATCTTGATTTAAAATCTATAATCTTTTCTCTAAAAATATCGACACACTATATATATGGTAAAAATGTGATATTTATACTGATCCCAGGATTTTGAAGTATTTTTTATCAAAAAAAGAACTCAACATGAGGCAAAGGAGATGGATTGAACAACTTAAGGATTATGATTGCACTATACAATACCACCCGTGAAGGAAAATAAGGTGGTATATGATTTGAGTAGAAATGATCATGGATTTATGAACAATATGAGGGTTGAAAGAGATTATATTTTTTGGGTTCTAGTAAAGGTGAATATGGAAATAAATATGGAAGGTGAACCATCAATACTTTTTCAAATGGTTTCCAAACCTACTTTACTAAAAATGATAAACTGTTCTTATATTCATGAGGAGGAGTTTCAAAAGAATATTAATTCTATGAATGATTGTAGATTGAGTTAATTCCTATATGAAGATGTAATTTTGCAACCTGGGAAGAGACATTGTGTTATTAACATACGTAATCTAAGAAGGTAACTTTTGGGTGATGCTCATAGCTCCAATTTCTCAATACACCCAAGGAGCTCCAATATGTATAGAAATTTGAAGGATCATTTTTGGTGGGACAACAAGAAGTGTGAGATTTCCAATTTTGTGTCAAGATGTATGTTTTTTCAATAAGTGAGAGCTGGAAGGAAACAACCTGAATAATTCATGCAACATATTTCTATACCTGAGTGGAAAATAGATAATATTATTATGGACATTGTCATCGGGCTACCAGAGACTCCTAGAAGGAATCATGCAATATGGGTCATTGTTGACCATCTTACCAATTCAGCACGTTTTTGTTCTATAAGAGATGATTTACCACATAAACGTCTAATAAGAATATATATTAATGAATTTTAAGAATCCATTGTGTACCCCATTCGGTTTTTTCTGGTAGTGATCCCTTTTTTAAATCATGATTTTAGAAAAGTCTTTAGAAGGCCTTGAATACTGAAATCAGTTTGAGCACAACCTACAACCCTCAAACCGATGGACTATCAGAACAGACTATTCCAACCATAGAGGACCTGTTGAGATCTTGCTCACTCGACCTTGAATGTATGTGGGATCAATATTTTCCTATGGTAGAATTTTACGATAACAATAGCATCCATTCAAGTATTCAAATGGCACCATATTAAGCATTATATAGAAGGAGGTGTCTCACACCCACTTGTTGGGATGATGTTGGTGAATGAAAACTCGTAGTCCTAGTAATTGTTGTGGAAACTAATGAAAAGGTGAAGGTAATCCAAACCCACAAAAAATCATCTCAAAGTAGGAAAAAGATCTATGCCGATAATCAGAGAAAGCATTTGGAATTTTAAGTAGGAGATCATGTTTTCTTAATGGTATCTCCATGAAAGGGTGTTATAAAATTTGATATGAAGGGAAAATTGAGTCCCAGGTACATCAGACCTTTCGATATTATATAACGAATTGGGGTTGTAGCTTACCTTTTCACAATGCCTCCAAGTCTACCCAACGTTTATGGTGTGTTCCACGCATCACAGTTGAGGAAATACATGGCTGACCCAACACATGTACTCACTAAGGATGAAATTGAACTGGAACCTAATCTGTCTTATTGTGAAGTGTCTGTCAATATTCATGATACTAGAGAACAAGTTCTGAGAAACCAGATGACTTTTCTGGTAAAAGTTATATGGAGAAACCGTATGATAGAAAATGAAAATGGGAACCTGATAAACTTATAACAAAGAACAACTAGAATATTTTTATGCAGTGATATTATAGAAATTTCCAGGATAAAAGTATTTTTAATAGGGGAGAATGTTATACCCCATGAATCCACGGTATTTTTCTTTTAGAATAATGCAGTATCTTACAATGTACGCAACTTCGAGTTTTAACACACCGTGACCAATCAAAACAGTGGTTATGAATAGTAATACCAACTTTTTGAAATTTTATAAATTCTATTATTCAAAAGGGACATCATTTTTAAATTCAGAATATTGAAATTATCTTAGGGTGAATTTTTGGTACATTTAAGAATACTATCAATTTTTTTATGAATAATTAAAAGTACTAAATTTTATTTAAATTGTATTTATTTGAAATAATTTTTAGTGATAAATTATAAAACTGAGTGGTTTTAAAGTATCATTATATTTTATTTTTATAATTTTATATAATTTAGGTCGTTGTATGTAATTTCACATTTAAAATAGACATAAACAGGTGAAAATCTTTTGATAGTTATTATTTCTTAAAACACGTTTTAATTTTGAAAACGGGTATTAATTTTAAATTAATTTCAACCACTTCTGTGGTGTGAATTTGGAAAAATGGATTTTATATTAGGAAACAGGAGTTCAAAATTATGTAAATAGAGAATTTTTATTTTTAGTAATTAAGAATAATTATTTCGGTAAATATTTTATTTACCATGGTTAAAGGGTAAATCTGGTAAATAAGGTTAAAAGATAATATTATAATAATATTAAATTTCACTAACATGTGCCCTATTCTTATTGGTAGATATATGTCTTACCATGGGCATCCTTGGGACGATTTTGGGACGCCTTGGAGCCTCTTGAGATTGATAACGACACTTTATATTAATTAATTTAAAGTAAAGACCAAAATGACATAAACATATATCTTTTAGTAAAAAAAAATTATATGGAGTTATATAATTGATATATTCAACAATAAGTATTAATTTAGAAGATAAAATGATTTCCTAAATGATAATATTTTATTTATAATTTATTGAAATAAAATAAATATATTTATTTATGACACAATAATGATGTAGTATTTTCGTTATTAATAAATGAATCAAATAAATTTTATTTTAAATATTAAAATAAATATAATTTGAACGTTTTGATTCCACCCACTAATTTTCTAGGTGAATTTGATATGTTAGGATTGATTCCATGTGTTTTTTAGAAGTAATCAATTTGTGATGAATTTCACAAAAACCAAATACTAAATAGTGTCAAAATTGTTATAAATGAGTTTCCAAAATAAATATTATATTAATAAATTATATAATAGTCCTAAAAAATAATTTTCTTCCAAAGAACATATATAGTAATAGGTATATTAATAATTAATCACATGGAGTTCCCGTTTCTTTTTATAGTATATTTATTGACCATATAATATAAAAATATAAAGAGATATGGTAAATATCAATCTATTTAACTATGAGTTAAATCTAAAAGATATGGTTAATATGGTAACATAAAACTATCTAGAACCTATTGGTTCAGATTTTCTCAACCCATACCCACCTTATCCTTTAAATAAATCATTTTTTAACCATTATAAACCAAAAATGTTTTCATTTTAAAATATTATTTCAAGCTTTTCATAAAGTGACTCTCACCTCTCTTATAAAAGGGTACTTCCCCTTCCCTTAATTTCACACCTCTAAAGCAATTTGGATTGGCCAAAATCTGCCCAAATATCCTCCAAACGTTCCTCACTTCATCCTAAATCCTTCATTTGTTCATAAATTCATACTAAAGAGACCTTTTGATCAAAAGAAAAATAATAACCCAAGAAGAGGTAAATATTTCATCACCTCTTTGAAATTATTTTCTTCTTCCACATCTTATTTATTTTTTGTTACCATTCTAAAATAATAACTCTAATATCGTCTATATACTTTCATGTTATAATAAATATGTTACAACCATATTAATTATTCTATCCATCATATGAATGACAAAGTCACTATACATGCATACGTACGGTTTACCGTCTCCACGTCATGGTTTAGTTTGTTATTCAAACACATCATTATTTGGATGGGTATAATAATGAGTATTACTAATGAAAATAATAAATATTACTTGCTAATGAATCTGTATATATTATATACCATCCAATCATATACTATTTTTCCATAAATATAATCATATTGTCGCTCCTGCGAATATAAGGATTACCGTCTCCATGAACGTGATGAGATTCATTCCCTATTATAATCATAAAAGAATATTTTTTTATTTTTTTATTAGAAATAAATTTTATAAACATAATATCATTCTGTATATAAATCAAATACATCCTATCAATAACAATAATGACTTATGTAACCAAGCATATAAAGGAAAACGAATCTGTCAACATGCGAAACTATGATAATAGTAAAAAATTATTAACAAAGCAATGTTATAATATCATATATGATATAATATTTCTATATATGATTCTTTTATAATTTAATAAAAATGTTTTAACTATATTACATGATGTTAACATACCATCAACTAACGAAAATTACAAGGTTAGGGTGAATTTTACAATCTCCTTTTTATCCGAGGTTGTTTTTACGTTAGTATCTGCTAGGACCTTTATGTCACCAAAATACGTGTTTTCTTAAAAATGTATTTCAAAACATTTTTTTAAATTACTAGACTATGGGTTAATTTAATTTTTACCCTTATTTGAACAAATATGTTTTAAAATGTATCATTCTATCGTTTTCCAAACAAAGTACATTATGACCTATTCGGAAAAATTAAGGAAATAATTTTTTTAACATATACGGTGGGTGAGGCTATTTTCCATAGTTATAACATTGTCAAATCATACGTTAAAAGATTATTAGAATATTTTCAAAATATATTTTTTCTTTTTTGATTAGTTTACACTTAATTTATTTCAAATTAGAAAGAGATATTTCTCTCAAAATGTCTGTTCTACATTATATGAGGGTGGATCCCGCTATAGCTCCCCGGTTCATCAGTAGGTCTCTAGAGACATTTAGATGTGGAATTGGTTGAGGCCTTTCCCAATTGGATATATGGTTTTGGATAAGGCCTAAATCATTTTTAGGCATCTTGGTTGAGGCATTCACAAGATGTTTCAGAAAGACTAGCATTATAAATTACCACATTATAAAAATAATAATGATGTTTTGTGTGGATATTAGACTAGTTGAATACCCCAAATGATGTTTTATTATGGAATTATTTACTCATCTCATATTCCTTCCATAAAGTGTTCATGTTTATTATTTGTAAAGGCATGTGTTTTTAATTATTCACTATGCCAAATGTTTATGTTATCTTCTGTTATATTTCTTACCCTTACTGAGCATTTGATCTCACCCCTTCATTATGTTTCACTTTCATAGGATATGAAGAAGTTATAACTAAGTGTCTTGCAGGAATAATCTTGGAGGATTGGATCATTTTAATGGAATAAATTAGTGTTGTTTTTTTTCAAGTTCTAATGTCGAACTTATGTATGTATACTATTTTCAATAATTCTAAACTGACTGGTCCTTTAGGACATGATTCCTCATATCATTCCAATGATATGTAATAAAGCACCAAATCTCGGTAACCAGGGTCAGGGCATTACACTTTTCACACACATGTTGTGCTTTGTGTTGGCGAGCAGCCTTTTGACTGAGTCCAGGGCGGACCAGGACCAGACCGAGCATTCTAATTTACATATATGATGAGGTGTTTTTACGACTACGAGAACCAGTCCGAGTACCTTATTGTTCTTATAGGTTGGACTGTGTAGTTTATCGACTCTTGTTTTTTAGGTATTTTATTCTAGCACAGTTGTACATTCTACATTTTACTTCCATTGTAATATTTTTGTTAGGTTTAGTTGTAGGAATGAATTTTTTTCCATAGTGGGATTTTCATTTTATAATTTGTGGGATTGAAGATGTGTGTGTGTGTGTACTTTTTTTTTAGAAATGCCTCCTATGTTATAAATATTAATACAGAGTGCTAGTCACCAGCCTCTGGCCTACTAGAGGTGGGCTTGGGGAGTCACGGCGCATGCTCCACATGGACGGGTTGTGAGAGAGTTGAATAAGAGGTGGTCCGTTCTACATTATGACCATGAGTATGAGAGTTCGGTTTAGAAAAATAGTGTAATGTGTTTCGAGATCATATTTTTGGCCAAAGACACTAGTTTTGGTGCAGGCGGCCGATGTATCCATACACCAGGACTCTGATAAACTGATTTTTAACTTGTTACATGAAATAACTTGTTGGTGGAAGTAAAAGAATGATAGATGTATTTTATAGGTATATGTTATGTTTTTTGTGTCCTTTGTTTTAGCTATCCAAATATACTTATTAACCTTGATCTATTGTGTTTCCTTACTAGATTCCTTTGTGATGCATACCTGCTAGGATTCTACAGATCGATCACAAGGATGACCCCCTATGTGACGTGGCTTTGATACATGTTCAGGTTACCCCAACATTACCTCTAGGTGGTGGACCTGTTGTCCCTACACTAGTGGAGCAGCTCGTGGTACCTACAGTACTGACAGATGAGGGGCACATGCTAAGCATGGTCCATGAGTTATAGAGACAATGAACCCTCAGGTTCTAAGGTGATCCCGACCCTCAGGCACTGGAGGATTGGATTGAGGAGGTTAATAGATTTTTCTTGTCTAGTGAGGACACCAGCAGACCAGATGGTGATCCTGGGAGAAATCCTTCTTCAGGGTACTTTAGGACGATGGTGGAGTCTGACCACCAAAACTCACAACAAATAGACTCTATCTTGGATGGAGTATGAGAGACTATTGAGGGAGGAGTTCTCTCCGGTTATGCTGTGAGCAGTACGTATTCAAGAGCTTCTTTAGCACTAGTATGGCAGTCTGACAGCAGCTAACTATTCATCAAGGTTCACCATCCTCGCTAGGTACTTAATATATATGGTCAGGGATCAGTACATCTGAACTCAAAACATGGAGCAAGGTTTATGACGGGATATCCAAGATAGTGCCGTGCCTATAGGAATTTCTACAAATACTAGAGAGCTCGAGTGAGCCTTGGTTATCGAGAGCATTATGGAAGAGTAGATACAACATATGGTAGTCTGTTGTTGGCAGATAGGTGCGGAGACCTCAGTAGTTGGGAGTCAACATCAGGCACATGGATCAGAATGTGGGATACTCTATAAGAGGTCCTATGATAGGGGATCAATATTCCATGGATCTTAAGATGGATTCAGTCAGTCAAAGGGGTGGCGATGTTACTCATATGATGATAGGGGACATATCACTTAAGAATATCCAACCCGTTGAGCTGCTGACAAAGAAGTGGTGAATGACCACCACGGTAGAGGTAGAGAGTGGAGAAGACAGACCCGCCAGGTGATGGACGTGGAAGATGAGCAGGGAGAGATGTAGGTGGTCGTAGATGCTTTGACCTACTTCCACCACCACCCCAGGAGATCCACACTAGGCATAATGAGTTGGGGGATAGGGGAGATGATAGCTACATGCGGTCGATGGGTATGGCTCAGGGTCTCCAGGGATGATCTGAGGTACGATCTGTCTCTTTTATACCTTATATGACGTACTTATAGACACATGTGCCAATCATTACATCTCCCCCATGTCTGTTGAGAGAACATGAGATTTTGGTAGAGTCGTTGACTCGACCATTTTTCTTGGAGACACCTATGGGAGAAGACTCGATGATCACTCCCCATAGTAGATAGTGCAATATTACTCTAGGTGGAAAGATTTTCGGTTGGAACCACTAGGTGGAAGTGTCGATGTCATACAATATCATTCTATATATAGATTGGATATCATAGTTACATTCCCAGATTTACTGATTTAGGTGAAGAGTGTGGTGTGTCCACATTGATGGGAATATTTTTTCCTTTGTCGGTGAAAAGAAGACCCCAGTAGTACAAGATGTGCTCATTCATATGAGGGTGCAGCCGATAACTCTAGAGATGGATAGCCTCTCCCTTGGATATGTTTATGATCAGAGATTCTAGTTCCATATAGTATTGGTGGAGTACGAGCACGTCTTTCCCAATGATGCTCCAGGACTTCCTCCCCACTGAGAGATCGACTTCTTCATTGACTTGAACCCTAGGAAGACACAAATTTCATCACCATCATATCAGATGGCTCCCATAGAGCTTCATAAGTGGAGGGTGCAGTTTGAGGATTTGTAGATTAAGGGCTTCATAAGACCCAATGTTTCCCCCCAGGTAGACCCAATTTTGTTTTCCAAGAAGGCAGATGGTAGTTTGATCTTGTGTGTGAATTACCAGTGCCTAAACTAGGTGATGGTGATGAACAAGTATCCAAAACCGAGGATCGACAACCTATAAGAGGGGCTTAGTGGTTCTCGAAGGAAGACCTTATATCTGGATACCAACAGTTACCTATACAAGATGACGATATAAAAATGACAGCTTTCAGATGCCGGTACCATCACTATGAGTACTTGGGGATGAATTTCTGCATGACGAATGCCCCCACAATGTTTGTGGGACTTATGAACCATATAATCCAGCTATATTTAGACAGGTTTGTAGTGTTGTTCATCGAAAAATCCTTATGTACTTGATGTATGAGGAGGATCACGTGAGACACATGTGGATGGTTCTAGGCATACTCTTAGATCACCACATTTATGGGAATATTTCTATGTTCTAGTTTTGTATTCAGGAGGTCAACTTTCTAGTACAAGTCATCTAAGCGGATGGAGTAGCTTTGGACCCAGCTATGGTGGAGGGAGTGTTAGCATGAGATCCACCTCAGAGCATAACATTGGTGCATTGATTTATCGGGTTGTCAAGATAATATCAAAGGTTCATTCTTGATTTCTCATGGATATCAGTACCGATGATATCCTTGACTAAGAAGGGGAAACCCATTTTGTTGATGTAGAAGTCCCAGTAGGATTTTGAGCAGTTGAGGCACAGTTTGATGAGAGCCTCGATTTTGGGATTTCTGTAGAAGGATGTTGAGTATGTAGTTTTATTAGATGCATCATAGATATGTCTTGGCTATGAACTGATGTAGTGATAGGTGGTGTTTTCTTATGTTTCATGCCAACTTAGGCCACATTAGAAGAACTATGCGACCCATGATCTCGATTTGGCAGTTGTGGTCTTCACATTTTTGATGTGGGGACACTATGTTATGGGAGAGAATTTTATCATCTACTATGACCACAAGAGCCTAAAATACATCTTCTCATATAAGGAGATGAATCTAAGTCTGAGGCATTGGATAGAGTTCCTACAGGACTATGATTTCAATATCATTTATACTCCAGGAATAGGGAACAATGTGGAATATTCTATTAGCCAAATATTTAGCTCATAGCTACTGAGTGAGCTGATAGAATAGTTGTCCATATTACAATTAACCTTTGTGGATAGAGAGGATTAAGATTACCTTCAATCAATGGTTTGACCCCTGCACACTTACAATGAGTTAGGGAGGCACATGTTGGGGATGCCAATTGTGTGTCATTGTGTTCTTAGTTATCCATAGGACATGCTCCTAATGTATATTCACAAGGCGGGGAGAATGTTTTTATCTTCATAGGATGATCTATTGTACCAGTGGAATTGAAAGAAGAGGTACTAAGGGAGTTTCATGCATCCACCTTAATGATACACCCTAGCATGGAGATGATGTACCAGAATATTTGACGGCTGTTCTTGTGGTATGGTATGAAGAAGGTAGTAGCGGAGTTCATTTCCCGGTGCCTTACGTTCCATCAGGTGAAGGATGAGAAGCATATTTTGGTGGGGTTAGATCACCCATGGATATTCTATAATGGGAGTGGGATGGAATATCAATATAATTAATGATAGTCTTATCACATACATCAAAGTGTCATGATTCCATCTGGGTGATTGTTGACCGACTCACCATGTCATCCCACTATCTAGCCATCTGGGAGTAGTGTTCTATAGAGAGCCTCAGATGCCTCTATGTGTAGGGGATAATTATGCTTCATGGAGTCCCTTTGACAATAGTCTCGAATCGAGATAGCAGCTTCACATACCTATTGTATAAGGGATTGCATGAGGATTTTGGGACTCTACTACGATTGAGCACAGAGTTGCATCCTCAGATAGATGGTCAAATGGAGAGGACCATTTAGGTTTTGGAGGATATGTTGTGAGCATGTATCATGGAATTTTGTTATATTTGGGAGAACCACCTACAACTTTTGGAGATTACATACAATAATAGATACCACTCCACCATTGTTATGTCACTATTCGAGGATTTAAATGGGAGACCATGTTGGTCACTGCTCTTCTGGACAGACCCCAGAGAGTCTGCCATCATGGGTTTAGAGTTGGTGTGAGCTACCACCAAAAGGGTATAGATCATTCTGGAGTGGATGAAGACTATACAGAGCTGGTAGAAGAGTTATGATGATAGGTGATGGATACCTATGGAGTTTTAGGAGGGAGGCCATCCCTTACTTCAGATCTCACATAAACGTGGTTTATAGATATTAGGCCATGGAGTCAAGCTATCTCTGAGGATCATCTGACCTTTCTAGATTCTGCTCATTTTTTCCGAGGAGGTGTGCATTCTTACTCTACCACCATAGTTTCAAGGGTTCATGATTTATTCCACATGTCAATGTTGATGAGGTACATGCATGATCCATCGCATGTCATCAACTTGGGTGAGCTGTACATTGATGAAAGTGCAACCTTTAGTGAGAGCCCAGTGGAGATTGAGGATCAGTAGGAGATGATCCATCATGGATGATCGATTCCCTTTATGTGCTTCATGTGGCATCCAAGTAATCTCCAGGAGAGCACATGGGAGCATGAGAATCATATTCATATGCAGTACCCACATTTTTTTTGAGTAGCCTTATTTTGGACGTTCGGGGCGTAAAATCCTAATGTGGGGAGAATTTAATATCACATATTTTTAGTGAATAATTATTAAATTTGTTATGAAATTATTTCTAGACCATTATTTTTTACGGCATGCGATTCCGTTTCACAGAGTTCTTACAGAAAATGATTGAAATAAATTATGCATTTAATTGGCATGCACGAGCAGTTTTCCTGAAAAAGAGGAATAACATATAAATGGGTGCCCATATTAGAAATATTAGAGCACTATTTCATTCAATGAAGTAAATTTAGCCTAGTCATGGCCTAATATTGACCGGTGCAGGTCGGCTACAAAAGTTAGCTTTTGGACTTTTAAGGGAAATAAAATAAATTGACTACTAATTTATCATAAATGTTTCCTTTTTATTCAATGGAATCATTAATACCCTATAAATACAAGATACAGATTGTTCATAGGGTTAACCATATAAACTTGCGAATTGAGGATTTCCATTGGAGCTTTGGAGGAGAACCCGTTGGTGGACAATGACGACGCAATCGATCAACACATCTCAGTTTTGATGAACCTCACCAATGAATGCAACGATGAAATTTTTCATCATCCTAATCGAGGTAGGGGAATGTTATTTTGATTTAGTTTTTCCATGGTCTTTGATTTAATGATGAACACACATAACCACAAGAATAGGTAGATCCGTAGAACGTGTGTTTTTGTAGGAGGGAATTTTTTCGTTTCATTTGGGGTTTGATTCGCGAAATTGATTTATGATAATTTTTTGATTATATTATGATTCACCATATTTATTATTTCTAATCGGATAAAATCAACATCGTGCCGAATTACGGTGGAGGGTCATTCCTCTTTGGATTATTTATTTTCTTCATACTTTTAATCCTCATGTTCTACAGGGGTTCTGAACAATGTATCTTTTCATGTCCATTTCATAATGAAATGATCCCTAATTTGAGATATAACATCATGAAGACTAAATGGATGTGAGATGATGATAGTGGAAGAGGAATTTACATGGTTCTGAATAAATAATTTTTCGGCCGTTCATCAGACGGATGATTGAATCAAGTTTTCGGGACAGATCAAACCCCTGAAACCTTCTGAAACATTAACAATATAATAGTTTAACCACGGATCAAGAGCATCTTGAAGATCAGATGGTCCGGTCTGGGATCAGGGGATCCCTAAGCCACGATGACAACGAACGATAGTTACTGGAAATTGTTTTATCAATATAGCGTGTATCAAAAAAACATGCCATGTTGGGTTTGCCTGGTGGTGACCTGGGCTTCAACGCTGCACTCGGAAAAGAACACGGAGTGCCCCCCGGAAGACACGAAGTGTGGGAACCACCCAATAGTTGTTAGAGTCAGAGGTTATAGGAAGCATAGACATGACATGCAGCCACTGTCACATGGTGTTTGGGTCCTTACATGGGGTTCAGCGTGTATCTCAGATGATACACAGACATGTGGTGGTGTACACTCCATGTACTCCATCACACAGCCATATGAGGCCAATAACGTGGGTCACCCCATGTTCCAATTACATAGGTTGGCATTCATGGGTTGATTCCACATTTGGGCACATGTCCAGCATACACGGAGCATACTCCTGATACTTTGACATAGTGTGTGAACCTTTCTACATGTCGGGTAGGAGTGTTTTACATTAAAATCCTTACAATGTGGGTCATTGTACACGGGTAATACCTAGGGTCATAATACATGGCATGTGACACTTCTAAATTCTGTGTACTTCATAGTTGATGGATTGATCTTATTGTCCACCATTTCATGGACATGTTCTCTTTGGGTTACTACACCTTTTCCTCATTCCTATGAAAACCTGGTACCTTTTATATCCACATGAGTATGACCCCTTCAGCAATACATTCCAAGATAGAGTTAGGTATCCCTCTGAGAGGCTTATAATGAGATCCCCTATCTATTATTGACCATAGGTAGAGTCAGGTATCAATGTAACTATTCCCAGAGGATGTTGATCCTATACTGAGCAGGTGAATCTAGATGAGTCGTGATATCCACCACGGCCCAGGAAGGAATCCCCATATGTGTATCATGATCTTTTCTCACATTGGAGGGTGTTCTCCCAGAATGAGTTAATCTATCTCCCATGACCTTTCCCAATGAACAATACTTCTCAAAAAAATGTAATCAGGACAATAAAACTCATGTAGTGAGTTATTCCATATGAACGCTTCATGAAATATTTGAACATAATCTTGGGCATGGTTTTACCATCGTATAAATTTTCTCTAGACTACGAGTATAGGTTTCAATAGTATCTGGAGTTTGTATCTCCTATTATATGTTCAATAGACATAAACTGGATAGAGCTGATTGTCCCCTTCCGATGTGTATTTCTTTGTGGTTTTTGAGGTCCTCTACTAAGTACTGTTATATTCACCCATGCATGTATTTTCCCATATGTGTCATGTCTTGTGCAAACCAGAGGCTTTTGACGGAGTCCAGGGAAGACTGGTACTTGACAGAGATTTCTGAGTTCCCTACTAACAGAGGTGTTTCTATGGCAATGAGTAGTAGTGCTAGTACTTATTTGTGCTTAATTGTTGGACTTTATTGTTTGAATAATCTTATATTTGTGGGCTTGTATTCTAGGCCAGTTTAACTGTATACACTTTACTTCTGTTGTACTCTGTTGGATGGGTTTAGTAATATTCATGCATTTTGATCTTTAGTGGTTTTTAAATTTCAGCATTTGTGGGCATGGAGAGTGTGTGTGGGTATAAGAACCAAGTAAATGCCTCCCATGTTTGTAATATGCCAACATAGTGCCAGTCTCCATCCCTTGGCCTATTTGAGGTGGACTTGGGGAGTCACAACATGGGCCCCACAAGGACGAGTCACGACAATGAAAAATATTATCATTTTTAAATGTTCAAAATTATTAGTACTTTTTGGATTATGTGGTTAATTTTGACGAATTTTTTAGAAAATTATTATGTATCCCTCGAATTATTAAGTGAAAATGATATTTTATGCTGAATTATATTATTGATATGTAATTAAAATGAAATTGATAACCTTTAGGGTTTATATGATCTTTTTTTATGTAATTTATGGTCCTTAAATTTTTTGATTCCAAATGAAAGGTAGGAGTAAAACATTGTGGATAAAATATTATTGGTTTTTTTATACATTATAATAGTTTTTTAATTTTATAAAAATTATATAGTTTCAGAAAATCTGCATGATGGGTGACAACCCATTGCATTTGGAATTTATATAAAGAATCGAAACCACATTTGAAGGGTGACTGGGTTTTATAACTTAACAGTAAACTATGTGAATCCCCGAGTTAGTATGACTTTTTCTTTTTAATTACATTATTTTGTGGAATAGGAATAAGTTAATTTTTTGAAATTACATATTATTAAAAGGATATCCATGGTATTGGAAAATAATTTTGGGATATAGTAGTCAATGTTATTTTGGAAGATGTTTAGTATTTTTGGAAACCTGATAGTATTAAGGTCAATAGAATACTATGGGATTTTAACTGAGGTGTATTTGTTGAATTTTATTTTCAAAGAATCTATGTTTTTATTGTAGATATATAGATATTCAGGGTATTTATGTAAATGATTTACCTATTTTGGAGAATATGTGATTTGGGAAATTAAATTTTTTGGGTGAGACATTTTGATTGATATATTTTATTACATTACTTTCATTTTTGGGATTCAAAATTAGTTTGGGTTATTTTGATTGATTTTATAGACAATTATTTTTTAAAGGTTTATGTTGAACCTTTGGTATTATAATTTAATTTTGGAGCTTAAATGATGTTTTTCATCATCCAATGGTATATTATTTTTAGAAAATTATTTTATATTCTTCTAAACATATTTTTTGAAATGTTTGGAGACATGATAAATTGATAGTTAATCTTTTTTAGGTTATTTCATTATATATATGATTTTACATCTTGAATACTCATTATTTGGAGAAAAATATTAGTTTATGGTGGAAAAGTATTAAAGGATGAAAATATACTAGTCATGTAAGTATGCTTTCTTTTGTTCATTTTCTAGGACGTAAATGAATTCCTCAAAAAGATATTCATAATAATAACATTTTCTGTTTACTTTTATCAATGCAATTTTTACACATCATAATTTATTTGAGGGATAAATTTCCCACGATTATGTACTCTATCACTCTCTATTGGTAATTTAGTGTTGTATTTATCATTCATGTCCATGTATTTCTACATGGAAACCTATAATGAGTTATTTTATATGACCGTAGAATATCCCTTTATTTATTTTATAGTGGATGTTTTATTTACTATTTTTTTGAGGTGGTGTTTCAATGATATTGTTTTGAAAAGTGAAACCTTAGTTACTAATACCAAAATTAAATTATGAGTTTGAAATTTCAAAATGGGTGGAAGAATGTAATATCACATATAATTATAGAATTAGGATTGTTATTTTTTATTTATATTTATGAATTTGATAGTAATTTTACCATAAAGGGATTCTATATCTGATAGCGTACCTGACAAACAACATAGGGTTTCTCCGAAATCTTATGATGCATGAAATACTGAGTTACACCAAAAATGTTATCTTGTAATATTATTAGTTGAAGTAGTAGTCATTACCTATCAATTAGAAAGGTGATAATAAAAAACATTAAATAAATTATAAAAATATTTTTTACACATTATTATTTAATTATTCTTTGGTTAGCATATTAACTTTAAATTTAACTTAAAATTAAATGAATATAAAGGATGTATTTATAAGAAAAACTATTTAATTGTTAATAATTCCAATTATAGAATAATAATATCATATTTTTAAAATTACATTAATGAAATATATATTTTATATAATTTTTTACAACAAATGGATTTTTCATATAGACATTATATAAGAAAAAATTCATTTTTATACAAAAAAGGATAATTTTTCCAAAATGGTATTTTTACCACATTATGATGGTGAACCCATTTTATAAATAATTTTTTTTCAATTTTATATATTATATTTGAAAAAATAATATTATTTTTTAGAATAAGGATATCAAATTTTACTTTGAATATTTTTGTTATTTTTTTGATAGTATTCATATTTTAATGAATCTTGAGAAATAAAAAATTTTCGTTCAAAATTAAATTTTCATCTAATTTAGTTGTATACTTATATTATATATTTAGTTGGTTTTAAAAATAAATTAGTATGAGTTTTTATCATTTAATATAATTTAGGTCATTGTAATTAGTTTAACATTGAAATTGGATATAAAAAAGTTGTGATCTTTTGACCGTTTATCTTTAAAATATATGTTTTCTCATTATGACAATGGGATTAATTTTAAAATAAATATATCAACTAATGTGAACTAAATTTTCAAAAACTGTAATATTTGGTTGTAATAAGTTAGAATAATTTGATCTAATATGTTTTAATTATTTTTTGGTCAATAATAACTTTTTAATTTTATTTACCATATTTAATGGAAAATTAGATAATTAATGATTGAAAATATTATAATATTATGAAACTACCCTAACCATTTTTATAATATTATAGGATGAGTGATGTTCAACCTATAAAAAACTTGTAATGAAATGGTGGCTTTTGGAGGATACATGGGTGTGATTATGAAGCACATAACATTTTATTTAATATAGAGAGAAAGATGTCATAATCGATCCTCAAAAAATTTAATAATAATAATATAGGGATATATAAGTGACATTTATATGATATATAGTTTTTAATAATAAAAAATTATTACCTCTTACATGGTAATTTTTTATAATTTTTGGGAAATAAAAATATAAATTAAATAGTCACATATTGATAATGCATTAATTTCTTTAATAATGAATTAATCAAATAAATGATAATATAAATATTAAAATAAATATAATTTGACCTAATTGTTACCATCCATGAATCTCCTGGTAGAATTTTACCTGTTAGTTAGTATTTATAAGAGTTTTTGTGAACTTATCTTTTGGTTATTCTGTTTTAAAAAGTCAACTAATGAATTGTGTCAAAATTGACACTTTGTATTTTACAATATGAAATATTTTATTAAATGTTATAAAATTTATAAAAATACCACATTTGGAAAAATAGTTGGATAATGTACTAATATGTCATAAATCACTCTAAATATTTTTTGACATTTTCTGGTAATTATTTTAACCAAAAAAGGGTAAATAACATGATATCATGTTAAGGGAAAAAAGGAAAAAATTGTTAAAACAAAAATAGAAGGATGAAAAAAATAGTCCAAACATATATATTTTTAGTTTCAATAATGTATTGCCACCAATTCTCTTCCTATAATCTATATAAATCAATTCAGACCCATTCGGAATAGAAAATTATTTTAAATTATTTTTAAACATTTTATAATTCCAAGAGTTCCCCTAACCGCTTTTATAAATGGGAACCCATTACACTATATTCATTACAATTAAAAATCCTTTTTAGTTAAATATCAACAACAAAAACAATCCATGAATCTCTCTCTATTTTCTTGTAGAATTATTTTTGGTGTAACAACCTCCTTTTTGGTGTTATGGTTTTAATCAAAAGTGGTCATCTAAAGGAAAGGCAACATTTTTGTTAATTATATCTATATTATTTCATTTTAATCATTTTATTATTCTTATGTAAATTTAAAATAAATATTTCTATATTTCTATAATGATCAATGATAAATGAAAAAAATGTTACTCGTGAGTAAGTATGGCCCACTAGCTCCATTATCATAACATTATTGAGTTTTCATAACCGTACATAAAAATTTCAATTTAATGTACAATTTATTTATAAAATTTTTATAAATAAATCTATAATATTATTCTGGAGGTGATATATTTTTACCACATGGACTATCGACATCATACCATGTTCATTTTTAAATCGCGCAACGAATATCAACAGAACATCCAATAGAAAATTAAATAATTATCTAATTATTATAACAAAAAAGTAAGTGATATAAAATAAATAATAAAATTGAAATAGGTTTTTAGGAAAGTAGATATTATCCTATGTTTATTATTTAGGAAGATAAAGAATTTATGAGACAATTCAGACTTAATGTAAGGTGCTTAGTTTTAACCTACTTTTATTGAGTTATATTTTGTAGTTATAAAAAATTATTTTATAAGGCCTATAATTAACCCTTTTTACTTTTAATTTCTTTTAAATTTTTTCAAAATGATATTTTTATATGAAATTTTTTTATTATATTAAAAAATTGATAAAATTAATGTTTTTAACATATGCAGATACAATGACTTATCCAACGACATAACTGTTATTTAATATCTGTCTTCCACTACAATCCATAGTGTTTATAAATGGGAAAATAAATTTATTGTTATCTTTGTTGGGTAATTTGGTATTGATTTTTTTTGGAAAATGAATTTACTATTTCAATATTTTGAAATGATTTCTTGTGATTAAAAAGGAAATTTTATAAATAAAATGTTGATAATTTCAATCTTTTATTTGTTTTGATTATAGAATTGTACATGAAAATTTTATAGGTAGTTACATGATAAACGAAATACTGGTGGTTTCAGGATAATCCAAATACAGGTAGTTCCATGAAAAACTGAAGATGGGTGGATATGTTATAACCTTCATTATAGTGGGTAAGGAAATTGGTTGTTTGCCGTTTCCATTTCTGAGAGTGATATTTGTGTAAGACAACCGTATGGTCATTCAATATAAGTATAATTATGTAATAAGTCACATTTATAAGTTATAAGTCATTTGTACTGGTTTTATAGTAATATTTTTATTACAAAAAATGTATTAAATGATATTATAATCACATGGATTTTTTTACAACATATTTAAGGTGAAAAAAGTAGAATTGTGATATAGTATACATGGAATACATGTCTTTGAAGGACTAATAGTTTTTCTTTTTTTTTGTATCCCTTACAAGGATTTTTATGCTCATCTAATGATTTAAAATGTTAATCACATGATTTAATGGGAAACAATGTCAAGGATGTGATCATAGAAAAGTGATGATGATTAAACAGGAAAAGAAACCATGTTTCATTTTAATTTTTTTTTGTTTTTTGGGTAAAATCTATATTTTTGGATGACTGCACAATGTATTTACATGGTTTTTTTGGTATGATATATGGTATACTTCACTAAATCTATAAACATGAAAAGATCCTCAATATGAAATAATGTATAATTCTTGACATAACCGAAGATTATGTATTGATTCAGGCCAAGTCCATATTTTTATAGGGGAATGTTTTTCAGTACCACCATGAACGTATTTAAAGAATGAAATTTTACTAGGGGAAAAGATATGAAAATGGAGGAGATTTTGAAATGAAAAACAACCCTATAAAAAGATTAATTTGAATTTTGTGTTTTCAGATAATGTTATCGGAATGAATTAAATATAATTATAAAAAATAATAACTACTACTATATTAATATCCTCCCCCTCACCTTTGAGGTTATCCATTACACTCAAATGTTTTCCTTGGCAGAAAAAACCACTTTTTTCATTATAATTTCTATGAAATGTGTCTGTGGAAGATACTAATAAATTTACAATACTAATATGTCTGTAATTTCCCAAGCCTAGTTGATACATTACATTGTAAAAATCATGTTTTTGTGGTGTTCTAGGAGTAAATAGTATCATATTTCATGAGTTTTAAAAAATTCCATTTTTTCCATCAATAAGACATGTCAGTGGCTAATCATCGATATGTCTGGGAATCAGTAGGAAATGGAATCAGATGATCAAGCTATTAGTAAGTCATGGGGCTTGTAGGTCAGGGTGTCAGTTGGTCTGGGCATCGCCAGGTCAGGGAATTTGTAGGTTGGGATGTCGATAGGTTTGGGCATTAGTAGGTTGGAGCATCGGTATGTTGGGAATCGGTATTTCGGGCATTAGTGAGTTTCTTCAATGGATCAGATTAGTGAATTTTTTTTATTGACTCATGGTGGTGACTCACCAATCAGTGAGACATATATATTTTTTCTCCATTTTCTAGTTTTACCCCTTGAAATTTTTATTGATGGTAAAAAATTTACCAGTATTTTTTAATCATTTTTGAAGTTGTTTCAATGGATATTAATTATATATTTAATATTATTACTCTATAAGGACTTTGAAATAGCTAGACCATGTAATCTAGACCCTGATCTAACTTTAATGGTCTTGAAATAGTCTCCTTCATTTGATATAGGATATGGATCTTCTAATATAATATCTATTCTTCACAATGTGTTCCCATTTTCTCTTTGTGTGCCCAGAGCCTTTCATCCCCAGGGAGTCATGTTTGTTGTGTTGTGCCCTTCGTATCTGGTTTTCCATTGGACCATTTCTACTTCTTGTACAACCGATTTTTTTAGAAAGGATTAGTTTCTTATCGTCTTTTTTTTGAAGTAGAAATTCTTTTTCATATCTTTTTTTATGTATCATTTGAGGTGGGTGAATTTATTTCTTTTCTTGGGTATGGATGAAACCAATTTAAAAAATATAAATTAGGGAGGGAATATGAAGATGATAATTTTTTGGATTTATTTATTATCATTGTTCCATGATGGGAATTGTGATTGGTTGTATGCCTTCAAAAAATCATGGCCATTGGTGTTCTCTATTTGTGAAATGGACTCATGGATAATTCTTGTTATTCTTCATATTGAATGACATTGAATAAGAAAAATTGATCAATCATGTATATAAACTAAATTAAATGGATGTCAATATGAATACACTTTGCGTTTTTTTTCATGGTTTTATGTTGTTTGTGTATCTTTTTTGTCTTGGGTTGGATGTGTGGTGTTGTGGTTGGAAGAACGACTCTGGTTACATGGGTGGATATGGGGTTGTTTTTTATGGTTTGTTGTGGCATTTCTATGTATTAGGGCCACTATTTTTGTGGATTGGTAGTGTGGATGTGTGTATGAGGTGGTGAAGGTGGTGTAATGGAATATTAGATGGATATTTTAGATGATTATGTAATGGATTAACTTTTCATAATGTGGGACTATAATATGGGTGAGTTTTTTTTGTTTTGATGGTTTTAGTGCTTTTCTTGCAGTGGGGCTTCTGAGGATGGTTTGGAAGGGATAATTTTTTTAATATGGACGATGTAACTTTGCTTGAGTGATTTTCTAAGAGTTTCTAGAGACTTTTGTGAAGTGAGTATGGGTTATGAAGTTATTTGAGGTGTTTTTTTTGATATATTCTTATGTAGGGAAGGAATAAATATATAAACATATTGTTTAACGTGATGTGTTAAATGGTCGAATTAATTGGTTGGGGTTATGAACTATATCTATGGATTGATTTTTGGTTATCCATTATAAGTAGTAGCAAGATCATTTTTTTTGAGATTGTTGATTTTTTTGAAAACCCATAGATTGGGCTAAGTGTTTGGTAATCATATATATACATGTAATTCCTTTTTATTTCTATATTAACCCTACACATGTTGAGAACTATGTGTCGAACACAATCATTGTTTTGGAGGAGGGAATCCTTTAATAACATCTATGTTGGAGGATGGATGTGTAGTTATTTGATCTTATAAGCTCCCTCTTCAATAAATTGGTGTCCCTATACTATTTGGGAATATTGTGGTGCAGTTTTATGGCCCATGTGCCTACTGGCGTGGGGTACTTCACAGGTGTCATCAAGATGATTTATAAAGTACTTTCCCTATTGTCTTCAGAATGAGGTTGTGGATTTATATCCCCGATGCGTGCCTGAAGGCTTGGATGTGGATGTGTCCCTTGAGTTTTTGGGTGGGATGTGGTATGTTTCCTAGGTGTGTATATGTAGATTGTTACTATGCAACTTATGGAAGAGTGTGGTACCATGAGGTAATTCACCTTTATGGATGAGCAGTTATCGAGTGTAATGTGGTGCGGGGTACCAAAATATTAATATTGTTTATAATTTAGTTTACATGACATTCTTTATTTGGTGAGAGTTCCCTGGTGAGGATGGGATTGATAGTATACCTTGTTTGGTTGTTTTTATGTTTATGATGTTTTATTATAGGGGAATTAGTATTCTTCTCCCACTTTTTCCTAAAAGAGATTGTATTTTCCTACTCAGTATACATTTTTTCTAACCCTATATCTGTAAAACATTTTTTCGGTTTCATGGGAGATTATATGGAGAATTTTGGACCCTACATGTTCGAGTGTTGGGATAGTAGCTACATCACTTCTTAGAATTGTTATTTTTGTATTTAATTCAGTTTTATTCATTTTATTTCTAGGAGTTTTACACTAATCATGAATGTGGGATGACTTTCAACTTATTATATATATATTTCATAGACATTTTTGAATTTTATACATGTTATCTCTCGGTCTCGGTTGTAATAAATAGTATAATACATAACATTATATATGATTAGAATACCCTTGGTGTTGGTTTCAATCATGGGGCCTATTAGAGGAAGGATTATGGGGTTTATTTTCTATTTTTCATCTGGAAGAAGGATGGTCATCAAAATTTTCCATCCCTTCATTCATCTTGAAGAAGTAGGGTAAGGACTGAATTCTATCAGAGGTGATGGTTGAGAGATATGACAGAATTTTGAGTTAGGAATATAAAAAATCGCATGGGATGGTAGGTAAAAAGTGTTAAGTGATCTGGGTGTATTATATAGGCTAGTGAAGACTGGATTTGACATAGGATTTTAGGGCCCCTCCTGATCCTATAAAAGGAATCTGAGCTTACTAACCAACCAAGCGAGGCTAGACCATCTGCGAGGTAGAGACCCTATGAAAGATATATGCATCCTGATGACTTGGTTTCTTATTTTATTTTTGAATTTTATGTAAATTGAACAATAAAAATTTATTATTAACCATAAATGAAATTACATAATAACCACGAATAGGAGTTCCATGTTTACGTTTCATCTATGGTAGCCAGTCAAAGACAATGTGTTTCTCAGGCAGTGAAGGCTTAGTAGGCCGATCCATCAATCAAAATATGGGTGAACTACTAAGGGAATTTGATTAGTGAAAGAAGAATTTTAGTGATTTCCAACGACAGACTCTAGAAAAGTAATAAGGACGAGATTAAGATATATATATATATATATATATAGTTGTATTGAGTATCTGGTGATCACATTCAGCTTGAAACTGGCTCTGATGGAGTACTGGGTTCCTATAGTGGTGTGCGAGATGCAGGGTGCTGCATGTTAGTGGGGGCACTCTATCTGGGGAAGAGAAAAAAGGCTTATGTTCTATGGGTCATTTTTGAGTAGATTCTTTCATAATTCCATTATTTCACCATGAAGGCTTAGAAGATTCCAGAGTTACACTCCCTCTAGTAGGGGAGTATTTTCATACGATATCTGGGGAACAATTTCAATGATCTCATTTTCATTTAGCCAGATCATTTCTGAGATGTGGAGTCGCGAGTGAGATTCTAATAGGGGACACTCTATCCTCCCATCCAATATATTTTCAATCCCTTCACCATTAATACATAACTATAGGTCTATAAGTTGGAATAAGTGGTTGAGATGACACACTCGTGTGGAGGTCTACCATGATAGGGGAGCCAACCGAGTCCTTCATAGGGGAAGGTTGTCAACAGTAGGTATAATTCACGTGGGATTTCATGAATTAGGCTATTGGGGAGTCGACCAAATCAGTTTCAATATCATAATTTTGGTCTTCATTCCTTTCCCATAATCATGAGACTAAGGTGTTTTACGGGTGGATGACACAAGAATCATCAGAGTCAGTTCCCAGCTCGATGTCAGTATGGTGTAGGTGGGCTGGTTCAGTGTCCGACTCCATTGCAGTTTTCAGTCATATCATTTTAGTAGTATGAAAAATAGGTTCTTGATCCACCGTGGGGATATAGAGCTGGTGGAGGCTGAACTCAATGTGTTCCTTAGGGTCATATACCCGAGGATGGTTTAGGAGGTCATAAAAAACATATTGGAATTGGAATTCGGTGTGGTCATTTGCGTACTGCATAGTCATTATAACTAGTGGTGTTAGAGATCATTCATGGTATGATAAGGTTGTTGTGTACTCTTGTTTGGGCCTTGATTGATTCAGGATCGTCACACTATTTAAACTTTTGATCTATCCTATGCTATTGGAATGAAAAAGAGTAACATTTTGTTCCCTTGGTGTTGATTACACTATTCGTTGGTTAGAACAGCTTGTTTGCTATTTTTATGGATATAGAATGATGTAGGGGCCACATCAATCCAACTTGAATCTTTTCATGATACATATTCAGACATACAATGTTATACGTTTCATAAAATGGTTGTTTTACATGTATGATTTCATAGACTTATTTTGGAAGAGAGTTGTGGTTTCAGATGTGAATGGAAGGCATGTCGCCTTCGTTGGAGAGCAATGTTTCAGATAGGTAGTCAACATGTGTCACTTATTATTTCCTTGTTTACAGAGAAATAATTGGAATTTGTGGAATCTAAGAAGGTGGGTGTTACTAGTTTTCTTAGAAATTTGTTGGATTTTTTCACATTGAGGTTGTGACTCCAACCCCTCGACATGACGTTGAGATCAAGAAAGACTTGTGACCCAATGCTTCTCATATTTTGATGTATTATTATAGGATGAAACAATTTGAGTAATTGGAGAAAAGGATTATGATTGGTGATATAATGAATGGGGGATTTAGATTTCCCAATGTGTCACCATGGGGTGCTCTAGTCATGTTCGAAAAGAAGGTAGATGGTTTTAGAGATGTGTATAGGGTATGTAATTTTGAATCAAGTGATGATCAAGAACAGTTACCCTCTCCCATGGAAAAAATGATCATTTCTACCAGCTAAGGGGAGAAATTTGGATTTTTATGATTGATTTACAGCTTGAGTATCACTAGTTAAGAGTGATAGAGGGTGATATCTTGAAGAACACATTCAAATACAGGTATAGTAACTATGAATTCGTGGTTATTCTATTCTGTGTTACAAACGCACAGTTAATGTTCAAGTGACTAATGAAATCTATCTATCATGAGTTCCTAGACTGGTTCACCATGCTATTCACTAATTAATTTCTTATCTAATAGAAGCCATAGTAAGACGATACTAAGCATATTAAGACTGTCCTAGAGGTCCTTTGACACCAGAATCTCTACGGAATGTTTTCCTTGGGAATGTTTTGGACGAGGGATTTTCACATCCTTGGACATTTGGTGTCTCAGTAGAGGTTATTATTTGACCTATCGATGTTCGAGGAAGTTTTTTCATGGGTAGAACCTAGGAATGTGGTTGATGTTCACAGTTTTCATGGTGTGTTTGTATATTAATTGAGATTTGTACCTGATTTCCCATGACATGATACTCTATTGATGGATCTGACTATTAAATTCCATTATTTTGAATGGAGTGAGTAGTTCTAGGAAGTATTTAGCTATTTGATAGTGATGTTTCTCCGTGAATTAGATCCAAGAATTCTAGAGGAAGGGGTTATATTCATAGTGTTTTGTGATTCTTACCATCCAGGTTTTGGGTGTGTACTGATGCTGAAATATAGATTGTTCTCTTATAGGTCATGGTAGTTACATCCACATGAGAATAAATTTTTCACCCATGATCTAGAGAAAGCGGTAATCACGTTATTGATGATGTTAGGGATACTTTACCTTATTTTCCAGCACTTTGTGCTTTTCACATATCACCAGATCCTGAGGTATATCTTTTCCCAACAAAAGAAGAACGTGAAGTTGTGGAGGTGGCCACCCTATACATAGATGTATGAGGTTTTTCAAGAATATGTGTACAATTAGAAGGGTATGTAAGACTTGGCCACCTTGTACATAGATGTAGGAATGAATGGTGGCATAAGATGTCAATTTTAGAAGATGGTGCAGTCATCTCCGAAGTAGCTAGTGGAGGAGTCTCAGTGGGGATACTTGGAAGAGGAGGTGATGCATGGAAGAATTGACTTTGTGATAAACCTGTGAGATTTCATGATGTTTCGTTTCTTGGTGGAATATGTATGGTGTCCAGGGATGATTTGAGTTGTGGTGGAGTTTTTGGGAATGTGCATAGCATAACGGTCGGTGATGTCTAGGCATCGTGTTCTTAGGGGCTTGTGGTAGCTCTTAAATGTCCTCGAGTGCTACTGGGATGACATCTCAAGGGATTTCATCATTTTAATTTTCATGGATCATGGAAGATGCTTATAATTCTAGATAATAGTGGATCAACTATTGAAATTGGATACCCTCATAAAAATTAAGGAGTCAGGCATAGCGAATGTCTTAGTGAAAAGTTATTCAAATGATATGGTGAACATGAATGGAGGTTTGAGACTTATTGTGTTGGATCAGGATAATCTTTATAAACATGTGATTCTAGAGGGGATTGCATCATGATTTTTCCATTAAGTTTCTCCTCAGAACTATGTTTTACCCATAGACAGATTAGAAGATAGAGTGGACCATTCATACACTAGAGGATATGTTACGTGCATGTGTTCTTTTCATTAGAGGATCTTGGGTACAACACATCCCGTATTTGAGTATGATAACAAAAATATCAATCTCTCTTCTATTATTATGGAACCATTTGAAGTTATTTATGGGTGACAATGTCATTCAATTTTGTACTGGATAGATGTTGGGGATGAATTTGTTCTTTGTCTGGAAACGGTAATGAGTACGACTAAGAAGGTGTTTCTTAGGCATGCGAATTTAAAGGCAACACAAGTCCATAATAAGTCGTATACCGATTGTAATAGAAGGCCCATTGTGTTTGAGGTAGGGACCACGTTTTCTAGAGTGTTTCCCCTCAACATCAGTAAAAGTGGTTTGGAAAAGGTTGGAATCTTTTCTCAACATTATTTGTACCCTTTTAGGTGTTTGGGTGAGTTGGAGTTTGTGCCTATGGGTTTTCATTTCCATCGTAGTTGAAGAGGAACCCTGATTACTTTAATGTCCCCTACAATTTTTGGTATCTTCACGAAGACTCCCATGTCATTGACTTGGGATTGTTGAATATCAAGGGTGAATCAATATTTGTGGAGTGTCCAATGATGATATAGGATAATAGGGATAATTTTCTTCATGTATGGACCATTCATTTTTTTCATGTGTTGTGGAGGCATGGTGTCCTGTAGGAGAGTACTTAGGAGGTTGAAGCACAAATGCATTCCTATTACCCAGATTTTTTATGAGTATTTCTTGTGTGCATAACATATGATGTTGTGCATGAAACTTGTTTTCCATGAGATGACTTGTTTGTTTATTCCAGAATGTGTGATGATGTCGATACATGTAGATAAGGGATGGCCAGATTAAAATCGAGTCATGTTAATTGAGATACAATTAAACACATGCTGGAAAGTCGGTGCCACCCTGAGTAGATAATATCACGACATGGAGGAAAAAATTCCCAAATTTATGAGTTCAAATAGTTGGTGTTTCTGTGGGGTATATGTTTTGGGTTGAGTTAACGTAGGTAGAAGTTTTTATTGGATGTTTATGTGTCACTACAGATTTCATACAATAGAGGTTGGTGTATCTTTGAGAGGTATATTATTGGTTGGTAGTTTAGGATCCTCTCTAATCTAGTTGTGGTCATGAATTATCATGGGAAATAATATTTTTGAGTAATTATATGTATTGTACTAGACTTCCCTGGTCCATTACTTTTTCATAATCTATTGTTTGGGGTGTTCTGGGAGGCAACAGTAGCTCATTTCAAGAGTTTACCAAAAACTCGAATTTTTTCGTTGGTAGGGGGGTCAGTATCTCAGTGTCGTAGGTGAGGGAGTTAGTATGTCAAGGAATCTATATGTTATGGTGTGGGTAGGTCCGGGTGACTTTAGGTCGTGGCTTCATTAGGTAAGTCTTCGGTAGGTCACAATGTCAATATGTCGGACATCTGTAGGTCAGGGCATCGGTCATTCGGGGCATTGATAGGTCCAGTCATCGGTAGGTTGTGACATCGATAGGTCTTGGAGTTGGTAGGTCAATATTTTCTAGGTAAGGTGTCGGTAGGCTGAGTTTTAATGAGTTTCCATATAAACTCATTATCGTTGATTCACGTCTGTGACTCACCCATCAGTGAGTCATTTCCTGTTTTTTCAATTTAATCCCTTTACATTTTATTTGATTGTAAATAAGATACCTATTAACTTGATCATTTTCAAATATGTTCCAAAGTGTATTAATTCTCTATTTAACATTCCAATGCTTCAGGGGCATTGAAATAAACATGCATTGTAATCATGACAAAAATTTTACTTTAATGGTCATGAAACTATTTTCGTACATTGATATATGATCTGGATCTTCTAAGCAGATATTGTATCTTCAG
Source organism: Viscum album (assembly GCA_963277665.1). Taxonomy (NCBI): domain Eukaryota; kingdom Viridiplantae; phylum Streptophyta; class Magnoliopsida; order Santalales; family Viscaceae; genus Viscum; species Viscum album. Next base: position 945,272,861 of record OY728138.1, read on the forward strand.
AGTGTTTCTCTATCTTCTATTTGTGTCTCCAAATCCATTATTCCATAAGGATGTTAGTGTGTTTTTATGAGTAATTATCATTCAGTTATACCATGGTGTCTTTCATACTACTCATGCTCCCGCTGGTTTTGGTTCAAGGAGGAGTTGTCGATTGTCTATTTTTTGAAGTAGAAAATTTTTCATCTCCCTTTTATTTATGTATCATCCCGAGTGAGTGTACTAATGTATTCTTGTTGGTATAGTTGAAACTAATTTAACATGTCTAAATGAGGGGCACTAAAGATAATGATGATTCTTTTGTTTTTTATCTGTTATCATTCATCCATGTTGGGAATTATGATTGGTTGTATGCCTTCTGTAAATCATGGCCACAGGGGGACTCTATTTTTACACTAGTCTCATGAATACATATTGTAAATATTAAGTTTAATGAATTTGAACATGAAAACATGAAAAATCACATATATTTAGTAAATTGATTGGATTCCCCTATATAAAACATGTTCCATGATAACCCCTGATTTATAAAAGTCGATTTAATTAATGAGTGTATTAAATATAAATAAACATTTCCATGTTTGGTGTGTATGTGTGATGGGTTTTGATCTTTTATGTCCTGTGTGGGTTTTGGTTTTATGTGTTTAGAAGCATGGTTGTGGGTATATGGGTGGATAGGGGGTCAGTTTTGTGGGTGTAGTGTGGCATGTTTGAGCAGTAGGGCTGCAGTTTTGGTGGAAATGGAGTATAGTTGTGTGTATGATATGGTTTAATTGGTGTAATTGATACTTATATAAAGAGTTTGGATGAATATGGATTGGATGATGTGTATATATAGTGGGAAAGTAATCTGGTTGAGTGTTTTTTTGGCTGGATGTAGTGATTTTCATGCAGGGTGGTTGCCGATGATGGTTTTGGAAGGATAGTTTTTGAAGAAGGATGGTGAAACCTTGCCCTGTAGTTTTTCCTGGAGTTTCCCGATACTTTTATAATATTTTTATTAGTTATGTTGTTACTTTTGGTGTGTTGTGTATGGTTGTTTCTAGCGATGTGATGGAATAAATGAATATATGAATTTTTGAATGTAGAGTTATAATTGGTTGACTGAATTGGGTAGGGTTATGAATAATGTGTGTCGTTTGTTGTGTGGTTCTCTATTAAAGGTGGTAATGACCAAATTTTAGTGTGGGATGCCGGTTTTTTTAATCCCATTTGTTGGGATGACTTTTTTGTACCACTATATTATTACATGCAGTTCCTTATAATTTCTAAATGAACCCAACATTGTTGAGAAATATGTTTTGAACACCCCCATTTTTATAGGGGAGGGTTTCCTTTCAAAACAACATGGTGTGAGGATGGATAGATGTTTATTGGATTTTCTATGCATCCTCTTCAAGGAATTGGTATCCCTGGACTATTTATGCATATTTGGGTGCAGTTTTAAGGCCCAGGTGTCTGCGGGGGTGGTTTGATTCCCATATGTCATTTGAATGATATATATTGTACTTTCACATGTGTCTTTGTGATGAGGATGTGATTTTGTTGCGTAGGTTTGTGTGGTAAGGATGTGGTGTGGTTGTGTCCTTGGTGTTTTGGGAGGTATGTGATGTGTGGCCTAGGAAAGTGTGGGTAGGATATGATAGTGGGGCATGTTAAAGAGCACAGTAGCACTACGATGTTCTCCATTAGGGATTAGTAGTTAACTAGTGGGAAGTGGTATGGGGTACCCATATATCAATGTGATTACTACATAAAATTAATTGTCTTGCATTATTTGGTGTGTGTTCTTTGGTGAAGGTGGTGTGGATAGTAAACCTTGTTATGTTCTTTTTGAGTTTTATCTATTTTTCACACAGGAGAATTTTCATGCCTCTATAACATGTGTAAGAGATACATTGTATTTTCCTACTTATTATACATATATTATCAACATAATTAAATTTTTTTTAGGTTTTTAGGTAAATTAATTGGACCATTATAGACCCAACTAGCTTAGGAAGTGTTATAGTTGTTCTTCCATGGTTTATCATCGTTATTGTTTATAAAGATTGGATTTTTTCATAATTTTACAAAAAAAATTCCATTAAACATTCATGTGGGATGGATTTTGGATTCTTTTATATATATGTCCTGGATTTTTTTAGGATGATAAATTTTATCTCCAAAATTATTATTACTATAAAAATGTTAATGCCTTTAATTTTGTGATATTTTTATACCCTAGGGGTTAGTCTCCTCCTCGTCTCCTTTTGGAGGAGAGAATCATGGTTCATTTTCCCATTTTCATCCTAAATATAGAATGTCAATCAACATTTTCAACCCTTCCCTCTTATTGAAGGAGTGTCGTGAAAACTATGAAAGGTGAAATTGATTTTGATTTATATCTATTAACACCCAAATATTACATTTTTTTGAGGGGTATGGTGTAAAATAACCATAGATACACTATACATAAAAAACACCCAAATGGTAATGTGAGAGTGTGTATTCTTGTAGTTCATCATCCGATCATAGAGCTACCTATTCCCCTTGTTGATCTGGATTTTCATATAATTGAACATGGTATTAGAAATTTTGAATCATGTATGTTTGATATAGAAAAGATACATGTCCAAAATTATTTACATCATTCCATATTTTTACGAATTGTTTTTATCAATTGTCGAAAAAATTCCTGAACCAAGGAATTTTAATATAGATAGGGAAATGGATGATGAAAAAAAGGTCTAATCAAAACAATATATAGGATAACACAATTGATAAAAAATAAATTCATTCATTACTTTTACACTTCCAGTCTAAAATCAACGCATTCTCATATTATAGGATCATGTGGATACAAAATTTAAAGAAAATGAAATAACATTCCTTGATTTTAAAACATAAGTGTACAAAGATCCCATTACATAATTTTTTATCCATGAGAATGTTGATTTAATCCTCTATCCTAGAATTCTTGGATCCTCATTTTTATAATTATACATTATTTTCAATCTCATTAATTATTTATCTAGTAGGTGACATTATTAGATATTTTTAGATAAATTATATTTTTATAATATTATTTATTGGTAAAGTTTTATGGGAAACCCCTATGAACAGAAAATATTGACTCATTATTCATCTCATCACATCAATTTAAAATATTTCATTGTAATAAAATGAATATGTGAAAAAAGTGGAAAAATATATCAATAATTTATGCCCAAAAACATATAGATAAGACTCCTCCTAACACCCCTCATATAGGGGTAAAAAGAAACATTTTAATCATGTCATATATATTTTTATTTCTTCCATTACTTACTCATTATTGTTTTTATTTACCATTACCTTTTCATAAAATTAAATTTGGATACTCTAAAAGATAATTTATTATATTCAACGTATGTATTCCAAAATTCTTACCACACAAAATGATATTTATTATTTCTTAACAGACTACCTTCATCATTTTAAAAATAAACATATAATATTACATATTATATTATGTTTAAAAGAAAATTTAATTTTGATTGTACTATGTTTATATATTATAAATATCATGGTATCTAGATAGTCCATGATCACAATAAGGCTTCCAAATTATACAACTAGATATGTATTAGGTTTTATATAACAATATTTTACTATCAAAACATCTTTTAAAACCAGTTAATTATTTTTTTCAATAGTACAATAGTGATTGAAACAGGGTAATGTCATATATTGAGGTTATTATGTTTCAAAATTAATGAATGATATCATATTCTATAGAACAAATATAATCCCTGAAGTGTGATTTAATATGATAGTTATTGTTTCAAATAAAATATATAATAATCATTTATTAATTAATATTTTTATATTATTTCAAACACACATGATAGTCCATGAATTCAAAAGAGTAAATATATTTTATTATTAAATAATGTGAATAAATCATGGTGTCAGAATTCATAAACGAATTAAGAATAGGTTATTCCCCACTACTTATTAATTAATTTTATTATACTTTTATCTAACTTTTTAATTTAATTTTTTTAGAATGTTTATATAATACATATTCAATTAATTTTTAAGGATATTATAATTAAATGTATTCATATTGAATTTATTTTCCATCACAATTTTATACTATTTAAATATAAACAAATTATTGGAGAAACATTGTTGCTAAAAAATACTTCGATAAGGGTTAAGTAATCTAATACACTTTATTTATATGTATAGAGTCATTTTTTCATTATTTGATACGTTCATTTTTAGTATTTTTTATTTTCATAACACTATTGACTGTTATTATGTGTTATCAACATAAAATGATATTTCAGTCATGAACATTTGAAACTCATTGATAACCAATCTAAGACACTCTAATTATCTTAATACTTTTGTATAATAATTCATATGTTATTTTGGACTTGTAAGAAAAATCCTTATGTTAATCTAAAACATGGTGTTACCAGAATGATTGAATGTTATTTTTTTTTACATTTTAGTTTAAATAATGCTTCACATACTTAAGACAATGTAAATGTGCTCAAAGTGCCTTAAAACAATATTTCAATGATCAATGGGTTATTTTTGTCATTAATGAATAAATATTACATAAGTAAATAGTCTCTATGGCCTATATAACCAAGAGTGTGTGTTTTTATTTATTATGAATATTTATATTCATATGATATTTTATATTATAAAAATTATGAAATCAAATGAATATTATTTTGATACTTTTGTAAAATGATCTACAAGTAATTTTCATCTTGGGTAAAAATATGTACCTCAGGCAGATACATGGTATTATAAATATCAATAGAAATTTTTGTTGTAAATTTTTAAAATTCAATTTTAGTTAAAAATATGTGTCAGTTACAAAATAATGAGAAAACATGATTGAATTTTTTGAATACTTTTTAAAAAAAATTAATATGTCATTTTACAAATTTAGGAATTATAGTTACATCTATCAAACACATGGGAAAAATGTATTAATTAAAGTGAATATTTTCAAATTAATAATGAAATTTTGGTTAAAATCTTGAGTCTTTAACCAAAAACATTAAAAAATCTAATTGTATTGATACTTTATTCAGATGATTCAGTAGTCATTTTTTTCCATTAAGGAATCAATTGAACATTAATTAGACACATATTGTGGTAGATATTACTCAACGTGCTTGTAGTTCTGTAAAATTTACATTTTAGTTCAAATCATGCATCACATAATGAAAAATGAAAAAACACAATTTTTTTAATACTTTTTAATAATGAACCAAATGTAATTTCGTAGTTTAGGGAATCTTTCATGCATTAATAAAATAAATATTGTTCCCTTTCTTGATCAAAATGTATTTTATTTTCATTTTAAAATTGTTCACTTAATTTTAATGATTCATAAACTACTAAAAACAAGAAAAATATGATTTTTTTAATACAATTATAGAATATTATAAATGTCATTTTGGATGTTTATGAATTATCCTGACAAAAAAATTGTATATAATGTAACCAATGTGGTTCAAAATATGTCTTTTATTTTTAAAATTACATTATAGTTGAAAAAGTTATTAACTCACTAAACCCCAATAGAACATTCTAAATATTTAATGATACTTTTAGATAAATACTCATAATTTATTATTTTCATAGTGGAATAACCCTTACATCAATTTTATTCATGGTATGAATAGTATGATTCATCATTTTCATTTTTATTATAAAAATGTCATTTTAGTTATAAAAATGCTTCAGTAATTAATAACCTAGAAAAACACTCAAATTTTCTTGATGGAAAAAATAGATATTATGTGAAACACTTTTAAGGGTTTTGTGAGAAACTTAACAATAAAAAATTATACAATATAAGTCAAGGTTCATAATAAATCAGCACATTGTTCTAAATGAATTTAAATTAATTAATTTCTTTAAATTTTTGAAATCTCTAATAAAAAGGAAACTATTTCTTCTATAGTTTAATTTGAACACTTTAGTCATTTTAAGATTTAATTTTCCCCCATTCTTGATGGTTCTTGTAACTTCTAATATTTCATTCATTGAATACCTATAGAAGGATTCAGTGCTGAGCATTATCAATGTAGATCTATCAATTTTGAGAAAAATATAATCATATTTTCACAAATATTTTTATGTTCCACTAAGGTTTCATTCACTATCAGAGCATATACATCTAATTTATCAATTTAATATAAATGAATAAAAATTAGATATGGAAAAAATAGTGCTAAAAATATCATTGTTATATCTTTTTCAATCTTGGAGTAGGCCTTACCAATAATGGAACATGAACTACACAAAAACTAGACACTGGTTCTTTATACATCTATTTTTTGGATAGAGAGGTGTAATATTGTTTAATTATAGATTTATTGCCTTTTTTAATCAGGTTATATCACAAACCAAGGACTTATTTTAAAGATTATTTTTCATCTTACCAAAAAAGATATCCAATCTTATGTTCCTCTTCACACTTATAAGAGACTAGTTATGATAATGTTTCCCACATGCATGACCTCCATACCATCATGTCCATACAAATGATACTGGTTAACTGACAGTCAGTCTAAGAGAATATATTATTCTCCTCATACATGCATAAGATTCCCTTTTCAATTTAAATTTTAGTATTTAGCATCTATAAACATCAAAATAGACCCAAATATCACATTCTAAAAGTTATAATCTGTTATATTCCACAACCTCTTCACACCAATTATACATTGAAACTACATTAGTAGTTTATATATATCATAACATAGTTGTATTTTCATGAAAGAAATATATGACTATAACACCCAAATTATGATAACTCATAACACTATATGGAAAAAATTCCAATTTGTGTACATGCAGCCTAAACTATAGAAATGGTTTAAAAAACTAATCTTATAGTGACATAGGAAAAAATTGTTTAATGGAACACTCTATCAATTTTCTAGACCTGAACTGTTGGATTATTGAGAGTTTAATATCAAACTCCTCCGTCCCTAGGACCACCATGCACCATTTCAATATCTCAATTTACCCTAGGAGATTCTTTTACAATGAATCCAAATCCATTACTTTTCTTACATTACCTGAAAGGAAGGGGGAATACATGACCATTTTAGAATAGGTGATCACATCATTAGGAGAACTCGGTTCATGATCAACAAAAAAATTAACATATTAAGAATATAAAAAAAACATTTGCCATTTACCATATGGATAACATTGTGGTAATGAGAATCTATATACCCAATCCATTAACAGAGAAAAAAAACTTTTATTGTAAGTAGCCCAATCTAAAAAATGACATGTCTTAGTCGAAAAAGCCCTTAAACTCCACTCACTAATAAAATATGAATTATTAGTCCATTTCAATTGGTACTCTCTCAAAGGGTGTCCTTGATTTATTTACATCAATATATATATGTTAAGCGTAATATGGTGACATGATGAATTAATCAATCATCAAGATATAGAAATTAATGAAAATGTTTTCTTAGTATTTGGGTGGATCGAGGGATTTTGGAAGGGAATGGGAAAAAATAATAAAATAAAATAAATCATGTGAGATGTGGGAAATCAATTCCAATAAATTTTGTATCCCCGTTTAGATAGGATGAAAATAATGAAATCATATTTATATTATCCCTTATATAATGTAGATGCTATATCAACTTACCTATAAAATACTATAATAAAATGATAGGGTCCCCACAAACCAATAAAGGATCTCTCAGTTATAAACCATGGGGAGTTGATGAATCTGTTATGGAAATCCAGTGAATGGGAACCATCTAATAAATTTAACCACTTATGAGATGCAATGAATGATAATTAATTTGATTATTCATAGTTTTAATGGGGATGTTTTAAATCCCCAAAATGAATAAAGGGGACCATTAGGATAAGATGGATGTGGGAAATTTCATGGAGAAGAGGTGGGATGAAAACATAAGAGGTATTTTGTGAATCCATCTTCTTAAAATTGAATTATTGATATGTAGAGCATCCATCACCACAACACTCATGGGTCCTCTACTATACACAATAAATTTTATCTACCAAGATTAAGTCTATAATTTATGAAAATGATCCAAAATTCATTTGTTACATGTAAGAAAATAACCACATGTCAATCTAGAACATGATGTTCCTTGTATGGCTCAATTTATATGTTTTTATTTAAATTTAAATTTTTTAAATATGGGTGACATAATTAAAAATTATAAAACACATGTTGATTATTTTGATACATTTGGAAAAAGGACCATATGTCATTTTTGACATGTAAGAATCAGATGTACATCATTACAATACTTGATGTGACATGTAAGACTAGAAAAGTGTGTTTAAGTTCAATAATGACATTTTTCATTTGAAAAGTACGAGTAAAAGGTTGTTTTTCAGTTTTGATATTTTATTTTAGTTAAATAATGTTTTACTCTATGAAAGAAAATAAAAAACACTTTTTTATCTTCATAGAATATAACACTGATATTGATGTAATTTTTTATTTTTATAAGTCATGATTGTGTCAATATAACCAACAGTGTGATCCAAATGACTCAAAATGCATGTTTTTTTAATAATTTAAATTTTTGTTCAAAAGAAACATGGAATACTCAAAACTGAGAAATTAAATTCATAATGTTTTCATAAAATTTGAAAAAAAAACTTTTAGAAATTTTGGATGTATGGGAATCAATAATACCATAATTTGGAACATGGTGGGACTAATAATAATAAAAATGTTCTTTTTTAGATTGAAATCTAATTTTTGTTCAACATATTTTGTCATATGAAAAACCAAACGAAAATATTCTCATTGCTATGATACTTTATGAGAATGATCCATAAGTCATATTTGACATATTTGAGTCATCTATTACTCAATTCAATACATGATGTGATCTATATTAATCTGAATACTTGTTTTCTTTTTAAAAATTACAATCAAGTTAAAAATGTATGTCACACAATCAAAAAAAAACAAATCTTATATTTTACTGCTAAATTACAAAAATGATCCATATGCCATTTTGGGAATGTTGGTTTAATCCACACATCAATCCAAATCATGGTGTGATCTATAGGACAAAATATTCATGTATTCAATTTTAAATTGAACTTTTATGTAAAATCATGTTTCAGTCACTTAATAATAAGAAAACAACACTTGGATTGTCATTATGCTTTTCAAAACTGAGGTCTATTTCATTTGTGATGTGTTGTAATTAAACACAGATCAATAAAGGAATTTTTCTAGCTTGTATGAATTAATGTGTGCACGTTTGTCTTAAATAGAAATTTTATTTAAAAGGATCAAGACATTCTAAAAAATTCTCAAAAACATTTATTATTTAAATAAATTATAAAATGTATCCATAAGTTATTCTTGGTGTGTAGGAACTAACTATTCATTGATATAATACATATTGTGGCCAATAAGATTCGAAATGTATGCTTTCAGTTTAAAATTTTTGTTTTATTTAGAAACATGTGTCACTAAGAAAATAAAAACATGCTCATATTGTCTTGATGCATTGGGAAAATTATAAATATGTTCTTTTCATGTGTGGGAATCAACCACACATCAATATGACACAATAATTAGCCAGTGTTGCTCAATGTGATTGTTTTTATTTTAGAAGATTTCTTTTGGATGAAACGGATTTTACTCACTAAAATCAATTAAAACCCATAAGGGAATCTTGATATTTTATTGAAATGGTCTATAAATCATTTATGATGTATAGAAATCATCTAAAGATTAAGTAAACAAAAGTTGTGACTGATATGACCCAATAAGAATGACTTTGGATAAAAATGAACTTTTTTGACAAAAAATATCATTTATTTAAAACTATGAAAATGAATAGTAATTATATTTATAATTTATGAAAATGATTCACAAATAATTTTTGATGTATAGGAGTCATCCACATGTTAATCAGATGCATGATGTGGCTGGTATGACTTAAATTTTATGAATTGAGTTTAAAATTGATTTCAAACACATGTCCATTAATTAAAACCAAGTAAATTCACACATTTTATCACGTTTATTTATAAAAAATTTAAAACATAAATCTTAACATGTTGAAATAAACAACACATTAATTAGATACACAAATATATTTTTTCAACTCAAAGTCACTAATTTTAGTTTAAAAGTGAATTTTCATGAATGGATTTTGTAACGCCCTGACCCTAGTTATCTAGAGTCTGTGCATTATTACATATCATTTGTATGATCACAAAAGATCATGTCTCAAATTAAAGATTAGTTTCGTATCCTAGGAAATACTAGATACATTCATAAGATTTAAATTACACTATAATATAAAAAACTACAACAACATTGTCTCCATAGGACACACTCATATCCCATAGACTATCCCAGCAGGTCAGTTATAATATACTTCTTTGCATCCTATAAAAAATAAAACATAGAAAGGGGTGAGCTCAGATGATCAGATAGAAAAAAGTTTAGTAGAAACATTTATAAATAAGCATAAACATTTAAGGAAATTAAATACTAGAACAAAATCCTTTGAAATATTAACTTCTGAACAATATGGAAAAGATAAATCAAATAATTCCAATAACTTATTCACATGGATAATCTACTAGTCGAATAATCACATGAAATATCAATAGCCACTTTCATAGTGATGAAATGAAAAATTACAAACATCATAACCACATAGTCACGGCCTTGTGAAAAGAATACAAATAAGATTTTCTCCAAGCGTTGTGCCAAGACACTAGTTAGTCTCGTGAGACCTACCGATGCATCGAGGAGTGATAGCGGGCTCCACCCGTCACTTACTATGTTCAATGCATTCCTCTTATGAAAATTTTTAAACATGACATAAACATTCGTATTAAAACTAGAATATGAAATGTCAATACTCTATCCATAAAAATTTAATAGTATAAAAATAACACATCCATAGTCAAGCATATCACAAAACATTCAATTCAATATGAAATAATTGTGTCGTAATAAATCAACTTCAAAAAAGTTTAAAATCCATCAATTGATGTTGACATAAATGAAAATGATTTGTAAAACTCTTTGAGAGAAATATCCCTATTTCATAAAAATATTTTAAAGGCACGAAATTTAGAAAGTAAGACATTTAAAAACATTTTTGAATCAATTTGTCCCATAATACTTTGAAACATTTCAAAGGAAATAACATTTTAAATTATTCAGGTCCATATAAATAAATCCTTAAAACTATTTTGAAAACATAGAAATTAATGAGAATGTTTTAGGAGAATAATGATTTAAAACATTTATAATTAGGTTTTAGTTAAAAGTCTCTAAAAAGTAGACCCTTTTAAAACTCTATTATGAAACATGAACATGGATAATAAATATTTCCGAGTAGATACTTAAGTAAAAAAACCTCGGAAAATAAAGAGATTATAAAATTAACCCATACCGTGTACTTTTACTTGGTCGAGGGTACGTTAACCTCTCGTATAATTGTTAAATCACTGTTATAAAATTTTAAAGAACTATATATGTAATAAGATATCATATACGATCTTCTAATGTTAATTTGTTAATGATATATCAGTAGTATTATCGATTCAGGTGTTAACTGATTTTTTCCTTTATATTATTTGTTATGTAAGTAATGTTGTTTATGGATACGATGTATCTTATTCATATTCAGAATGATATTAAGTCATTATACATTATTTTTAATTATCAAATGAAAATTAGTATTGAATGGATATGATGGGGAATGAATCTCATCGCGTTCGTGGAGATGGTAATCCATATGTATGCACGAGCGACAATATCATTATGTTGATATTAAAATCATATATAATTGGATGGAATATCATATATAAATAATAATTATCATATTATATTTATTATTTACATCATTTATACTCATTACTATACCCATCCAAATGATGAAGTGTTTGAATAACAAACCACACCACGACGTGGAGACGGTAATCCGTACGTATGCATGCGTGGTGAATTTGTCATTTATATGATGGATAGATTAATTAATACAGTTGAATCAGTTTTATAATAACATAAATGTATATAAACGATACTGTAGTTATTATTTTATAATGTAAAAAACAAATAAATAGGAAATGGAAGAAGAAAAAACTTGAAAGAGGTGATGAAATATTTACATCTTCTTCGGGTTCTTCAATTGGATTGTTCAGAAGGGATCATTAGAATGGATTTATGACTAATGTAAGGCCTATAGGATGAAGGGAGGATAGTTGGTAGGATATTTTGGAAGGTTTTGGATGATAAAAATGGATTTAAAAGTGTGAATTTGAGAAAAGGGGATGTTCCCTTTTATGAGAGGGTTGAGGGGCACCTTAGGAAAATATGGAAGTATTATTTTATAATAAAATACTTTTCTTTTTATAATTTCTCCAAAATAAATTATTAAGGGATATGGTGGGTATGGGTCGAACATCTCTCAATCAATAGGTTTTAGATAGGTATGTGTCAATATATTTTCCTTATCTTGTAGATTTAACTCTTAGTTATATTGATTGTCATTTACCACGTCTCTTTGTATTTTTATATTATATTGTTAATAAACATACTATAAACATCTGAGAGAACACCAAGTGGTTCATTAATGATACAACTATCATTATGTATGTCTTTTGGCTGATCCTTAAATTTGTAGGTTTACTATATCAACTTATAATATTGTATTTGTTTTAAAAACTCAGTTATGTCAATTTTGACATTATTTATAAATTTATTTGTGTTAAAGTTTTAGAAAATTTATTATTTCTAAATAAAAACATTTAATCATCCCTAACATGTGATATTAACCTATAAAATTAGTGGAAGCATTAAAAGGCTCAAATTAAAATTATTCAGATATTTGTAATATCAATTAATTTAATATTTCATTTTTAATGCAATTACTGCATCAGCATTATGTCATAAATAAGTTAAATTAATTAATGTATAAAATTTTTAAATAAAAAATCATTATATAGGAAATATTTTTATATTTCTAATGAATATTTATAGTTGAATTTATATTATGTGTAACCCTATATTAAAATTGATTAGTTATTAAACTTTTAATTTAACTCTTTTAACATTTCATTAAATAAAATAATAATAACTATATTATTATAATCCAAGTGGAACTAAATAGTAATATTTTATTCCTAAGATTTTTTTGTTAGAATTACACTTATCCAATAGAATTAATACATGTTTTAGGGTAATAATAATTACATTTTTACCTTTAATGACCCTATTTACTTTTATCTATGGTAAATAAAAGTCAAAAGTTACTATTTACAAAAAATTATTTTTATCTTATTGAACTAAATTGTACATACTGATATCAATCATGTCTCTCATATTTTTGAAATTCAATTCGAAGAAGCGGTAGAATTAGGTTTTATAAAAATATGGAAATGCTCCTAGGAGGAGTATAAAAGAAGGTAAAAAGGTCTTTACAATTTTATATACCTAAACTCATTATAAAATTACTTCAATGAACTACATGGAACATATATAGGTATTATGTATCGATTTTGACCTTAATTAAATATAAATATAATGATAATTATTTAAGAAAAATTCGGTTTTAAATAATAACTCACTGTTTTCAGTATTCATCAAAAATTAAAAGTTTTCAAAAAAATACCAAAAATTCACCCTAATCTAATTTTAATATTCCAAATCCAAAAATGACATCCATTTTGAATGATGAAATTTATAAATTTTCAAAAACTGGTTATTGCTATTCATAATGGCTAGTTTGATTGGTCTCGGTGTTAGAATCTCGATGTTGCATACAATGCAAGCTATTGCATTACTCAAAGGAAAATGTGCCGTGGAAGCTTGGGGTGTTATATTTTTCCCCTTCAAATAATTTTGTCCTCGAAATTTATAGTATATTACAACATAAAAATATTTGGGTGGTTATTAATCATATGTTCCTCGGGTTCCCACATTCCCTCTTCCATCTTAAGGTTTCTCCATAGAACTTTTATCAGACGAGTCGACCAGTTTCTCAGCACTTGTTCTCTTCTATAAAGAATTTCGATAGGCTGTTCACAATAAGACAGATCATGTTCCGGTTCAATTTCCTCATAGGTAGTACATGCGTTTGGTCAGACATGTTTTTTCTCAACAGTGATACGTAGAACACATCATGAACTTTGGAGAGACATGGCGACATTGCCAACTGGAAAGATGCATCCCCAATTAGTTCTAGAATTTCAAAAGGTCTGATGTACATGGAACTTATTTTACCCATCATACATAATTGAATAACTCCCTTCTATGGAGATACCTTCAAGAAAATATGATCTCCTACCGAAAATTCCAAATCCTTCCTTCGGTAATCGGCATAGCTCTTCTACATACTTTGTTCTGTTTTGATGTGGGTTTTGATAAACTTCACTTTTTCCCTCATTTCATCAACATGTTTTAGTCCTATGTGTTCTCTTTCCCCAACATCATCCCAAAAAGTTGGTGTGAAACATCTCTTTCCATATAACGCTTCATATGGTGCCATATGAATACTTGAATGGAAGCTATTGTAATATGAAAATTCTACCAGAGGTTAATATTCATTCCATATACCTTGAAAGTCAAGTTAGAAAGATATCATCATGTCTTCTAAGGTTTGAATAGACCATTCTGATTGTCCCTCACTTTGAGGGTGGAAGGCAGTGCTAAAAAGAAGTTCAGTATCCATGGCTTTCTGAATACTTTTCTAGTATCATGATGTAAAACAGGTATCACGATCAGAAACAATAGATAGGGGTACACCATGGAGTATTAAAACATCATTAATGTATAGTATTTCTAAACATTAAAGTGTTAAATATTCTCTTATAGCATGAAAACTTTCTTACTTGGTAAAACGATCAACGATGACCGATATTGAATCATTCCTTCTAGGTGTCATTGGTAGCCCCATGTTGTAGTCGATCGTAATATTATCCTAATTCCACTCAGGTATAGGAAATGGTTACATGACTCCTCCATGGTGTTGCCTTACAGCTTTCACTTGTTGAAAAAACATACATCGTGACACAAAATCTGCAATATCCCTCTTCATGTTGTCCCACCAATCCTACAAATATCAATACATCTTAGTGCTTCAATGGTTTGAATTGAAATTGGAGCTATGAGCATCATCCAAAAATTTCTTTTTTAGATCATGTATGTTAGGAACACAAATATCTTCCCAAATTTCAAAATTCCATCTTCATATATGAAGTCACTCAATCTCCAATTGTTCACATCATTAATTTTTTTTGAGACTCCTCATCATCAGCTTGAGAACTTGTTGTACTTTCTAATAAAGATGGTTTGACAACCATTTGAAAAATTATTGGTGTTTCACATTCCATGATTATTCCCATATCCATTTTCACTAGATCTATGAAAATACGATCCCTTTCAACTCTCATCTAATTCAAAACTCATTGATCCTTTCTTCATAAAGAATCTGCTACCTTATTTTCCTTCCCATGGTGGTAGTTTATTGTGCTATCATAATCCTTGTATAGTTCAAGCCTTATCATTTTCCTCATGTTGAGTTCTTTCTGTGAGAAAATATACTTCAAACTCTTGTTATCAGTATATATCTAACATTATTACCCTAGATATAATGTCTCAATATCTTCAAAGAAATTATTATAGCTGCTAACTCAATATCATGAGTATGATAGTTTTTCTCATGAATCTTTAGCTACCGTGATGCATAGTCAATAACTCTATCATTCTGCATAAGAACACAACCACGTCCTTTCTTTGAAGCACCACTATAAATAAAAAACACATCATTCCCTAATGGTAGAGTAATAAAAGGAGCATTGACTATTCTTCTATTCAGTTCTTCAAAACATTCTTCACACTCTTTTTTCCAATCAAATTTAACACATTCATGTGTGAGCTTTGTTAATGGGTTATCCAACCAAGCAAAATTCTGGAAGAAACGTCGATAATAACCTGCTAAACAAATAAAACTATGAACCATAGTTATACTCATCGGTGCTGGCCATTCTGAATTTCCTTGGTCTTTGAAGGATCAAAAAATATTTCATCCTTAGAGGTAAAATGCCCATCAAAATAAATCTCTTAAATCCATAGTTCACAAAAGAAAAATTTCCCATATAATTCATTTCTTATAAAAGTCTTTAGAATAATTCTCAAGTAATTTTCATGATCATAATATATTTTAGAGTATAAAATGATATAATCAATAAATACAACTAATAGTCATCAATATATTCCTTCAAACTCTATCCATTAGATACATTTAGAAAGAGGGTGCATTAGTCAATCCAAAATGCATTACTGTAAACTCGTAATGCCCATAGATGCTTCGAAGTGCTGTTTTCGGAATGTCATCATTTCTCACACAGAACAGATGATATCCAGATTGAAGGTGAATCTTTGAAAAATATTGAGCACCATGAGGTTGGTTGAACAAATCATCAATGCAAGGTAGGGGATACTTGTTCATTATTTTTATAGCATTGAAATCCATGTAGTCAATGCACAACCTCATAGAACCATCTTTCTTCTTAACAAAAAGAACAGGGGATCCCTCTTGAGAAACATTAGGGCGAATAAATCCTTTATTAATAAATTCCTCTAGACGAATCTTTAGTTCCTTTAATTCCACAGTGTCCATTCTATAAGGGGTCTTCGATATGGGCCTTCAACATGGAATTAACTCAATGCAAAACTCAATTTTTCATTATGGAGGATGTATAGGTAAATCATTTGGAAACACATGAAAAAATTATTGCACAATAGGTACATCCTCTATTTGAACATTACTTTACTCACCCATAGTTATTTAATTCTCTTCCACCCTAAAAATTGAATTTAGTTGACATACATGGGGTGGATCTAGATAAGAATAATGTGGTGAAGTTTCTGCTATGATGATAAGGTACTCCTTATCATCATTAAGAATTGTAATATCTTTCTTAATATAATAAATTTTTTCATCATGGTATGAAAGACAACCCATATCAAGGATTATATCAAATTAAATCATGTGTATGATGATGAGATCAGTAGATAAAGAACAATGATATGCCCTAATAGGAACTGATTCACAAAACATTGTTGAAATGGTACTTTCTTTAGGTGTTTTGACTGACAACTCCCTTGTTAAGTGAAATTGAAAATATATAATTTTTTTAGAAAACTGGGAAGATATGAAAAAATTGTGATAATCCAGAATCAAATAAAGCATTTTCCAAACGTGAGGAAACCATTAAATTACATACCACCTCATATTTCGGATCTTCAACTTCTCAAGTACTGATAACATAAGCTTGGACTTGATCCATTGGTCTTTTCTAAGGTATGTCTTGGCGCTTAGGAAATTAATTTTCATAATCACCCTTTCTCTACAATTGTAACATTCAACATTGACATCCTCTTTCTTCCCCTTAAATTTATGATCTTGGTGACCTTTTTCACTACACTTGTAACATACTCCCATTCCCTTCAGGAATGTACCAGAGTTTTTATACCCATATTTACTTTTGGATGGATATTAAACTTTTCCCTTCTTCACATTATTTACATTTCTAGAGTGTTCAACATATATATTATTCTCATTCTTTTCTTTAAAGTCATAAGAATTAGAGAATTTTTTCGGTCTTTATAGCACATGAGACAATATCATCATATGTCAATAATTATTATGAGGTTAATGATTGCCAAATAAATGGTTTTATCCCATAAAATAATCGATCAATCTTACTCCTTGGGTTATATATGTAATATGCTGCATGCCTTGATAAACATGAAATGTTTGCCTTATACTTTTGACATTCTCATTATCCCTTTTCCTCAGACTCAAAAATTGTCTTTCCAGATCCACTTGATGTTCAGGAGGAATTTATTTCTCTATTAAAATATCTTTAATCTCCCTACATTCCATATTTTATACTTCATCATCTTCTTTTGTATTTTGAATCAATGACCACCATTGATCTGTATCTCTCATGATGTGATAAAATGCCATGCCATCTTTTTCCCTTTCACTACTCACCGAACCGTGAAATATTTTCTCTAAGAAATTTATCCACTTCTCAACTACTAATGTATTTGTACTCCCAATTAATTTTGTTGGTTGTGGCCTCATGAATAAGTCTATAATTGATCATCTACATTTTGGATCATGGTGATATATACGTGTAATGTTTTTATTCATAACCTGAGTGAGTTTTCCTAGTATGGTGATAAGCTGATCAGCACTAGCTGCTTCAACTGCTACACTATAATTATCTTGAGTAGGAGGGAAATCTCTAAAAATATTACATGCAATAATACGGTTTCAATTCCTTCCACTAGACACCATTTCAAAACAATGGCATGCACTGTATTAGTTTTTGAATCATAATACATAATTCCAAACAAGTAAAATAGTTAACATAAATTGAATAGTTTATGAATATATTCCATAATCAAAAAAAAATTCATTGAATAAGTATATACTCAAAAACCATTAATAATGGATTGTAATGAAAAGGAGAATTATTTTAAGCATATCCCTTGGGATTGTCCTAACCAAGAGTGTATCAAGGTCTGTTGTAATGCATCAGTTTCCATTCGAGTGTAGATCGAAGCAGTGTTTTCGGGTTTTACCCCTGGGTACATCTGTGCCAGATTCACCTCTACATGCTCCTATCCAGACAGAGACGTTTTTCTTTGAATACTCAAAAAATCTCTACAGCCCCAAAATTCTAGGAAGTTCTTCTATATAAATCCTCCAATTATATCTTAGGGTAATGTTTTCTAATCAGAGTTTTTCTAAATCTAGCTTCCATGGGATGTATAAAAATTCTTCTGATACCAACTGTAATGCCTTGACCCTTGGTAGCCAGAGTTGGTGCATTATTACATAAAATTGGCATGATAACATAATATTAATTCCTGAAATATCGATTAGTTTAGTAGCCTTGGAAATACTAGATACATTCATAAGTTTTACATTACACTATAAAATGATAAAATACAACAACATAGTCTCCATAGGCCACACTCATATAACTTAGACTATCCCTACAGTTCAGTCATAATATACTTCTTCAAATCCTGTAAATATTATAACATAGAAAGGGATGGGCTCAGAGTATTATTAAGGATTCCAATATAGTGGAAACTTTCATAAATAATCATAATCATTTAAGGCAATGTAAGACTAGAACAAAATACTTTTAAACTTGAACATCAAAATAATATGGAAACGATAAAATCAAAAAATTCCATTTACTTATTCATATGGATATTCTACTAGTCAAATAATCACATGAAATATCAATAGAAACTTTCATAATTATAGAATGCATAATACCAAACTTCATAACCACATAGTCAAGGCCTTGTGCCAAACCAACAAATACGATTTTGTCAAGGCCTTGTTCCAAGAAACTAGTTTCTCTCATGAGACTTACTGACGCATCAAGGAGCTATAACATGCTCCACCAATCACTTACTAAGTCCAATGCATTGCTCATATAAAAAGGTTTATACATAACATAAACATCTGTATTAAAATTCGCATATGAAATGTCAATACATTATCTATAAACCATTAATGTTTTAATACTATCAAATCAACAATCAAACATATCACAAAATATTCAATACAATATGGAAGATTTTTATTATAATAAATCAACTTCAAACAAGTTTAAAATCCATTAAAAGATATTGACATAGATGAAAATGATTTGTAAAACTCTTTGAGAGAAATATCACTTTTTCATAAAAAAATTTAAAAGTCAAACAATTTAGAAATAAAGACATTTAATGACTTTTTTGAATCAAAGTGTCCCATACCACTTTTAAACATTTGTAGGTAATTAACATTTTAAGACATTCATGTCCATTTAAATAAATCAATAAAACCATTTTGAAAACATGGACATTAATGAGAAATGCTTAAAAGTACAAATCTTTAAAACATTTTAAATAATGTTTTAGTAAAAATTCCCTTATAAATAATCCCTTTGAACAATATTTTATGAAACATGAACATGAATAAAAAATATTGCCCAGTAGGTACTTACATAAAAACAACCTCAAATAATAAAGAGATTGTGAAATTTACCCTTACCATGTAATTTTCCTTGGTCAAGGGTACGCTAAACATATGTAGAATTGTTAAATAATTGATATTAACTTATAAAAGAAATATATACATAAATATAATATCATATATATTCCTTTAATATTTCTATGTTAATGATAGTTCAGTAGTATCATTATTTCGGGTGTTAACTGATTCGTTTTCCTTTTTATTATTTATTAAATAATTAATGCTTTTATAGATTAGATGTATATTATTAACATTCATAATAATATTAGGTATTTAAAAATTATTTTTTAATCACCAAATGAAAATTATTCTTGAATGGATATGACGGGGAATGATTCTCATCGCTTTCGTGGACATGGTAATCTGTACATACACACGAGCAGAAATATCATTCTTTTAATAATAAATTCATATATAATTGGATTTTATATCATATATATAGTATCATTATATTATTTTATTTATTTTTTACATCATTTATATGAATTATTATACCCATCAAAGTGATGAAGTGTTTGAATAACAAACTACACCATGATGTGGAGATGGTAATCCATACGTATGCACCTATGGTGACATTGTCAGTTATAGGATGGATAGAATAATGAATATGGTGTACCATTTTTATAATTGCATCGAAATATATAGAATATATTTGATCTATTATTTTATAATTGACACAAAAAATAAAAAGGATGTGGAAGAAGAAATGAAGATGAAAGAGGTGATGAAGTATTTACCACTTCTTCGGGTTATTTCTTTTGATTTGATAAAATTGGATGTTTAGGTTGGATTTTAGACTAAAGGAAGGCCTCTAGAATGAAGGGAGGACAACTGGGAGGATATTTGGGTAGGGGTTGTCCGAGCCAAATGTCTTTGAGGGTGTGAATTTGAGAGAAGGGGAAGTCCCCTTTTATAAGAGCGGTGAGTGGTACCTTAGGAAAAGATTGAAATATTATTTTATAATAAAATCATTTTCAGTTTCTAATTGATCCAAAATGAATTATTAAAAGGATAATGTGGGTATAAATCGAAAACCACTCCACCAATAGGTTTTATACTTGTTTGGGTCACTATATTAACCTTGTATTTTAGACTTAACTCTTTGTTAATTAGATATGCATTTATCATGTCTCTTGGTATTTTTAAATTATATGGTAATTAAACATACTAAAAATTCAATTGAACTCTAAGTGGTTCATTAATGATGCACCTATAATTATATAAGTCTTTTTCCCGATCCGTATATTTTTAGGACTAATATATCAACCAATAATATTGTACTTGTTTTGAAAACTCAATTATGTCAATTTTGACATTATTTAATAATGGATTTTTTTTAAAGTCCTAAATAAATTATTACTTTGAAATTAATACATTTATTCAACCTTAACATGTCATATTAACATATAAAATTAGTGGAATTTATTATAAGTTTCAAATTACAATTATTTGGATATTTATAATACCAATTATTTTAAGATTTAATTATTTATGTAATTATTGCGTCATCATTGTGTCACAAATATATTAAATTATTTAATGTCTAAAAATTATAAATAAAATATCAGTACATAGGAAATATTTGTAGAATTATAATGAATATTTATAGTCTAATTTATGTTTTGTGTAAACTTTTATTAAAAATGGTTTAGTTATTAAACATTGAATTTTACTCTTTTAACTATTCTTTAAATAAAATAATAATAAATATCCTTATCTAATTCAAGAGGACCTAAAGGATCATATTTTATTCCTATGGTTGTTTTTGGTCGAATTAATTTTATCCAGTAGAATTATAACATGTGTTTGGATAATAATAATATCATTTTTCCCTTTAATTACCCTATTAACTTTTAACTGTGGTAAATAAAAGTCAAAAGTTACTATTCACCAAATTTTATTTTTATCTTATTGAACCACATTTTACTTACTGATATCAAATTTCTCTAGTTGTATTTTGAAATTTAATTCCCAAAAGTTGTAGAATCATGTTTTATACAAATTTTTAAATTCTCATAGGTGGTGGGTAAAAGATCGTAAAAAGTTCGATAAAATTTTATATATCTATACTCATTATTAAATAACTAAAATGAATTAAATTGAAAATATTTTGGTATTATGTATCTATTTGAAATAAAATAAATTAAAATAACATAAATAATTATTTAAATTAACAGTCGGTTAGAAACAGTAACTTAGTGTTTTTAAAATATGCATCAAAAATTGAATATTTTTTGAAAAATTCCAAAAATTTACTCTAAGCTAATTTTGATATTAAAAATCAAAAAAATAAGTCCATTTTGAAATATAAAATTTAAAAAATTTAAAAAATTGGTTATTACTATTCATAACGGCCAGTTTGATGTGTTTTTATGTGTTAGAATCTCAATGTTGCGTACAATGCAAGCTATTATATTATTAAAAGGGAAAAGTACTGTGGAATCTTGGGGTGCTACCCATTTATTCATATTTATGATTTATATAATATTTTTTAGTGTATTAGATTTTTTTTAAAGGTACACTATTTTTCTCATGCCAATTGGATTTCTCTTAAAATGTCATCGTGGTCACACACCATTAAAAGGGTGTCAGGGTCCAAAAAATGGAACATTACCTTTTTTTAATTTAATGGTGATTGTGATAAAATTTTTGTACCAATGTATTTTTAAAAAATAATTAATAATGTCCATAATAATTGTGAATGTTTTAATTGTATTATTATATAAATATTATTATTTTTTCCCTATTTACAATTGTAGTGTGTATTAATTTCAATAGCACATTATTGCTGCTAGGAATTTATCAACTATAAGAACATAACTTATAAACATTCACATTATCTATACTAAAATCAATCTAAATTCATTTCGCCTATATCAATGACTCTGAAATAGATTGTATAGGGAACCTTTTATTAGTGATAAAGTAGACCGATAAAGAACCACCTTTATCATAGTTTTTTATAAGTTAGGATGAGATATTTTATCCCAATTTTTTTAGTGCCTATAAAATATATCAGTTGTTAAATGTACTACAAATTAATAACTTCTTAGTTCATTTTCACATTATTTATAGTATTTTTTAGTCCAGTATATAAATTAGATGAA
The DNA here is from genome assembly GCA_963277665.1 of Viscum album. NCBI lineage: Eukaryota > Viridiplantae > Streptophyta > Magnoliopsida > Santalales > Viscaceae > Viscum > Viscum album. The sequence continues at coordinate 945,296,076 of OY728138.1, forward strand.
AGAGAGATGGGTGTACTAAAACCAATCATCCATCCCTCTTCTTGAATAGATCTCCTATATTGGGTAAAGAGGTTCCCATCATTATAGTGTTAGTCGATAAAATTATGTAATGATTCATTTAGGGAATTGAGGTCGGGTGAAAGGAATTTAAATTGATAAAATTATATTATGACCACTACCGGGGGGTGTTATGATGAATTATACTATTAACAAGGAATGATGCATGCTACTAATTGGGGGGAAAGCCAGATATCTTCCTTGGTTTCATTTGTCCTTCAGAACACCCTTGTTAAAGATCTGTTTCTGTAAGGACCCCATGTTTTATCAATGAAAAATATCTTTTAATAATTATGTTATATCATATAAATCACCAAAGAATCAGTTATTTGAAACAAAAAATACATTATAATGTTATAATTAATAAATAAAAAGTATATCTATAAGATTATGAAACTAAACTGATTTAATAGAAAGAAGATTGTCTTAATAAAACAAAACAAGTTTGTTATGATTAAAAACCGCCAAATTATACTAGGCATCCCCTAGATCCCAGATGCAGGACCCGACCATCTCTTCTGCAACAATGATTTATCAGGCGATTACACGGTGAGATCCGGATACAGACATTCTCTTGGAAACCACCCAGTCGACCAGAATGAGGGACCATGAAAATCAATCTGGAAGCTCAACGTCCCCCCAAAAATACGCCACTTCTGGTGGCCGGTGTGCACAGACACCCTCCCTACCATGATCATTCTCGTGTACCGACATATGTCCAGTGCCACTACCTGCCCTTTCGGCCCGAATATCACAGAGACCCCTCTGCACGCGATCATTCAATGCCCAGGAGATAAGGAAATTTGGAACAAATGGGGCCCGACTCCAGATGCATCTCTGGCCATGGTTTCTAAAAATCCCTCTCTCCAGATCTGTTGGTGCTCCTCTCTCTCATCGGATAATTTAGGCTCACTATGTAACCTTGAATGGATCATTTCGGTCTTGCGTAACGATGCTATTTTCCATCACATTCATTAACCACCTGAATTCTGGATTGACTAGGACACTTCATGGATTGAGGGCTGAAAACACCACAATGGTTATCACATTACAGATATTCATCCCTTCTGTCCTCCTCGTTGGAACCCCCCATGGCAGAAACTCGTATGAATAACGTGGACGCGTATCTCCCCAAGGTTGGACTTGTCTCATCCGGTCTCCTGGCCCGAAATCATCTGGGGAAAATCATTGCTGCAAAATATGAATCACATCATGTCTTTTAGGTACCTTCTATAGTTGAGGCTAACACTATCTTGGAAGGTATGATGTTGTCTAAGGAACATGGATGGATTGTTATCAACATTGAGTCTGACTGCCACACCGTGATCGATGCCATTAACCACAATGACGGCGAACTCCAGTCATTTGGCCTCATCTTCAATAGAATTCTCTCGCTCCGCCAATGCTTTTTAATTTCGCACCTTCTCCTTTACAAAAAGGGAAGGAAACAATGCGGCCCATCAGTTGGAGGCATCGGGGCCCTTCGATGCCAACTAGCTCTAGCTAGACAGTTTCCCTTCATGGCATTGCATATGTACGTCTGATGATCTTCGTCATTAATGATATCTTCCTTTTCCCAAAAAAAACAATCCAATTGAAAAGTAACCTCACCAAATAAATTATAATAAAAATAGAGGTATCTTATTAATTATAATATTAGATAGTTACATCATATTATAAGTAAATAAATATTTTAAAAATTGTTTTTAAGTGTTGGTATTTTTGTCAGTCATAAATATATAATTACAGTTTTTGATTAATTTAAAATTTTAAATGAAAAATTTATTTTCTTATAATTTTTGTAAAAATTCTAATTTTTTGACTTATGATTATAAGATAAATAAAAGATAATTAATTAACATTTCAATGTGTTAAAATTATTATAAATATTATAATAATATTTATTTTCCGATTCAATGATACTTTTTAATAAAAATTAAATTTATTGTATTTAGAAAATAATTTTCATAAAATATAATTAATTTTTTCAATTTTACTCTACAAAAAATGGTTAGGGTGAATTTATTGGATTTCTCTGAAATACATGATTTTATGTCAATTGTAAAATTCAATAATTTACAATAAAAGTTAAATACCTGAATTATGGAGTCATAGATGATATAAGGATGATGTAATCCAAAAATATCCTACTATAATTCATTATTTTATTATATTTTATGATAATTATCAAAATATCTGTTGTCTTGATACAAAATAATAATATAATGATTAAAAAAATGAGAAGACACTCCCCACCTCCACTATAAATACCACATCTTCTTCTTACACCTCTCACACCTTGTCCATTGTCCAAATTTTCTCTAATGTAATTCCAAGTCCCTTATATAATTGTAGGATATCTTTGTCCCCTAAAAATTATATATCCTTTTCCCTATGGAGGTACTCAAGGATGTTAAATTCCAGAGGTAAATTCTTCATTTTGTTTCTTTTATTAACTCTTCAAGATCAATATTTTCTTATCTTCTCGTAACATTACCTATTAAAAATGTCATGATATCTCCATTATCTTAAATATACATGAATTTTATAATTTTTATGAAACAATTCTACATGAAATATTTTCTCCAGTATATTTTATTTTAGAATGAAAACATATTCTATGAGGTGCCGATTTACCACCTTCGTGGACACCGTGCTATCATAATTCAAAATGATAAAACAAAACATGTATTTTGTGATTAAAATGTATTACATCCTATTAAATATTATTTATACATATTATATATACAATTCTAAATGATAAAACAAAAAATGTAATTTGTGATTAAAAACTGCCAAATTAACCTAACGATTATCTTAATAATTTATCTAATGATTCACCCTCACAAAAAATTTAGAAAAGATTTATATGATCATTTAAATTTATTTATGTGTGTAAATAACTCATAAATTAAATTATGGATTTCCATTTAAATTTCAAAATAATTTCCATACTCTAATATAAGAAAAACGATCATGAATAGTAAGAAAAGGATCACACCCAAACAATAAAACTAAACACTATAACTCATTAAAAAGGTCATAAATGAAATTAATAAAATTATAAATAATTAAAAACATGTATAAAAGTTTATTATATTATAAATTAATCATATTAATTGGATTATTGTGTTAATTATGATAAATTTCAAAATCATTTCGGAAAAAAGGTAAGTGATTCTACATGAACCTCTAGTTTCCCTTCAGGTATCTACTTATCACTTTTTACAAAAATGAATTTATCTTTTATTTTTTAAATTTTTTGATATGATGTGTATATGTTACAAAATCGTGTTTCAAGATCCGTTCAGCCTTTTTTTCTGAGATATAAATGTTTTTAAAAGGATCCATACTCAATTTTGTCCGAAAAGAAAGCATGGTTCAAGATAACTTTATGAATTAATACCAATTATCAAGTGAAAAATATAATATTTTTTAAGAGAAAATAATTATTATAAAATTAAATTTTTAACCAGGAAAATAAATTAAGGATCATTTCTAGATTTCTGTAAATAATTATTGATTTACCTTTTTAAAGTCTCTTTAAAATGTTCTTTATACAACAAATTAATTATTTATTTCCAAAGTATCTTAAACACTATTTTTATATGTATCCAATTCATTTTGACCTAACATATCATGCTATATGCTATGTTTCCAATATTAATTAACATGTATGTTTTTAAACAATTATTTCATTAGCACATTTAGGATATGATAATTTTTTAGGCCTTTTGATAGGATAATGATACTCATTTCATTCCGTGGGTAACCCTTATGTTTATTCTTCATGTGAAACCCTTATTCATGAACATGTTATGATGGATTCCAAAAGATACCACTCAAATTAATTTTTTATTATTTATTCTCATGAGACTTCATGTTGGGATATGTAGTTATCTTGATTCCTTTATAGAAAACTTCCACCATGTTATATAGTCTTAGTAGTTAGCCATGACTCATGTTTATGTAATATTATATGATGATTCCACATTCATAAAATTCCATGATTATATGATACCATGTTATACATGTTTTTATTTATTACATTTATACACATTCTTTCCCTTTAAATCATCTTGTTATACACTCTATCACATTTTCTATGTTTTTTTTTCTATTCTCATTACCTTACTAGGCTATTTAGATAACCCGTTTTGTTGATGTTATCCACAAGTTATCCTATATTGATATAAATGATCAAAGAATGTTAGGATATCAAAATGGATGATAAATAATTATTTGTTTCTAGTCCCATTTTTTTAGTTTTGTGTACCTTGTCTTCCAATGAGTGTAGACTTTATGATCCTTGTCTTGTATTTTGTTAGATAATTATTCATGAAGTCATGTATTAATATTAGAAAAATGATAGGGCCTCTATTGTCTATATTAGAGGAAGGTCTAGTTATTTTTGGATATTTAGAAAAGATCATTTTACAGGAACCTTCGAAATAATTCAATGTCTAATAAAACATCCCTTAATTTGGATAAGTATAGAATAAGTGGTTTAACATGAAAAAACATCCCATTCTAGATACTGTAAGTGGATTCAATTTTAAAATAGATGTAGTTAGGAGTATCAATTGTGTAATGGTGTTCGAGGCCTGACTAAGGGTAACCTGGTACATGGGATTGGCCATACAACACATAGGGTTTGAAACACCGAGGGAAATGATTTTGTATATAAATAATCTTATTACGAAACATTATTAAGGGTACACAAAAATTCCCATAAGTTAATACATGTTAGGAAATATATCACGTATAACCTAGATTGAAACATAATGAATCACATGTTATAATATACTTTTCCATGACTTGTTTATTATTGATTGTTTAATATTCTCTTTATTATGCTTACTAACTATATATTCAAGCCCCATAGTTACACTTTACTTTTCTTAGTTAATGGTTGGAAATAAAAGAACCTATGTCATTAATAATTGTGATAGCAAATGTGATGATTTCCATAATGATATGCCAAATATGATAGATATATATGTTCAAAACATTATGAATGTACTTTATCTGCTGAATCATGTTATGATTAATAACATGAATCATGTTTAATTTACTCATTCTCCTAATAATGAGTATGTTTCTATCATATCATTATTTTCAGAAAAGGCCTCCCATGTTTGGTGGATCATCTGATCCCCTCAACATATAGAAGTGTAATAACTCCATTGAAAATATATTTTTTATCCTCATGTTTTTAGAAGAAGATAATGTTATGCTGAAATTTTACAATTTTTATGGGGATGATGATTATGGGTGTAAACTGATAATGAACACAATGTACAAAGATGAAATTGATTCCTTGGAATGAGAATACACCATGAAAATATTTTTTGATAAGTATTTTACCCAAACACAGTGTCTAAAAATAGAAAGGTAATTCCTCATACTAAAGAATAAATAAAATGTGTCTATTAGGGAATATGAAGAACACATCACCCGTCTTGCAAGATATGCTTCAGGCATTGTCATGAAAACAGACAGAATGGTGGATCGTTACTTTAGGTTAATAAAGCTATGTCTAAGAATAGAATTGGTGATTTGAGACATTGTTAAATACTAGGAGATTTTCCAATGTGACCTTCACTTTGAAATGGATGTTGGATAGTAATATGTGCCCCATGGGCATGATGAAAAAATGAGGAAAATGGAGTTTTATATGGGTGATAAATCCGATCATGGGATGTAGTCCCAACATCCCAGTGTCACAAGTGTGGGAGAAGTATCCCGAAGATGGATTAAAGGCAACCAAGAGATGATTCAAATTTGGAACAGAGGGGAACATGGCTAATAACTATCGAGGGTATTTGAAGAATAAATCTAATATAGAAAAAAGAATATAATGTTCATATAAATTCTCTACCAATAGTGTAGTGCTTCAACTACAAGGAACATGGTAATTTTTCAAACCAATTTTCTTATACAATATTTGTTGATGGAAAAAAACAACATCCTCTAGGGAAGAAGGAAATGGAATATATTATCACTACTACTGAGCTGGATCCAGACAATGCCAATGTGATTGGTATGTTGGTTATTCATTTCATGAATTGTTATTATACTAGTCGATTATAGTTCTCTACATTATTTCATGTCATGTATTTTTAGTAGAACTATTCAAACCCTAATCAAAATTTGGATGTGCAGTCATAGATAAGAATAATAAATGGGGAAATTACTACATCCACGGGTTGTAACTCCTCACCAGTAAATGTTAATGGACTAAACCACAATTGAAATAATATTATACTCCCTTTGGAACTGTTGATTCTATATTGGGCTTCGATTAATTGCCTTTATTCCAATCCAACATTATCATATAGGAAAGGGAGATAACTCTTCACATCCTGAAGCATCCTTGAATTGTTTAAAAGTGTTTGGGGGAGGATGATTCTACTAAATAATCATATTTTTGAGTGTGGATACTGTTTCTTATGGGAAATATTATCTAGATTAAATTTTTACTGAAAAGTAGAAAATCATGCTCAATGAAATTTCCATCATGAGGGATTACACTGATGTATTCCCCAAAGAGTTTTCAAGCATTCATTGGGATCGATAGGTTGAGTTCTAAATTGATCTTATTTCGGGACCAATTCCTTTATCAAATACGCATTAAATAATTACCATCATTGAGCATGATAAACTAAAGAATCAGTTACAAAAGAATATGGATAAGGGATTTATAAACCTGAGTGATTCACCATTGGATGATCCAGTCCTCTTCATTTTGAAAAATGATATATCAATGAACCTCTACATTGATAATAATGTTCTCAATAAAATCATGATAAGGAATAGGTATCCCTTAACTAAAATATTTCACTAGTTTGATCAGATATGTGTACCTAGTTATTTCTCTATGGTTGACCTTAGGTGAAGATGTCACTAACTAAAAGTGGAAAAGGAAGATATTCCGAGGACTAAATTTTTGAAAGAGATACATGCACTATTAGTTCATATTGATTCACTAAAAACTCACTGATGCTCCATTAATTTTAATACAATTAATGAATAGAGTATTTAGACATTACCTCATGAAATTTGAGTTAGTTGTTATTGATGATATTTTGATATACTCTAAGAGAACGTATGCACATGAGGATGTAATCAAATACTATGCTAATGACATTTCTAAGGTAGAACCATTGTGATAAATACGGTGAATATGAGTTATGGATGGATGATGTATCATTTTGGGGTAAAGTAATCAACAATATAGGGTTATTAAGATACCATCCTATGAAAGTAGAAATAGAAGTGTGGCCCATGGAAACATCTATATTTGAGATCCGTATATTACTTAGTCCTACTTGGTATTACCATCAATTTTTCAATAACCATTCATGATATTTGAACCCAATAACCTTGTTGAGTTTGAAGGGACAAAGGGTCGTCTACACAATTGTATATAAAGACTCATTCAAGGAGTTGAAAACAATGCTTATCATTTCACTAGTACCCACACTAGCAACAAGTGGGGAACTATTATTGGTGTATAGTGTCACATAAAAGTAGTTCATTAGTTATGTACTAATGAAAAATGATAAATTTATATCCTATTCCTCAAAGTTGATTAGTCACAAGAAAAATTACACAATGCATTATCTGGAGTTTACAGCTGTGATGTACGAGTTAAAAATAAGGCAAGATTACAGTTACACTGAGTAGTGTGAGATACATATATATATCACAAGAGTCTCAAATATACATTCACATATAATGTGATTTATATGTACTGGTGATGATAGGTCGACCTCAGCAAGGATTATTAATAATCAATACAGTATTATCTTGGTATAGAATGAAAGGTATAAGATGCATTAATTAGAGTGAATCATGCATCTTTATCAATGGTGAAAATTGAGAAGGATCAAATCATATTATAATTGAATAGGATTGAAATGGGAATCATTAAGGGTGGGGGGGATCATCTTAAATCCTTTTTCAAATTATTTCTCAACCACCCCTCTTGAAGAAAATAATGTATTCTCAAATAGAAGATGTGTAAATTCAAAATATGAAGGATTCCATGAGAAGAGGAAAATCCTCAGTGACCAAAATTTATGTGAAAGGAATATTGATATTTCATTAACATCAATGTATACCATCCAATACAAAGATAAATATGGTTACCCTAAATGATGCATATTGCTCTACCTTCTCTATTCACCAACGGAGAAGAAACATGTATCGATCTCCAGGAGAACTATTGTTGGGACAATATGAAGAAGGAGATCACTATATTTACATCAGAGTGTCAGGTATTTCAGTATGTAAAGTCTAAATGGAAAAAGTCTAAGGGTCTGATGCAACAACAACCCATATGAACATAGATGTGGGAGAACATTACAATGCTCATTGTCAATGTAAATCCAAAGACATCCAGTGGGAACCATGCTATATGGGTGGTTGTGGATCATCTTAAAAAGACATCTCACTTTATAAAAATTCAAGAGGATATTTAACTAGATCAAATTTATTGGATATACATCAAATAAGTTGTAAGGATGCATGGAGTACCACTATCAATTGAATCTCATTGAGATATGAGATTCACCATGGTGTTTTAAAAAATTCTTCAACACTCTCTAAGAACATAGCTGAACTAAAATATGGCCTATAATCCTCAAGCTGATGGACAATGTATGTGGAAAATTCAGACACTCAAAGACATGTTGAAATATTTTGAATGTCATTAACTGGAATATATTACCATCATCTTTCTCTCATTGATATCTCAAATGATAATAATTTTAATTCAATCATCAATATGGATACATATGAATACATTTATTGGAAAATATGTATAACACTGGCATAATGGGATGAAATCATTGAAAGTAAGATTTTATTAGTCGAAACATTCGATGAAATAGTTGAGAATTTTAAAACCATTCAATAGAACATCATGGCAGTCCAACGTTGTAAAGAGAGATATGTATACAATCACCAATGAGACCATGTGATTAAGGTTAGAGACACTGTATTCCTTCTAATATCTCCATTGAATAGAATCATTAAATTTTGGAAGAAAGGAAAACTATTTCCTAGGTACATAGGCCTATTTGAGTTTGTTGATCATGTCAGAGTTAGGGCCTATTGACTAGAAATTACACCTACCATGTCTCAAGTCCATGATGTAGTCAACACATCCCTCATAAGGAAATAGATTTTGGATCCTTAATATGTACTAATAATATAAGTGGTAATGTTGGAAAATGATCTTTAATATAAGGAGTAGCTAGTGAAGATCATGGATCATAGAGATAATGTCCTACAAAAAAACCTATCACCTAGTAAAATTTCATTAGTGGGAACATTAGTACAATTTGGAAACATGGGAACAAGATGAAGTGATGACGGATAAGTACCCATACTAGTTTTCAATAAATAATGTAAAAATAAATTTCGATAGAGAAATTTCATAATAGTGGATGAATTTAAAGATAAAATGTTTTATCAGTAGACATTCCTTTCAAATAATTATGTTATATATAATAAATCACCTAATAATATAATATATACTAAACTAAAAAACATAATAAATGTATTATTTATGAAATTAGAAGTGTTTTTATAAGTAAATGAATATATACTGATGAAATATTAACATGAAACTTGGAATAATAAAATAACTGTTATCATTAGTAAACAAGCCAATTAAATAGTAACCACTCCAATTAAATTATAATTATAATTGAGTAATCATATAATTTAAACATAGATATAATTATTTCACAATAAATGTAAATAAAAATATAAAAAATTGTTAATTATGTGATGATATTTTTGAATTTCATAATTACATAATAACTTTTTTATGATAATTAAAAATATTAAAAAAATTATTTTAATAAAATATATTCATACAATGTTATTTTGATTTCATATAATTATATGAAAATTTTATGAGACATTAATTAATTTATCAATGTGTTATAAAACCATTAATAATGTTACAATTGTTGTTTTTCAAGTAAATGACCATTTAAATTATAAAATAAATTTTCCAAATTTGCAATTTTTTTTCGTCAAATCGATCTCATTTATATATTCTACACATCAAAAAATGGTTATGATTGTTTTTTGGTATTTTTCTGAAATACGTGAAGTTTTATTGAATAGTATCATACAATTATTTACGATAAAATCTCAGTACATGAATTACAGAGTCATAGATGATGTAAGGATGATGTAAGCCCATGATATCAAAAAATCTTTCATTATTTCGTAATATTTGAGTATAATGGTCAAAATATTCATTGTCTTGATCCAAAAAATAAAATTATGATTAAAATAATGAGAAAACACTCCCCTCATCCACTATAAATACATCCCTCCCCACCTCTTATCCTTACACCTTTTGAACCTTGTGACTTAGCCAAATTCTATTCAAATTTCTTCACAAGACCCAACCCCACATCTAGTAGATATTATTCCCATCAAAATTCCAATACCATTTCAAAAAGGAGGTTCCGAAGGAGGATAAATTGATGAAATAAATTCCTCATTTTGAATAATTTATTTTCTTTTCAAGATAATTTTTTTCATATATTCTCCTCACATAACCTAATCCAAGGGGAATTAAAACTCCAATATAATAAATATACTTTAATTTCATCATTTTTATGAAATAAATCATCATCAATTCTATTCTCTTATATCTCCTTTATTTTAGGAATCAAAACATTTTCTCTGGGGTGCCGATTTACCACCTTCGTGGAAGACATTCTTTCATCATTCAATTAAACATTCAAGATTGGTCATGATTTTTTTTTGTTTATAATAGATTATATTATATTTATTTCATAAAATTTATTTTTCTATTGCCATTTTGAATACATAATAATAAATTGTAAAATCAAATGAGTTCATTGTGATAAAAACACTAAAATAACCTAAACATTTATCATTATATTTTATCTAATGATTCATCCTCATCAAAATTAAAAATTTTATTTATGTGATCAATTAAAAATATGGATTATATTTAATACCTTAAAACTTCATTTCAAAAAATGTAGTTCCATTATACAAGAACTTATATACTCTTAAACAAGAGAATCAGTCATGAAACCAATGAAAATAAGCCATTATGAATGATGGAATTGACCACTATAACTCATTAAAAATGCCATAAATGAAGATTAAAATTATAATAAAAAATAAAACCGATAAAAGATTCTTTAATTATTAATTAATTTATTTAATTATATTATTGATGAAATTAAGATCAAGTGTAGAATAGTTTGGGACATAAGGTTAGTGATTCTACCTGAACCTCAGTTATTCTTCCAGGTTACAATTTACCTCTTTTTACCCAAATGAAATTCTCTATTATTTTTATTTACATATTGTAAAATATGTTTATATATTTGAAAATAATGTATCATGATCCATTCATCCTTCTCATTGGGGATATAAATGTTTTTAAAAATGTTTCAACCTCAATTCTTCCTGATAAGCATCGGAAAATTAAGGGAACTACCAAAACTCATACCCATTATCAACTGAACTCTATATGATGTTTTAATCCATCATTATTTGAATAAAATAACTCATTTTATCATGAAAAACTATCATGGTTCATTTTTTTACAATTAATTATTCCCTTACAATTTTAAACAATCGTTAATATTTTCCTTAAACCACAATAAAATGTTTTGTTTCTAAAGGCTCTTAAACAATATTTTTACTTGTATCAATTTAAGTTTTACCTCACCTATCAAGATATATGACAATATTGCCTTATGAATTTTATTTATGATTCTAATAGATTCTTTCATTGACAAAAGTATAATATACTCATTTCTTATGCCTCAATAAAAAAGTATGGTGCCCCATTCTTCTATGGGTAACCTATATGTTTATTCTTAAGGTGGAACACATATTAATGAAAGTGATAGCATGGGTGTACAAAGATACAACTCCAATGAATCAAGTAATGTTTAGTCCCATGAGATGTCATGTTGGTAAAGGGATTGAACCTGATTTCTTTATGGGACATTGGCGACCATGTTATATAGTCTTAGTAGTTATCCTTGACTCATGTGTATATCATGTTATATGATATATCCACATTCCTATTATGCAATGATTATATGTTACCATGTTATACATGTTATTATTCATTATGTTCATTCATGTTATATTCAATTATGTCATCATGGTATGCCATCTAAACCATATGATATATTTTATTCAATTTCATATTCCCATATGGGGCTTATTAGCTCATCCAAGTTGTTCATGTTATCTCTAGGTTATCCTATGCATGTGTATTTGGTAAATTGATGTTATGATATCATAATGGGTGATAAATTAATTAATATATTTATTCCCATGTTTTCAATTATATGTTTTTCGTCCTTCAATGAAAATATATATTATGTTCCTTGGCATGTAATTTGAGAGTTAATTATGTTTGTAATCTTGTATTCATGTGTGAAAATGTATAGGGATAGTATAGTTCTACTTATCTTTTTATATCGGTTCATGACCCATCCCTCGGGGCTCGTGCCGTGACTACCCCAAGCCTGGATTTCATACGCCAGGGGATGGCGACTAGCATCAAAAGGCATATTCCATAAAACTGGTAAGGCATTACCTTTATAACCTATAAACACATACAACCAAGCACATAGAAAGATACAAACACAAGTAAACTGTATAGAAGAAAGAGTGCAGAAATTATAAGGGACTAGGGTAAAAGCCCAACTAGGAAGGACAAGTACAACTGTAATACAATAAAACTGAAGAAAAATAAATATAGCTAATGGTTCATCATCAGAGATTCCTACCTAATGGGTAGGTATATATTTCCTCCTCAGAAATCCATGTCTGCATGTCTTTTCTACGTTCCGACATGTTGTATAGTCCACCTCCAGGAACCGTCTAGTCCATGCACACTGAGCCACGATCAACACTGTCTGTCGTTCGCACCAAACACAACAAGGTGCAGCCATAGCCCGTGCAAGGGTGTGTATAACGATACTCAGTAGGGACCGAGAGACCCTCAAGTTCTCTCAAAATCCACAAATGATAAACCTCAAAGCATGAAATCAACTGAAAACCCTACTTAGGTATATTCCCATACATATACCTAAGTTATCAATTATACTGATCTCAGTAATGAGGAAAACACATAGTCTAACTCACACCAAATGCTCAACTATTCGAAAAAGGATGGAATACCATGAAGGTAAGTACCACACATGTATTCCACATAGGAGAATACCACAAAGTTATTAATAGGAAGGAATGTATCACATGGTACAAACTCAGCTCACACCGGGTATAACGTATGTACAATAATAATGATGACTAGATGTAAAAACCGAATCATCCTACTATGTTAAGAGGAAGACCCATGAAGGATCCTAAATCATCATCGTACCCATAAAAGATCGTAATATATCATCAAACCCATTAATTATCCAATTACATCATTGGTACATCATCAGAGACACACATGATCCTATTATATCTCCAGTATGTCGTCAGACCAATAAAGGATCCTAGTAAATTTCAAGTACATCTTTAGACCCACACATGATCTTCGTACATTTCCAGTACGTTGTCAAACCACCAAAAGATCCCAGTACATCTCCATTACGTCATCAGACCCACATAGGATCTTAGTATATCTCTAGTACGTCATCTAACCCACACAAGATCCTAGTACATCTCTAGTACGTCTTCTGACCCACACAAGATCCTAGTACATCGCCAGTACGTTGTCAGACCCACAAAAGATCCTAGTACATCTCTAGTACGTCATCAGAACCACATAGGATCCTTGTACATTGCATGTACGTCGTCAGAACCATAGTGGATCCTAGTACATCATCACTGCCAGCTACCAGATTCCCGCACTAAGATCACTTGTCTCTGGTTGGGTCTTCTCCTCAAGCAACTGGTCTATACTTCAACTACCAAAAAGTCTCAAAAATAAGTATACCAACGAACCTCCACATCATAGGTGTCTCAACCCAATAGATGTTGTGTCCAACTAATTCCTGGAATGGAAGTTATTACCCTTTTTTCATGAGGTCCTGGTTAGATTCATGCTCGATCTAACCTGACTGTACCCCATCTTTATCAGAATCAATATTGGGGTATACCAAATGTACTATCTAGCTCCAAGGTATTTGGATCTGTAGATGGTTCGTCAAAAGGATGCCCGATGCCAATGTTATGGCCAAATAGAATATATGGTCCAAATGGGTCGAGGTCTGGTCCGACCCAGTCGAACTGACCTGGCCCGTCCCAACCTAGGTCGACCCAGTTTGGGTCTACCCAAACTGACCCGCTGGGTCCATCTCGTCTCGTGATGGGCGGTCTGGCCTGCTGTGTAAAGACCCGTAAAATTCAAAGGAAATTTTTTCTCAATTTTCTTTGGAATTTTACAAGAGCGCGGTTTCTGAAGGCACCTGATTCCGAGGCCCGGAGTTCCCGGAATCAATTTCCGAAGTTTGGCTCGGGTACGTTCAGTGAACGAACGAGCGGGAATTTATAACTTTTGAACCGGTGCCCGGAATCGAATTCCAAGGGCACCGATGAACTCGCAACTCCGATTTTCGCTTAAGGAGACCTTTTCCGAGGTTGCATTTTATGCGGAATGAAAGTTAGTTTTGGGAAAAATTAAAAGAAGTTAAATAAAACTGTAGAACACAATTTTATTTTTAACTTGTTGGTTAACTCCTCCCAAAGGTAGTTAGGGGTGGGACCCACATCCACTTAACCTCCCTTGAGTGGATTAAGTGTGGTGGGGCCCACATGAACCCTAACACTTCATCTTCTCTTTTTAAACTCCCTATAAATCCTCTTTAATTAACATGACAACTTTGTTAATTAATTGAGTTGAGTTGTTTGAATTTCAAACCTTTGAAATTCAAGTTGATAATTGTGTAAATATAATAAGCCTTAGCTTATTTTATTTTGGTTGGTATCCTTAGCCATATTGAGAGAATTTGAGAGGTTCTCTCCACCTTCTTCAACTTTGACGAAGAACACGAAGAACACTCAAGCTCCGATGAAGAACGCTGCTTCGCTCTTCTTCGTAGCCGGTGTGTTTCCGAAGATCGACGACGCCGCTTCTTCGATCTTCTTCCAGTGTCAACAAAAGGAGATGTCTCTTCCTCCTCGGACTATCTTTGTCAGCTTACGAAGATTCTCCAGTGACGTACCTCTTCGGACGAACCTCAACTTCAACGGAAACGACGTTCGGTTTTCGCGACGCCTTACATCCGCGACGCTAGTCTTCTGCGGTTTGTTGACGTGCTACGCACTTGAAACCGAGGAAGGGGTTTGTTGTTGTTTTATTTAATTATTTTTTCCGTTCTTGGTTCTAGCATGACGATCTTTGAGGATAAATGTTTAAGTGTTATCGTCTAACGAGAGGGGGGTCGGACCGCACAAACACGGATGAACGCCCCCTCCTTTGTTCTTGAATGTTTCTTGCGGATGGAATGTGATGGCGTGGTGTCGTCACACCATGCGAGAATCACACGACAATTATTGTGCGGAGCCGTCGCGCTGCGCCGTGGAAAGATTTTCATGGACGCGATGCTGTCACGCCGCGTCGAAGGAAACCGAAGGCGCCGCGGCCGGAGCGGGGCCGCGACGGAGGGGCGCGGTGCCGTCGCACCGCGCCGGGCGACGAAGGCCGCGGCCGGTTCCGGGCCGTGGCGGAACGTGATGACCAGCGGCCAGCCGGGCCGCCGGTGTCAGACGATGGAAGAGGACCGGCCCTTGCCGGTCCTGTTGAGGAGATGTCGGCCGGCCAAGTCGGGCCGGCCGGAAGGGTGGAAACCGGGGGAATTAAATTCCCCCGGGCAGTTTAATTTCCCCCATTATGAGGGGGGCCGGTTTCACAAAGGGGGGCAGGCAGCCCCCCCATTTCCAGCAAGCTTGGCCTTTGGCCGAGCTGGCAGCGCGCTGCCTTGCGCCGAACCGGCGCGGCTGGCCGTTCGCCAGGCCAGGCCGGCCGGGCCGTGCCGGGCCGGGCCGGGTCGACCCTGTCCGGGGAAGTTCGACCCGGTTCGGGCCATCCGGGGGGTCTCGGGCTGGGACGGCCCGGGCCCAAAACCCCCATTACCGAGCGGTTTGGATTCAAATGCCCATAACATGGGCTACAGATCTCCAAATGACGCGCTGTTAGCGGAGATGCGATCCTTGGATCAAGACGGTCGTTTCGGTATATCTCACTCAAGGTTTCGGAATACTTTGAGTTCGGCCGGGTTGGTTCGTACACGAAACCAATCGGGCCCTCGGAGCGGAAACGCTCATATCTTGATCTATGGACGTCCGATTGACGCGCCGTCAGCGTTTTTGTGTTCCTCTTAGTGAGATGGGTCTTTTGGCATACTCCGTCCGAGGTTTGGACACAGGTGGAGTATGTTTGGGTTGGTTTTGCCTTAAAAACCAACCGGGCCCCTGGGACGAAAAAGCCAATAACTCTCAGACCGGGCGTCCGATTGACGCGCCGTCTGTTGCGTTGAGTTCCTGTTGACAATACGGAACTTTTGGATACATCAACTCTGGACTTTGTGACAGTTGATGTATCAGCCTCTCGGCTCATGGAGCAGACCCTCCCGAACGAGCTTGCTGTGTGCGGGGACCCTAGAGCTGGCTGCGACTGCTACTGCTACTGCTACTGTGACTGCGACGACGACAGTACAGAGATCCTTAGTGGATTCGACGACGACGACGACTACAACACACAGCAATCCTACATAGATCAGTGTTACAGGTCCTATGTGGGCCCGATCCTGTGTGGGTCCGATCTTGTGTGGTTCTGCGCTCAGCAGTCCTGTGTGAACCAGCGCCTACAGGTCCTGTGTGGGCCCGATCCTGTGTGGGTCATTGCGGGGGTTAGTTACCTATCGATCCTTCGTGGGTCCGACGACTTAGATGGTTCAGTGATCATCTTTATCATCATCCGAAGAAGTATACCTGTGTGAGATGAATCCTGTTGCTTTCCTATGTGGATTGTGTTGTGTTATCCGGTGTGGATTTCGTTTTTCTTTCCTGTGTGGAATACGTATACTTTCCTGTGTGGACTGAGTTGTACTTGGGCTCAGAGGTTGGAGCGTATTGGAATTGATGACATAGGTATATGTATGGGCGTATACCTAAGCAGTTTCGGTTGTTACTTCATGTTTGTATCTTCCTTTTTGGTTTAAACTTTGTGGATTTTGGGAGACCTTCAGGGGTCTCGGGGTCCCTACTGAGTAGCTTATACTCACCCCTGCACGGGCTATGCCCGCACTACGTTGTGTTGGTTGCAGACGATGGACAGCGTTGATCGTGTTTGAGGCTTGCAGAGCAGGACGGTACCTGGAGGTGGACCACTGGGCAGGATGTGCTCGGAGCAGATGGCGGGACCCTAGGAGAAGTGGAGCTATATGTACCCACCCTTCAGGTGAGATCTCATGTGGACAGCTCGGTGTAGCGGCTTTTACTTTACAGTTGTTGTTGTCCCTTTCGAGTTGTACTTTACTTTCAGTTTGGGTTTGTATACTGGCCCATTTACTTTTCCTCATATTCAGTTGTACTCTGTCTTTACTTAGTGTTTACTTTTCCACTTTCTTACTCTGTGGTGCTTGTTTACTTTACAAAGGCAATGCCTTCCCTTTTTACCGTGAATTACGCCTTGGTGCTAGTCGCCAGCCCATGGCCTATGGAAGGCGGGCTTGGGGTAGTCACGACATGGGCCCTGGGGGCGGGTCGTGACCAATTGGTATCAGAGTTGTTCGGTTCTACCGCGAACTCTAATCTTTTCTATGTGAAGCAATAATGTTTTGCGTATTAAGTGTGCTTATCAGTCCAGGGAGTCCAGTGTTGGTGCGGCGGCCGACGTATCCGTACACCAGTACCTTGACTTCTGATTTCCGACTTAATGCACGAAAAAATTGATTACGTGTGTGTTTAAAAGTTTTCTTTGTGATTACTTTATATCAGCTCACCAGGTATACTGTTCTGTCCATGGCGCACCTGTTTCCTTTTCAGGATGGCCCCACGATGGCAGCCAGCTTGGGTTCCGAGAGTCGAGCGTAATGACAGCCCACCGAGCGACGAGGCCTCGGTGCAGGGCCCTTTGTCTGCTGTGGCACCGGCGGTAGCACTACCTGCTGAGCCACCGATACTTCCAACACCAGCCGCGGACGATGCACGTCGCCTCAGCGCACTTCATGAGTTTCAGCAGCAGCGACCGCCCATGTTTTGTCGAGAGACGGACCCCCAGGCAGCCGAGGACTAGCTGGAGGCAGTCGTACGAGTTTTCAGGCTAGTGAGGACACCAGCAGACCTCATAGTGATCCTCGCGGCGAGCCTACTGCACGCAGGAGTGGGCATATGGTGGAGCTTGATGCTCCAGGTGCACGATGAGGCGTCTCTACTATGGACGGACATTGATATCCTCTTCCGCTCGGAGTTCGTCCTAGCCACCCTCTGTGCGGTGCGTATCCATGAGTTTCTTCATCTGCGGCAGGGCAACATGACGGTCGCTCAGAACTCGGCGAGATTTACTGATCTCTCACGCTACTCGACTGACATGGTACGGGACCCATTCTTCTGGTGCCGGACCTTCGAGCAGGGATTGAGACATGAGATCAGGGCATCGCTGATATCCCTCAGCATACCGACTCAGACAGGAGTACTGGAGCGGGCCCTTTTGATCAAGAGCTCTCTTGCTGAGTCTACACCAGCACCGAGACCCACCGCAGGGCGGCACATAGCAGAGTCTTCTGCAGAAGGCAGTCGACGGATGACTCAGGGGTCCAGGAAGACCAGACCTTCAGGCAGACGACCTCAGGACACTGGTTCAGCAGTGCGGGGAACACAGCGTGGAGCCAGTCATTCGAGAGGCAGACAATGCTACTCGTGAGGCGGGCAGGGCAACATGGCTCGTGACTGCCCGACCCGCTGTGCTGAGGAGCAGCAGACGGTTGAGGGACCACCGAGGCAGAGACAGAGGGTCAACCTTGGCGGTCCGCAGGGAGGAGGCGGACGAGGCAGAGGAGCTGGCCGAGCAGCAGGTGGTGGGAGACGCTTTGAGGCTCTACCACCACCACCACCACCAGGAGGTCCACCCCAACCACATGGAGCTGGCGGGCAGAGACAGGCAAAACTCCAGGCAGCGGAGGCCTACGACCACGGTGCACCCGGGATGATTCGAGGTACTATCTGTGTCTATTCCACCCTTTCTGCAGTACTTATAGACACAGGAGCGAGTCACTCTTTCATAGCCGCTGCCCTTGTTCGGTGCTCGGAGATTCCGACAGAGCCGTTGGATTGATCCTTACGGCTAGAGACTCCTACGGGAGCAGACTCGACGATTACGCACTGGTTCCGGCAGTGTGAGCCTACTCTAGGAGGCGAGAGATTCTGCTGGGATCTTCTTGTAGCAGCGTCGAGGCCTTATGACGTCATCTTGGGCATAGATTGGTTATCTATGGTCCATGCACAGATTGACTGTTTTAGGCGCAAGGTGCGATGTCTATGCACCGACGAGAGCAGGTTCACCTTCATCGACGAGAAGGGAGCCTTTGCAGCACAGGAAGGACTTCCAAGGAGGAGAGGACAGCCCATCACACATCAGTTGGCTAGTCTCATCCTTGGAGCAGTTGATGTGCGGAGTCCTGGTTTTCCTGCAGTGGTGGATCAGTTTGCGGACGTCTTTCCCGACGACATTCCAGGGATACCTCCTCGCAGAGAGGTAGACTTTTATATTGACATGTACCCCGGGACATCATCGATATAGACTCCATCATATCGGATGGCCCCCGTCGAGCTTCGAGAGCTACGGGTATAGTTGGAGGACTTGCAGGGCAAGGGGTTCATCTGACCAAGTGTTTCACCCTGGAATTCCCCGATATTGTTCTCCAAGAAGGCGGACGGGAGCTTGCGACTGTGTGTCGACTATCGTCGTCTGAACCAGGTGACAGTGAGGACCAAGTATCCGCTACCGAGGATTTATGATCTCTTTGATCAGCTCAAGGGAGCACGGTGGTTCTCGAAGATAGACCCCAGGTCAGGCTATCATCAGCTCAGAGTCAGAGACGAGGACGTGCAGAAGACGACCTTCAGATGTCGGTATGGCCACTATGAGTTCTTGGTTATGCCTTTCGGAATAACCAATGCTCCAGCGGTGTTCATGTCCCTCATGAACAGGATCTTTCAGCCATACCTCGATCGATTTGTCATGGTCTTCATAGACGACATACTGATTTACCCGACGACTGAGGAGGAGCACGCCTACCACTTACGGGTTGTACTAGACACACTCCGAGATAACCAGCTTTATGGTAAGCTCTCGAAGTGCCAGTTCTGAATACGTGAGGTCCACTTCTTGGGTCACGTCATCTCGGAGGTGGGAGTTGTAGTGGATCCTGCGAAGATCGAGGTAGTGTTAGCTTGGGAGCCACCCAGGAGCGTGACGGAGGTTCGGAGTTTCTTGGGACTAGCCGGATACTATCGGAGATTTGTGCCAGACTTCTCTAGAGTTGTGGAACCACTCTCATCTTTTACAAAGAAGGGGAAAGCCTTCGTGTGGACAGATAGATGTCAGCAGAGCTTCCAGTAGCTGAGACAGAGATTGACCAGCACACCTATCTTGAGGTTGCCTGAGGAGGGAGTAGGGTACGTAGTCTACTGCGATGCATCAGGGACCAGACTCAGATGTGTTCTGATGTAGGAGTGGGCAGTGATCGCCTATGGATCACGTCAGTTGAGGCCGCATGAGCAGAAGTACGCTACCCATGACCTGGACTTAGCAGCAGTGGTCTTCGCTTTGAGGACATGGCGACACTATCTGATGGGCGAGCGCTTTACAGTCTTTTTTGATAATCAGAATCTCAGGTATATCTTCTCGCAGAAGGACCTGAACCTGAGATAGTGACGATGGCTCGAGTTTCTTCAGGACTATGACTTTGAGATAGTCTATACTTCTGGGAAGGGGAACGTGGTAGCTGATGCCCTCAGCAGAAGGACGGGCATTCAGCAACTTGAGGAGGCGACAAAGCAGCTAGCCTATTTGCAGATATCCTTTGTGGATAGAGATGGAGCAGCCTTCCTCCAGTCTCTCAAAGTCACCCCTCCACTACTGCAGCGGGTCTGAGAGGCACAACGTGAGGACGCTGACTGTGAGACACGTTGTGCACAGATATCCTCGGGACATGCAACTGATGGTTTATCCCTTGGAGCAGAGCACGACATCCTTAAAAGAGAACATACCATGGTACCAATCGCTTTGCGGGAGGAGGTTATGAGAGAGTTTCACACTTCTCCTTTGGCGGTACATCCTGGAGTGGAGAACATGAACCAGGATCTCAGACGACAGTACTGGTGGCTGGGCATGAAGAAGGCTGTAGCAGAGTTCATTTCTCGATGCCTCACCTACCAGCAGGTGAAGGTAGAGCATCAGGTACAAGAAGGCTTGGTACAACCCTTGGAGGTTCCAGAGTGGAAGTGGGACGACATATCTATGGACTTTGTGACTGGACTTCCATGCACTTCTAGAGGTCACGACTCCATTTGGGTGATTTTTGGCCGACTCACCAAGTCGGCACACTTCTTACCCATCAGAGAGCAGGGCTCAGTGGAGAGATTGGGACGTCTCTACGTTCAGGAGATTGTGTGGCTCCACGGTGTACCATCATCTATCGTCTCCGATCGAGATGCTCGTTTTACTTCCCGGCTTTGGAAGGGATTGCGGGAGGCATTCAGGACGCAGCTATGTCTGAGCATAGCCTTTCATCCTCAGACGGATGTTCAGACGGAGACGACCATTCAGAGTCTCGAGGACATGCTCTGCGCATGTGTCCTTGACTGTGGTCGCAGCTGGGAGGACCACCTACCCTTGGTGGAATTTGCGTACAACAACACCTACCACTCCACCATCGGGATGGCACCGTACAAGGCGTTGTACGGCCGACCTTGTATATCTCCTTTGTGCTGGACAGACCCTGGGGAGTCAGAACTTGTGGGACAGGAGATGGTCGAGGCCACGAAAGAGAAGTTCTAGGTCATCCAGGAGCGGATGAGGACATCTTAGAGTCGCAGAAGTCATACGCTGACAGGAGGCGTAGGACACTAGAGTTCGAGGATGGTGACCACGTCTTCTTACAGGTATCACCTCGACGGGGTATACAGAGATTTGTCCGAGGCGACAAGTTATCTCCGCGCTTCATTTGACCCTTCCAGGTCCTCAGTTGGATTTGCGAGGTGGGTTATCGCCTGACTCTACCACCTCAGTTGCACCGGGTGCACGACGTCTTCCACGTATCTCAGCTGAGGAGATACGTTCATGACCCGACGCACATCATTGATCATGGGGAGCTTGACGTTGGCGATGAGGTGACTTATACGGAGGTCCCGATGGAGATTGAGTATCGACAAGAGTGGGTCCTACGTTGACGGTCAATTCCTCTAGTGCGCACCAGATGGAAGCAGGAGAATCTCTAGGAGAGCACTTGGGAGCGGGAGGCTTAGATGCGTGCTCAGTACCTTCATTTGTTTCCCTAATTTTGATGTATCTTTACGGGGACATAAAGCCCTGAGGTGGGAGCAATGTAAAGACCCGTAAAATTCAAGGTAAATTTTTTCTTAATTTTCTTTGGAATTTTACAAGAGCGAAGTTTCTGACAGCACCTGATTCTGAGGCCTGGAGTGCCCGGAATCAATTTCCGAAGATTGGCTCGGGTACGTTCAGTGAACGAACGAGCGGGAATTTCTAACATTTGAACTGGTGCCCGGAATCGAATTCCAAGGGCACCGATGAACTCGGAGCTCCGATTTTCGCTTTAGGAGACCTTTTCTGAGGTTGCGTTTTATGCGGAATGAAAGTTAGTTTTGGGAAAAATTAAAAGAAGTTAAATAAAATTTTAGAACACAATTTTATTTTTAACTTGTTGGTTAACTCCTCCCAAAGGGAGTTAGGGGTGGGACCCACATCCACTTAACCTCCCTTGAGAGGATAAAGTGTGGTGGGGCCCACACGAACCCTAACACTTCATCTTCTCTTTTTAAACTCCCTATAACTCCTCTTTAATTAACTTGACAACTTGGTTAATTAATTGAGTTGAGTTGTTTGAATTTCAAACCTTTCAAATTCAAGTTGATAATTGTGTAAATAAAATAAGCCTTAGATTATTTTATTTTGGTTGGTCTCCTTAGACATCTTGAGAGAATTTGAGAGGTTCTCTCCACCTTCTTCAACTTTGACGAAGAACACGAAGAACACTCAAGCTCCGACGAAGAACGCCGCTTCGCTCTTCTTCGTAGCCGGTGTGTTTCCAAAGATCGACGATGCCGCTTCTTCGATCTTCTTCCCGTGTCAACAAAAGGAGACGTCGCTTCCTCCTCGGACTATCTCTGTCAGCTTACGAAGATTCTCCAGCGACGTACCTCTTCGGACGCACCTCGACGTCAACGGAAACGACGTTCGGTTTTCGCGACGCCCGACTTCCGCGACGCTAGTCATACGCGGTTTGTTGACGTGCTCTGCACTTGAAACCGAGGTAGGGGTTTGTTGTTGTTTTATTTAATTATTTTTTCCGTTCTTTTTTTCTAGCATGAAAATCTTTGAGGATAAATGTTTATGTGTTATCGTCTAATGAGAGGGGGGCCAGACCGCACAAACACGGCCGAACCCCCCTATTTTGTTCATGAATGTTTCTTGCAGATGGAACGTGATGGCGTGGTGCCGTCGCACCACGCGGGAATCACATGACAATTATTGCGCGGCACCGTGGAAAGATTTTCATGGAAGTGATGCCGTCACGCCGCATCGACGGAAACCGAAGGCGCCGCGGCCGGAGCGGGGCCGCGGCAGAACGTGATGACCGGCGGCCCGCCGGGCCGCCGGTGTCGGACGACAGAAGAGGACCGGCCCTTGCCGGTCATGTTGAGGAGAAGCCGGCCAGCCAAGTCGGGACGTCCGGAAGGGTGGAAACCGGGGGAATTAAATTCCCCCGAGCGGTTTAATGGCCCCCCATTATAAGGGGGGCTGGTTTCACAAAGTGGGGCAAGCGGCCCCCCCGTTTCCAGCATGCTCGGCCTTCGGCCGAGCTGGCAGTGCGCCCAGCGCGCTGCCTTGCGAGGAACCGGCGCGCCCGGCCGCGCCGGGCCTGGTCGACCCTGTCCGGGGGGGGTCAACCCGGTTCGGGCCATCCGGGGGGTCTCGCGCCGGGACGGCCCGGTCCCAAAACCCCCGTTACCGAGCGGTTTGGATTCAAATGCCCATAACTTGGGCTATGGATCTCCAAACGACGCACCGTCAGCGACGATACGATCCTTGGAACAAGAAGGTCGTTTTGGTATATCGCATTCAAGGGTTTGGAATACTTGTGTTCGGCTGGGTTGGTTCGTACACGAAACCAACCGGGCCCTCAGAGCGGAAACGCTCATATCTTGAGCTACGGACGTCTGATTGACGTGCCGTCAGCTTTTTTGTGTTCCTCCTAGTGAGACGGGTCTTTTGGCATACTCTGCCCGAGGTTTGGACGCCGGTGGAGTACGGTCGGGTTGGTTTTTCCTTAAAATCCAACCGGGCCCTTGGGACGAAAAATCCAATAACTCTCAGACCGGGCGTCTGATTGACGCGCCATCTGTTGCGTTGAGTTCCTGTTGAAGATACGGAACTTTTGGATACATCAACTTGGGAATTTGTGACAGTTGATGAATCAGCATGTCGGCTCGTGGAGAGGACCCTCCCGAACGAGTTTGCTGTGTGCGGGAACCCTAGAGCTGGCTGCGACTGCTACTGCTACTGCTACTATGACTGCGACGACGATAGTACAGAGATCCTTAGTTGATTCGACGACGACGACTACAACACTAAGTGATCCTACGTGGATCAGTGCTACAAGTCCTATGTGGGCCCGATCATGTGTGAGTCCGATCCTTTGTGGGTTTCCGCTTAGCGGTCCTATGTGAACCAGCGCCTACAGGTCCTGTGTGGGCCCAATCCTGTGTGGGTCATTGCGGGGGTTAGTTACCTATTGATCCTTCGTGGGTCTGACGACTTAGATGGATCAGTGATCATCTTCATCGTCATCCGAAAAAGTATACCTGTGTGAGCTGAATCCTGCTGCTTTCCTGTGTGGATTGTGTTGTGTTATCCTGTGTGGATTTCGTTTTGCTTTCCTGTGTGGAATACGTATACTTTCCTGTGTGGACTGAGTTGTACTTGGTCTCGGAGGTTGGAGTGTATTAGAATTGATGACTTAGGTATATGTATGGGCATATACCTAAGTAGTGTCGGTTGATACTTCGTGTTTGTATCTTCCTTTGTGGTTTATCCATTCTGGATTTTGGGAGACCTTAGGAGGTCTCGGGGTCCCTACTGAGTAGCGTATACTCACCAGTGCACGAGCTATGACCGCACTACGTTGTGTTGGTTGCAGACGATAGACAACGTTGATCGTGGTTGAGGTTTGCAGAGCAGGACGGTACCTGGAGGTGGACCACTGGGCGGGACGTGCTCGGAGCGGACGGCAGGACCCGAGGAGCAGTGGAGCTATCTGTACCCACCCTTCAGGTGGGATCCCCAGTGGACAGCTCAGTGTAGCCTCTTTTACTTTACAGTTGTTGTTTTCCCTTTCGAGTGGTACTTTACATTCAGTTTGGGTATGTATACTAGCCCATTTACTTTTCCACACTTTCAGTTGTACTCTGTC
Organism: Viscum album; assembly: GCA_963277665.1. NCBI lineage: Eukaryota > Viridiplantae > Streptophyta > Magnoliopsida > Santalales > Viscaceae > Viscum > Viscum album. The sequence goes on from OY728138.1 coordinate 945,321,836, forward strand.
TTTACTTAGTGTTTACTTTTCCGCTTGCTTACTCTGTGGTGCTTGTTTACTTTACAAAGACAATGCCTTCCCTTTTTACTAGGAATTACGCCTTGGTGCTAGTCGCCAGCCCCTGGCCTATGGAAGGCGGTCTTGGGGTAGTCATGGCACGGGCCCCGAGGGCGGGTCGTGACATACTGGTCAGCCCGGCCTGGGCAGCAGCCCCCTTGGCAGCGGGGCGGCCAGAGATGCCATGGAGGCCACGAGCGGTGAGGGGTGGCAGAGGCCGCGGGGGCCGCTGAGCGGTGGAGGTCACAGATGTCGCGGGCAGAACGAAGTCATATAGGCCGAAGGGGTATTGGGGGCCACAGATGGTGCGAGGCAACATGGAGGTCGCGGTCCGGTGAGGAGGACATGGTGCGGTAAGGTGGCAGTGGTGAGGTGGTCCACCGCAGCTGGCTGGATGGCTAGGTGTCCTCTCCCTGTGGCGTGGTCACGCGCCCAACCATCGTTGGCGGTCATTTCGGCAGTTGCGCTTCATTCGTCATCGTGGCACAAAGACACCTTCTTCCTTCACGAAGAAAACATCATTCATGATGATCAGTGGAGGGGTCGGGCCATGTTTGTTTGGCATGCACCATCCACATTAGAGCGGTAGCAAGCGGCTCAATGTGGTGATTCAATGTGATAGGAAAAATTACCATTGATCAATTTAAAACACACCCCTACCTCATTTAATTGTTGTCATTGTTGAGGAGGGAATTACAATCGTTGATTAAAGATGTCCCACGTTGGAGGATATCCAGAGGAAGAATTAAAAGATGTTGGAGAATGTCGGCTTTCTTCGTTGGAGAAGAAGAATTCCTCCAAGGTTCTTCCCTTACAATCCATTCACCCAATTCCACCCAAAAAGAAAAGTAACCAATATATTGTGTTTCATCAATTTAAATATATGCACAAAATTAAATTGACGTTAGGGATTTCGATGTGGTTGGCACCATTAAAGTGGTAGGATACCAAAGGATGTCTCCCATTAAAGGGGAGTTCAATAGTTATCTGCATATTAAATAATGTGATTAGGGGTTTGGGTGGCCCCCACCCTTAAATTCAAATTTGGAGGTTTGGGGTTTGGTGGTCCCCACCTCCATAACCCATGTTTAGGGTTTTCAAGAATAAAAAAAATGTTAAAATAAATTTATCGTTATTTTCCCACGAAATGTGTTCAACTAATTTTCACCCTTGACCTACTATGGTTGGGTTGAAGGTATTCTTAAGAGATTAACGACGATGCGAGTTCAACGGTGACCTCATATTCTAATTTGAAGAACCAGTTCTAATGTTATAAAATTCCACCTGTTCATTTACAGAACCAACCTGAAAAAAAGTTCTGATATTAATTCCGGGCACACCGGGCATCGGAATCACGCACCGTCAATTTTTTTAGAGTCATAGAATTCCCATAAAATAAAAAATATTACATTGAAATTCCAGGTCTTTACATTCTCCCCACCATAGGGATTTTTATCAATGAATGATACATCACAAAAATTCAGAAGACAAGTGGGGGTATTGAGCAAAACTCTGAGCCTCCTACTACCATATTCTCTCCTAGAGGTTCATGTGTTGCCAACGTACAAGCACAAATGGTATAGACTACCCACAAAGGACTTTATACTATCGATCTTCAATTTCTACTAGAACCTCTGTAAATGTTTCCCCATCATCGATTTCCAGCTTGCTGTGGTCAATGATGTGTGATGGTTCATGCATGTATCTCATCAGTTGGGATACGGGGAAAATGTCATGCACTCGGAGCAACTGATGCAGAAGTATTAAGTGGTAAGCCACCTCGCCAACTCTACTAAGGACCTAGATGGGTCTGAAGATCTTCGAAGATAACCTTTCACCCTGTCCAAATCTCCGTAATCCTCGTTGAGGTGAGACATGTAGAAAGACATGGTCACCATCCATGAACTCCAGAGGTATCCATCTTCTATCCGCATAAGAAATCTTCCAGCTCTGCATAGTCTTCATCTGCACCTAGATGATATGCACCTTCACTATAGTAGCATGTACCATCTCTCGTCCAACTAGTGCTAACTCCCCTGGGTCAGTCTAGCACAAATCTGATATGCATGTTCGCCCCTAAAAAGCCTCCAAAGGTGTCTTCCTAATGGTGGTGTGATAGTTTTTGTTGTGTGAAAACTCCACCAAAGGAAAGTGATCCTCCCAGATCTGACCGACGTTGAGGACACCCGCACGTAACATGTCCTCGAGAGTCTCGATGGTCCGCCCAGTCTGGCCATCCATCTAAGGATAGAAGGCAGTTCTCAAACGATGATGTGCCCCGAAAGCCTCCTGAATCCCCTTCCATATCCAAGAAGTGAAACATGTATCATAATTGAAGACAATAGTCGAGGTTACTTCATGTAGCCGTACAATATCTTGCACATAGATGCATCCCAAGATCTCTACTAAACCCTGCTCTCTGATCAGTAGGAAGTGGGAAGATTTGGTCATTTGGTCAGTGATCACCTAGATAGAATAATTAACTCTGGATGTATGTGGAATAAATATCATGAAATCCATGGATATTCCAACCCACTTCCACTCTGGGACCTCTAAAGTCTGAACCAAGTCTGATGGTACATGATTATATGCCTTCACTTGCTGAAAAGTGAGGCACCGAGAGACAAACTCAGTGACTATTTTCTTCATTCCTGGCCACTAGTGCTATCTTTGGAGGTCTTGGTTCATCTTCACAACTACTGGATGTACTGCTAGAGGGGATGTGTGTAAATTACGAAAAAAATCCTCTCAAAGTGACACTGGTACCATGGTACATCCTCTGAAATGAATGACGTGCTCCTGACATTCATTAAATCCATCAGGATCCTATCCTGTGGATATGTGAGCACGATGAGCCTCACAGTCACTGCCCCCATGCTACCCCTCCCTGACTCACTGAAGAAGTGGGGGAGTGATGGTAACAGATAGAAAAAATGCTACTCCATCACGATCCACAAAATATATCTTTAAAATGGCCAGCTGCTCTGTCACCTCTCCTAGCAGCTGTATACCAGATCTTCTATGGAGTGCATCTGCTATAAATTTCACCTTCCCAATATGTATATACTATCTCGGCGTTATATTCATGTAGGAACATGAGCCAACATCACTTTCATGGGTTCATGTCCTTCTATGAAATGATATATATGAGAATCTTTTGATCTGAGTATACTGTAAAATGCTCACCCATCATGTAAGGTCGCTACATTTTCAAGGCGAAGACCACTGCTTCTAACTCCAAGTTATGTGTATCGTAGTTCTTCTCTTGTTGTCTTAGCTATTGAGAACCTTATGTTATCACTACCCTCTCTTGTATTCGGACACATCTGAGCCTGAACCCTGATGCGTCGTTGTAGACTATTTTGTCAACACCATCTTACGAAAGCCTCAAGATGGGAGCAGTAGTCAGACTCTTCTTGAGCTCTTGAAAACTCTTTTGGCATCTCTCCGACCACATGATGGGTTTTCCATTCTTTTTCAACACGGATAAGGGTTCTGGAACTCTGGAAAAATCTGGTACAAACCTCTGGTAGTATCCATCCAAACCTAAGAAACTCATCTCCTTCGTCACACTCATGTGTGGATCCCAAGCAAGTACCACCTCAATATTCGCTGGATCCACCACAACACCAGCCTCCGTGATGACATATCCCAGAATGTGAACCTCTCGGATATAGAACTAGCACTTCGAGAGCTTACCATAAAGCTAGTTCTCTTAGAGTGTGTCCAGTACTACCTGAAAAAGATAGGCATGCTCGTCCTTAGTATCCAAGTAGATCTGAATTTCATCAATGAATACTACTACAAAGAGATCATGGTTTGGCTGAAAGATCCCATTCACGAGTCCTATGAACACTGCTGGAGTTTTGGTCATGCCGAATGGAATAAATAATAACTCATAATGGTCGTACTAACATCTGAAAGTATTATTTTTCACATCATCATCTCGTAATTTGAGCTGGTGATAGCCTGATATGAGGTCTATCTTCAAGAACCACTATGCTCCATTCAGCTAATAAAAGAGGTCATCAATCCTTAGGAGTGGGTACTTGTTTTTCACGGTCACCTGATTCAGGAACCGATAGTCAACAAAATACCTCAAGCTCCCATCCTCCTTCAGGGAGAACATAATTGGGGATACCCAAGGATAATCACTAGGATGAATGAATCCATTACCTTGTATGTCCTCCAGCTATACCTGTATCTCACGAAGCTCCACTGGATCCATCCGATATGCTGGTGTAGATATCAGTGTTGTCTCATGGTACAAGTCAATGTAAAAGTCCACCACTACAAGAAAACAAAAACTCTCTACATCAACCGCTCCAAAGGTTAGGCAAGAAAACAATTGTGTGATTGGCTTCACTCTCCCCTGAGTAATTCCATCATGTGCTGCAAAGGATCCCTACTCACTGGTGAAATTAAACACGGTCCCATTCATGCATAAATAATGCATTTTTCACCAAATAGAGTCAATCTGAGCATGGTATGTAGATAACTTTTCTATAACCAAGATGTCATCGTAAGGCCTCGACGTCGCTACTAAGAGATCCCTGCCGAAACTCTCACCACCTAGAGTAAGCTCGTACTACAGTAACCGGTGTGTAATCATCGAATCCAATCCCGTAGAAGTATCTACCTGTAAGGATCGAGCCAATGGATTTTTCAGAACTTCTGACCTCTGAACAAGAGTAGTGGAAATATAAGGATGACGGGAAACTATGTCTATAAGTACTATAACTAAGGTCGAGTAGACACAGATTGTAACTCGTATCATCCCCAGAGCGCCATGGTCGTAGGCCTCAGCTGCCTAGAGCTGAGATCACCCCTATCCACCTGATCTCTCTGTTTAGGGTGGACCACCTGGTGGTGGTTGCGGTAACATCTTGAATCATCGACCATCTCCAGCTACACAGCTGGCACCTCTACCACGTCCACCTTCGTCGGGATGCTGAGAGAAATCATCATAGACCTGATCTCCCACCTGAATCCCTTCAAAAAGATTCAGGCCATGAAGAATGGGTCCCACACCATATCAGTGGAGTAACGTGAGAAGTTGGAGAAATCATTGATTACTGAGCCCCAGCCACGCTGCCCTTCTATAGATTAAGTGGATCTTGTATTTTCACTGCACGAAGAGTCACCGGTACAAACTCTACCTGAAACATGGTCTCAAAATCTTCCTAGAGAAGCACCACCTCGTTGTAAAATTGGAGCATCAAGCTGTACTAATTTCCTACTACTACCTGTAAAATTATGCCTTCCAGAATGACCATGAGATCAGTTGGTGTCCCTACTAGTCAGAAAACATTCACTACAGCCTCCAGCCAATCATCAGCCGCCTGTTGGTCCGTCTCTCCCCTGAACCTGGGTGGCCTATAGCGCTGGAACTCGTGTGATGAACTCAAGCGACGTGCACCCTATGCTTCTGGGGTTGGTTGTATCGGTGGCCCAATGGTTAATGGTACCGCTAGTGCCTCCACTGGTGCCTCTACTAGAAGAGGGCCCTGTACCGAGGCCTCGTCGCTCAGTCGGCTATCAGTGCATACTATACACGGAACCCCAGCTAGTTGTCTATGTGGAGGCATCCTAAAAAGAAACAGGTGCACCACGATCAATAAGTTATACCAAGTGAGCTGACTCAAAGAGATAACATAGAAAACTCTTGGAAACACATTTGCAGTCAGTGTTTTCATGCACTAAGTCAGAAATCAGAAGTCAGGGTCATGATGTATGGATATGTCAGCCGCCACACCAACACTGAATTCCCTAAACTGATAACCACACTCACTACACTTAACACTATTGTTGTTAAAAAGATTACAGCCCTATGATCTACACTAGAACTGAATCCCATGAAACCAATTTAATAAAAAAAAATATGTAAATTCTGGGTCATTACATATCGTAAAAATTCTTCAACTGAGTGGATGTATTTATTTATAGTGAGAGATTATGATTGGCCTAGTGAGGTGTCTTGATGTGCATGTTTTTTGACAATTTATAACTGAATATACACTAAAAAATAATGATTTCAAAATGTATCAAAATTATAATAAATTTATAAATATAAAATTAAATTATATAAATATGAATAAATTTTAAAAAAAATTTACTAAACGATGTCAGTTTTTTTTAAATATATTTAAAATCTATTAATACTAGTATTAATGTAAAAATATTATAGTATATATATTATTTATAAAAGCATTAGTTAATTTATAAATAAAAATAAAAATAAATTATTGTTTACAAAAATGAATAAATGATTTAAAAATTTATCATTAATAAATGTGTTAATTACAATTTTATGCATTTTATCAAAATATATACATAATTAAAAAAATTGACTTTTAGAGTATTAGTAATTTTATATAAATATATTTATAATTTCGATTATTTATAATTATATTAATATTTATAATTTACTATATGTATTACTGTATTGTAATGATTGTCTATAAATCTTAAAAATATTTAATAACTACATTTAATTTTTATTAATTAAAATTTACAATATTATTATTTATTTAAATGTGTAAATATTTTAAAAGGGTATATATCTATATTAATTTAAAGTATATATGACTCGTTTTCCAATATTAATATAATTTTATTTTATTATTATTATGAAAATATAAAAAATAAAAAAAAATGGTCCATAATTTTAAATAAAAGGTCAATTTATAATTTAATTTCCTTTGAATATTTTATTTATCATTTTTTCAAATTACAGATATATAAATATATGAAATTTTATTTACATGTAAATATGTGTATGTTTGTGTGAGTATGAATTTGAAGAACTCAAAGACATCTATGTTTGTGAGTTATATAGATGGAAATCACATACAAGGATTTATCATTCTAGACACACAAAGAGATAAAAATAATCACATACACACATACACATACACAAAAACACTTATACACACTATTTAAATAATTCGTACGATATTTCATTTAATCACATAAAAATAATTATTATTATGTAAATCCTAATCTACAATATAAAAATATTTATATAAAGAATATTTCATGCTGGCCTAGGAACCCATTACAAGGTGCAATATTTGGCTTATTTATTCCTTGAGGATATAATGCGGTATAAAACCCCATATGAAGAGGGATTAATAATCATTCATTGTTAAAATTTCAGCCTTTAAAGAGACATATTATCTTTTGACCTCATCTATTAGTTTTATATTTCTTTCCTAACATGCTTTTTTATAATATGTTTACATTATTATTTATTTATACTTCCATACATTTATTTATATATGCACAAAAATAAATAATTAAAATTATATATTTGTTTATAAATATAAATAAGTGAACATGTTATAATTTAAAACACATTTATATATATATATTACTTTATTCCGGGGTTTTTTATCATCCTTTTTAGTGATAATGAAGGATAAATTTTATGATTAATAAAAGGATCTGATAATGGTGACTCTTAACTATGCTAAAAAATACTGATAAAAGATGTACCTTTATCAGGTCAATTATTAATTCTATTAATATAAATAACTATGTTTTTTAGTGAGTTGTGATATGATTTACCCTTCATTAATCATGACTGTTTAGTATTGAGGATGAATATATTTTTATAATTTTTATAAATAACATTTCTTAAACATAAACCCAATGGTAGATTATTCTAAGTGATATTCTTCTTATATTACAAAATATGAATCATACAAATCCCTTCCTTTAATTTTATAAAAAAATGTTATCCTTTAGAAAACAAGAAACCAACGAGTTCAGAAACAAGTGAAAATGGGCTGTTAGAAAAGTCATAACTAAAATTATAAAAACGCTATAATGAGGTTTGTATGTGAATTCTGTAACTATGATAAATCATCAGATGACTAGCCCAGCTAGCAAACATATTTTCTAAGCATTTTTTTAAGAATCATTAATGTAAGAGTATTATATAAAAGATTTACTTTGATGGCCAAGATTCCACTAGATTGATTGATCGACCACCAAGATGGAGAGAAACAATTAAAAGGATGCCTGAATTCTAGTTTTTAGGGTACATTAATTAATTCCATGATTTATATTTTAATAATTATTTTTTGGATATAGATTTATTTATATATTATTAATCGATATATTTGGTAAATGCTCTTTTCATATGGTTTGTTTTTTATAATTTTTAACTTATTATTTTAGAAACAATATTTTAGTTTCGCCTTTTAACGATAGTGTAATATCAGTTAACTCTCATGTAATAATTTTTTTAATCTTTTTTAATCTTATATTATCGTAATATTTATAAGTATATTTAATGAAGTGATTCAACTGGTTATAATATTTTTATAAATTTTCAAATTTTTTAATTTAGAAATATTGTAATGTTTTCTCCTTTTTCTATAAACACTATATCGACCAATGATTAGTAATATTAATTTATAAATATAATTTACCTGTTTTTTATTTATTTTTAAATGATTTGTTTTATAAATGTTATTAATTTATTTTTATGACTTCAATATATGCATTGTCCATAGATTCAAAAATAAATAGTTTATTTTGGGTTTTATTTAAACAAATATAAATTATAGAATATAAATAATTAAATAATAATTTTATAAAATTTATAAAATATGAGGATATTTTTGGTTTGAAAATATCAAATAATAATAATGAATTTATAATTTTTTTATAAAAATACGGATGGTAACATGGATATATATGTAAACGTATCATCTAATGATTTACTAATATGAAATTAAGTGAATTGATTGTCTGGAATAATGACATTGAAATAATAATTTTATATATAAGAAAATATTCATTTATTTTGGTGTTAAATTTATGATATATGGGAATATATAATTGTATTACATGATGTAATGATATAAAAATATTTATTATATATGTTTATCTCATTACATTATGGACATCAAAATGAAATTATCAAAATGAAAAAAATATATAGAGTAAATTATTTGTACTTCAACCCAATGCTCTAAACTCACACAAAATATGAGCGAATTATATTTTCCACATTTTCATTATATAAATTTTAATGGCATCATATATATGAATTAAATCTGTATATTTTACTACTGATTCTAAAACATAAATATATTGTAATACATATGCCTCCACTAGCTCTATATAAAATCATTTTCTATTGTGTTGTGCATAGAACTACCCTCAGTTAAATGTAGACACATTTGTGAAAATGTATTTTTTCTTGATAGGATCTGATGATGTTAATTACATTTGATGAGACCCATAATAAAGTTCACATATTAATATAGTATTTATGTGTTTTAAAAAATCTTTGACATCATACTCCGTACATAGGTCCATGTATGTCTTGCGACTTCAATTGTAGGATATCATGGATACCATACTAGATCCCATGTATATAGTGCATGATCATATTACCGGTGCATAAGAACCAATTCGTTCAATGAAGAATCCAATTTATTTTTTTCAACAACATATTCATGTTAAGCTGTATCCTGTGGTAAAATCTTTTTCAGGTGCCACTCACCTTGTCATCATCTCTATAATTTCCAATATCATTTTAAAGGTGTTGAAAGATTTGTATCATCCAAAAAGGGTTCAATAAGAATTTAACATCTACAAATTCACCAATGGGATCTTGTGGATTATAATATACTATGTTTCTCATCGGCAAAGATACTCTCATATAAATAATATAGATGATCCAAGAGGGCCACCATATCAACATGAAAAAAATCATTACTATTCCCTTCATCATCAATATACGTGTTTTGTATTAGTTGATGTATCATATTTAATTATATCTCAAATAATATTCATGTTATTTCAAATTTTGTAATAATACTGTTTAAATATAGCTAGTAAATGTACCAAATGGTGAAGGACTACAATGAAGAATATATTTTATAAAAAATAACTTAGTATTTCTTACATAGAGACACATTAATAAATTTAAAATATCAAAATTATAATTTTATTTGGATAATTATATATATATATAACCATATCCTGAATTTCGGAAACAATAATATTATTATAAAAATACTATAACAACCCCTTAAATTCCATTTTTCTTCCATTATTGTATTGGATAACTTGTAGAAAAATATACCAATAGTGTGATCAATAAATCCCAATACGGGAATAATAAAAAAATTAAACTGATGAATGTAATACATGCGAGTCAAGTGGCATAAAAAGTTTGCATAAAAGGTTGATAATCATGCACTTGTACTCTGAATCATGATATAAGATGATAAAATCAAGGAGAAATCGTATTGTGGAAATAAACTAAAAAATGGGATCATAAGACTATGTCAGGTATAACCATTGATACATCATAACATAGTGTAATTTGGATATACTACCCTGATACATACATGATATCTCATGAGAAAAAATATTTTCCAATTTATTGTAGAAATATGTAATTTTAGGCCCATTCTCTACATTCATATCATGTTCATTCATTTGTGTTCCACACAGAACATTAAAAAATTATATTTAGTCACTTTTAATCCAATGTATGTTGATTTTTGGAAAATATACATGGGATACACCAATAAATGAAGGATATATACATCTAGGTTAATACCCTTGATTGGAAATGGGGATGGACATACACAACATTAATGATGGGTATGTAAAATCAAGCAATAATTTTTGTATCACAATAGGTGTACATAATAGTTTATGAAAGGGTTTAATGATTGTGATAGGATTTATAGAATTACATGGAAAAAATAATGTAATTAATGGGACTTATAAAAACATATTCCAATTTGAAAAATTGTAAATTTAAAAGTGTAACTCAAGAAAATTTATTGAAAAAAGAGGTGGTGGTAATTTCTTGACCTAGAGAGGGAACTACTAAAATCATTTGAAAAGATTATAAATAAATTGGAATTGTCATTGTAGGAACATAGAGAGAGAGATGATGAAGAAATTAAAACTAATTTTTGTAATAACATTAATAGGGGTTTGGTTAGTTTTTAATATCAGAAGAGAGGTGATTATTCATTAATTTTGGAACATAGGTTTTTGACTCTATAATATAATATAATAAAAACCATAAAACACGCCAAGGAAATACCATGGTTTCTAAGAAATTGGAGTATGTTTAAATAATTTATATGGACAAGAACTACAACTATTTTAATAGTACCATTGGTTATGTGGAAGTGAGTCTTGTTCATAAAGAATTGATTTTAATACTTTTTAAAAGAATATCATTAATTAATGAATCATTTATGGGTTATAAAATTAACAACATGAAATTAAAAATAGATTATTTGGATTGGAAAATATTATTATGTCATTAATACCATTTATTCAATTTATCACACCTCTTTTGGGATATTATTATTTCATAATTGTAACCTAATATTTATACCATTTCAAATATTCACCCAAACATTAAACTATCATAGAAGATTATGATAAATTTACCATTCGATAATTCATATATGATTATTTTAATATAATATTTATTTTACAATAATAATTTTATAAATATTAAAATACACTATTTTAAATAATAACCCTTCTTTCGAAAAAAATATATTTTTTTATGAAAAAAACAATTTTATGACATTTATAATGATTAAAATGGATTTAATTAATTTATATTATCACTTATATATAAATAAACATTATCTGAAAATAATATTATAAGAAAATAATATTTATTACAATATTTTGCATTTTTTTAAATAATAATTTTAATAAAATATATTAAAAACACAATTTTTCATTTATCGTATTAAAAAAAATTCTCCAACAAATTTATAATTGTATATATGAATTTTTGGTGAAAATTGATAAACACAATAATTATTTTATTATAGTGAAGACATATAAATTCATACTAATACAATATAGATACATAACAGATTATTACACCAACGTACACCATAAGTGTAATATGTATGATGGATTCACATTCTTGGATTAGCTTTTTGAACATGGACCGGAATTTATCAGTATAATCTCAATAGTATCAATTACAAGGGTTCATTAAATTTTTAGTTGTCAATTTCATTAGGGATTTTTTTACAGGAAAATCCCAATGACATTGAATCCCTTAGAATCTCTGATAATTGAGCTTTATAAGGAATGCTCCTACTTGTTGGGACAATTTCATCTTCTACATGTGTCAATTATACTTTTTCATAATGGTTAATAAATTCTAATCTAAAGGATTACAATATAGAAAATATATTATCTATTGTTTATATGATCAATAATATTCTTAATTTGATTGGATATATTTTATAACCATCCAAAAATAACGAATATAGTCCATGTGTTTCTAAAAAATACATTAAATATTATGAAATTTATTAATTTAGAAAGGTGTTTATATATATAAATTTTCAGTTCATTACAAGGATCATCACATGGTCCATAGGGTACAATTTTGTGTTATTTCGGTAAAAATACACATATTCCCCCAGATCTGATATCTGAATACATATTATGTGATATATGTGCTAAATAATACTATAGTATCCACACAAATCTCCAAACTCAATGTATTTTTCAGGGTATGGAGACATATAATTATACATAATACTAATGAGATGAATAATGCGAAATTAATCAATATGACTGGTTCAATAGATATTTGCTTCATGAACACAAATTGTTATAGAATATGGTTGGAATTATGATAATTAATGATTTTTAAATTAACGAGTGTAACGACATCTCCATTTCATCGTTACCTATATTTTATGTATGGGGAAGAAACCCCAATACCCACTCAGTATATGGGATCTAAGAGACCTAATATGGAAACTCAAAAATGTAATAATAAATTGAGGTGTCAATATAACTAATTTATTACTACAATTTCATAGAATAATAATACAAAAAAAATAATTTTTATGTAATTAAAAATAAATTTTAACATATATAATATTCATGTAAGGAATAAAAAATAATCTGAAAACAATGTACAAGGTTCTTTGAGGGGCGTATAAAACCCTAAACCAGAGCCATGTTAAAATATTATAATAATAAATATGTTAAAAAATAATTTTTAATAAATTTTAAAAAAATACTTGTGTAATCATACAAGAATCCCCAGGTATAGTAAATTAAAAGGTGATGGGTATGTGTAGCCAGAACATTGGGATCGATGTGTGGAAAACACACCCATTGAACCAACTATAACAGAATATTGTATACACCATTCTATTTTTGACCGATTAATATACTAAACTGATGAATCTATACAGAAATTCTAAAATAATCAACACAGAGCTGTATATAACTCTGCAATATAAATAAAAAAATTTCTTAGTAAATAATGTATACTTATACCATATAGTGATCAATATATATTTTTCATTAAACTAGTTTGAAAATATATACACCTGTATGTTGCATCAAATATCATTGTCATAATTACTAAGAATTATCGAAAATTAAAGGTTAATCCTTCCCAGGGATAAGAATGAAAACCAAAAAGATGTGTGGATGGAAAATGAATTTTATTACAAGTCAATTTTATGGGATTGAAAGAGAATTATCGTTCATTCTACCAATAATATCGTCCTGAAGGATAAGTAGAACAAACATTTATTGCACATCCTTTATGATAAAATTCATATCTCCCTCTGGAAGAAGGAATTTTTTTGTGATTTTTTGATGTATCATTACCAATGAAACAGTCATGGGATGATCTAATGTTTGGAAGTCACATATGGTTACTCAAAAACAACATTCTCATAACAATTGTAATAATGGATATATGAGGTACATCATTGTGGATGTGATGTGATATCATAACAAGAAGATATCAAACAAGTCATCTCTCCAACACCTCATGTAACACCAGAGACTAATCAGATTGTTTGGGAGTAACCCTATATTAATAAATGAATGATTAATTTTTATTTGATAAATATGTGAGGAAACTCAAAAAAATTATTTTATGAATTATTTTTTTATATAGAAAAAATATAATAGAAATGTTTTAAATTATATTGACTATGATCTAGGATTTTCATATAATATTAATAATTTGTCCATTCATGTAATTTAATTATCATTTATTTTTATAAGTTCATATATGTGTTATTTAAACAAAGGAATTTATAAATATTGAAAGGTGGTAAGAATTTGTTTTTGTATTATTTTATATCATGTTTTCCTCTATTATATTTGATAACAGACATCAATGAAGGATTATTTTTTCATATTTCATTTAGTATAACTAAAATGGTTTTATAAGTTTGAGTAATTTTAAATTATTTTAACTACAATCCAATAATTAAATAATAAAATTATTTTAAAATAAAAAAATTATTTTATTCAAATCATTGGTAACAATATTTAAATCAATAAAAACAAATAAAATTACATTAACATGTGGAAAAAATATCAATCAAGGTGATTATTAAATGATTTCTCTGTATGTATAGGGAAACATGATTAGGTGTGACCTTAATGACTAAATAAACATCACCTTAATAAAGATATCCCTTTAATGGTTCAATCTATTTTCTTACAAATATGATTCTATTGTGGCCTCTATGTTGGTTATAGTCTATTCTAGTTCTGCAATTTCCTAGGTACATTAGTGTGGAGAATGATATACTGATGTTTACTGATAGGTATCTATTTATATTTACAATACTGACTAAAAATATGTATCATATGCAACATATCTATTTATTAATTTAAAATAATCATTAAGAAACATATGATGTGATAACCTGACTGAAAATATACCATAAAGCACAGATTTTATTTCCATCATAGTAATGATTCACTTGTAATACTAGAAGCATGTGAACACTACTACTAGTAAAAGGATCATGAAACATAATGTCCTTAAATATACTCCCACCATTGTGTCCTCCTTAGAAAATTTTCAGCATTTCGAAAATATTTAACTATAGAAGTGAATGTTTTGTAAATAGAGACTCTAATTTAATTGTAAATGTTATAATTAATGTTAAAGAAAAAATAAATTAAATAACATTCCATGTTCCAAATTAAGAAATAATTTAATATTCTTTTTTTAAATACGATATTTATATTACAACCCCCATTAGTTACTCTAAATATGCATTACACAATATTGGTCATTATCTGTCTATATCTTCTCCCAATGATATATGCATGAGATCGTTTTTCCTTCACAATTTACATCATTTAGTCATAAATTTATTTATTATATTAGATAATGGGATTAAAACATTCATCATTATTTTTATTAGTTTTGATTTTATGATAATTAAACAAGTAAAAAGTCAGAACACATATAATAGTTTATTTTCTATAAGAAGTGTTATTTCATGATAAAACCCTATATAGGCCAATCATGATGATTTGGTTCTTCATTGAAAAATAATTTTATTTCATATGAAAATTCCCTGTACTATGCCTAATACAGTAATTTTGGTAATCATAAGGGTCAATCCATCTATGACCTTGAGTCTGTACTTCTTCCTTGATTTCCTAATATTCAAAAAATATGATATATTCCTATAAAAATCATCAAAAAAAATTTGTGGCATTAAATGAACCGACCCTAGGAAAAAAATATCCCCATCCCAATAGTATAAAGGCCAATGGAGGAGGAACACACTTTTCATATTGTGTGGTGTTGATCATTAACATTCCATAAAAAAATGTTCAATTATTTTGTATATACTTATTATTTTATTTCATTGTAGCCAAAAAATGCACATATGTCCAAAATAATATTCAAACACCACCTTCCGTCAATCAACATGCTTCCATATGATAATATTTTTCATCATGTGTGACTGGTAGATAACATGATTATTGTTACACAACAACTCCATAATTTATGCTAAAACACAATAAGATTCATTTCAATATATGTACAAATCAATGACTGCCATTAATTGAAAATTACATGCCTCCCCATAAAAAATTTTAAAGATGAAATGTCATTATTCATCTCTACAAGCAAATCCACTAGACCATCTTAAAATCCCTTTCTCATTTAAACAATGTTAGTTAAAATAAGTTCATCATATATGATTATGTAAACCTATGAGAGAGTTAGTATAACAAATTTGTATTGATTAAATGTATATATTCTCAAATATTTTATATTAAATTTATTTATAGATAAAATAAATATTTAATAGAAAAAATTGATCTTATCACATATAATAATATAATGACCTCTCTTCGATTTATCTTTCAAATAAATATAATATTTCCTACTGTGATATTTCAAGACCACTATATTCATCAATTTTATTCTCTAAAAAAATCAACTAATATATAGATAATATTAATATAACCATTGAGTGATTACTCCAATAATTCATTGAAATTATTGTTTGGGAGTGATGTTGGACTGATCTATCTCTATATGGTGTACCATACATTTTTTCAAACATGATTCAAATTATTGTAGAATATTTAATGGTCGATGTGATGAATCTTGGATCATATATGAATTATCAATAAAAAATTTTCATGTCCCACACCAAAAATATCTTCATTGCGTTATAAGAAATTTTCTGAAATGAAATTTCATCATTAAATCTATTTAATGTAGAGTAAATTCCTTAATAGATTATTTTAGTGATGATATATGAGAGAATAATAAAATAACTATGTATCCTTAGGCTAAGATGGTCCAACATCCGATGTGGTTAGATCATATTCTATGGAAGATATATAGAATTATAAATACTTCATTTCATATTTGGGTTGGTCCTTACATGAGAAAATTCGTATTCCCAGTCCTCTTCATCAATAATTAAATAAGCTACATTACACAATGTATCATCAATTTGTAGATATATGTACATAATAGAATAAATCACATGGAGAGACTTGAGTTTTCAGCGTTAATGTATATTTTTATGAGGGTAATACATATTTGTATAACCCTTAATGATTATCACTCATTTTGGATGTCAATTGTTACTAAATCATTGTTCATTGTCAGTTATATTGATGTTGTAATAAATAAATGCAGCAATCTTTTAATCTGAACAAAAAAATTAATAATATTTTTAAATATTTTATATTTTACTATTAACATATGTTATTATAATTATTTTCAAAATTAGATATTACTTATTATGTTTTTTTGTAGTATATAGAATGTGAATCACCAATGAATATCCACTAAGAGTGTCTAACCAAGTGTGCAATTATTCCCTATTATCATTCACTAGTCTAGTATTGTGTTAAAACCAAATATTTGTGTTTCATGGTCATTAACCATAGAAAAAAAATTATAGAGCCTATATCTACTTGTAGTACACAGAAATAGATTAGATTTATATTTGAGATAAAATTTTATTACCATACCAACATATTAATGTGCTTCGTTTATTTAGAATTACCCCTAAGGAATTTACTGAATTGTTTTCTAGTATTAATTAAAATATTTATAATATTATTTTCATAGGTTTATTTTTATAAATATAAATTAAATCACCAAATCATATACCCTAACAGTGTCAACCCAGGTCTATAGTTAGAACTTTTCATCATGCACCAGGTGATGATTGAGTTAAATTCCAATACGAACATTTCATGGTTATTTCCCATAGATTCAATGGTACGAGAGCCTGAAACAATTTCCAATATCTAGAATTGGACTTAATTTTTAGATAAAAAAATGTTGTATTCGTTAAAAAAAATATTTTTTATTATGTTTTGAAAAATCTTTTATGATTCTAATAAGTTTTTAGTCTTAATTTCGTGATTCCTGAGAAGAGATTAACATATACATTGGTGTAGAAAAGTAAATCAGCAAATAATATCATTTTGGAGTGTCAAACCATTTGTTCATTTATGACCATTTTTCTATACCATTTTACAATTGGATTAAAGCAAATTTCACAATTTTCAGTGATATTACACGTAGTTAAAAAGATTTTATAGTGTGCATGCACATATAATAGCTAAAATGGGATGCAATTTCTAGTAGACTATATTTTGTTTAATTTTGAATAATATT
Source organism: Viscum album (assembly GCA_963277665.1). Classification (NCBI taxonomy): domain Eukaryota; kingdom Viridiplantae; phylum Streptophyta; class Magnoliopsida; order Santalales; family Viscaceae; genus Viscum; species Viscum album. Next base: position 945,339,849 of record OY728138.1, read on the forward strand.
TTGATTATTCCTTATGTTATGTATTTTCATTATGGTTATCACTAATGTTTTTTAAAAATTATATCAATATTCATAATGATATTTTAACATTTACATTTGAGTAAACATAATGCAAATCACTAAATTTAATCCCCATGACTATGAATCATGGTGTAAAATAAACCTTATTTTTTCCTATGACTAATGAATATAGAATTAAAACCCAATACACCCTTTTAGGGTTATTACCCACATGTAAAACTATTCTCTATCTTAAATCCAAAAATAGTTTTAAATATAAAATGTAATTTCTAGGAGAACATGTGTAGTGTAACTTATTAAAATGTTAAGATGTTTTATTATATTAAGACTAATCCTTAAGTGAAAAATATCAAAGGTATAAAAATATTTAGATATTTTTATATTTTTAGAGTTATTCAAAATGTTCAAAAAAGATTTATATTTTTAGATTTAATATGGAAATTCAATTTTATTCCTACTAAATAAGTAATTAATATTAGTTATAACATTATATATAAAACATTATCCTTATAATTATAACACAATAATAATAAATAAACAATCAATTTCTTTTTTCTAGAAATAAAATGATTTAAAATTCTTATCAATTAAAAAAAGTATTAATAAATTTCTGATTACACTAAAAATAAAAACATTATAAAAATTTTATGTAGACTATACACATTAAATTTTTAATAATTAGAAATATACATAAAATATTAATTAATTTAATATATCTAAAAATATATTCTGATATTTATTTATAATTCATCAAGAATAATAAATTTAACAACATATATTATTCTATAATAATAATTAATCATTTAAAAACATCCCTAATTAATATAACATAATTAAAATTTTAATCTAATTTTTTATAAATATTTCAACCTTAACATGACATCAAGAAACATTTATCTTCTTAAAATAATATTAAACATCCCTTTATAATCCATAAAATTACATAATAATATATAAAATATTATACTACAAAATAAAAAATTTAAAAAATTCAATATTTAGAATATGTAAATAACAAGAAATATAACTAGATATTAACTAAAAATTTCCAAATAGTAAAAAACTAAAAAATTAAAAAAATTAATAATGTAAATAAAAATCCATCAATTGATTGAATACCAAAGAAAAAAAATAGTATATGGGATATGGAAAATATTTTGACTTTCTCTGAAAGAGTCAAGGATATTTAGAGATTAGAAAATCAGAAGAGGGGTGGTGGGGGTTTCCATTTTTGAGGTGGACCAGGAAATTGTGTTTCAATTCAATTAATTCCGTTCAATAATAAATTGAACATAGACCATTAATATTTTTTACATTTATACTTAAAAGGCATGTGTGAAAATTCAATTGACGCCCCTTTATTCAAATTCACAATTTGAAAATAAATCAAACATAAATTTATAAAAAAACATTATTATAGAATTTATCTATAGATATCAAAAGTATTCAGAACTATCTATGAAATCAGTGGATCTGAACAACATAAAATTATAGACACACATAGAAAAAGATTCAATGACCAAAATTTCGATAGATCTAAGCCTCTGGACTAGAGGAATTAAAGAATTATCAATGAAATGAAGTGAAAACAACCATAAAAGATATTAATGAATGTAATTTTATTGGGGAAAAAAATGGGGAGGACCTAATAATATGATGGTGAACCAAATGATGAACATTATGTGGAAGAACCGAAAAAATATCAATAGTTTTGGAACCAAATATAATGAAACAGACATAAAATATCATTAAAAACAACATATTTATTTATACTCATAGGTTGGGTAGTAACATTAATAATATTAATTACTCCTGAAAAATTCATAAAATAGTTTTCATGACGCGCCCTATAAAACACATCTATCTAAGCACCAAAACGGACCAAAATAAGTCCCAAAGGGAATTTTTAATCAAATTCTAACTAGAGACTGGGACCCGAGCATCAAAAAACAACCCAGGGGAATGATTTTTAAAATCCTAAAAACCATAAATTTAATATACACATATAGAATTATTATTCAAAATTAAACATACTATAATAGAGAGTTAGAATATAATTAATAAAACCTAGTCGAAACTAGATAAAAACCCAAAGCTACTGTATGAAATAACCAAAAGAATAATAAATTAGGAAGAAACCACCATTTTAGATATATTTTGACCGTATCACATCATCTCAGTACCACCTCCCCAAATATAGCCAATCAAACACTCAAGACCTCACAATAGTTCCTCAATGTTTCCTACATTAGATGTTAGAAGAGAGAATACAGACCCCCCATGATACTATTTTGGGTCTGAGAAAGACAGGCTCAGTAGGATCCCACCCATGTGACCCATGTCAATTATCTTCAAAATAATCACAATATTATCACATAAAACCAAAATATGTCATTATATATAGTTTAGTTTTTTATCAAATCATGGTAAACAATTCCCAAATTGTCAAGACGTTCAAAAAATATATAAAAAGATTTCAAATAAAAATTTCAAAGTGAACTTTCATAAATAAAATAAGTTAATATATGATATCAAACTAAGAAGTAGATAACAAAAACACAAGGGAAACACCATAATGATAACAAATTCTTAGATTAGTAAGACCACTCACACACTAATTTCATTCAAATACTACTACACAATAAATTCACTAGAACCCTTGAATTAATGTCTAGGGTATAGAGTAACACCCCAAAATGTCAACCCCTATAAATAAAATAAGGTACTAGATCCAAAGTATATATGATTGAGAAATCAATTAATAAACCTGAAATTGAAACCCCTTGGAATATCAATGTATGAATCATAGTATTACACCATCCACCTATGTACCTAATGCTCCATCACTCTACAAATTTCAAATTAAATATAATGGGATTATATATATTATATATATTTGTAAAAATAATTATATTCATAAATAATAAAATAATTTACAACCCCATTCACATTAAATATCTTGTTTCTTATAAAATACATTTACATTAAAAAAACGAGTTGGAAAACCATATATTTTTCAAAAACCCATTTATACAGAAAAACATTTCAACAATGGATTATTACATTTTACATAGAAACCCATTTAATTAATCTGGATAATTCTATATTCATTCACCATGTGATAGAGATAAATCCACCTACTTCGCATTTGGTTTTCACACAATCAACTAAGGGATCCACCTACATTGGAATTAATGGGATGTAAGAACTATAAAAATCATACCGATCATCAATTATAAAATTATATTAATGAATTAAATAAACCAAAAATTTCCATTAATGAATTTATATCAATATATACCTTCATATCCTATTGATATACTCCACAACAAACAAATAAATCAGTCATATGAATGTAATTACATAGAGGAATTTTCCAAAGATCAAGATAGATCACATCGTAATACAAAGGATCGAAAAATATAGTCTATAATTGCATGAAAATAATTAGATGATGAACTAAAATATAGAAAATAAAAAAAATGAGAAAGACGAGAAAAAAACCAATATAAATATGAATATACCAATTTGAGAACAATGGAAGAGGTGAATCCACCCAAATTAACCAAGATTAGACATAAGGTTCAATGGAGGGAGTCAAAATATGAATAAGAGAGTGGGGTTGTTTACATCACATTAAAAACCCATGTTCAATGATGATTCACTTGGGGAATCATTTTAACATGATCTAAATCTATGGTTTTTTAGGAATTTATAAAATTCACAACCTATGATTAAAATTTCAAATAACAATTTCATAACATGAATATAATTAATTTCAGGAATTCCATTCGCATCCTAAATTTAATTTTCATGGATTTTACCTAGTCTAATTCATATCATGAATATGAAATTAATAGAATGATCTTGATTATGTAGCTAGTTCCGAAAAATAATCCATTTAAAACACTTGAATTTTTATTACCACCATCCACACACAATGTACTAACTATTAATAATGAAATGTATAGTTAGTGCACTATTTGACTTAATATTATCCAAACATAGAACAAAAATGTATAAGTTTGGTATTTATTCAGTAGAGATATGTAGAAAATATTATGAATAACCCTCAAATGAGCGGGAAATATAAACTAATATGAAACCTATACAACCCTTTGTATGATATCAAATGTTCAAACACATATTAGAGGAATGTAGTTGGGGTTTGTCTTTGTGGTAAGCACCTCATAATCCAACATAAAAAATGAGAGTTCAAAACCCATTGGGCATAAGTTCTGTATCAGTATTAGTGCATACTATAATAGCGATAACATAGTAGAAATAGCGATCACTCTTGCGGAAGCATGCAACTGTAGCGGCGGCAGAGCACTTTAGCTGCGATGGGTACTGTGTGGTACTGTAACAGGTGGTTACTGTAGCATTACTATTCACAGAATGGGCGTTGGGAAAAAAAATTGTCCTACAAGCCATGTAATGGGATAAATGACCACTTGGCCATTAGGATATGTAATGGGTCTCCCTCTACTCGGTTAAAAACGTCTTTTCTTTTATTTAATAATTAATGAGGCTTCAGCCACAACCGTATAATTTTTTTTTGGAGGAATCATTCCCCATTTTCCCAGATGACAATGAACCAATTGAAGTGAAAATTTCAAGAAGATCATATCAAAAATGAGAAATCTAAATGACAACGTCAATTATTCTAATATGGATTCATCAGACTCTGAAATATAAATAATTGTTAATGTATATCCCAAAACCACATCAAGGTCTACTAAATGAGACATGGTCTTATAAGAGATATATTTACCACATATTCACAACAAATAGGTGACCATCACCTGTTACCATACAATTCATTGAGGGGATTCATTATAATAGATAATAGGTAATTATTACTACAATAAACATTGAATAGTTCCACATGTTTGATTGATAATCCTATAAAACTAAAAGATGTATTCATGGTTCATATCATCTTAAATTTGAATAGAATAATATATATTGATATTATTATATAAATTGTATGTTTTACTCAATCTAATCAATTTCCATTCACCTATTAGAGACCCTAATATAAATGAGAATGAGACATGAGATATCTGTCAATGAAAATATATGATTGGACCCCATATAAAATTTAAATTTCCTATATGTATAACATACTCACTTCATTAAACTTTTTAGTGTCATTTAATGGAATAAAATGAGTTTATTTTATCAACTGATCAGTCAACACCTTGATAACATTCTTTCCCCGGGGAGTACATGGTAGTATAATAATGAAGACCATGGGAACTACATTTCATTTAAAAATTTAACTACAAGTGGATGACTATACCAAAAGGATTCATATGATCTACTTTTATTTGATGGCATGTGTTCTTACGAGACACATGATGAATAATGTCACTCTTCGTACCTGACCAATAGAAATACAAATTAATGTTATACTATATCTATATAGTTATATGTTGAATAACATACAATGATATATGGATATCATGAAAAACTAGAATTATCATCTATGATTGGATTATATATAAGGACCCCGCCATAAAACATTACATAATCTTGAATTAAATAGATAATTCACATTGAGGATCTTTTCAGGATTAGTGTTCTTGAGAATTAGGCCATAACTATTACATGACATCACAAAAATTACATATTATACAGTTATACTATGTTTCCATTTTTTCATAAAATAAGAAATCTTGAAAAAAAGAGTCATCTCTTGTTCCGTGTTTTAGACAACATGATTTTCCCTTGATCCCATCGTTGAACCTATTCATCTTTAATTCCTCCGAAAAACATTTCAAAATTGGGATTAACCTAAAATTATTTGTAAGTGTTATAAAATAGAGAAAGAAAGCAATAGATAATCAATACATACATAAAAATTCTCTTTATCACACCTCATTAAATCATACGATTTATGAATTACACATAGAAATCATATATCATAAAGCTAACTTGTGGTATCCATATCATACATACATTGTAGCTATCACACCTACATAGGGAGTTACATTAGAATACCCATCACAATATCTTTTCTAAATGTCTTAAAGGAAACATTAATGTTTACCTCTATCACATTACCCAATGCAATGGTGATCTATCTCGGGCTCACACACCCTAGGTTTATCCTGGAACCACCCGTACACTTAAATAATTCCCAAGAACCATAACATATTCTGAAAACAGAATACAAATTAAAGGAAAGATAACACTTATACATTTCAATCACAATATATCATTTGAATATTTTGACATAAAAATCAATTATCAAAACCATTTACAATTCCAAAATATGTATAATAGTATATGGTATTTATTTTCCATTAAAAAAAATATGGCATGTTACGAAATCCAAAGGTTAAATAACACTCACAGTGGTAGAAAAGGTCGTTGTCACCCCTTACGTTAAAAGAAAAATACTTTTTTTTCTTTTAATAAAAAACATAATAGAGAAAATTTTACTTGGGAATAAATGTAAATGTCAAAGGGTTTTATACACTGTATAAAAAAAATTCATGTATAAATCAAAATAAGCTTCAATGCAAAGAGATTTAGAAAAAGTCCCTTATCTCATGTCTGACTTGACACGTTCTTTCTTTAATCCCCTAAATAATAAACTAATGTAAATTCACAGTTTATTAAAAACATTTTTCAAGATTATTATTAGTTTTATATAACTTATTGACATGTTATAATCCTTATGTAATCATATATGATAATAATGGTCATTTTGTCGATATTTGGTACTTACGTCAAAAATGAACTGTTTATAATTACAATTTGTTCATTCTGTCAAAAGTAAATTATCTCCAGAATGAAATTCATGATTTAGATATCATATATATCGTATATATCTAATATATATGTATTTATAATATTACCTAACATATGGAGATAAGATATGAAATTCACCGTTCATGGAGACAGTAAGGTGTACGTACACATGAATGCTACTTTGATTTTTATTTCATATTTAATTTAATAAAAACAAAACAATATAATAGTTTATTATAATTCCCGTATAATATCTTATATAATTTAATTAAATACATCCTTTTTATGTCCCACTTATGGCATGAATGTTTCGTACAACTCTGAGGGGGTGGTAGTCCTTAATTCCTCAAAAGAAATTATATAATTTACCCATTATGGAAACCATATTGTTATTCTATATATAAAAATTATAGAAGAATATAAAAAGTAAAAATATAATATATATATAACATTTAAATATAATTTAGTCATAATAGCCACAATTAGAGGTGGTTGTAGATATTTGAACAATCATCATTTCATTAGGCAGTAGTTTGCCATCGACAGAAATAATATGTTCGAATCCATTAGATGGAGGTGTGTGGAAGTGTAGATATAATCCATCTCATAAAAAACCTCGTATATATAGGATACAATTTTTATAATTAAATAAACTAATAAAAATAGTTTATGGGTTGGAGAAGTAAAATAAAAGAAAAGAAATCATGAGAAGGCATTACCTTTAAATCGGGTATCTCCCTTTGGTTAGAACTAAAAGGTTTACATGAATTTCCTTCTAACTAAGTTAAAGATTTTAAAAATAAGAGAGATATTTAGGGAGATTAATTGGGTAGTGGCTAAATTAGACAAGGGGCATGAGTGGTGTGAGTAATGGGTTATAGGTGAGGATTTTTAAAAGGGGGGATGGGCTCTTTAGAAATGATTGAAATATTATTTTATTATATAATAATTTTCAGTTTATAAAATTCCAAAACATATTAAATTAGAAGATATGATGACTCAAGTTTTAAATCAAATCATCCAAAAATAATTGGACTTGTTTGGGATATTTTATTAATTTTTATAATCCTATTTATTTAAATATTTCATTAATGAGATAAACACCTCATCATTATTGTGTCATAAATAATTATACTTGTCTGATGTCTAAAAATTATAAAATAAATACCATGATGTAAGAAATATTTTTATCATTAATATTAATATTTATAGTAAAAGTGATAACTTATTTAACCCCACGTAAAAAATTATTTAGTCAAAGATATATGTTTATGTTATTTTTTCTGTTACTTTAAATTAACTAATATAAAGTGTCATTATCACTCCCATGTGGCTTCAAGAGGTCCGAAACTCGAATAAAGGATGACCATGGTATGATATGTATCAACCAATAAGATTTGGACACATTTTAGAGTAATTTTATATTTTTATAATGTTATTTGTTTACCTTATGTACCAGATTTACACTTTAACCATGGTAAATAAAATATTAACTGATGTAAATATTCATAAGTTATAAAAATAAAAGTTAACTATTTGAACAATTTAGACCTCATAATTCCAAATATGAAATCCATTTTTACAAATTTAAAAAACAGAAGTGGTGGAAATTATTTTAAAATTAATTTCAACTTTAAAAAAAGCATATTTTTATGAAATAATAACCATAAAAAGAAGGAAATTTTTTTTCATACAGTTTCAATGTGAAATGACTTCCAATTACCAAAATTGGATTAAATGGTTAATACATAATATAATTACACTTTAAAACCAATTAAAAAGTTAATCTATCATTATAAATAAATTATATGAAAAATAATATTTGAATTAAAATACAGTATTTTCACTAATCATTAAAAATAAACATTATAAGAAAAATACCAAAAATTCATCCAAAGTAAAATTTGATGTCCCAATATTATAGAAGAATATTATTTTTCCAAATAGAACATATACATGTGACACAAACTATATTTAATATTGGTTCATCCTCAAAAGACGGTAAATCGTTCTTTTAATGAATATTAGTGTATTATTGCATAAAATTGGATTATTTATTATTTTAAGACTCTAAAATTTATTCAATATATGTAAAAACATTTAAAAAACATGTATATACATATTGTAGTAAGTTCGGTTCATTATTTCTATTACAATGGCTAGGCATTAACCACCATTTTAAATAATAATATAATAATATTATTTTTCAGTATAACTCAACGTTGTGTTTAATGTATGATTTTAAAGAAATCAATTGATGCATACCAGGTACACCATCGAACATATCATTCCCATTAAAACAAAATTAATATTTAATTGAAGAATATTAATAAATATGAAAATTTTATATTCAATATTTACCTTGGATTTTACATCTATCCCCCCTTTTGGAAATTGCTTACTCACAATTTTTATTCACTTAACAAATATGTGGGGGTATTTATACCTCATAGAATTATCAGATTCTCACATTTCCTCTTTAACCATATGAGATTTCCCCGAAAAAATTTCCAGATAAATTACTTTATTAATAAAAACATTCTTTATACGGTCGATAATCGGGACTGATTATTCCTCATAAGAGAGAATCTCATCCAACTAAACTACCATTTGGTGCAAAACATTATAGGGATCGGTCATATACATTCTCAACACTGAAACATGAAAACATTGTTTACCTGGGATAAACGTGTATGTAAAGCCACTCTGTAAGAAACTTATCCAACTTTTTCATAGATTTCATAAGGTCTAATGAACCTTAGACTCAACATTTCCTTTTTACCAAAATGAATCACACTTTTCCATGGGAAACATTGTGAAATACATGATCACCTAATTCAAAACTATGTTCCTTCCTCCAGTTATCTATATAACTATTCGGCCTGCTCTGAGCCGTTCTCATGTGTTTTGGAATCAAGTGAAATTTTTCTGTCATCTCTTCTACAAATTCATGTCCCATTAGTACCCTTTCATGTACTTCATCACAAAAAACTGGAGTTTGACACTGCATCCCATATAATGTCTCAAATGGTGGCATCTGTATACTAGATTGAAAAGTGTTATTATAGAAAAACTAAACTAGAGATATTTGTGGGTCACTACTTCCCTAGTAATCCATTTAGAAAGAACATAACATATCCACTAAGGTCTGAATTGTTCATTATTAATTCCCACTTGATTGAGGATGAAAAGATGTATTAAAATTTAATTCATTTCCCAATGACTTATAAAGACCATTCCAAATGATAGAAGTAATCCTGGGATCAAAATGAGAAATAATGGAGAGGGAAAATACATGCAACCAGACTATCACTTTAAAATACAACCGAGAAATTTGATCTTGAGAAAAAGTATATCGAATAATATGGAAATGTGTAAATGTAGTCAATCAATCATCAAGATCCCAGATTGCATTATTACCTCAAGATGTATTTGGTAATCCCATAACAAAGTATATTGATATGTTTTCCCATTTCCACTATGGAACTGATAAGGAATAAATCATCCCATTAGGTAACTATCACACTACTTTAACTTCATGAAATTTAAAACATGTTAATGTAAAATCAGCAATATCTTTTTCAATTCCATCCCACCAGTAATGTGTACCACAAGGAACACATAATTTATTCCCAATACACATAATACAATCATTATCTATGTTAAATTCTAGAAAATTACCCTTCTGAACCCACTCTACCATTTTCAACTACTCCCTATCTACTTTATGTGCTTTCTTAATTCTAACTGATAGAGATGATTTCACTGTCACCTAAAACAAAATAGATGAATTTTTTTCACCAACAACTTCTATGCCAAATTTCATAATATTCAAAACCGGTGGATCTCGTTCCAAACGTTACAAGTTTAATATATCATTAATTTTTCAACTCATGGAATCATGCACTTTATTTTCCTTTCATGGATCGTAATGAATTGTGAAATAGTAATCCTTGATTAATTCTAACGATATCCTCTATCTCATGTCCAATTATGTATAAGGTATTATATAATTTAATCTTTTTTGGTTACTATATATTTCATATTTTAATCTATACAAATGATTCCTCCAAAATTTTAAATTCTAAAACTATAGCCGCTAAATCAAAATCATGTGTAGGGTAATTCAACTAATGAGGATTCAATTAACATGAAACAAAAGAAATTACCTGATCTTTCTATATAAAAACTAGACCTTTTCCATTCAATGAAGCATCACTGGAGATAAAAAAATCATCTTTTCTAGAAGGTAGTTCCAAAATCAATGCATTCACTAATATTCTTTTCAATTCCAGAAAGAAATTATCACAATATTTTTTTTAAAGGAACATAACACCTTTTCGAGTTAACATAGTCAGTGGGAAAGATAATGATGAAATGTTTTCAAGAAACCTCCAATAATAACCCGCTATTCCATAAAAACTACAAATATAGGTTATATTTGTGGGTCTTGTACATTATTCAACAACTTTTATTTTACAATGATCAGATGGTATGCCATTTTTTGGAACAATGATACCAAGGAAATAAATTTGTTGTAACCAAAACACTCACTTTCTGAATTTCCCATACAATATCTAATATTTTATGGTTTGTAAGAAACCACATAAATTACTTTCATGCATCTCATTAAATTTAGAACAACTGAAAATAACATCAACAAACAAAACAAAAAGCTTATCGAAGAACACCTGAAAAATTCTGTTCATAAGATACATGAATACAATAGGTTCATTAGATAATTCAAAAAGAATAACCGCAAATTCATAATTGACATATCTAGTACAAAACATAGTATTCATAATGTATTCTTTGTTTACATTCAACTAATGGTACCCCAACCTCATGTTAATCTTTAAAAAATAGTGAGCTCCATGGATCTAATCAAACAAATCACATATTTAAGTAAAATGATACTTTTTCTTAACTGGGATGTTATTCAATTCTCTATATGCAATTCAAAGTCTCATTAAACTATTCTTTTTAACAAACATGACAAAATCACCCCATTGTGATGTGCTTGGTCAATGAAACAGTTATCTAATAACTCCTGTAATTTATTCTTTAACTCTAAAAGTTCAATTTTAGCTATTTCATAAGGGGGTTTTGATATTATCTTAGCATCATGAACTAATTCAACAATAAATTTAACTTCCTAATCTGGAATAATACTAGAAAACTCATCAAAAAAACATCAAGTTACTAATTTTCCACTGACACAACATTAATCAGAACAGTTCCTCTATTATCAAAAATATGTGCAAGGAAACATGCATTTATATCTTTTACTGGTTTTTCTGCATCCTAATATGTTATCAAAATTAAGGGTTAATTATTTTACACAAACTGAAAATATTTATGAAAATAAACTTATTTAGCTCTATATTCAATCATAGCATCATAAACGGAAAGTCAATCCATACCCAAAATAACATCAAACTCTCTTAAAGGAACAAATAAGGTATATAGGTAAATTCATTCTGTGGATAAATACATGAACGTTATTATGTTTTCTTTTTGTCTCAAAATTTCCTCTAGGTGTATTTACAATAATTTCAGGATTCCTATCATGAGATGGAATTTCCAATTTACTAGATAACATATCAGAAATAAAAGACTATATAGAACCTTAATCAAACCACACACTGGAATAATCTGAACAAACAAATAGTGTACCTGATACTACATCATTTGATGGTCTAACATCTACTGATGTAGTTACAAAGGATTTCCCACCCTTTTATGTTAGTAGTCTGGATGATTTCCATCATTTTAGTTCTTCTTTGGATACTCATTTCCATAATGACCCATTTAATTTCACTTAATGCATTTTACTGACTATAAATCATATTTTTTTACCATTAACCTGATCCTCTTTCATTTCAATTATGAGCATTATGTCCCATTTTTCCACATCGGCATGACTAAAAAAATTCAAAAGACATTCCCCATCAATATTTTTTAAAAAAAATTCACAAACTATAAACTTATGTTTCTTTCCATCATATTTTTTTGAATAGTTTTTCCCTTTCTTCTGCCACCTCAACCTCTTATTCTATTGTTTACCAAAAAATACCTACTCATTGGAAAACTCTATATCAACCTTCTCTTCACATAAAACAATTTTTTCATAACTTTTGAACACACAAGAAGTAAAATCCCTCAGATACTTTAGCATTAATCCAGAGTAAAAAGAGTTGATTTTACTATCAAGATCTCATATAAAATTTGTAGCATACATTTCCAGTCGAGTGAATTTTTCTTCTTAAGTTCCTACTGAGTCATCCTCTTGCCTCAGTTATAAGAATTGTTTTTCCATCCTAAGAAAAAACACATAAGGAAAATATTTTGCAAGAAAAATACCTTTTAATTCATCCAAATAAAGAGCATAAATTTACTCATTATCCCTAATATTTTTCACCATTGACCATCACTGATCGGATTCACCTTCAAAATGATAAAAAAAACGACTATCTATGGGATGTTCTGAACACCCCATGACATTGAAAATCTTTTCCTGTGCTTTACTCCACATTTCACCTAGCACTGGGTCATATGCTCCTCTGAATGACGAGGGATGTTGCCTCATGAAATGCTCCACAACTGACATTTTCATCTTTTGTTGATTTGGATGAACTCGTGCATGGATACCACCACCATTTATATCTTGATTCAACTATTCCATCACAATAAAAAAACTGTTCCGTTCTGATTCTGACCATCTCAAGTTGCTAATTTGGAAGGTTTTCTTCCTTCTGATGGAGTCCCAACATAGCTGCCACATTCCCTCTACGAAAAACCATTATAAACACAAAAATATCCTAGGCCATGCAACATAGTAATCTGTAAATTCTTTATCATTTCAATCTTAACATAAAATAAATAATTTATGTTTATTTTACAAAATTTTAACTCCTAATGTTATCTAAAACAACCCCTGATACCAACTATATGTACTTAGCCTTAAAACATTACATAATATTGAATTAAATTGATAATTCACATTGATTATCATTTCAGGTATAGAGTTTTAAAGAAATATAACATAACTATTACATTTCATTTCAAAAATTATAAACTGGAAACTTCTACCGAGTTTCCATTTTTTTTCATAAAATAAATACTCTTTAAAATAAGAGTCATGTCTTGGTCCATTTTTATGATAAAATTCCTTTTCTTTTATCCCATCCTTGACCCTATTAAACATTTATGTCCAATGAAAAACATTTCAAAACTTTGTATGAGCATAAAAATCTATGTGACTTTTATAAGACAAAGAAAGGAAACATTAGTTCAATAATACATCCATAACATAAGCTCTATACCATACCTCATGAAATCATTCAATTTATGAATAACACATAGAAATCATAAATCTTAAAGGTAACTTTTCGCATCCATGTCATACTTACATTGTAGCTATCATAGCTACAAAGGGAGTTACATTGGAATACTAAACACAATATATTCTCTAAATCGATTTGGAGAACCATTACCATTTACCACCGTCACGTTACCCAATGCATTGGAGAGTAATATTGGGCTCACCCTTCGTAGGATTATCATGTAACCACCAGTATATGTAAATATTTCCCATGAACCATAACATATTCATAACTCATAAAACAAATATAAAAGAAATTATAACATTTCCACTTTTCAATCACAATATATTATTTAAATATTTTGAAATAACATTTCCATTATAAAAAACATTTTCCATATAAAAATACATAAAAGTGTAAATGGTATTTATTTTCAACTAAAAAATATTACAACTTTTTAATGAATCCAAAGATCAAATAATAATCACAGTGGAAGAAATGGTTATTGCCACCTCTTATATAAAAGAATCATTATTTTTGTCAATTATTAAAAATATTTGTAAAGAAAAAATTATATTCTGAATAAAATTTAATTTAAAGGGGGTTATAAATCAAAAAAAATAATTTCATTTATAAATTAAAATATTCCCCAATGAATGGAGATTGAGATTAAGTCCCTTACATTATTTCCAACTTGACTTGTTCTTTATTTAATCTCTTGAATAATAAACTAATGTTAATTTATACATTAATAGAAACCCTTATACATTTAATTTTTCCTTTTATATCACATATTACCATGTTATAAACATTCTTTAATCATTTATGTTAATAATGGTCATTTTTTCGATATTTGGTACTTGATTCAAAAATGAACTTATTATAATTACATGTTGTTCATGTGGTCAAAAGTCCATTATCTCCGGAATGATATTCAGGATTTAGATATCATATATATCATATATATCCAATATATATATATATAAATATATATATATATATTTATAAAAGTGCTTATCATTTAGAGATAAGATAAAAAATACACCGTTCATGCAGACGGTAAGCCGTATGTGCGAATGAACACTACATTAATTTCTATTTCATATTTAATTGAATGAAAACATAATTATAAATAGGTATATTGTAATTCCAGTATAATATCATATATAATTTCATTATCTATGTCTTTTATACATTCCATGTGTGGCATGAACGAGTCATATCACATTGAGGGGGTCGAAGTCCGCACTTCCTCAAATGAAAATATCATATTTACCCACTATGGAAACAATAAAGGTATTTTATAAATGAAAAATAAAAATAAATAGAAACAATATAAATATATTATATATCACATATAAATATAGTACCATAATAATGACCACTATGAGAGGCGGTTAATGATATTGTAACAATCATCATTTCATGAGGCAGTAGTTGACTGTGCACAAAAACAATATGGTTGTATCTATTAGATAGAGGTGTGTAGAAGTGTAGTTCCAATCCTTATCATAAAAAACCTAGTATATTGATGACATTGGTGTTGTAACATACTAATGGAATAAAAAAGTTTATGTGTTTGGAGGAGTAAAATAAAAGAAAAGAATTAAGAGAAGACTTTACATTTAAATCGGGTATCTTCCTTTGGTTTGAACCAAAACGCTTACAGGAATTCCCTTATTCCTAAGGTAAGGATTATATAAAGAAGATAGGGATGTAGAAACATTAATTGGGAAATTTATGGATGAGCCCAGGGGCATGAGTGGTGTGGGTAATGGGTTAGAGGTGGGGGATTTTTATAAGGGGGGAGGGAGATTTAGGAATGTTTGAAAATATTATTTTATTATATAATGTATTTCAGTTTCTAACCATCCACAACCCATTAATGATGATGATATGATGACTCATGTTCAAAATAAAATTATTTAATAATAATTGGATAGTTTTTGGATATTGGTTTAAATTTTATAATCATATTTATTTAAATCAATCGTTAATGTGGTAAAAAATGCATCATTATTGTGTCATAAATACTTGTATTTATTTGAGGTATACATATTATAAAAATATGTAGGAAATATTTTGATCTTTCAAATTAATAATTATAATTTTATATATAACTTATATAAACCTGTGTAAATGTTGATTTAGTAAAAGATATATGTTAATGTCATTTTTGAATTTACTTTAAATTAATTAATATAAGGTGTCATTGTCACTATCAAGTGGAACAGTGGGGTCCCAAAATCGATTCAAGGATGACCATGGTTGGAAAGGTATCAACAAATAGGATTAGTACATATGTTAGGGAAATTTTATGTTATTATATTATTATTTTTTACCCTTATTTACCATATTTACCCTTAAACCAGGGTAAAAATAATAATTATTGAAGTAAATATTCTTAATTTATAAAAATAAATGTTACCTATTTACACAATTTAGATCTCTTGATTCCAAATATGGAATCCATTTTTACATATTTAAAACACATAAGTGGAAAAAATTATTTAAAATTAATTCCCACTGTTAAAACAAAATGTGTGTTTTTAAGAAATAATAACTATCAAAAGATTGAAACATGATTTTGTCCAATTTCAATGTGAAATTACTTCCAATGAAAAAAAATTGGATTAAATTGTAGAAACATAATATAATTTCACATTAAAACCAATTAAAAAGATAATAGATACCTTTATAAATAAATTATAATAAAAGGTAGTTTTGAATTAAAATACACTATTTTCACTGTTCATAAAAAAATGTACATCATTAGAAAAATACAAAAATTTCATCAAAAGTAAATTTTGATATCCCAATAATAATGAAAAATTTTATTTTGTCAAATAAAACATATAAAAGTGACAAAAACCAGATTTAAAAACGGGTTCCCCATCATAAGTCGATAAATAAACCTTTATAATGAATATTAGAGTATTTATGCATAAAATAAGATTCAATCTTATTTTAAGACTCTAAAATTTACTGGATATATGTAAACACATTTTACAAAAATATATATTCAAATTTTAGTTAGTTATTTTCATTTATGATATTACAATGTCTAGACGTAAACTATCATTTAAAATAATAATATTATATTATTATTTTTCACTATAACTCAACAATGTGTGAAACATAAGATTTTAATGAAAAAAATTATTGTGTGTCAGGTACACCATCAATAATAAAATCTCCTTTTAAAAAATCATTAATATTTAATTCTAAAATATTTATATATATGAAAATGTTATATTCATAATTTACCAGGGATGTTACATAATAAATCAGACATTGAAGGATATAATTTCATCCTAAGGGAGAGAGAATATATATATGGTGTCGCCACCATATAAGGTATCCTCAATTCATCTAAAATAATAATACTTATACTAGTATTACAAAATACACTTATTGAGAGATGATGAAAACTAAAAATTGGTAATAACCATAGCGATTTCACCATGCTACTCATATAGATGAAACTAAGAAAAAACACCTAAAAGATTCATCTCCTCTTTCGATTCTAAGTGTAAATGTGGAGTAAAACTTTTATCGATGGCGTCAACAATAATGTTCCCTTGAATAGAGTTTAGGTTATTATAGAACCAAATTTCTAACATTGCTCCACTAACAATCACTACCAAAGATTCATGTAATTTGCAATATGTACACATATATATATATATATATATATGTTTATATAGAATACACTAATGATTATAAAATACAGTGAAACTCTCTCTAAAATTATGGTAATGAAAAAATTTAAAGGTGTGCATAATAATGGCAAGATTCAAGCCATGCGTGGTGTAATATTTTACATGTGGTTGTAGATTACGTGAGGTGTTGGACACAACAAGATCATCTCCTATAAACGCCAACAAAGAAGAGTACAAAAAGAATTATAGTTCACCACATACTCTTTACTGGGAACCTGAATGATCATAAAATGTGTAGATATCCTAAAAAGTTTTGATTCTTCGAATGAAGGTTCACTTTTTGTATCCCATGTATATTTCTTCCATTTTAGGTTTAGTTTAGTCATGGGTGATGCTAATTTAGAGAAATACATTAATAACATACAATATTTTCCAAAATGAAATATGATTCTATATACGTTAATGAGGGTTTGTTGGTCCTCCAATGGAAATTAATCCCTCAGATTTTTAGTATTTACTAAATGGGAAGGTTCTAAAAACACATTCCCTAAGACCATCTATGATCGATTCTAGAGAATCTATTTGTATAGTTTTCTCAATAGTCATTATCTCCTAATGATTTTGAAAAAAAAATTATAATGTGCCCCTTCTCAATTCTATGTTTTATATAATCAATTATATCATACAAAAACACAATGAAAAAGGTTTTGAGATATAGATGTATATCATGTTCGTCAAATATGAAAAAAATATATAAATGTTTATTTAGAAATAAATTTTTTAAGAGGTACTCATAATGGAAATACATTCCCTATAAATAGGACATTGGGATATAAAACTACAAAATAATAAGATTTTGATATCCTAATGAAAGACTAATCCTTACAAATCACTTCAACCCATATAAATAATCAATGATAATTTCCACATGAGGAAAATGGTACTTATTAATAATAGTCATCCAGTTAATTTTTTAGTCGAAACATATTTGTAAAATACTATCCACCTTCATATAAATTGAGGTCATGTGATTCCCATAGTGAAACAAAAGGGAATACAAACTTGTTCTCTATTTGATCATATATATATATACCTTTATCTTCATAATGTTAGTGGGTTCAATATGGTAATACGGTATGGAAATTTATTTTTTACATAGAACCAAATAAATTGATAACTCTACCTATCCCTCTTGTTGAATACTGAAGAAGTATTCTGGGAAAACATCTAGAAAATGTCAAGGAATTAATGGAATATCATCAAAAGAGGAAGCATCCATATCCCAAACTGTAACGATTGATAAAACATTAATGATCATTGGTAAGGATGGACCAACACAAATGGACCATGGGTCATAATATCCTTGGAACTCATGATTTCTCCAATAAGAAAAAATGAAAAAAATAAGGTAATGTTAATAATCAATCATATAATAAAGGTAAAATAGCTAATATATCACAATAATGATTTATAATTTATATATATAAATAAAAAATAAATCATAGAATAGCTCCATATAAGATATTAACCATGAAAATTAATGACAATGAAACTTATAATACTTTCTCTTTATAGGAGGCATCACTTAATCGATAAAAAAAAATGATCCCATTATATTTTTTAGAATTTATATAAATTTATCATGTAAAAATTAGTTTGAGGTCACTATTCTAAATACATAAGTTGATGTAGAAGGATAAATGAATATGTTACCAATAACAGTAGTCGGTTATGTGACTACCTTTACCAGAAACTGATCCAAAACATTGTCGTGCATTACTCTTGATGCATATATCTAGAGACCAATAGGAATTGAATCATTTTACAGCATTGTAGTGGTCCATTCAGTAAATGATCTTTGACCTTAATAGGTCAAAGAAATATACTGAAAAAATTGGTAAATTTCTTCAATGGATGAAAACAAAGAAAATATTGAGCACTGTAACGAACCAAATTCTTTTTTCTATACCTTTCTCCACATATAGAATTTCTAGGGAAAATATTTGGCTCTTACTGATGGTTTATATGATTCATTATAGTGATAAAGAAATATTACATCCTTTATATTGTAATTGGACTTCTTTTCTTTCTCCTTTCATCACTAAATATGTAAATAAGAGGAAGTGATTTGGAAATTTATCTAATATCACCATGTATGTCCATCCTATCCCCAATATAACTACCAAATGTTTCAGTATATATGGAAAACGTCAACATATAGACATGTGATCAGATGACCAATAGGAATCCATACACATATTTCTGAGATTTTAGCTAAT
Source organism: Viscum album (assembly GCA_963277665.1). Taxonomy (NCBI): domain Eukaryota; kingdom Viridiplantae; phylum Streptophyta; class Magnoliopsida; order Santalales; family Viscaceae; genus Viscum; species Viscum album. The sequence goes on from OY728138.1 coordinate 945,359,898, forward strand.
CATTCATCACCACCTCAATTGAAAAATTTAAAAACACCAAAAACTTGTTTGTATACTCTATCAATGAATTCTCTCTCTACGTCCAAGAGAGGATCTCTGAATACATTTCTATCATCATGGACTCTAGAAATAAATTATAATAGAATAAGGTATTGAATCATTTCCAATCAAAGACCATGTTCCCATTTCATTATAACATAGAATCATGCCACCCCTTAGTGGATCCCTAATGTTTAAATTATTAAAATTTCATCTTTACCAAATTAGGTGTCCCCATCATGTAAACAGATTGAGTGTCACAGTAAATTAATTATTTCACTCCTTATGGTGTTTTCATACAATTAGTATAAATGTTTTTTCCAAATAAAAATCATAGTTCTCATTCAATGTAACTATAAGCTCCTAGTTGTGCCAGAATATCCATATTTTAAACCCACAATACATTATAATTGACCATAAAAACTACAAATTGACCACTTATTTGACATTTGAATCTATGAGAGGATCTCCCTATGTTGAATTTCCCACAACAACCAGCTTTGGAACCCCTGGAAGGAATCAAGGAGGAATGTTTCCTATATGAAAAAATTTAATGAAATGATTAGGAAGCAGGAAAATTGAATATAAACAAGATGTATAAAAATTGAAAATGAATCCATAGTAAAACACCAATCGAGGAGAAACACATAACAATATCCCATAGTGACATAAGGTTCTTCACAACATTATATTGATAGTCACTCTCCACAACCAAACTATCAAGTCTCGATAATCTTATCACATGTCTAAAAATTAAAATGAATGAGTATAACCATTCTATGATACAAAATTATCATGATCTCTATAGAAGAAACCATACATATTAGTTATGAAATAGAATAAAGAAGGATCTAATGGTGTTACAAATACCCAATATATAGAAACTAACACCAAATAAATTAATAAAATCCAAGGAGAAATATTTGATTAACATGAAACAATATATAATGTATATAAACAGGAAAAAGATAAACAAAAAAAATTACAATAGAGAGTGTGTCAATGGTAGTAGTAAAATCATAATATATCTAGATTAAAACTGAATATACATATCAATGGAAAACAATACGAAAAAAAGTAAACAATTACTCCTGGTGATATCTCTAGAACCACTTCAATCATATCACAACCAGCTACAAACCCCATCTAAAATCAAAACCTAGATTCCTCACTGTGTTGCATTTTCCTTTCATATTACCAAAGAAAACACAATATATACAATTCCTAAAGGGAGTGTGTTTGGTATGAGCTAAAAATAGTATGTTTGATCCCACCAATGTGTTTGATATCAAATTTATTCAAAATAATCAAAAAATCAAATAAAAATAAATCAATTCATGATAAGATGATAAAGAGGTAAATATCAAATCATGGTAATAAATTACACATTTTAATTACTTTCACAAACATGGAAAAATATTTTAAAATAATAAATTTAATATCAATTTTCATTAATCAAAAAACATTCTATATCATATCAAACCAATAAGTACATGTCCATAAAAATTTTAAACACCACACAAATAACCTATGTTTTTTTAGCTAGATCACTCGTAACCCCAATCTCTATGAAAGAGTAGGGCACAATGAAATCCATAAAACCCTTTAATAAAAAACTGTGTATTTTAGGAACACACATGATAGTGAAAATACTATATTTTAAATCATGTCCCAGTGGTAGTGCTTCTATAAAATAGGAATTGATGAAAACCCTACAATGAAAACCCCCTTACAATGCCAATGGTGGAGGCCCCATACTACAACGTTCACCTATGTACCCAAGGCTCCCAAGTGGAATATATTTTATAATGAAATCATTGGGATTTCACACTTAACAAATATATCTAAACATTTTATAATAAATAATAATTCTCTAAAAACCTATTTCATTATCTATTTGACATTACATTGAAAAACAAATCTTCACCAAAATATGGGGATAAGAGTATTCTATAAAAAACCCAAAACAAATAGAAATCAATAAATCCATGATCATGATTATTAATATATAAAAACATTGAATAAATAAATATTCTTCAATGTTCCATCATCATATACCCATGAAAAAACCACCTACCATAATCTAATACCCCACAAAAATAACAATGATATCCACCTAGACATGATGGAAAAATAAGTATACACAAAAAATATAGATCATATCATCAATCCACTTGTAGAAATTTAGGGTATATCCATAGATCAAAATAGTTGATATAGGGGTCAAAACCATGGCTATATAATATATCCACACTTTTAATAGTTGTCACAACTATTAGTGTAACTATAGGAAAATGTTTTAGCCTTGATTTTAAGAGGCTATATCCTCAGTTTTTCAAACTATAGAAATAGATCACATGTTTTTCAACAATTGATATAGTTCATTAGACATGTATTAAAATATGTCTATATGTTATATATCAATATTGGATAAATATGTATATACGACACATAAACTGTGGATATAGACTTAAAATTAGTAGTTCCTAACCAGATTCGATCTCCATACCTCCGATATCTAAACATGTCAACTTACTACAACACCAGTGATGATTTTTTATGTGTGTATATATACATACACACATATATATATATATAATATGTTATTTGGATCCATGGATATAGAATGTTAACCCTGGTTATAATCCTTCCGGCCATTTTTTCATGGGTTAATGTTTTTCTTGGGCATGGATGGTAAACCTGTAGCCCTGGTTTGGATGAACAGTGGCTATAGAAAATAAATAAATCACTATAGATATGGTTAGAAAAATTGTGTCTATATACCATGACAAAAATCCTATAGAAATGGTTTTATGATTCTATTTCCATGATTTTGGGAGCCGTGGAAATAGCTAACACAGTTTTCCACTCTGGCTATAGGTCTGTATCCATGGTTTATACTGGGGCTATAGGGTCTATTTCCACAGTATAAAATAGTGGCTATAGCCTATATAAACCATTTATAAAACCTCGTTATAAATACTTATATATATGTTTTTGGAAATCATGTATATAGGTTTGTGGCTATATCCTAGTTTTCTAGTAGTGATTTTCACATCATTAAATTGAATAATATTAACATAATGGGTTTGGTGGAGAAGTTAAATAAAATGTCTCATGAATTTCTTACGCTACCCCATAAAAAACAAACAAACAAGCCTCTAGAAGACAATCACACAAAGGAATTGAAAAAATGATCAATATAGAACACATATTCGTGAATAGACTCCAATAATAAATACTTGTACCACAACCAATCATTTGGATGAATATGGAATTGATTAAAATTGTAACACCTATCAAAGAGAATAAATCAACCAAACATGAGATCAAATCACTAATTATAGGATCCCTGAAGAGGTAAATCCACAAAAAATCAAATGAAGAACCCTAGGGTTTGGGAATGGACATATAAAGATGAATTATAGGGGGATCATGGGTGAATTATGATAAATTAATTTTAACATTGATGATCCATTTCAAGAATCATTTATTTGTGACATGAATCTATAGATTTTCATATAAGATGAAAAATTCATCAACTCATATTAAAATCATTATTGGCCATTTCTTGAATAGAATATAATTCAAATCCATAATTCACTTCACATCATAAAATAGAATATCATGGATCCTTCATGATCTAATTCTAATCATGAATATGTGATTCATTTTTTGAATGGGCTCTTGTATCAAACACCCACAACAGATCTTTCACAAATCTCCAAGATTACGTCAGACACCAAATAAACTAGAATTATAACTTCATAGAATTAAAAATATAGAATTCCTTTACCTAAATGTTACAATAATACTTAAAAAATAATTTTTCCAATAAAAGTATCAAGGAAATTATTATTCAAAATTATCCAATTCAAACAATCAAAGGAATGATAATAGGATATATAGAATTTAATATTACAATGTTTGTTTAATTAATAGAAACACATAATAATTTGGGTGGATACATAATAAATCCCATGAATTTCAATCTTGCTACATTGATATATAAATATTTTATTATTCTATCATTTATTAATTCATCTAATATTATAATAATTTTATCACAGAAAAATCTGTTCATCAATATAAATTATCCTTATTGTGGTTCTAGGTAAATGTCAAAATATCATAAAATTAAAAAAATTTATAAATATTTAAATCAAAATTAATTATTCTTTTAGTTTTGAACCATTTGAAATTTATAAAACATATAGAAATGATTTATGGTTTCATAACACTTATTACCCCATAAAATATCTAAGAAACGTGTTCTAAAGTAAAAAATAAAACATCCTGATGGTAAAGAACATAAGATTATATGCATATCATTATTACTAAATTAATTATTTTTGGTCATTTTGTAGAACTGATGCAATATTTTAAAAATAAATAATTATGTTAAACATTATCAATGGTTTAAGTTAAACTACCATGAAATTCATGAATCAAAAAACTAACTAAACATCCCCCCTATCCTAACTACCACACTTATCCCCATGAATCTCTTCTCCCTACAACCCCAGACCCCAACCATGATAGTGTCCCTTTATGTATAACTTTTTAAACCCCTTATCCTAATAACCAATGACCGATGAACCCCAAAACCTCCAACCCCAACTCCCAAACCTGTAAAATGACCAATATTATCCACATGAACATGATCACCCAAACCATATCCATTCAATAGTATGGAATTTACAACCACACATCGTTGTTGGTCACTTCCCTCTCCTCACCAACCTCAATATTCTCACCTCACTAGGATTTTTACATTAAATATGACTAAATTATTATAATTATTCTTTTACTTAGTTTATTTTTCACGTATTATGTTTTAAAATTTATTCAATCAAATTTTTTTGCATGTTTTATTTTTGTTCTCTCGAATCGTGGTCATACCATAGTAAATGAAATTTTTTTTTGATCCATACCCAAAATGATCTTCCATCAAACCACACATATTTAAAGTACTATACTCAATTAAGTACTTGAATTTAAATTAAAAAATAATACAGAATAGTAATCATATATTCCAATGGGATTGAATCATCAATCATACATTATTACCATGAGTAATTACAATTTAATATTTAACATTTACTTATATTCACTAGTGGAAAAAAAATCATCACACCTACGATTTTTTCATGTCGGTTCTATATAACTGATGTGAAATAATGTAAAAATTGATTTGTCCCGTCAGTTATTTTATAACCAACGTGATTATTTGATGAGAATCAATTTTTTCCTTTGGTTATAATATAACTGACATAAAAAATACTAAGATTGGCTTTATCACATATGTTATTTTATAACGGATGTGAAATATCAAATATTGGGCCTTTATGACATCAATTATCAAATAACTGTCGTGATAAAGAAAACCTCATCAATTTATCACTTAAGTTATCAAAATAACTAATGTGATAAAGTTCCATTTATAACGGTAGTTATAATATAACCGATGGGATAAATTTTATTCTACACCGGTTTTTAAATTACTGACATTATAAACATAAAAAATAGTTTATCACATCTTTTATTAAATCACCAACATGATAATTATTTTAAATAATATATTGCACCCCTTATTCAGTCATTCTGTTTTCTTTGATCTGACGATCTGCGGCTCCTCCCTCCCACATGGAATACCTGAAATGGATTATTTGAAGTTGTTCCCTCCAGCCTTATTTTGAAAACATCATTCATCTTTTTTATTATCAACAGATCTATCAAGTCAACTCACAACACTCAAGTAAGCCTCAAACAACATAGTTTTATTTTTTATTTTTTCCAGTGCCCTAAACTAATTTTTTGAGATGTTATTTTTCTGCCTTTATTCTAGCTATCATGGAGTGTTCTATAGTGTTCATTTATATGATGAAAAAATCATTTATGGAAAATTAATCCAATAAACTGATATCATGAAAGTTTATGATTTTTGTGTGTTTTATAATTTGTGTGTGTTCGTATGGGGGGGGGGTCCAATGGGGTGGGTGTGGGTGGCGTGGGAGGGGGGGATATCCTATTGGGTGGGGGTGTATAAGAAGGGTGAAGGGATGTCAAGTGGGAGGGGGTGTCAAAGGGCGTGTCAAGGGGGGTGGGGTCGTGTCGAGTGTAGTGTGGGGGCTATCCAAGGTGCTAAGGGGTGTCCAAGGGGTATATAGTGGTGTCCAGGGGGTGAGGGGTTGTACAAGGGGGTAGGGGTGTCATGGGGGTGGGGGTGTACTGGGGGGTGTGTGGGCTATCCAAGGTGGTAGGGAGTGTCCAAGGGGTGTGGGTGTTCATGGGGGTGGCGGCTGGCTAGAGGGGGCTATCTAGGGGGGTTGGGTGGGTGTTTTCTAGAGGGGTGGGGTGTTGTCAAAGGGGGTGGTGGTGTTTAGGGGGTGTCTAAGGGGGGGTAGGGGTGATCATGGGGTGAGGGGGATTTCTAAGGTGGTAGGGGTGTCTAGAGGGTGTGTGGGAGTGGGGTGTCCAGGGGGTGAGGGCATGTCCAGGGGTGGCATGTATAGGGGGTGTCCAAGGGGGTCGGGGATGGGGGTTGTGTCTTCAGGATGGGGGGGGGGGGTCACCAGGGGTTGTCCAAAGGGGTACGGTATCTAGGGGGTGTGGGGTCAATGGGGTGGTGTGGGGGGACAAGGGGGTGGGGCTGAGCTGAGGGGTAGGGGCTGTTTAGGGGGTGGGGATGTCCAGGCGGTGCGGTGGTGGTTTCTAGGGGGTTCGATTGGAGGGGGTGTCCAGGGGGGTAAGGGGAATCCACAAGGGTGGGGTTGTCCAGAAGGGGGGGGGGTTGTCCAGGGGGTGGTGGTTGTCCAGATTAGTGGGGGTAGTCCTAGGAGTGGGGGTGATCCAAGGGCATGGTGTTGTCCAGGTGCTATCTAAGGGGTTAGGGTGGCATCCATGGGGTTGGAGGTGGATTTATAAGGGGGGAAGGGGTCTCTTTGGGGTGGGTGTGTCTAGGGGTGAGGGGGTTGTCCAGGGGGCGGGGGTGTTCAAGGGGTTAGGTGGGGGTGTCCATGGGTGGGGGTGGTGGCCAGGGGGTGTGTGGGCTATCTAAGGGGTTAGTGGGTATCCAGGGGTGGGGGTGTATCTAGGCAGTGGGGGTGTCTAGAGGGGTGGGTTGTTGTTTATTGGGAGGGTGGAAATCCAGGGGTGGTGGGGTCTTGAGGTGTCCAAGGGGTGGGGGTGTCCATGGTGGTAGGGGGTTGGAGGCCCTCTCACCCCTAGACACCACTCCCCCACCCCCTTAGATACCCCACAAACCCCCTGGCCACCACCCCCACCAATATGGATACCCACTACCCCCTTAGATATCCCACACACCCCCTGGACACCATCCCCCAGCAATCTGTTTTGATAAATAAAGCATTGTAGACAAGTTTATTTTTGTTAGATGTATCATTTTGAAAGTTATATGAAAATATTGATGGGTTGTGTTAAGAATACATATCGAACTATAGAATAAATTATTGAAAAGTAAATTTCAGAGGAGGTTGTAGAGTTTTTTACAACCTAAAAGGCTACGGTGGAGCACATAGGTTTGCCTCCATCTTTCCATGAATGTGTTAATAATGTGGGTAGGGGTATTCATGGCTTAAATGTCAAATCTTTGTCTGCTGAATAGATGAAGAAGGTATAATTATACATCTTGAATAACATAGTTGATTCTCAACTGTATATCATATTGCATATTAATGAGTTGAAAAAATGACATCCAAAAAATAAACAAATGTGTATTTTGATTGAGAACAACGAAACATATTTTCCATATTTTAAAAAAAACTTTCTTGGTAGATCAGATGTATCAGATACATTAATATAGTTTGTGGGTGGTACAAGTTTAAATGTGATAACATGGTCTGGGAATGACATTAATGACTATATATTTCATATGAATTCTTAGGACACCAGAAGTGATGTTCAGAATAGTTGTGTATTGTGGTTTGTGGAAGCAATTCATTTTTCGAGTTCTAAAGAAAACATCCCAATTTATGTATCAAGTTCATATTATGGAGTCATCAAAGATATATGGGAGATTGATTACCTTAAAATTAATGTTCTCGTATTTAATGAAAAGTTGTTTATCTCTAACAAAAGTGTCAGATATGATGAATGATGGATGATTGTTGTAAATCTGAATAGTTTGGAAGACACAACAGATTCATTTATAATGGTAGAACATGAAAACCCGATTTTCTATGTTTTTTATCAATTGGACATAGAGTGGTCTATTATTTTAAAAGGGAAAAACAATATGTTTGTGAGGATCAACTTGATGAAGATGATGAATTATGCAAGATCCCTACATCCATGGAAATATTAGTAGAATATAACGATTGGAATCTTGAATAAATGGTTATTCCATAAGGAACGATCATGAAAAATCAATTTGGGAAAACAATTCATTTTTACGTTCCAAATTTTACATGTATCATATGTTCATTTCTTGTTTACTCTTACAATTTTTATAAAATGTTAGTTATTGTTATTTTTTCTTTATTAAAAAACATATTAAAAAAATAAGTATAAATTTTTGTTTATTTTAATATTGTTTATTTTAGTTTACCATGTTTACAATTACTTAAATTATATATCTATTGAATTTGTTGAATGAAAATTACTTTACCATGTTTACCATGTTTACCGTAGTTTATCACAACGTACCTTTACATAAAATATATATTTGTTGAATTTTTTAATGAAAATTACATTACCATGTTTACCATGTTTACCATCATTACCATCATTACCATTTTTTAACATGCTTAAAAAATTTACCATGTTTACTCTTACGTAACTCAGTTCAGTTTTCAATTTTTTTACATTATTATTTTAATATTTGAATTTGTAAATTTGTGGACTGATGATTGATTTTTTTATTTGAATTACAATGACAGATCTATTAGTTGATCAAAGACATGATTCTGGAGATGACAATCATGATCATACCACTAGAGCAGAATATTCACATTCTCATCTTGGTGTTCCCTAATCATCATCTTGTGCCCCCAAAAGGACAAAGAATAGTTCAAGAGTTTATAACAATGGCTGCAAAATTTTACCAAAATCATCAGTTTCCCATATCCAGGACTAGATTGTAACACCCCATGCTTCCACGGTACGTTTCCTTTCGAATAATGCAACGACGTGCATTATACGCAACTTCGAGATTCTAAAACACCACAACCAATCAAACTAGCCGTTATGAATATTAATAACTAATTTTTGAAATTTTAAAAATTTTATATCTCAAAATGGACTTCATATTTGGATTACGAATATCAAATTTATCCTAGGGTGAAATTTTGGAACTTTTCAGATAACACTTATATTTTGATGAATAATGAAAATTACTAAATTTGAATTAAAAACTACTTTTTAAATCAAAATAATTTATAGTGATAAATTATATTATTGAGTGGTTTTAATGTATAATTAGAATATATTTTTACCATTTTATCCAATGGTGTTCATTAGAATTAATTTCACTTTGAAATTGGACCAAAATAGTTGTCAATCTTTTGATATATATTGTTTCTTAAAAACACACTATTTGTTGTGACAGAGGGAAATAATTATAAAATTAATTAATGCGACTTATATGTTTATAATTTTTTAAAATATACATCATTTTTGAATTTTTAATATCAATTATAGCTTAGGGTGAAATTTTGGCATTGTTCTGAAAAACTTCAATTTTTGATGAATAGTGAAACTACTAAGTGGTAGTTAAAAAAACTGTATTTTTCATAAAATGTAATTTTCCCGCTTATGTGAATGGAATTTTGAAAATCCAAAATACACGGTTAATATCATGAAGTAAAATGTGTTTCAATGAGATGAAAATAATTATTGGTGAATAGTAACTTTTTACTTTTATTTACCACGGTTAAAAGTAAATAGGGTAATTAAGGGTAAAGATGATATTAATATTAACTTAACACATGTTCTAATTCTATTGGACTACCGTATCTCGACCGAAAACAACCTTAGGAAGAAAATATTATCATTTAGGTCCACTTGGATTAGATTTGGACATTTATTATTATTTAATTTAAAGAAAAGTTAAAAGAGTTAAAATCAAAGTTTATTAACTAAAATATTTTTAATATATGGTTATACATAAGATAAATTCTATTGTAAATATTAATTAAAAATATAATAAGATTTACTACATAATTATATTTTATTTATAATGTTTAAACATTAAATAATTTAATATATATATGACACAATAATGAAGCTGTAATTACCATAACAGTGAAAAATTAAAATAATTGATATTATAAGTACCCAAATAAATATAATTTAAGACTTTTAATGAATTAAAATAATTTTATAGGATAACATGACATATTAGGATTTATTTAATTAACTTTTTTCTAAGTAATCATTCTGTTATGTGTTTCACAAAAATCAACTATTGAATAGTGTCAAAATTGAAATAAAAGAGTTTTTAAAACAAATATTATATTATTAATTGATATTAAATTCCTAAAAATATATGGTTCGTCCAAGAGACTTATATCATGATATTTATATCATTAATGGACCACTTGGGGGTCTCTTGGATGTATATATTATGTTTATTAACTATATAATATATGAATACAAAGTGACATGGTAAATGTCAAACTAATTAACTAAGAGTTAAAACTAAAACATAAGGTTAATATAGTGACCCAAACCTGTCTAAATTCTATTGGTGGAATGGTTTTCGACCTATCCCCACCTTAACCTTTTAATAATCAACTTTGGAGCCATAAAAAACCGAATATAAAATTATTATAAATTAATATTTCTAGCTTTTCCAAAGGTTCCTCTCACCCCTCTTATAAAAGGGCACTCCTCCTTCTCATTTCTTCACACCTTCAAAGCCTTTTGGTTCGGCCAAAACCTGCCCAAATACCCTATCAACTTCCCACACAACAACCTATAGGACTTATTTTGATTAGATAGCCACCCTAAGGAGCCCTTTTGATCAAATCAAAAGGAAGAACCCGAAGAAGAGATAATGTTTTCACCACCCCTTTTCAAGTTCATTTCTTCTTCCACTTCTTCTTTATTTGTTATTACCATTATAAAATAATAAATCCAGTATCATATATATACTGTGATGTTATTATAAATATGGTACAACCGTATTCAGTATTCTATCCATCCTTTGAATAACATGTCACCATACGTGCGTACGTACGACTTACCGTCTCCACGTCGTGATGTAATTGTTATTGAATATATTATTATTTGGATGGGTATAATAATGATGTTTAACTCATGTAAATAATAAATATAACATGATAATGATACTGTATATATGATATACCATCCAATTATATATTATTTTAATATCAAAATAATAATATTGTCGCTCGTGCATACGTACGGACTACCGTCTCCACGAACGCGATGAGATTCATTCTCCTTAATATCCATTCATGTATAATTATAATTTGATGATTTAAAAAATAGTATCTAATAACTTGATATCATTTTTGATATGAATAATATACATCCCATTAATAACGAATATGGCTCACATAACAAAGAATATAAAGTAAATTGAACCCGTTAACACCCGAAATAACGATAATTCTAAGATATTATTAACAAATCAATGTTAAAAGATCATATATGATATCATATTAAAGTAAATTATTATTGTATAATTAAATAACAATTATTTCACCATTATACAGGAGGTTAACCTACTGTCGACCAAGGATAACGTACAATGTAAGGGGTTTCTTATCTCACTTTTAATTCTGTGAGAATTCCATTGTTCACCACTTATTTATTACATGTGGTGTGTGTACTACACATGTTTGTATTCATTGTGTAATATAATTTAATTCATGTATATTTAGATCATCATTGTACGATCCTTCTTTCATGGGTGTATGTTTTGTATGTTACCAAATAAATAAGGGAATATTATATTTCAATTTCCACTCATTCAGCTTTACACATACTTCATTGATTATTTTACTCCAAGATTATGTGTGGAATAATTATTCCTTTGACTATGTCATAATTTCCACTCCCCTTATATGGATATACTTTTTTATACACATAATCAATCCATTGATAATTTCTCAAGTCATCAATATGAATTTGATAAGAGTAATTTTAGCTCATTCTCTATTTGTTGAGTTAAACATCCAATTAATTGGTGTTGTTTTTATAAGATTATGTGTGAATATCCTTTGATTGATTTACACTGAATATACAATCATATTTAGTGTATTTATATTTGTCACACATAACTATGTCGTTGATTTATCTTTAACCTAAGGATAGGGTCTTTATGATAGATTTCATCTCAATTTACATTCCATTGAGACTTCTTTGTTGATATACACCAAATCACTTTTATGTGGTGTATATAATGTACCTTGACATAGATATCATGAATCCTTTTATTCTCATGATATTACAATGTTTTGATTACCTCAATTATTTGTATTCAAGTGTCTCTCTTTTGGTTAGAATCTCTAACTAAAATACCATTTTTAAATGTTTTAAAGATTTATTCATCTAAATATTTCTCATTAATGTCCATGTTTTAAAAATGGTTTTAAGGATTTATTTATATAGACATTAAAGATTAGAAATTAAAAATCCTTTTAAAAAGTTTCAAAGTGGCATGGAACACTTTAATTCAAAAATCTATTTTTAAATGACTTATTGACAAATAGTGTGACTTTTAAATGATTTCAAGAAAAAGAGGGATATTTCTCTCAAATAGTTTTGATGATTATTTTCATCTATGTCAATATCCTTCATTATTTTCGATTGAGGTTAATATGATACAATAAAATCTTCCATATTGTATCGAATGAGTTTTGTTTGACTGTGGATGTGCTATTTTTTATACCATTCATGGGTTGTGGTTAAAATATTGACATTTCGTATGTTAGTTTTAATACGAATATTTATGTTATGTTTAAACCTGTTCATATGACGAATGAATTGGACATAATAAGTGACAGGTGGAGCCCGCTATAGCTCCTCGATGCATCGGTAGGTCTTATGAGACAAACTAGTGTCTTGGCACAAGGCCTTGGAAAAATATTTTTTGTAGTATTGGCACGAGGCCTTGGATATGTGGTTATGATAGTCTGGCATTATGCATTCCATCATTATGAAAGTGGTTATTGATATTGCATGGGATTTTTCGACTAGTAGAATATCAATGTGAGTAAGTAAATGGCATTATTTTATTTTATCTTTGCCATTTTTTTCTGAAGTTCAAGTTTAAAAGGCTTTTGTTTTAGTTATAAATTACCTTAAGTGTTTATGCTTTTCTATAAAAGAATCTGCTATAATGTTATCCTTACTGAGCATCTGAGCTCACCCCTTTCAATGTTTTAGTTTTCCCAGGATTATGAAGAAGTAATTTATGAATGACCTGCAGGGATAGTATGAGGGGATATAAAGACAAGACGTTTTTTTTATGATGTAATGTAAAATTTTATGAATGTATCTAGTGTTTCCAAGGCTACTAAACTAATCAACCTTTCGAGATTTGATATTTCTTGTGATCATGACAATGTTATGTAATAATTCACCGACTCTAGGTAACTAGGGTCGGGGCGTTACAGTTGGTATCAGAGAAAGTTTAGTACAAACCTTGGAAGCTAGATTTAGATAAACCCTGATTAGAGCACGTAGACCTAAGATGAACTTTGAGGATTAGTATAGAATAACTTTCTATATTTTTGGTATTGTAGAGATTTTTTGAGTTTTCTGAGCAATACATCCCTGTCTGGATAAGAGCAGGTAGAGGCGGCTCTGGCATAGATGTACCTAGGGGTAAACCTCGAAAACACCGCTTTGAGCTAGACTCGAACGGGAACTGGTGCACAAAACCTGGCCTTGCTGCACTCTTGGTTACGACACTCCCGGGGGATATTCTTAGGATAATTTACATTTTCGTTACAAACCGATTTAATTAATATATATATATATATATATAATATGAGAGTAAATGACCTTGGTTAATCCTAATATGTTTCAAATTGAGAATATTGTGACATTTTAATCTCTAAATGATTTTATGACTATTGTTACACACACAATGCTTTTTGGTTTTAGTCAATGGCTGAATTCCAAGGAAGTCATAGTGTCTTTGAGAATGATGTACAAGGTGGGAACGGTGGTGGCAATGAGCAACAAAATGAAATGTTGATAGGCGTAAAATATATCGTCTTTATGCCAAATCAGTTTTCCAAAAACATGATCAACAACATATATATTAACCAACACACAGACTCAACAAGGAAGATAAAGGTGATGAATGATAAGAGCTCCTGCAATGGAGACCATACAGAAAAGAACCCTCAATTTTCATCATGCAGGAAATTTGGAAGGAAAAACCCAAGAAAGTCTCTCAATGGGACAATGAAATGCTTTACGTGCGGGAAGGAAGGACATAATGTGAATAATTGCCGAAGAAAAATGAAGAGTACTATGGAAGAAGATAAAAATGGTCCCAAGAGTCCATTTACAGTCATTTTCCATAAATGTAGGGGACCTGGCCATTAAACGGGTGAATCTCCTATTCTATAGGATATTTTCTTGGTCAAAGAAGAAGCTATGTGGAAATAAATGGTTGGAGAAATGTTTAAAAAGTATTAGTGCTCCTTGTTGATGGGTTTACTTTTGAATAATTTTCTCTTGTGTTTATAACCCCGCATTTTTCTATGTGAGAATGATATTTGAGGAAGAATTATCTCTTCTCTTGTGGATATAAGTGTAAATAGCCATTTGGTTTTATATGATCATTGGGGTTTGAGAGAATTATAAGTTATAATAATTTGGGATGAAAATGCAAGGTATGATATAACATTTGTGGTCAAATTATGTTTTGGTATTTTGAGAAATTTATCTAATTTTGGTAATATTATATAGTTTTTGAAAAAGGACAACACACAGACCGCATGACAACCCGTCGCGTCGGACAAAGCTGTGGGAATCGAACCCATAACCTAAGTGCGATTGGGATTTATCGCCTACCACTGGACTACGTGAAGTCCCTGGATAGTGTGACTAGTTATTTTTAGTTAAATGATTTTATTGATCAATAATAAGTTAATTTAGGTTCTTATGTCCTATCAAATGAATACCACTGGTATAGGAAAATGATTTGGTGATTAAGTGATAAATGTTATTTTGGAAGATGTTCGCTTTGTTGGGAACACTATATGCCCAAGGAAAATAGAATACTGTGGGTTTTCATTTGTGGAGTAATGGTAGATTTTGATCTACATTTTTATTGTGGATTTATAGTGATTTGGGTTATTTATGGAAATGATTAACCTATAATAGGGAATATGTGATGAGGTTAATTACTTTTAAGTATGTTACTTTAAGAGTATTTGATGTCATTTGGAGATGCAATTTAACGTGGAAGACTACAATCTTATAAGTTTGGGGTTTCAATATTAGTTTGGATTATATTGAAGTATTTTAAGGAAAATTCATAATTGAATGGTATTTATTTCACTTTGGGGCATTGTTGGTTTTATTTTAGAAATTAAGACTAGTATTGTTTTTCTCTAATGGAATATACATTTGGGGGATCATCAGATCTTATACTAACCATTTTGGTTTTGATTAATCTCTAAAGACAAGTTAAATATATAGTTTAACCTACATGGATCATGTATTTCTATAGAAGATTAGTCTAGCTCTTTTATTGTGAAAAACTCTTCTTGAATACTCATTGTTCAAAAAAATAAGTTAGTGGTAAAAAGTTATTAAATAATGAAACTCTACTTAAAAAGTAAGAATATCACTTTATGTTCTTAGTAAATATCATAAATTAATTCCTCTTCCTTATGTAATGTAACTTAAAACAAAAAAAATGTTGTCTGTTTACTTTCCTACTAGAAGACTAATGGTCGTTTGTCCCAACACAAGTTTTTGGTTTTCTTATTGTTAAATTTCTCCTGATCATGATTTGTATCCCTCTCCATCAGAACTTGACACTTAGTTTATCATCCATATCCATGTTTTCCTACATGGAATCCAAGTATGGGTTATCTTGGATGACCTTTATACCTCTATTTCTTTCTTTTAAAGTGATAGTTTTATTGACTCTTTTTCCGATGTGGGACTTTCCATTATATTCCCAAGAACAATTTTAAAAAAAAATTTGATGCAATTTATTGAAGGAGGGGAGAATGTAACACCCTATGCCTCCACGGTACATTTCCTTTCGAATAATGAAACGGCGTGCATTGTACGCAATTTCGAGATTCTAAAACACCACAACCAATCAAACTAGCCATTATGAATAGTAATACATACTTTTTGAAATTTTATAAATTCTATCTCTCAAAATGGACTTCATTTTTGGGTTTGGAATATCAAATTTATCCTAGGGTGAAATTTTGGAACTTTTCGGATAACACTTATATTTTGATGAATAGTGAAAATTACTATATTTGAATTAAAAAAACTTTTTAAATAAAAATAATTTATAGTGATAAATTATATTATTGAGTGGTTTTAAAGTATAATTAGAATATAATTTTACCATTTTATCCAATGGTGTTCATTATAATTAATTTCACTTTGATATTGGACCAAAATAGTTGTCAATCTTTTGATATATATTGTTTCTTAAAAACATGCTATTTGTTGTGACAGAGGGAATTAATTATAAAATTAATTAATGAAAATTATATGTTTATAATTTTTTAAAATATAAATCATTTTTGAATTTGGAATATCAATTATTGCTTTGGGTGGAATTTTGGGATTGTTCTGAGAAACTTCAATTTTTGATGAATAGTGAAACTACTAAGTGGTAGTTAAAAAAAGTGAATTTTTCATAAAACACAATTTTACCGCTTCTGTGAATGGAATTTGAAAAATCAGAAAGACACAGTTAATATAAAGAAGTAAAATGTGGTTCAATGAGATGAACATAATTTTTGGTGAATAGTACCTTTTTACTTTTATTTACCACGGTTAAAAGTAAATAGGGTAATTAAGGTTAAAAATGATATTAATATTACCCTAACCCATGTCCTAATTCTATTGGACAAGTGTATATCGACCAAAAACAACCTTAGGAATAAAATATCATCATTTAGGTCCACGTGGATTAGATAAGGACATTTAATATTATTTAATTTAAAGAAAAGTTAAAAGAGTTAAAATCAACGTTTATTTACTAAAACATTATTAATATAGGGTTATACATAAGATAAATTCGATTGTAAATATTCATTAGAAATATAATAAGATTTCTTACATAATTATAATTTATTTATAATTTTTAAACATTATATAATGTAATATATATATGACACAATGATGATGCAGTAATTACTATAATAGTGAAACATTAAATAATTGATATTACAAATACCCAAATAAATATAATTTAAGACTTTTAATGAATTACACTAATTTTCTAGGATAACATGACATATTAGGATTGATTTAATTAACTTTGTTCGAAGTAATAATTCTGTTATGTGTTTCACAAAAATCAACTATTGAATAGTGTCAAAAATGACATAAAAGAGTTTTCAAAACAGATATTATATTATTAATTGATATTAAATTCCTAAAAATCTAAGGATCGGCCAAGAGACTTATATCATGATAGGTATATCATTAATGGACCACATGGGGGTCTCTTGGATGTATATAGTATGTTTATTAACTATATAATATAAAAATACAAAGTGACATGGTAAATGTCAAACTAATTAACTAAGAGTTAAAACTAAACGATAAGGTTAATATAGTGACCCAAACCTGTCTAAATTCGATTGTTTGAATGGTTTTAGACATATCCCCACCTTATCCTTTTAATAATCAACTTTTTAGCCATTAGAAACCGAATATGAATTTATTATAAATTAATATTTCTAGATTTTCCAAAGGTGCCCCTCACCCCTCTTATAAAAGGGAACTTCTTCTTCTCATTTCATCACACCTTCAAAGCCTTTTGGTTCGGACAAACCCTGCCCAAATACTCTCTCAACTTCCCTCAATAAAACCTAGAGGCCTTAGTTTGATCAGAAAGCCAACCTAAGGAGCCCTTTTGATCAAATCAAAAGGAAGAACCCGAAGAAGAGGTAACGTTTTCACCACCCCTTTTCAAGTTCCTTTCTTCTTCCACATCTTATTTCTTTTTTATTACCATTATAAAATAATAACTCTAGTATCATATATTTACTGTGATGTTATTATAAATACAGTACAACCATATTCAGTATTCTATCCATCCTTTGAATAACATGTCACCATACGTGCGTACGTACGGCTTACCGTCTCCACGTTGTGGTGTAATTGTTATTCAATATATTATTATTTGGATGGGTATAATAATAATGTGTAACTCATGTAAATAATAAATATAACATGATAATGATTCTGTATATATGATATACCATCCAATTATATATTATTTTAATATCAAAATAATGATATTGTCAATCGTGCGTACGTACGGACTACCGTCTCCACGAACACGATGAGATTCATTCTCCATCATATCCATTCAAGTATAATTATAATTTGATGATTTAAAAATATATTCTAAGGACTTTATATCATTCTGGATATGAATAATATACATCCCATTAATAAAGAATATGGCTCACATAACAAAGAATATAAAGTAAAATGAACCAGTTAACACCCGAAATGACAATAATTCTAAGATATTATTAACAAATCAATGATAAAAGATTATATATGATATCATATTAAAGTAAATGATTATTGTATAATTGAATAACAACTATTTCACCATTATACAGGAGGTTAACTTACCGTCGACCAAGGAAAAAGTACAAAGTAAGGGGTTTCTTATCTCACTTTTATTTCTGTGAGAATTCCATTGTTCACCACTTATTTATTACATGTGGTGTGTGTACTGCCCATGTTTGTATTCATTGTGTAATATACTTTAATTAATGTATATTTACATAATCATTGTATGGTCCTTCATTCATGGGTGTATGTTTTGTATGTTACCAAATCAATATGGGAATTTGAGATTTCAATTTCCACTCATTCGGATTTACGTATACATCATTGATTATTTTACTCCAAGATTATGTGTGGAATCATTATTCCTTTGATTATGTCATAATTTCCACTCCCCTTCTGTGGATATAATTTCTTATACACATAATAAATCCATTGATAATTTCTAAAGTCATCTATGTGAATTTGATAAGAGTAATATTAACTCATTCTCCATTTGTTGAGTTAAACATCCAATTCTTTGGTGTTGTTTTTATAAGATTATGTGTGAATATCCTTTGACTGATTTACACTGAATATACAATCATATTTATTGAATTTATATTTTTCACACATAACTATGTCTTTGATTTATCCTTAACCTAAGGATACGACCTTTATGATAGATTTCATCTCAATTTACATTCCATTGAGACTTCTTTGTTGATATACACCAAATCACTTTTATGTGGTGTATATAATGTACTTTGACATAGATATCATGAATCCCTTTATTCTCATGATATTACAATGTTTTTATTACCTCAATTATTTGTATTCAAGTGTCTCTCTTTTGGTTAGAATCTCTAACTAAAATACTATTTTTAAATGTTTTAATGATTTATTCATCTAAATCTTTCTCATTAATGTCCATGTTTTAAAAATGGTTTTAAGGATTTATTTATATAGACATTAAAGTTTATAAATTAATACTCCTTTTAAAAAGTTTCAAAGTGGTATGGGACACTTTAATTCAAAAATCTATTTTTAAATGTCTTCTTGACAAATAGTGTGACTTTTAAATGATTTCAAGAAAAAGGGGGATATTTCTCTCAAATAGTTTTGATGATTATTTTAATCTATGTCAATATCCTTCATTATTTTCGATTGAGGTTAATATGATACAATACAATCTTCCATATTGTATCGAATGAGTTATGTTGGACTGTGGATGTGCTATTTTTATACCATTCATGGTTTGTGGTTAAAGTATTGACATTTCGTATGTTAGTTTTAATACGAATGTTTATGTTATGTTTAAACCTGTTCATATGAGTAATGCATTGGACTTAATAAGTGATGGGTGGAGCCCGCAATAGCTCCTCGATGCATCTGTATGTCTCATGAGACAAACTAGTGTCTTGGAACGAGGCCTTGGAAAAATATTTTTTGTAGTCTTGGCACGAGGCCTTGCCTATGTGGTTATGATAGTATGGAATTATGCATTCCATAATTATGAAAGTGGTTATTGATATTGCATGGGATTGTTCGACTAGTAGAATATCCATGTGAGTATGTAAATGGAATTATTTTATTTTATCTTTTCCATTTTATGCTGAAGTTCAAGTTTAAAAGGTTTTTGTTTTAGTTATAAATTCCCGTAAGTGTTTATGCTTTTCTATGAAATCTTCTGCTATAATGTTATCCTTACTGAGCATCTGAGCTCACCCCTTTCAATGATTTATTTTTTCCAGGATTATGAAGAAGTAATTTATGAATGACCTGCAGGGATAGTATGAGGTGATATGAAGACAAGATGTTTTTTTTGATGTAATGTACAATTTAATGAATGTATGTAGTGTTTCCAAGGCTACTAAACTAATCAGTCTTTCGAGATTTGATATTTCTTGTGATCTTGCCAATGTTATGTAATAATCCACCGACTCTAGGTAACTAGGTTCGGGGCGTTACATAGATGATACAAGTTGAGATAGATGAGAATGATATTTCTAGAGGAGCAAATGAAAAATATTTTAAGAGTTTTGTATCATCTCAGGGTAAAAGAAAAGTAATCATTTTGTATGATGATTGGAGAAGTGTGGGAAAAGAAATAAAATCTTAGTTTTAGGAGATGATTTTGGTATGATCGTTTTATATTTGTTAACTAATATTTAAATGTTTCTAGTGTAATATGTATTACCTCTTATTTATCAGATGACATTTGATATTGCTGACACTGGAGGACATAGAAAGAAATGGTTATCATTGGATTCCAGGATATCGAATGATTCCAAATCAACCCTCACATCTAATTTCATTTTTCATCATAGAAATCATGATAATCTGTGTCATATATATATATATATCATATCATAGATTATGACACATGGAGGCATTTTTTGAATATTTGTAGAAAATATTAATTTTTGGTAAGGGCAATGTAAACATTTATTAGCTTTATTATATAAATGATCTTATTAATGTTTTGTTAATTATTTAGTATTCTTTAATGATAGTAAACAAGGATATCTCATCATGATATCCAATCTAAAAATGTATACCCTAATAGTTTATCTCGTGGTGGGTAGACATAATTGGAATAACAAATGATGGTGGAAAAATTACAATAACTGAAAGATGATTTTTCAAGATCTAGGGAGGTTGCCCCACCATCCCCTCTATGTAGACATGAAAAATGGAAGAGGGAAAATATGGGAGCAAAGGGACAATATATTTCATAATAATCATGAATTGTAGTTGAGAATATTGTAATATATTTATTTTATTTATTTAAGATAATTATTTTATTTATATAATATTAATCATTTTAGAAATGAT
Organism: Viscum album; assembly: GCA_963277665.1. Classification (NCBI taxonomy): domain Eukaryota; kingdom Viridiplantae; phylum Streptophyta; class Magnoliopsida; order Santalales; family Viscaceae; genus Viscum; species Viscum album. The sequence goes on from OY728138.1 coordinate 945,381,495, forward strand.
GAATTTATTAATACAAAATTATCTTGAGGAGTAGAGATCATAGAGAGTATTTTCAGTTGCTGGGAGGCATGATATTTTATCTGCATCATTGGGAATGCTCGAACACCACGGTCATGTACAAGGATATCCGACGGGTGTATCAGTAAGAAAAGTGTCTCCATGTTCTTCAATTTCATCCATTGAGGGTGTTTATGAAAAAATTTAATCATTGGTGGATGATGTTTATAATATTAATTTGATTATAGAGGAAATGATTAGAGTGTCGGTACAATCTATGATTGCAGACTGCAGCTCCCACTGCTCCACCTCCCCCTGCAGACCCATTATTTATCTTCCACCTTAACCTTTCACTCCCACTCCCCCACTTTAGCATGTAGACCCCATTTTTATCCTACTCCTCCACCACATCTTTCTACATATTATGAGTTTTATGTTGATGATCCTTACCCCCATATAGTTGCATATAGGCTGGTCTATTGTATAGGAAATAGAGTTCATCATCAACAGTTAGAGTTAAAGCATCATAGGGTCACAATACAAGATATTATCGATAAATCAGCTCAAATACCATTACCTACAGATGAGGTGATGATTGTTGGACATAGTATCAACCACTTTTTAGTTTGGCCATCCAGACATTTGCGACAAATTTCCATAGAGGTTCGTATGTTATATATTTTCTTTTTTAATAAAATTTTATCATTTGAAAACATATATATGTTTCTATTTATTTTTAAAAGAGTACTTCTATGGTAATCATATATTTTACAGACAAAAACAAATAAAAATGGCTATGACATCAAATATATATTCTTTTAGACTTGACTGATTTTCAATATATTCAAATTTTTTGGCAAATCATTATGAGTTTCCAATGGAAGGTCTTGTTTGTGGATGTGAAAAAAATGCGTGGATTCTAAAAAATAATATAATAGAGCTTGTTACTATATATAAGATGGGGATCAACATAGGGTATATTTTTTCCATGTTATTCTTTACACCATTCCCTGTGTTATATTTATTAAAAATTCATAATTATATCTTTTTTTATTAGGTATCTTTATAAGATGTATGAGAAGAATGGAATGATAGATTTATATGGACTCATGGGTCTACAATGATATCCCCTGAATGACATGCATTGGATGATGAACAAAGAAATTATTATATTGATGAATTATTTAAAGAGAATATAATCATGCAGTGTTGGATGATGCCTTTTTGGGAGGGGTATGAAACATTTATCTAGAAAATTGTTCATTATCATTTAGCAAAATAACCACTAACCTCAAATTTTCATTTCAATCAGTGATCATTGGATTGTAGGAGTTTTTTTCTAAGAGATAAAACACTTTATTAGATATGAACTATCCATTAAGATGTGTGGGAAAGTTTTCAGAATATGTTGGGAAAGTATGTTTCAATTTCATAATAGTTTTTTATATTATATGGAATTTTAAATTTATCCCATTCGTATTATTTTCTAATAGGGTATGGGTCAAATTTCAAAAAATTACAATGAAAAATATGCCAAAATCAAATATGTAAAAGTAAAGGTTAATAACCATTTATAATTTTTACATTTTGATATATTACATAAAAATGATATTTTTAATTTACACTAATTTAAAAAGAATTTTAATGAACCAAAAGGAATCGCAGAATGTGGAAATTATCTATTGCGATTTATGTATGAAATAATTACAACTGGAACACTTGTGAAGATTGACCTGGTTATATTTCCTTATTAACATTGCCATAATATTTCATTTAATTTATTCATTATACAGGTTAAATAATATCCTTTTAATTTGTACCTATTTGATGACCCTCAACCCTATAATTCCTAAGAGGTCAAACACTTACAAGTGGAATGGTCAAATTATTTTACAAGGTTGCTTTGATTTTAGATAGTTTGTAGAGTGAAATGTATTTTTGGATATTGTAATTACAATTGTGTATTTGGTAGTTTTTTTTTGTTGTATTTATGTTTTTTATTCGACATTGTATGTTTTGAATGTTATATAAGTGAATGACTAATTTTTCTCTCAATCTTCTTTTTTGGTCTAGTTCTGATGTTTTTCTAGTTTGGACTCTGGTCTAGTTTTGGTCTTTTTTGGGTCTGGTATCTACTTGTTTCACATATTGGTAGAGCATAGTAATTGTTTCATGGGGGTGGGGGTGTCTGGGGGGGGGGTGTTGTCCAAGGGGAAGGGGGTGTCTAGGGGTTGGGGTGTCCAAGGGGGTTGGGGGCTGTCCATGGGGGGGTGTGGTCTAGGGGGTGGGGGTTTTCCAAGGGGGTGGGGGTGTTCGGGGGGTGGGGGTTCTTTCTAGTGGGTGAGAGGGCGTCTAAGGGCCAGGGGGTGTCCATGTGGGTCAGGGTTTCTGGGGGGGTTCAGGGGTGGGGGTGCCCAGGGGGTTGGAGGGGTTTTCTAAGGGGTGGGGGTGTCTATGGGGGTTGGAAGGATATTCAAATGGGTCGAGGGGGTTGGTGGGGTTCTAGTGGGGTGGGGGGTGGCGTCTAGTGAGAGGGAGGGTGTCCAGGGGGTGTGGGGTATCTAGGGGTTGGGGGATGTCCAGTGGTGGGAGGGGTTGTCCAGGGGGTGGGGTGTCTAGGGGGTGGGGTCCATTCAAGGGGTCAATGGTGTCTACAAGGTGGGGGGATTTTCGAGGGGGAGGGTGGGGGATGTGTAGTGTGGTGGGTTGGTGTCTAGTGGGTGGGAGGTTTTTGAAGGGGTGGGGGTTACTGTATTTAGGTTGTGTGTGTCCATGGGGGTGGAGGTTGTTTAAGGGGGTCGGAGGTTTGCAGGAGTTGGGGGATATCCAGGGGTGGTGGCCTGTCTAGTGGGGTTCGGTGGTGTCCATTGGGTGTGATGGTGTCAAGTGGGTGGGAGGGTGTCCGGGGGGTGGGGGTTTCCACGGGTCAGGGTGTCCAGTGGGTGGGAGGAGCTTTCTAGGGGGTGTGGGTGTCCTGGGGTGGGGCGGTCCAAGGGGGTCGGAGATGTCCAGCGGGGTGGGGGAGGTTCTGTGGGGTAGGGTGTTTTCTATTAGGAGGGGTTGTCCAGGGGTGGGCAGGTGTTACGACCCGGACCAAAACAGCCACCCGAACAGTACCAAATAGTTCGAGTGTTTATACCGTAGGCACACCTCCCCGAACGCTAATGGCTACTGACTAGAAGCAATCGTATTATTGTAATAGTGGGGAGTCTATACCATCTCGCAGGATAATAATATTGGTGCTGGTATGAGTATAACAATAATGATGATGAAGAATAAAAAACTCAGCCGACTTGAAACAGACCCATAGAGCAGAAGTACAATAAATATCCATAAATAGTGGAAGCAATAAATATAATCAATTGCAGCGGAAATAAACACAAAAACATGATGATCACTTGTAAATACCACTGAACAACATAACATGCTTCCAAAGTAGGTCATATATATCTAAATATAAAGGGTGCCAATGGCTATCCAACTGTAGCTACAAAAAAATAATTTTGATACAGAAAATTACGCGAAACATATTAAACTCTAGCTAGGGATGACCTCAGGGTCCATACCATCTCCATGTAATTGCTAACACAACCTATATCCTGAAGTTGGCCTCCTTCCTTCACATAAATCCATAATGTCTGCACGCATCCTAAAGAGCCTGTGAAGGGTGTGAGACTAATCATAGTAGGATACAACCTAATGGTGTGTACCTAATATAAGGGTTTAAGCAATAATTCATTTATAAGGTATACAGTAAACATTACGATGAAAAAATTAACACAAACTCCACTGGTGCTCAGCAGACACCATGGTGTGTCACATGTTTCGGCCAACGCCAGAATCTCTGTCATGTAACCGGACACCATGTGTCCCCTGACACAGTGTGTCTCAAGTACTAACGTCCTGAAGGCACACATGAGAAACATTAACTAGTAGAAGCATTGATCCCTGTCCTCAATATGTAATTAGAGGGAAAACGATTTCTTCCATCAAAATAAGTAACTGGAGGGACATCGATATCTTCCATCAAAATAATTACTCAGAGGGATAGTGATGTCTTCCCTCAAATCAATGAACACCGAGGGTCAGTGATATCTACCCTCAAATAACAGGGAGCCTCTTCCCCTAACACGATATCCTCAATTCTATCTGTTAAAGTCTCCTCCCTTTCCTAGTGGCTTCCTACAACATGCACCCCCAAATCAATAGTACCTCAACTTCAACTAACAGGGTCCTCTATTCACACGAGTGGTCAAAACAACATCATCATAATGACACTCTTTGTGAACAGTACTCATAGTTCTGCGTGAGTGGTAATCACTAAAATAGTACCCAATCCACAAAACCTCTGACACGTCATGTCCCTGTGACCATGCCTCTAATGTCTGATGGTCTCTCCATCCCAATATCCTAGGCCATGCCCAACCTGACAGTCATCCTGCCTCCAACTGACACCCATGAAGCCCAATCTCGGGGTCAGAACCACCCAATTTAACCTGGGCCAAGCCCAATCTATGATCAGAATCACTAAAAAATATCCAGCCCATTCTAATCCCAACTCAAAGGATCCATCATATGAAATTTAGCAATTACATAATATAACACATTTAATCGAACACAAAAACAGGTGAAATGATCTAAACAATTGAATTTCACTTGACCATCAGTTATCAAACAACAACACTGAGGTCATGAATGCATATAAAAATTCATATAAAGGATTAATAATCTGAAAAAAATAGTTTAAAACAATACTTTTCAATTAAAATCATTTTGGAATCCCCGGAAATAATGCCCCGATGAGCAACAACCACACGCCAAGCCTCGCTCAAGAAAAATAGGTAACATGGCATACCGATAGGCATCCCATAGGTCATATAATAAGTAAAAAAGAAATATCATGTGACATAGGGTCACAGTCAAAATTCCCGAAAATGAGTTATAAGCCGCACCACCCAAAAATATGCAAAAACACAAAAAGATGCATCCACCACCTACTAGCGACTCATACGATGCAACTCATTCGATAACAAACTCAAATTAGGTCTAAAATTCGGTATATATATAATAGAATAAAAAATTATCAAACTAATATAACATGTTCTAGAAAATAATTCAAGAATAATGACGCAAGAGGAATCAAGGCCTTATCGAGGGGGTACAAACAGATCAATCGGTGTTCGAATCAGGGTTCAGATGAAGAAACGTGATCAATTTGAAGTCTCGACTACCTATTTCTCAATGGTTCTATCCAGAACCTAAGAAATGAGGCTATTTCCAATTTTAAGATAAAAATAAAATATAGGACACGTAATTTATAATTACACACCATGTAGATTCGTTTACTATTCATATGGAAGACACTTTTCATCCAACATACTTTTCAGAACCTGCTGACATGAGTACATGGCGTGTCCTAGGTAGCACACATAATGTACTTAGTTTTTCTTCTCTTCCTCGCCGACCTACCCACACGCCATGTATATCCCTCATACATGGATAGACTAAACGATGTGTCCAAGGAGGACCCAGTGTGTACTTGGTTAAACGATTCTACCCAGCCAACTCGCCAACATGCCATGTATAGCCTCCACATGGTCAATGGTACAAGGCGTGCCATGTAACACTACACGTCATGTAGTATGAAATTCCTTCACATTCATCACATGACATGTACTGCGTGACACATGCCAGTTTCTTACCCAACCCATACACGGCGTGTACACTATATTGCACAATGTGTAGTCTTGAATATTCTAGAATATTATATATTTTTCTAGTTTTCTTTGGAACAAGTCAAAAATTCAAAGAGGGTCGGTATTTTTGACCCGTTCTAAAAACCCGGGTTCTTACAATCTCCCCACCATAATATTTCTCATCTAAGAGCTATCAAACGAAACTCGTAGATGGCACAGATCATACCACCTTGATCAAAGTAACCCTAATATCCCTAATCTCAAAGGATCTGGCTAAATTCTTTAAGGGGATCCCCACCTTAAGAGTTTCCTACCTCGGTGTCAAGCCAAAAAAACTCAAAACAACCAAAGGTTAAATAAACTTTTTTCAATACACATGGTCCTCTCGTGATGCATTGAAACCACTATTCCTCATTAGTGCTCCCATGTTATTCCTAACATCCAACATATCACGCACCACATTAGTGTCCACCTCCATGATGTCATGCATCCCATGGAAGCTCAAAATAAATCCCGGTTCCGTGAAGCTCATGTAACCCTCATCCTCAATGCCTCGATGCCCAATGCACCTCAATTAACCTACATCCTCAGTGCCGATGATGCTAAACATATCACACACATATAAATATATCATATACCCGATATGGCCACAATCCCACTGACCAACATCTAGTCAGTCCACATAGACCATGTGCATCACGTGCACTCAAAACAGAAATTCCATTACAGGTCATGCCAAAAAGAAAACATGGAAATCATGGCCAAACCCATTGTGTACCTATAACCATTATTTTCTCACCATCTTGCTCATCCTCTGGCAGCTCCATGGGGTAAACATGGCCTGATGTACAGCTGAAAGATGCCAGAACTCCTTGCAATGCTACTCCAGCCATGGGCCACTAACCCCACAGATGTATCCCATTATCTCTGTCACGTCCTCTATGTGATGTTGAACCTCAGATACTGCCACCTGGTACTGAACATGTGCCAACTCAAGATGCCACTGTCTATCAGGGTCTCTACATACCATCTGTCTGAGAAGGCTGCTTGCAGAACCTCTCAAGATGTTCGACCTATCCACATCCCTAGCACTCCATTAGAGGAATATCACACATAGTCTGAACGTTTCATGGATGTCCAAACTGAAAGAGAACTATGAATGAACTACTACGAGGTGGTCGAGCTTAGTCCATGGACAAACTGCCGTACTGGAACTCATCCCATCCTCGCTTCCTACTATCTGAACCATCACCTGATGTCATCATCCGGCCATCATAGGTCATATCCCTCAGGTGGTCTTCAACTATGACTGCCTGATTCAATGCCTTTATAAAAGAACCAAGCATGAATATATTTACATGGACCCAAATGGATTGTCATAATTTATTCTTGAAGTTCCTTACCCTTTCCACGTCATTGCTTACCATACCTGGTGCAAAGTGAGACAACTCAGTGAATGTATTTTCATAGTCCATGACGGACATGTCTCCCTACTAAATACTCAATAACTCCCGATCTATCTATTCTCCCAGTGTCTCGGGGTGAAAGTTCTCAAAACACATGTCCTTGATGTCCTTCCATTCTAGTCCGTCATGCCAGCAAGCCGGAACCTGCACATCCCACCAACGATTTTTAGGTCATCATAGCATGTTCCTCACCAGCCTGACAGTCCACCTTGGAGGCCTCTCGATCTACTCATCAATCATTTTCATGCTCTCTATCTAGTTCTCAGCCGCCAGCATGACCACCCTCACCCTGAAAATGTGGCGGGTGCTATGAGTGGAACTCCCGCGCAAGATAATCCATGGATGGATCTATATCGTGCGTGCCTCTATCGATCCCCTGCAAGACACGTACCAGGATAGCTCAGAGATACTCACCGATCCATGGTCTGAATACTGCCAAACCTAGTTGTTGTTCTACCTACACATGATCCTGGAACTAATCCTTTCCCTGATCATGTATCTGCATCTCCTGCACTGCTGGAACAAGATCCTAAATCTGATCCTTCACATGCGGCATTGTAGCATCACCCGCCTGACGGTACATCGAGACATATAAGTTGAACACACTGAATACCATAAATGGTTAGACATCCCATATATATATATAACAATAAATATTCAACACTAATAAGGAAATCATAAAAAAGGATGTGTGTCACTTCAACCCTCACTCTTCCCCACCGCAACCCATGCCCATGGCATCCCGTCCTCATGGCCTCCTTACTCGCCTCTCAATATAGCCAAGTATCAAATGTATCTCAGGCCATGCCCATCCTGACAACCAACGTTGTCTCAAACCGACTCTCGATTTTCCCAATCCTTTTGATAATATTCACTTAAACTGATAGTACATGTCTGCTCATACAAGAGCCAAACCAATTTACCATGCCAGATGATATTACACAAATATATAAATCATGGAATATACAATGCAACAAACAAGCAATTCTATAATGAATTTCACCTTTTCACATTTCAAGAATACAATTCATGGCAATTGATATCATTCACATGATATTATATCTTCAAAAAGAATATGTGTAGTTACGAAATTGAAATACCATAAAAATGTGACTATCAAAATCCAAGAAAACAAACCTTGACATACCATGCTAAGGCCCAATCCCCCTTACCACACTGTGTCATGGTTTACATACCACAGTCATTAACATCACTCACCAAGTGAACCACTAAGGTTGAACTAATATAAAGTGTAATCTGTGAAAAAGAAAAACAATAATTCCCACCCATGGAAACATGGTCCATCCCTTGTACCTGGGGATATAGGCACTCATGCACAAGATATAAACCCATTTTCAGTAACAACCTATCTCTAGTCTAGCATATCCCAAATATTAAAAAAGGAAAAATAAAAGAAAATACTCAATCTCATTATTATCCAGAAAAATGATGGTACTAAATCCTTATCAAGAACTCCTCTGATACCACATTACAACTACCCAGATCCAAACAACCACCTAAATTGTGCTAAATGGGTCAGGTGTTACAACCTAAGGTGCACCTTCCCGAATTCCAAAGGCTCCCAACTAGTAGCGAGGGACTTATATGTATATTGGTGAGGCTATACCCTCTCGAAATATAATAATAATGGTAGTGGTCTGAGTATCACAATAAAGATAAAGTAGAATAAATGACTCAGCTGACTCAAACCAGACCCACTGAGCGGAAGCACAATCAATATCAATAAATAGCGGAAGCAATAAATATAAACAATAGCCACAGAAATAAACACAACAACATACCGATCACTTGTAACTACCAATTAACTACAAAACACGCATCCAAAGAAGGTCATACATATATAAATACAATGGGTGACAATGGTAACCAACTGTAGCTACCAAAAAAATATGATGATATAGGAAATTATAAAAATCATATAAACCCCATCTAGGCATGACCTCATGGTCCTTGCCATCTCCATGAAACAGCTAATGCTGCCTAGATCTTGAAGCTGGCCACTTTCCTGCATGTAAATCTATAAAGTCTGCATGTGTCTTTAAGGGCATGGGCAATGTGTGAGATGAATCTCATTAAGATACCACCCAACAGTTCATACGAAATAAATGTTTTTAATAATTCATGCATTTATAAGGTAAATAGTAAATTGTACGATGCACAAATAAACACAAACTCCACTAGTGCTCTGCAGCCACCATAGAGTGTCACATACTTCGGCCAACGTTGGAAGCTATATCATGTACCCCGACACCATGTTCCCCCTAACACTTCATGTCTCAAGTACCAACATCCAGAAGGCATGCCTATGAAATAGTAATCTGGAGGTACATCAGTGCTGGTCCTCAATATGTAATAGGAGGTATACCGATGTCTTCCCTCAATATAAGTAACTAGAGGGATAGTGATGTCTGCCCTTAAAATAAGTACCTGGAGGGATAGTGATGTCTGCCCTCAAAATAAAGTACCCATAGGGATAGCGATATCTTCCCTAAAATAATGGTGATCCTCTTCCCCAACTCGATAGCCTCAATGATATCCCTTGAAGGCTCCGTAACTTCTCGGTGGCTTTCTATGGCATGTAACCCAAACCAATAGTACCTAAATCATAACTAACAGTGTCCTCTACCCACACGTGTGGTCAAAACCACCTCATCTCAGAATCTCTTTGTATGAACCGTACTCATGTTACAGTTGAGCAGTAATCACCAAAATATTACCAAATCCATAAATCCTCTGACACCTCATATCCCGGCGGCCAGGCCACTCAAGAATGGTGTTTCCACCATCCATGTAACTCGGGCCATGCCCAACCTAACGGTCATCATGCCTCAAACCGACACCCATGACACCCAATCCCATGGTCATAACCACCCATTGTAACCTGGTCCAATCCCAACCTGTGATCAAAATCACTCAAGAATATCCAGGCCATGCCCAACACAACCCAAAGGTTCCAGGAAATGCAATTTTGAAATTACATAATATAACACATTTAATAGAACATATAAACAGGTTAAATAATATATATAGTTGAATTGCACTAGACCAGCAGTTATCAAACAACAACACTAATGTCTTGAATGCCTCTAACCATTCAAATCATGGTTTAATAAACTAAACTCAATAGTTTAAAACCATAAGTTTTAATTAATACCATTTTCGAATCCCCGACCAAAATGCCCCGATGAGCAATGACGACTCGCCCTGCCCCGATCAAGGAAACAGGTAACATGGAATACCCAAAGGCATCACATATTTCAAATAATAAGTAAAAAAAATATCAGGCAATACAAAGTCACACTCAAAATACCTGAAAATGAATCATAGGAAACACCACCCCAAAGTCTTCTAAAACACATGAAAAAGGTATGAACTACCTATCTAAGACTCATACGATGCTACTCCTATGATAAAAACCTCCAATTAGGTCTAAAATGTGGTATATCTACAAATGAATCAAAACCACTCAAACCCATATATCTCATTCTGGAAGAGAAATCAAGAAAAATTGATCCATCTGAATCGATTTATTAAGAATTGGGTTCCAACGGATCAGACGGTGTCTGAAACGGGGTTTGGATGAATAAATGGGGTCAAATTTAAGTCTCATACACCTTTTCTAAATGGTCCTATCCAGAACATGAGAAACGAGGCTACTTACTGTTTTAAGAAAAAAATGAAAATACACGACTTTTAATTAATGACTATAGGCCATGTAGGTTCATTTATTATTCACGTGGTGGCCACTTCTCTACTGAAATAATTTCCAGAACCTGCCGACATGAGTACATAGCGTGTACTATGTAGCACAAGGTGTGTACATAGTTTTTCATCTTTTCCTCACCGACATACCCAAATGCCATGTATATCCATCATACATGGCTAGATTACATAAAATTTCCATAGAGGAAATGACCTGTACTTGGTTGAACGATTCTACTTGGCCAACACGCCCCATGGCTTGTATGGACTACATATTTTTAGGGGGTACACAACGTGCTGAGTAACATTACACTCCATGTAGTAGGAAATTCCTACATGGTTATCACACAACATGTACACAAAAACACACAACCAGGGCTCGCCAAACCCATACATGGTGTGTACTCTAGAGTACACAACGTGTAGTCCGGAAAATTTAGAATATCCCAAATTTAGCCAATTTTCTCAGAAACAAGTCAAAAATTCAAACACGGTCGTGATTTTTGACATGTTCTAAAAACCTGGGTTCTTACAGCGGGTGTCCAAGGGGGTGGGGTCGGACAGGGGGGGGTGGGGTGGGGGGGGGGACTGTCTAGTGTGGTTGGTTGTTGTCTTGTTGGTGGGAGTGGTGTCTAGGGGGAAGGGTCTATCCAATGGGTGGGGTCTGTACTAGAGGGTGGGGGCTATCCAAGGGGGTAGGGGTGTCTAGGGGGTGGGTGGGATGCCTAGTGGGTGGGAGGGTGTCGAGGGTGGGGGGGGGTTACCTGGCGCTGGTGTGTCTAGGGGATGGGGGATTCCTTGGGTTGGGGGTGGGCTGTCTAAGGGGGTAAGGGGTGTCCAATGGGTGGGGGATGTCTAGGGGAAGGGGTGTCCTAGGTGGGGTGGGGGGGTTGTCCAGTGGTTTTGGTCTATTTTATTCTTTTTTCAGCTCCGCTTTGGTAGCACATTGTAATGGTTGAAATGTATTATAAAAAAATAGTTTTTACCTCAGTTATTTTATAACCGACGAAATAATTACTTGTGGATGATTCTTTTTGTTGGTTATTTAATAACTGATGTTGTATATATGTTTTCATGTTGGTTATTTTTTAACCAATGTGGAAAACTTATTCACAGACTGGTTTATCACATTATTTATGCAATTAACTGACGTGATAACCTTGTTTTTAATGTTTATTAATTGACAACCAACATGAAAAACACTTCCGAGGGGTTTTTTATTACACTGGTTATTTAAGAACTTGTGTAATAAAAAAAATATTACATCGATTATTTAAAAACTGAAATTATAAATCATGATTATTAACCATTTTATGTGATGGGTTTTTAGGAACTAATGTGTAAATGTCTTCTGATTTCGGTTTTTTATGTCAGTTTTAAAATAACCGATGTAAAAAACAATATTTCATGCATCCATTGCAATAATGTCAGGAAACAATAGACACAAATAATTAAAAATAAACGACAAAAACAAGTATCTTCACAACATATTTATTTATTTAATTATTTTTTGGACCTTTTTTATCACATTAAAAATATTTTTTATTCATATTATTTTGTAAATGTTATCTATTTGATGATATATATTTTAATTATATTTAAAGCATATAATATATTTCATAAATATTCATGAATATTATTTACATAATATTATGAAATTAAAATAAATAAAATATTTATATCTATTAAATTAATTTTATTATATGTTACTCATCATTTAAATATATCAGTAATTATTTAGTTTAAATTGAGTTTTCTTTTCCGTTTAATTTTATTGAAGAAATGGATTTCTAAAAAATAATAATAATAAATCATTGTATTTTGTTGAAAAAATATTTATATATTTATTTTGGAATTTATATAGTGAGTACTGGTAATCTAATATGTATGGAAAAAAGATGGATTATTCTACCTTGAAACAGACCTTGGTATGCTAAGGATTTTCATTTATTTCTGAAAATGAAATTAAAAATCGATCCACGGAATGTAGAATAAAATGTACATATCGTGATTGTATGTTCATTTTATGGATGAATAGAAATAAAGTAAATGAGAACCTCCCATTGAAATAATTTTCCACTCAGTATGAATGTTTTATTTGTTATATAGAATCAAATGTAATTTAATGACCATTGTATGAATATCATACCAGAAAGAAAAAAAGTTTCCCACCAGAGGTGAATTAATTTCAAAACACGATAAATGACGCATTTGAAAATGTATAATACAATAAAAAAATACATTAATAAATCAAAAGAAAAACAATTTTTCCAAATTAGGTTATTATTTATCATAACTCGAGTGACTAGTTTTTTTAAAATTAGTTACAAAACAAAATAATTAATTGTATTGAGGGTGTAATGAGTATTTTAGCTATATATTCTACATTGTATGTATCAAATAGATGGTATTTGTGAAGATTATTAAAAATTACTTCCTATTATTTTATAGTTTCCTTATGATTCATTGTGTGAAGCTAATATCCAAAGACTATTATAGGATATGGATAAAATATTTAAAAAACAAGGAATTGATTACACATGAATACATACATACCCTAATGATTTCAAGTTTTATTAGGAATAAGATTCTAAAAAATATTAATGCTTAACATGTCATAAACATAATGGGAAATAAATGATATATTTTTTGATTCTAAATGAATGCATGACAAGAAAATGAAATATGAATAAAACTCCCGTAATGGGTTTTTGTTACTTTTATCAAAGAAAACATGGAAATGTTATTCATGCTATTTAAGATTTCACATAAATAGAAGTGTCTCGATTTGAAAAGTTACAATAAAGACTCAATGATACAATTAAATCATTCAATATCATGACGGTATTAATTTCAAAATATACAATTTTTTTAGATCATAGGAATTACTATATGGGATTTTCATCTAGGGGTTTTAACCATTTCTATACATTATGTACAATTTATAGAAAATGAAAAGTTTTTTATTCCCATAAAATATACCCATATAGATATATATTGTCACAAACCATAATCTTTATGATGAGGGAAGGTATATGAATATGTTGAGACCTTCCTAACTCAAGATGATGGAGAGATAATAACCACCCTTAGTCTCGCCTCTAATAAGCCCTGGGGTGGTGACCGACACCAAGGGTATAGAATTATCACATAAAATGGGAGGAATTCCTCTTTTTATAGTACCCCATATGAGGATATAACATGTTTCAAACAAAAAAAACTAAATTCACATTTATATAATGGAACCAAAATCTATCCCACATGAATTTTACAAGTAAATATGCTAAAAAATACATGAAACCTACAAAGTATAAAAATAAAACTAAGCTGAAATACAAAAAGCCGTCCGCAATGTCCAATCTAGTAAGGTATACTTTGGTCATCATAATATCCCTGGAAACCTGAAAATATTTATATATATTTTTGTTGATAATACAAGTATACTCCATAGGGGAAAACCCATGTCACCTATGAAAATGTGGGAGAAACATACAAATGCCCCTATGAGAAAATAGTAGAAACTAAAAAGAACCTAACAATGTATACTATCCACCCCAACCACACCATTGACCTCTCACCCAATAGCACATGTAATGTAATGAAACTATATTAATAAATAAATCAATATTTTGGTACCCCATCACCACTTCCCAATGGATCACTATTTATCCCTAATGGAAAACGTGCTGACACTACTATGCTCTTCCACAAGCCCCAAGGTCACAACCTTCCCGCACACACATGGGATACATACCACATAACATATATCCCACAATGAATTGGGTAAAAAACAACAACCCCATATCAAAGACAATATAGAACAACCACACAAATCTTCCCAAAGACAAATTGTAAGTACACCTCACCCGCAGAAACCTGGGACTCACAACCGCATCACAACCAATCGAATAATATAGGTCTACAGATTCCTTAAAAAGCATAGAAGAAAAATTAACCTTGTATCTATCCTCCCACCTGGATGTTGAAAAAAAAAACACTGTCCCATAACAATGGGGGTGTTCGGAACATATTTCTCATCCCAGATGGGTTAAATATAGAAATAAAAAGGAACTGTATGTATATATATATAAGTACAAAACATGAAGCCCAACCTATGGGGTTTAAAAAAAATACCAGAACCCAAACACAACCCTTACTACCCCACTACTTTCTTTCACCACCACAGAAGATGGTCACTCCCATTAGTTGATAAATGAAAACTGCATCACTATAGGCCACAACTTGACAAGTACAACTATCAAATTCATTTAAATAATTACGAATTATAAATGTTTTTATTTATTCCATCCTTACCTATAAAACTACTAAACATAGCAAATAATAAGTATCATAATAACCCAGAGAAAATTAATAGGGTCCCTGAATACTCCTGAAAAAAATCTCATGCAAGGTAAAAACATATTTCTTTAAAATAATCCATCTGAAACCAACGACAAAATCCATGCTACATTATAAACACCACATGCCGAAAAAAAAAAATCAAACTGCTTGGAGTTCCATTATACACTCCCCTTTCCTGAAAACTTGTTAAACTAATACCACCATCATTCTTCAAAGTCAGTATTTCTTTCCCTTCTTCTTAACATGTAACACCCCAAAACACCTCATTACTACCACTACTAGTTTTCTCACAGCACAAAAACACTACGCCAAGCACATCCATTAATATGAACATGAAGAAACTCAGTCCTACAGCTCTTCATCCCAACCAATTTCCAGGAAAAGTCCTACTGATGAAAAGTTAAACCATTCCACAATCAATAAATCTCCTAACATGTGATACCATTACACCACATATAGCACCCCATTCTCAAAACCACACACCCAACCACTACAGAATACTAACAAGGTGATGTTTGTTCTGATTTAGCAGCACTTGTGATTTAATTCATCTTGATAAAAGAGGATTGATCAAAAGATAAGATTGATATAGTGAATCCACATAATTAACTGAATATAATTGATTAAATATATTATAATTCATATAGTAGCGATTCACAAAGCATAATGGTGTGAAAATAGAGAACTCCAAAGGACATGATTTTTAGAAGTCATGCAACCCTTACAGAACAAAACAGAGGTCATGAATAACATATAAAACAAACCTATCATTATCATCATCATACTTCCATTATGACATTTATTAATCATTATTATTTTAGTTTAATTTATTTCAATTATGTTCACATGGGTATGTTATTACACCCACCACATATGATGCACAATATAAATCAAGTCAAAGAAAATCCTTACATGGAACAATAGGAAACCAAAAATCACCCCTATTTCAAAATAGGGGGTCGTGCGAATAGGAGACTCTACAATAAACCAAATGGTGGGATACAACATAGGTGCATTACTCATGTATAGATGTAGGATCTTGTTGCATCAAGATAAAATGGAATGGTTCAAAGGAAGAAATGATTCATCTATTGAAAGGCCAAATCCTAAATCTATAATAAAACATTTCACATTTCATTAATGCTAAATCACCACAAAGACCACGCGGTTTATGAGTCAATGGAAGAATAAATTTTATAAAAGATTAATACCATTTTAAATATCCCAAAAACATATCAAATATGTAATTTTTCATATTTAACATCAAAAGGATGCTGATCTGGAAAAAAACATGGGAAGGCTGGAAAATGACTCATCATTGATTGTGTCACTGACACGTGATTCACCAACCCAATGACCTGGGTCACTAATTACAAGAGTCTCCAATGATCACACCTACTTTCATAATGAGTCTCTAAAACCATGACATACTAACACCCTAGTTCATCAATGCCATGACCAACTGACTCCTAGAGTCACCGACTCCCTGACCAACCGATGCCCTTACTCACCATGCCCTAGACTACTGATTCTATGATACTAATATGAAAATATGAAATTCGTAAAACACTTGTAACGATCTACCATTTCCACCCAGAAGACACAAATCACTATATTTTGACAATGTAATGTACCACATTGTTTAGGAACAATATATCAGATACCACTCATACAATTATCACCCTCAAGAATTAGAAACCAAATATAGAAGAAAGAGGGGACCAAAAAACCATCCTGTACGATACCATAAAGGTTAAATCCCCCTTTTTGAGTTATACCACAACATCCAAGAACACATCTTAAATGATTTCTGAACCCAAAAAAACTGCTAGAAATAGAAATAAATCACTAAAATTCACATTGCCCAAACATATGAATCAGGGAATTCCTTCCCTAATGTGGCATACTATCCATATTGGGAATCATTGAATCACCCACACTTGTTTAATGACATCCTAATTAATGCATCACGATTAGTGATGAAGTCACCACCTACTCATATGTCTTGATTTTACTATATGTTACATAACTAGGAAACAACATATCTCATTGAAAACAAGGTTCAAGAATTACATGACAATGAAAAGAACATGGGAATTACTCCAAACAACTCGGGTTTCTAGGCATGAATCAACATATTTCTCTCCCAAGTAATTATCTCTAGGACACCATGCCCCCACAAAAAATGAAGCATCTGAATCGTCAATCCACAAAACACACTCTCCCGAAAATCTGGGCTCTCCATTGGCCACTCCATGAATATTTTATCGTCCATAATATCCAACTCTCCCCAATCAAGGACATGAGAGTCAAAGTGATGATATAAAAAAATATAGGAGTTGTGAAAAAATATGTGTATACTTCCTAATTAATGTGGAAATTACCGCTAATATTCCACCTCACCATATTTTCCCAACACCTCGAAAAGTTAGATGAAATTGTGAGAAGATTTAATCCCTCTATCGAACCTCTGATTCCATCATCGAGGGGAAACCATCAATAATATTTGGTACCAAAACTAAAACTCCATAGTCTTTATCCCATCATTGGTATATGGATTATTCAATTCTTGTGCTTCCCTCATCCTCACATTAAAAATCTTTACCTTCTTTGTCATACTCTACACCACATCTGAACCCAGAAAAGTTGCTTTCCCAACTTCTGAAAAGCTCAAGGGTGAATGAAACAATATTCTGTATAATGATTAATATGGAGTCGTCCCAATGGAATAGTGATAACTATTATTTTATGAAAACTATAAAAAGATAAAATATCACACCCATGATCCCCTAATGTCTAGAACACACGCCCATAAAATGTCCTCCATATTCTGGATTGTCCTCTCAGAACACCCGTCCGTCTCAGGGTGGAAAGCAGTGATGATGCATAACTATGTTCCAAATGCATGATAAATCAACTCATTACTCATGAAGTAAAACATATATCTTAATCCTAGATTATGTATCTTATTAATAAATGAAAATAAACCACCACATCTACACATCTATGTGATAAGGTATCCACTACACTCGACTCCTTGATCACTAATAAGTGAGACAATTTTTTCAACTTATCCATGACTACCCAGTTTTCATTGAAACCTCCCTAACAATGAGTAATGATATGATAAATTCCATTGATAATTCATCACACATTCACTTGGGGACATATTTGTGCTCCATAAAAACCCCAAGAACATTGTTCTTAGCCTTCAATTACTGGAACACCATGAACTATTGCATCAAGAAATCATCCACTACTAGTTTCATCATGGGCCACCAGGATAGTTCTCTCAAGGCATGGTACATCTTGGAATCTCTCGTGTGTTCCAATAGGGGTCAACAATGAATATCATGGAGAACTCCCTTGTTCATCATCCTTAGATCAAATTTCTTCTCATTAAATGACATCTTATTTTGACCATCCTCCAACCATTCCTCCAGGGCATCACCCTAATCAATGTAATCACAAATTTCATCTTCCTCTGTGTCTCCTCACTAAGACTCCTCCACCTACTGCCTCAAATATGAATGTATCATCATATGAAATATACATCCACTGCCACTATCCATTCATGCATCTTTGTTTAATGAATCAAACTCTTTCATTTCTCTCCAAGAATCTGTAGATTACCAAACCACTTCCTTATACGACTTAACTATCTAAACATCGGCCAAATAATTCCCCTTTTTTGTGGTTTAGTGGATTTCAAAATCATAATTTTGGAGTAGCAACATCCTCCTCTAATTCTGCATGTTCTGATATCACTGGAAATAGATGTACCTCAAGGGCTTGTGATCAATAAAGACCACAAATTCCTCTTCAATGAGGTAATGTCACAAAAAATATTAGGGCCAACATATCCACTCCTAGTTCCAAAACATGGGTATCATAATTACATTCACGGGGATGTAATTTTTCTATACCCAAAGGATACCACTCCTCATTTTTTGAATTAGCACACACCCCAATCCTAGATGGGAAGTATCAAA
Source organism: Viscum album (assembly GCA_963277665.1). Lineage (NCBI taxonomy): Eukaryota > Viridiplantae > Streptophyta > Magnoliopsida > Santalales > Viscaceae > Viscum > Viscum album. The sequence goes on from OY728138.1 coordinate 945,400,731, forward strand.
AGAAGCACCACGAACATTACACCTTCCTTTAGAAGCCTGAGAATTGTAGCACTGATCAATTTCACCTTCATATTGATAAAAACTGCCTTACACTACACACTCCACACAAAATCATTTCCTTTTCTAGTCAGACTCATCAACAGAGATGCTATTCGAGAGAAAATAGTTATGAATCATTAGTAATAGCCTTCCAATAAGAGAAAAATACAAAACGTTGCCAAAATCATGGGTACTTACCATGAAATAACTACTTCTTTCATTGATGGGTATGTTTTTATACCTTAATGAGACACTACATGTCCACTGAATTGGACCTCCCACAACAAAAACATAAACTAGGACAACTTTCAGTAGATCTGGTGGTGTCAACGAGCCTCTAAGTCTATCCTGAGATGGTCATTATGATCATCCCCTAACATTGAGAAGATTAGGTAGTCATTGATGAATACGATGACATATCTATCTAGGAACTCCAGAGTGATGGTGTTCATAAGCCCAATGAAATTGGTTGGTGAATTCATAACACCGAACAACATGACCAGATACTCAATGTGCCCATACTTGTACAAAGAAGCAATCATCAGGATGTCTCAATCATTCACCCTCAACTAGTGATACCCAGACCACTGATAAATATTATAAAACAATCATGCTTCCATTACATTGTTGAATAGATCGTATATCCTCAAGAGATGGTAACAGTTCCCGACCATTACCTGATTAATCCTTCAGTAGTCTATACCCAGCTCGAGACCATAATCTGCCTTCTACGAAAAAAAGATTGGAGAAACCCACAATGAAAAACTGGTCCGGATAAAATCCTCCTTCATTAGATATTCAATCTAGACCCACAACTCCCATATCTCATATGATTCCCTCTAATAATTATCCATCGAAATCATACTAGCACCTGGTTGTAGGTCTACCCCAAACTCAATGTCAAGGCGATGGGGGTAGAGTCAAAATATAACCAGGAAAAACATCCATTAATTCACTGTCTTCTCTCAAGAGCTCAACCATCCTAGCACACACTAATTCTACTGAAATATCATCCAATAAATAAAGGAAAGTCTTCACATTCCGACTTCCCATCTGACAACACCGCTCTACAATGAATGCAAAAATATTTCCACCCACGTTTGAAAACATGAATCTTGTTTGAAAGTAGTCGATGATAGAACACATATTGTAAAAACAGTCAATGCCAAAGATAATAATGTATGGAAGAATCTATTGAAGAATGATATCCCCAATGGATTAATGTGGCCCCATCAACAGTCTAGATCAATAAAAAACATCAAACAAGCTAGTCTGACCTTCGACGAATGTACTCATAAACCAAGGGAACAAAATGTATCTCTATGTATGGTACCAAAGAATGGGATATATCTATTGCATGAATGAATTGTGAAGCTATAGAATAAAATTTGGATAAAAAAGTGTACTGAACAAACTAAGCATACCTCAAACGATCTTCAACCCTTATAGATCTACTTCCTTGGCATCCTGCAACTGACCATGCCCAGCTCCTCTTTCCATATGCCGTCAGTCGCCTCCCTGAACACACCCGGGTCGAGGTCCCTCTAGAATTCCTTGAGGTCAGACTTCTCTTAATCCTTCTCCCATCGGGGGAAAATACTATTGTCTCTACTGTTTAAATTATATTGATGAAAAATTATGCTGATTCGGGCAGTGGACATGCCCACATTCATTATAAAAAGCTCAAACAAGGCCCTCACTCTGATGGTTCCCATAGCCTACACAAAAAAACATCCTCAACCAAATGACTGTGGGAAAAGGGAGAGGACTAGAAGGATGGAAATGAAACTGTTGGGGTTAGATCCCTACTATCTGAATCCTAGAAAGACCTAAAAACTAGGACTTGATGCTGACAACCTTCTTCATTAAAGAACTAATATGGCTCCCATCTCAAGTTAAAACTCATTGAATGTGCATCCCTTCCACATCCTTAGACTTTTTATGATCATTTTTTGTCTGTTAGTATGAATAGGGGAGTAAACACATAATTAATTGAGGGATGAAGGGCCTCCTCTACGAAAATAACCTAAGAATCCTCATCTGGAAAAAGATCTATTGAAAAATGTTAGATATGCTTAAAAACAATTCCAAATTCCTTCACCGACATTCTACCATGTTGGATAGAGAGTTTCTATTTCCTCTTCTAGGCATTCATCATGGAATAATTCAATTCCTACCACAACATATTCTCAATGTCATCCCATAACACATTGTTCTACTTCCTCTACTCGAGGTAAATCACCAAAAACTGATTTGATAATCCTCTCATGTGGATCCTAACCTGAGGGTCCCGAAACATTGTTGGAGCCTGAATCAAGCTAAAATTGATAACCAGCTACTTAAGCCAACTAACATATCCTTATCAGAGAAATTCCCTCAAACATTCCTAGAGTCATCTAATGGAAATCATGAATCACTTCTCCCACTGATCATCCTTCCCACTGGGTCAACCATCCATCGGTCGGCCAGAAGGTCCTTAGGATCATTTACTACTTGAACCATCGTGGAGGACGACTAGGTTCCATAGATGAAAATTAAACAAGGAACACTTATGCAAGAGTATTATGGAATTCTATTTAATGTTCATTTTAACATTTTATAATTTAATTTATCCTAAATCGCCACTAAAAAACAACACATTTTATAATTATTCATTTAACTTTTCATGGGTCTCTACACTATAATCGATGTAGCCTAACTTTTTAGTTCGTTTTGCACAGTGTCCTTACATCAAATTATGGGGGGCCATGAAATCCCATTACATAACTGGTCTTACCTTGCCTATGTCACACACCAAGATCACCTAACGCTGTTTCCCTACAAACCCTTTCTATCCTCATTGTTCCCAACTCCAAAATCCATCCTATCTCTCAACCATCACCTCTAATTCCATTTGTCAGGACCTAAATTCATAAATATTTGGGAAGGTATATCATGATGTCAAGACACTACATTCTCATGATGAAGGAGAGATAATGACCCCATGTCCTTCCTCCAATAGCCCTCATGGTGAAGAACAACACCAACAATATAGAAATAACACAAGACATGGGTGGAATTACCTTTTTTATTGTAACCAAAATTGGGATATAAGATGTATCGACCTTAAACAAAAATAATGAAACATGTATATAAATCATACGAAATCCATCCACCATGCATATTTAATGTAAAACATCTAGAAATACCTGAAAAATACAATGTATGTTCCAAAATAAAACAAATATGTGACCCATTATCCATCCCCAATTTCTCAGCTGGTATGGTCTAGCACAGTCTCTCTAATCTCCCAAGAAACATGTAAAGAAGTTTATATCTATTTGGTGAGAATAAAAGTATACATAGTTGGGAATCCCCATGTCACCCAAGCACAAGTAGGAGAAGAATATTAATTCCCCTATGAGAAAACAACAAAAACACAAAAGCACCTAACAAGGTATACAATCCATTCCATCCTTACTAAGGAACACTCATCAAACAGTGCATGTTATGCATTGTCATATAAAGTAATAGGCACATTGATATATGGGTACCATGCACCACTTCCCACTAGTTAACTGCTCATCACAAATTTTGAGAATCTTGATGCTACCAAGGTCTACCCCAAGCCCCACTATCATTACCTACCCGCACACACCTAGGACGCATACAACAATACATCATTCCCACAAACACCTGTGTAACAAACCACAATCCCATTATAATGACACCTAGGATCCACCAAACAAAACATACTGAATACACCTGGGATGTATACCTCATTAGAAGACACTTTGGACACACAACTACACCACAAACCCGACTGAAGTGTTTTGAGACCCATGTTCCTAGAAGTGGGAGAAAAGAATAGAAAATAACTTTCCATCCATCATCCCACTGGGATGTTAGGAATGTAAACCCTCCCTTATTGAATCCTTTACATGCATGTATCACCATGAACTAAGATTACACCCGAATGTCAATAAATGAACACTGATATACTACAAGACGCAACTTGAAACATAGTCGCATAAAATTCATTTAACTTGTTATCACATATCCATTTTTTTATTTATTCCATCCCCAATTGGGAAACTACCAAACACAACGGACCACATGTAGAATTATAACCTACACACACTTCACAGAGTCCCTCATAGCTAATACAATGTAGTTCATGCAATGTAATAACAAAATTCTTCAAAATAATCCCTCATTGACCATTTTTGGTAGGTCTGTTGAATGAAAAAAACCACATTAATAAAAAAATATAGAAATAGAACAACATATTGTTCCACTATATAATCCCCTTTCATGAACCACCATTCAACCACTACCACAATCATTCATCAAATTTTTTCCACATTTTCCTTCCAATCAAACTGTAAACCTCCTTACACACTTAATTACTATCACAAATTGCATCCCTGATGCACAATAAAACCATGACCAGCACAAACATAAAAATGAACATGGAACAACCTAGTCCTGGAGCCCTACTACCCAAGAACATTCTAGACATTGTACCATTGCGTAAAATGGTTATCCATTGAAAAATCATTCATTCTCTCAACCTGATATTGCATTCCACCACATTTACCACCCCATACTCACAACCAAACTCCCAGCCACACTGCTATACTAACAAGGCATGGTCAATTATGATTTATAATCACTCGTTAATTAATATCACTTGATAAAATTAGGTTGAGAATTGAATAACTTAGTTCATGGTGTATATATATAATTAACATATCATACATGATTAACCATATTAAAATTATTACAGTAGTTATTCACAATGAAATAATGTTTTCAAACATAGAAAACAAATATCATAGATTTTTAGAATGATACAAACCTTAGAAAACATGACAGGGATCAAGGATAACATATAAAACAAGATGATCATCATCATCATACTCTCATCCCCACATTTATAAATTATTGTAATCTTTGTTAAAATTCATTCAACCATTTTAAAAAATTACATGAACACTCTCTCCTTTCATGATTGAAAATTAAAAGAGAGATAAAGGTAATCCCTACATGGATGAACAAGCTGCCAAAATTCCTTCTTGTGCCATCATAGGGAGGTCATGTGAGCAAGAATGTCCTAGGAAAACTGAACAGAGAGGGGGATTTTGTATATGAACACAGCTAGTCTGATATCGGAGGTTCATGATGCACCGAGTGAGAACATATGGGTTCAATGAAAGGGTACATTCATCGTTAAAATGGCCAGATCTTAAATCTGTGGGGAAATGGTTTTATAGGCCATTAAAGCCAGATCATGTCCAATACCACATAGTCTAAGAGTAAATGAAGAATCAGTTTTTAAGAAGAAAATACCATTATAAAATGAACCAAGAACACATAACATATTTTATTTAACACATTTAAGGTCAAAAAAAATGTGAAACTAGAAAAAAACTCAGAAAATCATGAAAATGGATCTTTGGTAGGTGAGTCACTGATGCGAGTCACTAATACCTAAGTCACCAATGAGACATCCAACCGACACCTGGAGTCATAGACATATAGAAATATTGAAACCCTGAGTCACAGATTCCCTTATTCATCGAATCCCTAACCTACCAATTCCATGAGTCACAAATGCACTAACCTACCAACGTTGAGCTTCCAATGGGAAAACTAAAAATTTGGAAAACTAATTAATTGAGTTATTGATTCCTCACAGAACAAACTGAACAATAAATTTTGAAAAATTATTGGACCCCAGAGGATAGATACAATACATATACATAGAATACTTCTTTTAATATTTTTATGATTATATTGGAGAATTATATTATTCAAAATAAAATTGATGAGTACAACCTCAAATCAAATAATTTGAGGATTATGGGATGGTGGCATATAATATTCTGATACATTAAATAGAAAAAATATTAATAATTCATGTTTATTGAATGAGTAAAATAATTTTTATTCTTTGAATATGAAACATATTTATTTGAAACACTCATAATTTTTTCCTTGTATAGTTTATTTTCTTGATTTTGAAAAAAATTATGATATATTAGAAAATGGTTCTTCATGTGTCATCATTTATTTCATGATTAAAATCATAAATAAATGGTGGATAAGATAAAAAGTTACTGGAATAATAAATTTCGAATCACTAAAGGATTTAATTGTTTCATAATTCATGGGTTAGGTAACATCTTCATCTATATATTTTTGAATTTATAATTTTTTGAAATTATGGGAGAAAAATTCTATATTTATAATATATGATGTATTGGAATGAAATTATAGGGAAATTCAAATATCCTTATTTGGAGATTAATTTTATACATTATAATATTAACTTACTTCTTATTGAGATGAATTAATAAAATAATTTAAATTTTTTCCAATCTTAATGAGAAGGGTAAATTGAAGGATCAACTTAATTCCCATTTTTATTACTAAGAAGTAATAATAATGCTTGGTTTATGGGATATTTGGAATTAAAAGTATCATTTATAAATTTTTTGTGTGAAAAATAATGAGGAAATAGAAATTATTTAAACCAAAACGAATATAAATCTTCCATATAAATATTACATGACATTGATAATTGTGGTATATTAAATTTTTTGTTATATCTATAAGATATTTGAAGAAAATACAAAAATATTGAATTTTTTTCATGAAAGAATCATTAAATGCTTCGTTGAATAATTTGGATTGGGAGTTTCTTTATAAGGGAATACATTTTAGCAATTTATTGTATTCTAAAATGATTATTATTTTTAATTTTCATAAATATTTATTCATACTTTAGAAAAAACAATATGACTATTCTACTTACTAGAAACGACATGGCTCAACTAGATTTCCATGCATGAACATGACTGCCAATGTCCTAATGGTTCCAACCAAGGCTAACAAAGGGACGATCAGAGGCATTATTCCTAGAATGAGATAGAGGTCCTATTTACAAGTAATGTGGTGTAGAATCCTAAAGGTGCACATAGATTGAGACATGATCATATATGACAGAATATCAAGTGATAGAGTGGGTAAGTTGTATGGGTGTTGACCCGTGTTTTCGGCCTGATGGAATAATAAAAACCAATTTTCAAGTAAATTAGAGTGATGGAGATGCTTGATTTAGATTTTGGATGGGATTTTCATGACAAATATCATATGATTATTCCTAGGCACTAAATTATTTAATCACAACTATCCAATGAAATCCTATGTAGATCCCTTTTTAGCCTCATTGTCCCACACTATATGTAATAAAAATAACCTAAATCGACAATGCACTATAGCTTATATTCAACTTCCTGAAACACATATTATATGTCTCGAGACCTGACTGAACCCCACTCTACATCACTACCATCTTCAGTACATCATTGATATCCAGAAATGTAGAATTCATCCAAAAATTATGTCCTTGGGTTAACATCCTCCATAAAACTTATATGTGATCCATTATTTAATTCCTATTATAAGAACCATTGGTATTTCATAATAATGTCATCCAGTGCATGAAGCCATCATGTGTTATTCTGTTTATAAAGATACCAAGGTGAATACAATCACGAGAATCATCTCATGATGTTTACAACCAAGTGACACTTTTGAATTTTGTGGTTTTTTATCAAAATTAGTTCATATTTATCAACGCCTATCATGTTTCATCATGGATGAAAAATGAAGAATCACATGTAAAATGAAGGGGTTTGGAGTTGTAGGAAAATGTGGCATGCGAGGACCATAGAGATTGTTTAGAGACTCACTACATGGAAAACATGATATCATGAAACATCATAGAGATCAAATGGAATTCTATCACAGAAGACAGATAATGAGATTGGAAGAGGGTTTTCAATGATGGTATAAAGATCACATGAATCCATATTATGGTAGTGTGATGTCAATCACATGTAATACTCCACTACATCGGCCAATAAACAAAAAATTACCCCATAAAGAATTTTGTGCCACATTTGGAAGACCTTATCCAATTAAAACCCATCTCCCAACAAAAATGGCTGGTTCATGAGTGGAGGTGTTGGATAATTGAAGAAGGAATGCATAATAATAGAGCATAACAATAATCATCCATTTAGAACCTCTTCTGGAGATGTTAAGAATATTTTAAACATTCCATTGAAGATTATGTGATCACATGAAGAACCGAGCATCATGATTTCCTTGTACATATGTGGTATTTAATAGTTCTTGTGATACAAAATTTGGTTTCATGAAATCACAATAAAAGAAATTACACTTCAAGGGAAGTCCAAGTGTTCACCCCGTGTACTCAATTGCAAGACCTCTTACAAGATCTTAATTATGATTACACCCTCACATATGTGATAGAACCACCTAGGAAGTGTGGGATAGGACCTCAGACATACCATATAACCATACCAGTGTCGTCAAGAATAAACTTGTGGGTATTCATTTTTTAATGTTGCAATCCCACAATCTCCCAGTGGTCATATTATGATACTTGTGATGAAATATCAAGGACTTGTTCCATACAAATATCATGAAATCCTCTTTACAATATGATATATACCAACATACATACTAGATAATATATCAAGGGAATCCCCATGTGAATTAACATTAAACACAACATAAGACCATAGGATGTTCATGTGGATCACATTTGCGTGTGAATCAAACAGTGTCATTATGAATATACACATGGACATGCACGTCATCCAACAGAAATAACCTAAAATGTATTCACTATGGCCCCTCACCTAGGATTCTGGTGTCATTGGTAATCATCTTTTCTTGTGCACATAATTCATCACAATTCGCATCTGAGTTCATGTGAATTTCATGGAAAATGGGTAATCATGTGAATGCCTTTTGATATGCATATGATTCTATAAAAATTAACTCATTTCACCATAAAATTACTATTGTTTATAGCATCAATTAAACATTATTTCCATGTAACATTTTTATAAAAAAATTATGTATAATGTCTTCAGAAGGGTTTTCTCAACCCTCTGATATGCTATTGTTTTCATGTGAGTGATCGTAAAAATATTGGTGAGACCTCCGCACATGAAGAGTGAATGTTCAAAAAATATGGGATTATTCAATGATATCTCAAAGTCTTTAGGTGATCATAGACAAGTCATGTTTGTCACTTGACAATACCTAGACATTCAGGTTATTCTGGTGAATGCATATTGACATTTCATTATTTTCATGTGTAGGACAGAGATAGACCAAGTTGATTAGACGACAACCCATTGATATGTTAGAATTTTCACATGAAAATCTATGAGAAAGTCATGTTGGTCTCACTACAGTTTATTAACATGTTGAAATTTCCATAGGATTACCAATCGACATGTTAAAATTGTCAGGACACATTCCAAAATAAAGAAAGAATGATCATGTGTTATTGTATATTCATGTCTTCTTTGATGAGAATGAACCCAAACATTTACACTTTGATTATCTTAGTAAATTCAATACAAGTAGTAATATAATGAAAAAGCATATGTACATGTCAATTTTATCATGGAAAATACATCGGACATGTTCTATTTTCTCAGGAAAAAGATATTATACATGTAAACTTAGATCATGCAAAGCATCTTAGATATGTCTGAAAGATAGTGGGACATAACTAACATGTCATACTGACATCCCAATCATGTCGATCATAACATATAAGAATTTAAAAATGGAATCCAATATATTCTAGGCTAATGTATTAAGACATGTAAAATTCATCATGTAAGAACACATAGAGTCATTCCATATAGACACTGGCCAAAAACCTTCATCATCATACCCCTTTTAAAAGGATGCCTCATAAATGAGAATGAGTTACGTACTCCCGTGAGCCTATTCGTTTCATTCTTTCAAACATTCCTTTCATTGTTACTATCCTCATTAATCTATTATAAGGTGAATAATTCGTATGAGAATGGGATGCCTCAGCATGTAAGCCCTGATCAAGAAGGAATCTATCCAATAATCCAATAGAGTTGTAAAAATCCTTGTGGATTACAATAATGAATTCCTGAATGATCCAACACATTATCCCATTAGTTTATTAAGTGATAATTAAACCGTGAGAACTCTGATTCATATCCAAAAATGAAATTTAGGACACCTTCTAAATTCCCAATATCTAATGGGAATCCACATCATTTTATATCCCCTCATATCTCCAACATTTCATCCATCAGGACCCAATAATTCTCATGGGATGATCATTCAACCTCATCAATCAACATATTGAGAGTGCAATAAAATGATGATTGCTATTATTCCAATTATATATATTACACATCGAACACCTTCCTAACGAGAGAGCTCCATACCAAAAATAACATGATATGGGAAATTAAAACTCTTAAATGGAATCATTTAAGTGCAAAACTCATAAAATTGTGCTCCAATGATTTGTCCAACACCTCATTGTCTCTTTATTATCAAATTGACGATGAATAATATGATCCAAGAGAACCGTGGTTAATGTTTCAATATTAATATTTTAATTCCCTATGTGTGATCCTATCATTGCGAGCCCCTATATGATTATGTCCTTCCTGAGACCCCTGTTAATGTATCTATCATGGCATTGATGCCCATATAATAAGTACATTGTCTTTAATTCATATAACATACATGATAAAGATAATTCTTCACTAGATTTTGAGTTATGCATTTTCATCCTTACCATGTGGTTTAAAAATGTTTTGATGGGTATTCTCACATAAAATTAAACCATTGAAAAAGAACTATGTGGGTTATGAATCAAATTCCTACAGGATATATATGACACCTCAGAAAGTACACTCCCCGCTCCAAGACACTAACCACCTATATATATTGTAATAAACTATATAGTTATCAAACATGGAAATTAAGTATCAAATATTAAATAAATAAGAGAATGATAGAGAACTTATGGAATTACTAGTGTGGTTATTAACAATAAAATATTTTCATCAAGTCATTAGATTGTAGTAACCAATCGTGTATCAGGTATTGGGATGGAATTTTCAAATCTATATTAAATATATCAACTTTCTAGATGTAGAAAATAATCACCCCTAAATGGGAGTGATGATCCCAAACTCCCATCCTCTTGACCAATGTGAGTTCCTTTGTGTCATTGGGTATGAAACCCTATAAGACAACCTTCCTTCTAAAAATAGGTATGTACTTAGTTATTGATGTGGGGACTAATTGGTGTTTCTAGGGAATACTAAATAAATTGTTTAATTACATGATTAATTTCTAAAGGAATTAAACCACCATAAAAACCATCATGAAAATACCTTCTATGCCTTTCCTAAGGAAACAAAATGGTGAACTGAATTTTAAATTTGTTGACTGTGTCATCTCTTTCATGATTATAAAAGGATAGATTATCTAGTTACCATAAGATTAGTTTTTTAGTTCTCACTAATAAGAAAAAGGGTGAAATTGACACACTTATTTTATGTTAACTAATCCTTTCATAAAAACGGTATACCACTTATTCCTTTAACTATGAATGTAATTGATCAAACATGTACTCTTATATATGATACTATTCTAATGAGGTGTATTTTGTATTCTCCATGACCTTCTTGATTCTTCTTAATTTAAATTCCATCATAAAATGTGACAATGGATTTTGGGATCACCATAAAATCGTATTTGGCCCCGAGGACCTGACATACAATATCACCAACATAACAAATCATGTACTAGTTGGTAAAAATCATGGTTAAAGAGTTCAACATCAATACCTCCATCCTGAATTTGTAACAGGACCATGAAATCCATCAGAGGATGAATTCCCCTAGTAATTATTTTCATGACAGGAAACATGAATTTTTTTTCCCTTTTATCTCATTCACCTTCATTGGTATCCTATCCATAGATCAAAACAACACACACATTCCCTACCTCATGGAATTAGAGGATCATAGTAATCATGAAAACTAAATCACTAATGAGTTACCTAGAAGGGATACCTTATATTCTATTAATAATCATCAGCATGTTACAATGATTTTACGAGGTTCTAAAAATAAATGAGTGCCAACAACAATTTCCCACATTAGTGAATACAATTGGAGAGCCCACCATTGGTTTAAAAAAATACAACACTATAGAATGTTTATATAACTGCTACCACTAATGATTATGTGGCCCACCATTTTATCTTGACATTGTCCAATAATCAATCCTAGATCATCATTATTCAAGAGAATTTGAATTCATCAAATCAATCCTTAGTGATTTTGTAATCCCAGGGAGTATTCCACTCCATTGGGATGGTGGAATTTTTAACATATTTTACTCTAGGATTGTGTTAAACATGGGAAAAATCCCTAAAATGGTATAATGGGAACCAAAATAACATAAAATATCAAGGTCACTAACCAATCAAATGGTATTATGGGAACCGACTCCCCAACCAACATTTTAAACTCTGACCTTTCAAATTAAAAACTCCAATAAAGAGGGGAGCCACATCACTTAGGTCATAGTAAATCTGATATTAGTTAGATATGGGGACTCCTAATCAGACCTAGATGAAAAAACTTATCAATAGTATAGTCATACCATCCTGTAGACATCTGTGTGAAAGTATGATTTTCTTCCATCTCTACTGACATGAGAGAAGAAAGTATCACTAGTATATTTCAACCATTATATAATGTTATACCCACTATGTCAGTATTTCATAGTGTAATATAAATAGATAATATGGATATTGTATGTAGTTTATTCACTATCTATGGTTTACATCAGATTCACCTTCATCACGCACTCACCATATTATCAATTGAGAGGAGTTTGTTTTCCTATATCAAGTGTGATGAAAATGAAAAAATATAGAATAATGGGACAAAAAACTCCAATTAGAGAAAAATAATCTCCAAAAAATTTGGGAATACACATGGGGTCTCTACAATGGAATGATATACTAGTACCTACCTATGGAAGAATTCTTGTAGTGATGTTCTCTATCCCACATGGATGTCAGTATTTTCATAATTTTTATCCAATAATTGGTTGTAATAAATACAATATTCCATCTCCCTCATCCTATAGGTATTGGGGAATTTACATATTTTCCACATCCACATAAAGGAAATTCCTAAAAATATGACCTTAGTTATTACCACAAAAGTTCCTATGGAGTTGAGATCTATTAATTAGTGGGATGGATCTACATCATCGAAGAACCCCCAATGTTTTAGCACACCCTTAGACCAATAATCACTGAGAAACTATACACTGGGCTCCAAAATTAGCCATGTTCCTATATCAACTGTTTCTTAAATAAAATGTTGCAAAAAAGCATAATAATATACCTATTAAGGATAAAAAATGAAATATATATTAATTCAAATCCGGACATGTTCTGGGGTATTTCAACTATTCCATGGAAAATGTTTTGATAGAGATTAAGATGAATAGAATTTTGGGCAATGAAAGGATGATAGTCCATGGAAGTTATTTCCACTACCATCAACATCTCGAGAACACCATATAAGGGAGAATTTCATTTAATGACTGGTTTTAGGTATAGATAGTCGGGGGATATTTGGAAAACCTACCCTAGAATCACCTCAACACAAATCTACGTGCTCAGAACATGACACATGAGTTTTTTAGTGGAGAATGAAATACAAAACCCCCATGGATAATTGATAATATTTCACTTTAATATTGATAAATGAATATTTATTAAAAAAAGAACATGCTCGTAGGTATTTTTACTATGCCTTGGAAAATGGTTTTGGGGATAAACAAAAAATATTAAAGATAAAATAGGAAGGGTTGGTAGTCCATAATAACCATTTCCCATTCCATTGAAATCTTGGAAAAAAATAGAGATATTTTTTGTCTCCAATGATTGGTTTGAGGTATATGTAACTTAAGGATTGATAGAGTTGAAGGATGCAAAAACTCAATAAATATGCCTAAGGATTTCCAAGATGCATTGAAAGAGCCTTTTTCCTGATTAGTTATTCACTCTTTTCCACAATGAAAGATGTTAAACTGCAGGGCCAATGTCCTCACTACAATATACTATAATACATAGTGGATGTACTTACTGGATAATATGAAAATGTATATCTGACGACCGTACCAAAAAATGTTCAACTGTGTATACCAATTCCTTACCACATGAAATTAATTTTCATGGTTTTCATCCTTACCTCAATACATTAAACATAACGGAAAACCTCTTTTTGCAAGATTTCATACTCCATGGTCCACATCCTTACCAAAAAGCATTAAAATTAAGGGATGATTTTCTTTACACAAAATATAAAATATCATAGCTTTCCAAAAATACATACATATTGATTCTAATCCAAATGAGAAATGAATGGATTCTTGGATCACATACCGTGGACCAAATCCTAATATTCCATTCATTGATTAATTTTGATAAATTGTATTGAACTAGTACTTGTCACATACTGATAAATTGAAAAAAACATGATCCTTTAGGAAACATCATCAATTTTAGGTGAAAATTTGTATTTTCTGAAACCAATATAGAAAAAAATACAATCTTGATCCCAATTGTATCATAAATTCATTAATACCAATCGGTCACAGGATGAAAACATTCTCTGATAGGTCACCTCCAAAAACATGTAGAATTTGGCATCCATGGTACCTTGTAAAATTTGAAACGATATAAACTTGAGGGAGTATGATTATTCCCGTCATAATTCAAAAAATTATTATATCATATTTGGGAATCAAGAACAGATTAGGTATGAAACAATATACCCATAAATAAATTCCATTAACATATTTTTTTGTTTCAAGGAGGGAAAGAGTTATTATATATCCCCACAACAATAAAATACATTGAACATCAAATAATGGAAGCTGAGAACATTAGTGCTTATAGTACTGTACACACCCATTGGAAGTGATAGTGCTTTATGATAACAATGGAGAATCACTGCTAGTATATTCGTATAAAGTATTATAGGTATAAATATATTCATATCCCAACAACATGATCTTCTCAACACTATTATCATTATAAAAAATGTGGATAATATAAAGAAATCACATATGATTTCTCCCCTCAAGAAATATTATCGAAATTTTTTGGTAAAACCCATGACAAAAGGAACAAGATCATATACTCATTCTGACTAGGGGTCATCATGTAAGAGCACCACATGCCTCAGGATATGCTCATATTTATATCATAATTGAAAAGATATAAAGTTTTATGGAACAAGATCCAGAACCTTCTATGTTCTAGCTAGGGCTCACTGAGATATAGCAGCACATGCAAAGGATAGGATCGTATCATTGTTGAAAAAAGACCAGTTGTATACTCCAAAGGACCATGAATAGTCTCATATCCATCTTCATTTTGAGACAAACCAAGTGATAATAAATCATTCCCCAGGACAAGATCATATTGTTATCAACAAAGATACTAAAAAATATATCAATAACTTATAGGAGGAAGCCCATATTTCCATTTCATGAGATCTTAGGAATATCCCGACAAGGAATGAATATTCAAACCAGGATCATATTCCCATTCCAATAGGGACTCATCAAATTATAGAAGCAATTGTAAGTGTGTAGGCTCATACATCTTCCAAAATAGGATAGTGGTATATTTAAAAGCCCGATGTTCTAGAACATTTAGATAATCTCACTAAGGACCACTTTGTTAGAGAATAACAAGCCTCATGATAGGCTCATGTCCATGTCATATAATCTCACTGATATACTTTAGCATCTTATTAGAAGTTGTCTATTATTCCAATATCATTAGATGATTATCAATAGATTCTATCGACCAATATATAGTAGCCTTATAACCCTCATCAACCCCCAATCGGTAGAAGACATATTCCATCCATGATAGAAAATATCCAATTAACCCTGACCATATAAATTATAAGTTTATTTGAGGTTGTGTGAGGAACATTATCTATAATATAGGGGTTTTTCAACTCTTTATATAATGAATATTTTTAATTTTACCCTGATAAAATTAATCATGGTTGTCTGTAGATTGATCATATGGACTCTACTATAGAAATATGTTGTAGTCAACCTCCCCATCGTGACATATACCATGATCAAAAAATCCCATCCGTTCCCATACACCTTCATATGTAGTGTTTCTATAAAATAACAAATACATTCAAATTGAAAGATACTCACAATACTAGGGTTAACCATATGTGGTTACCTATCAACAATCTGTACATCTTCATCGTGGTCAGCAGGTGACCCAGAGAGGAAACCTCTACGGTCTACATGGGTAACGATATATATATATATATATATATAATGTTGACATGGTTTTCACAGAGACATGGACAGTGTTAGCTTGATGAAAACGTTCTAACATGACCAGACCCATCAATTCCTCTAGTTATGAGATATCAAACATGTCAAAAAGGGTGTTATGATGTTCTTCTTCAACACATGATTTTAAACTATACAGAAAACATCCTAACCACATGGAGTTAAACTATATAAAATAATTATGTATCTAATGATGTTTAACAGTAAGGAACATGTAATACGTATGTGATGTTAAACTATACAGAACATGTCTGGACCACATGCCATTAATGTGTATAGATCAATTCATGGAAGTAAGACATTAAACATCACAATGTCTCATGCCTTGAACAAATGAAATTTAAAAATATGGATTTTTCATTGGAATCGAATTCATAAGAAATTAAACTACACATTCATACCCTTACCACATGATGAAAAACTGTATAGAGAGCACCCTCACCAAATGAAGTTAGAATACATGGATATCTCAATGTTTTTTCTTTATTAATAGCTGGAAACCCTAGCCCTAGTATATTGATTTTAAACTAAATAACATCTCATGTATTGAACACATGAAACTAAATGGTAAAAATAAGTCCTTAACATACATAACTAAAACTCATGAAAGATGTTTTATATTCAAGACATTAAACAACACAAGAATCATCAAACCAGGTCTATATGAAATTCACATATCCTTATGTGAGAGTTAGTTCCTAATTGGTAATATCTAATTACATGAACTACATGTGGCTTGATTTCTACCATCACAAGATACATAGTAACACCCAAACCTCAATTAGTATTCCCAAATACAATAATCTATTACATTAACATGGGATGATCATCATTATTACCACATGAAAACAAATTCCACGGAGTATTTCCATAATAAATGATGTAAATATATACATATCGTCAACATTAACCCCTTTATTATTGGGTAACCTACATCCTTACCAAATGATGTTCAACTACACAAGTGATTTCCTTAGTAAATGACATTAATATTAATTGGTTTTCGGATTTTCATATGGTTTGAATATCATTTCGATGAGATAAATGGGGAAAACATGATCGAATATCATTATAGATCCACTATGTGATGAAAAATTCCCATGTCATGTCCGCAGTATCCTCGGAATTTTTAGAAGATCCATTTCCATTCATTGTTTCTCACACTGATTATAGATCATGGGTTCTTAGTAATTTTAGTAAGG
The DNA here is from genome assembly GCA_963277665.1 of Viscum album. Taxonomy (NCBI): domain Eukaryota; kingdom Viridiplantae; phylum Streptophyta; class Magnoliopsida; order Santalales; family Viscaceae; genus Viscum; species Viscum album. Next base: position 945,418,274 of record OY728138.1, read on the forward strand.
GGTTTAACACCTGAACAAGGAATAATATCTCACTGCCGATTCATCATGGTATTGAATAAAAGACCATAAAAAAAATATTACGATTACTCTTATCATGACATTAAACTATACTGCTGATTTCCTTTTCATGGCATATAAACTAAGTAGTACTATGGATATTTCCATAGAGAACCATCGATGTTGGTGTTGGTCTCCTACAATAACATCATTCAGAAAATATGATTTTTCAGATTCTTAATACTATGTGCTATATTTCTATTACTTAATTTCCATCTTTGGTTAAACCCACTATACCTCTTATAACATTAAGAATCCTATGTCATTTCCACATTATGTTAAATTGAAAACTTCAATGATAACAATATGTATATTTATTATTTTCATAACATGATATGTAGTGATTCCCATATATCCAATCCTAGTCCTAGTTACAAAAATAAATGGAAACAATTCCCACCTCAACGTATGTTTCAGACCTACACAGACAGTTTCACATTCAAGAACTACTTGTGGCTTGGTGCCTTTAATCATAGGATATATAGTGGAACCCAAATATCCTATCCTGGGCCAAGAAATAGAAACTGATAAAAAATACCCAACTACAAAAAGTATGATCCATGCATGACCATTTTCTTATGTATGTGTCACGTATACACGCAACTTTCTTGTGCGTGTAATATATCAGGAATAATCTTTCATGTCAGTTCCCACATCATTAAAACATTCCATTAAAAATCAAGTCAAAAATTCTTACCACATGAAGTTAAGATTAATAGAAGTTAGTAAATCTCTGATACATGAATTTAAAATGTGTTTTCCATTACAAAGTATTAGTACTTATCAATGTATTACAAGAGACATACCCAGAGCCACTAGAGTATGGGGTGATTATTCACCTTTTGGTCACCTAAATCAAAATAGGACACAACATTTTTGAGTGGATTTGTTTTATGAAAACCATGAATTAACCTATGAAATGAAATTAAATATCTTGGATTGACCATTATATTAATGTATAATGTCTTAGATCGAACAATTAGAGATATCATGGATCAATAAAAAGGGATTTCTAGTCCATATGAGCCTAATGTCATAGTGTTAGAACACAACATTAAAGATTGTTCTAGAAAATATCAATAATAAGTGTCAAACATCATTACTAGTAACTAAAGAACTTTGATATGTAATTTAATAAAAATTCATCTATCACATAGAATAATGTTAGAGTACTCTTGGTCCTAGGTATACTAATTTAGATCCTGTGCCACATCCCCTCATGTTTGGTTTATGTGATTTAAGACAATATTAATTATACGCATTGGTCAAAGATGTGTGACTATAAAACATATCATATAATGGTCTAAAATAGATTATATTAAACATATATTTAAAGAGACACAAAAAGTATCATTTTGGAAAGAGGTAAAATGATGATTTGGAAAAATTCATGTATCCCCTTGCTAAACTCATCATCTCTAATAATTAGGAAAAAATTAAATAAAAAAATTGTGTAAATCTCATAGGGACTATATTTTATCGATAGAAAATTAAAATATATTATCATTGGAACCATTGGTGTAGGAAAAGTTTTGAGTAATGGTCTATAACATCTCATTTCAATGAGAACATGTTCTCTATGAGATGACACATATATTAGTGTACTTGAATGTTTTTAAATCTGGAATTTCACATATATGAAACGCAGTAATTTGAGTAACACATGTTATTGAAATATTTTAATATATATGAAAAGTGGATGATTTCTCTATTTCATTCCATAATTTTTATGAAGAAGGGATTAGAGAAACCAACCAGAGGTATCATGGCCCTATGTAAAGGGAATTCAGATTCATGTGAGCTTGATTTCACTATTGCACAACCCAACATATCAGGGTGTTCAAGGTGATTCTGTAATGATTTTACCATATAATAAACATTATTTGAGGACTTTGGAAAACAATTCACCATTCATATAACCATAATATTTTATGGGATTCAACATCCTCAACGTTATATCATAGTGGTACCATATCTCAAATCCTTAATACAACAGTACATTCCTGTACATTTTTCAAATCCCAAGACTTATTATTTGAAAACACAGAGAATTTGGTTCAAGATTAATGTAACTTGAAAATATTCCATACTTTTATATAACCCTTCATAGATAAAATCCAATCCATATACCACAGAAGTTCTTAGATGCTTGAGTGTTCACAAATCATTCATAACCATGGGAAAAGAGTGGGAGTCAACTCTAATTCACCCTGAATGTAATACCTATGAATACATGAATAATATTTATGACCTACCAATTAGGGATATAACTTCCTTACATTGGAGAAACAAAAATCCTCATAATATTTAGTGACTCGGTGATGGAAATCATCACATTGAGGCGATTTTGGTCATCCCCGATATGTTCACCACATTCTGAAACTCATCGATTTAAACTACTACATTCATGATTTAAAAAACTCGTATTATAACTATACAGGTATATTTTGAATTCCCATAATTTTCAGTATCATCCCATTACCACTCAATAATAGTCAATTCTACTTTTCAAATATTAGAGACACCTCTTTTGGACCATCCTATTGATGCATTAGTGGCTTAGATTTATGACCACGACCCTATTAACCCTATGTCAGTGCCTTAATTTATTGCATTAGAATGATTACAAGGAAATGAATCCAAAATGATATAATAGTTTAGTAGTCATGGTAAAATAGATACATATATGGTCCCTTTTTGGAATATTGGAAATGGAAATACCACATAATGCATAACACCAGTAAATACTCTGAGACCATGAAATTATTTTAAAGAATTCTTCTTCATAACTTTGGAAATTGAAACAAAATAATGGTTATATTAAATTCTCAGAAAGGGGTTATGTTCAATATAAATTAATAGGAGACAATGAACATGACACTAATCAAATGATAGATAACTGAACACGCTTCCAATTAATAATTATGCTGATAATAAAATTAATTTATAGGTATTTTCAAATATAAAATCTCAATGATAATAAAAACTGAATGTTGAATGAAGGAAATGATTAATTATTGTAGATATTGTATGTGAAGAAAGAACAAATATACCTTCAAGATTTATTCTTATAGAAATTTTGGTCTGTTGGTAGGATCCCATCTGAATGTTCTTGGAAATAATCATGGAGGGTTCATCTACAAATGATTTATCTCAATAAACATGTCAATGCATCGAGTGGCTATCTATAACCAAGCCCTTCACATGTCTCTCTAACAAAATAATTTCTCATCTACATAATAATAGTGTTATTTAATGTATCAATACTCATTATACTCAACTATCCCTATTGATTAATGGATATAGATTTATCAATATTTTCTTTTTTAATCTAATAACATACAATGAAATGAATCTATGTAAAAATGGTATACAGTTTAGGAAATTAATATAAAAATGATATAAATAACATGTAAATTAATAGAAAAATGATCATGACATATTATTAGATAAATCACATAAATATTATTGGGTTAAAAATTCCAAGTAAGTTTGAATGAAATGAAAATTAAGACCGAGTCCCTTACATTACACATTCCTTTATATGAACGTTTTTTAAACTAATATATAATGGTTTATATAATTTTATTCAGTTATAATAGAACCATATCCATATATTTTATATCAAATATAATCCCCTTATGCCATCTAATAACCCATTTTTTAATAATATGTTGTTATTACCATAGATTCAGGTGTTAGCTACTTCATTTTATTATGAATGATTATTTTATTAAGTCCGTATTATTTTTATAATGATGTAGTTTCATAATATATAGAATGATATTATGGTCATAGATATCATATTTATTCATTATATACATTCACAGAATCACTATATATGTTTGAACAAGGATAATGTATCGCATTTTGTCTTTCAGACGGTAGGCCGCATGTACACGCGAGTAATGGTATCATTTAATCAAAGTTGAAAGTCTAATGAACTGAGTGGTATAAATTATTTTTTATAAAATAAATATAATATCATATATATTATATAAATACACTATTTCTATCATTATACCCCACCATGTATAGAAAAGATGGAAACAAATTACACAATGGTGTGGAGATTCAAAGTCATGTGAATGCACACACAGTGCATTCATTTTTCATTGGTTGGATAATGGATGGAATATAATTGTACCATAATCATAACAACATATATAAAAATTTTAATACTGTATTTATTAGATAATAATGTAAACAACACATTGAGAGGAACTGGATGAAGTGGAAAACATAAAATAGTCTATAAAGATGATTGCTTTTCCTTTTGTTGTTTTCCTTTAATCACTTCATATGTTATCTAGAGCTGATATTTTGGAAGGAAAAACCCACTATAAAATTATAATTATTAGAAGAAGATAGATGATTCTGGTTTGGGTGAGCTATATGGATCAAATTGGGGTGTGGATGTGATGATAGAGGTGTGTTTTTATAATTCAGGTGGAGGAGGTTTCATAAATGACCACAATAACAAATGATATTTAGGTAATTCTTGGTAAAATGACTTATAATTGGCTTATAAATGAATAAGAGGAGGCATTTTAGACAATATAATATACTTTTTTTGATTAGGAAACATCTTAATTATTTCTAAATAGTTTAATAATATATTAATAAAATAAAATACCATTATTTTTAAATTATATATTTTTTATTTAATTTATATTATAATACGTGAAGGAAAATTATAAAATAGAATATACTAACAACAAACATATAATATATATACGTTAGAAATATTAATTATTTTTATCAAAATTATTTAATCCCAAATATATTAGTATTAATAATTTTAAAATCGATTATTTTATTTTTATGTTAATTAAATAAGAACATTTTTTGAATTATAGAAGAATGTATTCTAATTATATAATTTATAAAAAATTAATATAAATTTATAATTTGAGATAATTTCATTAAAGTCAATATATAAATTTATTTCCATTCATATAATTATTCTTTTTATATTTGGAGAGATAGAATATACTTAATACAAATGCAATTATTTTTTGTAACAATATTTGATTTAAATAATATGTAATTCTCATTAACAATAAAGTTTCCATTAAGAAAATAAAATTTGGTATTAATGTGGTCATGAAAAAATAATATTAATCCAAAAATAATTAAACAGCTTTATGTCATGGTTATACCGTTCTCTTTTGGTTGTAACAATTTTTTATCCCCGTCAACTATTACCATGACAACATGAGTTTTTACTCGTTGAGGGTCAATATTATTAATATAAAATCTCAAAATATCTATAACATATTAATTTATGAAGTTTTTAAAAATTATATCAATACATTTGATTAATTTAACTATTTTTTTATTTTTATTTCATTTAATAAAGTATTATTTAATACAATACAACAATAATGTCAATTTTCACACTATTTATTACAATGAAATTTAATAAATTCAGATAAAAAATATACAATTGAAATAAAATCATTAAATGAATCAATAGAATGTTATGGTCATACGTAAAATTTATTATGACATTAAATATCTCATGTAATTTTTTTTAATATTTTTTAAGAAAATTTATCTGATATTTTGATTAATTAAACAACTTCTACATCATCATTGTAGAAACCTTTATGGAAATTATTTCTTCCATAAAAATTAAATACAAATAACTATGATCAATATAACTATTATATATTACAATTTAATTTTTATAGAAAAATATAATCCCTAGTTGACCACAAATTAAAATATTTATTTGTTAAGAACTAAAGTATGATATCATTGAGTTTTCATTAAAATAAAATAATATAAATGGATCAAGGGAAACCAAGTGGCTCCAAGTGATTATGAAAGAATAAAAAATAATCTTTTAGTCTAGAATCATCCAACCAGTATATTTATTACTACTGTTGGGTTAATTTTATATAAATTATTTCTTTATTTTCACCTAATCTACCTAATTTACCTCTAACAATAGTGATGATAATTAGAAAAGTTATTACTAATGATGTTCAAAAATAATAGTGAAATATTTAGAAAATATGTATCTTCTGATCCAAAATATTGAATCAATTTTTTTAACATCAATACATTTTAATCGATAAAATTAATTTAAATGTGTTCCTATAGACGGGGTGTGAAAGTAGGGTTTTATAGTGAAAATGTTCAGAACATTGAATTGTTTTAATATCTAAATTCAAAATAGCAAATAATATAATGAACATAATTGAATTAATTGATTTATTAATGATTAAATATTTCTTAAAAAAATTTAAATTCAATTTAAGATTATTAATAATTTGTATGAAACTTTAGTTTTTAATTATAATGAATTACATTTTTTCTATTCATCAAAATATTAATCACGTCACAAAAATACCAAAAATTAATCCAAATTTAATTTTTATATTTTTCATTTCGAAATTAAATTTCTTTTCTAAATATAATTTATATATGTGTAAAAATTTAGATTTAAAATATGTTCACCCATAACAGGAGGATAAACATCATTTAGAAAAATATATTTTTTGAGTAAACGAGGGTTTTTTATATAATTTCTAGAAAACAGATATGATAAATTTAAAAAATAGATTGAATAAATAATACATTATTTTTTTAAATGTTGTTAAATTTATTCATTCCATTCAATTTTATGGATATAATATTATAATATTTCATAGATCATTTATGTTTAGTGTTTCAGGAAACACATGTTATCAAATAGATTAAGTTTAAAAAGAGACATACTATAAAATCATGGGGTTCTACATTCAACTAACAACCAAAATAATCTTCTTATTATAGTAATGGAACTCTAATCCTTATGATCCTAGGAAACATCAGAAAAGACCATAGAAACTTAGGGTGTTTTTCGTCAACCTTGTCCTATCTTCTCCATTCAATATTAATCAATCATGTCCCAATACCAAGTCTTTAAGATAAATAACATCTCAAGATCCCTAATAGAAGAACATAACTAGATCACGTAAATGTTCTAAGATTTAAGAAATTTACGAATATCACATATAAGAAACATGATAAAAGACCTTAAACTACAACCCAACAAGGGTACTAGATAAAAGACTGTAAAACGATAGTAAAAGAATGTCCTAGATAAAGGACTCTAAACTACATTAACAGAATGAACGAGTTATAAGATGAAAACTATATTATATAGATGGTCTAACATGATATTCAATAAAATATCCAATTTAAAAGAGAAATAGTTCTTCCAGGTTGAAATCTCAATAATAGAATATTGGAAAAAAGCTAATTCTCTAATCGCTAGATACCCACTTGGTGAATTCTAGGGAATATTGAAATACATAAAATGTAATGGGGGTAAATAATGTTTCTTGTATAACCTATAATATGTATTATTGATAAAAGGCCAAGTCCACAACCACTAAATTCATCGTCAATATAAATAATTAGAAAAATATAGGTACATATAAATAAAGAGGTAAAAATCGTGTGGTCCCATCATATGTCTTTAGAAAAAATCAATATATCCTCTCTAGGTCCCCTGAATTAGGCACAAGTTAGATAATTAATCCTTTAGAATAGATACCATATAAGAATTATCTTTTTGAATCAAGTAATGTCAAGACAATTAGAATAGGCACATCATTTTTGAATCTAATGTTTGTGGACATTCATGAACATTTCACAAAATAGAAATATTTTATAATATAAGAACACAAATCCCCTCCATTTGATATATTTTGGTTTTACACACAAGGGATGTTTATCATGTATGATCCAAGAATAATTTATTACCAAAAATTGATCTATACCTATGATTTGAACATAAAACAGTGTTATTCCCCTTTCAACATTTGAACATTATCTATTTTAGGAAATTCATTAATGAGTTCTTTATCCTTGAACTAATGTTCCCAATTCCTGATATTGATATGAAGATGTTATATTTCATAACTCTATATGGATTGATTCCCATTCTCATGGGATACATAGTGGCATCCAAGTACCATGCATTAAATCCAACCACAAGTTCCTTCCAACCAAATTTTTGTTTCGTCATCGAATTCATACACATTTAAATTCCACAAGACTCATTCCCACACCCCAAGATCCATCCATGAAAACTAGGTCAGATGTCTCTAGTTTATGGATGATGAAATTCCTCAGTCCACACCCTAGAAAAATTCTCTCAATGGGAATAGTATAACAACCCATCAGATGATAATATATATGGAAAAGTAATTGAATCTTTCCACTGAAAAATATTCTTATTACTTCAAAAAAATATCCTTAAATTTTACGGAATTTTCATGATTCAAATTTTTATGTATTAGAACATTTTTAACATGGATTATATAATTTTAAAGAAAATTAAAAATTATTGACTTTATTTTCATGAAATAATCTATGGTTGAATCATTTAAGAACAAGGATTTGTAATAGATTTATAAGGAAATATTTTTTGGTCCTTAAATTTATTTTATAGATTACTATTAAATTTTTTGAGGAATACTTCACCCTACCTATGAATAAAATATAGCCAACCCACTAACCATCCATACCACACCTGAAAAATAATCCCATATGGGACTAAGATCAACCATTCACAATGTTTTCATTCTCAAGCAAGCCCAATTATGAATAGATGTATAGTTCACACATCGATTTTGTGGGCACATGTTAAGTCCTGTAGTGGGAAAGCCCAAATGTGAAAATAGAAACAGATGAGAGTCCATAGGGATAATTCTTGAGTGGTGGTGTCTGTATGTGGTATGGGTTCCAAAACTCAATATTAACTCGATGGAATAGAAACCTCCATATTTATTATATATTGGAGGAATGTCATTGTGGGATTTTGATTTGGTACTATATTTTTGTGACACTATTCATGAAATTACTCCTAGATGATCAATCATTCCATCATGGCCAACCAAAAAATTCCCAATTTTCAGACTTTTGAAACACATGGATCAAATGTTTGTGTATTCAAAATAATCTGATCACACACATCACTAAGTATTATATTCATCCTTATGATACCTTGGTTCGACGTTGTATGACACAACCAGTGGCTCATAGACACCACCACAATATATTTTATATTATTGATATCTAAATGTGCCTTATTCAACCAATATGGATGTCCCTAAAATCTAAATCCTCAATACTACTTGTACAATATCCTTCACGTGAATCACATCACATGGACTAATGGCATGTCCCAAGAACATCGACCGGTGCCTAATTATATCATGTGATGATCATTTGATCATGTGAATAATGTCACAAAAATAACTAACATAATCATACAATGTTTAGAACCATGATACCCATCTATCTTCAACATGATTGTTTATATAATGTAATATGTATTTATTATTGTTGGGCACAATACATTAGAAATTGAATCCAATGCATCACATAATCAATGAAGTGATCAGGAGATGAAGGATAATATTTCACAAATGCCTTGAAAGATTTTCAAGAGGTTCACCACATAAAACAACCAAGATCATATGACGTCATAATGTTTTTTATATTTATATCTTGGGAAATTGATTATTAAATCTTCAATGGTCAGTTTCGTGAAGTAATAGTTGTCACAAAAATACTTTTTGAGGTCATGTGATATCGATCCCATGAAATCGCTTATCTCATATTCTAATACACACAGATTCCTAAACATGTAATGTGCGACCACCATTGGCCGACATCAGACTATAAATACAACTCACCCTTCTGAAAAGGCACACTCTCGTGGAGAGTATATGGAGAAAAAAGAAAAGTAGGGTAGGGAAACAGGGAACTAGAATGATCATATCCAAAAAACCTCATCAGGTGATCTCAAGAACCAGTTATATAATATGTTGATGATCTGATGATCTCATGGGGAACATAGAATCATTATATTCCTGGTTCATCGGTGCAATTCAATAAGATTACATGACAACCCATATGGTTTTGTGACTTCACCAATAATGAACATCATCTACATGGATAGTCCCAATGTTCACCCCTACACTCGTTCACAAATCTCAAATGGTATCATCATTAAGATCATGTGATAGATGTTATAATAGATCCTAATTCTATTTAGTGCTAGATGTCCGTGGACATACTATATACTCATACTAGTTTCTACAAGAATAATTCTGTGGACATGCATATTTCAATTCCCCAAACCTTTTGTCTCATAGTACTCCTCTACTCAGCCTCACAAATAAGACTCTATGAATTGTACCTCTTATATATCATGCAATCCTCATTACCATGTTTTGTATAGATTCATCCATTCAAGTGGTGATATGAATGGGAATCCACTATGCATGACCATGAAACCCATAAGAAGACCATATAAAGGTCATCCATATAACATGGGCATTGGAATCATGCGATGTAATTATGATGAGATATATTGACATTTAGGTAAGCAAATTGAGATACCCTTGACTACATGCACATTGTACCCTCTCCCTGTAGTACGAATCCTCTGGGAATATATATAGATTTCCTGACAATGAACTTTTGAGATCATGTGAATATACTTAATAATGGGTTATCTTGTGAGTTTTTTTATATTTGTTTGAGTCCATGGGAAATTCATCCATTTTATATGAAAGCCATATAGTGTACTCCCTCGATATATACAGTCATTCAGGAATTGTTTCCTATAAAACGTTAGTCATAATACCTTTATAGAGGTTTCTTTGACCCTTAGATGTGCTTCTTTTCTCATACTAGTGATCCTGAGTATATTATTGAGACCTCTCCAGATGAATAGTTTATGGTTACACAATTGCACAATTCTATTATTATCTTGAGAATCCATTAGGTGTCCTTTAACATGTCATGTAACTCACATGGAAATCCATTAACAATTGAAGTTGGTATCACGAATGCTGGTTGACATTTAACCAATGTGAATTGGTAGATCGAAGACAAGGCAAGTATATTGGGTGGAAACACATGACATGACATCATTATAATAAGAAAAGATTTTGACAATTCATGATGATCTTGCAATGGTTTATTATCATTTCACATTGAACATTTTATTACCCATTTGGATGTCAACATTTTCATTCCATAGTCTGAAGACAAGTCTTTTTTATCATGTGACTATGTGAATTCATGTCTACTTCAATTATTCACAAGACCCTATTCATGTTTACTTTGATTATGGGAGGAAATCCCAGGAATTTTAGACAATTATGTGAAATACCCTAGATAATCTAATATTATAATGTGAAATTCTATTAACATATTCACTTTGATCCTAGAAATATCATATAGATGTCAACATAGATCATGAGATTCATTGTGGACATGTCAAGAAGACACCCTTGGAAGAATATTCTATGTAAGGCTAACACAACAATAATGTTGGGTAGATGTCTAGGACATGTACAATTGTCATCCAAAACATTTAATGAAAATAACTAAGGACATGTCATATTTTCCAAATAGGCACACTACGACTCACACCACATAGAAAATGTCAAGTTCCATCATCCACATATCCCTTTTTATAGGATGTGTACTTAATGTGACTGTGTTATGCTTTCACACATCCAAACTAGTGTTATGATTTTAGAACAACCAATCATGGTTTCCTTCTCTCTATATCTGTTAGAAGACAACGAATGAGTACGAAAAAGGGAATCCATAGTGTGTATGACTAGATGAACGGGTCATCCATCTGGGTATAATCTCATATCATTAATAAATCCTCAGGGATAAAAATAATGTATCCCAGTGTGTTCACCCCCAAAATCATATCATTAGGTTTAGTGGTACTAAAACAATGATAACTCTAATTTATATCAAAACATGATATGTAGGATTCCATCCTTATTCCTGAGATCCAATGGGAATCCTTTTCAGTGTAAGCCCCTCATGTATCTAACATTTCAACCATTAGTACCCAATCATTCACTTATGATGGACATTATACCTCATCCATCAGTCGTCTAATAGTCCAATTATGCATGGATGGACCTGATTCCTATTATATATATGATACATTGGATGATTTACAATGGACTAAGATCTATAACACATCCTATATAAGATGGAAAATGATATATCTAAAAGGAAAACATTAATTTGTAAGCCCCATAAAAATGTGATCCCACACAATGTGTCTTCTCTCCCACTTTCTCCTATTTTTCACTCTGGGCAAGATCAAATGGGCTTAAATACCATTGATGATTATGTTAGTAGTATTATGATAACACCCATTGTGTGGGAATGTCCCTATAAATCACTATAAGAAAATTTCATACCAATGGACTCCGTTTTTGTATCTCACAGGATGTATATTCCCATATAATAACAAAATAGATTCTGATTCCATTATCAAACAATATATATAGGACACCTCGCCGAGGGATGAGCTCGATATTAATGTCTTTAATATGATACATTAAACTATATGGATGGGTCCAATAACATGTCCCAAAACCATGCTAAAAAACTGTATGGGTTTGGATTCATGTTCCCACATGATACAGAGGATTCCTCACTAAGGCTCAATCACATCTTCAAGACACCAACTACCTCCCATTATGGAAAAAAACTATAGGGTTCCCAAAAAGTACCATTACCCAAGTAATAATAATTAAACAAAAAAATGATAGAGAACTCTTGATATGAATATAGTGGTACCTATAAATATATGTTTATATTGAAATTAGTGGGATAGTGTTAGCTAACCCCATATCGGGGCCATATATAGATGTCATGAAAGAATCTTAAATGCATAAGAGATTCCCATAGTAGGGAAAAAATTCTCCCAAATTAGTGTGATGATACTAACATACAATCCCCTCCACCAATGTGAGTACCTAAGCACTGTTGGGTTGAAAAAAAAAAGAGGTCCACAAACTTTTGGAAGGCATTTATACACCCTATATGGATGTGTGAACTATTTGGATTTGCAAGGGTAGTCTAAATAAATCATAAAATAAATGTCACTGATTGAGAAATGTATTTAACCTCAACCACGAAAAGCATTTGTTCAATCCCATCCAATCCTTTCCCAATGAAACAATATTAAAAAAAATTTATGGTGTGATGACTTTTAACATTGAACATTACATGGATTAATGTTTCTTGAATCACATATTTTATGGATGTATTTTGTTCACATGGAATTGCATAATAAATTACCAAAAAATGTAATTACAGTTACTGTTGAGTTTTTTTCATCTTTAATGTGATTTTTGAAAAAAAAAGATAAATCCATCTGAGCATGAGGAACATCAATAAAAAATTAGATTTAATTTTATTATTTGGATAATTTATTTCAATCCTTAATTTTAACTATTTTTATTAATTAGAATGTCCATTTAGTTGAGGAATAAAAACATGGTTGACCACTATATTGTATATGGATTTGTCAAATTTAATGTTATGTGATTTTTATTTTTGTTTATATTGATGAAATTATTTTGTTTTATAATTATGTAAATTTTCTTATTGTGTTTCCCAATTTTTTTCGTCTCGTAGATTTGTAAATTGAAATCATATGTGATAAATAAATATTAAAGATATTCTCTATTTACAAAGGGTATATTGTGTGTGAGTGACCATATTTGTATAAATTGTATTTTGGTGAAATTAGGGATAGATTAAACCATTTGGGACATGTTTAAATTATATACAATAATTCTACATCGAATACATAGTAATTTTTATTTCAAACTGTAGGATGACCAGTTCGTAAGGGCTCCAATATTATAGTAAATGAATTAGAGTAATAACATGAACATAATTATATGATACTCAATAGAAATATTTTACAACACCTTGATGAATAATAAACATTAAAAAAATTATGTTTATATGTTTTTAAGCTAAAATTGATAATGAATAAAATGAATATGATAATAATGAAATATTTTCAATAGTTCTACAATATTGTATGTACATACTCGTATTCATATTAATTTGGTGTATCTATATTGAATATGATAAAATAAATACCTTATATATTCGTTTATAGATTATGAATATTGAAATATATGCTAACATTTTTAATGATTTGATGTTTTGTATTATGGTCTGATATAGAAGGATTAGAAATTCATTGGATGTGACATTCAAGAATTAATGTTTCATAAAAATATATTGGGAGAAGTATTGAATAAAAAAAATAGTGGTGTATTTTAAAATTCAATTGTCTGGTACTATGGAATGTTGGGTGATATAGTCAAATTAAAATATCATGTTGAATTTTTGTTATATTATTAAGATAAAAGTGGGTAAAATTTGAATGATGTTTAATGAATCATTAGTTAAAATTAATCTCTTTTAAGAACCCTTAATTTATCCACAATAGTGAGTATAAATATCATGATCCATATATATTTTCATCACAAGTGAAGATATTTTATTGTGTTAATGAATTAAATTGAGGTAAGATTTTTGTTATAAAATTAACAAAGAGAGAATTTTATGATAGAAGAAATGATGTTCAATTGATACTTTGTGAAAGTGAACCTCATGAACACCAAAAATATTAACATTTTTTCCTAAATAAGACAAAATAATAGAACATTCTATATAGGGTGAAAATTATTTATTCTTCTGAATGGTGGTTAGTGACAATATGGAAAATAAAAACAAAATAATTTCAAAATAAAAAATTGTTTGTGAAACAAAATTATAATTTGACATTTGATTATTATTTTTAAATATATACAATTTTAAATTTTTTATTTTCCTAAATGATTTAATCATGATTTCTAGTATATTGAATATATTTAGAAACAATTGAAGTAATTAAATAAAATGAAAAAAATAAGATTGATATTATAGATGATCATTATCTCAGATAACACCACCTATATCATCACCTTCAATGGATTTTATTGATTTTGATGTACTAAGGACATTTAGTGATCCATCAACATCCTCAAATGATGATGGTGGATCATTGTTTGATGCTCTACTAATAGTGGGGAAGTTGGTTACTCCTCAATATAGGATATTTCAGAGCTTTTTTTAATAATATCATGTATTTTATTATATAAAAATTTGGTTAGTAAATGATTTAATGTATTTTTAATAGATAATGATAATAATAAAAGTGAAAAAATACGAATATAATAGATTTATGGGTAAAAAATCAATAAAATTATAATTCCATTTTATTATATCAATGTTATATCTATATATGTTTCCAATATATATACAGATATTATTGGGTATCTTTCTTATGAGATGTATAGGATACTAATTATTTCTAAATTTTATAGACATATTTGTCACGTCTTAGAAGAATAAGGTTTTTGACAACCCATTAATTGAAATAAAAATTTAATATTCATTGATAAAAAATTTAAATGTTATGAGTAGTATTATTAATGAAATATTAATCTATTAATTATATTATTACAAGATGAGTTTCAATTTTTTATTCCCTTATGTCCGTTTTATTCCCTTGGAGTATAAAAAATTTGAGAAAGAAATTGTGAGAATTTATGAAGAGATTATTGCATGATTTTTATGACACATTTCTAGGCACATGATAGTTATTAGAAAAAGTAAATAAATGAGTGTCTATTAAGTGGTTCAATATGTTTTTTGATATTAATTACATGAATAAAATAAAATTAAAATTTCAATTAATGTGCATTTTTTGTCTCAGTAACTATGAATTAAATTACAATGATTCACGAAAAAAATAATTTCCCAAATCATTTTTATATATTTTTTATTAAAAGATACACTTTGGATTAATATTATAAATTATTGTTTATAATAATTTATTATTTCCAAAACAATTTATATATTTTATATTTTTTTCATCTTTTCATCATTTAGGTCAACTGATTGGTCAAATCGAGATATGGATTAATGTTTATTAGAAACCAAATAACAGTTTCATGAATGATCATATTAATGAAATTGGGGCAAGTAATTTCTATTATTATTTAATATTATTTCAATATAATAAAATATTGAAAAATAATTAATGTAAAATATATTATGAATTTTATATAATTTTTATAATAATTTTCAATAATATTGTATTAATTAGTCAAAAATAAATAAGATTGGACTGAGAACACTTCAAAATCATTATAAATTTACCAAAATCTTGCCATTGTAATCATTTTTTTGAAGAGGATGTCTGCATGAAAGGGATATGTTATGTGAAATCATTATCCAATTTCATTGGCCGATCATAATAATCTTTTACAAATACTGCATCAATGAAGGGTTCGAGAAATACCATTTATCGAAAAGTTTATATAGATATTTAATTAATGAATGAAATAAAATAATTACATGAGTTGTATAGAAAAATGTTGGATTAATATCATGAGGTAATGTTAATTATTTTTTTTTTGAATGATTATATGAGAAATACATGCAAGAATTAATATAAACTTGGATCATTCTACATCGTTAAATTATAAACATGATAAATGGTTATTCCAATAATATTGTTATTTTATTCAATGATGATATTTATCCTTTTTGGGTTTCTTATGTGAGTGAGATTTGGTGTAATGTTATTTCAGTGTTCTCATAGAATTACATTGGTGATCATTAACATGATATTATATTAATATTTTAGTTTAAATATCTATAACATATATGTTTAAGTGAAATATCAATCTGATGTATAATGTATTCAAAAATCATGAATAGGTTTTTTTAATTATATGAATATCTTTAAAAATGTGTGTTATTGTTTAAAAAACTAGCAAACAACATTAAAGATTAATAAAATCCTTAGCCATCATAGTGATATATTGTCTTTTGGTATTTTGGAATTGACACAACATCAATTAGACGAGTGGTTTTCCTCGGATAATTGTAAGTGATGTTTTTGTGTTTTAAAACTACAAGACATTCCAATAACAGTCAAAAAAATAAGGACCTCATATTATAGAGGAATTATAGAAAAACAATTTTACAATTATTTTTTGATGAGTATGAGTTGACTAAAAATCACTTTTATATTCATTACTATCTTAGTGACTCAATAAGTATTTTTTTGTTATATTAATGTAACAAAATACGTTTTTAAGGGGTCAAAACCAGGAAAATGATACCCTATTATATAGAACTGATAATATAATGACTGAAGATTTATTTTTAAAATGTTTGAGCCAAATCCAAAAATTATAATTTTTTGTTTTCCATAAATGATAGAAGTTATGATTATATTTTTGATACTATAGAACATGATATAATTTTCAAAACAAAATAAAATTATTTTATTATAATGTAAGATCATGGAAAACCCACTGTAGAATGATTTTTGGAATGTATGATGTGATGATATGTCGAACTGATGTGTGGTGTTTTTTTAATGGATGAAAAATTTATTTCTAAAGATATAAATGTCATTAAATAATAATTCATGGAGAAAACCAAGTAATTGAAAATATATTTCTCTCAAATAATATGAAAAAATATATTTAATTATTTGGGAAATAAATGATCAAAAAACATGTCAATTTAAGTAGCTAATTTCACAAGATGTTAGTAAATATTTTTTCCATGTTTTTAAAAACACTAAAATATGTCTGTGAAAATAAAACCTAGAAAAAAAATGAAATTGGAATAAAATAATATGAAACTATTATGTAATAATATAGGATGTCTATAAGAAGAATAAATGTTAATACGATGTTCATTAGGCTTGATATATTCAAATAGATTGTTTTTATGACCTAAATCTGTTTTAAAATAAGTGTGAGGTGGTCAACAAAATGTCCACAATGTGATATGAAATTATATGAAAACAACCATATATAAATTTTTAAAAATTACTATCTGAATCTCTATCAATCAAAGTGGTGTTTCTCTTAAGATATTAATAAAAACAATTTAGTGTCTTAAAAATATAAAACATGCATGAAATAGTCATAAACCATTGATCATGACCTCGTATTAAAATTAAATCATTTAGAAATTTTCATTAAAATATCTTATACGTTTATATGGTGAAAAAAAATTATTCAAATGGTGTGGTGCTCAAAATGAATCCATAAAAAAAACAACAAATATATCCAAATCATTAAAAACAATCCTAAGGTAATCAAAACCCATAAAACACACTCATATATGAGTTAAATAACTATAAAATGAGAGTTTATTTAATCTTGATGTATTATATTAGAAAAAAATTATAAGGTGATGATAAGGTTTGTCTAGGATGACATCAAAGAAAATTATTGTTTTTCAAAATACAGTAACATGCAAACAATTGTCCAAACCCTTATAAATGACAACATATTATTCCATAATAGAGGAATGAAACAACCATTAATTTTTTTAAAATATTTTGATGGGTGGAGGAAAAAAATTTGTTGTCTGTAAAAAATTAACAAACAATCAGTTTCCAAATTTATCCACATCCATAAAACAGTCATCTAGTGTTCAAACCCAGAAAAAGTCAATAGATTTCAATGAAGATAGTGAAAACCCACCAAAAATTATTTTTTAAATATATAAATTGATTCAACGCCAATGAAAGTGGTTGGTTGCTCGGGATGACAATAAACCCATTTTTTTGTTGTAAAACTCTATAACATATGTTTAATTCTAAAAAGAATAGAAAATGATCTTAGAGTGGTGTTAATATAATCCTGGATTAAATAATTATATGTATGAGTAGAATAATTGTAAATATTATTTGTAATATTATCAAATTTTGAAAATAGACAATTCTAAATTATATGAATGTGTTTTATAATATAAATCATTGGGTAAAAACCAAAAAAATTACATTGATGTTCTAAGATATTATAAGAAAACGGCCATCAATTTTGTTTTTAAATTTAATAATAAACTTTATATTAATTTAAGTGGATGTCTTCTCAGAACGTACATTAACAGTTTTTAACATTTTAAAAAACTATAGAAAATTAATTTAATAGTAAAAACCATAGATTATAACCTTAGACTGAAGTCAAATTGTATGAGAAAAAGTTTAATTATTTATGACTGGAATGAGTAGATGAGACATAAATCTAAATTTTGGTGTTAATAAAAAGACTCAATATGTAGTTCTAAATTATATAGAAGTATATAAAAATATTACTTAGTAAGTTACAACCAAAATATCATGACATATATGTTGAATGAAATTTTAGAAAAATCCATTGATTAATTTTTTAAATATAATAGTTATCACCACGTTAATACGATTGTTGATTTGATTAATAGGGGAATAGAATCAATTTTAAAACATTAAAACATCTATGAATTTCTCAAAACCACATAAAATCTTCTATGGAAAATGTTAAATTATGATCAGAAAACCATAATATATTTATTGTAATGTATAAAATTGATCTATAACAATGTATTTTAAAATGTTTATTGATTCATATTAAATAAACTACATTCTCAGTTAAATGTTTATTTTATTTGTATATAAATATGAATTAATAATTATTGTGGTTAAATCATATCTTAAAATGTAAATTTTATGTTTCCAGATCTTATAGATAATATATTTTCGTATAATTATGGAAATGTATGTTGATTTATTAACAAAATAATATTTTGTTTATTAATAATATATAATATATTTTATGTCTATTCTATTTTAGGTTCATGATAAAAAATAATTTTCATTGTATTTTTGGTGATAGATGGTAGTTTTAGACAAGTAGTTATCAATTTTAAATAGTATAGGGTCCCTTTCGGGCACACCCCTCAACTGTAATATTTTTATCATTGGTTGTCTACCTCATTGTTTTTCTTTTTTATTTGGGCACATATCCTATTCCACTAGAAAAAGGTATTGGGATGGGGATGATCTATCAATGGAATTTTCATACATTACAAAGACTCCTCCATGCTGATGTGGGAATTATGGTGAGGTGCCAATGTTAATAATCACTAACCATTCCACATCACCGGGAATTGTGGCTCAACCTCATTAGCCACACTGGATAATCCATTACACATGTAATGAGGCTATTATGATATATTACCAAATATATAATATATGTTATTTCTTAAGTGGGAATAATAATATTCCCCCCCCCCCCCACAGAACAAGACCAATGGATTTTAAGCATACACTTTGTATGATAAAAATGGTAGTATCCTTTTCAGGTGCACCTCTCCCTGATAATATTATGATAATTAGTTCAAGAAATTACGATTTTATTTCCCAATAGTGATCACCTTCCACAACACTCTATAATGGAATTCTAGTGGGTATTATATTTTTTTCCCAAGAGTCCTTCAATTCTGATGTGGGACATGGGGTAAGGAACTATGAAACAACAAACACCACCCACATTGCAACAGAATAATTCATTTGAATGACCTTGTGTCTATTTAGGACCACATTGAATAATTGGAATGGGGATGTTAACCCCACGTACCATATTTATAGAGTATGTGATATATTATTAAATTGGGAAAAATAATCCCCCCCTAAAAATATTCTGTAAATATATAAATCGTACCATACATTGGATAATTATAATACAGTTAATTTTGATCATACCCATCTTCCAATATGTGGGATTCCTTTATTTCTACATTCATGATATGGGATGAGGTGATACATGTAGGATGGAACTTTTACTCACTCATAGTATAATAAAGTGAAAAGGTTTTACTATTTGAGAGATGTTGGGGTCAATATCCCTAAATGCAACAGGGTTTGGGTTCCACATATCATTTATAATTGTAGATTTGTTAGTCCCCCACATTAAATAAGGGTTGGGTATTATGTAGAGAAATATGTTAAGTCCTATCATTAAGAAATTGTGGGAAGCTAGTCTATAACTAGATATTGTACTCCCCCAGTTCAAGAGCCATGTGTCAAGGAGTGGGATCTATACCCTGTTTCTTGTGTGGATCCATGTGGTGGTTAACATCATTGAAAAAACATTTGGATATGATTGCAGAATAATATTTCTTTCATGTATGTAGAGATGGTTATATCTCTCCCTGTATTAAAGATTCTATATTAGTATTTAAATTGTTAGGTTTTTTTAGCATTAGGATTTTTGGGTTTCGTTAATTGTTTTATTCTATTTGTTCCCCATAATTTTTAGGGAGTCATATTGTGTAATAATAAACACAACCCTGCATGGGCCTCACCTAGATGATATATCTCATAGTCAAAAAAATATATATTGGTGGTGATTGGTGGACCTCGAATCAGATATTTTTTTGAATAAAATGGTTGAGTTTTCCATCAATAGTGTTCATGCATATGCATATTGATAATATCTATTCCTTACACATATATTTATAGTTATTTGATTGTTAAACCATTTTCATTGGTTTTTTGTGTATTTTTAACCCTTATAATATTGTATTATGTTATGTTTCTAATATGTTTTTGTGTGTGTGGTATACTCTAAAGAGGACACTTTTTTATTATACCTCTACACTATTTCATGGAGTTGTGTGTGTGAATGTATATGAGTACATTAGGTTGAGATCAACCATTTAAGGGATATACATACTTGATTATTTTTAAAAGTGTCTAACATATTAATGGTTTGTCTGTTGTTTCAAAATAGGCTTTCTATTATCCATGATGGTGTGTTGGTGGTTTGGGTCATGATTGTGTGGTAGAAAAGTTGTACAATCCTAGGTTTAATGTTTTGGTTTAGAAATGTTGTGGGGTTCAGTTTTAAATGACAAGAAAAAAATGTCGAAGTGTCTCTAATTTATCTCTTGAGCTAATGAACCCTATGATGGTTCAAGGAAAAACATATCCATATGCCAGGACTGTATCCACCTTCATTTCAATAAATAATAACAAGGAACATGTTCATTGAAACTAATTACACTCGAATAATATTTGATTTGGTTTTCTGATATCCATATAATTCATAAGTCTAATCCCCAAATATTTTACTTTGTATATTGAATGTCTTGTAAATTTTCATGATAAAACTATGATGAAATCCATCTATGTTTTCATTATGTGGTTATGAAAATTATATTTTTATTAAAAATCCATCATTTAAGTGATATAATATTTGTATATTTGATTGAAAAGAGTATATCTTAGTGCTTCCATCCTTTAAGTAGACCTATAATTCACTTCTGTGGGTATGGTGGATGTCCATATTTATATTCACCATCCAATTACTATAACTAGGTATTATACTGTTACATATATTATTAGTGTATTATTTAAGTTCCACTGACAGATATCGCTTAGGTTCTATGGTGACCCGGACCGTCAGGCAGTAGATAATTTTCTCTTGTCTTAGTTTTATGTTTTATAAACAAATTTCTCCATGACTAATCAAATGATTGGGTTCAAAAATAATCATATTCAAAGATAATCCAGGTGTTCGTGGGTTTCATTTATCCAAGTTCATGATTATGTGACAATATCTCAAAAATATAAAGAATCTATTAAGAGATGATTACTTTCCTTCAACTCATAGGTAAAAGATTAATATTTAGATGAAATGGTTTGGTTTGATTCCTTTATAGAGAAACTTTTTGTTAAATGGTGGTGAAAAAATATAGTATTATTCATGGAGATAGATTACATTAGTAGAAAACTTTGATTTTGATATCTGTTGGCTTCAAGAATTTATCTAAGAGGGAAACATCCCCTCATGAAAATACATTCTATTGTATCATGATCTAATGTTTTAAGAGAATGTCAGTGACCTGAAAAAATAGATAATTTTTAGGTGTATTGGTTGACTTCCATTAGCATGGATGATTGGGGCCCTTGTTTTTGTGATGGGTTTCTAGTGTGTACAATGGTAATGGGGAATTGAGGAGCTTGAGGAAGGAAAACCACTTGTAGTAGAGGCTTTTGACATAGAGGATTGTGGTGTGTTATGAGGTCTAAAGTATGCCTTCCCTAATTTAGAAATACTTTGGCTTGAACTAGGAATAAAACATTCATTGATTACCTAATATCTAGTTCAAGACTATTATATTAAAGATTCAACCTTAGATTTACATTTTCAGTTAGATAATTTTTTCGGGGAATTCATAGTTATCTATAATTTAAATTGTTAGTGTGATATGACTCCTAGATATGATTTTATTCCATGTGGTCTCTCCATAGTGATGATGAGGACCTATAATTTTATTCAGGGTATGTACCGATTTTCTACTTTTCATAATCTACATGGCATTTATTAGTGAGGGTTTCAATGAGTCCAATATAAATTGATGATTTTTTTACTCCATTGGGGAGATGGAAATTCATACAATGTATGTTTGATTTTTATACAGTTAGATGCCAGTAGTTGTCATAAATTTTTAAATATGGACACTGAAGTACTGTAAAATATAATCATTTACTTTCCTAGATTCCTAGTGGGGTACGTACATGTTTTCCAAGAAGGTGTGTTGGTCTTACCTCCCCATCAGGTGATCAACTAATTATTTGACTTACTCCACAGTATCAGATAAATATATTATACAACATATAATATGTACCTACCATGCACTATAATCTATGGGTTATTCAAGATGCCTTTAGTGATAATGAATTTATTATGTACAATATGTCCCAATAGTAATTTTAAGTTTAGATTGTAAAAATTGTCAGTTGGATCATGAGTGTTTCCATTATTACATACTCCCAACCCATTAGGAAATTAAGAATATGAAATCCTTCGATTGGATGAATCCCATGTTTGATAATTATAATGGTACAATATGGTTCATAAATACTGATCTCATGTCTATCTAGTATCAGTTTAGTGTTTATAAGGAAAATATTATGATGATAAAAATTTGAGGTCACTATGTAAATTATAATTTCCTATTGATGCATAATTGTTTGAAGGATTATCCCATAGTTTTTGTAGTATTTATGAATTCAAACATTCCTAGACTATTTATTTGGTTACATAACTAAAATAATTATCATTTATATTATATTTATGTATGATCATTCAATGAAGTTGTTGAATCTCCTAAAATTACATTGGGAGATCTAATTATAAAGATATAGCTTGAAGTGTATGATTTTTTATCATATATGATTTCTTTGTTGGGAATCTATTTTTTAGAATATTGTAGATATAGACCAATATAATACTAATGTACTACATGGGAACCATCAAATATCATTTTAGAGGTTTCGAGCTTCCTCAAAATTCCAGGCACTATAAGAGATTTGTGATAAAATATTTTTTCATTGTGAACCATTTAACTACATTAACATAAAAATGGATTTTTTTTAGTTTTTTCAGATTCATGTGAGAAAATTTAAGGGTTCAAGGAAGAGGGGTAATACTTCTGCTATGATGATAATAACATAGGAGGGACTCAAGTACATAGTGTTTTGTGTCTCTTATAGAGATAGGATATTATATCTGTTGGTTGAGATTCAGGATCCGATTACATAACTATTAAGGAATTTGTAAAACATTTAGAATAAATATGTGAAACTTGCCATGTTATTGGATTTCCAATAATATCCTAGATGATGTGGATAAATTATCATTTGGGTATGTATTGAATTTTTACTAAAACATCTAGATCCTCAGGTAAATATTTACTCAGAGATATCTCGATCTTTGATTGATGCATTAGTTGGAGTTCATTTAGAATTATGAATTTATGATAGTTTATGATCAATGGAAGGGAAAATAGTGATATATGGCCTTTTAATGAAATACTTTTATTTGTTGATGGAGGGGGATATAGAGAATCTTGCCTCTTTCCCCCTTGTCATGTGATAGAATAATGGTTCAACGTATGTTTAGTCCATGGTAGTGACTCCCTTGGTTCTACAACATGCCACAATGGTTATGGGGAGACATGTCTTCAATAAAGTTCTACATGATCTGATATCCTCATGAGATTCCCTGTATGGTTTTTAGAAGGTGATATGAATTTATTTCATTTTTTGGGATGGATGGTAGTTCAAGTGGAATTGTGCGAGGAGGAATTGAGGGAGTATCATGAACCCCTTGGTAGATCATTCCGGAATGGGGATGATGTACTTAGAAATATGGCATGTGTTTTTTCATCTAGAATAATGTAAATTATTAAAGAGTTTGTTTCTTGATGAATCACATGTTAGTGGTTGAAGGTTGATCATCAAGTTACTATAGAGTTTGGTTAAGAGTTTGGAGAATTTTTATGTGTGTGAGTCTATCCAACCTCATTGGGTACCAATGAGGTGTATCTCCAAACAAAAATATCAGATCACATCATGGTTGTGGTGATGTTTTGAGTAATATTTTATGTATTAGTTATGGATGAACATTATGGTTTACCCATAGATGGATGAAAAATATAAAAAAAATATTGTTGGAATATGTGTTTAGAGCTTGGGTGTTTGTTTTTAGATGGATATATATGGTTCCCTAAATGTTTTTGGATTTTTCATAACATAATTGATATCAGTCCACTAACAATGTTGAACCATTAAGAGAATGACTATATCATTCTATTTTTGTGGCTATTATTTCTTCATTCATCTCATTTTTTATTATTGGACAATGGAGTCAATGATTCAACATTTCTTGAATTGTTCAATCTTGATAAAAAATTTAAATTCATGCTGGTATTTTATATTCAGATATATTTAAGTATGTTTTATGTATTTTTATGTAAAAAATTACGAATTTTTTTTCTATGGATTAAAACCTCATTTAGGAAATGTGAGGAAATGTCGTTCTTCGATGGGAGATGATAATCATGTTTTCTTGCCACCAAATTCTTGAAATTGACCATATTGGGAACTTTTATTTAATTATGGTTCCATAAATAAGAAAATGATAAATCAAGGGTGTTTTAATATGGATCCTAAAAACATAGGGGATGATGGGATTGGTGAATTATCTCATCTGTGTCAACGAATGTTCCATTTTATAGAAACCGAACATCCGAAATTTATTGTGGATGGAATTTTCATCTTATATAGTCATTAATATATTATTCAGAACACAATTATAATTTAAAATTTTTATCTAGTGAGTTTCAAGTAATAAACCTTGTCTTGTGTTAAATAAATATCTATTTACATGGATTTTTTTTGGAAAAAAGAATAGTCACATTTTTTTAAATCATAAGGAGGAAGGGATTTTGATCTGCTATATAAATAAAATTACATGTGGAATATAATCACATAATGTATATTTTTTGGTTAATAAATCCATGTAATGTTGGAAAACAGTTAAGAAATTTATGTGGCGTACACACCTTGTATAATGGGAACAACCTGTGTATGCTTCTGGTCCAGTGAAACCATGTTCAGTGATTAATATGAATTGCAACCCGCAGTTGTTCCAACAGAACATGTATCATTAAGGAAAATCAATATATGTTTTTTATGTAGTGTGATATATATTTTATTCTGATATACATTACAAACCATGTATCCATTCTAAAAGAACATATTCGACCCTTAAAACCATCTTCCTCGCATTTTTTAGTCTTTAGGACTCATAATATGCCCTGCAAATATACTCATCCTGATTTTTTATCCGTGTAGAAAATGATTGATTCATTTGTTAAGTTATTTGATATAAGACATGAGGTGGTTCAAAAATGATTCGTATTTCAATTATTCTAAATAGATGAAAGTTACAGGATTTAACCATCATAGATTTGTGAAGGTAAACACTCCACCAACGCCGCATGGAACATGTACTCGACATCTATTATACAAGAATGGTTTGTACATTCACACATTTAAGATGGAATGATTCTTTTTTCTATATGATTTTACTCAATAAGAATATATTTTTGGTTAGAAACATGTCCTCAACTGTATATAGTGCTTCAAAATATGTTGAAAATAATGGTTAGGATATGACCCACAACTCTAGTTTATTAGAGGTTTCATGTGAAACTAGACATATGAGATGGGACCATTAGAGCTATAGATAGGCTAATAATTACTATATGTTTGTAGAGATGATTTTTTTATCTTATGGCTAGGGTTTTAATATGATGATATATGTTGTTAGGATTTCATTTCCGATATTTTATGTGGGTTGAGATGCGTATTTTAGTCTACCATTTTCTATCCTATTTTTCATGGCATCCAACAGGGTATGTATATAATCACACCAATATGTGTTCCTCTAACATGTGTCATGTCTTAATAAGATGAAAATTAGATTACAGGTGGCATGTAGACTTGGTAATAGTTGATCCTAGTAGTGCATGGGTGAAATAATCATATTCATTGTTCAGAAATTAAGATCTTAACTCTTGATCTCCAATTTTATTCACATTAGAGTCTATAGATTAGGACCACTTATATCTCTAGATAGGAATATATTTTCTAGTATATATTTAGGAATTAACATACTACACATTAAAATGTTTCCATGATTTTTTTCATTAATGTTTTACTCTCGATATGTTATTAATTATTATATATAATGTTAATCCCATTGATATGTGTCTTTGCATGTGTACAAGTATGTTGGGATAAGGATTATCATTTATATGATATGACTACTTGGTGCTTTTGGGAATCCCCATCCATATTGGTTGTAGTATTTAGGTGTCACCATCAATGTAATTTTAGTCTAGTTAGGGACTAGATGGGTTGTTTTCTATCAATAATACTCTTCATATTCCATTTATGATTGGTTGTGGTTTTTGTGGAATGGTTGAACATTTCCATGAATTCTATGATAATAATTATTTATAATGATTAATTATTGTTATTTCTATTTTTTATTTCATTTATTTGGACTGTGATGTGGTCAGTTTCATGTATGATTTATGTAGTAAGGGATGTGGTTAGATTTTGTGGACTTGTAGAGGTGAACATGATGGTCATGAGTTTATGGTGGATGTCTGGATTATTTTATTTTTTATTATTAGTAATCATAAGAGTGATAGACTGAATGTTGATATATGGTATATAATTAGGTATATATGACCAATTGATGAATGATTTATTTTGTTATATATATATATACATATGTTTTTAATTAATTAATTTTTTCTTAAATTTTATCCTTTATAATAATATTTTTTAAAAATATTTTCTACAATTTTTATATTTCAAATTTTAGTTACAGTTTCTATAAACCATTACCAAAAAATAAACCATTATTTTAAATAGTGGTTATTTTCTGTTGAAATTTTATTTATTAATCATATCCTATATAGAAGTTATATACACCATGGAACAATAAAATATCTAAAAAAATGTATCAGGTAGTTTTTTATTTTCCCTAAATTAATCAAAAACAGTTAACACAGAAGCACATCACTAAATGAATAATAAAACACAACTAAATGTATAATTATTAAACTTATCAAAACTATCATTAAATTAATTACAATGACTTCTAAATATTGTATGTGTATGATATATGTTTCATTTTATTAAACTAATTCAATGTTTCCCCAATGTTTTGAACTCCCACAATTAGTAAAAAACGGTTTGTAGTCCTGAGTTTTTTTGTATATATACTAAGAGTGTATAAATCAAAACATATATTATCAACTAAATAATTATTTCATTATTAATAATCTAATTTTTAAAATGTTAATGATTTTTTATGGAAAATAGATAGTTACATTATATTATATACAAATTTCATAATTGAATTCATTGACTATTGTATATAGATCTACCGAGTATTTATGGAACCTCTCTATCAACCCATAACTAAGAAAAAATTGATGTTCAATTTGAAAATTTTCTGCATTCTATAATATAAAATATTTTAATATTATGTAATAGTTATTATTTTACATCATAATATGGTAAAAATGATATCATGTTTTAACATGATATATCCCATTATAAATAATAAAAAATATTATTAAATTAATTTCATTGGATGAATTTACTAAAGTGAACATAATATTAATCATTTAACATGATTATGTTTTGAAATAAAAACTAAATTTTCAATATGGTAACAAATTATTTATTACCATATATTTATATTAATATTATTATTCTATTAATCATTTTTTCCCCTTATGTATAAATAAAAATTTTAAAACATATAATTAAAGATATAATTAAAATTTACCCAAAACTACTAAAATATACAACACATTAAGTATGATATATCCGGAATTTCTTAAACAAAAACATCCTTACATTTTTATATCATCTCATCATGAGAAGTTAATAGAATCAAGGGAACAATAATGTGTAAATGATGAATCAAAGAGGATATGTGGGTGAGTCATCCCAAAAAGGAGCTCATTATCTATTATGTGGACACTTATAAATTTATGTCATGTTTTTTAAATAGTTTATAGAAGTAATAAACATGTATATAAATATATTTAATCATGTATTATATAGACACCAATGATGAAATGCTTTTTATGGATCTCAAATATTTTAAAGGACTCTATATAACTATTATGTTATATGATTTTTCCAAGATAGTTAATGACATTCTTATTAAAGGACGATACATATATGCTATTATGATATTATTTAAATCAATATAACAAGGGTCATTGGATATTAATTATTTCAATAAAGTCATGAAATGATTTTCTATTTCATATATAAAGATAAAAACTAAAAAAACGTTAAATTATTTTCTATATCATGATCGAAAGGTTTAAAAGGTATCAATATTCTAAATATCTTGATGGGATAGAATAATATTATTGTTTGTGTAAATATCCGTAAAAATATTCATCATCACTGGAGAGAGTTTTTGGGATAAAATAATTTTTGTCACCATATTTTATTAATGTTATAGTAACACTAGTGATTTATTATATGTAGGATGGCATGTTGGATAATATTGTGGTTTGAGATCCCATATTAATGATTAAGGTAAATTTTTTAAAATGATTCTATATATGAAGTTTAATTGGGTTACACTAGTGTTTCAAATTACCGATGGCGTTATATTTATATGCTATAGATTTTCCCCATATTTCTTAGTGATTTTGGTTACACTGGATTTTAGTATGGACCCAGAAGGAAGGTGATTATGATGAAGTTTTATTCCATCATGATAAAAGATTTTTATAATATGTGTTTTAATTTCTCATGGGAGTATTAGGGGTTACATTTTTTATAAAATTTCAACTATTTACTTGGGTTCTTCAAGAGCTGAAGGTCCCATTGGAAGACTTATGGGTGACATTATTGTTTTTTACTATTCAGTTAGTCATATTGGATTGTTTTATATTTTTTCTTATTCTCTGAAAAAATGGTGTGAAATAATTTTCAATTTTTAGGAGGATATATTTTGTTAAAGTATGTTTTAGAGCATACTATGAAAGATAATTGATTTTGTAATGGTTTTATGTCACATAATATGAATAATTAGATTACAATAATTTTTTTTTCTATCTATGAATTTGAATTTGGTTAATATAAACTAGAAGGGGTCACCATTTTGGGATTGGAACCATATAGGGTTTGAAAAAAATCCCAAACAAAAGGAATCAAAATTACCATAAAACATTTAAATTGGTTAAATCCATAGGAAAAAGAATAACATTCTTACATAAAAAATAAAATTTTTATGATTTTTCTGTATAAGAATAAATAATTGAATGTAAAATTCCCAATGTGTAGGTATTAATATATTGATTAAGGACATAAAAGATAAACTAATTAAATGTAATCTATATACATGAAATGAGGATTTATATTTGTCCATTATTTTTCATGCTAAAAGGACAAGTGACATATAAGAAAATGTTATTTTAGAAATAGAATTAAGTGAAAGGTTCTAAGAAATGGAATGAGTGGAGTGATAATATAATTGAATATATAAAATATTAAATTAATGGATAAATTAGATGGTGTTATAGGATATAAAAAATTGAGAAAACATATCAAATGAAACCCTTATGTAAAATAAGCCTAATTTCATTGAGTTTCTAATGTAGAAAAGGACCGAATAAGATATCCTTAAATAAATCTTATGTAATAGATGGTTGAATGTACTGGGATTTTACAAAGCTGAAAACAATATACAATATACCCAGAATAATCATTGATATGTCAACTAATATTTTTATGTATTAGGGGAGAAAAAAATATTTTTAGGATTATATATAAGTAGTCAATGTTGTGTTGGACCCCAATTGAAAATGGATTTTTGTAAACTGGCAAGATAATGAAATTAAAAGGATATGTGTGGGGTTTGTAAAATATAATCCCTTATTTTTGGTTTTTATTTGTAAAAATTGAAAAAGGTATAAATGATATCCCATAGAAACCCAAAATGATCTTTGGTCTATAGGTGATAGGAATTTTTAATAAATATCCAAGAGAGGGGGACCATCCTTTCTTTAAGGGCTGTTAGGAAAATTCATGGAAGTATAGACCTCTTAATAGCTGGGTGTTATTAAAATAAAACGATCTAGGACTTTCAAATGGAATGAAAATATGGTTAAACAATTCTAAACATGGTCATTATATATTATTTAAAAAAGGTCACCTTATATTTGAGTAATGGTTTCCCATAGTAATTTTAAAAAAATAAATGTATGAATGTCATGATCATATGATCTCAATTCGGAAATAATAATGGAGTCTTTGTATATAATAACTCCAAAATTAATTGTCCAAATTGTTTTACTATAAATACGTATGATATTTCAATATACATGAGGGGGATCGAGTATAAATCATGAGGTTCATCCAGTGTGAGGAACATGGGTAGATGAAACCCTTTATGGGTTTGTTATCCAATATTAATATTTTTGTTTTAATTTTGAATTATGATTAGGGGATATCCAAAAGTGTTGGTGAAGAATATCGGGATCCTTTTGATTTTATAGTATTTCTCACTATTTATAAATTGAATACAATAGAAATAATGTTAAAATGGTTTATTCATAAATAATTTGTAACACATGAGGAAACAAATGATATGAGAGTTCTAGAGTTTTTATTATGTGTATTTTTTTAATTTAGTGTTAAATATAGTTATAGGGAAAAATTTATTTAGTTCATGTACAAATAAAAAAAGATCACAATTCCTATATATAGGGTAATATAAAAATTTATGGATGCGTGTAACACATAAAATGTCAACATTTCATCTATATACAAGCATAAAAATGATCACATATGTGTAAAGTATCATTAGTTTTAGATGCGAATTAATGATATATACTTTTAATGAATATAAAATATGGTGTATCAATTTCATCCAATCTATTTACTTAAAAATATAATTATCTTATATTCAATAATTTTATTTTAATCAAGGTATGTTTTTTGGTGCTATAAAATACCTCCCATTAATTTAGGATCCATTCATCATGGATAAAATGTCATTCTAAGGTGGAATATGTGTTTTTTTATTTCACACCACTTTCATTCATTATTTAATAATAGAAGGCCACCCCCACACCACTATATAAGTGTGTATTCATCAAAAGTTAGAATATCTATCTTCAATAAATCCTACAAAATAAACTATTTATATA
Source organism: Viscum album (assembly GCA_963277665.1). Classification (NCBI taxonomy): domain Eukaryota; kingdom Viridiplantae; phylum Streptophyta; class Magnoliopsida; order Santalales; family Viscaceae; genus Viscum; species Viscum album. Next base: position 945,450,641 of record OY728138.1, read on the forward strand.
ATTTTGTTTCAATATCAATATTCTGTATGAAAATAAAATTCTTTAATCCACACGCATTACCCATTAATGTGGCACTAAACTCTAATATTGACATTTCTCATAATAAAATCACATTTGGGTTGATCCTTTGTGATTTTTTACTACATATCGTCTTCATATATTCTTTTTCATAGTTATGATAACAAATTCACATTTTCTTATTCTTATACATATAATGAGTGGAAGTTTTCCTCATCCTAATTATTATAGTACTATTGAACTGTACGATTGAATAGTTAATACTATTAATATTAATATATGAAATCAACTAGAAAAAAATCAGAATTGGTCAATTATCTTCATGAATGGCCATCAAAATTTCATATTTTTTGGAAGACTATTATTATATGGATTTTCAAATTGAATAGATCTAGAATACTGAATCCATGATAGAATATTAGGTTATCATATCATGAATACTTTTTTTCATTTCCAAGGAATTTTTATTCAATTTCAAAACCATTCAAGAGGTCAATAATAAGGAAGAAAACGTGTTTATTCACTATCCAAAAATCATAGATTATCGAGATTATGTATAGAAACCCACAATCATATACTAAAAAAAATATTGTCCTCCATAACAAATAATTAATTCGATGTGAAGATCCAACACTAGTCTGTTAATCCAAAAGGAAAATCATGGAGTTAATGGGAATTGGATTATTGGTTCCACTAGAGATGTATATGTTTTGGGTTGTACCTAAAAGTTGATAGTTTTTAATAATTTGTTTGGATTTTATAATTTAATTTTTAATTTCATATAATTCATGTCTCATGGTTCATTAGCCACTAGTTATAACATATATATAATTTATATCATTTTCATGTGAAGGTCGATATCAATGATAAACATTTAATGGAATTTTATTCCCCCCTCCCAATGAAGAAGGCATAATGAGGGGAGACATACAACAACCAATGAGTTCCACCTCTAGTTGGCCATGGGTTGGTTACTTGCAGAGTGGGATTAAAATTGCCATGTATGGGAGACATTAACCTCTATAATAATGTAAGATCAGAAGATAAGATGAATCATCTAAAATAAAATACATGATATACTATAAAATAAATCCAAACTATACAACAATGAATGTATAATTAAAACTGATACCTATAAATCTTTTGATTGTTAAAACCATAATAGAAGATAAATCATTGATACATTAACTGTAAATGGGTATGATCTCTTAATATCAAGCATTGTTAAAAAATCTCTCCTGGAGTCCTAAATTTTTTTCATTATACATAGGGTGAGCATAGTGGTATACTCAATAAGAAAACCAAAATCTTTTATGAAGATGTGAAAAGGGAATACTAATGCACGTGTGAGAAAACAACAGAACTAAGCAGTACCTATATAATAATATTAAGAATGACCCCAACCATGCCATGGATTTTTCACAAAATAACGCATCATTTTATATTATGATTATATGAATAATATCATTGATAAGGTCATCCACAGAAATTTCTAACTATTTTTTCTCCCTCACATCCCAACATCGTATATCCAAGTGATCCAACCTCTTCCAAATAACATTACATCACAACACATTATTTCCACAGACACCTAGGAAATAATATCATGTTATATCTCAAAACTACTATAGTAGAGTATAAATAACATTAAATAAATCAACCCTTTTCCCTCCTCTTATATGCATGACCCCCACCATAAGCCATCACATCATATTTTGACTAAATACACATGATCCATAACATCATGACTCATCACATGTAGATAATGTAACAATTTAATTCTGGCTATCACAACTGGTTAAAATCACCAGTGATTGGTAGGGGGATCTGGGACGATCATGTATCAATCTATCCATCATTCCACAAATATGTTGGAAAAAAACCACCAAAACATTTGTATCGATACATGGTGGCCAATGTTTGTTTTTTGTATATAGAAATCACAGTGAATATAAAATTTATATACATTAAGTTTTCCAACACACAATCCCCATCATATGGGTTCAAAACCAAGGAATAAAGTATTTTATAGTTTTACCTCACATTTCAACTGCCTCTAAATTCATCACAAGACCAAAAAAATCAACGAGCCACATACCATTTTTAATTGAATAAAATTTATTGATTATTTGATATAAAGAAAATTTCAATTTAAAATGCCACGTTGTCTCATTTTTCTTAGACATTATTTCATTTTAAAAAGAAATGTTTTAAATAACTTGTCCCTTAATGAAATAATTAATTTATAATATTCCCATTGAAATTGTTTTCACAAATTTAATTTTATCACTACCTAAGAAACTATCATAACCAACCCCATTATTTCCCAACAACACAAAATCACCACCACTACCTTCGCATCCCCCTACTCAAACACACCAACACCACTATAATAGTCCTACTACATATCACATCTACTGAACCCACTACTATTTTAATAATGCATTCAACCTTGAATCAAATCAACATAGCCAAAAAATATAAACAACTAAATCAAAAAACAAATCACATTAGGTACCACAATATTTTCATGACATCGAAATGGGGGATTTATTCAATTCCACATAATTATTTAATTTTTTATCATAAAATCCAAATGATCATGGGGAATCCATTTCATGATATGAATATAAAATTTAGAACATTTATTTATGGTGGGGACTCAAGAATCCTTGAAAAATAGAAGTAGAAACATATATGAAAACTTAGTGAATAGGGGATATAAAATTACATGGTATTCATTAATGTATGAAGCATTGATACTATAAATATCAAAATAATATTATATAAAAAATTGTCGATAATACCCCTACACCTTCAAATTTTTTTTAAACAGGTTAATACTATTTTTAATGATTGATGTATTAATCTTCTAATGCGATGACAATAGTAACCCATACCACATGATACACATAGGGGAGAAACCAATTAATTACTACCTAGAATAAATAAGCATCATAGAAACAGGGAAAACTAAAAATACGGAGTGCACATATAGTAGGAATCCAAATAAATGGAGAACTTCAACCATCATTAGAAAGGGGCTCAATTACTCTATGCGGAAATCATTATAAACCTATCATCTCAAATGAAATAAATCCCCAAAAGAGAAATGTAATGGTCTTCACATTATAAGGGTTAGATTCAAGAATAGTTGAAATTGTAATCGTTTAGTTTACCATTAGAGATAGATCCTAGGAATGACACATGTTGTACATATTTAATTGTTCTCTAGATGTTGATGAAAAATAGGATATAATTATTCACTATTAAAATGGATCTTGTGCCCTTAATTGAGGCCTGAAAACAATTTTCCATAATAAAATACTTCAAAATTGAAAGTATATAAATGTTAGAAAAACTAAGAACAAATTTTTTAAGACAAACCCCATTAGTGAATTCTAGTGAGTCATCCTTAGTGAGTCACCGCCAATGAGTCACTAGAAGAAATTCACTTTCATGCACCAAAATTCCATTATATTCCCCCAAAATTTTCAATCATCATATTTTTTGAAAAGAAAAGGGAAGGAAATATGAGACATTACATGAAAAAACTGTACAACTGTCCTTTCCAATGGAAATTAAAAACTAACCTGGAAAAAATAGAAAAATGGATTGAGAAAACATTATTAAAGATAACTATCAATGATTTTGATACATCTACAAACCCCAAAAATTATTAATAGTGACCCATAATCAAACAATAGAGGAATAATACATATTTACTCAAGCATAGGAATCCGGGAATTACCTCATACATGTAATTATACTATCTACATTCGGAGGAACTCATTCTTTCACACTGTTTTAATACAATAATAGTATAATAAATCTAAATTATGAATTATTTCAATCAATTATCGTTTGTTAATACATTTCAAACATCATAAATTAGAGAAAACTGCTAATCAGATAACATAGAAGGCTCTAAAAAAAATCACTGGGAAAATAGAATAAAATCTAAAAAATATAACTAGTCCAGAATACATGTCTTGTAAAAAAATTTAATCACATATAGTCCATGATGCCTCTAAATCATATAAAAGAAGAAATGGTCCATCCATGAAACAACTTATCTCGATAGTGTTAGATATCCACTGGCTTCTCAACAAATCTCATGTCATCCTTGATATCAAAATATCTCCATTTAATTATTTAAGAGTCATAATGTGGTCACTAACTGTTCTAAGAGACATAAAATAGGGAAAGGATACCATCAAGTTAAGGAGGAAGTTCCAAATGGTATGACACCTAGCCAATGTTCCCCTGTGCATCGAATGCAAAATAGATCAGGTTGATAGATTACTCCCATCATTGATCCTTTAATACCATGATGAAGGGATTCCATCTAGAACATGTGGTCCCCTACCTCAAACTACATGGTCTTTTTCTTATGATTGATATAAGAGTCTTTTTTATTCTGTGAAACTTTTATCCTCTATTAAAACAACTAAACATTCTCTATCGGTCTCTAAATATCATGTACATGAACTATAGACACCTCAATTGATGCCCAACATAATGGATAATGGAATGGACTCCCATAAAAATGTATCATATGGGAGATGAAAATGATTGAGTGATAGTTTTTATATGAACTCTCAACCAAATGATGGTTTTGGGAACACAATCCATCAAATTCAAATGCAGACACCAAAAACATGTCCTCCATCATCTGGATAGTCTTTTCTTACTACCCATCCATAAAAGGGTGTAATATTGTGCGGATGTGTCACTATGTACAAAAGTCATGCTGAAATCCCCACCCAACTCATGGGGTAAACAATGTATCCTAATTTGACACAATGGACCATGGGAATCTGTGTAGCCCCAATACATCATCTACATTACTATTTTCTATAAAATCAATTATTACAATCTCTTTGCGAACTATGATGTGTGATGATCTATTCTAATGATCCAAAATTACCTAGATTGATTCATAATCTCTCTATTATCTCGGTAACCATATGATTAAATCCATCGATATATCAACTCATTTATACACAGAAACTACAAAGGGATTCAAAAAACCTCCATGGATGGGACTATATATCATTACATGTTGAAAAAAATATAGTTTTACATAACCTCCACTTCTAATTATTGCATCCCATTCTTCCAACACTATAGGATCAATCCAAAATGCTACTTGGATACCCCTGGGATTAAAACCAAAGTATACTAATGAATCCCTCGAAAGGATACCTCACACATCAACACTAGAACAATCTACATCTCCTAAAACATCTTCCAATTCTTACCATACTCTAGCCACTACTCCAAAGCATCAAAATGGCCAAAATGATCACTCAGAACATCTACCACTTATTACCCCTAATAGTACTCCTCCATCCAACATCAAATTTTTATTCAAGAAAAAATAAACAAAACAGTGTCCAGGAAACCTGAAAACAAGAAAGGAAAACACACAAACAATGGAAACCGCGGGAAGACAACTGGAGCAAGAAGACCACCCGGGCCTATGAGGGAATAAAATAATGTAAACTGAGCTAATCTTCTCTGATAAGAATGTCACATTCAGGCTTCAAGAAACAAATAGATGGAAGTCATCCATAATAGTACTCCTAAACCTTATTAATTAAAGTATAATGTACGATCATATAAAATAAACCTGTTATACCATTGTCCACCATTACTTATAAGTACTAGGATAGAAACTCCCCCACTGCTCTCTATTAATCCACTGACTCTTGAACAATATCCATCTATGACATTGTTATCAAATAATAAACCCAAAAATTACCCACTCATGAGTTGTAAGATATATCCAAATCATTATCCTAATGAGACTCCACCCCCATCGTTTTCACTAATTTACATCACACTGATAAAATACATACCTCGAACTATTGCGATTCATTAAAATAAGAATATTATCCCTAATGAGTTAATATCTCCAAATAATCATTGAAAATAAATGTTCTTATAGATATAGATCATGACTGTCATAGTTACAATTAAGAGGGAATAAATTCATTGACCAATAAGAGATCACTACATACTTTGGCATCAATACGCATCCCAAGCCCAGAAGTGGAGTAGTAAATATAACCATGAACAAAACACCCGTCTCCGACAGATGGTGCAATAATTATTAACCATGTCCCTCTTTAGACAGTTGATTAATTCCTGAATCTATTCAATCCTGGTAAAATTTTATTTCTTCATGGTCAATGATAACAATGAGACTAAATGATGAGATAAATTGGGAACCATCCCCAGATAATAACTGGTGAGAACATTAATTCTACAAACCTCTTCAATATTCATGGGTTCTTCCAATGAAATAACTCTACAAAACATTAATGGGACTACGTACACACCCTATTGAGACACCACATTTCCATGTATGTTCACCTTTCATTTCTATAAATTTTAATTGGGAAACATTCATAAGAGTTGGTGGTAACTGAAAAATTATAAAAGATTGTTACGATAATCAAATTATTCTCCACTGAACATCAGTATATCAGTATATATTCGATGAAAAAACAATGAAAAACTCCTTATAACCATTAAATGATGAGGAGAAAATTTCCATGAAAAGAATTGGTACATTAGTGACACCTAAAGTCATTAAAACGTACTCAATATGATCATAACTACATCGATAAATTTTTTTTTTGATATCTCCTTCCCACTCTCTTAATTAGTAATATCTAGACCCTAGTTTTGTCTTGGATTACATACTAGATCATTTTAATTGGTTGAAAATCCCATGATAAGTGGGAATGGATATTGATTCTTAATTGTCGTCTTGTTCAACCTATGATAGTATCTTGAAAACTGTAGACTACTATCCACATTTTTAGAGAATGACAGTCCAGAACCCTATGATGAAACACTATGTCGGATAAAACCCTTATGAATTAGAACATTAATATATATCCTCAACTTCCACAGCTCCGATAGATATATCTGATAAGAAGCAATAAAAATCATACAAGAACATGGAAGCTATTATATCTCAAAATCAACATCGAATTGAGGGGGTAATGTCATAAAAAACATGGGGAAATAATCACAGAACACCCTGATAACCTTCGGAGCCTTAAATTTTCAACTTTCTTCTAATTACATACAAAACTAATTCACCAAGGTATGAAGGGGACAAAAACACTCTGAAAACCCCCTACAAAACCCCATATATCGAACGAAAACCACACTATAGCCATCTACATATGTGGGAACAAATCACTTCTGAAAAAACTAGATAACATATCATATTGAGTAAAACTTGTATTTTACATGGACGACTTCTTTTACTTGCATATGAAGTAATGAATTATTGGAATTTGATTGATGCTTCTCCCTCATAATTATACATATTCAATATACATAAAATTGGATAGTCTAGACTTTGACTAGAGTAGTCAACAACATGTGTATGGGAAGCCTCCATAAATATATTCTTAGTGCATGACTAGAGAGGGTACAAAAAAATTGTGTGAATATCGAGAACCAGAAAACCAAAAAATAAGGGTAAATGATAAAATTAGTGTAACCACAATAATCTATAGTCCATATGATTTTTTTGTATCCATTTCCTATAATAGACCATGCCTGGCTCATTTTCCACTATGTAAATGAACACCTCTATGGCCAAGCCTAGTTTGATGTCCTTGATGGAACAATATATCCTATTTTCGAACACATCATACAAATTCCACTCACAATGGAGCATGATCCTACACCCTCTACATCTCTATTGGAATTGCTGGAATATCTACTATGGATGAAAATGAATCAAACTACCCCTACCAAATTCATATTGAGGAGCCACTGGGCACTAATCATGATGATGTAAACGAACCCCACACATGAAATTCCCGGGACTGATGTCCCTAAGAAGAGTACATAAAAATCTATACCCAGAAGTCTTAACGGGATACTAATGTGGAATACAACATTATAGTTGAATCCTTGAAGTCCCTTATTCCTGAGACCTACCAATGACAGCTCTACTCTTTAAGGAATGTAGTTGGATCACATTTTGTGGTGGGTAATTTCATGTTTGTATATCCTCAACCGCATCTATATTATTTATAACATCTAGATGCATTGAAAACATAATAAGAGTAACTATATACTGTATCGAAGGATGGCGTTCCCCCACAATATTCCTCCCTCATGAGTCTTAATCTGGAAAAAGATCTAGGGGAACCTGTATAATGTTCTTTTTCTTGATCCCATGCTCTCACTGTAACATCCCCGGTAATAAAGAATAAAGCATTATCATATTTATTAATATTTATGAATTAAATATTAATTTTACTTTAAAGGGGTTTCTATGTTCGATAGCGTGCCCGATACGCAAGAACGAGTTTCTTTGGAATCTTACATTGCACACTAGTAATAAAATAATATTATTTTAAAGGGTAGTTAACACGTAGACGTTGTATTGGAAGGAAATAATATAAATAACTAAAATATGATTATATATGTTTTTTAACTGTTTTTACGTTTATCCAATAAAGAATAAAGGCTTAAAATATGAAAAGAATTCAATTTTAGGCATAAATACTCTAATATTCACTAAAAGGTCGAACTATCACCTTTCGATGGCGAACCCTCTTTAAATATAGTTTTGGTCACTCTTATACATTCTATTGGACCAAATAAAATTCTTCTTTAGAATCAGGACATCAAAATTTACTTTGTGTAAATTTTTGGTATTTTTCCGATAAAGTTCATTTTGAATGAATAGTGAAAAATGATGTATTTTAATTCAAAACCTCTTTCTAATCTAATTTATTTATATGATTAGATTATCTTTTGAATTGGTTTTAAAGTGAAATTAGAATATATTTTTACCATTTAATACAATATTGGTCATTGGAAGTAATTTCACCTTGAAATTAGACTTAAACTAGTGTTAATCTTTTGATACATATTGTTTCATAAAAACATGGTATATGTTTTGACAGTGGGAATTAATTATTAAATTAATTAATGTAACTTATATTTTTTGAATTTTGTAAAATATACATAATTTTTTAATTTGGAATATTAAATAGTTCTTAGGGTGATGTTTTGATATTTTTCTGAGAAGCTTCAATTATTGATGATTAGTGAAACCATTAAGTGGTACTTAAAAAACTGATTTTTCGTTTAAATGAAATTTTACCAACTCTGTGTTTTGAACTTCAAAAATCCGACATACATGGTTGTCATTAAGAAGTAAAATTTGGTTCAATGGGATTAAAATAATTTTTTAGTGAATAGTATCTTTTAAGTTTTAATCGCAATTAGAGGTAATTAGTGTAGTTTAAGGTAAAAATAATATTTTAATAATATTAAATGACATAGACACATGTCCTACCCTTATTGGATGTGTAATGGCCGACCAATAAAATCCATGGGTCGACTTGGGGATCCCATGGAGCCACTTTGGTATGAAAATGACATTAATAACTATTTATTTAATGTTAAAATGAAAATGTCACAAACATGAGCTATTTTACTAAAACAATATTCAAATGGGGTTATAAAAGTAATATTTTTGACTATAAATATTCATTAGAAATATAAAAATATTTCATACATCATGTTATTTTTTTATAGTTTTTATAGAATAAATAAATTAAATTACATATGACACCATGATGATGCATCGATTACCTCATTATTTAACGATTTAAATAAAATGAAAAGATAATGTAAAATCTAAAACCTACACATGTAAAAAACATATAGTATGGATATATTTAGAAATACTATCACCTTATCCTATAAATATATAATTTTGTGACCTTTTAAATCTGAAAAGAACATCATAATAAAGTAACCTTTTATAACATTCCAAGAGTGCCCCTCCTCTCCTCTTATAAAAGGCCCCCACCTCTACCACCATAACCACACCTCTAAACCCTTTGGCTCTGCCAAAACCATCCCATTTTGTCTCTAAAAAAACCTATATTACTCCTAGAAGCCTCACTTTGGGAAAAAGTCTTCCCAAGGAAGCCTTTGAGCTCAAATAAAAAAGAGTTACCCGTTTTAAAGGTAGTTTTTTGTCTTGTGTTCTTAGGTTTTATTTTTCTACTCCAACCCCCTAGACTCTTTTTATTATTTTATTATGTAACAACACTAGTATCTTCAATATACTAGTATGTTGTTATAATATGGATTCGAGCTATACTTACACACACCTTCATCTAATGGTTAAAGAGCAGACTGTTTCCGTGGATGGCGAATTTCTGCCTCATGAAACAATGATTGTTCAATATTTTTTCTAACACCATCAAAGGTGGCCATTAAGATGAAACTATATTTATATATGATATATAATATGTTTATGCCTTAATTAAGATTCTGTATTTTTCATTTATGGCATACCTTTATGGTTTCCATTATGGGTAAACGTAATATCTTCATTTTAGGAAATGCGGACTACCGCCCCCACAAAGTGATTTGATTCGATAACACCATATGTGGTATGAATAAAGGATAAATTTAAGGATATTATATATGATAATATACTGTAATTATGATATACCTTTATATCATTATTATTTCACCTCATTAAGTAAGAAATAGAAATGAAAGTAGCGTTCATGCGTACATACGGCTTACCGTCTCCATGAACGGTGCATTTCATTTCTTACCTCTAAATGTTTATGTAATATTATAAATGAATGTATATACTGGATATATATGATATGTATGATATCTAAATCATGAATATAATTCTTCATATAATGGATATTTTACCACATGAACAACTTGTAATTATAAAGAGTTTATTTTTGACTAAAGTACTAATGATCGAAAAAATGACCATTATTAACATAAATAATTACATAGTCTCCATAACATGGTAATAAGTGATATAAAAGTAATAATGCACTTGAAAAGGGTTCTTAGGAATGTAGAAATTAACTCAAGTTTATTATTCATGACATTAAAGAACAATCGAGTCAAGTCAGACCTGAGGTATGAGAACTTCTTAACCCAATTTTCATTCTTTGGGTTAATCTCATACTTTAAAATTATGTCATGATATGTTTATGTACTATCATGTATTTGTACATTATTTATGAGTAATTTTAGTGAATATACATAATAGATCTATTTTATTTAAAAAAATGAGCTTTGTATGGGATTTCGTCTCAATCTCCTTCATTGAGGCATATTTTGATTTATACACAACCTTCTTTTGTACGGTGTATAAACCAAATTTACTTTTACGTTTATCCAAATGGAATATTTTTTATATGAAGCGTTTTACTAAATGAAAAAAGGGAATGTTTTCGTTTTACTTATTCGGTGACAACGACTTCTCCACCGCCATGACCATTATTTGAGTTTCAGCTTCCTCTACAAGCCATACCTTTTTTAAATGAAAAATAAATACCATGTTTTACTTTCCTTTTATTTTGGTATTGAAAATTTTTTTCATAATGTTTTTATTATATCAATGTGTTGTGTTGATATCTTGTGATTTAAATCTGAAAATGTTATGTTTCATTTATGCATGTTTTATGTGATACGATTATGTAATGGTTTTTGCGAATTGTTATGAAGACGGGTGGTTTCATGATAATCTAAGGACGGGTGAACCCGATATAGCTCTCTAATGCATTGGGTAATGCGAAGGAGTTAAACGTTAAGGTTTCTCTGAAGAGATTTAAGGAATATACTGTGATGTGTATTCCAAACATAACCAAGAGGGTTACTCCCAATGTAAGAATTTTATGAATTCCTCAAGTTACCTTTATGTATTATGATTTCTATGATTTATTCATGATTTGATGAGTAATGTGATTATGTTTTATGAGTAATGTATGATTCCATGCATGGACTAATGTTTTCATTTCGTACTTTTATATCCCTTACTGATCTTTTTATGCTCATCCCATGTTTTTGAAATGTTTTTCACAGGTCAAGGGAAAGGTACATTATGTGATGATAGTGTCAAGTAAGTTTCAATAAAGAATCCATGTTTTCTTTTAAATATGATTCTGTTCATGGGAAAAATGAGTATTATCTTTTCTGTAACCACTTTGTTTAAATGTGGAATGTAATGCATGTTTTATGATCTAATTCTATAAAACTCTATACCTGAAAAGATCCCCAGCGTGTATTCTTGAAGTAACTCAAGATTAAGTAATGTTTAAGGATGGGGCCTTATAGTTTGTATTCGAGGTTGGTTTAGATAACTTTAGGAGTGAGAATTCTATTAAATTATTATCCAAAAGTATTTTTATGGTCAAATTTAAATGATATAGCATTTGAATATTACCATGTTGTGTCATCTAAGACATGTTTTTTAAGAATGTTTTTCCGCAGAGGAAATAGGGAAGCAGTGCTAGGAAGGCATACAGAAGGAAACAACCATCCAAATCAGCAACCTGAGATGGTCAGAATTGGAAATGAACAGTTTTTTGAAGTAATGGCGCAGTTGACTCAAGCGATAAATGGTTGCGGTATCCATGCATGAGATCAACCATATCAACCGTAGAGGAACATGTCAGTGGTGGAACATTTCATGAGGCAACATCCCCCATCATTTAGAGGATCATCTGACCCTCTGCTAGCTGAAGGGTGGATTAAATCATTAGAGAATATTTTCGATGTCATGGGGTGTTCAGACAATCAAAAGGTTAGTATTGATATTTACCATTTGGAGGGTGAATCAGATCAGTGGTGGTCGATGGTTAAAAATATCAGGGATGCTGATGAGATTGATGCTCTCGACTGGGATGAATTCATAGGTATGTTTCTTGAGAAGTATTTTCCTAAGGATGTTCGACTTAGGATGGAAAAGAAATTCTTGGAATTGAGGAAAGCAGAAGACTCAGTGGATACCTATGACAAAAGGTTCAATCGATTGGCAAGGTATGCTCCAAATTTTATTTGAGACCGTGATAGTAAAATCAATCATTTTTACTCAGGATTAAATACAAAATATCGAAGGGATTTAGATTCTCATGAGTTCAAGAGTTATGAAACACTTGTTTGATGTACTGAGAAGGTGGAAATGGAGTTTTCCGATGATCAAGTGTTTTATAAAAACCAACAAAAGAAGAGACCGAGGTGGTAGGAGAAATGGAAGAATTCATCAAAAAGGTCTGATGGTAAGAAAACTAAGTTTCCAGTTTTTAATAAATGTGGAAAAAGTAATGCTGGGGAATGTATTCTAAATTCTGGAAAGCTCTACCGACGTGGTAAGATGGGACATAAGGCTCGTGATTGCACTGAAAAAGATCAGGGTGATGGTAAGACCATATTTGATTTACAGTTAGTGAAATGTTTTAAGTGCAATAAGATGGGTCAATATAAATATGAGTGTCTGATAAAGAGCTCAAGTGATGGGAAGTAGTTAGACTACAAGCAGAAAGGGGTGGTGAAATACTTTGCAACTACTTTAGCAGATGTCGGGCCATCAAATGATTTTGTATCAGGTACATTGTTTATTTTTTCAAAATATGCTAGTTTGTTGTTTGATTCGGGGTCTACAAATTCATTCATCTTTGAAAACTTTTCTAGTAAAATGGGAATACCATATCAAGAAATGACTCCTGAACTTTTGGTAAAAACAATTGGGGGGAAATGTTGAGGCAAAAATAATTTATAAGAATCTTCCTATATTTATCTGTGGAAAGAAACTACTTTCAAACCTTATTGTTTTACCTCTAGTAGAGTTTGATGTTATCCTGGGTATGGATTGGATCTCTATTTACCATGCTAGGATTGACTGTAGAGCTAAAGAAGTTTTTTTTCAAAAATACTTTCAGTTTGTGTACAACAATGAACCCTTACTATTTATAACATATCAAGAGGCTGAGAAACTTGTCAAATATGGAAATGAATGTTACCTTGCACATATTTTTGAAAACAAGGGAACTGTTTAGATTAATGATGTGTCAGTGGTAAATGTGTATCCTGATGTGGCTCGTTAATGCCTTATGTGGGACATATAAAGGATGGAGTTAATAATATATTATATGATATTATACTAGAAATATAATATAACTATGTATCAATATGTTTTTATTTCCATTAAAATAATAAATAGAAATGGAAGTGGTGTTCATGCCTACGCACGACTTACCGTCTCCATTAACGATGAATTTCATTTAACACCACTAAATGTTATTTACTATTATAAATACATGTATATATTTGATATATATGATATATATTATAACTAAATAATTTATATCATTCTTATGATAATGGATATCTTACCACATGAACAACTTGTAATTATAAGGTGTTCATTTTTTTTACTCAAGTACCAAATGTGGACAAAATGACCGTGATTAACTTGAATGATTACATAATGTTTATATCATGGTAATAAGTAATATAAATTGAATAATGAACTTCAAAAAGGTTCTAAAGAAAGTATAAATTAACATTAGTTTATTATTCAGGAGATTAATGAATGAACGAGTCACGTTGGACATAAGGTAATGGATTTTCTTATCTCACTTTTATTACTGTGAGATTTCCATTGTTCTCCACTTATTCATTACATGTTGTGTTTTTTGTACAGAAATTTGATATATATTATCATTATTATCATTATATTCATGGTATTATATAATTAATTTTTTAGTTATTAACATTTGGTCATATGACTTAGTTGATTACAATGTGGTAAAGGGTTTCATCTCACTTTTTATCCCTGTGAGATTTATGTTATATTTTCCACAATTTATTTTGATTGGTGTATGTACTGTCAGTGATTTTTAACATTGAATAATATAATTACATTTATGAGTATTTTCATCTTCATTGTATGATCCTTATTTCATGTGGGGTATGTTTTGTAAGTTACCATATCGGTAAGGGAGCCTTTCACCCTCCTGTTTTTAAAAGAATTTTTTTTCTGTCTTGTAATTTAATTCTTATTATGTTGAGATATGTTTTTATATATCCTTATTGTTCTAAACTATATTTCCAATTTTTGATATACCCTTTGTAGCTCATCAAGTCATTTTCTAAATTTTAATGTGATGTCGTTCGACGATCGTATTTTTACAAGGGAACTTCTTAACATATTTTCAATTGTTTTGGTTCAACCTGTACTTCTTGAATATGTTGTCTTATTAATATTTGTAAATTACCTCTGATCAATTTACAATTAATATCCACTGATATTGGGTGTATTTATATTTTTCACATATAATTATGAGATTGATTTAACCTTAATTTAAGGATACTATCTTTATAAGGGATTTCATGAAAATTTACATTTCCACTGAGTCATCATTGTGTTTATCCACCAATTCACTATTATTTGGTGTATATACTGACCTTTGACACATTATATCATTAATAACGTTATTATCATGATTTTATAATGTTCTGATTTAATTTTATTCCTTAATTATTTGAATTCAAATGTCTATCTTTTTGTTAAAAAGAACTCTTTAACTAAAGTAAAATTTTAAATGTTTTAATGATTTATTCTTCTAAATATTTCAAATTTATGTCCATGTTTTAAAAATGGGTTTTATGATTTATTTATTTGGAAATTAATTTTTTCAAACGATAATTCATTTAAAAGCTTCATTGTGGTATGGGACACTTTGATTCAAAAATATATTTTTAAATTTTTTTGAAAATGATTTGATAAAGCAATGATTATTTAAATATCTTAATTTGATATATTGGAATGTGGAAATGTTATCATTCCTTTATAATTGTGTTATATGTTAAGAATATGTTTTGGTTATTGGGAATGGTTTACATTTATGGGTGGTTACATGATAAACCCTGGGCAGGTGTGCCCGAGATATCTCTCCAAGGCATTGGGTAACGTGATAGAGGTAAACATGATGTTTCCCCTATGAGATTTAGGGAATATACTGTGATGGTTGTTCCAATTGTAACTACCTATGTAGCTATGATAGTTACAATGTATGTTTGATATGAATGGTATAAGTAAATTTATGATTTTGGATTTGTGTTTGTTATTCATAAGTCTAATGATTTCGTAAGGTATATTATGATTGAAAAGTATGGTTTTATTGATTTGTATTTATTGATGGGATAACGCTTTCCTTCCAAATTTTATAACACATAATGAGCTTTTTCTGCTCATCCCATGTTTTAGAAATGTTTTCACAGTATATAAAGATTAATATGGCCAAGGATGGGATCAAGGAAAAGTCAGGCTATCTAAAACATGGAACTGGACATGAATCTTTATTTCAAGAGTTATTATTTTATGAAAAAAATGGAAACTGTGTAGAAGTGTCTACTTTGTAATATCTTGATATGTAATAGTTATGTCCTAATTCACAAAACTCTAACCCTAAAATTATCCTCAATGTGAATTATTCATTTAATTTAATATTATTTAATGTTTAAGGCCATGTCATTATAGTTGGTATCAGAGGTCGAATTAGGAAACATTAGGGATTAGGAGTTTTCGTTAGACACATGGATTGTCCCTATATCTATTATTTCTTTTAAATATTTTTTAATAGCATTTTCAAATCAAGGAATGTAAGTTACAAATGGAAGGAGGAGGATCTCAAACGTCAATCATATATCTTCTTGATGACATGCTTGCAATAATTATTGCAAAGTCATGTTCGGATGATTTTGAAACTTTTTCTATCATACAACTCATATGAAAGAAGTTATTTGAGATATCGAACTACTCTACTATACCTAGTTATCATCGTGGATCATGGTATGTATTTGGAAAAATCATATATTCAAAATATTCTCATATTTTCAATAAAGGTAAATGTTATCAAGGAATTTTCAAATATTTTACCTTATCACATGATTTTGAAGAATATTATGATTTAAAAAAAGGTTCTGAGGAAGGAGACCCTTTCACAACCTATTTAAATTTTCTTTTAAAATATAGTCTCTCTGGACTTACCTATAGTATTTTAAAATAACCATTAATTCAATGTTTCAACTCAGATTTAGTCTGAATATTTTATTGAAATCGTGTTTTATCAGATGTTTTGAAATTATAGGTCATACATGATTATTTTCCAAAACTATTTTTTTGTGAACACCCATATGAACCATGTTGTACAATGTGTATTTGGATGGAGGAAGAAAATGATGTTGAAGGGTCTCTAAATCATTGATGCAATGCACGGTCCTTCTACCTACATGAGGAAGATGATGATGAATCCAAATGGACACCATGATCAATGTATGTTGTTCTTCATTTTGTGGATTGTTTTATTTTATTATATGGTGGTGATATAAGAAGTCAAGAATTAATATGTTATGATCATAATGAATTTGGATGAAAATTTGATGTATAAGAAAACCATTGAGGTTAAAAGATGTTAGGGTTGTTTTGCAGTTTTATAAAAAGGACAACATGTAGGATGGGTGACAACCGATCACATCCGGCAAGGCTGTAGGAATCGTACCCACAACCGAAGGGCGAAAAGGGTGAATCACCTATAACTAGCATACTTGCAGTCCCTGGTTAGTATGACTTATTATTTTAGTCAAAAAAATATTATGGAATTAGAATAAGTTGATTTTTGGAAGTTATGTTTTAGCAAAATTGATATATATAGTATATAAAAATGATTTAGTGATTTAGTGAAAAAGGTTATTGTGGAAGAGGTTATCTCTGTTGAGGAAACACTATAAGCCTTAGAAATATAGAATACTAAGGATATCAATTGTCGAATAATTTTAGAAATTATAGTTTGGAAGAATCTATTTTTTTATTGTGGACATATGATGATTTGGATTATTTATGAAATAGATTAACCTATCATGGAGAACATATGATTTGTTTAATTACTTTTCAATATGAGACATTATTAGTAACTATTGTTATTTGGAGATAAATGTTACCTTGGAAGACTATGTAATTATTTTTTTTTGAGATTTGGGATTTAATCATTGTTTGGATCAATTTTGGATAATTTTATGGAATGATGTTTTTTAATGGTCTTTGTTAAACTATGGGTTTTAGTTGAAAATTTATGGAGATTAAGAATAGTTTTTATTTTTGTAAAAGATTATCCTTTTTGGGTATTATCTGATCTCACACTAAATTTTTTTGTTTTAGATGATTTCTAATGAAAAGGAAAATATATAGTTCTTCTTTTGTGGATTATGTGATTCTCAAGAAGATTATTCTTGTGCTTTTTATGTGACCAAGTCTTTTTTAATGCTCTTTTTTTGGAGAAAAGTATTGTTTTGGGTAAAAACTTATTAAAGGATGAAACTATACCTGAACGTAAGTATATTTCCTTATGTTATTATTCTATATAGTAAATGAATTCCTCTAAATTATGAAGAGGAATGTAAAAAAATATTGTTGTTTTACGTTTCCTACTGGGTAATCAATGGCCGTTTAACACATCATATGTTTGTGATTTTCTAGTTGTAAACATTCTAGTAAAAAAAATTTCTATCACCCTCCATCAGAACATGACCATTTCTTCTCTCTGCTATATCCATGTTTTTATACATGGAATCATAGTATGGTTTATCTCGGGATACCATTGTACTTTTAATTATTTCTTATATAGTGATAGTTTTACTGACTCTTTTTCGATGTGGGACTTTTAAAGATGTATCGAAGACCAGTTTAAAAATTGTGCGGACAGAATTCCAAAGGGGGGGGGATTGATGTAAAATCCTAGGTAAATAAATAAGAAGAGATATTTCATATTTATTAATATATGTGAATTAAATATTAATTTTACTTTAAAGGGGTTGCTATGTTGGATAGTGTACCTGATACACAACAACGAGTTTTTTTGAAATCATACATGGCACACTAATAATATAATATTATTATTTTAAATGGTTGTTATCTCTTAGCCATTGTATTGGAAGGAATGAAAAAAACAAACTAAAATATGATTATACATGTTTGTTAAATGTATATATATTTATCCAATAAAAGATAGAGGATTAAAATGTGAATAAATCTAATTTTAAGCATAATTTACTTTAAAAGGCCGATTCACCCCTTTTTAATGGAGAACCCTCTTTAAATATAATTTTTATCACATTAATACATTTTATCTGACTAATAAAATCCTTCTATAGAATGGGGATGTCAAAATTATCTTTGTGTATATTTTTGGATTTTTTCGGATAATGTTCATTTTCTAATGAATAGTTAAAACTATTGTATTTTAATTCAAAATTGTGTTTTAATATAATTTATTTATATAGATATATTATCTTTTTAATTTTTTTAAAGTTTAATTATATTATATTTTTATCATTTAATCCAATGTATGTCATTGGAATTAATTTCTCTATGAAATTGGACATAACAAGTTTCAATCTTTTGATAGTTATTGTTTCTTAAAAGCACGCTATTTTTTTAACAACGAGAATAAATTTTAAATTAATTAATGTTGCTTATTTGTTTTGAATTTAGAAAAATAAACATCAGTTTTGAATTTGGAATTTAAATAATTCTTAGATTGAATATTTTGTATTTTTCTAAAAAACGTCAAATTTTTATGAATAGTGGAATCACATATTAGTAGTTAAAAAACTGGATTTTTCCTTTAAATGAAAATTTACCACTTCTTTGAATTGAATTTCAAAAATAAAACATACATGGTTGGTATCAAGAAGTAAAATTTGGTTCAATAAGATGAAAATAATTTTTTTTGAATAGTATCTGTTGACTTTTATTTACCTTGATTAAAGGTAAATATGGTAAATCAAGGTAAAATGAATATTGTAATAATTTAAAATTACCTTAACACATGTCCTAACATTATTGAATGAGTAATGGTCGAACATGGTAATCTTTGGGTCTATTTTTGGACCCCATGGATCCACTTATGAAAGATAATGACACTTCAGATTAATTAATTTAATGTAAAGGCAAAAATGACATAAACAATAATCTTTAAGTAAATTAATTTTTATATGGATTTATATAAATTATATTTTCAACTATAAATATTCATTAGAAAGCTAAAACTATTTCCTACATCATGGTATTTTTTATAACTTTTATACATCACATAATTAAATTATTTTTGACACAATAATGATGTATTATTTACATCATTAATAAAAGATTTAAATAAATAAGATTATAAATATTAATATTACATCCAAAACCTGTCCAATCTATATTGGATGATATTATTTCGTCTATGAATCATCTTATATCCTAATTTAATGATTTTTGGACATTTAGAAACTTAATATCATTATATAATAAAATAATATTATTACACTTTCTTAAAGATCCCTTCCTCCCCCACATAATAGGAGACCACATCTAACCAATTCCTCACACCTCTCAAGCATTTTGGCTCAACCAACCTCTACCCAGTTAAGCTCCTTACATCCCTATACTACTCCAAGAATCCTTACATTCGGAATATGGAACTTCAATATGTCCTTTGGTTCAAACCAAAGGGAGTCACCCAAATTAAAGGTAATTATTTCTCTTAAATTATTTTCTTTTATTTTACATCTCCATCCACTAATCTCTTTTTATTCAATTCATTTGTAACAACACCAGTATCCAAAATATACTAGGATATCTTTATGATATTTATTCTTACTACACTTAATCATACCTTCATCTAATGGGTGAAGAACCTAATGTTTCTATGGATGAAAAACTAACGCCTCACGAAACGATGATGGTTCAAATATCTTCAACCTCATCTCATGGTGGAAATTATGATAGAACTGTATTTATATATGATATATATTATTTTTATGTTTTCTTTATGCTTATTTATTTTTTTAATTTATAGAAATAATTTATGGTTTCCATAATGTCTAAATACAATAATCTTATTAGAGGAAGTGCAAATGACCAACACCTCAAAATGATATGACTCGTTAATGCCTTATATGGGATGTATAAAGATTAGAGTTAATAATATTGTATATGATATTATACTGTAATTATAATATAACAATGTATCATTATTTTTTTAATTCCATTAATATAAGAAATAGAAATGGAATTGATTTTCATGCGTACGTACTACTTACCATCTCCATGAACGGTGCATTTCATTTCTTACCTATAAATGTTATGTACTATTATAAATACATGTATATACTGGATATATATGATATATATGATATCTAAATAAATAATATCATTATGAAGATAATGGATATCTTACCACATGAACATCTTGTAACTAGAAGTTGTTCATTGTTTGTACTCAAGTGCCAAATATCGACAAAATGGCCGTTATTAACTTAAATGATTACATAATGTCTATAACAAGGTAATAAGTAATATAAATTAAATAATAAACTTTAAAAAGGTTCTTAATCATGTATAAATAATCATTAGGTTATTATTCACGAGATTAATGAACGAACGGGTCAAGTCAGACACAAGGTAAGGGATTTTCTTATCTCACTTTTAATTCTATGAGATTTCCATTGTTCGCCACTTATTCAGTGCTTGTGGTGTATTGTGTACTGAAATTTGATATATATTATCCTTATTATAATTATATTCTTGGTATTATGTAAATAATTTTTTTGTTATTAACTTTTGGTCATACGACTCAGTTGATTACAATGCGGTAAAGGGTTTCATCTCACTTTTAATCCCCGTGAGATTCATGATATATTTTACACAATTTACTATTGTGTTGTGTAAGTACTACATATGATTTTACACATTGTTTAATATAAATTCATTTATGAGAATTTACATCTTAATTTTTTTATCCTTCTTTCATGTGGTGTATGTTTTGTATGTTACCAAATCTGTAAGGGAACCTTTCACCCTCCTCTTTTTAAAAGACTTCTTTTTGGTATGTCTTCTTAATTTACATCTTATTATCTTGGGATATGTTCTTATATATCCATATTTATGTAGAAATAATGTCCAATAGATGAGATGCCTTTTTATCTCATCAAAACATTTTCTTAATTTTATAGTGACGCCGTTAGGCTGGTGTATTTTTACAAGGGAACATCTTAACTTAATTTCAATTCTTTGGGTTCAACAAGTACTTTTTGAATATGTTGTCCTATGAATATGTGTGAAATAACTCTGATTGTTTTACACTTAATATCCACTTATATTATGTGTATTTAAATTTTTCACACATAATTATGTTATTGATTTATCCTTAATTTAAGGATACCATCTTTATATGGGATTTCATCTCAATTTACATTTCCACTGAAACTACATTATTGTTATGCATCAATTCACTATGATATGGTGTATATACTATGCTTTGACATATTATATCATGAATCCCTTTATTCTCATGATATTATTCTTTTATGATTAAATGTTATTCCTCAATTATTTGTATTCAAGCGTCTCTCTTTTTGTTAAAAGGAACTCTTTAACTAAATTACCATTTTAAATGTTTTAAAGATTTATTCTTCTAAATATTTGTCATTAATGTCCATGATTTAAAAATGAGTTCTAGGAATTATTTATTTGGACATTAATTTATTTAAATGATAATTCATTTAAAATAATCATTGTGGTATGGGAGACTTTGATTCAAAAATCTCTTTTCAAATGGTTTTGAAAATGATTTGATAAGCATTGTTTATTTCAATATCATAATTTGATATATTGGAATGTGGAAATGGTATATGTCCTTTATACTTGTGTTATGTTTTATGATTATTTCATGTTTATTGGGAATTGTTTACATATACGGGTGGTTCCTTGATAAACTTATGGTGGGTGAGCCCGACATATCTCTCAAATGCATTAGGTAATGTGATGGAGGTAAACATAATGTTTCTCCTAAGAGATTTAGGAACTATAGTGTGATGGGTAATCCAAGTGTAACTCCCTATCTAGCTATGATAGATACAATTTATGTTAAATATTTATTCCATAAGTAACATTTATTATTTAGGATTTGTGTGAGTTATTTATAAATCTTATGATTTCATAAGGTATGTTACGATTGAAAAGTATGGTTTCATTGATTTGTATTTATTGATGGGATAGTTTTTTCCTTCCTCATTATATAACCCTTGCTGAGAAATCTATTCTCAGCCACTGTTTTTTAAATGTTTTCATTGGACTTAAAGATGAATAGAGTAATGGATGAGATCAAGGAAAATTCATACTATCTAAAAAATAGAACTAGAGCCGAATCTTTTTTTCATGGGTTTTTATTTTATGAAAAAAATGGAAACTGCGTAGAAATGCCTACTTTGTAATCTTTTGAGATGTAATAGTTATATCCTAATTATCTAAAACTATAAACATGAAAAGATCCTCAATGTGAATTATTCATTTATTAAAATATTATGTAATGTTTAAGGACGAGTCCTTATATTGGTACTCCACATGATTAATATTTATCAATTAGCCTTTTATATTTAATATTTATCGATAAAAAAATTTCTACATACCCAAATATAATAGAATAAAAATTATAAAATAAAAATAATTATATTATATTAATTATTATCCATTAATGAATCAATTCTATTGACTAAAAAAATAGAACAATATCGAGAATTTAAATGTGCCAAATATCTCCTCCACCAAATGATCTGGTTATATTTTCATCACATACATAAATGGTTAGAACAAGAATGAAATTTTAAAATTAATATTTTCAATATTTTTTAATATTAAATATCAAATTATAAATTATCACGTACCTTTATTTGATCCAAATTTTTTAGAAATAGAATCGTTAATCTTTACAAGTTTATGATTGTTTCCTCCGTGAATAAAAAATGTAATTTTTCATCACCAACCCACATGGATGGTTGTAGGAAAAAATTTAATGAAGGTAAATTATATTTAATACATTTTCATCATTCTAAATAATTTATATAAACATTATATAAAAATTAAGACTTAACTTGTTAAATAAATACAACAAACTCTCATTTAAGATGGTTTGGAATTTACATGAATGATGTTGTAATGATTATATCATTAATGATTATTTAATTATATATAATGATAATAGTCAATAACCATAATTTATTTAATATAATTAAATTATTATTAAACAATTATATGAATAGTTAATATATTTATCAATATAAAACCATTAGATCGTTAAACATTCGAAAACTAGATCTGCATAATTTTCTTTTTCAGAAACCATATTTTTTTACTAAGTAAATGAAATGTAAATTAAGAAGTCATTTAAAAAATTTATTATTATACCATTAATAATATTAGAATTATTAAACATCAGAAAATATTTAAAAATATGGATCCTCACTGAGAAACTATTATGGAATGAATTAATGATAAATACTATCATCTAATGAGAATAATAATCTATAATCGGGTATCAGATTGAAAGATAAAAGTAGTGAGGTCATGGAAGAATCCATGCATTGATAATGATGGTGCATAGGGTTCCCTTCATTAATGTCTATTCCACAATTCCTAGGATTTAACTTGATATTTTTTGAATTAATTCTACTGAAATTTTGAATTAATGAGGCTTCAACAAGATCTAAAGAGGATAGTGACATGTATGTTTGTAGGATATCTTTAAATGACAATTATAATAAGTCCTCTTTGAATAATCCCATATAAACAAAAAAATATTGGCTTGCATTATTCTAGAGTGGATAACTCAATGAACCTGGATGATATAATGTATTCTACTTCCGGAATACATTTCTAATACTTCCATGATGGGCACTCATGGTGTTTTCTAAAAAATTAAAACCCTACTAGAGTGATCATGCGACTAGATGTGGTCTCCAAGAGGCTTTATGTTTTTATCCACAATATCACTGGATATATTTTTCTTATGAAGGGGAAAATTTAATGGATGTATTAGGTTTTTGTTCATTAATTTTCATCAATCTGAAGCTCCTCTATCCTGAAATGTATTGTATTGGGGAATGATTTATACCACTCTTTCTTCTGAAACACTGATTTTGAGAGTAAATCATAGGGATTTGGATTAGTTTTATTCAAACCACGATATATTTGAATCTTGGATTATAATTATATATTTAACCCATTTACAGTATGAATATCCTTTATCATTTTGGGGACAGGATATTCATTTTAATTACATCTGTTGGAATGAATTGTTTTTGATATTTTCTCCCTATATTGGATAGAAAAAATGTATAGAACAAATGAACAATAATTTTTTAGTTAAATTTCTTATGTTCTATTCAAGGAAGACATTAGTTCAATAAAAAATAGAAAAGAGTGTTATCCAGTTAATATAAAAATATAAAATATGATGTTAAATATGAGAACCTTCTATCTATTTTCAATATTTTTAAATAATTACTAATGATTATAATTTATATTGTCTATCTCTAAAATGATTAGTAAGAATCATTAGTTAACAAGAATACTATAACTATAACAGATAAATTACCAAGCTAGACCAATGTTTTGATTATTTTTAGCCCAGTATTAATAGGAACAAAATTTATTATCACACTTATAATTGGAATGAGAATGTTTCGAGAATGAATAATATCCCTAATTTCATTCATCCTGTAAATAAGGAATTATAGTGGCATGAATCTTCCATGGGAGGATGCCTATAGTGGTAGTTTCTACCCTGGCCATTGATACAAGATGCTTGGTAAATTTAAATGTAATTAGTAACGCTCTATTTGAGACAATATTACCTAAGAATATTGTTTGTAGGATGGTGCATCAAATATTTACTAGTCATATCATATATGAGGATATTAGGGGTACTTTACATATTAATAACTCATGTGGTGCTCATTTCTAGCAGGGATCTGGAAATATGGAAACTAGATAGGAGGCTTATATTTTTGGTTGTGTCTTGCATGATGATGGTTTCCAAGCTAGGGTAATTCTATAAGGGATTTATAGTCATGAAACTGTTACGATTTACTCACCTTTTTTCAAAATAAATTGGAAATGGTCACCCATAAGGATTCCTAAATTTATAGTAACAATTCATGAGTCACATAGAAATGGAGTGATATTTTTTCATGGTTATAGATGAAAGAGTATAGAAGCAAAAATCATCATATAGTGAAAATGTTCTCCAATAGGGTTAATGCATGGTGTAGAAACCATAACTCTAGTACCTTGAATAAGATGTTTTATTCTTTACATTATAATAATATACAAGGAATCACATCCTGATAGACCAAATACCTAGTAGTATAGTTAAAATAGATAGATACATGATTTAAATATTAAATTTTATAAATGTACTAAATATTTCTTTTGGGGATTAAAATTATTCCTTATATCATATCCTTTTATATCAATCATAGTGAACGGAATGGATTCTAACGAATGGAATGAAAATAAGGGTGATATAAAATACTAAATAATGTTTATGAATAGTATACTTTATCAAGATTTAATAATAATAATAATAAACATTGAAATGTTAAATAAATGAACACATGTTCAATTTAAATAAATTAACTATCATCACAATATAATTCATAATAAAAATGGCAAAGTAAATAACTGAAAACCCATTCCATTAAGTCAATGAAGGAGAACAATGATCATCCACATATAATATCGTAGTGAAAATATGAGGGAGAAAAATAATAACTAAATTCTAAATGAATGAAATGATTAATTAATAGATATCATGATATCAGCAGTCAGATACCTCAACTTTCAGGAAAAATTATGAATCATTTTAAATATATAAGTAGAAACCCAATTAATTCGTGAAATTGATTTGTGTCTTGAGTCATAGTGATTCATCGAGGGGACATAAAATTCTTATCATCACCCAATTATTAAATGTAAAAATGATATATCATATTTATAAAAATGTATTTAATTCATGAATAACATTCCTTATTAATAAATATATGTGTTGAGTAAAGGATGCCAAATTATCAATATTTCCCCATGTAATCAAATAAGATTAATGATATTAACAATATATTTAAAAAATATATGAATTTTATTTAATAATCAAGTACAAAACACAATTAGGTGGATATTTAATATAAATATTATTTCCATTGAAAAATGATCTCAATAATGTGATTGTTTGAAGGAAAATTTAACGGTCACAAAAGAAATTTATATTGTACAATAGCTATATCCCCTTTGTAATATTCATGTTGAATCCCCACAAATGATATAATTCAAATTGAAACATAATATTACATGAATAATAAAATAATCATGATATTAAATGTAAAATATTCGTTATATACACCATATAAATGAAACTATGTTAATAAAATTACAATATACTATAATTAAGGGATATTATGACGTTATAACATACCTTCAAACTGTGTTGTTAGGTACATTACATATCATTAATAATTATAAAAAACTTTTTATAATTTAATTTAGTATGAAATATTTTTTTATTTTTATAATTAATTCTTTTATATATTAATATTTTTAACACAATTAATATATCAATTAAGTTTATATTGGGTGTTAAACAATATTTGACTAATGTTTTAAAAATTGATTTGGAAGGAATGTATTGGTCTAAATGGTTACTATTTCAAAATATAAATAATAGTATCAATGATATAATTATCATATTAATATTTACATAATAGTTGTTATTCCAATAAATAGTTAATTTTTTAATAAAATAATTATGTTTTGATCATGGACATGGTATGATGTATGTAAGCATGACTAACATTTCCATATTTGAAGGATCATTATAGAAATGAGGTATGTAATATATTATATTTACATATTTATAATAATATCATAAATTTCATATTATTTCCATATCAATATCATCTATTTATTTTCGTGATGAATATATAGTCGCATTGCTTTATAAAGGTCTTAGGCCACATGTACATGAA
Organism: Viscum album; assembly: GCA_963277665.1. Taxonomy (NCBI): domain Eukaryota; kingdom Viridiplantae; phylum Streptophyta; class Magnoliopsida; order Santalales; family Viscaceae; genus Viscum; species Viscum album. The sequence goes on from OY728138.1 coordinate 945,478,382, forward strand.
TGAGGTTGTCAATTTTTAGTGTGATAAAATGTTAAAATGGTATATTATCTTATATTAATGATAAATATTTCTTATATAAATTATTATTTTAATTATAATCACATATATTCATTAAATGTATCCGTATCACTATTCTAGTAAAGAATTATTGAATGGATAATCACCTCACTTTACAAGGAGGTAGTTTACCGTAAACATAATCCAAATTATCGTACCCCATATGAATGGGAATGTAAAAGAGATAAAAATGGTTTAATTACTATATTGGAATGATTATTTTATGCATATTATATATATACTTAATATATATCATTATATAAAATCATGCTATTTTTAAGGGAAAAAATAATTGCCTTCAGTTTTTGAGGTGGTAGTCAGTCGTACCCATAATGGTTGACTTTGTAACACATTTGATGGATGTAAATTTTCAATAAAAATATTAACATACCAAAAAAGAATTTTATTTTTTATAAGATACATAGGTTTTAATGTAATTATTTTTTAATAATAATTGATTTCGTGGATGATGAAATAAAATAAAAATTCATATGAAAAAACATTAACTATTCGTAAGGTACCCTCCAAAGGTATTTACCAAAGGCCTTATAGTTTGTAATTTTGGGGAAAAAATAGGAATTGAGGGTATTAATAATGGGATGCTTTTTAAGATTTTATTTTCTAATAAAATATGTTATATAGTGTCAATAAAAGATTATATGGATGTCCTTTTATAAATGAGGTGACTGTCACACTTGTAGTTTATTTATTGAGAAAGGTGTACCATTGTTTTTCACATTACAAACGGGTAAAAAAATTTAATTCTTAATTTATAACCATTATAATGTCCCCATATTTCAATATAATTGAGTTTATATAGTTTTAGGTCAATTTAACCATTTTATTTATAGTTTTACTCTATGGTAAACCCCTTTTTACCATAACCGCCTATTATAACTTATACTATTTTCAATATTAATTATTGTAAAAAATTATTTAGAACTAAATATATAATATACCTATTTTAATTTCATATATAGTTCCATACAACCAAATGTACTTCACAGAAGAATATCATTTTAAATTAAAATTAATCTCCCTGATGCGACGAGAATGCATATTTTAAAGGAGAAAGTATTTACAAGTTTACAACATTTTTATAACAAAGGTTATCAAAAAAATGGTTCTAATGGCCTAAATTGGTTATATATAAATATATATTAAATAATATTAGATAAAAATATTAAAAATAGTATTTAAGTTTATAAATAATTCTAATGAAAATGCAACTTTCAATTAGAATTTAGTATTTTTCACTATTTATAAAAAAAGAAACATATTTGAAAAAAAAATCCACCTAATATAATATTGATGTGATGGATTAATATATGACAATAAAATGTTCCCATTAATTTTATAAATTTCAAAAAAAGATAATTTTTATAATTGTGTGTGCATATAGTGACTAAGAGGCCTTTTAAAAACAAAAAAAAATTCAAAAGAACATTTCCTTTTTATTTTAAATGATTATTATTTTATTGATAATAAATATAAAAAAATAATTCTAAATTTATTATTATTATTATTCAGTTTCAACAGTTTAATGTTAAATTTATAATAGTATACTATATTACAGTTCCATTAGAATCAGTTTTTAAATAATCAAAAAGCTATCAAAAAACTAAATTTAAAGAGATATATTTTGGGGTGTATAAGGATTGTTCTATGTGAAAAGTATTATATAGAAAATTCTGTTCTTATTTTAAAACATACTAATGAAAAATTCTCTTAACATATTTAAATTTAATCACAATAATTTAAACTATATCTCAGTAATTAGTGTGTTGAAATTTGGAACTACTAATATTAAAATACCCAATTTCTAATAAGAGATAATAAAAAATAATAATAATTAGAGATAAACAGAAATAAATAGGTCATACTAAATATCACATAATATGGATTCTAGGTAGGAGAACATAGGTGGAATGTGATGATATGTATAATGAAGAAAAATATAAATAATTATAGAAAATTATAGAGGTCATTGATCAAAAGAATGTGACTGATCTGTGGAAGAATAATGTCTTCAAAATTATAAATATTAGATGTTTTGAAACACTATATGATTCATCATAAATGAATGAATTAGGATGACATTTTTTCAACAAACTGTTCCTACGATAGAGTAATTCGTTTACTGTCTATGTTTATTAGCTAATATAGTTACTCGATTTATATTGATTTCAAAATGAATTTCATCTCGTGGTTGTGATTTGACCAATTTACAATTAATAAATTACATAATGAAATGAAATAATGATTTTTTTCAAAATTCACTAAAATTAACATTTAATGTATAATAAGATATATAAATGAGTGAAAAGTACTATAAGGCCCCAGCTTTAAACCTTACTTAATCTTGAGTTATTACAATATTACACATTGAGGATCTTTTCAGGTATATAGTTTTAGAGAATTAGATCATAAAACTTGCATTAAATTCCACAATTTTAAAAAGTGGTTACATAAAAGATAGTATTCATTTTTCCCATCAACGGAAACATATTTAAAATAAAACATGGACACTTTCCTGACACTTCTTTGACACTATCATCATATCATGTACCCTTCCCTTGACCCGTGAAAACATTTCAAAAACTTGGGATGAGCATAAAGAGCTCAATAAGAGTTATAAAAATATGGAAAGGAAACATGAGTTCATATATACATTAGAATGAAATCGTACTTTACCCATAAAACATAGGCATATCAAATCATGAATAAATCATAGAAATCATAAGACATACAAGGTATCTTGAGGCATTCATAACATTCTTACATTGGGAGTAACCCTCTTGGTTACGTTTGGAATACCCACCACAATATATTCCCTAAATCTCTTCGGAGAAACATTAACTTTTCACTCCTTTGCATTACCCAATGCATTAGAGAGATATATCGGGCTCACCCACCCTTAGTTTATCACGGAACCACTCGTTTTCATAACAATTCCCAAGAACCATAACATAAACGTATCACATAAAACATGCATAAAGTAAACATAACATTTCCACATTTCAATCACAATATAACATTTTAGGATATTGAAATAATGAATCCATTCAAAAATAAACCATTTCCAAAACCATTTAAAACATTTAATAAAGATATTTTTGAATCAAATTGTACCATACCACCATGAAGCTTTTAAAATTTTAAACCATTAATATCCATATAAATAAATCCTTAAAACCACTTTGAAAACATGTATATTGATAAGAACACAAAATTAATACATTTAAAGCGATATTTAGGTTAAAGGGGTTCTAACAAAATTAGAGACACATGAATACAATAATTGAGGAATAACATTTAGTCAGAACATTATAAAATCATGAGAATAAATGGATTCATGATATATTATTCCAAAGGAAAGTATATACACCATATAAGAGTGAATTGGTGCATAACAACAATGAAGTCTCAATAGAAATGTAAAATGTGATGAAATCCCTTATAAAGAAGGTATCCTTAAATTAAGGATAAGTCAATCTCAAAATTATGTGTGACAAATATAAATACCCCCAATATAAGTGAATATTATTTTTAAAACCATAAAAGTTCATTCACACATATTCAAAGGATGACATATTCAATAACTACATGTTGAACCCAAAGAAATCGAAATTGGGTTAAAAAGTTCCCTTGGTAAATTTCGACAGCCTAACGGCGTCACTTCAAAATTCAGAAAATGAGTTGATGAGAGATAAAAAGGGTATCTCATCACATAGACATAAAATTTACATCAATAAGGATATAGAAGAACATATCCCAACATAATATTATGTGAATTAAAAGACATAACAAAAGAAGTCTTTTAAAAAGAGGAGGGTGAAAGGTCCCCTTACCGAGTTGGGTAACATTCGAAACGTACACCCCATGGAAGAAGGGTCATAAAATGAAGATGTTAATACCCATAAATGAAATTATACTACACAATGTGTATAATAATGGGAAGTACATACACAAATCAAAGGAAATTGTGGCAAATGTAGCATAAATCTCACGGGAATAAAAGTTAGATGAAAAATCCCTTACAAAAACTCGGCAGCCTAACAGCTCCACTTAAAACGTCCAAAATGGATTGATGAGAGGAAATAGGTTATCTCATCACATTACCATAAAATTTACAGTGATTGGAATATAAAAGAACATCCCCCATCATAAGATATATGAGCTTAAAATAAGTGACATAAAGGAGAGTACTTAAAAAGAAAGAGAGAGGTTATATCTCTTACGAAAATTCGGCAGCCTAACGGCGCCACTCAAAAATTAAAAAATGGATTGATGAGAGAGAATAGGGTCTCTCATCATTTGAACATAAAAATTACAGTATGAGTAATATTAATTAACATCCCAATAACAAGAAAGATGAGCTTTAAAAGGAATGACATAAAAGATTGTACTTAAAAAGAAAGAGAGGAGTAGGATCCCTTTCCTCGGGTCTGACATGACTCGATCGTTCATTAATCTCCTGAATAATAAACTTGAGTTAATTTATACTTCCTTAAAAACCTTTTTCAAGTTCATTATTCCTTTTATATCACTTATTACCATGTCATAAACATTATGTAATCATTTAAGTTAATAATATTTGTTTTTTCGATATTTGGTTCTTAAGTAGAAAGTGGACTTCTTACAATTACATGTTGTTTGTGTGACCAAATTTTCATTATATCCAGAATTTTATTCATGATATATATATCTTATATATCATATATATCCAGTATATTCATGCATTTATAATATTACATAACATTTAGAGTTAAGAATTGAAATGCACCGTTCATGGAGACGGTAAGCCGTACGTACGCTTGAACGCTACTTCCATTTCTATTTCATATTTAATTGAATTAAAACATAATAATAGTATTTTAATTACAGTATGGTATCATATATAATATCATAAAATATATCCTTTATACGTACCACATATGGTATTAACAAATCAAATCACTTTGAGGGGGCGGTAGTCCGCACTTTCTTAAATGAAGATATCACGTTTACCCATAATGGAAACCATAAAGGTATACCATAAATGAAAAATACAGAAGCTTAAGTAAAACATAAAAATATTAGATATCATATATAAATATAGTTTCATATTAATGTACACTTTTGAAGGTGTTAGAAGAATGTTGAACAATCATCGTTTCGGGAGGCAGAAATTCGCCATCCGCAGAAACAATATGTTCTTTAACCATTAGATGAAGGTGTGTGTAAGTGTAGCTCGAATACTTCTTATAAAAAAATTCTAATATATTGAAGATACTTTAGTTGTTTGAAAAGATATGAATAAAAAGAGTTTAGGGGGTTGGAGAAAGAAAAATAAAACAAAATGACTCAAGTGAAGACATTACCATAAAATCGGGTAACTTCCTTTGATTTGAGCTCAAAGTCTTCCTTGGAAAGGCTTCTGCCCAATGTGAGGCTTCAAGGAGTTATAGAGGGATGTGGAGAGACAAAATGGGTAGGCGTTGGCCGAGACAAAGGCTTTTGAAGTGTGGGTAAGGAGGTAGAGGTGGGGGCCTTTTATAAGAGGAGAGGAGGGTCACTTTTGTAAAGTTACAAAATGTTTCTTTATTTTCAAAAGAGTTTCGGATTTTAAATCTCCCACATTGATTTATTTCGAGGATAAGGTGATAGGGGTTATAAATACACCTATCCAATAGGTTTTGGTCATGTTTAGGTCTTAGAGTTTACATTATCATTCCATTTTATTTAAATTGTTAAATAATGAGGTTATCGCTGCATCATCATGATGTCACAAATAATTTAATTTATTTAATGTCTGAAAATTATAAAAAAACTACTATGATGTAGGAAATCTTTTCATATTTCCAATGACTATTTATAGTCAAAAATCTGACTTTTATAACCCCATGTAAAAATGTTTTAGTAAAACATTTCATGTTTGTGTCATTTTTACTTTAACATTAAATAAAAAGTTATTTATGTCATTTTACAACCAAAGTGGCTCCATGGGGTCCCCAAGTTTAACCATGTATTTTCTTGGTCTGCCATGACACATCCAATGAGGGTAGGACATGTGTCAGGCTCATCTCAAATTATTAATACAATATTTTTACCTTAAACTACACTAATTACCTCTAATCACGATTAAAAACTTAATAAGTTACTATTCACAAAAAAATTATTTGAATCTCATTGAACCACATTTTACTTCTAAATGACAAACATGTATGTTGGATTTTTGAAATTCAAAACACAATGATGGCAAAATTTCATTTAAACAGAAAATCATTTTTTATAAGTACCCCTTAGTGGTTTCACTATTCATCAAAAATTGAAGATTTTCAGAAAAATACCAAAACATCAACCTAAGATATATTTGATATTCTGAATTAAATAATGAAGTCTAATTTAAAAAATTCAAAACATATAAGTTGCATTAATTAGATTAATAATTAATTCCCACTGTCAGAGCAAATAGCGTGTTTTTATGAAACAATAAGTATCAAAAGATTGACACTGGTTTATGTCCGATTTCAAAGTGAAATTAATTCCAACGAACACTATTGTATTAAATGGTAAAAATATATTCTAATTTCACTTTAAAATCAATTAAAAAGATATTCTATTCATATAAATAAATTATATTAAAAAGAGGTTTTGAATTAAAATACAACATTTTGCACTATTCATTAAAAATTGAACATTTTCAGAAAAATACCAAAAATTTACACAAAGTAGATTTTCATGTACCGATTATAAAGAAGAATTTTATTTTTTCAAATATAGAACATAAAATTTTCAAAAAGTGTATTTAAAAGAGGTTCTCCATCAAAAGGCGTTTAATCGACCCTTTTAAAGAATATTGGAATGTTTACGCTTATAATTGGATTCATTCGCGTTTTTAATCATCTAACATTTATTGTAAAAAGTAAAGATATTTGAAAAACATATATAATCATTTTGTAGTTAGTTCTGTTCATTCTCACCATTACAATGTCTAGGCGTTAACTACCATTTAAAATAATATTTTATTATTATTATAGTGCAACGTAAGATTCCCAAGAAACTCTTTGTTGCGTATTGGGTACGCCATAAAGCATAGCTTCCCCATTAAAGTAATATTAATATTTTATTTAAAACTATGGATAAATATACAAATGTCATATTCTTTATTTACCTGGGGTGTTACATTCTTCCCCCCTTTTGGGAATTGCATCCTCGCAATTTTAAAATTGGGCTCGGAAACATCCTTGAAAGTCCCACATCGGTACATGAGTCTGTAAAAAAATCACAGAAAATAATGAATTAGAAGTAGAGAGGTCACCCGAGTTAACCCATACTAGGATTCCATGTAGGAAAACATGGATATGGAGGAGAAAACATAGGGTCATGTTCTAATAGAGAGTGATAGAAAACATGTTTAGGAGAAAGTTAACTATAAGAAAATCACAAACTTGTGATGGGTTAAACGGTATTCGATTCCCCAGTAGGAAAAGTTAATAGACAAAATTTTTGTTTTAAGTGAATTTTTATTGAGGAATTTATTCATAAGGAAACATAATTACTTATCATGTTGACATTCAACTTTATTATATTTCTTACACAAACTCATATTTTCTCCAAAAGGCGAGTATTTAGGAAGACTTGTTCACATTAAGAGTAATATAATCAACTTCTAGAGAATCACCTAATCCACAAAAGAGAACTATATAATTCCTATGTCTTTAGACATTAACCAAAACCAAAACCAAAAAGGTTAGTACAAGATCAGATAATCCAGAAACGGATAACCCTTTATAAAAAGAAAATCTATGCTTAATCTCCAAAAATTTTCCAACAAAACCCAAAGTTCAACGTGGACCATTCGATAAACAATTTGTCCATAAAATTCTTCAAAGTAAACCAAACTACGGTTGAAACCCAGATATTTGATGGATTTAGTCACATAGTCTTCCAAGTTAAATAGTAACATTTATCTCCAAACAACATCAGTTTCTCCTAAAGTCTCGTATTGAAATGTAATTAACCTAATCACATATCCTCCATGATAGGTTAATAATTTCCATAGATAACCCAAAATCAGCTCATTCTAGATTCATAAGATCATCTAACTAAAAAGAATTAGTTAAACTAACCAGGGACATCACGTAGTCCAGTGGTAGGTGATAAATACCAGTTGCGCTTTGGTTGTGGGTTCGATTCCCGCAGCTTTGTCCGACGCAAAGGGTTATCACACAGTCTGCGTGTTGTCCTTTTTACAAAACTATATAATTCTCAAATCATTCCCCAAAAAGAGATAAAATCATCAAAAATAACCATAACATAATTTAGCCTCAATTTTATCTCATGCCTTTCACTTCCATCATAACATATAGTAACCCATAATTACCTCAAAAGTAAGGATATTTCACCATAACTCTTAAAGCCCTTATATGTTGACTTCTTACTCACTCAACATTCTTCGTGATCCATTAACCATTCCTTTCCAACTTATTCTGAAATACTTCTTTCCTTTGATTGGTCATTTTCAAGTTCTTCATCCTTAATCGGAATGGCATTAGGTATTGGTAAATGAATATTTGTACGATCATGGTAATCCCATTCACGAAACGTCTTCATAGGACATGGGTTTGCATAATGACCATGCACCCCACATTTAAAACATTCAATTGATCCCTCAGAAAGATCTTCTTTCCCTTTCCATGAGTCAACTTGATGCTTCCTTTTTCCATGGCAGGTTCTTTCTTTATGACCTCCATTTCCACATCTATTGAATATTTTTGTCCCTTTGAAACATTTTCCTAGGTGTTTATTTCCACATCTTTGACACATAGGTTTTTGAACACAATTACCTTTATGATTATCACCTGTAGTTCTGTAGGGACTTGTTTCTCGCATATATGATGCCTTAGAGAAATCACCAAGTTTTAGGTGGTCAATCATGACTCCAGATAGTTGGTTGAGGATAATCACAAGAGTTTTCATTGCAGCCCCCATATCATTCAGTTGCTTGCTCAAAAAAACTGTCACAGTTTCCTTCACATCCACTGTTACTTTGGTGCCTGCTAGATCCTGCCATTTACTAAAACCAAAAAGGTCAGTGTGAGTATATCAACAAAACCATCATATTCTAATGAGGAAGATAAACACCAAGATATACTTACTCATTCACTTTATCTAAAACTAGGACTCTTTCTGAAATCCTATCCATTATGGTACTGTCACTTATGCTTAGAGAATATCCTAACATCTAAAGTTATCTAAACCGACCTCTGATACCAACTATAAGGCCCCAGCCTTAAACCTTACTTAATCTTGAGTTATTACAAGATTACACATTGAGGATATTTTCAGGTTTAGAGTTTTAGAGAATTAGATCATAAAACATGCATTACATTCCACATTTAAAAAAAGTGGTTACATAAAAGATTGTATTCATTTTTCCCATCAACGGAAACATATTTAAAATAAAACATGGATTCTTTCTTGACACTTCTTTGACACTATCATCATATCATGTACCCTTCCCTTGACCTGTGAAAACATTTAAAAAACTTGGGATGAGCATAAAAAACTCAGTAAGAGTTATAAAAATATGGAAAGGAAACATGAGTTTATATATACATTAGAATGAAATCATACTTTACCCATAAAACATAGGCATATCAAATCATGAATAAATCATAGAAATCATAAGACATAAAAGGTATCTTGAGCCATTCATAACATTATTACGTTGGGAGTAACCATCTTGGTTACGTTTGGAATACCAACCACAGTATATTCCCTAAATCTCTTCGGAGAAACCTTAACGTTTCACTCCTTCGCGTTACCCAATGCATTGGAGAGCTATATCGGGCTCACCCGCCATTAGTTTATCACGGAACCACCCGTTTTCATAACAATGCCCAAGAACCATATCATAAATGAATCACATAAAACATGCATAAAGTAAAAATTACATTTCCCCATTTCAATCACAATATAACATTTTAGGATATTGAAATAATTAATCCATTCAAAAATAAACCATTTCCAAAACCATTTAAAACATTTAATAAAGAGATTTTTGAATCAAAGTGTATCATACCACCTTGAAGCATTTAAAATTTTAAACCATTAATATCCATATAAATAAATCCTTAAAACCACTTTGAAAACGTGGATATTAATAAGAACAAATAATTAAAACATTTAAAGCGATATTTTGGTTAAAGGGTTTCTACCAAAATTAGAGACACTTGAATACAATAATTGAGAAATAAGATTTAGTCAGAACTTTATAATATCATGAGAATAAATGGATTCATGATATAATATTACAAAGGACATTATATACACCATATAAGAGTGAATTTGTGCATAACAACAATCAAGTGTCAATAGAAATGTAAAATGTGATGAAATCCCTTATAAAGAAGGTATCCTTAAATTAAGGATAAATAAATCTCAAAATTATGTGTGAAAAATATAAATACACCCAATATAAGTGAATATTATGCGTAAATCTATAAAAGTTCATTCACACATATTCAAAGGATGACATATTCAATAACTACATGTTGAACCCAAAGAAATCGAAATTGGGTTAAAAAGTTCCCTTGGTAAAATTCGACAGCCTAACGGCGTCACTTCAAAATAAAAAAAATGAGTTGATGAGATATAAAAAGCGTATCTCATCACTTGGACATAAAATTTACATCAATAAGGATATATAATAACGCATCCCAACATAATACTATGTGAATTAAAAGACATAACAAAAGAAGTCTTTTTAAAAGAGGAGGGTGAAAGGTCCCCTTACCGAGTTGTGTAACTTTTGAAACGTACAGCCCATGGAAGAAAGGTCATACAATGAAGATGTGAATACCCATTAATGAAATTATACTACTCAAAGTGTATAATAATGGGCAGTACATACAACACTCAAAGGAAATTGTGGCAAATGTAGCATAAATCTCACGGGAATAAAAGTGAGATGAAAAATCCCTTACGAAAACTCGACAGCGTAACAGCGCCACATAAAACTTACAAAATGGATTGATGAGAAGAAATAGGGTATCTAATAAAATTACCATAAAATTTACAGCAAGTGGAATATAAAAGAACACCCCCCATCATAATAAATAAGAGCTTAAAAGAAGTTACATAAAGGAGGTTACTTAAAAAGAAAGAGAGTTGTTATATCTCTTACGAAAATTCGGCAGCCTAACGGCACCACTCAAAACTTCCAAAATGGATTGATGAGAGAGAATAGGGTATCTAATCATTTGAACATAAAAATTACAGTAATATTAATATAAAATAACATCCCAATAACAAGAAAGATGAGCTTTAAAAGGAATGACATAAAAGACTGTACTGAAAAAGAAAGAGAGGAGTAGGATCCCTTACTTCGGGTCTGACTTGAATCGATCGTTCTTTAATCTCCTGAATAATAAACTTGATTTTATTTCTACTTCCTTAAGAAACTTTTTCAAGTTCATTATTCCTTTTATCTCACTTATTACCATGTCATAAACATTATGTAATCATTTATGTTAATAATATTTGTTTTGTCGATATTTGGTTCTTAAGTCGAAAGTGGACTTCTTACAATTCCATGTTGTTCGTGTGGCCAAATTTTCATTATATCCAGAATTGTGTTCATGATTTATATATCATATATATCATATATATCCAGTATATTCATGCATTTATAATATTACATAACATTTAGAGTTAAGAAATGAAATGCACCGTTCATGGAGACAGTAAACCGTACGTACGCATGAATGCTACTTCCATTTATATTTCATATTTAAAACATAATAATAGTATTTTAATTCCAGTATGGTATCATATATAATATCTTTAAATATATCCTTTATACATACCACATATGGTATTAACGAATCAAATCACATTGAGGGGGCGGTAGTCTGCACTTCCTTAAATGAAGATATCATGTTTACCCATAATGGATACCATAAAGGTATGCCATAAATGAAAAATAAAGAATCTTAAGTAAAACATAAACATATTATATATCATATATAAATATATTGTCATCCTAATGGACACCTTTGAAGGTGTTAGAAGAATGTTGAACAATCATCGTTTCGGGAGGCAGAAATTCGCCATCCGCAGAAACAGTATGTTCTTTAACCATTATATGTAGGTGTGTGTAAGTGTAGCTTGAATACTAATTATAAAAACATCCTATTATATTTAAGATACTCTAGTGGTTATAAATGAAATGAATAAAAAGAGTTTAGGGGGTTGGAGAAGTAATGTAAAACAAAAGGACTCAAGTGAAGACATGACCTTAAAATCGGGTAACTTCCTTTGATTTGAGTTCAAAGGCTTCCTTGGAAAGGATTCTGCCCAAAGTGAGGCTACAAGGAGTTATAGAGGGATGTGTAGAGACAAAATGGTCCGGGGTTGGCTGAGACAAAGGCTTTGGAAGTGTGGGTAAGGAGGTACAGGTGGGGGCCTTTTATAAGAGGAGCAGAGGGGCACTCTTGTAAAGTTACAAAATGTTACTTTATTTTCAAACGAGATTCGGATTTTAAAGGTCCCACATTGTTTTATTTCTAGGATTAGGTGATAAGGGTTCTAAATACACCCATAAAATAGGTTTTGGACATGTTTAGGTCTTAGAGTTTACATTATTTTTCCATTTTATTTAAATCGTTAAATAATGAGGTCATCACTGCATCATCATGATGTCATATATAATTTAATTTATTTAATTTCCAAAAATTATAAATAAACTACTATGATGTAGGAAATATTTTTATATTTCCAATTAATATTTATAGTCAAACATATGACTTGTATAACCCCATGTAAAAATGTTTTAGTAAAACATCTCATGTTTGTGTCATTTTTACTTTAACATTAAATAAAAAGGTATTTCTGTCATTTTCCAACTAAAGTGGCTCCATGGGGTACACAAGTTTACCCATGGATTGTCTTGGTAGTCCATGACACATCCATTGAAAGTAGGACATGTGTCAAGATCATCTCATATTATTAAAACAGTATTTTTTACCTTAAACTACACTAATTACCTCTAATCGCGATTAAAAACTTAATAAGTTACTATTCACCAAACAATTATTTTAATACAATTGAACCACATTTTACATCTTAATGAAAACCATGTATGTAGGATTTTTTAAATTCAAAACACAAAGATGGAAAAATTTCATTTAAATGGAAAATCTGTTTTTATAAGTACCACTTAGTGTTTTCACTATTCATCAAAAATTGATGTTTTTCAGAAAAATACCAAAACATCACCCTATGATATATTTGATATTCCTAATTAAAAAATGAAGTATATTTTACAAAATTAAAAAAATATATGTTGCATTAATTAGTTTAATAATTAATTCCCGCTGTCAGAGAAAATAGCATGTTTTTATGAAACAATAAGTATCAAAAGATTGACACTAGTTTAAGTCCGATTTCAAAGTGAAATTAATTCCAACGAACACTATTGGATTAAATGGTAAGAATATATTCTAATTTAACTTTAAAAGAAATTAAAAATATAATCTAATCATAAAAATAAATTCGATTAAAAATAGGTTTTGATTTAAAATACAACATTTTCACTATTCATTAAAAATTGAACTTTTTCAGAAAAATACCAAAAATTTACACAAAGTAAATTTTGATGTCCCGATTCTAAAGAAGAATTTTATTGTGTCAAATATAACACATAAAATTGTCAAAAAGTGGATTAAAAAGAGGTTTGCCATCAAAAGGTAGTTAATCGAACCTTTTGAAGAATATTGGAATGTTTACGCTTAAAATTGGATTCATTCGCATTTTTAATCCTCTATCATTTGTTGTAAAAAGTAAAAATATTTGACAAACATATATAATCATTTTTTAGTTAGTTCTGTTCATTCCCACCATTACAGCGGCTAGGCGTTAACTACCATTTAAAATAATATTTTATTAATATTATAGTGCAACGTAAGATTCCCAAGAAAATCTTTGTTGCGTATTGGGTACGCCATCGAGCATAGTATCCCCGTTAAAGTAATATTAATATTTTATTCAAAAATATGGATAAATATAAAAATGTCATACTCATTATTTATCTGGGGTGTTACAAGTACTTATGTTGGTCCATAAATATTTTCCAAAACTCATATGTTTAGCCCATGATATAAAATATAATACATTACTTTTAAATATTGATCATTAAAACCCTTCATTGATCATTAATATTTAATTTTCAAACATTTAACTAAAGAAATTTTTACCAGGAAAATATATAGTCAGGTTGTAGGCATTCATCCATTATAATCCTTCGGTTGTGTGTCCAAGCCCCACGATCATTTCGAACACGTATGGTTGTCTGAAAGCAGGTAGATTATCATTTTTGAAACAATGTTAATATATGTCCTATAATGGTATAAAAAATGATGACAATGCTTGAAATAAAAATAATCATTAAATAAGTATGTTAAATATGGTTTTAAAAAAAAATTATTTTTCCACAATGTCCAATAATAAAATTTGTGTATTATGAAAATTTCAATAATGATAATACCTACATAAAACATAGTAATACTTATAATGTGATGACCCCATATTCTAAAATAATGGTATTGTATTAAATTGTTTGATGAACATGCCAGACCCAGCATATAAAAGAATTTAACATCAAACAAAATTATGATATATTTATATTTAGATAAATTCAATAATTACAATTGCATATGTGATAGAAATTCTTTTTTCATATATTACATTCAATGAAAGATAATTATTAGGTTTATATACATGGAACAATGAGTCTAGATTGAATTACATGTTAAACCGACTTTTTGATTCATTGCCTTACATGCAAGACTGAGTCTTACCGCACACTATTAATTTTTTTATTAAAATAAAAAATTATTTCCTATATCTTAAATTAGTGGTTATGAATAATATTAGATAAATTATGAAAATATATGGTTTATAAAAGTAACTAATTAATTGATTGGTAAAGAATAAATTTAAATTAAATTATAAAAACTATTTGATTACAAAAAATGTTCACATAAAAAACTATTTTTATACCAAAATTGATTTTTATTTAAATTTATTAACAAAAGTGGATGATATTAAATATATATATATTTATTATTCAATAAAATATTTTTCATAATCATCCAATAGAATTTATTAGCATAAAAATTTGGTATTTCAAGTTTATGCCTAAAAGGTATATTTTTTTGAATCTTGATTGGCCCCATTTAATGGAACATGTAACGCCCCGACCCCAGCTACCCAGAGCCGGTGCATTACTTCGTAACATTGGCATGATCACAAAAGATCAAGTCTCGAAAGACGGATTAGTTTAGTAGCCTTGAAAACACTAGATACATTCATAAGCGTTACATTACATCATAAAGTGAAAAACTACAATAACAAAGTCTCCATAGTCCACACTCATATTCTCTTCTGACTATCCCTGCAGGTCATTCATAAAATACTTCTTCACATCCTGGAAAATATTAAAACATTGAAAGGGAGTGAGATCAGATGCTCAGTAAGGATAACAATATAGCGGAAGCTTTCATCAATAAACATAAACATTTAAGGCAATGTATATCTAAAAAAAAATCCTTTTAAACATGAACATTAAAATAATATGGCAAAAGTAAAACGAGATAATGCCATTCACTTCTTCACATGGATATTCTACTGGTCGAATAATCACATGCAATATCAATATACACTTTCATAATGATGGAATTCATAATGCCAGACTATCATAACCACGTAGCCAAGGCCTCGTGCCAAGACAACAAATAAGATTTTGTCAAGGCCTCGTGCCAAGACACTATTTTGTCTCATGAGACCTGCCGATGCATCGAGGAGCTATAGCAGGCTCCACCCGTCACTTATTAAGTCCAATGCATTCATCATATGAATAGGTTTAAACATATCATAAACCATAACATAATCGTATCACATAAAACATGCATAAAGGAAACATAACATTTCCACACTTCAATCACAAGATATCAGAACAACACATTGATATAATACAAACGCTTTCAAAACCATTTTCAATACCAAAATAAAAGAAATTTAAAACTTTTATTTATTTTTCATTAAAAAAATGATGGCTTGTAGAGGAAGCCGAAACTCAAATAATGGTCACGGCGGTGGAGAATTCATTGTCACCGCATAAGTACAGAAAGAAAAACATTCCCTTTTGTCGTTTAGAAAATCACTTCGTATAAAAAAGAATCCTTTTAAATAAACGTAAAAGTCAAAGGGGTTTATACACCGTATAAAAGAAAGTTGTGTATAAAACAAAATATGCCTCAATGAAAGGGGATTGAGACGAAGTCCTTAAATAGATCATTTTTAAAATAAAATAGATCTATAATGTGTATTCACTATAGGTACACATAAAGAATGTAAAAATACAAAATAGGACATAATAATATCATGACATAATTTTAAAGTAGGAGATTAACCCAAAGAATGGAAGTTGGGTTAAGAAGTTCCCTTACCTCGTGTCTAACTTGACTCAACCGTTATTTAACCTCCTGAATAATAAACTAGAGTTAATATATACCTTATTAAGAACCATTTTCAATTTAATTATCCTTTTTATATCACTTATTACAATGATATGAACATTATGTAATTATTTAAGTTAATAACGGTCGTTTTGTCGATCTTTGGTACTTATGTCAACAATGACCTTCTTATAATTACAAGTTGTTCATGTGGTGAAATATCCATTATATCAAGAATTATATTCATGATGTAGATATCATATATATCATATATATCCAGTATATACATTCATTCATAATATTACGTAACATTTATAGGTAAGAAATGAAATGCACCGTTCATGGAGACGGTAAGCCGTACGTACGCATGAACGCTACTTTCATTTCTATTTCGTATTTAATGTAATGAAATAATAATTATATAAAGTTATAATATAGTTCCAGTATAATATCATATATAATATCATTTACTCCATCCTTTATACATCCCACATATGGAATTAACGATTCATATCACTTTGAGGGGGCGGTAGTCCGCACTTCCTAAAATGTAATTATCGCGTTTTACCCATAATGGAAATCATAAAGTATGCCATAAATGAGAAATACAGAAGCATAAGTAAAACATAAACATATTATATATCATATATAAAAATAGTGACATCTTAATGGCCACCTTTGAAGGTGTTATATGAGTGTTGAACAATCATCGTTTCGTGAGGCAGAAATTCGCCATCCACAGAAACCGTATGTTCTTTAACAATTAGATGTATGTGTGTGTAAGTGTAGCTCGAGTCCTTCTTATAAAAAAATCTTAGTATATTTAGGATACTGGTGTTGTTACAAAATAAATTAATAAAAAGATTTTAGGGGGTTTGAGAAGAAAAATAAAACAAAACTACATTAGAGAAGACATTACCTCAAAATCGGGTAACTCTTTTTGATTTAAGCCAAAGGCTTCCTTTAGAAGATTTATGCCCAAAGTGAGGCTTCTAGGAGTAATAGGGGGAAGTTGGGAGAGTATTTGGACAGAGTTTGGCTGATCCAAATGGCTTGAAGGTGTGAATAAGGTGGGAGAGGTGGGGGCCTTTTATAAGTGGGGAGGAGGGGCTCTTTTGGAAAGATTGAAATGTTACATTATTACACAATGAATTTCGGATTCTAAAGGTCCCAAACTTATATAATCCGTGTCTAAGGTGGTAAGGGTTCGAAATATACCCATCCCATAGTCTTTGGACAAGTTTAAGCCTTTTATTTTACATTATATTTTCATTTTATTAAAATCGTTAAATAATGAGGTCATCGCTGCATCATAATGATGTCATAAATAATTGAATTTATTTAATGTCTAAAAATTATAAAAAAAATACTACGATGTAGGAAATCTTTTTAGATTTCTAATGAATATTTATAGTCAAAATTTGGACTTGTGTAACCCCACTTAAAAACTGTTTTAGTAAAATAACTCATGTTTGTGTCAATTTAATTTTAACATTAAATAAATATATATTAATGTCATTTTCCAACTAAAGTGGCTCCACGGGGTCCCGAAGTTGACCCATGGGTTGTATTGGTAAGCCATGACTCATCCAATAGGATTAGGACAAGTGTCAAGATCATCTCATATTATTAAAACATTATTTTTACCTTAAACTACACTAATTACCTCTAATCGCGATTAAGAACTTAAAAGTTACTATTCACCAAAATAACATTTTAATCTCATTGAACCACATTTAACTTCTTAATGAAAACCATGTATGTCAGAATTTTTAAAATCAAATCAAAGAAGTGGTAATATTTAATTTAAACGAAAAATCAGTTATTTAACTTCCACTTAGTGGTTTCACTATTCATCAAAAATTGAAGTTTTTCTGAACAATGCCAAAATTTCACCCAAAGCTATAATTGATATTCCAAATTCAATAATGATGTCTATTTTAAAAAATTACAAACATATAAGTTTCATTAATTAATTTTATAATCAATTCCCGCTGTCACAACAAATAGCGTGTTTTTAAGAAACAATTTATATCAAAAGATTGGCAATTGTTTATGTCCAATTTCAATGTTAAATTAATTCTAATGACCACCATTGGATAAAATGTTAAAAATATATTCTAATTATACTTTAAAACCACTAAATACTATAATTTATCACAATAAATTATTTTGATTAAAAAGTTGTTTTAAGTATTTATCACTATTCATAAAAAAATTAGTAGTTCTCAGAAAAATACCAAAAATTCAACATAGGCTAATTTCAATATTCCGAATCCAAAAATGAAGTCCATTTTGATAAATAAAATTCATAAAATTTCAAAAAGTAGCTATTACTGTTCACAACGGCTAGTTTAATTAGTTGTGGTGTGTGTTAGAGCTCGAGGTTGCGTACAACACAAGCTATTGCATTATTGAATGAGAAGCGTATCGTGGAAGCTCGGGGTGTTACATTCTCCCCTCCTTCAATAAATGGCATCCTCGCAATTTGAAATTTTTCTTGGAAAATAAAAGGTTGAAAATAAAAAATACCTTTGAGGAAAACCCACATCGGAAATAAGATTAATTAAATTTAGCCTTAATTAGAGGGAAAGGGAAATGAAAAAGTAACCACCCAATTATGATCTCGATTAGGAGAACATTTGTGGCAATTAGAGACATATAATTGGAGGAAAAAGCGTAAATATTTGTAGGGAGTGATTGAGGTCATCAATCACAATCAACTGTCAAATTGAGGGCCTCAAAGCCTTCAATCTACGTTGATTTAAAATATCATCAGTTCAAAAAGAGATAAGGTATTAGGATAACACATTTTTTTGTTTTAATATCCCTTTAATAAAGTTTAAGAATTTATTTATTCATTGAATAAGAGATAGGTATATATATATTTATGCTTCACAATTAGAGTTTCAACCATCAACTCATCTTTCACTCAAAAAGATAATAGAACTCAAAAATATTATACTTATCCTAATTGTATAAGGTTCCAAATGTTAACACATACCATTTAGATTAATAAAATTATTTTGTAATAACCAGGGACTTCCTGTAGGCTAGTGGTAGGAAATAAAGGTCTGTCACACTATGATTGTGGGTTCGATTCCTGTAGCTTTGTCCGACGCGACGGGTTATGCCCCACCCTGCAGGTTGTCCTTTTTCCTAAAACAATAGTATTATAATATTCCAAAAATAATCTTCAGAAATGCTTTAACCTTAAACAATACTATCGATGGTTCAACTTAATCCATTCCAACCTTAATAGTTATCCAAAATACCTCAGTCCAGACTTTCTAAAAAAGGTCTCTAAATTCCAAAATCAATTGTAACATCAGATTCCCCAAACAAGAAAAGTTTCTCTTATTGTCACATACTAAAAATATGATTACCTTAATCATATTAAAACCATAATGAAATCAAAAAGTACTGCAGTACAATCCATATATATATATCACATTATTCTAATAACCAGAATATAATCCTTGAGTCCAAAATCACCAATACATTAGTTATTCTGCTTCAACTATAGTAACATAATAAGATTGTCCTTGATCCCTTGGCTTTGTCTGAGGTAAGTTTCCCTGATGCGTAGGACATTCATTTGCATAATGCCCCATTTCACTACAATTGTAGCATTCAACTTTGACAACCTCATTCCTTCCCTTGCAATCATGGCATGGTGACATTTTTCTCCACATTTATAACAAACTCCCATTCCTTTTAGGCAAGTACCAGGGTGATTATTTCCACAATTATCACATAATGGAAAATCCTTCTTTCCCTTTTTCCATTTATCTGTCTCTTGTTCCACCATTATCTTCTTCTCTTGCTTTACTTTGTTGTCATAAGACTTAGAGAATTCCTTTTCTGTCTTGATAGCACATGAGACAATATCTTCGTATGTTGAGAACAATTATGATACTAAATCTCGACGGAGAAATGGTTTTAACCCATCAAAGAAACGATCAATCTTACCTCTTGGGTTACGTATATAATCTGCAGCATACCTCGCTAACCTTGTAAATTCGGCCTCATACTTTGCGAAATTCTCATCCTCCTTTTGTTTCAAACTCAGAAATTGCCTTTCCATATCTGCTCTATGGTCAGGAGGAAAGTATTTTTCTAAGAAAAGATCTTTGAACTCCCTCTATTCCATATTCGATATGTCATCATCTTCCTTTGTGTTTTGAATCAATGACCACCAATGATCAGCATCTCCAGTGAGGCGGTAAACTGCCATGATAACCTTTTCCCTTTCAATACTCCCCAAGGCATGGAATATTTTCTCTAAGGAGTTTATCCATTGCTCAGCTACTAATGGATTTGTACCCCCATTAAATGTTGGAGGTTGTTGCCTCATGAAGTGGTCTAACATTGATCCTCCACATTGTGGATTAGGGTGATCCATACGAGTAAGGTTATTATTCATAACTTGAGTGAGTTGTCCCAGTATGGTAATAAGTTGATCAGCACCAGTTGTATCTCCAGCTCCACAATAATTATCTTGAGCAGGAGGGAAATCCCTAAACGGAGTCCGTGCATTGATACGTTTTCCATTCCTTCTACTAGGCGCCATTTCTAAACAATGGCATAAACTAGATTAGTTTATGAATTAAAATACATAATTCTATATTTGTAAAACACTTTACATAAATTGAACTATTTATGGATATAATCCATAATCATAAAAAGAAATGTTTTCTTTGATAAAGTGTATACTCATAACCCTTCATAGTTGTTTGTAATGAAAAGGAGAATTATCCTAAGGATATCCCCCGGGAGTGTCGTAACCAAGAGTGCAGCAAGGCCTGTTGTCGTGCACCAGTTCCCATTCGAGTCTAGCTCAAAGCAGTGTTTTCGGGTTTTACCCCTAGGTACATCTGTGCCAGAGCCTCCTCTACCTGCTCGTATCCAGACAGGGATGTATTGCTCGGAAAACTCACAAAATCTCTATAATACCCAAATTCTAGGAAGTTCTTCTATACTAATTCTTAAAGTCTATCTTCGAGCTATGTGCTCTAATCAGAGTTTATCTAAATCTAGCTTCCAAGGTTAGTACTAAACTTCCTATGATACCAACTGTAACGCCCCGACCCCAGCTACCCAGAGCCGTTGCATTACTTCGTAACATTGGCATGATCACAAAAGATCAAGTCTCGAAAGACCGATTAGTTTAGTAGCCTTGGAAACACTAGATACATTCATAAGCGTTACATTACATCATAAAGTGAAAAACTACAATAAAAAAGTCTCCATAGTCCACACTCATATCCTCTTATGACTATCCCTGCAGGTCATTCATAAAATACATCTTCACATCCTGGAATATATTAAAACATTGAAAGGGGGTGAGCTCAGATGCTCAGTAAGGATAACAATATAGAGGAATCTTTCATCAATAAACATAAACATTTAAGGCAATGTATAAATAAAACAAAATCCTTTTAAACTTGAAAATAAACATAATATGGAAAAAGTAAAACGAGATAATGCCATTCACTTCTTCACATGGATATTCTACTGGTCGAATAATCACATGCAATATCAATAACCACTTTCATAATGATGGAATGCATTATTCAAGACTATCATAACCACGTAGCCAAGGCCTCGTGCCAAGACCACAAATAAGATTTTTTCAAGGCCTCGTGCCAAGACACTATTTTGTTTCATGAGACCTGCCGATGCATCGAGGAGCTATAGCGGGCTCCACCCGTCACTTATTAAGTCCAATGCATTCCTCATATGAATTGGTTTAAACATATCATAAACCATAACATAATCGTATCACATAAAACATGCATAAAGGAAACATAAAATTTCCACACTTCAATCACAATATATCAATACAACACATTGATATAATAAAAATGCTTTCAAAACCATTTTCAATACCAAAATAAAAGAAAGTTAAAACTTTGTATTTATTTTTCATTAAAAAAATGAGGGCTTGTAGAGGAAGCCGAAACTCAAATAATGGTCACGGCGGTGGAGAAGTCATTGTCTCCGCATAAGTACGGAAAGAAAAACATTCCCTTTTGTTGTTTAGCAAATCGATTCGTATAAAAAAGATTTCTTTTGAATAAACGTAAAAGTCAAAGGGGTTTATACACCGTATAAAAGAAAGTTGTGTATAAAACCAAATATGCCTCAATGAAAGGGGATTGAGACGAAGTCCTTAAATAGATCATTTTTAAAATAAAATAGATCTATTATGTGTATTAACTATAGGTACACATAAAGAAATTAAAAATACAAAATAGGACATAATAATATCATGACATAATTTGAAAGTAGGAGATTAACCCAAAGATTGGAAGTTGGGTTAAGAAGTTCCCTTTACCTCGTGTCTGACTTGACTAAACCGTTATTTAACCTCATGAATAATAAACTAGAGTTAATATATACCTTATTAAAAACCATTTTCAATTTAATTATCCTTTTTATATCACTTATTACAATGATATGAACATTATGTAATTATTTAAGTTAATAACGGTCGTTTTGTCGATCTTCGGTACTTGTGTCAACAATAACATTCTTATAATTACAAGTTGTTCATGTGGTAAAATATCCATTATATCTAGAATTATATTCATGATGTAGATATCATATATATCATATATATCCAGTATATACATTCATTCATAATATTACGTAACATTTAGAGGCAAGAAATGAAATGCACCGTTCATGGAGACGGTAAGCCGTACGTACGCATGAACGCTACTTTCATTTCTATTTCGTATTTAATGTAATGAAATAATAATTATATAAAGGTATAATATAGTTCCAGTATAATATCATATATAATATCATTTACTCCATCCTTTATACATCCCACATATGGCATTAACGATTCACATCACTTTGAGGGGGTGGTAGGCCACACTTCCTAAAATGAAATTATCGCGTTTTATCCATAATGGAAATCATAAAGTATGCCATAAATGAGAAATACAGAAGCATAAGTAAAACATAAACATATTATATATCATATATAATAATAGTGACATCTTAATGTCCACCTTTGAAGGTGTTATATGAGTGTTGAATAATCATCGTTTCGTGAGGTAGAAATTCACCATCCACAGAAACCGTGTGTTCTTTAACCATTAGATGTATGTGTGTGTAAGTGTAGCTCGAATCCTTCTAATAACAACATCCTAGTATATTGAGGATACTTTTTTTGTTACAAAAGAAATTAATAAAAACAGTATAGGGGGTTTGAGAAGAAAAATAAAACAAAACAACATTAGAGAAGACATTATCTCAAAATTGGGTATCTCTTTTTTATTTGAGCCAAAGGCTTACTTGAGAAGAGTTCTGCCCAAAGTGAGGCTTCTAGGAGTAATAGGGGGAAGTTGGGAGAGTATTTGGGCAGAGGTTGGCCGAGCCAAATGGCTTGATGGTGTGAATAACGTGGGAGAGGTGGGGGCCTTTTATAAGTGAAGAGGAGGGGCTCTTTTGGAAAGATTAAAATGTTACATTATTACACAATGATTTTCGGATTCTAAAGGTCCCACACTTATATAATTAGTGTCTAAGGTGATAAGGGTTCGAAATATACCAATCCAATAGTTTTTCGACAAGTGTAAGCCTTGTATTTTACATTATCTTTTCATTTTATTAAAATCGTTAAATAATGAGGTCATTGCTGCATCATAATGATGTCATAAATATTTAATTTATATAATGTCTAAAAATTATAAACAAAATACTATGATGTATGAAATCTTTTTAGCTTTCTAATTAATATTTATAGTCAAAATTTGGACTTGTGTAACCCCACCTAAAAACTGTTTTAGTAAAATAACTCATGTTTGTGTCAATTTAATTTTAACATTGAATAAATATATATTAATGTCATTTTACAAATAATGTGGCTCCATGGGGTCCCAAAGTTGACCCATGGGTTGTCTTGGTCGGCCATGACTCATCCAATAGATGTAGGACAAGTTTCAAGCTCATCTCATATTATTAAAACATTATTTTTACCTTAAACTACACTAATTACCTCTAATCGTGATTGTGATCTTAAAAGTTACTATTCACCAAAAAATTATTTTAATCTCATTGAACCACATTTTACTTCTTAATGACAACCATGTATGTCGGATTTTTGAAAATCAAATCACAGAAGTGGTAATATTTCATTTAAACGAAAAATCAGTTATTTAACTTCCACTTATTGGTTTCACTATTCATCAAAAATGGAAGTTTTTATGAACAATGCCAAAATTTCACCGTGAGCTATAATTGATATTCAAAATTCAATAATGATGTCTATTTTACAAAATTACAAACATATATGTTTCATTAATTAATTTTATAATCAATTCCCGCTGTCACAACAAATAGCGTGTTTTTAAGAAACAATTTATATCAAAAGATTGGCAATTGTTTATATCCAATTTCAATGTTAAATTAATTTTAATGACCACCATTGGATAAAATGTTAAAAATATATTATAATTATACTTTAAAACCACTAAATAGTAATATTTATCACAATAAATTATTTTTATTAAAATGTTGTTTTAAGTATTTATCACTATTCATAAAAAAATTAGTAGTTCTCAGAAAAATACCAAAAATTCAACATAGGCTAATTTCAATATTCCGAATCCAAAAAGGAAGTCCATTTTGATAAATAAAATTTATAAAATTTCAAAAAGTAGGTATTACTGTTCACAACGGCTAGTTTAATTAGTTGTGGTGTGTGTTAGAGCTCGAGGTTGCGTACAACACATGCTATTTCATTATTGAATGAGAAGCGTATCGTGGAAGCTCGGGGTGTTATAGAACACATATTTTAAATAGAAATTTTTACAAATTTATAAATCATGGTTTTGAAAGTAATCTTCTTTTTTAAAATTATAACTCCATTGTTTTCTTATAGTGATTTTTTCATATTTTTTATGAATGTTTTATTTTATACATGAATATTAAAAAAATACTGAAATATATTGGAAAATTCAATTTTCATCTAAATAAATTTTCATGTTTAATTATGTTTTAAACTATATTTAAATAAAAATAATATTTATTATCAATATAATATTATAATTTAGTCCATTTTAAAATTTTCAATTTTAATTTTATATATAAAAATATAGTAATATTTTGAATAACTAATATATAAAACCCCCTTTTCCACTAAGTTTGTGGGATTAATTTTAAATTAATTTTATCCCCTTATATGATTATAATTTTTTGAAATGTAATAAATATTTTTAATTAAAATAACTTATAATTTATTGTAATGTAAATATTTATTTCAAAAAATAATAGTGAATGAAAATAAAATTAGTTACAATGATTAATGTAAAAATTAATTTGGTTAGTGATTTCACATTAATCATATGTGGTAAAATTCCATATAAACATGTCAGAAATCCATTTTCTGTAATTATTTAGAACATATTTTCTCTTTTAATGAAATTGGTTCATTTTTATTGGAACATGATGCAATATGTAGCTCTTAATACTGTTTACCTTATTATATTTTCAAGAGTGATACTCATACCCCAATATAAAAGGGCACCCACCCTCACCATATATTCAAAAATCTCAATAGAAATTACTCATCTAAACCATAAAAAATTTACATCCCAAAATTTATACCTTAAATCTTGAATTGTTGGTTTGGAGGAAAAAAATCCAATGATGGATTTTGGTATAAACCCGAAAGACTATCTTGAAAAATAGGTAATGTGCTTGAACGAAAACATTTAATTCATCTCATTATCCACAGATTGAATTATTTTTAAATAACTATTATATAATGGTCTATGTATATAAAATATTATGATATTTTTTCTCGTTATGGGTACTTCCTATAATCACACACACTCCCATCAAATGGGATATTCAATTGTCATTCAATTATATATAAAACTACTGCTATAATAACTAATGTCGTTCCTTCATACATTACCACCATTCAAGGTTTGAAATAATGAATACATTATAATATATAAATTATATATATGATATTTAAAATTAATTTTTTCTAATATAGTTTTTATAAGAAATACCATCTTCTTGTCCATTTTTTAGAATACGGTAACATCATTTGTAGAAATGTGGACAACTTCCTCATCATAAAAATGTGATGACGTCATAATTTAAATGAAATGTATTAAGAATTTGTTTTAAAAAATATTTTATATATATGAAATAAATATCATAAATAATCAAATATATATATGTAATTTAATATTTTAGTCATTAATATGATAAGAAAATTGAATTATGGTTCATGTGTACGCATGGTCTACCGTATATACGAACAATGAATTTTACTTCCTATCTCAAAATTTTATGGATAACTATAAATACATATATAATGAATATATATGATATTTAAATAATGTTTTACCTTATATATATAATTTATTCATTATCTATGTAATTGTAATGAAAAATAACACACCAATACATTCTTGAAATGAATGGAAATTAACACGTGAAATGACGAATTTAATGAATGATTATTAATAATAAATAATATGTTATAAGATGATCATATACGATATTATAGATATGAATATGGTTATGGTATAACTTAATCATATGTTTAAAACCACTATACAAGAGGTTAAATAATGTGTGACCAAAAGTAATGTCCGATGTAAGGAATCCACATCTCATTTTTTCTCCAATAACACATACGCCTTTTTTTACCACTTACAAAAAATTTTAAATTTATATATATATATAATTGAATTTTATATCATGAATATATTTATCATAATTTTATTTAATATTTCATTTATAATTATTTCTTCTTAGGAGGTATTGATCATAAAGTTACCAAGAGGTAATGAAATTTCAAAACTCAATCTAATTTGATTGGGTTATATAACATCTTCGTTGTTATTTATGTTATATGATTATATTTATAATGAATTTAAATATATATTTATGTATTTATATATATTATATTTGGTTATAAATTTTATTAAAATCATCATTTCAATTATTAATTATCAATTTAACACAATTATCATTTTTGTCATTTATAAGATAATGTAATTTTATTCATTTTTATTAATCACCAAATAAATTATATTATAATTGTTAAAAAACATTAATGTCATTTTAATATAGTTATTAATGATCTTTTACATGTAAAATTACCATTTTTCCCATTTCTACTAAATATTAATTTTTATGTTTCTAATAAAAACTAATGTATTTTTTATCTTCGGTTACAAATAAATTTTCGTTAATACCCATGTTTTATAAAAATGATTCCAATATTTTATTAATATTTTCAAAATAAAATATAAAATTCATTTTTCATATTTTGATTGATTTATATTTTTTTAGTGAAATATTCTCGCCACTTTCTAAATAAGGGACTTTTCTAACTTTTAATAATGATAAAGGTATATCCTTTCTACCCTGTATGAAATTACATACCACCATTTCATTGATGTATACATTTCATGTTTATGAAGATAGTTAAAATATATAATTTTAGCTGTTGATATTCATAGAAAGGTATTAGAAATGTTTTTTTAAATGAAAATAACATTTTCATCATGAATGATTTTTTTCTTGATATTTTTTTTCATCACTGAAAACAAACCATACTCTTACTACAAAGGGTATATGTTGTATTCATACCATATTTATTATTACTATTAACGGATTACGGTTATTTTGACAAAGGATAGTATTGAAATAAACATCCTCTAATTTTTTCTAGTCATTAACTTCCCCTTGAATTATTAATTTTCTTTGACCATTGAACATTAAATTTCCCAGAAATATATAAATAAATAATTATGGATAAAATTATTTTGGAATTTGTAGAACTTTTTTACATATGGTGTTTACCTTGATTGTTGTTTGATTATTGGGTAAAATTTGGCCCATCATATATTTTTCACCCAATATAAATATTTGATGAGGATATTTTTTATGGATTAATTTGATTATTCAATATATGAGGAATGTTTTGGCAATGTAAGAAATAGGTTTTGGATCAATTAATGAAAATGAATTAGTAGACTTATTGGAGGAATATGCTGTATGGAGAAATATAATTTATCTCTACCAAGTATATTATAAATTTTTTATGAATTGATCTTAATGGTAATGGTATCTTGTTACTAAGATGCATGGAATCTGATAATTAAAAAATGGCTTCATTTGTGTTCATTATTAAATATCGATGAGGTTTTCACTATGACCATATATATAGATTCATTTAATTGTCATTTAATTGATTAAATGGAATGGTTTTCTATTATTAATAATAAAAATTGATTTTTCATTATCTATTTAATTATATGAAATGTTTGTCAGTTTTTTACCTTTCCATATTGATTATGTATATTGATTCATTATTTATTACTCTATACTAAACCCTTTCTATTAATTTGAACTCATGCTTAATTTATTTCCTTTCCTCTAGATTCCATGAAGTTCACTAGGACTGATATGTAGTGATTCATTATATTATAAAATTTAATTTTCAAAAACATTTTTCTGTAATTTGAGTCTTCAATTGTAATGTAAGAATAATTTATGTTTATATTTTACCAAGATTAGTCAACTAATCAGTCATTATAGATGTGTTTTCTTGTAATTTTTTACAATTTAATTGTACAAAGCCATCAGATCACGTATTAATGGTGGGAATGAACAACATTAATTAAAATCTAAAAAAAACATTTCACATGTTTATCCATTGATTTATTGGTTACCAAATTATTTATAAATTGAAATAAAAATCAATTTATTTTAAAGGATGTGTTTTAATAACAAACTATTTAAATGATAATAATTTTATAATAAAACAATAAATCATTTTTTTGAATTTTATTAATAAAATAAGTTTAATATACTATCAATTTAGTTTTTATTTTTCATTTTTAGTGTTTCCTAGAAAGTATTTTAGAACAAATTCAATTTTACTTGTAAAAGACGTATTTTTCAAAAAATGTAAGTTTTTCCACCATTTGATAGAGAAAAAATTTTAAATATATTTTTTAAAACTTATAATTTTTTATCACAAAGTAAACTTCTTATATGGAATTGGGAAATAAAATTTTACTTTGCACAAATTTTTGTTATTTGTCTCATAATATTCAGCTTTTAATGAATATTGAGATGTTCTTCCTTTTATTTTAAAATATAGTTCTCATCCAATTAATTTACCTAGTTATATTATACATTTAATTATTTTTATGTTTAATTAAAATATTTAATTATCATTTAATCTAATTTATTCCATTGGAATATATTTAAAATTTAAAATAGATATAAAAAATTAAAATCTTAAAAATGATTCCCATTAAAACACCGATTTTCAATTTTGTTTGCAGAATTAATTTTAAATATTATTACTCAATAGACGTTTATATAATTGGATAAAATGGAATCCACATTTGGAATTCTAATTTAAACATTATTATATATGTTCATTTTCAATTATTTGATATAAAAAACAAGCCATGTTAAACAAATTATTTACCATGCTATACAAAAAAATTTAACATGTTATTTTTAAGTTGCTAAAGTATTAAAATACATAAAAAATAAATAATTTATATTTTTTCAGTTGTTGTTAAAACCTTATCATTCATAGCACATGAATTTATTCTATAATTAGTTTATATTAATGCTAAATCAATACAAATTTCTTCAAATATGTAATAATTAATAATTTAACCTCTTGAACCAACCTCTCCTAAAGAAGAAATACAAACCCTTACATTTCTATTTAAAAAAAATCATCAAACACATAAATTATACACCGAATCTTATCCTCATCAATATCCACACATCCATGTTCTTCTTTTTTCACATAATGAACAAATCTAGGGTCCAAATGGGTATTTCAAGTATGGGATATTCAAGAGACCATTTTCTCAAAGTACCTTTAAAAATTTATTTTATTTTTTAAAATATATACTCTCATCCTTTATCCATAAAGGAATGATAAATATATAATCATGTATATAATATATTTTTATTTTCTTATTGAATATCCCATATTCATTTCACTTATAACCTCTTCTAATTAAAATAAATGAAAATGGTTTCCAATTTATGTTGGTAAATCTCATTTGTGAAAAATATTTTTTTTTCTATTAAACCCATTATTGATGGACATAATACTATTTTACAGTTAAATATTATTATAATATGTAAAATATAACTTTTTTATTATTTTAAAAATGATATATTAAATATACATTTGTCCTTTCTATATTGTTGTTACATGATAACTTTGTTTGTGGGCATGTGGCATGTCGCCCCCTCAAAAAACCTTGTGATTCCTTCACACATAACATGTAATGTATTAAATATTGTTATTGTAATCATATATAATATAAGATGATTAATAATTGTAATATAAATATATATATATATATATATATATATTAACATACATTTCATTTAATTTATGTCTTTCAATATGAATTGAAAACGAAAATAGCATTTATTCTTAAGTGTGTTCTACCGTCTCCATGAACGATGTTTTTAAATTTTTCTTAATAATTATTATAAATAATTATATAATTAATATATAAAATATTTATATCATGTTTTATATTATAGAAATAATTAATTTTTGGGAATGTAGAATTACAATTCAATACAACTATGACTAACAAAAAAATATCACCTGAAATGTATGTTAAAAATAGAGTTAATAATAAAATGATAATGTAATGTCTTATGTAAATAATATAAGGTAATATAAAAATAAATATTGTAACATTATATCTAAATAAAAAACATATACATATTATACATGAGGTTTTACCTTATATAAAGGAATTCAAATGCGAGTTAAGGGAATTTATTAGCCCAATTTCAATTGTTGGGGTTATTCTAAAACATCATCATTTTATCAGGCTACGATTATGTGAGAAAATATTTATCAATATATTATCTTGTATTTACACTTGATTTATGTTTATTTATTGAGAATAAAAATAATATGTCTATTTTCATTACAAAATAATAATTTTAAAGGACATCATCTCAATCTCCTTTCATTGAAGAATTTCATTATAATATGCACCTTTGTTCCTTTATAAGGTTTATATATAGCCACAATAAAAATTAATATTTAAATATTTTCATTAATAATTGTATTTTAAATTTTAGTAATTTTATTAAAGCATATATACGAAGGTTCAAATGTTCAAATTGGTAAGGGACACCATGAACATTTAATGATTTGATTATAAACTCTTTTTCGTCATGATATTAATTTACATATTTTAATATAAAGATAAAAATGGGATTTTAAAGTAATTTAATTATATATTTTTAATTAAAATCAATTGTTTTGAAAAGGAATATTTTTACCTAATTTATACATAATTTTTTGACAAATGAAAATTGGAATGTTCTTTTTTAGTTATTGGGGGACCCCCAACTCATTCACCGCCATAACTATTATTTGAAACTTGGATTCCCCTATAATCATTAAGGCTTTTTTAAAGTGGAATGAAAATTAATTATTACCTCTTTTTGGTTATCTTGGTAAAGAAAATATGTTCTTATTTGAAAATGGTATTTTTATAAGATTTTCTTTCATATTAAATTAGAATATGTTTTCAAAAGGGTTTTGTGATGAACGTTGTCTATTCATGAAATGTTACTTGATAATTATATGAAATAGGGGATCTTGACATATATTATAAAAAGGTTTCAGCCCCATTATATCTCATTAGTGTTCCTCACACATCTTATATAAGGTTTGATTCCCATTGTGGCTTACGGGTGAGCCCGTTATAGATTATATGATGGGATGATCTCTATTATAGCTCAGGAATGAGACCAATATAATATATATGAAGGGTGACACCAATTATATATTTCTAATTCATTGGGTAGTAATAATGTAATTTTTTCAAATGGTTATTCCAATTGAAAATGTGTTTAAAAGGGGTTTTATGTATATGATACTCTCAGTCCCCAAAAAAAAGTTTTAATTGATTTCTATTTGTTTTATTATATTTAATTGATAATTTTTTTGTGTTATTAATTTTAATTTTTTTATTTCATTCACTCATAGAACATTATATCATTTAATATTTTTTATTTAGACCAGTGGGTTTCATTATTTTTAGGTTTTTTACTGAGCTATTTTGGCATATCATAATTTTTCAATTGTTTTTTTAATTATTTAAGGGAGAATTGAGTCATGGATGGAATCAATGGAATGTTATGAGGATCAAACATGAAAAATACAATATTTATTTTTTATTTTTTTATAAAATTAATAAATTCCATTGGAAGTGTCCATGTTATATTTCAATGGGTTTTTATGTAATAGTCGTGGCTTAATTATCCAATTCTATAAAAAATGAAAATATTTTCAATGTAAAAAATGAATTTTTTTGAAATAACTCAAGATTATGTGAAGTTTAAGGAAGAGTCCTAACAGTTGGTATATGAGGAGGTTTTATACAACATTATAGTTTAGGATGGTTTTAATTCATTTCCCTAAGATGAATTTACGCTATGGTTAATTTGAAATAGAGTATAATTTTAAGATCACCATGTTGTTTCATCTAAATTATGTTAGCTCAGAATGTTTTTCCATAGAGTAAATATTAATGATATAATGTGAAGGAATTGAGAGGAAAAAAACCTTTCAAATCAAAATCACAAGATGATTAGAATTAGAATAGAATTTTTTTCTTGATGTTATTACCCATTTGACATAATATATAATTTGAGGATGTATCAATGAACAAAATCATCTAGATAAACCATAGAGGGAAAAGTCAATAGTGGGACATGTTATGAGGAATCATCCATCGTCATTCAATGAATCATATAAGCCAATGGTACCTGAAGGATGGATTAATAAATTTTAGAATATATTTGAATTCATGGGGTGCTTAGAATGTCATGATGTAACTCATTTCATCTATTAATATTAAGGTGATGCTGATTGATGGTGGTAATTAGTTAAAAATAATAGAAAGAGAAATTATCTTGATACTATGAAATGAGAATCCGTTAAATATATTTTACCAGAGATTATTTCCTTAAGGTTGTTCAACATATGATGGAGACACATTTATTTGAATTAACAAAAATGGATGATGATTCAGTTTCCACATATGAAGCGAACTTCACATGATTGGCCAAGTTTCTTTTATATTTTTAGTGAATTTATCGTAAAATTAATTGATTTTATTCCAAATTGAAAGCATGTATATGAGGTTACATGGCCTCCTGAGAGTTTAAATGTTATGAAACAGTGCTTCTTTGTGAAATTTTTTTTGAATTGTACTTTTTTGACAGTTACATGCAAATAGAAGATCATAGTCAGAAACAACCAAGGTGGTCTAAAATGGAGAAGCATCCAATAAAAAATTACGGTGTAAAGCCAAAAAATTGTTCCAAGTTTAGTTAAATAATTTTTGGAGAATTCATTACAATGTTTTTCTAGTGTGGTATGTGTGGTCACATGGTGCATGACTACAAGGAAAATTGACCTGAATAGCCTAACCATGCGATAATAGGTATCCAGTCTACGGTAAGATGATTTGGCTTTAATGAGTATGGAAATTATAAAAATAAGTGTCCTAAGAGAGTTAAAAATAGAGGGGATTAGAATGAGAGGAAACAAAATGTTATAGAAAAATATTTTTATACAACTGCAATTGATGTTAAGACACAATAGGATCTAGTAGAAGATCATGAGAGCCTGATATGTTACAAAAGCTATCCATATTTTCAAGGTTTTAGACAAACCATCATAGTTATTAAGTGATGTTATAATAATTTATTATGATCATTCATATAAAATGTTATTGGGGTTATGTTTTTGTAATGAATTTTAATGTGACATATGCATTTTTCTTTTGGTCCTCAGTTTTAAGATATTGACAAACTTTATGGTTTGTTTGATATTTTATGGTTAAGGTTATCCCTAGAGATATACATCATATTTCTAAGAATATTATAGGGTTTAAATAATTCTTATAATATTAAAATATATCATGTAATTATATTTAATTCTGTTCTATATAATTGATGTATATGAATTCTAATAGTCTAGGGAAAATATCATGCAATAAAAAATTTAACCATAGTACCATCTTTTCTGATTAACCAAAGGATCTATTAGATTACGGTATATTTATAACTTTTCAATTGTTAACTATTTCCTACATGTTTTATGTGACTCTCAATCAGAACATGTTTGCTAGTTTTTATTTTATAACCATTTTTTCATACACAGGAAACTATTATGTGTTATCTCATGTGATCGTTTTACTTCCATTTATAACTTTTAACATGGTAGTTTTAGAAAAAAAATCAATGTGGGATTGAAATAAACGTATTTCTATTAGTTATACCTTAGTTAGAAAACCTGAATTATAATATTGATGATGCAATTTTTAAACAGGGGAGAATTTAACATCTTTGGTTTTAAGAAAGAAACGCAATGTTCTATAGCATACATCATACACCATATCTATCTTAAACGAACAACTAAATATAATTATTTAAATGATACTATTATTACATTATTGTTGAAATTTTAGGATAGAACAATATTAATTGAATTATGAATCTAGGGTATACACATGTTTATATAATATTTCCTTTGTTACCAAACTAAATATAAAATGAAATAAAACCCAATTGAATATAAACGATCTTTTGTTGAAAATATATTTAAAATTAGAATAATTGTGTTTAAAAATTAAAAATTCAATCTTGTTTTATTATATATATCATAATTCATATAACATATTCAATGTGTTTTTATAATTAATTTTATGTGTTTTCAAGACATTATGTATAAAAAATTCAAATTTATGTATAAAATAAGTATTTTTCAAAAAAATAAATGTTAACACATTTTGATAATTAACCCATTATAATTTTTTAATAATTAATAAGATATATTTGAAAAAACAATTATTTGGATTCAGGATATAAAATAGTACTTTTGATAAATTCTTTGTATTTTTCTAATAATATTCATTTTTAAATGAATTGTGAAAAATACTATAATTTAATTCAAAATTACATTTTCATTTAATTTATCTATAAATTTATATTGTCCTTTTAAATGTTTTAATATCATAATTGTTATATGTTTTTATTATTTAATCCAATATAGGTAATGTGAATCATTTTCTAATGGTAAAATGATATACAAACATTTCAATATTTTGAATGGTTAACTTTTAAAAACTACATTCCAATTTTGCATATGGAATTAATTTTAATTATGAATCCTCCATTTATGTGAATTGATTTGGGTAAAATGGATTAAATATATGTATTTAAAAATTTAATATTATGGTTTATGTTCAATTTAATTTTTTGGAATAAAAAATTTACTATGGTAAAAATATATTTACCATTGTATTGGTAAAAACTGAAACATGTTAGTGTTAAAAATGTAAAGGAATAAAATAACTAAAATACATAATTTAAAGGTTGTTTGAGGTGTTTATATACTAATAATTGCCCATATAAATTAATTTAAAGTACAAATCATTGATATTAATTCTACATCAATGTGCCAATCTTTAAATAAAAAATAATCAATAATTCTGTCACATGAACCCTCCACTCATTAAGTATAAATACCACCCACACCTCCCTATTTCAACCAAAAAATTCATGTATCTCCAAATATTTATTCAAAAAATTCTAATTATTTCTATCCCTACTTTCAAATACTTATGGTCTCACCAAATGGCCAAATTCTTTGTTCTTCATGTTCTTTCATGGAGGAGTTATTAAAGAGGTAATTTTCATAAAGTATAAATTTTATTTTTTTCCCCTCATTCTCATAAACTCATACATACATAAAATCATTAAAACTTCAGGATTAGGTATATAAATTATATTTATGTCCTTAATTTAATATCCCACATCCATTTCATCATTCACTTTTTCTTATTCAAGAAAAATGAAATAGTGGTCCATGTTTTTCCGATTAATCACCTCCGTTAAAAATGGCTTTATTATTTTTCCATTACCACCATTATGGCTAGACATAAAACAAATATTATGATAAGATAATATATTTGTATGTATATTATGACTTATTAAATTTTTTAAATGTATCATTAAACATTCAATCAGGCATTCCACATTGATTTTATATTATAACTTGTTTTGTGGACATATGGAATATAGGATCATTAAAATGATGTGATTTATTTAAACATCACATGAAATGTAATATGGATTATTTTACTAATAATATATGATATAAATGATATATTAATTCTAATTTAATTAATATATATATACATAAATAAATCATTTAGTTACATTTTCTAAATATGACAAGAAAATGAAAATAGTGTTCATGCGTTCGTACAGAATACCATCTCCAAGAATGATGTTTTTCAATTATTTTTTATCAATTATTATAAATAATTATATAAATAATATATAAGTTATTTATATTATCTTTTATTTACTAAAAAAAATTACATATTTATAACCATGAAAAAGAAATCTATACAGGAATGACTAAAAATGAAAATATCACCATAAACCTAACATAAACTTGTAGTTGCAAATAAACATTTAATTTAATTTATTATGTAATTAAAATATCGTATTATAAACATGAATATGGTTTTGTGATAGATTAATAATTAACTAATACTTATTATACAAGAGGTTTGAACTTGTTTTAAGGAAGCCAAGTGCGAGGTAACGAAATTTCTTTACCTATTTTCCATTCATTGGGTTAAATGTATACATATACGTTATGGTGTGATGTGAATATGTGATAAATGAAATTGGGATATATTATCTTGTATTTATAGTTGATTTATGTGGATTTGTTTTTATGAACATATACAATCAAATTGATTAATAAAATGATCATTGTAAGGGACTTCGTCATAATATCATTACATTTATGATTTCCATGATAATATGAATCTTTATTCATCAATAATTTGTAAATGCAGCCACTGTGAAATTACATAACCATAACATTTATATAAAAATATTATGTCAAGTTTCATTAAATGTATTAATTCCCAAAGTTAATATTTAAATTTTCAGTGTGGTATGGGACACCATGGATATATAATTCTTTGAATATAAAATCATTTTATTAATTATTTTAATTTACATATTTTATTATATCGAAATAAAATAAGTTTTATGGGTTTTATTGGATATTTTTTATTTAAATTTATGGTTTAAAAATTAATATTTTCACATGTTTTGTACTAAAAAATTTTGAAAAATGAAAAAAGGAATGTTCTTTTTAATGTGTATGTTGACTACAAATTCTCTAGCACCATAATTGTCATTTAACACCTAGCTCACTCTATAAGCCTAATGAATTATTTTTTTCAAAAAGAAATGCAATCCCTTATACCATTATTTTGGGTATCTTTGTATTGAAAATGAGTTTATAAGTGAAAATGGTTATTTAATATGAAAATATTTTTCATATGGAAATAGAAGAAGTTTTAAAAATGGTTTAATGGGGAATGAATTCCCGTCATGAATTGGTACATGAGAATTATATGAATTTATTGAGCCTGACATAGAATAAACAAGTTGTTTAGCCCCATTATAGCATATAGGTGTGCCCAATATAGCGGATATGAAGGGTTGATATCCATTATAGCTAATGACTGTGCCCATAATAGCTTATATGAAGGAATGAGTTCCATTACTACTAACAAGTGAGACATATATAGCTTATACAAATGGTGATCCCCATTATAGATCTCCAATTCATTGGGTGACAATAATATTGAAATTCTTCTATATAGTTATTCCAATTGAAATGCGTTTTAAAATGGTTATTTTGTATATTATTATATAAGTCACCTAATTGTGTTTTAATTGATTTCTATTGGTTTTAATGAATATATTTTATAAAAAATATTGACGGTTATTCATGTGAAAATATATTGTTTCAATTGCTAAACGAACCTTAAATGGGTTACAATGTTTTATCTACACTAGTGGTTTTCTTTCTTATTATGTCCCTTGTTAGGGTTTTGTGTTCATTAAATGTTTTTAATTTTTTTCACATAATAAATGGATGAATAAATTTTATTACAGAATCAATGAAAATTTATGAATAATACCATTGAATATAAAACATGTACCATTTTAAAAATAATTATGATAGAATTGGATACTATTAAAACTGTACACTTAATTTCTATAGTATTGTTTTGTTACGATTATAGAATAAATCTCTATAGCTCTAAACTTGAAAATATCCTCAATGTAATCGAATGTAAATTTTTAATAGAACCCAAGAATATGTATCATTCAATTCATTGGAAAACACCTTTTGTAACCACCTCTGAATCTAGGTTGGAGAAAACATAGATTTAAAAACAAACCCTTATGATAGACATTGTGGATACATAGAGAACTGAATCATAATGTTTTGGTCAGGTATATAATATTTTTCATTTCATTGTAGTACATCTTTATAAAGATATTATCATTGTATTATGATTTTATTAATGATGGCATGATCACAGACATAATTAACTCTTTTATGTTTTATGTAATGTGATTATTTAATAATTAAAGAAGATTTACAAAACAATTATACAAATTATATATTCTAGTGGATATGTTATTTTATGAATAATTAATTAACATTTTATAGACAAAATTTAAGTGAATTTATAGATTTTAGGGTTAATATTATCATTAATGACAATATAATAAAAGAAAAATAAGATATTAGACATTGTAAAAAAATATGTTGTACTAAAAATGATATGAAAAATTTTATTTAATGTTTAATTTAATTTTAAGTATGTAATTTATATATAATTTTGTAAACATTATTTGAATAACATATTTTCGATAAAGGGATACTCATACATAAGGTGATAAATTGTCATTTCTGGTGAGGTAGTCAGGCATGAACCCATTACTGAATTAGAGTAAGGGTTTCACGGCAACAAATGGAGTATATAAAATATGGGTTTAATTTTCATAATTTTTAGATAAAAAATAAGACATAAAAAAATTAATGATAAACCAGTGGTATTATTTTTGAGTATTAGAGAATAATTAATAATTTTTTATACCATGTGAATTTAATTTTTCTTTGGAAAAAATTAGTGACATTTAGAAATAAATGTCTCATTATATAGAAATTATGATCCATAATAAGATAATTTTAGTACTTCATGGATAAAGTTTATTATTTGTTGGTATTTCCTAGAGTAAAGGGCTTAATATGTAATTGACTGATGTATACACAAAGTAATAAATTATGTAAGTGATATGTAAATATGCCATATATATTTTTTATTATTATCAGATTAAATAATCACTAAAAATTATGTAAAATAAATTGAATTAGAAGGATTTTAAAATACTCAATTTTTCTACTGAACTGATGACCTTTTAAATTATCACAGTCTTACATATTTGAGGACCTCAAATTTTCATTCATTGTTCAATTTTTTATGAACAATTTCCTTAATCAGACTCTATAAATAATTTTTTACCTCTATTTATATATCATCACTTAACAGTAATGTTCTCATACATATAAACCTATTTATATGTTATTGAGTGACTCCATTTTACATCAAACTCTATATTATTAATATGATATTTTAAAAAAACAAATCACGATGCCAGAATTTAATGACATAATTTCCATATGAAAAACCCTACAATACGAAGAACAGCTTTAAATTGGGAGGAGTAAATTTATTCAACGTGGAGAGAATGTAATGACCCAAAATTAAAAAATAATGGGTTTTTTAGCATGAGTGACATTAAAAAACTTGCATATAATGGAATATAACAACCAGAGAAAATATGATATATTTATATTTATGTAAATTAAATATTTAATTTATCATATGTTATAAAAACCTCGAGCTTATCATTAATTACATGAAGCATAATCGATAACATTATATTCATTGAACACAATGGATAGCATTCATTCTATGAAATAATATATATTTTGAGTGATTGTGTTATATGGAAGATTAAGTTTAATTTAATATAGTCAATGTTATTATTTAAAATTTTAATTATCCCATACACGTAAAATTGGATATTATAAAACAGATCGTACCATTGTAATCCTCGAATGAGACTCTGCACATCCAAACAGATCATTCTTTTTCAATCCTCATGGATAAACATGCGAGATAGACTATTTAATCGACTCCAATAGAGATCTGATGTAAAAGTTGTTCAACACTACTTTATGCCAGAATGATGTCCTGTGGTCCTGATCCTAGGTCCCGGAAATAGTCAGGCACATCGAACCATTTTAATCCTCTCGAAAAAACACGTCAAATTGATTTCTCACTTGAGTGTAAGAGATATCGAGAGAAAAAGATTCATATTGCCATACCGCACATGAGCGGTGCTACATGGTACCCACATCCTGGTCCCGAAGCACTACGAACAGATTGCACCATTGTGATCCTCTCAGAAAAGTACACTAGATTGACTAAACAATTTTCCAAAACAGACACCAGGTGAAGAAGTTGGAAATCACCATCAACGCCCAAAACATTTTTCATGGGGCCCACACCACTGTGAAAAAAAGTAGGCAGTTGTTGCCAATGCATTTCCCTCAGAATAACACCCAGAATCGACTGCTCTCACATCCTGAACGGATGTCCGATAAAAAAGTAGATAAACACTGCTCGCAGCATAAAAGATGGGTCATGGGGCCCACACCTCATCTCCAATTTCAACACCTAAAAGCGTACTAGAAAACTCTGTCTTGATGCTAGGGTCACAACATTGGTGACGACGCTCATAACGAACTTCAAATGTGTCTGTGCCGCCAAAATCAAGATCCTAGGGAAAAATGCTAAACCACTTAACGACGTGTCGCACCGCCGATACCTCCATCTCGAGAATTAAAAATACCCAAGACCATCTCAACACATTTGTCTCGATCCAAGGATAACATCGCCATAGACGACATGTAAATCTGATTTACGATTTGTAAATTAAGGGAATTTTAAAATAAACAGACGAAACGATGTGGGGCGGGCAGGTTTAGCCGGCCCGCCCGGCCTGAACCGGCCCACGGTTCACCGCGCTAGCCGGCCCGTCTCACCTAGACCGGCTCAGCCGGTCCGGAAGAGCCTTCCACGGCACCCACAAACGCCGATTCTCTATCCACCGAATGGGGTCACGAGAACCCCGGGTCTTCCGTCTCACAGACAGTCTTTGACGGTCAGCACATCGTTGTAGCGCCCCAGCTGGCGCCTCGTGCTCGCCCGACCACCTGACCCCGACTGCCTCCGCCACAAGGAGCCCACTCACCCGACCGACGCCCCTGACCGCCTGCATCCGCCTACTCCACTCGACCGTGAGCCCCGACCACCTCGACCTCGCCGACGCCCGCTCGCCCCGCCGTTCGACCCTGGTCGCCTCCATAGAACACCCGCCGCACCGGACGCCCAAGACCGACAAGCCACCGCACGAAGCCTACAGACCACCGCTACCCCGGGCTGTCACTGCCCGGATGGCTGGAAACTCGCCGGAAAACACTCAAACACTCGATGATCTTCTTCGGATGACTGAGGTCACCTAGGAGGTTGAATTTAGAATCTGGAAAGTGCAGCGGAAGTCACTGTATATAAACTATGCAAATACGAGCTTTGCTTAAAGATCAAACAGCATTTTGATGTGATAAGTGAGCATTAAATAAGGGTTTAGAAATTTAAATGCAAAAAAAAAAATATCTTACATGCATGGGAATAGCCCGACGCTTCATGGAAAATCCGCACCTCGCCGTTGTCACCCCCGTCTTTATCAGAGGAATAGGAGGAGGAGGTTGAGAGGGAAGGGTTGAGGGAGAAGATGGGTTTTGTCAGGTTGTGGAATGAGGATGGGGGATAGGGAGAGGAGAGTTTAATTAATTAAACTCTTTTAATTAAAAACTCGACCCCTGAAAACACCCTCGTCCAAAACCCCCGATGTGGTCACCATTAAACCTCCCCTAGAGTAAAAACCACCTCCTGAGCACTATGGAGGTCTCTGAATTTTAATCCGAGGCCCAATTCAAAAGATAAAAAAACTCAACGTATGATGACACTAAATCATGAAAATGTACATAGATCCATCTTCCACAGAAGGGCTACGCATGTGAAAATTACACCCCTTCTTGGGTAAACGACACGCTATGGACTCAATGCTGCCCTCAGTTTTCCCATCCGAAGAACCGTTTAAGAGTTATTTCTTTTATTTGGCGTTCCCAGTGTGAAAACATTGAAATTTCAATTCCGGTCACACCATGGCTCAGAATCGCATGCCGTCGGATGGCGCTGCTCTGGAATATCATCAGGAATATTCCAAAGTCTTTTATGGAAAAACCAGGTTTTTTAAAAATATAATATATTTTAATTCTTACAGAACTAACATAGGAAAAGGAAATTTATCCACCCTTTTTATAATAAATATTTGTTTTCAGAGTTGTTTAACCTGTAATATGTGTTGAATAGACACTCTAATACTCGAATTCATGTTCCTATTTATAACCATCAATATATCATTCATAATATCATCAATTTTATCATTTCAATTCCATTATGAGTAACTAATTTTATAAATATTAATTTATTTATCAAAAAAGTATTTTTAGGCACAATTTTACTCAATTTACAAACCAATAACATCATCAACTTAATTTAAAATAATAATTAAAATATCTCTATGTATTAAACTGATTTTTTTCTACCTATTTATTCAATCTATGTGAATGGTATTTCCCATGTACTTATTTAATTCTATCCTAATTATGGAATTATATTTTATTCCGAATATTTTATGGTTTGTGTTCATGGACACATATAGTATTAATAGAATTCATATTTTTTATCAATAAAATTTGTTTTCTTATATTTAATTATAGATTTTTATAAAATAGTAAGTCATATGTTTCAAATCCATTGGCGAAAAAACATTGAATTAATTTTTTCTCTATATTATTAAAAATTAACTTTTATAATTTTTGTAGGATTGAAATATGATGTAGATGCTCAATATACTAGAGGTGGGGTGAATTGTATCATTTAGAAATTTCCTTGGAACATTTAATTTTGGTATAAAACATTCATTTTTTTCCTTAAGGAACAATATGTTTAACAATGTTAATAAACATAAATTCACCAGACCTTTTAGTTCTAAAAGCAATCTAGGTTTCAGAAATATGGTTCCAGAAATGAAACTTAAGGAAAGATGACAAGGAAAAATATTTTTACTTAAAGAATATAGAAACATAGTAATTAGAGTATAAAAATACAAGAATGTATAAGACAAATATACATTCCTTATTAATAAAAATTATCAGAAAATTAACATGACAAAATACAAGTAACAAGTATGAAATATTTTCTTCCACAGAGATGGTTATCCAACCGCCTTGGATAAAGATCACATGACTAATAAATTCATTAAAGTATATCTTACCCAAACCAGGGTGAGCCCTCGATATTAAAATCGGAGTCTAT
This sequence comes from Viscum album, assembly GCA_963277665.1. NCBI lineage: Eukaryota > Viridiplantae > Streptophyta > Magnoliopsida > Santalales > Viscaceae > Viscum > Viscum album. The sequence continues at coordinate 945,522,417 of OY728138.1, forward strand.
CTTGCTATCTCCGCTAGCCCTCAAACTTCAAGGTAGTCGACACCATTGCCGTTCTTATAAAGTAATTCCATGAACATTAAGGTAGTTGGAAACTTTATCTTCTTATCCCTAGAATCCTTTGATTATACAAAGCAAAAATAGGAGTTGCATGAAGCAATCTGATCATGATTTTCAGTACGCATAATGCATGAGAGTCTCTCTCACTCTCTATAAATCACATCAGCATCATGAAATCTCTATATTTCTAGATCCATGATGAGCTCGTTTGAATGATCATCTATTTGTAGGCACATCTACGATGGTCATCTCCCTCCTCCAACAATCATATTTTTCCTTGAATCTCAGAGGGACCTATACACATGTCACTGAATCAACGGTTAGTTAGAAACAGAATGCACGACATCATTTCATAACTATAAAAAAGGTATGAAAAATATGGTTGCTCAACTAAATCTATTTTTCGGAGTTTATGGAAAAATAAAGATCAGAGTCTAAGGTAAAAAAATTCACTTTCAATATGACATGGTTATTCAGATTCTATTTTTCAAGGAATTTGGAATCATAATTCAGTAGATTTTGGAGCCTGAATTCAAAGGAATTCATATTATGAATTCTATGAAATTCAAAACCACAATTCAAGAGGATTTCGGAGTCAGAATTCTAAAGAATTCAGAACTTCAAATCTAAGGAATTAAGAATCTAAATTCTAAGGAATGATGAACCTACATTATAAGGAATTTTGAGTATGAATTCTATGAAATTCGAATCCTGAATTTTTATGAAGTCGATGTATGAATTATATGGAATTTGTAACCTGAATTCTGAGGAATTTAGAACCATAATTCGGATGAATTTGGTGTCTAAATTATAAGAAATTTATAACCATAATGGTGAGGATTACGAGGCCTGAATACTAAGGAATTCAGAAGCTGAATTATAATGAATTTTCAGTTTAAATTATAATGCATTAAAAACCTGAATTCATAGTAATTGAGAATCTTATTTTAAGAGAATTCGGAATCTAGTTTTGATAGAATCTAGAATTTGTATTCTGATGAACTCAGAATATGAATTTCATAGAATTCGGAATCTGAATTCTGAAGAATTCAAAATCTGATTTTGAAAGAATTCAAAAAATTTATTTAGAACAAGAAATCATAATATTTTATATCTAATAATTTACCAGATTCCGTGGTTTTATAAAAAAATGAATTATTCACTTAGAAATAAAAAGAGTAAGATTTAGTGAAACTAAATCATGAACAATAAAAACAAAGAACAAGAGAAAATTTTCATGGGATGGAAAACATTCCAAAATAAGATAAATCTCATGGGAAATGAAATTTTCCTTGAGATATATTGTTTTTGGTTTTCAAAAAATAATGGAATGGAAAAGTCATAAGGAATCCTTATTGACTCAACAATCTACCCCTTTTTGGAAAGCACAAACATCCTTAATAAAAATAATCTAAGAACATAGATATTTTATAGACATAAAAAGAAGAACTAATCTCCCTTTACTTATGGATCATAGTGAATAATAATAACTCCCCCATATGCTTTGGAATCACTATGAATAATATTCTTGATTTCCAGAATGAGGTTTTTCATTTTCATGCGTTTGAAAAAAAACATTGATAAGAACATTCCTCTAGATGAACTTCCCCTTAAATAGGTTAATATCTTCTTAAATTTTATTATACTATCATTCCTTTACCCCCCCCCCCCCCCATTGTGAATTTAAAAATGTTTTAATAGAAACCGAATAAAATAAATACCTGAAACATTTTTACTAAATAACAAAATATATGAAGAACAAAAAAAATTAGTTAATGTTGAATGAATTTGTACAATAAAGAAAATTCCACAAATGATCGGAATATTATAAAATAAAAACTCTTTCTACTTCAACATCAGCTTTTTCAAAATGGTTATTAGATTCTTATGCTCCTTGTGATCCTCTTCTTTATGCTTGTTTGACTGATCATGTTCATGACATTTCCTCTCTTAAGCATAAATTTTCTTTCCCTAAGCCTTAAGAATGTCTAACTGAGCTTTAAACATTTCTTCTTGCATAACAATATTTTCTTCAATATCCATTCTATGATATCTTTATCTCTTCATATTCATTTCCACAATGTTAAGATTTCCATTCAGATCCTTAACATCAGGCTTCCATGTAGTCTGATCTAGGGTTAACATTTCATCAAAACTATTTTAAGATCCTTGATATTCCCGTATTCATAATAAAATGACTCCATTACATTATCATGTAATTCATCAAAGATTATAATTTCTTATATTTTTTTCTTTGACCATCATGTCATCTTTTTGGATGATCTTTTATGAACATCATAACCAATGAGGATGGTCTTCAAATCTGCCTCTAGTGTGACACACTTGTCCATCACCATTGAAACAGATTCTGACTTTTGATTTATAGTATGATGAAGCATCTTACATCTTGAATTTATGCTAGTAAATAACGAAATAGTACCATACAGCTTTTTCAATGACAGAACAACAATATCATGATCGAGGAAAGATGATTCTGAGTCCGAGTGTATGTTTAGTGAGGATTATTTTTCTATGTCTTCCGCTTTCCCCTTGGATGAAGCAACAACATCATTCTTATTCAAAACTAATTTTATAGGTTTATCTACTACCACATGCATTCTATTGTCAGATCTCAGAATGATGTCTTGTTCTTTGGGAGATTTAAGCTCACTGTCAGATAGCTGAACAATTTTTTCTTCTTCAACTTCCTCTTTCTATGCATCAACCACTAAATATTCTAGATGAATGAAATAATGATTACTACTTTTATCATCTGTTGGATTATTCACTTTTTATTCACCCTTATCATCTTTTCCTAGTGTATCAATTTTTAAGGATTATTCTTGGGAATTTCGAATCGATAATTTTACATAGGGAATTTCCTTATCACGGTATTCTTCAAATTGCTTTATGATTTCATCAGTTTCATTCCCTTTTTCTTACACATCCAATTATTGTTCTATTTCCTCCTCCACTACTTTTTCTTCATCTATTTATTTTTCAAGATGTGATTCCGAAATCAAAAATTTCATTCTCAGAGTGTCTTGAAATTATTCTTGTAGAAATTATTATGGTACTGTAAATTACTTAGAGACTTATTCAGTATCCTTAAGAAGATAATATACTATCTCATCCTCATACATCTTCTTATTTTATTTCTTCAATTTATTTTCATTTTCAATATTCTCATCATACATTTCCTTCAAATCCTTTACCTCAGAAGGGTCCAAACCGAATTTAGTCTTCCATTCCTTCTAATTTTTCTTATCCTTTATCCATTTGGCCACTACATCATTATGATACACTTTTTTGCTTCATTTTCTTTGGAGGTGCACACTGAGTTTCCTTAGTCACAAAAGTTTATATTTTCTCTTTTTGTTCCATAGACTTTATTTTTCATTCAACTTTATTAGAGGTTCCAGCCTCTTCCAGCTTCATTGAAAAGGCTTCTACTTCTCTTTCAGAAAGATCATCAAATGGTCCGGATTCACTGGGAAAAAAATTTTGTTCTCTTTAGGGTGTCATCACTCAGAAACATCACTTTTAAAATTCTCATCTTGGAACTTCTTGGTATTTTGAAAGAATGAAGGAATATAACATTAATCATTGAAAGGATTTCTGGATACATGAAAATATGAGACTTCATATTTCCATTCTTGATATTCTCAATTGTAACCAAGATATACTTAAATAATTTTATCTTTCTGATGTTCAACAAGAAATTTTATATATATATCACACTTCTTCTGAGTATCCTAATCTCATTTCGTTGTAATTATAAATCCTTTAACCTGCAATTCATTAATCCACAAGTTAATAGATAGATGAATGATCTTTGGAGTCTTGAGTCCTTTCAAAGCACGAAAATCTAATGCCTTTTCTTTATCAACTGATCTGGATTCATCAGGTAGTTTGTTAGTACAAAACAGAACCTCTACTTCATAAAGAATTCTAATACGACTTGATGCCTTGAAGTATGAATGAGTGTATGATTTTCTATAATTCACGAATGAAAAATTATATCTTCCTCTATCATTGAAAAAATATATATTTCATGGAACTCTACCATCAACTCTGAATACTCCAGATCACATGCCTTCAGTTTTGAAATGAAATGGCTCTCCTAAGCATTCAAATTAATATTAATAGAAATGATAGAATCATATTTTTTAATGAATCATAGATCAAACAACCACTCTCAGTATATATACCACTCGAAGATTTCCAAAACATTCGAAATTTATTTTTTTGGGGAGGCTTCTACAGACATTCCGAACTGGGGAAAATTTTGAATATTTAGAATGACCTTAAAATACCTAGGCAGAGCTTCAACATGAATGATCTTTAAAACCCATGTGGGAAAACCATTTTCTGGATTTATATAGGCAATTTAGGTGATGGTTCAAACTCTATAGTTGATACAATGGTTGAAGAAATTCAATTAAAATATAAGGGATCAGATGATATCCAAGGAAGGATTTAGATTGTTTCTGATCTTTTGAGGGTTTTTATGATAAAAATTAAGATTAAAAATGATTCTCAAATGTTTTTTAAACAAGGAAAATAATACTAATAAGTAAAAAAACGATTAAAACAACTTAGGAATGAAAAAAATATATACCTTCCAGATTTCTAGAAAATTATTTGTAATGAGGAAAATTATTCATTGAAAAACATTCGATTATGGAAAAATTTAAAACAATTATAATCGAAAAAATTGATTCTGAAAATCCGATTATGAAAAAAGCATGATTATAAAAAATATTGATTATGAGAATAAAAAAAATATTAGGAAAAATTTTAATATGAAAAAATTTTGATCGAGAAAAAAATTGATTAAATAAACATGATTACAAAAAAACATTTGATTATGAAATATTTTACTAATAATAAAATTTACTCCCCTAATGAAAAGTTTATTCTTACTAAAGGAGATGGGTTTTTAAATGAAGTTAATATAGAAAATTAACCTACAGTTATCATTCCTCACTTTTGTTTAATATATTCATATCTATCAAAGGGTAAATATTTTGTTAAAATATCAAAAAATTTATCGTGCATTCTGATAAATTAAAGAATGACATCTCATTTTCTTTCATTCATAAGAAAGTGATGCCTAATATCTATGTGTTTTTCACGAGAGTGATGTGAATGGTTTTTAATTGAGGCAATGACTCTAGTATTATCAAATAGATTTGAGTTTGGGAAAACACATACCACAATCTCTGAGTGTGTGTTGAATCCACAACACTAGAGCACAACAACTTCCATCTACTACATATTCAGCTTCAGCTATGGAAAGTGCTACTGCGGGATTTTTATTGCATGTCTAAGAAACTAATTAATCTCCTTAGAAATGACAAGTTTTAGATGTAATTTTCCTATCCATTCTATATCCACCAATGCCAGCATCCGAAAAAAGTTTTAAAACAAAATCATTTCCAGAAGTATAAAAGAGATTTAGGTCCATGGTTCACATTAATTAGCGAAAAATACTTTTCAATTCCATTAAATGACATTCCTTAGGATTGGATTGATATCCTACATATAAGAAAACTGAAAACATTATGTCTAGATGACTAGCTGTCATGTAACGTATACTTCATATCATACCTCAAAAATATGTTTGATCTACTGGTTTCCCATCTTCGTCAAGATCAAGTGAATTTGAGGTACAAATGGGAGTACTTTTAAACTTATTGTTGTGATATCCGTACTTTTTAAGAAGATCATTAATATAATTACACTGGGATATATAGATTTCTTCTTATTATTGAGAAATTTTAAAACCAATGAAAAATGTTAACTCGAACATCATACTCATTTCAATCTCAGATTTCATTAGATCCATAAAGGAATTCGTTAAATATTGTTGATTTAATCATTATATAACGTGATCAACCAAAATTCGAAAAATTAATACATTTTTCTTATCATATTTTATAAAATGGGTTGGATCAAAATTTCCCTTATCATAATTGTTTTGAGGGGAAAAACCTGCATGTCTATCTTAACAAGCTCTAAGAGCTTGTTTAAGTCCATATAATGCATTGGTATGTGTGCAAACATGTTAAGGATTTGTTGTATCTTCAAAACTAGGAGGTTGTTCAAAAAAAACATCATCTTTAGCATAACTATTAAGTAATTCACATTTAAAATCCATTTTAATAAGTATGATGTCAAAGAATATAACAAAGGCATGTAGAATACAATTAGATTCATGTCTAGCTACTGGATCATATGTTTTGTCATAGTTTATTCCCTCCTGTTGATAATAGCATTTAGAAACCAATCTATCATTATTTCTTAATATGATTCCATTTTCATCACACTTATTTCTAAAGAAACATTTTACTCTAATAACATAAGTTTTCTTAGGTCTTTAAACTATGGTTAAAATTTTTTCCTTCCAAATTCATTTCACATATCTTGCATATATTTTATCCAATCATTATCACCTAATGGAATTCTAGATATTATACTTCATTTCGTAATGAACTTGTAGTCCTTAAAGGTGGATTTACATCGCCAATGATACTATCAATAAGATGATTCTTAATAAACAACTAATTTGGGTTTTCAAAAACCTGTTCACCAACATATGTTAGGAAATCATCCAGGGTTGCTGCTTCAAAAACATTTTCCTGAACATTTTCCTTATAAAAAAGATCCTCTATCAAGAGCTGATAATCAGTTTTTGAAAACATATCAGAAAAATTACGTTTATTTTTTTTTAAATAAATATATTGGTTTCATCAATTTTAACATGTACTGTTTCTTCAATAGTACAAGAATTTTTATTGAAAACACTATATGCCTTTGAGGTTGTGGAGTAGCCTATGGAAATTCAATCATTAGATTTTAGTGTGAATTTGTGTAGATTATCATCGGTATTCAGAATGAATACCTTGCAACCAAAAATAGTAAAGTAGAAAATCTATGTTTTCTACCATCCAATAACGCCTAAGGAGTATTATTAAGAAAATTCCTAATCAAAACATGATTTATAGTATAACATGCAGTAATTACATCTTTATCCCAAAATTTATTGTCTTCCGAGTATTCACTCAACATGGTTCTTATTATCTGTTGAATAATTCTGTTTCTTATTTTCACAACACCCTTTTGTTGAGGATATCTTGGTGTTGAGAAGTTATGAATAATTCCTTTTCTACTATAAGAAGTATTAAATGTATAAATTTGAAATGCTACTCCATTATCATTATGAATATTTATCAATGAAAAGTTTTTCTCATTTTTTACATGGTCTCTAAAAATCATGAAATAAGAAAAATCTTCAGATTTCATTGCTAGAAGATGGACCCAAGTTAATCTAGTGTAATCATAAACTAAGAAAAATACATAATATTTTCTTCCAATTCTTCGATTTTGTATTGGACTAAAAAGAACCATATGAACCAACTATAATGCATCAGTGGTTGAGACTTCACTAACTGATTTAAAACATGATTTATGTTTCATTCTATATTGGAAAGGATAATAAACTTTTGAAGAATAAAATCTATGCTCAGGTAGATCCTTTTCAAGTCTTTCATTAGAGATTTTTCATATGTTTCTATAGTTACAATGTCTTAACATTCTATTCCATAACCATGAATGGTCTCCCATTGCACACAGGCATGTTAGATCACGTATCCTATGGTATTCTGTGTTTAGTGTGTAAACATTCTCTTGCCTATGGTTAGAACGAATAAAATCTTCTTTGGAATTGTGTACTAATCACTTAAAATTCATAAAATTCACAAGGTACCCTTTATCACATAACCAAATTATTCTAATAAGGTTTTTCATAAGACCCTTTACAAATAAAACATTTGGAATCAATGTTTTTTCAAGAAGAACAATGCTACCTATACCAATAATTTCTCCTTGAGCTTTACCATTGAATGTAACTTTTTCTCCATTCTTCTTGATAATTTTTTCGATTATTTTTTTGTTACTATTCTTATACTTGGAACATACACTATCCATGTACCAAGTATATCTATTGGTACTATCATTATTTTCCTAAAAATAAGATTGTCAGACTATCAGAACCCAAACATTGTTGGATCCAAAAACATCTGAAAGAAAAATTTTAAGAATCCACATTTTCATTGAAAAATAATCTTTATGAAAACCTAAAGACCGTGTTTTGTTTAAGGAACAATTTTTTTCCCAATGTCCACCCCACTGACACTTAGTGCAGAACGGAGCACCTTGAGGAACACAATATTTATTACTGAAAATCGGTTTTAAATAAGTATAACTGAAACCAGAATTATTTCATAGAGGTCAAATTTGACAATACATCTAATCAATGTTTTCCTTATATAAGGTAATATTTTACAAACACATCCTCAAGAAAAATATTTCTAAAATCAGTTTAATAAATATATTGTTATCTGAAGAAAAATTAGTTTTAGCACTAGAGTTAGTCTCTAAAATATTTTTCTCAAAAATAACTTTTTCTAGATCATTAGAAACATTACCCTTCTCAGAATTAACATTATTGAGGGTTTTTTGAATTACTTTGAAAATCATAAATTTTCCTATTATGATATTTATAAAGATCTGATACTTCATTAGTATGAATAGAATTTCCAGAATTTTCCTTGTCAATCTTTTTCTTGTCTTTAGAATTTTAATTCTCAACGATCTTAGAAAACCTAGAAACTTCTTTATAAGTAGTTAAAGAATTATCTTTATTGAAAGAAGATTTTACATCATAAGATTCATAATATTAACTATCACTATAATTTTTATTCAAGGATACATTGGTTATGGATTCCTCATTGTATACCTTAGACATTATATAATGATTTTCAATATGTAATTTAGCTAGTAAACCAAGATTATTTTGACTAGAAGATTCATATTATGAGGATTCATCAGAGGAGTCTCCACCACTGGCACTTGAGGTGTAATTAGCTTAAAAAAAATTTAGATTTATCTTTGTAATACTTATTCCTATTTCTCTGATAATTCTTTCCAATTCTTTCCTTTCTCTTAAGCATAAGACAATCTGGACTAATATGACATGATCATTGGAATTCATAACAAGTAACTTCAGAATCATTCTTTTCCTTTCTCTCAATCTTCTTAAATATATAATGAAAATCTTTCATCCAAACTATCTTGTTCATCTTTCAAGCAATATTAGCTAACTCATTCCTATAATGTTTACGTTCACCTAATTCAGATAAAAAAATAACCTCCATCAACTTAGATTTTGTAATCCCGTCAGGAATCTTGAATTTTGCAGTTGTAAAGGCTACACTTCCATTACCATTGTTCTTCTTATTTAGATTGTCATCTCTTTTCATTATTGTATCATGTTGAAGAAGAGTTCCAAAAATCTCATCAAGAGTAATCTGAAATACATTCATATTCTCACCAATAGTTATTATCATAGGCTCCCACTCAAAAATAGTGATGTCTATAATCTTGTCAACAAGTGCATCATCATCTAGGCCTTTATCACCCATGGATTGAAGACTGTTAACAATATTTATAATACATTGTTTCACCTTGAATATTGGTTCTCCATAAGGAAAAAAATCCATGAAATTCTGCTCTAACCATAGCTCTTCTAGTTTCTATTACCTTGGATGTATTAAAATGAGTAACCTCCAATTTCTTCCAAATTCAATTCACAGCATCACAAGAAGTAATACGACTATATAAATTCCTTTCCATTGAATACCCAAATGTATTGAGTACCTTGTTTTGTTGTTGATATAATGAATTTTATTGATTGGTAATTGTTTTGAATTCATTATCAAAAATATTTTAATCTATAGTAAGAATAACAAAGTTTTCAACTCCAATATTAATAAAAAAAATCTACATACGATTTATTCAAGATTCAAAATCATTCCAATGAAATATAAATCATCTAGTAGGATTATGATTGAAAATCGAACCAACATTCATTCTTTTCATCTAATTGAAACTATCTTTCCACAAAATCATGTTAATAGTATTAGTTTGTCAAAAAATATAAAAATCCTAAGAATGGAAAATATAGATCAATGAAAAATGAGCAAGAAAACTTTTATGTGAATATAAGTATTTCATAGACCACCTATGATACCAATTATATGATTGAAATATGATGTAGATGCTCAATATACATGATGGGGTGAAATGTATAATTTAAGAATTCATTTTGGAAACTTTAAAATGGTATAAAAATTAGTTTTTAACCTTAAAGAAAACTATGTTTAATAATTTTAATCATGTTAAATTCAAAAAGACCTCTTAGTTCTATGATATACTAGTTTTTGGAAATATGGTTCCATAATTGAAACTTAAGAATAATTAACAAGGAAAAAGGTTCTACCTTAAATGGTCTAGAATCTTATTAATAAGATTATAAAAATACAAGAAAGTATAAGACAATTATTCTTTCCTTATTATTAAAAAAGTAAGGGAAAATAAACTTGAAACAATACAGGTAACAAGTATGAAATCATTTATCCCAAAGAGAAGGGTATCCCAAAACATTAGATAATGTACAGTTGATTTATATGTTCAAGAATGTCTACCTTAACCACACAAGGGTAATCCATCGATAGAAATATCAGAGTCTGTCTTGCTATCCCTGTAAGCCCTCTAACATAAAGGTAGTTAGAACCTATGTCATTCTTATCATAGAAGTCCTCGAACTTTAATGTAGTCGGCACCACTGTCTTCCAATCCAATAAATCCCTCAATTGTACATAGTATCAATCAGTGTTGCAAGAAGTAATCTGAACAATATGTTCAGTACACACAAAGCATGAGAGTCCCTCTCTAGAAATCACTTCAGCACAATGTAATCTCTACAGTTCTAGATCAGTGATGAGCTAATTCAAATAAGCTCATATTTATAGGCACTTTTCAAATGGTAGACACCCTCATCCAAGGGTCATAATTTTCCTTAAAGCACGGAGGGTTATGTACGCGTGTCACTCAAAAAATGGTATGTTAGAAAAAGAAAGAACGACATCGATTCATAACTATAATAAATTTATGAAAAATATGGTTTCCCAACTTAATATATTTTTTGGAGTCTAAGGAAACATAAATTTTAGAGTTTAAGGAAATAATAATTCAGATTCTATATTACGAGGATATTGAGATTAGGTTTATCAAGGAATTTGGTATCAAAATTTTATGAATTTTAGATTCATAATTCTATGACATTCGGAGTCTAAATTCTATTGAATTAAGATCCCTAATTCAGATAAATTCGGAGTCTAAATTATAAGGAATTTGGAACTTCAATTCCATGGAGTTTGGAGCCTTAATTCTAAGGAATTTGGAACCTATATTCTAAGGAATTAAGAGTCTTAATACTAAAGGATTAGGATCATAAAAGATGAAGAATTTGGAGTCTAAATTCTATGGAATTCAGAACCTGATTTCTAAGGAATTCGGAGTCTAAATTCTAAGGAATTCGGAACCTGAAATTTGAGGAATTTAGAGTGTGAATTATAATAAATTTTATGTCCAAATTCTTGTGAATTAAGTGTCTGAATTATAAGTAATTTTGATCCTGAATTTTGAGGAATTCAGATTCTAATTTTCAGAGAATTTGGAATTTTAATTTTAGAGAATTTGGAATTTATATAAATAATAATTCATTATCTGAATATTAGAGAATTAGGAATCCAAATTAAGATGAATTCAGAATTGTATTTTTAGAGAATTCAGAATCTAAATGTAGAACATGAAAACTAAATACTTTATATCTAAGTATTTATCGGATTCCGATGTTTTTAAATGAACCAAAATTTTATACTTTGATATAAAATGAGTTAGATATTGTGAATCTATAACATGAACAATGAATACAAATATAGGGATATAAATTTATTAGGAAAGAAAAAATTCCTCAATAAGTTAACTCTATTGGGAAATGAAATTTTCTTTGAGATAAGGTGTATTTGATTTTACAAATATAAATAAATATATAGTCATAATGAAACCTTGTTGACTCAATAATTTCTACAACCATGTTTTTTTATTATGATACTAATATCTCAATATCGATCATGGATTGAACATTAGAATTATTTTATTTTAAAGAATCAATAATATGTTTTCTAATAATAAATTCAATATTTAAAATATTTAATGTAGTTTCAATAAGTTACATAACATTTATAGATATTTCATTATAAATATTATTTATTACAGGATCACATAATTCATTCAAGAATTAATTCTTACAGCTTAATATGTATTTTTAACTTATTAAATCTAAAATTGTAATTTATTTCTTTTGATATTTCTAGAATTCATCCTTGGACCTTTGATTTCATTGTTGAGTATATCATTTCGATAAATTACAAGTCCCTCTAAAATTTAGTAATACATTATATTAATTTTTTATTCACATTTAATTTCTATATAAATGAATTATCATACGTATCTGCAAAATATATGTGTTTTAAATTATTTTCAATGGTGTCAACACCATATGATTCACCTATCCCATGTAGAGTTATTATCATATAAAAAATTCATTCAATTTGTTTTCTTTATTTTAACGATATGTTGATTAATTTAGAGAAATTATATTAATTATTAGAAATGGGTATTTTGTTAAATTTTTTTATTTATTGGACTTTCATTACGATCATTTTATTTAAACCCTTGATATTTATTCTATGGACAATATTTTGGATGACCTATAATAGATTCATATAATGTTAATTCCAAAGTATGTTTTACTTTTTATATTATTTTATCATTTCAAGGGTTTCTCACAACAAATTTTACGATATTTTCAATCCCATATATATCTTTGTTTTTCAGTATTCAAATCAATTGTTGATTTTATAAATTTCTCCATGAGGTTGAAAATTTTCACTTCCTTTATTAAAAATACCTTATAACATTCAGTCATATTTAAAAAAAAAGTGTTTATAATGTAATAATAATTCATTATTCAATACTAGTCCTGATTGAATATAATTATAAATTCTTCATCTGTAGTAAATTTTTTTTTCATGAAATTCATATGAGAAAATCCATAATATTTTCATTTCAAAAATAGAAAATGTAAAATTCATTACAATTTATCAAATGTTGTTAACAATATCATACATTCATGTGATTTATTAATCATTATATGGTATGTTATGTTCCTTAATGTCTCGAAACGCTTCTATCTATTTTTTCATTTTTTATTGATAATAATGACATTTCATTTATATATATGTCGAAGTTCTTCCAAAATATCCGTTATTATCAATAATCCCATAATATATAAATATAAATTTTCATTTCAATAGAATAATCTAAGATTAAAGAATTTCATATAATTCTAATTTTTCCTTACATTTCATTTTCTATAGAAATTTATTCTCATGTGATGTGAAAATAATACGAATAACACTAATAAAATTTAATCCATGACATTATAAATATTATTAAATACCAATACATCATAATTAATAATTTTTCTAATAAAATTTCAGATTCCAATAACTATATGATTAATATTAAATTCCAATAAATCTTGTAACATTTACTAAAATACTGGAAAAAAATTAATATAAGACTAGTAGATCCAATTAGAGATTAATTCTAAAGGGTTCTCTTCCAATTGATGTGAACTATAGAAGAATGTAGTAAAAACTGAGAATATGTAATAATCTACATTTCCTAATTTTCTTCTTTTTACAATTGGATTACATGTTCACCTGTTATAGTAAATGGATTTCCTTGTAACATTTACTAAACATCACAAAACACGAATACAGGAAATGAATTACATTATATTTAAGAGGTTTATCAACTAGTTTTAAAATCCCTATATATTAAATTCATGTTAATTTATGTGAAATATTATTTCAATCATAACAATATCATATTTAAATTTAAACTAATATCCCAGAAGAGTTTGGTTTCCATTCCAAACTATATGAATACCTACTGAAAATCCAAAATAAGGAAGAACTGGTAAGGGAAAAAATTAGTCTAAAATAGTGTGGCACAATAGGTGAAACCTGGAAAATACACTTGTGGTGTTAGAGGGATTTCATGGTTCCGTCTAACAGTTGGATATGGGCTTTAAGACCATTCATCTTGCACCATGTTCATGATAAAGTATAATTTCATGGTTTGGGAATTGTTCCCCAAACCGTGCTCATGAACCGTGTGGCCCCCATTCATTGGACAATGGATTAAGCATGTCTGGTTAAATGTTTGTATAACCCTGTTTTGAATCCATGTGCCTCATTAATGAGGCTTGAAATTACATAAATTTGGCTGCAACCTTTTTATTTTCTACCCTCATTTCATTATACATTGGCCATATTATGGGTCCCCACATGAGATCCTCTTACCCACTCAATGAGATTGATATATCCCTTCTATATATCACCTATATTGAGTGCCTTAACAATTTTTGGATATCCCTTGGTGATTCTATGACTATTCTACCCTCTTATATGTTTTTCATTTTTTGTTTTTAAAAATAAATCATGTTGGTAGCTACATCTCTCTATTCTCCAGTAGTATAATCATTTCATCATTTTCTCTCAAACGAAACTGGTTGGAGCACATATATTGAACAAGTGGGTTGAATTAATCATGAAATTTTTAATTTATAGATCCTCACCAATTTTATAACTATTTTATAATATATAATGTTGTGACGCCTGTCGGTATATATGTATGATGCTTCCAAAAATTGATCTTTAAATTTTTAATCCTAATGCCTCATGTCTAGTGGGTGTTCTTTTAAAATTAGTATCAATTTTTTTGAAGAACCATAAATTTGTAACATCCCTAATGGTTTGATCCTTAAATTACATTAATTAATATATGGGTTTTCCAAAAAAAAACCCTCATTAATGTACATTGTTTTAAAAATGTAAAATCATTGTTAAATTAAAAGTGAGATGATGTGACACCCACAATGTTATCACTATGTAACAAAATAAACATATAAATGGTTATTGGAATTCTATTATTGAAATATTTTGATGGTTTCATATGGTATACATGTCAACATGGCCTTTTTATACATTTTCATGGATGGTGTTATCTTCCATGTGTATTCCACCTTGCCTTATTAATCTTGTTCAATTAAATGTATTCTTAAAAAATAATAATGAATGATTAATTAACTAAATAACATGTAATGTGCATGGAACGTGTTTACTTTCTCTTATTGATTTTGGGATGTATGAGAGCAGGGACTCATTCAATTTATTATTGAAATGTTTACGAATTGGAGAACCTTATTGATTAATGATTGATTTTTATATGTTTTGATGAATTATATACAACATGAGTTATACACATGTTCATTTTTATGGAACCCCAAATTTGAACCCATAGGTTTTTTATACCTAATATTCCTAGAGAAAAGCATTCCATATCTTGGATGGACTCAGGATTCATTTTACGTACCATCATATGAGAGATACAGGTTCATAGTGGAGAACCCATGGATGAGATCAGTGGAATGATGGTGTCCCCATTCCATGAGTTATATTCAGTCCCCTATATGAGATTCCATAGATTATATCTAAAGGTAAAAGCACACATTTTTTAAATACTATGGATAATATTTTGTATTTCTACAGACATATGCTTTTTACATCAGATAATTGTGACACTCTGATGTACCCGATTTCTATATTCTTTTTCATTCATTTTATTTTTCATAAAACATTGTTTTCACCAAATCTATTTTGTTTTATGGATAAAATACTTTATTTCCGAGATTATTATAATTTTCATTACATTTCCATCCTAATTCAGAACTTGGGGATAATAAAAAGAAAATTTCACATATGAATGGAATGTACTTGTTTATACACGCTGTGTACTACATCCGAGACATGGATCGGGATGGCTGGATACACCCCCATGATGCCTACCAAGGAATACATGTTGTTTACTACACATATACAGGCCATGTGGGATTTCTAAATATGGTTGGTGGCTAATAAATTACATTACCAACCATGTGGGGTGGCACTAAATGATGTGTACATCCACCTACTATTTGGTGTCGTGTTAAATGTCAATGATGTCATGTTATGTCCCCTACCATACAAGAAAATATGTTTGAAATGTGTTTACCATTACTACACACCATGTACATCCTTGTACAAACTGTTTACTACTAAAACCTATTAAGAATAGGTTGGCCCTCAATGTTTAAGAGTCATTCGGATTAATTTATTCCATGTTATTCCATGGGGTAGCACTCCAGAAACATCTAAGAAGGGAATAAGAGTGAGAAATTACAGGATAGAAGATATGAGAGAAGGGGTTTATGTGCTAACTTCTCTACAACCTTTGGTTCATGACATTCAAGAAGATGAATTCAAGTATTGTGAGATGTTTATTCTTTAGCTACACCATGAGTATCTAAATTCCATACGGGTTGGGGATATGGACAGTTAAGTGTTGTATTTTTTCAATTTTGAGATTGTAATAATTTTTTTATTCTGCTATCTCATAATACATTATTTCCTTTTTCTAAATATCAATAGGAACATCATTACGGACCAAGAACAATATTTCTATATATCATTAAGGAATTACGATTATAAACATCCATGACCATTGGCTGTTTCAATCACATCAAAAGGGATGCAATTAATAAAATAAAAAGAAATAAAATTCCAAACCATGGAATTGGATATATTGATTTAAATAAAACTCACAAGTATAAGGGGGTTATGTAATATTCATAACCCAAATATGTTTATTATCATGAAAAACACTACCTAATTAGAAAATATATTTAATATTCACCATAAAACCCCCATCCCTATTGCATTTCTCTCCCATTTTTCATCCAAATCAAATTTTTGTGTTTTTCTTCTTCTTTCAAGTAATTTATAATGAAATTGAAATCAAAAACATTTTATCAAAACAAAAAAATTGATTCTATATTTCAAAAAACTTCAAAAAATCAATTTTAAATTTTGTAAACAAAAAATTAAGACAAAACCCTTTCAATGTAGATCGATCCCTTTCTATTACTATACATATTATGGTAATACAATTTGGATTGTGAAAACATATCACTTTGATCAGAATGATAACAAAATTTTTGGACCATTTCAGTGGAATCTATGTTACAATTGATTTTTATTAATTCAAGTTTGTTTCATTTTTACTGAAAATGAAAATAAAAAATTTCTATAAAATCTATTCATAGTGGTATTTATTTTTTTATTAATTTTCTTCATCTTAATTTATGATTGGTGAGTTATGTTTTTTGCGTATTCATTGGTGTATGAGTGGCCAAATCACTCATTCCAATAGAGCTAAGTCATTGGAACTTTTTCTAATTGACATTGACATCGAACAAACACTTTGGGTCGATAAAGTGAACTTATAGAAGAGCACAACCAAAACAATCCAATGGAGCATAAAAAAGTGGGAGATCTAGCTATTGTTTAAGAAACCAGATATCCATTTCACCCAGATGAGTACCAGAACCAGTGAGATCCACTTGTTCTAGGGTATGTCTCACAAAAACATCAGTAGTTCCAAATAGAGCAGATGTTATACCTATAGTCTTTCCAAGGGCCTACATTTCTACTACGCAACAATTTGTGCCAACACCCGCTTGAGAGAAACTGCCATCACACTATACCGTTAATGTTTATGATGTTTCTTTTATCCAAGGGGTAGATATGGGAATCGTTTGACCACCGGTTCATGCCCAAATACTCAAAATCAAACCTTTAGTTATGAAACTGATCTAAAAGATGGTAAAATTTGGTGGTCTACCCACTGAAGACTCGAATGCTCATCTCTCCAAATTCTTCGAGATATGTGACACCTTTTATTAGCATAGAGTATCATAATATTCCAAACTTCTTCACCTATTCTCCTTATAATTAAGGTGTAATGAGGAATATTGTATCAATGGACTTCGTCAGTGGTCTATCCTCTCTTAGGAGGTGTTATCCAATTTCTTCTTGTCCTAATACTTTCCACATTTGAAGACGGTTACTCTACAGAATGAGATCCACAAATTAAAGTAACATTTCTTAGAATCCATATACGAGTTTGGGAGAACGTCAAAGAGATGATATTTGAATTTCTTCCCCACAAACATCTACTTTGGATGAAAGTAAAAACCTTATATCGCTTCCTAATAGTGAACACTAAATATATGGTGGACTCATCTACTGGAGGAACGGTAAAGAAGAAATCTATGGAGGAACTCTTTGACAATCTAGAGGACATGTCTGCTAACCGATTCTAAATGAACTCAGAGTAGGGAACCCAAAAGTGAGGTATGTATAAAATTTATGCCCCACGATGCTCTATGCTAAATTGGATGCGGTATCTGAGAATATTGATGTGTAGAACCTGAAGAACACATACAGAGATCCAGTAGAATACTATCCAGCATGCATTGAATGTGGTGACAACCACATCATTGGTGAATGACCAAGGTCAACTACTAGTCCTTCAACAAGAGTGGTGAGCTACGTTTCTCAAAACTGAGGGCTAAATATGTAAAGTCAGTAACCTAACCCATCATGGTGAGAAAAAATGAATATGGGTTACTAGATCCAATAGAAAAATCATCAACCTCATAGACCACCTCACTATGTGTTACCAACAACAATTGTTCAAAACCCCTTTCCCACAGCAACCATGTTGCCTCAAATTCCACCTTTTTATTATCACTTAATCATCTCATTTTCTCCCCATTGAAGAAACAATATCTCTAGATCATCATTTTATAATGAATCATAATGATATAGTATGGTTACATTGAGTTCCTCTCACAATTTCTTTCTAATGATGATCCCAATTTAACTTATATAATTTGTAAATGCGTTAATAATTTATTGGTAACTGAATTAAATTTTAGTAAATCTTTTAATCCTTAATTATTTAGGTATATAGAATGAAAAATCCAGACATTAAAGGTTTTGGTACGTTCTTGTTTAATGTATTTCTAGTTAATTTGGGAATAAAATATTTCTTGGTTTGATTTCCCCTAAAATAAAAGTATTCATTCAAGTATACATATGGTTTCATATGATGATTATGTAGAAATAGGTGTCAATATCAAACTTTTTTGGGATGTAGTCAGTGAAAGGATGTTGATAAAACCAAAATTGGTATGAGAGATGGTAGAAATTGATCAGTATATTTAAAAACACATGAAGATATCTCAAAGAAGAAAAAAATTTATGCAGATAATCCAATGAAGGATCTTTCATTCGAGGTATGTGATCAATACTTTCTCATATTTTCACTAGAAAAAAGTGTGATGTGTTTTGAAATGAAGGGGAAGGTGAGTCCACAGTTCATTGATCCTTATATAATACTTTAGAATGTTAGAACAATTTCATATCAAGTTTTTTACCACTATATTTGTCCCATGTATACAATATTTTAAATATCCCAATTTAAGAATGTATATTCTAGATCAATCACATGTTTTGATTCCAGAAGTTCTTTAGTTGGAAAAGAATTTTTCTTATGAGGAATATCCAGTCTGAATTCCAAACCGTTGAGAGAAAGTGTTTAGGAATAATTTGAACTATCATGTTATTTTTCTATGTAAAATACATATGTTTCAAGAGGAAACATTCTCATTTGAAAATGTTTTGAGTGAGAAATACCAAAAATTATTTTATAGGTGAATAAAATTCTGAGTATAAAATTTCCAAAATTGGAAGGATGCAACATTCCAGTTAATTATAGAATAATATATTTTCATATTTATATATATTAATATTTATGGATTAGATATTAATTTTAATCTAAATTAATTTTTTTCTGATATCATAATCAACAAACAAGAAGACAGTTTTTTCGAAATCTTCTATCACACACAAGACTGAGATATAATGAAAAATAATACATTACTAATATTATTATTTTAAATTTTACTTAACGCTAAATGGTTCTATTGGAATAAATTAACATAGCTACTTATATTATGTTTAAATATAATTATTACATGTTTTTACTTTCTTCTAATAAAATATTTATTCATAAAATGAGAATAAATCCAATTTCAAGCACAAAACACTGTAATGTTTTTAAAAGGTAGTTATTCTTCCTTTTATTGGTGAACTCTTTTCGAATAATTTTAATGCAATTTTTTATAGTTTATATTTAAAAATATGAACTTATTCTTTATAAATGGTAGATCATAATTTAATTTGGTTGAATTTTTTTATTTTTCCAATAATATTAATTTTTTAATGAATAGTGATAAAGTAATACATTTTAATTCAAAACATCCTTTTTCTAATTTTATTATACATTATATTTAAATTTTAATTATTTTTAAATTATAATTAAATAATGTTAAAATCATTTATTCTATAGTAGGTCAATGTAGTAATTTCACATTAAAATTAAACATAACTGCATGTCAATATTTAGATGGGTTTTTCGTAAAAAGACGTGTTTTCTCATTTTGACAATGAGGATTAATTTTAAATTAATTAATAATAATTATGTGTTTTTAATTGGAAAAAATGGATTTAATATTTATAATAATCTGTTTCAAATTATGTATATAGTTCATTTTCATTTTTTGGACACTATGAATTGAACATTATTAATTATTCCAATTCCCGTAGTCGAGGGTAAATTAGGTAATTAAAGGTAGAAATAATAATATAATTATATAAAACATCCCTAATACTTCTTCTAATTTTATTTTAGGTGAGTATCCCGACTATGAGGATCCTTGGGTTGATTTTAGGACCCCATGGAGAAAATTGTATGAATTTAATGCATTTATAATATTATATTCAATGAATAGTCATTTTTGTTACACTTTTGTTTTTAAAAAAAGTAATGTATATTACTTTTGATTTATACAGGGGATATCTTCAACAATAAATAGTATTTAGAGTGATTAAATTATTACCTAAATCATCATAATTTATTTATATTTTTTACGAAAAAAACAATTACATTTAATTATTACACATAGATAATACAATAATTGAATTATTAATTAATAAATCAAAAAAATGATAATATAAATATTAAATTAAATATTATTTAAAATAATTTATGATTTGAACCATTTTTAGGTTAATATGATATTTAAAAAGTCTATTATGTGGTTGTGTTCGATGTTGTCTATCAGTAGAGATTTTATTTAAATTCAATGATATGAATAGTGTAATAATGGACACAAATTATATTTAATAAAAATAAGATTTTTTAAAATTATATAGATATAAAAAAATATCCTAAAATCCAAAAGTTACTTTGAGAAGGTATAAAAGTTCATTAATATTCGAATTTTGGGAAATTGACTTCATATTCGAAAAATGAATAGCCTCTTAATATTTAAAATGATGTCTCTACAATTAAAATTAATAGAAAATTATGAAGGGTAAACCAAAAATATAAAGCCTAAAATAAAATCAATTCTGGTGTAAAAATTATTTAATGAGAGTATTTAGAACTATAATCATCCTATATTTGACATATATCATGATGGGGTCATTTTTATTTAAAAATAAATTTATATTAATTTAATATTTTAAGAGTTTCTATGGTTTCCCCTCCCCTCTCCTATAAACAGTTACCCACTCTTTTCTAATTCCCACACTACAAGAACTAATTTGTTTATCCAAGATCTGCCCAAAACACTGTCTAAAACCACGACCCACATTATCAAGCCCTTAGTTTATGAAGAACCCCCTCATTAGTGGGGTTAAGGTGTTCTTCAACGGTTATTAACCGATGAAGAGGTATTGTTTTTATGTGTTTCAATTTTATTTCCCCTTCGACATTAATTAAAAATTATTCATATAATATGTAATAATAAATCTAGAATCCAATTTATACTGATATTTTATTATGTTAATACAATCATCTAAATAAATCTCTAATTTAATCAATTGGGATATAAACATTTCGTTCGTGTGTACGGTGAATTAACACCTCACTGGCTGATGTATTTTTTCAATAAAGTATTTCAAGGCCAGTTATAATAATTGATTAAATGTTTATATATGATATTAGAGATATATTTTTCATGTTAAAAAAATTATATTTCAGTTATGTTCATACCTTACATGCACATAAAATCATTAATTTCACTCACGAGTATGTGTGAACTAAAACCTCCACTAACTGATGTGAATTGTTTTTATTAACCACATCACTAATATAATACATATAAGATTATTTATACAATTATTATTATGTAAATAATATTAAAATTATTTTGGAATAAGAAAATAATAGTTACTTAATTTCAATATATATAAATGGAAAATAGTAAATGTTACAATGCCATATGTACGACATACCATCTACATGATTATAACATTGTTAATTTTTCATAACCATAATTAATGGTTCCCTTTAAAAAAATTTATTACAAAATAAATGTTATTATTATTTCCTATATTCTATTTTAGATATGATGGACTTATTAACACATGTAATATTTACTTCATAATAAGTTCATTTTTGACTTAGGTACAGAATATCGACAAAACATCAGATATGAACCTAAATAATTATGTAAGTTTAATAACATAGTAACAATTGTTAAAAATGTAATAATATAGATGAAAAATGTTCTCAAGAAAGAATAAATTAACCGATGTTTATTATTCAGTAATATAATGATTGTGCGTGATGTGTCAGACTCAAGGCAAGGGGATTCATCTCAATCTCCTTTCATTGAGGTATATTTTTATATTATACAACACCACATTTTATATGGTTTATAATTAAACCCTATTAATTTTTTTTAACTAAATATTTTTTTAAAAAATATTTCTTTTTTAAGAAGCATTTTACTAAATGACAAGAGGAATTTTTTCAACGTACGTGGTGATAATGAAACTTCCACTTCCATGACCATTATTTGATATTTGGATTCCTTTAAAATCCATAATGGTTTTAGAGGAAAATAAATATGAAATTACATTTTCATGTATTTTGGTATTGAAAATAGTTTTTATACAATATTTTTTTTATTTAAATGGAATCTAGTGATTGTAACATTGAAATGAAATTTGATTTTACGATTTATTATGAGTTATAATTATGTTATAGTTCTTCCAAATTTATTATGTATATGGGTGGTTTCATGATAATATAATGTAATTAAGCTTGTGATAACACTCCAATTCATTAGAACATGAAACATTTTTAAACAATAAGGATTATTCTAAGATATTTAGTGAAGATACTATTATTGGTGTTGGAAATGTAACAATAATGGTTACTCCATATGTTGCTGTGAATGATACAATGTAATTATGATATGGATGCCCCAAGTTGCCTATGTGAATTATTTTTTCTAATAGGGTTTTCATGAATCATATTATATCATGAGTTATTTTAAATATATTATGATTTATGGTTGAAAATTCTGTGTTCATAGAATTATATGTATTAATGGGATAACTATTTAATTCCATACCTTATTTCCCTCACTGATATTTCTGTTCTCGTCCCATGTTTTAAAAATGGTTTCACTGAGGTTAAGAATGAGTAAAATAATGGTGGATGTTAAGAGTAATGATATTAATATTTATATCTTGTAAAAGAAATCATGTTCCATTTTATGGATTTTCATTTTATGAAAAAATGGATATTGAGTAGAAGTGTCTACATTATAATATTTGAGATGTTATGTAATAGTTATTGCCTAATTATCTAAAACTCTTAACCTAAAAAAAGATAATAAATGGTAATTCTTGATTTAACTCAATATTATGTAATGATTAATGTTGGGGCCTCATACATGTGGTTACCATTCCATCTCTTTTTTCTATAGTCAGTTATATCATGATTTTACAATGTGGTATCAGACCCACCATTTCCTATGTTTTATAGTTTTGGGGATAGAACATAAGAGACTATGTATTCATGGGAACGTGGTAAAAAATTATTTATATATGTAATCAAACCAAATACGGAGAATACTCCATGTTTCTAAGGATGGAAATATTATTTGTGTTGTTTATTATTGTCGTTTATTATGATTCCACCTTGAGTAATTTATGTAAATTCTGATTCTTCACTATTTATGAGATTATACAATTTACCCTTTTCCAAATATGGAAATGATTTTGAATTTTAAACATCATTAAAGGCACAACGGTATTTATATTCCTTTAATATTCCATTCCATATATATTAAATTGTAAGGATTTGTTTAATTATTGTTTTGACTTATGTGTCATTTCCATTCCCTTATATTCCATGTTAGGAATTTTAGTAACATTCTTATTTTCATAACATATTAGGAATGAAATTTTTATTCTTTTAGAATAATATGATGGATGATTTTTTTAAATTTTACATCATCATCATCAACCATATATGTTTATTGCAAATATAGTTTCTCATTATTTTTAGGAGATTAATTAGTATTCATGGTTTTAAATTCAAACCCATTTTGACGATTACCTTATTGAAAGTATTTATTACTATGTTTCCATGAATATTTATATTTATAATATATAATTTTTTTTATTAAAGATACATCATGAACCTACAGATTATTTTCTTCATAGATTAATGATAACTCCCTAATAAAATAGTCAATAGAGGTTTTATTCATTTTCGATTGGTTTCATGGTCAGAAACAATATTATTTGTGATTATAGGGGACACAATTTTTAATTTATAATGTGAATGAGCAATTTATATATGGGTAGTTGGTGAACATAATAATCAAACTGTTTTATATAAATTTGAAATACCTAGAAGCTATTATAAATATAATTGTTTATTAAATTTTGAATTAGAATCAACTGGATTCTTTTAAAAATTCTTGTAATTATCTTACCAGGGAATGATGACACAGTTGACTAAAATATTAAATGTAAAATTATATATAACAATGATAGTTGGGGAATGAAATTTTGGAGATATATTTGACTGTACAATAGTTGATCGGTCATGATTTCATGTGCTTATGAGATAAACCCATTAAAGATATTTTAAAAGTATAAATGTTTAATTTATAAAGGTGATGACATTATAAGTAACCCAAAATAAAATTAATGATATCCATATAGGTTGCCTCTATTTTGAGGTTCTTACTACTAAACCCAATGGGGGTATACTTATGACATGTAGTGGTAGTCATTTATTATTTCTGTGGACTAATATATGTATGTATATTAAAATTTATGGGGTCAACATTCACGATTAGTTCAATATATAATTAATAAAAGACATTTTATATTACAATACACTGTATTTTTTGTGTATGAGTCACTAGTAAATTAAAATTATAGTTGTATCCTAAAGGTGGTTTTCCTCTATAGATTGAATTTTACATTTTATTTATCTAGGAGAAATTTTGATTTGTTTTAAATAAATAAATTATGCTTAAAATAGATATTTTGAAATATTCTTCCTAATAATGAATTTATTTTATGTAAATAAAAAACATAATTGGTGTAATATAACTTTCCAATATTTATTTGTGACCATTACTAAATTAAGTACAATGTTTAAATGATTTAAAAATGTGAACTTGAAAATTATTTAATTCCATAAATGATTGAGGATTTAAATATAAATTAATGTAAAAACATAAAATGAAAACATTTTTTGTATACCTAGTCTAACACTAATGTGAGGGTAGCATGATGATCCATGATGTTTCCTAGGAATATATTGAGATCATTACCCATATGACTTTTCATTCATACCATGAACCTAAATTATAGTCCCTTAATCATAGAGACTATATTAGAGTGAGCTAATTTGGGTTCTATTATTTGGGATTTTGTAAGGGGATATCATGTTTTGTGCATAACCATCAGATATAAAATTCCCTTTCTTGTTTCTTCTGAGAAGGTTTTGATGTGAGGTTACATTCAATAATCGTTTAATCCTTATTAGACTATTATTTTTTAAAATTTTCTCTTTCATTAATGGGTTTTCACTCTATGTTTTTACCATCACTATGTGCATTAGATTAATTTAATTATTAGTTTCAACATGTTATACCTAGACCAAATAATGGTCATCCACCATGTAGGTTTTGTGACAGTTCTTTTTCATCTTTTTCAATATTGGACTACTTGAAAGGTCATCGGCCCACATTAATGTCACATGGGATGTGTTGAAACTCCTTCAAATTCCTTTTCATGAGTCATCACATACATAAATACATATGTATTATAATACTATGGAGAGTATAATGGATGATTCATTTTTCTTGTAAAACCTCATGTAGTATGCGTATATAGTCACAGTCCCTATCAAATTTCAAAAATAATTCAGAGATCCATTTTCCTTTCAAGGAAACTATATAATAATTTATCTAATATGATTAAAAATCATTTCATCTATGTGGAAATGATTCATGGGAATTTAATGAAATTATGAGCATCCAAGTTATTTTGATGAAATTCTAAATAGTGATCTGGCAGTTCGACATATTGATTTGTTTTTTTAACTTTTATGCTAATGGTATGGTGCTTGTGGATGTATCTTGGTAGTATTATAATGTATAAATCTGTGTTAAATATAATCCCAATGTGATCATATGTGTCTAGTATACCTTTTTGGATTAAATCATATTAATTACTGTTACCCACCTCAAGGTCCATGGGTTAGTGGTATGTGGATCATGTTCCATGACATGTGTTTCTAATTCTTTAAATTCTGAGTCAATGACCCCCCTATGGTGTGGATTTTCATGTCAATCCATTAAATACAGGTCTCTCCAAGTATATGGCCCACAATCAAGGTGGATTATATGAGGATGGTTAGAGTTTTTTTAATTCCCCTAAGGATTGTGAGTATCAAATCACGTTAGTCCTTGGAATCTAGCATGGAAATGTATGGTTTTTTTGTATTAACCCCTTCAAAAACATTTATCATTGTTGATAAACATTAGTGGTTTTTCCTGAGTAATCATACGTTTCTGGTGGTGGTGAAGGCTTTCTACTCGGTTTAGTCATTCAATGACTTTTTATGATGCATTCATGCAAAAGAAGTCATCCAGAAAGGTTTGAATGTCATTTTTGTATACAATTATTTTATTTGATTCAGAACTATAACAACCACTTCAAATTTAGGTAAAATATTTCTCTCATATTACTTTTGTGAGATTATTAGAATCCCCGTAATGTACTCATAATTTACATATGATCCTGAATCCAATAATAAAATTCTCATAGTTTCACTAAGAGAGTCTTGATTATACTCTATCCTAAATTTGTAATCATTGTCACACATGATAAGTTATAATTTATAGAGTTGTGCTCTATAATTGTGGTGGTTTTAAAGGCATGGATAGTCCTAAGTGTTATCTAGGTTCCCATGTGGGATTATTTGGATGGATTCATGGACACTAATTATTTCTGCTGAAATGATCACAAAGAAGACATCACATTGGGGCTAGTAAGGGTACTTGATGATTGGATGTTTCTGTTGAGAATCTTTGTATTCCTCATATGTGATGGAATGTAAAATATTATACATGATATGTTTGGAAACCATTTTATGAATATGAGGTTACTTTGGGTTCATTCAAACATGAATGGGAATTTAAAAGGGTGATGATCAAAGTGTGTGGGAAAGAGTGGACGCCATTTTCAAGCCAAGTCATGTCAACATAAAGTGACTGTTTTGTCTTATGTTTTGTAATTCCTCGACCCCATTTACACAGATTCGGTGCATTATAACATAAAATTGGCATGATATAGGGAATCATGTCCTGAATGTCCGATCAGTTTAGTAGCCTTGGATGTACCAGATACAATCATAAGTTTTACATTTCATCATGAAATAAAAACATCATCAACATTTTGTCCCCATTGACCACACTTATATCCTTATCATATCCCTGCAAGTCAACCATAAAATATTTCTTCACCTCCTTGTGCCATTACACTAGTTTTTCACATGATACCTAATGATGAATCTATGAGCTATAGATGGCTCTACCTGTCACTTACAAAGTCCAATTCATTCCTTACATGAAAAGATTTAAACATTACATAAATATTCGTAATAAAACTAGCATACGAAATGTCAATACTTTATCCATAACCCATGAATGTTGTTTAAATAACATATCCACTGTCAAACATATCACAAAAACTTCAATACAAAATGGTAGATTTGTATCATAACAAATCAACACCAAAAAAGTTTAAAATCCATCAATGGATGTTGACCTAGATGAAATGAAAACTATTTAAAATTAATAACTCTTTCTATTTTGAAATAATTTAAAAGAAACATGATTATAAAAGATAATGTTTATTTTGAAAATATGTATATAATATTTTATGGGATGCTTCAACGTTGATATAATGATGGAAAGTAGCCACACCCGCTGTATAAGTTTAAAAATACATTCACACCTTAATTTCGTCGAAAATATCATAAAGAACCTTGATTGGAAAATGACGGAAATATTCCATTAAAACCATTTTATAAAAATTTAAAAAAATAGTATAAATGATATTTACCCATAATCTATTAAATAGTAATTTTTTTGAAATATATTTGTAATATACATGGATGTCGATTATAAAGAGGTCCGAGAAGATACTTTCATAAAAACAACCTCAGATAATAAAGCGATTGTGTAATTAACTATAATATTTAACTTTTCCATAGTCGATGGTATGTTAACATAATTTATAATAGTTAATGTTTTTTATTAAATTATAAAATAATCATATACATAAATATGGTATCATATATTATCTTATAATATTTCATTGACAATAATATTTTAGTATTATTAACATTTCGGGTGTTAACTAATTCATTTTGCATTATATGTTTGGTTATGTAAATCATGATTTTTATGGATAGGCTATATTTTATTTATATACATAAGTATATTATGTTCATAAACATTATTTTTACTCATAAAATTAAAATTAGTCTTCAATGTTTATGATGGGGAATGAATCTCATCGCATTCGTGGAGACTGTAATCCGTACCTATGCACGAGCTATAATATCGTTATATTGATGGTGAAATAATATGTAATTGGATGGTAGATCATATATACAGATTTATTTACATGTTATATTTAATATAATTTATACTCATTGTTATACCAATCCCAATAATGAATTTATTGAATAACAAACAGCACCACGATGTGGAGACGGTAAGCCATTCGTACACACGTATGGTAACTTTTTCATTCATTGGATGAATAGAATAATGAATATGTTTGTAAAATATTTATAATAACATCAAATTATGTATTAGGTATAGGATTTATTATTTTTTTATGGGAGAAAAAAAGAAATTGGATGTGGAAGAAGAAAAGAACTTCAAAGGCGTGATGAAATAATTACATCTTTATTGGGTTCTTCCTTTTGATTTGAACAAAATGGCTCTATAGGTTGGATATAAAACCAAAGAAAGGCCTCTAGGATGAAGGGAGGAAATATGTAAAGATATTTGGGAATGGGTTGGCCGAGAAAAATGGCTTTGGATTTTTGAAATTAAGGTATGGGGAAATACACCTTTATAAGAGAGGCAAGGTTCACTTTAAGAAAATCATGAAATATTTTTTTCTAATAAAATCAGTTTCGATTTCATATGGCTCAAAAATATAACATTTCAAGGCTAATTTGAGGATGTGTCCAAAAGATATCAACTAGTAGGTTTTGGACCGGTTTAGGTCACCATATTAACCTTATCTGTTAGATTTGACTCATAGTTAAATAGATTGACATTTACCAAGTCTTTTTTTAGTTTTATATTGTATGGATAATAAACATACTATTACAAGCCATGAGAACACCATATAATTACATACTATTATATATGACCTTATATAATTACCTTGTATGAACCATAAATTTTGAGGAATATTATATCAATTAATAATAAATTATTTTATTCAAAATCCCAGTTATGTCGATTTTGACAGTATTTAGTATTTCATTTTTTTGGAAATCAATAAAAACCTTATCACTTTGAATAAAACTTATTTAATCGACCATAAAATTTAATATGAACCTATAAAATTAGTGTAATTCATCATACATCTCAATTTACATTTATTTGGATATTTATAAAATCAATTAAATTTATATTTCAATGTTCAGATAATTATTGTGTCATCATTGTGTCATAAATAAATTAAATTATTTAAGGTATAAAAATTAAAAATAAAATCTCATTATGTGGAAAACTTCTTATCTTTATAATGAATATTTATTGTCAAATTTATATTTTGTGTAACCCTATATCAAAAATGGTTTAGTTATTAAACATTGAATTTAACTCTTTGAACTCTTCAATAAATAAAATAATATTAAATTTCAAAATCTAATCCATGTGGACCAAAAGGATAATATTTTATTTTTAAGGTTGTTTTTGGTCTAATTACACTTATCCAATAGAATTAGGTTATTTTTTAGGTTAATTATAATATCATTTTTACCCTTAATCACCCAATTTAATTTGAACCGTAATAAATAAATATCAAATGTTACTATTCACGAAAAATTATTTTCATCCTAATGAACAACATTTTACATACTGATGTCAACCATGTCTCTTGGATTTTTGAAATTCAGCTCATAGAATCAGTAAAATTATGTTTTAAGGAAATTTTTATTTGCCCTTAGAAGGTGGGTAAAAGGCTATAAAAAGTTCAATAAAATTTCAAATATCTAAACATATAATTAAATGACTCTAATGAATTAAATTGATCATATATAGGTATTACATATCTATATTAACCTAAAATAAATTAAAATAATATAAATAAATATTAATATAAGAAGTTGGTTTTAAACAATAACGCAATGTTTTTCACTATTAATCAAAAATTGAATGTTTTCAGAAAAATAACCAAAAATTCACCGTATGCTAATTTCGATATTCTGAATTAAAAAATAAATCCCATTTTGAAAACAAAAATTTATAAAATTTCAAAAAGTGGGTTTTACTATTCATAACTGTTAGTTAGATTGGTTGAGGTGTGTTAAAACTCCATATTGCGTAAATTTCAAGCTAATGCATTATTAAAATGCAAAATTATCGTGGAAGCTTGGGGTGTTACATTCTCCCCACCTTAAAATAATTTCACCAAATAAAATTAGAGAATATCACTGCTTAAAATGATTCAGATGGTTCTTTATCATATGTTCCCCTAGTTCCCACGTTGCCTCTTCCATCTTATGGTTTCTCCATAGAACGTTTACTAGACGAGTCCTCTAGTTTTTTGCACATTATCTGTAGTTTCAAAAATCTTCATAGGATCTTAACAATAAGGCAAATCAATTTCTAGTTCAACTTCTTCATAGGTGAGTATATGAGTTGGTTCAGTCATTGATTTTCTCAATAGCGATACGTGGAACACATCATGAACATTGGAGATACATGGTGGCATTGCAAAATAGTAAGCTACAGCCCCAATTCACTCTATAATTTCGAAAGGTTTGATATACCTTGGTATAAATTTAACTTTCATTCCAAATCGTATAACACCCTCCCATGGAGATACCATTAGTAAAACATGATCTTCTACTTGAAATTCCAAATCCTTACTGTGATTATCGACATTTCTCTTTGTTTTACATTGAACTATTTTGATATGGGTTTGGATTACATTCAACTTTTACATTTTTTCCTCAAAATGTTACTGGCCTACGAGTTTTCTTTCACCAATATCATCCAATATAATTGGTTTGTGACAAATAATTCCATTTAACGCTTCATATAGTGCCATCTGAATACATGATTGGAAGCTATT
Organism: Viscum album; assembly: GCA_963277665.1. NCBI lineage: Eukaryota > Viridiplantae > Streptophyta > Magnoliopsida > Santalales > Viscaceae > Viscum > Viscum album. The sequence continues at coordinate 945,554,177 of OY728138.1, forward strand.
GTTATAGAAAAATTCAACAAGATATTAATATTGATCCCACATACCATGAATGTCAAGTGATAAAGATATCAACATGTATTCAATAGTTTGAATAGTCTGTTATGATTGTCCATCAGCTTGAGGGTGGTAGGAAGTGCTCAAACGTTGTTTAGTATCCAAGTCATCCAAAACTTTTCCAAAATCATGATGTAAAACGGGATCGTGATCTGAAACAATCGATAGGGGTACACCATGGAGTCTTACAATTTCATTAATATATAGTCTTTCTATATGTTCAAGTGGTAAACCATTTCTTATAGCATGAAAATGTACTGACATGGTAAGATGGTCAACAATGACCCATATTACATCATTCTTTCTAGGAGTCCATGGTAGCCCCATGACATAGTCCATCATAATATTATCCCATTTTCACTCAGGAATGGGAAGCGGTTGCATGACTCCCCCCTTTTGTTACCTTCCTGCATTCACTTGTTGAAAAAATATATATATTGGCACCAAATCAGAAATATCTATCTTCATGTTGTCCCACAATAAATTTTCTTTCGAATATCTATACATCTTGGTTCCCCCATGATGTATAGAGAAATAAGAGCTATGAGCATCATCCAACAATTCCCTTTTTAGATCAGGTATTTTAGGAACACAATGTCTAATCCCAAATTTCAAAATTCCATTTTCATATATGATGTTACTCAATCACCCATCATTCCAAGATTTAATCTTATTTGGAAACTCCTCATCATTAGTATGATAACTCTTAATAATTTCTAGTAATGATGTTTTGGAATCAATTTGAAATGTTATTGATGTATCACCTTCCATGGTTATTCCCACATCCCTAATTACAAGATCCATGAAAATATAATCCCTTTCAACTCTCATCTTGTTCAAACCTCCGCAATCTTTTCTACTCAAAGCATCTGCCACCTTATTTCCCTACCTCAGGTGGTAGTGTATAGTTGAATCATAATGCATGAGTAGTTCAAGCCATCTCCTTTTACTCATGATTAGTTCTTTCTATGAGAAAATATACTTGAAACTCTCGTGATCAGTATAAATGACACATTTTCACCATAGATATAGTGTCTCAATATCATCAGAGAAAAGATTAATGCTGCTAACTCTAGATCATGAGTGGGATAGTTGTTATCATGAATTTTGAGTTGTCATGATGCATTGGAAATAATTCTATCATTCTACTTAGGGACAAAACCATTTCCTTTCATTGTAACATCATTATAAATAACAACCCCATCATTACCTGTTGGTAGAGTCAAGATAGGAGAGTTGACTAATATTCTATTCAGTTCTTCAAAACATTATCCACAGTATTTTTCCAATCAAATTTAACCCCTCTACGTGTAATCTTGGTTAATGGGTTATCCACCCAAGAAAAATTCTAGACGAAATGTTGATAATAACCTACTAAACCAATAAAACTAGGTCTCTTAGATATATGCATTGGTGATATCCATTCATGGATTGCCTTTTTTTGAAGGATCAATATAGATTCCATCCTTAGAGACAATATGGAAATGAAATAAAATATATTGAAGCCAAAATTCAAACTTTCTAAACATCCCATATAATTCATTTCAACTAAGGGATTTTAGAATAGCGTGCAAGTTGTTTTCAATATCTTTGTAGATTTGTAGTACAACATCATATCATCAATAAATACCACTAAAAAGTTGTCAATATATTTCTTGGAAACTCCATTCATTGATTCATGAAGAAAGAGGGTGAATTAGTCAATTTTAAAGGCATTACTGTAAGTTCGTAATGCTCGTACCTGGTTCGAAATGATATTTTTAGATATTATTCATCCTTCACACATAACTAATGATATCCAGATCGAAGGTCGATCATTGAAAAATATTGAGGTCTATGAAGTTGGTTTAATAAATCATCAATGAGATGTAGGTATACTTGTTCATTATTGTTATGGAATTGATCTATCTGTAGTCAATGTACATCCTCATAGATCTATCTTTCTTCTTAACAAAAAGTATAGTGGCTCCCCATGGGGAAATATAAGAGAGAAAAAATCCCTTATTACTGAATTCATCTATTTGTTTCTTTATTTCCACTTATTCCACTGTGGCCATTATATAAGGGGTATTTGATACGGGCCTTGAACTAGGAATTGAATTGATAGAAAACACAATTTCTCATTTTGGAGGACGTCCATGTAAATCCTCTAGAAATACGTCAACACAATCTTTCACAACAATTACGTCCTCTATTAGAAAATTGTTTTCATCAACCATAATTATTCCATTCTCATAATTGATTTTATTAGAGCTATTGGTTGTGGATCTAGATAATAACTAGGTTGTGACGTTTCTTCTATAATGATTAGGTACTACTTATCTTCATCGAAAATTGTAACCTTTTTCTTCTTACAATAAATTTTCTCATCATGGTCCAAAAGCCAATCCCTTATATGGATTATATCTATTTAATTCATGGGTATGAGGATGAGATCAGCATATACAGAACATTTATCTGCTCTAATGGGAACTAATTCACAAAACATTGTTGAGATGATACATCCCTTAGAGGATTTGATTGACAACTCCCTTGGTAATTCAAATTGAAAATATCTAATTTTAAATGAAAAATAGGATGATATGAAAAAATGTGGTGATTTAGAACCTAATCATGCATTGGTTAAACTTGTTGAAACCATTAAATAACTAGCATCCACGTCTTTCTGATCTTCAACCTCTATAGTAGTGATCGCATAAGCATGTCCTTTCTCCCTTGGAATTTTCTTAGGTATGTTTCCTTACCACTTAGGATAATCATTTTCATAATGTAATTTTCCTCTGAAATTGTAGAATTTCACTTTGAGAGCCTCTTTGATTCCCTTGTAATCATGAGGTTGGTGGCCTTTTTCACCACACTTGTAACATACTCCCATTCTCTTTAGGAAAATACCACGGTGTCACTTCCTACAATTACCATAGGATGGATATTCACCGTTTCCCTTTTTTTACTTATTTAAATTTCCAGAGTGATCAGAATATATATTCTTCTCTTGATTTTCTTTGATGTTATAAGACATATAGAATTCATTTTTCTATCTTGACATCACATGATAAAATATATTCATAAGATGAGAAGGATTATAAGACTATTTCTCAAAGGAGAAATGGTTTTAACCCATCCATGAATTAATCAATCTTACTCCTTGGGTAACGTATATAATCTACTACATGCCTTCATAACCTTGTAATTTTAACCTCATACATTGTGACATTCTCATCCTCCATTTTCCTAAGACTCATAAATTGGATTTCCATATCTTCTCGATAGTCAGAAGGATATTATTTTTTTAGGAAAATATCATTAACCTCCCACTATACCATGTTCGATACTTCTTAATCTTCCTTTGTGTTTGGGATTAATGACCACCATTGATCTTCATCTTTATTGAGGTGATAAACTGCCATGACATCCATTTCCCTTTCGCTACACCTGAAAGCATGAAATATTTTCTCCAAGTAATTTATCCATTACTCGTCTACTAATGGATTTTTACTCCCATTTAATGTTGGTGGTTGTTGCCTCAGGAAGTGGTCTAACATTGATCATCCAGGTTGTGGATCACAATGCTCTATATGAGTAAGGTTATTATTCATAATCTAAGTGGGTTGTCCATGTATGGTTATAAGTTTTTCAACACCACTTGCTTCACGAGCTCCACTATAATTAATTTGAGTAGGATGGAAATTCCAACATGGATTACGTGTGTTAATACAGTTTCCATTCCTTCTACTAGGAACCATTTGTAAACAATGTAATACACTAAATTAGTTTATGAATTAAAATACATAATTCCAAACATGTAAAACACTTTACAAAAATTTAACTATTTATGTATATAATAAATAATTATAAAAAATGTTTTATTTGAGGAGGTATATACTTAAAAATAATTCATAATGGTTTGTAATGAAAATGTGAATTATCTTAAGCTTATCCCACAGGAGTGTCATAACAAAGAGTGCAGCAAATCCCATTTTCATGTTTCAAGATACCCTAGGTTACACCCAAAACTCCTTGTCATAGTTTTCACATTAAGGTACATATGTGCCAGAGCCGCCTCTACATAGTCATATCAAGATAAGGATATATTTTTTGAAAAATACACAAAATCTCTACATTACCAAAATTCTAGGATGTTCATCTATACCAATCATCAGAGTCTATCTTAGGGTAATATGCTCTAATAAGATCTTATCTAAATCTAGTATCCAAGGTTTGTAATAAACTTTCTCTGATACCAACAGAAATTCCTGACCCCTGTTTCCCAAAGTCATTACATTATTACATAACATTGGCATGATACACGGAATCATGTCCTGAATGGTCGATCAGTTTATTAGCCTTAGAAGTACTAGATACATTCATAAGTTTTACATTACATCATGAAATAAATAGAATCAACAACATTTGGTCCCCTTTGACCACACTTATATCCTTAGCCTATCACTGTAGATCAACCAAAAAATATTTCTTCCCATATTGAAAAAAATAAAACATTGAGAGGGTTGAGCTAAGATGCTCAGTAAGGATAAAAATATAGTGGAAACATTAATAAATAATAAAATACATTTAAAGAAATGTATAAGACTAAAAATGACATTTAAACATAAACATCATCATAATATCGAAATGATAAAATCAAATAATTATATTTACTTATGTACATAGATATTATACAAGTCAAATAATCACATGCCAATCAATAGACACTTTCATAATGAATGAATGCATAATTCCAAACTTCATAACCATGTAGTCAAGGACTTGTTCCACGACTACAAATAAGATTTTGTCAAAGACTTATGCCAAGACACTAGTTTATCTCATGAGACCTACCGCTGCATAGAGGAGAAATAGTGGGCTCCACCCATCACTTAATAAGTCCAATGCATTCCTCATATGAAATTTTTTTAACATAAAATAAACATTCATATTAAATATATCATAAAAAATGTCAATACATTATCCATAAACCACGAATTCTATTAAAATAACACATACATAGTCAAACATATCACAAAACATACAATAAAATTTGAAATATTTGTAACATAATAAATCAAATTCAAACATGTTTGAAATCCATCAAAGGATGTTTACATAGATGAAATGAAAACAATTTTAAATAAATTACCTCTTTCTATTTTAAAATCATATAAAAGTCACATAATTATAAATGAAAAAGAATATTTTGAAAATATTCTTATAAGATTGTTTGTAAAGCTTCGACGATGATATAATGGTGGAAAATAAACACACCCTCCATATATGTAAAAAATATATATTCTTAACTTAACTTCATAAAAAAGGACATAATGTACCTTGTTTGGAATATGATTGAATGATTCCTTCAAAACCATTTTATGAAAATTTAAACAAGGGTTTATATGAATTTAACCCATAGTCTAGTAAATATTGAAAATGTTTTGAAATGAATTCTTACGAAACATGGATGTTGATGAGAAAGAAGTCCCAGTAGATACTAACGTAAAAACAGCCTCGGATAATATTGAGATTGTAAAATTTACCCTTACCACGTAATTTTCCTTAGTAGATGGTATGTTGGCCTCTTGTATAATACATAAAACATTGACAAATTTTTTTACAAGATTAATCTACATAAATATGATATCATATATGATATTATAATATTTCATTGTTTATAATATTTTAGAGGTATCATCGTTTTGGGTGTTAAAAGATTCATTTTCCTTTATATACTTGGTTACATAAAGTCATATTTGTTAGGGATTGGATGTATTTTAATCCTATATAAAATGATATTATGTTTCTTAATATTATTTTGAATCATAAAATGAAAATTATTGTTCAATGATTACCATGGGGAATGAATTTCATCGCGTTCATGGAGACGGTAATCTGTATGTACGCACAAGAGACAACATCATTATATTGATGGTGAAATCGTATGTAATTGGATGGTATATCATACATAAAGAATAATTAACATGTTATATTTATTATCATTTATACTCATAATTATACCAATCCAAATAATGATGTTTTTGAATAACAAATTACACCTTGATGTGGAGATGGTAAGCCATACGTACGCACATATGGTACCTTTTTCATTAATAGGATGGATGTAATAATGAACATGTTAGATACATGTTTATAAAAACATTTTAGTATTTATGAGGTACTAGAGTAATTTTTTTATAGAAAAAAATGGAAGAGGAAGTCGAAGTATAAAAGAACATGAAAGAGGTGATGAATTATTTACCTCTTTTTCGGGTTCTTCCTTTTGATTAGATCAAAATGGATCCATAGGATGGATTTATGACCAACTAAAGGCCTTTAAGATGAATGGAGTAATGTTTGGAGGCTATTTGGGTAGGTTTTGGCTAATCCAAATGGATTTGGAGTTGTTAAATTAATAGAATGATAAGTACAATTTTATAAGAGAGGTGTGGGTCACATTAGGAAATTCTTGAAATATTATTTTATAATAATTTCATTTTCGGTTTATAATTACTATAAATTGATTTATTTCGAGGATAAGGTGGGAATGGGTTAAAAAACACTCAGCCAATTGTATTTGGATAGGTTTAGGTCACCATATAAACCTTATTATTTAGATTTAACTCTTTGTTAAATAGTTTGACATTTACCATGTCCCTTTGTATTTTTATATTATATAGTTAATTAACATAAAATAACAAGCAAAGAGAGCCCATGTGGTTCATTATCAATATTTATAACATAATATATGTCCTTTGGCCGATCCTTAGATTCTTAGGAATGTTATAGAAATTAATAATATAATATTTGTTTTAAAAACTCAATTATGTTAATTTTGAAACTATTTAGTATTTGATTTTTCTGAAAGCCATAAAAGAATTATCACTTCAAATAAAATATATTTAATCATCCCTAAAATTTCACATTATTCTATAAAATAATTTTAATTCATAAAATTTCTCAATTTAATTTTATTTGGATATTTATAATATCAATTATTTTAATATTTCATTATTTATGTAATTACTACATCAAAATTGTGTAATAATTAAATTAAATTATTTGATGAATAAAAATTATAAATAAAATATATTTATTTAGTAGAACATTTTTATTTTCTAATTAATATCTTTAATATATTTTATATTGTGTTTATCCCAATACTAATAGTTGTTTATTTATTAAACTTAGAATTTAACTCTTTTAAATCATCTTTATATAAAATAATAATAAATGTCTTAATCTAATCCATGTGGACCAAAAGGATCATATTATATTCCTAAGGGTTTTTATGGTCAAATTAATCTTACCAACAGAATTAAGACATTTTTTAGAGTAATTATAATATCATTTGTACCCTTAATTACCAAATTTACTTTTAATCGAGGTAAATAAAAGTGAAAAGTTACTATTCACCAAAAAATATTTCAATCTTATTGAACCACATTTTACTTACTAATTTAAATCTTTTTTCTCAGTGTTTTTAAATTAAACTCACAGAAGTGGTAAAATTATCTTTAATGAATATTTGTAAATGCTCCTAGAAGTTGTGTAAAAGACGGTAAAAAGATCAATAAAATTGTATATATATAAACATATTATAAAATGAATACAATGAATTTCATTTAACATATATAGGTATAAGTTATCTATTTTAGAAAAAAATAAATTAAATTAACATAAAAATTTATTTAAATAAAAATTTACTTTTAAACAATAACATAGTGTGTTTCACTATTCATAAAAAATTGAATGTTTTCAGAAAAATACCGAAAATTCACTTTAATATAATTTCATTATTCTGAGTTCTAAAAGTTATTCCATTTTGAAAAATAAAATTTATAATATTTCTAAAATAGGGTATCACTATTCATAACGGCTTGTTTGATTGGTCGTGGTGTGAAAAAACTCCATGTTGCGTACAATGCAAGCTACTACATTATTAAGAGTGAAACATACCATAGAAGCATGGGGGGTTACATGTTGTCACTGTTAGATGGTACAATTTTATTTGGATGTTTTTGAAGAATATTTTAGGTGAATTTGATAAAGGAATTGTGATTTAGGTTATCCCATACTGGATGTTTAGGCCGGGAATTTTTTGAATAGTTATCCTAAAATGGATTGACTAGTTATCATATGGATTCATTAAATGTGGCTAGTTAGAAACCATTTTAACACTTCTGTTAGGTTAATATGTGTATGGAATATATTATATGTCTAGTATTTCATGGAATGGTTAGTTCAAAATATATTGATGAGGTAAAATTTGAATTTACCATTTAATTGCGTCGGGAATCAAGACATATGTGTCGTCAGAATGCTACTGATATGTTTAAAGAGACCATTCCAAATGTAGAGAACTATATCTCAATATTGGCCGCTAAATTATAGATGTTATGGTGGGGACTGAAATTTTTTAGATTTTTAATGATAATATTACAAGATCGTGCATCTAGTTTTATCCGATTTAGAAATCACCATCTTGATGTTTTTATTTATAAGGAAATGGTTCCCCAGGTATTAATATCATTTCCACCATATTCTTAAGTGATACATAGGAATTCATTATAAGTTTATAAATAAAAAATGGCCATTATGATGAAACCACATCACATGAGTAGGTCGAATTTTAATTTTTTTCACTTTAAAGGGCATATTGGTATTTAGATGTTTTAAGTTGGGGATACTGTAGCATCCCATGTTTTTGAATTAGTCAAAATCCAAAAGTAATTTGAGTTCTATAAATTTATAGAAAATTTTTTATAGAAAAAAAATATTCCAAATTAAATTACCTTTTTTTGAATGCATCAATGTGTTTTTTAATATTGATTTAAGGATCAGGAGGTCCCTCTTGTGTTATGTAGTTGGGAGAGCTCAAATATTAAATATCTAAATTGGGAAGAAGTGGTAAGGGAATATTTTTTTTGATATCATTCATCTCAATAGGTGAAATTATTTAGTTCATCCAACAGACCTATAGATCTATCATGAATTTTACAAACATGAATGATGGGTTGCACGACCCTATAGTAAGCTACTGTTTCATGATAAAGGAGAAGTTCATGGTTTGGAAAATTATTCCCAGACCCTTCCCATGAACCACATGTCCCCCTTTATTGGACCAAATATTATACACAGTTGGCATGCTATTAGGAAAACGCAATGATCAAATCATATACCTCTTTAATGAGTCTGAAAATTAACTAAATACCCTTAAATATATTTTCTTTTCACCTATACATTATTCATAATTCATGCGCAGCTGGGGGATCCTACTAGATATTACAATCCAAACTCATAAGTTTGGGGATTTATCTTATAACCAATTTCAATTTCAAGATATATGTAGTGTGGTTGGTATCCCTTAGTGAGGCTACAACTCTTTTCCACCCTAATTGTCATTTATTTTTTCATCTATAAGGATATCATAGTGAGAGATAATTCATCATATCTTTTGTAATTTTTTCCATTTCATCATTTAATTTGAAGCTAGACTGAATAAAACCTCAATATTAGACATGTGGGGTTCACAAAGAATTAGGTAGGTGGTCTGTAGATCATCTCGCAATGTATTTCTGTTTTATAATTTATTTCACTTTTTCATGCACCATTATTTTCATATAAATTCTCCTTAATTTTCTTAATAATTTTTTGACCATAATTCTTTTACTATAGTAGACCATGTATTTTAAATTAAAATCATTGTTTTTTATGTGGATTAATGATGGAATAGACATAATGGTGTGAGCCAGGAATTCCCTTAATTTATTATTGGGTTTCCTAATAACAACCATCATTGAGATGTTCTATTATCAATATTTTAAACGAGTTGTTAGATGTAATGTGGAAGTACATGACATCCACCATATTTTACCTTATCCAGTAAATAATATTCTATATGGTTTTGGATTTACTTTTATAGTGTGATCTTGCTGTTTTCATATGGAATCCATTTTATCATGACCTTTTTATATATTTTAATGTATTTTGTTACCTAAAAAAGAATCTGAACCATCCATAATGTTTTTGTTCGATCCATAGTATTCATTAATAATTTTAAAGACTAATTAATTAGATAAATCAATGTTTATGGGAATGACCCCCTATAGTTATCCTCTAATGGAATGTGGCATGCTTTAGGGAAAGAATAAGTTAACATTATAATTGAAATGATTATGAATTAGTCATACATGATGACCAAAGATAAATTATTAAAAGATTTTATTAATTTTTTACACATTGTGAGATATTTGAGTTTTATTTAGTTGAATGCATCAAATATGCTCATGGGTTACTGACACCTTATACTTTGGCTTCAATACATGTTATATCTTAGATGAGCTCATCATGTATTTACATACCTCCATATGAGTGATACTAGTTCTCAAGGGAGAACTCATGTATGGTATCAATTTAATGATGGTCACACCATTCCATGTGTGATACTTATAAAAACATTTGATATTCCTATGAAATGCTCATAGGGGAAAATTTCTCTTTATTTTAAAAGTGAAACTTTGCAGTTCATTTATAGATTACCTTGGATGGACTTATTATGATTTAAAAAATTGTGATGATACTAGTGTCAAAGGAAGATTCCAATATATGGTTATCTTTGGATTTGACCAAGATTTCATTTTTCTAGATATAAGCGATTCACTATTAATTAAATCAAAAGGATAATTAATTTCATTGGAGGGTGAATACGCATAGAGAAATTCAATACCTAGGATCATTATATCCATACTATAGAGTTGTGAGTAACCCATTGTGATGCTTTACCAATTTCTATAGGCTCACCTAATATAGAGACATTGTGGGTTAGGTTGAATAATGTTTCATCGACCATGTGTCCCCTTAGGAACATGGGTTTTAATTATTATTTTATTTAATTTATTTATTGATTTTCCTGTCATACCAAGACACAATCATGATTATTGCACATAGAATTGATTGTGCTTTACACACTATTGGTGGTGGACCAATACTTATATCTCCCATGATCTCAAGCCACCATCACTCTACGGTTCCAACCAAATCATCTGGTTTGAAAGTCCATTATTACTAGATGATTATTGTGTTGTTTGACTATTGATAGGGAGTTAGGTTCATAGTAAAGATCTATTACATAGGATTATCATGTGGTTTTCCATTTTTATTTTTACTCATTTATTATACATGTATTGAATTGTATATTATTGTCTACTATAAAATAATATTGTTGATATATAGTTCATATAGACAGGCATGAATCGTTAGATGTATATTTGGAATTGGAAATTTGTTATCCTATCCTTTTAGTAATTATATTTACTGTATTATACTCTTTCATTTACGTACAATTATTAAATTATTGTTTCATTAATTCATAACATATGACATGCCATTGTGATACTTTAATCACAAGGGTATTTTCTACCCATTATAGCACCATTAGAACATCTCTACTAGTCGACAAACTCTGGCTTATTCGTAGGCATTATTGAGTATATGTGGTAATAGATCCAGATACTATTTCTATGTTCAGTCTAACAAAGACATTATGGAATTATTCAATATATATTCACTAATATATTATAATATGGAATAATAATTTTTCACTAAAAAATTTCACATTGAATTTCAGTAAATCTACTAATATTAGAATTATTTATCATTATAAATATTATATATAATAATTTTTTGGATAATAACATTTAAATTACTTGAATATTAGGTTTATAATTAAATATAAATATAGAAATTAATATTTACTATTTTCTATTCAATATACATCAAAAAATATGTTTTCATATATTTAGAGATAAATTAACCTTCTAATACAGAAAACAATTTGAAATAACCTTGATATTTGATTGAATTTTTATCACATATAATGGCTACAAAAATTCTTTAAATAGTCATTAAACTATCTTATATGATATTCAACATTAGATAAAAATGAAACTCACCAAATTATGAAAAATTATACATAAATTTTAACAGTCTTTTATTATAAGATCAAAATGATAAAACCGTTTAAATCAGCATCTTAAAGAAAAATGTTCCCTTAACCACTGTTATAAATCTAGTGGATTTCATTATTATGCCTTACGTTTATATCAATAATTTTCCATTTCAAAATAATTATTTTTTATCGATCCATAATAACAATTAAAATTAATAAGTTAACATTATAAAAATTTATTTTAATTCTATAAGGATTGTTGAAATACGATATTCGATCACATATATTTCTATAAACACATATAAAGGATCATTAGACACTAATATTTAATGATAAAATCATATTTCAATGTTATAAAATTACTATAAATAAAATTTTCCCATATAACAATTTAATATACTTGTGAAATATTCATTTAGCCACACAAAATTGTGTAAAATCATATTTTAGTAATGTTACATTTAAAATTTATATTCATCCATTTCATAAACATTTATATCTCTCTAATAAATTAAAATTTTAATAATTATAAATATTCTAAATATAATATTTTTATATCTGAAACTTATTTGATTTTAGAAATAAATAAATTATAATATATACATTGGTAATTCAATATAACCCTTTAAAATTCAACGGTAAATCATATCATTTTATAGAAGTAATTTTTCACTTATTATATTGTTATTCAATGCATAAACTCTCTGAATAAATTTACCTATCATACAAAATAATTATATTTGATAAAATTAATTTTATCAGTAATAATTATCCAATATTATGTATGCATGAAAATATTTAATATTCCATTTACACATATTCATACTTTTGTTCCAAAATAAATATTACCCTTTTTGGATAAGTGATAAACAAGTGAAACATGAAAATTACACATAAATGATTAAAACAAATAATCCCATGAAAATAATAATAGATATAAATAAGAAACATCGAATATAGGCAAGGCTATCTCAATGATTTCCCGAACTAAAACCAACTCATGAAAAATCCCCTAGGTAAGACCAAGGATATCAACACTACTATCATCAAGTGTCATGATAATTATATTTCTCGATCACTACACATATTTCATCCATGTCATCCACAAAATTATATATCAACATATCCATCAACCACGATAATGTTGTTTTGCTAGAATACCCTATGATTCAAAAACACAATCTTTAGTAATCCTTCATCAAAAAATATCATCAAAAAAATGTACTAATAAATTAATATATGAGAGTAGTATAAAACATAGACTCTTTTTATGGGGATTTGTCCTAGTAATTGACCATAGTGTCCAATACCCACTAATAACTCCTTAAAAGTACGACATTATGAAAAAAACTCCTCCTCTAGAGAAAATAGCTTTTATTGACATTATCTCATGGCATCCATAAAATTAAATTAGTGTTCCATGACCAAAAGACCGAGTGGATTACTTAAGATATAAAGGGAATGATAGATCCCCTAGAAGAATATGATTTTGAAATGAAAAGAAGAATAATGAGAGATCATTGAAAAAAATCCAAATATGTCATATGAATGAACAAAAATATAATATCAACGATGAACATACATGTGAATAGAAGAAGAACATAAACATATTAAAAACACTAAGAACACATTGGTGGGCAAGGAACCTCGAGAGACATGATGAGAGTCAAAACTAGTCGAGTGTTGGGAGAATCCATGATTGAACCTAGAGACAAAACTGTTGATGTGTCATAATGAGTTATAAATTTGAATATCCACTATGGAAATGATATTTAGAAGCCAAAGACACATAGAAAATAATATATAGGGGGTCAATATAGTACGCCCATAATGAGATGCAGTAATGGTTAAAACTGACACATATTGAGGCATCCCAAGTAATTTTGTGGTGGGATTAAGAACCACATCTCTTCAATTATTGACTGTAATTAATTTTATAATATCATATTATACATGTTTTAATTTTTTTATACATAGTAATATGTAATATGTATTATTTATTATTTATAAACAATTAAATATGAAATATTAAATTATAATTATTACTGATTACATATTAATTATTATGATAGAGTTTTGTATAAATATGTATATGGTGTCATTTTATCCCCACAAAATATTTTTATTCTTCAATGGATTACCAATCAACCAATTAGTTATATTTATATTTATATATATGTAAAATTATATATATATATATATATACAAAAAATAATATATTAATATTGATATATACCGATAGGATATAATGACCACAACTTCAGTTGAATAGTGTGGGTGCTTACTTCATTACATTTGCATATATAAACGGGATATAGTCCAAAAGGTTTGATCAAATTATTATGTTTATAGAAAAAAGTACATATATTTATTCTATCTTAATAATGTGTTTAAAATAAAAACTATTGTATTGGAAAACATCTCACATCCATGATTATATTCAAAGAATAATTATTCATATCCTTTGTAAGGGAAACAAAACAAGGGAGTGCTCAAATTAACAATAAGGGTAATTTATAAGGGAATATATCATGAAGTACTATTTGAATAATAAATATGGAATGGTAAATAACATAAAAAAATTCAATTAAATCAATAACATGACTATCTTTGTTGGACATGACTTAATCAACATTGAAAGTTAAATAATTGAACAATATTACCATTTAATCAAATAAAATTAGAGTGAAATGCATCCAATGATATGAAGATTGAGAAAATATAATGGATAATAATAATAAGAGAATTATCATTGAGGTAAATTATTAATTATTGGACTTTTAGATATTATGAAAAATGAATAAATCTTTTTTCATGTACTTTCCCATAATAGTTTCAAATTATTTAGTAAAAACCCATTATCTTTTTCATTCTAATCTGTATCATGAGTCTTATCAATTACATAAGGGGAAATATATAAATAGCCTCAACCAATATATGAAATTTTTAAATATTCCACTTATATTTAATAATTTATTTATTTTGTGATCCGATATTCTTTACATCATATATCCATACTGAGTAAAGAATAAATATTTATTTATATTTCCCCAATTAAAAAAAATAACATTCTATGTTATCACATTATGTAGAAATAATGTTTAATTTAATGAAAAATCAGTTATAAGACACATGTAATATAGATATTTAAGAGAATTTAAATATCCAATGAAACATGATCACATGAATGTGATTTATTCAAAAAATATAAACAATCACATATGGAAGTGAGAATGAACAATATTTTTTCCTCTAGTTAATTTTAAACTGAAACCATTGAAGAATAAAAATGAAATAAAATAGTCATAAAAAATAAATAGTTATACATATTTGATAGTTCAAATGGTCATCATATACACCAAATAAATGTAAATCAGAGTATATTAACAAAATATTATTAAATGGAATGGAAATTAAAATTATTTCATATACTACAGGGTATGTGTCAGGTAAATTCTTCACTGATTATTCAATAAAAATTGAAACATAAAATAAAATTATGTATTATGAATTAATTATGTTACATGAATAATGCGAAATAATAAGAAAATATAAGAAAAATTTGGATCACAACAATAAAATATTCCTCAGAGATAGTAAATTAAGATAAGGTCTCTTAGCTGACAATTTTATTTAGTTAAAAATTATTTAAGCAAAGTTATAATAGTGTTATACATGAAAATAATTTATACCTTAAATATACTCATATTAATTTTTCCATATGTGATCCTCTTATATAACATTAAATTTTTTTAAACAAAAATATTTTATTATTTTCATTTTTCTGCGTGTCAATTGACATAATTTTAAATGTGTGTATTGTTATAAAAGATTTAGTTCCTATACATTAGAAAAACATAAATATTGTCCATTATAATATTAATTTTATAAATGTAATTTTTATTCCATATATTCATTACAATAACCATTATTTATTGTCAATCCTGGAAAATAGGTCACATCACTTTGTGGAAATGATATTACTTATGTGTCCATGAGCGATGAAATCATTCCCTTAATGGGTGAATGGTTAAGGGAGAGTATGATATTTTAATTTATAATAATTTATATCATGTCACACATTTCACATGTAGTTTTAAAATTTATCCTTATTATCCTCCATGTAAAGAGTAAGTAAAAAATGAATGACATCATTTTTTGATATTGTAGTCTTCTTTACAAAAAAGTGACATTATAATATTTTAAATAGAGTGGGTGTAATAAGGTATATTGGATTTCATGTTTCCTAATGAATAAATAAATCTTAAATATTATATATAAAAATCAAATAAATCAATACAAAAATCAATGTTATAATTTGACGGAACATGATTTAGGTTTATTAATGATGCGGTAGTCCCCAATACACAAGATTGATGATTTTGTTTTATACTTTATTGATGTGGAGATTGATATAGGTTATTACAATAGTCTAATAATATATCTTTTTATATGGAAAAGGGTTTTATTATATTGTTATAATTTAATTATATTTTATATACATAGAATAACCAAAAAATGAAATTGTTCATTTTGGAACATTACTTCTTCATGAGAAAACTTCTCTAATTTTGAACAAAAATCCATTATCTAATAAATTTTTATCATAAAATGTTTCTATGATATTCATAATAGAGTAATTATTTAATTTTATTAGGTATTGTATGATAAAATGGATTTGTAAATGTGAATATGGGAGGAGTGTTTTTCTCCTTTTATAAGTGGGGAAGAGAAAAAAAGAATTTTTGAAAAGATTCGATTACTTCTACATTTTGTAATATCAGAAATCATTCCTAATTGGACATTATTTTACATTATATATTTCAAGTTCAATGTATGTCTATTAAATGGGTTATGGACGTGTTTTATGTCCTTCGAATACATTTTTTATATGTTTAACCATCGATAAATCAGTGTTTACAGCAACTACGGTAATAAATTTTTCTTTTTTTAATATTCAAAATGGTTAAAAATTAATTAGATTTCATTATATAATAAAATTATTGATGAGTTAAAATATTGTATCCAATTCTCAAAATTCAATTGAACTAATTGGAATAATTAAATTTATAATTATACCCACATAGATTATGATCATGCGTGCTTCTAAAGATAAACATTTCAGAAGTATAGATGTTTTTTATATAAAAATTAACTTGAAATTTATTACAATAAAAAAATGGAATTGAATAGAATATGATTGAACAAATTTTATATTAAATAAAATTTATAATAGATTTTATATTTTTATGAAATATTTTCCAAAAGGTATTATCTTCAATAAAAAATTAATTTTTCAATTATATTTTCCATGAGTAAAAAATTAATTTTATCACAACTGTGCTAGAAATAATAGAAAAATTCTATTTGATGAAGTTTGGTTTTTCTTGAAATATTTAATTTAAATTCATATTATATTTTTCATATCAGTAGATTAATAATCAATATATGTTTTTATACATTTTTAGTAATTTAATTATTCCAAATAATACACATTAATTTAATGGATATGATATAAAGGTTAGGTTTGGATTATATATTAATATATTATTTTCATTTAAACCCAGTTTTGTGTGCATCAAAATCAATAGAAGTAATTAAATTTAATAATTTTAAATAAATCATAAATTCTTAGGGTGTAACATTCATCTATCCTGGAAAAAATCATTTTCAATTTTTTTAATATTATCCAAAAAAATATATGTGGGTAGTTCTTATTTATTACATATTCAGGATCCGATGTTATTTCCTCAATTTTTTTATTTATCCAAATTACCAT
Organism: Viscum album; assembly: GCA_963277665.1. Classification (NCBI taxonomy): domain Eukaryota; kingdom Viridiplantae; phylum Streptophyta; class Magnoliopsida; order Santalales; family Viscaceae; genus Viscum; species Viscum album. The sequence goes on from OY728138.1 coordinate 945,571,948, forward strand.
TACACATCGAGTTACTTGATTACTGAATACATTGTCTCCTATATCATGAAAATTTATGGGTTCTTGATAATAATATAGATTAGGTTACATTTGTATTTCATAAGGTAAAACCACAAGTATTGTGAATATAATTCAGTTCATCAATAATGATATATGGTACACATCATATAATTTTGAAATGCATGGTGGATTTGAAAAATGATAATCCATGAGTCTTATGGTTTGAAAAATATCAAAGGGTCTAATGTACCTTGGTCTCAAAATCTCTTTTTTACCAAACCATATAAAACACTTCGTTGGGGATAGTTTGAAACCAAACCTTAACTCAAAATTAAAATTAAAAATCATTCCTCTGATTTTCAGCATAAATATTTTTAAATCTTTTTTTACTTTTAGTTTATTCTTGAATAGTATATATTGTTACTGTTATGGCACAATTTTTTTTTGTTCTCTATGATTCCTCTCACTATCCTAATCATAAAAAGTTTTATAATGAAATTTAATTAAATATATAGCTTTATATAGATCCCTTTGAATATATGAATGAATTCTTTTGTTCTAATAATGAAATCTAAGCATTACCTCAACATGAATTAAATTGATTGAATTTTACTTTTAGACTGTAAATGTGTTTATGGATTGTAGGTAGTGATCAACTTAATCTCCATATCAAAATCCATCTATTTACTTGTCCCAAAATTTGATGTAAAATAAGGATTATGATCATACATGATCAAGAGTGGTGCACCAAAATATCCTAAAAATTATTAATATAAATCATTGTGAGGTTCTCATGAAGTAAATATTCTCTTATAGTAAAAAATAATCATTTTTGGATTTATGATCAATAATAAATAATATTTTATATTTATTCGTAGGAGTCATTTTTAGTCATATAAAAATGTCCATAATAATTTCTTCAGAATTCCACAAAATAATTGGAATTGGTTTCATGAATCATCTATTTTACTATCCCACATAATTCACATATTAGAAAACTAGAAATCTGGATACGTAATCAGAAATTTCAAACTTCATGTTATCACATAAAAAATGCCACATCAAATTAATATAATTATTTTTTCTACTTCGATGTAATTTTAGGTATGATATATGAGAATCATACAAAATTTCCTTTTTTATCTCACATGTATATGGAACACATAATACATATATAAGAACTATTATACCATGTTCAATAATTAATTCTCATAATTGTTCGTCATTCAAAGCATAAATTTTATTATAATTTTTCTAATCAACCGATTCATGAAATTTTAAATTTTCATAGAAATATGGATTAAATATCATTTGAAAAATAAGTTGTGTATATCTATATATAATAATCCCCATATTATTATATTCTAGATCCTTGAATATGGAATCCCTCATGATCCTCAATTAGGTTAGGAAGTCGTGATCATTCCTACTCAATGCATCTTTTAACTTATTTTTTTAATCTATAAGTACTATATCTTGAAATAACAATACCTCAAAAGAATCTACCATTTATGTTTCTTAAGGATAAAGTATCTTTTTAAAAATATGTGCATTATTCATTTATTATTTATATATATATCACAAATTTCCTCATAGAGAAAATGTATCCATATATTCAAATAAAATATTTCTACTACTAACAAAATTATAAGGGTTTGGTATTTATATTATGGATTCTTCAATTTACATGATGCATATGAAATAACATTACAATTTTTTATTTTGATACAACCCCATCACTTCATTGATGCATCACTACATATCACAAATATATCATTTGAAAATGAAAATGTAAAAAATAGATCATTGACCAATCAACTCTTTAGTTTTTATAATCATTTCTCACATAAATTTTATTAATTGAACATATCCCCTTTAATAGTATGTTTGGTTTATCACTTACCCAATTGAGAAAATTATGAATGAATATTTTAAAGTAACTGACTAAAATAATGATACTACGTAGTATAGTTATATTTAGTAGTGTAGGAAATTTTTTTAAATATTCTTATAGAATAAACATATATTCTATCTATGGAAATGATATGGTCGAGGAAAAAAAATTATTGAAGCCAAAAATATCACATACTAAATTTCCCATATAAATTAATCCACCTATGATTATGATGAATAATATGAATGTAATTATTATTATCAGCATATATTTTAAAATAATTCATGTTATCTTAAATGGATCCCATAATAAATCATTTGCATATTCAATAAATAATATATTCATTAGATGGATGCAATTAGAGGGATGAATAGTCATCCCAAAGGTAACTTTTGTAAAATCATAATTTCAAAATATCATTAGTAATGATATCATTGAAGTGTATTCCTTATTTTCTACCAAAAAATAACACCATGATCAAATTATGTTATCTGATAAATTGTGGGAAATTTTAAACTGCTCAATTAAGTTTTAAATAAAAGGAAGATGAATCTTGGTCATTATTTTAATAGAAGTGATTTCTCTCTTAATAGTTTACAACAACATGGACCCATGTCCCTTATTAACTAAAAGAACAAGGGATCCACATGGTGAATCTCTAGGATGAATAAATATGTTATCCAATAACTCCTTTACTTGGTTGTTCAAATCCACTAATTCTAATGTGGACATTAATTTTGGACACATTTATATTGTTCTTGAATACATTATTAAATGATTTGAATATTTGAAATCATTATCTAAGTAATGTAAATGTAATTATTTAGTATATATATTAATTTATTCTTTTATAGTATCTAAATAAAAATTTAATGATTAAATTCTACATCTGTAGATGTTATTTTCCAATCCATATGAATCATATTTAGTAGCGATACTAGGGGTGTATCTAGATATGTAAAAACCAAATATGTCTTCACTATAATTATAATGAATTAAATATCATCATCACAAATAACAATTTTTATCATATTTGAATAAATGTTTACATCATATTTAGATATAAAATATATAACTAGGAAAAAACCCAGGTTATCCATTTTTATGATAATAATATTTGAAAATAAAGAACATATTTGTGTCATAATGTTTTCTTCCATACTAATAATTGTTGTAGTTAGACATCCACTATGATTTTGACTAAAAATACATTCTTAACTTGTTAGTGAAATAACTAATTTTCATAGAAAACATAAATGATACAAAAGATTGAATGCATCCAAAATAACATAAAAACAATAAAAATTATTATCTATAGCTGAAGAAACATCCTTCACATTATTCGGTACTTCCACCTCAGCTATAGTGATTTTATAAACCTTGCCTTATCACTTTAGTTTCTTCGTTGGTTGATTCCATTGACACTTATTGAATTCTTTTCGAAGTTAACTTATCTCCCAATCATTGAATAATGAATAAGAACATTTTACTTCTTCCAATTTCATTCTTTATCCTTGTAAATCATATATCCACATTTTAATGAAAATACCAATCCCATCATTCATTTTATAATATGAATATTTCATAAATTCCATACGATATGAAATTTTTTATTCACTTCTTCTTATTTGATACTCTCACATTTTCATTTTACTCATATAGCCTTTTATATTAATGAATCCCCTAGAACATTTTTGATATATGACATTCATTCCTTATTTTTATGGAAAATAAAAGCATTTTATCATATTATGAAATATTTTGACAGAAATTCTAATTTCATATACATGACTTAAAAACATAAAATAAGATGGAAAATCAAACAATTTTTTTGTCATATTTATTTGATAACATAAAATTTAATAAAATAAAATTAAGCTAATACTCCACATCAATTTCTTGATATATTTTATTTATGATGTGGAAAATTTTCTTCATGTTAACATTTTTTCTTATAGGGAAATACTTTATATATATTTCATCCTTAAATTCATTTTATTCCATCAGGTACATATCATCTTATTCCCTAATATTCATTATCAACGACCACCAATGATCATCATAAAATTTTAAAATGTTCATAGAATGTGTGATTATATTTGTTTCAATGCATCCAATGAACACTAATAAAATATCTAGTTGCATACAACATTATTCCCATACCATTCAATTAGTATTCCTAAAAAATGTTGGGGGTTCAGTTGAATAACTAATCCAAAATAAGAGAATATTTTTGAGGAACAATTTTCTTTTCTATGGAAGAAAATTTATTTTTTAGTAACAAGATTAAATAAAAATAATATATCCATGTTCTAGTTAGTTACAATACCATGTGTAAAGTCATTCGTAGAAGGGAAATCTAAACATTGGCCAAGAGTATTGATGTAACATCCCAGGTAAGTAAATAATATTGCATTCTAATGTTTATTAATATTTGTGAATAAAATGATAATATTACTTTAAAGGTAATGCAATGATCGATGGCGTACCAAATACGCAACACCGAGTTTTTTTGAAAATATTATGTTGCACACTAATAATATATTAATATTATAATAGTTAACGCCTAGCCATTGTAATGGCGGGAATGAACAGAACTAGCTAAAAAAATATTAAATATGTTTGTTATATATTTTTACATTTATCCAATAAATTTTAGAGGATTAAAATTCAAATGAATCCAATTATTAAGAATAAATAGTATAATACTATTAAAAGATTGTTTTACCGCCTTTTGATGGAAACATTTTTTAAAAACTAACTTTTGACATTTTTATAATCTCTATTTGTCAAAATAAACTAATTCTTTATGATTGGGACATTGAAATTTACTTTGGATTAATTTTTGGTATTTTTATTACAATGTTCATTTTTTAATGAATAGTGAAAAATACGGCATTTTACATCAAAACTTCTTTTTCATCTAAATAAATTATATGGTTATATTTTCTTTTTAATTAGTGTTAAAGTGTAATTCGAATATATTTTTACCATTTAATAAAACGGTGGTTATTATAATTAATTTTACTTTGGAATTGGGCATAAAAAAATGCCAAACATTTTATAGATATTGTTTCTTAAAAACACGCTATTTGTTTTGATAGAGGGAATTAATTATTAAATTAAGTATTGCAACTTATATGTGTTGAATTTTGTAAAATAGACACCATTTTTGAATTCTGAATATCAAATATAGCTTAGGGTGAATATTTGGTATTTTTCTAAAAAATATCAATTTTTTATGAATAGTGAAACCACTAAGTGGCAGTTAAAAACTGATTTTTTTTGTTTAAATGGGACTTTACCACTTATGTGATTTGATTTTCAAAATACCGACAAACATGGTTGTTTTTAGAATGTAAAATGTGGTTTAATGGGATTAAAATAAATTTTTGGTGAATAGAAACTTATATGTTTATTAATCGCGATTATAGGCAATTAGTGTAATTTAAGGTAACGATAATGTTATAATAATATGAAATGACCTTGACAAATGTCCTACCCCTATTGGATGAGCCATGGCCGACCAAGACAATACATGGGTCAAATTGGGGACCCCATGGAGCCACTTTGGTAGGAAAATGACATTAATAACTATTGTATGAGTATATTTCGAACCCTTATCACTTTATCCTTGAAATATATCCTTTGGGGATCTTTAAAATCAGAAAATCATTATATATTAAAGTAATAATTTATAACATTCCAAGAGTTCCCCTCATCTACTCTTATAAAACCCCCCACCTATACCACTTTAACCACACTTTTCAACCCTTTTTCTCGGCTAAGCACTGCTCATTTTGTCTCTCCACATCCCTCTCCTCATCCTAGAAGACTTACCTTAGGTAGGAAGATCTTCAAGAAACCCTTTTGGTTCAAGCCAGAGGGAGTTACCCAATTTTAAGGTAATGTCTTCACTTGTGTTCTTTTGTTTTATTTTGCTTCTCCAACCCTGTAAAATCTTTTTATTCATTTATTTTGTAACAACACCATTATCATAAATATATTAGGATGTTGTTATAAAAAGGATTTCAGCTACAATTACACACACCTACATCTAATGGTTAAAGAACATATTGTTTCTGTGGATGGTGAATTTCTGCTTCACGAAATGATGATTGTTCAATATTATTTTCACACCTTAAAAGGTGGCCATTAAGATGTCACTATATTTATATATGATATATAATATGTTTATTTTTTACTTAAGATTTTTTATTTTTCATTTATGGCATACCTTTATGGTATCCATTACGGGTAAACGTGATATCATCATTTTAGGAAGTGCGGACTACTGCCCCCTCAAAGTGATTTGATTCGTTAATACCATATGTGGTTCGTATAAAGGATAGATTTAATGATATTATATATGATACCATACTATAATTATAATACTATTATGTTTCATTATGTTTTAATTCGATTAAATATGAAATCGAAATGGAAGTAGCGTTCATGCGTACGTACGGCTTACCGTCTCCAGGAACAGTGCATTTCATTTCTTACCTCTAAATGTTATTTAATATTTTAAATACATTTAAATAATGGATATATATTATATATATGATATCTACATAATGAATATAATTCTGGATATAATGGATATTTTACCACATGAACAACTTTTAATTGTAAGGAGTTTATTTTTGACTCAAGTACCAAAGATCGACAAAACGACTGTTATTAACATAAATAATTACATAATGTTAATAAAATTGTAATAAGTGATATAAAAAGAATAATGAACATAAACAATGTTCCAAATAAAGTATAAATTAACTATAGTTTATTATTCATGAGATTAAAGAACGATCGATTCAAGTCAGACCTAAGGTAAGGGATCCTACCTCTCTCATTCTTTTCAAGTACTCTCTTTTATGTCATTTCATTTATGCTCCATGTTCTTCTGTTGGAGGATGTTATTTTATATTACTCTTTCTGTAATTTTTATGTTCATGTGATGAGAGACCCTATTTTATCTCATCAATCCATATTTGGAAGATTTATGTGGCACCATTTGGCTATCGAATTTTCATAAGTGGACTTTCATCTCACTTTTTATTCCCGTGAGATTCATGCTACATTTGACACTATTTACCTTTTGTGTGGTGTATGTACTGCCAATTATTATTACTAATTTTAAAATATAATCTCATTTATGGGTATTTACATATTCATTGTATGAACCATCTTTCATGGGATGTACGTTTCGAAAGTTTCCCAAATCGGTAAGGTAACATTTCACACTCCTCTTTTTAAAATACTTATTTTGTTATGTCTTTTAATTTATATATATTTATGTTTGGATATGTTATTATATATCATTATTTATGTAAATTTTATTTCCATGTGATGAGATACCATTTTCTCTCTCATGAACTAATTTTATGAATTTTTAAAGTGACATCGTTAGGCTGTCAAATTTTACCAAGGGAACTTCTTAACCCAATTTTGATTTTATTGGGTTCAACATGTAGTTATTGAATATGTAATCCTTTGAATATGCGTGAATGAATTTTGATTACACATAATATCCACTTATATTGGGTGTATTTATATTTTTCACACATAATTACGAGATTGATTTATCCTTAATTTAAGGATACCTTCTTTATAAGGGATTTATTCTCATTTTACATTTCTATTGAGACTTCATTGTTGATATGCACAAATTATATCTTATATGGTGTATATACTATCCAATGGAAAATTATATCATGAATCCCATTATTCTCATGATATTATAATGTTCTGATTAAATGTTATTCCTCAATTATTGTATTCAAGTGTCTCTCATTTTGTTAAAAACCCTTTAACTAAAATATCTTTTTAAATGTTTTAATGATTTATTCTTATAAATATTTCTCATTAATATCCATGTTTCCAAAATGGTTTAAAGTATTTATTTATATGGATATTAGTGTTTTAAAATGATAAAAGCTTCAATGTGGTATGGGACTCCTTGAATCAAAAATCTCTTTATTAAATGGTTTTGAAAAATGTTTTTTCAGAATAGATTCATTATTTCAATATCTTAAAATGTTATATTGTTATTGAAATATGGGAATGTTATCTTTCCTTTATTATTAAGTTGTGTGATATGATTATGTTATTGTTCTTGTGCATTTTTTATGAAGACGGGTGGTTCCATGATAAACTAAGGGCGGGTGAGCCCGATATAGCTCTTCAATGCATTGTGTAACGCAAAGGGGTTAAATGCTAAGGTTTCTCTGAAGTGATTTAAGAAATATATTACGATGGGTATTCCGAACGTAACCAAGAGGGTTACTCCCTACATAAGAATGTTATGAATGGCTCATGTTATCTTTATGTCTTATGATCTCTATGATTTATTCATGATTTGATGAGGTATGTTAAAGTGCTTATGTTTTATAAGTAAAGTATGATTTCATTGATTCTTATGTATACATGTACTCATGTTTCCTTTCCATATTTTTATATCCCTTATTAAGTGTTTTGTTCTCATCCCATGTTTTTGAAATTTTTTCCACAGGACATAAAGATGAATAGGGTCAAGGATGGGATCAAGGAAATGTCATGTTTTCTAAAGCATGGAACTAGACATGACTCTTTTGTTCATGTGTTTTTATGCTGTGAAAAAAGGAAAATGAGTTGATGTGTCTAATTTGTAATCTTTTGAGGTGTAATAGTTATGTCCTAACTCTCTAAAACTCTTAACCTAAAAAGATCCTCAATGTGAATTATTCAATTTAATTCATGAATAAATACTTTTTAAGGCTGTGTCCTTATAATCGATACCTTTCATCATTTAATGATCCTTATCTAAACTGTAAAATATACTAGATTATAATTTATTATAATGAATTTAAAATATTAATTTATAAATCTAAATGTGCTACAACACTGATAAGTAATTTAAATTTTTTTGATAAATTATTTTCATAATCATAAATATGGGTTTTTAGGATATATTTATTTTGAAATACTTCATAATGGTTTATAGATAAATTGTGAATTTTCATAAGCATATCTTCTAGGAGTTTCACACCATGAGAAATTTAAGGCCTATTATTAAGTATAAAGTTATGGTTGAGTCATTACTAGTACTACCTTTTTTGATTTATTACCCATTTAATCATCTATGATAAAACAAAACACACTTTTGTTTTCAAAATTTGGATTTATTTTCTAGAAAGACAATAAAATATCTTCATTACCAAAAATTTAAGATTTTATTAAGTCATTATCCTTTAGATATATATTATATATATGTTCCATAAAATATGTTTTACATAATATAGTTTCACTGGTTTCTACTAAATATTCTCTAATACCAAAATTTATTACCCAAACTCCATTAGCCAAATTATTGATCCTAAATTATTACATTAGAAAATATATAATGTGATAAATCCTGAAGGACCAATAAATTTAGCACTTTCATAGAACTAGATACATATATGATACCCATTTTATATGGCTACATATAATAAAAATCATATTAATGTATATTTTTTATCAACATTTAATTCATTCGAGGTATACATCTTTATATCCTTGGTAAAGAAAAAAAAACAACGGTATGTGGAAATTATCAATACAGATTACATATATGATAATATATTATAAATCAATAAGGAATAATCATTATGTCCATTTAAATAACTCAATAAACATGTCATAATATCAGTAATATTAATAACATAATAAGATATGGAATATTCAATATGTAAAAATAAATAATTGAACACACATACCATTTATTCAAATAATATATGGATGAAATCCATCTATATATAATATAATTTGGAAAATCTCACATATAAAAATAACAAACACCATTCAATGAAGGAAATTATTAATTAATGGAATTCCTCATATCAAGAATCATAAATATGTCATCATTTAATACATTTCTCAAGATTGTTTAGATCCACTTTTTAAAATACCATCTAATATGACTTACCAATTTTTCCAATGAGGCCAATTGAAGAAATTTTTTGATATCTATAACCAATCCCAATCTATAACTATAACTAAATGAATTCATCATATGCCATATAATTTTTTAATTTATGAATCAATATTACATATCTATAAATATAACCACTGAGTAAAGAATACAAAATAATTTACAGTTTCCCCTTATGAAAATTAAATTACAATTAAATTCCATTTGTACAATTAGAATAATGTTCAATAAATAAAAATACTCAAAAAAAGTAAATCTATATTTAGGAAAAATTTCATTTCTACTGAAAAATAATATATAGAATGTAATTTTTAGTGAATGTAGAAAATCATAATATAATGTAATATTGTAAAATATATTTTATACCACTTTGGTAAAAATCAAATTGTCACCCATTAAATAAATAAAAGTGACAATAATTATTAATAATAATTAATATTTAGGTATCAATGATTTTTACATAAATGTTGTAGTACATACCATAAGTAAAAGAGAATATGTGCATTTAATCAAATATGTATCAATGAAATAGAAATTAAAATGAAATTTTATAATAAATTGTAATGTTAAAATTAAATACACATTTATTATATAAATCGAATTGAATAAAAAATACCAATACGTATTACATATTCATTATATGACATAAATACCGGTTTTATGGACACTGTAAAAAATAAATTTGGTGCCGAATAATAAAATATTTTTTAATAAAGTGAAATTTAGCTGATTTCCCCAACCGAATTCATTACACTAGTTCAAATAATTTTAGTTATCATGTAACCATTGTTTTCGTAATTATATATATATACATAATTCTACATCATTAGATTTGTATGTTTTTTATTATATTATTTTAGTTTATATTTATTTTATACATTATTAATATTTAATTTCCAACACTTTCACTAAAAAATATTTCACTTTTTCTAATCGAGGAATATCAGTTGGTAAAAGTGAATTTTTTTTGGTAAAATAATTTTCCAACATATATGTCCCTTTCAATAAATTGCTGGTAAAAACATTATCGCTAATTTTTTTTGATCGATAAAATAATTTTGCTTAAAAAATAAATATACAAAAAAAATATCATGGTAAAAGTGTTTAACAACATGTTATGGTTAAAAAAATTTCTTTTGGTAATAATATTATGATAATTTAATTATTGTTTATAAATTAAATTTTAATAAAAATTATAAATTTTTATTAATAGTAAAAAAAATTATTATATTTATAAGTTTATGATATATAATAAATTTTTATGTATTTAATGAATTACTAATTTAACACATGATCAGATTTATAAAAAATTAATTATATAAATAATGAAATTCATTACAAAATGAATCAATACAAAATAAATCCCCCATTCCCAACATCACCCATCCAAGCCACATCAGGGACCAGCAGTCACCAGCAACACATCCATACCCCAAGACTATCGAGCCAACTCCAAACCATCCACACCACACTAGGGACCAACAATCACCAATAATCCATTCATACCCTAGGACCAGGGAGTCAACTCCAACTCAAATCAGTGGAAAATGTCGTTAGGAATTGAAACCAAAATATTCAAAGGTATAAAAATTATTGTCATAATAATAATTGTTCATCAACCCTTTTGATATTTCATCAATGTTATGTAAACTCTAATCTAGATGTAATGTTTCAAAAACAACCATAAAACACCAAATAAATACAAAAATAAAACACTTACATAGACAGATTCCAATCACAAAACATGGGTTTCTCCCAACTAAAATGATTGAATGCATCTATCCAAAAATTTGTAGTTGTAGAGGCTGAATAAATTGACGAATTATCAAAAATGGTGGCATCAACATCAACCTTTGGATCGATTATGATGAATGTGATTTTCTTCACTACATACGGTGAGTTGTACTGATCTATCACCAGCTTGTATACACGCAGTTCAAAATGATCCCATGTGTCTGTTCTAGTATGCTTTAATACAAAAGCAATGAAACAGAGTAGAGAATATAAAGCTATCAAACAAGCTCCAATATGAGTTATGTTTCAATATGCATATAAACCCACATATGAACTATTTTATTAGAAAAAACAATATTATTGGATTACAATGTAGACATATCCTTCTTGAACCATTACTTACTTAACAGAAAAGATATTAAAAGAATTAACTAACTTCAAATTCTAAAACATAATGATGAATGTCTGATTTGAGACAATGAAGTAACTTTTCTTAAATTTTAGGTCAACCTGGTATGCAATCAAGGAATGATTAATAAAATACCATCTCCACAAAGAGAATTCTTAGTATTTATGTGAAGGACCTTGGTAGGGATTCTAACATGTCCCTTTACTTTTAGGTTCTTGGACATGGAACCACGAACCATAATAGATCAAACTGAAAACAACATATAATCATATCAAAAAGTCTAGTTCAGAAAAATAGAATTAATAAGAAATTGGGACAAGGGAATTGATTTCTTTTAATTATTAATAAATCCATTTGTTCAATTTTATAATATAACATTGCTCGTATAGTTGAAGCTAGTCTACATTTATGGAACCTGTATTGGAATTAATTTAATTTCTAATAGAATTGGTGGTGGTTAATGTTCATCGACATAAGCTCGGTACACATGGAGAGCCATCTTACCAGGAAAAAAAATCATGTTGAGTCAATGTAAAATCAAACGTCATGGGAACTGATATTTTAAGTGAGGTAAGGTATAATTAAATGAAATAAGATCCACCTGAGAAAAAGTGGAATGTTAATAAAAGATTCCATACTTTAAAAAAAATAAATCACAATAAATATAGAAAATCAAACTAGAAAAACCTAAAAGGAATCAATAAATGACCTAAAAGGAATCAATGAATCTTCTCCAGGGGGTCCTCCAGACCAGGTGTTGTTGGTTACATAGTTGCATATGCCAAGCCCTCTTCTAAATCCAACGAAGAACAAAATAAATGGGGTGGTGAATCTACAAGCTACTGTTCTAAAACCCCCTCCCTCTATAGTAGTCCTTGCATCTCAAACATCAATCCCACAAAGATTAACCAGAAACAAAAAAATCACAATTAGTAATTTTAATTTAGAGTTACAAAGAACTCCAGTTTTATAATCTTGTTACACTGCAGAATATTCTATAATAATATAAATCTACATTCAATTTATAATGACACTACATTCTAAATTGGAATAACACCTAATTCAAAAGCTATAGAACCATTTATTGCATTTTAAACCATACATTCTAAGGTTATAGTTAAAATATGGTCTTGAAGGAAATTATCAAATTGTTGGAAAACAGTTGAGATCCATAAAAAGTCAAAGATGGACATGTTCTAACATCTCCATCCTAAATTGAATTATGATTCAATAAAATATGAAACATAATGGCTTCAAAAATCATGAAATAAATCTACCAAAATCATAAAGACAAACAAATTCATAAATATTAGACATTAAATGTTTAATACAATGTAAAAATCTAATTAAATTACTAATATAAAAATAAAAAATAAATTGTTGGATCATATTCAATGATTTTTAAAAAAAATTAAACATGACATTATGATTCAAATAATAACTTTATGGATTATATTTATCTCATCTCTAAGACAACCATTGTCAATAACCTTCCTTATATCAATTATCTCCTGGAACATGACACTAAAGTTGCACACATTATCTTTGGTAGTCAACTGGACAATCAGTTTTTACTCAGGATCAAAATATCAAAAGGTCCCCATTGACTTAGTAGAAACATGGGTATAATCCACAATTAGAATTATCCTATTAAGCTTAATATAATATAGATTTATATTGAATTCATCATTCAAAATATATTTATCACATTGAAATCACGGTTTATTACATAGAGGTTTTTCTTCTCATGCAAGTATCCATGTTAGCATGTTACCCCATCAACAATATTTATCTTCTCATTTTAATCCACATGCTTCATGTTTGGTGGTAAATATCTCAGGAAAAATTTTGTGAGTAAGGAATTGTTTTAAGAATAATTATTATGTGATTTATTAATAGAAAATGAATATACATAACAATAAGATGATCCTTTATAGATAAATTTATTCATAGAAATGAATCCTCAGTCCTCTGTAAACTAAAAATATTACCAAGACCATAAGGTTGTGATGGTTGAGAAGGTTAAACATATTGGACCTACACATTGATATTTTTTTCAATGCAATCAAATTTTTTCTATCATCTTAAAAGCCACATACAGAGGAATAGTTAACAAAAGATTCATTATAAAATAGAAATTACAGTAATATAATTAGGAGAAAGTTTACCTTTATTCTAATCTCAAGGTAACCTTTGTACACCCCTATAATCCCCCTACTTCCAATAGTTTATGGAAATAAAAGTTAATTATAACAACATAGATCTCATGAAATTCAAATATATTGGAAGGGAAATGTCCTTTCTCGATTCTCGAAATTTTATTATAGATGAGACTATACTTTTAACTATCATATTTTATTGAGGAATGTGTTATGGTGGGAGGTTTTTCTTAGGTAGTGACACATGGTGATTCATATATTCAACTTCCTTATTTTTATTACCTCCATTGAAAAGAAGCAGAAAGATGAAACAGAAGTTGATGAAAATAAATGAAGGAATACTAATTCCAATATATAGATTCCAATATCTAAATATTCAAGGAAAAGGATCCATTTTCATTGATGATATAAAATACAAAGTCACATGAAAAACCTCATTATATAATGTGTATAATTTCACATGAATTCATTCAATTATATGTATTTAGAAAAGTGAATGACAAGGCTAAATAAAGGACACAATAAGAAGATTCTTTATTTACCATTTTAAAATTATTAAATATATTAAAATAGTGATCCATTAAAAATAATTTATCAAAGAAAACGTCAACAAAAATATCAACACAGAAATGGCTAGATATGGAAAGTTACAAATAGAAAATTTGTCTCACCAAAACATAATAGTTTTCTCAAAATGCGTCAATGGATTTTGAAAAAATAAATTTTAGGATAATCAATTGTAACATCTTCCATATACTATAAGGAAATATATGTCTTATTGACATTAGTTGTGATGTTATATTGTATGTTATACTCCGTTGGTATGATATATTATTCATTTTCAAATAAATATCTTAGTATAGTAGTGACAAGATACTAATTTTGACTTTATATTATGTCATATTGAACACCTATATAGATTTACATGTAAGCAGAAAGAGATCATATGTTTTCATAATCCCCATAGGACTGACAACAGTGAATACCACCATATCTTCATAGAATAATTTAATATTTTATACCCAAACCACAATGAAATAAAATAAAACCACTCTTAAATGGATAAATCAACTCAATAATTTTATTCAAAACACCATAATTTGATACATTAATAGTTTTTGTGATTATGTTTAGAATAACACCAATATATTGAGTCATACTTTTCATAGAAATAGATTTCACACATCATTACAAGTGACATTGGTGCAGGGGTTATATAGGTTAACAATGAAATGATATGGAGATAGTGATATGACAACAAACATCATGGGTAGGGTAAGATAGGGGTGTAGAAAATCCCAAGTAGTGATAAAATAAAGTGTATAATAAAATCACTAACCAAGGTTAACTTTTTGAAAATTTCCATGTAATTCAACCCCGATTCAACCCCTGGGAACACCTAGAATCATGAAACTGAGTTATACTTAGAAACCAACATTGATTCAACATAGATTGCACACACAAATGAGTAATCAATCTATGTTAGTGAGAATAGTAAAAAAATTTCCATATTTAAAACTATCTGATGATTAGGTCATACCTCGGGTGAGGAAGGTCGAGGAAGGAGGGGGTCGAGTAGGGAAGTTCTGATATGGCAGGGTCGAGCGAGGAAGGCTAGGGATAGTGGGGGTCTTCTAGTGGTGATGATGTGGTGGTTATTTAAATAGTGTAGTGGGTGTGGTGGGTCATAGTGGAGAAGGTTGGTGGTGTAGGCGGAGGGTAGCGGAAGAGGTAGTGGGGGCAGAGAATGAGGTGGGTTGCATAGATGGAGAGTGGTAGAGGATGTGGCGAAGGGAGCCGAGGGGAGAGGTGGTCATGGAGAAGGTTGGGGATTGCAAAGGAGGATGTGGTGTCATAATCAACCGAGGGCAGTGATGACATAGGTTACCGGATGGGTGTGGTGGATCACACATTGGAGATGGTGAATTAGGGTTGGGAACTATTAAAGATTTGTAAAAAAATAATAAAAATAAAATATCAAATTTCATTTGGTTTTTAGACTAAATAAATAAAAAAATATATCGTAATGTAATAAAATTTTATAAGAATTAATTATCTTCTATTAATTTAAAATATAATTTCAATACATGAATATAAATTATTATTAAAATAATACAAATAAATTGATAGTTAAGTTATTTATGTATTAAATTTAAATTTTTAATTTTTCAAATTTATTTTGACTATATTTTATTATGCTGACTAGGTTCAAATATGAATATTAAATTACCATGTATGTAGACAATATCTAAAAAATATGTAAATATGTCACATATCATAATGATTTAAATTTAATTTTTTGAAAATTATTTAAATTATTTTCAAATTAACATCATTAATGGATATAAACACCATTTATATTTTGAGAGAATTTAAAATTAAAATCTGTTAAGGATTTGTCTTTAATAAGACTTCCAAAAATAGATGTTGACTTTGTTTGTAAAAATATTAATATATAAAAAAACCAGCTCTCATAATTGTTTACTAATAAAATTTTTGTTTTTATAAAATGGTTAATTGTAAAAATATTTATTTTTGGTAAAGTATTTTTTGTTAATAGTTATCATTACTAATAGTTTAACAAATTATCAAAAAAAATTTTGTATTAATATGATAAATAGATATATTTAACAGATAGTAAAAGAATTATTGGTAATGAATAATCAATATCAATAGATATATCTGTTGGTAAAAATAATTTTTGGTATTATAAATTAATACCAATAAATCATAAAATTTATTAGAAATTATAATTTATACCAATAGATATATTAAATATCTATTAATTTCTGTAGGAATAAGCGATTTTTTTGTCGTGTTTTTATTTTTAGTATCAAATTAAAAAGATTTATAATTAATTTATATATATTTTTCATGGTAATTATATTAATTTGTTATATATATATATTATATGTTAATATTTTAAAAATAAATTATTATACTATTAGTTTTACTAGAATATTATTTTAATTAAAATACACAAAATATAAATTATTATTATTTTTTGATTGATAGAATAATTTTTATAAAAATAATTATAATTTTTATTGTTTCTCATATTTTATGTTGTTATATATAATGAATTATTCTAATATATTATAGTAGATTAATTATATAATTGAAAATATTTTATTATTAGTAATATTATTTTAATATAACATTTATTATTATTATCATTTTTACCATTATTTAATTAAATTTTTATTTTTACATATTTACTTTTACATTTAGAGGTATTCTTTATTAGCTCTCATGAATTATTTTCCATTATATTTTTATTTATTTTCAAAAAGATGGTTTTAATTGTATTCATTCCTATTTGAATGGGGAGCCTACATCATTGAAAAATATATAAGAAGACCACACTACCAGCAAGTGGTCACTAGACCTCTATAATATCTACCCACATCCCTCCCTCTCCCAACATCTCTTCATACCACCCTCCAACCCTTCTGCTTCTCCCCCCCCCCCCTCATCCTTCCACTAACCCCACATTCCCTGCATTCTCCCTACCCTTGTCTCCCCCACCTCACCTTTACCCACTCTGCCCCCTCACCCCACATACCCCTTGCACGCCCACATCCACAACATATCTCCCCAATCATACCCTCTATCCACACCCCCCCCCCTTTGTGAAACTGTACCATTTCCCTCCCCCTTCAACCACAATCACCTCATCCGCTCTCATCCTCCCATAGCCATGTACCACCACCCGGTCCGAACCCTCAAGAAACACCACACACTATTCTGCCTCCACTATAGTGCAGAAATAGTTAGTCATCATCCACCTTCACCAATGAGGATGGTACTTCCCATATTTTGGGTTGGAATTAAGTCTTTTTAAAGCATTGATATGTACTTGAATGTAAAATTTTCCTTTGGAGATCATATAGTGCTGATCGGCTGATTGATGATTATTATTGTGAAATTTTCAATGGTGGGTTGTAGTGATAATGGAAATGGCATCAACACTATAATATACATTTTTTATTTTATGTTTATTTCATTAATGGGAGGTAATTATTTTATGTCATAGTTCGGACAAATGTGTTAGTGTATTCATGATTTTTCCCCCAAATTTTAGTACCTTGCTAGTTAATTATTTTATTAGAATTGTATATCATTTAACAATTATTATGTTTGAATTAATTTTCAATAGAAGTATACACAGATGATTCAGTTCCCTTTAATTTGAAACCTAATTTGTAATAATGGATAGGAGTTCGTCATATAATTGATTTCTATGGAAGTTGATCACACACCTGAGAGAATCATAAATATCATGTGATCCAATTCCAAATAAATAAATATATTAATTTAAAATTAATATTTTATGTGTTTTTACCTATAATGTTTCAAGAGTGATACCTAATCAGTGATCTTGTGTTGGGGATACCGACATAGATAGGTTCATCGAATTTTTTAGGAAATGGGTTTTGTCATTTCACCATGTTATTCAGGGCTACAATGACTATAAATTCTTCATCAGTACATTGAATGAAAAAGATGGATAATTTTTTATGAAAATTATATTAATACCTAACATAAATAAAATAGACTATAGAAAATTTTAAATATGTTTGGAAAAAATGATAAATAAGTAATTAAATATTCAGATGTTTAAATTAAATAATTGGTATTACAAGAACCTGAAAGGACATCACAACTCTAAATCATCCATATTTCTATGTTTGTTCTATAGATTAATATACATATATTATATTGTTTCAGGTAAATTTAAATAGTAATTTTTAAATATAGTTTTATTTTTTTTATATTTTAGTATTTTATGACTTATACAACCCATCCTATATAATATCATTATTATAGAATAATTCTAGTGCCTATGAAAAATATATCTATGGTTTTACCCTACTCGCAACTTCTTCAATATTTATCAGATTTAAAATATTATAAATTTGACATGCTGAAATTCACATGCCAAATTTTTGGAAACATTTCTATGGTGAATTATAGCATTAAGGGTTCCTTTAAAAGAGAAATTTAGGTAAAAATTTTAGTGAAACTAAATGTAACATAAAAAACTCAGATCTAATATTTAGGATTATTTTTCAATAGCACGTAACCTCAAGAAACTAGATGTTTAAAATGATATGGTCCAAACCACACAGTAATAACTAGTGCCCACCCTAACCACTAACATTGAACAATACATAGTATAATGATTCACCGCATATGATATCTCTAGAGAGTATTATTTAATTTAATGATTTATTTTCAAGTCTTTGTTATCACCAAAATTTAACAACCAATTAATACCAACCTATTTTTTAATTTTAATGTAAATGAATTCTTAAATATATTGATTTTGGAAATTTGTTATTAAAAAATAATTCAATAATTTAATGGATGTTCTTTTCTTCTATCACTGAGGAAAATCAGATGTTTGAACATGAAGATGAATGTATTGTATTGTTTGTATTCAATGAATGGAGTAGAAAAAAAAACTCATCTCATAAAACTGGTTTTTTTACTACCACATTATGACATAATTCAAAAAAATTACATTGTTAAGTGTGTAGTAGAGGATCTATTTTTACAACATCCATGTCCTAATTCTAATAATGAAATCTAGTTTCATTATTTTTCTATCACTGATGAATCCTTTTCTTCACAATTTTATTCTTCCAATGTAATCACATTACATGTGAATTAGTGTTTAGTCTCCCCCATGATGAATATAGTGGTACCCTAAAAAAATTTATTCTATATTCTCATTATGTTGGTTCACAACCTCTACAACGCCAAGTTAAAAAGGACACATTCAATGTCTATCAAATTGATCCTTATGAGGGTGAAGTGGAAATTGAATTGGGGCCCTTCATAAACATGGTAGATTGATAATTAAACACAGACACAATGGATATCCAAATTCAACAGAACATCACATCAGATGACATTGAATCACCACCTTTTGAAAATCTATGGGAGTAAAAAAAATTTCCATCCTGGAGATATCAAAAACATTTCAAGAGTTAGGAAATATATTATTTATTATGTTTGAGGGAACTCATAATTTTTTTATCACACACATGTTTTTCATTATTCTGGGACCTCTTTGACATGATATGGTTATTTGTTGTTCCTAAGTATATTTAAAATTATACATAATATATGGAGCATCATTAGATACAAAAAAAAAATTCCTCATCTATACACACACACACACACACACACACAGGAATGTGTATTATTTTTTCTGATAAGTTTTTAATAAAAAAAGCCTGTAAAATTACAAACTCAACGAATTTCAAATGAAAAAAATAAAAATTATTGAAAATAAATATCTTTCTTTTATTGTTGAACCCTAATGAAGGAATCAACCTTTTTATCTTAACACATTCAGGAAAAATACCATGTGTATCATTTTGTAATCAATGTACATGATTCTTATTTAGAATTTATTGGTCTTTGATCTCATGACTTAAATTATTTTTGAATTTATATCATTATTAAAAAATATTTTTCATAATCTTGTTTATTTTTTAGGTACTATGCTTCCCTCAAACTCATTTTGTTTTTTATCACTTTACTTATATACCCATGAGTAATTTGCCCCATTTTTTCATCATCTCAAATTTATATTTTTCTTGAATTAATATCTACCAAATTATGTCTTCTAGAACATGTAGTGATTTTCCATAAAAAAATTATTAGTTTTAAAACATAAAAATTACTGAGTAATCAATTCCATTATTTATCCCCTTCGACCCGATCAACCACCCACACATATTCTTTACTGTGTGACCTTTAGAATCAATTAAGAATACTTTTTTTTTGTAGTTCTGATACTCAATATAATTCTATAAATATTTATTTAATATTTTCATTATAATATTTAATCTATTTGAGAGAGTGAGATAAATTCAAAGAGATGGTTGATAGATGTGGAAGGAGTTATATTATGCACATGTATTGGTGTTATCTCATCAAGATCATATCTATTTTTTTTCACTGTATCCACCTTCATTATAAAAAAAATTCATGGGAATATTAATTATTTTTTGTTTAACAAATGATTATGTTTATGGTTATTAAACTATAATGCTATCTTTAGGGGATACGAATGAAAGTGATAAAAAATTACACAATGAGAAGGAGATTATTCTATATAACCTAATTTCACTGATATGATGCAATTATTTTTTATCCTATCTATGTTTATTTGGGATTTATTTTTTGAAATATATTTTATGGGGGTGTTGATTTGATACTAAATAGTTTTTTTACCATCTTATTTAAAACATTTTTTTAAAAAAAGCAGAAGAAGGAGAAGAGGAAGACCATGAATATTTTACTTATCATATGATTAGGGACAATCAATGTTTTGAGTGTGTTCCTGAAATATCATTAGTAAGAAATTTAGATTTACTATCATCATGTATTTATTTCAAGATTTAACCCTCCTTTATCCAAAAACTGAAAACAAAATTGACCAACCATCCAATAGACACATAGATTATTTAACCAAATATGATGTCATATATGGTAATGTATTATTTTAAATTTACACTAGTTGGGATGTTTAATTAATGGGATGATTATCATTAGAATACAGGGGTATGCTAATTGGGAAAATCTACAATCAAATTGTGTGAGAAATCAAAGTAAGTGTGAGGTAGATGAGATGATGAATGAGTGTAAGTTCTTGTTTTGTAAATACTATTTTTTTAACTGGAAAATATTTTTAAAAGTTAGAATTAAAACTAAAGCATGATATTTTTTCATAAAATTTGATGAAATTATTTTGAACATTTATTTTTTATTTGGCTATTGCTATAGTGGTGTATTCTTTTTTATTTTTTCCTAGCAGTGACAAACTGCATATGTTAAGGGATTGATGCACATGTATTACCTATTCATCTTTTGAATAATTTTCTACTATAATATTTTTTCTGATAACTTTTTTCAATTTTTGTTGACATTTGGATTCTTCTATTATTTTATATATTTTGATAATTTTTAAATTATTTTTATATAAATTTTATTGATTTAATATATTATTAATTATTTTAATCATATTATTATTATTATTGTGTTTATAATTTTTTAATATAGCATGTCATCTTAATTTTTTTTATTATATATATGCAATTTTATATCATAAACTGTATTAGTTTTTTTATTAATTTCTAATAGTTTAGGTCCATTTTATAAATTAATAACATTTAATTTATAACACGCATAACTTTGAGAAGTAATTTTTATTAGATTTATTATTAGTTAATTAATATTTTTATTGTAAATATAATAATTTTTATAATTTTATATTTTTTTATTTACATCTTCAATATTTTTAGTATTAATTATTGTTGTATTAATTTTATAATTTTAACTCTATGGATTAATATTTCATGTCAGTATTGTTATTATGTGTATATGTTAATTTTATCTAACAATTAAATTATTTCATTATTTTACTAATTATATATACCAATATATATATATTCTCTTTAACTTTTTTGTTGACCAATTAGCTACATATGTTTATTTTATTTTTTTTAGAAATTTTTGAATAAAAAATTTATTAACATTAATTAATTTATTTCCCATTTTTATTTAATTAATTTCTTATTTAAATGAAGACTGTTTATTTCTATTATTTTTTTTCAATTTTATCATTATTTATATTAAAAATCTAGTTTTTAATTAAGTCTATTTGATTTAAATGGGATACCTTTCATGTCTAAAAAATAAAAGAAAGCACAACTAGGTGTAAGCGATTGATCAACCATTACCCTCTCTCCCCATTTCCCCCTCTAACCATCCCCTCCTGCCTCCCAAACCCTACCCCTTCACTCTTTCTTACATCACCATCTACCACCTCCTTTACCTTTCTAGCACCCTTCCCTTTATCTTACCCACCTCCTTATCCCCTCCCCCCCTCACATCCACATCCCCATACACCTCAAATATCCATAATTCCTACCACCCATACCTTATCCCCCCATCCCCCTAGACAGCTCCCCCATTCCATTCCATTCTATTCCAACCAACTCACCACCTCCTCTCTCATCCTCCCGCATCCAAGAAGCACAATCCAGTTTGAATACTCCAGAAGCAATACAGACTATATACCATCCACTTTAGTGAAGCAACCATGTTTCTCTTTACTCATTAACTAATTGAGATCCCTAATTCTACATTCTATATGGGTTCAAAGTTAGTGTGGAGCATTGGCATGTGATTGAAGGTTTGATTTTCATTCGAACGTGAAATTTGGTGATTATTGGAGTGGTGAATATTTTTATGAGATCATCAATGGAATAATTTGATGAAACATCGATGACATGATTGTGGTGATATTTTTAATATTTTATTTTTTGTGTTTTCATGGTGGTAGGATAATTCTTCTATATTAGATTTATGATAAATGTGAATGATTAGGAATGGGTTTTTAGTATTTACATATCAGATTTCTTATTGTATTAGATTCTTGATATGATTTTTATTTTAACTAATCACATTAAAATCTTATTTAATTATGAATTAGATTATGAATACATGATTTAGTTATAGATTGGGTAATAAGTAATAAGTAGTCACCGGTGGGTGTTAATCCGAATATTTATTTGTCCCAAAGTCAATCATGCGTATGAGAGAATCCTAAATCATTCATGATTAAATTATTTGAAATAAATATATTAATATAAAAATAAATATTTTATCTGTATTCCCATTCAAAATTTCATGATTGATAAAAAATAAGTTATATATTGTGAGTGAACCCAACACATATATAGTTTTCTACCATTTGACAAATGGGTTTTGGTTTTTCACCATGTGATTTTGTGCTATAATGACACTCAACTTATTTATCAATAAAAATAAAAGAATGATGCATAATTGTTTTGAAAATTAGAATGAATTATTAAATAATGTTTTGATACTAGAGAATATATTAATTATATTTGAAATTGGTGATATTTAGATAAGTAAATATTTAGATATGAAGATTAAATAATTGACATTTCAATAACCTAAATCGACGTCACAACAATGACACATAAATAACTTCTAGTATCTTCCATATAGAATTATATTACGAATAAAAATATTACTACAATTTTAATGGTATTTTTAAAATTATTTCATAATTTTTGGATGTCTTAGTTGTTAATCACTTATACAAATCATTTTGTTAAAAATTATTCTCAGATGATATTCGTTATGTCTAATAAAATTCTCTATGTGGTTACACCCTCCACCATGCATGTATGGTAGTTAGTGGATTTATAAATTTCAAATTTTGATGAACTAAAATGTTCCTTCCAATATTTTACTTTCATGACATTTCTCCTCATTTTTTGGTTAATAATATCTATTTTTTATTTTCATTGATCCAGTTGTAAATTAACACATTTTTGAATATTTTATTGTAATGAATGTTACAATTCCTTAAAGTTTGACATAAATAAAGAAACTCACCAATTATATTTAGGTTATTAATATCATATTTATTTATTATATAAATTATTATAAACATTCAATAATTATTTTCTTAGAAAATTACTCGCATCGCTTCATGGAGACAGCTGGCCATACGTACGCACAATAGATGATATCATTCCATTATTTGGATAAACAATAAAGGATAATATAATGTATTTATATTAAATAATTTATTTCATGAAATATATATCATATTTATTCTTCATTAATTATATCTTTATTACATTCCATGTGAAGCGTAAGTTAAAAATGAATTACATCGCTTCACAAGTGGGTAGTCTTCCATACATAGAATCGACATTATCCTATTTTAAATGAAAAGTAATTTTGTAAGATGTAAATTAAATAACAGTTACATAAATATTATTATAATAATTATATTATATTTATACATTAAAACAATTTTTACATCCAACTATGAGTGGTTTTGATGGAAAATGAGTTTCATCGGCTCGTAAAATGGTAGTATGCCTAACATTGATCGATGGATTATTTTCCCATTTAATTTTAGTGGGGAAAAAGATAGTTAATTAATATATAATAATATCATCTAAACATATTGGGGATAATGGTGTCATTTTATTACTAAATTTTTATTTTATTTGAAATATTAGGAAAAAGAAATATATTAAAAATGTCCATTTTAAACATTACCTCCTATTCTGGGAAAATCTATAGGTTTTAACTAAAATACCTCATAGGTTTAATTTATGATAAAAAGCGATATGGGGTTTTTGGAGGTGATTAAGGATGGTATTGGGATTTTAATTTACTATTCCAAATTTCTTAATATGATTGTAGAGGGAGGAGATGAATGGCCTTTTATAAGTCGGTGAGAGGACATACAAGGATCTTTTTGAAAAGATTCAGTTGTGTCTTCATTTTTATCTAACCAAAATAAAAAAGGGATAATTATGAATATTAGATATTTTAGTGTCAATTTATGAACTATAACATGGATTTGGTATTTTTTTGGAAATTTTTAACACATAAAATCTTAATTCAAGAACCCAATAAATAAGTTTTTACTTTAACTGCTATAATTAATTTTTACTTCGTTTCAAATTCATAATGATCAAAAATTTAGTTGACCATATTAGTGAATATTATTTTTTATAATTGAATATATGGAATTAATATTTTCAAATTCCATTAACATAAGTGTAAGAATAAAATTTAAGATTATATCAAAAAATGTACTGGAAGAGTATGTTTCCAATGAGAAAATTCTAATAAGTAAAAAAATATGTTATATAAAACATTAATATTAATATGATTTCAATAACCAAAATTTTGTTAAATGTAATATAATAGAAGTAATTTTTCATCAATTTCTTTTAAAATATTTATTATCTATAGAAATTATCAATATTCAAGGACATCATTCAATATAATTTAGTATTTTTCTATACTAATCATAATATGAATCTTTTTATGAAAATAGAAAAAATCCACACAGCGAAAATTGTGAAATGATGATTAAAAAAATATGTTTTGACAAATAAATTTTACAAAAAGGACATTGATTAATTTTGTCGTTATTTTTCAATAAATGATGAAATTTTTCTCTTTTGAAAAAATACAGTTTTCTAGATACCAATTTTTTACATTCAAATTATTTTAATTTTTGTATCTAATCAATAGATTGATAATTAATGTGTGTAAATTATAATTTATTTATAATATTTTTATTCTTATTCATACACTTCAATTTAAAGGCTATGTTATAATGGTTGTGTTTAAATAATATTTTAAAAATCATTTAATCACTAGAATTATTGAATCTCAAACTATACAAGATATTGAATATATTTAGAAGGAAATAAATCATAAATTCATAGAGTTTTATGAATAATATCATAAAATAAATAAATAGGAAAATAAACACCCACATAAAATGATACACACACATATATATTTGGACATTCCTTTGTGAATATAAATAAATATTAATAAAAATACACACAAAAATATATACATATATTAAAAAAATAAAAAAAATTATATATAATTATATATTTTTTATTATAAACCCAAATAACTATATAAACTCATATAAATATTCCTAAAGACACACTAATATCCCATATGATATATATAGATATGAATAAATATATAGATTATTTAATATAATTATATGTAGACTGAAAAATTTGTATATACCCACATAATATATTTAAATAAAAAATAAATGAAAATAATTTTCATTTAAATAAATAAATTGTTAGACACACACACACACAAATATATATATATATAAATATATAATTATGTATAATTTTACAGACACACACACACACACATAAATATATATATATAATCTCATAAAAATATTTGTACAAAATATTATACATACATACATACATACACACATATATATATATATGTCCACACACATAATATTTAGAAATACATATGAATTCATATATATTTATAAAATATAATATAATTTTATTTAAACAGAAATTGTTATAAAAAATATACACAACAATAAAAACATATATATCTATTTTTATATATAGATATATTTAAATAAAATTTAATATATATGAACATATTTAAATATATATATATATGAAATATTAATAAATATATATATCCATATATATTTAAATACAATTATATATAAATAATTAAATGTAATTATATATATTTATATAAAGCCACTTATAACTATACATAAATACATATATATATATATATATATTCTTACATATATGTATATGTAAGTAAATATACACATATATATATACTTATAAATATATGTAAATGTTTAATAATATATATAAATATACAATAACTCTTCTTAATATCTAAACATATTTTTTATTATAAAAATATACTTAATATATTTATATATATGGGTGACTATTTATGTATATGAATATCATGTACTAATTCATACTAATTAATATTTAATAATTATAATAAAAAATATAATTGAAAAATTAAAAACAAACATAGTTTTTAAATAATTACTATTTAGAAAATTATAAATAAATGATTTAAATAACGAATCATAAATATTCAATAATAAATATATAATAACATATAATTAATTACAAGTAATAAAAAATGAAATTAATTTTTTATTTTTGTTAAATTTCTAGTGGTTTTAAAATAACTACACTGTAGGTCAAATAAAATTTTTCTAAAATGTATAAAATATCATATTTTGTTGCAGTTTTAATGAAATTCTCCAAACAAATAAATGAAAATCATTCAAAAGTGGTTCTAAAACCCTATTTGAAAAATCAATGGTAAATTTGAATCCATATAGTGATTCCGTAGATATTTCTATGGAGGATTATTGTAGGAATGTGGGTATGAAAAAATGAAAGAGATGAAAAAGAAATCTGATGTTTCATGAAATCACGAGTAGGAATAAAAAGATAACACGACATTTTCCCCATAATAATCCAGCATAAATAAACCTGATGAAAATAAGGATTGTGGGAAAGTTTTTGGTCACTAACATGGACAAAAATCGAGCTCCACCGTCTAATCCACTTAATATGGAAATCCCTAGAGCGATGGAGAAACATTGAAGAAGCAACTCAAAGTCCCCTACGACAATAATCTACGAAATTTACTTCTTAATGAGATATTGAAAATATATTGTTAATTGAATGGTTTTATTTATGAGTTTATTATTGTTTGTATCCCTTAGATGTATACATTCACATAGTTTATGTTCTTTTAAAATTATTTATTAATCTCCGAATATTATTTCCATTAATTTTATTATGAACAGAAAAACCATTTCATCATATATTGATTAGTGACTATATGAATATACTGTTATTTTAAAATTATACAACCACTATGAATAGGTATGTCTATATTTTTTTTCTTAATTCATTTGATATTAATTTTTTGATCATTCATTGCACAATACTTAAATTTTTTTTCTATATTTTCAATATACTAAATTAGTGAAATTTTTCAATAATACATACCTAATATCCACCTTAGTATAACCATGATACCAAGGTAAAATAAGACAATGGTGAATATTTTATCCCCACTTAATTGAGGAGGTACACTAGTTCCAATGTTCCAGATATATCACACGGTGAATTATTTAACAATTAATGGAATATTAATATTTAAATAATGAATTAATAATAATTAATAGAAAATAAATATACAGTAAAATACATAAGATAATAATATCATAATGGATCATTAAATTTATGATATTATTTAATAAGAGAAATTTGTCTTCAAAATTACGTAAAATACAAAAATGCATACATATAATGGTATAAAAAATTAGATAATGAACCCAATTAAAGACTCATGACTTCATGTTTACATTCATCTAAATAATATTAACTTCGACTATCACCCACGTACATAGATCGATTTTCTTACATGCATTGTGATAAGTATGTATTATAGGTACCTAATATTTGAGTATAATAAATATGCGAGAAACTCATTAAATTCCAATAGTAACACTGAAAATCTCTTGAAACTCATTCTTATATTTATATTAGGTCCCTAACATGTAAATATATTATATAGTTTAGATTTTTTTCTTCTATTTTTGTAAATATTCTATCTTTGAAATTTTCAACATCTCAAAACACATATCTCAACCAGTATTGTATCAAATACTACGGTAATCTTTCATTATATTGAAACTGATTTAGTATCCATGCACATTTAGTTTTTCCCATAATTACCAAACACATGGATTATTTAACCATTTTATCAATTTTTTCATTATAGTATATCATATAAAATATAACATAATTTTGAAAACAATAATTACATTATGAAAATATCATAATAAATAACAATAACAGTAAAATTTCCGAGAAATAACCTTTTTAATATTATTATATCCCATTTTAGTAAAGCTATTAATTAAAAATAATTTTTGAATATTCAAGACAAAAATTCTAAAAGACTGGTTTTATAGTTTTTTATCAATTAATACATTTTAAAAATACCATTGTAATTATTCTCATTCAATAATATTTTGTTCTAAAATAATATTCTAGAAATAAATAATAATATTCAGATTATTTAATATTATCCCACAAATTTAGTAGAAACAACACCTCAAAAACATTACAATTAGAAAATATAAATCAGATTCCATCAACTTATATGTTACTTAAAATTTAATAAATATCAAAAACCAATTTAAACGCGATTTTAAACAATTGAATCACACATACAAAAAAAATATATGTAAAATTCTATATATATATTACATAAAATAATATAATATACATAGAACATCATTTTCAATCTTGAAATATTTAAAGCTCTGAAATATTACAAATCAATCATAAAATCAGAAATCTAGACAACAATTAAACAATATAACATCACTATCACATGAGAAAATACTATTTACATTTCATCTCGCTTAATCATTATAAAAATTCATTATCTAATAATTACAAAAATATATTCAATAAATAAAAATATTATTATTACACATTGAAATAATAAATACTCCTTTAAAAAATATAGTATTCTATAGAAATCCGTTTTGAAACCCTTTATCTTACCCAAATTTAATTTAATAGATAATATACATATAATAAATATTGAATATTTAAATTAAACATAATGGGAGGACTGGGATCACTAACTAGATGATCAATCTATATTTTATATATGAGACTAATTTATAATTCTACTATAAAATAAAAAAATGAAGGAATATATCAACAATATAGATATTATTAGATTTAGGAATGGAAAAAAATTAATTAAAAGAACATATAACCATTATTTTTTATAATAACCAACATAAAAATTCATCCAAAAATAACATCTTCCTTATATTGAGATAAGATATGTTTTTGTGGAATTTTAGAGAAAAAATTACTATAAATAATTATTATGTACTATTGTTTTAAAATATACTAAGATAATGTTGGTAATTTTTTAAATAATCTACCATTATCATTGTTAGTGGAATGAAATTAAATGGAATGAAATATAAATAATATAATATAATAACCCATTGATTGAGTGTTTTTAAATACAAGGAAATTTTTTCACCAAATTACTATTTAATAAATGAATCAATTTTTTTATTGATATTTTTTCAATATTACTTTCATTTTTATCAATTTTAAATTTCACACACAAACACACATATGTCCTGAAGAGCCTTATTTTATAATCCATTTCATTATCATCCCCTTGATTAATATTGTCCAAAAATGGTGTCTTTCATATATGTGGAGGCCATTCCATTCCATCCCACTCTATCTTAAACAACAATAAACTATTATTTTTAGCTTAATAATCCACCATATTCAATTCCATCCAACCCATTTTGAAACACCCTGATATAGATTAAGGACATCAATTTCATTATTGGATTTGTTTTGAATTAATTAATCCAATGAAGACCACAAGTCATATAACTTCAATGAGTTATGGGGACCTTTGGGCATTATTTGTTAAGTAATAATAACTTATAGGGAACAAAGAAATCTTTCATGTAGTTTGATTCCATAAAACAAAAATTGGTAGGTAATGGTGAAAATTTGTTAATCCAGAACTAAATATCTCCATGTAATGATAATTGGCGGTGACATGGATCCACCATGTAGCTGAATTAGCCATTTTTTCATAGGGGTAAGGGGAGTTCATTGAGGAATAGGGGATACATAGTGAGGTTTGGTAGATTTAAAAGTTATATTCAACAAAAAAATTAGTCAATATCATCAAAAATCAATTTTTTTGAGGGATACCTCAATAGAAGGCATGCATTTTTTGACATTTACATCAATAGAGTCCCATATAAATATATTCATCATGTCCAAATTTTGCTAAAATGAAAATAAATAGTAAATGGGCCATGGGATTATGTGTTTTTCACCCAACCAATATATATATATATATTAAAAATATTATATACCTACAAAAAAATTATTATACGAATGATATTTTTATTTAATCATGGATCAATTTTAAAACATGTATATATAAAAAATAATTTTATAGTCCATATTTAATCTTATATAATTTATATAATAAAATTTAAAAACATATATATTATGTTTTTAAATTTTATTCCAAATTTCACATTGTATATATTTTTTTAAAAACAATAATAAATTTTGGAAATGTTTTTTCATTTTATTTTGAAATAATAATATATATAAATCATTAATGTGTCCTAAATATTTTTTTAAAATATTTTCTTTTTTCTTATGGATAACATAAGGTTAGGTCTAATTATTACAATTTTATATCCCATATAAAATATGAACATAAGTAGAACAAGCTCTTAACGGGGTGACCTTTATATGCAAGAGCACAAGCTTGCCAGAAATCTCCGTTTAACAGCTTCCCACCCATATACTGATGTTACCACCCCTATGCAATATTTAATTTTAAAAAATGTAGAAAATAATAAATTTAAACCCAAATTCACCACATTAAATAAATGGGAATTCCTCATTTAGGAACCTTATGAATGCTTCAAAATTCTTATATAATTTAATTTTAAAAAAATTTAACTATCTAGTATTTTCGATTTGATAAAACAATATATGTCAAATAACTGATTAACTAACATACAAGGAACATCTAATAGAATATATGATCTTATAAGACCAAAAATAATATTCCTGAACAAATACCATTTTCATACAGAAGTGGATAATGAATACAATATGTCAATTTGTCACTGGTTCTATTCCATAAAGAAGTAAACCATGGATACAGGTATAAAATCCATGACTATAAGAGATGGACATGGTTCAAGATGCTCTTGGATAATTTTTGTGTGGTTATTGAAAAGGTCTATATCCACCATTTTTTGGCTACTTCCACCATTTCCCACCATGGTATCAAAGGCTACTTCCATGGTTTTCAAAATGTTGTCAATAACTCTTATAGATATCCACGGTGGATGTTTAGCATAGCCATGTTTCAAACTATGGATATAGGTGTGGTTTCCATGTTATAAAACCATAACTATAGCCCATCAAAAATATTGATGTAAAGAAAAATAAATATGATTCTAACAAGATTCGATATATGTGCCTCAGATAAGGGATTCAGTGATATTACAACTACACCATATAAATCATTAGGTATATATATATATTTATATATATATATATGGGATATATTGTGTAAACATCTATATAGGGGTTTCCTGTGATTTTCTTGTAGAGGAATTTTTTCCCGTGCAAATGCGGGGGCCCAATATCCACAGTTTTGATAAATTACAGCTATAGGTATATTATATACCCATTATTTCATAAATCCATGGATTTATACTTTAAGAAAATATTATATATAAATAGTTTAAGATAACCATAGATATATTCTGGACATTATTACATATTTCCATGGTTTTGGGAAATATTGGCTCTAATATAATCTCCATAGCCCAGTTTTGTAAAAGTGATTAGTTTTTGATTGGTGTCAATTCTCAAGATTAATCAATAGGTATCTTTCCTCAAAATATTCCAAAAAAAAACATATTTCAAAACACCACGATATTTATATTTTAGACACCGATGTAAAACCCCTTGAAGTGATTAAATATATTTCATACCATATTCGTATAAATTTAATATAACCTTAAAAATTTCATGAATATAAATGATTGATCAATTATCCAGAACATATCAATGTACATTCACCCACCATCAATCACTTCATATATTATTTTAAAAAATATATAAAAAATTACTACATTTCACCTACTAAAATAAAGATAAATTATAAGTCAAAATATCAAAACCACATTTATATTCTCACTCGACAACTACATATAACCTATATAAGATAAATATGAGCATATATATATTATGATATTCCTATATAATAATATCAATATATTAAATAGTTCACTCCCCCACAAATGTGTTTTTATTATATATAGTATAGATCATACAAAAACTGAAATACTAGAGATAATCCTTCTAATTCCTTAATAATATATTCATGTATTACTGAGAGAAAATACCCATTAGGGTTTTACATCTAATATATTCTATAAATATTTGAATAAAATGAAAATTTTTACAACTATTTATCCCACGAACTACATATTCAAACTATATTTAATTAATGTTGTAATTTATCTCATATAACATAATATATAATGATCATTAATGAATTACAAAACCCTAAATTACTATAATATATTAAATAAGAACACAATATTCATCATGATAATCTATATAAAGAATAATAGGATTAGGTAAGATAAGAAACTGTGTGAATTTTTTATTCTTATTCATTCCTTGAAAATAGAATTTTAATTAAAATAAAATTTATTCCACATAACCATCTTTTTGGTTTCCGACATTAGTAAATTAAACATATGTAATTCCAACAAAAATTACACATACGGATACATTAATTGGTCACCTAATTCATTCCCCAAATAACATTATAAAATCAAAAGTATTACGATACATGCATGATGTGTAATTTGTTTACACCAACATAAAAGTGAGAGAAATATATTATTATATATCAAAGAAGCTCATATAACAACTCACTCAAAATATCTGAGACATAATTCATTTATGTAAGTAATAACATTACGTCAAAAGTGTAACAACTCTAAGAAAGCTGCTAGAATACACGTATTAAAAAAATTATTTATAACACACAATGAGATTTAGCTACCACCATGTAAAAAATACTTATATTTCATAGAATTTAGAATGAAATTCATAGGAATGTCACCTAGATATTCTATTAGGAGAATTTAGGTTATTGAAAATGCATATCATTACCCTAAAAAGTGTCATAGTCTATATATAAATGTTTACATTAATTCCATCAGGATCATGAAGGTAAAATATTTTAATCAATAAATACATTCAGATTAGAGTATAGATAAGATTGAAATATTTGATTCAAAAAGAGAATAAACAAAATTATAATGTTTTTCATTTCATCAAAAAAACTAAGAACTTAGAAGAACTATAAAAAGTCATGAATGATATCCAAGAAAATATTATTCTCACACACTAATAAAAGGGTAAACTAACCATAAATAAATATTATAGATATTTTGAGTTCCATTTTACTAATAAAACCTATAATTTATATGATTAATTTCATGTTATTTATAATTTAATAATTATTATAAATGTAAAAATACATAGTAACCTCGTCCTCTAATCATAATTTATGGTAATATAAATAGATGAACCCTAAAGAGATATAAAAACCCCAATATACCACATTTAACTCATTAACTTCTAACATTATTTTTAATTCATGATTTAGATGGATTTAAATAATTCATCGAAGTTAAAGGATGTTTTATATAAGGTAATAAATATATTGAAATATGAATCAGCATCTCTAGAAAAACATACAGTCTAAATGAAACACTTTCTAGAATCCATAAACAATCAGAGGGAATACATCAGTAATACCCCCATCAATATAAAAATGAATTGTGATTACAATCTATGAATGGATTGTCCTTTGTTTCATAGATCAAAGTTATCATAAATATAATGATGATTCCATTAACCCATAAATTTATTGTGCACATAAGTATAAATATATAATAAAAATATCTTATATAATAATAAATAAATTCCCATTACAATGACCACCAATCATTACATAAAATATCATCCATGGAAAAAAAATACATACCATGACCCTAATATTTCATACATGTCCGTTACAATATTTAATTGATAAATAATATAATTGTGAAACAAATATTGGATAAAAAGGTTTAGTCTCATGGAAAAATTAGGATCATACATAAATTTTACATAATAATACATAACTTTTGTTTAAATCATTATTATTTATCCGTATAAAATATCACCTTCCCCATAACACATTTAATCACCTGATGATATACATCAAAGAAATGGGTGAGAGAAAATCCAATAATGTGGATGAATAAGTAACATGAATCAATATACTAGGGGTGTTCATAATAATTATATAATATGAATAAAATCATAATCAATATCAGTAGAAGAAAATGTGACAAATTGATAGAATATGTCAATGCATAAAAATGAAATACCATGTTATAGTGGTCAAATACATCACATAATTGTGAACTAATATAATATCTTATTCACTCATAATTTTTGTAAATAATAATAAAATAATGTTTTTAATAATTATAGAATTAGGTTCACACATTATAGACATTATATCTTGAGATACATGGAATAAAATAATTCATTGGAGGCCTATACAAATCTAGTCCCACCCATAACATCATAATATTTTTATAATCATTAATTCTTCATAGAACGTATTAGAATCAAATACATGAATTAAGACATGTAAAATAATACATTTTATATTTCTTTCATCAATCATAATTTAATGAAAAAATGGTGTTCTAAAATGAAAAAGTGGAAATCTAATTTTTTATAAGATTCATCATTCATTTGGGAATGTGATATGAACCAATGAAAATGAGTAAAGTTTTAGTATCCCATTATTCTAATTCCTCCATTATTTCATTGCCTTTTCACCGCTTAGGTAGCAATCATATATTTTTTAAGATAGTGATCTAAAAGTGAATTATTCTCATTACTAAAACTATTTATCTATCATAATAATTGGATTATATTTCAAAACATCCAATGATTAATTTTATGTGGTTAGATATATTTTATTTCATAAAGAGATCTTATTTCACTTTGATTTCTATAATATTGATCAATGTAAATTATATATAATTATATATATAAAATAATATTATAGATAATGTAATAAAATTATTATATGTTTTTTATATATTTTATAATATCTATTCAGCATAATGGATATATCTGTTGACATGTAAATGTAAATGTATGTGGTTAATTGACCTTAAATGGAATGTTGTCAAAATATCAGTAAAGGGAGGTATGCAATTTATATTCTTCCAAAATTTGATAATTACATTAGGTTATTATGATAAATATAATTTTATCATACTTTTTAATTAATTTTATAGTTTATGGTTTACATATGAGCTGGGAAAAAGAAGAAAGAGAAGATGAAAATAAGGAAGAGTTTATAGAGACTTACTCTCTCCATGGTGTAGCATCTCCAATAAAACATTATATTTCCCCTCATGATTAGAGTTGGATTTCACCAGAGTGTCCCTATGCATTATAAGGGGACTAAAGGGGAGGATTTGGATAGGGATTTTAATTTTTAATGAATATAGGGAGGGGTTTTACAGGGGAAGAGAGAGTGGTTATTTATAATTAAATATATGGGTATTTTTAAAATTATGTAATAAATAAAATAATATATCAATGATAAAAATTGTAATAGTTATGTTTTGAAAATATATTTCATATATAAATATATTATTATTTTAATAAGACTTCAAATCCACTTTATTTTTTAATTTATTATGTTATTAAAAAGGAATGTGAAAATGAGAGGATGTTTTATTTTATGGAATCACAGGTGAAATTAGGTTTTGGAATGTTTTTTTTATGATTTGAAATATGGGATTTTTATTTTAATGAATAATTTATGAAATTAATTATTTCAAGTCCATTATTAATGATCTATAAGGTAATATGTCATAATTACATCACAGATTATGTAATGTAGGATAAATGGGTGATGTGAAAAAACTGAATATTTACTATTCACCTAAAAAATATGTATTTCAGAATGTTAAAATGAAATCACCCTTAGATAATTTTTATGTGGTTATTTAAAAAATGATGTTTATTTTTTCAAAATAAATTTATAAAATATCATTTCTGTTATTTTTAATTATAAAATTATGTCTTTTATGAATTCTATTAAATTACAGTTTTTTTTAATTTAATAATATAATCATTTAGTCTTTTAATCATGTTATTTATTTTCTGATTTATAATATGTATATATTATTAAAGTAAACATGAGAAATATTATTTATTTCATTATTTTTTATTAATAGGTAAAATTACTTTTCCGTAGTATGGTAACTATTTCCAATGATCAGGTAACTAATTCCAATGGCCACGTTACTATTCAATCAATCACATTACTATTTGAACAGTCACATAAAAATCATCCCACTAATTCATTTAATATTAACATCAATTCCTCACGTGGCTATATATCTACATATTGTATATTTTTTGTTGGAATAATAAAATTTCGTGTCTTTTATATAGTGTTGGAATTGGGGGTAAAGATTCTAGTTGATATAGGCAATCTATATTTTCCCATTTGAGATAATATATATTATAATTTTTTGTCTGCTTTTTTTTAGTATGAATTTTTTCCATTACTGATTAATGTAATAATATATAATAATAATGATTATTTGGTTTCTTATATTTTGTAGTTTTATAGTATTATATTATACAACACATTGTAATATAAGAATGAAAAATACAAATAAACACTAGGTTGTTACATTATTCCCCGTTTAGAAATTTATTCGTTAGAATTTCAATTCATATTATTGTATGATATTATATGAGGGTAAATTTGTTTCATTTTTTCCTATGAGTTGCGTATTTCCACATCATACTATTCTTTCCTCAATAATAGTTTGACAAGGTGAGATATATTGTTTCATTGAAATTCTTTCATATAGTCTATATTCTTCACCGAATTCTATTAGTATGAGAGGTCATTATGCAGTTGAACGTCCACTATATATGGTATGAGGAGGGATTATGTATGTACATCCTTAAAAGTGTTATGTGGAACACATCCTAATCTTGATCCATACTTTGGGGATGTGCAGGCCAATATGACACTTCTCTTATGCGATCATGGATCATGAAAGGTCCAATGAACCATGTGATTTTCTTCCATTTCCCAAAATACCACATCACATTATTCCAAGGTGATATTATAAGGAAATATTTTTCTCCCAAATAAAATTACATGTCTTATAGATGGTTGTAATCATAGATATTGTGTCAACACTTTAACGGTTATACTTTGTGTTGGATATCTTGAACCATCTATATTATCTAATGTAAATGGTATGGTCTAAGTAGTTCTATTTCACAAATTCATCCCTTCCATTTAGATTTCTACACACATTCCCATACAAAGAATCAATTGAGGATATTTAAATATGTGAGTGGATGTTATTTTTATATGTGAACTCAACCAATGGGAGATGATGATCCCAGGCCCCTTTAAATTTTATTGAGAAAGCTCATAGAATGTACTTGAGCTTTCGAATATTTCACTCATATTATCCATTTTTTGGTAGTGTATGTTCATGATAAAAATAAATTTTTTTACTCAATCCATGTTGACATCTTTTGAAAATTATTGAGTTTAACCTAGGATCATGATTATTAATAATTAAACTAGACACCTATGAATCCCCCTCACTTCCTTCCCATATATCTTGGAAGGTTGTTCATGTGATAACTATTACAAAATTGAAATAAATTGGGAGGTATTGGATATTTCATTCACCACAACACAAATATAATTATTTCCATTTCTTGAATCTAACAGACTATTGAAAAAATTCACAGTAACATTTTCCTAATTACACATGGGTATAGGTAATTGTAGTATCATCCCATTCGAATTTTGTCACACTGTATTAAGATTCTAACACACCAAACACCATTTTGTATACTATAAAATATGATTCCTTTTTTTCCTGACAGGTAATGCTCTCAATGATCATTGTACATCTTGGTACATCTATGATGGATAGAGAAAGAAAATATATGTGAATTATCTATTAACGCATTCTCTATCTGAGTTGATGAACACACACAAATTCTCATTCCATACCAAATCACATAATCGCCATCATAGTGTATGTTACACAACATCTATTAATTCAATACCATCGCATTATTTTGGAGATCAATATCACCCATTTCTACCTCCATGGTATTATCGTAGATAGAGGGTTGGATAATAATTTGAGAATGGTTGGATGCATTCCTCCTTATTATGATCTCAATATACATCCTTTTCATTTCGAAAATGATATGGTCTCTCTCAATACATATCATGGGTAGTGTAGCATGTTCATTTATTATATGATAATTAACTACCTTGTTCAAAATTCTCAAAAGGTAGTGAATTTTGATATTATAGTCCTTTATTAGATATAAAAATATTATATTATGAATGTAGAGATCCTTTTTGTGTGAATTTATCACATAGAATCTTATTATTGGTATATATTACACATTTTTCACTCTAGATAGAGTACCTCAAAATCATTAGAGAGAACTTCACATCTGTCAAATCTAGTTCATGATTCATGTTGTTCTTCTCAAGGATCCTCAACATTCGTGAGGTGTAGGATATCACATTAACATTCTATGTGAAAAGAAAAATCTTTCCATTCTTTAAAGTGTCATCGTATATCACAAAAAAATCAAAACATACTGGACGTTTAATTATAGTTGTAGTAATTATCCTATTGTTAAGATCCTTAAATAATCCCTTATATAGTTCTTCCAGACATTATTTACAAATTTCCATTTTAACATATTTAGTGGGATTGATAATGATGAAAATTTTCTCAAATTTTTTTTGTAAAACCAAACATATACAAAAAAACTACGTATTTTTGTGACACTTATAGGTTTTTTCCATTCCTCATTTTTTCAATTTGAAGGGTCCTAAAAAATTATCTAACATGTGACCACATTCCCAAAGAATGAAACCTGATTAATTCTAAAATCAAACTTTCTGAACATATTGTACAATTT
Source organism: Viscum album (assembly GCA_963277665.1). Lineage (NCBI taxonomy): Eukaryota > Viridiplantae > Streptophyta > Magnoliopsida > Santalales > Viscaceae > Viscum > Viscum album. The sequence goes on from OY728138.1 coordinate 945,612,224, forward strand.
ATCATTACATAATGTTAGAAAAAACATATAGATAATCATCACATTCTCCTTTTCGGTTGGATTAATTCATAATATCATCAACAAATACTGAAAATAATCATGAGTTTCTCCCTAATTACAATTCATAAAATCCTTGAAGAATTCATAGGGATCAGTTTGTTCGTCGAAAATCACTATGAACTCTTTGAGCCCGTACATTTCATGAAAATTAGTCTTCTGAATATTAACCTCAATTACCTTCAATTGATAGTACACCTAATTAAGAACAAATTTTTAGAAGTATTGTTTTCCTCATATATTATCGAAAAATTCATCAATCCTAGCAAGGGGATACTTTTTATTTTTTGGGATCTTGTTGAGATCTCAATAATCGATACATAGTGACATTGATCCATCATTCATCTTGTAAAAGAGATTTAGCACACCCCAAGATTATACACTGGGGTCTATCAACCCCTTTTCAAAATAATTTTGAACTTGATTCTTTAACACTTCGAGTTCTATTATGGCTATCTTATAGTGTCATTTTGATATAGGAGAAGATCTATGTATAACTTATTTAGAGAACATTGCCTCATGATCTATTAGAATTTAGAGTATCTATCTAGGAAATAAATTAGTGTATTCCCTAACAATTTGAATTTACCTAGATTGGTATCATGATTTGAATAAACCATATTGTATTGTTATGCTTATCAATAGTGTATCAACACCCTCACTATTGAGATATTTTCCATTGGTAATTCAAGATACTCCATTATTTTTCGGAGGATCATGGGGTGGTTCAAAATATGAAAATAAATTCCCTTTACCCAATAATTCATATGTCCTCTATATAATTAAGTCCTATCCATTTTAATTATATAATAAATTTATACCAAGAAAAGTATAATGAGATTCACTGGAACAATATTCCCATAGAATCCTACTTTATAAAAGTTAAATACATGGGTTGCAATGAATACCCCGCTAAATGTTTTTATAGATATCATTACGTCATGGAATCAGTTATTCAATTCAACAGTTTTAGAAGAAAATATTGATATAAGGGAATGAATAGAACCAATATCCAATAATATTTTTCCATTTTTAGATTAATTAAATTTGTACCTTTTTCAACTTATTCTTTTTCTTCACATCATTAGTATTATTGGAATAAGTTTCCCTTGAACATTTGGCGTGTATGGTTGCTGACACTGATTACCGACAAGGACCCATGGTTTAGTGCACCATCTGGCATAGAGACATTTCTCCCTAATGTTTGAAGCATTGAACCATTTTAGGTCTATTAGGAGGTTCCTTCATTTCCTCCATCACAGAGGCTAGCATCTTCATGTCACATCGGCATTCATGAGCATGGTAGAATTCTCTCCCTCAAATAAATATTTCTATAACCCTTTCAGATAATTTCCAATTTGTTGATCCCATCATTTTTAACATGTGTGTAGTTGGATCATCATTCCTCAATTGTAATTTGGAACATGAGATCGAAACCACATTTTTATCATTTTTCTCCATAACCCTAAGACCATTCTCTAAATTTCATATCTCATTTGAGATCACACCAAATCATTTTTAATAAAATCCCAATGTATTGGATAATTATATCCTTTAAAATGTGTTGTTTTAAACAACATAACACTACCTCTATTTTAGAATCATTTTGAATTACAAATCACAAGGTGTATATAGAAATCATTATAATTTTTTCCTCATATTTTATGAATGATTTACCAACAATTTTTATTAATCTCATTGGATTATCTCTACGTATTTGTTCTTTTTTTGGAAATAATTTATATAGAAAACATTCGTAAAATCATTCTACTCTATCACTTCTATTTCATCCATTTTCATGGTGTTCTTTATCAATTCCACAAATTTATCAACTTATCCTTCCAAATAATAATCATACATAGTCACCTACACCTTCTAATAATAATAGATGATATAAATATCATCCCCATTGAGTAATCCCACTATTCAGTGATAAGGGGATCAGAATTCCATCTAATCATATGTGGTCTTTTAATCATAAAACACTCAGTTGATAGTAGATCCATTTTGGGTGAAGGAAGACATTCAACATGGATCTGGATATATGAAATTGCCTATGATATCTTGTAATGAATTTCCATGATGTTTGGAATTCCATCTCACATGCCATTACGGATGTCAATCATATAATTTTTACATATTCCATCACCTATGATGTTTCCCTATATTCTCATGGTTCACCCCATTCTCTAAAATAGAAATTTTTTGAACAAGATGTAATCTATAAAATCATGAAGAATTTATACTTTAAAAAAAACTAATGGGTGTCTTATAGGGTCCCTATGTCTATAAATATATAAAAATATTATTTTATGTTATTTTACCTTTAAATAGGATTATGGTTATAGTTTTAAATGTGTTTTACTAATACTTATTTGAAAATTACACAATTATGCACTATAATACCAACAATATAGACCCTAATTTTTCTAAAATAATTATTAAAATATTTTAATAACCAATAAAATAATAGTGTTAAAAATTACCGATCTAAAGGATTAGGGTAATTAAAATATTAGGCTCATACATTACATGTACATAATAAAAAACATTTATTTGAATCCTTCTACTTTATCCTTCTAAAATATAAAATTCTCATTTGTACATTTTATTACCTAAGGATATACATCGATGGAAGGGGAGAGCTAAATGTTTAGTAAGTGGATGAAAATGGTACATGATTAAATATATAATGGGTTATGAAAATAATCAAATATGAATCATTGGATCATCATCAATATAATGAGAGAAACCAGTGATAGTTGAATGGAATGTATAAATGCATAAGAATGAATAACAATTTCCATGTAGTCAAATACGACATGCAGTATTGAAAAATATCTCATCATGATCACACATAACATATATTCATAATAATAACATCATATTATGAAAAAAATATAACTTCATATCACATATAATATGAATAATCACATGAGATACATGATGTTAACCAATGAATTGGAGGGATATATAATTTTCAGCATACCCATCGTATCAGAATATTTACATATTCATGCATCAGACAAAGAATGTATTACTACCATAGCCATGAATTAACCCATGTAAAAAAATGGGATTCATAAGTGTTTAATAAATTATGGATTAATTATTAAAATTTTGCTAACAAACAAAAAAAATTTAAATATATATTTTTTTATAAGAATAATCAATAATGATAAAACAATAAAAAACTAACGAGGAGTCGAGATGTGTTCTGGAAAGAAGAGTTCTTGGGAAAATATTTTTATTTGACATAACATCATGTTGGAAAAATTAATATTCCCAAAAAGAAAATGTATGAATAATAAAATGACATTTAAGGGCTGTTAGAAATGTATTAATACATTATATGTCTTAAACTAGTTATAACACAAGGAAAATGACTTCTGTTCCATAATCCCCTTAACTTAATTACCTAATTTTTTCATCGCTTTTCCACCTCCTGAAAAATGAAATTATCTTTTTGAAAAAACTAATATATAAGATAATTACAGTAATTTATAAATTCATTTAAATTATATTCCTTGGATTATATTTAATAATATCTATTGAATATTTTGAATCATTTTGATAACATTTCTTTCATAAATATTTCCTATATATATATATTCACTCAAACTATATTATACATATGTAAAATAACATACAGAAGATTATAGTAAATATAACCCAATTTTTATATATTATATAAAGTTTATAATATATATCCATGATTATTTTTATATGTGTTTATGAGACATTATCTCCATAGGATGTTATTCAACATATATCTAAACATTTTTGAAAGACCAGGAAAGGGAGGTATGATATTTATTCTGCTCATTAAAATTACAATTAGATTAGATTAGAATAATTAAAACAATTTTAAATTGTAAAGACCCGTAAATTTCAAGGAAATTTTTTTCTTAATTTTTTTTGGAATTTTGCAAGAGCGCAGTTTCTAACGGCACCTGATTCCGAGGCCCTGTGTGCCCGGAATCATTTTACGAAGTTTGGCTCGGGTACATTCAGTGAACGGACGAGCGGATTTCTCTAACTTTTGAACTGATGCCCGAAATCGAATTCTGAGGGCACCGATGAAATCGCAGCACCGATATTTGCTTAGAAACACCTATTCTGGAGTTTCGTTTTCTCGGGTGTGGTTTTTAAGTTTCGGGCTTAAAGTTAAGAAATAAAATAATTTTGCGACAACTTTATTTTATTTCACTTAAGCCACTTGGAAGCCACATGAAGCCACTTAAAATCGGCTTAAACTGAGTTGAAACGGATAAGGTGCTATCCAGAAATATCTTACCCCCTTGGTAGGATATTTGTGAGGTGGGGCCCGCACGAGCCCCACCGTTTCTTTCTGCTAAGTAACGCACCCGCGAAAACCCGTCATTAGGAAAGTCAACTGACGCGTTTTATTAAATTCTTAACAGACCATTTAATTCGGCGGTTTATTTCGTGAATTAAATGAGCTGTTAATTTCGTTGAATTAATACAAAGAATTGTTGGGTCGTTACTTACCTTTTTCATATGTTGGCATAATAATAAAATAAGACCAACAAGTCTTTTTGGAGGATTACTCGTTGAGAGGTTTTTTCAGAGTTCTTGAACCTTCAACCTCCTTCGCGAAGAACGCGAAAAACCCGAAGAACGCGAAAAACGCCGGCCTCCGACGAAGAACTCCGAACCTGTGGAAGTCGACGACGCGACGCCGTATTCCGTGACGCCGACGTTCCCTTCCGGCAACGTTCTTATGCGATGTCTCTTCCTCCGCAACGAATCTTCGATCTGCTGTTTGAGGTAAGAGACTCCCGGTTTGTCTTAAATCTTCCTTGTGTTTTTTTAACAAAACAAGGATTTAATTTTATATAATTAAATTAAATCTGTTGTTTCATGGTCCTTTGAGTTCGCCGACTCAACGCCGGATTCCGCGACGACGCGACGCCCTTCCGCGATGACGTGACGATCCCCTCTTTCCTCGACGAACAATCCGCGAAGAACGTGCGTACGACGATGACTACGAGGTAGGGGTTGTTGTGAATTTATTTCCTTTTTCCCGTGATCGTTCCTTTTAAATGTAAAGAACTGGACAATAATAACAATTTTAATTTATTAAAATTGTTGAATTCATGTGTTGAATTTTGTTTCTCCCGTTGTTTATCTCTAACGCGGAGGGTGCGGGCCAAACGAACACGGCCAGACAACCCTCCGTCGTTCTTCGTTGATGTGCGGATTTGACGGGCGATGATGGAACGTGCCACAATAGAAATTTGGTGGTTCTGCAGTGAAGAACGAGTCCTGGGAGGAGCAGCGGCGAAGACGGGAACATAATCGGACCACCGGAGCGATTCCAGGGGCCCGCGGAACACGCCGGGGGTGCGGGTCTCTGGCGCGGCGACACCGGCAGCCGAGAGCGGCGGCGCCCCGGCGCGCCGTCGGAGGAGGCGGCCGCGGCTGAAGCCGCCGCAGCGGCGGCGAACGGAGCCGCGGCCGCACGGGTCCGGCTGCCAGGGCGACACCCTGCGGGTGCCGCGGGGTTGTCACGCGGGGGCGGCGGCTCCCCCCCGCGTCGCACGGCCGAGCCGGGCCAGGCAGGCCGAGCAAGACCGTTTTCGGTCAAATGCATGTATCATGATCTACGGGCCTCCAAACGACTCGCCGTCGACGGAAACACGATTCGTGGATCGAGACGGTCGTTTCGGTATATCGCACTCAAGGTTTCGGAGTACTTTGGGTTTGGCCGGGTTGGTTCGTACACGAAACCAACCGGGCCCTCGGAGCGGAAACACTCATATCTTGAGCTACGGACGTCCGATTGACGTTCCGTCAACTTCGTTGAATTCCTCTAAGTGAGACATATCTTTTTGATCACTCCGCCCGAGGTTTGGATACAGGTGGAGTACGGTTGGGTTGGTTTTTCCTTAAAAACCAACCGGTCCCCTGGGACGAAAAAGCCAATATCTCTCAGACCGGGCGTCCGATTGACGCATCGTCTGCGACGTTGAGTTCCTGTTGACGATATGGAACCTTTGGATACATCAACTTCGGACTCTGTGTCAGTTGATGTATCAGCCTCTCGGCTCGTGGAGCGGACCCTCCCGAACAAGCTTGCTGTGTGCGGGAACCCTAGTGCTGGCTGCGACTGCTACTTCAACAGCGACGACCGTGCAGAGATCCTCAGTGGACTGCGGCGACGACCGTGCAGAGATACTCAGTGGACTGTGACGATGACTGTGCAGAGATCCTCAGTGGACTGCGACGACGACTGTGCAGAGACCCTCAATGGACTGCGACGACTACTTCACTCAGTGATCCTACGTGGATCAGTGCTACAGGTCCTGTGTAGGCCCGATCCTGTGTGGGTCTGATCATGTGTGGGTCAGCGCTCAGCGGTTCTGTGTGAGCCAGCGCCTACAGGTCATGTGTGGGCCCGATCCTGTGTGGGACTTTGCGGGGGTTAGTTACCTATCGATCCTTTGTGGGTCCGACGACTTAGATAGATCAGTGATCATCTTAATCATCATCCGAAGAAGTATACCTATGTGAGTTGAATCTTGAGTTACTCTCCTTTGTGGATTGTGTTGAGCTATCCTGCGTGGATTTACTGTTTACTCTCCTTTGTGGATTGTGTTGTGCTATCCTGTGTGGGTTTAGGTTTTCTTTCCTATGTGGACTGGGTTGTGCTTGGGCTGGGACGTTGGAGCCGAATGAGAATTGATGACTTAGGTATATGTATGTGAATATACCTAAGCCGTGTCAGATGTTACTTCGTGATTGTATCTTTCCTTTTTGGATTATCCTTTGTGGATTTAGGGATACCTTCGGGGGTCTCGGGGTCCCTACTGAGTAGCTTATACTCACCCCTGCACGGGCTATGCCCGCACTTCGTTGTGTTGGTTGTAGACGACGGACAACGCTGATCGAGGTGGAGGCATGCGGAGCAGGACGGTACCTGGAGGTGGACCACTGGGCGGGACGCACTCGGAGCGGACGGTTGGACCGAGGAGCTATGTAGGCTATCTGTACCCCCCCCCCCTTCAGGTGGGACTTCCAGAGGAAGGCCCGACGCTGTGACTTTTCTTTTCAGTTGTTGTTTTTCTATTCAGTTGTACTTTACAGTTAGGCTTGTATTTACGGACCCTTTTTCTTTCAGCACAACTTGTTACAGTTTTTACATAGTGTTTACTTTTCCTCTTGCTTACTCTATAGTTCTTGTTTACTTTTCAAAGGTAATTCCTTCCCTTTTGTTGGGGTTTACACCTTGGTGCTAGTCGCCATCCCCTGGCCTATGGAAGGCGGGCTTGGGGTAGTCACGGCACGGGCCCCGAGGACGGGTCGTGACAAATTGGTATCAGAGGAGTTTTGTTCTACCGCATACTCTAATATTTCTTCTATGTGAAGCAATAGTGTTTAGAGTATTTGGTGTGGTTATCAGTCCAGGGAGTCTAGTGTTGGTGCGGCGGTCGACGTATCCGTACACCAGGACCCTGACTTCTGATTTCCGACTTAATGCACGAAAACATTGATTTCATGTGTGTTTCATGTTTTCTTTGTGATTACTTGTGTCAGCTCACCAGGTATAATGTTCTGACCGTGGAGCACTTGTTTCCTTTTCAGGATGGCCCCACGACGACAGCCAGCTAGGGTTCCGAGAGTAGAGCGCGACGACAGCCCGCCGAGCGACGAGGCATTGGTACAGGGCCCGTTGACAGCAGAGGCACCGACGATACCTTTACCCGACGAGCCCCCGATGCTTCCAGCGCCGATCGCTGACGATGCACGATGCCTCGGAGCTCTGCATGAGTTCCAGTGCCAGCGACCACCCAGGTTCTGTGGGGAGACGGACCCCCAGGCAGCCAAGGACTAGCTGGAGGTGGTCGTCCGAGTTTTCAGGCTAGTGAGGACACCAGCAGACCTCATTGTGATCCTCGCAGCAAGCCTAATGCACGCATCAGTGGGACGATGGTGGAGCCTGATGCTACAAGAGCACGATGAGGCCTCCCTCATCTGGAAGGACTTCGAGAGCCTCTTCCGCTCAGAGTTTGTCCTGGCCACCCTCCGTGCAGTGTGCATTCATGAGCTTCTTTAGCTGCGGCAGGGCAACTTGACGGTCGCCCAGTACGCGGCGAGGGTCACCGACCTTTCTCTCTACTCGACAGACATGGTACGGGACCCCTTCTTCCGGGCACGGACCTTCGATCCGGGATTGAGACACGAGATCAGGGCATCGCTGATCTCCCTCAGCATCCCGACCCAGGAAGGAGTTCTAGAGCGAGCCCTTCTGATTGAGAGATTTCGGGATGAGTCCACAGCGAGACCTACTGCAGGGCGGCATGTAGCAGAGTCTTCGGTAGCAGGTATCTGATGGATGACTCAGGGTTCCAGGCAGAGCAGACCTTCTGGTAGACGACCTCGGGACACTGGCTCAGCAGTGCGGGGCACACAGCGCGAAGCCAGTATTCCGAGAGGCAGGTAGTGCTACACGTGCGGCGGGTAGGGCCACATGGCTCGTGACGGCCCGAACCGCCGTACCGAGGAGCATCAGATGGTAGAGGGGCCACCCAGGCAGAGCCAGAGGGTCGACCGTGGCGGTCTGCTGGGAGGAGTCGGATGAGGCATGGGAGCTGGCCGAGTAGCAGGTGGTGGGCGATGCTTTGAGGCTCTTCCACCGCCACCACCAGGAGGTCCGCCCCGACCACAGGGAGCTGGTGGGCAGAGACAGGCACAGCCCCATGCAGCGGAGGCCTACGACCACAACATGCCAGAGATGATTCGAGGTACGATCTGTGTCTATTCCACCCTGGTTGTAGTTCTTATAGACACAGGAGCGAGTCACTCTTTCATAGCCGCTGCCCTTGTTCGGAGTTTGGAGATTCTGACAGAGCCGTTGGCTCGATCCTTACGTCTAGATACTCCTACGGGAGCAGACTCGACGATTACGCACTGGTACTGACAGTGTGAGCTTACTTTAGGAGGCGATAGCTTCGGCTGGGATCTTCTTTTAGAGGCGTCGAGGCCTTACGACGTCATCTTGGGTATGGATTGGTTATCTACGGTCCATGCACAGATTGACTGCATTAGGCGCAAGGTGTGATGTGTGTGCACCGATGGGAGCAGGTTCACCTTCACCGGCGAGAAGGGAGCCTTCATAGCATAGGATGGACTTACGCAGAGGAGATGAAATCCCATCACCCATCAGTTGGCTAGCCTCATCCTTGGAGGAGTTGATGTGCAGAGTCCTAGTTTTCCTGCAGTGGTGGATCAGTATGCGGACGTCTTCCCCGACGATGTTCCAGGGCTACCTCCTCGCAGAGAGGTAAAATATTACATTGACCTATACCACGGGACAACCCCAATATCCACTCTAGAATATCGGATGGCCCCACCGAGCTTTGAGAGCTACGATACAGTTGAAGGACTTGCAGGGAAAGGGTTTCATCCGACCCAGTGTTTCACCCTACGCTTCGCTGATATTGTTCGCCAAGAAGGGGGACCGGAGCTTGCGAATGTGTGTCAATTATCGTCACCTGAACCAGGTGACAGTGAGGAACAATTATCCGCTACCCAGGATTGATGACCTCTTCGATCAGCTCAAGGGAGCACGGTGGTTCTCGAAGATAGACCTCAGGTCAGGCTATCATCGGCTCAGAGTTCGAGACGAGGACGTGCAAAAGACGGCCTTTAGGTGTCGGTATGGACACTATGACTTCTTGGTTATGCCTTTCGGCGTAACCAACGATACAGAAGTGTTCATGAGCCTCATGAACAGGATCTTCCAGCAATACCTCGATCGATTTGTCGTGGTCATCATCGACAACATTTTGGTGTACTCGACCACGGAGGAGGAGCACGCCTACCACTTGCGGGTTGTACTAGACACACTTTGAGAGAACCAACTTTATATAAAGCTCTCGAAGTGCCAGTTCTGGTTACGTGAGGTCCACTTCTTGGGGCACTTCATTTCTGAGGAGGGATTTTCTGTGGATCCCGTGAAGATCGAGGCAATGCTAGCTTGGGAGCCACCCATGAGCGTGACGGAGGTGCAGAGTTTCTTGGGTCTATCCGGATACTATCGGAGATTTGTGTTGGACTTCTCCAGAGTTGCAGCGCCACTCTCAGCTTTGAAGAAGAAGGGGAAACCCGTTGTGTGGTCATACAGATGTCAGCAGAGCTTTCAGGAGATGAGACAGAGATTGTCCAGCGCACCTATCTTGAGGTTGCCTAAGGAGGGAGTTGGATACGTAGTCTACTGCGATGCATCAGGGACCGGAATTGGGTGTGTCCTGATGCAGGAGCGGGCCATGATTGCCTATGGATCACGTCAGTTGAGGCCGTATGAGCATAACTACGATACCCATGACCTGGAATTAGTAGCGATGGTCTTCGCTCTGAAGACATGGCGACACTATCTGATGGGTGAGCGCTTTGCAGTCTTTTCTGACCACCAGAGTCTCAGGTACATCTTCTCGCAAAAGGACCTGAACTTGAGACAGTGGAAATGGCTCGAGTTCCTCCAGGACTATGACTATGAGGGAGTCTATACTCCTGGGAAGGGGAAAGTGGTAGCTGATGCCCTCAGCAGGAGGACGGGAATCCAACTACTTGAGGAGGCGACAGAGCAGCTAGCCGCTTTGAAGATATCCTTCGTGGATAGGGATGGAGCAACCTTCCTTCAGTCTCTCACAGTCACTCCTCCACTACTGCAGCGGGTCAGAGAGGCACAGCATGAGGATGCTGACTGTGAGACACGTCGTGCACAGATATCTTCAGGACAGGAACCTGATGGCTTCTCCTTTGGAGAAGATCACGACATCCTTTTCAGAGGACGTACCTTGGTTCCAAACTCTTTACGAGAGGAGGGGTTGAGAGAGGTTCACACTTCTCCTTTGGCAGTACATCCTGGAGTGGCGAAGATGTACCAGGATCTCAGATGACAGCACTGGTGGCCGGGCATGAAGAAGGTTGTGGCAGAGTTCGTTTCATGGTGCCTCACCTGCCAGCAGGTGAAGGCAGAGCACCAGGTACCAGCAATCATAGTACAACCCTTGGAGGTCTCGGAGTGGAAGTGGGACGAGATATCTATAGACTTCGTGACTGGACTTCCACAAACTTCCAGAGGTCACGACTCCATTTGGGTGATTGTTGACAGACTCACCAAGTCGGCACACTTCTTACCCGTCAGAGAGAAGGGCTCAGTAGAGAGCTTGGGGCATCTCTACGTTTAAGAGATTGTATGGGTTCACAGTGTGGCATCGATTATCGTCTCTGATCGAGACGCTCGTTTTACTTCCCGGATTCGGAAGGGATTGCAGGAGGCGTTCGGGACACGACTACGTCTGGGCACCTCATTTCACCCTCAGACGGATGTTCAGACGGAGAGGACCATTCAGACTCTCGAGGACATGCTCCGCGCATGTGTCCTCGACTTTGGTCGCAGTTGAGAGGACCACCTACCCCTGGTGGAGTTCGCGTACAACAACAGTTACCACTCCACCATCAGGATGGCACCATACGATGCGTTGTACGACAGGCCTTGCAGATCCCCTTTGTGGTGGACAGACCCTGGGGAGTCAGCACTTGTGGGACTAGAGATGGTCCAGGCCACGACAGAGAAGGTCCAGGTCATCCAGGAGCGGATAAGGACAGCTCAGAGCCGGCAGAAGTCATGTGCTGACAGGAGGCGGAGGCCACTAGAGTTTGAGGATGGAGACCACGTCTTCTTGCGTGTCTCACCTCGACGTGGTTTGCGGAGATTTGGCCGAGGTGGAAAGTTGTCTCCACGCTTCATTGGTCCATTCCAGGTCCTCCGCAGGGTCGGCGAGGTGGTTTATCGCCTGGCTCTGCCACCTCAGTTGCACCGGGTACATGACGTCTTCCACGTATCTCAGCTGAGGAGATACGTGCACGACCCGACGCACATCATTGACTATCAAAAGCTAGACGTGGATGATGGGGAGAATTTTTCGGAGGTCCCAGTGGAGATAGAGGATCGACATGAGCGGGTCCTACGTGGGCGATCGGTTCCTCTTGTGCGCATCAGATGGAAGCACATGAACCTCCAGGAGAGCACTTGGGAGCGGGAGGCTCAGATGTGTGCTCAGTACCCACATTTATTTCCCAAGCTTTTGATGTATCTTTACGGGGACGTAAAGCCCTGAGGTGGGAGTAATGTAAAGACACATAAATTTCACGGAATTTTTTTTCTTAATTTTCTTTGGAATTTTTCAAGAGCACAGTTTCTGTCAGCACCTGATCCCGAGGCCCGGTGTGCCCAGAATCATTTTTCGATGTTTGGCTCGGGTACATTCAGTGAACGGACGAGCGAGTTTCTCTAACTTTTGAACTGATGCCCGGAATCGAATTCCGAGGGCACCTATGAAATCGCAGCGCCAGTATTTTCTTAGAAACACCTCTTCCGGAGTTGCGTTAGCTCGGGTGTGGTTTTTAATTTTTGGGCTTAAAGTTAAGAAATAAAATAATTTTGTGACAACTTTATTTAATTTCACTTAAGCCAATTGGAAGCCACATAAAGCCACTTAAAAGCGGCTTAAACTGAGTTAAAATGGATAAGGAGCTATCAATAAATATCCTACCCCCTTGGTAGGATATTTGTGAGGTGGGGACCGCACGAGCCCCGCCGTTTCTTTCCGCTAAGTAACGCACCCGCGAAAACCCGTCATTATGAAAGTCAACTGACGCGTTTTCTTAAATTCTTAACAGACCATTTAATTGGGCGGTTTATTTCGTGAATTAAATGAGATTTTACTTTCGTTGAATTAGTACAACAAATTGATGGGTCGTTACTTACCTTTTTCGTTTGTTGGCGTAATAATAAAATAAGACCAACAAGTCTTTTTGGAGGATTACTCGTTGAGAGGTTTTGTCAGAGTTCTTGAACCTTCAACCTCCTTCGAGAAGAACACGAAGAACGCAAAGAACGTGAAGAACGCCGGACTCCGATGAAGAATGCCGAACCCATGGAAGTCAACGACGCGACGCCGTGTTCCGCGACGCCGACGTTCCCTTCCGGCAATGTTCTTCTGCGATGTCTCTTCCTCCGCAACGAATCTTCGATCTGCTGTTTGAGGTAAGAGACTCCCGATTTCTCTTAAATCTTCCTTGTGTTTTTTTAACCAAACACGGATTTAATTTTATATAATAAAATTAAATCTGTTGTTTCTTGGTCCATTGAGTATGTCGAATCAACGCCGGATTCCGCGATGACGCGACACCCTTCCGCGATGACGCGACGATCCCCTCTTTCCACGACGAACAATCCGCGAAGAACGTGCGTACGATGACGACTACGAGGTAGGGGTTGTTGTGAATTTATTTCCTTTTTCCCATGATTGTTCCTTTTAAAAGTAAAGAACCAGACAATATGAAAAATTTTAATTTATTAAAATTGTTGAATTCATGTGTTGAATTTTGTTTCTCCCGTTGTTAATCTCTAACGCGGAGGGTGCGTGCCAAATGAACACGGCCCGACAACCCTTCGTCGTTCTTCGTTGATGTGCGGATTTGACGGGCGATGAAGGAACGTTCCGCAACAGAAATCTGGTGGTTCCGCAGTGAAGAACGAGTCCCGGGAGGAGCAGCGGCGCAAACGGGAACAGAATCGGACGACCAGAGCGATTCCGGTGGCCCGCGGAATACGCAAGCGGCGCCCCGGCGCGCCGCGACTGAAGCCGCGGCGGCGGCGGCCAACGGACCCGTGGCCGCGTGGGTGCGGGTGCCGCGGGGTTGTCACGCGGGGGCGGTGGCTCCCCCCCGCGTCGCTCGGGTTGTCTAGGGCGACACCCCGCGGGTGTCGTGGGGGTGTCACGCAGGGGCGGTGGCTCCCCCCCGCGTCGCTCGGCCGCTCGACCGAGCCGGGCCGGGCTGGCCAAGCCAGACTGGTCGGACCGGGTCGGACCGGTTCGGCCGACCCGGGGGGGGGGGGGGGGGTCGGCCCGGGCCCGGACCCCCCATCTTCGGACCGTTTTCGGTCAAATGCCCGTATCATGAGTTACATGCCTCCAAACGACTCACCGTCAGCGGAAACACGATCATTGGATCAAGAAGGTCATTTCGGAATATCGCACTCAATGTTTTGGGGTACTTTGTTTTCGGCCGGGTTTGTTCGTACACGAAACCAACCGGGCCCTCGGAGCGGAAACGCTCATATCTTGAGCTACGGACGTCCGATTGACGTGCCGTCAACTTCGTTGAATTCCTATAAATGAGATGGATCTTTTGGCTCACTCCGCCCGAGGTTTAGACGCAGGTAGAGTACGGTCGGGTTGGTTTTGCCTTAAAAACCAACCGGGCCCCTGGGACGAAAAAGCCAATATCTCTCAGACCGAGCTTCTGATTGACGCGCCGTCTGCGACATTGAGTTTCTGTTGACGATACGGAACTTTTGGAGACATCAACTTCGGACTCTGTGTCAGTTGATGTATCAGCCTCTCGGCTCGTGGAGCGGACCCTCCCGAACGAGCTTGCTGTGTGCGGGAACCCTAGTGCTGGCTGCGACTGCTACTTCGACAGCGACGACCGTGCAGAGATCCTCAGTGGACTGCGGCGACGACCGTGCAGAGATCCTTAGTGGACTGCGTCGACGACTGTGCAGAGATCCTCAGTGGACTGCGACGACTATTGCACTCAGCGATCCAACGTGGATCAGTGCTATAGGTCATGTGCGGGCCCGATCCTATGTGGGCCCGATCCTGTGTTGGTCAGCGCTCAGCGGTTCTGTGTGAGCCAGCGCCTACAGATCCTGTGTGGGCCCGATCCTGTGTGGGTATTTGCGGGGGTTAGTTACCTATTGATCCTTTGTGGGTCCGACGGCTTAGATGGATCAGTGATCATCTTTATCGTCATCTGAAGAAGTACACCTGTGTGAGCTGAATCTTGATTTACTCTCCTTTGTGGATTGTGTTGAGCTATTCTGTGTGGATTTACTGTTTACTCTCCTTTGTGGATTGTGTTGTGCTATCCTGTGTGGGTTTAAGTTTTCTTTCCTGTGTGGACTGGTTTGTGCTTGGGCTCGGACGTTGGAGTCGAACGAGAATTGATGACTTAGGTATATGTATGGGCATATACCTAAGCCGTGTCAGATGTTACTTCGTGATTGTATCTTTACATTGTGGATTATCCTTTGTGGATTTCGGGAGACCTTCGGGGTTCTCGGGTCCCTACTGAGTAGCTTATACTCACCCCTGCACGGGCTATGCCCACACTTCGTTGTGTTGGTTATAGACGACAGACAGTGCTGATCGAGGTGGAGGCGTGCGGAGCAGGATGGTACCTGGAGGTGGACCACTGGAAGGGACGCACTCGGAGCAGACGGTTGGACCGAGGTGCTGTGGGGGCTATCTGTACCCACCCATCAGGTGGGACTTCCAGAGGACGGCCCGACGCTGCGGCATTTCTTTTCAGTTGCTGTTTTTCCTTTCAGTTGTACTTTACAGTTGGGCTTGTATTTACGACCCCTTTTACTTTTAGCACATCCTGTTACAGTTTTTACTTAGTGTTTACTTTTCTGCTTGCTTACTCTGTGGTGTTTGTTTATTTTTCAAAGGCAATGCTTTCCCTTTTGTTGGGGTTTACGCCATGGTGCTAGTCACCAGCCCCTGGACTATGGAAGGCGGACTTGGGGTAGTCACGGCACGGCCCCCGAGGACGGGTCGTGAAAGAAATTAATTTATAAAGAATATTATTCTATATTATTTTTAATGGAATTGTTAAAAATAATATATAGAAGAAGAAAAGAGGTAAGAGTTAATAGAGATATATTCTCTCCTTAGTGTATCCTCTCTTGTATGACACTATAACTCCGAAAATGATTGGAGTTGGATTGATCTAGAATGTACCTATGTATCATATAGTTAATTAGATATTTTATATTTTTATATAATTGTATTTTTTTAATTGGTGGGAGGAGTGGGTTTTCAACGGTTGGGAGAGGGTTATTTGTAATCAACTATAAGGGTATTTTTAGAAAGAAATATTAAATAAAATAGTATATCTATGCTGAAACTTGTAATGTTGTTTTAATACCAATATAAATCATATATAAATATAATATATTCATTTTATGATATTAAATACTATTTATATATATAATTTATTAGATTGATTAAAATTAATTTGGAAAAAATAGAGATTGATATTGTGAGGAATAAAATTTGATTTTTTGGTTTGGGAATGTTCTTTTTTGGTTTTCAAATTATGTTTATTGTATTATAATGAATCATTTTTTAAATAATACATTTGATGGGTGAAATTAATGTTATATAATGCCATTTTAAATTGTTTCATTATAATTGATGTACGTTAAGATACACCAATTATGCGAAAAACTATATTTTTACTATTCACCTAAAAATCGATGTATTTCAAAAAATAACAAAAAAATCACTGTTTGAATATTTTGATGTGCATTTCACATAAATTATATTCATTTTGTGAAAATAAATTTATAAATTAAGTAATTTTAATTTATATTATTATATTTTTCAGTTTTAAAAAATACTTTAAAATACACTTCATAAATAATGTGCTAATATTTTCAATGAGCTTGGTAATCATGATATTTTTTTGATTATAATTTTTATATTTCATTAATATAATTATCATAAATAGTAGATATATATAAATTTATTTATTTTAGTGAAAATTATTGTCTCCACATTGTTGTTACTATTCCTTATAGTCATTTTACCCGTCCAATGATCACATTACATTTCTTACTGTCACATAGATACCACTAAATTATGCCATTCCATATTAAAATACATTCATCTAAAGGGTATAAATTTTTACATTCATTACTGTTGATTGGTTTACAAATATTTTTTTCATTTATATAGTGTTGGTGATGGGGGATACGATTGTAGTAGATTGGGGAAATCCATATTTTCCCATTTAAGAATTTATATTTTATATTTTTTGGTCAAGTTTTAATGTTTATAATTTTAATTCCCATCATTAATGATTAATTGAATAATATTTTTTAACAAAATTTTTGTTTCTTTATATAATTTATGTGTATAATATTATATAATAAAATAATCATTAATTCAAGATGCAATTTTTACTAACAAACAATAGGTCATTACAAACAATATGAAAATATCTAATATTTCCATATCATCATAATACAAGATAAATATTTGTAGATTTATTAATAGGTTCTCCCATCATTACAAAAGAATATAATTAATCAATAAAAAATTAAACATTCAAACCAAAATTAGAAACAAGCTGATCAAGAAATAAAAGAATGAGATGTTGTTAATGAAATACCATATATATGGTTAAGAAAACTAGTATAAAAACACTAATAATAAAATATAATATATATTTATCCACTAGATCATTATATATACCATGAAACACCCTTAAATATGTTCCACAATCATAACCCCATGCCAACTAACTACTTTATACGATATAACCTCGTATGTAATTTTTTTAACAACAATAATTACTTAATTTAAAATTCGATGAATAAATCTATTTAATAATATGAAAACATCCACATATCAAGGAATTGGATCCCTATGACTATGTGTAAATTGAACCATAAAGAATAATGACCATATTTAATAAAAATGACAATTATTGTAAGAATGTGTTTTTTTCACTCAGTTATAGTTCCTTTAATTTTTTGTCTAAATCAATAAATTAGTATTAATATGGATAAATATGGGGTTTTTAAAGTTCTTAGGGGAATCTGGAAATGTTTGAAGCCTAGAACAAAAGTTTTTGGGGAAATGGGCATGTTGCATGGGGGTGCATGGTTTCCCTAATCGTGATGATGGTGTTTTTTCAGGCTGGGCAACCTCACAAGGTGGTGGCATGGTTGTGTAGATTAACTATGTGAGTGACACTTCGACCTAGGTAATTGTGCATAGTTTTCTTATTTTTTGTCAAACCATGTCGAAAAACCATGAACATTCCATTTTGGGTGAAAAATGTAAAAATTTATCTTAATGATATAATAAGATCCCCTATTGATCACTGATCTGAGTTTATGTAGGCTTATCCTCCATGCTCTCATTTTGAAGCTTTATAATGGCCAAATGTAAAAATAATTTGATATCCTACATCTAGAATCTGATTGAGTTTATTTTCATCACATTATATGCACAATGGAATGTAATTGTATCCTCTTGATTCACTCTACTTCTCTCTTTCTCTAGACCAATTTATATAGGTATGACTGTTTTATATTTTTTGTAGATCTTCTCCAATACAAGAAAAATGAATAGACAATATTGGTGGACAAGAATCATAAAACCCTAAGGTTGGTGACCTATAATTCATATGTAATGTTTATTTATCATGGAATAGTAGTGTTGGGCCCTCTAATTTCATCGGGTGACATTTATGGAATTTATATTTCATTTTTAGAATCATTATAACTGTATAGTTATACTCTTTCAAAATATGTGATTAGTTTTTAGTGGTTATTCCACAAACTCCATTCATCCCATGTAAGATGTTTTGCCAAATTTTTTGTTTTGTTGTTTTCTGATGTTTGAGGAATTTGTTGGGTGTGCCTTGGCTTGACATTCCTAAGGATAGGATTTTCTATATTAAATGGATTGTTTATAATGAGAGTTTCATAATGTAAAATACCATATATGCTCCCAACTAGTCCAACCTAAGTTATGAAATTCAACTAATAATAAAATATGAAATTTGAATTAGTAGGTATACTATGTATATGAAATGACATTAAATTTAAATTAATAGTTAGTTGTATATATGTATCAACCCAAACCACATTAATGGATGGTATTGGAATTAGATGTGAATATGTAATATTCATATAATGGATTGAATTAATGGTTGCATGACACTTGACCTTATCAAACTAATGAGATTTATGTCTTGAACCAACATTTGTATGATACATGACTATATCACACTAATGAAAGGAAAGGCTCGAACCAAATACAATATTAAATGACTTAATATCCAATTAGGAATGGTCTGACTCGTTATTTCCTTGGATTCTAATTGGAGAATACTAATAGAACTAGGGAACCGCATTCTAATTCATGGATAACTATTTCATAGGTTGATACCCACATAGATTATGATCCATAACTATTGTTCGATTCCTAGTATGACACCATAATATCCCTTCATATTATCACAAGATTTCATGGTTATAATCTCTAGATCTAGAATTGACATGTAAGTTCAATGGTTATATCCCATTGGTCCTTGTATATTTGTAGCCTAATTTTAACTTGGGAAATCACCTTAGATTCCGTATTCACCTCATTTTAGAATTTCATGGACTATAATCTTTGGATTACACTATTAGACTATATAGTATATAGTTAATACATAGTTGGAAAACATTGAGGACTATGCCCCCTAGGATATTACCTATGGATTTCACTATTTGATATCATTACAGGTTTCCTTGTTACCCTATGTATCTTTTTCAATTTCAAATGTGGGAAATATTTATAACTAGTAATAATCCAATAATGAATTGTTTACATGTTCAGACACCAACCGAGGGATGAAGATGGTACTTGGGTATTTAGTCACATGTTATTTCTCACTTTATATAAGCATTATTAGACATAGTAACATTTCCATTACCAGTTTCATATGTTATATATGTCATTGGTGGTAGCCCAATGAGAGTTATATCCCACCCTCTCTGGGCGTAGTTTGGTACCTAAGGAAGATTACATGTTTTCATGTGTTAACAAATAGAATCACACATCTTCAAACATTTTATTGATTACTGTTTCTGATGGAGAATCATAGTTGATGGTCGTGTCAAAGATAAAGATGCTTCAGATAGTCTTTGATTTCATTTATTCTTCTATGATATATTTTATTCCAACTATCTTTTATTCAAGATTTCATGTTTTTAGTGACATGAAATATCATCATTTGTTGAATATTACTCTAGTCATTTTTTATATTGTTATTATTGTCCCTATTTTTCCTATGATCCATTGATTTAATTATATTTCTTCACCTAATCACCCATTTTTACTTTCACTTGCTACAATAGACATTTGTAATGTGTGAAGTGTCTCCCAAAACACACACCCTTAACCCATAATGATATTCAGTAGCATCTGGTGTTTGGGGATTTGCGGTTGAGGATATGTTTCCCAACAGGCTCAGGGCAACCATTGAGTGGAATCTGGATCCAGAACATCACAAATTGGTATCATAGGGATTTCCATTCATGCCTCACAACATAGATACAATATATTGGATATTAGGAATGATTGGTACTTGGTAATAATCCATTCTTGGGCATCGTGAACCCATGTCCACCTTAAAAACCATTATTCTACAAATTATAATTGTTGTTCTACTTTTTCATATTACAATTGATATTATTTCACTATTTGGTGACACACATGCTGAGTGAAGTTGTAGATTATTTCACTATTTGAGGATTTTATTTCATCATTGTTTCAATGATTTGAGAGAAACGTTTATTTTTAAATGCATCGTTACATGAACCTATAAATAACATGTCATTAATATTTCCATTCCATGTAGTTTCATTTTTCTACTTTGCAAAATGTGAAAAGCCAGTGATTTTTAAGTGATGTTTTGATAATCAGATTATGCTTGTATTAATCATGAGTATTATTGAGTGAATTAATGAGGTCTATGGGCCCTCATGAGTTTTTATGTGTAATTTACCAAGCCCATCCATTCTATTATAAATAAAAGGGTTTTGTTTCCAGTGATCATTTTATGGGCCCTGAATCACTGGAAATTTCAATCCATTATAATGTGAATCAAGTCATGTAAAAAGAAAATGTTTAACTTTCTTATCCAGGATTTTACTATTTATGAAATAGAAAGGAGTGAACATTGTAATGAAATGAAAAATAAAATGAATCATATACTTAGGAACATAAAAATATCAATCCATCTAAGCATGATGTCGAAGTAGAATGCCTAGGGTAGTGAGTTTTCTGATATTCAACATCCTATAGGGATGTTGTCATTATGATTCTATGCTTCATATAAGACTTTTTATTTTCTATTTTAGACCAATTCAACCATGGTGTATTTATATTGTATGTCGGGAGGGTACTGACGACAATGCTCTAGACATGGTGGTCCCAAATATACTTATCTTACCTCTAAGAGTGACACTTGAGGAACCCCCTATTGTACATGATTTGGGTAGTGATGCCTATGTATGTGATAGTTTCATACATATGACACAATCCATGCATGGTGCTCCATAGATTTCACCAATGATGGTTGACCGGACTCTTGAGATCCAGTTGTATAATCCTCCATGTTTCTATAGAAATAGAAGTCCACAAGCTGTTGAGTCATGGGTAGAATACACCCTTCCTATCATTGGGCATATTGAAACATTGACCTCATTGTTTTGGAAAATCAAATTTATTATGATTTTAAAAATTATTTATATTATTGTTTAAACCCTTGTTCATCTCTCAGGGAGCATTGGTGGTGTATATTTTGAATTTTTAATAAAAATAAATAAAATAGGGGGTGGTTTTGAAAATAATTTATTAAAATTTCATGATTTAAAGAGTTTAATAGTTGATAAATGAAGGGGTTGTTTTATAATTATGATATAAGGAGATCAGTTCAAGTTCACTACACATATTGGTGAGTTCTTAATTATATTAATACACATGGTTTAATGAATCCCAGAGTTTGAGGGTTGTCAAGTTCTCAACTTTCCTCTGGCCTCTTAAAATGATGCTCAAAGAACCACCAATTAAGACAACCATCATGTTGACTTGGATTGGATAAAAAAATAAAAAAATAAAGGAAACCAAAGAATACCTAAATCTTATTATGTGTGAGATAAATAGGATTCTTGTATTGTCCAATCGAAACAATATAGGATTCCCACATGAAATATCATCCCAATCGGTTTTAAGATAAAAAGTGTTTCACTTAATTATAACAAAATAAATTTATCCAGAGGAGTATCGTATCATGGTTAAGAATATGTGAAATATTTATTACACAAATTACATAAAATCAGTAGATGAACAAGTGCAATAACTCCCTCCCATGTATGTGTAGCTTCCTCTAAATGATCATCCACCATTTAGCTCACCATCGAGAGGAGGAGGAGGCTTGAGTTTATTTTCACATTCATCCATGATTCCCATATGAGGATAGTGGCCTTCATAGACTCTTTTATGAGGATATGAATCCATGGGGTCTCCCAATTGGAACAGATAGTTATTCTGGTGGAACATGAAAATGTAGTCCCCATGGTGCCTTTTTATACCCAAAATGGGACAAGGTCTATTTTTGAGATAAAATCAGTTTCTCAGTTTTAGAGTATTATAAATCCTTATCATGACATTTAAAAAATCAATGATTTATTTTCACGAATCTTGATTATCTCCTTGTAAAATTTGGAGGACCTTAGACATCTAGATCTGTACATATGGTCAAAAGAACGAACTAAACATTTGAATTCAAGTAGACTTTTTCCACTAGATTGAATTGTTTGGATATTCAACCAGATTGAAGCATTGGGCTTTAGTACCTTGAGATTCGTAGTAACATGAGATTTTTTGGATTGGACCTCCAAATCATATCCCATTTTACGAAACAAATTTCTTTTAATTCTTAAAATAGTGTACATATATCATGGGGCACCCATGCAGTTTGGCCAATTTCTTTCAAGATCACCTACAAGGTCTCTAAATTACATTCTCCTACAATGAATTTGTCAAAACATTAATAGTTCCCTTTTTAATAATGATAAAAAAATAAATCAAACATACATTAAGTTAATTTTTTTTTATTTCTAAATTTTTCAATAAAAACATTTTTAGAATATTGGTGGGATGGTGAAAATGGAAGAGTGAATTGTGGTGCGATCAAACCCCAAAACCTATTAATTTACACTCTTTGGAAATGTCTTATATCCTAACAAATTTTCATTCCAAAATCAAATATGAGAAATTCCCCCAGATTATTTGGAAATTCAATTCATTGTGTCTCTTTTATGAAATAAATTTTCGTGTCATTTTACATCTCACACATTCAATGTTGTCCAAAATTATTCTATCACCCATGAACCATGTTGCATCCTACCTCACATTGAAATTTTCCATCTTCACTAAGAGAGTATATTGATGTGTATTTATTTTATTTTACTATATTCTTGTCATTTTACAAATTTAAATATAATATCTTTTATTCCATACTAGTAGAAACTAGTGTGCCACTCAAAACGAAATCCAACAAGTTGTTCTGAGGTTCAAGGGTTGGTAAGATTTAACATATAAAAAAATATGGGGGATAAGATAAGTGTTTAAAATCTTAAGTAAAAAACATGTCAAAATTCAACAATGGTTCAAAATTAATTCACACACTCATACCCTGGAAATGTGTATCACATCCAACTCACTATCCCCCTTGTCGATTTGTTTGGGTCACAATTGATCAGTGAATAATAATAAATAAACATTCAGTTTTTACAATAAGGTTTTTTTTCTATTGGTTATATTGTTTTTTCAATGCACAAAACTATTTTTTTACAATTTTTATTGGAGATATGGGGTAAAATTTAAAAACAATGATAAAATATGGATTGTGAACCTACATCCCAAGGGAAATGTAGGAACCTTTTCTATCAACATGTAAAATACATTCATTAATGATAATTCTCAAAGAACACCCTCTCCCCACACATGGTAAATGTTAACCAAAAATGTTCAAATGATATGGGTATTTGATGTTATATAAGCTTGTAATGTGGCTCCCTAATCAGAATGTCATGGTCCTTAAGGCTTAAAATGGGTAAAATGTCTAGGTAGAAAAAATAGAGATTAATTGTAGAAGGGATATTCAATGAGAGAATAACTCTATCATTAATGTAGAATAATTGAACCTAACAGATTCAAATAAAATCAAGGAAAGATCAAGTTTCGCTACATGACCTGAGACTCTCAAGAATGTGATTAAAATAAATTAATACGCAATAAAGGGCTCATAATGTCTCTCGATTAAGGGATTAAAATACTGAATAGGGATAATGAGGCATGGGTTTCAAAAATCCATCAACAAAATAATAATGTTTTGAAAATAAAAAATCTATAAAAAGATTGCATATCAACATTCGATTGAAATTTTTTTTTTCCAAAAATCATATAATTTTTCACATAATAGACTCAATAATATAATATAATTCATAATTATTTTTAAGAGGGAATCTTTTTACATGATAAAATAAAAATTATTGAACAAAATAGTGGGATAAAATAGGGAGTTGTTTGATAATACTTTACAAAAATAAAGAAAAGAGAGAGAAGATATATGAAAATTCTAAATTAATCCATGAATGTACTCTTCCCCCACACCTGGAGTGTATAGTGTACTCATTGTAATAAAATATAATGTAGGAACGAAGGATAAAATCCAATAGGTTCCATTTTTTCATTATGGAACATGGAGTTCCTCTATCTGAAACTCCAGAAGGGCTTTGTTGAAGTGCATTAGCCGCTGCAAAATTATAGTGAAGGTTTTCATAGTTTCATTATTTTAAACCTGAACAACACCAAATAATGATATATTACTAATATTGTATAGTCCAAACCACTTATAATGATTCTTACTTCGATTTAATGTTATCCTTGCAATATAGAGAAGGACTTTCTACCCAAAGTAGAATTTACGATGAAGAATGAAACAGTCATTGGTAGCCATTGTTAACTCCTTAAAAATCATGGAGTTATCATATGCATATACTCTCATATCCTCTAACTCAATAATATGGAACTTCCTTTCAGAACCTCTACATGAATTATTAGAATTGCATTGATTGATGGCCCAGTAGGCCCAATGCTCAATCTCAACAGTTATGTGACATCTATTTCCAAAAAAATCCCATAATATGACATTCCAATTGGGGTTCTAAAATTAGTACCACAGTCCAATAATTAATCATCAAGTCTATTATTCTAATATTTTCTATTGGGTTGATCTTTTTTAATAATTTTCATTACGCATCTATTTGACAACTCATCTTGACCATTTTTCTGTGGGTGATATGTAGTACATACTTGATGATCGACCCCATACCAGTGCAAAATTGATTTCATTTTTCAGTTTTATAAATGAGAACCATGTTCTCTAGGTATGAACCTCGGTAATCCAAACCTATAAAAAAATTCAGATCAAATAAATTCGACAACTATTTTGGTATCATCTTTCCTTGTGGCTCATGCCTCTACGCATTTTGACTCATAATCAACTCCTAGAAGAATGTTCCAGTTTCCAAAGTAATTATTAAATGGTCCCAAAAATTCAATGACTGAAACATAAATAATCTGATGAAGGTGTAATGGTTTTGGTGTTATTTCATTTCAATTAGATTCATTACCCATTTCAGGCAATGAGGAAAAAATTTAAAAAAATCCTGGGGTTCCCAAAAAAAGTGTTGACCAATAGACACAAGAATCAAGGACATTGGGATCAGTCTATTAGGGACCAATGTGGCCACTACAAGAAAGTGTGTGGTTTAATACAAGGGCAGACTAAAACTCACTATAGGGAATACAATTTATAAGGACATGATCACTTAATGTGCACTAAATGTTGTGGTCATGAAAAATATAGCAAAGAGACTCATGTTTTAGAATAATGACTTGGTTTATTTTTTGATGTAAATAAGAATGCAATATGCTACCAAATAATATTCAAATTCAACATAAGGAATATCATCTTACACAAGATACAATTTCTCATCGGGAATCAATTAATTTATGGGATTATATGCGGTGATTCAATGTACAAGGATGATTTGATCCTAGTGATAGGGTCATCCAACAAATGTTTTGCTGATTTTTTATCTGTAATATCTATATTTCATTCTAGAAAAATGCTCATCCATTAAATATGATGTGGTTTGGCTTCTGGTTTCTTAATGATATAACATATGGTTGCATGGTATAAGAACACAATGTCTTTTTACCCTAAAATCTATGACCTAAATTTATCCTAGGCGAACATAATCCTAAGAAATTTTTTTTTACATGTGGGCTAGTTTTTGGGGGCAGGGTCCAGTGTACAAGAAGCATAAGTAATGACATGTGGATATCAATTGACCATTTACGATAAGACTTCCCCAACTTCATAGTTAGATGCATTACACATGATCTCAAATGGTAAATCCCACCATGGTGGTTGGATTACAGGGGGTGACCTAAGACTCCATTTTATCTTATGAAATGATTCATCACATTATTTAAAAAAATATTTATTTTGTAGTTATCAGGTGTGTGTGATTGTAATTTTACTAAATTCATTAATTAAATTATGGTAAATTCCCACATGTACTAGGAAATACCACACATTGAATACTTTTTTGAATATTTGTAAGGAAGAAAAGACATATAATTTTGATTTTTCTACATTGTTATCATCCCTAGAAATTAAATTCCCTGAAACAAAAACTTGTCACACCATGAAATTTCATTTATCATACTTTAATATGAAATTCATCTCAATACAGTGAAGTAGGACAAAATCTAATCAAATTAAACATTCATCAGAAGAAGAGTATTACATTGTGAAATAATGCAGGTAAAATTCCATGAAATTATCTATGTAATCCAAAAAGAACTAACAAAACATAGTTGGAAAGTACCCAGAGCATTTCATAGTCCAAAATGGAATTCTTCTATATGAAAATGTACTAAAGGGCCAAGTGAAGGTTTTCCTTTGCAGATCCTAAGTGGCAATATGGATCTGAATGGTTCCAGTATACCCATCATGAAAATAGTTATTGGAATTCCATGCATTGCTCTATAGAATTTGGTCTATGCATGAAAATGGTAAATGGACTTTCATTATGCGTTGGTTTATTCGGTGATAGTCTATGCAGACACACTTACTCTTCTATACACGAGTTGGAACCATATCATTGTTTTAATTACTGATTGTTTAAAGTAATTTTTTTAGGAACTAATTTAATTGGACTGAACCATTTTCTATCAGAGATGAGGTAAATAATTCCAACATCCAATAATTATGTTACATCCTTTTTAACTACATCTGGGAGGTTTGGGTTCAGCTAACGTTGTTCCTTCCCCACTAGTTTTTCCTCAAAAGTTGCCAAAATATGATTTGTACACATTGCTGGGTTAATTCTGGGAATCTCTGCAAGTTTCCATACCAATGCATTATTATAATCCCTAAATAGTAAAAGAAGTCACAATTCATGCACATGAGTGTGTAAACTAGCAATTATGATAGTCATCTTGTTTCCCTTGTCAATATGTAAATATTTTAAATCTTGATAAAGTTTTTTTAGTTCTAATTTTGGTGGATTTTGGATTTATGGGAGAGTGTGTGAATGTGAGAGGTCACTAATTTTATTTAACAACTCAATGGTATAATTCATAGATTATGAATGAGACATTACAATCATAGCAGTATCATAGATGGTCATTGGATCCTCAGTGGTCAAGAAATTAGCAATTAATAAACATTAATGACACATTTCTAAACCACTATAGAAATCAATTCATGGTTCCTTACCAAAATTTTCAATAAAGGATGAAAAATAAAAAAGGAGAAAAGGGTAATAAAATGAACTTATTTTATTGGAAGGAATAAGATCAATTGAATTTGTTGAAAGGGAGGAATGTTCTTCTACGAGGTGATTTATGGAATCATGGAAGTTTAAATGGACTATGTCACCACCAAATTCTATAGATAATGTACCATTATGAAATTAAACATGGTTTGGTGGCTTTCAAGAATGTTATTTCCAATTTAATGGGCGTGGGTTCATTCTTCCTATCACATTGAATTTTTAGCAAATAAAAATCAGAAAGAAAAAAAATTAATTTTATACCCTCACAAGAATATCCACTTATACACCATATGGGTATACGGTACTCTAGTTGGATAATTGAACAATAATTCCAGAAGGATTCAAATCCTTGAACTACAATGAAATGTAATTTGAGTGAGGAATCACATTTATAGAACATAAATCAAGCATAACATTAGAAAATGAATACAACCCGATGGTGCAGGGAATCAAGAATGTCCCAGGAACATTGCACATGGTGGGAACTAATGGATCTATCAATACTGATGTGTTACTTACCATGATTAAATTTTATTCTACACTATGACACCTTCATTGTGTACACATCACATTTAGAATCATTGCATACTATGGATTTTTCTTCACAACATTAGTCAAGGGGATGTTGACATGCACATTTTTGAATGTTTCCAAGATTTCCATAAAAGACTAGTTTCTTTTTATTTTCTTTGTTGGGTGGCCCTTTGGGGAAATGAAAGAGGAATGGTTTTTCTGGGTGACTCATCAAAAGGCACACTATTTACTTTGTAATGTATTCTCTCAGTAAAATGATTTCCTTCTCTAGGAAAATAAATTTTAGTGGTTGGTTTTTTTATTTCCTTGGGAGGGGATGAATCAATTTTAAGTATTATTTGGTTTTAATCCTAGTTTCATTCCTATGGTTGGTGGAACAAGCATTACCATTGTACCTATATTTTAAAAGTGGTTGATATGGTAGTTTACTAGATCCAAGGATTTGAATTACACCCACTGAGTTGGCTATTTGGCCTAAATGGGTTTTGAGATCTTGTATGGATTATTGAGTGCTTTGTTGGAATTAGAGAATATTGGAAACCATTTTTTTTCATATCATCTAAGAAACTCTTGTGTTTTTTAGGGTTTTGTTGGAAAATATTTTATTTCGGTTGTGTATTTTGGAGTGGTGGTGGATGACTACTCTACCCCAGTTGGATCCATTATTGTTAAGGTTGGTTTGAATACCAACATGCCTATAAGCATGGATTTATTTTCACCCATGGATTGATGGATAGAACTATTCATTCCTAAAGGGTTTGTTATAGGGGTGTCCTGGAAATACATCCTCAAAACTCATAGAGGCTTCTCTCAGTTGGAGAAATTAGTCAGAATTGTGTTTGTCATAAGAACATATACCACATTGGATGGGAGGAGAAGATTGAGATTTTTCTTGGGAAAGTGCAAGATGTTTAAGAATGGTAGTTCCCTCTTCAAACTTCATGTTGACATTCTTATTGAATATAGCACATTTCACCTAGTTTAAACATTTAATGGGTACACTAGGCCAAGAATAGAATGGTTGAGTGCTCGTTGCCATGTTATCAATTAGGGTCCTTGATGTGGTTGGGGTTTTATCAACTAGTTATCCAACTGAATATGCATTAATCATGTAATGAATAATCTGAATTAAACCATCTTAAAAATAATTTATTAAAATTTGATCACTTATTTGGTGGTGTTGTAAACTTGAATATAATCTTTTAAATAGTTCCCAATCTTCATGAAGTGTTTCCCATTGTGATGGTACTATACCACCAATTTCATTTTTATTTTTTTGGTTCTAGAGGCTGGGATATATATTTCATGAAAAATGCATTTCATGCCCGCCCATCCTTTAATTGGATAATTATCAAAATAAAGCTACTCTTTTGCGGAGTCTTTTAATTAAAAGAGTGAATTCTCAAAGATTTACTTGTTCTTTATCCACATTAACAAGTTTTAAAGTTGAGAAATAGTTTGAAATTATTTTAAATTGTTTGTGTTTATCCTCTCCTATATTTCTATGGAATCATTGTAATTAATGAATTAAACGGGATTGTAGTCCAAAATTGGGTGCCTTAAAAAATAGGAATGTATATGGGTTGGATATTAACATCTATTGAGTTAGTTCGTTTTATGTTCTATTTTTTCAACCAGGTTATACACATTAATTTTTTGTTCTAATTGGGTTCCCAATGAAGAATAAGAAGGGTGAAGAAGAGTTTTAATTTGTTATGTGTCCTCATTCAAAGTGTTTTATTTTGTGTCTCAGTGTCGCTGACGTAGGATCATATCTGGTTTGGGTTAGAAAGGTGCTAAATATTCTATAGTAGAATGCGTCAATCATCAAACCATCAAAAAAAATATATCAAAACACCGAAAATTTGGATATTTAGAAGTGTTAAAAAAATAAATCTTCGCACAATTTACAAATATCTTATAAAAACACGGACAACAAACCAAAGCCCTCACCGGGATGGACAAAAAATATTTACCACGTTTTCCAGAAATTCCAAATTGATTTTGATATTTATGATGATTTATACTATATAAGAGACCCTAAGTCATCTCTCACAGTGCATTGGAGGGGTTTTATTGTGAATTTTTAATAAAAGGGATCAAAACAGGAAGTGGTTTGGAAATAGTTTTATGAAAATTTCTTGATTTAAAGAGATTAATGAAGAAAAATAATTATGGTGTTTAGAATTATTAGTTAATGAGGTAAATTTAAGTCCAATTCACATCTTTGTGAGTTCATCATTCGGAATGATACAGATAATTTAATGGAACATTTTGGTTGAGGGTTGACAAGATCTCATTGTTTCCTCTTTCCTCTTAAAATGACTCCCAAAGAACCATCCCTTGAAACAAAAAACATGTTTTCAAGGTTTTGGTAACAAATATTGAAAAAAGGATATTGAGGAATGTATATGTCTTATGTATGTGTGATAGAAATAGGATTCATTCCTTTTCCAATCGGAAAAATACAAGATTCCCACATGAAATCATAACCCAATACATATTGATATAAAAAGAGATTCAAATAATTATAACAAAATGAATTGTATTCGTTAGAGTGGCGTATCAAGGTTAAACATAAGAAAAATATTTATCACACAAATTCATGAAAATATGTAGAAGAAAAATTTTCTAGAACACCCTATCATGTATGTGAAGCTCCCTCGAAATTATCATCTACTATTTAGCTCGCCATCAAGATGAGGAGGTGGCTCCGGTGGAACATCTCTTTCCTCCATGATCCCCTTAAGAGGATACGGTCCTCCAGAGATTCTTCGATTAGGAGAACACTCCTTGGGGTCTCCAAATTGGATGATCTGGTCCTTATGTTCGAATGTGAAAATGAGGTGCTCATGGTGTCTTTTTATAGCCAAAACGTAACATAGTTTTGAGTACCCTATTTTTGTGATACCACATGTGTCTCAGATATGGAATAGTCGAAAGCTATATCACGACATTGAAAAAAGTTAATAGTTGTTTTACAGCCTCCTGACTACATAAATGTAAAATTTTGTGGCCCATAGACATCTGGATTTGGTGATATAGTCAAATGACCAAAATAAACATTTTGTATTCTAGAAGATTCTATCCCATACAATGAATGGTTTTGACGATCCAACAGATCGAGAAATTGGGATTCTATTACTTGATATTATATGAAGTCCATAATGTTAGGGATATGTTCTCAATATGTGAGCCCATTTTAAGACATGGATTTCTTGGAATGATCAAAAAGGGGCACCAATACAATTGGGAGCCCATGTAGTTTGTCCCATTTCCTTCTAGTTCATCTCTTGGGCCTCCAAACTCTTATTACTACAATTAATTAATCACAAAAAGAAATATTTCTCCTATTAACAGTGATAAAAAAAATTAAATTAATCAATAATGAAGTGATATTTGTTATTATTTATATAATTTTCAATAAAAAACATGTTAAGGAGAATGTTGTAAGGGTGAAAATAAAATAGTGAATCAGAGTGTGACCAAATACTTCTAGAGAGGAGGGTAAAGCTTTCCACATAAATGCTTCAGGATTTGAACAAGTGTTTGGGGGATGTGATTAACTAGTACATTGACCATTAGGGAATGTTAGGGGTTAAATCCCAGTGTACCTTATGTGGTCAGTTCCATCCTCAAATATTGAGAGTTGATAGAGTGAGATAGTGCATGCATCGCATTAAGGGATCTATGTCGGTAATGGATTATTCATCACATTTCACACTGTTTCGGAACATTAAATCACTTTTTGGTGGTGATAAGATTTCATGTCCAAGATTTTTCATGGATGAGATATACTATTCCATCCATACATGGGTGAATGTCCTTCACTAGCATACCACTTCATAAATAGTCAATGCGCCTCTTATCACTAAGTAAAACTTGAGGGAAGGTAATATTCTCGGGTAGAATGGACTTGTTTCGTTTCAATCTAGTAGTTCTTCTATCAACTGGAAACATTATATTGAGGATTCTTACTAGGTAAGTGAGAACAAGTGTTCCAGTTTCGCTAGTTCCTTTGTGTGTTATTTGTGTTGACAATGGGGGTAAAAGAAGCCTCAAGTGATATGGACCCAATAGAATGTGTGGATTACAGATATATGGATATATTCTATCGTTTATAAAGGACATTTCTTCTAGATTTAGTATAAATGATCCAAAATAGCTCTAACATTAAGAGATATTCCATTTATTCCATGTCAGGAAGGGAATTGGAATTGCACCAGTAGGTCTGGCTGAGGAGGAGTTTGTGGACGTGGTAGCCAGACCCATGATCACTAACAACATCATTATAGAAGTTTTGATCATTATTGTTTTTTTCCCATGGCCACAGATGTTTCCATTTTGATGCCCTAAAACTGATTACAGAGGATCAGGCTGTAAGACCAATTACATTATGAGGTACTATTCTAGGACCCTCTTTTATAGTACCTTTATTATATGATACACGTGCATCAAAATCTATTAACACTGTATCTATTTTGAAAAATATCATACATGAGAAACAATAATACTCTAGTGTAATGACTCTTGTTACACCATTTGGGGCTAAAAGGTATACACAATTGTTTGAACTATCCCCTTGAGGTAGGAAGTTACCCTTTCTTATGAAACCTATTTATTCTCTAGACAAGGGGCTTCAACATCACACTCGGGATGGACTAGTTAGTTCATAATTACGCTTTTGTATACTTTTATCATCGTAGGATATTGTTTACATAACCTGAGCATAGTATTTATCTACATTAGGGTGAGTGGAACTTCTATGCTGGTATAGAAGGAGTAGAGCATCATGGGCTAGGTAGAGTGACCACCACAATTGAAAATATATTCTTCGAGGATCTGAGTTTATGACTAGCTGATTTCCCTCCAACAGTGGATCATTTCGAAGATGTATTTCTCGACGATTTTTCTATCATACCACTAGAGAGATAGGTATAGTTTACAATTGAACTTATTCTATGAGTATCTCCAGTGTCCACTCCTTCTTACAAATGGCACCTACAGAGCATCATAAGCTCAATAATTATTTAGAGGATTTATAGACCAATGTTTTTATATGGCCCCGTACATCTTCATGTGTTTATCCCATTATATTTTCCAAGAAATAGTATTGAAAATTCTATATGTGCCTGGATTCTAGAATATTGAACGAGCTAACCTTCATGAACTGATATCTAATGCCCCAAATATTTGTTATCTTTGACAATCTCTAACGAGAAATGTTATTTTTCAATATATACCTAATATCAAGTATCATCAGGTGTATATCAAGCCATTATACATACCTCGTACAACATTTTGTTGTGGGTATGGTCTATATGAGTACATTGTTATGATGTTCAGTTTTATGAAAGTGCCTACCATTTTCATGGATTTGGTGAATAGGGATTTCCACACATATTTGGACTCTATTGTCATGGTCTTTTTGGATGAAATCATTGTGTATTAATACACTCAGAGAGAACATTCCAAAAACCTATGAATCGTTCTGAGTACACTGAGAGAGAAACATATTTATTACATGCTTGCTATGTGAGTCATCAAGATTGAAAAAGTTCATGTCATGGGTTATAAAATATTGGAATCAGGAGTATCTATTGAACTAGAAAATGTTAGTTGTATAGTTTCCATGAGGCATACCAATAATGTGTTTGATATAATGAGTTTCATTGGGAGGCTGGATATTATAGGAATTTCATAAATTACATATCATTTATTGATTCTCTTATGGATTGTCATAAAAATATGGGTGTCAGGGTCTTATGGTCCGAAACATGTTAGAAATAGTTTCAAGAGAGTGTGGAAGGATTGTATTGGTACCTATTCTAATCTTTTCTAGAGACTGGTATATGTAATACCTTATTATTTGATGCATCAGTCATCGGACTAGGAGTAGTGATGATGTAGGAAGATAGAGTCACGGTGTAAGAAAGATCGTAGTTGATTCCTCATGAGAAGAAATTCATGACATGTGACCTTGTGCTAGTTGTTGTTGTCCAGGCCTTATGTTTTTAGACACATTATCTAATGGTTGAGAGCTTTGTGGTGTACATAGACCACAAGAGAATCAAATGTACCTTTTCTCGGGGTGACATGACCCTCAGATAGAGTATAAGGAATGATAATCTACACTCCTTTTATATTGATATTTCTTATACACTAGGTAAGCGCAATGTGGTTGAATATGCATTGATTCAAAAAACTCATGAATATGTCCTACCTGAATCCAGTGATGAATTTAGGTTAATTTCCAAGGTTTTTATTGTTTCGTCTATAGTTCTTGTCAATCATGATCATTATTATTTCTAATCCTTGATAGTTACCTCTTCCCTACATGAGAATGGGAATAGTTGAAAATTTTCATATCTTTATAGCTTAGTTCTCCAGGAGACCATTTGAAGAGATAACATGCCTCAACATTCGTTTGTGGATAGAGATGACATCTTTACTCTACGTGGATGTATAGCTATTCATATAGATTTGAGAGAGGATTTGATGAATGTGTCTGACACTTCTTAGTGAGATGTTAATCTGGACATATCCAATATGTATTGGGTTATGTGATTCCATTATTGGTGGCTTGGGATGAAAAGATAGATGGTAGTATTTTTCTAAAGGTATTCAACCTGTCAGAAGGTGAAGGGGAAGAAATAGAGACCTATAGGCTCGCTATAGCCTCTTCTAGTCCCAGAATCGAAATCGGAAGATGTTTATATTAATTTCATAGTTATCATACCTAGGTCAATATGGTGTATCAATGCTATCTGGGAAGTCATTGACCGACTAATGAAATCATCCCACATCATTCCTATACAGTAGACATTCAAAATTTATTACGGTGGGAGACTGTATGTCTATTAAATAAAATGACAAGAAGGGAACCCACATAATATTTTTTGGAATATAGATAATTGTTTCACATCAATATTCTAAAAGGGTTTTTAGAAAGCAATTGGAACATAGTTTCTTCTAAGCGTCGCCTTTCAACCTCATACTGATTCCCATTCAGAACAGACAAGACAGGTTCTAGAGGACATTCTTTGATCATGTATCCTTGATATTGGTGGTTCAAAGGAAATTAATGGCCCTAAATTTTTGTTATCATATAATAAAACCTTTTATGTGACAATTAATATGGCTCCTTTAGAGGTCATATGGTAGTCCAAGCCATTCACCACCTCTGTAGGCTATAGGTAAGTGAGGTAGCCCTACTACTTCCATGTCTCATTTAGGAGACTTCATAGAAGCTTTAGATAATAAAAAAGTGTATGAATACTTCTTAGTAAAGATCGAAATCTAATTCCAATCACCATAAATAAACTCTTTAGTTTGAGGTGGGAGATCATATTTTCTTTTGGTTATCGCCCAAGCAAGGGCATAGATGATTACAAAAGAAGATAATGTTTTCACCTCATTTTATCATGTATTTTGAGATTCTAGAGAGATTCGAGCCAAGAGTATATCATTTTTTTACCTTAGTGGTACCGTGAATTAATGAAATATTTCATGTATTAGATCTTCACCAATACCAAACCAATGTGTATCTTACATTTGATCTTGAGGAAGTTATGAGATATTTTGATGCTACATTTGTGCAGTATCCAAAACACATTGTCCACTAGAGCATCAAGGCTCTCTAAGGCCTGTCTATCTCTCTAGTATGGGTGCTATGGTATCATGTCCATGTACTTGATGACACTTGGGAGATGGAAGATGAAGTACATTCCCAATGAATATATTTTATGTCAGACAATATATCTCTAACCCGGTAAGGTGATTTTGGGTAGGAGTTCTTTTATAGGACGATGATTGTAAAAACATAGTATTTCACATAGGTATAGATCCTTCAATATTAGATCTGAATCACTAAATTGGACATAATATAGGTTTCTAATGGGTTAATAAAGGTCTCATGGGTGTCTTGGGAATTTTTGAATCCGATAACCCATATTTTTGGGGAAGTTGGCCGAGTCAAATGGTTAGCGCATGGTTGGTGCATGGTTTGAATAACCGTGCAGGTGGGGTCTTTCTGAACAAATACACCTCAAACTATTGGAACATGATTGTGTGGCCTAAATTTTCGAGAAAAACTTATACCCAATAAATCATGCTTGGTGGATGAATAGTTTTACAAATAGTGCGGACAAATCGTGTACCTGCCATTTTGGAAAAAATGACGAAATTTCCATTAATGATCTAATTTGTTCCTATATTCTTCCCTAATCTGAGTATACGTAAGATTATCCACCATTTCACTAATTTAGGATATTTTTCAAGGAAAATTATAGGGATGAAGATATCCCCTTCAACTAGGATCCTATCGTGCTTCTATTTACATGTTATATGTGCAACCGTAAGTACTCGAGTCCTCTTGATCTATTGTCCTTCTCTCTTAATCTCGACTGAGTTATAGGGGTATGATATTTTTTTCATAGATATAGTCTGATCCTTGTTATATCATTGGCCAATACTGATGGATAATAATCATACAACCCTAAGGGGGGTGGGCTGTAAACCACTTATAAAATTCATTGATTTGGGAATTGTCAGGTGGGGTCTAGTGATTTCATTAGGAGCAATTTCTGGAATTTATATTCCATGTTTATTTTTCACAAGATCTTTTTGGTTGTTCTCTTTCAAATTATGTGATTAGTTTTTAGTGTTTGTGCCGAAAACTCCATTCATCCCATCTAATATGTTATTCCATATTGTTTGATTTAGTGTTTTGAATTGTTGGATCCACTATTTGGGTGTGCCTTGGCTTGACCTTCTTGTGGGTAAGTACTGCTGTAATAAATGGATTGATTATCAAGAAAATTTAATAATTCAACATACCATGTATGTTAACCACTTGATCCACCTTAGGTAAGTACTTCAATTGATAATTAAATATTAAATTTTATTTGGAATGAATACTAAATATATAACTTTTCCTTAAATGGAAATTATTAGTAGGTTCCATATTCGTAGCAACCCTTTCCACATTAATGGAAGTAGGGGAATGAACCTTTAATATGGAATACACTAAAAATGGATTGAATTAAAGGATTCATGCGACATGGACTTATCAAACACATGAATGGAAAGGCATAACGAAATGGTTTCATTCTACATGACACTAACACAACAGTGAATGGAAAGGCTTGAACCAAATTAAATATTACATTACTTGAGCTTGCCTTGTATTCTGATTAGAGAAGGCCTTGAGCACTCAGGAACCCTATTCTGATTCAAGGAAATGACATTCATTGGTTGATATCCACCTAGATTTGAGTCCTTATATACTATTAGATTCTCTGTATGACACCATATTATCCATTCATATTATCAAAGAGTGCCTTGGAAACACTCCTTGGATCCATGATTCACATGTTTGTTCCATGATTATATCCCATAGGGACATGTCTATTCTTAACCCCATTTTACTATAGATGGTCACCTTGGTTTTGGTAGGCACCTCATTGGGAAATTTCTTGAGCTGGAATCCTTGGATTACACACATAACCATGTCAGGCTACAATTTCTAATGAGTTGGTGACCCTTAAGTTCTATGTATCCTTGGTTATAAAACCACGATATCACAATATGATATCATTATAGGTTTCCTTGTTTCACTTTTAATCCTATTCAATTATAAACTTGTCAATTATTTAAAAACTGGTAATAATCAAATAGTGAATTGTTTTCATATTCATGAAGAAGCTAATGGATGAATTAGGTACTTGGTTACTGAGTTACGTTTAACATCATTATATTATATCTGAATTCTTGGACACTCTTACATTTCCATTACATGTGTCAGATGTTAAATAAAATGTTGTTGGTGGCCCACTAAGATTTATCTCACACCCTCTCTAGGTGTCGTTCGATACATGAGGCATATTACATGGTTTCAAGTGATGACAAAGAGGAAAATACATCTTCAAACACTTGATTATTTTGTATTTAGGATGGAGATTGACTAGAAATTTCTAATCCTTATCTAAAGATACATGAGATAGTCTTTGATTTCATTTATGAATTTGTGTCACATATTATAAATGATAGCTTGTATTCATGCTTTCTAGTTTTCTCGTGACATGAAATATAACCATGTTTTTAATTTTAAACTTATCATTTTAGATATTGTTACTATTGTCTCTATTTTTCTGATTTTCGTTATATTTACATATAACGCTTCTGCTACTTACTTATGTTTAGTTTCATCCATTATGATACACTTTGGTTATGGGGGAATTCTCTCCCCATAGACACATTGTAGTCCCTAGATGCAATTTAGTAGCCTCTGGAATTTCGGGAGATGCTCATGAGGCTACGTGGCCCTCCTGGCTTGGGGAACCCACCAAGAGGAATCTAGGATTGAGACCTCACAATTATGAACCATATTACCATAGGTATATATTTCATTCAACTCAAAATAGAAAATGCGTATTTTATATGAAATTTAATTGTACTACAAATAGACTAATGGTTCCATTCACAAAATGTAGGAGTATAAAAATCCATCATATGGACTCATATCCTTATATCTCTAATGAAAAATAATTAAACTTCATTTTCATTCGACCTAGTCACCAATTCACAACCGAATCTATTATAAGATGAGTGAAATATATAAAAAAAATTTACCTCTTTGTAAATGTAGATATATGAAATAATCGCAACTAAAAGTGAATATCTGGTCACTAACTACACTACTAATTTTTATTCCCTTTAAGATGCATCCCATTTCAAAATGTACTACTGTGAAGACGATTAGAGAAATATATTTATATTCCAAATCAAATATCCCCAAATTAATTTAGGTTCATAAGAACCATAACTATAAAAATATTAATCAAATAATAGATAATTTTATTAAAATAATAGAGCCATAAAATATAAAATTAATAGATCCAAAAATTCATTCCAATTTTCAAGATAATCCTTCTTTATATATTTGAGGATGAGGGTCCCCTGTAGTACATTGTTGTTGATGTATGAACCAATCATATTTCACCATATTGTTCTTAAAATCCTTGTTTAACTCAAAAAATATAATAAACATTTTCATTTATTCCATAGTTCTATAAAATCTATATACCACACTATAATTATGAGAGTGATACATAAATTTCAAAAGACATTTCAAACATGTTTTGTCCCATGGATATTACCCCATCTCCTATTTAAGATCCAAAAAGAAAAATAACATTAATTTTTTATATATTTGGAGTATTTTTATCTTTCATGGCTATTGAAAGAAATGTTTCACCTTTTTGGATCCCTTCAACATGTCAAATGTCACCCCCACTATACTATATGAGGCTAAAGAACTGTCATTTTTGGATTCAACACATAGCAAGATCAAATAACCATTGACCCAGTTATTAGAAATATAATATCCGAAAATTGCTTAAATCACATTAAAATATGAAACTAATCATCCAACATTTATGTATTTACCAATAATATTATTTATATTGATCAGTCATATTTTAGTACACCAAAATTCAACATTTCCATGAATTTTAATTATTATACTCAGTACAATAAATAAAATTAGTAATATTGTAATATAAAGATGAGATCACCATAACTTAAATGAGACACACCAATAAAATAACATATAATTTTCAATTTACTCAGGTATAAATCATTTAAATTACTCACATTGACTTATTAGAGAATAAATTATTTATGTAAATATGTAATATCCTGTTAAATAGGTTTGTGATGTAAAATAACATGTGAAATCACATATTTTATATTCATAAAATAAAATAACGATATATAAAACCTCATGTATTCATCTTAAATTTGGATAAATAAATAACCAATTTTAACATTATTTTAATGTTTCAAAACTATAACTCAGAAATAAAAATACATATAGTACCAAACTCCCTCGTAACTTAAATTCTTAACATTTTTGTGTATTATTTGGAATACATACAAAATATTCACACAAAAGTATATACCTTTTATGAATATTATAATTTTTATTAATATTAATATCATATAAATGTAAGACATTTATCTGTTACCACTATTGGACAATTGAGTGACTATATAATGTATGTTCACTAAGAGGAAGAGTGGATCACTTAACACATTTTATGAATTTTTTTTCTAAATTAAACCACTAATTCTAGTTATGATCATTATCTTATAATAATTAATTAACACAACCTTAATAAGATATTTCAGATTGTAAAAATGTAGATAACATCATTGTTTAAGTGTTCTGACATTCATGTGAGAGCTTACAATGTGATTTGATCGGTTACACTCAATAATAATTTATTTTACTCAATAATATCATGTGTTTATACCAGTGATTTTAAAAAAAACTATCAAAATTAAATTATAATATTTTCATATTCATGGGTCCCTCTGTAATGTACATAATCATATAATTCACTATAAGATCATCAAACCCAAAATAATAACAATTTACATTTTGTCCATTTTTATTACACCCAACTTGATCAAGACATTCCTCCATGAGATCAATATATCAACTAGTTTTCCGATGTAAAAATCATTAAAAACATTGATAAGTAATTTTTATAATCATGAATATCTATCCTAATTGTCTTAAATAATGTAAATCTTCAATATTTTATGAATATAACATCAGACCATTCTCAATGCCATATGATTAGTAATTGTCAAGTTCCTCCCCATATTTAAGACTATCAGGCACTCAAGTCTTATTTTTATTTTAATTATGTCTAGACCATGCTTTCCATTTTGTTTTCTAGCTATTATTTACACAAGAACCAACATGGATGACTCAATGAAGCTTCACTATACTCATATAAGAATAGAAACTCAATAAAATCTAGAATATATAATATTGCTTAAATCATTTTCCATCAACAGTTAAATTTTAATATTATTATTTTATTACAAATGATTCATATATATAAATATTTATCTTTTTTTAACAAATCAATTTATTTATTGTATCTTCCTTCATATTATGAACATATTCATATATAAATGGTATCTAATACTTATATATGAGAACTAAAACATATGTCTCTATGTCATATAAATTAGTGTGTTTGTGTTGTAATATTCTATCAAACTACTTAATTCTTATTAAATTATAAATACTTTTCATACTATGAGGAGCATGTGAGGACTTTAACTTCTTCCTCATGTATATACATTATCACACTAACTCGCTTTCTTCTTCACATAACTATGTTCAGAGAAACCTATTTGTTTGTATGCAAACAATGGTCTCGCTAAACCAGTCCTAATATATTCTATCATATATCATTAATTCATGCCATGTTCTTGATTTTTTTTGATTATTTCAAAAACTAGTACCTTTATGAAACCAAAGAAATAAACTTATCACTTGTGAAACTAAAATTTATAGATAATTTCTATTTCATAATTTAATCCATTGTTTTGAAAATTTGGTAATTATTGATTCAGAAATGAAAATGATATCCAATTTTAATTTTTTTATATTTTAACTCTAAATGCATGTGTGTTAAACTATATTCTTGTATCATACTTGTGCAGTAATATACATTCACATCAGCTTTATATCAGGAAATAAAACCATCTCACTATCAATACATTGTGTAATTATTCATTCATGTGAACAAACTTCAACAATAATAACTATGATTCCTCAAATATAATACATTCATTATAGATATTACATGGTGCATATCCTTAATATAGTTGTATCAGTATGATTATTGATATAATTTTCTATTTCATGTAGAAACCCTAGGAGCTTTGTTTTAAGAAAAACATTTGTATAACAACATTTGAATCAGTTTCAAGGTGTGTATGTATATTTGAATGGTATAAAAAGTGATTCATTTTAAAATATCACATCATCATATTTCATGATCAAGGGAACGTTTCTTTATTAAAAGGCCATTTCCGATACCTTATCACAATTTCCATTAATTCTAGTTCTCTTTAATGGGCCGTGGTTCCACCCTTATGTAGTGGTGTCCAAGAAGCCTTTTCTTTGATGTCCAATGCACGATAATACACATTATTTTCATCACTGTTAATTCTCCATGGTCAGCCTGGTGAGAGATGCATTTATGCTCAAATAATACACATATAAAATATTCTTTTGTTGGTTTCCCATATTTTTTTATTAAACTCTCTATAAACACTACATTAACAAAAATAGTATGTCCCCTTATTTGAAAAAATACATCTCATATATTTTCTCAACCACAATGTCAACATTTTTAAAATAATTGTCAACTCCTCAAGGTTCTTATCAACACATTTAATGCCATAATCCAATGTTGATAATAACTTGTTTCTGTAGGTTTTATTTAATAATTTATCCAAAATTAAAAATATTCATGTTATAGAAAAAGTGTTTTATGTAACTGCCCATGAAAAATTT
This sequence comes from Viscum album, assembly GCA_963277665.1. Taxonomy (NCBI): domain Eukaryota; kingdom Viridiplantae; phylum Streptophyta; class Magnoliopsida; order Santalales; family Viscaceae; genus Viscum; species Viscum album. The sequence goes on from OY728138.1 coordinate 945,654,790, forward strand.
CCTCATCCATATCCCCTTTTCGAGAACCATCACATTATTCACCTCCTAATTCATGATTAATAAAATTGAGTTTCTTGATATTTTTACTATAAATATTTTTACATTAAAATTCTAAAAGTTATTAAACAGAGTATTTCCATGAAAATTCATCCTTTTAGAATCCTTCAATGATATCAAACCCCATCATCACCAAACATCACTCCTTAGGTTATTTATGTGTGAGAAAATCTATTTCTATTATAAAAACATATTAATGTAATAATTAAATATTAATTTCTTTATTTTAATTCCTTTAATATATATATGTTCTTGGAATTTATGTGGTAACTGAATATTTGAAATTGTGGAAATTTATTTTGGATAGTGTATCAAAATAAAATTTTAGGTTTTCAAGGACCACAAAATTAAGATTTTAATAGTTGTAATGGAGGCTAACAGATGTAACTAGATTAATCCTTGGGCCAAGTCAAGTATTTGGGATTACAAAATGCTACTGTAATCCCAGTAGTTAGAGAGTGGAATTATTATAGGGTAATAATCCTACTTTGGATTATCAATCAAACAATGGGCCACAAGCTTCCCGATGAGACCCACAAAATAGTCGATGGGTCTAGGTAATATTTTTTTAAACTATGAAAACTATTTAATTAACCCATTTTCCATAAAAAATCCCTTTAACATTGTCATGTTTTTATCAATTAACTATGGCATATGATCCCACCTATGATCAGATTTAATAATATATATCCTTTTATTATTATTCATTTATATTTCTTTATGAAGATATAAATATCCCAAGGTGTTCCTAAGAGTCCACCAACTCTTTTACATAGGTTATAGGTTAATTTTTTTCATTTTTTTTTCAAAGAAAATATCATATTTTAAGGCTTTTTTAATTCTCTATATCTGGAATATTAACTCCAACTGGTGGCTAATATTAGTTCATTGGGTCACTATAATGTATCATTTGGTGTTAATTTTAGTTTTAACATAATTATTGAAATTTTTCAAAGTGTGTACGCGGTAAGGTCTAGGGGAATTCCTTGAACATGTTTCAAAATAAATCATGTGTTTGAGTTTTTGGTATCCATGTCAAATTATCAATTTAATAATACATGAACAATAGGTAAATTTACATTAAAGAATCAATATTTGTAGGAGAAGGAAAATTAAAATGATATGATTTCATTAAAGGTTTCAATTGTGTGCCAATTTTTTTGTGTTAAAATTTTATCTCAATCTACAGTTGAGGAATGGAATTTCATAACAATATATAATTTTTTGTTGGTAATTTTTCTGAACATTATATCAGAACTAATATAAATTTTTGTATATATTTTGGGAATCTATGACATGTTTAATGGAATGATATTGAAAAAATGATTTTGGAATCATAAAAATTATAATGTAGAGATGATGTTGTTTCATGATAAATTATGTTCTATAACATAACATGTTAATATAGAAAATGATAAAACTGTTATGGAATGAGAATTTTAAATTCATAATTTATTGGATTTTATAAATATAAATACATTTTTATTTGAAAATATAAAATATGAATCCCGCTGAATGATTTTAATGAACCATTTAAATGATATATATTTTATTGTGTGTTTGGTGTGTATAACTATTACATTTATTAAGGTTTTGGAAATTGTATATCTTAAATGGGAACAGAAAATGGAATAGTAGGTTTCTGTTTTTAATTTTAAATAAATAATGGGTTTGATGACATGTTCTTGTTTCTATGAAATTGATATTTTTTAATAGTATTTTGAATTACTATTTTTAAATATTACTTAAAATTGGTATGTTAATGATAATAGAAATAGAAAATAGGATAATTAAAAATGGAAATAATGTTTATGTGTATATTTTCCCTGTATAGAAAATATTTTTTCATTTGATTTGTTTTTACCATTAAATGGTAAATATGTCCCATGTGTGGGCTCAATTGTTCTCATTAAATCTAGCATAAACACATCCATTCGATGTATTTGGGATGTGCTCATTAGGATTGAGGTGAAACATGGTCCCATGGGGATTTTGGATTTATTGTGGATGGGTATCTTACAAACGATGGTAGATGGGTTAGAATATTTATTGTGGTGTGGTTCAAGAAACCAAGATATTGACCGAAGTAGGTAATTATCATTCCCATGAGCCATCATGGATCATTTCTTCCACATGTGTGTTTTTTGTATTTAAATTTAATATTTAAAATTAATTGTTTTTTATTTTTATTAACTTTATCACATTCATATATACATTAGTGGAGTGGATTTATATAGATAAAATCATGGTGGTGGGAAACAAATTTGTACCCACACAATGCGTCGACCTCCATGGAACTTTGGTACCCTAGTAGACATCATAATTTTTAGCCAGTATAGTATCATGGATATCCTTATGTTTAGGTTTGTTGACTAGATCTCTATGTGGGTGTTAAATAATGGGATTAAGAATGTTACAAAACTATTAATGATAGGCTGATGGTTGAAAAACTATCCTGGGTTGTGTCAAAATAATATTTAAACTGTTTTCTATACTGTATTATATATGCTAACTAGAGTAATCTCATATGGGGAGCTATATTTTTTTTCACCGAACAAATAAAACATACATACGTTTACTTGTTTCATGTGCTTTAATTTTTGGAATATAATGAAAAAAATTATTTTAGATTTTATTACATCTAAAAATATTGGATTGATAAGAAATATAAATATTTAAATGTTTTCTAACATGCAATGTAATGATGAATTAGTAAAGTATAATGAACATGGTCTTAGGTTTAGTTTTTGATTCAATAAGTATTCTCCATTATTTTTTTGATCGTAGTTTGGTAATCCAATCATGAAATATCATGGTGAATTAGAACCCTTTTATTTAGAAAATTTTAAATCTCTAATGACTTAGGAATCAAAAAATTCCATATTATTTTGTAATAAAGGTTGAGGAAAGACCTTGGTTGAGGGTGTGACATATTATTAGACCCGACTTTATCAAATGTTTTATTATCCATTTATCAAATATACACAATCATGTGAAGAGATATAAAAATATAGATAAGGTAAAAATATTAAACAAAATTGTATAAATATAATTGTGTTTTATTTAGTGGGGGATTATCGACACACCCATTCATACCACTAACATGTACCATGATTATAAAATAATTTTTTTTCAAGAATTTGTGTACACCATGACCTCTCCCAAGATAATCTAAGGCCCATCCTCGACTTTTAGATGGTAAGAGATCACATGGGGAAATGTTGTGAGATATTTAATAAGAAAAAATAGAAAAATAATAGAAAAAAATAGAATAAAAAAATGATGATGTTAATAGAAGAGAAGATAAATGCATGAAATCATAAGATAAAAATAGAATGAGAAGTGGGATAAGTGAGATATAAAAACAATAATAACATAAAATAAAATAAAATAAAATAAAAATATTGATTATATAATAAAAATTCTAAATGAAGAAAATAGTAATAATATTGATAAAAAGAAGAATAAGTTTGTTTAGAAGAATAAAATTTTAGAATTGGGATATGGTGAACACTACAATTCATGATTTTTTAATAAAAAGATACTCTATTACATAAGAATATTAAAAAATAATATGAAATTAATATAAATAAAAACATAGAATATAATAATGGAATCAACTCCAATTCTCGGATGAGGGTCCTCCATCAACGGATGTCAAACTCTTATTCTTTTTAGTGGTTTATTTATTTATTGGTAAAATTTAGGCATCCCCATAATAATCAAATAAAGCACCATGATACCTAGGATGATGATTTAACGGTGATATTATATTGGTTTTTTAATATTTTGGTTGACAATGTCTATGGGGAAGCAAAATCATCATAGTTACATTGAATTATGTGTGGAGATGACATGGTGGTTCAATATGGCTTGAATGATAGTTACATAGTCCATCTGTGCTCAGTAGTGAAGAGAGAATCACAATAGATGTAGTACTCCTCAATATTGCCCCATGTATCTTTTGATGTTTATATTGGGAGATCAAAATGTAATCATGTGATTTAGTCTAGGGTTCTAAGATCAACCCTGGTGGTGGAAATGGCTAGGTAGAGAAGGTTTGGTTCTCCCATTATGTTTTCCTAGAGATGCAGCAGAAGAAGGTAGAGCTGGGTGCCATAGGGTGCCAAAGCACATGGTGATTGAGGATGAGAAAAATGAAATTTTTTTGTTTTAAATGTTGAACCATAATGACAAAACCATATCTTACATCAAAAATAGATTGTTGGGGGAATGTTGTTTATAATAATAGGCATGGTAACATAGTCGAAACACTCCTATAAATGGTTCATGCTCCAATAAAATCCCACACATAAAACCTATAGAATGAACCATACACAACTTTTGTAGGACCTCATTCCCAACTATATTCCATTGCGGGTTTCAATCCGCACTGGAAACACATGCATGATATCTATTCACAAATTCTATTATAGTCATCTCGAGTTGGTACTCCCATGTCACTACATGGACAACTGGACCAAATTGGGATGGCTATGGGTCAACACTTGTTTTTATGATGGATTTCCTCATTTTTATTGAAAAAAAAGTTAAACTTTCAAAATATTTGAAAAATAATTCATTAATATATATAATTAAAAAATAAAAATCCTTGTTAAATCCAATAATAAAATTAAATATTTAAAACATTTCCTATTATTCCATTTCAGTTTCTTTCAACACGATATATATAAATTCCATATTTGGAGTAAAACATTTATTTTATGGGTTTTTATTGATAACATGAAATGTGTTCTATGAACTATTGAATATAATTAATGATGTGACAATCACATTGAAACCAAATTAAAATCTTTTCTAGAGATATGTCATCATGATAAAATAAAGATAATATTGGATTTTCATTTGTCATGAACAAAAATAATCATCATCCAAATAAAAAACAACATGGTGTTGACGGTTATTTCTCATGGGTGATATCGATGGTAGCATAGGGAGGGAATGTGGTAATGAGAAACGGAGTGGGGGAACAACTCAAATGTTATAGAAAATCCATTTAACCTAATTAGACTTATATGAACCACCCCTATGCTTTAAAAGGATTGTGCATTACCAACACACACATCCCAAATAGAAGTTCCACCCATACCCATGGCACATGGGCACCCCACATACATGGTACACTTGTATCATTAATCCCTATGTAGGGTACCGACACTGAACACCTACACCATGGACCTACAAGGGAAACCTCCTTCGACTAAGGTTCTCTATTTTCCTATAAATGGGACCCCATGAATCCTCTTTAACACAACTAAAAATCAAATGAATCCCCTGTGATCTGGTTTCATATCCCCTTTACCTATGTCTCAATGAATTCCTTATTTTGTTTTCCTAAACTAGATATAAGAGATAATTAAGGAGGAATAAGTGATATAAAAGTTCATTCTGGGTCTAAAAAATAAATCACCTACATGAGTACCCATATTCCCTCGGGTATAACCACCTACAGATGGTCCCCTTCATTACTAGGGACATACCTGGAGAGCCACGTGGTTCATATGATAATTCCCCACATATGTTTTTATTTCATAGTCGGTCCATTGAAAATGGAATATCCATTTTGTGCATCTCTATACTCCAATATGGGAATAAGATCAAGTTCTTCCATGTCCACGTTTGATGAACCTTTTCTCTCCCGATTAGGTCTTCTGGGAGTCCCCCTATTTGGCCTTATTATTAGACACAAATCGTGGGGCCCCTCTTCATTTTGTTCCCTAGTATGAAAGTGAATAATGTCAAACCTCCACTGAAATCCTCCAGTCATGATAAACCATGGAAATATGCACACCATGATCTCTCGAATTTGGTAAGAATTCATATGGTTAGAGGATTCACACACTTGTTCTATCATAGGGATAGTTTCCTCAGGATGATTGTGAGTATAAATTATCATTCCCATGATAAACCAAACCCTAGGGAGAGTTTCAGGGTGTTTCTAGTCTTTTAACTATGTTTAGAACCATGTTCATCCATAGTCTTCTCTAAGACTTAGAGTCTCCAGTTTATATTGGTGAGTGTAAGGCTGATGCATTAAATTCATCATAATGGTAAATTAGAACCTCATATCATACTATGAATCAATATATAGGGAATCCATCATGGAGTAAGGTTGTACCCTTTCTTACATAAGGATTTTAAATTTGTCTGCTCCTCTTCATGGGGTGTGTCAGGAAGTGTAGTTAGATGGGACTATCCAAGATAAGCAACAAAAGAGGTAGCATGAAATTTCATTCCCCTTCTTCTTCATGAGTCACCTCAGTATGTTCCACCAGTGGAAGATGGGGATTTTGTGGTCTTCCAGATACTCCACATCATATTGTTTCTCACATTCAAGAATGAATCCAAATAAATCATGTCTACATAGGGAATATCCATGATCATGAAATACAAATAGTAATATCCATGTTTTGTATGATAATCAAATTTTATTTCTTCATCTCACATTACATTGTTGTTCTTATATAATAATGGTTCATAAAGTTCATATATCCAACCTCAAAAGTAAATATATTGGCTTGTTTCAGGAATGTTCTTCTTCCTCTAATTTCATGAACGGAGAAACACTCATCTAGGATTATAGGATAATTGGGATTATTAAAACCATTGGAACAAAACCCTTATATGTATCATTCAAAATAAATGTACAAAATTAAACTATGGGCATCCTATTCTGAATAATCTTGAATCATAAAAAAATTAAAGGGAATCCTTTTTAGGGGTATGCCACAACCAAACTAAACATCAAATAACATAGGTACCCTTTATAGGATTTCTCCGATAAAATCATCGAATCGTTTGGGCATCCACTTCATGAGTAGGCCCAAAAATACATAATTTGGGAATATAATTCAGTAATAATGACCAATATTATCCCCAAACACAAAATGATCATAATTGAAAGTGTATGTCCAAAAAGAACATATAGAACTCATATTCTGTATAAACCACAGTGATAACCAATCATTAGAGAATACTATCATGAGTAATTTCGCAACACAGACAAACATTAAATTAACTTGGAATCCTTTACAAGAGTATACCACAAACAAAATTCAAATCACCATGGCATCCTCCTGATGAGTGAGACCCAAAATCCAAAATTTTGGAATCCTTTACAAGAATATTCCACAATAATGTCAACAAAAAAACCATGTCAAATTTCTTCAGATATATTCCATGAATGAAACTAAAAAATATACATGTGATATGTCACTTCACATAACCCCAAATTCATTCATTGTGTTATCCTACTTTTGAGTAAGATCCAACGTAAACCTTTCAAAAGGATATACTCCCCTATGAGAAAAACCACTAGAGGGAATCCATAGGCATGGGTCCTTGTAAATGAATGACATGGGATTCCATTCCCATACACATGGGATAATTAAGAAAACCCAATCATATCCAAACAAAATAACAAAAACAAACTTATTATCATTGGGATATATAACTAGAAGAGTTCCATTCAAGCCAAGAATCCATGTAACTACTATGTTTCATAGGAAAAATCAGTATAAGTACCACATTAATCATTGATTAGACACCTTCCACAGATATATACTTTACCCATGATAACAAGCAACATGTTTGTTCCCTTATCACATGATCTTAAAAGGAATGGTGTGCCCCCTTAGCTGGAACCAAAATATGTGGAATCTAATTCTGTTCACTATGATATTCAGGAATTCCATTTTATCAGTACGCTTCAGATATGAAAAAGAATCCCATCTCTCTAGATGATGATACACTCTAAATCACCCCACTGTATGGATAAAATTACATCATCATCCTAATAATGACCCATGATTCACTAATCAGTTCATAAGAGGATTCTGTTGATGGATAAAAATGGATACAAATAGATATTTCCATTAACAAAGACCCTCATATTCCAATAGATGATTTTATGTTCCATTATGTATAATAATTTATTTTTAATATTTGTTTTACCCATGTTATATATTGTAATTAATGATTGAGTCATGAACATATATTAAATTTATAAGAGTGTCTTGAAGTGAGAAATAATTACATCTAAAATAGTTTGCTGATCCCAACCACCCATCATCTCGAATAATGTGAGTTCTTATGATTTATTTTCAAACATCCCCAATGAGTGCCTTCCTGTAGAAATCAGGTCCCTCTATATACATAATCGTTGGTTATTTCTAGTTCTATGAAGAAAGTATTTGTAAATATCTTGGAAATACTAAACATGTAATGAATAATTTCACTGAAATTCACCCATACAATAAATAATGGTGAATGCTGATCTCTGTTAGAAAAAATAAATGGTGAATTCTATTTTAATCATCTACCAAGATGATAAAATCTCTCACTACTCCAAACTATCTCACACTGACAATGAAATATGTCCACACAATTAAATAAAACATGCACCTGTTCATTCCAATGATTAGTATCATTAAAAAGGTATTCTTATCTTTTTTTTTCATTATTCAGATACATTATATTAGAACTCCATTATATCTAATGGTATAATTATTGATTTTGAATTGTAATTCCCTTTATACTATCCATGCGATGTCTTCAACCATGTAGAGGATGCTATCACCAACCAGGAATCTTCAACATTGGGTCACAAATGAACTGGACTGAGAGTACCACCAGAATACTAAAATTATGAGGCAGGTGGGTACCCGACAAGCCTTGTAGCTTAGAAATCCGCAACAATAGTTGAGTCAGTGTTTTCTAGTGGTCTGGAATTCGATGACCTCCAACCACCATCTTAAACCATTTTGTGAGCACATCCATATAAAGTGAAAAAAATACCTCCATTATTATTGGTATGTTGAACAGTGGGCCATATAATTATGCATACATATGATACTAGTAGTTGGGAATAAGTTGTATGATTATGTTTTTGGATGCAGGAAGTATTTTCCCATGTTGTGATGGATGTTTGAGAAGAATGGATATCATTTCACTTTGTATAAGTGGGTGATGAATGAAAGTATAATTAAAATACATTCCACAGTAAATCAGATGTTGATTTTCTTATTTTTATATCAAAAATATCATATGATGTTAGAAGAACATGTCATGATATATTTATGAAGGAATATGGAAGAAAATATGTCATCATTCAATATGGTTGGTTTTGTACAAGATGTGTCTATGGTGGAGTAGTTTTCCAGTGTTTACTAAATTTTTGTGGTCCAAAATATAGATTCAGAATACCATTTGGAAAACTGTAATTTCATTAATATCACATCATAACATGGAAAATTTATGAATTTTTAAGAGATATAATTCTTGGATAGTAAATAAAAAATGAATAAATAATTCTGATGGTGAGCACTATGACAATGACATGTTTCACAAATTGTGAAGAGAAGAATAATTTCGAAGAGATTTGGTGTGAGAAAGGGTAATTTCAAGTAAAAATTATAGTGAAAAGGAAGAAAAGTAGAATTTAAATGTAGAGGAATAAGGAAAATTGTGATGATGCTTCGTCAATCCAAAATATATCCATTGTCCTTTGTGAATCTACTCGATTTTCAGATAAAATTTTGAAGATCCAATATTTGGGCTGATGTGGAACTGACATGGCACCAAATGTTTGTGGATCAATAAAATCACTATAAATATACCTATATCCCCTTGATAATATTATAGATAAATAAATTTAAATTGATAATTCTCAATTTACGAAGAAGGTTGATAGAAAAAGCTAGCTCTACTAAGGTTGTGAGCTCCCTGAAGAAATGAGCTTCACAGTGAGCTATTGAGATTTTCCAGGGAAGTTAACTTCATAAAGACCAATATCTTATCTACAAAATAGTGAACTCTATGATCTATTGAGCTCTGTGAAATAGAGAGCTCTTCAAAATAGGGTGATCTACAAAGTAGGGAGCATCGCGAAGGAGCTCTGTGGGCTAATGATTTGAGTAATCAAATTAATTGAGAAGTGGTATCAAGTGGATCATGATTTGACAGAGCTATATGATTATGTATTTTCTTGATGTCAATATATTTCATGTCGTATTTTGGATAGGAAATAGAATATTTGTTTTCAATGAATAAATTTTGGGAAGGATTGTCAAGAAGCCCAGAGATATTGTATGACTATATTTGTGATAAGAGGGTGCACATACACATGCATATTATCTCTCATGCACTACATGGGTGAAACAAAATATCCTAATCATTGAATTACAAATTAAATTATTATCTATTTTTCTTATTTATTGGTATAAGATTATCTTTGTACCATACCAAGGACTATCAACTCTCATTGAGTAGTGAACCTCGTAAATTCTTGTGTTCTTGTGGATGTGTGTTTGGATTCTCTTCATCAAGAAAATAGAACGTTATCATAAGGTGAATGTTTTATCATTTAAAAGGATTCATAAAAGTTAATATATCTCTAATTCACCCCTCCCCCACTCAATGATAATTGAATGCTGACTCTGTTACCTCAATTGGTATCAGAGTACCTAGTTCCCTTTGTTTATTATTTTATGTTGTTATGAAGAGATATTGTGATGGAGAATATGAAATGTGTCAATGGTAAGGGGATTCTAATATTTTATTTAAACATTATTATATCTGAAAAAATAGAATAATTTCTTATCTTATGACTCTTGGATACAATGTTCTTGAAACTACAATAGATGGATTTCTTGATATTGATTACAAGGTACCTCTTACTTCAGTAGATTAAATGAATCTTGGGAATTATGGAAGAGATAAAAAAGAATTACTCTATTCTATATTTGAGAGTGTATTTTTATGTGTGAATAGTGTCTCTACACCCAAAATAATCTGGGACAAACTGAAAATCATATATGAAGTAAATAAAAAATTGAAGAAGAAAAAACATCAAATATGGATGTTCAAGTATGAAGTCTTAAATAAGGGTGAGAATTAATCTATTTGGAACTTCTTTATGAAGATAAGAAAAACTGTCAATAAAATCATAAGCCTTGATGAAAATTTGGAGGATTATAAAGATTTTTAATAGATCTTGAGATTTCTTTAGGAGATATTTTATGCTAAATATTCATCATTGGAAGAAAAATACACAGAAACATTATATATGGATGATTTTCATAGTACTATCGTAACTTATAAATTGAGAATGCATATGACTGTGAATAGTAAAGAAGAATATGATAGAGAAATATATTTCAAGGCTGTAAAGAATGATAAGTCGAAGAAAATTCTTATTAAAGATCATGCTACTGAATCTGACTCTGAAGATGAGGTAAGTCAAAATTTTGATGAAATTAAATCGTTGTATAAAAAAAATTGAACATAGGAACCTAGAAATTCAACGGGAACCCCCATATGAAATTTTTTTAATATAGAGTTGTTGGCCACTTTGTGGCTAATTTCACTCCATAAGGGAAATACGAATATAGTGATAAAGAAGATAGAAGACAAAGAAGGTCATGAAAGAAATAGGCTAAAAAGGATAAATATTATAAAATAGTTAAGTATAAAAATTCATCAAATAAAAGAAGATTATTTTTGTCAAAAAATGAAGAATATATTGATAACGATACAAAATTTTAAACAATTTTTGTGGAGAAAGAAATATAGAGTACATTTTTTAATAGTAAATAATATATATTATAAGAGGAGTAGGTATGAATAAAAGAAACTCAACATGAAAAAGATCTGAAATAAGATAAAAGAAATGTTTTATAATGACTAGAATGATTGAGAAGGGAAACAGGAAAATGAAAAACAAAAAATATTCATTAATTAACCAAAAAGGATTCCTTGAAGAGAAAGAAAAATTTCAAATGAAGAATGATGATCTAAAACATTCTCTTGTGAGTTAAAAGAATCTAATTGATCATCTGGAAGTAAATAATGAGGAAAATTAAATGATTTTGAACTTTTCCTATGTAATAATTCCAAATATGAGGAAAGGAATATAAGTCTCAAAAACTATGTTATAGATTTTGGTGAATGTTCTACTAAAAATGATCCTAATAAGAATCAACAAAAATTTAATTGAATGGTTGAAAAGAAAGTTGGAATTGGCTCTAATATGTACAATTTTGGAATGGATACATATGGGGTTAAAGATATCTATACAAAAATATCAGAAGAATCTATAAAACGTGAGTCTAGAAATATTTATACTACTTCTGGTTCTGCCAAGTCATAACATAAATCTGAGCTGAAAAGGAAAGTTACAATTGAAAATATGAAGGATGGTGGTCAGTTGAGTTATGGGAAGAATATTACTGAGTAGAATATTCATAGATCCAATCAGTATGGATGTTTCAGCTGTAAATAATCAATCTATGTCTACTAATGGTGTGTTTGTGGATTCAGATACATAGAAAATATGTGATGGTTAAACCAAAAACATTACTACTATTCAACATGATTTGAAAGACAGTGATAGAGGGGGATTCAATTTTCTAAAAAGAAATAATTTCAAAATATTTTCAAGTAGATATCTAAGAAGGTTCATGTGAATGTTGATAATATGATCGAACCATTTGAAACTATTTGAGAACGATGTGATCAAACTGGACATCTTGTTGTGGGTTGTTGAATCATGTAATCTGAACAAGATATTTATTTCAAAAATTATCAGATTCAAGATATTTTAATTATAAGAAATAGTGCTTGGTTTTATATCTTGACCACATTGACATGGGTCAAAAATTTGTGGAATCACAACATAAAGTGGATGAAAAATATGGGGTTAAATCTCTTGTTATTGAAACCGCTTTGAAATCATTGGAAGGAGAAAAACCCTAGATACTTGATCATGGTTATTCAAATCATATGACTATAGTCATAATACTATTATTAAATATGAAATATTTCAATTAAAGATTAGTTACCTTGGAAATAATGAATCTATAATGATCGAAGATGTTGGATCCGCCATCATTGGAATAGAAATGATGAAATCTAGGAGAACACATTATGTTAATGGCCCGAAACATAACATTCTAAGTGTTTCAAAACACTATGATGCGGGAAGAAAAGTCATCTGGAGAGAAGATGGATTTTTTTTAGAAAATGATGATAGTTGAAAGGTAGTTAGAAGATTCTAATGTATGAATGGTAACTTGTTCAATGTTGGTGATGTTCAGAACTCTCGTTACATTGGGTTTTTTGGATGGAAATAAGTTTCAGCATAAATGGATGGGACACAAGTTTCAATGAAACATAAAAATATTATAAAAAAGAGAAAGTATTTGAGACGTTCCATATTTATTAACCAGATTATATTGGTGTTTCACTATTTTTCAAAAAGGGAAGAGCATGAATATCGTGCCTATGAATGATGTCATATATTCAAAACGACATCTAGAACTTATCCACTATGATATATGTGGGCTAATGAGAAAAAAATTAGATAAGTACATCATCACATTCACTGATTATTTCAACCTTATTACATGTGTTATGTACATGAGGGATAAGTCTGATGCTATGAAAATGTTCAAAAGTATCAGAAGGAAAGATTGGAAGGAATGTGAGTATTCAGGGAAGATGTTAGAAACCAACAATGGTGGTGAACACATTAATTATGAATTTGAAAATCATCTTGAGAATCCTGGAATTCAACATGTGTTCAGTTTACCATTCACACCTCAACAAAATGGAGTTTCTGAAAGAAGTAATAAGAGTTTGGTGGACATGGGGAGAACAACGTTAATGAAACATGGTCCCTCTCATTAATATTGGAGGCAACCCTTGAGTACAGCATTGTATATAAAGAAATTATGTTTCAACATGCCACATTTAGATACGACTCTATTCAAAATGTTCCCTAAATAAACATAAAGACTGAAATACGTAACTTTTTGTGGGAGTCCATGCCTTATAATGAATATAGGCGGAATCCTAGGAAATTTTGAGGAAAGACGAGATAATGGAATTTTTCTTGGCTTGAATTAGAAGGAAGATGATATTGATGTATTAATAATGAAACATGAAGAATTTTTTATTCTATAGATGTGGATGTAGATGAAAATTTTGAGAAAGGAAAGTGATCATATTATTATATGGATTTTGAGAATAAAATGAATATTTAGTTAAAAACGGATAATGTTGCAGACTATGTTAATCATACTCTAGAAGAGGAATTAATTTTATAAATATCAAGTGATGAGGATTAAATTCTAACATATAATCCTAGGGTGAGGAAACAAATAGAGGCTCAGAACATTATTGTAGATCAACATTAGTGTGTTCAAACAATATGAAACATGAATGCTATTACCCACACTTCTCTCAATTCGATTGTTGGAGAAAATGATGTGAATGAAGAATTTAAACATATATAATGGGTTCGGGAAATGAATGAAGATTTTGATAAGATGGTGTGAAATGATACTTTAGAGCATGTACCCAATCCAAAGAACAAAAACATTTTTTTTACAAAGTGGGTTTTCCAAAACATATTTATTGAATATTGGGATGTGATAAGAAACCAATGAATATTGGTTTTCAAAGGTTATTTACCAATTGAATGCATTGATTTTGATTAATCTTTTTCTTTAATTAAGAGGATAGATAAAATCTTAACCATTCATTCTATTACTACACAGTGAGGATAAAACATCATTCAAATGGATATAAAATCCTCATTCGTGAATAGTGATATATATATGAGGAAGTTAACATTGATCGATCATGTTGATTTGTTATTAGAAAAGATGAATATTATATGGGAAGGTTGATGCAGGCTTTGTTTGGTCTTGAACAATCCCTAAGGGCATGATATTCAAAACTAGATACTTGGTTTAGGAAAATAAATTTCATGAAATTAAGTGTTAACATCAATATTTACATAAATGAAAGTTAGTTGTTCACTCTGATCATAATTGTTTTTTGATGAAGACATTATAATTATTGGTAATGATGAAATATCTTGTGAAATATTTCATGTGGAGATGAAAAATTAGTTTGATAGGTCCATTTGGGGATAAATGAAATACCTTGTTGGGATGAAAATTTCATAGAAGAAGAATCACATTTTTCTGTGTCAAGATATGTATGATAAAGAACAATTGAAGATGATTAGAATGGAATATTGAAAACGAGTTTCCATGCCAATTTTAGTGGGAAACATGTTGGGTATAGATGGATAAGTTAAGGTTGTTGACATGAAAGATCTTGAAAAGAAGATTGTTTGTATGTTATATTTGACAGCATCAGGACCTGACATAGTCTATGATGTTTGGTAATGTGCATTATTTTAAGGATATCCCAAAGAATTACATTTGATTACATGAAAAAGGATTATTATATATAACAAAGGACAAACAAACGTTGGAATTAGGTATAATGTATCAAAGAATATTGATATATTATTCAATTATTTAGTTGCTTAAGGGGTAGGAAACGTTGATGAAAGAAGATCTATATATGGTGGAGTTTTCCTTTTAGGGGAAATGTTTGTTAGTTGGCATATAATGAATCAGAATTTACTAACTCTATGCACAACATATGCAGAGTAAGTCGCTTATAATCATGCTATGACCAAACTAATGTGGATGAAGATTCAGTTGGATGGTCTACTTGTTGATGAAAATCTATATTTGTTCATGGGTTGTGATAATCAAAGTGAAATCAATATTACAAGGAATCTGGTACAAAATTATCATTAGAAACTTATTGAAAAAAATTAACACTTAATAAAATATCATGTGGAGATTAATGATTCAAACATGTGTGTCCAACCTCCTTCTCATCATGTTTGAGGTATGTGTTTCTTTCCTCTTTCTCTCATCTCACCTTTGGATAATGTTGTTAAGTGGGATACTTTTCATAAATATATCCTTATGGATCCGTGAAAAAAGATGGAGTTTTTCGTAATCTATGAATCCAGTATATATGTGTGTGGATTGTAGGGAATTTTTTTTTCAGGAATATTTATGAGGTGAAGAATGATAAGGAGGAAATGGTATGCTGATTTGATGGAGTTTCACTATCACTTATTTTGTACAGAAAGGTCTTTCTGTCAATAATTCTAGTTTCCTATAATTTGTTATCTCATGTAGGCTTAGAAATTTTGATAATTTAACCATTTTCATGATTTTTCAATGTTCATTGATTTATGAATATTGGTTGAAAATGAAATCCAATGGGGGAGATTGTTGGAACCAACATGGGAGCTGAACGTTTTGGATACCTCAAGTATTTTCATTTTTTTGGATTTTGAGAAGAAAATAAATCACTACACTCTGTATAAGTCAGTGAGGAATGACATGAAAATCACAATAGCATCCATGGTAAATTAAATGAAGTATTAATTTTTTTTATTTCACAAATATCATATGTTTTTAAAAGAATGTATAATGCAATCAATAAGAAGTACTGGGGATGAAAAGATTTATTCATTCATCATGGTTAGTTTTTTAGTAGAGGGTGTCCATGGTGGCCCCACTTTATATTGTTTTCCATATTTTTGGGGTAAAAAATTTGGATTTGGTATAGAATTAAAAAATGTGGATTTTCTTAAAGGTCACATCAAACCATGGAAGTGGAAATAATTTCAGAAAGAGATTATTCTTGACGAGTAAATCACAAATGGAAAAAAATTATGATGGTATACTCTACGACTACGATAAGATTCAAAAATCACGAAGAGAAGATGCATTGTCAATAGATTTGAAATGTGATAGGATAATTTCAAATGAGCATTGTTGTGCTATGGAAGAGATGGAGAATTGTTTTGTAGAAGATAACAGGGAATTTCAGTGATGCTTTGTGAATCTGAAAAACTACTATGGTGCTTTGGGAAATAGTGTGATTTTCATTTGAAATTTTGGACCTCCGTAGTTTGGGATGATGTTGCCCTAACATTGAACTCAATGTTTTATGATCACTGGAATATCCTATAAATATACCACAACCCCCTTCAGAAAAACATAGAGACATAATGATTATTTTATTACTATCGAATTGGGATGAAAGTTCATGGAGAAAGAGAGCTCTATGAAGGCAGTGAGCTGCGTGAATGAATGGAGCTTCACAGTTAGCCGTTGAACATTGAAAAACATTAGAACATCACATAGATCAATATGGTCTCCATGTAGTAGTGAGATCAATGATATATTGATCTCTGCCAACTAGAGTACTCTATGAAGCTGGGAGTTTCACAGCGGAGCTCTGTGAGCTGATAATTTGTGTACCCAAATTAAGTGTGAAGTGGATCATGATATGACAATGGTATATGACTATTTATTATTACAATGTATAGGGGATGAATATTAGCTTCTAGATTTAAAAGAGAAGAGTTGTTTTCAATGATCATATTTTTGATGGTTTAACAGGAATCACATAGATATTGTATTACCCTATATGTTCTTATAGGGTTTACACACACTTGAAGATTATCTCTCATGTATTACATAAGTGAAAGGGAATTCCATACTTTTTGTACTAACCATTAAAGTATTATCTATTTAAATGATTTTGTGCTATATGAATTTTTTGTACCAATCCAAGGGCTAGCTATACTTATTTCAAAGCGAACCTTCTAAATTCTTGTGTTCTTGTGGACGTGGGTTTATATTGTGTTCACTTTGGAAGAAGAACCTTAACATTAGACACATGTTATTTCATTTAAATGGATACATAAAAAGGAAAATATTTCAAAAATTCAACCCCTCCACCTCTCAGTGATACCTTGATCCTGTGTGGGTAACTTCAAATGGTATGACAACACCATGTTTCCTTCATTTATTATTTCATGATTTTTTGAAAATATATTATGATGTATATTCTTAATTGTGTAAAAATTAAGGGGATTCTGATTTTTTGTAAGGATTATCATATATTGAAATATATATAAACTTCCATAACTTATGTGTCTTATATAATATGTTATTGAAAATATAACAGATAATTTCCTGCTATTGATGACAAGGATCCACTTACTCTTGTTGACAATTAGAATATTGAGAATTATAGGGGCTAAAAATATGTTACTCCAATATCATTCTAAGAGTAAATTTTTAAGAGTTAAACATGTCTCTAAATCTAATGGAATCTTCGGAAAAGTGAAAAAAAAATATTTGAAGGAAATAAAAAAGTGAAAAATGCAAAACATCAAATATCTAGGCTGAAGAATGAAGATGTAATGATGGATGATCATGAATCTATTGGGATCTTATCTACCATGATAAATGACATTGTCAATATTATCAATTGTCTTTGAAAAAAGTTGGAGGATTTTAAAGTTGTTGAAAAGATCTTGAGAAGTATACCTAATAAAATAGATGACAATGTTTCACCCTTGGAAAACAGTGAACCTGAAATATTATCATTGGATGATTTGAATAGCACTCATATCATTTATGAAATTATAATAAAGAATACTATGAAGTGAAAAGAATCCTGATAGAGAAATTTTGTTCAATGATACTAAAAACAGAATTCGAAGAAAATTATTATTTATGATGGTGCTACTGAATCTGAATATGAAGATGTGGTATGTCAAAATTTTGATTAAATTTTTTCATTTCTTCTAAAAATTAGAAATGAGGTATAGATAAATAATAAAGCGAAACTCCCTTTGAAATTTTTTGAATGTGGATATGTTGCCCATTATGTTTCTAATTGATATAATAAAATGAAGAAGACAGTGACGAAGAAGATATAAGACCCGGAAGGTCATAAATGAAATTGGGGACAATGAAAAATATTTAGGAAAAGGTAAGGATAATATATTATTTAAACACATAGGAATAAATTTTTTTCCAAAAATGATGAAGATGATGATAGTGATAATGAATCTGAAAAATATTTTGCATATAAATCTATATAGAGTTTCTTTTTGGAAAAAGTGAAAAATTGATGATTATGAGAGCAGTAGATATAATGCAGAAGAAAATAAACCAGGACAATATATTGAAGAATATATGTTGGACGGTTTGAGAATGATCAGATGGATTGAGAAGGAATATAGGAAATTTACAAATGAAAGATCTTCATTAAAAGACTGAGAATTTTTTCTTAATGAAAAACTAAAACATGAAAAGGAGATTGATGATATAAATAATTCTCATGAGAGTGAATAGAATAAAAATGATAAAATGGATTTAAATATGAAGGGAAAATAAGATGTGAAGGAACTTGTACATCAAAAAAATTTCAATTCTAAGGAAAAGAAAAAAAGTTTCAAAAAATCTATTATAGAAGTTGGTCATCGTTCGGTTATGAATTAACCTATGATGGTTCAAAAAAGTTACATTCAAAGGTCGAAAATAATGATTTAAATAGTTCAGATAAGAAAAATGATAAAAATGATACATATGGAGTCAATGATAGAAATACTTACAAATCAGATGCATATAAAAATCTTGAGTCCAGAAGGATTTCTACTACATCTAGTTCATGTAATCCTCAAAAGAAACCTGACCTCATGAATAAAGTGACAATTGATGATAGAAACTCTGATGGTCAGTAGAGTTATGATAAGAAGATTTTTAATAATAATTACCACTACATTGGTCAATATGGATATTTTAGAGGGAAAAATTCATTTTATGTCTACTACTGTCCTTCTGGTGGATTCTGACACATGAAAAAAATGTGTTGGTCAAACCAACTACATTACTACTATTCCACATGATTTTAATGACTAGGATTGAGGGGGAGTCAATCTTCTCAGAGAAATAAATCTCAAATGAATGCATATAATATAATAGGGAGTGTTGGTGTGAATGGTGAGAATAGGATCCAACCATTTGAAACTATCTGTGAATGATGTGATTGAACTAGATATATTGCTAAGGGTTATCTGATTTTGTTTCCAGAACATGAAATGTTTTTTTATTCTCTAAAGATGGAGATTTTTAAGGCTATGAAGGAGTAACCATATATCTGACCAGAACACATTAACATGGCTAGGAAATGGGAGGAAGCACAACAAATAGTGTAAGAAAAGGAGGAACAAAAATCTCTTGTTGTTGAATATTCATGGAATGATCTGAAAGGAGAATGACCATGGATCCTTGATTGTGGCCGTTCTTCCCAAATGGTATGAGAATTAATCTTTTATAAAAATGAGAATGATTTCAATGATTAAATAGTGACATTTAGAAATGATTAATCTATATGGATCAAATATGATTGATCAGCCCTAATTGGAAATGAATAGATGAAATCCAGGAAAATAGTCTATGCTGATGGGATGAAACACAACCTACCATGTGTATCACAACTCTATGATGAGGTAAAAATTTAATATCCAGAAAAATTTGATTTTTTTGAAATATAGAGATTATGGAAAGGTATTTTCAGGAGTCCAATATAAAAAAATGATACTTGTTCCGTATTGGTGACGTTCAGAACTATTGTTACATGGTTTTTGGTGAATGAAAATCAGTTTTTTCCTTATATGATGGGACACATGTGTCAATTAAACATGTGATGCTTATGAACACAAGACAATGTTATATATGTTTATTATATATCAACAAGAAGTGATTAGTGATGCTTTATTTGACTAAAAATGAAGATCATGAACACGGTGCATATGAATGTTGATATTTGATCAAAACGGCCAAATGAACTTATCCACTCTGATATCTATAGAACAATGAGAAAAAAATAAACACATGGAGATAATTACTTCATCACTTTCATTGATAATTTTACTCTCATTATGTTTGTTATGTATATGTGGCATAAATTGGATTCTATGAAAAAATTTAAATGATTCAGAAAAAATTTGAGAATGAATGTGAGTATTCAGTGAAGAAGTTTAAAACCGATAATGTAGGTGAATACAAGAACAATGAATATGAAAATAATCTTCAGAAGCCTTGAATTTGACATGAGCTCAGTTCACCATACAGACCTCAAAAAAATGAGTATGATGAAATAAATAATAATTGTTTGGTGGACATGGGGTGAACTATGTTACTTGAACATGGTCTCTTCCATTACTATTGGAGGCAATCCATGAGTACTGCTACGTATATATAGAACATATGTTTCTACATAATGAATTTTGATATGACAACATAATAAAAGTTATATGAAAAAACATCTTGTGTGAAACACTTATGAGTATTTTGGATTCCATACATTATAATGAATAAAGGTGTAAACCTTGGACTATTTCATAAAATAGGATATGATATGATTTAGAAAAAATATTATATAGATATCTCAACAAAAAAATATGATCCATTATTTATTCTTTATAAGTGAATGTTTTTGAAAACGATGAGAAAGGAAGGAAGCTGTATGCTGATGTTGAAGTTGAAAGCACTAAGAATATTTTTTTAACAATAAAGAAATTATGAAATATAAAGTGATGAGGATGAAATTAAAACAGCTCATCCTAGTGTAATGAAACATGTGGAGGCTTAGAACATTATTGGTTATCAGCATTAGAGTGTTCAAACCAGAAGAACAATGAATTATATTACATAGACTTCCCTATATTTGAAATTTGAATTTATTGAATTGAATAATGAATTTGAGAATCTAGAAAGGGTTTAGGCTATGATGGATGAGCTTGATCAAATAGAGATGAATTCTACTTGGGAGCTTGTACCCTTTTCGGACAAAAATCATTTTTGGTACAAAGTGAGATTTTCAAAACAAGCTAAATGTCAATGGTGAGGTGATAAGAAACAACGCAAGAATGGTTTTAAAAAGTTATTAAAAAATTGAATTCATTTATTTTTATGAAACCTTCGATCTAGACGAATGTCTATAATTAATCAGAATCATAATTTCTAATGATGCACTAGAAGGCTACAACATCTTTCAAATGGATGTCAATACTACATTCTTGAATCCTGATCTTGAGGTGGAACATTACATTGATCAACCAAATGAATTTGTTATTAGATAAGATGAAACTTATGTGTGCTAATTGAATAAGGAATGGTATGGGATAAATCATAATCCAATGGCTTGATATTCAAATATGGACACATGTTTGAGGAAAATGAATTTCATGAAATGATGTGATGATAACTATATTTAAATAATGGAATATCAGGAGTTCTCTTCGATTGATATATTTTATGTCGATGTAATTACATTTTCTGGTAATGATGAAAGGTCTTGTGAATGGATTTCCAAGGAGGTGATGAAGTCATTGGAGATGTCCATTCTGGGAGATATGAGATATCTTATTGGGATGAAAATGTCACAGAAGAATAATCGCATTTCCTCATCTCAATAACAATATTTTAAATAATATTTGGAGAGTTCTGGCATTGAAATTAAAAACTAATTTCCATACGAATTTTAGTGGGAACTAGGTTTTCTAAAGATGGATAAGGTTTTGAAGATGACTAGAAATAGTTTCGATAGCTGATTGAAAGTTTGTTATATTATACTACCTCACGAACCAACATTTTCTATACTATTACCATATGTGAAATATTTTTGAGTTATCATAAATAAACATTTTAAATTGAAAGGAAAAGGAATTTTAGAAATATTATGGGCATAAAAAAGGTATTAATTTGGTATTTTGAATCAAAGAATATCGTTCTTCTCGAGTATTATGAAACTTATTGGGAGGGAAATGTTGATTAGGTAAGATCTACATCTTGTGGAGTTTTCTTTCTAGGGAAAATTTTTGTTAGTTGGAAAATAAGGAATTATAATTTAGTAACTGTTAGCATTGCTGATGTTGAGATTGTTTTTTCTACTCATTCTGCTACCCAACTATTGTGGATGAAGACTCAGTTGGAAGATCTACTTATTGAAGTAAATATACCTTTTCTATTATGCTGTGAAACTCATAGTGAAATAATATTAATTGGAATCTAGTAAATCCTTCATGGTCAAAATATATTTACATAATGTACCACTTCATAAAAGTGTGTGTGTAGAAGAATTAATTAAAGGTGTTGTATGTTTTTAAATCAAAACAAGTTGCTGATATAATCACCAAAGCATTACTGAAGTAACCATTTTAAAAATTGAAATTGAACATGGGTGTCCAACTACCATCTCATTATGGTCGAGGTAAGTGTTTCTATCCCATATCTCATCTTACCTTTGGATAGTGTTGTCAAGTGGGATAATTGACATAAATCTATCCTCATGAAGTAATTTGTAAAGGGGGGTGTTGTGGGTAAGCTATGAATTTATAATATAAATGTTTGAATTGTAGGAAACAAATTCTCATCCAAGAATTTTTAAAAAGTGAAGAAGGATGAGTTGGAAATATGATGATGATGCGATGTGGTTTCACAGTCCCTACTTTTGGACAACATGGTGTTGATGTCAATAATTATTCTTTCTAAAAATTATTTAGATTGCGTAGTCTTAGAATTTTTGATAAGCGAACTATTTATTGAGGTTTCAAATTTTAATGATTTAAGAATCTTGGTTGAGAAAAATATCAAAAGGGGGAGATTTTTGGCAGCATGTTGGCTGATGATGTTTTTGGATGCATGGATTATTTTCTTTTGTTGTCAAGGATGGTTGAGAAGAAAGGAAATCACATCACATTGTATAAGTGGGTGAGGAATGATAGGAAAGTTAAAATACATTCCATGGTAACATGGATGATAATTTTCAAATTTGTATTTCACTTGTATAAAAAGATGTTTGGAGAATTATGATTCAATAATAATGAAGGAAAGGGGATGAATTTTTATTCCTTCATCATGGTTGGTTTTTTAGAATTTGGTGTCTCTGGAGGTACATTTTTCCATTGTTTGCAAAATTTTTGGGGTCCATCATTTGGAGTTTGGATAGCATTGTGATAATGAATTTTCTTGAAGATCACATCAAAACTTATAATAGACTTGAATTATGGAGAAAGAAGATTCTTGAATAGTAAATCACAAAGGATAAAATTGTAACACCCCGTGAGTTTATGAAAAATATTCCTTTTAATTTCATTGATGTCTTGTGTTGTACGCTACACCAAAAGGAGCTTGCACTACACGCAATCGTGACCTTCCTCGATAGCGTGTGTTGTACGCAATACCAGTTTTCACTAAACAAAGATATATTTTTATAATATTATTTTGAACTAGTTTTTATGAATAATATTAAATAAATTTTGAATTTTATAACATTATTATTCATCTTACACATTTTATAGAACATGGTATAAGTACAAAATAAATTTTTCGTGTAAAATAAGTATATTTAAAAAAATGTTGTTTTGCCTCCTTTTAATGGCGCACCCACATTAAATATTGTTTTTACATGTATATAAGATCAATTTGAAAAAATAAAATTCTTTTATGGAATCAGGATAATAAAATTTACATTGGATAAATTTTTCATATTATTCTGACAACCTTCATATTTTAATGAATAGTAAAAACACACTATATTTTAATTAAAAAAATCTTTTTCATCGTAATAATTTATATAGTTAAATTATAATATTTAATGGTTTTAAGGTATAAATAGAATATATTTTTACCATTTAATATAATTTATGACATTATCATTTATTTTAGATTGAATTCATAGGTAAATAGCATTTCAATCTTTTGCAATGTTTAAACTTTTAAAACTCATTTTCTTAATATAAGGATTAATTTTAAATTAATTACTGAAAATTTTTTGTTTTGAATTTTGAAAAATTGATTCCATATTTTGAATCAGTAGGTCAAAATTATGTTAATAGGCTACTTTTTTTGGGCACTAGGAATAGTAACTAAAGTAATTTTTATTTACTTCAGTTAAAGATAAATTTGGTAATTAAGGATAAAACTAAGATTATAAATTTACCCTAACATGTGCCAAAATTATATTGGATGACTAAAGTTCTACCCATATTACCTAAGGGTAGGATTATATTCATTTTATGGACTTTTGACGATGAAAATAATTAAATTATTTTTAAAACCAATGAAAGTGACAACATGTCACTCTCTAAAATCTTATATTTATAATAATTCTAATATAGTGATAAATTTAATTAAACTTTGAACATGAATAGTATTCAGAAATATAATAAAATTATCTACATCATGTAAATTTATTCATAATTTTAGGGATTAAATAATTGTCATTAATGGTGACACAATAGTGATGCATAAATGTTTTATTTAGCGAAAAATCAATATTATAGTTTTTATTAAAAAAATAATACCTATCAAAAGGACCAGAAACATGAGGAAACAATATTTTCCTACTATATATATACCCTAATAATCCAAGGGTCGATTTTTGGTCCATTTGGAGCCTTATAAAACAGAATAAAACATTTATATTATTTTATTTTATACAATGTCAAAGATGTCACCTTCATAATTTAATAAATATAAAAATTTATATGTAGTGATTTTAAGATGATAAATTTGAGTATAAATATTATTATGAAATGTATTATATTTATAATCATCATGGGAGTTTATTATTAATTTATATACAACTAATATGTATATTAAATTATTATACAAAAAATATGTTGTAATTGTTTTATTAAGAGAAATATCAAATAAATGATTTTAAAAGTATTAAAATAAATACTAAATGAAATATTTAATGATACCCAAAAATATTATAGATAAATATGACATGTTATGAATCTATTAAATATTTTATTTCGAAAATATCTTCTGTGTATATTTTATTTAAATACAAATAAATGAAAAGTGTCAAAATTGACACTATTGTTATTTTATAAAAAATACATATTATAAAATAGTTTAAAAATCAAAAAAATATTTAAAAATTATGAATTTAAGTTTATATGTTCGAAAATATAATAAAATATACAATTATGAAAAATTCACAACAGATAAGTAATTATTTATAATGATCTAAAATTTAGAATATTATTACCCCAAATAAAATTAAATAGATTATATAAGGATAAATCATGTTGATAATGTTTAAAATAAATTCCCAAATTGTATAAATTTTATTGGTTAATGAGATTAAAACCCTATATCATCTAATATTCGTATATCAGTCCTTTTGGAGGTTTTTATGTGGGGATGGAATTTATAATAAATTAATATTCCTTATAATTCCAAAGGTGCCATTCTCCTTCCTTATAAAAGGGAACCTCCTCCCTCTCATCCTCACACCATTTTGAGCCTTTAATATCGGACAAAATCTTCCCATTTCACTTCCCCACTTCCATGGAAACCTTATAGAGGTACTGGTCTTCTCAAAAGACCAACTCTTGTGCCCTATGAGGAAGTTCAAAGGAGGCACTTCGAGAAAGAGGTAATACCTTCTACCGATTCATTCAAATTTCATTCTTATTATACTTACTCTTAATTAGTGGTTTCATTATGATGTAATAACATTAGTATCCCTCATATATTGATATGTTATTATAAATATGAAACAACCGCATTTCACCTTATATCCATCCTACAGAAAATGAAATCACCACGCGTGCGTACGTACAAAATACCGTCTCCACATCGTGGTGTAATATGTCTTTCAACCACCACCTTACATGGATGGGTATAATGGTGTAAATAATAACTAAATATGATTATTATAACATCATACTGATTCTAAGATATTATATGATTCACTTCAATTCAATTCAATAAATATGGGAACGATATCATCGCTCGTTCATACGTACGGATTACTGTCTCCACGACGCGATGAGATTCATTCTCCATTCTAACCACTCAAGAATTATTATTAAGTATATATAATGAATAATAATTAAATATATGAAATTATAATTCTACTGGATTTATGTATATGTATATGTCATCTAATTACTTCCATTCATGTCAATAAGGAATGGAAAAAAAGCGTTCATGCGTATGTACGGCCCACCGTCTTCATAAACTGTGTGTTTCATTTCTTTTATCTATCTAGTATATATATATACTGAATATATATGGAATATAAATCATGATTCACATTCTGGAAGTAAGTAAATAATGATATAAGTAATAATAACATCAAGAACAACAAGTCCAAAAAATGTACGATAAATAAAACAATTTTTCCCAAAACAATGCTTTAACATGAATTTACAAAACAACGGGTAATATAAAGTCATAAGTGAACAAAATATGATATCATAATAATGAAGATGATTCTGTAATAATTCAATGACATTATTTAAATCATTATATAGGTGGTTCGGATATGTACGAATCATATCAGATCTAAGGTAAGGGATAACTTTTCCAATCTCGTTTTTATCCGTGATTGTCTATTCGTATGTATATACAGGGGTTGTATTTATCATCCATGTTCATATTTGATTCATGTATGTTAAAAGTCTTTTTTACCCATTTATTACTTTTACTTCAAGGTATGTAAGGAATCTTTCATTTGATTACCATATGAGGTACTTTTTGACTTTTCCAAGAAAAGTACGAGAAGAATGTTATTTTTAACTTATATGACATTAACAGATTTTTATGGTTTGATAACACCTTATTTTAATTAAGCTTACTCTACAATATTTCATTACTCTTTTCAAAATAAATACTTTTCTTTTAAAATTTAAGGGAATATTTTAAAAAGAAATTGATTTTCCATAAGAAAGGATATTTTCCACAAGAATTCATTTCAAGTTCTTTATCAAAACCATTTTCCATCTAAGATGACATTATTTCACATGTGTATGTTTCAAGCATAATGTCTCTATTATTTACATGATTTCACTTCTCTTATGATGAAATGAAATCCATTTGTTTTATATGGATTATGTTATGATGGAATGATGTTTATGAAACCCATTTTATTCGTTGGTGATTATTAATGATGTATGTTTATTTTGTGGAACATGAAATAATGATTTCATTATTAGATGGGTGGGACCTATATATCCCACCAATGCATTAGGTAAAGATTTATATCTCATGAGACATATAGGGCTGGAATGGCAAGTATGCCCGGTTCATTAAGGGACTTTGTCCACTATGATGGGCTTGGAAGAATTGCCTTGGTTACTATGGAAATCATAACATATTCATAATGGTTTCCACAATTAAATATTTTGTTCCCATGATAATTTATCATGATTGATGTTCCATTATGATCTATTGCTTACGTACTGCATTTTTTATGTCATTTCTCTAGATCATGATGTTTAAACATTATGTTCATGTTTTTAATTTCAAATATATATGGATTGTTTTATTTTCTCCATGCTTACCATTACTAAGAATTTGAGCTCACTCTTTTTATATTTTCTTTTCCCCCAGGATTAAAAGAAGGGGTTTAGGTAAGGAAAAAAAGGGGAAGATCATTATGTGAGATGTTGAAAATCTTTCAACATGATTAGAAGTTTATATTCCATGTTTCCAAATACACTAAACTATTATGGTCCTTTGGTGTCTATTTTTGTTATGTATTAGATTTTCCTCAAGAGTAATGTAATGTATATGTACGTCAAAATTTGGGTCTATACAGTTGGTATCAGAGGACAGGCTTAGTTAACCTTTGGAAACATGGATGCGGAATCATTAGTGATATCCCTAGAGATATTTCAAAGGTATGTCTAGGGATGTCCCTATGGTTAAGTATAAGTATAGTTTATAGTCCTAGAATTGTGGTGAAAATCGTAGAATTAACCCTAAGATGTTATATATTGAAGGCACTCCCCCTTTATTATGTTATTCTCTCTAGCATGATTTTTTCCTCTCACACTATTCTTTTTGGGTTTTAGACAATGGATGGAACCCGAAAGGACTGTGTTGATCGACGTAATTGACAATGCAATGATTGTCCTTCTGAACAACCAAATGTTATTGGAGAAGGAGTGAAAAATCATATTTCTATACTTACACAAGCTATGAATCATTCTGGATTTCCAAATGATCATAGAAGGTAATAATATTCTATTGAGTCCTTCATGATTCAATCTCCACCTTCTTTTAATGGGTCTTCTGATCCACTTGTTGCTAAACAATGGATCAATACCATTGAAAATATATTTTCCATAATTATCTATTCAAAACATGATAAAGTCATTCTAGATATTTACCTTTTGGAAGCTGAAGTAGACCAGTGGTGGACTCTAATTAAGAATACAAGGCCCAAATATGAAATTGAATCCATGGAATGGGATGAGTCCAAGAACTTGTATTTCATTAATTACATCCCTCGTATTCTTCGAACAAAAATGGAAAAGGAGTTCCTTCAGATTAAGCAGAAGGATGATGAATCTTTTGGTATATACGAAGTGAATTTTACCAGATTTGCAAGGTATGCATCTGGATTTATCTTCCAACCTAAAAGTGAAGTTGATCGATTCTTCAGTAGCATAAAACTGAGTCTTCGAAGGGCATTTTCTATAAGAGACTTCAATAGCGATGACGAAATTGTGTGTTGTACTATCAAGGTAGAACTGGATGTTGGTGTAACATATCCATCACATGGTTTTGACAAGAAACGAAAAATGGAGTTCATGGAGAAATCTCAGAATAATGGTGAAATGAAGATGAATATTTCTTTATGCCCAAAGTGTGGAAAGAAACATGATATAGATTGTCTTAAAGGGACTAGAAAATGTTATAAGTGTGGAAAAGAATGTCATTGAGTAGCTAAGTGTCGAAGTAATGGAAAAAGGGTTTCTAATGATGGGAATAAAGAAAAGACTGCAGAGAACGCACCACCAACACTTCAATGCATCAAGTGCAAGGAAACGGGGAATTATTCTAATCAATGCCCTAATCCAAGGGTTAATGATGATCAACGTGAGCAACCAATTAAGGTAATGGATAAAGGGAAGTCACATGTTATCACTATTTTTGATGTTGAGTATGATAGTAATGTTGTGTAATGATTAAGTGTTTATGTAATGGGATTTCAAAATAGTATCATGGAATCTCATTTATGGAATCGTGGAATTTTAGAATATCTATGTAGTGGTTATCAAAAATTATATAGTACCGGTAACTATGAAAAGTGATTATAAAATTTTTTTAAAGTAGATGATATGCGCATAATGAATGGATAATGAGATAATGAGATGTTTGATAGTATTATTGAGCTCAGACTGATGTAAGGAAAATGTGGTATCATGGTTTGAGTATATAGACTTTTTGGGATTTTGGTATGTGGAAAGAGTTAACTTTTGATAGAATTCATGTTTTCACTATGGTTCTATGGTAATTTATGTTTCAAGAGAATACATGATTAATGTATTCACATGTTTGGAATGTGACCAAAAAGATATATCGTTTGATGTATGGGGGAAATATGATGGTATTTATGTTCTTGTTATATAACATTTTTGGTAATTGTTTTCTTTTTACTATGATATTGGACAATGTATTTTGGATAAGTCTAAAGATTGGAATAGATTATGCTAGACATTAGATGGTATTATTTAAGGATAGAACATGTTTTTTGATATTATTTATGGAATGTTATAATAGTATAGTTATAGAAAATGGACAACCTGCAGGACATGCGACAACTAGTCGCTTTGGACTAGGCTGTGGGAATCGAACCCACAACCGAAGTGTGGCATGCCTTTATTTCCTACCACTGGACTATAGGAAGTCCCTAGTTAGTAGCAACGAGTTTTATTTTATTATGCGGTATGATAGAAAAAGTATATGTCCATTTTTGGAATCATATACGATTAACCACACCACATATAGACTTAAGTATATTTAATAACTTTTTCTATCCTTTTGTTTGAGATAGATAGAATGACATATCATTTTGTCGCATGATCTGGTAGCACTTCACAGAAGTCAAATTCAACATCATTTCTTTAAGAGATGAAGTGGAAATTTTTCAAGGCACGACCAACGATGAGATTATACTGAAATAAATTAAGTATTTCTTCTAATTCAAATCCTTCAATTTTAGGGAAATCATCTTGAAAACAAAAAATGTTGTCCTAATGCCCTTATATCCGATGAATCAGATGGTACCTTAAATAATCACAATTTTATGGCTTTGTGATTAATGGATTTTTCATATATATGTTCTCTACCACACTCCATCAGAACATGATGGTTAGATTTCTCCTCCATATCCATATTTTCTCCTATGTTCTCCTATGTGGAAAACCAGTGATGCATTACTTTGGGAATCTGTTATGTTTCTGATGCTCCGTTTTAAAATAAAGTTATAGTATTCCTTTTTACGATGTGGGTTTCTAAGAAAGAAATTCCCATGTAATAAACCATTTATAACCCCGACGAATTTCGAGGGCGAAATTTATTTTAAGGGGGGTTGAATGTAACACCACAAAAGTTTATAAAATATATTCCTTTTACTTTCATTTATGTCTTGTGTTGTACGCTACACCAAAAGGAGCATGCACTACACAAAATCACGACCTTCCTCGATAGCGTGTGTTGTACCCAATACCAGTTTTCACTAAACAACGATATATTATTTTAAAATTATTATGAACTATCCATTATGAATAGTATTAACTAAATATTGAATTTTATAACATTATTATTAATCCTACACATTTTCTAGAACATGGTATAAGGACAAAATAAAATTTTCGGGTAAAATAAGTATTTTTCAAAAAATACAGTTTTGCCTCCTTTTGATGGCACACCAACTTTAAATCTAGTTTTTGAAATGTTTATAAGTTCAATTTGACAAAATAAAATTCTTATTTGGAATCAGGATATTAAAATTTACTTTCGATAATTTTTTCATATTATTTTGAAAACTTTCATTTTTTAATGAATAGTAAAAACATGCTATATTTTAATTAAAAACAATTTTTTTGATCCAAATAATTTATATGGTTAAATTATAATATTGTATGGTTTTAATGTATAAATAGAATATATATTTACCATTTTATTTAATTTATGTCATTAGCATTTATTTTACATTGAATTCATAGTTAAAATCGTTTCAATCATTGGCAATGTTTTAACATTTAAGACTCATTTTCTTAATAGCGGGTTTAATTTTAAATTAATAACTGCAACTTTTGTGTTTTGAATTTTGAAAATTTTATTTCATATTTGGAATCCATATCTCCAAATTAGGTTGATAGGCAACTTTTTATTTTTGGGCACTATGAATAGTAACTACGATAATTTTTATTTACTTGAGTTAATGATATATCAGGTAATTAAGGGTAAACCTAAGATTATAAAATTACCATAACACATGCCAAAATTATATTGGATGACTAAAGGTAGACCCATATTACCTAAGAGTTGGATTATATTCATTTGATGGACTTTTTACCATGAAAATAATTGAATTATTATTAAAACCTAATAAAGTGACAACATGATAGTCTCTAAAATATTATAAGAATAATAATTTTTATTTAGTGATATACTTTATGAAACATCGAACATGAATAGTCTCCAGAAAGATAATAAAATTCACAACATCATGAAAATTAATGTATAATTTTTATGGATTAAATAATTATCATTAATGGTGACACAATAATGATACCGAAATTATTTATTTAGCGAAAAAATTATATAGTTTTTATTAAAATAATAATACCTACCAAAATACCAGAAACATGAACAAACCTTATTGGTCGAGTATATATATACCCTAAAAATACAAGGGTCGATTTTTGGGTCATTTGGAGCCTTATAAAATAGATTAAGACATTTATATTTTTTTATTTTAAATGATGACAAAGATGTCACCTTCATAATTTAATAAATATTACAATTTATATGTTGTGATTCTAAGATGATAAATTCGAGTAAAAATATTATTATTAAAGGTATTATATTTATATTAATCATAGGAGTTTATTAATAATTTTTATACAACTAATAAATATATTAAATTATTATACAAAAATGATGTCGTAATTGTTTTATTAAGAGAAATATCAAATAAATGATTTCAAAAGTATTAAAATAAATATTAAATGAACTATTTAATGTTCTCCACTAAATTTATAGATAAATAAGACATGTTATGAATCTATTAAATCTTTTATTTCGAACATATATTATGTGTATATTTTATTTAAATTTAAATAAATGAATTGTGTCAAAATTGACACTATTGTTATTTTATAAAAATTAAATATTATAAAATAGTTTAAAAATCCCAAAAACATTTAAACATTACAAATTAAAATTTATATGGTCGAAAATATAATAAAATATAAAATTTTGGAAAACTCACAACACATAAGTAATTATTTATAATGATATAAAATTTAGAATATTATTACCACAAATAAAATTAAATAGATTATATAAGGATAAATCATGTTGATAATGTCTAAAATAAATTTCCAACATGTATAAATTTTATTTGTTGATGAGATTACAAACCTATCTCATCAAATATTTATATTTGAGTCATTTTGGTTGTTTTTATGTTGGGTTGGAATTTATTATAAATTAATATTTCTTATAATTCCAAAGGTTCCCCTCACCTCCCTTATAAAAGGGCACCTCCTCCCTCTCCTCCTCACACCATTGCAATCCCTGAATCATGGAAAAACTCTCCCAATTTCACATCCCCACTTTTCTAGAAACCATATAGAGGTACTGGTCATCTCAAAACACCAACTCTGGTGCCCTAAGAGGATGTTCAAAAGAGGCACTTCAAGAAAGATGTAATACCTTCTACCGATTCATTCAAGTATCTTTCTTCTTATACTTCCTCTTATTTAGTGGTTTCATTATGATGAAATAACATCAGTATCCCTCATATAATTATATGTTATTATAAATATTAAACAACCTAATTTTACCTTCTATCCATCCTACAGAAAATGAAATCATCGTGCGTGCGTACATACGGAATATCGTCTCTACGTCGTGGTGTAATCTGTTTTTCCACCACCACCTTACTGGGATGGGTATAATGATGTAAATAATAACTACATATAATTGTTATAACATCATAAATATAATAATATATTATATCATTCACTCCAATTCCATTCAATAAATATGGGAACGATATCATCGCTCATGCATATGTACTGATTACAGTCTCCACGACACGATGAGATTCATTCTCCATGTTAACCACTCCAGAATGGCCTACCTTCTCCATGAACGGTGTGTTTCATTTCATTTATCAATCTATTATATAAATATATATATACTGAATATATATGGTTTATAAATCATGATTCACATTCTGGAAGTAAGTAAATCATGATATAAGTAATAATAATATCAAGAACAACATGTCCAAAAATGTACGATAAATAAAACGATTTTACCCAAAACACTACTTTAACATGAATTTAAAATTGAACAGGTAATATAAAGTCATAATTGAACCACATATTATATAATAACAATGAATATTATTATTTAATAATTCAATGACATTATTTAAATCATTATATAAGATGTTTGGATACGTACGAAGCATATCGGACATAAGGTAAGGGATAACTTTTCCAATCTTGTTTTTATCCGAGATTGTTTATTCGTAAGTATTTAATGGGGTTATATTTATTATCCATGTTCATATTGGTTTAATTTATGTTTAAAGACGTTTTTACCCATTTTTTACTTTTACTTAATGGTATATAAGGAAATTTTCTTTTGATTACCATAAGTGGTACTTTTTGACTTTTCTGACAAAAGTACGAGAAGAATGTTATTTTTAATTTATACGGCATGAACAGATTTATAAGGTTTCATAAAGCCTTATGTTCATGAATCTTACTCTACAAGATTTCATGACTATTTTCAAAAAAATACTTTTCTTTTAAAATTGAATGGAATTTTTTGAAAATAAAATGATTTTTCAGAAGAAATGATATTTTCCTCAAGAATTCATTTCAAATGCTTTAGCAAATCCATTTTCCATCTATGATGTCATTATTTCAGATGTGTATGTTTCAAGTATAATGTCTCTATGATTTACATGATTTCACTTCTCTTATGATTAAAAGATATCCATTTGTTTTATATTGATTATGATATAATGGAATGATGTTTATGAATCCCATTTTATTCCTTGGGTTATTATGAATGATGTTTTTTTAATTTTGTGGCACACGAAAGAATGATTTCATTATGAGATGGATGGGACCTATATCTCCCTCCAATGCACTCGGTAAAGATTTATATCTCATGAGATAGACAAGGCTGGAAAGACAAGTAAACCCAGTTCAGTAAGGGACTTTGTCCACTATGATGGTCTTGGCACCAATGCCTTGGCTACAATAGAAATCATAACATGTGATTAATGGTTTCCACAATTACATATTTTGTTCCCATGCGATTTGATCATCATTGATGTTCCATTATGATTTATGCCTTACGTACTGCCATGTTTTATGTCAATTTCTCATGATGTTGATGTTTAAACATTATGTTCATGTTATTAAGTTTAAATATATATGGTTTGTTTTATTTTCTCCATGCATACAATTATTGTGCATTTAAGCTCACCCTTTTTATGATTTATTTTCCCCCAGGATTAAAAGAAAGAATTTAGGTTAGGAATCAAAAAGGGGAAGATCATTACGATAGATGTTGAAGATCTTTCAACAAGATTAGAAGTTTATATTCCAAGTTTCCAAAGACACTAAACTATTACTGTCCTTTGATGTCTATTTTTGTTATGTATTAGATATTCCTCAAGATTAATGTAATGTCTATGTACATCAAGCTTTGGGCCTCTACAAAAATAATAATTATGTTGTGCTCTATGACTGTGACAATCTTCATGAATCATGAAGAGAAGAAGCATTGAGGAAAGATTTTTAGTGAGAAAGGAGCATAACAAGTGAACAATGAGGAAAAAAAGAAGATAAGGGAAATTTTACCACATAGAAAGAAAGAGAAAATCAGAAATTATTTGCAGATCTGGAAAATAGTAATGATGCTTCTTGAAGTAGTGTGATTTTCAGGAAAAATTTCATAGCTTCATTGTTTGGGTTCATGTGGCCTTGAAATTGCACTGAAAGATCTTGGATTGGTGGAATATGCTATAAATTGACATCGCACCCCTTGAGAAAATCATAGAGACATAACAAGAATTGTATTACTCTCTAATTATGATGAAGTTATGGGTGGAATGTGAGTTCTTCAAAGGTTGTGAGCTCTTGGAAGAAAAGGGGCTTCATAACAAGCTGTTGAGCTTTGAGAAAGATGTAACAGTTGAAAATTTCAATTTTTTCTCCATGAAATATGTATTTCATTCAATATAGTGAGCTCTATGAACTTTTGAGCTCTGTGAACTAGAGTCCTCTGTGATGTTTGCAGCTTTGGGAATGAGCTCCATGATCTGAAGATTTGATTACCCAAGTTATTCGAGAAGTTCTTTCAAGTGGATCAAGATATGACTGGGGTATAAGACTAAGTATTATCACGAAGTCCAGTTATATCCTATATGAATCTTGATAG
Source organism: Viscum album (assembly GCA_963277665.1). Lineage (NCBI taxonomy): Eukaryota > Viridiplantae > Streptophyta > Magnoliopsida > Santalales > Viscaceae > Viscum > Viscum album. The sequence goes on from OY728138.1 coordinate 945,691,065, forward strand.
GAAAGAGAAGTGATGTTTTCAATGTTAAAATTATTTATGGTTTTTCATGAAGAAAATAGATATTGTATTTCCATCTTTGTTCTAAGAGGGTGCACACACACATGAGGATTCTCGCTAATGGACAACAGGAGTGAAATGGAATATATTACTTATTGTATTCCATATTTAAGGATTATCAATTTAGTGGATTTTGTGGTACATGATTATATTTGTACCATACCATGGACTAACTACTCTCATTGATTAGTGAAACTTTTAATGTTTTGTGTTACTATAGAAGTGTGTTTGGATTGTGTTCAGTTGGGAAAGTGGTTTTTAACAAGAGAGGAAGGTTGTTTAATTTGAATGGAAACATAAAAAAGAAAAGATATAACTGATTCACCCCTCTCCCGCTCGGTGATATTTGGATCCTTACTGTATATCTTCTCTAGTGTCCTTCAAAATTTATCATTCCAATAGCCATCATGACCAACGCCACACAGTATTGAACCATCCACATGATGATGGAACTATCCAAAACAATATGACCAAGAAATATGGACCTGATCACAAAATACATCATGTTGTGCAGAAAAAACATTCAATAGGTACCATAACTACATCCATCTCCCCTATGGAGAAGGACACTAATAAAAATTTATTTTAAACAGAAGTGGGAACATACAAATGACCTCCCTAATATAGATATCTAGTAGAATATATTGGCATCCTTTGTGGAATCCTACAATTAAAATCCAGAGGTAAACCATGATTGGGAACTAAAATAGACCTGTATAAATATTTTTTCCTAATATACTAATTCAAAATATTACAGAAAATATTTCCAACAATGTCTGGAAGCAACCCACCCATTATATCACACACATACCTTCATTCTTCAATCCTTCTAATTTTTTTTTGGAAATCATATAAAGAACATTGGATGAATGTCATGACCATCAATAGGTGTAATAACCAACTCTCTAACCACAAATATTATTATAATAAATGTCAGCTAGACGGAAATGGATGAAAGGATAAAAAACAGACACCACATTTAGATACAAAATGAGAATATATCTTGTTCTAGTCATTGTTTTCACTAATCATACCATCACAATGGTGAAAGGGAAGAAAAAATTTCTACCAACATCATATAGACCTACTAGGATATCATAACGAAAATATAGTTCCAATGGAATTGAAACACAATCCTATCCCCACATATGGGGTCACTCATTAGCATGTCACCCTAGAGAAAGCATAAACTGATTCTCTCATCCATGCGGTTAGTTGGGAAAACTCCCACGTGATGTATAGACAACTAGATTGGAAACATATACCAATTCCAACTCGATGTATTTAGCATATCCCAATGGCTAATCCAAACTGAAATAAATATCCTTGCTATTGAAACCACTTCCTCCCATCATGTTGCCCTAGTCGCTCGAAAAAATGAATCCAAAATGAATCCTAAACATAGATAATTTAAAAAAGATGATCTGATCTACTATCCTTTTAATAATGATATATTTCATTAATACCTCAGATACTTTTATATGGATTCTCAAGTTCTAAAATTTCTGTTACCAAATTATTGGGTATGAATAGTTTATTTTGACATTCTTCCTCAGATGCTTCATCATTAAGGCTTTCATTATGACGATTATATGGGTTATCTTTAGAGATCATCATTTGTAGATAGTCATGATAATACTCTACTAGTCTAGATAATTTAAGAGAAAGGGGTTATTCCACTTCCTATAATAAACCATGTCAATACACTCTATTATTGTAGTCACTGTGAATGTTCTATCAGCTATACTATATCATGTTATTAAGATAATCTTCTACTTGAAATGTCTTGAGAAGTAATCCCTCTGATTGTGGTGCACAAGGGAGAACAAGGCTATAATTTTATGATGCACTGTCATTAATAATTGAAATAATTTCTCAAATAAAAGAAAATACAAGGATAAAATCATTTTATAAACTCCATTTGGATCGCATTCCTTAATATATAATAGAAGAAGTACCTGAATATTTTTTTATGATTATGTGGAATGATTGTTTCATCTATGGTCATATTATGTAGATGAACCCTTAGAAAATTATGAAGATAACATGATAAACATGTAAATAAATATTTATATAGATTACATACTAAGAAATTCTTGAATTTTAGAAATTCCTAAATACATAATGCTGGATTCATACGTGGATGATCATCTACACCTCATCTTCCTAAACATATGGGAATCTATTTGTCACTTGAGAGAAAAAGTGGTACCATATGAAAAGTATCAGAGTCATTCCATGGAAATTGAAGGGATAAAATGCCTAAATTACTAGGCATCCATCCTGACTATACGATAACCAAATCATAAGAAATAGTAAATAGACCTTCAATGTGCACGCCTCAGCCAATTAGAAAGCATAGAACAATTGATCATCGATTGTTCGAATGATGTTTTATTAGAGGGTAGTGTGAAAACGAAGAATTATATTTCATGTAACTCCCAATTAGAAAATCCTTCCAAATGTAGAATCATGAAATGTTATATCATTAGTTCATATTCAATAAATTGTTCATATCCACAACCACATAGGTGATAAAAGGTCCCATCCAAATCTATCCTTCATCGGTCTAGAAGAGAGAAAACTATTGAGTGACTTTTGCGGAAAGAATATCAAAATATCAAAAATGTCTCCCACTTATTGGTTGTCCTTTACCTTGTAGAAAACAATTCAGAAATACCACAATGGTCATCAGAAGTAGATAATTCAATTGAATTAAAAATTATTCCAACAACACATGTATGAAAAAAAACTATGTAAAATCATAAGAGTGCATATGCTAGTAGAATCCCTGACAGTTAAGAAGTGACCTTAGATAGCAGGGCTAAATAATTCTATAACTGGCATTCAGGTTCAATACTCCATACACAAATTTTGTTTAATGTGGTACGAGAATATCCCCATCCCTCAGGTATGTAAAATTGTTTTACCTTAATGACCTCCTCCTAAGTAGAATTCTATATTGTCACATTTATCTGTAATTATGTAATGTTGATTCTCCTAGTTCAAACAATTTCATGATTTGGAACACTCACTTGGAATAAGAACAACTGGGTTGTGTAGACATTCCCTTCGAATTACAATCATTATAAAGGATCCCCTAGAATCTGCAAAGGAGACGACAAGGACCCATGGAGGGAACAAAAAAAGGTACTCTGAGAAAAAAATGATATAATTCCTACAAAATACCATGAATCAATTAATTTCATTTACAAAACCCCTCAATTGATTATAGAACAATGGGAAAATTTATAGGAGGAATTGTGGGAAAATGATTTTTGTTCAAATTATATTACATACAGATACAATTAAATATAGATATCATCCCCCAAACCAAAAGCATTGAATGAATCTATGGATTCCTTAGAAAATTCCATCTTTATCTCATCTAATGGATTCTATAATGGAAACAGATAGTGTAAAATAGGGCTGAACCAACATCCTTGAAAGGATAAACCTATATCACTGGAGGATATATTTTCTCAAAAGGAGGAAGTGATGAATTAAATTAGTTCATACAATAAATAAAAATATGGAGGTAGTGTTCCTATTTGATATACTCTGAAAGAAAATCTTCAACATTCACCCCCAAACTAGAGTACCTCTTCATAGAGGGTTCATCATAGTGACTAAAGTGGATCTAGAACACCCAATCAACATGGGATACAAACAAGTGGTATACATAGATACCAGAATAGTATATAGATAATTTCCTACATTATGTATGAAAATAGAATAGGTCGAGAAATATACATATATTCTAGCACCATGGGTTACCCATGATAGATTTCAGTGGTTGAAAACCCAATTCCACTATTATCTACATCACCTATTCTAGAATCGTATAATCCATAAATTCTATGAGGGCATATAAATTCTAATGATTCACTCATATCTAGATTAAAATACCTGAAGGAGTGAACTAAACTGATACCATCAGAAAATAGTCCTTACCCTAAATGTGTAGATCCAACTCCCCCCCTCCAATCATTTAAACTAAACAATAACAACTTTTAATGGCTTGGAAGACCTAGATGAGAATATGATGAATATTGTCCTCCCAAAGTGATTCCATTTTGGGGAACCTATATCATATGGAGGCATTGTATATAAGGTGCCTCATAATGTCACTACACAGACCATCCATTTTTGAAATAATAGTTTTAAAGAATGACCAATTATAGGTTGGGAAGACCTCCATCAGATGTTTCTCATATTATTCTTCTTGACATTTCCAATAACAACTATTATTTACCTTCCAAACTAAAATTTATAGTTTTATTGATTTTAAAGTATTTTATTGATTATACGAAAGGATTTAAATACTCTATAAAACTACCAATACCTTTAAAAAACATGTATCCCATCTATATAGTGAACTGTTGCGAGGAGTATTGCACACCACATATTCCATTGAAAATACACAGGAGGATTTACGAACCATACATACATTTATCAATTAGTAGGAGGCTCTATATTAGAGACTAAAGATTTGTCATGAGTAATTATATTGACTTATATATGAACAATGATGATATCTTAAGATTACTCTATTAAAATAAATAAGGCCCCTATACCATCAATCGCTCTAAATCCTGCACGTTGTTATGTCCCTACAACACCTGAACATAAAAAAAATTCCCTACTCATCAGGATACTCATAGAGAGAATATATGAAACCAATTTTTAGAGATTTAATCAAGGTATATTAATCTCAAAATGAATATTATCCTTATTAATTCATTGTGAAATTGGATAAAAACTTTTTTCGGTTTCCAAATCCCAAGAATCCCAACAAATATAGTGATGAAGATCTCCCAATCTATTGAACTGTACATCATATACTATGGAAAAACGTTAATTTTTTATATTTCAGATATATCCAAAAAAAGTTGGTAGACTCTAAGAATGTGAGGATGGGAACTCCACCTTCCCAAGTAGAATGTTTCTATACCATCGAACTAGAGGAGGACAACAAATTAATGAAATTAACAACAATGGTGCACTAATGTATATTGACTGGTTGGTCATAAAAGTGATCAATAGAAATCATGATATCATTTATAAAAATATGAAAAGGTGAAATATTACCTCAACCACTTCTATATAAACATGGTTAAAATAATCAACAACTTAGTCTTATGAATTACAAACTTTTCAAAAGAAACATGGCCAAAAGAGAAAGAATAAAAAAAGTATATTGATCTTGTGTCAAGGATAAAGTTATCATTGACATTTGCATAAACCATAACGACAGTCTCGAAATAAAAGGATCATCCCCTCTAAATGGTATAATTAAGGTCCAGGCATAAGAATAAATATCCATCAGATGAGTAGTTAATCATTAGTTCAATCATTATTATTCAATTAATAGATTCATTTTACGATGATGAGTGTGATTATGAACCCGAATTTTCTACACATTATTGGGGAACTATGGGAATGGGCCAATAGAGTCAAGGATAAAATGGAAGATCTAGGTGTTCTAAGTGTAACTACATGAACCATGATCATACTCGGACTATCTACAAAGACTACACTAATGGGAGTTATCTAGAGCTAGAAAAAATGGATCAAGGATATTATCCCACACATGAAATTGTATTCCTTGAATTCATTATCCATGAATATTTGTTGGCGGATATGTCATCACCTTATCATCCTTAACATATAGACAAACAATGTCAACCTAATACTTTAAGAGAAAAACCATATTTTTCCCACGTTTCAATGGATTATCCACCTATTTCTGGGACATCACCTCTTAATGAACCTGGGAATGAAAATTACCATTATAGGAAGCACATATATATTATCCAATAGTAAATTTTTTTGATGTAATTAACTTTAGTTTCACCATGTTGTCATTCATGGATGCTCCGAGTCTTTCAAGAGACCTCTCAGAAACAGTAAAAGATAACATTTCAAGACTCCAATAATCTGATTAAGAGGTTTCTTCCAAAAAATAATAATGTGTAGAGAATTATAATCTATAAGTCCACACCGTCATCTATTTCACATACTAGGATGAAGATTCAATCGTATTGGGACTCATCAGAACCATATATATTTTCACAAGGATAAATGATATCGATACCAGACGATCCTTCATTGATAATAGATTAGGATTAAACCACATACTAATCTGAACACATCACCAAGTATTTTTCAAGGATTATCACATTCCAACCACAATACAAATATCATTGTATTATGAAGATAATTATAATGGTTTTTCATGACAAATAAAACATAGAAAATATTTCATAGATCTTTTGTATGACCCACTATCCAGGGTTGAAAGGTAGGATAAAACAATCCACAATATTTCGTGAAGACCCTAGAAACATTATAATAAAGATATCCCCTCACCATACCACCAATTTTCTAATATTGTATAAATTTCAATATTTAGACTTTTCTTGGTAAAAAATCCCCATTTAAATCTTGTGAATCATATTAAATTACCATAGGATTATACAATAAAGATGTTAAATTTTCCATGGATGATATGTCTCTCATATCTGGACCCAAAATGGTCAGGAGATGATTCTATTTAACCATTTAAAATTGCTCAATTACGATTACAGGATCATCATAATCCAAATTGGAGAAGTATATTCAAATTCAATCACACATCTGAAAACATCCATGACTTCAGTTGTCACAACTGACACAAACAAAACTGGATTTGTTTTTAAATATCATAGTAGTATTAAAATCTTAAATTACATTTTTCAATCAATCCCCTATGATTCAATACATTTTTTTATTTTATCTACTCTATAGGAAAATATCATGTTAATGTGAGAAAATGAATACAATAATTCTCAGTCTCTCACCTCCACTTTTGAGATCCAAAATGTTCCCACACTATCAATTGTTCTGAAAGTCTTTTCTTCATCTTCTAAATGTTGAAAAAAAATTCATCCCCAAACTATAACAAACCTACTTCTTCAAATAATTTTGTGGAAGAGAAAGAAGAGTAAATTCAAGATGAATAAGTTGTAGAGATAGTCCTCCAATATTCCCTAAAAAAATTTGTTAATTGTGACTCCATTACTGTCGATGTGCTCAAGGACATAAATATGGATACATATAAAGATTCATGAACCAATTTTATCACTTCAACCCGGAATTCTAATGAACACAATGTATATACATTCTTCCTAAAGAAACACCACGATGTGGTTTCATAGAATTACAAAAAGACTCTATGTCATGATACTGAAAATTCCATCAATAAATTGGGATTTACAGAAGAAAATCGGTGATACAAGCAAGAGGCCAAAAGTACACACTCAAATAACACCTCTAAAATCATGGATCTATTGAAAAAAATAATAAATTATTATTTATCCAAGAGGTATTATATTATAGATGGATATCCAATATTACTCCTACAATGAAAAGGGGAATACAAGTTATTGTTTTCATCTTCTTTAATGTTCTCAAATTGCACAATCTTAAATATTACATCCTATTTCCAATCATCGGACTACTGATTTAAAAAATTTATAGTTATAAATAAATATCCATTATAGATGATTTTTCTGGGTAAAATAAAATTTGGATGGTACAAAAACATAATGAATTCACTTCCTTCAGTGTCCCCGAGGAGTATTCTACTATCGGGTAATTCTATTTTTCATAAAGAATGATAATTCCACATACCAATGTGCCATGAATTTCATCATCAAACTATAATTGGGAAGTTTGTCATATTATAAGTTGAGGATTTATTATTTATGTTATATAATTGATCAATCCAACAAATAGATCTAGAAACCATTTTTTGAAAGATATGAATACATAACCTGATGTTGAATCCAATATAATGATCATTTAGGGTATCCATAAGATTGTTTATCAAATTTTTCTTATGTGATCGTGGCATAGAATTCGACCCTAAAAAACTGTTTCTATGAGGTCATATAATCAAAATATATATAAAGGTAGGGGAATCCATGTACAACTTTAATTTATCTATAACATCAAATCCAATCATGTTGGAAATTGGTTTCCATTCACCAGACAATTGATGAAGGGAGTCACATATGAATTGGCTAGTGATAGTTAGGAAGAATTTTAAAAAACATCTAAAATACCACTACATTGCCTTTTTTTAATTCCATACATTGATTTAAATCCAATTATCTTATATATTATTTCCCAAGATCAATCAGTACGAACCTTCCATGCATAAGGTTATGATGTTGATAATGAAAAAGGGCCTTCATTATCACTATCATACCATGCTCGATAATTATAATCATTATTAAGATGTGGAGAATATATTTGTGGAACTAATATTTATAGTTTAGAAATTAGGAACAAATTGAAACACAATGAAATTTAATTACTATTTTACAATAACACACTCAATTATATCTTAAGTCGTCATATGATAAGATAATTTCTAGAAATGTGGGATTTTATCATGCGGTATTTTGATATTCATTTTGATTTTTATAAATAATTGAAAGGAAAATATTTAGTAAATATCCATATAGAACAGCCATGTGCAAAAAAAAATTGTTAAGCATTGAAAAACCATATGAGAATATATTCTCTATTCTTGATAGCAACCAAATGAGAGAAAATTATTTTGAATGTGCATCCAAGAGAGAAAAATTTAAGAGAACAGAAGAGTGTAAGCTCAAATAATGATGGGTTAGTGTTCATGACAATTTCCTTGGGGAATGTAGTTTAATATTCGTCCTTCATTATATTGAATTTTTTTACCAATAAGGAATTATAATATCCTTCTGTCATTACAATCCTAGAAATATGACTCCAAGCACCTGTGGACCACTAGGAGATGAGAGGTGATTCCGTGTTCGTAATCCAAAAGATGGATGAGTATTACACAATCATAAGAAAATTGGTAATCCACCATCTAGACTACGTCTGATGTTAAAGAGAAGAATTTACTTCAGATCAAATAGTGACTCCCATACTTCAATCATAGAATCCCAGGATGATTCATTGGTGAATTAATCTATAGGTCTGGTATATCAAATCTAGAATCAAACAGTCATCAGAATTTCCCATCACCAAATACTCTCAAATTTTATTTATTTTGTAATTATTGAAGTCAACAATATTATAACTATCCTTTACCCGCATGGTCCAACCAATGGTGGATTATTCCCTTCATGGAATAACTATAACATAGATTTAATTTATTTAATAGAGATAAGAATTACAAAATCTAATGGTTTGTAGTAATATTGACACTTTATGATGGCCCAAATCACATAAAAGACCTTTAAACTTGAGAATTTGATGAGATCTTTATCATATACATCAATAGAGAGGATATTACAATTATCATCAAAGAAGTACATGTGGGAGATTCTAGTTCCCATTAGTTGGAGTACAATCATTTTGACAAAATATGCAGGCTTCGATTCATCTATCTATTGATGATGTAGGATTTCACTAAAGTCGACAAAAAATTATATTCCTACCATGTTCATTCAAACTTAATCCATAAACCACCAATAGTTTCAATGCATCGAAATATACTATTGGTCATTTCCCATTTGATGAAAGAATTTTTTGGGTCCAAACCCACCAGATATGGACATGAAATTTAAATACATCTTAACATATTCATATGTCATTCTCTAACAAATTGATAAAATACGCTTCAATGAATACGGGGCCAAAAGAATTTCTTACTTCATGATATCAACAATTGTTAGCATATTTAGTGCCCCTCATACTATAAATATTGAAAATGGAACAAATATATATTCTGATGTGGTGGAAATTGAATATTTTTATATTAAACTGTCAAATACTTGCATTCATCCAACAACGATGTAGTGGATAATGGATAGATCGAGGCCTTCCACAAGATCATATCAAACATACTCTAGAAGGTGGAGGGTAAATACATGATGTCTTTTCCTGAAAAGATCTCACATATCATATGGGATTACTAGCGTACGACCCCTACTACCACATATAAAATACTATATACAATGGTTGATGGAATTGAAGAAGCTTTCCAACTGAGGCTTAGTTTCAATCACTTTTTGTTTCCATTGGTGATCCATTATCTATAGATTAACAATCCCAGAAACTGCTAGATGAATAAGAGTATCTCAATGAGAAAAAATGCACACCTTGCATCACTTGGATGTCAATCAAAATAGGATCATGCTGCCTTTAATAGGAATTTCCTCATCTGTTTATTCATCTGACGTGAACTATTATTATTCATAAAAACATTAATTATAGTAATAATTAATAATCTAAAACATAAAACCTATGGTAATGACGTTACATCACATAGAAGGTTTATTTTAATGGTTCTTCATCGTAAATCTCAATGGACTGAGAGAAAATTACAATCACAACATAATAAAAGCTCTTAATGAAATATCTCATGTAATTATATGACATACGTCTCAGCATTATGTCATGAAACTATGTAATGTGTCTTTGTTTATTGACCATAAAAGTGAAGACATCACATCAGTGCTGCACAACATTCAACTGCATGGAATCATTATCTTTGTTACAACGATGATAAACTGAATTAAATATTTTCGTAGTTGCATGAAATATGACTTCAAGACTTCATACATCTTCACCAGATGACATTAAACTTCATGGTTAACATCTCTATCATTAAAATTTCATAAAAATAGAAAATAATATAACTGAGATAGTCCACATGGTATATTAAAACTTATTGTGCATATCATGTTTAAGTCCCAATCACAGCACTTTAAAGACATTGTGGGTCCATTTTCCCTTATGGTTTGACAAGAGAAATAAAGTACATGAAACTCCCTTGTCCAATCCCCACTGCATCATTGTCACTCCAAAGTGTCACATGTGACTCAATTAAAGGTATTAGTCCCAATGTTAATTTAAAGTACAATGCATGACACAATTCACATTATAGTGAGATATAGATTGACACCTAGATACCCATCCTAGTGCCCACCAAAAATATTTTCTAGCTACCATGGTGATTAATCTTCATCCATACCATAGGATGTTAAACATTATGGTATATAATGAACCACATAGGGAATCAATGGAATACTAATGATCTACATAATTACACATGGGTTATTCATCCAAGACCATACACCAATAAATTTAATGCCTCTATCCTTCACATGTGTTTCTTTTTTGTTGTTGAAAAATATTTTACCATTACATGTTTCTCAATTAATGTCAGGGTTATCATGGTATTGGACGAAATACCATAAAATGACTGTCATAGGTCATCATCACACAATAATAAACTGCACAATTATGTATTGAGATACATGTGGTTTTATTCCCAGTCAAATGAGATACATACTAATGCCCTGATTTCCCATCTATGTTTTATCCATGATTATGGTATTGAAATCCCCCCATTTCAATGTGTATTATATTTATCTCGATAAGGTGTATTTATAAATAATATGAAATGATTCTAATTACAATGGAGTTCATAACGATGTATTGACCTCATGTATTGGGGATATCCTTCATTCTGGAAAAACATAAAACCCACTTATCCCATGGAAATTCCTGATCTATGAGGGGAACTGTTTTAGTGAAGTACGCATGGTTTAATTATTTCTAAAAAATGATACATAATGAAAACTAGATCTCATATCCAATCATAGTTTGAATATTACAATCTACATTGGGTGACCTAGGTACTTACAGTTGGATATAAAATTGTATTGTCCACATCCTTATCACATGAAGATAAACTGTGTGATCTATCAATAACTAAATTTGCTTTGATTCTCATTCCAATGATATACATAGTGAAGCTATGATTTCAATAATTGGGATGATCTATAACATTTCATTTCTCTCATGAATGTTCATATGTTCCCTCACACTATTTCGTTAAATAACCTAGAATTTATAGAACAACATCTGTATAGAATATCATTTCTGTATGATACATATTTATTCCCTATTAATCAATCATGGGAACAACTACATCATGACGTAGGGGACTTCCCCCAATCAACTATTTATGATTCAGATCTACATAACTGGATTCAATATGGATTCTCTCCCATTTCATGATATGATATCTAGCAAATGGCCCTTCCATCCACATTTGATCTTGACCGGTATGGGGAATTATTAATAGAATATCTGGTTTCATGATTATTTCTCTGAAAATATATGTAGTGAAGCCCAAATACTATATTATATTCTTGCCACAATATCCCCATTTAATATTCTATCACTATCATCCTTGCCCCATGACGTTAAACTAATGGATGGTTTCCAAACCACATGATGTTAAAATTAATGCTCCATAAGAAAATATGGGTGGATTGATTTTCATTCCAATGAGACATATAGTGACACCAAAAAACCGTTTCCTAGTCCCAGCCACATGGTAAATAAGAATAAAAACAATATTGATTAGAAATGATGGTATATGATTGAGTATTTAATTTGGTTTCCCACTATGGGGTCTAATGTGGAACATAGATGTCCCCCTTCTACAAGTGAGCCAGATCTGTGTAGGGGACTCTACACATCATAGAAAATATATGTCCAAATGTTTAATTTTTTCTTTTAGATATCCCTTCCACATGTCATACCTCTAGTATTTCACACTCTCAAATAATAATAATATTCTTCTAGATCCTGGTGATTGAATATATGATACATGATGAATCCTTTTCCTGACTATATAGTAAAATACACCTATTTGATTTTCATTATGTTGCCCACTATATAGGTATTTAAAACCAAGGGGTCCACTATTTGAATATGTAGTAACACACCCCTATTGAATATTTGTTGAATAGCCCATAAAATTGGGTTTTGAACTCATGGTAACTACAACCTCAGGAGAACCCTCTTATATCCAATAATTTTTTATGACATTATGTTAGAACTGGTGATTCAAATTTAGTCTATGCTCACCCCTCAAATATTTCCCCATAAATTTTTTCCCAATCTAAAAAATTCCAATACCATGATTTATGACATCCCACTATTATATTATGTTTATCATAACCAACATTGTAAGGTAGGAAACATATCACTTATAGTTCTCATAAGTCAAAGGTCCAAGTTGTATAGCCTATAAACACATCCACCATATATCCCACACATGCGTTAGACTTGAAAAGAGTACCTATTCACAATATTCATTTCTGATTTTCACTCTAGATGCTCCTACCATGTTTAGGTAACTTAAATCAATGAAACCATACTATCTATATAGGTAAATTTAACTCCCCATAAAACTTTTTATGCCCTGAGTGACAAAATTTCAGATTTCACTCTACCTGACACAACTATAACACAACTTAATGGTAATTATTGAAGTAAAACACATAATGTTCCTATCGGTCTGAGGATTCCAATATTTTACCATTTTGTAACACGCCATGGTTAGATTTTCATAAATTATCCAACAAAATGGTGTTTTCAACCAATCATTACATCATCCTCAGGAGGTACCTTCTTTATTTCTAATATCATGTTACCCCATACCACTATTCATATATGGTAATCCAAGAATACGTATTATAAAATTACCCCACTCATAACCAAACATGATGTAGCATCCCAAAATGGAATACCATGAAATGAGAGAATTATTAACCTTTAGATCAAAGCTAATGACATCAAATTATAGATCCCTAATGGATTTTTTTTACAAATTTAAATTTTATATCATAATGTTTTATTGAATAACATTAAACTTCATTATATAATTTCAAAGTCAGAAGATGTTAAACTATACAACAACATCCCCACCATAATATATTAAACTTAATTTTCAATGTATTGTGTGCATGACATTACACTGCATGATGCATCCATCCTTGTCCAAAATGGTTCTTCCCCCATAATATTTTGTGTTTAAAAAAAATTCACCCCCTCACAGAAAAAAATTTTCTAAGAGATGTTTTAGATTCATTTCAAATGGTAATACAACTCTCTATTCTCTCCCGAAATCATCAATTTAAATCCCCACCCTTCATATTATTCAAAAATAAAAAACATCACAAAATTTCTTTGGCCTTTAAAAAGAGAATGTTGGAGTTCCTATGAACTCCTTTACCTGACTGTGCTACAACATTCCCTAGTTTTCTTTTCATACGATTCAAAAAAAGAACCTATTTTCCTAAAAATGCTAATATTTGACAATTCAATAACAACACATAGCTGTATTTTTATATTGTATCCAAAAATATTGGTTTATCAACTATTCATAACATTATCCTAAGAAGAGACCTCTTCTATTACTAAATATCATGTTTTAGATTCATCGACCATAAAATAATGCCTCAAAATTCCCCTTTGGGCGTTTCAATAATTTATGAACATTCATGGAAAACAAAACATTCCCACATAAACATTTTAGAAATTAAAATCAACGTTATTCTCCCTAAAACTCCAAAAAAAATTAGTAAATATTATATGAATATCATCTAACCACAAAATGAGACATGGTACTTACCAGATTGAGAAACTAGGATAGGAAAACCCCAATAATATTTCTTTATCCTCTTGCGAGACATATATTCGATGTGTTTCAAGAAAAATAATCATGCAATGAAACAAAATATGAACAAAACATGTTTGGATGAATCCCCAAACAGCGTATCATAATAAATAAGCTCGTCTCAACCACTAAGTTATCTTAAATGTTTTAAAAGATAAAATTAGGGAATTGATAGAAAAATAAAAAATATTTTTATGTTTATTCATATAATAATAATAATAGAAGAACCATGATTGATAGTCCCCATGGATTTTGAAAAAATTACAGAATCCTTCTATAGTTCAGATAGCTCCAATGCTGAAAAACTGGGGATGAAACACATCAAGTTGACCAATATGTACATTAGAACCATATCCTTCTCAGTCTGAGTGAATATACTTCTTAAGAGTATTTTTTACACTGTAAAATGTGTTCCATGATCATTTATGTAGAATCCTTGAGTTTATCCACACATATAACTAAAATTTTTAGTTTGAAAAGAAATTTATCTTGATTATAGAATAATGAGAATATATGATTACCCAGATTTGTGAACAAATTCATCCTCAACCAAGATAAAAAATATCATAGTGTGGCAGTTCATTTTTTTGGGGGTCTGTGACAATAGAGAAAAGACCTGCATGAAGGGACTAGATAGTAGTTCAATAGTGATCTCGAGCATGTGTGTTAGGGTAAATATTCCACATAATAGAGAATATGGTTTCGATAAATGGAACTTTTGGGACCACCCTTATGAACTAAGAGGATGGCGCAAGCCCTGCCCAAGTAGGATAGAAGGCACAACCACCCTTCCCAGTGCACATGTGTACACCACCTGCACAACAATTATGTGTAATGCACCCATGCATGGGGTAACTAAATTGAAAACCTATACCATAAACCTGTATGAGAATCCTAATTAGACTAGGGAAACCAATATTCCAAAAACATTTGACCCTAGGGCTCCTCATATGAACAAATAGAAATTTGAAATAAGCCCCCAGGCTCTTATCGTGTTACCCCTTATCCTTGGTCTCCGGATATTCCCCATGTGACTATCCAAAACTCGATAGAAGAGAGACTTGTGGGGATCATGGAGATCAATGTACCTTCAGTGTTTGAAATGATAGACACCTAGATGAGGACCCCTTCTCCCCTAGTGAAAAACCACTTGCACAAGGCACCTTGGTTACTGGGGACCTACAGAACCCTCATCTATGAACACATTAAGACATGTATGGTGACTAGGATAAAAAAATTACCCATGTTTTGATGCCCACGTGTTTTGTTTCTCAATGAATATCATGCATGTATAGTTCTGTGACCCGCTAATGGAAGAACATCCAGTTCATATCAGGAATAGTGCAAAGAACCTTTTCTCTCCAAGTGAGAACCTGCATGACCACCCCTACTAGCCCTCTTAGAAGACTCCAATGTTAGGGACCCTCATCCATTAGATCCCTTTACATAAGGGGACTACTTTGAAATCTCCATTAAAATATATGTAATTTCAAAGTCATAGAATGATGAACACTAGTGTGTCTCCCATTTGGGAATTCATTCCTAAAATCATGGGGTTTCCAAAAAATTTCTTAAAGAGGGTTAGGGTCCTAATGGTGAAAGTGAGTATAAATTCACATAATCAGGAGGACCCTATCTCGGGGGATGGATTCATGTATTTCTAGGTATTGGGTACTACTGTTGGAACCATTTTAATCTATAGTCTTCTCTACTATCAAGAGCATCCAGTTCTTGGTTGTGAGGGTTAGAATCACACGTGTATTTCCTTTTGATATCAAATGGGCTTGACCACTATTGATGTGGATCCAATTAAATGGAATCCCTCCTAGGATAATCCCAACATCCATTCTGATAGGAGGTTCCACTCTTTCCCCCCTTAATCCCCTCGATTGTTTATAGGTGTATAGTTCAATCTAGATATCCAAGATACACAGTGAATAATGGAACATGCCAATAGAAGACATTCATTCCTATCTCATCACCATGTACTCTTCTAATAGTGGAAGAGGTTGATTAAATGTTTTTGGAAATATTCAAATTCCACTTAATTCTCATTTTCAATCATGACACGTCAAAAATCATGTGGTCTTAGGGGATATTCATGATCACAACATCTAGACTGTCGAATGCATGTTTTGGAATTGAATCTTATTTATGATCTTCTTCTCTCCTGTATTTATTGTGCCTCTATAGGGATTTTTCATCAAGTTCAGGTATCAAACCTCATGGAAAAGTGGATTGTTTTGTTTTATAGATCATCTATTTCCACATGTAAGTCTCACTGACCATGATTCACATGGTCTTAGAGCTTATAGGTGACTATGACATCCAAATGAACCAAAATCATCAGGGAATAATTACAAGAGTAATTAAAAAATGAACTTATGTTACTCTTATTCAGTAAAAGACCCCATAATATCTAACCCTTAGGGAATCATCCTCTGGATTAATCTCCAAACAAACCATATCGAAATCACTAGGGAAACCATTCATAGAAGAATAGGAAACCAAAAAAAATAAGGCATTCTCCAATAGCGTATTCCTAGAAATGCCACAAGTTATATTGTATTTGGGAATAAAACTCAATCCTCTATCAAAAAGAACACATTGGAATAAAACATATTGAAAGTAAAAACAGAACACATAGGCCACCTATTCTGCAGAAGCCCCTCTTATAACCATACCTTAGGGAATCCAATTCATGAGTAATACCCATCCAAACAAAAATTTATACCACATGGTCATCCTTTTGATGTGTAATCCCCAAACAAAATTAGAATCACTAGGGCATCCTCTATAGGGTTATCCCCAAAATCCCTTCATTGGATCTCTTATTCATGAATAATCCCAAAAAATTTAACAAAACACCCAATGGGAATCCTACTCAGTTATAAGCCTCAAATCAAACACCGAAATGTCCATGAGTCGGGTCACGTATCAAGGCCACAAACAAATTGATCATGGAAACCTATTTATGGGTAAGATGCTAATTAATCTTTTCAAAGCCCCACACACCCCTATAAGACAAACCATTAGAGGGTCTCCATAGGCATGTGTCCCTGCAAAAAAACTACTTGGTATTTTATTCCCATCCACAAGGGATAATTAGGAAGCCTCAATCATGTAAAAACTCTACCCCCAAAAAAACTATATCATATCTTTTCCAAATCTATAGTATAGTCTCATTCTACCTGGAAATTCATATCCCTCCTAGGTTTCTTTGGCTCATATAGATTAATTATAGAACTGGGAATTTAATAGTCACCATCCTCCAAGTATTACTTATTGTATGAAAATAAACTACATGTTTTGGTCCTTATAACATGACCATGAATTGTATAAAATTCCTCATTAATTGTCACTAATCAATGTGGGCTAAAATTAAATTCATGAGGATATGTAAGAATCCAATTCATTTCATCTAATAATAATACCAATACAACCCCAATCTTCCTAGATGATGATATCCTATAGGTCACCCCACTATGGGGATAACACCATAATCCATATAATAATAACCATAGAATCTATAATTAGTACATATGATGATACCATTGAAAGAGTAACTCAGATAAATATATATATCTATATTGATGATTAACCTTATATACGTATATATGATTATAATTTTCAGACATGATAATAATTGGATATAAATTTAAGGGTGACTCATATCTTTCTTGAAATTAAATGAATTACTAAACACCTTATCTTAAATTTAAAAGAGTGCCCAATATTAGAAAAATATTTCCCCCAAAGGGTGTGATGCGTCCAAAATCACATCCACTCAACTAGATTGAGTTCCTAGGAAACATTTTCCCAATTAGTCAATGAGAATATGCCTTTAAAATTCATCTCCCCGTTGATATAGAACTGTTGGGTGTTTTTGGTTCCATTAAAAAACCCATTCGAAAATTGTTCAAAAATAGAGAACCAAATTTGAATGATCCCAAAAACCATCACCCCTACATTGAATCATCGAACAAAGTGGATCTGCATTGGAAGAGTAATTATTCATTCCAAATTTATTTCAAACAAATAGAATCCAATTAAAAATAAGGATGGTAAATTTTATGTCAAATACTAAAACACATAAACCAATCATGTCTTCAAATAGAAAATATCAATATGAAACTCAGTGACTACAAATTCTTCCAGTATTCACCTTTAATAGAAATGAAATTTTATCAATGTTAAATAAAATTTTTAAATCCCACATAAAATATCATTTAAATTACTCAATTTTCATTAAAACAATCAAATGAATAATTTTAAATTTTCCCATTTGATGTTGATGGAATATTATATTCTTATCCATTCATGTTCTTTTATTCATTAATTTTAACAGTCTTAATCATGAATTACCTCACTTTTCAATCTCTTATCTCATTAATAACTAAACTAATTATTAAAGATTTATGATAAAATCCTGAGAAACTACTCATTAACCATATTGTTTTAATGGAACACTTTCATTCCATTTGTTAATAAAAGGGAAAAAACTTTCACAAGGAATTACAACAAGGTTTAAATACCTCTATTGTTTATGTTTGCTTGGAATGAATGATTAAAAATTGAATGAGTAAGAAAGAGTCCTATATCATAATTAGAAGAGAAAAAGATATTAAAAAAATACTATTTAAATAAATTATCTCTAAAAAAATAGAAACTGTAACATCCCCCAACACTAAATGTAATGATTCTGACACAAATAAATCATAACGAATGATTTCTACACCATCTGGATTTTTTTCATTTATACATTTTAGAGAACCATTTTTATACATTTTTTATTAATTATTATTCTAATAGTAATAGTAACACCCACCATATAACCTAATACAAATAAAATAATTCAATTATTGGTTGTTTTTTGTTCCCCCAAATCAAAAACCTTTTATTTGGCACCTTTTTTCATTTCCTCAGTTTTCAAGGAGGGAAAAACAATAAACAGTACAATTAATGACTAACAAGACATTTTTTACAAACTAATATAGAAACTGCACACTTATTCCATTCAATGAAAATAATCCCTTTCTTACAAAAATTATATTACCACACACTTCAACCAGAAAATGACATGAAAATTATAAGAGGATGTTAGGAATGGATAAATAAAATTTGAATCATGAATTAATCATAAAAATGGAATTCATGATGTATATAGGGATAAATAAAGATTAATTTAGAGGAATTATTAAGGGATAATGGAATTTAAAAATATGACTCAATCATCATAATTTTTTTAAGGCATAGCTTTGAAAACAATAAATTTATTTTCTAGGAGGTGGGATTTCCCATGATCAGTCACGAAATATTCTAAATAATGAATTTGAATTACATGGTGTAGAAATCCACTTGAGTATATATAATACTATATTGAAAAATAACTCAATCTGTGAATAATAATAGTAATAAAATTTCCATGAAATTAATAAATTTTGTGATTAAGAAAATGTTAAGATGATTACATTTTCACAAATTAGACAATTACCTCAAATCAAGAATCCCCATTTTAATATCCATCATTCATATTCATACTTAAATTATTAATTTCAATCATTAAATCTAACTAAGATTGAAATATAAATCATATTACCACATTGTTTCTATAAAATTAATGTCGGTTAGATATGTTAATTAAATAAGAAATTCAATTGTGGACATGTGATTTGATGCCTTAAAGAACAAAACATGTTTTTTAATAATATACATAGTTTAATATATAAATATTAAAATTGAAATCTATTTCACTGGAATATTATTCATCCATATTGAAATAATTTGTGGATACCTTCCATCATCATGAACCTATATTATAAAGTTACTAAATTAAAATTTAAAATCATGTGATTTGAGGTCATAATGATTAGAGGAAGTGGCATATATGTTAAATGAATTTATAAAAATAAAACTGATATCTAATTTCATAGAATTAAAATAAATTGATCAATCTTGGTATGATTTGAATAGTGAGACCTAATTTTTCCCTCTATCCTAAGGGTTGCACCATTTATTACAAAATATATGATATAAGATGGAGTTTCTTATTCTTGAACCCCACATGTCATTTTTCTAATTGTGGTTATATTTTTGTGAGGAATGAGTCACTAATAGAGTATATTAGATAATAACCCTTCACAATTAGTTGAATCTTACATTGTGGTGGTCTCATAAAGTATGGTTTATCATATTCCATGTTTTGTACTTGTGTATCCTCCACTTTTTCTAATTATTTCTCTATATAGGCGGTGAATTGAATAATCCGAGGGAAAATAAGAAAACTGACATGATTAAATTTTAAATTTTAATTATTACAATATAATTATTTCTTTAAATACGAGAAATATCTTCATTTATTAACTAATGTTCAATTACACGGACTTCTAAATGGGAATCCTATAATTTATTTTCAATAAAATTAGGGAGGTCCATGTGTTTCTAAACAGGTGTGGGTCTAGTATCTAGATTTTCTACGAAGGAATGAAATTATTTTATAAATCTGGATATTCGAAATAGGGGGAATTAATTATCAATTATGATTGAATAAAATTATAAAAAATATAGTTTTAAATAAGATATACCCCCAATATTGGTTCAGTGTCAATATTTACTTCAATGGTTAATGTCTATTGTAGTTGGATGGAGGGAAGTGGATATAGGTAGTCAGGCGT
Organism: Viscum album; assembly: GCA_963277665.1. Lineage (NCBI taxonomy): Eukaryota > Viridiplantae > Streptophyta > Magnoliopsida > Santalales > Viscaceae > Viscum > Viscum album. Next base: position 945,712,311 of record OY728138.1, read on the forward strand.
ATCTATCATTTCATATAATTTCACCATATGGGTGGTTTCTTCTTACATTTAAATATTAAAATTAAATGTTGTTGATTCATATAAATTACAAGGATCTAAGAGAACAATTTGTAACTGATACTCATTCCATAATTCATCAAGATATTTTTTATCTCCTATAGATATATTAGTAGTAAATTATTCCACATCATGGATCCACAATGTATTAATATTTTTTTAATAATTCACCTCAAATAGATGGGATTCTAATATTAATAGATTTTGGCCTTATAATATTGTACGTCGGTAAGAAAATAGGGTAAAACTAGTGGCACATCATTTCTTTCCCTTGAATCCTTTCCAGTTAGAATATAGTTTTTTGACCATAATCATCTAATATTAAGGTGATGTGGGTATCCCTATAAAACCGTGATTATAATATTCCATTATCATAACAACATTTGTCCTTAATTTGGGGGTGCGTATACTCAGTATAATTTTATCCAATTTTCAATAACCTATGAGCTATTTTTCCATGCATAGAAAGATATTATTTTAAAAAATAATAAAAATTTATTTATTTATTATTCTTTTGTAAATTTAATAGAATATATCTAAAATGTGAAAAAAATATTGAGGAGACACTAGTCTTATCCAAATTAATTTTGGTAGTTTGGAAAAAAATCTTATCGTGATGAATGAAAAATAAAATCTCTAAATATTTTATAGTGCATCACAAAAGCTGACTATAGTAATATCACTTGAGTATCATTCTCAGTATTTCAAATAAATGATCTAATTCACCTAGTGATAATTAGATTTTAATTTAAAATTATATATCAAATAAATTAAAAATAAGTTTTGCGTATTGAATAATTTATAAAATATTGGAATGGCATAAAATATCAAAAGTTAAACATATACAAACTTTAACTTTTGAAGAGAATGTGTTAAGTATAATGAACATGGACTTAGGTTTGTTTTTGGGTAAATTAATTATTATCCATTAATTATAAGTCTTTTATTATGATAATTTATTCATGAAATATCTTGATGAATTACTATCAATTTTTTAGAAATAATTAAATATCAAATTATTGAAGTAATCTAAATTCCACCTTCCCCTATAACCAAGGATGGGGACACAATGTGATCTAGGTGTCATATATTTGAGGATCTAGCTCAATTGAATTTATTTATCCAATTTTTTTATGAACATAATCATGTGATGAGTTAGTAAAATAGAGAGAGATAAAATAAAAAAAAACAATAGAAGTTGTTTTCAGTTTTATGTCATGTGCACTATTATCAAACCCATTCATTCTACTCATATCTACCACAAATATAAAATAAATTTTTGGAAAAAATGCTAGACTATATTTAATTCCCTTAGGCCAAGCTTCATTCTATCCACTAATCGTTGAGGGTATGAAATCAAATTTTGGATAGAAGAAAAATATGGAATCAAAATAAACTAAAAACAAAAGAAGTGTATAAAAATAAAATTAATGAGGATGAGAAAGTAAGAGATGTTACATAATGAATGCCCCCAAACAAAAATTATAAGGATAACGGGATATGTAAGATATAGAAATAAAAATAAATCATATATAATAAGATAAATATATATATAATATGAATATAAATTTAAAACTAAAAAAGATGATATTATATAAATATAACTACAATAAGAATATGAATAAGGAAAAAATTTAAGAATTTAGGTATGGTGAATAATAACATCCATGAATTGTAATTTTGTTAAAATATTATAAATTAAATAATAATTAAAACTAAAAATTAATTAAAATGAAATAAATATAATGAAAGGATGAAAATTTGTAGAGAATCCTATTTTTCTATAAGGATCATTCGTTTGTGGATGTCGAACTCCTCTTCTAATTACTGGTTGTCATCCTTTTATAATCTAATTGTATTTTATCCCATCCACTACCTCATTAAATGAACCCCAAGACATTATATGAATTTTGAATTACGATTCAAAAATGTCCTAATTTTATCACATCGTAACTTTATTACTCTTCATTTTAGTGGACTGTTTCTATGGGAAACACCTTCTTTATAGGTTCATGCATAGTGATGTCTTGGCAGTTTCACATGATTGGATTAGTTGAAGTTGATTTGTCTAATGATACATAGAAATAGATAAGGAATAATAGAAGTATCATGTATCTTTTACATCAACACATATATCCTTTAAGGTGGATAGATGTTGCGAGAAATGTGTTAATGGGGATCATTCATGGTTATGTAGATCATCCAGGGTGTTTGTAGTGGCTATGCAGCTATAGGTGTATCTTTTCTAGTTCTTCAAGGGTTTTTTCCAAATCATGAAATACTTTTATGTTTATGGAGGAAAATGGAAGGCGGTGGAGGAAGGCAGAGCTGGATGTTTTGTGGTGTTTGAGCATTATTTTATAGAGTTTGAGCAAAAGAAATGATTTTTAAGATATGTGATGGACAATAATTGAAACAACTCACTCAATTACGAAATAAATAATGAGGAGAAGTGCAATATATAACTTAATGTTTGGTAATAACATCCAAAACAATTTGTATTGGGGATTGGATCCCAAAAAAACAGACAAACAGCACCAACAATCTACACCATATACGACCTATGTGGTACATCAAGAGCAACTATACTCTATCATATTATTGAATCCGTGTGGGCCTCACATGCATTGGATTTAATCTACCACTCTCTCACGGAATGGGTAAGATATATTTTCAATTCATCGTCTTGGATGCATGACACCTATTGTTTTCTCTATGTTTATGTAGTGGTTATGGTTGAGTGATTGACATGATAGGCCAAAATAATTTAAATGAAAATATAAGTTACACTACATAAATATTCGAAAAAATTCATTCATAAATAAAATTAACTATTAAAACTATTCATCAGATTCTATAATAACATTAAACATTCATAATCCATTTTTCGATATATTTTAATTACATTCAACCAAATAAATATATATTAGAACACTTGAAAAAATAATTTATTTTATGGGTATTATTAATTGAAATTACATCAAATATTATTAAAACCCACTCAAATATATGCATGATATTTTTTTCTATCAGATGATGTCATTAGTGTCATTTTTTATTTTTTTATTCTTATGTTTGAATATCCCATGGGGAATCTATTTTTGTATGATTCAAAAGATCTTATATTATCGAATATTTTGGTTGTTTTTGTTTTATTGTTACATTCGATTGATTTTATTATTATATGAATTTGTAACATAAATAACATAAGAATATTTTGTATCACACATTATTTATAAGGGAATTATATCCCCATGTATCATCACATTCGATCATCACTAGATAATATTTTCAATAATATGGGGATGTTTTCGGGATGTCATTGGAACTACTAGTGCCCATGAAAAGTCTATGGTATGGGGTGGAAGGATGACCCAAAGTGGTGTCAATGCATTCTCTATTTTTTGTATAACTATTTGGTGATGGTAGAAAACAAAATATGTTGTTTTTAGATCCTGGAATTGAGGTTATCCATGGGAGAAAAAACCTTATGCATTAGTGGAAAACTAGGTTTATATGAATGGGAATCATTGATTTCACTTTTTTTCTATTGAGGTTGATTTATTTCCACATTGAGTTCTATATAAGGCTACGATAATGATTATTTAAATATTTTTTTTATTTGATGACCCAAACATAGTTTGTGAGTATACATGCATCAAGTGTGTCACATATGATTTATATGTTATTCATATATTTCCTTTCATTGATATTTTATTAGTCTTAACACGTATTATTGTTTTAATTACAATTATGAAGTATATGTTCTACTAATTTATATCATAGAATGGTTTTAAAATGGGGAATATATGGGTCTATTTTTTAATGTTTCTAAAACCTTTTATATGGTTATTTAACATAAAAATATTTGGAAGAAATATACATAAAAAATCATTATGTAACATCTTATTAAGTGTTATGTATAAATGGATTTATAATGTTATGGTTTTAACTAAATAAGGTTCTCATAAGATATTTACAAAAAAAATCATCAAAACTATTGAATTTAGAATTCAAAGCCATGTCTTCAAATTATAGACCAAATAGACCATTATAATTTTAAAATTAGGGGAATTTTATTTTTCGAAAATGTGTGTCCTTTTCATTTAAATGTAATCATTAACTTATAATTATAATTGATTTAACCTTTTTGGGATCTTTAATAAGTGTATCATGTTATTATCTGAACTAATCATGTTTATGGGTAGCTTGGGTTTTTGAGAACACCCTAGTTATCAAATCAATCAATGTCAACTATGAGGTATTAATGGGTTTTTGGGAGGATTTCATAAATCATGTATTCATATGACCATTGTGGATTGGAGACCCTTTTGATAGGACTTATATCCTAGAAATACAGTATTTTTAAAATGATAAAAATGCTTGTGGGTGTCTATATATGGGTACATGTGAACTATTGTTATTAGTTTTCATTAGAGAGATGGATGATTCTAGTTTGGGAGTAGGGGTTGGGGTTTCACCCATGGTTATTGTCTTGTGTGATGAATTACCTAGGGGGATAGGCATGAGATCCCCTTAATATATATAATGTCTCTCATTTCATTGTGGATTAAATGATGTTTGTTTTTGTGCTTACTCTTGAAAGTTGTTTACCTAAACAATATGAATTACATATGTGATGAGTGGTTAGATTATTCATCATGTTTAATTGATGCACATAAGGTTATGTCGATCTTCATGTAATGGTATATCAAGTCCTTGGGATATATTTAAAGTAAGCTCTTGAGTTATTCTATTTCTCCATTATAGAAAATTCTCAAGGGCCAAGATTTGTTTATATTCATTACATTTTTTTTCAAACATGCTTCGATGGTATAATCAATATTGACCGTATGATGTTCTATATGGTTGTTAAACCATGGTTCGATGCATCTAGTATTGGGATAATCACCATCATTATGTGTAGTGGGTTATTTAGACTTGAATTGTGAGATAGGTTATGTTTGTTGGAAGTAACTACCATGAATTCCATGTGTAGAAAATGACTGATGGGGATTGTGTCCTGTTTAGATTTATATGTTAGTGATTTAGTGTAAAATAGATAATACATGAATCATTAGACATTGAGTATGGTTCATTAATTGATTAACAAGAGTTTGAGACCTCGATGTTATGTTGGTGATGCATTGAAATGTGTTTTCTAGAGATGCATGATGATATTCGAGTTAATGTAATACATCATGTTCATATGATATTTTTTTAAATTAGGTGGGATTTTAAAATTATAAAATAGTGGATATACTAGACATATAAATGATTGTTGTAATAATATTATAATAGTTTGAGAGAATGAAATTTTTTCTTTTAGATATGGAATTAGGTCATTGAGGGTCAAAAGGATGTCTAGGGGCCCATGGAAGGAGCTAAGATAACAACATAGTGGTCCACGTTCTTTGTAATGTACTTCTAGTTGGTGGAAGTCCTTCATGGCCTCACTAGTTAGCCGGTGATCTGAGAACCATTCAACGTGTGTGTTTTAGATTTATTTTATTTATATGGGAAGTATTTTATTTCACCCAATTTTCCCCATTATACATAAGAAAAATTTCATTGTATTCTTTTCTAATAGTACTAATGTAGGAACCATCTTCATACTCTAGATTGATACGGTGAATCTACTCCAATTTATGGTCATTCCACCTTATATTTGATATTGTTAAAGGCCATAAGAGAGATTAACAGTCTTCTTCTTAATTTTTTTCCAAATCATTTGTTAAGTTATAAAACTCAATATTAAGGACATATTTACTTATTTTCTACTCTTCTATATAGTTCATTGTATCATCCATTATAGATTGTAAAAATGTTTATATCGAACATGTTGGTGCACCTAATGTCCTAGATCTTTGTACATTTAATGTTTACATTATTATAACATTGTTTTCTGTGAAAAGTCTTCCCATGTTTAAATAACCATTGAAAGTAATTGGAATATATAGAATAGTGATATTAGATGGAATTCTTAGTAGTAGATATGACTATGAAATGGATCAATGTAATTTAATGCCAAAATTGTGTTATTAATTGTTAAAGATGAAAAATTTTATGAATCTATGAACGTGAAAAATAATTTTGATATTATATTTTTAAATGGTATCGAAAATTGGATTAGTCCTAATGTAGTTATATGTTCTCTTTCTATAAAGGGTTAATTTGATAAATGGAATGGTATTAAAAAAATTAATTGAAATAAAAAATATATAAAAGAGTCAATTTTTTTAATAAAAAATAAATTGGTGTAATTTAATTGATCCAATAAGAAGTGAAAAATATATATGATATGATAATTTAGAATATTTAGTGAGTTTGATGTTATTAATAGAAATGGTTGTAGACTTTGATAAAGTAAAATGGTAAATCCAAATGTATGTTTTGAGTTTTACCATGTAAATGATAAATAGTGTTATCTATTTTTTGATTTTATATATTGGATATTAACATGTTTATAGTTTGAAATATTATTTTTGAAATTGGAAAAATATATGTTAAATTATATTTCTTTATTAAAATAGATATAAATAATGTATTTGATAACATATGACTAGAATCTTGAAATTATTTTTTGGGGGATTTTCTAGAATAAATATTTTAAAATGGAAGATTATTATGAATTTTGGAATCATAATAAAAATTGGTTAAATATAAAATTTCAAATAGAATTTAAGTTAGGTGAATATTCCTGATATAAATAGAATGCATTTTCTTTATCTTGGTTGCCTTCATTATTCTTATGGTGAATCCCACCGATGGGTATACTTTTTTGGGTTCATTACAGATGAGGTAATTTTTTTCACTAAGTGTACTTTGTTATTTTTTTTAAACATGAGGAGAACATAGACCCAATTTTGTATTATTAGAACCATTTAGATCTAGGTTGAACATGTCCCCTTATTGGATTTTTGTTGTTTAAATTGGACCCAATAAGATCTAATATCCCATATAAATATTGGTTTATCTAGGGATTGGTATATAACCCAATTTTTTAGAAGGATTGGCATGGTAATAATGATATTCTCAGAGTCACCCTGACACTGGCCAAAACTGTTATAAAACATTATTGAATGTCACCACAGATCTAGGGTTTCTGGTGTGTTTTATAAATTTTAGTTTAAATTTTTAAATGGCTGTTTTATGTAATTTATTTTCATAATAATTTCTTATTGGACATATATATATATATATTATGGAAATTTTTGGTGGTGTACTATTGAGTTGTACTCACATCGTACCCAAGCTTACATGACAACCTAGTACCCTAAAAGATGCTATAATTTTTTATAATTATATTTTCAGGATGTTCTCTATTTTGTTATATATGGATTGGATCTATATGATGGATTTAGGTGATGGGATCAGGATGGAAATATACTAGAATGAGGTATAATTTTAATAATAGATTCATCTAATCTCTTAGTACTGCTTTAGTATGAAATAATCCTGAGTGACCCATTTTGGTTTGTATAAAATACTCATTAATTATTGTATATAATGGTTTTATTTAGTTTATTATAATTTTTTTCAATTATTCTTTATTTATATATGAATTATTTATGTTAATTATATAGTGTTTCACACATTAATATGATTGGAAGAGACTACACACAAAACCTCACATTCATTCACTACCTGTAGGATGCTACTAGAATACGTAGAGGCATACTAGAGGTCATGTGGCATCATTAGTATGGAATAAATATGTTTTATGTGGTGGTGGGATGTAATATCATCCATAATAAAAATATTATTTATTAAATAAATTATAATCCACACTCATAATATTGAAGAAAAATCTTCTCTTATAGAATAAATGCCTCCAAATAATATATAAAATATTTTTGGATTTTAATCACACCCTAATTAATCATAAATTAATTATAAATAGTTGGTCTACCTAGACAGATTCTAAGACATTGAAGAAAAACATTTCATAAATGTAAATTTATAATGACAACCTGAAATTACATTTTTACAGAAGGGAGATAGACAATATGTCTTAATATTGAGACATAAAAAATTAAACTATATGTCTACTTGCGAAACCTTATGTCGACATCAAGAGGAAATAATCATAGATGTGTAACTTGTCTATTAACCAATATAATATGTAATATCACTTCTACTTTCCCATTCCAGTGGTTATATATATATAATCCTCTATACATATATAAACTACAATCATCCTCTCTAAATATATTAGAAATATTAATGTCAAATATAAATAAATAAAATTTATCCCTTCATTCCCATCAACCATCTCCACCTATAAAAACATTTATCATAATCAAAATTCGATGAAAAATTAATTATTTTTATACCTATTCACCCAATTTATATAGACTCATCCCAATTTTTAGATTTATACAAAAGAATATATATTTGATAATTCATCAATAATTAATCTCCATTTAAAATTTTGTACTCAATTCCTCATCCCAATATTTTTTGAATTCCCTGATGATGATATATTCTTATTTTAAAGATAAATAATAGTCATCTAAATTCCCCATTAAATTCACCTCCTTTAATTCAATGAATGTTAGTAAAAATTAAATAAATTATAGAATAATGATGATGTACATATCTTATTATTTAAATCCACAAGGTTTAGAGTTAACTATCATCCATGATCATTCATCCATTTAAATAACATCTAGTGGAAAATATTTTTTAACCCATTACAATAATTGGTTATCACAAGTTACATGATAATTTTCCTCAATGAACTATTTGAATGGAAGGATCAGTCTTCATCACATCAACCATCTAATAAAATGGATTACCTAGTTCTTGCATAATTTATTATCAATTATTATCGTCCTGGTAAGATATTCGTAAATATCATCCTACAAAGTCCACCTTGATTACACCATACCCACAAAGCCTTTTTTTAAATCTTGGATAATATTTTTAGGCATCATATTAAGATGAATTGGTTATCATTCCCTAATAAAAAATTCATATTTTTATAGGAATTATCCATACAGTGAACCCTAGTGTTGATATCATGATGATTCAATTCAAAAAACTCTAAATTTATATTGTAGATATTAAAAAAAGTACTTACATTCTAATAAATTATATTATAATTTAATGGTGGGGGTGTGATTTTAAAATTCATGTGATATAGAAATATATTATTGAAAATTAATAAATGATAAAAACATCAAAAGAGACAAATTTTTTAGGAAAAATAGTTGTTATTCATTGGTGATCATGATTATACTATAATTATTCATTAATTAAATGTAAAAATTTTAGTCAATTTTGGATCAAACATATCACCCAATAGAATAGAATGTTAAATGTTAATGGTACACATCTACCATAAAAGATTTGGATAATATCTAACACATCATTCATACAATTCTAAACGAAAACTCTTCATTAAAAAATATGATGATGAAGGATGGTAATAAACATTAACACGAGGAAGAATATAGAAAGATATAAATTTAGTGATAAATTTTAAAAAAAATTAATTTATCTACAATTGAAAATCAAAGAATATAACAACGATTAAAGTGGAATTTCATAAACATATGTATCAAACCTCCCACCTCAAAAAAATTGTTATTTTTCAAAATTCAGGTATTTATAGAGCAGAATAGGGGAAGTAGAAATTATAATCAAAAGAGAAGAGGAAGATTGGAAGATGATAATTAAAAAAATATATAATATAAATAAATAAAACTATTACTGTATCATAACCCCTATATATACAGAAAAAATGGTTTAATAAATGTTTATCTTATTGAATGGTAATATAGGTAATAATACTTTTCTAGGTGCTGTCAAATATTTTCACTTCAAATATATATTTTTAAAGTTCTCATGTCATTTCCCAATTAATTAGAAAATTTTTAAATGTGTTCTTATTTAATCGGTTTTCAGCAATATCTTTTTTTCCAACCCATAAAATATAGTGTTTATTTTACCATTTTTCTCAATATCTATGAAATGAGATATCTATAAAACTTTTCAGGCATGATGAAAATTATAATTTTAATATACTGGTTTCCCACTCATTAACAGAATACCTAAAGGATAAAACTATAGTTTCAATAGTTAAACTGACTACATATAAGAGACATATATTTCACTTTTTTATTTATAAGAAAATTATTATCAATTTAAGAGATATGTACCACTATTTAAATGTTTATAGAACTGTAGACATGGTAAATGTCGATAATTGTGAAACTATTCGGTGTTTTTTAGAATTAGTTGTTGTTATAGATTTAGTATATTTATCCAAAAATGAATTAATGCCTAAAAAAAGAAATTTAACAATTTTAATTAGTGCATGACATGATTTAGCCAAAATAATAAAACGATTTAAAATTTCATAAAATCTAAAAATATTATTTTTGAAATTAATAGAAAAATATATCTAAATATACAAATTATGAAAATTAACCTTTATTATAAAATTTCTTGGTTAAAATAATTCAAAAAAAGAAAAATAAATTTAAAAACATGAGTTTTATCATTCCCATAAATATAAAAATGAAATCCCTAGGTTTTAACTATAGTAAGGTTAGAACCAACTTCATAAGGTATAATTGGAAACACCACCCAACTCTAATATATAAAAAATATGACCTACTATTAGAATATCAATTTCATAAGACCTCATTAATCATTAAATTAAATTCAATCTCTTATTAATCATTATTTTCATATTATTCCTACCTCTATAGAATTTTACTTTTCCTTTTCTCCTTCCTTTGAATATGAATCTTTTATCATTATCCGTAATTTTTTTGAAGTCCATTGGTTTGTAAAAATTCATAAATGTAAACACCATTAGATACAAAAAAATGTATTCAATCATGAATAATTTTCTTTTTGAGTTTGTGTTATTGGGTTTTTGGGTAAAAACATGGAATCATTTATTACTAGAAAGTCTTTGTTAAAGATTTAATTATAACATAGGATTATTTGAGTGAAAAATTAAAACATATTACTTAATAAATTAAAAAAAATTTCTGAAATAAACACCCACATTCATTATATCAATGATCATGAGTCATGAAATAAATAAAATGAATGAAATTATCATTATTATTTAATTTCTCATTTTTTATTTTTTCGCAAATATCTTATCTTTTTTCATTTTTTTCATATTGGATGAGATAATAATAAAATATAGTTAATGAATTTTTGTTCATAACATCAATTTTAGAGATGGAAATGTTTTATAATAGTATGAATAATGAATAATATAATCACATATACATTATTTATTTCTAAAATTTTGTCATTTTAGAATAAATGAGGTCATGAATGACATATAATTAACAATAACACATTCTTAAGTATAATATTCCAAAAAACATGACACGCATAAACACACAGCACTCACAGAACAATTTTTGCATCCTATAAAACAGAAATGAATTCATTTTAAACTACACATATACATGAAAGTTTAATGAAAATATAGTTCAATTCAATGTGAATAAAAGAAATTCTATTTGTATTGAGGCCTACAACTATAAAGAAATTACAGGATTTTAATATATAAGAAATGAAAGATATAAAGATAGGTGTCTAGATTGTTTTTTTATTACAATGAAATTATTAAATAATTTAAATATCATTTAATGAAATAGAAGACATTGATAGAGAAAAAACAAATGTTCAAGATCAAAAAATATGAAAAATTGATCCCATGAAAAATAAGAATGTAAAGAATATTTCAAAAATGTTTTGCAACCTATCGAGATGGGAATGTTTATTTATAAGTGAAAATAGTACACATGAGATTCAAATTTAATCAAACTTATATAATTAAAAAGGATATAAATTTAGAAACTAATATCATCTTAGTAGTAATATATATATTTAAATGTTTATATAATGAACTATTTCATAATTCAGATATGGTTTTAAATTTATAATGTAACAATATTATTGAATGTATCATGAACAATATAATAATAATTAAAAAATAAAATAATTAATAACATGAAAAAACCATGAAGAAAATAACATTGTACTAAAAATTCATAATTACTTGTTGAAATTTGTGCACAAAATAGAAATAATTACTGTTCCATTTTAAGATAATAAAATTTGAAATATATGCGATATATAATCAAGGATATTGAGGGGCCAAACCTTCCATTATTTACAAGTGGTCTCCATTCATTTAGCTCTTAGATGATGAAAATGTTTAACTAAATGAAATATGAAATAAAATATGGAAAAATTAATGAAGGAAATATAATAATTAAATAAAAATGGATAGGAAACACTTATTTAACCCAAAAGTCGGAACTCATATTTGGCTTGATTAAGGTATAAATTCTTAATTTGGACATATATTTTTATATATGGTGTGGTTCTTATGATTTTACATATCAAATTGCATTTCATTACCATGTACACTCCTAAAAACATTTTTTGTGGAATCTATTGAAATTGTAATATTGTTTTACCCCTTATCAATGTAGTATAGATTGAATTTAGGGGGATGAAGAAAGAAGGGATCCTCTTCAACTAAAACCACTATTTTCTTGAAATCCCTTTTATCAATTAAATAATACTTATATAAATATATATTTTAATATTTAATAATGGGGATATAAAAATTAAAGATCATATTTAATATGGTAAATAAATGAAAATTATTATAAAAATTTTCCATCCTATTATGTCATTGTGGAACGTGATATATTTAAGAATTCACTTTGGGAAATAAATCATAGCAGGGTGATATACTTCTTCATCATCATCCATAGACTCCCATGTGTTAAAAGAAATAGAAATATAATTATAGTTTTAATTAATTACCAAATTAGTTTTTAAAAAAATATGTAAAAAAATAATTATCTCCATATTTAATCACCACATAAATTTCATTTTCAATTATAGAACTTCTTATATTATTTCAATTAATGCTATAGGTAATAAGTATATGTTATAAAATTATACATCAAATTACACTAGTTGGGTATTATATTTTTCTAATGAATGAGATCAGTTTAGATGATAATATATTTCCTTAAAATGATGGAGGGATTAAATTCCATTTTTTATTTCTATAAAATAAATAAATAATCATCAAAATCAAGTTTATCTCTTATAAAACATTATCAATAACACATTTTTTTACCAACATTATAAATAGAATGATTCGGTTTGATACTAATTCATGAATAATGAAATTTTGACAATGTTATTTGATTTAATTTATAATGGGAAATGGTTTAAGTCATCATTTGATTAAGAAAATTTTTGAGCATCCAATTACATTGACTAAGTAAACATAATTTTTATTTCATTCATTAAATAGTTTACAATTTTTGAATATTTTTGAAATACATTAATCAATGATTATTCATTCTTAATCATACGATTTACAATCAATATGAAATGTATTATAATAATCATTATGATAGTCCATCAAGGGAAAAACTATTAAGAAATGATATTCAATGACCTTGTATATTATATTATTTAAATTTATGGTTTTTTGGTTTTTGTGAAGGATAATATGTTTAATATTGTAGATCCCTGAAAATTAAAAGAAATTGAGAAGTAGAAATTTCCAAGACTACATAATCACTAAATAATTATTATCCTAGTAATACAACATATAACACACCTTATTGATTTTCTATTAAGTATACTACCACCACAAAACAAAATTCATATGGTTTATGTTTTTATACTAACTAAAATAATACTATATGATATAATAATGAAATTGTGGGGGAGGGGGAGAGATGTATGTGATTCAAAAATGTAATAAAAATTTAAATTGGAATATACTAATAATAATAAAGTGTAAACACAATGATGTTTTTGAGAAATAGATTAGGATTTCATGGATATGATATGATTGTTATTCAAGTAACGATCATGATTTTTATCAATGCATAGATAAAACCAATTAATCAAAAACTATCAATTTGAAATGTTATTACCCAACATAGATCCTCAACATTTGGGAAAATATCCATCAATTTTAAACTAAAATGATATACTGATAAAATATGTGTCTAATTTTGATGATGAAGTGAAGTAATAAATATTATATTGAAGAATAAAACCCATTCAAAGAAATCAAGGTGATCGATTTACTATAATCAAATTGACTAATTTTTAATTTTTTGAAATTTAATAAACAAAAAATTATAAGCACATTATCTCATGAATCAAAACTACCCTCTAACATATTAGAATATATGCAATGGAATTTTCATTATGATTATATAAATGTGTCATATTTAGTAATGAAGATTAATATAAATCACATACACAACATTATATAATCATTTTTAATAAATTTAATTGAGAATTGCATATAGTTTTTAAATATAAAATCTAAATTAATAAAAATTAAAATGCAATAAATGATATAAAATAATATATTTATAATAATAAATTTGAATATTTTCAATATCCTAGAATGATATCATTCATTAGAAAGACTAAAGAAATTAATCAAAATAATAGTAATTTAATAATAATTTAGAAAGTTAAAATTAATATAACCATGATAGAATAAAGAAGTTAATGAAGCATGAAAAAAATGTGATGTATTTAATGGAGATAGGGAACCCATATGACCATTAAAAATATTGTCATTGGAATTGTAATATGACCATTGGAATAATAAATCTACTATTTAGGTATCATAGAGAATTGATACATATAAAATTATTATCATTATATAAATAAATATATGTTTTAAAATTTAAAAATAATGTCTTTAGATTTAAATAAGAATATATATTATTTGGATAACATTATCAAATATATAATTCAAAAAGAGACTATATTTTCCTTATATTTATTTACAAGTTAACATTATGTTTTGTTTTAATGATATTAAAATTGTTCCAAAGATGATTTAATTAACCATTATGATCAAATCAGATATATAAATTACTCTATATAGTCATTATATTCATCACTATTGTAATTCATGTGCTTCAATAATAAAAAAATAAATATTATATTAAAACACATCACTCTCTTTCCCTTATAAATATCATCCCCACCACTCCTTCTACTAAGAAAAATTTCTTTTTATATATGTAAATTTATACAAAATTCTATTTCTAACTATATCCCTCACATTCTCAAAATGTTGGTTCTAAAAAACAGAATACCAGCGTGCCTTATGGTGTATTTCAAGGGTTGATATTCAAAGAGTTAACATTCTCAATCTATTTATTAAAAATTATTTTCATTGGCGATATTGAACCACTGGCCCAACTTTAATAAATATAATATAATGTAATTATTTTATGGTAGTATCAATTTTATATCATCTTCTTATTTAATCCAAAAATAGAAATATGTTTTTCATTATAGTTAGTTCCCCACCTCTACGAAAAACATACTTTCTTTTCCAATGCCTCCTTCGAGGATGGGATTAGTATATTTAATATATATATAAGTTATCTAAATCTGTATATTTTATATTTTTCATTATATTCAATGGATTAATGTTTATATGTTCAAATAATAAAAACTATTTTTACCATAGTCAAAAAAACTACATAAGAGAATAAGATGTAAAAAGATAGTATTTTTAAATTTTGAACCTTGTATATTTTATTAAAATTTTAAATTTAATAAATTTATAAATAATAGAATGAAAATTAAAAAATTTCATTACCCCAATAGAGTTGTGGAACCATTCTATAATCTTTTTTTCTTTTTAAATTAATACGTCAATGGAACCATGAAATCAATCACCTTCTGACTACAAGTATAGATACTAAATCTCTATTGAATGGATTATAAATGACATAAAATCCTAAAAATAATAAATAATTAGTTGAATTATCTTTTAAATCATGTGTTTCAAAATAATATTTGAATATTGGTGATGCTTTTTTTATGGGAAGATAGATTCTAGACAAGAGGTTACTGAACCCTCTGAACCACACCTTTTTGTTTGTGTATTGATTTTTCACACAAAATCAAATTATCTATATATTTAACAATATTTATATACATCAAATTATATATTAATATATTTCTCTTACATATGAAAATATATTACTCACTAATTATTTGATGTTGTAATACATATGTTTCATTAAATTCTCAACACCTTGTTAAAATATCATACCCAATAATGGGGAATCAATATGTACCCTATCCCATTTTGGTAATAATATTTCAATTTTTTATTTCATAATTTAAAAAATTGGTCTATTTTAGTGTTAAATAATTATGTTTACATATGGTTTCATATATAATTCAATATTCCTTATTTATATTATATTCATTTACATATTCCTTAAAACCCCAATTTTTGGGTTCAATTATATACCATATTTTATCCAAATTCTTAGGATTTTTGGAAATTAAATCCATATTTTTTATCTATGATTGTCAATTCAAATATGGAAATCTATAATATTTAAATCCATATCCTATCTAAAATTATTACGAAATCTCTGTTTATTTTTCTTCGCGGAAATTTTATGCAATCCATTATATTATATTGGTATTTCTAATGATTAATACTTATGTTATATTCAAGTATGTGGAACACATACTCATATACATGATATTATGAGTATATCCATAATGTTTTAAAACTCATTGGGAAATTAAAATATATGTTGATATGATATTAATGGGGTTATGTAATAATGATATTCCATTATGGGACACTTTCCACAATGTTATGATGTCATAATGTGAGTCCTAACTATTAATTCAGTTGTCATGTATTGTGATCTTTCAAAATTATAATGATAAAATATTATTTATTCAATTATTTCATATGATGATTCAGGAGTCATATAGTTTATAATATCATGATTTCCTATTTCACTCATATAGTATGATCCATCATCATACGTATTCCTATAATGGGATTGAACGCTCCCCCATTTAGTCAATATATTTATTAGGCCATCTTATAAATTTTTTGAAACTAAAAGGGATATTAGAGGAAATTATGGTGTTTAAAGAATTTTTTTTATTTTAGATTAACGTTCTTATTATAAAAACATCATGTGGTAATTACACTCTTCCATTGGATCATTAACCAGTGCCTATTAGATATTATTGTTAGAAAACATTAAATAATATTCATGGATTTCATTTGAAGTTAAGGTGGATTTAAGAATATGAAATTTCAATTTTTTGTGATTTTTATTAGAATACATTAGTAAAAATACTAGGTGATATATAACTATATTGAAATATTCTAATGGATTGGTAATGAATAAGGTGACTTTATTTCAAATGATAGAATACCATTTTGGTTACTAATAATGGATGTGCCTCCTTCAAATATTTACCTAGGTGTAATAACCTGAAAATGTCTCTATGTGTATTAACATGACCTGTACAAAGTGAATAATAATGATTTAATTATAAACACTAGGTATGGTAGTCTGGGGGGTTATTATTTTCAAAATCCAAAAACCCATGAAAAAACATTATAATGGATTGAATATAGTTATAGGTTAGAAAATAATATATAAAAACTATATAGGATAAAATATATTAAATCTTGGAGACTCATAATATTGAATATAAATTTAATTTATGAATTATTTCTATAATTAAAATGATTTCCATTTTATATTTTTATTGTTTTGAGTATTCTAAAAATGATATTTATTTATTTTTTAAGGTAATGAAATGCAATGAATCATCCCAAAAATGAATGTTTAATAAATTTGAAGATATGGTAATGAAATTTATAATAGAATAAATGTGTGAACATAGAATATAATTATTGTACTAGCTTAATTGACTATTGTTTGGAATAGTATCGTGAGAAAAATAAAGAACCATCCATCTCCTATTATAGAGAATGTTAAGTTTTATCCCATTATATGACCAAGGGATCATATATTTATTTTATCCTCCAATACCATCATCATAGAATAACTGAATGATTCAATTGATAATATATTATCTATCCGAAAATGGTATTAACAATAGATAGTAGTTATATACCTCTAAAACCTACATGAAGAAGACTACCATTTATGGAAATTAGTTAAGATGGATATAACCAAAGAAAACATTGAATTATTGTTATATTAATGATTCATGAAATTATTTTCCACATATATTTTCTATGATCTCTAATCTCTAAAATGGGGAGAATATTGAAAGAAATGAGGAAAAACATAGTCAATTCAATACAGTATTATGAGATAAACATCAAAATACATTCCTGATATGCCTCTATCTTGTCAAATTCAATTGAATAAAGGTTGAAATTTTCCAAGGATTTCAGAAATTAAATATGAATGAGGAATATATTCCTCAGAATATATTATGAGCAAGGTACGAAACCATTTTGTTCATAATGACCACTATAAGACTATCTAATTATCTTGTAACCCAAATCAACAAATGAATTTTCTCTTTAGGTATTACATGAATAAATTTTCCATTGTCATTATTGATGATACTTTTATATAATTAAAAATTAAGGTGAAATAGAAGGATCATTGGAATAGTTTTCTAGTGACTCTTTACTAGGATAATTTAATGGAGAAGATTTGTAAATGTGATTTTAGGATGGATGAAACAACATATTTGGGGAATTTTATAACTATAAAATCTATATATGTTGATCATTTGAAGGTATAAGTTATTGACGATTGACATACCAAAAATATTAATGGGGATCGACATTTTCTTTGGAAATATATATGTATTATTGATGAAATTTTTAAAAAATGTCATGATTGTTGAACTCAATGAACAATATAACTACATTAGGAGTGAGATTTTTCTAGACTAATGAATGGAATGTAAGAATCAAATAATTGAATTAAATTTGTATCACTAAACTAAAACCCACACTACCCTCAAATGGTGAAATTTTACTTATATATATAAATTCTTTATAAATGTATTTAGTATTTAAAATAATGTAAAATTATAATATATTGGATTGTTTCATAATGAAGTTGAAAACCCTTGAGTATAAATATACAATTAACAAATAGAAGATGGTAAATTATTACCATATTGAATATTTCGATAAACAAATTCTTTGGGGATACACATTAAGTATATATGGATAATAATTTTCTCATGTATGTATTTACACAAAATGTTATTAATATATATGAATGAAAATGGTTTGAGATGGTCATTTCCAATATCTTACCAGTCCACTACCATGTAATGAAGGACAACAGGGTGTATGATTCACTATGTAAAAGTATCCTAAAACCATATCAATTATGAGATTAGAGAAGTATATAATTTTCTTATATAATAAATATTAATCATGGTATTAAAAAATGAGAGGAAAACATCCCACCACGCTCAAATGATTGGTCTACCATCCAATATAGTGAATATATTGGGCAATAAAAGAGATGATTTGGAGATATAAGAGAACGATGAATATATAATGAAATGAAAACCCTTTGAATTAAAACATCATGAATATGGTGTTGTTATAACTTGTTTAATAATATGTATACCATAAATTATTGTGATAAAGTAGTATATGTAGAATAATTATCATATTTAAAATTTATCAATCTAAAAAAGTTCATGATGATATATCTAGATATTTAAAATCACTATTGGTAAAATAATATGAAAAATTGGATCACAAAATATACATAAATATGACTAGATATCATAAATTTATTGAAGAATGGAATAAGAACAAGGGGGTGATGAAAAAATTACTTATACTTCAATGGAAATGGGATGTAATCCCCATACATATTGTCATAGGTGTTCAAAAGATATCTGTATGAAATTATTCCAATTTTTTTGTGGTGGAATAAATAAAAATAATAATCATTTCATTTTCATTTGAATGGGATTTTCATTTGACAAAATTCCATTTATATACAATAGGGAAGTGATGAGGCTATATAAAACCCCACTATAAAATATATTAGATTTAAATCCAATGATTATATCGATTTTCCAAAAAAATAATGCAAATTTGACTTAATTTATAGTTAATTTTCAATATCTTTTATCACCCACAAAATAATGAATAAACTGATGGGATTATCTATGATCATTTGGATTGTTTGATAATTTTCTAAATGAACTCAAAATGTTTTTTATATCAATTTAATCTTATGATCAAGTACAAGAATATGAATAAGGCAGAATTGATGATATAAATTACTCTCTATGAATACATAAATGGATGATATTTATAGAACCCATGCATGGGGATGATGTTAGTATAAAAAAAATGTTAATACATGAAATGATAAAAGGAATGGTGGAAAAGATTTAAACTATTCAGATATAATTCTGAACAATTATATGTTGAAAAAATTTATATGTTAATAAACATCAACGAGATCTGATGTTTAAGGTTCCACATAATGGTTTCCAAAATTTAACTCTATGTAACTGATTCATTATATTATTTAGTAAGGGAATGTTATAAGTAAGATATATCATCCCAAATGAAAATATTTATTACCTCAAATTGTTTTCATATTGACTACTACTCCCATAAACCATGTATCATGTACATGATATATACGATATATCTCTTTTGTTGATTTATATACTAGATCCCTCGGATGTAATAAATCTGGAGGTGGTATATTGGGGGAATGTTCTTTATAATGAGGAGAAAACAAGGATGACCATGTTCCATAGTGATTTTTTATGAACATGTCCACAAACCTTGTAAAAGCATAATGGAAACACCATAGTGATGATAATGTGACCTGGGAACCAGATGATGCAATGAGAAAAATGTACCCTCATGTGTTTCTATCTTAGTTGGTCAAATAAATTTCATGGTAGAAATTTTATATGGGATGATGAATATAATGTTATTGAATTAATTCAATAGAAAGTAACATCTGATAATATTAATGGTTTATATATAATAGTGTACTTATATATAATTAATATGAAGATCATTATAGAACCAATCTTTTTATTAAATTAATTTTAAAATAACATTTACAGTAAAATTATTCTCTAAACATTAGCGATCTAAATTGGGATTTAAATTGAAAATAATATAATAGTAATATGAATATTCTGAAATGATTTATCCCCTAGTGTAGATGCACAGATGAGGAAAACATTAGAAATGATATAAAATTTTAGCAATGAAATATTCATTTTAAATATTCATATATATATATATATGATCAAGAATTGATTTTTATAAAAAGGAATTAAATATTAGATATTTATAGATAGTAGAAAACCCAAATAACCAACACAAATTTGATAGTAAGAATTGTAACATGAACATTGGAATAGTAATTTAACCATTATTAATTGTAACAAGAATATTATA
Organism: Viscum album; assembly: GCA_963277665.1. NCBI lineage: Eukaryota > Viridiplantae > Streptophyta > Magnoliopsida > Santalales > Viscaceae > Viscum > Viscum album. Next base: position 945,733,648 of record OY728138.1, read on the forward strand.
AATGTATAGTCCCCATTTTAATTATGAAAAATATTTTTTTATCATCATAATTTACAATTTATCAAATTTATGTCATTTAAAATATAAATATATGTTTTAAAATTGATTAAATAATTTTTTGGATTTAAATAAAATACATATGTTTTATAAATATTATAGGAAAATAAAAAATTTAAATGAAATTTTATTTTCCAAATATAGATTTATAAAATAATATTATATAACATTATACGAAAATTATAAAGTTAGAAAAAAATACGTAATTATTTAGAGGACCATAAAATTGATCAGAATATTAAAATTATTATTATTTTAAATATATAATGATATTATATAAAAATTTATTTTATTATATGATAATATTTATATTAATAATTTTTTTTAATTTTTTGATGCTAAAAATTAGAAAATGGTTACGGTTAATTATTTTTATTTTTATAAAATATGTCATTTTTGGTCAATAATGATATACATAAGAACATAATATTTCATACTACATGTGAAATAATGGACAATAGAGTGAACCAAAAATTATATAAAAGTCACATGAAATAAATACTATATATGGTGGAATGATTCATCATTATTGATAATATTGAGATAATATAAAAAATTAAAATTTTATTCAAATAATATAATCTCATCCACTAATAAATACCTCACCTCACCACCATATTACATCACAATGTATAATTGATGTATCTTTTTAATATTTTAACAAATTAAATTCCAAAAACACTCCCTTATATCATGATGTTTTTGGTATCACTAAAATGAAAAACCACGGTTCCATATGGTGTTTTTCTATATACGATATTCAAAGAGGTAATATTTTCATTCTATATCATTTAAATTATTTCCTTATATTAAATACCCATTAAATTCTATATAAAATATTCATTTATTAATTTATTATAATAAATATAATGGAATGGTATGTTGTTAATGGAATATCATTTATCAAGCCTCTTCTAATATTATTCTTGAATTCAAATGGTGTTCACGTTATGGTTGGACCACTACCTATATGAAAAATATATATCATCATTCACCACTGCCTTCAAGTCTAGTACTAAAATAAAAATTATTGAGAAAAAATAGATAAATGAGTATATAATTTATTTATTCATATTCAATAATAAATAAATGGTCATGTGGTTGAATATATTAATTAATGTTCAATGTGGTTGTAAAAACCACCTCTGTGAATTACCATTAATCCATTATATTTATACTCTATGAAGAATGTGTAATTTATTACTAATTATAAATTATAACAGTTTTAATAATTAATATCAATAATAATCAAAATTCATTACACATAAATATTTTTGGAACCATTCAATGAGAATTGGCATAATTACCAATAAATTAACCCAACTTTGGAACCTTGATGTGAATGACATTAGGATTGTAAATTGAGACATAAATTGTAAATTAATTGATTTTAAGGAAACAAAAAACCAAAAAAAATTAAAATATAGTTCAATTATGTTTTTAATCAATTGTTTAATACCTCCATTACAATTATTTTGGATGTAATGTGAAATCACAATGTAAATCTTGACCCTATCAATGGGGACTCACTAAACCAACCATTTTTTATCGGTTATAGATTATATCTCTCTAAATCACAATATATATCGATTTAATATTATTTAATTCTTCAAAATTATATATTAATGAATCATATTCATCCTTTTTTCTTATTTTCATACGTTGATTTAATTATTTCTCAATGTATTATTTAAAATAAAACAATATGGAAACATTTATTTTCTATAATAATTCCATGTTACTATCTACCAATGTATTTAAACCAATTATGTATTCCTTGAAATGTAAATATTTTATGGTTAAGAACATTGGTTACCCTTTGGTTTCTATGTTAATAACTTTTTTCCATCCCTCATTAAAATCCATTTTTGGATTCCATAAAAATTATTTTAATTATTCATTTGAATACCCAACTCTCTACCCATACTCATGGTTGTTAGCAACAATTATTTATTAAATCATGGACATAGAAAATAATTAATTTTTTATTTTACATGGATCCATTATGAAATTTTATATGACAACTATTTGAGGAATGATTTTCTAACCCATTACGTTTGAAGGGTATTTCTTATGCTTATGTATTATTATTGGTTTATTTATGAAAAATACATATTCCAATATATGTAATGATTATGATTCCTAAATAGAAGTAAAACATAATGGGTGAGGATTATATATCCAGAGATATCATGAATGTGATTTGTGTGTAATCTAAATCAATTAAGTTACAATATAGACCATGTTATGATGCCTAAGTTTTTCTCCATGAATTCTTATTATCTTGTAATGTATTATGATGTTGGAAAATATTTATTTTTCAATGATGTTATTTGCAAATATTTATTATGTCATGATTCCATATGATTATTCATTATTCCTTTCTTTTATGATATCATGTAATTATATTTTCATTTATATGTTGTGCTTCATTATCACCCATAATTTTGTAGTGGGCTTTATAGATCAAATGTTCGCTTAATGTATTACCCAGGTTATCCTATAATGTTATAGAAAGTATGAATATTCAGGGACCAGATTATATAATTCAAAATAATTTTTTTTATTTTATATTATTTTTGTTTTTTTACCTCATGTCATAATGAAACTAGTCCTCAGGATCCATGGGTCATGCTTCATTGATATTTATGTTAAAAATATATAAAAATATATGTGTAATATCCCACCACTCCAAAACAAAATTTCTTTCACGATTTGTTGGTTCATATTATTCATCATACATTCCTCCCTATATGCTATAATATATTGACTATTAGTAGGGTTATAAGGAAATGTATTTGGTAGATTATACCACTATTTTAGAATGAGAAACATTATAAAAATATCCCAATAATCATAAATATCAGCAATAAATTAATGTATATAAAGGTCAATGTACATATATCATCACTAAAATAAAATGATGGTGCATACATATAGTTATACGAACATGATTTCTCATTATGATGATGAATTATATTGGATGACCAAAAGAAGTGATAATGTTGAAATAAAAGTACAATATTCTCAACTAACTTCCCTAACCCTCACATCCTCAAAAAATATACACACTATACATGATATTCAATCTTCATCCTCACGATTATGGGCCTCAATCCAATATGTGCTTATAATTAGGGTAGATATAGTCATGTCCATCCCTAGACTCATTCTTCTAGATTTAGCTCTAAAAACATGATGTGTATGGTTTTGAAAAAAAATAAAAAATAAAAACTGATTTATATAATAAATAATCTTTTTGGTATGATTTTTTTGAGAATTATTAAACTACATAAAAAATTAACAAATATTTAAAAAAATGTAACGAAATTTCATGACATTTTTTTCCTTCTTATATGAAATACACACCAAATTGAAATTATAATTAACCTGTGAAAATTTAATTTATAACATATGGTGAGAATTAATTTTCCAAGTAAGTGGTTTTAAAATCCATTATAAATACCCTTATTTGGGTACTAAATCTCTTTAAATATCATATAAATTATATTATAAAAATGATACTTAGAAAAGAATATTCAATGATTTACAATATATCATTAAATAGTGTATATTACATTGGAAATTTTATATAATAAAAATTAAATTTCTAATTATATAATATGTTAGTTTTCTCTATTTGAAAATATTAATTTTTATAGAGTAATCATGAAACTCATCAGGACACTAGAAAACCATAAGGAAACATTGAAATATCTCTTATGGGACACCTTACTCTTGAGGTCATGGGTTTAATCCCGTAACACATCATATCAATTGATACTCTAGTGACATAAATTAAGAATACATTTTCAATGGTCAAGACATTCTCACCAAATAACTAAAAAACAATTAAAAACAACACATACATTATTTTCGAAGATAAAAACAATTAAAATACCTATAATTGTGAAAAAATATAATTTTTAGAAGAAATATATATTCGAAAAATTAATTCATTACATTAAATAGACATCAACATAAACACTTTTAAATTTTAAAAACCATTCTATAAAATTCATAAAATGAAAATTAAAATTATAGATGATTCCCATATATATAATAATAAATGGTAATAAAATATTCATTAAAAATAAATGTTTCCATAATAAATATAGGTCTTTGAGAACAATCCTCATACATTGAGTATTAATCATCAAAGAGGTTTCATTATATACCTATTTTTATAAAATAACATTGGTTATCACCTTGTGTACAAAATTTTTTGTTTTCAACCGAAACTAAGGTGATTTGAATATGGAGATGGAAGTAGATAAGATAATTTGATATAGTTTTTTTTGAGAATGTTGTCATATGGTTATGAAAAAATTTGAAGGATATAGTCTCTTCTTATATCTTTTACATGTTATCATTATCTAGATAATTAATATATTTCCATAAAAATATCATGTGATATATATTTTATTTTTTAAAATAATATTTATTTTAATTTTTAAAATATTATATAATTACTCTATAATCATGGTGCAATACATTAAGGTAAATATTTTTTTGAAAAAATAATAAAAAATAAATATTCTTGAATGAAGGTAACATTGTTATATTTCAAAATAAAATTTATAATATAATATTATTTATATAAACTTTTATATGAAGATATTATAAAAATTATAAAATATAGTGTGAACAACTAGATTTTCTTTTTATAAAATATTATAACATGTCTTAATCATGTACATGTGGATATATATTGTGATTAATTTGACATGTGGAAAATGGGTTCTATATATAATCATCAAATAATATTTAGAAACTTTTTTTTCTTGTTTCATGGTTCTTATTATTTTAATGAAAATCATTTTATTGATTTTTTATCTGCTTTCATAAGACTAGCATTAGAATTACTTAACCATTAATGTTAAATATTTTCAATATTAATAAATAAAATAAAATAATATCATAAACATAAATTATTATTATTTGAAATATTCTCATTTACATTGAATCATTTAGTATATTAAATCATATACATGTACTGAAAACATCTTTAATTTGTTACTTTTTTACATTTCCTTCCATACGTAGGTAAGGAGAAGGTGTTTTGATAAGATTCATGTTATATAATAATAAAATTAAAAAAACTATAAAACTAAAATAAATTAGTAAAAATAATTTATAAATATTTTGGAAAATAAATTTTACCACTAAATTATTATTTATAAAGATCCTATTTGCAATTATTCAATGTTGCACACGCACTGCTTCAATACTGACAATAATTTTTATACATATCATGAAAAAACAAATCTTCTTCTGAATTTTATATGTACAATATTTTTTTCATAATATCATTAATTAATAATTCTATATGTTTAAAATTTTATATATCATTATAATGATTTCATGGAATCACAAAAGATGCTCTATTAAAAAACAATATATTTTCTATAATTCCTCAAAAATAATAGTTTCTATGAAAAATATTAAAAATTAAAACTATGATAATTTCATCATATAAAATTATAAACTAAAATTATATTTGTGAAATTAAAATACAACAATTTTAAAATTAATCCTTAAAATATTTCAATATAAAAAATTAGTTTAAAAAAATAATTTAAAAAGAAAATTTAAATTTTTAAATTTACATAACGTAAGGAATATAAATATCTAATTCAAAAATAATAATAATATGATAAAATAAATTATTTGAAAATGTGTTATTATATTAACCCCCCCCCCCATAAAAAAATTTCCCTCATCATTCGTTCCCGATATATAAAACTATGAATTTTGATATTCAGAATAATAAAAAGCTAAAACATATAAGGGAATTTAATTATGTAGAATATTATCATAAATGAAAAGACATAATCTCAAATGTTTTTGATAGTATATAATTTATAGAAAATAGAAATGTTCAAACCTGTGCTTCTAGAGTCATTTCTAAAAACATGATGTGTGTTTTTTATAAATGGAAACATAAAAATACACGGTGCTCTATACAATTGAGAATGTTTTCTGGTCTCAAATTTAGAGAATTATAAAAAACTATCATAAACACCTCCACAAACGGTGTACCCCTCCATGGACGATAATGTGAGTTGGGATATATTTAGCCTATGATTCCCTCCTCCAGTAGGCCTCGAGATAACAACTATCACCAATGGTACAATAAACACAAAATTGGGATGAATTACCCTATAGGAGAACACATTTAGAATTGATAGATAGGACATACACTAATCAACTCCAACTTAGAAGGAAATATAAAATAAATACTAGGTAGACATATATAATGAAAATAAAATCTACTATATGTAGTAGGGAAATTTTAATGTAGAAAAAATAGTAAAAACAACAGCTACCATAATGCCCAAACTGCTCTTGTAACCCCAAGGTAGTAGTAACCAACATTATCTCCAAACATCATTATGTAAACTAAAAAAATGATTATATATATGTGTAGGGTGATTATATCTTTATACTCAGTTGGATCATCAATTGAGCCTCTCATGAAAAGGTACAGAATGCATGCTAATTTACAATGAAAAAAAAGTGAAACTAACCTGTCACCTAATCAGTCATACTATGTTTCCCTCCACATGATGGCTACTCTATCCATGTATCACATTCATGAGTATATAATATAATAAATAATATCAATGTTACAACAATACTACTTCCCCACTGGTTTGATTTTTTCCTCAATGTCATGCGCCTTAGGCTATCTCTCTCTAAAAAGGCTATACTAAAGATAGCAGGGTGAGAAATACTACATGCACATTGTAAAACACAAAGATCTCCCACAAACACATAGAAAAAAAACCACACCATACACAAAACAAAAAGTAACCAGGTAGTTTCTGGTAGCAACCACAGCCCACAAAACATTTATCATACATTGGGTATTATGTCTCAAGAAATTAAATTCCTTACATTGAGTAAGGATCCTCAAGACAGCACAAACTATACATGTTACACCTATTGTTGTATATATGAAACTATATACATAATATATTTTTTTGAATAACCACAAGCCATTATACCCCTCTACATATATATATGGGGAAAACTATCCTCTGTGCATACCAGTACTAGTAATTAACAAGAGAAGAGATCAGGGCCAAAGGGGTTATTCCTACATTCATCCTCCCATTTAAAGGTTGGGGAAAACTCCCCATAGGGATAAGAATCCCTAGATTTTTATATTCTTTAACTGATGTGGTGGAGTAGCATAGAGAATCATAGAAAGTAAAAAATATAGTATAGCTCAAAACCACACAATTGGCATAACCTAGTCTTCGAATCAAACAAAGAAAATTCCTAGCAGACCTATGAAATTCATTTTAATACATGATATCCTATAATCACAAAACCATTTTAAAATATTTATTACATTACATCATTCCATTTTTATCTTTTACAGCTTACGTTAATTAATTCTTAAAATAATAATTAACCATTAATAAATCCCACAATTAATTTCATTAGTATATATTCAAAGTTACATACCCTCTAGGAAATACCAAACCATCTCCACGGTTCCTCAGAAAAAGAAAGACATCATTTCATCCCAGCAAGATCCAACACCATGGGTTGAAAAAAAGTTATTCAGTCATTTATTAACAACATTATTACATCCCATAATTCTAATAATTATAGAAAATCCAAATATAAGCTTCCAAACCAAAGGTTATCAACATGGTTTGTTGATGAAATACTAATTAATTCATTTACACCTATAGCAGGAGCATAGACCCATCCATCCTTTATAAGATAAAAACATAAACCATGCGTCATCCCCCCAATTTTTGGCCACTTTTTTAAGGAGGGTAACCAAGACTAGTTTCCTAATGTATTGAAGAAATTAATGTATTTAAAAAAACCATATATTTAACATGAAACCACTTTCACAACAATTGGTAAGCCCAGCTTCACCCCATTAAATCATCACTGTTGTCATCCCTCACACCCTCATGCATAAAATGATTCATCTCACCACACTAAGAAATAATTACAACCACAACAACCAATGGGCATTCCGACCCCAAATCTCAAAATATCCATCCAGGATCACATCACATCACAAGCACCAGGAAACAACAAGGAAACTGGGATATTGGCACAAACTAAAGAATTTTTCCTTCACAATTAATGAGCTCTCACATCAACATGCATAATAATCTTTGATATTTACAAGAAATATGGTAACACAAAACCTCACAAGGCGATAAATTTTAAAAATAAACTGTATCATTAATCTTTCTATTATTTTCTCATTCATTATTATAAGGTTTTAACTATAGGAAAACTAAATATCAAGCAAGAATTGCTATCAAAAATAATTTAAACAATTTGTTTGCCTGACATTAAAGAGAAAGCCCCAATATTCTTTAGGTTTAAGAACCAACTAGAATAAGCATGTTCTTATTCATAAATATTATTTACATGAAATAATTAAAAAATCTGGATTCAATAACAATACTATTTATCTATAGCCAAAATTTATTAATTACTTATGACATGAAGTTATTTAACATTTTCATTATGAACAACATGCTAACGAGGAATTCATAGATATTAGACTAGCTTGAAAATAAATTGGAAAATTGTTATCACTGTGAAATGAAACAACACATGATCAAACAAATTGTTTTAATATGGTTAAAATATTTAATTAGGTCAATTAAATTTCAATCAAAATAGTTAAATTATGAAAACTCTACATTTTCACATAAATAATTAAAGAAGCAACAAACGTACTTCCACAAATAGATTATGAAGTTCGTTTCATGAGAATAGATTAAAGCGATAGTTCCTGATCGCCTTCCCTGCATTTTTTTTATCCAACCAATGATTTCTTAGCACAACTACATCATCAAAAATCAAAAAAGAACCATTAAAACTATACAGATCAAACACCACAGACTGGTAAGGAGCAACCTGAGATGACAGATAAATGAAAACCCAAAAACTAAGGTTTATCATACCTCGGATTAACAACTGATCGATGAAGGAAGCCCAACATAGATTCTAACCGAAGAGAACTGTAAAAATCCACGGAGGGGTCAGATAGGTCACCTAGGATGAGAGGTAGGGGAAACATGGCTATAGGTTTAGAAAGTCATGAGTGGCTAGTATTTCTTCAAAACATACTTTGGATAGCCTGTAGATGATGTCTACATTCAGGTCATGTCATGTAGTTCCATGGGATCGACTTATTCTATAAAATAATCCATCTTGGTTAATTTTTTAAATTTTCTAGAACTTAAAATGTTCATGTTGTGTATTCCATGGTCACAATATATAGCTCCACTACATCCAACGTTTTGTGACGAAACTTTTATGGACTTCTTCTATTCCTTCTCTGAGCACCCTAGTCATTGGAAACACAAAAGGACAGACCTATGTGGGTTGTGCCCTTTCATAATATATCTCTCAAAAAATTCTCATCCTATAGAATCCAAAAACATACCATATAAGAAATAGAACTGAATTTTTTTAAAAAACCAACGCACGAGATACCTCTCAAACGATTCCCCACCATAGAAGCTCAATCACTGCAATTGAACAACACATAATCTTGAGACAACCACAAATGTCTATTAGACTATCCCCCGATGGAGATACCTCTAAAAAAGAGCATGCCACAACAATCAACAAAATGAACTAATCTCATAGAAATAAATTTCCTACAACCACAAAGCAAACATCATCATAGGAAAAGAGATAAATATCAAACAGTAATGGATATTGAGCATGTATATGCAAATTAAGTACCTATGTACTCTCTTACATGCAATTATATCCCCCCATATCATGAACCTAGTGAATAGAATGATCATGAAACACCTTCTCCATGCTGTCCTAGATATGTACAATCTATTCGTCAAAGGTCGCGTCATCGTCAACATAAATCACCCACTAACAAATGACAATAGATTCATCATGAAGATAACTAATAAGCAGTGACACATGAAAAATATCGGGTATCTAGATCATCTATGGGGGAAGTGCTACGCTGCACACCCATGCCCCAACACAAGGAAACACCTCAAATGACCCAAAAAACTAGGTTGAAAGCTTACACCCATGACACAACCTTTACTACTAATGATGGGGAGTCACCATTTAAAAAATAAGTCCCCTAAAATCTACCTATAATTCCCTCCCCATTTGATTAGTATATGATTCATGATGATCCATTACTTCAATCATCACCTCGCAACTCACCTGAACTATCGATGTCATATTTTTCACTTGTTATGGTCCAATAATTGCTTACTCAACAACCCCAGTCCAGCACAATTTAGAACAGAAAGGTCATCCATAAAAGCATTCAATTGTCACCATAACGATGGTGTAATAAAAACTATTGTTGTAAGAGAACTCCTCCAAGGGTATGTGTATCATCCACGAACTTCTAATCTCTAAGAAAAAAGATTGAAACATGTCTTCATGAGTCTCGACTGTTTCCACTATCTGATCGCCCGTAAATGGTTGAAAAGATGTTGTAAGGCATAGTTTAGAACCAAAATAATTTTAGAGACCACTCCACACCCTATAGGTGGTACGATGATCTAGATTAGAATTGATTGTTCTCAGGACTCATTGATGCCTCAAAACCTCCTCCATATACTACCTCAACAATACATCCACTGATCATGACTCCTTGATCGTTATGATGTGGGTTGATTTTGTTAAGAAATCCACTACCACCAAAATAGTGTCATGGACACTTTATGATCAATAAAAAGTGTAACAAAGTCCATTGATATGTCCTTACACTTCCTATGAAGAATATCAAACAACATGATCAATCCACCATGGACCTTGTGCTCGACCTTCACCTTCTGGAAAACCAAACACCGAGACAAAACTCCACAACTACATGCTTCATCTCATGCCACCAAAATTAACTCCTCATGGATGAGTACATATTCTTTAGGCCAGGATAATCAAATAATGATGATCAATAGGACCCTCTATCATCCATCTCACACATTTCCAGAGGAATGAAAATATTTGCCTAATAAACACTCTGTGTTTTTCATCCTTAGACCAACCATCAAGGGCCTCAAAGAAAACAACATGGTCTCTCCAGACCTCCACTAAAAGATCCCCCAACTAGGACTCTTCCAACTGATACACCATAGATGACTATTGATTCATATGAAAAAGCCATCCATTTCCCCCAAATTCTCCCATATCAAGATGAAATGCTAAATGTTCTTCCCTCACAATCTAGGAATCACCAGATTCATGCACTGTATCACAATATGACTTCTTGATCAGCGCATCATTAATAACATCCGCATTTATAGGAGTATAAAATTTTATGAAGACGTATTCCTATAATAAGTTCATCAATTTTTGCTACCACATGTTCATGTCACGTTTGCAGAAAGCATACCTCACGCTCTTATGATTGGTGAAAACTAAAAATCGCTCACCAATGATATAATTTCTCTACAAAATCGGAGAAATCACCACTTCCACTAACTCAAGATCATGGGTGGAATATTTATGTTTACGGGGATGCAACATTCAAGACCCATAATAAAGAATGGATCTTTGCTGCATTAGAACACCACCTAACCCCATATGTAAAGAAATGTAGAAAACATCAAAATAAACTACCATTGATGGAAGAAAATGAACTAAAGCACTTACAAAATTATCCTTCATATACTCAAAAGCTTCCTAAAATAGATCAGTCCACACGAATTCCTATTCTTTCAAGGTTAATGTTGTCAGAGGTGTTGCCACTCGAGAGAAATTGGCTACAACCTCCTGTAGTATCCGATGATGCCCATGAAATTTTTCACCTCTTCCATTGTCTAATGGGATTCCCAAGACACAAACACTTAAATCATCGATGGATCCATATCTACTCCCTATTAGGAAACAACATGACCCAATATACATACTACTCTATCCCAAAAAAACACACTTTTACTACTTTACAAATAGATGTTAATAACGATGAACACGCAACATGGCATGCAGATGCTATGCATTCTCCCCCCAAAACGTAGATTACCCAAGGATATACTTGATTAAAACAACCATTATCTTTTCTAGGAACTCATGGAGTATGAAATTCATAAATTCCATGAATAAAACTACAGTATTCATCACACTGAACAACATTACAATGAACTCGTAATTCCCCTAATGGAAATGGGGACATGCCTTTAGGATATCCTCATCCTTCACATGAATCTATTGATATCCAGACCGCAAGTCAATCATTAAGAACCAAATTTCACCCAGATGTTGATTGAATAAATCATCAAACCACAGAAAGAGATTGATAATAAATACTATCACTTTGTTTAAGTGATGATAATAGATACACAACATCTAACTATAATAAGCATTCATCACGAACCAAACATGTGCACCCCAAAGTGACTCACTCGGCTGAAAAAACCTGCATTGCAACTGACTATTGAGTTGTACATGAAGCAATCATAACTCAGAAGTAGCTATCCTAAATGGAGACAAAGTGATATGAGATGATCTTTGTTGTATCTCGATCCAAAACTCAATCTCTTGTCAAATGGACAATTCTACAGCCTCTTCTATAAAGATATCAGGGTTCACTTCTATGACCCTAATAAATTCCATCTTTTGAAACTATAAATAACTTAGCATCGGCTTAGCAATCAAGGATAAAGAGGATGAAACACACCTCTGACTCATCTGAGGGTCTCTCTATCCACCAAACACTATTTGATATCCATCAGCATCGAAGAACACAACCAACCTCTAGTAGGAATCCACAATAGCCTTCACGGAATACAACCAATCCATGATGAGAATTACATAATATTTTTGTATATGTAATAATAGGTAATCTCTACAAGGGATGCCACAAAACTAGCTCATAGTCTCTAAATTCTTAATACATGTCAACTCAACCTTCAACTAGAGTAGTAAACGCCAAGGGAAATAGATGACTCGCTTCCTCAAGTCCCAGTGCCTGGAAAAGGTAAGGTGATATAAAGGAGTGCGTATCTCCAAAATCAAAAAATGGCGTACACCCATGTAAAAAATAAGAAAAGGGTACCGTGAAAGATGTTTGGCTCCCATGACACTAGTAATGCAAAATCATGATGCTGACCACAAACTACTCCAGAACCTCTTTAACACTAATGATGACCACCACCATGGTCCCACTCTACTCAAATGGGATGGGGAATGACACGGGACTGTCCTCTACCTATCATGTTTTCCCTCTGCTGAGAAAATGCTAGTGTAACCAGCTGCTTCTACCTTGAGTGAAACTACCACAATGGAGGAACCTTTAGCAGAATACATGCTACATGATGACCACTATAAATGTTTTATAACTTTCACTTATAATGACCTCATCCTCCATAAGAAAAAACAAGTTCCTAATCCCTTCACATAGGCTTGAGAGCCGCCACCCTAGGATAAATAAGATGTTGAGTGTTATGACCTTCCCCCAACTGAATGGAAACACTCCTGCCCTAAAAACCAGGAACCCCGAACCATATATTTGATTCATGAGGAATCATAATGACTCTTCTTTCGTGATGAGACAGTTCTTGCCAATATCCTCATAATAACCTCCTCCCTCGCCATCACCTCAAGATCTATCGTCAGCATAAACAGAGTGACCTGGTGCTATATATTTTAATGCAATGGTTCCTAGAAATGCTTCGACCAGGCCAGCTCGTATAGTAATAGGTCCAAAGCATATCCTAAAATGTTCCAGAAATGTGTTCCAAACACTCTCACACTGGAGCTCCCTCATTGAAGGTTAAACTAATCCTGGTGACTAGAATCATTCATAGTTGAATAAAGAAACTCATCTCTCAACTTCTGTTGGAAGTCCTCCCATGAGATCACCAACTCTTCTCGATCCCTAAAGAATAAGAACCGCCTCTTCCTTGCCGCCCCATGAAACTTCGTCAAAAGCAAATACACCTATTGCTCCTTCTGAGACTGAATCTAACTAAAGGATATCTCAACCTCCTCCAACCAGTCATACATAAATGCATCTAATATGGCCCCCTCGTAATTCTATAGACTCTATGTTTGAAACTCTCATGGTTTCCTCCTCCATGTGTAGTCGTCGTCAACCTTTACCCTACAATGATATGCTGGCACATTCAGCTGGAAATCTCATATGCTAACCTGATGAGGACGTCGACTTGGAGCCATACCTGAAAAATAACTAATAGTTAGAGCTCATAATAAAGGAATTTGGAAGACATGGAATTAATTAATTAATCATTTTTATTCATTTTAGTATAATCTATCCCAAGGTATATCTATTAAAACAGAAGAAAATAATAATAATGATTGATGATTATTTCTAACTTCTATACCCCATAAAAAATATCAACTCATTATGTAGACACAGTTCACTTAAAGGTCAATGAATCAGATCTCATAGGGCCCTAAAAGAATATGACTCATCCATTATATAGTGTTGAAGTCCCATTATAAACATAAATGACACTATTTCCATACCAATACATGCATCCACACCTATGCCTATCACTAAACTCCATTTAATCCCTCAACCAGTCCTCAGATACAACATTATAATGACCCCTTCTTAACAAGGTCTACCCTCCTTGGCTGGAAATGCGAGAAGGGTGATTGTGATCCCAGAGTCCCCCCACTTGTAGGTCCCAGGTTGGCGACTAGCACTAAGGGAATAGTAAACACGCAAATTGGAGCAATACCATCCAGGAGAACACATGAAAAAGATAGAGATAAGACATAAACCAATCAACACCAACTCGAACTGTAATATTAAATAAATAAAAATCACACAAATGTAATTTCATGAAAAACTAATACAACATGAATTGAAAATTACAAGTACCAAATGAAAGAGAAAACAACAGCGACCATGATGCCCGAACAACTATTGTAACCCCATGCTAGTAGTAACCATCCTGATCTCCAAACATCTCCAAGTGAACTGAAAATGGTTTATATATATATATATTGAGTATAAAAAAATACTCAGTTGGTTCTTCCCTTGAACCAATAATGAAAATTTGAAGAAAGAATGCAAAAGAATATTGAAGAATAATTGAAACTAACCTTTCACCTAAATAGGTATACTATTTTCAATGACTAACTATCGATACTCTCACTATTTATCTCATGCAAGAGTATATTATATAAAAATAAATATCAAGGATACCTTACTACTACTTCCCCACTAGATTGCAGGTTACCCCAATTTCTCACATCTTAATCCATCCCTCACCAAAAGGGTCGGCCCGAAGACACCTCTGTGAGAACTACCACATGCACCCCATGAAGCACCAATATTTAACCTATACACATGTGAGATAACCCTCACCATCCACAAAAAAAGTAACTAGATTTATTGGGATCCACCATAGCCCGCATAACATCTATAATATGTCGGGTATTATGAATAAAGCCTTTAAAACCCATACATAGAGTAAGGATCCTTAATTTAACCTATCCTATAAATGTTACAATGATTGTAGTCCATATGACACTATATCTAAGGTATATATGTGTATATAACCACAATCCATTACATCCCTCGACACACATATATGGGGAAAACCAACCACTATGCATACTAGCACTAGTAACTACAAAGAAAAGAGAGAGGACAAAAGGGGTAGTCATCCATCCATCCTCCCACATGAATGTTGGCGAAAACACCCTCTAGGGATTAAAATACCTCAGGTGTCAGTTTCCCTAACTATCGAGGTGGAGTAGGGTATAAAAACACAATAAGTACATAATATTCTATATCTCACAACCACACTCTGGGAATAACCATGCCTTATAATCAAATGTACCTAATGTCTCTCGGACTACCAAATGCCACTAATAAGATTAGGTATGCTATAAGCACAATCCATTCTAAAACAATTATTCCATTACATCATTGCCTTATTATTTGTTTCACTTTATGTTAATTAATTCATTAAATTTTAATTATCCATTAAAAAATTTCATAATTAATTTCATTAGCATCACACAAAAGATCATTTCCCCCCATGCATAACCAATCCAAAGACCCGGTTCATCAAAAACATAAACTCAGCATTTCATCCCATACAACTTCATCCCCATGGGTCCAACATCATTTATTTAATCATTTATTAAAATAATTATTACATCCCATAATTCCCAGAATTTTGAAAAGAAAACCTAGGCTACCAAACACAAGGGCTTCAACATAGTGATTAGATGATATATCAGTCATGTATTTTCCACCAATAGAAGGAGCGTAAACCCATCCATCCTTAGGATGACAAATAAAAAAGCACATGGCATACCCTGTAAGTCTTCTTCTATTTTGGATGGAGGGTAAGAAAGACCAACTGAAAAAATTAGCGGTTAATGTAATCTAGATAAACAAACCAGAGATTCCACATGAAACCTCTTTCACAACAATATTTAAGCATAACTTCACCCCATTACATAATCATCGGTTTCCGCCTTTATAACTACATGAATAAACTGATGTATCATTCCACTCCAAGTGCCAACTGCTTCCACCCCAACCACTAGGCCTCTCTACCCCAAATCTCACAGGCTTACAAAACATCACAAGTAGTTTGAAAAAACAAGGAAAATGGGATATTGGACCTAACTAAGGCCTTCTTCCTTCACCAGAAATCAGCTATCATAGCTCCAAGAATATGTCAAATTACATTTTACATGAAATATGGAAACTCAAAACCCCATAGGGCGATTACATTTATCAATGAACAAGATCTTTAATATTTCTTGAATTTTCCAATTCAATATTACTAGGTTCCAACTATGGGAAACCTAAATAGAATGCTATCGTAGCTATCAGAAATTTATTAAACAATTAATTTTACATGCCATTAAAAAATATACCAATATGATTCTGGTTTGACAACCAACTAGAATAGTAATGCACATCTACATCAATTTGATTCACATCAAAGTACATCAAAAACTATATTCATTTACATTCCTCTTTATCCGTAGCCATAAAATTATCAATTACTTATGACTAAACATTATTTAACAAATTCACCATGAACAACTTTCTAACAAGAAAAGCATAGATATGAAACTATCTAGTAAATAAACAGGCAAACCATTATCACATTTCCTAGAAACAACATGTGATAAAACCAATTAGTTTAATCCTATTCAAATATTTAATTTGGTTACTTCCATTTCGATCATAAGGTATAAAGCATGCTAACAATTTGATTGCACATAATCAATTAGAGAAGAAATATATCTCTTAATTTAGAATGATTATAGTTTTATTCACTCAAGAATAGATTAATGAAATGGATCACGATCACCATCCTCACAACTACTACATACACCTGAGAATGTCATGGAATAACCAAAAAAACAAACACCCTTAGAATACGGGAGATAAAATTTCAAATCATGGAAAGGAGAAACAAGAGATTACAAATCCATGAAAACCAATTATATGAGGTATATCATACCATGGATTAAAGATAGATCGAAGAGAAATGCCTAATATCGATTAAATCTGAAGAGATTTCTAAAACGCCATAGAGAGGTCTGCGGTGTTTCATGGGACAAGATAGATTGGAGCCTTGGTCATAGGTTGGGTATCCCCTTTCAGCTGGTATGTATTTAAAACATATTGATACACATCACTACATGAAATGTGCATCCCTATCACATCAGGTATTTCATTGGGTTCGACTTACGCGAAAAAACAAATCACCATGATGCTTTGATTTATTTTTTTGAAACATGAACATGTTATGTTGTGTATGACATGGTCACATTGTGTACCCATACTGCTTCTAGGTCTCATTGACAAAACTCTTCTAAACTTCTTTCGAGCCATCTCCGAGGACCCCAGTGTTTGAAAACTAGAAAAGGGTGAACCTAGGGGGGTCTGAGCACTTTCAAAAAAAATATTTACAATGTTTTTCAAAATATAAATTAATTTCCTCAGTTGCAATTCATCCTTATATAAAATGCCAACCATGTCTAAATTGTACTAAACTCGTGAAAGGTAAATTTCAAATAGATGGGGAGTATTAATTTTCCCAGTAAGGGGCTTTAAAGGTTTTCTGAAATACCTTTCTTCGAATGGTATAAATAAATTTGAAAAATATACAAAATAAATTTTTTGATAAAAATTATATTTAAAAATGGGTTTCCAAAATAATTATTAACAGCCAATAATAATGTATATTACAATTATAACATATATATTAATAATGATAATTCATTTAAAAAACTAATTTCGATTTCTCCATTTGAAAATAATAATTTTTTTGAATTAATCAAGATACACATTATACCATTAGAAGACCATATGTCTACATATCCATATCATATATGGGGTAGTGTTCCTTTGATGTTATGTGTTTACTCCCCATACATCACAATACAATTTGATAATCGTGTTCCATATTTTAAGAGAATATTTTAAAAGGTCATGTGTTTCTCAAACATAACCCACAAAAAATAGAAAAATAAATATAAATTATTTTAATAGAAAAAATTACATATGAACAGTTACTATTTAACGAAACAATTTTATTTATAAATTTATGTTACAAAAATGTATTACATACATTTAGAAGATATGTATGTAAATTCATATAAGATAGAAAAAAATACTATATAAAAAGTATAATATTTCAATAAAAACTATATATGATTTCCATATCTAAAATAATGATTGAAAATAAAATATTTCCCGAATAATATAATCTTCAATAATAAAATTCATTCAAAATAGTCCCCTTACCTTGAGTCGAACTCATCACATCGGTTTCATTCACATCCATTTCTTCGGAAAATCACTTTGATTAACAACTTAAGACCACAAAATAAGGTGTTAAAACTAAAATAAGACACAAAACATGGGGGGAAAATTGAATAAGGTAATATTCGATATTATAGTCAATTAATATGGCACAATGTGGTGAGATTAAGTGAAGGGTGAAGTACCTTTTTATAATCGAGTTTAGGGATAGTTTAGGAATTACATAAAATATTAAAACATATTATGTTTAATATTAGGGTATAAAATCTCAAAATTCCTAAAAAAATATAACATTTTAGAAATAAAGTTAACATAAATATCCTTATACAATTTTTTATTGGTTTTTAACTAATTTAATAAATTTCTTTTGTGAAAACTATGATTTTCAAATTAAACAAAATTCATAACTATGTCATTCAAAAATTTAAAAAATATATTAAAAAACTATTTTTATTGTATCCTACAAGTGTATAGTTGCCCATATTATTCATGGATTACATTAAAAATCTCAAATTATGTTTATTTTAATATTTTTAAGAATATTTATTTTATTTTTTCAATATTTTTATAATTAATACATCATCAATGTGCAAGAAAATAATAAGTTTTTATGCCCAAATTTTTGAAATAAATTCTCATGGAAAATATAATCTAATTATACAACAAAATACTATTTATTATTGATCATTTTTTTCATAAAAACCCATAATATCATATTATATTATAATAAACTATAGTGTGAAAAACACGACTCACATTTAAATAAAATATTATAAATACTCTTAACTTTGTAATTGTTGCTCCAAATTTTATTTAATTTGACCCTTAAATTAATTTATATGATATATAATATTTCAATAAAATATTATCCAAGTTTTGGGTAATTTGATGGTTCTTATAATTATAATTATAATCATTTTATTTATTTTTATGATGCTTGAAAAATTACTGTATCATTATTTAATAAGCATCAAAGAAACCTATTTCATTTATAAAAATTAAAAATAAATTATTATTATAAAAATAAAATAATTTTGATCATTATAATAATCTATATTCTCCAATTAAGTATGTTATATCATATTAATGTCTAGAAAACTTCATTAACATATTAATTTAATGTTTATTTCCATGCACAAGAATTGCATATATATTTGGATATGTTTCATGTTACATAACACTGAAATTAGAAAATATATTTAAAATATACATTATACAAAACAATTAAAAAATAGTTTGTGAAAATATTTTTTGCATTCAATTTTTATCTATAAGGAAACATTTTTTACTTTTTCACCATTGTGTAGACACTACATCATCTCTGACCAGGATTTCTATTCTTATCTGGGAAAAGATATAAAATATAATTGTCTTATATTATCATTGTAAATTATTTCCATTATAATACATTAAATTTTCCATTACATTTGTTTAATATATTTTATTTTATTATTATGTTTTGGTAATATCATAAAAGAAATCATATAATAAAAAACAATATTTTTTAATATTCACCAAAAATAAAACATTTTCATTAAAATATATAAAATTATATACTATGATATTTTTAATATGAGAAATTGAAAAAAGAAATTAGTTTGGTCAAAGAATTTTTTTTTAATTTTAAAATTAATCATTTAATATAAAAATATTTGAATTTTTTAAAAAAATTATTTACTTGAAGGGAAATTATTTATTTTATGAATTACATAACATAACAAATTGAATTACATAATTAAATAGACATATTATGAAAAAAAAATTATTCTATTGGTCATTGGGATATTAGAGTTCATGTACCCATGAGATATGAATACCCAGACATGGAGCAAGTAAAAAAACATTTTTGTGTACCAATAATAGAGTATTATACATAATAAATAATGCATTGATTCAAGATATTCAACTATCAATAGAAAAAAATCAACTGATGAAAATACGAAACAACAAACGAACAATAAAAACTACCTAGTTTGATTCTATAATATCTATGAGAAAATTATAGGGACTGATACAACCAATATACTATGAAATATAACATTATCAATCCTTAGCTATGTTACCCTAAATGACCATAGATTCTGTAACCCTTTTGGGGGTGCCTCTAACCACATTATGATGACCATGACATTGAATAAATAGGATCAGATATTTGTATATACATATTATACATCTTGGACAACCCATAAAGGAGTTTTGATACCCAATGTAATAAGTTAATAGGTATCATAGACTTGTGAAATGTTTCTAGAAAATTATATCCCCATATACCAGTTCAACCTTAACTCTATATAAATTTAAACCCGCTGATAGTAACAAAAATAACCTATATTCACTCTTAAATTAGTCATAGTTTTCCATGAAATTCCGTATGGTAATTTTCATTGCCCTGGGTATATCCTACACATAAAATAAATCCCTGATGATATTTTACATTACCTGTAACAAAACACCCATATGGATGTTTCCCATTAATAATGATAAAAAAATCACCTATAATTGATTTTAGAAACAGAAATGAAATATTTCCCCTATGGGAATTATTGAAAATTAGATAAAAATATAACCAATGATTGAGTTTTTCAAAATATGTATATGTGAACACTCATATGGATATTTTATCAACTATAATGAAAAGTTCCCATATATGTTTGTTCTCCATATCAATAATAAAATATCATCCCTATAGTAATTTTCCAAAATAAGGTTGAAGTAATACTCACAGATATTTTTACATAACATATTTAAAAGATCACCACTATGGGAATAATCGAGGTCCCATATAATCTGATGTTCTTCAACTTGAGTTAAACACTTCTTTAGGGTCCCCACCCTACCCATTATGGATTTCTTTATCATGTTTCATCAAACCTCCTACAATATGAATCCACATGAATTGGTATCCACATTGTAAATGCATTGATCGTCGGTGACCGAGGCTTCAAGACAATGGAAAGGATCCTATGTTCCAATTTCACTTAGATATGTCATCCCAGAGATTTTATAGAGGAGGAGATATTTTAAAAAAATCTACAATTAATTCAAACTAAATATAAAATTAAAATTAAATTCCTTTTTTTAATAAAAACATGTGGTTAATCAATTTTGGAAAGGTGAAATACCATAACTACATTACTTCACAAAACCTACACCATATAAATATCCATTTTAGGGAAAAAATTATTGGGGACTACGTACCAAATTCTACACATTAAATTTAATTATATATAGGTCATAAACTGTTACCAAGTCATGTTGATGCCTCACCATACCCAAAACAACAAAGAAGAACATACATCAAAATTTATTGACGTTTCTAAATCAATAGAACCAAAATAATAATGTATTAGATAATTTATAAATTTAAATTATAATTTATATTACTTTTAAAATTCAATGTAACACTAATCATTCAAACTCATCATATACCAACA
The DNA here is from genome assembly GCA_963277665.1 of Viscum album. Taxonomy (NCBI): domain Eukaryota; kingdom Viridiplantae; phylum Streptophyta; class Magnoliopsida; order Santalales; family Viscaceae; genus Viscum; species Viscum album. The sequence goes on from OY728138.1 coordinate 945,755,896, forward strand.
ACGTGAAATGGAACTCGAAGGATCCATGTCTCACCCATTTATGTATCACAGTAAAATTCTTATCAAACTACACTAAAACCATTAATTATAATAATTAAAAATATGTTAAAACATTAAAAATTTATCAAAACTACGTACATTTAAAAAATTTATGGTTGAGTGGGGGCATTTTCATGTGACATTCTCTTTAAAAGCAACATGAAAACACCATATAAAATGGTATATTTTAGAATTTTCCATTTTGATTTACATAAAAATTGAAATTAGTGATGATTATAATTCGAATAGATGGTATATATGAATAGAATAATATTATTTGGAATTATATACATTGATTTTCTAAGGGAAACACTGATAAATATCACCACTAATAAAGAGGGATAATAAATGATGATAGAAGAAGGTCCTCCATCCATGAAAAATAGAGGAATAATAGAATGTGGATTCATACTAGAAAAAATGGTGTGAGGGGTTGAATTGTATATATAAATTTTGTTAAAAAAATTCAGTAGAACATTGGTTTTGGAGACACATTCTTTTTAACTATGGACAACCATCCACCAAACATTTCCTCAGAAAACCAACCTAACATGGTTTGGCCAAATAATTTTATAACTATATGAAATCTTAGTGATATATATATATATATATATCTCCTCTGAAACATCATTCATGGATTTTTTATAAATATTTATAAACTCAACAAAAATACCCCTACCTAATCTAGGCCACATGGTACCACTATATTCCCCATAATTTTATCAAAACATTTCTCTATCTGTATTAGAAAACTATGATATCTAGAAATTTTATTAAAAAATTACATGATCGTAGTGTATAATGGTGTTTCTCTAAAAAATTATAACATGACCTCTTTACTAGAAATTAACCATATATACCTCTCAATACATAACTAGAAGCCCAAAATACCCATTTGAACACCTGATGCACAACTCTCGAGTCAAACGATATTAAAAATACCATATTGACACACTAAAACATTTGAAACATCGATCAAATACCCATTACTAAAAATTGACATCCTATTCAATTTTAAAAAATAAAATTAATTTTTAAATTCATACATTCTATATAAAAATGATAATTACAAAATCCCCACCACAACACCTTTCATCTGTTGAATTACTGGTGGTGTCCCAATAAAACATCATGAACTACCTTGAATTCCAATTCCCATTTAAATGGAATATTCCAATTCTCATATGATTATTTCAATTCTATAGAATAATTCCCAAAAAATTACTCAATACACTGATGAAATATGAATCTATATAATTCATCAGAACACAATTGTGATTGAAAAATCATGCACCCATATATCTCAATGTATACATGTTGCCTTTATCCAATTATCCATTGATCTCATGGTTCTCCCGACAATATAATCTATCTAAAGATGACAATTTTGAACATTTACACCCTCAATATCAAAAATTTATTATCCCATAATAATATTATTGTCATTATGATTCTTCTTATGTTGGATCCAATACCTACACATGAACATATGTGAAACCATCTGCATAATGCCGGAAGCACAACTAAATACTGATTTTGAATCATTATGTACATGGATGCACCATCTATTATAAATATCAAAACATATAGGAATTTATTATAATATACCAAAATAACTCTAGAAATCATTTTTTGTTTATAAAATTGAAATAAAATCATATTCAGCCACTAAAAATATCAACTTCTATGTGGGAACATAAGAGGATCTTCTCATGTGTGTCCCATCTCAAAAGCTATCAACATCAATTATGACCCTGTTAATCAATACACCAATCATAATATATATAAACTCAAAGGTCACTCATGATCATTTAAACATGTTAGAATAAGTTTCTACATGGCATCCATGGAATGTACATGATAAAATTCTCCACCACACAAAACAACAGTCCCCCCTCTCTATGAGCATCAAATCACCATAATCAGAATCATCTTCAGATAATACCAATTTATCCTATGTATGATGTATATTCATAAGATCTACCTCACATAAAAATAAAATATTTACTATTAACTAATAAATAATTATAATGTGTTTAGATCCATTTATCAATTGGAATAATAATCTCATATTGATCATCTTATGATTGAACTCATTATTCATAATCTCTAATATCATGATTACTGTTACACCATGACTTGCATCCTTCTTAACAAAAAACGAGTTACCTATTCATTACTCTTATTGATCCAATTCCCTGATAATCACAGAAAATTATCTATTTCCATGAAATGCACATTAATATTCCAAATCCTTGGTCAAAAACTATTCCAATTCAAGAAACCAACATTAATGTTTAACTTGAACAATTTATATAAATAAACATGATCAACATAAAATGTCACCATCCATTGTAATAATCCCACAATTCCCTGACCATAATCCACCACTATCATAGCCTTATTCCATTCATCAAAAACATTTGGTCCTCAGCCACTAATAACCAATCATTGATCCAAAATCATTAACTATTTCCTGAAACTAGTGTTTTATAACCTACCAACATTTAGACATAATGGGTGCGCACAATAATTCTACCCAATATGCCTACCAAATGGAATATCAAAATACCAAAGTTCTTCCCTCCTATATAATAACAAAATTATACATGTGTACATTCCCATACTACATGGTCATATAAATGACTAACCCTCCTAAACATCATCACCATTATACTGGGCATAGATTCTAAAACATTCTGTATGTGACTATGAAATTCTGTCTCATAGAGAAAGGAGTTCCCATAAAATTAAAAAAATTAGCCTTATCTCCAATTCGATGTAAAAAACATAGTTTTCTACCACTAGATCATGACAAAAAAATTCATTTACCCATGCTTTCATCGTGATTTTAATTTTCTTCTAGAGTAAATATGGCTACGAACATGAATAAAAATTCTCCTCTAATACAGTCTCAATACATAAAATATTATGGTGCTTCCTCATGATATAAATTCATTGTAACCCCCCAATATTCCACAGTAGATTTCCTTTTGAATAATGAAATAGCTTGGGTTTTACGCCACTTCGAGATTATATCACATCACGACATATCTTACTAGCCGTTATGAATAGTAATACCCACTTTTTGAAATTTTATCACTTCTATCATTAAAAATTGACTTCATTTTTGAGTTCGTAATATTGAAATTATCTTAGGGTGAATTGTTTATATTTTTCTAAAAATATTTAGTTTTTGGTGAACAGTGAAAAATACTATGTTTTAATTAAGAACTATTTTTAATCAAAATTATTTATAGTGATAAATTATACTATTGAGTGTATTATAAGTATAATTAGATTATATTTTTGGCATTAAATCCAATTTTGATCATTGTTCGTGATTTCACATTTAAACTTGACATAAACCAGTGTCAATATGTTGATAGTAATTATTTATTAAAAACATGCTTTTGGTTTCGACAACAAGAATTAATTTTAAATTAATTTCTGCCACTTCGGTGTTTTGAATTTATAAAAATTGATTATATTTAGAATCAGGAGGTCCAAATTGTGTAAATATTAGTCTTTTTTAGACATTTTGAATAATTACTTCGGTAAATATTTTATTCACTATGGTTAAAAGGTAACTTCAGTAAATAAGAGTAAAAAATAATACTATAATAAAATTTAATTACCCTAAAACATGTTCTAACCCTATTAAATGATACATTCCCATCCATGGGAATCCTTGGGTTGATTTTGGGACCCCATGGAGCCAATTGTATGTTATAATGAAACTTTTAATTAATTACGTTAAAGTAAATTCAAATATTACATAATAATATATCTTTTTGTCAAACAATTTTTACATATGGTTATATATGTTATCTCTTAGACTATAAATATTCATTTAATAGATAAAACGATTTACTACATAATGGTATTATAATTATAATGTTTAGATGTTGAATAAATAAATTTATTTATGCCACAATGATGATGCAATATTTTCTTTATTAATGGAAGAATCAAATAAATGATATCATAGATGTTAAAATAAGTATAATTTGAATGTTTTGATTCAATACACGAATTTTATAGGTTAATGTGACATGTAATAATTGATTAAATGAATTTTTTGAAATAATAATGCATTACAAAATTTACCAAAAACAAAATACCAAATATTGTAAAAATTGACATAAAAAAGTTTTTAAAACAAATATTATATTATTAATTTATATTCTATTTTTAAGCCTCCAAGGTTATAAAAATGAATTAAATAGTATTATATATGTTATTAATGAACCACTTGAGGTTCTCATGTAAGTTTATTGTATGATTATTATCTACGTAATAAAAAATACAAATAGACATGATAAATGTCCAACTAATTAAATTAGAGTTAAATCTAAGACATAATGTTAACATAGTGATCCAAACATTTCTAAAACCAATTGGTTGAGTGGTTCTCGAACCATCCTCACCTTATCCTTTATTTAATTTATTTTGGAGCCACTAGAAACAGAATATGATTATATTATAAAATAATATTTCAATCTTTTCCTAAGGTTCCCCTCACCCCTCTTATAAAAGGGAACTTCTCCTTCTCTCAAATTCACACCTTCAAAGACAATTGTCTCAGAAAAACCCTACCCAAATATCCTCCCAACAGTCCTCCCTTCATCCTATAGTCCTTCCATTATACATAATGTAATCCTAACAAGCCCTTTTGATCAAATCAAAAGGATGAACCCGAAGAAGAAGTAAATATTCCATCATCTCATTCAAGTTACTTTCTTCTTCCACTTCCTCTTTAATTGTGGTTTACATTATAAAATAATAAATACAGTATCTTATATATATTATGATGTTATTATAAACATGGTACAACCATAATCATTATTCTATCCATCCTTTGAATGACATTTCACTATACGTGCATACATACGACTTATTGTCTCCACGTCGTGGTGTAGTTGTCATTCAATACATTATTAATTATACGGGTTTAATAAATATTTATAATTTATGTAAATAATAAATATAGCATGATTATTAATCATTATATATGATATAATATCCAATTATATTTTATTTTAATATCAAAATAATGATATTATCACTCCTGCTTACGTACGGATTACCGTCACCACGAACACGATATGATTCCTTCCCCATTATATCCATTCAAGACGTATTTTAATTTTTTTATTAAAACATCTTTTTAAAGATATAATATCATTCTGAATATTAATATGATATATCCTATCCATATAAATCATTACTTACGTAACGAATCATATGAAGGAAAAAAACTCAGTTAACAACCAAAAAATTGATAATATTATAATATTATTTAAAAATAAATATTAGAAGATCATATATTATATAATATTAATGTATATAGCTCATGTATAATTAAAAAATGATTATTTCACCATTATATAGAAGGTTTCCTATACTCTACCATGAAAAATTTCAAGGTAAGGGTTATTTTCACAATTTCATTGTTATCTGAGGTTGTTTTATACATGAATATCTACTTGGACCTCTTTATCATCTACATTCATGTTTCTTAAAAATGTATTCCAAAATATTTTTACTATTTAGTAGATTATGGGTTAAAGTCATTTATACCCTTTTTTGATTTTTTTATAAATTTTTTTTAAAGTAATATTTCCATCATTTTCGAAACAAGGTACCTTATGACCTTTTCAACAAAACTAAGGTATGAATGTTTTTTTAACTTATACTGCAGGTGCGACTATTTTCTACCATTATAACATCATCAAACCTTCCCTTAAAATCATATAATATTATTTTCAAGAGAAATGTTTTCTTTTATAATTATATGACTTTAAAATTATTTCAAAATAGAAAGAGATATTTATCAAAAAATGTTTTGATTTCATCTATGTCAACATTATTTGAATGATTTTAAGCTTAACTGAAGTTGATTTATTATGAGACAAAACATTAATATTATATTGAAGGTTTTATGTTATGTCTAAACCCTTTCATATGAGGAAAGCATTGTAAATAATAAGTGACAGGTGTGGCCTGCTATTGATCCTCGATGCATTAGTAGGTCTCATGAGACAAAATGGTGTCTTGGCACAATGCCTAGACAAAATCGTATTTTTAGTCTTGGCATAAGGCTTTGACTATGTGGTTACGAAGTCGCCCATTAGAAATTCCTTCATTATGAAAGTGTCTATTGTTATTGAATGTGATTATTTGACAAGTATAATATCCAGGTGAATAAGTAAATCGAATTATTTGATTTTTTCTTTTCCATATTATGCACAAGTTCGAGTTTAAATTGATTTTGTTTTATTCTTATACATTTTATTAAATATTTATACTTATTTATAAAAGATTCCACTATATTTTTATCCTTACTGAGCATTTGAGCTCACCCATTTCTATGTTTTATTTTTCCCTAGATGCGAAAAAGTTTTTTATGACTGACCAACATGGATAGTCTGAGGGGATATTATTGTGATCTATGGAGACAATTTTTTTGTAGTTTTACATATTATAATGTATTGTAAAACTTATGAATGTATCTATTATTTACTAGGGTACTAAGATAATCAGCCTTTCAGGACATTATTTCCTTCTACCATGCCAATGTTATGTAATAATGCAGTGACTCGGTGTTACTGGGGTTGTGGAATTATAGTTGGTATCAGAGGATGTTTATTACCAACCTTGGAATCTAGATTCAGATAAACTCTGATTAGAGAACATTACCCTGAGATAGAATTTTAGGACATGCATATATGAAAATCCTAGAATTTTGGAACTTTAGAGATTTTGTGAGTTTTCGAAACAATGCATCCCTGTCTGGATATGAGCTGGTAGAGGTGGCTATGGCATAGATGTAGATAGGGGTAAAACCATAAAACACCACTTTCAGCTAGACTCAAATGGGAACTGGTGCACGACAACGGGCTTTACTCCACTCTTGGATACAAAACTCCTGCGGTATATGATTAGGATAATTCTCATTTTCTCTACAAACCATTATTAAGGGTTTATGAGTATATATTTACTCAATGAAAACACTTTAATGATTATGGATTATATCCATAAACTGTTCTGTTTTTGTAAATTGTTTTACAAGTTTGGAATTATGTATTTCAATTGATAAAATAATCTAGTTTATGACATTGTTTAAGAAATAGTTCCTAGTTTAAGGAATGGATATCGAATTAATTCACGTAATCCATGCAGGGATTTCCCTCACAATCAAGATAATTATATCGGAGCAGGTGATGCAACTGGGGCCGATCATCTTATCACCATACTGGGAAAACTCACACATGTTATGAATAATAACCTTACCCATATAGAGCACCAATATCCACAATGCGGAGGATCAATGTTAGTCTTATTCATGATTCCACAACCACCATAATTCAATGGGAGTAAAAATCCATTAGTGGATGAGTAAGGGATAAATTCCTTAGAGAAAATATTTCATGCTTTAGGGAGTAGTGAAAGGGAATAATTTTTCATGGATGTTTATCACCTCACTGGAGATGCTGATCTATGGTGATCATTGATTCCAAACACAAATGAAGATGAAGAAGTGTCCAGTATGGAATGGAAGAAGTTTAAAGAAATTTTCATCGAAAAATACTTTTCTCGAGACCATCGAGCGGATATGGAAAGAAATTTTCTAATTCTGAGACCAAAATAGGATGAGAATGTCAAAATGTATGAAGCTAACATTAAAAGGTAATCGTGGCATGAAAAAAATTATATACATAACCGAAGAAGTATGATTGATCATTTCTTTTATGGATTAAAATTATTCCTTCATTGTGCATTAGTCTCACAATCCTTCTCATCATACGATGACATTGTCTCATGTGCTATCAAGAGAAAAAATGAATTCCTTATGTCTTACAACATCAAAGAAAAGGATGAGAAGAAGAGATCTGATGAACAATAAGGAAATAGAAATAAGGGAATGAAAGGAAAAGTTAGCTATCCATCTGGAAGTAAAAGTGGGACAAAACACACTGGTACATGTCTGAAGTGAATTGGAGTCTATTACAAGTGTGGTGAAAATTTCCACCAAGCTCGTGAATGCAAGGGGAAGAAAGAGACTGTCAATGTTGAATGTTACAACTGTAGAGAAAAGGTGCATTATGAAAATGAATTTCCTAAGCGCCAATGAAACTTATCTTTAAAAAGGTCAAGGGATCAAGGAAAATTTTATGTGATCACTACTACTGAGGTTGAATCTTTTAAAGACATGGTGAGATGTAATTTAATGGTTTTCTCATGATTAGCCAATGCTTAATAGGATTCTGGATCATCACATTGTTTCATATCATGCCAGTTTTCTATGAAAATTAGATATTTCCAATCTGATTTAAAAAGGGAGTTGTCAGTCAAAACTCATAAGGGAAGTATCATTGTTACAATGTTTTGTGAATCAGTTCCCTTTAGGGTATATAAATATTTTTTATCTACTGATCTTATCATCATATCAATGATTGATTTTGATATAATTATTCATATGGATTATCTTTTGGACCATGATGCATAATTTTTTTGTATGAAGAAGGAGGTTACGGTTTTTGATGACCATGATAAATAACACCTTGTCTTTAGAGTAGAAACGTCACTACATAATTCTTATCTAGATCCACCCCCAATAGCTCAAATAAATTCAATTATTGGAGAGGAATAGAATGAAATAACTATGTGTGGGGAAAATAATGTTCAAATAGAGGATGTACATAATCTGCATGAGTATGTTGATGTATTTCCATAGTATTTATATGGACATCTTCTAGAACAAGAAATTGAGCTTTATATTGATTTAATTATTTGTCAAGGCTCATATCGAAGACCCCTTGTAGAATGGACATTGTGAAATTAGTGGAAATAAAGAAAATTCTAGTGGAATTGAGTAATAAAGGATTTTTTCGCCCTAGTGTTTCTCCATGGGGAGCCCCTGTCCTTTTTGTTAAGCAGAAAGATTGATCTATTGAATATTGGGAGATTGATGCTATAAAAATAAAAAACAAGTATCCTATACCTTTCCTTGATGATTTGTTTGACCAACCTCATGGAACTCAGTATTTTTTAGGGAATGACCTTCGATCTGGATACCATCAGTTGTGCATTAGAAGAAATACATTCCAAAGATAGCATTTCAAACCAAGTACGGGCATTAGGAGTTTATAGTAATGCCTTTTGGTTTGACTAATGAATCCTCTATTTTCGTGGATCTAATGAATAGGTTTTTAAAGGGATATATTGATGAATTTTTAGTGGTATTTATTGATGATATCTTAGTTTACTCCAAAATCTACGATGGTCATGGAAAGCTGCTGCGCATTATCTTGAAGTCTCATAGAAGAAACGAATTATATGGGATGTTTAGCAAGTGTGAATTCTGGATTCATGAGATTTCTTTTATTGGCCATATTGTCTCTTAAGGATGGAATATCTATTGGTCCATCAAATACCAAGGAAATCCAATAATTTTCATCACCAAAGAGTATAACTGAGGTAAGCAGTTTTATTTGTTTAGTAGGATATTATCGACATTTCGTCCAGAATTTTCCCTGATTGGAAAATCCATTAACCAAGAACACAAGTAAAGGGGTTAAATTTGTTTGTACAAAAGTGTGTGAAGAAGGTTTTGAAGAATTAAGGGAATATTAGTCAATGATCCTATATTTACTCTACCATCAGGGAATGACGGGTTAGTTATTAATAGTGATGTTTCAAAGAGAGGGCTTGGTTGTGTCCTTATGCGGAATGATAGAGTTATTGCCTATGCCCCACGATAGCAAAAAATTCATGAAAAAAATTGTCCAACTCCTGATCATGAGTTAGTAGCTATAATAATTTCATTGAATATATGGAAACACTACCTATATGGTGGAAATGTGAGATTTATACTAATCACAAGAGTTTGAGGTATATTTACACACAAAAAATAACTCAACATGAGGCAAAGGCGATGGCGTGAACTACTCAAGGATTATTATTTCACTATACACTACCACTCGGGGATGGAAAATAAGGTCGACGAAGTTTTGATTAGAAAGGATCATGGATTTTTGGACAAGATGAGAGCTGAAAAGGATCCTATATACATGGATACAGTAAAGATGGATATGGGAATAACCATGTATGGTGAAACATCAATGCTCTTTCAAATGGATGCAAAAACACCTTTATTAGAAAGGATAAAAATTTCTCAGGCTGATGATGAGGAGTTTAAGAAGAAGATTAAAGCTATGAACAATGGGAGATTGAGTGAATTCATATATAAATATTGAATTTTGAAATTTAGGAAAAGACTTTGTGTTCCTAATATACCTGATCTAAAATGAGAATTCTTAAATGATGCTTATAGATCAAATTTCTCTATACACCCTTGGAGAACCAAAATGTATAGAGATTTGAAAGAACATTTTTGGTGGGTCAACATAAAGAGGGAGATTACTAATTTTGTGTTAAGATTTATGGTCGTTCAGTAAGTGAATTCTAGAAGGAAAAAACCTAGAGGAGTTAGGAAACCTCTTCCCATACCTGAGTGGAAATGGGATAATATTACGATGGAATTTTTCATTTGACTACTAAAGAATCCTAGAAGGAACGATGCAATATGGGTCATTATTTATAGTCTTACAAATTCAGCATGTTTTCATGCTATATGAAAAGATTTACCACTTAAAAGTTTATCAAGACTATATATTAATGAAGTTATAAGACTTCAGGGATTACCCCTATCGATTGTATCTGATCTTGATCCCCGTTTTACGTCCAGATTCTATAAAAGTCTTCAGAAAGCCCTAGATAATAAAATTTGTTTGAGAAATTCCTACCACCCTCAAACAAAGGAAAAATCAGAAAATACAATTCAAACCATATAATGAGTTTTGAGATCTTGCACACTTAAATTTCAAGATATGTGGGATAAATATTTATCTCTTGTAAAATTTTCCAATAATAGTAGCTTCCATTCAAGTATTCATATGGCACCATATGATGTGTTATACGGAAAGAGATGTTGGACACTAACCTGTTGGGATTATGTTGGTGAAAGAAAATGTGTAGGCCCAGAAAATTTTGATGGAATGATTGAAAAGGTAAATATAATCCAAAACCACATCAAAGCATCTCAATGTATGCAGAAGAGCTATGACGATAACCGAAGGTAGGATTTGGAATTTCAGGTAGGAGATCTTGTTTTCTTGAAGGTATCTCCATGGGATGGTGTTATATGTTTTGGTAAGAAGGGTAAATTGAGTCTTAGGTACATCAGAACATTCAAAATTCTAGAACTAATTGGGGTTGTTGCTTACCGTTTGGCAATGCCGCCATGTCTCTCCAAAGATTATGATGTTTTCCAGGTATCACTGTTGTGAAAATAGATGTCTGACCCAACACATGTATATAACTATGAAGAATTAGAACTGGAACCTGATTTGCCTTATTGCGAAGAGCCTATCAAGGTTCCTGATACAGAGAACAGGTGTTCTGAAATCGGAAGACTCGTCTTGTAAAAGATCTATGGAGAAACAATAAGATGGAAGAGGCAACCTGAGAACCCGAGGAACTTGTGATGAAGAACCGCCATAATCATTTTATATAGAAATATATTAGAAATTTAGAGGAAGAAATTATATGAATGAGGGGATAATGTAGTCCTGTATGTTTCCACGGTACGTTTCCCTTTGGATAATTCAATAGCTTGTGTTGTACGCAACTTCGAGATTCTAACACATCGTGACCAATCAAACTAGCTGTTATGAATAGTAATAAACACTCTTTAAAATTTTATCAATTCTATCATCCAAAATGGACTTCATTTTAGGGTTCAGAATGTCGAAATTATCCTTGGGTGATTTTTTGTATTTTTTTAAAAACATTTAGATTATGATGAACAGTAAAAAATACTAAATTTTAATTAAAAACAACTTTTTTAATCAAAATAACTTATAGTGCTAAATTATAATATAGAGTGTTTTTAAATATAAATAGATTAAATTTTGACAATTTAATCCAATGTTGGTCATTGGACATAATTTCATATTTAAACCGGACATAAGCAAGTGTCAATCATTTGATGGTTATTATTTAAAATAAACATGCTTTTTGTTTTGACATATGTAATTAATTTTAAATTAATTTATACCACTTATGTGTTTTTTATTGAGAAAAATGGACTCTATATTTAGAATCAGGAGATAAAAATTTTGTAAATATGTAACTTTTATTTTGAGACATTTTTAATAATCACTTCAGTAAATATTTTATTTACCATGGTAAAAGGGTAAATACGGTAAATAAGAGTTACAAAATAATATTATAATAATATTAAATTACCCTAACACGTTTCCAACCCCTGTTGAATTATGCATGTCTGACCCTGGGAATACATGGGTCGATTTTGGGACCCGATGGAGCCACTTGTAAGTGATAATGAAACTCTATATAAATAATGTTAAAGTAAATACAAAAATGACATAAGCATATATATTTTAGTAAAACAATTTCTACATAGGGTTATGTATGCTATATCTTAGACTATAATTATACAATAGAAAGATAAAAATATTTCCTACATAATGGTATTTTATTTATAATTTTTAGACATTGAATAATTAGATTTATTTTTGAGACAATGATGATTCAATATTTTCATTATTAATGAAAGAATCAAATAAATGGTATTATAGATGTTAAAATAAATATAATTTTAATGTTTTGATTACCCAAAAAAATTTGGATAATGTGACATGTTAGGGTTGATTAAAATAATTTTTTTGGATGTAATAATTCTGTTATAAATTTAACAAAATCAAAATAACAAATTGTGTCAAAATTGACATAAAATAGTTTTTAAAATAAATATTATATAATAAATTTATAATCTATTTATAAAAAATAATGTTTGGAAAATGGTCTTAAATAATATTATATATGTCATTAATTAACCACTTAATGTTAGTCTGGAATTTTATAGTACGTTTACTTACCATATAATATAAAAATACAACGATACATGGTAAATGTCAAACTAATTAACTAATAGTTAAATCTGAATAATAATGTTAATATAGTGACCCAAACCTGTATAAAATCTACTGGTTGAGTATTTTTTTACCCATACCCACCTAAGAATTTAAATAGTTCATTATTGAGCCATTTGAAACCAAAAATTATTTTATTATAAAATAATATTTCAATCATTCCCAAAGGTGCCCCTCACCACTCTCATAAAAGAGAACATCCACTTCTCTAAAATTCACACCTTCAATTCCATTTTTCATAGCTAACCCATACCAAAATATCCTACCAACTGTCCTCCCATCATTATAGAGTCCTTCCTTTTTTCAGAAATCCATCTTAAGGATCTTTTTTATCAAATCAAAAGAAAGAACCCAAAGAAGAGGTAAATATTTCATCACCTCTTTCACGTTCATTTCAAAATCCACATTCTATTTCCTTGTTTTTTCTATTCTAAAATAATAAATCTAGTATCTTATATATAATGTGATGTTAATATAAATATGGTACAACTATATTCATTATTCTATCCACCCTTTGACTGAAAATTCACCATACATGCGTGCGTACATCTTACAATCTCCATGTAGTGGTGTAGTTGTTATTCAATAAATTATTATTTACATGGGAGTAATAATGATTTATAATTGATTTAAATAATTAATATAACATGATAATTATTCTGTATATATTATATACCATCCAATTATATATTATTTTAATATCAAAAGAATGATAATGTCACTCGTGCGTACGTACAGATTACCGTCGCCACGAATACGATAATATCCATTCCCCATCATATACATTGAAGAAAAATTTTCATTTTATGATTAAAAATAATTTTTAAAGAATTAATATAATTATAAATATGAATAAGATACATCCTATCCCTAACAAACATTACCTATGAATCAAATCATATAATGGAAAAGGAATCTGTTAACACCTGAAACGATGATAATAATAAAATATTGTTAACAAAGAAATATTAGAAGATCATATATGATATAATTTTAATGTATATTGTTCTTGGATTATTTAATAACAATTTACTCACCATTATACAGGAGTTTAACCTACCCTTTTCTAAGGAAAAGTACAAGTCAATAGTTAATCTCACAGTCTCTTTATTATCTAAGGTTGTTTTATATGTGAGTATATATTGGGACCTCTTTATCATCCACATCCATGTTTCATAAAAATATATTCCAAAACATTTTTACTATTTACTAGACTATAAGTTAAATTAATTTATACCCTTGTTTGAATTTTTAGAAAATGTTTTGAAAGGAATCTTTCTGTCGTATTCCAAAAAGGGTACCTTATAACCTTTTCGGAAAAATTATGGTAAGAATGTTTTCTTATCTTATACGGTGGGTGATGCTTTTTTCTACCATTTTAAAATCGTCGAAGCATCCCTTACAAGCTTATAAAAATATTTCCAATATAAATGTTTTCATTTACAATTATATGACTTTTAAATTATTTCAAAATAGAAAGAGATTTTTCTCTAAAAAATGTTTTGATTTCATCTTTGTCCACATATATTGATGGAGTTTAAGCTTAATTTAACTTGATTTATTATAATAAAGTCATCCATATTGAATTGAAGGTTTTGTGATATGTTTGACTTTGGATGTGTTATTTTCACACCATTCATGGTTTATGGAGAAATTATTGATATTTCATATGATAATTTTAATACGAATGTTTATGTTATGTTTGAACTTTTCATATGAAGAATGCATTGGACTTAGTAAGTGAGGGGTGGAGCCCGCTATAGCTTCTCAATGCATCAGTAGGTATCATGAGAAAAAATAGTGTCTTGGCATAAGGCCTATAGAAAATCTTATTTGTAGTCATGGCACAAGTCCATGACTATGTTGTTATAAAGTATCGCATTATTCATTACATCATTATGAAAGTGGCTATTGATATTTCATGTGATTATTAAGCTAATAGAATATACATGTGAATACGGAAATGGAATTATTTGATTTTAGCTTTCCCATATTTTGTTGAAGTTAATGTTTAAAAGAATTTTGTTTTAGTCTTATATATTGCCTTTAATTTTTATGCTTATTTATAAATGTTTCGGAAATATTGTTATCCTCACGGAGCATCTAAGCCCACCCCTTTCAATGATTTATTTTTTCTAGCATGCGAAGAATTATTTTATGACTGGCTTGCAGGGATAGTATGAGGGGATATCAGTGTTGTATTTGGAAATAATGTTGTTGTAGTTTTCCATTTTATAATGTAATGTAAAACTTATGAATGTATCTAGAATTTCCAAGGCTAATAAACTGATCGGTATTTTAGGACTTGATTTCCTTTTATCATGATAAAGTTCTGGAATAATGCACTGAATATGGGTAACTGGGTTGGGGTGTTACCGCCATCATCCTGGTTATGTCTCAAACCATGAAAACCCACCAAGCATCAGTATTGAACAAAATAACTGACATTGAAATTATATCTATAAGGTTATCATAAATCTGTTGTAACAATTCTTCAAGATTACCCTTGAATAACAGTAGCAACTGTGTAATGATCCATCCTAGGACATCATTCGAAATTGGTACCCAAATTGGACTACAAAGTACCCAATGGGCTTTCTAAATCACCAGAGGTTTAGGACAGGAACCATGGAATTCAAAAACAAATGAAGGGAAATATTTCACCCAAAATGATACATGATACATTATATATAAACACAACGAGAAGAATTTGTATACTAAAAAAGAAATGTACCAAAAACTAGAGATATAATGATAGCGATACAACCTCATATCCGAAAGATAAAAGTCAAATGTACATGTCCAATTAAAATAAATTATAGATAAAATAAGAATGAAACATTACATCATACATGTGAAAGAAATATCACCGTATCACCTCTAGAAACCCATACATGGATGGTAAAAGCCCTACAACCTCATTTTGAATACTTTTCATTTCGTGCATCAATTGAGAATATGTGGTGTACATGACCCTAAACAGGTGTGCACGGTGATTGCTTGACATGATCATTTGGATCTCACACAATTGTTATATATCAAATATATATAATATAAAAATAGTAATATAATTTATTTAAAACATGGATTGATAAGAAATAAAAAAATTATAAAAAAACAATGAAAGTAGTAACCCTTTTAAATGGTTCTAAAAAAGGCTCCTAAATAGTTGAATCTTGTAATTTCAATAAACATTTACCAGAAAATATATAATTACGTACAGAAAAATGAATAATAAATACAAAAATAAAATGGATACTCACACTAGGATACCATATATTTGGGCATTCTATGACACTCACGCATAAAAAAATCAAGATAATATAAATGTATTAACAAATTACTTAGAACATAGTTTGAAGGGAATAATGGAAAACCACACAATTGAACCCTCGACAGTATGAGATAATCATTTCCCAAGGTTCATAGCATAATAAAAAAAGAACACCCCATAAGTGATCAAATGAAAAATACAAGGGTATGCACTGTTACTATAACCCCACATAGGTACTTAAGGCTCCCATGTGCTAAATAAGAGAAATAATTTAAATGGGATTTTCCCATAAGATATCATGTTTATTGAAAAATATATTAATCAAAATGTTATTTTTAAAATCCATTTATAATTCCTTGTATATCAAAATCATTTTATAATAAATTTCTGTAAAATTATTTTTATCGAAAACATGTAAAAAAAATTAACCTAAAAAATAAATATTAATAAATTTTTATTTATTAAATAAATTATAAAACAAAAAAATTTCTATTATAATACTATAGACTAATGTCAAAGAACCATACCTTTATCATTGTTCACAGAAAAATAATTATGGGATATATGTGGAAAAATTAAAGTAAAAGATCAATGATCATGAAATGAATCTCGAATGAATCAATGAAAGGGAATCTGCTATCAACATATCCCATAAATAGATCATGATGTCAATGTCACAAAAAAGTGGAATGGTTATTAAAAAAAACATAATATAAGACAATAAAAAACTCTACATCAGATTTGGGATTCATATTGAGAAATATAGAAGGAAATGAGTCACCCAAAATCTCATGTGAGAGAGTGAGGGTTTTTGATAGGGAGTAGAAAAAATATTGGACACAGATTTAGGGATTCAAACAATTAAACCATTAAGACACAAATTTTATTAGACATGAATCCCATATTCATAACATGAATTCCATGAATCCCATGTACGAGAAAAAAAATTTCACCTTAGGTTAATGACCATGTCAATGTATTCATAATATTATTATAATAAAAAATGGATTATATTATAATTTAAAATGAAGCTCCCTGATTATGGATATTGGATGATTCTTGTCTTGAACAATACTCATAGAGTGAATATAACATATAGTTAGATCCTAGCCTAGGTAATATAAAAACCCCGATTCAAATCTCTTACCCTCTGAGCCCAATAAAAATGATCTAAAAAATAATATCATGTATACATTTGCAATGATATTTTTAAAACTCTTTACCATATTAATTGCTACCCATATAAAATTTTGTGGATGTTGAATTCCCAAAAAATAGGTGAGGTCATTGATTCCTCACTCAAGATTTATTATACCTAGTATCATAATATGATGTCCCCTTAAAATATAAAACTTTGACCAAGGGAATATTGTTACTATGAAATAATCTCATCCATGAATAAATAACCACCATTAGGTTTTCCATTATAGAAACTTCATGATTTAACTCCACCTCATCCAATTTGAATATGTGGGAAGGATTAGTATGGTAATTTTTAATATGTTATGTGAGGGAAACATAATGTACACTAGACAATAATGATTAAAATACCAATTGATAAAAAAAATATTTAGATATTCATTATCATAAAATTATAATACATATAACAAATCCAACAGTCAATTTTACTTAAGATTATGATGGCCGAACTGAGGAGAATCATTCATGAAAACCCAGAAGCGAATAAAAAAAAATGGTTGATATAAGCAATACAAAAATCAATTTTAATGAATCTAACCAATATTGAAATACCAATTTATATCATTAATCATCATATAAATCTCACGATTTAAATTATTTACTGCATGAGCGGCCTTACAAACCTCTAACCAAAAAAGGTATACTTGTATGGGCGACAATATAAAAACTCAAGGGGTTCCAATTTGATGGATGTTTAATATAAATTATTGTATTAAAATAGGATTAAATCAAGATGGATGGAAAATGATCCAACACAATCCAAGATTCAAGCAAGTATGTTATCATCGAGTATCTAAATTGAATTATCTATCAATCAATTCATCAATGGATGGTATGTTCTACTCAATCTATTCTGAGTACCCATCACCTCATGGTGACTCTTCCTAAATCTACAAATGAATGTGAATTATATTTTTAAATGATTATAGATGGAACAAAATTCAACCTCATGATACCCTACACATAATTCTTACCCTAACCATTAATGCTAATGGTTTCCACAATTAAACTCAAATGATTAGATTTCAACATCTAATGAATCACCAACATGATAGAAATGATTTCTATGGTGGTCCAAATAAATACTCATACAATGTACATTGACACTTAAACCCATTTCTATATCATCACTAAAAGATATTGGAGAAGAACAAAATTCATTCAGTGATGCACCATTAAATTATAGTATATTAAAAAATGGGATATGCGATCAACAATTTCTTACATCGTTGTATACCATTATAAATAAAATCTACTGTCATAGTACATATTCCTAGATCTAGATTGAGTGAATCAAGAATAACTAAGATAATCA
This sequence comes from Viscum album, assembly GCA_963277665.1. Classification (NCBI taxonomy): domain Eukaryota; kingdom Viridiplantae; phylum Streptophyta; class Magnoliopsida; order Santalales; family Viscaceae; genus Viscum; species Viscum album. The sequence continues at coordinate 945,774,746 of OY728138.1, forward strand.
TGAAACAATATGTTGTTTGTATATTATTGAAAAACAATGTGATCCAGTAAGTGGATAATACACTTAATTGGAAAGGAAAATCCGAAACAATCTCCCCTCTATTAATGGATACAAAAATTCCACTAAAATTTTAATCCTCCTAATGGACATGTAGGATAGTCTAAAATATAGATGATAATAACTGAATATTTGTTAATACCATGTCAAAAATCATCCTTTCATGCACCTAGATGTAGTTGTGTAAAAATATAAATCCGGTTCAACTCCTATTTTGATTCATAATATTTAATGGTAGAATTTAATAATAAAGACAATAAGCAACAACATTACATATCACTAGGGTAAAAGCCTATGTAAAAGATGAATGTATGAAGATGTTCCACCCAATATCTATAAAAATTATACATGCACTTCTACTAAAATTCATTGGTCCATCAATTAAAAAAAAATTCTAGAAACCATTATCCAAAAGTATACTACCCTCCAAAAATAATCACATTCATAACTGGAAAAATAGCCAAATACCAAGTGGAGTAATTTATCTTATGTACCCATAGCTCATAATAAAAATAAGCCACAACATGGCCATCCGACATAATCACCCATCCACTGTCTGAACTAGAAGTATCACAAGACACTACAAACCCCTTACTGGGCCTAGGTAAGATCAAAATAATTGTTTGTTACAGAATTTATTTGATGTCATCAAATGAACTTTTATATATAGAATCCCATGTGAATTTACCCCTTATATTTTTTAAATTTGAAATAGATGATAAAAACATAAATAAATTATTGATTAGATATTGGTAATATCAATCTAGAATTAAAACGCTCTGTATTAGGACACATTTCTATGGATCCTCCCATAACATGTCAACCATGACCTTCTTCGGATCGACTAACATGAATTATTCAAAGATGATGTTCCCAAGGAATATTAGTTATTCGATCAAGAAATATAATATTGGAATATACTTATGAAGGTAGCGTTCCATAATGATTTCCTAAAAACGATTAAATGGTACACTTTATGTTACATAGATCTCTAGTAAATGAAAATCACATCCATGAATACTATGATAAATTATTCAATATAACGATGAAATATCTAGTTAAACAAATACATAAAATATATAGCAATGTTATTCAGACAAAAAGGAATCAGAAGATATTCAAAATGTACAAAAATACACATAAAAGTGGAATTAATAATGTAATACTTCCAGACTATATGGTGATGATAACCTAACCAAAGATTCATTTATGAAATGCACTTCTCCATATTAACTAATATAAAAATTCATCCATGTTGGGAAAAGGGTTGTTATTATTCACCATCACCTAGTACATCATCAATTAGTCCATTAAAAAATACATTTTACCATCATATTTCATGGAATGGATCAGAAATGGTTCCCAAACTGAAACACTATATAGAACTAATATTTTATCTATCATATTTTGTAGTTGGATGTTGAGCTCCTTCAACTCTACTAGATCGATATGATAATATGGAATTGGAAATGGATTCATTATTAGTAGTTGATAAATAAATAAATCTACATCATTATCTAATGGAAGACTATATAAGTCATCATGGAAGTCATAGATAAAGAAATTGACATCTATAGGAAGATAAAAAATGGTTGGAACTTCATCAGACTCAACAATAATATAAGACAATAAAATCGTTAGCAATGGTATGGATGTCAATAGACAAAAGAACCTCAAATTCCACTCTCTCTAAAATTGAAAATATCTCTCATTATTCATAAATAAGAAAACACAATAATGATAACAATAAATATCATCATGTTGAGAAAATCCAATCTATTCCAATGATGATGTCAATCAAATATATATATATAGGATAAATACTAGACTATGTCCTCATTATCTATAGATAGATAACAATATAGAAAATGAAATAGATTTACTTTATTATTTTGAATAGGTATATCACACACTATGACCAATGACATGATATATATTGGATGATTAAAAAGACTAATAGAATGAGAATATATTAATTTATGTGAGGAACCTATTTCAAACAATGGGTTTTTACGGGGTGTGGGATAAATTGTACCTCACAATATTTCCAGACCTATGTGAACCTCATAAAATTATATTCTATTCCATTATGGTGATTCAATATTTATGCCTTTGGATGGAGCTCTATATATATTAATGCATCTGACAATGCCATATTGGCCTTCAGAGTGAATTATCCCTAACTATAATAGGGGGTAGAAATGTCACAAAAATATGCTACAAATGGACATGGCATCCACATTATTTGAAAAAATAATCATGGGTGCCGGACAAGAACATCTATTTTTTAATATTTACCCACACTATTATATTGTAAATGGAAACATTTCTAGCTTCTTCCTACAACATAGGGGAGTCATATTACTAAGAACCACTTCCACCACCCACGATATTATTGTTCCATATTTTCATCATTTCCTTAATACCAAAAAATACCACTAAGTGGAATACAAGTGTCTAATAACATATTATTAACTTATTATCCAACTATTCCATAATATCCTTATATATAGTATACAAAAATCTCGAATGATTAAGAATTAATATAAAGGATCACAATAATCATTTCAAACCATATAGGTACCGATAATATATCTACTGATCATTCATTACCTCCTCTTGTGAAACATAAAATGGCTCCACTATACATTTGATTTACTATAAGACTAAACCATCTCTCTATTTCTAAGAGGAGAACATCATATATATATATATCCATTGATAGTGAATATTGGAAGAACTACAGAAATAATAGGTTCATAAATCCCTTAAAATAAAACATATTATTATTATTATTCTATTACATGGATTCCCATAATCTCTTACTTGGGACTTATTGTATAAACGTTATGGATATCACCTTGAAATCTTCAATTGTGTCTTTGATGTTAATAATAATATCAATTTTCGTGAGCCAGGCCTTTTCCTATTGTTCTCCATCAATACCTTCAAATGAATGGTGTCTATCAAGTAGGAACATTCATTATCTATAACTATCACCCCCATATATAGGATGAATGTCAACAACATGGCCCTAAACTATGGGTATATTTTCTTCCATGGAACTAATTACATGAATGGTATCCAATATATGATTTTTATCTTGAAGATGATTCACTTGAGGTGTATATATCACTTCACCCTCATGTAGAACATGTCGAAGATTCCTCAGATGCATATTTCTACACATCCAATATATAATAAATTTTTCATTGGACTGGATAATTTAAATAAAACATTATTATCATAAAAATACATAGATATCTTGGTAAAACTCAATATACAATAAAAACACATCACAAAAATCCAATTGTCACTTGAGGATCATCATGAAATGTGCTTGCAAGGTACTTATCATGACCTACAACTCAATCCATGACAATATTGTATCCCATATAAATTATTTCACAATACATTTAATATATAGGACTAAATGAACATTGATACCTATTTTTCCATAAAAACCCTAAGATAACCAAAAAAACTAATTCCTAAATTATTCTACTATATTTCCAAAGGGGATTCCTAATTCCCGCTGGTAGGTGACTATAATTTTTGAATCAATAAAATAAAAGAGGGAATGATATCTATGAATATAAAAAAGGTACACAGAAGATATACAAAGTAGAAATAAAAAGTAGAATTAACATAACAATTCCTTAAAAACAGATCCAAATATATCAATACAACATCAATAAAAAACAATTCAAAATAGAATGTACAAGGCCAAAAAGAAAAAATGATTTCCAAAATATAAACAACTACTCCATTAGTTATCATGGAAACATCAAACAATTACCAAACTAGAAATACAAACCTGGAAAACATAAACCCCACTGCCTCAACATGGAACCATTCATTTTCCTAAACCAAAATAAAATTTAACATGTACACACTAATGAATGGGTGTATTGGGTGTGAGATAATTAGGAATAGTACGATCCCACCCATGTGTTCTATATTCAGTCTCTAAAAATAATCTCATAATTCTTAATTTATAAAAAAACATCTCAGGATAAAAAAAATTATATAGAATTAAAGGTACACAATTTTTTATTTTATATGTTTTTATTATATTATAAAAAATAATTTTAACGAATAGTAGAAATAAAAATTTATTAAGTCAAACATCATTTCATATAAATGTTAAAAAAAATCCCAAAATAATGAAAATTGGAGGTCACCCATAGGACATTATAGTCATGAACAATCTAGATCATGCACACCTCAATGGATAAGATAATTATGGTGCACTATAAATGTATTAATAATACCTGTTTCATGGAATATAGGAACACTGCATAACTGAACACCCTGACAATGTCAAATAGTCATCTTTATAAGACATATGGAATAGGGTAGAGAGGAATACCCCAAGTGTAAGATATTGTTTTTACCTCATGTAAAATTCCATTTAATTATGGATAAAATTATTTTCTACATACTGATTGTGGATCCAAATCGGGTTTGTAGATGTTTCAGGGGGTTTTAAGGGAATTTTTATTGCATCAAACCCCATCTAGTTTGAAAATAAAACTCTACACAAGGGTTGAATAATATGTGTGATCTAGGAAGCACATTTACATCAAACTATGTGATTTTGGAATGTGGAGTGATATTTGGTTCATATTTTCCCTTGTGATGCCCCAAGGGATGCATGGTAATGTAAAAAAACAACATAAATGTGGCATAGGTGTTTCCAATGGTTGGTTCACATTTTCCCTAAACATATGATCTATCCATATGGGTTCCCCTCCCTACAGATGAAGGAACACAACTAGAAAAAGGATTACCAAACTATGTGACCAAACTGTGAAATGAATAAATTTTCATTGATTTAACTGTTTTCTCTTAAAATTATATTAATCCTAAAACATTCACATATTTCTATTTTTTGCGAACATCACCCACATAATATCCCATTTTGGATCCCACTAAATTCTAAAATTATATTTTATCTAGTTCATCCTATAAGATTTTGATTATAGTAACATTCATCTTTTTGGATTCATGATGGTAAAATGATAATTACTTTTTAGACATTATTATTTCCTCTTCTAATATATTATTTTATTGAGGTGTGGGGTCATATTCCTTATTTTTATTTCATTGGACTATTTTTTAAATCTTTATAAATTTATGCCAAACTATTGGTTTATAGTGGATGAGTATATTTATACAGGTGTGAGGTAGGTGGTCTATAAATTTTTATAAATGTTGTAATGTTTCAGAATCTCTCTTATTATTTCCACAAGTTGAATTCCCCATGAATTTCTCCTAAAACATATATTCCTGGAATTAGTTTCCATTTATTGTACATATTGATCATGTTGGACCCCTTCACATATGATGAATTGATTTCCCTAAATGGAGCCATCCCTTTGGCTGTCCCCTCTTATAATTATAATTTGATCATTTACTACTATCATAAACCACCCCATGGTGTTTTTGTGCACTTAAATAAAATCATAATACCATGTTTTTAAAATGGATGTAATTGAATAACACAACTACTATACATTTTATTTAAAAATATTTTAATTGATTTGAATTGAGTGATTGGCCAATGATACTTGTATAAATTGAACAATAGTTGGGCCCTTGTTAATGTGAAATTTAAATGACTTATGAATTAAATAATGGATAATATTGAATATAAGGGATAATGATCACTGAACTATAATATAGGAATGATGAACCCTAATTTTTTTAATGAATGGCACATCAACCATTGTGAATTACATTGTATGGGCATGAAGACCATATTGTATTTATTAATCCAAATGGGAATAGTGACACATGTGATGTTTGAACATAAATGGGATTTGATTCCCTTCAAATTTACAAATAATAATGGTCATGGAGACCCTAGATATATATAAATGGGAAAGGAATCATTTATGATATTGGAATGAAATAACTTTTGATTGATGCATCAAATCCCTTATGATAAGGGAATAGAGTCCCTTATGATACTATTATGATATGGGCATGGAATCCCTTCTGATACTGGCATAAGGACACTAGTAAAATGGACATCTCGTCCCCTGTGATACTTTTTAGACAAGGGTATGGCATCCCTTATAATACTATATTGATATTGGGCAAGGAATCTATAAAAAAATGTGATAAAAGGAATTAATGTCCTATGATAATAATTAGAGTTATTATAGAATGATCCAAAGTAGGTAGTTTCAACATGGTTTCCATTTAATGACTAGAGAAATCACTTTTATTGTTGACATTAGTTCTTTGCTATTATTATCTTCACACTACAATATTGTAAAAACTAGTATATAGTTATATACCTCTAGGTGGTTACCGACTAGGAGTCTATCTGACACCCAGTTTGGGACACTATTGGGTTTTTTACTAGAGTACATGAATGTATGTGTATAAAAGTAAAATGGTTGTCTTATTAAAGTGTAAATTATTTCCATACCATGGAATGATCTGCTAGTAGATTGTTATGATGGAGCTTGGGATGATAGATAGACTTCATAAGGATTTAAAACATTCTGTATTATACAACTCCAAGATGGTAGTATCCATGTTTTCATGTTTTAAATATTCATTCCATACATTATCATCATATTTTTTATGATTCAAGTTACATCTTAGTATTCATATAATTTTCTTGGTTTTGAAAATTTATTTCCATATGTTATTAATTGATATAATACTTGAACACATTATCTGATAATTATTATGTTTTTCCAATTTTGTAACGAGACAATAATATACCCTTGATGACACCCAAGGTCCATGTTTCTATTTGGAATCCACAAGTGTTTTGGGAGATGTGTTGAGGCAAGGTTTCCCACCGAGCATGATGTACCTCAATGTGGGATTAGTCAATAGGATGAAAGAAAGAGATATTAAAATATTCATTTCACATTTACCAATTATGAGATTAAATTTAAGGTATTAGTATGTTTATGGGATTTTGTAATGAGATTTTTCAGATAGTAGATTATCCTCTTGTATATGAAATCCAAATTTCCATGAATTGGAATGTATAATATTTTTTTCTTGTTACCATTTATTTGATTCCACCTTTGGGTGATGAACATGAATTGAAAATTTACTATTTATAAGATCGAGGAATCGCTATTATCCTTACCTTGTTGGGATAATGGAAAGGACACATTAAAAATTCATTATAATAAGAACTTTATAAGAGATTCCTAGGCCATGAATATTCCCTAACATATAGGATAACTTTGTTATTAAATTGACTATGATTTCTATGAGTGATTTATCTATTATAAATAGAATTGATAATGAAAAAATTCTTATCTAAGGGGATCAAGAATACATAATTCTTACTTTGAGAAGTTTTTATAACCAAAAATTGATTTCATGGATAGTATATATTGGACGCTATATTTATTTAACTATTTTTTATTTAGTCTTGGACCATTAGTTTCATGGATTATAACATGATATATTATGGACTGATTGGACTCCATATGTTTGTTCTTAAGGTGTATCATCCCTTATATATCAGAAGTGGTAAACCATTTGTTTCATCTACTTATATAATTTTGAGTCAAATTAGATTTTAAAATAAAATTTAAATTCAAATAATATCTTCTCTGTGTACCTGGGTAAAAATTGGGATATAGGTAGTACCTCTGTCATTCTATATAATTGATTTTATATCCCAGAATAGAAAATTTGAGCTAGACTAGCATTTCAAATATTACAATTAAGGGATTTATAACTAATATAATTCTAAATAAGTGGCTTCATCAATTATTGATTCCCATCTAAGGAATGATTTTGGATATTATAGAGAAATTCCACCATAACATCCTCTGGTCATAAGCCAGGAGGGTGGTGAGCACAATTCCCTTGTGGTGGTGGCCCATGAGATGCCAACTATTCCTATAGTATTTTCACCTCTTCTTGTTACTATCATTGGAAATTATTCATGGTTATGATGAGATTATATGTGATTATAAAGCCAATTCAAGGAGCTCTATGCTTTGCCTCTTCTATGGGAGGGTGGACCAGAGAGTTCCAACAATAGCACAAGCAAATGTTTTTTGGGGATGGTGGAACATAGGGTGCTGTGAAATGGTTTAATAAAATTATTTCTACCTTCTAGAATCATAAAGTTGATCTTAATAGAATAGTAAAATTTTCTACATTTGCTGCTATGAGGATCTTCTTAACAATAGTGGTATATGTTGAATCGGGATGGCTAACATTTCAAAGCAATGTGTAGGGAATTCCAATTGAGAATTTTGAATTATTTATGTTATATGACACTAAGTTCTAATAATTCCAAGTAATTCATGAACCTTCAATAGGTTTTTATGATAGTGACCAACTATTCAACTCATTTTATATTTATTTAGTTCATCAGGCCAATCTATACTACTAATAATCAATAAAAATCAATGTGACATGGGGATGGTATGAGGAACCCTAGTCATTATTAGGTAAGTATTTTAGGTTTAACTAACATATTTGATATAGTGAACCAACTCTTATAATATAGAGGAAACTAGTGGATGAAGAAGGTGTGATCTAGTGTCAGGAACCAAGTAAGGTTGCCACCCGAATCAGTTTTCAAACTGGACTGTGGCCTAGCCTGATAGGCTTTCCCAATCCAAATAGGATGGTACAAGTTACCATGTATCATAAATACAGATTGTGTATTATTTACAAAAATTGATAACTATAAAACAACCAAAAAAATTCACTAATCAAAATTGGAAAATTTATACCAATAAAACCATAAAGAATTTTCAGAATTAAATTACAATGTTTTAAACCAACATCCAAAATGGATACTAAAAATTAGTGTAGCATGACTAAGTAAAAACCCACCACAAGGATTGAGGGAATTTTCCTCAATCCACTTCTCCAAAGCTACACCTATAAGATAACTAGTTACCCAAACAACAATCACCCAAAACATTTCCCATACTTGTATCACGCATTACCTTGTCTACATACACCAATAGGTATAATTATGTGTGACACTAAGAATTGTAGGATTCCCCCCAGAAAATATTTAATGCAATAAATATCTTATGTAAAATGACATGGATGATTTTATACAGTGGAAATGCTAGTTATTATTTACTTAAAATAGTATTTAAATGAAAAACACTTCTAAAGAAATTTCTTTATAATGAACACAATTTCTTCTGAAAATTTTCAACAAAAAAGTACCCTAAGATGATGATATGTAAAATATTACCAATAATCACTAATCATAGGAACATTCCCTAGGAACTAGCTTATATTGGAACAGTAGTTACCTCATACCTTAGTGTGACGTGTTATGTGAACCATGACCAACCATTTTATCATGCATGAACAACTGAGAGAATAAATATCAAAAGTTCTAGTGGTATCATATAATTTTAAATATGTAGTTAGTGTTGTTATAGCCAATAACTCTATGTGAAACGAGGTAGATGCCACTTATGAATATCTGGTATACTAATCCTAGCCTTCCCACCTATATACCTAGGCTTCCCTTTTGTAGCCTGTTATGTTCCACATGTCACATAACACCACATTCACCTTAATATACCAAGGAAAAGATCATACTCGTATGAATAAGGTTTCAAAACATGCATATGACACATAATATTATTTAAAAAACCATTTAAAAATTTCATAAAAAATTACATGAATTTTCACATTGTTTTACACAAAAAACCCACAAAAAATTATATTTTTATACCAAACGTTGTACAACACCAAATCAATCATAATTATCATCCCCTTAATAATTTTAGAATCTTATTGGATAACATATTAAACAATACCATGCGATATAAGAAGTGTTCAGACCAAAAAACCATCCCATTTCACATAAACATGCCACTTAAAAATCAAACGCATGATAAACTCTGTAAAAAAAATACATTCACACCTCATATATTTATCAAATGTTATGATAAATTAAAAATAATGTAAAACAATTCAACAAATAATTTTTATATATGGAACTAAAAAACATTGATATCAAAAAACCAAAAAATGGGTGTGAATATTTTATTACACATAAACTGAACCACTTTCAAGAGAAAATGAACAATAATCCAAGAGATCAAACCCAAAACACAAATATTAAACATTATTGATGAAACCCGATTTCTAGAAAAATAAAACCTCATGAAAGTATGATATAACCCTATATAGAGGGAAAAAATAAGGGTAAAGTCCACTTAATTGATGATTCTTGATGTTTTTTTCACCAAACACATTAAAAAATTGGTTCATGTGGAGCTTGAGTAATCATATAGGTAAGAAAATACTGGCAAGGGATGAAAAGGGTTTGACTATGTTCAATTCCAAAATGACAAAATGGCAGATAATAATTCATTGGACCTAGACTATGCACAATTATGTCTTCACCGTCTAAAGAACCATGTAGTAACTATGAACAAGGACTTTCCAAACCACATGAATAGCTATTCCAACGCATCTGACCATGTAGTGAATGCGTGGTAGGTTTTGTCTCTTACTGCAATATTACATGGTTTGGGTGCATGATTAGTTCTAATCGTGCACCAACCATACAACTGGTTTCTCCACAAATAAACCTCCATTGTTCCCCAAAATTAAATAGGAACCCTAGGAGAAAATATAGACCAAAAATAAAAATTTAAAATACCTGAAAAATAAATAAACAAATGTAACCATTCTCCCTACCATGAAAATTTTCCTCGCACATAAAGTCAACTCGAATCTTGATCAGAAAACACAAATATATACTTTTTCTCAACTAACATCTTCCACTCCCACATTTCATACCCATCATTGAAAATCTACCAAAGGTCACAGACCAATGGAATAGGCTTTCCCTAGAGCACCCATTCTAGGGAATAATCTATTTACACCATCCACTCAAACACTAATAAAAAGGGACCAATCTTAAACTCATCCCAATTCAGGACATGGTATGGATCTAGGTTATACATCATAAAATGAGATACATTAAATAAGTCCTGAATTGATGTCAACTAAGAAGACAAATCTAACTAATATGCCATATTTCCAGTCCTCGTGGTGATTTCAAAATTCCTGACAAACCTCGACATTATCTTTCCCTAGATCCAAAAACTGTTATGACACAAGCAAGGGGAAACCTTCAATAATACCTGATCACCCACAAGAGAAATCAATATATTGAAGCCTTGCATTAGTGTTAATTTTTTGGCATCTATAAAATGAAAATAATAACTGTCTAATCATCGTGACATTGTTAGATGTATCATACACAAGGCTCAATCCCATATGTGTGGTCTCACCCACCTCATGCCAACAACAATGTGACCGACAAGGCTATCTATAATGCGATTCAAATGGATCATATTGAATCAATGATTGGTAACTGATATTTTATTTAAACTCATATATTCCCATATTTAAATTCCATGTTCCCCAAAAATCCAAATACCATGAATGAATCATATCCTCTAGAATCAATTTTTCTAATCCATCTAAACATCCATTTAAAGATGTTGTATCGTACTCATCTTAATATATGTCCCCAATTCCTTCTAATGGCCTTCCCGGAATTGAGATGTTAGACAATGATATTTATCTGAAATAACTACTCATGGAATCCCATTATGAATTACCAGCTTCTAAATATATAGTTTTCTGATCTCATGTGTGTTTTTTGTATATTTAGTTATTATAAAATGAGAAGATTCAGTGAAACAATAAATCAACAACAAAATGGTGTTCCTTCCCAAATATGTATAAGGAAATCCAACAATAAAATACTTGGACACCTCATCCCATTCCCATGAAAGAAGGGGTAATGGCTGAAGAAAATTGAAAGGAAATTATTTCTCTACCTTTACTTGAAGACATGTCTAACCACTAGATACAATATAATATATGTCATGTATCTTGCCTGGAAACAAAAACAACTGAAAGTAGTCATAATACATCTAGTTCACCCTAGGATTAATGAACCACTGATATTTGTGGCTATCATGCATTACCAAATTCCACATGGAAAATGACACCACAAAACATCCCTTGAAGCCCACGACTCCTTCAGGAGATAAAGAACAATGAGAAGATGTATCCCCAAAATGATGAAACTTCATTGAAAACAAATATAGCTCATCACATGGCTGGTCTTGCAGAATCAACACCAGATTTTAAAATTTCGTCTAATCCCTCACCAAAAACTAACCCCTACTATGCAACTTGGATACCAAATGGATCTATGAAAAACGCCCCATCGGAGTCCACTAATCACTGGACTTCCTCAAAGCCTACACTTGCACTTTTCATATCAAGTATTTGGAAATAATATTACCCTTACTTATGGTATAAATAATATAAATGTACAATACCTTCATATACTTGATCCAGAAACACTGCTATAGGTTCAGTCTTTATGTGAGAAAATGTAGGCTAACAATTTATTGTTTGAGTAGACCACAATGTTTTCCAGAAAAACATAATGGCGCAATGTTTTCAAGGCATGAATAACCACTACTAATTCAAAGTCATTGGTCAGGTGATTATTTTCACATGGTCATATTTAGAGGGATCCATATGACACTACATGATCACGATGCATAAGTACACACCCTAGACCCATACCTTAAGCATGGGAATAAATCTTGTATCTATTCCTAGACTATGAAATGATATATATAGTTGAAGTTTTAAATTTCCACTTCAGCTCATTAAGGGACTCTTGGAACTCTATCCTCAAACAAAACATTACCCCTTTCTATGTGAGTGTGGTCATGGGCATGGAAAACTGAGAGATATCCCAATGAACCAATATCTTATAACCATACAGTCTGAGAAAACTCCATATTTTGAACACAGTCATTGGAGAATCCCAGGACATAATTATGACTATTTTATCACAATCCACTAAAACCCTCAGTTCTGAAATCGCATGAACCAAAAACATCACCTCCCTTATCCAAAAAGTTTACTTTGAAATAATGGAATATAGGCAGTGATCCCACATAGATCCTAAAATGATCCTCAAGTGATGCTCATGCTCCTCCCCAGATCCAAAATAATCTAGGATTTCATCCACAAATTACACAATCAAATACTAATGTTATTAATGGAAAACCCTATTGATGGGATCCATAATAAATGTGGGATCATTGGTCAACCTGAAAGGAATGACTATATACTCAATGTGGGTGTACCTTACTCTAATATTTTTAATAGGATTTCCACATATCTCACATTAACTTGGTGAAAACCTGAATAAAAATCTATCATGGAAAACCACTTTTTCCCATTTAGTTGATCAAACACATCGTCGATTTTGGGAAATGATAAATATTCTTATTAGATACCATATTAATCTTCCAGTATTCAATTATAAAACAAAGGGAACCATCAACCTTTTTCATCAATGGGAAAGTAGAGTCCCAATGTGAGAAACTTGAGTGAATTAACCCTTTTAATTCTAAAACATTCTATTGTATATTTAATTATCCCATATTAGAGGGGGACATGTGATACGAGGGAAAACATATCACATGTGTTCTGAATTCCAAATAAATCAACAACTCCACATACCACTCCTAGGTTATGCCCAAAAATTCATCTAGAAATACCTTGGGGAACTCATCCACTAATAGAGGTAGTCCACCCTCCTGAAAACCACCATTTTCATTGATTATGAGTGACTATAACTGAAAGATAATATTTCCTAACTCTCATTGTGGAAGTCATGTACAACCTGACCGAGGATTCCATTCCCAAATTAATACCTGAGGACTCACATCTGGTTCAATGAAAATCCCCCGCCATAAATAAAAATTGAAATGCTCTTGGAAACACACCATCCTATCTATTCAATGGATCACATCAAATAGGTGAATATACAGGACTATGAAATAACACTCAATCGCAACCCCTAACACTGAGAGCACGCAAGATGGACACCTGAGACCATTCTCCATCTTTATACCCAATGACGTTACTTAATTCATGGAAATATAAACAATATTGATTGGAAGGTTCAATATATAAAATATTTGGGATGAGATAAAATAAATAGCTGCATAAGAACCAAATATATCAGCTACTATAGTATATGTAATCAGAATGGTACCTTGACCTATAGAAGGCCCTAAATGTTGTCCCACTGGTACCTGATCTACAAAATGAATATTACTAGTCTCTACCTGAGAAAAAAAAATCACTTGTGTCTCTACCCTAAATTGTCTCTACCCTAATGATGATCTTGTACTACTTTGTTGGATAGAAAACTAAGACCCCATCAACCGGCGTGACTCTAATGGGATAGAAACTCCCCAAAAATTCAGAGATCCAACCTCACTCTGGTATGGGTTCATAACCTTCGAAAATAATGTAGTTTCCCCATACTTTCACACTGATGACAAGGCCTTAGAGGATATGTTAAACCATGTCTAGTGTGCTCTTCCCTCCCACACTGATGGGACACAACAGATCTAGAATTAGAAGCTATATAAGAAAACCACCAAGAATGATGGCATGAACTACAACCTCCCTTATTCCATTTCACATCCCACTTCATCTTTTTCCTTGAAGACCTGACACTTCCCATAGTTGATACCTCTAAAGAAACCCTAGAATTTAATTTCTGATTAGTATCAACCATGAAATCATGATCAACTACCTTATTATAGTTACAAATATTTTATAAGAGTACATGAGAGTAAAATTAAATTTGTAACCAATTCTCAAACATCCTAGATTTAATATATTCATGAAAAACAATTTTGGGTGTGTACCTAACTAGTAGAGAGAAATGGTTGGCATATTCAATCACTAACTGATATCCTTAGGAAATATACATGAACTATTGTGATATGGAATAGATGAGTCCCTCAAGACAAAAATTCTAATTGAATATGGTCTTGAAATACATCCAGCTCATCATATCATGCTTTCTAGTATGGTGCACTGATTACCACGACTTTCGACAGGGACCCGTTAAGAATAGAGATGAACATTTCACCATGTATTCCTTAGCGGGGTTATGAAACTCAAATATACTCACTATTTTTTTTAATCACTCCTCCTCTACCTACCAATCTACATTTCCCCAAAAATTATGAGGTTTTTTATTGAGAAACTCTTGATATTTGTCCTTCAAATGACTAGATTCATCCTCTATAAATACAATGAGAGAAAGATACGCTCCCTATCCCCAAGAAGGAATATCACAGACTGTAGATTCCACCAACATTTAATCAAGTAGTACTAGATAACTCTCTCCAAATCCCTCGCATTGTTAAAAGGTAGATCTCTATGGAGTCATGTTTCTACAATAAAGAAACATTATCAATAGAAAACATTAGAAAAAGTGTTTGGAAACTTTCTTCAGTAGACTCAAATAAAAATAAATTTATATTTACATGACAATAAAATTAACAAAAAAATTCTCCCCCACCTAGTGTTCATTTGTATTATATACCTTTTACGTCTCACATAGAATAGAAGTAAAATAGATTTCCTAACACCCCAAGGATACTTTAGAGTTGTCATGAGGTGTGCTGGAAAGTATCCATATTGGTAGCTAGATCTCTGTTCTCCTACAGTTGTAGATTTTGTCTAAACTGACTCATTTAAAATAAAATGAACCAATGTGATGACCTTATTTGATATCATTTTTTCACAAACCAATCCTGATAATCATCCACTGTGGCACTCGACCATGTTTTTGGAATGGCCCTAAGGGCATTCCTGATCCCCATAGGCTGTAATAAGTTCTCGAGTATCTTAACGAAATATTTGGAATGAATAACATGAATTTATAATGATAAAACAATAAGAAACAAATCACTAAAATAAATATGAAAATTTATTCCATAAAATCCTTAAATATTTTTTTGAATTGAATTATAATGTTTTAAACCGACATAAAAAAAATAAACAACTAAACTGTATGGAAATTCTACGTCAAAAATGACCCCAAATTGAATGGTCAGTGCCCTCAATCCCCCTTCACAATATTTCACAAATAAGGAAACTAGTAATTTGAACCGTCGTCACCAAAACTCATGTCCTTACCTGCATAAAACATTACCATTTCTACTCACACCAAATAGTGTAAATAAAGTGTGAGAATAATCCCAATAGGATACCACCCATGAAATGTTTTGATGAGAAAAATATCATAAGGAAAATAACATTCAAGATTTTATTCAAATAAAGTGATATTAACGAATTAATGAAAAATAGATTTTAATGAATGTCAATTTTAATGAAAACAAATTTTAAAAGAACACACATACTTTTGAATATTTATAACCAAACACTACATTATAACGATATTAATTGAAATATCTCAAATGAGCACTAATAACGAGAACTTACCCAAGGCACTATCTTGCCATGGTACACAAGGTACTTCGTATCTCGGTGAATTGTGGTATTGGAACCATGGAGAACAACATTCTCATGCATGATCTAGTAGGGAGTAAAAATATCCAATGTTCTAGGGGTCTAAATTATTTTTCCATATGTAGGTATTGTTTTCATTTTCAATCCCACTATGTCAAACTAGGACTTAACCACTTTTTAATCATTAGAATAATAGTCCAATTCTTCACAAGTAGATACATATGATTCCTTTTTGTGCTGAATCTTGTTCCACATGACACATAATACCAATTTTACATCAAAATCCTTCTAAACAGAATGTAATCACCCTAAAACAATTTACAATCATGTTTAAAACACTTTAAATAATTTAATAAATCATTTATATTTTTCATGAAAAAATTCCATGATTATTCACATGCTATTACACAAAAACCAGCCAAACCCCATCTTATAAGATGAAATGTACACCAAAACCATATCAAACCCAATTAATAGAACATGAATAATTTAATAATACTATGTGACAATTCAAAATACATTAAAATGTGATAAATTATGGTTTTACACCATACAACGGACCCCATTTCACATAATCATTCCACTTAAAAGTCAGAAACATTTTATTAATCTTTTTCAAAAACTACATTATCACCACATATATTAATCAATGATCATGATAAGTTAATTAAAAAAGAAAAATAATTCACCATATAATGTTTTAAGATGGAACATCCTCCCATTGATGTAAAAAACCCAAAAAAAGGTGGCAATCTTCATTTTCACGTCAACCACAATAAATGAATGAAATAACAATCCCCAATCCAAGAGATCTAACTAAAAACACCAAGACTAAACCCTATGTAAGAAACCAAAGAATTTAGTAAAATAGACCCTCAATAAAGTGGTAATGTACCCTAATGAATGGAAAGAAATATGGTGGTATATCAACTAATTTTTGATTGTGGAATATTCTCCCACAAAAAAACATAAAAAATGGGTTCCAAGGGAGATTGAGGGAGATTAGAGGCCTTTTATGGTAGAAAATCATATCTGGTGATTAAAATGGAAGGACTAGGTTTAATTAAAGTTGGCCAAAATGTTAAATAACTTTTTTACTAGCCCTATGCGCACTATATGTATGAACAATTTAATAAACCATGTGTTAACCGTGCATAAGGTCTATCAAAACTGCATGAACACATGGTCTTGGGAGAATGTCCCTATGGTGACCATGTGGTAGGTTTTGTCTCCTGTTTTACTGTTTCATATGATGGGTACATGGTTACTAGTTATCAGGCACCAACCAGGGGCATGGTTCTATCCACCATAAAACATCCATTTTTCAAAAAATTTCAAAAGGAAACTTATGGGGAAAATATTGATCAAAAATAAAGAGAGATAATACATAGAAATTGACATGGATGTGACACCAATGAAGTTCAGAACCGAAGAATGGTATTGGTTATACATGTGGGAATATATGATTCTTTGAGACTGCGTGCACAAGTAGTGGTCGACAATAGAGACCCATAGATAATGTAATATATTATAATTAATGTGGTAAGAATAGGCATAAGAGGTAATATTCTCTTAGATAACTTGGTGAGAACTAAGGTTGTGTTTGACTGGGAAATCTTTCTAGATTTTCAATTAACGTCTCCCTTGTTTTGAGTGGCATAGGATACGTTATAACTCCATCTTCAAGAGTAGGTTTAGTAGCACCTCACTAGGTAGGAAGCAGAAGTATTACTGAAAATATAGGCAATGAATGAGGTCCTGACCTTGGTGTAACATCCCCAAATGATAAAGGGTTAAATGACTAAATGATATATCTCATGTCAACAAGGTGAACCTTCCTTTTCGGGAGCCTACATGGTTAGAACTCCACAGTTAAGAATGCTTTGCCGAGAGTAGTGATCAGGATGGGTGACCTTCTAGAATGTTTCTCAGGGTGTGTGTGAGTGAGGACAAAGCACATTGGAAAGGACAATTGTTGGCTTGTGGGGACTTTCATTAGTCAGATGACCCGTTCATGCATGTGGGTGGACCCCTTGGTGGGCCCCACGTGTCTGTGGGGCAATTGGTGGTACTTGGTGGGCAAGGACCCGACGACCTTGTTAAGGGAGTGGTGTGTGTGCTACCACCAGGACCCAGTTGTCACATTTGGTATCAGAGCATGACCCAGCCTTATGTGTGGTGAACTGCCTGGGTTGAGATGTAGGCCCACAACGAGGGCATTGTGCTCTAAAAGGGGTGATTGTTGTAACGCCCCGACCCTAGTTACCTAGAGTCGGTGCATTATAACATAACATTGGCATGATAATAAGAAATATCAAATCTCGAAAGACTAATTAGTTTAGTAGCCTTGGAAACACTAGATACATTCATAAAATTTTACATTACATCATAAAAAAACATTTTGTCTTCATATCCCCTAATACTATCTCAGCAGGTCACTCATAAATTACTTTTTCATAATCCTGGGAAAAATAAAACATTGAAAGGGGTGAGGTCATATGCTCAATAAGGATAACATTATAGAAGAATCTTTCATAGAAAAGCATAAACACTTAAGGCAATTTATAACTAAAACAAATGCCTTTTAAACTTGAATTCAGCATAAAATGGCAAAGATAAAATAAAATAATGCCATTTACTTACTCACATGGATATTCTAAAAGTCTAACAATACCATGAAATATCAATAACCACGTTCATAATTATGGAATGGATAATTCCAGACTATCATAACCATATAGCCAAGGCCTCGTGCCAAGAATACAAATAATATTTTGCCAAGGCCTTATGCCAAGACACTAGTTTGTCTCATAAGACCTACCGATGCATCGAGGATCTATAGCAGGCTCCACCCGTCACTTATTAAGTCCAATGCATTTCTCAAATGAACAGGTTTAAACACAACATAAACATTCACATTAAAACTAGCATACGAAATGTCAATACATTAACCACAAACCATGAATGGTATTAAAAATAGCACATCCACAGTCAAACATAACTCATTCGATACAATATAGAAGATTGTATTGTATCATATTAACCTCAATCAAAAATAATGAAGGATATTGACATAGATGAAAATAATCCTCAAAACTATTTGAGAGAAATAACCCCCTTTTTCTTAAAATTATTTAAAAGTCACACTATTTGTCAAGAAGCCATTTAAAAATAGATTTTTGAATTAAAGTGTCACATACCACATTGAAACTTTTTAAAAGGAGTTTTAATTTCTAAACTTTAATGTCCATATAAATAAATCCTTAAAACCATTTTTAAAACATGGACATTAATGAGAAAGATTTAGATGAAAAAATATTTAAAACATTTAAAAATGGTATTTTAGTTAGAGATTCTAACCAAAAGATAGACACTTGAATACAAATAATTGAGGTAATCAAAACATTTTAATATCATGAGAATAAATGGATTCATGATATCTATGTCAAAGTAAATTATATACACCACATAAAAGTGATTTGGTGTATATCAACAAAGAAGCCTCAATGGAATGTAAATTGAGATTGAATCTATCATAAAGGTCGTATCCTTAGGTTAAGGATAAATCAACGACATAGTTATGTGTGAAAAATATAAATATAATAAATATTATTGTATATTCAGTGTAAATCAATCAAAGTATATTCACACATAATCTTATAAAAACAACACCAATGAATTGGATATTTAACTCAAAAAATGGAGAATGAGTTAAAATTACTCTTATCAAATTCATATCGATGACTTGAGAAATTATCAATGGATTGATTATGTGTATAAAAATGTATATCCACAGAAGGGGAGTGGAAATTATGACATAATAAAAGGAATAATTATTCCACACATAATCTTTGAGTAAAAATCAATGAAGTATGCGTAAAGCCGAATGAGTGGAAATTGAAATCTCAAATTCCTTTATTGATTTGGTAACATAAAAAACATACACCCATGAAATAAGGATCATACAATTCTGATGTGAATATACATGAATTAAATTATATTACACAATGAATACATACATGGGCAGTACACACACCACATGTAATAAATAAGTGGTGAACAATGAAATTCTCACAGAATTAAAAGTGGGATAAGAACCCCTTACTTTATAATTTTTCCTTGGTCGACAGTAGTTTAACCTCCTGTATAATGTTGAAATAATTGTTATTTAATTATACAATAATCATTTACTTTAATATGATATCATATATGATCTTATAACATTGATTTGTTAATAATATCTTAGAATTATCGTTATTTCGGGTGTTAACGGGTTCATTTTACTTTATATTCTTTGTTATGTGAGCCATATTGGTTATTAATGGGATGTATATAATTAATATCCAGAATGATATCAATTCCTTAGATACTATTTTTAAATCATCAAATTATAATTATAATTGAATGGATATGATGGAGAATGAATCTCATCGCGTTCGTGGAGACGATAGTCCGTACGTACGCACGAGCGACAATATCATTCTTTTGATATTAAAATAATATATAATTGGATGGTATATCATATATAGAGAATAATTATCATGTTATATTTATTATTTACATGAGTTACACATCATTATTATATCCATCCAAATAATAATATATTGAATAACAATTACACCACGACGTGGAGACGGTAAGCCGTACGTAAGCACGTATGGTGGTATGTTATTCAAAAGATGGATAGAATAATGAATATAGTTGTACCATATTTATAATAACATCACAGTATATATATGATACTGGAGTTATTATATTATAATGGTAATAACATAGAAAGAAGAAGTGGATGAAGAAAGGAACTTGAAAAGGGGTGGTGAAAACATTACCTCTTCTTCGGGTTCTTCCTTTTGATTTGATCAAAAGGGATCCCTAGGATGGATTTCTGATAAAACTATGGCCTCTAGGTTGTAGTGAGGGAAGTTGAGAGAGGATTTGGGCAGGGTTTGGCCGAACCAATTGGCTATGAAGGTGTGAAGAAATGGGAAGGATGAGTTCCCTTTTATAAGAGGGGTGAGGGGCACCTTTGGAAAATCTAGAAATATTAATTTATAATAAATTCATATTCGGTTTCTAATGGCTCCAAAGTTGATTATTAAACTTTTAAGGTGGGGATAGGTCGAAACCCATTCAACTGATAGAATTTAGATAGGTTTGGGTCACTATATTAACCTTATCTTTCCGTTTTAACTCTTAGTTAGTTAGATTGACATTTACCATGTCACTTTGTATTTTTATATTATATAGTTAATAAACATTCTATATACATTCAAGAGACCCCCAAGTGGTCCATTATTGATATACCTATCATTATATAAGTCTCTTGGACGAACCATAGATTTTTTAGGAATTTAATATCAATTAATAATATAATATTTGTTTTATAAACTCTTTTATGTCAATTTTGACACTATTCAATAGTTGATTTTTGTGAAACACATAACAGAATGAATACTTCGAAAAAAGTTAATTAAATCAATCCAAATATGTCATTTTATCCAAGAAAATTAGTGTAATTCATTAAAAGTCTTTAATTATATTTATTTGGGTATTTATAATATCAATTATTTTAATTTTTCACTATTATCCTAATTAATGCATCATCATTGTGTCATATATATATTAAATTATTTAATGTTTAAAAAGTATAAATAAAATATCATTATTTAGGAAATATTATTAGTTTTCTAATGAATATTTACAATCGAATTTATGTTATGGTTAACCCTATATTAAAAATTGTTTAGTAAATAAACTTTGATTTTAACTCTTAACTTTTCTGTAAATTATATAATAATAAATGTCCTAATCTAATCCAAGTGGTCCAAAATGATAATATTTGATTCCTAAGGTTGTTTTTGGTCGAGATACAGTTGTCCAATAGAATTAGGACATGTGTTAGTGATATATTAATATCATTTTTACCCTTAATTACTCTATTTACTTTTAACTGTGGTAAATAAAAGTAAAAAGTTATTATTCACCAAAAATTATTTTCATCTCATTGAACCACATTTTACTTCTTGATATTAACCGTGTCTTTCGGATTTTCAGAATTCCATTCACAGAAGCGGTAAAATTATGTTTTATGAAAAAATCAGTTTTTTTAACTACCACTTAGTAGTTTCACTATTCATCAAGAATTGATGTTTTTCAGAACAATGCCAAAATTTCACCCTAAGCTATAATTGATATTCCAAATTCAAAATTGATGTATATTTTACAAAATTCTAAACATAAAAGTTTCATTAATTATTTTTATAATTAATTCCCTCTGTCACAATAAATAGTGTGTTTTTAAGAAATAATATATATCAAAAGATTGAAAACTATTTTGGTCCAATTTCAAAGTGAAATTAATTCTAATGAACACCATTGGATAAAATGGTAAAAATATATTCTAATTATACTTTAAAACCACACAATAATATAATTTATCACTATAAATTAATTTTATTTAAAAAGTTTTTTTTAATTCAAATTTAGTAATTTTCCCTATTCATCAAAATATAAGTGTTATCTGAAAAGTTCCAAAATTTCACCCTAGGATAAATTTGATATTCCGAATCCAAAAATGAAGTCCATTTTGAGAGATAGAATTTATAAAATTTCAAAAAGTATGTATTACTATTCATAACTGCTAGTTTGATTGGTTGTGGTGTTTTAGAATCTCGAAGTTGCGTAAATGCACGATGTTTCATTATTCGAAAGGAAACGTACCGTGGAATCATGGGGTGTTACAATTGTAACATCCCCAAATGATAAAGGGTTAAATGACTAAATTATATGACTCATGTCAACAAGGTATATCTTTCTTTTCGGGAGCCTACCTGGTTAGAACTGTACAGTTAAGCGTTCTTGGCCCAGAGTAGTGATCATGATGGGTGACCTTCTGGGATGTTTCTCAGGGTGTGTGTGAGTGAGGAAAAAGCACACTGGAAATGACAAGTGTTGGCTTATAGGGACTGTCATTAGTCAAATGACCCGTTCATGCATGTGGGTGGACCCTAGGGTGGGCCCCACGTGTCTGAGGGGCAACTGGTGGTACCTGGTGGGGAAGGACCCGACGATCTTGTTAAGGGAGGGGTGTGTGTGATGTCACCAGGACCCGGTTTTCAAACACTTCAAGAACGAACGATTCCCACATGAACCCCACCCCTTCATATCCTCTAACCCCCTCAACTCACCATTAATATTGTTAACTTACGTTAATAACTTATTACATTAATGTAGTGAGTTTAATGTGAGTTTTTGAAATTCAAACACTTGAATTTCAAAAGCCATGTTGAGTTAATAAATTAAGTGTGGCTTAATTTATTTTGGGTTAGTTCCTTTTTTTCTTGAGAGGACTGGGGGGAAAAAGAAGGCAAGGAGCTTAGAGATCGTTTACCGCGACACCATACCCGCGATGTGCCACCCTTCGTTCTTCTCGACGAAAACCTCATTCAATCCGCGCTCGAGGTAGGGGTTTTACGTGACTTTCCTTAAGTGATTATTTTCCGTCTTTTATCCACGACTATTTAGACCGCATGATATCAGTTAATGGGAGGAGGCCGGACCGCACAAACACGGCCGTCCCCCTCCCTTATTGTTTTTCTTGTTGTTGCGGATCGAATGAAATTGACGCAGTGTCGTCGCACCGCGCAGGATCGAGCAGCAAGGATGCGTGACATCGTCACGCCGCGCGGGATCGAGCGGCAAGAATGCGCGACGTCGTCACACCGCGCATTCAAATTTTAAACTCTCATGCGTGGGTATTTGAGTGCAAGGTGTTCGTATAATTTATTTTGGTTAAATTATACCCTCTTCATGATTAAAACCAAGTGTTTATTTTTTTCCAAATGATAACACCAAACGCAGAGGACGCGGGACGAACAAACACGGCCCGAAAACCCTCCGTAGCTTGTTTACCGATGTGCGGATCAACGGACGACGACGAAGCAGGACACTATGGCAATTGAATCCCTTCGCAGTGAAGGTCGGGTCTTGGGAGGACCATTGGAAAATATGGAAGGAGAAAAGGACCACCGGAGCGTATCCGGTGGTCCGCGGAAGGAGGTGGCGGCGCGCCACGCCGACGCCGGCGACCGGCGGCATCGGCGTGCCGGCGGAAGGCTGGCAGCTGCGGTTCGCCACTGGCTTCAATCAGCGGCGGGGGGGGGGGGGGGGGGGGACCGCGCACCCCGACCGCGGCTTCCGCTCATCCATGATGGCTGAGCCGGCCGGGCCTAGCCGGGTCGGACCCGGTTCGGGCCGACCCAGGGGAGGGGTCGGGCCGGGTCGGTCCGGGCCCAAACCCCCCGTTTTCAGACCCTCTTTGGTCTTTTTCCCATATCATGAGTTGTAGACATCCGATCGACGCACCGTCAGCAGAAATGTGATCCTTGGATCGAGACGGTCGTCTCGTTATATCGCACTCAAAGTTTCGGAACACTTTGGGTTCGGCCGGGTTGGTTCGGATATGAAACCAACCGGGCCCTCGGACGGAAACACTTATATCTTGAGCTTCGGACGTCCTATTGACGTGCCGTCGACTTTGATCGATTTCTCTAAGTGAGATGGATCTTTTGGATTACTCTGATCGAGGTTTGGATGCCATTGGAGTGTGTTGGGGTTGGTTCGCTCACGAAACCAACCGGGCCCCTAGAAGGAAAAAGCCAATAACTCACAGACCGGGTGTCCGATTGACGCACCGTCTATCTTGGTGTATTATAATAAATAAAGTGACTATGATACCCATGATAGGATCATATTTAAAATTCCAAGAGATAAAAAATTGTATAATAAGTTTAATAAATGTCAGTTCTAGTTCGAGAAGGTTCACCTTCTTGGAAAAATTATCTTAGAGGCTGGAGTCTCATCTGAATTAGAGGAGGTGGTTACTAGGGTTTCATGGGAGTATCCCTAGAATATATTTGACATATGTTGTTTTATTGGGATATATGTTTAATATAGGTGTTTTATAAAGGACTTATGAAGCCATTAAAATCCTTTTATTATTCTTAAAATGAATGTGGTGATGTTCCTGTTGTCCGAAGTGTGTGAGAACCGCTATTAAGAACCGAACAAATTATTGACTACAATATTGGTCTTGTTTATTCAAGAGTATTTAATTTCTATATTGTTTATTGTGAAACACAATGTATTAGTATTGGAGTAGTTTTTAGTTCGGAAGAGAGACGATGTGTATGGTTCACAATAGTTGAGGACTCATGAAGTTAAATAACAGACACAGGTTCTCGAGTTCACATGTGAGGAAAACGACTTGAATTATTTGATTAATTACCTAATGGGTGATTTTTTGTGTTGTTTAAAGACCATATGACCCATAGGTATATATTTACCTAGAAGGACGTAAATCATAGGTATTAAAGATTGATTTAACATAAAGATACCTAAAACATAAATCTAGTCTATACTCATGGAAAAGGAAATGCTATTGTCGATGCTCTAAGCATGAAGACTAAAATGCAGGCAGTTCATGAGGCCAATTGAAAATCACATCATACATCTATATTTTCAATGATACATATATAGTTTAATTATCATCATGGATAGACTATAATTTCATCAATATTAGTGACCTCTTCACTTTTGAAGAAGGAAAATATGTGATGGATTTCATATCCATTGGGTTTGGTTCTAGGAGATGGAATATCTAGGGAAGATTGGCCACAACATTGGAATGTTGAAGACGAATAAACTCTATGTTGACTTGTATATAAATGGGTTTCATAAAATATGATAGTGGGGATGATTTATTATTTGCATGATTCATCGTGTTACATACAGTTGGGTATCTTCATGATGTATCATTATATGCATCAAATATCAGTTTCTTTCAATAGGTGTTTCAATTTCTAGTAGGTGAATGCAGAGTACATGTTTTATTATGAGCTTGCTACAAATTTTACATGTCCCAAAATTGAAATGTGGAGAATTTTGAATGGCTTTTTTCATCCTCTTACTGATGTCTCCTCGTGGTAACAATGTTATATGGGTAGTCATTGACCGAATGATGAATGTACCCTACTTATTATTTATGAGACTGTCTAAATTATATATATTGGAATATTGTATGCTAGTGAGATCATATAACCACAAGGGGTCCCTCGTAATACAGTTTCAAATAGGGAAATCATTTTTCATCAATTTTCAATTATGGTTAGAAAAATCATATTGTTATATAGATTCTTATGACCACATCCTTCCACACTCAAACCATTGGGAAATCAGAAAAAACTATAGATTTTCTATAAGACAATATTAAAGAATGCATCCTTTATTTTGGAGGTTCTATTGAAAATTTTTTATGTTGTTTTGATTCAACAATATCTGTAATTTATTTATTTTTTTATCACAAACATCCATATTTATGTTAAAAATGAATTTACTTTTCATTTATTTTTATGAATTTTTATTCTTATGATTATTTATTCATGAATTATATTTATATAATTCATTCACTAATAATTTTTTTATAGTATCCATGATGTTTTTTCAAGTTCACTGGAAATATTTTCTATGCCATACATGGGTAAGAGTAACTTATTTTTTAGAAACCATATGTTTCACAGACAAGATATGGATTATATAACCTACCACCTCATAAATGTATGTTTTAAAAGTCATATTTTTATAAATATCCATACATTTGTGGTAGAAATTGTATGGTACACCAACCCTACGATGATGATCATCAATACATTGTCAACCCAATGTTTGGAGTTTATAATTACATGGAGGAAAACCACTGTAAAAATATTAAAAAATGTTTATTTTATATCTATAACAATTTCTATGATTTGTGCAACAGTCATGGACAATTTAAATACATATTCATATATAATTTATCACTGATTCATTTGATTGTTTGAATTAGATTATAGTATCATTTTCAATAGTCTAAATAAATTAGTCTTAAGGGAATTTATGACATATATAAATGATTTTGAACTCAAATATTCCTGATTTATAGTGAAATATTTATATAGATGGTTTCACATAGATTTTTTTGACCTATATAATAAATATCAGTATGCTATTCATCAGAAAATTTACCACACAATAAAATATATATAGAAAAATAAAT
The DNA here is from genome assembly GCA_963277665.1 of Viscum album. Lineage (NCBI taxonomy): Eukaryota > Viridiplantae > Streptophyta > Magnoliopsida > Santalales > Viscaceae > Viscum > Viscum album. The sequence goes on from OY728138.1 coordinate 945,802,263, forward strand.
ATGCCTAGGAAATGATGTGTGTTTTTGTCTTCAGTGCTACACTTTGGATATTGAACTATTTTTATCCTTCACATTATTTTTGTAACTATCGTAGATACTAAATGTCATTATTACATATTCGTATGCAAGAATGACGAATATGTTTTTCGGGATAGAATTTTGAGGCTTATATGTTTAAGTAAATGTTTGGTGTTCTCTTTATTTTTTTGAAGAATAGAAACGTGACCTTGATGATATAATTCCTTGTATGAATTATTGAAGATATGAATACCTATATGATTTTTTAATATAACTATGTTTTCAAACATGAGTTGTTAATAAAATTAATAACTATTGACTTTATAGAGTTTTTATTTCTTGTATATAGTCATGGTGATGTGTCAGCTTCTTGTAGTAAGTTGTGGAATTTTGGTTCCTTGAAAATGACACAAAGGGTTCTATAAATCCTTATTTTAAGGTTTTCATCTTCCTTCACTCGTTTTATCTATCTTTGTATATGAATATATTCTACTGAAAATCACCAGAAACATGAATTCTAGTGTTGGTTTAGTGGACAAGTGTATCTTTGTTCCTGGATCATGTATACTTCGCATTATTCATCACCATTATTTTTTTCCGCTTCTCACTAGTATTTAATTGAGAAGTAATGGTTTGTTGAATAACAAGAGAGGTTTTGTGAATATTTTAATGATTTGAAAACCTTGATTCATCACATTATGGTGTAAATATTTTTCTTTATCATCAACCTAACCTCATTATTATTTTCAAAGGAAGGGATCTACTGGTATGTTTTCTTCTTCAAAACTAATATTCCCTATCTCATATAAAAAATTGGTATTTGTGACCTCAAATGAATAATTATTGGATCTAGAAAACCAAAGTCAATTATTCAAATGTTCACATCATTAAATGGATGATTCTATATATGTAATTTCAATGATCTTTGATCTTTATTTTAATGGGGTTAATAATGGATGCTAAAAACCTGATAAGATAATTTATTTGAATTTTCATTGATCAAGGGTATATTTTATAGTTGTTAAACCATATAATATTCAAATGGAATGTTTGTAAGATTATAATGATGGATAATAAATTGAATATCATCCCAATTTAAAAAAAGAATTATATTGTATTTGATTTAGAAACTGATGAATTTAATTGATTATCTTAATGTTCTACTATATATGTTTTGTGGAATACTATTGATGTTTCATATAATGAACTAAAAATATCATAAAATTGAGGAACAATATTATTTAACTAATTTTTTTCAAATTCATAATTAATGAAGAAGAGACTATCGTTAGAATGAATGGATGATTGTTAGATATTTTCAACACTGTTTATTTTTTGGGGAATATAATTTCACAATCAGACCAAGCATTTTTATTACTCATAATACTACCCTTTAAGTGGAATTGAATATTTACGGTTACATATCAATCTATACTAGTGTAAAATTTAGCTATTATAGTGTTTGTTGAAATATAAATGATGTGTGATGCCAAGATAATAAAAGAAGCTGAAAATCATATAAAACAGGGACATTCTACTATCAAAGTAAATATGCATGAATCAACAGATTCAAATCATCTAAATTGGGATAATTATTTTTTAAATCATGAAAATAAATTAAAAATTATATAATGAATGAAATAGAAATAGACTAAATATAAATGATATTGAGAATGTAACGAAAAATGTCACATAGAGGATAATTATTCATTTCTCAATGCTTATAAAAATATAATTTCAATAGAAAATGAAAAAAATGTTGTGAATAATATATATATTAATAATTCTATTTTACATGACAAATCTTCTAAAGATTCTGATATTGAGAATAAAAATAAAAGAATATGCCTTATGGATCATACTAATGAGGTAAAATATTCATAAAATAAAAACTATATTTGTGAGATTATATACTATGATGCATTAAATAATTAATAAATTACGCTACATTAATAATTATAATAATTAATGAAGAATCCTTAAAAATTATAAAATCATATGATTTTATTCTATTAGAGAATGAACATTTCTCAAAATAGAATATAGATTTATATTAAAATTATTCTAAAATTTATTTACATTTTCATGACACTATGATTGAAGAATTATTTAATAAAGATGATAGTTTATGACAAGATTTAGTATGCTGATAAAATAAGAATATATTTAAATCAACTTATTACTAAAAAAATACTAAATGAAAAATTTGGAATATGAAGCAATTGTGAATGACTAAAGATATTAAAGAACTATTTTTTTCTAGGTCTAAATAGAAATAGAATGTCTAATGTTAAATGTTATTAATGAGATATTAATGGAGAATATGAAATTGGTTCCTACTTTATAAAATGTAAAATATCTAGTTTAAAAATATTTATATTTATAAAAAAAATTATCATGAATAATATATTTCTCACTCTAAATAAACAAGTTGGGTTACCTTGAAATTTAATTTTAAACATTGCTCAACCCGAAATCATAAGGGTACCTAAAATCACATGCATTTGATGTGGTTAAAAATTAGACAACTATGATGCATTGTTAAATATTACTATTGTTGATGGATGTATATATGACTGTCTCTACAAAATGAGTGAGCAACTATGATGTAGTTCATTAAAAAAGGCTCAGTATACAAATCACTAATCTAGGAATAATTTAATTTTTATATTTTCATATTATTCTAATATACTAACTAATTCATACATGGGGGAATTATATCTTTCAAAACATAATGAATACTCTTATATTTTTGTAAATAATGTCCTATGTGATATTTATTTACATTATCTAGTAAAATTTATAAAATCCCTATAAAAACTATTTTTAATTTCTAATGAATATTTTAAAATTTTAATTTTTAAAATAATTTAAAATATTGTTTTTTTAAATTCTGAAAACATATTATTTCATGTTTTTAAAATTTCATACATTTATGAATACATGAATATTATTCTTATGTAATATTTAATGATTGTTCTGTGTTTTTTAGTTAAATAAAATGAAAAATCTTATTCAGTATTTCAGAACATAACCATTCTTATTCATTGTAAAAATATTAACTTATAATTTTTTGAGATATATTCTTCAAAAACAAATTAATAAAAAAGATCACAATAAAAATAAATGGTCATGTAATACATGACTAGAATAAAAACATTTTTATAAAACAATGAAAGGTAATCCCTATAAAATTTTAAAAGAATAATATTTTTCATATGTTGAAGATTCATTTAAAAAGTATAATGAAATAAATTATTTTATTAAATGTAATGAATAACAAGATGTATCTAATTTTCAAACATCATATTAAATGATTTTAGTCAACATTTTTCTTTAAATGAATAACAAGAAAAATTTCTTGCTGATCTAGATACATCTAAAAGTGAAATAATGATTGACCGAAAGAATTTAAAAATTAATTTTAGATTCACTATAAAAGGAGTTGTATAATGTAAAATATTTTTATGTATTGATATCATACTATAATTATTTCAAGATATTATTGTTACATAAAATGGAGTTACATGGAATAGAATATATTATCAAGACTAATCTTGACAATATGATGATTTTTATGGTTGAACTGTATAAATTTTATTAATATCAATGAACATCAGATGTTAAAAATATATTATAAGAACTGTTAATAGTTTTATCTACCTTGATTGAACATTATAGTGGTTTAGAATGTACATATTAACTATCGACTCATTTCTAACACATTATTTTTATTTTTGTTTTATTTATGACCAATTTTTTGTTTTAGTATTTTCAATATATGTTGTTTAGTAATAATATGTATCATTTGTTTGTTCAGAATAACTTTTGTTTAGGTAGATTACATGGGGTTGTAATTAATATATTATTATCTCAATTATGTAATTAAAAATAATAATAATAATTTTTATTAAATATTAAATGTGAAAAAACTAGTAATTTTATTACATGTGAAATATTTCAATTCAATTAATATCTTATGATATTGTTCAAATGGAGTTTTAGTAAAAATAATATGTTTATTCCTTAAAATTTATTATTTTATTATACTTCATACTTAATTGTGAATATCAACTTAATGAATTCATTTATGCGTATTTTATTTCAAATAATATTTATCTTTATAATTTTTACATCATAAAAGAGGTAGAAGATTATGTTTTTAATTTTATTGAGAAAAAGATAAATTTTGAGATGTTTATCTTCAATAGTTTTGAATTTGGGGATAATCTTTGGTTTTTATAATAGGGCATATGTAATCTAAAAAATAAAACATAAATAAAGAGGTAATGGGGGAGAATTTTTATTTGTAAATAAAATATTATATTATATCAAATGAGATGTAATTTTTTTTAATAATATATATTTATATATTGGGTTTTGTGACCACTAATAAGGGGGAGATTTTTGAGTACGTGTTCATTCAACATTTTTGTTAGATTTTGGTATTCATTCTCACAAAATCTTTAGTTTATATTAATAATGAATTTACATTTAAGTTAATTATAAGAAATTTATATTTGACATGATATTTATTCTAGAATAATATTCAAGTCATTGATTCATTGATAATATTGGTTATGATATTCCAGATGTGTATTATCCTAGTATGAAATCATTGATCATACCCAACATGTGTGTGTTTAATGTATTTTAAAATAACCCTACATTTTAAATAGCACATAGGGATTATATAATCGATATTTTTGGTAATTTATTTATAAAAAACATTACATCTACGAGGAAACCTAAAATTATGGAATCAGACACATGATACAAAAACACAAATTTTTTGACCATAAGTTATCTACCCTAGGTTTGGAGTTTTTTGTAAAAAATGCAACTCTATGTTTGACTATTAAATGATATAGTATTAAAATCATCGATATTATCCATGATATATGTAACATTCATGGAGGATGTAATGACATATTAAAATCTGTTTTACGAAAAATTTAGATTCACATTATCATTGATTTAATGGATCATATTCAACGTAGTAAATAATATCTATTCTTACAGGATGTTAAGACCCACATTTATTTATTTTTTTAAAAATGATCATGTTTTATTATATAGTATTTATGTATCTTGTTGGAAATGGATCTGTTTGATCAATTGTATAAATATCATGACCTTATTCATCAAAATATATATAAAACAATACAATAATCATAAAAAATAAGACATACATATGAAACGACATTTATGATTTTCATTGGTGATGCACATTAGAGATATGAATGTTTGGATCAATCATCTAACTAATTTTTTTTTCAATACAACTAAATTATATTTTTAAATACTCTTTTATTATATTGAAAATGGTTTTTTCAATGAAACTCTTTGGAGAAATACCTATTTAGACCTCGGTATGCAATTTTCTATATCGTTGTTTCATTAAATAATTCAAGACATTTAAGATCTAAATACATATTCCAATTTTTACTCCATCTATGAAGTTTAACCTGGGTTATTAAAATAATCAATATCTATGGAATTGAGGGAGTTTCACCTTCTCAAACTGATTTGTGCTAATGTTACTTCCTCCGCTATTAAGATGTCAAATTAATGTTCATTCTAAAAAAACAATAAGCCTATAAAAATCTATATTGAAAAGGCCTATATTAAAATCACTCGTTTATTATTTATAGGTATCTAAATTTGAGAATCTGAGAGTGAAAATCACCAATATCTTGGATTTGAGCATTAGTGGAGTGAATATGGGGATATTTGTGGCCTGAAACACTATACATAACTTTGAAATATTCCATTATTAATTTCCACTACTCACTTGAAATTAAGAGATAATGAATGGTTCAATGTATAACAAGAGAGTTGATTTATATTTGTAAATGTTTTTAAAACCAAAATACAAATACATCTTGTGTCTTTTGTCATCATCATTATAATCCAAAACAATAATAAAAGAAAATCCCTCTCATGTAGATTGTGTTAGGTCCACTATGTCAAATCCTTTCGTGGGGGTGGATCAGAGTATGACAGATTAAAACTGCCCAATTTGAACTTGTATCATTTTAAATGAAACTCTCATCTCTATATTTCTCATAAAAAAGTATAAAAAAAATAAACCATGCATGAGGCACATACATTTTTACATGGTTCACCCTCACTGTTATACATCCTTTGATCATACAAAAAAATGGGTTGATGTACCAAATCCACTAAAAGCGCACTGATGTTTACAAAGATTTTAGTGGACTCAATGTACCTCCGAGTTTACAACCCATATCAATTATAATGTTCACTTATTTTTCAGCTGATATGTGGTAAATAAAGAGGTAATGGGGGAGAATTTTTATTTGTAAATGAAATATTATATTATATCAAATGATATCGAATTTGATTATTTATATGTATTTATATGTTGGGTTTCGTGACCATCAATAAGGGGGAGATTTTTGAGTATGTGTTCATTCAACATTTTTGATACATTTTGGTATTCATTCTCACAAACTCTTTCATTTATATTAATAATAAATTTACATTTAAGTGAATTTTAAGAAATTTATATTTTTCATCATATTTATTCTAGAATAATATATATGTCATTGATTCATTGATAATATTGGTTATGATATTCCAGATGTGTTTTATCCTGGTATGAAATCATTGATCATACCCAACTTGTGTGTGTTTATTGTATTTTACAAGAATCCTACATTTTAAATAGCACATAGGGATTATATAATCGTTATTGTTTGTAATTTATTTAAAAAAAACATTACATCTATGAGGAAACCTAAAATTATTGAATAAGACACATGATACATAAACCCAAACTTTTTGACCATAAGTTATCTACCCTAAGTTTGGATTTTTTTTGTTAAAAATTGAACTCTATGTTTGACTATTAAATGATATAGTATTAAAATCATCAATATTATCCATGATATATGTAAAGTTCATGGAGGATGTAAAGACTTATTAAAATCTGTTTTACAAAAAATTCAGATTTGCATTATCAGTGTTTTAATGGATCATATTCAATATAGTAAATAATATCTATTCTTATGGGATTTTAAGACCCACATTTAATTGTATTTTAAAAAAAAACTCATGTTTTATTATATGGTATTTATGTATCTTTTTGGAAATGGATCTGTTTGACCAACTGTATAAATATCATGATCTTATTAATCAAAATATATATAAAACAATACAATAATCATAAAAAAGAAGATATATTTATGGAACGGCCTGTATGATTTTCATTGGGGCTACACATTATAGATATGAATGATTGGATCAATCATCTAACTATTTTTATTGTCAATACAACTAAATTATATTTTTAAATACTCTTTTATTATATTGAAAATGGATTTTTCAATGAAACTCTTGGGGGAAATACCTATTTAGACCTCGGTATGCAATTTTCTATATCTTTGTTTCATTAAATAATTCATGATATTGAAGATCTAAATACATAATCCAATGTTTACTCCATCTATGAAGTTTAACGTGGGTTAATAAAATAATCAATATCTATGGATTTGAGGGAGTTTCACCATCTCAAAATGATTTGTGCTCATGTTACTTCCTCCGCTATTAAGATGTCAAATTAATGTTCATTCTAAATGAACAAGAATCCTCTATAAATCTATATTGAAAAGGCCTATATTAAAATAACCCATTTATTACATATAGGTATCTAAATTTGAGAATCTGAGAGTGAAAATCACCAATATCTTGGAGTTGATCATTAGTGGAGTGAACAAGGGGATATTTGTGGCCTGAAACACTATACATAACTTTGAAATATTCCATTATTAATTTCCACTACTAACTTGAAATTAAGAGATAATGAATGGTTCAATGTATAACAAGAGTTCTGATTTATGATTGTAGATGTTTTTAAAACCAAAATACAAATACATCTTGTGTCTTTTGTCATCATCATTATCATCCCAAACAAAAAATAGAAAAAATCCATGTCATATAGATTGTGTTAGGTCCACTATGTCAATTCCCTTGGTGGGGGTGAATCATAGTATGACAGATTAAAACATCCCAATTTGATATTGTATCATTTTTAAACCAAACTCTCATCTCTCTATTTCTCATAAAATAGAATGAAAATAAATTAAACCACGCATGAGAAACATAAATTTTTACATGGTTCACCCTCACTATTATACATCCTTTGATCATACAAAAAAAATGGGTTGATGTACCAATCCACTAAAAGCGCACTGATGTTTACAAAGATTTGAGTGGACTCACTGTACCTCCGAGTATACAACCAATATCAATTTAAATATTCACTTATTTTTCAGCTAATATGTTCTAAATAAAGAGGTAATGGGGGAGAATTTTTTTTTTGTAAATGAAATATTATATTATATCAAATGAGATGGAATTTTTTTATTTATATGTATTTATATATTCGGTTTTGTGACGATCAATAAGGGGGAGGTTGTTGAGTATGTGTTCATTCAACATTTTTGTTACATTTTGGTATTCATTCTCACAAACTCTTTCATTTATGTTAATAATGAATTTACATATAAGTGAATTTTAGGAAATTTATATTTGTCATCATATTTATTCTAGAATAATATTAAAGTCATTAATTCATTGATAATATTGGTTATGATATTCCAGATGTGTTTTATCCTAGTATGAAATCAGTGATCATACCCAACTTGTGTGTGTTTAATGTATTTTACAATAACCCTGCATTTTAAATAGTACATATGGATTATATAATCTATATTGTTAGTAATTTATTTTTAAAAAACATTACATCTATGGGGAAACCTAAATTCTTGAATAACACACATGATAAATAAACCCAAATTTTATGACCATAAGTTATCTACCCTAGGTTTGGAGTTTATTGTTAAAAATGAAACTCTATGATTGACTATTAAATGATATAGTATTAAAATCTTAAATATTATCCATGATATATGTAAAGTTCATGGAGGATGTAATGACATATTAAAATCTATTTTACGAAATATTTATATTCGCATTATCAGTTTTTTAATGGATCATATTCAATATAGTAAATAATATCTATTCTTATGTGATGTTAAGACCCATATTTAATTATTTTTTAAAAAAATGCTCATGTTTTTTTATATGGTATTTATGTATCTTGTTGAAAATGGATCTGTTTGACCAACTATATAAATATCATGACCGTATTCATCAAAATATATATAAAACAATACAATAATCATAAAAAAGAATATATACATATGTAACGGTCTGTATTATTTTCATTGGTGCTACACATTAAAGATATGAATGATTGGATCAATCATCTAACTATTGTTTTTGTCAATACAACTAAATTATATTTTTAAGTACTCTATTATTATATTGAAAATGGATTTTTCAATGAAAATCTTTGGAGATATACCTATTTAGACCTTGGTATGCAATTATCAATATCTTTGTTTCATTAAATAATGCATGACATTGAAGATCTAAATTCTTATTCCAATTATTACTCCATCTATGAAGTTTAACCTGGGTTATTAAAATAATCAATATCTATGGATTTGAGGGAGTTTCACCTTCTCAAACTGATTTGTGAAAATGTTACTTCCTCCGAAATTAAGATGTAAAATTAATGTTCATTCTAAAATAACAAGAACCCTCTATAAATCTATATTGAAAAGTCCTATATTAAAATAACTCTTTTATTATTTATAGGTATCTAAATTTGAGAATCTGAGAGTGAAAATCCTCAATATCTTGGAGTAGAGAATTAGTGGAGTGAAAAGGGGGATATTTGTGGCCTGAAACACTATACATAACTTCGAAAAAATTCCATTATTAATTTCCACTACTCACATAAAATTAAGAGATAATGAATGGTTCAATGTATAACAAGAGAGTTGATTTATGTTTGTAAATGATTTTAAAACAATATTACAAATTCATCTTGTGTCTTTTGTCATCATCATTATCATACAAAAAAAGTCCCTCTCATATAGATTGTGTTAGGTCTACTATTTCAAATCCCTGGGTGGGGGTGAATCAGAGTATGATAGATTAAAACTTCCCAATTTGATCTTGTATCATTTTTAAACCAAACTCTCATCTCTCTATTTCTCAAAAAAAGTATGAAAATAAATTAAACCAAACATGAGACACATAAATTTTGACATGGTTTACCCTCACTGTTATACATCCTTTGATCATAAAAAAACAATGTGTTGGTGTACCAGATCCACTAAAAGCGCACTGATGTTTAAAAATATTTGAGTGGACACATTGTACCTCCGAGTTTACAACCAATATCAATTTTAATGTTCACTTATTTTTCATATGTTGAAGATTCATTTAAAATGTATAATGAAATAAATTATTTTATTAAATCTAATGAATAACAAGATGTATCTAATTTTCAAACATCGTATGAAATGATTTTATTCAACATTTTCACATTAAATGAATAACAAGAAAAATTTCTTGCAGATCTAGATGCATCTAAAAGGGAAATATTGATTGACTGAAATAATTTAAAAATTAATTTTAGAGTCACTATAAAATGAGTTTTATAATGTGAAATATTGTTATGTGTTGATATCATACAATGATGATTTCAAGATATAAATGATACATCAAATGGAGTAACATGGAATAGAATATATTATCAAGATTGATCTTGACAATATGATGATTTTTCAGGTTGAACTGTGTAAATTTTATTAATATCAAAGAACATCAGATGTTCAAAATATATTATAAGAACTGTTAATAGTTTTTTCTACCTTTATTGAAAATTCTAGGGTTTAGAATGTGAAGATTAACTATCAACTCATTTCTAACACATTATTTTTATTTTCGTTTTATTTACGACCAATTTTTTGGTTTAGTATTTTCAATATATGTTATTTAGTAAAAATATGTATCATTCATTTGTTCAGAATAACTTTTGGTTAGTTATATTACATGGGGTTGTAATTAATATATTATTATCTCAATTATGTAAATAATAATAATAATAATAATTTTTATTAAATATTAAATGTGAAAAAATTAGTAATTTTGTTACATGAGAAATATTTCAATTCAATTAATATCCTATCATATTATTCAAATGGAATTTTAGTAAAAATAATATGTTTATTCATTAAAATATCTTATTTTATTTTAATCCTTACTTACTTGGTAATATCATCTTAAAGAATTTATTTAGGGGTATTTTATTTCGAATAATACTTATCCTTATAAATTTTACATCATAAAAGAGTTAGAATATTATGTTTTTAATTTTATTGAAAAGAAGATACATTTTGAGATGTTTATCCTCAATAGCATTGAATTTGGGGATAATCTTTGGTTTTTATAATAGGGAAGATGTAATCTAAAAAATAAAACTTAAATAAGGAGGTAATGGGGGAGAATTTTTATTTGTAAATGAAATATTATATTATATCAAATGAGATGGAATTTTTTTATTTATATGTATTTATATATTGGGTTTTGTGACCATTAATAAGGGTGAGATTGTTGAGTATGTGTTCATTCAAATTTTTTTTAACATTTTTGTATTCATTCTCACAAACTCTTTCATTAATATTAATAATGAACTTACATTTAAGTGAAATTTAAGAAATTTATATTTTTCATGATATTTCTTCTAGAATAATATTAAAGTCATTGATTCATTGATAATATTGGTTAGGATATTCTAGATGTGTTTTATCCTGGTATTAAATCATTGATCATACCAAAATTTTGTGTGTTTAATGTATTTTACAATAACCCTACATTTTAAATAGCACATAGGGATTATATAATCGTTATTTTTGGTAATTTATTTTTAAAAACATTACATCTATGAGGAATGCTAAAATTATGGAATCAGACACATGATACATAAACCCAAATTTTTTGACCATAAGTTATCTACCCTAGGTTTGGAGTTTTTTGTTAAAAATGGAACTCTATATTTGACTATTAAATGATATAGTATTAAAATCATCGATATTATCTATGATATATGTAACATTCATGGAGGATGTAATGACATATTAAAATCTGTTTTATGAAAAATTCAGAATCTCATAATCAGTGTTTTAATGGATCATATTCAATATAGTAAATAATATCTATTCTTATAGGATGTTAAGACCCACATTTAATTATTTTTTTTAAAAAATTCACATGTTTTATTATATCGTATTTATGTATCTTGTTGGAAATGGATCTGTTTGACCAGCTTTATAAATATCATGACCTTATTCATTAAAATATATATAAAACAATACAATAATAATCAAAAGAAGATATACATATGAATCGGCATGTATAATTTTCATTGGTGCTACACATTAGAGATATGAATGTTTGGATCAATCATCTAACTATTGTATTTGTCAATACAACTAAATTATATTTTTAAATAATCTTTTATTATATTAAAAATGGATTTTTCAATGAAACTCTTGGGAGAAATACATATTTAGAACTCGGTATGCAATTTTTTATATCGTTGTTTCATTAAATAATTCATGTCATTGATGATCTAAATACATATTCCAATTTTTACTCCATCTATGATGTTTAACATGGGTTATTAAAATAATCAATATTTATGGATTTGAGGGTGTTTCACCTTCTCAAACTGATTTGTGCTAATGTTACTTCCTCCGCTATTATGATTTTAAATTAATGTTCATTGTAAAATAACAAGAAGCCTCAATAAATATATATTGAAATGGCCTATATTAAAATTACGCTTTTATTATTTATAGGTATCTAAATTTGAGAATCTGAGAGTGAAAATCACCAATATATTGGAGTTGAGAACTAGTGGAGTGAACAAGGGGATATTTGTGGCCTGAAACACTATACATATCATTGAAAATTTCCATTATTCACTTCCACTACTCACTTGAAATTAAGAGATAATAATGGTTCAATGTATAACAAGAGAGTTGATTTATGTTTTCAAATTTTTTTAAAACCAAAATACAAATACATCTTGTGTGTTTTGTCATCATCATTATCATTCCAACCAAAAGAAAAATCCATCTCATATAGATTGTGTAAGGCCCAATATGATCTTGTATTGTTTTTAAACCAAACTCTCATCTTTCTATTTCACATAAAAAATTATGAAAATAAATTAAACCATGCATGAGACACATAATTTTTTACATGGTTCGCCCGCACTGTTATACATCCTTTGATCATAGAAAAACAATGTGTTGATGTACCATATCCACTAAAAGCACACTGATGTTTACAATAATTTGAGTGGACTCACTGTACCTTTTAATTTACAACCAATATCAATTTTAATGTTCACTTATTTTTCAGCCGATATGTGGTAAATAAGGAGGTAATGGGGGAGAATTTTTATTTGTAAATGAAATATTATTTTATATCAAATGAAATGGAATTTGTTTATTTATATGTATTTATATATTAGGTTTTGCGACCATTAATAACGAGGATATTGTTGAGTATATGTTCATTCATCATTTTTGTTACATTTCGGTATTCATTCTCACAAACTCATTCATTTATATTAATAATGAATTTACATTTAAGTGAATTTTAAGAAATTTATATTTGTCATAAAATTTATTCTAGAATAATATTCAAGTCATTGATTCATTGATAATATTGGTTATGATATTCCAGATGTGTTTTATCTTGGTATGAAATCATTGATCATACCTAACATGTGTGTGTTTAATGTATTTTACAATAACCTTACATTTTAAATAGCAAACAGGGATTATATAATCATTATTTTTGGTAATTTATTTTTAAAAAACATTACATCTATAAGGAAACTTAAAATTTTGGAATCAGATACATGATGCATAAACCCAAATTTTTTGACCATAGGTTATCTACCATAGGTTTGGAGTTTTTTGTTAAAAATAGAAATTTATGTTTGACTGTTAAATGATATAGTATTAAAATAATCGATATTATCCATGATATATGTAACGTTCATGGAGGATATAATGACATATTAAAATCTGTTTTATGAAAAATTCTGATTCTCATTATCAGTGTTTTATTGGATCATATTCAATATAGTAAATAATATCTGTTATTATAGGATGTTAAGACCCACATTTAATTATTTTTTTTAAAAAAATTGTCATGTTTTATTATATTGCATTTATTTATCTTGTTGGAATGGATCTGTTTGACCAACTGTGTAAATATCATGACCTTATTTTTCAAAATATATATAAAACAATACAGAATTCATAAAAAAGTAGATATACATATGAAATGGCCTGTATATTTATCATTGGTGATACATATTAGAGATATGAATGTTTGGATCAATCATCTAACTCTTGTTTTTGTCAATACAACTAAATTATATTTTTAAATACTATTTTATTGTATTGAAAATGGATTTTTCAATGAAACTCTTCTGAGAAATACCTATTTAGACCTAAGAATGAAATTTTTTATATCGTTGTTTCGTTAAATAATGCATGAAATTGAAGATCTAAATACATATTCCAATTTCTACTCCATCTATGAAGTTTAACCTGGGTTATTAAAATAATCAATATCTATGGATTTGAGGGAGTTTCACCTTCTCAAACTGATTTTTTCTAATGTTACTTCCTCTGCTATTAAGATGTCAAATTAATGTTCATTATAAATGTACAAGAAGAATCTATAAATCTATATTGAAAAGTACTATATTAAAATAAATCATTTATTATTTATAGGTATCTAAATTTGAGAATCTGAGAGTGAAAATCACCAATATCTTGGAGTAAAGCATTAGGGGAGTGAACAAGGGGATATTTGTGGCCTGAAACACTATACATAACTTTGAAAAATTCCATTATTAATTTCCAATTCTCACTTGAAATTAAGAGATAATGAATGGCTCAATGTATAACAAGATTGTTGATTTATGTTTGTAAATGTTTCTAAAACCAAAATACAAATTCATCTTCTATCTTTTTTCATCATAATTATCATACCAAACAAGAAAAAGAAAATCCATCTCATATAAATTTTATTAGGTCCACTATGTCAAATCCCTGGGTCGGGGTGAATCAGAGTATGAAAGATTAAAACTGCCCAATTTGATCTTGTATCATTTTTAAACCAAACTGTCATCTCTCTATTTCTCATAAAAAAGTATGAAAATAAATTAAACCATGCATGAGACACATAAATTTTTACATGGTTCACCCTCACTGTTATACATCCTTTGATCATACAAAAACAATGGGTTGATGTACCAGTTCCACTAAAAGCTCACTGATGTTTACAAAGATTTGAGTGGACTCACTTTACCTCCAAGTTTACAACCAATATCAATTTTAATGTTCACTTATTTTTCATATGTTGAAGATTCATTTAAAACGTATAATGAAATAAATTATTTTATTAAATCTGATGAATAAAAGGATGTATCCAATTTTCAAACATCGTATGAAATGATTTTATTCAACATTTTCACATTAAATGAATAATAAGAAAAATTTCTTACTGATCTAGATGCATCTAAAAGGGAAATAATGATTGAACTAAAGAAATTAAAAATTAATTTTATAGTCACTATAAAAGGAGTTCTATAATGTGGAATATTTTTTAGTGTTAATATCATACTATTTTGATTTCAAGATATAAATGTTACATCAAATTGAGTAACATGTAATAGAATATATTATCAAGATTGATCTTGAAAATATGATGATTTTTTTGGTTGAACTGTGTGAATTTTTTTAATATCAATGAACATTGGATGTTCAAAATATATTATAAGAACTGTTAATATATTTATCTACCTTGATTGAAAATTCTAGTGGTTTAGAATGTGCATATTAAATTTAGACTCATTTCTAACACATTATTTTTATTTTCATTTTATTTATGACCAATTTTTTGTTTTAGTATTTTCAATATATGTTGTTTAGTAAAAATATGTATCATTCTTTTGTTCAGAATAACTTTTGGTTAGGTAGATTACGTGGGGTTGTAAATAATATATTATTATCTCAATTATGTAATTAAAGATAATAATAATAATTTTTATTAAATATTAAATTTGAAAAACTAGTAATTTTATTACATGAGAAATATTTCAATTCAATTAATATCCTATGATATTATTCAAATATAGTTTTTGTAAAAATAAAATGTTTATTCATTAAAATATTTTATTTTATTTTACTCCTTGTATACTTGTGAATATAAACATAAATAATTTATTTATGAGTATTTCATTTTGAATAATATTTATCCTTATAATATTTAAATAAGAAAAGTGGTAGAATATTATGTTTTTAATTTTATTGAGAAGAAGATAAATTTTGAGATTTTTATCCTTAATAGCATCGAATTTGGGTATAATCTTTGGTTTTTATAATAGGTCATATTTAATCTACAAAATAAACCATATATAACGATGGTAATGGGGTAGAATTTTTAATTGTAAATGAAATATTATATTATATCAAATGAGATAGAATTTGTTTATTTATATGTATTTTTATATTGGGTTTTGTGACCATTAATAAGGGGGAGATTGTTGAATATGTGTTCATTCAACATTTTTGTTACATTTTGGTATTCATTCTCACAAACTCTTTCATTTATATTAATAATGAAATTACATTTACGTGAATTTTATGAAATTTATATTTGTCATGATATTTATTCTAGAATAATATTCAAGTCATTAATTCATTGAGAATATTGGTTATGATATTCCAGATGTGTTTTATCCTGGTATGAAATCATTGATCATACCCAACTTGTGTGTGTTTAATGTATTTTACAATAACCCTACATTTTAAATAGAAAATAGGGATTATATAATCGTTATTTTTGGTAATGTATTTTTACAATACATTACATCTATGAGGAAACGTATAATTCTAGAATCAAACACATGATACATAAACCCAAATTTTTTGACCATACGTTATCTACCCTAGGATTGGAGTTTTTTGTTAAAAATGGAACACTATGTTTGACTATTAAATGATATAGTATTAAAATCATCCATATTATCCATGATATATGTAATGTTCATGGACGATGTAATGACATATTGAAATCTGTTTTACGAAAAATTCATATTCTCATTATCAGTGTTTTAATTTATCATATTCAATATAGTAAATAATATCTATTCTTATAGGATGTTAAGAACCACATTTAATTATTTTTAAAGAAAATTCTCATGTTTTATTATATGTTATTTATGTATCTTGTTGGAAATGGATTTATTTGACCAGTTGTATAAATATCATGACCTTATTCATCAAAATATATATAAAACAATAAAATAATCATAAAAAAGAAGATATACATATGGAACGGCCTGTATGATTTTCATTGGTGCTACACATTAGAGATATGAAAGTTTGGATCAATCATCTAACTATTGTTTTTGTTAATACAACTAAATTATATTTTTAAATACTCTTTTATTATTTTGAAAATGGATTTTTCAATGAAACTCTTGGGAGAAATACCTATTTAGACCTCGGTATGCAATTTTCTATATTATTGTTTCATTAAATAATGCATGACATTGAATATCTAAATACAAATTACAATTTTTACTCCATCTATGAAGTTTAACTTGGGTTATTAAAATAATCAATATATATGGATTTGAGGGAGTTTCACCTTCTCAAACTGATTTGTGCTAATGTTACTTCCTCTACTATTAAGATGTCAAATTAATGTTCATTCTAAAAGAACAAGAAGCCTCTATAAATCTATATTGAAAAGGCCTATATTAAAATCACTCTTTTATTATTTATAAGTATCTAAATTTGAGAATCTGAGATTAAAAATCGCCAATATATTGGAGTTGAGAATTAGTGGAGTGAACAAGGGGATATTTGTGGCCTAAAACACTATACATAACTTTGAAAATATCCCTTATTAACGTCCACTACTCACTTGAAATTAAGAGATAATGAATGGTTCAATGTATTACAAGAGAGTTTATTTATGTTTTTAAATTTTTTTAAAACCAAAATACAAATACATCTTGTGTCTTTTGTCATCATCATTATCATCCCAAACAAAATAAAAAATCTCTCTCATATAGATTGTGTTAGGTCTACTATGTCAAATCCCTAGGTGGGGGTGAATTAGAGTATGACAGATTAAAACTTCCCAATTTGATCTTGTATCATTTTTAAACAAAATTCTCATCTCTCAATTTCACATTAAAACGTATGAAAATAAATTAAACCATGCATGAGACACATTATTTTTACATGGTTCACCCTCACTGTTATACATCCTTTATTCATACAAAAACAATGGGTTATTGTACCAGATCCACTAAAAGCGCACTGATGTTTACAAAGATTTGAGTGGACTCATTGTACCTTCGAGTTTACAATCAACATCAATTTTAATGTTCACTTATTTTTCAGCCGATATGTGGTAGATAAAGAGGTAATGGGGGAGAATTTTTATTTGTAAATAAAATATTATATTATATCAAATGAGATGGAATTTGTTTATTTATATGTATTTATATATTGGGTTTTGTGACCATTAATAAGGGGGAGATTGTTGAGTATGTGTTCATTCAACATTTTTGTTACATTTTGGTATTCATTCTCACAAACTCTTTCATTTATATTAATAATGAATTTACATTTAAGTGAATTTCAATAAATTTATATTAGTTATCATATTTCTTCTAGGATAATATCCAAGCCACTGATTCGTTGAAAATATTGGTTATGATATTCTAGATGTGTTTTATCTTGGTATGAAATCATTGATCATACCCAACATGTGTGTGTTTAATGTATTTTACAATAACCCTACATTTTAAATATAACATAGGGATTATATAATCGTTATTGTTGGTTATTTATTTTTAATAATCATTACATCTATGAGGAAACCTAAAATTCTGGAATCAGACACATGATGCATAAACCCAAATTTTTTGACCATAAGTTATCTACCCTAGGTTTGGAGTTTTTTGTTAAAAATAGAACTCTATGTTTGACTATTAAATCAACTAGTATTAAAATAATCGATATTATCCATGATATATGTAACATTCATGGAGGATATAATGACATATTAAAATCTGTTTACAAAAGATTCAGATTCTCATTATCAGTGTTTTAATGGATCATATTCAATATAGTAAATAATATATGTTATTATAGGATGTTAAGACCCACATTTAATTTTTTTTAAAAATGCTCATGCTTTATTAAAATTGTATTTATTTATCTTGTTGGAAATGGATCTGTTTGACCAACTGTATAAATATCAGGACCTTATTCATCAAAATATATATAAAATAATACAATAATCATAAAAAAGATGATATAAATATGTAATGGCATGTATGATTATCATTGATGCTACACATTAGAGATATGAATGTTTGGATCAATCATCTTACTATTGTTTTTGTCAATACAACTAAATTATATTTTTAAATACTCTTTAATTATATTGAAAATGGATTTTTCAATGAAACTCTTCAGAGAAATACCTATATTGACCACAGTATGCAATTTTTTATATCGTTGTTTCATTAAATAATTCATGACATTGAAGATCCTAAATACATATTCAAATTTCTACTCCATCTATGAAGTTTAACCTGGGTTATTAAAATAATCAATATCTATGGATTTGAGGGAGTTTCACCTTCTCAAACTGATTTGTGCTAATGTTAGTTCCTCCGCTTTTATGATGTAAAATTAATGTTCATTCTAAAATAACAAGAAGACTCTATAAATCTATATTGAAATGGCCTATATTAAAATCCATATTTTATTATTTATAGGTAACTAAATTTCAGAATCTGAGAGGGAAAATCACCAATATCTTGGAGTAGAGAATTAGTGGAGTGAACAAGGGGATATTTGTGGCCTGAAACACAATACATAACTTTGAAAAATTCCATTATTAATTTCCACTACTCACTTGAAATTAAGAGATAATGAATGGTTCAATGTATAAAAATAGATTTCATTTATGTTTGTAAATGTTTTTAAAACCAAAATACAAATTCATCTTGTGTCTTTTGTCATCATCATTATCATCCCAAACAAAAAAAAGAAAATATCTCTCATATAAATTGTGTTAGGTCCACTATGTCAAATCACTTGGTGGGGGTGAATCTGAGTATAAAAGATTAAAACTGCCCAATTTGATCTTGTATCAGTTTTAAACCAAACTGTTATCTCTCTATTTCTCATAAAAAAAGTATGAAAATAAATTAAACCATGCATGAGACACATAAATTTTACATGGTTCACCCTCACTGTTATACATCCTTTGATCATACAAAAACAATGGGTAGATGTACCAGATCCACTAAAAGAACACTGATGTTTACAATGATTCGAGTGGACTCATTGTACCTCCGAGTTTACAACCAATATAAATTTTAATGTTCACTTATTTTTCAATTGTTGAATATTCATTTAAAAAGTATAATAAAATAAATTATTTTATTAAATGTAATGAATAACAAGATGTATCTAATTTTCAAACATCATATGAAATGATTTTATTCAACATTTTCACATTAAATGAATAACAAGAATGATTTCTTGAAGATCTAGATGCATCTAAAAGGGAAATATTGATTGACCAAAAGATTTTAAAAATTATTTTTAGAGTCACTATAAAATGAGTTTTATAATGTGAAATATTTATATGTGTTGATATCATACAATGATGATTTCAAGATATAAATGTTACATCAAATGGAGTAACATGGAATAGAATATATTATCAAGATTGATCATGACAATATGCTGATTTTTCTGGTTGAACGGTGTAAATTTTATTAATATCAAAGAATATCAGATGTTCAAAATATATTATAAGAACTGTTAATAGTTTTATCTACCTTGATTGAAAATTCTAGTGGTCTAAAATGTGAAGATTAACTTTAGACTCATTTCTAACACATTATTTTTATTTTCGTTTTATTTATGACCAAATTTTTTGTTTTAGTATTTTCAATATATGTTGTTTAGTAAAAATATGTATCATTCGTTTGTTCAGAATAACTTTTGGTTAGGTAGATTACATGGGGTTGTAATTATTATATTATTATCTCAATTATGTAATTAAAGATAATAATAATAATTTTTATTAAATATTAAATTTGAAAAAACTAATAATTTTATTACATGAGAAATATTTCAATTCAATTAATATCCAATGATATTATTCAAATGGGGTTTTAGTAAAAATAATATTTATATTCATTAAAATATCTTATTTTATTTTACTCCTTGCATACTTTTGAATATCAACATAAATAATTTTTTTATGAGTATTTCATTTTAAATAATATTTATCCTTATAATTTTTACATCAGAAAAGAGGTAGAAGAGTATGTTATTAATTTTATTGAGAAGAAGATAAATTTTGGTATTTTTATCCTTAATAGCATTGAATTTGGGGATAATCTTTGGTTTCCATAATAGGGCAGGTGTAATATACAAAATAAAAAATAAATAAGGATGGTAATGGGGGAGAATTTTTATTTGTAAATGAAATATTATATTATAACAAATGAGATATTATTTGTTTATTTATATGTATTTTTATATTGGGTTTTGTGACCATTAATAAGGGGGAGATTGTTGAGTATGTGTTCATTCAACATTTTTGTTACATTTTGGTATTCATTATCACAAAATCTTTCATTTATATTAATAATGAATTTACATTTAAGTGAATTTTAAGAAATTTATATTTTTCATGATATTTATTCTAGAATAATATTCAAGTCATTGATTCATTGATTATATTGGTTATGATATTCCAGATGTGTTTTCTCCTGGTATGAAATCATTGATCATACCCAACTTGTGTCTGTTTAATGTATTTTACAATAACCCTAAATTTTAAATAGCACATAGGGATTATATAATAGTTATTGTTGGTAATGTATTTTTAAAAAACATTACATCTATGAGGAAACCTAACATTCTGGAATCAGATACATGATACATAAACCCAAATTTTTTGACCATAAGTTATCTACCCTAGGTTTGGAGTTTTTTGTTAAAAATGGAACTCTATGTTTGACTATTAAATGATCTTGTATTAAAATCATCCATATTATCCATGATATATGTAACGTTCATGGAGGATGTAGTGACATATTAAAATCAGTTTTATGAAAAATTCAGATTCTCATTATCAGTGTTTTAATGGATCATATTCAATATAGTAAATAATATCTATTCTTATAGGATGCTAAAACACACATTTAATTATTTTTAAAGAATATTATCATGTTTTATTATATGGTATTTATGTATTTTGTTGGAAATGGATTTGTTTGACCATCTGTATAAATATCATGACCTTATTCATCAAAATATATATAAAACAATACAATAATCATAAAAAACAAGATATACATATGGAACGGCCTGTATTATTTTCATTGGTGCTACACATTAGAGATATGAATGTTTGGATCAATCATTTAACTATTGTTTTTTTTCAATAAAACTAAATTATATTTTTAAATACTCTTTTATTATATTGAAAATGGATTTTACAATGAAACTCTTGGGAGAAATACCTATTTAGACCTCGGTATGCAATTTTTTATATCATTGTTTCATTAAATAATTCATGTCATTGAAGATCTAATTACATATTCCAATTTTTACTCCATCTATGAAGTATAACCTGGTTTATTAAAATAATCAATATCTATGGATTTGAGGGAGTTTCAACCTTCTCAAACTGATTTATGCTAATGTTACTTACTCCACTATTAAGATGTCAAATTAATGTTAATTCTAAAAGAACAAGAAGCCTCTATAAATCTATATTGAAAAGTACTATATTAAAATCATTCTTTTATTATTTATAGGTATATAAATTTGAGAATCTGAGAGTAAAAATCACCAATATATTAGAGTTGAGAGTTAGTGGAGTGAACAAGGGGATATTTGTGGCCTGAAACCCTATACATAACTTTGAAAATTTCCATTATTAACTTACACTACTCACATGAAATTTAGAGATAATGAATGGTTCAATGTATAACTAGAGAGTTGATTTATGTTTTTAATTTTTTTTAAACCAAAAAAAATGCATCTTGTGTTATTTTTCATCATCATTATCATCCCAAAAAAAATTCCCTCTCATATAGATTGTGGTAGGTCCACTATGTCAAATCCCTATGTGGGAGTGAATCAGAGTATGACAGATTAAAACTGCCCAATTTGATCTTGTATCATTTTTAAACCAAACTCGCATCTCTCTATTTCACATAAAAAACAATGAAAATAAATTATTCCATGCATGAGACACATAAATTTTTACATGGTTAACCGTCACTATTATACAACCATTGATCATACAAAAACAATGGGTTGATGTACTAGATCCACTAAAAGCGCACTGATGTTTACAAAGATTTGAGTGGACTCACTGTACCTTCGAGTTTACAACCAATATCAATTTTAATGTTCATTTATTTTTCAGCCTATATGTGGTAAATAATGAGGTAATGGGGGAGAAAAATTATTTGTAAATGAAATATTATATTATATCAAATGAGATGGAATTTGTTTATTTATATGTATTTATATATTGGGTTTTGTGACCATTAATAAGGGGGAGATTGTTGAGTATGTGTTCGTTCCACATTTTTGTTAAATTTTGGTATTCATTCTCACAAACTCTTTCATTTATATTAATAATGAATTTAAATTTTAGTTAAATTTAATAAATTTATATTTGTAATCATATTTATTCTAGAATAATATTAATGTCATTGATTCATTGATAATATTGGTTATGATATTCTAGATGTGTTTTATCTTGGTATGAAATCCATGATCATACCCAACATGTGTGTGTTTGATGTATTTTACTATAACCCTACATTTTAAATAGCACATAGGGATTATATAATCGTTATTGTTGGTAATTTATTTTTGAAAAACATTACATCTATGAGGAAACCTAAAATTATGGAATCAGACACATGATGCATAAACCCAAATTTTTTTACCATAAGTTATCTAACATTGGTTTGGAGTTTTTTCTTAAAAATAGAACTCTGTGTTTGACTATTAAATGATATATTATTAAAATCATCCAGATTATCCATGATATATGTAACGTTCATAGTGGATGTAATAACATATTAAAATCTGTTTTATGAAAAATTCTTATTCTCATTATCAATGTTTTAATGGATCATATTCAATATAGTAAATAATATCTGTTATTATAGGAAGTTAGGACCCACATTTAAATATTTTTTTTAAAAAATGCTCATGTTTTATTATATTGTATTTATTTATCTTGTTGGAAATGGATGTTTTTGACCAACTTTATAAATATCATGACCTTATTCATAAAAATATATATAAAACAATACAATAATCACAAAAAAGAAGATATACATATGAAATGGCGTGTATGATTATCATTGGTGCTACACATTAGAGATATGAATGTTTGGATCAATTATCTAACTATTTTTTTGTCAATATAACTATATTATATTTTTAAATACTCTTTTATTATATTGAAAATGGATTTTTCAATGAAACTCTTTGGACAAATACGTATTTAGACCTCGGTATGCAATTTTTTATATCGTTTTTTGTTAAATAATACATGACATTGAATATCTAAATACATATTCTAATTTCTACGCCATCTATGATGTTTAACCTGGGTTATTAAAATAATCAATATCTATGGATTTGAGGGAGTTTCACCTTCTCAAACTGATATTTGCTAATTTTACTTCCTCCTCTATTAAGATGTCAAAATAATGTTCATTCTAAAAGAACAAGAAGACTCTATAAATCTATATTGAAATGGCCTATATTAAAATCACTCTTTCATTATTTATAGGTATCTAAATTTGAGAATCTGAAAGTGAAAATCACCAATATCTTGGAGTAGAGCATTAGTGGAGTGTACAACGGGATATTTGTGGCCTGAAACACTATACATAAATTTGAAAAATTCAATTATTAATTTACACTACTCACTTGAAATTAAGAGATAATGAACGGATCAATGTATAACAAGAGAGTTGATTTTTGTTTGTAAATGTTTTTAGAACCAAAATAAAAATTCATCTTATGTCTTTTTTCATCATCATTATCATCCCAAACAAAAAAAGAAGAAAATCCCTCTCATATAAATTGTGTTAGGTCCACTATGTCAAATCCATGGGTGGAGGTGAATCTGAGTATAAATGATTAAAACTTCCCAATTTGATCTTGTATCATTTTTAAACCAAACTGTTATCTCTCTATTTCTCATAAAAAAGTATGAAAATAAATTAAACCATGCATGAGACACATAAATTTTACATGGTTCACCCTCACTGTTATACATCCTTTGATCATACAAAAACAATGGGTTGAGGTACCAGATCCACTAAAAGCACACAGATGTTTACAATGATTCGAGTGGACTCATTGTACCTCCGAGTTTACAACCAATATCAATTTTAATGTTCACTTATTTTTTCATATGTTGAACATTCATTTAAAAAGTATAATGAAATAAATTATTTTATTAAATGTAATGAATAACAAGATGTATCCAATTTTCAAACATCGCATGAAATGATTTTATTCAACATTTTCACATTAAATTAATAACAAGAAAAATTCCATGCTGATCTAGATGCATCTAAAAGGAAAATAATGATTGACCTAAAGAATTTAAAAATAAATTTTAGAGTCACTATAAAAGGGTTTCTATAATGTGAAATACTTTTATGCGTTTATATCATGCTATGATGATTTCAAGATATAAAGGTTACATAAAATTGAGTAACATAGAATAGAATATATTATAAATATTGATTTTGACAATATGATGATTTTTCTTGTTGAATGGTGTAAAATTTATTAATATCAAAGAACATCAGATGTCCAAAATATATTATAAGAACCGTAAATAGTTTTATCTAACTTGATTGAAAATTCTAGTGGTCTAGAATGTGCAGATTAACTATAGACTCATCTCGAACACATTATTTTTATTTTCGTTTTATTTAAGACCAATTTTTTGATTTAGTATTTTCAATATATGTTGTTTAGTAAAAATATGTAAGATTTATCTGTTTAGAATAAATTTTGGTTAGGTAGATTACATGGGGTTGTAATTAATATATTATAATTTCAATTATGTAATTAAAGATAATAATAATAATTTTTATTAAATATTAAATGTGAAAATACTAGTAATTTTATTACATGAGAAATATTTCAATTAAATTAATATCCTATGATATTATTCAAATGGAGTTTTAGTAATAATAATAAGTTTATTCATTAAAATATATTATTTTATTTTACTCCTTGCATACTTGTGAATATCAACATAAATAATTTATTTATGAGTATTTAATTTTGAATAATATTTATCCTTCTAATTTTTACATCATAAAAGCGGTAGAATATTATGTTTTTAATTTTATTGAGAAGAAGATACATTTTTAGATGTTTATCCTTAAAAGCATTGAATTTGGGGATAATCATTGGATTTTATAATAGGGAAGATGTAATCTGCAAAATAAAACATAAATGAGGATTGTAATGGGGGAGAATTTTTATTTGTAAATGAAATATTATATTATATCAAATGAGATGGAATTTGTTTATTTATTTGTATTTTTATATTGGGTTTTGTGACCATTAATAAGGGGGAGATTGTTGAGTATGTGTTCATTCAACATTTTTGTTACATTTTGGTATTTATTCTCACAAACTCTTTCATTTATATTAATAATGAATTTACATTTAAGTGAATTTTAATAAATTTATATTTTCCATGATATTTATTCTAGAATAATATTCAAGTCATTGATTCATTGATAATATTGGTTATGATATTCCAGATGTATTTTATCCTGGTATGAAATCATTGATCATACCCAACTTGTGTGTGTTTAATGTATTTTACAATAAAACTACATTTTAAATAGCACATAGGGATTATATAATCGTTATTTTTGGTAATTTATTTTTAAAAAACGTTACATATATGAGGAAACATAAAATTTTGGAAACATACACATGATACATAAACCCAGTTTTTTTGACCTTAAGTTATCTACCCTAGGTTTGGAGTTTTTTGTTAAAAATGTAACTCTATGTTTGACTATTAAATGATATAGTATTAAAATAATCCATATTATCCATGATATATGTAATGTTCATGGAGGATGTAATAACATATTAAAATCTCTTTTACGAAAAATTCAGATTCTCATTACCGGTGTTTTAATGGATCATATTCAATATAGTAAATAATATCTATTCTCATAGGATGTTAAGACCCACATTTAAATATTTTTAAAGAAAATGCTCATGATTTATTATATGGTATTTATGTATCTTGTGGGAAATGGACCTGTTTGACCATCTGTATAAATATCATGACCTTATTCATCAAAATATATATAAACAATACAATAATCATAAAAAAGAAGATATACATATGGAACGGCCTGTATGATTTTCAAAGGTGCTACACATTATAGATATGAATGTTTGGATCAATCATCTTACTATTGTTTTTGTCAATACAACTAAATTATATTTCTAAATACACTTTTATTATATTTAAAATGGATTTTTCAATGAAACTCTTGGGAGAAATTCCTATTTAGACCTCGGTATGCAATTTTCTATATTGTTGTTTCATTAAATAATCCATGACATTGGAGATCTAAATACATATTCCCATTTTTACTCCATCTATAAAGTTTAACCTGGGTTATTAAAATAATCAATATCTACAGATTTGAGGGAGTTTCACCTTCTCAAACTGATTTGTGATAATAATACTTACTCTCCTATTAAGCTGTAAAATTAATGTTCATTCTAATAGAACAATAAGCCTCTATAAATATATATTGAAAAGTCCTATATTAAAATCACACTTTTATTATTTATAGGTATCTAAATTTGAGAATTGGAGAGTGAAAATCACCAATATCATGGAATTGAGCATTAGTGGAGTGAACAAGGGGATATTTTTTGCCTGAAACACTATACATAACTTTGAAAAATTCCATTATTAATTTCCACTAATCACATGAAATTTAGAGATAATGAATGTTTCAATGTATAACAATAGAGTTGATTTATGTTTGTAAATGTTTTTAAATCCAAAATAAAAATTCATCTTGTGTCTTTTTTCATCATCATTATCATCCCAAACAATGAAAAATGAAAATACCTCTCATATGGATTGTGTTAGGTCCACTATGTCAAATCCCTAGGCAGGGGTGAATCAGAGTATGACAGATTAAAACTACCCAATTTAATCTTGTATAATTTTTGAACCTAACTCTCATCTCTCTATTTCTCCTAAAAAGAATGAAAATAAATTAAACCATGCATGAGACACATAAATTTTTACATGGTTCACCATTACTGTTATACATCCTTTGATCATACAAAAACAATGGGTTGATGTACTAGATCCACTAAAAGCGCACTAATGTTTACAATGATTTTAGTGGACTCACTATACCTCTGAGTTTACAACCAATATCAATTTTAATATTCACTTATTTATTAGCTGATATCTGGTAACTTCTTATTCAGAAGTCCCACTCACAATTTATAGACATGTAGGCCCTATCATTGTCTATAATGAATGAATACTCCATTGTATTTAGATGGTCTATTGATATCCCACATTCATCCACTGTGGAATTTCATATTCTAACAGATGTCCTAGAATACTTTAAATTATTTAGGCAAACCATTATATGTCTGGCATGGAAGATTAATGCATTTCATTTATTATTACACTTTTTTTCTCAAAACACATATTGAGCGTAACTTCAATCGTACATGCAAATGTAATCATATGAAAACCATATTTAAAATTCACTCATAATTAATTCATTCATGCAACTCACTTTTCTAAAAAAAAATTACATTATTCTATGATTGGATTACTTCTAATTATATTTCTTCTTTCAATGTTGGGGGTCACATCTTCTTTATAGGAATCACTGAACCCTACGTGGAAGATTCAACGTATCACACAATATTCTTTTTTGAAACTCCAACTTTCACACAAATTTATGAATATTTTTCACACATCAATCCTTATCCATATTTCTACATTGGTATCCTGAAACATTTCTCGTGCACATGTTTCCAAATAACCTTCAATCGTTCACACAATATCCTTTAACAAAAACACATTTCTCCATTTTTTATATTGAGACCCAATAATTTATAAAAAAAATGCATCACCTTATATCTTTTCATTTTTTACCACCTACAAATAACATATTCCATTTTCATGGTCTTTTTCTACACATCTTTTCAAAAATATATCTAGGACACCACATCTAACCATGAAATTCATATTTTCTAAAATAATCAACCTACAAAAACCATCAATGTTACATAGAGGGATTATTTTCCCAACAATTCCCCCTTTGGTTTTGTTGAAAATTCATTTATAAATTTATACCACTTTATAGCATCATTCATTTTCCACGAACATTCACCTCTTGCAACTAAAACAATTAACATGGATTTACACAATACATACTCTAAGCCTACATGATAAATGATCTGTATGAGAAACAAGAGTAATATGAAAAGATAGTAATTGAATAACTTAATTACTAACACACATTATTGAAACCAATCAATTTAGTTTATCATGAACCTCATCTATCTTATTATATATTCATTTATCCATCACTGATAGCTTAATTATATTTAAAACTCATCCTTCTTCAATTCGCGAGTTCATGTGTTGTTCAAACTAAGCTCTGGAAGATCATTTTAATAGCAATTAATTCTCAACATATTGATCCCCCTTTCTCACATCTCCACTTGTTGGCTTCTTCCTGTGTCCCTTGACTAATAATTTGTCTACCTTCATTAGCCACAATTCCTCCCCCCTCAAATAGTAACAATTTCTCACCCTTTGTCAATGAACTTCAAGGTCACTTCTTTCTGGTCTACAACAGAGTAAAGAACATAGATCAACAAATTAGATAAAAATGCACCATACCTTGTGGTGAGAGGGTCTATATCCACACAATTTCAATTATGGGGAGTCAAATGGATTCCTATATCCAGTCGATGTCTCTTAAATGGTTCTTTGTGTATGCCTTTTGTTAGAATGTTTGCAACATATAATTCTGTATGAACATAATCCAATGTCACATGACCCTGCTACACCATATCCTAGACAAAATTATATTTTATTTCAATGTGATTTATCTTCATGTGATGGACTATATTTTTGTATGATTTATTCAACCTGAATTATCACAACGTATTCTCATCAGATACATTACATCAAATCTAATGTCAACAAGATGCTGCATTATCCAAAATAGTTGTGTGCGCGATTGTGTATCATTAATATAACCACCTTCTACAGTGCTCAACGAAATGAAATACTGTTTTTTATCATCCATGAAATTAAAAATCCACTATGATAGAATGCACCACATGTAGTAGATTTTATATCATTAGCTTGTCTAGACCTCTCTACATCTGTATATCCCAATAACTCTATTGGATATTTTTCATTGCATATCAAACTGAAATCCACATTCTCAATGTTATTCCAAAATATTATTTTATATTAAATAATGTGACATTCCTTAGGATTACATTTATATTGTTCTTTTTGAAACATGGTAAAGATAATATTAGGTCTTGTCACTATCATGTACAAAATACTACCAATTATTTTTATATACTCTCTGATATTAACAGACATACCTTTATCACCCCGTTACAGTTTCATAAAAGTATCCACTAGAGTCATCATCTCCTTGAAATTTACCATAAAAGATCCTCTCCAAACCTCTTTAGTATCATTATATTGAGAAATAAATGTTCTATTCCATCATTATATAACATGAAATCCAGTGAAATTTTGTAACTCAACAATAATTGAAATTTCAAACTCACTTTTCATGAATTCCTAAAATTTTGTTCATTGTGTTTTATCAGATCCTCCAAATATTATGTCATCAACATAAACAAACACCATCAACATTTGATTATTATAATTGTCCACATATATATTTAATTCATCTCCACCCCATTTAAATCCATGTTTCTTCAAATACATGTGATGTCTTGCAAATTATGATATTGTTGTTTGCTTCCAATCATATTGAGCCTTATTTAAAAATAAAACTATGTAATTATCTTCAGGAATGATAAAACCATCAATATGATCAATAGAAACTTCATCATATAGAAACCCATTTAGAAATGTGAACTTGACAACCATCTGGAAAAGAATGAACATTCTTTCCACTATTATGTACAAAAATAATCGGATGGTCTCTAGCCTTGAAAAAGGTGATAATGTCTAATTGACATTGATATCCACTATCTAGAAGTGTCCTTTTCACACAATTCATGCATTGTTTGGAATCATTATACCATCTTGATTCATATTATTAATAAAGACACATTTAGTCTCAATGGAATTATTATGTGTTGGTCATGAAACAACATACCTCATCTCATTCTTCTAAATCTGGTCTTGCACATCATTCTTTTCTTGAACCCAGTTTTCATCTCTAACAGCATAAGAAAAATATTTAGGCTCTACCCGATATTGGAAAGATGTCTAGTATAATTACTTCATTTTTATTGTTTTAACATGCATTTCTTGATCACCAATCATATTATGACTATGAATTACAGCTCGACGCTTTGTCTTCATTAGAGACACACACTCGACTTCCTCATTCTCATCATCGGGGCCATCTTGTAAATCATGTTCTACAACATATACTACCCCCGGGTCATATTCCACTTCATCACATTCTTTAGGGATATATTTATTGTGTAGTTGAATATCCTCTTCATTTTACACTATAGTGACATCATTGACTTTAACTACTTTTTCCATCCTCTTATTGAAGAATTTATATTCATTTATTTTTTCTAAGTATCCAATGAATATATCCAAATATCCACATTACTCAAATTTCATATGTTTTTTCTATTGAGATTAAATTAATAACATACATTTATTAAAAATTATTTTATCATTGGACTCTATATGTACAACATAACATATGAATTATTTCCTTTATTCAGACACAATATAGCCCTGTTTGAGATGTAGACCGTTATCAAGACTAGTTCCTTCAATAATTTATCTATTAGGTTTTTTTTCAATAACAAATATTCTGACCATGTTGTTAATGATCATATTACTCCTCTAAATCCCTCCATTCTATTGAGGAGTTATCACTGAAGAAATGTGTTGCCTTATGCAGTGTTTCTGAAGATTTTCTTCCACTTGATTTTTTTTTGAATTCCAAACCATTGTTAGTGTGAAACATCATAATTATCTGTCTCGACATCCATTCTGATTACCTCAAATAACATATTTTGAAAATTAACACATCATACTTATAAGAAATAAAAAATAACCATTACATTCATCAATAATCATTAATGAGTAAAATGTAATATCTCATTCCATCAACGTATCTTGGTATGATAGGTCCACATACATTAGCAATCTCTAACTCAAGCCCTATTTTTGTCTTCTTTTCCTTTTTTCCTTTACGAATTTCATATGATCATCCCATTTTGACAAGAATTGAACATATGAGTATCATCACCCGTTATCCTAGTTCGGTCATTAGTATCATCACACTATACTAGATCATTCGGGGATGGTTGGATTATATGACCTGATCATTAATGCAAAAATATGTTTTCTTCCTCTCTGGATAAAAGGCACATAAATTCTAACCCACATAAAAGGTATAGACTTCTTTTTTTCTTTTTAAATATATAAAAATGAAATGATATCTTAATTAGACAATACACATCATCATAGTAAATATTATAGAACTCTTTGAAATAGATAGTTGACTGATGCTAAGAAATTTGTGACTTAGACCTTCTACCATTAAGAAAACAACACTTCTCGGTTCTTTGTCCCGAGACATGGCCTCCCCCAAAATAATTATCTTCAGGACTTCATCATTTCAAAATTTTGTAACCACGTATTTATTATACATTATGAATATAAGAATATCCTTATTCCATGTAATATGGGATGTTCAACATGTGTAAATTATCCTTACACAAGAACGATCTAATTCTTTAATGGAGATTTCAACCACCACTTCTTTCTCATCCTTCATCTTCTTGATCCATGATTTTGAATTTATACTCTATATATAATTACAACCTATATATTCTTCAAATTTTGATAGACCAACTTCATCTTAAAAGGATACAAATCTATTTTTCTTTTTCAAATCACAAGTTGATTCCTTGATTTTCTACTATCACCTACTTTGATTCTCATTTGGCACATTCTTTTGAATGGTTGATTTACAATTATTATCCATGTTCCCAAATCATTCACACCAAAAAATGTCCCACAAATGATATTATATAGTATTGAGATCTATTTGAATTCCCCTAATGTTCATGGGATATTTGATATCTCATGGATATGGAACACACATTTTGTGAAAGTCCCATCCTTCCATTGGAATGACACATGATTTAAGGTGTATTCATACATGTTACTTATGTATTTCCAGTTTTCTATTTTGTTCATTGAATCTTTTAATTCTGCTTCATACCCAAATCAAAAAACATTCTCATAGTAAGTGATTCCGGTCTAAATTAAACTATGACTGCATTATATTTTTCATCAATACCTTTACCATCCTTATAAATTCTATTTAACTATTGATATTATTATTCCAGACTTCTGTGCTCCAATTCCAAATATTCCATATTTTTAATGAACTTATTTCTCAATTTCACATTGGGGGTCAATGTTTTTTCATAATCCATAACTTTTCATTACAGGAAAATGTATTCTTCTTCATGTTAATCATTTTGATTGACTGGATCTTTCACTAGGTTATTCAAATAATCGACATAATCTCTATGTTAATAAACATTAATATTATTCAAAAAACCCATTTCTGAGTCCACCAAAAATGATGGCTGGAAAGTCTAAATTTATTCCATTGACTTAGACATCTATTTAGCCTTCTACAATATGTATAGTTTGGATTCACGAACAAATTTGCTGGATTTATTTGTTTTGGAACTCCAAACATCTATTTCTTCAATATATTCTTCTAGATCAGCCACCATTTTGATTATGTCTAAAATTTCTTCCTCATTAGTCTCATATTATTCTTTTTTCCCTGAAATACTAACAACTCCCACAATATAATGTTATCCATGATCACTTTACTTATCTATATATTCAAATGTTTTAACCTTTAATTCATCTAAACTTTATCGATCTTTTGAAGGAATATTATTTTTTCTGAAGAGAATTTTATTAAATTTTTATCTTCTGTTCACATAGGATGGACACTTCTTCATAGGGATTTCATCTACATCTTCTTAATCTTCAAAAAACTTCTTGGGGAACCTTCCCACAAATATGGATAACCATTTCACATCTAAAAAATCAATAGGATGTTTCCCCATAAACATTCATTTTACTTTTTATATATTTTAAGAATGTAATGACAACACCATGTTTAACTCTTCATCTTCCAGATAGTATTCAATAATGAGATTCTTCATGGAATTGAATGCCACCAAATAAAATTTCATATTTTCTACATTATCATTATCATAATTTCTCATTTCAGATGCTACAATGGTAATATTCAAGTTATCCATTATTAACTCTTTTGGATCATTATCATCCAATACTAAAAAATTCTAATTGAACCGAGGTGGATGATTCTTCGTAATATGCTTCAAAGTACTTATATCATCAATTAATTCTAAAAAATCTCACATGTATTCCTTTACAACATTCACCCTATTAATTAATGCATCAACAGAATCATTTGGGATCATTCTCCGATCTCCATACATGTTCCCCAAAACATCTAACATGGACTTTCTGACCATTGAATCACCATCATATATATTCAACAGCTTTTCCAACATGTCATTTTAATTTTAAATTACATCATCTTCATATATATTTCAATGAATAGGGATCCCCCTAAACCATTGATTCCATTAGTTTCAACATCCTATTCAATTATTTTAGATTCTAATAAAGCACCGCTATTGATATCGATTGAAATAACACGAATTTCTATTGTGAAGGAATACAATCATAAGGATCAGAAGTAGTGCCTCATCTAGTTATTCCATACATGAAAATAATTTCCATGGATGATCATAATCCATTTGTTATTAATTTCCTCCACTAAGAGAGAAACATTGTTATGAGAATTTTCCGTTGAAAATGATTATTAGTTCTACTAGTTCAAATACGTAATAAGGGGGTTGGTGAATTGGGTTTGACAGATTAAAACAAATACCCCTTTTGATCTCATTTCAATGTTAAACAGAAATCCTCCCTCTCTATTTCTCGTTGAAAAGTATGAAAAAAAATTAAACCATGTAAGAGGGAAAACATTTATTACATGGTTCACCCTCACTGGGCTACATCCAAGGAGAATAAAACAATTACATTCCAATATACCAAATCCACTAATTCTGCACCACTGTTTACAAATTTTGGAGTGGAATCATTTTCTGTCCTGGTTTACAAGAATCAATAATTTGAATGTTGACTACTCTATCAACTGAACTATGCTCACCGTTTCTTCATAAGATCAAACAATAGTTTATACAAATGTATATACTTTCATTATCTCTAATTAATTCATCGTACACTATATGTAGTTTCTCAAATAATTAACCACATTCAACTAGTGATGAATACCACTAAACCGTTGATCTATTGGGAAAATACAAATTTTTCATGAAACCCTTATTGCGACTTTCGAATAACATTAATTCCTTTTACATAAGATTCAACTTTTTTTTTCTAAAGATATATTTCATGAAACTTCACCAATATGCACAAATCATATCACACACACAAAATTCATAGATTTCATGAAACATCAGTTCTTTTATTCAACTCCAATTGCATAAAATTATTACGTGATTTAGATTCCAGATTTCATCTAAGTCTTGGGATTTTTAGAATGAGTGGGTAACATTTTATTTATAGGTATCACTGACCTCTTTATAGATGATTCGATGCATCATGCAAGAACCATCTGGGCACGTAAATCTCAATTTGACGTCGCATTGGCTTCACACGTTTCCTTCCTGAACCTCCATTTTTCAAAAACATTTCGGAATCATTCATGCACTTCTAGAGTTTTTCCATATTTCATAATTTTGATCATAAAACATACCTTTCATGAAATATTCCAAATAACATTCATTATTGTGTGACACATCAATTTCAAAAAACAAATTTATTTATTTTTCTGATTTTGATGCCCTTAATTTCAGAAAAAAATAAAAAAGGGACCACCCTATATCCCTTCTTCTTGTACCACATCTAGATTATATGATCCTTTTTAGGGTTTTTTGTCAACATAGATTGTCATAAATGTCCGTAGAAGACCACAACAAACCAAGGAAACAATATCTTTCAACAAACATGTTCAACATGAAAATGATTCAATGTTACCTTAATGGATTTTATTCTAAGAGTTTCCCTATAATAAGAGTTATCATAATAATATTCAGATAGATATTAATGATTCCCTATATAGAAGGATGCCCCATTTAATCATTTGATGGATAGAGGTGGGAAATA
Source organism: Viscum album (assembly GCA_963277665.1). Classification (NCBI taxonomy): domain Eukaryota; kingdom Viridiplantae; phylum Streptophyta; class Magnoliopsida; order Santalales; family Viscaceae; genus Viscum; species Viscum album. Next base: position 945,838,902 of record OY728138.1, read on the forward strand.
TAGCTCTATTGGGTCCTCATCTCATCCTGGAGTCCTTAGGGAAAGTTCAACTAGTCATGAAGTGGATATCTATTTCTCTATCTAGATAGAAATATTATGATGATCATCATTGATGACCTATAGATTTCATAGTTGGGGATCATATAGACGTATCGTCCTCTCCCGGGATGGGTAATAGATAAGAAAAGAGGCATGTAAAGTTATCACCATGATTTTTCAAGTTGATCAAGATTCTTTAGAAAGTCATGATGGTAGATTATAAGTTGTTATTACATCAGAGGTTTCATTTCATGAACCGTGAATTTCACATTTCTGAGCATCACCAGTATCATGCCAACCTTTCACATATGTTTGATTATGATGATTTTGAACTATACGATGATGTGTTCATTGCATAGTATCCTATATGTATCATTGAATTGAGAACTAAGGATCCCTAATAATTGTCTCTCAAATTAGTATATGTTTAAAGGAAGAATATATTGTTAATGTATCTGACATGGGAGTGGTAGTGAAATGTAAATGCTTTGAAATTATACATTTTTTATAGATGAATATTTCTATCATTAGAAGGTGAACTAATGAATGTGTTCCTTTATAGAGGAAGACATTTAGATCCTATTTTTTACAATTGGTAAATATAATTATTGATTTATTCTATTTATTTATAATAATTCTAATATTTATTTGAAATGAGGTTGTAGAGGTAACATGGGTGTATTAGAATTGTTCAAATCTCAAAAAACCAACCGGTATGAATGGTAAACCAGATGTGGGTTTATAAGAAACTGTGATTGTAGGGCCACACCATTAATTTTAATCGTACAAAATTTCATAGTGGATTGGAATCGGTAGCACAATTTTCCCTAACCATACGCCATGGGCTAAAAAATAAGGCAATAAATATGAAGACTTGTTGAAAATATTTTTTTCATTTCTGGTGAAATGTTGACCTCAAAGTGATACCTAATAATGTGGGATCCCCCTCCCTACATCGTGTGATGCATTTTTGGTGCACTGTTTGAAAACGACGTGAATAAACTCTGTGATGCTTAAATTGTTGGTATTTTATGGTTATTAACACATAATTATATTAATAATATTCCCTTCTCCTACAGAATCCTCTAAATCATCAATTTTGGAACCATCTCAATTCGTATCTAGAACTTTATCTTTTTCATATATCTGGTGTTTAATTGAAGCATTAGTCATCTCATTGGAAATGAACTAGTATGATCCCAATTCAATTTTAGTTTTCCTTTATTCCTCTTCTCGTTAGTAATGTTATTGTTGTGTTGGGAAATATTACCATAATTTTAGGTTGTTTTCCATTCTTCTGATCTCTTACAATGCATAGAAGACTAGAATTTGATACTAGATAAGGAGAGTCATATGTGAGTTATGTAAGTAGTCTAATGAATTTTTCCTGTTGTTTTGATTATTCATAATTTGTTTTTTGATCAGCAAACCTATTTCATTTTTACTCTCCTGCTAAATTATATATTATGTATATTTGATACAATGTATGGTAACTAGTGAACTGGTTAAACCCCCATCACAAGTCATGAATTTAATACCATAGATGGAGCTATCGATTTGGACGAGCCCCCTTATAAAATTAATTCATTATTTTTTCTCTCACACCCAAAACAATAACATGGATGTTTGGGACTTAAAATTAATTTATAATACCATTATGTTTAAAATGGTTGAAATGTAATATAATGACAACTGCCCTTGGTAGTAATAAAAAGTTTAATTGGGTTGGAATGATTCAGCTGACCCCATAATTTATTTAAATAAATAAATGTTCACATCCCTATAAATGTTAAATTTAACTAAATTAAGAATTACACATTATCTTCTATAGAATCCAATGGAAAATATTCATTGATCTTACTTAAGAGGATGATTACTAATATTATTTATAGTTAATTGGAATATTGATCATTGTGAATTAATTTTTTTTGGCATGAAAACCATTATGTATTTTTTGAATAAATCATCATGATGACCACTATAATACATTTATATATACATGGGCATGGTGTATTTTATTCTTTATAACAACCAATTGGTAGAAATGATTCATTATATATATACATAAATGGAGTCCCTTATTATATGGGGATATAGTCCCTTTTGATACACTCTTGACATCACTTGTGATATTATATTATGATATGGGGATATGGTCCCTTTTGATGTATGCATGGAGTCCCTAGTTAGATGGGAATGTCATCCCATTTGATACTATGGTGATATTGTAATTTCATCCCTCAGGATACTATTCTAATACTTGGCATTGTGTCCATTATAAATGTGATAATAGGAATTGTGTCCCTTAGTATTATGTAGTGTTATTCACTCATTAGACGAAGCCGGTAGTGTTATCCTGGTTACTAGTTAGGGACCAGAGGTGACCCTTACCGATTTTTTTATTTCATTACTACTATATTGTAAACACTATTAAATAGTTATAATCCTCTAAGGGTTTATGTTCATGTATTTTATCTCAACCCATTTAGGTCCTCCATTGTGTACTTGAACAGACTACGTGCATGGAGGTGTAGATATGGGAAGGCATGATCTTATTTATGTGTGAATTCATGCATGATAATATAAGAGGGTGGTAGTAGATTTTCAGGATGGATCCTGAAATGATGCATATAATTTTTTCATTTTGTTCATTTTTGTATTTCCCTACATTCTTTTAGTGGTATCCTTGTATTCTATATTTTTTGGGGATTATGTTAAATTCTAGGTTATTGATATCATCTTTTTTTAAATTTATTTTCACTATTTATTATTTGTAATACTTATTCTTTCTATTTGTAAAATAATTTTACTAATGAGCTACTTGGGTAATAATGGAATTCTATCTCTATAGAGATGTCCATGGTACTCAGAATTAGTATTAAGATTCATGAATTTTTGGATATGAACATGAGGCCATGTGTCCCAAAGGGTTGGGGTACCTTTGAGTGGAACCCGAGTATGGGAGGTCACAACATGAGTTATCCCTATTAGTGAAACACAGACATGTTCAATTAAAAAATCCCCCATTGGTAATAAATACTCCAATGTGATCATCTATTCAAATATTTTAAAAGTAATTTTGATGTTTAATAAAAAAATAATATCAATCCTTATAATCATAACATTATTTGAAACCCCATTTCATGATTTCATTGAATATTTCCTTTACTTTATGAATATTGTTTGAAATACATCTTTTCAAAAGAACCATTAAAATAAATAAATAAATACATAAATAAATAATTCCAATTTAATTATAAAATAGTTTATAAATAAAAGTTAAATTATGTTTCAAATGAAACTATGTAGATATGGATCCATTGAACTCAAAATTGAGTCCCACAACAACCATAAAATGATACACACACCAAAAAGGATTCAATGGAATATAGATAAAATAAATGATCTAAAAGAAATCATTGAAATGTAATTATATTATTAATAGATCCCATAAATTCATACCATTGTCAATGTCTCATTTAATTGAAATGGAAAAGATGAAAATAAAATAGATTTTTTACTAATGGAGGAGAAACCAAGAAAATTGATGATAAACGCATCAAATAGATTGATTTGAATGGAACTGAATTTCAAAAAATTGTCTAAGAGAGACCTAGGGATTGAGGATGGGATGATTAAACAAAATGAATTAGAATCAGGTCTTCAATGAAAAAATCGTTAAATTCCTAATTGATTTAGGATGTGAATCCTATATTCATGAAATGGATCCCATGAGTGGATTGTACAGTGAAAATTGAATTTTCTTCAAATAAAATTAATTTATTCCTTACATAATTCTCATTCACATCACGAGCTGATTTCATTATTTGAACCTAACTAATGGAATTTTTCATAAGATATATTAACATCGTTATTAATATTCACATTGTGAATGTTTCTTATAGGGAACACCAAACTAATATTTTATTGAAACACCCAAATAAAATCACAATATCAACGAACATGAGAAATAAGATCATAATAAAAAAAGTGAGAATAATTTTACAATGGGGTATTATAATAATCAAATACACATGACAGAGTCATACTTAAAATGATAAATGTTAAAACTCATTTCAACAATGTGAACTGTTATTTTCGTGATCCTTCCATATTGGAACTCTGCAATAAAGTAGGATTGGCCTATACTAGAGTCATGGATGGGTGAAATCATGATTATTTTTAGAGGGTGTGTGTGAGTGGTAAAATGAACATTTAAAGAATATATGTTGTTGTCTGGGTAAAGTCATTAGTTGTATATTTTTTTATATGGATAATAACACATGGTGTTCTTGGAAGAGATCCAAGATATTATAGGATACACATGGAATCATATGAACATTTTCAGATCATGATATATGCCAAATCATGAAAAATAGTGTGAGAACAAATACCAATATAATTGTGAAGTGCCTCTACTGAAGTTTATAGTTTGCATCTACAGTGATGGAATTGTAGTTTAATGGGTTGGATAGTGTAAGAACACTAGAAATGTTGGAAATAAATTGATTAATGATATTACCCATGTAAACATGGTGAACTATTGTTTTTTATCCATCTGGATTGGAACTCTACATGTTCTTAGATGAGATTAGCATTAAAAATTACTATCCCCTTATGATGTTTCATATATTTATTGTGAGTTAAGTTAAGGTACATTGAACCAATTTTTATTATCCTATAGGGTCATTAATTAGTCTGATAAGTGACCTAGATGTGTAGTAGAATATGTTGTGATTGGAAGGAAACCAATTTATTATAGGAGACCCATGGGGTCAGAAGACTTTATTTAGGGAAAATTGATGGCTATGTTGTTAAAAACTAACACATTGAATGGTTGGTAATAGTAATACCCTAGGAAAAGTGAAACTGAATCAAAAAATATTATTATCAAAGTAAATATGGTGCACATTTATCAAATTCAACCTTATTCATTGGAACACCCTAGTTATGAATTCATAGCATAGAGAAGTTTCATAGATGGGTGACATCATATAATGATTTATAGGGTGGGTTTGAGGGATGAAAATGATCCTGGGTTTTTTTATAGTATTGTGGGAACTATAATGAATATGACATATTAAAAAAATGTTCAATTGTCTCTATTGTTCTAGGAAAGAAGCTAATGAACTATAGGTGACCTAGGGGGTTAAAGGGTTAGGATCCTGGCCCAATGAAGGCTTGTTGAGGACACACTAACTATGTAAAAACCATGTAGCACGTCACATATCTCTAGGTGTCCCACAAAGCCCTGGTCACAAATGTTAAGCCTTGTACAAATCCATTGTTCACATGATTCCATCCACACTGTAGTATCAAAACCCAGAGAAAATAATGGTTTGATCCACCAAATGAAGTGGTCGATCACATTTTCATCAATAATAAAATGAAAAAAATAAATTCCCAATTAGGAAAATATTCTCTTGAGTATCCACACATAATATTTTCCAATATATATTTATAACCAACCCTTTATGGTATATATAAATATATCTGGCCATTTTATCATAGTTTATCAATGTCATATATCTATAAAAATAAAGATCAGTAATAAAAAATTCCATTATAATAAATATTGGAATACATAATACATGATATTCTTAACACTTTAAATAAGAATACACATAAAATAGATGACCACAAGGGATTTTCCATCAAGGTAGAATTGTGAACTCTCTTAATTGGGTAATTGCATGCCCTATGAAGAAGCGACGCCATTATCATCCTAGAAATAAATCATATCCCAATAAAATCAATATGGATTTTCATTTGAAATAAATTTACATACATATCTCTCTAGCTAGTATAATTATGTGTGGAAGATATATTGTAAAAAACAATATGATCTATTTTCGATACATTAAACTTTAGTTCATTTACCATTAATTATAAAAATAACACTAGCATGACCTTAAATACCATTTAAAACATACATGACAAATCATGACACATGAGACACTAATTGACATTATTGGATAAGAGACACACCCATATGTGTATTTTTACTAATCTAAAAAATCTAAAAAACAATAAATAATAATGCATGAAACTCAAGCCTCATGTGTGTCAACGGAAGAGAATATCATATAAATTATATCATTATATAAAAGTGATTATTAATCCAAAGACCCCAGTAACATAGGTTACTTACCATTATAGGAGATAATCATTCACCAGACTGATATACATTACAGGCTTCAACACATCCCTATACATCATATTTAACATATCCAAAATAAAAACCCCATGTAAAATAAAATCTCTGATACCAATTTGAAAAATCCCACCATTATAGAGACCATATTAATGCATGAACCGATAGGGTATAATGATCTTTAGGCACACCTCCTCATTAACCTGAGGCTGCTGACTGGTAGAGTGGGTTTATTTAACTATATTTTGAATACAATGACTCAATAAGAGAATTATCAATAATATTAAAAAATCATCAAAATATATAATAAACTATAGTATATTGAATAAAATCAATTTCCAACATAAGTAAAATCAAATACAAAAACATACACATATTCATTCAAAATTGAACACCCACAGAGTAGATAACATATAATGTATAATGAAAATAATATATTAGAACAAAAAAATTATATGAGGCTCTGCTAAAATCTTCATGCTCTGTAACATTTCAATATCTATACCTGATTATAGTACCCTTATCTCGATCATGAAATCCCAAACCTCAACTAAACTTGTGCTAGTAAAAATAATAGAGTTTCTCAGGAATTATTGTTTTTTGGTTGTCCGAGAAGGTAGTGAGTGAAAATATATATAGGGTACGACCAATGAAGTTACATTGATAAATTATAATGTAGTGATATGTGCATGTGAAATCATAAAAAGAATTAAAAAATCCAAAAAAATAATGTAATGGACAATCATGAACATCTTAAAAATGGCCCCATAATGAATCTGAGAGCATAATAGATCCCATCTTATCACATATATGTTGTACCATAACATTATTGATCCATTGGATCTAGAACCAAATAGACCATAAATTCATTATCCAGTGACGTCTTGTCTTTAATCATTCACTAATGATCAAAACAGCCCAAATAATTAACCTAGTACTCTCGAGTTACATATCATGTAACACAGAACTCCCATCATAATGTTTCATTATAAATGGTAAAAATATTTCTTATATCACAATGAATTATATTTATCCATGAAATATTCAGCCCTATATACCATATCAACTCTCCCGGTAAACCGATAGAATATAAAACAATAGTATCAAAAACCACATGATGAGAGTATTATTATAAAATGGATGAATCCAACAAGTATCATTAACCTCCCCTATATGAGCTTCTATAGAAATTAACAAAAAATCTATTGGTGGTTTTCTAAATCATAACTATAAAAGACCAACCATATTAGTGGTTAAAAAAATATGAATAAAATATTCCCCCTTTTTGAATATTCCAAAAGAAGAATAAAAGGCATCCCCATTGGGAATTTAAAAAAATGTAAAAGACCACCCCTATAGGTTTATAATTTGTCTTGTCCTACCTATGGTCCACTTAACTGGCATAAACATATCATAATGATCACCAACCAAAATTTAATTGTATTCCATATCTTGTTTCATCACATTCTGTATAGATATCGTGCACATGTATCCATATCCTTTTAGTCAACGCATTATCAATTAGATAATGGGGTATCATGGTAGTACACATGTCCCTTATTTGACGTGTAACCTAAAATATTTCAACCCAATAATTTAACATATGTGATGAAATAGAAACCACATAAAAATTTAATTTGATTTATATAAAATATTCATATGAAAATTGTTCATTTTAATCTATTCATTGATGATAATCACTTTTAAAAATCCAAAAAAACGTGAATTGAAAAAACAAAAAACAAAATAAACAAAAAAATATGAATTATAGAAATATAAAACTAAATATTAACAACTACCTCTATAGAATATTTTACTTGTGTTTTTCAATTGTTTGATTCTCATGTGAAGGCTTTTACATTCATTTCCAAACCCAAGACATATCCCAATCATCATTCCTATGTTAGAATATCCATATTAATTTAACAGAACCCAAACCATTAATTATTAAAAAAGTATAATTTGGAATCTGAATTGTAAAAACTAGAATAATTTATGGAACACCTACAATACAACCTTATTAAACCAATACCACAACCATGATCACCTGAACTATCTATGGCACCAAGTGACACCTATAAAAAAACTCACTTTAATGTTACACCTTATGCAAATTTAAATTTAATTTTATTGAATGTATGAAAATGATTAAAACCATAGTGAAATATAATAATGATGAAATTTTCAATGTTGATGAGAATTTTTCATCCTAAAATGACATATTTTTAACCTATATGAAACCGCCCAAAAATTATTAAATTCACTATTCATTACAGAATTATTTAAAACACATAAACTGGTGAATATGAAAATAAAATTGGATAGTAGAGTACATGGTTGATGGAATATGGAAACATTTTATACATCGATCACCTATTGTAATCCCCCAATAATGTCACCCCCATTCATAATGGGGGAAGGAAAAAGTATTGGAGAAGGTCATTTGACCATAAATTGAAGGGAAGGGGGATTAGAGAATCCCCATTTAAAAAAATATTCATGAAACATGGCTTGTTTATATGGTCTACCAAAACATGCACCAACTAGGTTAAAAACTACCCATAAAAATCAAAATCATATAGTTTTCCACATTGTGTGTTAACTATGAAAAAACCAACTATATAGATATAGAACCATTTATATCATCACTATATTTTGTATAAATACATGAAAAAACTATACACCATTCCACCATTTGATTCCAAGGCAATGAGTATCATGTGGAATATACATAGTTTCTTCAACACCCTATTATTAATGAAACATACAACCATCCATTATTTAAAATGGGCTTATAACTACACATGCTATCACACTTCAATCAAATGGCGAAGATATCATGGTATGAAAGGAATCTTTAGATAAGTTTTTTTCTTTTATACTACTGATAAATGTCAAAGTAATATTTTATTCCTCAAGGATGTTGAATGTCCATGAGATGAATTATCCAACAAAAAATATAGAGTTATTAGTAGTGATTTTATATTCATTGTCTTCAAGTATATATAAATATGTTGATAATATATGAATATATAAGGATCATAATATACACAAGTATATATTCACACATAAAGAGATTATTATGCACCATCAATGTAGATCAATGCTGACCCAAGATTAAAAATACATAACCCATGTGCTACCTGCGAAGGAAAATAATGTCTATGATTATATAAGTTTAAAGGGTCATGTAAAATAATCAATGATGATAATTGGTAAGGATATACTATTCTTATATATGCAAAGCAATAACTTGGAACTCATGATGTATGGAAAAAATCCTAGCTAGATCAAATTACTAATCCATAATAAATTTTAGAGGAGATATAGGATGATCAATGCAGTGATGTAATGATCTAAAAGATGGTTGAATCAATAATAAAATATGAACCCTACTGATTCAAAATTTATGAATTATGATTTCCAATAGTTTTCCCTTGAATATTTGATCATCAATGTCTAAGATAAAGGATTATTTGATTATTGATTCACTTTGGTTTAATTTCTCTGTCAATATAGGGAGAAGGAAGAAGTACAAAAATATTTGAAATAACTATTGCTGGGAAATTATAAAAAATATTATTATTGAATTTACATAAATGTTCGTGGTATATCATCATGTGACTGTAGAATGGAAAATATAAAAGGGGATATTGAAACCATTTCCTAGAGCTACATGGAAATGTAAAAACATCACACTGGATCATATCACAATTATTTTATAAAAATCTGAAGGAAATAAATAAATATGGGTTTTAGTGTATCATATTAAAATGAATTATCATTTCATTACCATTCATTGGGGATTCTCACCTAATCAACGTGCAATGATCTATATTGGAGATGATGTCTACCTGCATTTAACACTACTAACAATTAAATTTAATTTAGATTCTAGGATTACCATTATGTTCAAGAAAATTACCTCAGGATTTAAACCCATAGTTCCACATCAATAGGGAATATTAAACCTAAATTGATGGAAAATATAAGAATAAAATCAGCACACTTGATTAAATTTTGAAACTATTCTCGGTTAACACCAACGGAGGATTGGAGTAACATATATCGTTGGTCAAGTACATTTATTATAATATCATAATCTCAAGAATGAAAATTGATAAATATGATGTTTTCTATGGGATAAGATGTATGAAAACTATGTTTTTAGATGATGTTGTTTAATTCTTGATGTTGGTTCGATAAGTCGATTAAGGAAATTAATAATAATTCATGAGTATTTCATGTCACATTATCATAGATAAGATTCAATAGAAATGATATGCTAATAAATGTCGGAGGGACCTATTGTATGTGGTTATTTATAAAATATTCAATCATATATCTCCAAATAATAGATTCATTATATTTTTTATGATATGAAATTTTTTTACAATATATTTCAACCCCTTTGAGATTATTGATCACATTTAATGCCTGACCTATATAATAGAACAATTGATATACTTGAATCTTATAAACTATTTTTTCTAGGTAACATATTAATTATTAATATACAATATTACTCAAATGTAATGAATCCAGATGTTGTGCAATTAGAGAATTATCTCTCTTATGAGGAGGGACCAGTAATGTTCTTTGGATATAGAGAAAATTTTCTATGCAATAATTATAATTACTAATTCGAATTACTATGATAAAAACATTATTTTCAGAAAGCGTCATGGGAACTATAAGAAAAAATAATATAGGGGTATCCTCACACATTTTTATCTTATTGAGTTATTTATAATTTTTGTGGGGAAATTTCTTAATGGGAAAAATGTGGAGACCCAAAATTTAACTATGGAGTTTAATTTTTGATTCATATTTATTAATATAATATTATAAAAATAACAATCACTATATGATAAAACCATCAAAATTTTATTGTATTCATATAAATATTAAATTTATTTTATAAATAAACACAATAGAATCCTAAAAAACATGATAAGGAAAAAATAGGAAATAATTCAAATATTATGTCAAAATTTTTATATGCTTGATCTCATAAGTAATCACATTTTCCAATAAGAATGTAAAAATGAAAAAAAAAATATTAATGAAATATTACTATTGAAAGAGTTAATTTTATAACCTTGATTGAAAGCATAAGATAATGATGAATTAACAAAATATAATGTATTTATAGAAGTTAGGTAACCCATATGGTTGTTAAAAATTAATCATTTTTACATATTAATATTATCATAAAAATGTTAATATTACATTTAAAATAGAACTCTCATATAACAAATAAAAAAAATTATTTTCATTAAAAAATGAAAATATAAATATTTATATAATAAAAAATAAAAAAATGTAAAAAAATTATTAACTAAGTCTCCTATTTTCTCTAGAGATAATATATTTTAATAATATTTTTATTATTATTATAGTATATTAAAATATTTTTTCATAAAATATATGTATAAAAAATATTTAGTTTCCATATAATGAAAATAAATTTTTTTTAGAGAATAAGTAATTTTTTAATTGGTTAGAAAGTTCATCTTAATGATAATATTAGATTTTATCATATAAATAATGATATTATTGAAAAAAAATCTATTTAATATAAAATTATTCTCATAAAATATATTTCATTTCTGTATATAAATATAAATAAAATTAAGATAATTCTTTATTTTATTCTAAAATTGTTGAAATTGTTGTGAAAATCCAAATATGACTAAATATGATATTTAATAGTATAGGTTAGAAAGATGAATAACTAATTCGGGGATGAGGTATGTAATAGTTATCTCAAACTAAAATGTATAAATTGTAACATATACTCATATTATTAATAACTACTAGTAGTATTAACCTAAACAATAATGAAATGAATGTCACACTAAAAAACGCTTTTTTCCTCCCATTATTATTACCACCCCACACCACAGTTTACCCAAAACAAATTACTTCCTAGACATTTTAAATGATATGGTAAATTCCCTTCCAAACATTTTACCCAAGTGTTCATTTGGTCACACTAATATGAAAAATCATGGTTATATAAGTTATCCTTCATGAGATGACATTCAAAAAAAATATTGATAATATAACTTATTCAATTTGTATTCTTATTCTACCTCATCTATATTTTCATCATAAGAACTGCAAAAAGGACTCTAGTATAATAAATATACTATAATGATTTTCAGTATAATAACTATTATCTTAACTCTTATTTTTTCATTTCAATATGAAAATTTATTTCATATTATAGTCGATTCACCACCACCATGAAAAAGTTACTACATTTTCCACAACCTCATTCATCATTGGTTTTAATAAATTTATTATTATAAAAAATTATATAAATTATTTTTTAAAATATTCTTTCATTTTATATCATGGATAAATGTTGATGTGGTTGTATAAAACCATGAAATTTCACTATGGCTTGAAAATTGTTATATGTTAAATAATTGTAAAATGAAAAAAAAAATTATAAAATGAACCATGGGTTTTTTAATACTATATAATAGTTAAAAACCATAAAATTTATCTAAATCAAAATAAATTCATTACATGAAAATTCATCACTTATAGAATAATTATACAATACTTCCCATAATTATATAAATATTAATTTTCCTCTTGAACCATGAAATGAATGTCTTCTAGAAAATAAATATAGACATGGTATCTCGATGAAACATCCATTAAATATTATAAAATAATAATTATAAATTTGATAGAGTTAAATTTGGTTCTCAAATTTTTTTTTAAATAATTATATTTTTATTATTCAATGCATTAATTGAATTTAAATACAGAATTCAGACAAGGGTTTAGGGATGTCTCTAACCATCCATATGTAATTTTTCCTAGTTCATTTTTCTATACTCACATTATTAGGTAATTTACCACTATATAATACCTATATGTTATGAATAATTATAACATATATATTTATATATATTATTATAAAAAAATGTTATGGACTTATATATCACGTGAAATAATTTCTAAAAATCTTTTTAAAAATTAAACCCAATTAAGGAGTGTTTTTCTGTACATCAATCCATTCCAATAAAATTCATTCATGGACATTAAAAATGTCATTATTTAATAAAATGAGATATAATTTTTGGTGAAACATTATTTTAAAATATATTTTTTTCCTATGAAAACACCACATTCTTTCATTATTTGAATTTGTTTTATTAATTTGTAAAAACACCGTTCAAATAGATCATTTATCTATTGAATACTCTACCCTTCCCATTAATTTTATAATATCCTCCACATTTGAGAAAGATTATTATTGATTAAAATTTGGATTTATTGAATATTTAATTATTTATTTTCATTGCAATAGTTATGAAAGACACCATGATTTTTCAATGAGGAATGACTATGTGTCCCATTATATTTGATGGGTGTTTTTCATTCTTATGAATTATGATTTATTGCCTTATATGGAACATATATTACTAAAAATATTAGGATGGGATCACCCTAAAATCATTCCAATGAATTGGGTATGGTTTATATAACATGATATGATATCGATGTGGTTTACGAGTAAACTGAATACTAAATGATTTGTAATGATATTATAATAATGATCAAATACTTATTCCTTTGATGTTGTGTAATAGGTTTTATTTATATTCTTATGATTCCATGATAATATGACGCAACATTATTTACATTATGCTTACATATGATTTCTTATGAGCCATGTCTTGTAAGGTACTATATTATTTCAGTGGACTCATATTTTATAAATTCATGTTAACATGTTTATAATAATAATTTTTTAATTTAGACTCATGTTGATGTTATGTGATCCCAGTATCCCAAGGAACAAAACCTCAAGATCATGCGATTAAGTTTGTTGAATATTTCTATTAAATTTTATTAATAATGTATATTAGTATATTTAGACTCCATATACCAACACAAAAATGAATTCAGTTTCGTTATTAATTTAATGGGAAAAGATAAGGGGAATCGTAGATCAGAAATTGATAAAAAGGGATGATATAGAGAGGAAATAAAAATGGAATGTAATATAAATAAAATAAATAATATTGTTACATCAACAAAACCCTTACATAGCTTATCGATGTTAATAACTCATTGAATAATAGTCAAGGTACAAATTTATATGAGAGAGATGAGTGTTTTTCCCAAAAAATATATTTTTTTAATTTTAAAACGTGGGTTACACATTTATCATAAATATTAGGAATATTTATATTGTTGAAAATTGTCCTATTATGGCTTGGAATTTGTCCAATAACATTTCAAATACATCAGATAGGTGAAGATACGGTTGGAAATTTTACTTTATATTACTTTTATGGCATAAATATTAAAGTAATATTAATGATTTTTCTCAATAATTAATATAAATGAATAAGAATGAATATTGTTTTTCAATATAAATTGAAATAGTTTCTCAAAATAATATTTATCTCCATGTGAATATTATCTTATTTTATTTGGATGTTAATAAGAAATATAATGATCTATAAAATTATATAGAATTGTGAAAACAATTATTGTTTTATGTTAATAAATTATTTTACACTTTGTTTTTGTATTTTTATAAAGGTATAGTTAAATGAAACGAATTACATAATTTTTTGAAGAAAAAAATAATTTTAAAATATAGATTACTATAAAAAATGCACTGTATTAATAAATAATTGAACCAAAATACAAAAAAAATCATATATTAATCCATTTTGACAATTCAGTTCAAAATATTCCTAAAACAAAAAAATGGACACCTAACTATAAATAACATTTTTTTTGGATCAAAACATTGAAATATATTTGTATTAACATTTTAGTTTCTTCAAAACTACTCATGAAATTCGTTATCTTCTTATGAAACAAATTTTTTCCATTAGTACAAGAATATTATTTTTGCATCTTTGATTTTATCATCATTTATAATTATAATAGAAATAAATTAGGTACTCCATGTCACTATGATCATATTTTATTGAAAATAAAATTTTTATTGATATTTTTATCAAAATGTTCATGTTTTATTCCTCAGTTAATGAATCCACATAATTTTGACACTATAGAAAATTTTTCTATGTATGCTAGCCTTATATAACCCATCTCTTTAACCCAAAAAATTGTCATTTTCCTTATTTATATATACTATACTATACCTATTTTTTGTTGGATTGTTAAATTAATCCCCACTAAAAGTAGGATTTTCTGAATATTTAGATCCCATCATACATGAATATCTCTATATTGGATCATCCCTAATTTATGATGGATATATATAAATGTAGAAGAAATAAAATTGTTTCCCAAGGACTCTCTAAAACTAGGTGTATATTATAAACCTTGAAAAAACATATTGATAATAATCCTTTCATGAAGACTTTTTCTATTATTCTATGAAAAGATATGTATTCTTTTTCACATATGGAAATTATATTCATGAAGTGTTACAATCATTATTTGAAGATAAAAACTGGTTAAAACTGATCATCTTATGATAAAATGGCTTAAATTTTGACTTAGATAATTCATTATAAGAGGTAACAATATTATTTTGAAATTATATTGGGGAAAAATGCCCTATCCTCTCAGGAATACAATTTTTACCACCTTTTGTTAACACTACATTAACATACACTAACATTTTAAATTCATTGATTAATTTCAAGTAATTATTTTTCGATTCAAGGAACATTTATATTTTCATGGAAAATTATTATTCTCTTTGATTGAAATACCCTCAATTTATTTTACCATATTTTCAATATTGACCTATTTAACATGAACTTATTCATCTCATTATTTCAAATTTATACTTATTAATATATTCCCCTTTTAATAAATCCATAATTCTTATATATTGACACAAATTAATTTCCCCATTATTGAGATGTGGATTATTATTATAAAATATATATAACTCATTTATGAAAATGTATCATAGATCTTTTCATTATCATCCAACAACATTAATTATTTAGATATCATTTATTTAATAGAACCCATGGAATTAATTGAATCTTACGACGTGTTTTTGGATGATGATCAATCTTATTCCATCATTTTGAAGATATATTTCTCTGGTAAGGTATATTTTTTTATAAATTTTCTCTTTTAAAACATCATGGATTTATTATCCTCTAAATCTAATTTGGATTCCATCATATTAATTATTTTTAATTTATGAAATGATATGTAGTTTCATTATAAATAAAAAATCATGTTTAATAAATATGTATTACATTAAAAATTCCTAGTTCAAACCCATTTGATAGACGAGAAAAAATTATTGTTAATTCTCTACTGTATTCCTCATTATCAGAATCTGATAATTATACAACATCATTATAAATTATATTGAGCATATTAAAAATCCAAGTATTCTTTAATATTATTTTTAAAATATGTAATAATTTATATTTATGAGAAATGATTATATTATGAATCTCATTGATTTTATGATCATCATTTTCTTATAGTGAAAATTATTCTAGTACAACCTTATGTAGAACAATTTTCATCAGCGTTGTGAATGTAATTAAAGAATTTAATTTCACTACAAATCCTCAAATATTACTAAAAATATAATTTTTTGTAGTAAAGTATGCATCAATATATTTTAATCATCCATTATAATACCTAGAAACTATATTCTCCGTGGTTCCAATTTGGACCCCATGACTTTCACATTTCATCAAAACTGCTCCATAATTTTCATAATATATATATTGTGGTTTCATGTCAAATGAAATATGTGTGTACATTTTCCAGAAGATATAAAAAAAACTTCTATATTTTACACTAACACAAATATTTATCTTATTTTACTGATTCATAAGATATCTATCATAAATAGAAATAAATCCTACTATTTTTCCATTTCATAATTTTTTAAAATGAGATACTTGGTAATGTAACATAACATTCCTCCATCTATCAGATTTCGTAGCAGAAATTATGGAAACAACCTTTTTATTAAAATTGTTTATTATCTCACTTCCATAATACTTATATATTATAAAAGGAACACATTATATATTTGAAAATAATTTAATTTATTTAATATATTAAGAGCACTAGGGTGTTATTCAATGAATACATTCTTAAAATTCATACTTTAAAATTCTCCAGGTACATTAGGTTAATATCTCGATCATCATTATTTTAGGTTTCAAAGCACTTCTAGTATGTCATAAAATTAAATAATATATTATATCACAATTTTTATAATTCGCATCCTTGATTTGAGAACCTAGTCCTTGCATTGAAGATTTAATCTCCATATTAAATTATTATACACTATAAACAAAAATAGTTAAACTAGTGATCCTTCCAATCCCATTAGAAAAGGAATGGACTAAAAATTATTTTTTCACACTGAACATTACTTAAGGATGTAACTAATACAAAAAAAATCCTTTATGACCTTTTTCTTTCTATACCACATAGTATATGTCATCTCCTACCATTTCACTGGATATTCATTTTCTACCTTTTAGACTTATTTAGGAACAATAACAACTAATAACAATGTTCAAGACAATTGCTCAAAATCATTATCACTATCCAATATCTTTTATGGATGATAATAATATAAATTAGTGGTTCTTATTAACAAATAACAACAAATAGTATTCTTCATCCAAATTTTGAAAAATTCATAGGACATCAAGACTTATTCAATATTGAATGTTTCATAACCATGGCACTCCATAATTTTTGTAGCTCTTATGTGGTGAATAATAATAAATCATTACTATATAAAATTTTACTCCACAAATTCAAGAATATGATCTTTAAATCATCGTACATGAATCCTAAAATCTTGATACACTACAAGGTACATAAATTGCGTAGAAAATTTAATAAAAATTAATATATTTTTATTTTTCCATAAATTATTAATGTACTTCTGTTTCCATAAATTTTTCATTTTATTCAATAATGTATACATGGATTCATATTTTATATCAATAAAATGTTTATCTGTCTTTATATACATGATATCCTTCCTTTTTTACAACATAATGTTCAATAATCCCATTCATGAATAGAAAAGTGAATGACTACAACTAATCCTTCACATTTCAGATTATGTAAATAGTCAAAACTACTTCATGCATTATTAGGAGTATTTGGGGACTTTTCTTCATTATTATATCACTACTCTTTCTCCCAAAATCACATTATTCCCAACATAACTAAGTGCATGGGATCATCTTGGATAATATAAAACATAAACCACTCTATCTTTAGTATTCTATATACCATCAAATATATTCAATCATTGTCCCATTCTCTATTATTATAGTTAATTCCACTAACTTATCCCACCCATAAATTAAGGAGATCAACATATTTTTTCCATTAAAAAATATCATCAAATGTTTCTTTTACATAATAATGATCACTATTTTTCAAATAATGGAATTGTTATTTTCAAAATGAAAATATATTTCTACAATGTATTTTTTACATGTAACACTCAACCATGAATGTATCAAGTTAATATATCAATACATATCCTTGATGATTTCATACGGTGATAGGGAATCATTGCATAATCAATATTATTTGAGAATCCAATTTTTGGTAAAACAAATAAATAGTGTAATGTAATTATTATAAGTTATTGTTCCTTCTCGTCTTGGAATTTTATAGTGAATATAATCCATTATATATTCCTTAATATTTTAGGGATGTTTGAACACAATTTACCTCATCACACATACACCTTGTGAGATGTATTTCCTGAAAACATGATATAATTAATTTTAAATTATCCACATTATGTGTACAAATTTTATATATGGATTTAATGTTTTTATTTTTAAAAGTATGTCATTCTGGATTTAAAGATATGAGGATCACTACATTAATTAAATGGTTTTTCCTGTGCTGATATATAATACCATATATATTCAACACTATCTAGTATCCCTCTAAACCGACCCACAATGTGTAGGAAAGAAATTATTCACCTATTGTTTGCATAATTTTAACAAAATACTCTAATTTTCACAAATCCTGCATTACAATGTATATTTCTTGTTCAACTATGACATCCTTCTATATTCTTTTAGAGGGTTTTTGGGTGGATGAGATAGGTTGGTTAATATATTTTCAATAAACATTAATCATATTTACTAATAGACTAAAAAATATCTCTATATCTTACAATAATCTATCTAATATAATAACTAAAAAAATAATCTTAAAATCATAATAATGTTATAAAATTTATTTCTAACTCACATGAAAATAATCGAAATTATTATCCTATTTTTTTCCACAAGGATGTTTAATCAAGTATCCACATGATAACTTTTATATGTTGCAAAAATATGAGATGGCTCTAACTTCCAGCATCACATATTTGAATAGTATGTATAGTTGTATAATAATCAAATTTTTCCTCCTAAAAATAATGCTTTAATCACAATGAGATCATTGATATTTTATTCTCTAAATATGAGTACAATAATTATTTTATTAAATGTTTCCATCACTATCCATGTAAATATATCCTTTTTTGAATCCTTTGATAATTGTCATGACCATAATCATCATACTATATTTATTTTTATATTTATGTATGAGAAACAACTCATCTATTCCAATCACCTCTATTTTTTTATCTTTCATGATGAAAATGTTATTTATTGAAAATAATTTCTGGTCACATTTCATATCTTTTTCAAAAATATATCTACATTTCATTTATATATTAGTGACACAAAAAACACAAAAAAAAATTATTTATTCATATTTTAGCATTATGTTAATAATTAGTGCTTAAATATTGTGGTTTTAATGTGAAACACATGAAGTAATATTTTCTATGTGTTTTTTAGGAAAACTATAGCCAAGATATTTTATAAACACCCCCATTTTCACTCCAGCTCATCCCTTACCCCAATTTAACAATACCACCGCATATAATATTTTCACCCATCATTTACATCCACTACATTATTAATATACACACCCCTTCATCCTTTACACCACAATTTATATCCACTTAAATAAAAATTATGTCTTTAATCCTTTCACCTTGACCTCCACCTATCTATTATAGTCGTCTCTATACTGACCTCCACTATCATTCACATGCCCCTCAGTTGTTAAACATATAATATTTTTTAAAAAAATTATATTTCTATACTTTCATCTACCTGGTATTATTTATTAATTTATTATTATTGATTTATATTTGAAATATTTTTTAAAATAATCATTTATTTTTTAAATAATCAAATTCTATATAATTTTATTAGTATTTATATGGGTATTTTACTAAAATATTTTTTACCTTAGATTATATTAAGACTTTGTAATAATCTTCTAGAGAACACAACATTCTCAAATGGTCCAAGATTCCATTGTATAACTTTATAGGAAACCTAATTTGATTTTATTATGATGATAAATAACCATTAGTATTGGACAATCAGAAGTTAACTATTCAATAAGGTTCTCTAAAAATTATTAATTATATTCTTATCCTATAACATAATAATTTTTTTATTAGACCAAATAGAATATTTGTTTTTTGTAAAAAATTCATTATTTCGTTGGCCAAACTATTTATTTGGTGCACTACATAAATAATAATATTTAATTTCTATAAAAACCTAAACACAATATTTATGATATGTTATTATAATTTAATGATATATTATTTTTTAGTTGATCAATAAGCCAAGCATATCGTATGTTGTACTTGATATTTTTTATATGATATTCATAAGTTCCCCTTAAAACATCATGATACATAATTAATTATTGTTGAAGAAATTAAATTCATTCATAAAATTATTTTTATTTCCTATTAATAATTTACTAAATAATATCATGAAATATGTCCAAGGATAGTCCACAATGAACCCTCACAACCACATTATTTATTTTTATAAACATTATTTTTAATAAAGGTAAATTCAAAAAATAGTTGAAGTAATATGATGTATTTAGTAATTGAATATTGAAATATTTTACTTATAAATATGTGTACTTTAAATATCTTGGAGAATCGAACTATATAATAACCCAATGAATTTTGTTCCAGTATCATAGGGGGTAGTATATTTCCCCAATAGTTAATACCAAAATTTAGATGTTGATGAATGATTAATTCAACACAGAATGGTGACCCCACTGTGATATTCACACATTAGTTGGCCTATAAATTCATATAAACATTACTACTAGTGCTTCCAAAACTAAAGGAAAACATAATATAAATTATAAAATATCAAAGGAAGATGATATAGAGAATAAAAAATATAATACATATATAAGGAAATAATTATCTTATCTAGATAATTCTAAAATTTAAATTATTAATAATTATAAGGACTTTCCATGTATTCAAAACTATATCTGTTATTTAATGTATAAAATATCAGGTACCTATGTGAATATAGGAAGATATTATATAAATTATAATTATTTTAAGGTGAATTTAATTTTTCTATGATATTTGCATCTTTTGACGATATTGATACATTTATTATCATATATGGTCTTATAGATTTGAATTAGAATGAATATCCTAATGATTCTATGTTATACCATAGAAGAGTTTCATTCATAATAGAGTGTAAATTATTGAACCTATATATTTATGTAAAAAAATATTGATTCCTATTTAAATGAATTAAAAACTATAAATAAAAATAAATTCAAAATTATATTAATGGATTTTCGATTCACTCTTTAAATCGAAGATTAATAAAATATTTTCTCTCTCCTAAAACTGATGATCCTGTGACAATAACGCATTGGAAAATAGAAATGATATTTTTAATCAATATACAAGATATTTAAAAGATTATATTTACAACAAATCACACCACCTAATTTATATTTTCATTTATCAAAAAGTGAATTTGGGTTTTGTAGTAGATGGATTCAGTAAATTTGAGAATATTAATATAAATTATATAAATTTATTGACTATTTTGATTCATTATAAATATTATTCCAATATATTCTTGTAAAAATATCCAGTCATTATATAGTTTACTATTAACAATAAAAAATGACTAGAAATAACATTGATGATTTTCTTCATCCTTTAAACCGTGAAATTTATGAGTTAAGAAATAATGTCTCAGAAACAATTAATGAATATATGTAGAAATTTTAAAATGAATAACATCCTAATATAGAACGTAGGTCTATTTTTTAGACTATAGAATTTAACTAGATGGATCACACAATCACACACACACACACACACACTAGTTCGGTCTATCGAGCTTATAATATAGATTTTCGCCCTTAATAATAGAATATTTAAAAAATGTGGGTATCAATTTTTCATATACATTACCTTAATGATCGTACTTATTTTATTTGATGTGGTTTCAATTCTGTAGAATTAAAAAATAGTAGAATCCATAAAATTAATTATCAATATTAATGATGATTGGCCAATTTTCAATTTTATCTACTAATTTATGTAAAATAAATTAATTGTATAATTGTAATGAATTGCTTAAAACTTTGTGAGATACAATAGGGTAATATAAATATAAATAATGAGATTTTTTATGACTTGTATATCAGTAATTTAGTATTTTTATAAATAATTTTTGTATTCACATAGAACTGAATGTGCTTGGAAGTTTTCCATTAACAAATCACAATGAGAATGGGAAATATAATTACAATCTAAATGATTGGATGTAAGAAAATATATATATAAATAAAATTATGTTGTAATGTTGTATTTGTAATTATATAAATGTACTTTTTAAATTTAGAAATCATAAAATAGTTTTTTTACATTAATAAAATATATTATTCCTAATAAATATTATTTTAAAATAAATAAAGTGTATATTTTAGTAAATAAAAATTTAATGAATTTTACTTTTTTGAATAACATATTCTAAGGGAGTAGATTATACTTTTTCCAATGTTTTATTTAAAAATACAAAAAATAGCAATGATACTAAATAAAAACTTCACATTCCTGAGAAATATTTTCGAGATGTCCAAATGCCCAATTGATCAAGAAAATCCATAAGAATGAATTATACAAACACTATTTCATTGGGAGATAATATTACTCCTATCATTTTAATTTCAGTGACACATTTGAAAAATCATTGTTTAAGGAATAAAATTTTGGAGTAATTGTACATTATCGATGGATATATCACATATATATGTAATATATTTAAAAATTTATATTTTCAATGATTTATTATTTTCTAGGACAATTTTTATTATGTTTTCATATTTATTTCATACCTTTATTCATTTGTTATCACAGTAAATAAAAGACATATGTGATTAATAAATCCTTATATGATCATAATATAACTTATAACATATATATTGAAGAGTTTTATATAATTATAATAGGATTTTAGATTTAATAGATTAATTAATGAATCCTGTAGAATAAATTAATGAATATACATGACATTCTATGGATGATAATAATTCATCAATATTTTTAACCTTATTTCTATATGATGAAATATTATCTAAATTTTAATAAAAAAATTATATTTATGATTTTCAAACATATATGTGAGACTCAATATTTATATTTTTGACACATTATTCAAACAAGACAGTAAAAATTAAATACATACATAGTGTTTTATAAAAATATTGTAGTGATAATTAAATTTGGTTAACATTAAAATTATTGATTGGTTTATACTGAGTGTATGTTCTTAATATAAAACTTATACTAAATAATAATAAATTTCTAAATAGAAAATTTATTTTATAATATTTTATATTAAATTATTTTAGGAATAAATTTGTTAAAGTATGTATGATATATAATAAAATTTAAATTATTTATCTCAAGGACCAATGAATAATTATTTAAATTTAAATGATAACATTAATTGAAGTTTAAATTTTGAAACTATAAATAAATTTTTTTTGAAAAACATATAATAGTTTTATATTTATATATCTACATTAGGATTATTGTGGAATTTTGGTTAATATTTTTGAGTTAAATTACAAAATTACTTTTTTATATCATTTATTCAAATACGTGTTGTTCATTATTAACATTAGTAAATGGAAATAATCATTACAATTTTAATATATCAATATCTATTGGCTGATAATAATTATTGAACATTAAAAACATGATCCATATATTTTAATTTCCAAATGAAATTTTTATTTTATGTTTATAATAGATTATATGGAATATAGATTATTATTTTTTTAATATGAATAAAAGAAAAATATATTCTATTCACCATTAAGGTGAATAAATATTTTTATTTTCAACCCCAAAACTTCAAAACAATGAATTTTTTGACCATAATGATACTAAAAACATAAATCCTGGATAGTAGGGTAATGATTAAAAAGAATTTATTAGTATGACCAAAGCTAAAATAAAAAAAAATCAAAAAAAATAAATAAACATAACATCAAATTTAAATCTTTTTGAGTATTTAATTATATAAGTTTAAATGTAAAGGGTGGTAATCGAAGTTCATTTTTTAATAAAATCATGGATTTTTTTGATATTGTGTATTGTAATGTCATGATTGAAAATGTTTTATGGTGGAATAATATAAATGAATTAGTATATCCATTCTTTTCAGAATTTACAATGTACAGTAGGTGTACATGTGATACGATTTGATGATGGCATATGGTGTTAACTGGTTTTATTATACTACTCTTATACATCTCATACATAGTGTATAAGGGAAGTATATTGCATTTTATTTATTAAGGATACACTATTTACACATCACTAATTACCATGAATAATTATTGATATTATAATATTATTTCTAATTAAGTATTCATTCACATGTATGTTTACATTTTAGGTTTTTGGTGAATCATACATTCCGAACATGACTCAATTAACAATGAGTGGCTACAGACATGTCACTGTTATAGGTATTTGTTAAAATTTGATAACATACATGTCATTAACATATCTTTATTTTATATTTTAAATATATTGAAATAATAACATATTGAATGTAAACATATATAACAATTTTTTTTAATTTCAAACACTTAATGATAATATTTCCATTTATTATAAAAGATGATCCCAAGGGGGATGCAATAAGAATCCATTGGAAAATTATTGAATTGATAACATGTGAGGTGAAATCCTTCCTTATTAATTATTTTAATTGAGGTAGTGATCTATTATCTTGGAATAAAGGGTGGATAGATACTGAGATTATTGTGATATCTTAATTATCTAATCCTATTTGATTAAATTTTAGAATATTTCAATATATGTTACTTGTTGAATGAATTATTTGTATTTCAGTTTCATATGATTGTTTATTTTTAAATTTTTTGTTTAATTTATAATACAAAAACTTTTAAAACAATTTTCAGGATATAGTAAGATATTATTTGATGATTATAGAATTAATATAATGATGTATCTTTAACACTATAATCAATGTATGAAAAGTTATATGTGAGAATGCATAGGTACCAGTAGAAGGTTTTTGATGATTATCATTGGGGTAAATTATATTAGTTATATTATTATATTTAAATATAATAATTACAGTGTATAAACAACATATCATATTTTTTTAATATTATTATTTTATTTTACCTCTTTATCTCACAACTATTTCAAAATGAGCATTATTTATGATTGAATATAAAATAGAAAACAATGATATTTGATGAACAACAATTTAATTTTATTTAATGACAAATCCATAATACCACTTGAATGTGGAAAGTATAAATAATATTATAACAATGAATATATATATAATTTTACTAATTGATTTTAATTTATATAAAAAATCATTCAAAATAAATACTAAATTTTTTGTAATTTTATTTTACTCTTGAAAATATATTTTTTTAAATGGTTTGTATTTATATTTGGGAGAAAATTTCATATCTACATTTTTAAAATTATAAAATTTTTAAAATAACATCATTATTTAAATCACTATACCAATAATAGTATATTGTCAATGATTGTGATTTTTCAGAAAATTATGATACTCCAGTCAAAATTGAAAAATAATAATTATTTTATTATTGAAGGAAATATTTCTTTTTGGTTTTATAAAGTTAAATGTTAATTAATTTTTTTTATCAAATTAACATTTTATATATTATATTATGAGTAATCCATTTAATTTCAATCGAATGATTTTTATGGGTGATGTTGGTATGTAATTGTTTACGAAAAAAATGAATTTTTATAAACCATGTATTTCACTTTTGTTTGTATTTTTTATCAAAAAAAATAAAAACAGTACATATATAATAATTAATAATATATTCCATATTTGAAATCATTATATTTATACTCTATTAATAAGATTGTTTTATTGTTTCTCAACAAACAATGTAACTATAGTTAATCTTTGATAACATGATGAAGGAAAAATGTGGTAAATTGTTTAAAATAAATGATATAAGGCATAAATATCTTTTTCAAAAACAAGAATATATTTCCGATATGTGTCAATCTCGTCACATTCATAAAAAAATAATAAATATGAATTTTTTTCCATTTATAATATATTCTGACATTTATAATGTTTAACTAAAGTGGGAAGTCGAAATGTCACTCTCCTGTATTTTATATCTATACATTATTCAATAGAGATAAAAACAATGAAGGATTAGTTAAAAATTATTATTTCAAATATGAATGGTCATTTTTAAGATGGTACTTTATTTTTAAATTTTATTGATGAAATAATTAATATAAATAGTTATGAAATTGAAACAAAATATTTGTGTAAGAAAAAAAATTAAAATAATTATTAAAATTATAAAAGTAATATTCTCTATTTTATTTTTATTATCCTATAAATTTTTTAGATAATTCAAATATATAATATGATTTTTAATGGTTATGTTTGGTATTAAATACTGTTATATTGTTTTCAAAGAAAAATGATATTAATAATTCAAAAAATTAATATAATAGTATTATATGTTAAATCGATTATATGTAATTATTAAAAAAAACTCCAATATGACATCTTGGATGATTAATCTTTGAATATTTTACCCCTTAACTTTTATTTTCTAATCGTTATGTTATGTGTAAAATTAAAGGACTTAAATATTACAATGTTTGACATTAAAATTGTATAACTATAGGTTAAAAGTAATTTTTTAAAGTGATATCATATATATATAATTATTATTATATGGATTTATTAAGATTTTAATGCATATATTTTAATCCTTATGAATTAGGGATAATTTTACATTATTTATATAAATATTTTATTAGTTTTCATTAATTTCCCCAAATGATATTAATGATATTTTATAATAAATAGTATTTTAAACAATTGTATAAAATTGTGAACAAAATTATTGTAATAATTTTTATTTGAATATTATTTATTATAAAATCCATAGTCTATTTATGTTTCAATTATCCTTTAATTATACCATTCATAACCTAAAAAGTGAAAACTTATTAACATCATTGTAATAGTCAAAAGGGTACATAAACCATTAAAACCAAGAGATAATGGTGAAAAAATAAAAAACAAGTAGAAAGGTTTCGTGATGAGAATATATATAATAATCCTAATATCACCATTCATTATAAATTTATTTCAATGAATATTCCCTGATAATTAATTTTTATTATTTTAATACTTTATGTAATTCCAATATTTCTCTTCCGTACACATAAAAAAGAACCTCTTCTCATTCCTTATTCTCAATGTTTAAGCCCTATAGATCAGAATTATACTACCCATATAGCTTCTAAAAATTAATATTTTCAATATATATGTGTATATTCATAAAATAACAATAAAATGGTCTTTATGATGGAATCTGTTGGATGACTACCATAGAATATGTAATCATCACACCTTACCTCTTTCAATTTACTTCACATTCCACTTACTATAAGATAGTGTTATCCATTATAAAATTATTATATATATATATATATTCAGTAGAAAAAATCATTATTATGATGTAACAACTATAATACAGATAATTCCCCTTTCTTGGAACATTTAAACGCTGCTCATGTTTACATATAGACTGCCACCGCCAAAAAGATACGTGCTTCGTTTTTATCTCAATTTTACATGGATATTAATGAATTTTAGATTAAAAGATTATATATGATATATATGATATAAAAATGTTCCATTTATGGTTAATTATAATTTTCACTTCTTTCAATCAATCATACAAAAAATGATAACAATGTTCTTTTGTTTGAATAACCAATAAGATCATTGGGTAGAAGAATTAATTTTTCTATATCAATGTTTTAAGGATTACTATCATGATATATATATATATATATATTTCATTCATATATATATATATGCGATCTATTTCAATCCTTAAACTAAAAAAAGTATGTATTGATGATAATAATATTAGAAATTTTACTATACAACCAAAACATCCATGAAAAATGACATAGTTGACACTTGAAAATGAAAATTAAATAATGAATGATTAATATATTTGTGTTTAAGTGTTACAAGTTGATCATGTATTATATTATACGAATATAAATGATTATATTATAATGTTAAAATAAATTTAAACTTATTGTAAATGGGTTCAAATCCCATTAGAATCATGTGGTGCTTCAAGGGTTTCCCTTATCACATTTATATCTATTAGACACATTCATTATTGAACGCATGATCCTATTAGTTGATGTATATACTATTCATTAGTTTTTTATGATTAATATAGTGAAAAATTATATTTTTATAAATATCTAAATATTCTTATATCATTCATTATTATTTTAATTGAATGTTACAAATTTCTTCGTGTCCCGCCTTCCCCAAGATGAGGGATGGGAAAAAAATCTAGACCCTTCCATCTTCAAGTTGAAGGAATGATTGTGACCCCCCATGTCCCACATTATATAGGCCCCAGAGTTGAGACTGTTACAAATGGTATGTAATCTCATGTGAAAAATGGAATGCATGACCCTTTTTGTTTAATAAAATCTGGGGATAAAATGTTAAATCCCAAACAACTCCGAAAACTAAAAATAAAAGTGAAAGCCAAAATCGATTCAAATAAGAATATTGAAAATAAAATGAGACAAGGTAAAAGAAAACTCAGATGATAAGTACCAGAAGAAAGAAAAGAAACAATGGGAACTCCAGATGCATGAGCAGGTAAGGTCTGGCACGATCCTCAATGTCCTCCTTGAAAGGTGAAATCTATTTTATACACAGAGGATGAATATACATGTATACTCAACAGGGAAAACAAAACGATCTCAAGGATAATTGGGGTAAAATTATAATTCTCTAAGATATAATAATTAACCAAAACATCTAGCAAAGATACAATCCACCAATCCTCAACAATGAACACTCCCCAAATAACACAAATCAGATAAATTAATAATAAAAACACATTTTATTTGGGTATACTGCAATGCTTTCCCACTTGTTATTTAGGAAATACTATGTGTCTAACCTACCCCATGGGTTCCACTATAGTCCCACTAACTCCGCAACCAGAACCTTATGAGCCACCAAAACCATGCTTCTAGCCCGTAGAATTTGGTGCCACAACAACCACACATAACCATTCCCACAGACACCTGTTGTACAAAAACCACCTCCATGACGAAGGAAACCTGGGCCCGAACAACCACTGCCATTACAGAATACAGTTTGGATTCATCCCAAAGAGACCCAAGAAAAAAACCATCCCACAGACACTTGGACATCCACCAAAATATAACCTACCCAAAGTGTCTTGGGACATAATAAACCTTAGGTTTTCATAGTCTACTCAATAGATATTGGGATTCCTGGGAGAGGGAGAATAAATGATCAAATTACCAACCACTCATAAGATTGTTGGGAAAACTCCCTCCCTCGTGAAATGGGGGTATTTGGGATGCAATTCTTGACATGGGTAGGGTACATATAAGATAGTCACGATCTAAACATTATACATATAAATAATCAAACACTAATCCCCAATAAACTATTCCAAAACATATACCTGTCCCATACGCCACCGGTCTCACTACTATCCATACACGCACAAATACACAAAAGCCACAACCAGTGCACAACCCCTTTCTAGAAATAAATCCCCCATTGTACCCTTTCTCGTTATCGTGTTCAAGTGAATCAATTTAAATATTCATTCGTTACTAGTAAAATAATAGGCATAACGAAAAGTCAAATCAATAAGTAAAGGAAAAATACCCAAGTAGATATTAACACATTAACACTTGGTACTCTTAAGAAGTCACAACAACTAAAGTTATATTTGAGATCCCATGATATACTAAAAGTATACCATCTCCCATCATACTGGATCAACATGGCCTATTATACAAAAAAACACTTCTCAACTAGATATTCTATTCCCATGCACTTCACCACACAAGGGGTTAAATAGAACAACTATGCATATTACCATAATAGAGTAAGGGAGTTTTCCAATTTAGCCACACTATCCATAAATTTCATTCGTACCATTTTGTTAACGAGTGTGATAACACAAGAATTTTTTATTTATCATGTATCCATTTAATCCACTATATATACATGATTATTATATTTCCATGTTACATCCATCAAATGAAAATATTATCCAAAAAAAGAAAGCTTCAATAGTGAGAACAACAACATTATGGAAAACCAAGGGCCAATGAAATGAATACCAATTATACGACTACCAATGAAACAAAGCTTCAATTGTGATTATTATATACATGATTATCCAATGAAATGACTACAAAGGGCCTTGATTTTCTTATGGACAAGAGTCTATACAATTCACAACAAAAAATTAAAGGTAAAAAGAACACCAAAACATTATCATCATCCAAAACCCTTAATTACATAAATGTCTATTTATAATTTTCAATGAAGATGGTACATCTACATCTCATGGGTAGATTATCATACCGACCCTCCATGATTAACAATAATGAGAGACAAAGGAATAATCCCTACTTGTATGATCACTGATCAATGTTATCTCCTCGTACCAATAACTGAGGAAGCATGAATTATACAAGAAGACCTCCATGGGATCCAAGTGTGAGTGGGAAGGGCATCAACATAGGTGTACGACTCACCACTTGAAAGTTGGACTCCATGCACATAAAGGAAAATAAAGGTACCAAAGAAAAAGAAGATCCTAGTGGGTTAAAATGCCTCATCATAGAGTAATAGGATATGAAATTTTGATGACCTTAAAAGAAGGATCGTGATTTTACCATGATGTTTTTTGGTTAAAAACAATGGAATTAATTTAGATTTAATAATTCTACATAGAGACAATTAAGATAGACCAACAGATGATAGTGAGATGATTGATATACATTGAACGGAAAAAAAATGTAATAGAGAACACAGTTTGGGTCAGTTGACGGTATACCCACTATTGGGAATTGAAATAATATACATGGGATAGAAGTAGCCTTAAATATCTAGAGAATAGGTATTAAAACATAAAGGACACTACAAGAAAAAACTAGGGAATGAAACCCCAACAACCGCCCCCCATGTGGCACCAATCAGTGACACCTTACTACCGACACCGATGCCCTCCTGACTCACCCATGGCATCTTGGACGAACTAAGAAATAGACCATGACAATGTAATGGAACAGGAAGGTATAAGAAATTACAAAATTTGTAGGATTTAGGAAACAATATCATTGTTTATCATAATAGTTTATTATTTTGTTTCAGATAATGAAATTTTCTGATTCACATCTCATGAAAATATTATCATAGATTATAAAATAGTAATTTCATGAAATTAGATATTTTATTTTATTTTATTATTTTATTTACTCAAATTATTAATAAAATAAAATTATATAAAATAGAATTCATTTTCATGTTTAGACAAAAATAATTTCCTTCCAAACCATATTTTCCAATAAGAAATTTACGAATCTTTTTATTATTCTCCAATGATTGAATACATTCATATATAAAAAATAAATAACTTTTAATGAACTTTTTTATTTTAATGTTCTATTTTTTAAATAAATATTAGAATGATAATTTAAAATGAGTCATTGTTTTAACATACACAACATGATCCTAATTTTCCTCAATTAGGAAGAACCTGTTTTTTAAGTTTCATTTCAAAATATCTAATTTTATTTTCAAATTAAAATTTTCCATTAAATTTTTTGAATATCAATAAATAATTTAGTTGAAAATGATAACGATATTTACCTCAATAAATATTATATAGTTTTATTTTACTTCCATATAAGGAAACATCAATTCATGTTACATATTATTTACATGATAAATGATCATATGAGGCCATAATTAATATTTTTTTTGTGTGGTTTATAATTTTATATATTTTATGTTAATAAATTATTTTTTCAATGGTTTATTCTTTTTTGAATTATTGAAATATTTATGATGTTAAATTTTTCATGGGTTATTCTATAATAACACGATGAGATTTTTATGGATCGTGTTTTTTTCAATGGGTTATTATATATGATGATTGTATTCTTATCATTGGGAACACATATTAATAGATTATAATTAATCTAATGATGGGACAAGATTTATTAATCCCTCTAATAAATTGTGTAAAGATTCATATCCCATGACATTTTAAGGTGCTTAATTGTGATTTAATCCATTTTTGAAATTGAAAATTTATACTTTTATTATATTGGGAGTCAATGATGACTATGGATAAAATATATTGTAGAGTTAAACCAATAAAATATCATAGTATTGAAAGTGATCCATAAATAATGAAATGAATTTTTCTGTTTTTGTGAATTCCATTTTCTTTGGTCTTATAGAAATTTTATAATATCATGGACCATGACTTTGGTTCTTTTATGACCCATATCTATTTAATTTTCAAGATATATGCCAGGACTCATGATTATGATTGATAATATTATGGGTTTTCTTTTTAATAGTTATTCTCATGTTCTTATACCATTCGTTTCATGTTATTGTTATGTATTCATCAATATAATTTGTGTTTACCCATAAACCAAATACAAGTAAACCGTTATTATGTTTTCTTTTGACAGGTTAGGAAGCATGTTTGTCATGATGATGTTTCCAAGAATGGTTGTAGTTACAAAAATCATAGTGAATGATGATGTACATTTCTTATGACCATGTTAGTTATGTATCAAAACCTTCAATGATATTAATACTATATAATTCCCACAAGGATCTTATTATTAAATACATGATATTAAATCAAAAATATGTAATATTTCTTTTAGACTGGTTTGAGTTAAAATACTTGGTATCGACATAAAGATCAATAAATCATCATATATTATGATTTAATGAATTTAGTAAAAAATAATTGAATATTACTTAGTATAAGATGTTATCCTAATTTGATGGCTAGGACATGATTTTTTGGGTTCAAAAGAACTGCATCCCATTCTAGAAAATACATGTGGAATTGGTTTTATGAAAAATACATATATGGGTACTAATCCAAAAAGTATATCACGATGTATATAAAAGACTTCATTTTGGATCACTATGACTATAACATTACCACACACTTAGTTTTACATTCCCAGTGAATATACATTCATTATTTATCATTTTATGTACGAACCATTTGGAAGGATCTATATAGATGATAAGAACGTATTCCCATGGATTAAAATATTGGGACATAGATTGAAAAAAATGATTCATTATTTCGAAATATCATTATTGATTTCTCCTAATTACATTATTCATTTCTATTAGTATTTGTAATAAAATTAATCATTTTGTTTTGTTAAAAGTATTGAATTTGAAGGACTCCAGATAATGTAGATTGTGGTGGATAACTAAATGATTTTCCTCATGATAAAACAATTGAAATAGGAGTTCAAGGATTAATACATAGTGTTATTAATATTTACATATACTAATTTATGATAAAAAATATATCAACCATGATGAGTTTAATAAAACAACTAACATGATAAAATTTTAGTTTCAGGAATACTATAGAGGGATGAAGATTCATGTTATTACCATTCAATCAGGTGGGATGACGAAATAAGGGACTTTTATTTGAGGAATGTGAATATGTTTATTCTTTTTAATAAAAGGGAACTGAGAATGTAATTAATATTTAAAAATTAAAATATCAATATAGGGAAATATAGTTCATAATATGTTACAATTTATAGACCAATGTTTTATCAATGGGGAATATTAGTATTCTAAAGGTAATACATTAATTCAATAATTAACTAATAGAAAAAGGAATGGAATATGTTTCTCCAATCATTGAAGTGTTTATGTATTGGTATTTTAAAATTATACAGTATAAGTGCTATAATAATGATATTATAGATATAATAATCATTAATCAACTAATGACTATTTAATATTATTGTTTCATTAAGGATTTGATATCAATTGTTGACTAGTACCAGATACGAGGGAAAGTAAACTAGGGTTATGGTGATAATGGTTATTTTTGATTATGATATAGTTGACATTATAATGTAGATTGGATATAATTGGTAATATTAAAATTATTTTTTAATTTGGGCCATATTTTATAATTTTTATTTCATTTATGTTTTATTTAATAAATTAAATAATCAATTATTATTTTATGAATATGTTTTGTGTTAATTTTTAAATGTTTATATGTTTTTTGGGTTTAATTAAGAGTTCTGTATATCATAATGTTTTTTTATAATTTTAGGGTTAGTAAAAAAATTTATGGTTTAGACACCACATTATATGTTTAACATTTTGGGATTCTGAGTTGATATTATATTTATAGTGGGTATTAAGAGGAATACTCTATTGGTGTTTAAATAAACCATTCTGTTAGTATATGAATTGTTTTAATGTTAATATTAGACTATATTATAATGGGATATATACAATATTTATATTATAAATTGATTTACGTATTAGATTATATTTTCGGAGATATTAATCATTAATATATGTTTTACCATTCGTGTTAGTATCTAAATTTCTCATTGTAATATTTGTAATGATAACTATATTATAACATTATATTGTGAATTATCATGTTTTTTACAGATATTTCATAAGGTTGTTTACTTGGTTGAGGTATATATATCCTTTAGGATAAAAATGTGACTTTATATGCATGATTATAATTTCTGAATAATATTAAATTTTTGGGGATGCAATATGAAAGGTATGAGAAGCCTATATTGGATAAATAATTCATTAAAATTGATATTATAGATAATATATAGAATTTATATTAATTAATGATATTATCAATTTGGAACCATTGTAATTATTTTGGATGTTTTGTATTTTAAAAATATAAGTTCATCACAAGAGAGTTTATACATATTGGATATTACATTAAACAGTTGTAATTGTTTAGTTTTAGTTAATATTTTAAATATATAAGGAATATGATGATATAAATTTGTGGATAATGATGGTTGTTTTAGTGTCTTGTACATGGATAATTCAATAGTAATACTTGTCACTTGTAGAAAGGGAGAATATTGGGTTGGAAATTCATTTAGGGATAAAATTAATCTTTTTATGAAAGTATTTTCCTTATGTTGTTAGTATGTATTGTAATAAAATTTCTATCCCTTTTAAAATGATCTTGAAATAAAAATTTAATCCTCTTACATATATTTAAAATTAATCCATGGTTCTTTTATAACAACACGGATTTATTATTTTTTTATCATTAACCTTGACATGATCATTAAAATTATAACCATCAATATTCTAAATCACTAAAAATAATTATTGGGAAATTATGTTTTATTCAAGGTTAAAATATGAAATTCCATATAATATTCTCATATTCCTAAAACTCCTTATGTGTTATTCATTATTACCATTGTATTTAATTTCCATATTTTCAAGGCGATGTTTTGTCATCCATTTTTATGTAGCGACTTTTCACTGAAATAATTTTCAAACATGAATGCTGTTATTAATATAAATATTTAAATGTTTCAATGACATGTTGTACTAAATTTGTGTCTAGTGGGGATAATGTTACACCATAAAACTTTAAAATACCAACATAGTTTGTTGAATATACAACACAAAATAATGATAATTAATGAATACCAAAATATTATTATTTGATGAACATTACACCATAGATAATGAATTGCTATTGATGAAAAAAATTATAAGATATAAATATTTGTACTAACGGTTACTAATTCCTCAAAAAATCATAGCCACTTAATTTATTGTAATGTAATTTAATTCATCAAAATCAGTTTCTTTAAAAATGATTATAATTTTTTTAATCATATAAAAATTATATATATTGTGAAATTTATTTGTATAAAAACGTAAAAACATTTTATATATTAAAAAAATATTATCTACGGTGAAATTTATAGGTTTTTTAGAAAATATTGATTTTATAGTGAATCGTGAAAAATTCCAATCATTAATATGAAAAATATATTTTTTATTCGTGAAATTTACAGAGTTCATTTTTTAAATGTATTGAATGAAAATTTATTTCTCACATGTTATTAATAATCTATCCATGATTATTTAAATCAATTATCTGGTCTAATTTTCTATAAAAACTTTTTTATAGAGAAAAATAATTTTTAGAAATAACTACTTTTCATTCTAGTTTTAATTGTGATTTTAATATAATTTATAATAGTTATTTAAAATTAATCATAAAAAATGGAGTCTATATTTATAATCAAGAGGCCTAATAATGGTAAATAAGTTTCTTTTATTTTGGTTAAATATGAATGGAGAACATAGTAAATTATTCTTATGATTGTAACCGTAAATTGAGTTAATTATTTTTAAAATTAATAAGATAATAACATAACATTATAAAAACACTGTAATTTTTTTCATTTCATTATTTTATTTCATCCTTAATCCTTAAAAATCATTATCATATATTTATTTATATCATCGATTTTTATTTTTATGATATTTAACTAAATAATATTGTGAAAAATGTCAATGTCTTGCATTTAATATAGATAATATTAATATAAAGATAAAAAATATTGTATTAATTCATAAATGTTAATTTTTAATATTAAGGATTTTATATTATTATATTAATTTATTTTTTATTTTTAGTGATAAAATAATTAACTTAAATTCATTTTCAATATCGACATTGTGGTCGTGGATATAGTAAAAAATGGAATGAAATGATTTCCAAAACTCCAGATGTAATATTTTATGAGTGAGTTATAATTTCAAAAAACAATTATGGATAATATATTTTTATATATAATATTATATATGTGAAAGAGTTATATATTTTACTTCCATCATTATTATGATTTTCACAATGTTACAATTTTTTGAATAGTTCTTAAAATTATAGTAATAGAACATTAGGTTAAATATATATCATAAAATTATTTAAAAATATTAATAAACCTTTAACTTGAAATTTTAGATGATCATGATTATAAAATTTCATCCATTTTTCATTTTTGACCCAATTATTTTTTTATAAGAATGATTTAATGCATATAATATTACCATAGTGAACATTATAATTGGTCAATATTATTGTGAAACCGAAAATAAGGTATAAAATGACATATAATAGTAAAAAAATATTTTATGAATATATTATGACTATATAGTCTTTACGATAGATTTAATTTCATTTTGGACCATTTTACAACAGATACACATGTAATATATTATTAAAAATGTTGTATGTCCAAAAAATGACAGTAATGAAATTTTATAATAAAAATTATTCTATTAAAGGATATTACTTTCATAAATTTTTTAATTTCATCCAATATAATTTTATATGGTTGATAATATCATCCATAGAACACTTATGGGAAAAATTTAGTTTTATGGTATATTTCAACAACTGTAATGTGTACAAAACATTAATATCATGGTAACAATCAAAGTGGTTAACATGGTTTTCAAACTACATGATTTTGGTCAAAAAAAGAAATTATTTTCCACATTGTATTTGATTTTAGGATTTACAATAAAAATTGTATAATCATATAACTATATAAGTTTCATTTCATTTTACCATAAAAATTACTATATATTAATTTAATATGTTAATTAATTCCTAGAGTTCCCCTCACCTAACATATAATAGGGTACATCTAGTCAGTAAATATTAATAATGATTGAGTATTATTACAATAATTAAACCATTCCAAATATCTTAAAAACATTCACAATCATAATTTATTAGTTACGGTAATCTTAAATGAAAAATACTAGGCAGGATCATTAATATTGAATATAACCAATACCTACTTAAGAAGAGGTAATCAACATATCCGACCTCATTCACTATATTTAATATTCTACATATAATAAATACATTTTTATCCATTTTAAAATAAAAATAATAATTTTTAAATAAATAATTAGTATGATGATGTAAAAACCATAATTCACTACATCCAATCCATTGGAAAATGATAATGTCATTGAGACATTCATACAGACTACCACATCCATGATGTTTTGTGTTTAATATTTTTCTTCCATTTCACAGGATGGTAATAAGGATATATCAATAAATATAATACAATAAATATACATACATATGGTATAAAAATTACCCAATAAGGTGAATAATTATTTACCTTTCTTTTATCCAATCCATGAAAATGGAAAATAATGTTCACGCACATGTATGACCATTCATCTCAATGAATAGTGTAATTAATTTATAAATATCACAATTTAATGGATGAATCCAAATATATATGCATCGTTATAAAGAATATATATGATATATATACCTTTTTTTATTTTTTTCAGAATAATTTAACCATTACCCAATTATAAACATTGAAATTGTATAACAATAATTTCCATGAAAAAAATGACATACTGAATCTAGATCACCCTGGATTAGCAGAATCATGTTGGAAAAATGGAATTAAGAATACATCCTAGTATTCTAGAGTGTTTCAACTATTATCGAGGGTCATGCATGTTCCTTTGGGGAACTATGACCATAGGTCAATATGAAGCAGTGCATACATAATAGATGAATAAAGAGAGGAATATGTATGATAATAAATAGGTCAGCTAGTGGAAAAAATCATAAATATCAATATAATAAATAATAAACACAATAGTTAAAAAAATATATTATTAAAATTGATTTTGGATTTTATCTCCAAATATAAATATAGGTATAAATGTCAACAGTAAGACAACACAATACATGATATATAGAAGAATAAAAATGAAGTAAAAAATATCCTAGAATCCCAAGTAGGGCACTTCCCCTTGTCCATAACAATGATCAAATAATCAGGCCATGTAAAATGGTGACAAAAATATGGTGTAAGATAATTTATATAATTATACTACTAATTAATCTTATTCAATTACAACATGTGTATTTAAATCTAAAGATTTTTACAGTTACATTATGCAACTAAGTAAAAATTAACAACTAATACATGCATCATCCTCAACTGGTGTCTAAACCTTTCAATATTTTGTGAATTAATTTATTATTGATTTAGATATATAGAACACGTAAAGGTTTGAATAACACTAAAATATATAATAATGATGATAATGATAATAATAAGTGACGATACAAGGTGAAACCAATGCTTCGTTGACTGTAGGGGACAACCAAATCATTGTGGTAACCCATGTAGTCTGGAAATAATGGTCTGTGTGTAATTAAATAAGTATAACCAATAAATTACATTGAACATAACTCTAAATAATTAAATAATTTTCATCTATAATAATATTGTGAAATGAATACCTAGGTACAATGGGTTTAATCCATGGTATAGCGTGTCTAAAGGCATCTAACCGAATGCAAAGAGTGTATCTTATGAAATCCAGTTTCTGAAAGATCTGTTAAGTGAATCATCAATATTAACATGAGGAATTCATGTAATGAAACCAATAACATACTATATGGTTGCGATATCGTATGAAAAATGATTAATAATTGGAATGGTTTCCTCTGTGTTCTCAATTTATTCCATCGGGAATCCATGACTAGTTGTAGTTAGACCATTCCAATAACAATGAAAATGTTCCATCAAAAATGATCCTTATACTCATTTTAATTATATAAATAAAGTTTCAAATTTCATTTAATATTAATTCCATATATTCATTCCATTGGTACATTCCATACCATTCATTAAACATTTAATGTCTTATTAGTGACATGAATCTAATTATCACTTGAATAACATAATAATTTAGAAGGATTATTCAATTAATTTCCCTAAAGAAGATAAGGTGAATTAAAGACATTCAAATGAAATAAATTCAATAATATTATCCATGTACAAGATAAATAAATATATTTATTTCATTTAATAAATTATGATTCATTTATTAAATTAAATAACATTATTTATAAAACATGATGTATAAAAATCATGAGCAGTTTCCCACATAATAATGTTTTAGATCAAAATGGAATAAATAATGAACAAAACCTTTTCTTATTTGTTGAGGTCTAAACATCCAATAGTTTTATGAGATCCCATTAGGTCCATAGAATTCAATTAATTCAATTGAATTTAAGGAGGATGAATATAAGGATAAATTATTGGTGAAACAATTTTCTTTCAAAATTAGAACATTTTTTTATGGTAGATTCATTAAAGGATGTATCCTAGAAAACATTAATTATGATTTTAGTACATTTCCAAACTAGTATTTACTTTTATTCTGACATGGATTTAATGAAAATTGAAGAACATATTAATTCCATAAAAACAGGGTACATGTGATCACATCAAACTA
Organism: Viscum album; assembly: GCA_963277665.1. Taxonomy (NCBI): domain Eukaryota; kingdom Viridiplantae; phylum Streptophyta; class Magnoliopsida; order Santalales; family Viscaceae; genus Viscum; species Viscum album. The sequence goes on from OY728138.1 coordinate 945,879,810, forward strand.
GTGCCCTTGTGAGGAAAAAGAATGATGGTGCGAGACTGAGGATTTGTTAGCCTACTAAGAAGAATATAATTAGATGAATATATGTCGATTTTGAGGTGAGATAGAGATGATATATGTGAACCCTGGTAGAAAGGGATTTATATATTTAAAGGTAGGTAAATAAGGATTTTTAATTTTTGAGGAGGAAATAATATAGAATGGTTTCAGTTATAATAAATTTATTAAAAAAGCAGTCATTTAGCACAACATAGATGGGACAAATTGTTTGGACTCATAGTGTAAAAAATTGTTCACTATGTACTTCCTCAACTCCCATCACACTTTAATGAACATGATTATACAAACTATGCACTGACTGTTCATTTTCCCTCAGATAAAAAATGTAGCATTATCATTCATTCATGTTGTGTCAGTTTAAATGTTATGGGAAACCATGTAGGAAAATTATTCTCCTTAAACACCATGAAAAATTAAGATAAATATTTCAGACTAGGAGATTCTATTTCTACTAACAATACAGATGTTCAGTTTTGCCTATTGAGTGGGGTTCTAATATTCAAAAAATAACTGGTCACCCTTGAATCATATGTAACCTATTTAAGAATTCTTGTACGTTCAGAACCAATATATTTAAAATTAAAGGATATTTAACTCATTAAGAACCCAAATTATTATAGTTTTCCAACTTAATGAAACTCATCTCCTATTTTCATATCCATTGGTGGTAGAATTCCTTTCAAGAACAACTATAACCACTAAGCACAAAATTTGTTTTCCCTCTCTGATGTATCATCCTAAACATGACTACACTTCCATATAATCCACCCTAAACTGACATACCTTCCACATACACCCTTAGGACTATGGTCAATGATTCTTTTGGAATACACATAAAAATAAGATTCAAAATCAAATTCAATACAATTGGGCTCAATGGTATGAGATATTTTAACATGGTCACAATGAAGTTGAGAAATTTTGTAGTTATTATTAATGAAAAAATACCCTCACGTAAAAGGAAAATGGTAGGATATAGGCCTAAATCAATCCCTGATCTCAAAAGTCTTTGAAAAATGAGGCGACTAATTTCTTTGTTTATGTATCCATCTATTCCCAAGTATAGATGATACTAATAGGAAATGAAAATACTATAACTCAAAATCCTTAGGTCATTTATGTTTATCCACATACATTTCCAAATTTGAATAAGTAATATACTTAAAATCATTGATCAGTTTTACATACTCCATCATCACAACAATGAAATGAGAAACTAGTGGCACTACATCCTGTATCTTTTTTAGGCATAGAGGTGAATGGTATATCCTCGCATATAAGGAAACATAGGGGGAAATATGAATTCATTCCTAAATGATATTATTGTAATAATATTTTTGATATGGATATGATTTTATCAAGATCGTGAATAATCAAATAATCATAATCGAATCAATTCCAGCAAAATAATAATGGTCCGCCCCATTTGGTTGTTGGTATTAGGGTAAAAAGTTGTTCCAAAATGCACCATCGATAAATAATATTTCTGAATCCCCTTTCAAAAACACTGCATGAAACATTTATATATATATGATATGATATAAAAATTGACATGATATTGGAATATAATCTCATGTACATAATGCCTTCTTATCTCATCAACTGAGAAATTATCACATGTTAAAAGTAAGTGACTACCATAATCATTTATTTATAACTACCCAAACCATGTCACTACCATGATGTGACATCAACAATACATCAATAAAAATACTCCACAATGCCATCCAATTTATATTTTATTAATGATAATGGTTGTTAAATTCCATCAGTTAATTGGTTCTCCATATTCTCCTATTGATAGGTGGAATAACTCATGATAAAACCCATGGTCTGAAGTATTATCATTGGTGAAAAATATTTTCAGTGCATATATAGAAATGCATTCTTGTAGGACCAAAAAATATGGATCTAAAAATTGTATTCTCATCACCCTAACATATCATATATAGATATCCACTAAGGATACAATAAATTTATTGTTATGATGATCATGAAATCCAATATGCATATCATAAAGACGTTCCTTCAATTCTAATTGATCTATAGGTTTTAAATTTATTTTGCATCAGTTTTTTACTGATAAAATAAGATATCAAATATCCCTTTCTAGTTGTATAGGAATTATCAATATTAATAGCATGAGGATATTGGAACAATATTCACAATCTAGGATTTAATGTAATGATTTATAATGATATTGTTTTTGTTCTTCTCACCCTTATATTGAACATACTACTCTCCCATAAGATAATGTCTCCAGGAATTATTGTCATTAATGAATACAAAATGATCAAGGTTATAAATCCTGAAAATATGCTCATGAGGTATCAACTGGTAAGAATCATATGAAATTAATTGAACCACCTGCATCAATACCCCCCCTTGAATGATTCATTATGCATCACATGTCACAAGGAATGTTCTTCCTTACATTACAAGAATTAAGATATGCGATGAAGCAAGCCTTACATTTATATCATGAGGGAACTTCCTTCATGCATCAGACAACAAGAACATATGCCCACTGCCAGTGAGATAGAAAAAGGCTCTGAATGGTGTAATACTTTCTATATGAAGCATTAGTAATATCCTTCCACCCTGCAGGAAACATCATATATCAAACTTTTTCACTAGTACTCCTTGAAAATAAGATCACTCACCCTCTTTAGTTTAAATAATACTCTCGATTCCAATATAATATGACTCAATAAGGGAACATTTTAAATCTTGAAGTAAGAAATTATTAGCATTGAATATATCTAATTATATATCAGTGTTTTTAAAACTATTTCAACAGGTTATGTATTGTTACATTGAGTAAGACACTGTAGTTATTTTTCATCCGCATACACCACATCAATGGGATCCATGTAGGGTGGAAACCCTATTCATTAAGGCCATTAAAAATGTATGCATTATCACATGATTTAATGAAAAAACATTGTACTAATATAAACCACACAAACTTTCATAAGTCACCCATTATATGTATGAAGGTCTGGCTCACACATGTTGATAGCTTAATCATAGGGTTATCTTTTAGAACACAGTAGACCGTTAAACATGGTCTATGTGATCATCTATTTGATGCAATTAATATTTTTTCTTAACTACTTGTTAGTTTAACCATCAATATACAATTAATAGCCAAATTTTCTCATCCACATTCATAGTGAAAAGCACTGGTCTACCCCATGATTATGTTCATGGTTAGATAGAACACTTTTATTTTTAATCATCCAAAAATATTTTGAGATCATGGAGATCAGTAGCTTCCATCTTATAAGAATTAAAAGATTCCATAGATTCTCCTAGAGTGATATTCATCATAAACTCTACCCATATCTGAGGAGGTAGTTCATTGATTTCATCAATGAGAGTATCTCTAAAATGATCCAGCACCATAAGAAAATATGTTAGACGCATCATAGGATCATGTAATAAAATGATGTAAATCAGGGATTCAACATGTCCAATCACATGATTCTCTGGAAAAAATTTGCATACATGTACATCCCACAAACCCCTGTGAAGATACCTACCTCTTTATTTCAAGGAAAATGATGTCTAGATGGGATAAAATTACCCAAAATCCTGATTAGTGATCAAGAAATCCATATCATGTATGAAATTAGATTCCTTCATCATAAGGATCAAGAGGTATCATATGAAATGAAAACTTCTTACATCAATATCACAGTTTTGGTATGGTAATATACTCTATGATTGGAAAATAAATTATTTTTTTATGGTTATTACGTATGAAATATTACAAAATTTCCTTCCAAATGCGTTCACCAGTCAAGAAAGAGATAATGACTATGAAAAACCTTTATAAAATAATGTAGATACTATATTAGTCGATACAAGAATAGTACATTAAACATTACATGGTTTTAGAAATTTCTCCATAGTTATTTACTATCATGCACTCAATAAACCTCAAACATAGCACCGAGCTATAGATGGACCACCCTATGAATGTCTTCTCTACTGGTACACATAATTTGATGTCTGGATTCCATGGCCATGAAATACTTATTTTTCAATTCAGACAGTACTACACCCAACATCATGAATCATGATTCATTAATAATAATGGACCATAATATAGATCATGTGTGGGAGAACAACCACTATAAATAGATTAAAATGTATAGAAAACCTGTAGATATTCCCCATATGGCCACAAGAACCACAATTGAGTGGAACTCTAACACACTCTGGATTTATATGTCTTTAATATCCACCTCGATGGAATATAATAGAGTTTAAAGTGGGAATACTCTACATTCCACTATTATAGAAAAAATCCTCTAGGTTAAGCTTCCAGCTACTAGAAGAAATACAACACCATCTCAGAACTGAACCTCATTTTACATTATTATTAACATTAATCACAATGAAAAATGTGTTAAGAGCCTAGTTCAAGTTCAAATATTGTTAGATAGGTGAATTAAATTCACATGTGGGAATATGGTATACATGATCCCATCCTTGTGCTTCTCAGTCATATAATCTTATCCTTAATATGATGTGGTGAAAATTGTTGAAACTTAGTGCAATTTGATAAATTTCCCATAATAGACACAGTATCGTACTCCACATGAATGAACTCCCTAACTCAGTTAATTCATAGTATCTGATGTAAAATGTATTCATAGAAGTCTATCTAGAAGTATTTATAGGAATTCTATGGAGGATGAATAGGATAGGTAATCAAACCCCTCCATTTCTTGGTGGAAACACACATCATATAGGTTGCGAGCTTTATCCTCTTATATGGATGTGTCTCCACATTCATGAAGGTGGTTAAAATGGCCCATTCTCATGAATCATTAGTATAAGGACCAAGCCCTCTAGTGAGTTTTCAAAAATAATTCCGTTGGAACTGAACAGTCTAATCATATATTGTATTTTATGGTTATACAGATCCCTACAAAGAATTCATCAATCATAGAAAAACCTGTCGATTTTGATTTTATGTTCCTTTTTTAGTAATAGATGTTTGAGCCATTGGAGGTACTACTAGCTACAATATTGGTGGCCTAAGAAACATCATCATTGTAGAATGGATGTTTGAAACCTCCAAGGGAACAACACGATGTAAACGTAGTGTCATAGATGTATAAATTTCAAAAAGATTCCTCAATTAAACATTTTAAAGTTGATAGGATCAATAATAGAAATAAAACCAAATAAAAAGGATTACAACCCAAAGTATTCTAACCCAAATCATCTTTTATTAGGTCATAGTATTTTTTAGTGTTTTTGTATTAATGTACATGGGTTCAAGTTTATTGTGGGACAATTGAAATTTAAGGAGGAATATAGTTTTCTTATTAAACATGGCCTCCCTAATGACTGAATACTATATTATTTACAATTAAAATTTTATATTTAATATTTTAAAAAAAATAATATAATTTTCAACTTAAGGGATTTTCATTCTCTATTGATAATTCCCCACACACATTATAAATTTAAATTGAAATCCATAAAACTTTAACCATCCACTTACATCCAGTCTCAACATACAATATTTAAAATATGATTTTCCAATATATATAAATTAACCATTCAAATTTCTAAGGAACCATAGAACATATAATTTTAAATAGTTATTCAAATCTTCATATCCATTGTCTATCTCCTAAAACTAGGGACACATAGATTAAATCATTCTAAATTGGGAATTTATGATACCACCAACAATCTATATAGAAAAACATGATTTAGGTTCATGTGGAACATTAAAACAACCAATTTAACTTCCCTCTGGATGTTTTTTGTAGAATATAAAAATTTATAAACTAAGATTCATTCAACATCCCTGTGCAGCACATGTAATGATTCGAATGAAATGTACCTATATTGAAACACATAGGAATGTAATTTGTATTCCATTATTTAAATAATAAAGGATGTAACAATTCCTTATTCTATATCAGTCCATGGTTGATTATCTATAAATAATATCAAATATCACTATTCTTATACCTCACCCTATGGTGGGAAAATATCAAATGTAACATGCCAAATATAAAACTACAATTTCACATTCAGGTAAACATGAATTTTACCCCAAATGTTGGTTAGTTACCCCTATGATTGTATCATGACTATGACCCAAAATCTTTCAAAAATCATTTGTAAATTTAAAAAAAAATTCAAGAAAAATAAACACCATGAGACCACATTATGTTGTACCATAACAGAATCATTTCTAAGTAGCCGAACATGATGGTCCAAATATCCAAATGTCTAACTCCTTGTTTTTCATATGATATCGACATGAAGGAAGGCCCTAGGGGTTTTACATGGTGTAACTTTTCCATCGTATTTGATTGCATACTTTTTTTGATAATAGATCAATAAATAGGTAGTTTAATAAGATAATAAATAGGAGGTTCTATAGAAATAAACATAAATATACATATGATAAAAAATCAATTCAAGAGCTCCAAACTAAATAATATAAAAAATGATTATGTAATGTGTTTAGAAAATGAAAATCAGAAATACATGGTATTAGGATAAAAGTAAAATAATTAATATATAAAATAATAAAAAAGAATAAACTATCCTGGAATCTTATGCTCTTCCTTGGTCATCTTCTAGGAAACTCTGATCCTAATGAAACAATGAAATACTGGTTTCCATGTTGTTCATTTACACATTTCCACACTCGTGGTCATATAATATACCATGGTAAAAATGTAGGCATAGATATGGTGTGACATAAATCTCAGTAGTACACCACAAATGGTATCAATTAAAATAAATTATCTGTATAAAAATAGATGTATTTTGTTGGTATATAAAGTAATATATTAAAATAAAAAATCCATACTGGCTATAAAATTATCTTCTGTATAAACAAGTGACAAGTTACATAATTAATTTGAGACAAATTTATATTAATAGAACACATAATTAATTCAATAACATTGAATAATATAATAATTATATTAACTGATGATCCAAATTAAAATGATGGAATCCATTACATTAGTGGTTGGGTGAATCATTATAGTTAGTCATATGGTTCCAAAATTATTGTATGGGTGTAATACAGGGGATAAACTAAATGTATTACACTAAAGAAGATTCTAAATAATTTCATAGTGTTCATCCATAGAAATAAGGACATGATAAAGATTGCAACCAATGGGGTGAATCCATGTTGTTATGTGTCTGAAACATCAAACCTAATCGAAGTAGTCTACCCAATGAATTATAATATTAAGAAGATATAACAACTATATCATTTGTAAGAAGATGATTAATTAAAATAATAATATGAATACAAGATGTTTTGTCGGGTATCTCCCTCAAATATGTTCCAAACAAATCGGAATGGCTTCTATTGTGTGCTCATTGAATTCCCTCAGGAATTAATGGTTATATAACGTTTGTCCATTTATTTAATGATGCAATTTACCATGTAATAGGCACCCTATACTCATTACATTTATATAAAAATGAAATTATATTCCATGTAACACTCATTCAATGTAATCATATAATTGGTTTGTTTTGAAAAATCAACTAAAAATAATTAGATAGATTAGGGGCATTCAACTAATTATATCAAAAATTTCAAAATGAATTAAATTGATTATTGCATTACCATTCATTAAGCATGAAAAGGTGAATTAAATACATGTAACAAATATCAACTCAATTTTATTATCCATGACCAACTAATTAATATATAATCTCAATATAAAAATTTTATATTCATTTTTTCAATTGAAACACAAACCTCATTAAAGGTCTTATATAACAATCCGAAATGGTGCCCCTAAAATATCAATATATTTCACAACAGAATAAATAAAAACTGCCATATTTGGGTGTGCTCATTAAGGTTTCAACCTACAATTGTTTTAATAGGTACGTATTGCATCACATATTTCATAATGGTAAATTGAAATTAATGTAGATGAATTTAAGTGTAAAGGCCTAGTGAAACCAGCATAATCAGAACTGAAGAAAATTATAGATGGTGAGATAATGAGGTTTAAGACATAAAACACATTCCTTATTTTTTTATTAGGTTCACAATACAACATAGACTGTTATTTTGGCCTATATATTAAGTAAATTTATGAATATGTAATCTCTCAGAAAAATGGCATATGATCTCTCACAAAAAAAACAATATCAATTAGAAGGACAATGATGAAAGGAGCTTGCAACGAAGTTAAATTATCTATAGGAATACAAAAAGAATAATGAACCTTTATTTTTATGGTGGATAGCGAATAGATCAACAAACCAAGGTAGAAGGGGATTGGGTCCTCACATGTGATATGGATATTCCCTTTTTTCGCTTTAGTGGGAAATATAAATAGATGGGATCATTTATAATAATCGTGAAGGAAAATGGTAATTTTAACCAATGTTATTTGGATTCATAGTATTTCATTTAGGTTTGGACAAAATGTAACACCCCAAGCTTCCACGGTACTCTTCTCATTGAATACTGGAGTCGCGTGTGTTGTACGCAACTTCAAGTTACAACACACACCACAACCAATCAAATTAGTCGTTATAAATAATAATACCCACTCTTTGAAATTTTATACAATTTAAAATTCAAAATTGACTTCATTTTTGGATTCTGAATATTGAAATTATCTTAGGATTTTTTTGTATTTTTTGGACAACTTTCATAATATGATGAATTGGGAAAATTACTAAATTTTAAATAAAAACAACTTTTTAAATTGAAATAATTAATAGTGATAAATTATGAATTTGAGTGATTTTATAGTATAATTGGATTATATTTTTCCCATTTAATCCAATTTTGGTCATTGGACACAATTTCACATTTAAACTAGACTTAAGAAAGTGCCAATATTTTGATAGTTATTATCTCTTAAAAAACTCTTTTTGTTTTAACAAATGGAATTAATTTTAAATTAATTTCTTCCACTTCTGTGTTTTGAATTTATAAAAATATATTCTATATTTAGAATTAGGAGGTCTAAATTGTGTAAATAGGTAACTTTTATTTTTAGACATTTTGAATAATTACTTCAGTAATTTTTTTATTTACCATTGTTATAGAGTAAATCCGGTAAATAAGTGTAAAAAAATAATATTATATTAATAATAAATTATCATAAAACATGTCCTAACCGTATTGGTTGATACATGTCCAACCATGGCCATCATTGGGTCGATTTTGGGACCCCATGGATCCACATGTAGTGATAATGACACTTTATATTAATAATGTTAAAGTAAATACAAAAATGACATACGGATATATCTTTTAGCAAAACAATTATTACATAGGGTTATATATGTTATATTTTCATCTATAAATATTAATTAGAAAGATAAAAAATATTTCCAAAATAATAGTATTTTATTTATAATTTTTAGATATTGAATAATAAAATTTATTTATGACACAATAAGGATGTCGTATTTTCCTTATTAATGAAATAATAAATTAATTAGTATTATAAATGTTAAAATAAATAAAATTTTAATGTTTTGATTCCATACACTAATTTTATTAGTTAATATGACATTTTGAGATTTATTAAATAAATTTGGTTCCAATTAATAAATTTTTTAAGTCTTTAACACAAATCAATTATTAAATATTTTCAAAATTGACATAAATGAGTTTTAAAAACAAATACTATATTATTAATTTATATTATATTCCTAAAAATCTAAGGTTCAGCCAAAGGAATTATATAATGATAGTTGTATCATTAATGGAACAATTGAGGGTCTCTTAGAAGTATATAGTATGTTTATTAAACATATAATATAAAAATACAAAGTTACATGGTAAATGACAAACTATTTAACTAAGAGTTAAATTTAAATGATAAGGTTAATATAGTAACCCAAACCAATCTAAAATCTATTGGATGAATGGATTTCGACCCATACCCACCTTAGACTTTGAATAATAAACTTTGGATCCATTAGAAACCGAATATGAATTTATTATAAATTAATACTTTAGGTTTTTCCTAAAGAGTCCCTCCCCCCAATAAAAGGACACCACTTCTAACCAATTCTTCATACCTTCAAAGCCATTTGGATCGGCCAACCCCTACCCAATTATCCTCTCAAATTCTCTCACTTCAACCTAGAGGCCTTTTTAGTCACAAAGACAACCAATGGATCACCTTTTAATTTGTTGATGTGAACATCATTAAAACATGATATGAATTCTTTCATGTTAAAATAAAAAAATTAAGAAAATATTTTTCCAATATGAAATATATAATACATTTACTATCAAATACATTATTTAAATATAGAATAACATTAAAAATAAAATCTCTTAAAATATCATTAATTTTATTGAAATACAATATGTTAATAAAAAATTGGGGTTTCCAAGACATCGAACTTATAATCATCCCTAAAAATGTAAATATATGATGATAACAATAAAAATATGAAAAAATATAATAAGACGTCCATATATATGTTTTTGGTCAATCCTTGCAAGGATAGAAACTATAAGATTATGAAATTTAAAAAAATAATTCTTTTCATTTTCAAAATAATAATAAAATTTCATCCAAATAATATTTTAGGATAATATTTTTATTGAAATAGGAAAAACACTTACAATATAAGACTATAAATTATTAGTGGATACTTATACTCAATATCCATTTTTTCCTAAAATAAAATTTATAAAAAAAATCTTGGTTTCTTTTATTGATCAATAATCGCAATTTTCCTGATTTAATTTTAACTTTCTTATATCCATCCTTATATATTCTAAACCCATTTTAGAACATGTGAAGAAAAAAAAACCTCAGTAATGGGCACAAATAAACAAACACCTTAGTCGAGTGAAAAGATGAACATCCATTAAAATTCTTTTCTTAAAAACACATTAGAAATTATAAAAAATCAAATATTTTCAATGGAACATCATTAACATATCACTCTTAAATTAACCCTAAGAAACTGAATAACCAGATAGAAAACTTCCATATTCGGATTCTATAATTAATCAGAGATCAATATTGGGTCTCACCCATAATATATTGATAAATAATAGGGTGAAACACAACATTTCATGAGATATAATGAGGATCAACCACTCATACCATGACATATAATGGATTTGATCCAAAATAATCAGTATCAATGTACCATATCATGAATTAAACCCCATAAATATCCTTTAAACCCATATGTAAACAAAAATATATATTAAAATAACATTTTCCAACAAATATAACTTTTTGAAATATAAAATTCAGGCAGAAAGTAATGAAATAGAATTTGTTTAAAATAACAATTACAACATATAAAAGAAACATTACAAAATAAAATCACTATGAAAGTGGTAAATTAAAATCATGTCCTGTATATTTACAATATATTTCATTGGAAATTTTGAAATTGAGATAAATGAAGACCATTTAAATAATTTTTAAAAAAAATTTATACAAAAATCCCTAAAATTATTCCTTTTTGAAACAATTTGAGAGAAATATGAAAATTAACTTTCTAAAACATTAATGAAAATATAAATTAATTAATTAATAATATTTTGGATACATTGATATAGAAATTAATTATTTATGTGAATAAATCATCAAATAAATTAAATCGTTGTTTTAGTAAAATATTAACTCTAAAATGACATGTCAAAGAAGTGATTGTTCACCACATAAAATAATTATCTCTATTCACCAAAAATCCAAAAAATAAGTCTGTTGTATAATAGAATATATTGAAATTTCATTTCACACCTAATGTAATCATGACATAATCATGATGTAGATGTTTTCCAAAAAGAATATAAATTAGGTTTTGAATTCCCTTGCTCTTTATAATCTGTCCAATCACATTCACAATAAAAATAATAATTATCAATGAAATATTTAATACTATAAAGATAATTATATTAATGATAATATATATAAAATGTATCCATATAAACCAAAAAAATGAAATTAGTGGTTTGTAATGCATATAACTCATAGTAGTATAAGTGAGATATAAAAACTCATACCTCAAGTTCATATTCCATTAAAATGTCCTCAAACCACCTCTAAAATGGTTCAAATAATGTTTCTAATTTATTATATTACAATATTAATATTTATAATATAGTTCATGAAATTTTTGTATCACATAACAACTAATTAGTTAGTATTATTTCATGATTATCATTTTTTAGTGCTTTATTTTATTTGTTTCAAGGTTTGTTCACTAATTTACTATTAATTAAGTTCACGAAAAGTGGAATGAAATATCATAAAGTTTGATGAAATAATTTCAACGAAAATCCTGAATATTTTACAGTTCTTATATATAATTTCTTTTCTTTTAAAATGATGATTAATTTGGTAGAATTCCAGTGGTATACGCTTAGTTTATTTTTTGGTTTTTCTGATACTATGAACAGGTTTGGTTAAATTTAGTATCATCTAACCAATGATGAAGGTGAAAATAGAAAATAATCATTACTCATTAAGATGTTTAACCTCCATTATAAAAAAAAATTTAATTTCGTCGATTTAAGGATGGTTATAATAAAAATATGATTATAATATATTTAAAAATATACAGAACAATATAGTATATAAATGATTGTGAAGTTATCCTTCGTTTCTGGAAGCTAAATGTGTGGAGAAAATAGAAGAATAAATGTTAATAACACAATTTTTTTTGATAAAATCACGTTTTTAATACCACCACAATGAATAACCCATTGAGAATAATCAATTTCTCCCATTGGAGAGACCAGTTGATCATGGATGGAAGGAGAGTATATAATAGGGGTTTTGGAAGATCTTTTATAAGATTCAAGGATTATGAGGAGGAAGGGGTTGTTATGGTTCATATTATTACCTATATATGTGTGGGATTATGTTATTAAATAAATATTATAATATAATATATTACAAATGCACTGAGGTGGCATAAATTTCAAAAAATTTGGATAATAAATAATGTTTTAAATTCTTGAGTAGGGTTTAGAAATTCCTCTAACTATATGGCCCCAAACATAAACACAACATAATTTTAATTTATGTCTCAAATTCACATTGATGATACATTAATTAATTTATTTTTATAAAATTATTCCATTATGATTACAAAACAAGTCAAATATTATAAAGTATAAAGATCTACTAAATATCCTCTTTTACACATGAAAAAACTATATAAAAAAGAATTTCTTTCTTTGATAGAAAACTTCATGAAATTTATCATTCATTATTCCATTATCATAACCATCCTTATACGATGTGGATCTAAATTCATAAACATGGGATGTGAACAGAAATCTATTTATGTTATATAAAATAAAGCAATGAAACTGTTAGTCATGGAATATCTTAACCCATCAAAAAAATTATCACAAAATTAGACTTTTCACCCATAAAACAAACATTCATTTATATTTTTCATTAAATCATAAGATATCTCAAAAAATATTAGTAATAATATATAATAAATATAACTATTGGCATCCAAATCATACAATATTTCTTTTATAGCTTCTTGGTGGTAACATTTATAGTTATATTTGGAATATTAATCCCATTATATTCACTAAATATTAGTGTAGAAACCATATAATTTCACTCCTTATCATTACCCAATTCATTAGATAGCTTTCATAGGCTCAAACAACATCTATTTATAATGGAAAAACTCATATACATAATAAATTCCCACGAACATTTAAATAATCCTAACATATAAAACCATAATAAATGAAAAAATTGAAATTTTCAATTTGTAATCAAAATATATCATTTAAATAAAAAGAAATATTAAAAATACATTCTAAAAAATTCTCAATAAAAATATATCTGAAAATGGAAATTGGTATTTATTATTCCTTTAAAAAAATTATGACTAGTAGAGGAATCCAACTACCAAATAATGGTCATGGTGGCAGAAAAGTCATTGTCACCATATAAATTAAAAAAACATTTATTTTTTAATTTCATAGAATACCTCATATAAAAATATTATTTTTTAATACCACATATTGTAATTACAAGTAAGTGGGTTTATTTATATAACAGATTCAAGAAGGTGGTTTATAACATCCAAATATATCTCAATGAAAATTGATTAAGACGATATCTCGTACCTTGAGTCGGACACTTCACATAAAATATTTATATTCTTAACCGATAAAATTTGGTTCATTTCAAATGTGTAGATAAAATTTTCAATATTTATTATTCCTTTATTATAAATTATTTCCATTTCATTAAAAATACATAATTATTTACATTCATGTAAGATGATTTTTTAATATTTGGTACTTGAGTCAAAAATAGACATGATATGATGCCAATTGTCCAAGTGGTCACAAGTCCATTATCTCTATTATATCATTGATAAATTTTGAATTACATTTTTACATCAATAATACTATTAAAGGAAACTATTTATTTATAGTATGAATAATGAACAATGTCATAATCATGGAGATAGTTGGTTGTACGTACACATTAGTAACATTTACATTTTTCATTGATCGTTATGGAAATAAAGTAATTATTATTTTATATTACCATAATTAATATAAAATTATTAAAATAATAATATAATTAAAATATACATTTTTATATCATGCATGTGATTTCATGGATAAAAATTATTCACATCACTTCATGGAGGTTATAGTTCAAATATACATGTGAACGATGTTATCATTTTTATGTGGATGTAATGTAAGAACATAATTGATATATTTGTCTAATAAAATGATCAATATTTCATGAAAATAATATATAATATTTAGTTCCATAAATATATCTAACCTAGAGAGATGATATTGGAAAACAAACTATATTAGTCCATGAGGCAGTAGTTCGCAAAACACACTAATGAAAAGTAAATTTCTAATTTGATGAAATTATTGATGGATTCAGGTGACGATTTTAACATAAAAATTTTATGAATATTTGGTATACTTGATTTATTATTGAATCATGTTTTATGAATATTTGATGAAGTGGAAGGAGGAATAATATAAAAAATAATAACAAAAACATACTTCTTCATCTGTTGATCACACATGCATAACACCTTAAAAAATCGTTGGAGGGTGTTCTCCCTAAAATATTCCTCAACAATGTTAGGAGGAATTATAGGAATGGGGTCTTCATTATATTGGACGAAATATTATTTTATTATCTGTGATTAATAGATTAGAGTCGGTGCCTTACATTAGATAGTAGATCGAAGCTCTTCGATATTCTCAAAATATTAAGATAATATTAATTTATTTTTAACTCCAAATGAATCCTAATTAATTTAAGAAAATCCTAAACATATTATGACTCAAAATACATTAATCAAATAATTTTTAAACATGTATTGATTTTTTTTCAAACAATATGTTTTCAGATTACCCTTAATTAATCTATTTTAATTTTAATTGTTGCAAAATAGTTTTAAATAATAAGAGGTTATAAATTTAACTTATATTTGGAAAATTAAAATATATTTATAATTTATGATGACATTCATAATATAATAATATCTATTTTATTTTTATTGATATTTAATATTTCTAAATAATAAAATTAAATACTATTTTTCATAAAATACTAATTATGTTAATTTTGAAACTCGACAATTCATTGAATTAAAAAAATTCAAATCTGAGAGATAAATTCATAAAAAACATTTAGTAAACTTATGAGCAGTCATAGTCACCTATAACATTTTTTACTAACCTAATTAATTAAATTATTTTTAATTTAATAATTTTCATATTATTCATTTTATATTTTTATGAATAAAATAATTATTATATCTCTTTTGTGTCACTATTTATAATAATTACATAATCTCTAAAAATTATAAATAAATTCCCATGACAAAGATAATTTTTTTATAGTTATATATACCTTTTATTATACAATTTATATAATATTTATCACCATATTAAAATTATTATACTTCTAAGAATGATATGGGTGACTTTTTTTCTCTTCATATCAATTTCATATATTTAAATAAATTTTTTATCATTTTTAGAGACCAAAGTACATTAAATGTTTCAATTCCAATCACTAGTTGTCATGTGTTGGTGTTTTATCATCTAATAGTTTATTTTCAAGTGTTAGAAAAATATTATTGTCATTATCATAGTATGTTGTTACATGAATTACCAGATTTGCCTTTAACCAAGTTAAATAAAAACTACTATAGTTAGTGAACATAATATCCCAAAAATAAATGTAACCAATTAAAATAATATGTACCTATATAATAAAAATATTGATATTTTTTTCCGAAAAATTAATACACAATTTGTGGTATGTAATTTATTATTATTCCCATTTGAAAAAATGAAAAAAAATTATTTTAAAAGTAAAAACCATCAAAAATCGACATGTGTTTATATCAAATTTCATTGATAAATAATTTCTAATGCATAATTTTGGATGAAATGATAGAATATTAATATACTTATAGTTTAAACCCAATTATAACGAAAAAATAATAAATTTTAAACAATTATATGAAAAAAAATTGAATTAAAATGTAGTATGTTTCCATATTTATTAAAATATGAATGTTAACAGAAATATAATTAAAATTTATCCTAACTATATTTATATGTCCCACATTTAAATAAGAAGAATATTTTTCCAGATTGAACATATATAATTTTCAAAAACTAGATTTATAAAGTGATCTACATCAAAAGGAGGTAAAACTACAATAAAAAAAATATTATATACTTTTATGCTTAAAATTTTGATTTTTAATAATTTAACATCCAAAATTTTATCGAAAGAAGGTAAAAACATTTAATAAAATTGTTTAAAAATAATATACTTATTTAAGTTTATTCACTAAAATAAAATAGGTAGGTGATAACAACTATTTAAAATATCCATTATTTTCTATTATAACTTAGTCTTCTGTGTAATGTAATATTTCAGAGAAACCAATTGTCTTCTATCGGGTAGACTATCAGACAATTAATACTAATTAATGTAAAATTAATATCTAATTAATAAATATCAATAGATATCAAATATAATTATTCTATAAATATTATTAATTTTACATCCTTCCTATCTTTTGGAAATAACATCCCTATAATTTTCGTCATTTATAAAATATGTGGGATTATTTCTCACTAATTAAAATTTCTAATTCCCTTTATTCCTCTTCAACCATTTTGGGTTTTCTTAAAATATTAAAGGGATAAATCACCTTTTTCCACAACACATACACTCTATGTTTCAGAACCTAGAATAATTGTTCCTCTTTAGAAATATTCTCTTACAACAGAAATACTTTTACTCTCAAATAAATGACATGGATCGAGTATATACTTTCTTAATATTTAAACATGAAAAACATTATAAATGGGATAAAAATGGATGTTAATCCACATGGTAGGAAATTTATCCAACCTCTCTCAAATTTAAGAGGGTTCAATGAACTGTGGGATTAGTTTCCTCTTCATAGCAAATTACATCACACTTTACCATGGACAAACATAGAGAATGGCATGATCACCTAAATCAAAATAAATATCCTCACTTCTGTTATTCGCATATCATTTATACCCTCTTTGAGATTTCCCCTGGTGTTTTTAAATCGACAAAATTTTATCTACAATTTCCATTAACAATTATAGTCACATCAATATTATTTTCCTAAAATCATCCCAAAAAGATATATGTGGACATCATTTTTGATATAATGCCCCATATAGTTCCATGTATACACTAGAATAATAGTAGTTATTATTTGAAAAAATTTGAAAAAAATATACTGATCCAAAAATCCATGTTTATCCATTGAATAAGAACGTAGCATATCCTCCTGGGTTTGAATCTCTCATTCTATCTTCCAATCAGATTGAGGATGCAATTCCATACTATAAATAAATTCATTAACTTATGAATTCAATAGACCTTTCCAAAAGATAGATGAAATCATAGGATGACGATATGATACAATAGATAAAAGAACACCATGTTACTTGATTATCTTTATATGATACAACTATTAATTTTGATCTAATGATAGAGTGTCTCAAATAGAAATAAAAAGATAAGATTATTAGATCTATCAATAAAAACCCAAATTGAATTGTTACCTTAATAATTCTTTGGTAAAACAACTATAAAATTAATGGATACATTTCCCCATTTCGACTCTGGTATTTCAAAAAGATGAAGAATACTTTTTGGTATCTAACAACCTTATTTAATTGTGTGAGAACTCAAACATATTTTGGTAAAATCAGTGACATCTCTTTTCCTTACATCACAATTATAATACTCTCTATAATCTATATACATATTTATTCTTCCTGAATGAACATAAAATAGAGAACAATGATCTTTATTTAAAAAATACTTCTCCAGATTCTAATCAAAAGTAACACAAAATTTGTTCCCTTACCTCAAAACACAATAATTATCAATTTTAAATTCTGGATTCATCACCTTTTGATCCAATTATACCTTTTTTGAAAACTCATTTTCTTCCTTATGATCATTCTTAAATATTTCATTTATTGATGATTTCACTAATACCATAAAAAATAAATGGATTTCATAGAAAAATAACATCAATGATAATGGTCATAAAATCATTATATAAAGGATCATGTTTCGAATGTATCGTGTTTAATGTTGTAATAAATTTTTTACTGAATGCATCAGCCACATTTTTTTGATTTTATGGATGGTAATGAATTATAATATCATAATTGATTATTAGGTCTAACAATATTCTCTATATCATGTTCAATTCATTTAGAGTGAATATATACATCAATAATTAATGGTTAATATATATTTCACATTTTAATCCATATAGATGTTGCATCAAAACATATAAAGAAAAAATTGCATTAGGTAATTCTAAATCATGTAATCGGTAATCTAACTCATTGGGTTTCAACTAATGTGGAGAATAAGAAATTACCTGATCATTTTGCATTAGTAAAAAATGTGTTCTTTCAACGGACCATCACTGTAGAAAAAAATACCCATTTTTTGGACGTTAGTGAAAAAATTGAACCATTCACATATCATCCATTCAATTCCTGAAAAAAAAACATCGTCTTATGTTGTCTAGATGAACATAACATCATTTCAAGTTAACGTAGAATGTGGTATTGATATCCCTGAAATGTTTTCCACAAAACACCAATTATATCATACTAATCTATGAAAACAATGAATCTATGTTATACTTTTTGGTCTTGATCATTATTAAACAACATTTATTTGTGCGGGATCAATAGTTATGCCATCTTTAGAAATAATGTGACCAAGGAATGTAATTGTTTGAAAATACATCACAGTAGATTAATTTCCTTTAACATTTATTTTAAATAGATGTTTTCATGAAGAAATTCAGATAGAATTCATGCACTAATTTACTTTTTGAATATAAAAAATGTAATCAATAAACGCAACCAGAATCATATCAAAGAACACCTTGAATATTCTATTCATTATACCCATGAATATAGAAAGTGATTTTTTTTTCCAAATACCATAACTCAAAATTAATAATAAACATGTTTAGTATGAACCATATTCTTCTTAATGTCTAATTCCTTAACATTAAATTGATAGTATGCTGACATCATGTCAAACATTGAAAATTATTGTTCACTATGCGGATAATCAAACAAATCATCGATATGAGAAAATGATATTTTTTTAAAATGTGATGTTATTAATGGCTCAATAATCAATGAAAACACTCATTGAACCATCAATATTTTTAATATTTAACAATAGAGAACCCTATGGGGATGTTCTATGTTGAATTAAACCTTTATTTAATAACTCGTGATAATGACTTTTCAACACTGAATATTCAATTGGAGACATTTAATAATATTGTTTGGAAATTGTCTTAGCCTCAGGAACTATGTAAACATTAAATTCAACTTCTCGATTAGGTATAATACTATAAATATAATATGTAAAAACATCAACAAACTCAAATACCTCTATCACATCAATAATATAAATATATTTGTTTTAAAAAATATGTGCATGATAACATTTATTTTAAACATTTGATAATTTCACAGCTTCATGTTATGTTATCAATCGTAAGGGTTCGTTATTTTACACAAACAAAAATTATTCCTAAAAAACATCATTATGGCTATAGTCAATATTATCATGGTAAATAGAAAGGAAATCCATAACTAGAATAGCATCATCCTCAAATAGAGGAAATTAAAAAAGGGTTTCAAGGTATATTTCATCCACCAAAAATTAGTGGAACAATTTTATAATTTCTTTTTTCCTCAACCTTTCCTCAAGGTGTTTTAAAATAAGTTCTAGAATCATTTTATGAGGTGGAAGTTCTAATATTCTAGATATTATCAATGAAATGAATGATTTTGTGAACATGAATCAAACAACACATTGTTTTAATCTCAATAAACCAACAATCTACTTGATATCACTTCATTTGGTGGCCCAATATCTGCTGAGGTAGTTTCAAAGGATTTCACAACACATTTCTGCTTATAGTATGGATGTTTTCAATCATTTGAGTTCTACATCATACCTTTGTTTGCATAATGAACTATCTTATTTCATTTAAATCATTTTACTAACTACAAATAATAATTTCTTACAACCGTAAGAATTATGTTTCACTTTTTTTATGAGACTTATGCCCCATTTTACCACATTATAAGAACATAATAGAATTTAGATGGCATTTTACAATATATTGTTACCACAATTTTTACAAATAATAATCATATTTTTTTTCCATCATACTTTATTCATGAATTTGTTCCATTCACCTACCACATCTCCCCCATTTTCTATTGGTTTGGGATGAATAAATGATCATCAAAAACCCCATTTCCACCATCTCCACTCACCATGCTTGTTTTTCATAAATTTTAAACTCATGATAAGGAAACAAAATTATAAACACATACTTTAATCCAAATAAAAAATATTTTATTTTACTATAAAGATATCTGAAGATATTTGGAGCATACCTTTCCAGTTGAGTGAATATTTCTCCGTAAGCAGTCTATGAGTCATCGTCCTATCACATTATTAAATATTGTTTTTCCTTCATAAGTATAACCACCTTGGGAAAATTTTCTCATAAAACATAGATATGAATTCATCCTAATAAATATCATGAATCTCTGCCTTGTCTATAATATTCCAATAATTTAAGGCCTCAACCGAGGTTTTACGAATTTTATTACTCCCGACCTGTAGCCCTCCCCCCCACCACGCAGTGCCCTAGCTGTGGTGTTGGATGCAACTACAGAACTTCCCCGTTGGGGG
The DNA here is from genome assembly GCA_963277665.1 of Viscum album. Taxonomy (NCBI): domain Eukaryota; kingdom Viridiplantae; phylum Streptophyta; class Magnoliopsida; order Santalales; family Viscaceae; genus Viscum; species Viscum album. The sequence continues at coordinate 945,901,184 of OY728138.1, forward strand.
AAGGTCCTCTTCTTCCCACAGGAGCCCATGGTAATTTTCCCATTCTCTAATTCAGAATACCATATTTATTTCCCATCCATTACTCTCAGCTCTAAATTCCCCAACCCATTCGAGTGATGTCCAGATCTTCCAATCTCAAAATCAGAATTCACAGATGCATCCTCTCACAAAATCCTAACTCTGGTAACTCAATTAAATCACCACTATCATTCAGTGGACATGTTTGACAGATTTGTTTTCAGTTCATGGTATTTGAAATATTTCGCAATAGTTGTCCTTATATATAGAAGGAACCTTATGATTCACTTTTTGTCTGAGAGTGATGTGATCTAATACTGGTCCAACGCTCCTCACATATGTCACATCTTTTGCTACTTCTTGTTCAGATGGTAAGAGTAATTTCTTATGTAGTCGGACTCTACTTCTACAATAGTTTGGGGTATTTCCTCAAATATTCCTCCCCCCTTTTATAATCCCACTATCATTCGATGCTAGGTAATTTAGTTTTTATATTTCTGTGCTCGGATAAAATAACATGGGCTTTTTTCCACCTAGTCTCTCCATGAATAAGCGTGGAAGTTGTTGTTTCAAATGTTCAAGTTGTTTTTGTGTTTGTTGTTGTAGGTGAATAATTCTGGTTTACGCAACCTGTTGTCTATGAGACATGGATCAATTTCTTCTCTTCATGTAAAAAACATAAGCATATGAAGGTAGTGATCAAACAAGGGTTTGACAATTGTATCCATTTGAAGGAGGTAGAGGGGTCTGTCTCTCTTTATTCGGTTTTCATCCTTTTTTCTTAGGGTGAGAAACCGTGTAATTTAATCTAGGGCATGTTATTTAATGACATTTTTTCAAGGTTGTTTAATAATTTATGCGTTTAAAAGTTGATAGAGCACACCACGGGAGGACCTTAATCCCTGACTACCCCCTCCTATAGTGAGACTATTATGGGAGGAGGGTTGAATCATGTCCAAGTAACTGTGCAACACCATGTCCCAGGGGGTTTGATAATTACAGAAGAAGCGATGTTCTAAGGGACATACAAAACATCAACGACCAGGTGGTAGTGTCTACACACCACCAGGTGCCTAACCATTTCAAAGATTCTACATCACTATTGATATATAACAGTTTATCGGAATTGAACATCATTGGGAATTAGAATAAGGACACTGAATGATGGAAAACGGTCATCCCAAGATGGATGCACAAACAGGATGGTTCAAGACACACTCAAGATGAAGAATATAGTGATATAGATGGAGATCCTCACCCAGACATGGTCTATGATCTAGACTCCCTTGTTAGAATTGTATCATGGAAAGGGAAACAAGGAAGCATCATGACTAGGTATTTCCCAGTTCTCTATGGGGAGAAAAAATCAAGACCTCGTAAGGAATATTCAAACACACCAAAGATAATTGTCACCACATCATCAAGGAATGTAGCATGTTAGAGTACAAAAGTGATACCGCATTGTCCTCCATTGATGATACATGTGCAACATGCCTCCATCATGTCGAGTAAGTAGAATTAAGAATCTTGTTCCACTACCATGGGAGATACTGAGGGGCAGGAGTGCCCAGTGACGGATGATGTTATAGACAGTGAGGGGTGACAAACTAAAAAAATAGTTGTACTAAAACCTCGTAGCATATCAAAATTTTGAGGATGGAATGACATGGGTGTTTAGTAAGCATGATAAAACTGGTGGAGCTCCACCTGTGACTGCTGCTGGCCCACAACACATGGATGTTATTGAATCCATGAACAAGACTAGGGACCGCTGAATACATTATGACAAAGAGATGGTGGGTACTGCCTTAACTATCCCAGCTTCCATTGAGGTTGTAGAAAGGATAAACATATGTCTAATGCATTTGTACACAAACATGGAAAAGAGCGGATACATCGAGAAAAAATTTCTAATTCTGATGACTGGCATTAATAACAACATGTTAATAATGGATCAGTTCTTGAAAACAAGGGAAAAACTGGCCCAATATTTCAATGATATTCTCAAATATGGTTAGATCAAAGAGGTAATAGATATTTCCTAGAAAAAATATTGGTTGGATTAAACATATATGTTTTTGTTAGCCTTTATGGGTTTTGCTATGTTTTACTGCGTTTAATGTTTCTAATTGTACTTTATGGTTTCACACTTTTTCCACAAAAGTGATTTAAAAAAAATTAACTTAGTAGTGGTCCATAATATTCATAATCATAGACTACTACTGATTTTCTTCACCATAAAATCTATAAATATTAATACTAACATTTTATTTTTCATATCACCACATGAAATTCAAAATCATTTCTAGTTATCTAATCCACTATTCATCTGACACGGAGGTAGATGATTATGTGAATGATTGAGGATGTGGCCTCATGACATGCGCTACTACCAAAATGTTACTATTTTGTTGATATAGCTGATATCAAGTATGTATTACACCACCATTTATATCCAAGTTCTATTTCACCATCACTACAACAAACTGTTCAGTAATGATATAAACCATCTCATGTTTCTTATTTGGACGGTTTCATTCCTCCAGATGACTTCCCAGAATAGCTACCCAATTTCCTCTATGGGAAATAATTATAAACAGAAATATCATAATTTAAGAAACATGGTGATCTTTAAATTCTATATCATTTTAATTTTACACTAAGTAAAAAACATTTATTTATATTATATTAACAATATTTTGACAACTTTACATATCTAAATCAATAAATAGTACCAACTATAAGGCCCCAACCATAAACATTACATAATTTTGAGTTATGTAAAGAATTAAAATAGAGGATCCTTTAGGATAATACTTTTAGATAATCAAACAATAATTATAACATAACATCTCAAATATTTAAATGGAGACACATCTACTGATTTTCTTCAACAGAAAAGACTCTTTAAAAGATGATTTTTTATTGTAATATTCATTAATTTCATATTGACTCATTAATTTCTATTACCCATCCTTATACCCTATGGGATGCATTTCATAAAATTGTGATGAGAACAAATGTTTAAATAACGGATACAAAATAAGGATTGAAATGGCTAGTCCATGAATATTTTCAACTTATGAAAACAATATCTCAAAATTGTACTTTTCACCCATAAAACATGAGTTTTTTTATCACACATTTTGAAATAATTAGATTCTTGAAAATCAATTTATCAATCATAAATCGTAAAGTTAACTTGTGGCTCCAAATCATACATGAATTGAACTATTCACAACTATATAAGAAGTGACCCTAATAGTTACATTTAGAAAACATGACATAGAATATTCCATAAATATCTCTGTAGAAACCCTATAATTTATCTACATCCCATTAACCAATGCATTTAAGAGCTATCATGGGCATAATCTCCCTCATTTTATCATGAAACCACTTGTATATGTAAACAATACCAGAGACACAACACATAATCATAACATATAAAACTAATATAAAAGAATAAATGCATTTAATATTTGTAAGAAAAAGATATCGTTTAATGATATTGATATAATCAATTAACTCTCAACAGTATTTTCAAGAACAAAACACCATAAAGGGGAAAATGGTAATAAATTTGCATTAAAAAAATTACTACATATAGTGTGATATAAATACCAAATAAATATCAAGATGGAAGAAATTTTATTATCATCGTATAAATTAAACAAATATTTTCATTTAGTAAAATTATTCAAATAAAAAATTTCATTTTAAATACCATTGACTGATATTTAATGTAAAATGGGTTAATTATACACTTTATAAAATAAGGTAATGTATATTACCAAAATATTCCTCGGTGAAAGGAGATTGAGATGACACTACATACCTTAAGTTTGACAAATTGTGTATAATACTTTTTTTCATAAATAAAAAACATAGGTTAATTTATACCCTCATGAGAACTTCATTCAGATTTATAATTCCTCTTATACCACTTATTACCAAGATATAATAATTTCATAATAATTTATGTTCATGTCATTTTTTTGGTCAATATTTGGTCCCTGTGTTGAAAATGTACATAATATTATGAAAATTTTCCATGTCGTAATAAGTCCATTATCTCTAGAAAAACAATAATTACATTATATACTTTTCAATAAATCCATTTATTAGTACTATGAAAAATAATCAATGTTATAATCAGGAATACTATAGCTCGTATGTACGAATGAGTAACATTTAAATTGTTCATGGATCATTAAGGAAATATACAAATTAATATTTTTAACTATAAATAATTATAATTATTTTATAAAAATTGTAATAATCATTGAAATATACTAATATATTTTATAAATGTTATTTGGTGAATAAAAATGAATCACGTCGCTTTGTGAAGGTGTCAATTCACACTAACACAATTATGATGTTATTATTTTTAAATTTATAGAAAGTAATAACATAACTGATATATTGTTATCTTATAATGATATATATTCCCTGAAAATCATATATAAATAGTAATTCCATTATTATGACTAGTCTCGAGAGACGACGATGAAAAACAAACTATATCTGTTTGTGAGGAGTTAGTTTGATATACCTAAAAAGAAAAGATCCTTTATGATTTTATAAAATTGGATATGGATTAAGGTCATGATATTAACATAATAACATCTCTAAAAATTTGAGACAATATATTTATTATTTCATAATGGGTTAAAAATATTTTAAGTAGTTGAATGACAAATAATATATAAACACTTAAACAAAATGATACATCTTCTTGGCTTGATCACTTTTGAAGAACAACTTATCATTTCTAAGGAGGATGATCTGCCCAAAATAAGTACTCAAGAATGTGTGGGAGGATTTTTGGGCAGGTTTTATCATGATCATGGCCTAACCAAACTGATTTTTCATTTTAATTAATAGATAATAATGGGTTCTTATTATATTAGAGGTGTGGGGCACCCATAGAAACTCTTAAAAATTTAAATAAATATAAATAAATATTAAACTCTAAATAATTCAAAAATGAGTTATTTATAAGATTTGATGATTATGGGTTTAAATAATATAATCCAACTATTTTTAAACATGTATTTATTATATTTTAGACCATATATTTTTTGGTTACCCTTAATTAATGTATTTTAATTTTAATTGTGATAAGATAATTTTAAATATTAAAAAGCTCTAAATTTTACTTAAATGTTGTAGATTTCACCTAAATGTATACTTTGTGATACATTAGAACTTATCCTAGTCACTTTATGATTTATAATTATTTTTATAAATTTTAAAAATTTAATTAATATATTATTTTTATAAAATATTAATAGTTTCATGTTTGAAAAGATTAATGTCGTTGAGTTTAAATAAAATGTAAACATAGATATTAAATTCAAAAAACATTATAGACATATAATATGACATAATCACCTTGGAACATTTCAGAGTACATTAATTAATTAAAATTATATTTATTTTCTAATTTTTTTTTATCATTTATTTTATTTTTATGTTAATAAAATAATTATTGTAACAATGTTGTGTCAATATTTATGGTAATTATTTAATCATGAAAGAACACTAAATTGATTCCATTAATTTAGATAATTCAATTATATATCTAGATAGTATTTATTTTATGTGTTATATAATCATTATCATTATATTAAAATTAATATACATATAAGAAATAACAGGGTGACATTTTGTCACTTTCAAGTCATTATCATTTTTAAAAATATTATTTGTATCATTTTCATAGATAAAAGTCCATTAAATTTATCAATTACAATCCATATGTGTAAATGGTTGATTTTCACTCATCCAATATGATTTTATTAGTTGTTAGGGTTATTTTATATTCCTAATAATGTTTTTTTATTTCCTAAATTAAACAATTCGCCATTTATAGTGTGAAATAAAAATTAACGTAGTTAATATTCATAATATCCAAAAAATATATTCAAAATTAACATAATTTAAGCCCACTGCTTCCAAATATATAATCATTTATTGAAAATATAAATCCTATAAATTTCATTAATTAATTTAAAATTATTCAATATTGACTGAATGCAAAAAAAGAGATTTTAAATGTAAAAAGCATCAAAATATTGAGATGTTCTTATATCTAATTTAATTGTGAAATTTCATCCAATATTGAAATGTGGATTATATGATAAAAATAAAATCTAAATATAATTTAAACTAATCTAAAAAATAATCTTATAATTTAAATAATTTATATTAAAATTATTTTTTGAATCAAAATATGTAGTAGTCAAAATACATTAAAATATGAATCTTATTAGAAAATTAGAAAAAATTATCCATACTAAATTTTGTTTTCCCACATCCAAATAAGAGGTTTATTTTTCAAAATAGAATTTATAAACGTATCAAATACTTGATTTAAAATGGGCTATCCATCAAAAAATTTTAAATCTAACTTTTAATAATACTAGATTCTTTTATGCTTAAAATTGGTTTAATTTATATTTTAAGCCCCTAAAATTAATCAAAATAAAAGTGACGATATTTAATAAACATGTGTAAATATCATATAGTTAATTCTGTTCATTCCAACCAATATAATTAATAGGCTATTAAAACCATATATAATTATAATAATAATAATGAGTTATTATTTCTCGATATAACATCGTATTTTTTGAATCACAGGGTTTCAGAATAACACATTATTCCATGTTGTGTACAGTATAAAGTAAAAGAATTCCCTTTAATGTAAAATTAATACATATTTCAAAAATATTAATAGATATATAAAATTCTTAATCTATAATAATCTAGTCTGTTACCCTAACACCTTTTTAATATTTTTTTACATATTTTATTATTTTACATTTAGATAGTAAAATGTTTAATTAGTTGAAAAGTACTTCAGATACACTTTTTTTAACATGGTATTTTTATGTCTAAAAATAAAATATTCAGTAAAACATAATTTGGAAATTAGGATTCCAAGTAACGAATCCATTTAATACAATTAAATTAATAAAATATGAAAAATTATATTTAAAATTAATTCCACAAAATAGATAATAAATCATGTTTTAAAAGTAAAATATTTCGAAAGATTAAAATGTTTATATATCCAATTCCAATGGTAAATTGATTCACTTAAACAAAATTGTTCTTATAGATATAAAATTTATATAATCAAACTTTGTAAAAAATTAAAATATATTTTATCATTATAAATTATTTAGATGGAAAATCATTTGTTAATTAAAAACAATTATTTTTCACTATTCATAAAAACATTTCAAAAAAATATAAAAAAATTTCCTTAATATATTTTTTTATTACGTTTTAAAACAATTTTGATTGTTTTTCATAAAAAATATCTAAATTTTTTAATATTTATTTTTGATACATATAGACCCTCAAATAGTGGATAAAATACCATGAGAAATAATATTTCTAATTATTATAAAAAGTTGATTTATTGTGATATTAATCCTATTAAACATATTGGATTAATTTAAAATCATTTTATTTTAATATATAACATATATATCTTACCAAGAACATTGAATAATTTTTATTAATTTAAATCATAATTATAAAATTTGATTGTTGGCATAAAAATAAATTCATTACAAAAAAAACCTTTATATATATATATTTTTTTGTAATAAATTTCTATGAAATGATTAAAATTATAAAAATCTGAATAAAATATTATTATAATTTTGTTATTCTCACTCATTCATACTGTTTTAAGAGCTAGGTGATAACTATCACACTAAAATAATAATATTTATTCATTTTATTGAGCATGATATATATTATATTGTATGATATTGAACATAGTGTTAACTATTAAAAACTTTCACGACGTTAACAAATTCATATATTCCCAAATAGTATTCCCTGCCAGTTATATTTTTAAATTGGATTTCAAACTAGCATTATTCAACAGAAACCATCAGGACGATGACTATAATACATACCCTAAATGTTTTATGATTCCATGCTATACCAATAAGACAAGTGAGGTATATTGATCTATTTATGGGTTAATGTGGACATATAGGTCATATAACATTGTGTTTGTTTAATATATAAGATATTTTTGTTTTTTTAATGGATGTAAGATTTGTGGTTAAAATTTTATTAGTGAGACTATGTTCGTATTGGTATTAGTATATCATGATACCATATGACTTGTTGGAAATGATATATTAGCATGATAGCTAGTTAATGATTGGTTAAATATGTTCATCTCCACAATGGTCTTAGGTAAATAATTATATATTTATTGAATCAAGATCATTCATGAGGGATCCAAATTTTCACTGGGATTATGTCAAAATATATGCATTGAAATGTTTTTAAATAGATCTATTATAAAAAACATAAGAGTATGTTGTTTTTATTGTCTCATCGTACACACCATTTTAGGAATATGTGTCATCAGATACAATAGTAATGATATAGAGATAATGTATGATTCAACCTGCTTCTATGATAATATTTTTTATGTATTCCATACTATATACTAGGATTGATGTTTTCTAAACATTATCCATGATAGGTAGATATAAATTTAGTTGAGGAGTAAAAAATTTTCCTTTGGTTAAGGCTATCCTAAGGTATCGTAGGTGTACTATGGATATTTTCCAGTGTCACAGGGTAGATGTCGAACTAGTCATTAAAGAATATTATAGTGAAATTTTCCATGATAACAATCTTATAATGAATGTGTATACTATATATCACATTAGTATCTTTTAATGATATATGAGAAATAATACATTAATGTTTCATGTTTTTGTAAATTCTATAGTGCTGCCAGAGAATATAATAACTTGTAACTCATCCCAAGAACCAATTTACATTTGAATCATCATCAATGATCATGATGTGGTACATAAAAATCAGGATCATATCTGATTATATTGTTATAATAATACAATTTTGAAATTCATAATGAGTACTGGATCACATAAATGGTTTAATCACATACTAAATTAATAAAACCCATTCATGTTTTTTCTCAAAAAAGAATAGTATTTATGAAAATATTTTCCATAAAATAAAGCATAGTGGAACCCAGACATTGATCATATCTCTATAAAAGCAAGAACATCTTATGAGTCTTAATGGTCTAAATGTAGTTACTCGTTTTATCTAGTGCATTTGTGATTAAATTATATATTTTTTCTTAGAACCAAAATGTATGTACATTATTTTTATTTTTTCATGTATTTAAATATTAATAAATGTTCCTACAAAATCATATTATTTAACCTAGGTTCTATAGTTTGTTATATTGGGGAAGATGTACTTATCTTAAATGATGTTCTAGAAAATTTCATTCTATGTGGAGATCCTACATGTTCCAATATAATATTATTGACATGAAATTCTATTTCCTAATGATATCAATCCATGGGACCCAAATAATTCTGGAAATCATGGGTGGAGACTCAGAGGAGATTGAGATATTTTTTCATGTCTTATTCACATGTAATCTTATGTATACTAGGTTAGAAGAACATGAACCACCAATAGGACATATGAATTTAAATGTGTCACTAGGTGGTCCAATATATCTATTTTTGAAATGAAACATATACATTATGAGGGTTATTTATTCATTTAATGACTTAATTACTTTAATGCATCGATGAAAACTATGATGACATATGCCTGTAGTGAAATAGGATCTCATGGATTCATTGCAACTATCATTGTGTTAATGAGTAATATTAGAAAGAATACATAACCTATTTTCATTAACTGACGTTTATATCAAAGTACCTCTAACATGAATTTATTAACCTAATTACATTCATGGACTTCCCGATCATGTTGGATATTTAATTTATGGATATTCAGAGAAATAACAATTAATTATATTGGTTGATGGGACCTGTAAAAAACCTACACTATTAGTGATATCTTTCTAAATTGATTTTATTACACAATGTTATTTATAGAAGGATATATATCCATAATTCGTTGACATATTTTTCATATAAATCCCTAGTGTGTTTTCATATTCTACACAAAGATAATAGTGATTTGATCCTAATGTCACAAGAAAATGGGTTTTGAGGGTCATAATAAAAGTTAATTTTTATCCATAGTTAAATTCTAAATGAATTCAGAATGTTGGAAAATATTATTATTATAAAAGAAATAAAAGTTAATTTTTTTCTTTGATAAAAAATATTAAATCACCTGTTATTTGAGAGAATATATATTTAAGTTGAATATCTAATAAACATTTATCAACTAGGAAATTATATATTTTACTATTTGAACATTTAATATGTATTTATAATTGTTTATTGAAAAGGTAATATAGTATTTATTTATTTACATACATTCCAAATTAATAAATATTTATTAATATATTTTTGTGAATATAATATTTATTTATTTATTAATGATTTATGTAGATATAAAATTTTAACTATTTAAATAACCATTTTCATTAAATATTGAAGAGGATTTGTGGATCGAGTATAATGGTCTGAAGAGAACATTCAAATTATATATTATTAGAATAAATATTTATTTATTAATTTTGGAAAAATACAAAATATTTTATAATCAATTTTAGTGAATGAAAATTAAATATTTATAATTAGATTAATATTGGGATATAGGTTTCACAAGTATTATAAAAATAATTTCATTCCATGTTTAATTAACAAATTCATGATATATCTTTATTAGAAGTAGGTTATGATATTCTCTATGTGTATGATATCAATATTCATTCACTGTTCTCAATGTTTTCTAGAGTTTAATATCTCAAGACCAAGATCTATCACCCCCCTCATGAATCACTAGGCCTCGATCTAGAATGTTATATGAAATCAGGCACCCCTCTTCTAATGTTGGAGGCTACCGAGTAGAAGATATGGTAAAGGGTGGAATAGGTGGGATATTATACAATGAACATGATTAACCAATGATAAATAAAAAAAACATGTAAAAAGTATATAATTAAAGTCAAAATTAATCAAAATACAAATAATCGTTAAAGTATACACTAATAAACAACATTGTCGCCACTAAAATCTCAAAGATAGCCACTAATAATACCATGGGACTATCATGTACATGAAAGAAAATAAAAAACACAAGAGAGACATATCCCACTCCTATCCACATATCATCTTAGAATATATACTCATTTCAATTTATCCTAATAGATGATCATTCAGTCCTAAACACAGACTATACCTACAATCAGTGTGGTTTTCTTGAGTACACTTGTTCCTAGACATCCTAGAAGGGTGTGAGTAAAACTCTTCAGGACATCAGTAACAAGGATAAGTACCTGTCCAATACTATATAGTGTAAGATATTTTTATAATATAAAAATTCATGACACATGGAATATGTAACTTCAAAATCATAACATTATATCACCAAGAAGACTTACGAAACAACACATATGTACCAATGGTCATAGGCGTACCATGTCACCATTAACTACAACTGTACCTTTTATGGATCCATACTAGAAGGTTTGTCATATTAATTGATATAATTAATCATGATATAACAAATATGATGGTCTAAAATACATTGAGACAAAAGTAACCTAACAATCACAAGTATTATAGTCGACATGTCACTCCATAACCACATTGATCCGAGACACCGTGGCACTAAAATTTCACAAGGAACTGTGACAACATATCACTCGACAACCATAATGCATCAACTAAAACCTATTTCATAGTATTGAAATTCAATATATGAACCATTTCTCTTGAATTCGACAAATTAATCATTCCCTAAATCGATTGTGATGTGTCATACCACTACGCTATCATGCATCAACACTATTGTATGGTGTATTTTCTTCATTTTAATTCATGCACACTCCTCAAAAGAAAAACCATACCATGATGGTCATCATATCCTCAAATACCAGAACAATAACCCCATTATTAATATAATATCTAAAACCACATGGTATATAATACATATATTCATATATTATCATATCTATATGTGTCATATATACCACAAATACAAGTATATTGTCAATAAACCAAACATTCTCTATTATTGTATCATTCAGAACCCTAAGATTTAGAAAAAATATATATCATATATGTATATTTAATTATGGGTCATACACATGTATAGCATGTAATAACAAAAAATATATATAACAAACAATAATAATGAGCATCAACATCCATATATAAAGACACTCATGTGATAAACATGAAATGTGGTCTTATAGGGAAACACACATTGAAATATGTGATCAATCCATATATCATAGAATTATGGGATATAGTTCTTAGTTAGTATATCCACACACCACAATGTTTCTATGAAATTCAACTAATTCATTATTGGTAATGCATTGGCCATCAATTACTACCATCAAACTAGTGAAAAGTGTAACATCATGGCTGTTAAAACTCTTTCTAGTGACAATATACTTTTCTACTTTAACTCATTAAAACCTAGGGATCAACAACTAATTAATAATTTCCCGTTATTTATATCACAATATGAATTTTAGGTTCATTTTACTAAATTGGTGGACCTAATAAATTGTGCTAATGAATATTCTCAACACCATAAGGTAGAGTACACATATACCCCTTAACTCAAATAAAGTAAACTAACGACCATGAGAAATCTACAATTTATTCCTAGTATATCCAAGCCCATTCAACCTTCATTAATCTACACGAGTTTAAAATATTTCCACCTAGGAGGAATTTTGGATATCCATCAATATAATTTTCAAAATAATCTATCGACCTCATTTTAGGAAAAAATAACATGGTGGAGTAAATAGAAAATTTACCACTTTAGTATAATAAATTTTTACCATTGAATAAAATCTACCAAGAGGTTTACCATATCCCTGATTTTATATAATCGTGTTAATCTAATCTTAATATATACTTTATCGTATTCTAAAAAAATTATGAAATTTAATTGCATGGTTTATTTGATAATTATACCCATCTAACCCAACACTAAACAAGATTAAATCAACGAACATAAATTTATCTTAACAGATTATGAAAAAAACATAATCATCAGGTAACATCATCTAGTAATGTAGACACAAACACCCAAAAAACTAAAATAATAATTGAGTGACCTGAATGAATTTTCATCCAATTCTCTATTTATAAGTAATCAAACATTTAATCATGATTCAAGGTGATTGTGATTATTATTTTCCAAAATTAGTTTTTACATTAAAGGACAAAAATTTATTAATAATAGCTATAATATCTTTCAGTAAAAATTATTAAAGTATTTACCACTATACAAGGAATAAATAAGGAATGATGGATCAAGAAAATGGATATTTCATTGATTATCCATTATATTACATCAATATACACAATTGATCAAAGAAGACTCTCGGTATGAGGAAGATAGGAAAACATATCAGATTGACTATTTAAAAAAATTCCTAAAATGATAAAACTGAGGGGTTTTGGTGGTGAAATGTAAAAAAAGGATCCAAATATATTCCTTTTATATAACACCAAACGTGTAGGTCAGTGTGACTTGCAATTCTGATGGATTTATGTCTACATTACCAATTATAAACTGTTGGATCCATGTTTGATGAGTAAGTACTACATTGTATAAGAGGATATGAACTCCCCACTGTTTATCTTGTGGGGATATCTTCTAGATGATGCTATTTTAGTATCCCAGTTATCATGGGAAATCCTCCAACCATTTTATGAGTTAAATGTCTCCCACAAAAACTGATTTCAATTCCTATAAATATAGTAAAATTTTCATAGTTGTGTCTCATTTTAGGTCAAAACCATATTCTATCAATGAGTTTCCAACACCCATGATACATTACATTTAAGCATCCTTGCATAGAGTTTTCAGACATGATATCTAGAATATTGGGTAGTAGAAATCCTAGAAGAAAGAAAATAAGATCACTCGTGTTAACCAAGCATCATCTGAATAAATAACTATGAGATCATCCCACTAGCTAATGAATGGGGTTGGAATCTCCACTTCCACACAAAAATCTCATATTCTTTTCGATGAGCCTACACTGGAAGGCTGGTAAGATATGTATTGATCTAGAAACCTATCATGTCTCATTATATCACTAGTTAGACTACACTTTCCAACCAAGGAGCATTCACAGGTTATCCACTATGACACAGGATTACTAGTGGACCTTTATCATCTCACATGTGGGGCTCACATGGAGTGGTATTATTTTAGGTATTTTTTTGTATTTACATTAACCATTCCCCCTATGTTTTATTTGGGATGGATTAGTTTTTATATACTTGTGAAGACTTGTTATCCTCTATTAATTCCTCCAACAGACCCATTTTATCCATGGTGATCATAATACATTCATGTATTGTTCCATGGAATATTTTTTTAATTTTCTCCCTTCATAGCATCCTTCTTCTATGTATAATGGTCGATAATGTTTTCATTTTTCCTTGCTGATTTTCCCTGTATGTTTATATATCTATGATCCATTTATTTTATAATTATATTTTGACCGTCCATCCCACAATTATCATTATTATTGATTGAAAATTTTATTTCTTATAAGTATATAATAACATGAAAATGGCATCATGTATTGATAGAATTTTCTATGATTGATGGGGCTTTAGATTGGCATGCCTGGAGGATTTCCTTTGATAAAGAACATGTTCTGTTGAAGGGAGATACAATTATGTTATTCACCTTGATGATCTCATCCTAGTTTTTAGATGAAATTAGATTTAATTATCCAATGAAGTAGGAAATTGAAATTTGGAATTTTTTATTCATATAATATGGAGTGCACTACGGGTTTCTGGAACTCTACTAGATAACATATAGGATATGAAATGAAAAATAATTTTTTTTAAAAGGTTCCAATATATTTTTTTAAGATGGATATTATAGTGTTGTACTGACTAATTTATTTCGAATGAAATGAAATGGGATGCATGTTAATGACCTTGAAATTTATGTTCGTACATTATTCTAACATGGTGGTAATGCCCAATATGTTTATGGTTGATGGAGGCTAAATAGAATTGGATGGAATTTGATGAGGATACATGACTTTTAATTACCATGAATTGAATTTGACTTATTTGGGTGGTCCATTGTAATATACCTTGTGGTATAATCAATGTTTATTGGAAGAGTTTTGATTCCCTCATAATGAGAATCATAAAATGTATCAAAGGAATGCATACATTATTATGTGAGTTAATTTACAATTAATAGAAAAGGAATGAGAATCTGGCCAAGAATCTAGGATTTTGTAAGACTCAAAAAAATTTGTTTTCACATAGAGTAATATTGTTTATATCCCCTATATAACACAATTTTTTAATCGATGAGAACCTACAAACCCACTATAAAATCCTTCGAAAATAAGAGGTAAATAAGCAAAAGATGGAGGTCTCTCATGGTTGTAAAACTCATGTGATAGATCATTGATATAGAGAATTGTTTCCCAAATAAACATTCAAAAAACATGTCAGACCCCATAGAAATTATAAAATGAAACAAATGAAATTATTGGAGAGAATGCTGGAGCCACTCACATTACCAAACATCCAATGACATTCCCCAAGTGATCCATAAGTCATCAAATGATCACATTGAAAAATCTGTATCATCTCTCGATAGACCACTGGCATAACGTCCTTATCAACTGAAGAGACTCTAGTACATCTAGTTAACCTCAATCTCTCTATTTGGAACCTAGATGATAAACATATGGTTTTTTCCTTAAAATTCTATTACATATTAATTTGACCATTATTGTTCACACAAGGAATCTCTAGGAGGTAAAATATTTTTCAATAATACTCTTCATGAAAACTAAAATGTCTCCCAAAAATTGTAAAATAATGTAATGAAATAAAATAAGTGATGATGTCGGAGCCTCTTGAGGGCTTAAAACCCTTTTACACACTATGTTCATCCATAACATAGTCTCACAAGACTCTTTGGAATGTGTAGAGACCCAAACTTGATGTACGTGGACATTACATTACTTTTGCAGAATACTAAATATATAACAAAAACAGACACACAAGAACTATAATAGTTTAGCATCTTTGGAAACTCAGAATATAATATTCTAATCATGGTGAAAGATCTTCTAAATCTCCCATAAAGATATTCTCCTTATGTTTTCTAACCTAAAACCTATATATATATCCTAGGGAAAAGAAAACATAAAAAGGGTGAGCTATGATTCTTAGAAATGGTAATCATAGAGAACATAAAACAATCCATAAACCTTCATATGTAAAAACATAATCATAAAATCTAAACATCAAAATCTTGAGAAATGACATAAAACATTGCAGTATATATGGTATAGATCATAAAGGAACATTAATCATGATAAACTAGCATGGGAATAAAACTTGTAATTGTGGAAAACCATTAAGCACATGATATGATTTCCATAGTATCCAAGGCATTTCTTCCAAGACTATCTTAGTGGACAAATTCCCTCACTGAATTGAGTTCACACCTCGTTCCAGTCATGTATCACTTAACCTGATTATCATGTCATTCCAGCCATGTCTATATCATGAGATATAAATTTTTACCCAATTCATTGGAGGGAGATATAGTTCCCAGCCATCTTATAATGAAATCATTATTACGTGTGCCATAACATAAACATAAATCATTCATCATAATAGAAAGAATAAAATGGGTTTTATAAACAGCATCCAATAATAACATAATCCATATAAAACAAATGGATATCATTTCATCATAAAATAAGGGAAACCATGTAAATCATAGAGGCATTATACATGAAACATAACCATACTAAATAAAGTCATCTTAGATGAAAAAAACATTTCACAAAACACATGAAATGAATTCTTGAGGAAAATATCTATTCTTCTTCAAAATCATTTTCTTTTCACAAAATGCCAGGTGATTTTAAAAGAAAATGATTTATTTGAAAATAATCATGAAATCTTGTGGAGGAAGCTTCATAAAAATAAGGTTTTATGAAACCGTAAAAATCCATTAATGCCGTATAAGTTAAAAAGACACAATTCCCATACTTTTTCTAGAAAATTCAAAAAGTACATTGTATGGTAAACAAAACAAAGATTACGTAAATACAATGTAGTAAAAGTAAAATTGGGTAAAAAGGACTTTAAACATAAAATAAACCATTTTTTAGAAAACAAGGACATGGATGATAAATATAACCCCAGTAAATACTTACGAGTAAATAATATAAGATAAAAACATGATTGGAAAAGTTATCACATACCTTATGTCTGGTATGCTTCGTATATATCCAAAACTCCTATATTGACTTAAATAAGGTAATTGACTTATTAATGATTCATATTAATTGTTATGATATCATGGATTGTTCAATTATGACTTTATATTACCCATTCTTTTGTAAATTTCATTTTAAAGCAGTGTTTTGGGTAAAATCATTTCATTTATTGTACATGTTTCGACTTTTTATTCTGGATATTATTACTTATATCCTAATATACCAAATTCTATAATGTGAAACATGATTTATATATAAATATATTCAGTATATAAATATATATAATAGATTGATAAATGGAATGAAATACACCGTTCATGGAGACGGTAGGCCGTACGTACGCATGAACGCTGTTTTCGTTTCCTTATTGAATTGAATGGAATTAAGTAAATAAAAAATATAGGAACATAAATAAAGTATCATTATTATGTAATATTTTTAAATATTATTTATTATATATTATTTATAATCATACATGAATGGTTAATCAGGGAAAATGATTCTCATCATATTCGTGGAGACAGTAGTCTGTACGTACGCACGAGTGATGATATCATTCCCATAATTATTAATTAGAATTGGATTGGGTGATATAAAATCTCATAATCATTATGATGTTATAAAAATATATAGTTATTTTTTAAACCATTATACCCATCCATGTCAGGTGGTGGTGGAAAAACTAATTACACCACAGTGTGGAGACAGTATTCTGTGCGTACGCAAGCGTGGTGATTTGGCTTTTCGTAGGGTGGATAGAAGTTGAAATGGGGTCGTTTCATATTTATAATATCATATCAGTATATTGGTGATATTTATTGTATTAATTTACAATGAAACAACTAATGGAGAGGAAGTTGGATAAGAAAGAAACAATAAAGAATCGGTTGAAGATATTACCTTTTCTTCGACGCACCTCCTTTAAGCTTCCTATTATGTGACTGGAGATGGTATTTTGAGAATACCAGAACCTCAAGAATGTTTCTAGGAAAATTTTACAAGATAAATGGGTAGGTTTTTTCTATGATTGAAGGCTCAATGTGTTGTTAAGAGGAGAGGGAGGAGGATCCATTTTATATGGGAAGAGAGGGAAACTTTTGGAAACCTCAAAAATATTAATTTATAATAAACTGAAACCCAACCTAAAAACAATTAAAATTAATCAAATTCAGATATGAGGTGCAATAGGGTTGTTATATCATCAACCAATCAAATTTGGTCATGTTGGGAAATTATTGTAAACATTATCAATTTGATTTATACTTATATAATTTATTTAATCTTATGTGTGGTAATAATATTATAAATTTTATATTGTTAGAAAATAATTACTTATGTGTAGTTAATTATCCATAATTGGGTACATTATGAAATTTTAGATAATAAAAATTTCATTTTTTAATTTTAAAAATTTATGTGATTTTTAAAATATTCAATAATATGTTATAGTTATAAAATAACAATAGTGTTAATTCTGACAGTATTAATTTATTTGAATTTAAATAAAATCCAGACAGAGGATATATTCGAAACAAAATTTTTAATATATTCCTATAATGTCATATTAATCTATAAAATTTGTGAAGAACATTAATTAGTTCATATATAATATATATTAATTTTTATAAAATCATTTATTTGATATTTCTCTTAATAAAATAATTACCACATCATTTTTGTATAATCATTTAATATACTTATTAGTTGCATAAAAATTTAAAATAAAATACTATGATGATTATAAATCCAATATCTTTCAAAATAATACTTTTACTCAAATTTATCATCTTAAACCCACAACATGTAAATTGTTATATTTATTAAATTATGAAGTGACAACTTTGAAATCATTTAAAATAAAATAATATAAGTGTCATAATCACTTTTAAAAATCTACAAATGGTAAAAAAAATTAGACCATAGGATGCTTATGGTATAGATATATATGAAAAATAAGTTTCGGTCAGTTTTTGGGGACAATTAATGTGTATTATTATTTTAAATAAAACAATTTTACTGATTTTTCACTAAATAAATAATTTCTGCATCATTAATATATATGCAATTAAGGTAATTAATTATCTCTTAAAAATTAAAAATAAATAACCATAACAAATAAAAACATTTTATATTTCAAATTAGTATTTATAATCGAATTTATATTCTGTATAACTTTATATTAAAAATACTTTATTTATTAATGTTTGAATGAGACATATTTCACTCTCTTTAAAAGAAAATAAATTAATGGTTTAAATCACATTCAAGTGGGTTCCAATGGATTACATTTGGACCAAAATAATATATATGATTAAATATAATCATCCAATTATATTAATACAACTGTTAGAGTAATTTTATAATATTATATTTACCCTTAATTACCTGATTTACCTTTAACTATGGTAAATAAAATTTACCGTATTTACTATTCATTGTTCATAAAAATAAAGAAGTATCATATTAAAATAATTGAGACCTAATGATTCCAAATATGGAATCCATTTTTTCAAATTCAAACTACATATTTGTAGGAATTAATCCCACTGTTAAGGAAATGATTTTTAAAAGTTAAAATATTTGCAAAATAATGAAATGATTTTAACTATGAATTCAATGTAACATCAAATGATAATGAAAATTGTTATATTAAATGGTAAAAATATATTCTATTTATACTTGATAACAATTAAATACAATAATTTAAAAATATAAATTATTAATATTAAAAAAGTTGTTTTTAATTAAAATATAGTTTACATTTTCTATTCATTATCGTATTAAAATTATCAAAATAATATAAAAAATTTATCCAAATTCAATTTTTATATCCTCAATCGAAATAAGAATTTTATTTTGTCAAATTGAACTTATAAACATGTCAAAAACTAGATTTAACGTGGGTAATCCATCAAAAATCTGCAAAACTGCATTTTTTTTAAAATAATTATTTTACCCGAAATATTTTTTTTTTGTTCTAATACCATGTTCTAGAAAATCTGTAAGATGAATAATATTTTTATAAAAATCAAAATTAGTTAATACTTCTCATAACAGCTATTTGATAATAATATTATAACAATATATCGATGTTTAAATAATATAAATAAATATTTAAATAAAAATTTGGTTTTAAACTATAACTCAATGTTTTTCACTATTCATCAAGAATTGTAAGTTTTTAGAAAAATACCAAAAATTCACCCTAATATAATTTCGTCATTCCAACTCAAAAAACTAAGTCTGTTTTGAAAGATAAAATTTATAAAATTTCAAAAAGTGGGCATTACTATTCATAATGGCTAGTTTGATTGGTTGTGCTGTGTTAGAACTCAAAGTTGCGTACAATACACGCTATTGTATTACTCAAAGAGGTGGATAACATGGAAGCTTGGGGTGTTACATGACCTCTTCAAGGTAACATTGCATGTCTACCTCAAAAACCTTAGTTCCCAAGGCACATGTCTATGAGAAACCCCATATCGAGATATATGATCCTTTGCAAAAAACGTACACCATTCTAGAGTACCTTTAAACCATTCCTTCTACTCTCTCAATATCAGATCATTCAAATAATTTTGAAAGAACATAGATAGGAATTCATTAAATTCCTTTGAATACATTAGGATTTTGAGATAGAAGTCATTGTCACTATGTTATAACAAATGGATACAATGTCAACACAATTCCATGTCAACTTATCATTCACATATTATGGGTCTGAAGAGATAATTTAGGGTCACGTCCCACCCCTATTTATTTTGGTAATACTATATAATGTAAAAATATTAAGGAATCTGATTGGAAATGGATATGTGATCAATCACATTTTAATTGAATCCTCAAAGTGTTTGGGTTATAAAGAATATGATTTGTCTCAAAAAATTATGATTATTCAAGGGTATGATAAATGTGAGATGAGACCAACTAATAATATAAAACTCAAAACACAATATATGGAGATCACATATAATATTGAATCTATTATTATATAGAAAGAAACATCATATAATATCATACATGTATTGACATGGATTCATATCAACGTGGTTGTATATTCAACAATACATAAATTTCTTAAAATACCGCATCGATGGAAAGGTTAGAATAATACATGTTGATAGTTCCCCTATTGAAACCTGTGAAAATCATTTTTCATAAGTATATATATATGTAAAGAGAGTAAAAAATGATGATTGATGATGATATATAGTTTTATTCTCTTTAAAACCTAGGGGTAGCCCCTAGAAACACATAGAGTATCATCAATGATGACTACATGATCTCCATAAATTTAGATGATGTATGAGACCATTACAGTGAGATTTAAGATCCTTTATCCCCCATATATAGTGTAAAAACAGTTATTTATTACAACATTATATAATGACTCAGATGGTAGGGAATGATAGTGTATGTTCTCATGGACTCTGTCTCCCTGTTAATGGTAAAGAATCACCCGGATTTCCAACATCAGCTGATAGTGATCCCATAGTCTCCAAAATGATTGATGGTTATAAAGATCTCCGGAACACCCATACTAAATTTGATGATGGTGTCTCAACCACCATCGATGAGATCATATAGCTAAATCTGGGAACAAAATAATAATTTCTATTAATCTAATTAGTTTTATCAATAACCCCAAATGATCAAGATACTTCAATTACATATCTCAAGAAAAAGCCATTATTTTTTCAATTTGAATTATAAATAAATCCCCATAGTAAATCAAGAATAAAAATACCCACCATCTTGGCCTACCCAATCTCCATAGAGGCATCAACCAACTATTCATGAGGATGCACCACACTCATTACGGAAATTTAGATGGAGATGTGGATAAATTTATCAATTCCAACATTCTTTTAAAAATGAAATCCACATGATATCTTTCCAACTTCATCTCTTTTATGAAAAAAATATAAATATGTTAGGGTCTTTCTCTATTTGAGAGTTAATAATCATCATTCCTAAAAAGATGATTTCCCATTACCGATCATAGTACTCATGATCAGTGGAACTACCAGAATCCAAGCCTTTTCCTTCATAGATTTTTATTTTAGGAACCATAAAAAAATATAGCTCCAAAATATTAGAAATAAACATCCCATGGAGTGCCTTATGGGATATTATTATATAATGTTATTCCCTTTTGGTGAATGAATTATGGTTCCTTATACCAACATTCCATGAATGATATCATTAATGCATTAATGGGAAGGGTATTAGAATGTCTTCTGCATGAATGTGTTTTCAAATATTTACAATTATGTGATTACTTCATGAAACATAAAACATTCTTTAAAAAGAAGTTATACAATATTATGGAGATGAATCTGGTAAAATGCACTTTTGGGGTAACATCATAAATGTTCATTGGATATTCTGTGTGGCACCATAAATGAAGGTTTTCTTATATAACACTACTGCTATTTTAGTAATTTCACTCCCTTAAATGTATATAAAATGATAAGGCCCAAAGAGATCCCGAACTATATTACGTTATTCATATCCATCTTGAACGAAAATGATATCCCCTTCACAAATATAATGGAGAAGGGAATCATGTATCAAGGGGATGATGAATTCTAAGAACCGAATGAAAATATAAAGTAGTACCAACTTCAGCCAAATGTTCTAATGACTATGATATAATGGTGGCCACTCATCATGTTCATGGATTCCATTGGAATCTAGTAGTCTTCCTTCCTAATATCGAATAAAGATGCAGGGAGCGAGAACAAAGTCAATAATATCAGAAGGATAATGGTTGTTATGATGACTACATATTCATATGTCGAGAACAAATTCATTTCACTCTTCATCATAATGAAAAGGATGATTCATTACATATAACCCCCACAATATCCATATGATCTCTTATGTATACCCACTTAGGTACATCCTTCGCCGCCCTATGTGGACTGGGTGCATAGCTCAAGGGGTGGTCATTATTCTATAATACATTATCCAGTTTTTATCACAGAAGATAGTGAAGGGGTAATCCATGGCTAATTACTACGAAACATATGCTTCCTCGAAAAATAATTCAGTTGACACAGAGATTCCATATAAGGAGGTATTATATTCTCTTGAAACTATATCGCCAAGGGAGATGTATTTTTATGGAACCTTTTGAATTCTTATTCATAAATGTATAGAAAACCCATGTGTCAATCATGTTTGTATGGAGATTTTAATTTTATCTCTATACAAAGAATTGTTTCCCAACTCATTGTCACTATCAGTAGAATGCATAAATAATTTAGTAGAATACCAGTCCCTAGTCGTTGTGTTAGAACAACCACTACCACTGTACAAAGCCTATGTAAATATTATATAGGATTAAAAACAACTGAAAAAAAACAATTGTGAATATTCCATAATATGAAAAAATATTCTCTTCTCACTAGCTACATTTAAGGATTGATGGAAGCGTTCCATTTGAGGGCCCCTTTGCATCGTGTTCCTTAATCATAGAATTCACCCAATGAGGTATCGCCCAATGAAGTAGTCATCCTAGCTGACCTGGATCAGGATGAAGAAGTATTCCGTATCACATATCAATGAATGTCCATTTTAATATTTTAATGTGATATGGATGAATTCAATCTCGTCAACCCCTCTTCATAGTTTGAGGAATAGATGACCACCCCCGGATGGATGGAACCCGTAATCAGTTGACTCTAAAGAATGGATCTCCCAACAGACCGATTTGGGAGGAAATAGATTCAACACAATGTAGTGATATTTAACCTTCATGGTGTTCCAAATGAAAATAATCCTCTATATTCATGTATTTAAATTAATCCTCATCAAATTAATAAAATAAGGAGATATTTATTCCATCATTTAAGAAGTACATGTATGCTCTTATACCACCAATAAATCTAGGATAAGGTGCTCCCACTGAATCATGATTTTGTGATATTACTAGAAAACCATAAAAAATTAATATTTTGAATAAACTAAGAAATATCATGCATGAAAAATGCAATATGAAATAATCTATTACCCCTAGGAATTTAAATATATATTGAAATATTTTCTTCCCTTTTCAATTTGGGGAATGGATGTTTTGGAGATATATCCCCCTTCCATAGAAATGTATTTCAGCTATATCTATTCTTCTACCGAATTTTTATTCAAATGGTTTGAATAAATACCCATAAAAAAGTTTTGTAATTGAAAATTATCCACCTCGTAATTTCTCATATCATCACCTAATTAAGGGTCCCTCACACAATATTTTTGGAGAATGAAACTGACTCATGTTCTATAGAGTTAAAGAATCATTTCCAAGAGTGAAACATCGAGTCTAATCATTTTTCTCAATATCACACTATAGAAAAGGGATAGATAGATGACTTCAATAAGACTACATAAAATACACTCAGAAGATACTGAAAAGGAAAAAAATTCATTGATAGACAAAATCATTGATACATAATGGGCCAACTATACGACCACATATACTTTATCACTAGAAATTCCATACTAATTAGTCTCTATGATCAATGTATTGTTACAAATTGTGGTTTCGCCACCATCACTCCAAATATGAATTTTGGGACAACTATTAGATGATGAGAAATTGAGAATAAAAATGGATAAATTATAGAGGTTCAATGAGATCTTGTTTCACACATTACACAACTTGGACATGCATCAAAATATGATCACATGTGCATTGAATAAGAAGGTTCAACTTCATTCAATACCCATGGGGAACAAGTATTGGCTCCTAAGACCCCAATGATAACTGGGAAGAATACTCCAAAATTTGATGTCAGCTGTCTATGCCCTTATATAGTTTATAATTTCTATCATAATGGAACCTATAAATTGGCCACCAGGTATGGGGAGTGTGTCACACTTCCTAGCGATGAGATATTTGTGAAGATATACTTTGAACAACTATCATCAAGCATAAAAGTACTAACAATAGGTCATTAAAATACATTATATCCCTTGTCCTAACCACATGATGATAAAATATATTAGATCATCCTTATCACATGATGGTAATCTATACAAATATGGTATTGGCCACATGAAAATAAATCGAATGTAAATCTTCCTAACAAAAGGATGATAAATTGTACCGAGATCATCCTAATCACATGATAATAAATTGTATGTAGATTATCCAATCAAGGATACGATAAATGATGCAACACCTAAAATTAATTAATAATAAGACAATAAAATTAATGATATACCATTCTTTAACTGCATGACAATAAATTGCATGGGTGAAGTCCTCGACCGATGATGATAAACTGCAAGGTTCCCCAGTAACTATGTATGGATTCATTCCGATCATATAGGATATGTAGTGATGACAGAACCTCAATTTTTGGGCCTAATCAGAAACATTATTTTAATTTAGAATAGGTGATCCATTTTTTTGTTGTAAAATGTTATGTTATATACCTAATGTACTTTCCAAGTGACATTATCCAAAATGAAGTTTCTCGAACTATATATAGATTGATTCTCAGTTTAAATGAGATACATAGGTATTTTTTTGATATTATATATTGGAATATCCACCACATGATGAAAAAACAACTATAAAATATGTAACTGACTCTTAGTATTGAGAGGAATCCTTGTCATGAATTGATTACCACACAACAAATAGGTTATGTTTGATTAGGAATTTCATTGAGGTTTTACACAAACAGAATAACTTGGGATTCCATTATAAGGACATAATTGTCTTGAATGGAAGGCCATAATAGGATATGCCAGGAGTACTCACCACATAATGATAAACTGCATGAAAATTCAATAAGAATATATTGAATGATTCATATTTATATAAGATATATAGTGATACCCAGATTCCATCCATGGGTCCAGACACAATTCCCCTTTCCACATTAGGATGACCATTTTCTTCCTGCATGATGTTAAATTTTATTATTACTAAATAACTGCATATAGATATATACTTGTCCTCACAGTAAATATAGTGATGTATAGAAATCCAATTCAAGGCCCAACTACAACAATAAATGGAAACAATTCCCTCTGTTATGAATGGGCCAAGCATGGGTTGTGTTTACCATTAAATAACTACATTTTGCATGATTCTTATTATCACATGATATGTAGTGATATCCAAATTATAACACAATGGACCTAGTTTCCAAGACCATTAATAAATTCACCCATATTTTAAAAGATTCGATTCACAAATGCATAGTTTAGATCTAAATAGAACATTATTATTTAAATAATATGTTGCGCACAAATGTTTCACACAGGTTTCCATGTCCATAATGCATGGTATTAAACTACATGGAAAACAGTCTGGTAACCGGAAATTAAAATTTCACAACAAGAATGTACTCACCACATGATGATAAACGACATGATATATGTCTTTATCGAATGAAATTAAATAGAAAGTAATATTTCATCACTATAAGATGATAAAAGATTCTGTCCATCAGAAATTTTTCATCCACTATAATGGTACACAAAGATTTATACCATAGTTTTTCATTGTATGGGGTGATTCCATCATCTTTAAAAATTACCTAAATCCATTATCCACACATCATGTATCATGTGTATTATATTAAAAATTCATTCATAGGACCTTAGAAAGTATAATTTTCTTCAAGAACTCCAAACCTGACTATCGATATAACCCTATGGCTATTGTATATGCACATATGTTTGTCAATAAAATGTATCACTCTTAAAATAATGATTTCAAATCCTTATGAGATTTGAAATCATGATTAAATGACTCAACACCTTAGCATAATATGAACAAATCATAGTATGTTTGTCGCGTAACATTAGTCATGACTGAGGGACATCGATCCATGGTTCAAAACATTTTCATTTCCCACTAATAAGAAAATGGGTACACTTGACCGTCTGTATCATTATGGGGCTTCTGTGAATCATACCCTATATTAGGTACATGCACATCATGTCCTTAAATTACCTAATCATTGGTTAAAACTATTTGGCATTATACAATAGCATATAATGGTCCAAATCTTATGAACTTAAATTGACAGAAAAAGAGACACAAAACTTTTCATGTCAACCCCCTGCCATGTGTGGCTTAAGAAAAACTCAAGTCATACTTTTAGAAAATCTCAATATCAATATTTTAGTATAAAATTTATAATGAAATGAATAGGGCATAAAGCTGAAATCGAATATATTTTAGCCCAAATAAATGTAAATTATACATGCTAGAACCCCTTGTTTAAGGAAAATCATTGTATAATTATTTACCACATATCCTCTACATGAGAATATGTTCACTTGGAGAGGACAAAACTATTAGGGTTCCCAAACCCTTTATGGATATTACACATTACTTGTGTCACAATTCATGATATGAGTTACTTAGATCTTTGTAATCTTCCATGTCCCCTAGAAATTATACCCAGAATTAGGGACCCTTTTTTAACTATTCATGTAAGGCAATGCCTTTACTTTATTATCCTATAGACATCAACAAAATTTTCTAATCGACACAAATATTTTTCTATTCCTTTTGATCCCTAACATAATTGATGTAGAACCCTATGTCCTAGTTTGTTTTTATTCATTCTTAGAATGACCTTTTCATATCTTCCTCTTATCATTGTAAAATTTATCCATGGTTTAAAATTTTAACACCAAACTACAAGAGCTGATTTTACATCCTCGATGCTCCATCCCTATGTTTTATACACTTTCTCAACGCATGAATGTGACACTACACTCTTGAACATTTGATGGACCTCACATCATGAATCAAAACCACATGCCATAGGTCATGATATTATCAATATTAAATACAAATTTCCCTAGGGTTCATGAATGCAAACTGGATAGATTTCCTCCCATACCCAACCATATTATCTAAATTTTTTAGAATTCATAAATATTTTTTCGACCTTGTAATGGATAGATAATATTTTTTGACTATTCAACTAATTTACATGGTACGTAAACCACCATCTAAAACAATATCGTCACTATAGGAAAGGAGATTTATCATTATGATCCCTTGAAATGATGAGACACAACTAAACACCTCAAAATCGTATAAGTCACCCCCAACATGTTTTCCCCATCACATATTTATAAATAAAAACATTTGGTTATGGCTTAATCTATCCATTATCTATATGTCTATGTGGACCTAGAATCTGTAGTATATCACCTGAAAATATTACATCTATAAATATTCCGTTACCCCTAGAAAATATACTCTTTATCCGGAGACCATTATCTTGAATATGCTTGTATGCCTATGGATCCTACATATTCACCAATGATTTTCAACCAAATTTTTCAATCTAAAAATGGAATTTTGGTCATCATGATCCCTTTCCACGCCATGGAATAACCTATAACCTCATTGTTTTTTCGTTATTTCGTAGTATTTATACACCATAGTAGATTATCGTCAAACTGGTATGAGGTAAAAGAACATAAACTGTAGAAATAGAAGGTCTGATGAAAAAAGACAACAAAATAAAGAGGAGGTAGGTGTCAGACATAAGACCCTATACTAAAGCAATAAAATTTCATTGATAAATGGGATTTAAAAATCAATAGGATGTCTGAGATAAAAGATCATTAACTAAATAAATAAAACATATGAGCCAAAAGACAATAAAATGATGTGATATTAGGCCCCAATTAAATGAACTTGATCTAATAAAATAGGCTGTTCAATCCAAAAATTCAATAATCCAATTTATGAGTTAAAAGACACTAAAATAAATAAATCTAAGTTCAGAAACAGAAGACCCTAAAATAAAGTGATATATTATCTTACGAAAATGTCCATAAACATAATCCATAAATGATTCAAGATTAATGACCATTGAATACAAGGATGAAAGGTTCCCACTAAAAGATCCTAAACTACAACAAAATAGTGATTTAATCTATATTATCACGTAACTACCACTATATTGTCTTTTTAGAAATCAATATATTCTCCCGAAGTCTATCATGTTTGAAAATAAAAGATAACACTCACTTTGTCATAAATATATATCTTACCCGATAAATCCTTCTTCAAATAAGGTGATATAAAGATAGATATAAAAACTATCAAATGAATAATCTGATGATTGTAGGAATTAATGATAATTTAAAAGGAATGATATATCATAATTTCATCAATAATATCTATGAATTCAGGTTTACATGTTATTATTAAAGGGATGGGTATCAATGCCAATTCATTCCAGAGCATCCAATTGTCATTCATAGATTGGATGAATAAAAAACAGATGGAATTATTGATGATAATATAGTGTTTATTCATATATAATGTTAAAATAATGATGAATCTCAACATTTTTTCTCTCTCCTTAAATCTCATAAAATATAGGGTATATCGATTATCAATAATATTTGATCTTCCAAACTGGGAACGTTAGTGAGATTCTAATAGGATGCATAAATTAAAAACATGAGTGTCACTCATACCACCTTCTATTCATTTTATATTGGACATATAGTCTCAAAAATATTAGTCAACTATTTAACTATCTTCTGAGAAATTTCCAATTTAGATGATGAAATTGAAATTTTAAAACTCTTACATGCTATACTTTTCACATGCCTCTATATTTAAATAACATATGAATCTGTGTGATCCTAAAATATATATATCAACTAATAAACATACACGAATAATTTCAAAGTTTCCATTATATACCATGAAAGAGAAGCCTCTCCAGCTAGATCATACAATACCTCTAATTTGTGGAAAAATATTGCGAAATCAAGACAATTTCCTTTATTATTTCATACAGGGCTATCAGGGATAACCACCTCCCCACATGTCATGAAAAAAATTAATGAATGGATTCCCCTTGGTTATGGAATATATACAAAATATTCTTAGTGAAAAAGTCATGAATCAATTTACAGATCATCCAAAAAAATTTGAGCCACTATGGCCAATGGACCAGGTGCATTGGGATGAAGAATATCTTATTGAGTAGATAATGAAGTAGGAAAATATTCCCCATATGATTTTCAATTCGAATTTGTATCATCTCTATATTTTTCTGGATAATTATTTTTCTTAGAAAAATATGTTTCAATATTTGGATACTATCCAATATTGCATGGGAACGTTATTGAAATCAGAGATAGGTCTTCGGTCAATTCTATGGTGAACACTGATAGAGGGGTTCATGAGGTAAAATGTGTGTTCACATAAAGACCATTTGTCAGGAAAACCCATATAGATATGAATCTACCAAATCTGTGGAATAATTATGGGTATGTGAGGAGAGAGAATCAATAGGTGGATGTATGTTGTTATGCTTTGTATCTTCATGTGCCAAAATCCTGAAAAATTGACTGATGAATGGAGTACACCACTATCCCCGTATGCCAGCAAGGGGAAGAAGGTAGATCCATTGTTTGAAACCCAACTTCTGGGTGAATTGATAAGGTGTAAATGGATCACGAATGATTACCTCATCCACCATAGATTCAAGAACTTCATTCCTAAGAAATATTAAGTACAAAATTTCTTCAAGGAAACCTATGTCTTTATCAATAAATGGAAAATTTGATGAACAAGTAGGGGTAAAATCCAAGCTATCATGTTAGATCATTTCATTATTAACTTCAATAGGGATCAGTTCCATGGTTTCAGATCAAGATATGTTTCGTAGTCTTTGATGGGATATATTTTATTGGATCCCATTAGTGTTGTAGTATTCATAACAATGAAAATGATCCCAAATCCCTAAAAACAATAATTGGAGTGGACCAATAATCCTCTTATGGGGGTTGTCTTAATGAATATGGTTTAGGAGTTGACAGAGGCATGGGTCCTTCTGAATGTCATTCTGCCATCACCAACATGCTTAGACAGATCCCGGAACTTGAATCTCCCTCTATGAAAATCCAAACATTAATAAAAATCATTAAATCATTCCAAATGATGATATAGGTAGATATTTTATTTCACTAAGTATTCATATGATGTATTTAACATAGCTTTCGAAATAGACAAATACGTGAAAGCACTATTGCAGACCTACAAAGAAGGGAACTGAAAATGTTGTATGGTAGTTGGCCTAACCCTACTATAGAGAAAAAAGTATTGAACCAAACATTGAATGAAATGGTTGAGAACGTCATCATCTCCTCCATCGATTTCTACTTCACAAGGGTATGTATTTCCTTGACCTAAATTTTTGTTTTCATGGGGTCATCCCAAACATCTATAGTATGGTGGAAATCATCATACATCTCTCTAATAGGGGAAACCCCACCATGTTTCTAGATGTCCCATAGGCTGATGTCATATTCAACATGGGATCAATGGTATGTGTTGGTACTATGTAACCGACTGCTGATCAGTTCCCAAATAATATTCTGATTGTGGTAGATGATAAATTGGGAAATCAACATGTTTTAATAATGATGGACCCTTTATAATTTATTCAAAAACACTATACAGGTTTACATGAACTATATGGTCCATTCCCAATCATCATAAATGTTTCATCATGGATGGATATCCCATTTAAATCTCTATCTTCTACCATGGTTTTCGAAATTGGAGGAAAATTTAATCCATTATTTATAGACAATAGGATGATGAGATAATCCAAATCCATCTAGATACAATGCAGAGTTATCTAATATATAAGACACATGCCAGTATTAAATACTGACTAGATGGCCTTCAATGATGATTTTCATTGGAACACACTAAGAATATGTTAATATATAGGGAGAAGGCATATTAAAGTACAAAATAGGTGTGATACAACGACTATTAAATAAAATAGTAGCATCATGAACATCACATTATATAACTAGGGATTCAAGAATATTATATTTTAGTCACGAATTTCCTAATGTTCTAATGGTTCGCATAACCACATATGGTAATAGGAAATCCAATGAACCATTGGAGAATCATGATCGAATGACCTAGAAACGGACACATAAGATGCATGATAATAAATTGATCATATAGCCGAGTGACCAAACCATGTAGAACCATCTACACAATAACAATCATCATAGTAAATGTTCAAATAGTAACAAAAATAAAGTTCATTGTCAGTTCAAATGGGATCATGATCAAGGGTTGTCTTGTAGATCTATCTCCATGTAAGCAGGGTTCATGGTAGTGCCTCATGATAAGGTCTTGTATAAGGGTCTTGTTATAATGCATTAAATGAATGTGAGGCAAGGGAACTCTCAAGAAATAGTAATTTGGTGAAATTAATGAATCTCCTTCCCTCATATTTGTAGGGAATATAGAAAAATATAATTTGATTCCCAACAGAACATGTGATGGAGAATACAACGATTCTTGATAGCCCTAAAGTCCTAGGATTTATTTACATTCCTTAGAGATGCGCCCGCATTCCCATATATGACCCTCCATAGGTGGTCATTTTTTGATACCCTCCATATTAGCATTGAAAAATTCACAAAAGGAAGAAATACATACATATGGGTATTATTTTTCAGACAAAATAAATAGAAGGGTAAGGCGGTAAAGACTCACGCATCACATAATCAACTAAAAGACACATGATAATGTGACAGTTATATTATCATGTGAATGAACTATGTGTAGTTATTGAATATAAGTGATCTGACGATGTCCATTAAAAATATACTCTTGCTCTTGTAATGGGTCCTTAGACTAACATAGGTCTTATGGTGGTATCCTGATGATCTCCCCTAGGTCATGTTGTTTTTCAACTGATGAACACCTATAATCTAATCCAAAAAATACATATAAAATCGGACACAAATTTCCAAATGTAAGATGCCTCTTGCAGTTGTGAAAATAACATGATCAATTACGAGTAAGAAAAATTACTTTCCTCAATAACATTTTAGAAAACATGATAGGCCCTCTAGCCTTTGTAAAATAAAATAACGAAAATAAAAGGGGGGAAGGAAAGATCCACCCATCGTCATTAAAATCATGTGGCACAACCATGGTGATCCGTAACAAACTGTGATTCCCAAGATACATTTCTCATCATATAAAAAAAGAACACTTAAATGTCATCTTCATCACAAGAATATCCATAGGATTTTTCAGCCGACCTCTCACTATTCCATTGTCTCCATTAGGAAAATAGAGATGGAATTGTGCATGAAATTCTCATGAATCATGATAGACCATTATTTGTCTTGTGACACATCACCAAGAGCTGATGAATTTTTTATTGAATGTACACATGAAATAAAAAAGGTTTTTATAGATATTAAAAATGAAATAATGAAATAATAATAGGAAGAGGTGGGTTACTCTCAAAGTCGTAAAACCCCTTATGATAAGATAAGGATAACTGCACCATTGACTTGGAATACTTCTATGAAATTTGATCTGATCCCAATAAGGCCCCCATAGAATACATCTTTATATCAAGGAGAGTACTAGAAATGTCAGATTAGATCACATGAAATCCCTTCATTAGGTGATCTAATCCCATGAAGGCACCTATAAATTACAAAATATGAAAATATTTAGGTCCTTTAGTAGGCCCTCATTATTCAACATGTCCCATTAATTTAATATTATTTAGTAAAGAAGGAATTGATGGGGTCGACTCATAGTCGTTGAAAATCATGTGATGTCCTCCGAGTGATCCATGATGGATACATGCAAAAACATGTGATGTATATTCCCTTCACAGACTCTATCCAGGACTCATGAAATATGTGACACACAAAGCGGTGAATAATTGGGTTTGGAAGGACTAAAATCCCCTCACCCAATCATGAAATATGATAGCTACTACCACTACAATGACAACTTCCACTACTATGACTCTCTATATTATATGTCTTCCCTATTTCATCGATGTTCCATATAGTATTTTTTAGAGAGTTGATCTCTCTACTATGAATTTTAATAGCATGTATGTTACAGTCGATAAGTTAGAGAAATCAAGCAACATTCATAGGAACTTCATGTGATCACTCATAGTTTACATGAAGGAATTTTGGTAGGACACAAGGAGAACATCCCACACACATGCTATATCAAACAAGACATAATAAAAACTAAAATAGAACAAATATATGGCATTATAAATATAAGGCAAAAATGAAGACTACATATGACGAATTAAGAAAATAACACATACACAGACCAACATGCGCTTCTCAAGAACCACCCAGGACCCATGGCAACACACTGATATGTCACCCAAAATTTAGGATATTCTTCCAGTATTCTATTTGGGTCATTAAATTTTATATATATATAATATATATAGATTAATGTCAAATGGTTTCCCTTGTTCATTCCACCCACATCTTTTTAAACCCTCTATAATTCTTATTCATTCCATGTTATGTCCTCCAAATGTGTTACTAGACTCAAATGGTGAAACTGATTCATGTTATCAAAGTCTTGTGGTAGAACCCATGTATTTTAACTGAATCTCATTGAAATAAATAATCAATCATTAAATACATAGATAATTCATTATCTTTTTAGAATACTTTATACAATACAAAAACATGTGAAAAAATACTGTATTAGTTTAGTTCTTTTGGAAACATGGAAAGATACACACTGGTACATGGGTGAGATACATTGACTCCTAGTATGTTCTTCAATAATATAACACATCATAGGCATATCATATATGTAATATATTTTCATAACCTGGTGAATGAAATTGAAAAATTGATGATCTCTAATGCTCACTAAAGGTAATGAAATGGGTTACGTATGCATAAACATGAGCATATGTTTATGGTAACATGATCATAACAGAAGAATACTAGAAATTTCCATTAAAAGATTACAAAAATATATTATTTAATATAGTTGAGTAGTTATTATTTCTAAAATTGTAAAAAAAATTAAGCATTATAAATCAAGAAATATTAACATAGTAGGTAGTCATGGAATTTTTTCATACACATAAACTTGAAATAGAATTCCATATATGTCAACAAACATTTATAGAACTTATCAATGAAATTCATGGTGATTACACCTACTATGTGGGATACACCAAACATCCCCAGTCATAGTAATTTCATTGTATCATATCAGGTATCCCCATATTTCCCTTGTGTATTGGGTCTCCCCACCATAGTATTATCAGAGAAACTACACCTAAAAGGAATGACACACTAACATACCCAATGATCGTCCCTTCCTAGAAAGGGAACATATTTCCCCATATTCACAGAGTGGATCAAGTATCCTCATATTACCATAGTGGATCTAGCCCATAATGTTTATTCCTATTACTATATAATGGGATATAAATCATTTCTAAATTAATTTGGGGGAGATATAGGTCCAACAAGTCACATAATAAAACCATTTATACATGTTCCACAAAAAATAAATCAATAATCATATCATGGACCAAAAAAATATGGGTTTAATAAACAAAATATCGTAACCCATGAAATAATATGGGTATCACAAACATTTCATCACATCGTAACCATTAGAAATGTGGTCTGTTTGATTATCATTTTATTAATTCATACCCATTGAAATTAATTTGTTATCAATTTGATATAACCCTTCTGAAAGTAACAAATTTCATAACCATCATGATTTTAAGAAATAAACAATCATGAAATACTGTTAATGGTATTCCTAGATCATTTCCACAATAAATATAAACTATAATACAGAATTATATCTTATAGGTAGAAGTATTTTGAATGATCAGTTCAAACATTTCATATGTAAAATATCCTCTCATTATTTTTTTCATAATACTGTTTCAGTAATACATTTATTATAAAGAAATCATTACAAATTATTTTAAAATATTTCTTATTGAAAGTTTCATTTTTACAATTGAAAATTAATTTTAAAACATCAATCATTTTTAAATAAATTTTATTTTAAAATATATTTGAAATCATATAATTGAAGCATGAATATATTTTGAAAAAAATTTTCTTTGAAAAAACCTTTGAACGTTAGTATAAAATCATTAAATCATTTTGAGAAATATTTTATTTAAAAATAATTTGAAAACATAAAAATAAGGCTTTAAATTTTTTTTAAACAAATTTCTATATTTATTATAATACTGTATTGGAAACATTTGGAACAGATTTATAAATAGATTTTTCTTTAAAATCATTTTTCATTGAAAATTTTATTAAAATAAAATAATTCCATAATATTATGGAAAATTTTCATTCAAAAAAATATTGATGAAACCATACAAAGGAAGTAACAATGTAATTATGGTCATGAGGGTGGGTATGTCTGTATATTCCAAAAATTTCTTTTTCACCTTAAATGTTTGGAAATGTGCCTTGAACCGAAAATGGTAAAAAGATTTCTTTTTTTATAAAATGGTAATAGTAGGTTAAAAATTTATATTAAACCTAATATAATAACTATAAAAAACATAATACATTTTCTCAAAACAAATTTTTAAAAGAACAAATATTTTTGACTGAAAGGGGGAAAATCAGATTTTTATATAATCATTTACCAAATTATGATAAGTATCAATGACTAAATAAGTATATCATTACTTAGATATAACATGAATAACAAGTGGTTAAGAAAATACATTACATTTCTTGATATATGAATCATACTATATCATTTATGGAATCATAATCATAAATAATCCAAATAATGATGAGATTGTGGCTATAAACCGCTGCCACATTGGTAACATTGAATCCTAATACAATAGAAATAATATCATTACATGAAGCATGAAAGATCTTGAAAAGGAGTAGATTATTGATATAAGATTCCAAATTCCTTATATGCACCTCATAGAAAATTATAGGTGCATAACAGTGCATTGGTCTCCAAGATGAAAAATTTAGACATAATTACATCACTGATTTTATAAATTTGGAAATATAATCCATAGAAATGAAAAATCATAAAATTGATTTGTTAATACCAATAAATTTTAGTATTATAATCAAATAGTACAAACAGTGGAGGTACACACACCACACATCGGGGTGATACATTCTACCCCCTTAAAAATACTTTCCCTCTAATATTTTTCGGTTATAAAATGTTTAATACATGATATTCTCCTATATAGAAAACCTTATAATAGAAATGAATACTAAGACTTAAATTAAAATAGTAAATTAAAAAACATAATTTTTATCCAATGTAACATATAACCATCTTATAATGTTGTATAACATTTGTGGAAAGTGTAAATATGGAAATAGAAATAAAATATGGCTATCAAATTATAATATAGAGTGATGGAAAAAAAGTGTAGGAGGATGTTATTCATCAAAAATCTATATATTTTGTATGAGTTATAGGCTATTTTATTCATTAGAAATTAAGGTACCATGTTAAATTTTTAGGTTTCAAGATCCTATTTTTCTATATATAATTAAAATTAATTATATGATATACTAACATGATTCAGTATAGTCTCACCCTTTGTTGAGACTTGATCAACATCAAGTTCAACTCTTATTTTATGAAATGGAGATGATTTTTTCATCTCTCAAGCATTATAATATACTAGTATCAATTAATATAATGTTTTCTTATTCCATATATCACAAAATAATACAATTATTTATCCAATCTATGTAAATAGATATATGGAAATATAATACATTAATATTTAAAACATTATCTAATGATTAACATAAAATATTCCATGAATGGTTTGCCTTCTAACACTTTTGGATGATGAAAATAAAAAAACATAAAAATAACACCATTAAAGATACATAACATTGATCCCCATTATATTATAATTTACATATTTTTTAATATTCCAAACATGTGAATACACACATTATATATTCTCATGAAGCAACCTAAATTTCCATAGATTCTATTTGAAAACATGAAAGATTACATATTCCAATGATTAAAGGGTATATTACATAAATCCAAGGAGTTTTATACTTTATCAATTACAACATTGTCTATATTTTCAAAAAATAAATTACAATATATTTGGTAAAATGTACCACCTATTTTACTTGTAAATAATACACATAGCTTTAACCAATCACCATTATCTTAGCATCAAGAATAAATTAAGGGCTACCTTCCCTAAATAAGACTTTCACTTTTCCATGAATTCATTTTTCTACCTCACCATGAAAATTAGAGTTCCTATACAAATCCTTAATTAAAATTATATATTGAATATCATTTTTATTACATAATATTTGAATTATTTAACATAAATACTTCATTCATCAAACATTATTCTCAAAAATAATTTACGATTCATCGTTTTATTACTTATTACATCAATTAATGGAATATAAAATATGATACATTTAATAAGATTTTTCATAATATATATACTCATTATTATTAATAAATGTTCTTGAAAACAAATAGCTTCCATAAATCATTCATGTCCTCTTCTTCATCAGAAGAAAAACAAGAACTCATACAACCTTTCCAATTCACTTCATGATCCTTCATCTTATGATTTTTTATATAATAGGATTAAATTCCACAATAAAAGTGCTAATAAATATATAATAACAGAAGTGAAAAATATTTCCATCTATTTCTTTAACTAAACAATTAATTTTCCTTTTGTAGCTAATTTTTTTTTTACTTTTCAACGGTAAAAACAACTTCCCATTCCTATAGTAAATTTACATGGGGGATTATTCACAAATTATATATAGGTAGAAAATTCAATAATGATTCCTCAATGGACCCTATTACTATTATTATAAACAAACTCCTTCATTATATAATATGGAGTGTCTGAGAGTTGGTCATGGTACACATTATTAATCATGTTTAGTGAAAACAGATTATACTTGATTACAAAATCCTTCACTCCAATGATCATGTAATTTAAATTCTAATAAATAAGTTTTATATAACATTTATATTTATCAAATTTATTTATTTACCTAACATTTAATTATACAACATATCCTAAAGTAATAAACCATATACATAGTGAGGAAAATCATAATCATGAAAAAACACATATTTGATTTCAGAATTATGAAACCTTATTTCATATATGACACCATAAATTTATTCTAGGTTATCTATATATATAATATTTATAAATTCATTATAATGTCTCTTGTAGATTTTTTAAATTCCTTTAGAATAACCACTAGAACTATCAATGAAAGTCTGTAGTATGGTCCATTATCATACACCTGTTTATTAATGAGTCTGGTCTGAAAAACCATCTCAATGTTGTTAATACTAGGTAAATTTGGGGAAGAACTATTCCCACATGTGTTATCACTAAAGGTATTATTTTTTGGGACCCTCCCTATCTATACATTGATAGAATTCTAGGGAAATTACCATTACTTTTCTGTATCCTAGGGTGTATACTTAAATATTCACGTAGTGTTCTTTACAAGGGTTTCCCTTCATAGTTTTAAAAAGATGACTGAATTTTTTATACCAACTATAACACCCCATTATTTACCTACATATACATTATATAATTTTATCAGTATACCTAAAAAATTACACAAATTGATTCCCAAATACTTTATCAGTTTAGTTTCTTTGGATACATGGAAACATAAAATGTGGTACATGAGGGAGTAATATTAACTCCCACTAGGTTATTCATGAAAAAAAACCCACTAATAAACATCATTAAAACAATTTATCTGAATAAAATAAAAATAGAAACATAAAATAGAGTGATCTCAGTTGTTCATTATGGGTAAACAAGGAAGATATATAATTATAAACATGATCATATGGGTAATATAATATAAACATAACATTATAAGTTCTTATTTTAAATATCAATGATTATAAACATAAATCATTGAACAAAGGTTATTAGTTCATATGGAATTAATTAGAAGTAAATAAAAATCAGATTAAGTGAAATTATAACATATGAGTAATACATACAGATTTATAATACACATAAACACATATTATCACTCCCTATAAATCAATACACATTGTTAGAAATCGTCGACGAACATCATGGGGACTACATCTTCTATGAGGGATATACCAGCATCCCCAGCTTCATTACTTTCGTTGAAATGTATCAAATATCTCTATATTTCTAGAGTAGATAGGGTTTCCCCATAAAAAAATATTCAGGTGGACTCTACCTAATAGGTGGTACCCCCCACCATAACTAGTTACAATCCAATATTTTTAAGGGAACATGTTTCCCCATCATCCCATAGCGTATTATGTTTCCCCAATGTCCAGGATTGGATTATTCCCTTTGACATGATTACCATCATTATATCATGAGATATAATTATTTACCAAATCCATTTGAGAGAGATAGGGGTCCCAACCATCAAATAAATAAACCATTCTTAAATGATCCAGAATATAATAAAACATTCATCATATCAAGACCCATAAAAATTGTTGGGTTTCATAAACATCATATCATATCCCATGAAATGAAATTGGAAGCATGAAAAATTCATCACTTAGTAACATATATCAAATAAATTATTTTTTAATAAATTCTCCATTGAATTACGTGTGAAATGAAGTGTGCTTGAAAAGCATGTAACATGTGGGAGAGAAACATGTGTCATAAACATAATGCATCTAAGACATAAACCATTCAAAAATTAATATGAATGTTATTCTTGGATAAATTTATTATTAAATATTAATCTATAACAATTTATGACATTTTATATAGAGAATGATTCTAAAATATCACATGATGTATTTCATAAGGAAAATATTATTTATTTGAATATTCATATCATTATACCAGTTAAAAAATCCATTTTTATTAAGAATTCAATGTAATTTCATTTAAAAAATTATGAATGAAAGAAAATCTCCATTTTGGAAATTTAATTTTAAAATATATATCATTTTGAAAACATATTCAATCAAAAATAGATTTGAAAACAAATAAACAAATCATGAAAATATTTTGAAATTGTTCTTTAAAAACCACTTGAAAACGAATAATGAATTCATGAAAAAAAATTAAAATATTTTTCATTGAAAATACATTGATAAAATAAAAATAAGTCTATAAATCATTATAAATTAAATTTAACTTGGAATCTTATTAAATAATATTTAAAACATCTGAAACACTTTTTTAACAGAACAAATGTTTATGAAAACCATTTTTGATTGTTTATGATTTAAAATTAATAAAATTATTTAATATTATAGAAAAAAATTACATAGAAAATAAAACTCTATTTTTAGAAATTTTATTTAGTGAGATAAATGACATGATTATGTGTATGTCCATACATTAAAAAATATAATTTCTCGCCATAAAAGATTAAAAATGTTCCATGATCGAAAAAAATATTTCGTTTATTTTTTTTATTTAAACATTTTCCATGAGAAAAACAGTCTTTTTAACAAAATATGATATCAGTAAAAAGTAATTTAAAAAATTGTTTTGAGGGAACATATAATTCTACCTAATAGGAGAAATAAAGACAAATATTCATAAAAATATATTTTTAATTATCTTCTGAATGAAAGTGTAGATAAATTAAACATATGTATAGATATAGAATGAATAACAATTTTTATGAAAATTTATGATTTTTCATGAGATATGCAACATAATATCTC
This sequence comes from Viscum album, assembly GCA_963277665.1. Taxonomy (NCBI): domain Eukaryota; kingdom Viridiplantae; phylum Streptophyta; class Magnoliopsida; order Santalales; family Viscaceae; genus Viscum; species Viscum album. The sequence goes on from OY728138.1 coordinate 945,943,018, forward strand.
ATTTATGGAAACATATTCCCAATCAATCCTAATAATGATTATATTGTATCAATAAATAGTTTCCTCATTGCAAACATTCAATACTAATAAAAAGGGATGTATAAAATTAATTAAATCATCATAAATAATTAAAATAATTATATTCATGATAAGAAGTTTCAATTCAATTTTATACAACTCATAGAAAAATATAGGTTCATAACATGAAATGTGTCTCAATGAAGGTAAATAAGGTCCAAATTACTTTACAGATTTGGAAAATTTTTAAACATAAAAATCAGGAAATAAATATAAGAAAATGATAAAAATAATATATTTAAATTTAATTATAATATTAATATAATAATTCAATTATGAATGTAAACAGGATAAAAAAATCTTGTGGTTAAAAAAACATTTATCTCAGAAAAATAAATAGTGAGATGAAATTCACTTACCTTATGTCGGGGTTTTTTTTAAAAGTTAAATTAACTAGTATAATAAATATTATATTATTATAATTATAACACAGTACCATATATTTATTTATAATACCATCTAATAAAAATTTATGACACCATATTATGTTTTTACTAACAATTCCATCTTAAACTACTGTATATGGTATTTGTTGTATTGTTTATTATACATGTTTTGAATTGGTTTTCATGAACCATTTCACTGAAAATTATTTAAATATTTAAATAATTAAAAATATAATATATATCTCATATATATATTTTAAAGGAATATTATAGTAATCTATAAAAGGAAGAAATATGAAATGAAATACACTATTCATGGAAACGATAGGCTCTACATACTCATGATCAAAGATTTTGTTTTACTGTCATATAGAATGATAGAAAGTAAATTAAATATATTTATATTTATATATACTTTCATTATAGTTTAATTATAATGTCATATATATCATATACTATTATTAAACACATCATTATTATACATAATGTGAACTGTGAACAAATCACATCACTTTTGGGAGGTGGAATCCACCCTTCCACAAATGAAATTATCACATTTAGAAAAACTACAAAGAATGAAGGTATGATTAATATAATAAATAAATAATTATAAATACATAAAAATCATATATATCATATAAAAATACTATTTCCATAATAATTTCTAACCATAAATAGTGGTATAAAAAAATGAACAACATTTTCTGTGGATGTAGTTCATTGTACACAAAAACAAAAAATTAATTAGATACTAGATTTTAGTCATTGTAAGTGATGGTAAAAAAAATAAATAAAAATCTCATTTTATTTATGATACTGAGGTTATTATATAAAAATCTTATAGAAATATTTTAGGTAAGGAAGAAATAATTTAAAAGAAAGGAACTTGAGGAAGGATGTTACCCCTTATTTGGGTAACTCCTTTTTTTGTGCACAAAATTGATTACTTGGTTGAATTTATGAAAAAATAGATTCATTTATAAAGAAAATGAAGTATTTATTGAGTCTAATTTAGTATATTATGGGTTAGGTAAATGTCCTGATAGGAGTAAATAAGTGGTCTCGGTGAGTGACTATGTATATTGGAGGAGTGACATTCTTAAAAAATTTTGGAATGTGAATTCCACCCATGTTGTTCATTTGAAACGATGCTCCAATTATAATCCAAATAATAGAACTAGTTGTTTATGGTTCCAATTTGGATATCAAAATTCTTTTATAAATGTTTCTAAGTCATTTTGGGCCTTATGTTTTTTGTTTAGTCCTCTATTAATATAATTCCATTCTTAATCATTAAAATTAATTTTTAATTACAATCATTAATATCATTGGTCAAAAAAATTGTTTACATTATTATAATTTAAAAATTATTATGATTAAAAATATGGAATAAAATCTAATAAATTCAAATCACATAAGTCATATATATTAATTTAAATTTAATCCCACAAATGAGAAGATAAAGCGTTGTTTTAATGTAAAAATGATCAAAACTGTTGTATGCTTTTTGGTCCAATTCCAATCTAATAAAAAAATGTCTATAAATAGATTAATTATTTAGGTTATATCTAATTATACTATAAACATTTTATAACTTTATTTTAACATTATAAATAAATTTTATAAATATAATTTATCATTACAAATAAATTTTATGAAAAAATTATTTATAATTCATCATTTTTCATTATTTATCTAAATATGAAAATTCAGAAAAAAATACCAAAATGTAACCCCAAACTAATTTTTATGTTTTAATATAATTTTATTAATTTAACATATTAAATATATAAATTTAAAAAAAGTTTATATTTAAAATAGTGTATTCATTAAAATGTTGTAGTACTACTTTTAAAATAATATACAATTGTACATGTAATATTGTAGTTTTCTAGTAAAATACCCATGAAATATATTTAATGAATGTAATGAAATTATTGAATATATAAAATAAAAATTCCATTAATATCATTCACTAATTGTAATTAATATAATTTATTATGATAAAATTCCTTTTGGAGAATAAAAATAGTTTCTAGAAAAGCATTCCCTTTATAATTAATTGGTTCTTTTATTCGTTTATAATTAATTTTTACCAATTAATTAAAATATGTATTGTCATAAGTATTTTTTTCCCTATATATAATTTCTATCAAATTTATTTGTTATATCTAATGATATTAAACAGTCTTTTTTAAACTATATACTCTTTTCGGTATAACTGAGTATTTCATGTTATTGAAGAAGTTGAGGAATGTAAATCATGCGTGTAACCTCAGATGAAATAAGTGTTCTTGGTAGATCATTATGATGTTTATGTTGAGTGTATTTCACTATTAACTTAGTGATTCATATACCATAGTAAATGTTTTGTTAATTAATATAAAAATAATAGTTTTTATATTATGTGAAATGAAAAATATGAACATGATTATGTTAATTAGAAAAAAATCATGAAATTAAAGGGTTTTTGAATAATTCCCTCTAGCAATTCTATATAGGTCTCCAAATTCTATATAGACAAGAATCATGGATATGCGACAACCACCAAAAAATTCAACCATGATATACAACACGATCTTAGGCATATCACATTTACTATCTTTATTCCCTCTATGTGTGTCAGTTAATTCTTATGATGACACCTGGTAACGTCATATGAATCATACGACAAAATCTGGACAAGTATTCATGGCCATGCAACGTATTTCAGGACCATCTAGGCAGGTCTTGCATTGTCCTCTAGATAGATCATTCTTGATCATGAGAAAACCTTCAAACCATACCACTAGATTATATGAAGTCATCAAGATAAGACAACTAGATAAAACCATTACCTTTAGATAAGTAATTTAGAAACCCTAATAAATTTCAAGTAGGAAATCAGTGAATGACGAGAGGATAGTCATTATATTTTAGTTAGTCATTTAGTTGAAGTCAGTAAGGGCATCCTAGGACACGATATCATTGTCAGTACTCAGTGTGTATACACCAATCAATAGGGTATTCTAGTATACGAGGACCTTAACCATCCTTGGTGTGTATGTCCCACACATATGTGAATCCCTAGAGTTTAATCCCTGATCAATGAAATAATATATTATTTCACAATTATATAGGATGCATCCACATTTATGCACTGATAAAGGAAATAATGAAGAATCTAATATCTTCCAGAACTAGGATATGCTGGACACCACACCAAGTATCGAGCTCTACAACAATATTCCATGTCAGGTCATAGTGTATATGAACCACTTCAACACGCAATGAAATTTATTATATTCCACTCCATGATTACCACTGCAAGTATTACTCTTGTGGGTATAGAGAGTTCAACTAATAATATCATCTACACCATAAACACCAACAAAGACAAGGGTATCATTAGTGTGCAAAGCTTGTGTAATTTAACAATTTGGACTCCAATTCATTCCAGAACCCATATTCATAACATGTGTTCATATAGACCGATCATTAGCTGAAATGGAAATCCACCTCATTATGGGCCACTCCATGTCTCTTAAATTTTAACCATTGATACTTAATCATTCCCATGGGTTGATCATTATACACCATCCATCATTTGATAGATAGTAACTCAACTAGGACGACTCTAATAATTTCCATAAACAGGATATGTAAGACCCTTCCTTGAGGCTGGAACTTAATATTTAATAACCCTTGGTTAGTATCATCAAATATTCCCTGGATCTATACATAGTGAGACTGATTAATGTTTACCCCTTGTATCCAACTCGGAGCAATGTTCACATGGTATTAGGGAGTTTTAATAGTCATATCATTATCATTAATACTATCCATAGGAAGATAAAATTTATCATGTAATCCCCAATGGGGTGCATCATATAATATCCCTAATATATGAATATGTACCTTGGGTATAGTCCTACAGATATGGAGGAAGTAGGAGAGTAATATTTCCTTAAAAAAACTAGGAAATGTAGGATGTATATTAAATAATGATCTAGAATATACATCAACATAATTATATCTCCTCTCATGTTTTAAACATTTCAATTATTAATAAACATTTATATCTATTGGGTTATCATTCATCATCATCCATTAGTAGAATAAGAAACCAAATGATCATTGAAACCCCTTATTCTCACCATTATTGGGATACGTAGGATGTACCATAGGGATTTGATATTTAATATATGGTTACCCAGATCACTCATATTTATCCATTCTATATGATTATAAACTATGCGGGTTCAATGAAATACATGTGTTTTTTATTACTGTGATAACTAGGATATGTGGGAATCCACATATGTTGAAATAGTTGGTGACCTAGAAACAACTATTTAGTTCTTTGATAAATATATTTTGTATACAATTATCAATACATGATGTCATCATACCATTATAATGAAGAAATTTCTGCATCCACTATAGAAATAGTAATGAACAAAGGTTAATTGTCGAATCAAGATGCTATAGTAGTTCCCATGATATAATGAGAACCTAAAGATACTTTGACATTTATCTTAAATATACGTTCTATAGTCTAGATACTTCTTACTGACTAGACTCAATAAATTTTAGACTATTTCATGATGAGGGCTCAAAAGAATTGAGACTTCATATCATGATGTTTCCACTTGGTGATCTTTAGAAGTGAGATACTGAGGACTGACATTCCCAAAAGAACACCATATGTTTCTGGTGTCTTTAGATGATCCTATCTACAATAATGTGTAATGGTCTCCAATATTGACATCATTACCAAGGTATTTAATTTGATTATGTACTTCGATTGGAGACAAAAACCATGGAAATGAAGTCTTTTTGAGGTAGATTATGATGAATGTGTCATTGGTGGCATGTCAATGGTTGAATGGTTAAGAGAGAATTTTTCGATTCTAGGTTATGGAAGTAATATATCTCTGGACATGTTGATATGGATGGAAGTACCTTTATAAGACCTTGGATATTGTAAACATTGGTAAATCCATCCAGTTAAATCAAAAAACAGAAAAGAAAGAAAATTTCTATGACTCGTGAGTGAATCATGCATTATAAGATATTACAAACAAAGAGATTATATTATACAGTGCGTGTGTGTATGATGGTTTTCAATGATATGAAAATCATTATATTTTTAGGGGCCATGATGGATTTCTATAACACACTCTTCATCTATGAATAAAATTCACAACTATATAGATAATCACATTGAGGGTCACACACAATAGTGTATTCAATAATCTTCCCTATTCAGTGGAATAAAATTTTTGTACATGGGGGGTCACCAATGGGGCCTGAGATTTGTCCATTGAAAAATTATCACCAATGATATAAAAAAATATAGTATTAGAGCTTAAAATAATGAGAATTTAATTTCTTTATAAAATGTATTTACATGTTTTAGTAAATACATATTACATAACAAATATAAAATATATTCACGGTTCAATTAATATTAATGGGAATGACAAGTTGTGTTAATGACTCAATTATTATCATTTAAAATATTTTAATGATAAAAAAATTTATTGCTCTGTTTAGTAGTAATAAAATAATGTTGATAGTGCGTTAAGAATGTTGGGTCAATGAGGTGATACTAGGTATTTTAATTATCCACTATAAATATAGAACGATGGGATTTTGACACGAACTGTTCATGGGGAATCTCTCTCCTCTCCTCTCTCCCAAGTTCTAGAGAGAGAGGCTTTGGGTCCATTGAATTTGGATCAACCACTCTATCTGGAATCATTAGTGAAGTGATGTAGCGATTTTTTGAGTGTCTAATATACCTTCTCATTTCAATACTATATCATGGATTAAGACAAACAACACTTCTAAATATTCCTTGAAGCATATGTGGATGATCTAGAGGAATTTGACTTTGGATTATTCGAGGAACAATCTCCAACAGTGAGCATACGTCATGCACGACTTCATTTTTAAACCTGGTATTGTACAGTTAAATTTTTTCATTAAAACCCTTAAAATGTGATCCACATCTTTGATCAGACATTTCTTCAGCAATTTCGACATGTTTACATTGACCGTTGGTGGAAAAATTTAAAAACCCACTTATTTGGTGCTTCCGCTACACAACCAGTTCCATCAACATAATGGTTCAATTCCCTCATCAAAATATTTTCCACCACTCTATGTTAAATACAATTCCAAATCTCCATTTTATATGGATTTAGGTAATAATGAGATGTTTATTCCATGATAATGGATGATGAATCTTGGATGCATATAGATAGATTTGCAGATGATATCCCCATATTTTTCAAAAAGAGAGACATAACCAATAATAATTTTGTTAGGTTTACTTTTCCTTTATCTATATTATAAATTGATAAGTGAATATATATTCAATCTATAATTGAGTCTTAACGATAGAAAAAATTTCCACCAAAAGGGTTTCATGAACATGTAATGTCAAAGAATTTATGTATAATTTTTTAAAAATAATATGTAAATATTTCAAGACCAGGAACCAAGACAATGTGAAATTATGAGGCCTAGAGTACATAAAATGATCCATTGAAAATGTTTATGCATTAAATTGCATGTGTGAGTGGTTTTCCTAAAGAATTGTAATATCTCATAAAAGGGTTCCCGAATCAGAAATCTGATGGAACTGTTGTGTTTGGGATCACGGGTTCTCCAAAGGTGAAACTTTTGTCTAGTCGACATAATACTCTAGTGGGAAACCCCAAAAATGGCAAAACAGTATATACAATAATTAAATAAAATTATTTTATCTTTAAAATGAATATAACTCACAAATGGTGAATCTGAAAAATAATTTGAGACCACCGCTAAGCTCGTGAGGGTATGCTTTTCATAGGTAGATCATAACATTGGCCGACATAGGCCAACGACATAAGATAGCTTTCTGTCATAAATAACATAATTAAGTATAAATTATTTTATTTTCAAATCCATATAATTGCTAAACTACAACTTGGATTGAAAATACGGGAATACTATTAAGCTTATAATAGAGTGTTACCCTAATGCGGAGCCTATCCTCAACCATGCGGGTTGAGTGTGAATATTAATTTTTAGACTTCATTTATGTACATTTATTAAAAGTGTGAGTGGTTTGTACAAAATTTTGAACCATTTCTCATAACAAATATATAGAGGCAATGTTGAAATCTTTACGTCGGGAGTCATCTAGAAAAGGCATAACATTAACTATAAAAGGTCAGACGAAAAAGATAATTTTTTAATGTTTTCGAAAATTATAAAATCGCTTGAAAATTTATTTTATTTTATTTTTTCACCATTGAGTGGTGGACAATGACGCTACAGTGTGGAGATGTGGAGATAATGATGTGAATTAATGGAACTCATTAATTGCTTGAAAACCCATAGATTAACAACTTATATTAACGTTTAACATCAGTTATATTTTATAAATAAAACAGTATAACAGAAACATTGTGAAGTGTTTTTGAATAGTTTGACACATCGGTGGAATGTGGATTAAACTGTGAGGATTCTATGATGATCCTTTGATGAATTTCCTCCCTAATGGAGAAATATGAATGTCATTAGGATGTCATCGACTTTGAAACACATTGAAGGACAAGGAATTCCATTGACCTATTGGACCCTAAAGTATGAAACGCTACGACAACAGATGTCAACGTGGAAGGGGTATTTTTATTTATTTATTTTACCCATTCTTGTTCTAAATAATAAATGAAGACTAATCCATGAATATGTTAATATTCAGATCATGTGTTCTTGTTGGAGGGTGTTGTTCTTTGGATTTATATTCACGTTTAAATATTTTATTAATCGAACATCAATCCATATGCCTCCCCATGTATTCAAACTTCTATCATGGAGGACACGAGATGACATGAACAAGGCCCGACCCCATTCATTTATGTTTTATTAATGACTGAATTCTTATGTGGACAAACATTAAAAATCAAGGCCATTGTAGGGAAGTTGCATCCCAGAAAGGATGTAGGCGCATGCGTAATAGAGAATGGACCACCAGAGCATGTCCGGTGGTCCACCAAAGCACATATGGTGGTCCTCCGAATACCCTATTGGTGTGCCGGCAGTGGCACCAGTGTCAGATGATGGTATACCATGGAGGTGTGTCTTGGGGAAAAAGATAGCCACATCGGTGGTTGTCCCTCTTGGAGGAGGCTGCAGTCTTTGTCTGTGGCATAGATAGAGGGTCCTACAATCTTCGAGCCGGATGTGACGCACTGCATCGCATGTGGATGTGTCACGGTTGGTAGACCGTGGATGAGGAATGGACTCGGGACATCCTATGGGGTAGGAGGTTATGGACGCGACACTCAGTCATGTCCCGGATGGATCAGGCAGGAGGCAAGCTTGAGCCCGCACCGGTGGGCTAGGGCCTGAGCCATTAGACCAGACCTGCATCTAAAGGGATGGACTTGTTCCCTTCTAGCCGGGCGGGACGAGACCAGGATGTTGGGTGGCCCGACAGTCTTGTCACATGACTAAGACAAGCTGAGTCCAGCAAGGCTTATCAGTCCTGGCACACTGGCCAGTTCGGACCGGACTGACCTAGACCCGAACCTAGCCAGGTCTAGTCAGTCAAATTAAACCACGGTATATGGTACCCCTGGGCCAGGTTGTTCAGGTCTGTCTGGAAGGGTCGGACCTTAGCCAAACACATCTATCCCCTATTTAATAAAACATTAATTACATGAAAATCAGGTGTCTTATTGACATGTCATATATGGAACGAGGACCCTGGGGATGTAGCGGTCCTTCTGAGATAATATTCAAGAGTTTTGGATGGGTGTCGGAATAAGGATGGGTTGGATTGGACTCGAATCCAAATGTACCATTTTTATAGAAAAAATACCATATCTTACAGACCTGGCATCTGTAAAATGCATTGTCTATTGCGTCGGAACCCTTTTTACCATATGGTCTTTGAGTTATAGTTTGCGGCACATTGTGGTGGTTGAGGTCCAACCGATGGCTCTAGAAACAGCTATGAGGATCATTATTGACCCGAAACATGAGAAACAAATTTTTATCCTTAGAGTCCCAAAAGACGAGGAGTATCCATCTAGATCCATAGTGGCACTGCATAAAAGAATCAACTCTATCTATCTATAGTGGCCCAACAGACAAGCAACAACCATTTGGATCCTTAATGGCCCGACAGACGATGAGCAATTCATCAGGGATGAGTCCCTCAATAGTATGAAATGTTCATCACTGTAACTGATGAACCATTCCTACTCTATAATATAATTGGAGTGATATTTCCTTAATTTGTTGATTTTTATTGGGGTTTCTTTGTAGTATTTTTCCATATTGGAATGTGGTCCCCTACTAAGTAATATTCTACTCAACCTTTAATGGTATTTGATTGCATGTGTTGTGTCTTGTTCAGAAAAAAATAATTTTGACAGAGGAATTTTTTATCTAGGAGAAGGAAGGGCCTTGTAGGATCATCCTTACATGACGTACTACATCATCTTCTAGTAGCTACGCTACTCTTAAAATTAGGTGGTTTTTTTGTGGATGGATACCAATGTCTCTTTGTATGTTGTTGTTTTCAGCACTTTTGGATGGGTTTGTATTCTAGATTACATGATTTCAGTTGTACTTTTATTCAACACCTGTTTTATTGTAGTTGTTTTCCCATTTTAGTTTGTGGGACTTGGTTTTGCATGTGTGTGTGTGCATGTACTAAGAAAAATGCCTCCCATAATCAATTTGATGCCTTCAGTGCTACACTCTAGCCCTTGGCCATTAGAATGCGGGCATGGAGTAGTCATTTCATGAGCCCCGGGGGATGGTTAGTGGAAAGGTGTTATCAGAGGTGGTCGGTTCTACCTTAAAGATCTAAGTCTATTGTTTTTGTTTTATGGAAATAATATTAGAAGTTGTGAGTCCAAATTTCAAATTTTGGAGGCCATTGTTGGTGCGGTGGTTGATGTATCAATACACAATGACCCTGAATTTTATATTCTTTCATGGTACATGAAAACACTGGTTGCATGTGTTTTTGAAATGTTTTTCTCTTGATCTATTTTGAGTCATCTCACCAAGTACAACTTATTGACCATTATTTATCTATATTTGATTTCAAGATGCATTGACATAGAAATCCAACCAGGATTATAGTGTGTGACCCTGAGGATGGTCCATAGAGTTATGGGGCTACATTACATGGACCATTTCCTGAGATAGTACCTTTGGGAAGTGAACCGACAATACCACTTCCTATTGGTCAGAAGTTACTACTAGTGCTACGAATTGAAGATACATATAATATTAGTGCTTTACATGAGGTTCAGCGGAAGATACCTCTCAGGATCCATTGTGATTATGAATCACATGCTACTAAGGACTTGATTGAGGCGGTGACCAAGTTTCCTTCTATCCAAGGTAACATTAGACCAGATGGCATTCCTGGCATTGATCCTTCAACATGGATCAACATGGTGATTTTAGGGTTTAGATTAACCCTATATTAGGATGAGTTTACTTTTATGTGGATTTATATTTATATCAATTATTATATAAGGGTTGTATTTCCATACAAATCTTTGGGGTATGTTTTCAGAAGACCTTCAAGAATATCAGACAGACACCATGTCGGTATATGACTATTCATCATGGAGTACCAACCATTCTAGGTACACAACGAATATGATAAGAACAATACATTAAGGGTCGGACCTCCAAGAATGATTTTTTAAAGAAATCTTAGCCAGAAATATTCTTCTGTGCATTCCCAGTTATTTTAAGTTGCTAAATATTACCTTTGTGGTTGAAAATTCTTTTGATGAAAAAATACAGCAAGTGAATGTAAGTAGTTGAAAAGAAATAAATAAGAAGCAGAAATAGAGACATGGACTTGTAAAATGTTTTGGGAAGAGAATGTTATAGGTACAGTTGAATCTTCAGGGTATCATATGTGGAGAATGGGCTAGGATAATAACAGGATGTAGTATTCATTTCGACATGTCACAAACAACACCATAACGTGGTCCCCACCAGACTCAAGTATCTAGAGAATAGAGGATGAGATTAGCTATATGCGTTCAAGGAGTATAAACCAAGGGCTCCATGAATTATTCATGGTATGGTCTATATTTCATACTAACTTCAGTTTTAATAGGGATATGTAATAATGATTTTTTTTTCAAGAATCTTGATCATGTCCTTTAGTTTCCGTTTATACTGTAGAATTGATCCTTAAATTTAGAGATAACTATGGAAGGAGACTCGATAATAAAACTTATGTAGATGGGTTGATTTGACCCTTTAAGAGAGACTTACTATTGAAACATCTTCGTAGTAGTGTCAAGGCCTTACCATGTTAGTTTAGGTATGGACTGGTCATCCATAGTTCATGATCATATTGAATATTTTAAGAAAAAGGATGTGGTATATAAACAAAATTTGAATGGGGTTTTCGTTGGTTGGTTAAAAATAAAACCCATGAATAATAAGAAAGACTCATGAATAAGATGGTGCAACCGGTTACCCATCAGTCAACCAGTCTTACCCTCGTGGCATTAGATGTTTTGAGTTTTAAGTTCCAAATAGTTGGGGTGGAGTGCGGGAAAATCCTATCAAATTTTTTTTCTAAGATTTACCAACTTGTAGGGAGAGAAACATCTAAATCAGTCAACACCATGATATGACATTGATATCCACATTATGATATCAGAGAGATTTTGTAAAGCGTTATGATACGGGGGCATAGGTTGGGGACTGGCAGAGGAATGGCTTAGTACGACCCATTACTTGAGGTTGTGTGTTGATTACCGACACATTATCATTGTGGCTATGGATAATTAGTACCCACATCCAAAGGGAGGATGGGAAAATCAATAAGGTAAAATGGGTAGCCATTCACATGGTTGGAATGGTTCCCATTGTCTTTTTTGAAGTTGAGACCACGGTTATGGATGGAGTTCCTCTAAGAATATGACTTTGAGATAGTTTATACTCCCACACTCCATTCAAGAGTTATGGAGGGATATCTTGTGGATGTTGACATCCAAGCCTAACATGATTATGTATACTCAAGACATGCTACTAATGGATTTTCGATAGGTGGGGAAAATGATATGATTTTTAAAGGATGTACCATAGTACTAGTGACATTATAGGATTAGGTGTTGAGGGAGTTCTGTACATCTCCTTTGGCGGTACATCTTATGTTGTAAAAGAAGTAACAGGACCTCCGATGTCAGTATTGGTGGACAGGGATAAAGAAAGTGTTGGCATAGTTTGTTTCATGATGCCTCACTTGTCAAAAAGTGAATGTCGAGCATCAGGTTCCATCATTCATGCCACAACCACATGAGTTACCATAGTGTATGTGTATTGGTATCTTCATTTACAACACGAAGGGATTACCATGCACATCCATGGTCTATGACTGTGTTTGGGTGATTGTTGATTAACTCACACAGTCATCTCATTTCTTACCCATCCAAGAGCTTGAATTAGTAGAGGTCTTGGGACGCCTCTACATCTAAGAGATAGTGTGACTTCACATGGTGCTTTATAATATCATCTCTAACTTTGATTCATGTTTTACATTTTAGTTATGGAAGGGGTTGAATGAGGTGTTTGGAACTCAACTTCTCATGAGCACAACTTTTCACCCCCAGACTGAAGTTCAGACGAAGAAAACCATAGAGACCATGGAGGACATGCTTCATTCTTATGTCCTAGTTTTTTGTTTTAGTTTGGAGGACCACTAACCACTAGTTGAGTTTATATTTAATAATATTTATCACTACACCATTGGAATGATACCATTTGAGGCCTTTTATGGGCGACCATGCAGATCACCTCTATGCTAGAAATACACAAGGGTGTCAATGCACATGGGTCCAGAGTTTGTATGAGATCTCATTGAGAAGTTTCAGATCATCCATGAGCATATGAGGATTACACAGATCATAAAAAAATCTAATTCTGATAAGAAATAGTGACCCTTGGAGTTTTGTTACGGAAGCCATGTTTTTCTTTGGGTCTCACCCCAATGACGATTGCAGAGATTTTTCCTGGTAGGAATGTTATATCTCATTTCCATATGACCATTTCAGATCATTATTAATGATGAAATTGTAGAATACCATGTAGATCTTCCTCCAACGGCGTATGAGGTGCACTATGTTTTTTACATGTTTCAGCTGAAGAGGTACATGCATGATTCATCGTACGTCATCGACTAGGGAGAGCTATACATTGATTATGGGAGATATTTGCAAAGTTCTAAGTGAGAATAGAGGGTCGATAATAGTGGGTCCTCCTTGGAGGGTTGATTTCTCTGGTGTGCGTTCGGTTGTAGTTTGGGAATCTCTAAGAGTGAACTTTGGTGCGGGAGGCTTTGATTTAATCCCAATACCCCACTATTTTAATTGACCTTTATATTCCCATTTGGGGATGTAATTTCCTAAGGTTGGGTGAAATTAATGACCCTGAATTTCAATAAATATGTATATTTTAATATTATATGGAATTATTCGAGACTAGGAACTAAGATAGAGTGTGATTCTATAGCATGATGTTCTGGTAATGATCCTTCAAAATGTGTTATGTTTAAATAGCGTGCTTGAGAATTTTTTTCGAAAAAGTGGAAAAAAATAAAACAGGTGCCCGTATTAGAAATATGAGTTCACCGTTGCATTCGAGATGTCAGATTTATGCTCGGTAAGAATTATGTTTCATTGGTTCATCCCACAATTAAGAAAACTCGAAAATGGAATAAACATAAATAAAATAATTATTTTTTTAAATTCTTATAACTCACTAATAGTGAATCCTATTAAATATCTAAGGCCACATATGATCTTGTGAGGGTATGATTTTCTTAGCTAGATTATACCATTAGCTGGTGAGGGCCCATATTAAAAATAAGTTTTTGGCCATAAATAAAATAATTACGTAACAAATTTTTTATTTTTAAATCCTTATAACACCAAAAGGGTAACTCAGATATAAAATCCGAGAGTACAGCTGAGAAGGTGAGGGTGTGTTCCATTTAAGAGAATCCTAAATTCTACCAGCATGAGTCAAGGATGAATGATAATTTTTAATCATTTTTAATGTAAAGTTCTGAAATATACAAGTTGGTTTTCTAAATTTTGAACCATTGATCGGGTATAAAATATGAAATATCCATTGAACTCTAAATGTTTGGATTCACCTATAAAGTACTTAACATCATCTGGTATGTGTCAGGTGGAAATGTAAATTTTCATATTTTTCAGAAAATAATAAAATAACATAAAAAGTTATTTTATTTTATGTCATACTATTTAGAAGTGGACACCGGGTCTATGGGGCAGTGATGAGGCGGTGATGTGAAACATTAAAAGAACTCATTAATGGTTCTAAAACCCAAGTGTAATGATTATTTAATGATTAAAACCCACAATGTGGTTTCCTAAATGATAAAATGATACAAAAAATATGCAATGTGTTTTATTTTTAACATTTTTACACAATGGTGGAATAAGGATTACACTCTGAGGATTATTAGACAATCCTCTAATGAATTTAATCTCCAAAGATGAATGAAAAATGTAGGTGGGATGTAATTGAATTCGACATATTTTGATGAATGATGAATGCCATCAGCCTCTTACACCCTCAAAGAGGAAACATAGCAGTAATGAATGTCGTCATGGTAGGGGATTTGTTTTGATTCATGTTTGATTCTATTTATAATAAAAATGATGAATATGGATTAACCCACGATCAGGTTAATATGAGGATCATGCGTTCTTGAGGGAGGGTGTCATTCTTGGGATTTTTATTTGTGATTAAAACTTTTTTTGATAGAACATCAATCCTCGAGACACCCCATGTTTTTAAACATCTATCATGGAGGGTATCATCCAACACGAACAATGCCCGAGACCCACTACTTGTATGTTCTTCCTGAAAAAATTCTCAATTGGACGGAAATCCAGAATCGATGTCATCGCAGGAAGGTGACATCCTCGGGAGGCCATAGGAGCAAGTGGAATGGAGAACGTACCACCAGAGAGCTTTTGGTGGTCTACTAAAGACCCTCCCTGTCCAATAGTGGTGGAACAACATGGAGGTGTGCTACAGTGTCTTGGACAACCGCATTGGTGGCTACCCAACTGGAGGAGATTGCGTCCTTTGGCTAAGGGGACGATGAATGGGCTGCCGGCCTTCGATCTAGCTGATGGCATAGAGCCGACATGTCGTCTCTTCACGTCACACATGGAGGAGCATCAATCAACTGAATGTGGCTGGGGAATAGCCCCACAAATGACCTGCATGGAAAGAGGTTCTTGATGCAGCTCTCAGCCTCAACCTGGCTAGAATGTACAGGACTGCTCTGCAATGGAAACACCTAGCAGGAGGTGGGCTGGACCCTCGACCAAACAGGGCTGAGACTAGCGAGGCCCATTGGGGTGGGCCCATTGGTTGTACTGGATAAGACCAAACTAGTCCTGTAATATGCTAGGTTGAGTTAGTCAAATTAAAATGGGGTATGTGGGACCCCCCATGCTGCATTGGTCGGGTTGGTCCGACCCTGTCAGAATGAGCCGAGGCGCAACTGGCCCATGTTTACAAAAATTCTAATAAGTTGCAAACCATGCATTTGATTGACATTATGTATAAGGCACTAGGACCCTAGCAACAAGGAATCACTTCTAAGATAATCTACAGTTGTTTTTGGAGGGGGTTTGTGTATGGTCAGTTTAGATAAGACTCGAATCCAATAGGGAAATTTTTACAAAATTCCCATTTCTTACAGTATGAGAGTTTGTATGATGGGATTTCTATTGCGTTGGAACCCTTGAAGGAAACAATAAATTGGATTATAGTAAGTTGGATTTTGTGGTGGTTGAAGTACGAATGATGGATTGAGTGGTTGTTCTGTGGATACTTAGTGGACTTGTAGACATGAAGTAGCTGGGGGATCCAAATGGAATGAGAGATGTGCTTGATCCATGTGGATCCTTAGTGTCATGGAAGATAAGCAGAATTTGTGTGTATCGTTACTGGTCTAGGAAATGAGAAAAAACTTTGTGGATCCTTAGTGTCTTGATAGAAGAGCATCAATTCATCAAGGATGAATCCCTCAATAGTACAAAATGTTCATCACTATAACCGATGAACCATTCTTTCTATAGAATATACCTTGTGTGAGTTGTTATTAAATTGTGGCTTTACATTGTGGTTACCTTGTTGAATTTCTCCTTAGTGGACCAGGGTACCCTACCGAGTACGGTGTTATGCACCCCTGCATGATATTTTCATTCATATGGGGTGTCATGTGTAGGAGAAAAATGTTTTGATGGAGGACTTTGTGGTCTAGGAGTAGATGATGCCCCGTAGGATCAGGAATACAAGACTTACTCCACCGGATTCTAGTAGCTACACTATTCTTACCATATGGTGGGGTATTTGGAAAGTGGTTACCTATGTCCCATTGTACTTTGATGTTTTCTGTTATTTTCATTGGGATTGAATTCTGGCCCACTTGATTTTACTTATACTTGCACTCAGCACCTATTTCAGTATACATGTTTTACCATTTCAGTTTATGGGATGTGGTTTGGATTTTGTGTGCATACATGTACTTTGGAAAATGTATCCCACTTTCTGATTGATGCCTTAGGAACTAGTCTCCATCCACTAGACTTCAGGAGATGGGCTTGGGGTAGTCATGGAATGAGCCTTAGGGGACTGGTGGTGACAGATCCCAACCTTTAATACTCTTGACCAATATGAGTATCCATGTTCCATCAGGCCATAAAATCATGGTGTATTTCTACCTTTGAAAAGATAGAATGTATCCTATTATTGATAGGATAAGAATTGGAAGATTATATTAAAAGGAAATGATGGTAACACAATTTTAATCATTGTGTATAAGGAAATCCCTCCACAATCAACCAATGGGAAAAACCTAACCTACATCGATGAATGTTCTACATCACACAATTTTTATCATAATGAAACAATGAGATAAGAAGTCCTCTACATTGTAAGAAATAAATTTATATTTATTATACAACATGGATAATAAATATTTTTATTTATTTAATAACCATTAATTATTATTAAATTTTGGTAACATGCCTGATGTGATTAGGAATATTTCTATGGGCCATAATGGACCCTTCTGCACATTCATGTGTTCAATAAATTATGGACAAAGTATTGGGATCTAGTGAATTATATAAACTTTATGGACACCATGGTTTATGTCGATGTGATACATTAGAATTAGATCATGTGGTACCATGTTTGATTCCATGATCACATGTGTGTCCACATGTATCCCAGTGAGACTGCATTTGGACATGATAATCTTTCAATGTATATATATTGTAATTAATACTCATACTTGATATGTGATGTTTTTTTATGTGTTAATACCTATATTGTGTTGAAATTTGATGATTTATAAATGTATATTTGATATATTTTTGTATTTATTCTCAGAGTGTTCTTAGATTTCCTTATATACCTTGATTTACTTTTTGATGAAATGTGTGTATGTGTTGCTAATATGAATCGTAGGGATATGGAATGATTTACTAATATTCTTGGACTTCCCTGTAATGTGATATAAATTTTTTTATTCAGATATATTTTAAATATATACAATGATAGGTGGAATTTTAGGATATTTTTTCTTCTTATAGTGTGAATTTTCATGTCTTGTGATAATGATGATTGACCTGAGTATAGTGCATGCGCAAGATGGTCTGGAGGCCCAACCCATGACACCATATTTAGGGAATGAAAATGTTTTGGAATTAATGTGAATTTTCAATAAACACCTTAAGAGTACAAGTAAATATTTTATCCTAATTCCATGTTTATTCTAATTTTTATTTTTTCTCAATTCCCTATAGAATTCGAGTGCCATGTTGAATTGGTGGACCATGGTGGCTGAGAAATGTGTTGAATTGATTCATTATGGATATCGGGTGACATTTGGGTAAAATACCTATAGACCAGCCTATTTCTATATATTGATTACATGAAAATTTTGATACTAAAATACATTCATCATAGTTCCAAATAAAGTACCACCATATTTATGGGGGTCTAAAATTCATATTATTGATTGAAACATTGTTGTTATTAGTTATCTGTGGTTGGGGATATTATTTTATAATTCCACATTTATATGTTACCCATTTTAATTGTATGAATATTATTAAAATAACATTCATTGTCACGACCTAATCCATTGGGTCCTTCATGGATGATGAGAAGGTGAGTGTTATGCATGCAGTCCACCTCTAGTATGTCATGGGCTCGAGACGGGCACTAAGGAGTAATTTACAACATATGGGATGAATTATACTAATAAACATATACACTTTTGCACAACTCCAGGATCTTAAAATTAGTAAGGATAAGTAAAAATGATAAAAATTCATACATAGATATAAATCCACAGTTATAGTATGATATGTACTTTAAAGCTTGAGGATAAAAATATAAGCCCACCAAAATTGGAAAAGATGTTTGACCTGATCAGAACAAGGGGAATGTATACAAATAAAACACTATTATGAACCTCAATATAGACAACCATAATTAATCTTAAACTAATACTAGCCCCCTTAGGAAACCATTAAAAGGCATGGTGTCTATTTAATACAATACACATGCGATAAATTCCCATGTACGAGTTTGTATGAAAATACCCAGTCGGACTACCTGAAAACCCTTAACATAAAACATCCAGAGTAGTCCTCTAATTAATAAGAATTTATTTCAATAATTATATGATCCACAATGATAATCACAATTTAGAGAATGTATTAAAATACTCCATGTCAAAATGATATTTAAACAAAACATACTACCACAATATTCATCAATAGGCTTACATGTAATGGTCCTCTAAGGGAATAAACTCAACCATCCATGATTTCATTGAAGTAACTCATCTGATATGTCATCCTCATCAAGAATCTCTATATAATTATTTGATGGATCATTGAAGATCTTTGCATCAATGTAGGGAATCACACCCAAGAACACTGGGGACACCACAAAATCAACAGGATCAATCTATTTGGTAGGGGATTAGAAATTATGTATGTTGTAAACAAGATACCCAAACCACTACCCAAGGATTGAAGTGTGACAGATGATCCCACCATTGACACCAGATAGGGACACAATGAACAATACATGAGAAAATATGTATAAGTGGGACCACATTCTAACACTCATGAAATAATTCAATATTATAAACATATAAATATTGACCAAGGAATTAACATCTACTCAAATTAGTCTATACTAATGAGATATAGGGATAAAAACAACCTCAAAGGAATCCTATGACCTTTATATATGGTACATGGTTTTCAACTCTATCCAAGAAAATACCCCCAACATATTCCAATGTTCATCTTCTCATTAACATATAATTCAAAAAAATTACCATGTATGTGGTCATGTCGGTGTATTGGGATGTGTATGAGTACTACGTCATGCCTGTTTTCTTTGGCTATTACATTTTTCATGTAATTTTCCATTCCTATATTCCCTACATTATTCATGTCATGATAAAAGGATTGTTGTTAGGAAAACACAAAATGTGATCTTTTTAAATATCTGTAAAATATAACACTATAGAAGGGAGACTATAGGACATGTGTTATTTGGAAAATATGGCATAGTATGTATGTTTTCAAATATTTCATATTTTTTTATGAATCATAACTCATGACTCCATCCTTCCATCCAAAAAATAATTATAAAAAAAATTAAACCTAATAAGTCATCCCATCCATCCCATCTATTTCTAGAATTCAACATTTGTTCCATTCAAATCGTAACATAAAGTACACAAATCCATCATCACTTGTGAAAGTTGAAATTTATAATTGATGTTCTAACACTATTCAACCTAGTATCAACCACATTCATCATCACCCCTCTATCATAGCCTCAATCATGAACTAATCTCATTTTAATGACACATTTAATCGAAAAAATAATCACACAATGATCAAATACATCATATTCATCAAACCTACGAACAATGATATTTACAATGATGAATATTAAAAGAAATGATTTATAAATTCATGAAATAGAAAAGTGTAATAAATCATGAACATTATTCAAGACATCCCAAATTTTCTTCCATTAGAATAAGAACAGAAATGATACATAAACAAAATGTAATAAATTACACATATAAAAGGTAAAAAAACCGAAAATCTCAGTAGGAACGACATGAAAATAAATATGTTTGATGGTTCAATACATATTCATTGTGGTATGATACAAATGGTGTGTAATAAATTTAAAACAACTTCTCTGCTGGACGATTGGATTAATCACAAATTAATAATTAATATATATTATCAACCTTGTTGAGATCCACAAACTCTTATTTTGAGAATGATTATTGATCCACTGACTTTTTCAATGATCTCCTTCAGTAATCCTTCTCAAATTTAATGGTTTTGGGGAAAACCATCAGGATTTTTCAAAAAAATATTAATACAGGATATCAGTTCACATGAATAAATCATAATTTTTTTATGATATCCCCTTGTGACAACACTTTAGAAAAAATCATAATGATGAAATTGATTATATCACAACATAGATAAAAACCATATTTTAGAGTCAATATATGTACTAAGTTTGCATCCATGTATATGGTCAGTAGTCATTCCACTATTTTAGTAAAAGAAAACTATAACAATATATTATATTTAATATATATTTTATATTAATATAGTTCATATTCAAGCCTCAGAGTCATTGACCGTCTTAAAATATTTCATCAAAAATAGTATAAGATATATGTCATGGATTTAAAATAATGAATATTTTGTTACATTATTTGTATCATTTGTATATTAATTTTTCAATGTAAAAAATAATTCTCAAAATTATATTTGTGCATATTTCTAACCAATTTCTCCTCCCCCCATGTACCCTAATTAAGACTCCCATGATCCCCTAGAACACAAAATATTGGAATAAATTGAAAATTAATCATATTCTACTACAAATCCCCCTAAATATTTGGTACATTGAGAAGGTGTCCCCATCCTTTATGTATACCTCAAACTAGTCGATAACATGTGATGGATTGTGAAAATACCTACTTTGATACATCCCATGGATGAAATATTCTACCGTGTCTAAATGTGGAAGTGGGGAAAATTAGTAAACTACATTGCCATTCCTACATAGTGTCGAGAAAGTGATAATGAATCTCAAAAAAATCAATACACATTATCCAATGCTATGTAATCTCGGGTGAGGTGAGACCATGAGGAACACATGGTATCCTTCATTAAACTCTAATGTCCTCCATTTCATGTCTCCATAGGACTTATTATGGTTATGAGAATGCCTTGTATCCTCTTATATGATCCTAACCAATTCTTTTGTATATCATACCAACTCGATGATCATATGAATAGACTCCCCTTGATTATTCCATCATACTAGTGACCTATATGGTGTCATATAAACATCCTCTAATGTTTACATACTAATGGTGGAATGGTTGTTTTATCATAACCAAACAACAAAAAGGGTATTTGATCTTTAAAATGGTATAAAAATTCCAAAATGAAATACCATATCATGTAATAAAAATCACATATGATCTCCTAAGTCTGGCTTTTAGTCCAGTGCTGAAAACCGGTTCCCAAAAAAAATGAGTCCCAATGGCATCACACAATCCTCTCAATAATCGTACTGTGAAGAGAGAATGAAGTTATTAAATGACCATGAAAGGGAAATTTTGGAATCCTAATATTTTTATATACATAAAGGAATCCAAGAATATCTACTAAAATTTACTCTCATATATCTAGAATATTGGATGACTTGGAGAGTTGGTCTTTAATAACCAAGATATAATATTTTAATCCATATTTCACGTATATCCATCATGATGTCTGTAGATATATCTTCCCATTTACAATATAGAACATTGAGGTTTTGTGAAAAAACTGACTATGAATTGTTAGTCACCATTCACCTATAGAAAATTGAGGTATCAATAGAAATATTTTTCATCAAACATATTCTTACACAACCACCAAAACTAATATTGAATTTCGAATAACATACTTTCCATATATATATTTGATTCCAATGGGGAGTATAAATTTCAATAAAAACATCTTTATGTAGCATATATGTACCCATCAGTCGTCATCCAAATTCATGACATGTTAACAACAATCATCAAATTCAGCTGGAGCATATCAAGTGCCTATAAAAGAATGAATTTCCTCTAGTAGGTATCTTTATGTTTTTCCTTCCTATCATATTGAAAAAAATGTTATGATAACCAATAACTTTGGATAATATTCAGTATTCATAACTACAATGGAAAATTATAATGAGGTAAACTAATCTATCACCTCATCCAATAAAAATGAACAATTATTCAATAGATATATTCTGCAACTACATTCCCCTTAACAAGAGTATAGACATTCCTAAAGTCCTAATTCAATTGGAACTCCAACCAGTACTTCTTTATCAAGTAAATATATGTGAATGATACAATATATAGATGTACCCAATGGTTTTAATTGATGATAAAATGATCACCCATAAGGTAGTGTCACTACATCTTCAGGGAGAAGAATGTTGATGCTACTTCAAGATCATCAGTCTGATAGTTCTTCACATTTGGTATCAACCATCAGGAACTAGAGTGATGATTTTCTATATTATTTATCAGAAAAAGATAAATTCCTCACAATGATTAATCATATTACCCATCGTACATGGAACCCCCATCTTGAAATCCCATTATGGGGGAAATCTCTTATCTCTCCCACAACACTAGAAAAGATAAAGGTAAACATTCTATCCAAACACAATGATGCCCATTTTGAGTCAATGATTTGAAATTTTATAACATCATGGAGAAAAAGGAAACAAATCCCTTATATTATTTTTCCATTACATTGATGAATTAAACCCCCTTATGATCTTGGGTGGATCCCAAGTTAACAATACCCCAGACATTGATGGACACACTCATACACTATTAGCAGAAATAATGTGTCCCAGAATGTATGCCAATCTAATATATATATAAATAATCGAAGGATTTTCTTAAATATGGTTCCATTGGGGTATTTTTAGGTTCACCCCTAGGTGTATCACATGCTCAGTCATAGATTCTAAAAACAGTATTGGGTTATCAATGGAGAGTACAAAAAAGCAGAATAATAAGGGATGAAATATTGGGCTAATGAGTCTGATGGACATCAGTAGGGAGTTATTAATGCTAAAAGGCATCACTATGTACCTGCTAGGACCATGGGGAAATCAACATTCCATAATCTCTAAATCCATGTCTCATAAAAAATTATTGTGACTGTTATATGTGAATTCAATATTTGATAACCCTATCATCCCTCACAAATAGTGGAAGAAGTCCTCAATCCATTTTAGTGGAAAAATATTCATTAAGGTCACATATTTCAAGAATAGGTTATCTATAAAAAAATCATGTTTTGGAATGCCTTATTTGTGGTCAATCGTGGGACTTCCCATACGAAAACATCAATTCAAACAAATCCCTTCCTTTTCATGTCCTACAATTTCACAATTTCCCCTCATAGATCCACAATATCAATCTAGTATGTTGTTATTAAAACATTTCTAATCCCTTGGTAAAAATTTATATTTATGTCTATATCTTGGTGGTAAGACCAAATTATCATTTGAAAATCAATACATATAATCCACACCCATGGTTCGAAGCTGAAAAGTCACATCATTCACTAGTATAAGGTTAATATTATCCAGCTAGTGATTAATTTGCGTCGTCCTATATTTGGGATCCCATCCTGCTCTCCAATATCATTAAAAAAAATTATACCACATTACCAATGTTACAATACATAATGATATAAAAAAAGTCAATATGAGAATTAAACATGGTCAATCAGTCCATAAATTAGATGTCGTTGTATATCCCAATAACAGTAACAATGAGAGCTTATAAAAATATAACACCTATAATAGGAAATTCAATATATTTTTTGATGTTTCATATTGACTTATTTTATCCAATTCGAATCTCCCAACCCAATGGTCGACCAAAGGTATCAGTTAAAATATATAATTCATAAAAAAGATAAATATCATGAAAATTGTGACTCTCACATGTTTCTATCAACACAACTGCTAATATAGCTAAGATATATATTATTACACTATTTATCGTTAGATACTCATGATCATTGGCCATGATGGTCAGTTTCTTTCATTATCCCTTCCTATGAACTCCATGATCTTGGAATAGAACACATTAGGGTAGCAGTGACAACATGTCAAATAATATACCACCTCATAAATCTCTACTCACTCCTCATCAATGTTTTTAGACCTATAACCCTCATTGATAATATATATTTCTATTCCTTATATTTCTATCCACCATTTATCTTTCTATTATATGGAGTGATATAAAATCTCATACATATTTCCCTAACCATTGTAAGAGAAACACTTCCTTTACCAAGGCTATCTATAACAATCATGAGAGACCTAAATATTAGACTGTCTGTCCTAGGATCATCTCCTAAAATGTCTCGTATGTCCAGATCATTGTGTCTTCAATTAGATTACATCTATTGAGGTCTCACTTACTGTGTGCCTACAACTAGCCACAATAGCCGAATTGTTCTCATCAAGAATAGTTCCAAATAATAAATACCTCTATAAAACTATATCATATGATTTTTTGAATATATATAATTGTACCCTAGATTTATCATCTTTATAACTTGTCAAAACTATTTTATCAGAATAAAAAATCATATACAATATATTGATATTATTGAGAGAGTTTTTTGAACAATGATGAAGAATATTCAATCGACATGATTCTCTACTACTACTGTAGTAGTTAATGATATCTTTCTGATCACAATGAAGATTGATAAATCTCTTCCTTAAAGAGACATTTTATTTTTTACTATTATATATCTATCTTGTCCCGACTCGTCCCATTGGGGCCCATGCCGTGACTCTCCTAGCCCACCTTCAATAGGCCAGGGGCTGGAGACTAGCACTGAGTTGGCATATTACTAATCATGGGATGCATTGCCTAAGTACCTGTTCACACACACACATCTCCAAACCCAAAAATGCTGAAATGTAAAAACACTAAGGAACAAAATGCATTCATATAACTAAAACCAACCAATAGAGTACTATAGATTGTAATGTACTAAAAGTAAACTGGTCCAGAATACAGTCCCACCAAAACAAAAGTCTGAATACTGAAATGTCAAACAAGTAAACACAAAAAGTACTGGGACTACTGCTCGTAGCTGTAGGAATTAATCAACCTATAGGAAACTCAAAAAACGTGATCTTGTCCTAGTCCACCCTGGACTCCTTCAAAAGGTAGCTCGTCTGCACAAGACACGACACGTGCGGGCAAAACCAGTGCAGGGGTGAGTATAACAATACTCAATATAGGACCTCGAAAACCACAAAGTTGTATACAAAGTAATGGTACAAATAGCTATTCAGATTATATGTCTTCAAAATATATAACACATACCAGATATACTCAAAACCCAGACCTGTAGTATTGAGTCATGTCACACAATCACATTACCCCTGCTACGGGTTCAGTTCGAAGATTCCAGGAAGTAATAGTTATGGGAGAACACACTCCATGAGTCTTATAGCTCTGATGACGTCCATCTAAGAAGAAATAATCTTTAATAAGCATCATGAGATCTAGTTACACTCATTATGGAAGACAAACTCTTGATTGAGAATGTTATGATAGATAAATGCACTCATTACAAGAGACACACTCTTGAGTGGGAAAGATCAGGATACACGGATGAGGATCACTGCCAGGGCCTTGGAAGATACCGTGAACCATCTGGAATTCAAATTCTAAGTAGAGGATCGACTCTCGGTGGAGTTGGTCATGTCTACGCCAGAATCTTCCATGGGTCATGAATAGATAGAGGATCTCGATCCGAGACTCTCGGATGGATTCCTAACTCTATCAAAAAAAGTCCCACTGAAGGGATCTTACTCCTATAAAGGAAATGATGCATGTCCTTCAGGGGAACAAGAATAAGGGGCACTAACCAAAACAAAATATGTCCAAGATGCGGTGAACAAGAGGACCATACCATTTTCCAAAAAGTACGAAGCGTGTAGAAAAGATACACGCCGCGTTGTCTGACCCTGGGTACTACCCGTGTACTATGGCCCATGTCGTAAGGTTGGCCATGTATAAAAACCTGAGTACAAAGCATGTAGTACGGTGTACACGACATTTCCATGAGACTGGGGTTGGCTCCGTGTATGCCAGCCATGTGCCCGTACATGGTCATCAACTTGTATACTACAACCCGTGTAATCGGTACACGGGGTGGCCCGCGTTACTAGCCTTTCTAGGCCGTGTGATAGAGTACATGGTCGTGTACTACATCCCGTATCTGTGTAACCCTTATATACACACTGAGTTCCGTGTAGCCACCTCTGCCATGTTATACACGCCGTGTCGCGTAAATCTGTGCAGTCTAACTCGTGTTTGTGTACATCCCAAAATACATGCAGAGCCTCGAGGAAAGTCTATCATGTCATGTGACTAGGGTCACATGACCTGTAATTTCTCTCTGACCCTCAAAACCCTAGCCCTCACTGCCAGTACAACATGACATGTTCTTCATAATTACACAACAAGTATTCTGGAAATTTCCAGATATGCGAACCTCTGTCGTTGCGCCTTTAGAGCTACCCTTTTCATCGATCCAGCCGTCTGATCACCATGAAACTCCCAGGTTTTGGTCTCCCCGACACCATGAAGCCACTTTCGGTGTTTTCAGACCTCCGATTGGCCCTAAAAACTTGTTATGATCTTCCCATGTAAAGAAAACCTGAAGATATTCCCTACCCGATCTGGTCTGATTCATCGTTTTCCATCATAGTCGCACCTCTATAAGGTCGTTTTGGTGTCGATTATTCAATTTGAGATTGTTGTGTCACATTACGGATGAAAAACTATCTTTTGTTCGTCGTCCCCATGAAGAACATGAAGAACGTGAAGAACGAATGAAAAATCCAATAAAACCAATTGAGGAATGAACCTCCACCGTCGTTCTTCATGGCATTGATCCACTACTGGTGGTTAGATTTAAATGAGGCAGAATCAAACAACAACATTTAAACATGGGTCAATTCTCCGAATCATCATAATAAAACCCTCCCACAAGAGAAAACCAATCCACACATCAACTTGTTCGTGGTTGATCCACGTTCATCGTTTAAATTCAACAACGGGGAAAAGAATTCAAATAACAACCATGTTGGAATAGCGATTCGCAGCTTCAATCTGTCGTTGTTCATTGCCATGAGTTTTCTCAAGCATTTCTCTCAATCTTTCACCCACGATCTACGTTCGATTATCCCAATAAAAATGGAAATGTATTTGATATTCAAAAATACACTACGGTATTAATGAGTCCAACATCTCATTCTTGAGTCATTATGAGAGATCATTTATTCAGTAAACATCCTCCATGTTGTCATACTGCAGCGGATGTTTACCTAAAACAAATATAATAACTTGAAAATCTATTTCATTTTACTTTACTTAAAACACCTGAAAATTAATATTTTCCCTCAACCCGTGCTGGTCGAGGTTAGGCTCGTACATAGGTAAAGTCGTCTCCACAGATGCAATGGTTCCCTCATATTTTTAATTCGGGCATCAATTTGGAAACTGCCACAACCTTGCACAAGTGCCGACTCACATAACATAAAAAGGATCAAACCACCATTCCGGGCTCACTAGGCATCAAAATGATTTGTTGTTTTTGTGCCTAGTCTTGAAATAATTTCATATAATATTTAAAAATAATACCTAGAAATCTAAGACATTACATTCTCCCAAACTTTGTGCATTACGTCCTCGAAAATCCAAAACAAAGGCTACTCAAAATGATGCGGGTACAGGGAACTGACTTGGGCCTCCCACTCCTATGTGCTCTCTAAATAGCTAGGAAGTGGGCTGAATTGGTGATTCGTTCAATGATAACCCAGATGTAATCATGCCCCTTGGACGTCCGTGGTAAGCATGTCATGAAGTACATTGATATTCCATCCCACTTCACCTCTGGAACATACAGGGGGTGAGCTAATCCCGCTAGAACCTGGTGCTCAGCCTTCACCTTCTGGCGTGTAAGGCATCGAGAAATGGACATTTCTATAGCCTTATTCATGTCTAACCCCCAGAACTGTCATCAAAGATCCTGGTACATCTTTTCCACTATAGGTTGTATCGCCAAGGGGGATGTATGAATCTCGCTCAGGACCTTCTCCTGTAACTCCACCAATACAACAGTTGGTCCTCGGAAAATAAGTATGTGTTCCCACATTGTGAATATCCTTCAAGAGAATTTCCTATGGATAACTGAGCACATACAGCCACGTAGTCGACATCTCCTAGATGTGCCTCCAAAACCCGATGTAATAGTAGAGGGGAAACAACCATTGACTGTAGGTAGACAACTTCTTCCCTGTTCATGAAGGCAACTGCAATGTGGCTAACTGCTCTGTCACCTCACTCAACAGCCGTGAGCTCGAGCATCTGCTCAGAGCATCCACCACCTTTTCCCCTTCCCAGGAGTATAGATGATCTCAAAATCGTAGTCCTGGAGGTACTCTAGATAACAACTTTGTCTCAGATTCAGATCTTTCTATGAAAATATGTACATGTGGCTCTTGTGGTCAGAGTATATGATAAAATACTCACCCATATTTTAGTGTCCCCACATCTTCAATGCGAAGAATACCGCATCCAACATGAGATCATGGGTCACATAGTTCTGCTCATGTTGCCTAAGTTGGAGCGAACCATAAGAAATCACTTCCTACCTCTGCATCAGGACATAGACGAGCCCAGTCCCTCATGCGTCGTAGAAAACAATGTACTGAACACCCTCCTCCAAAAATCTCAAGAATGGGGTGTAGTCAAACTCAGTCTAAAATCTCAAAAGCCTGCTGGAACTTCTCCATCCAGAAGAATGGTTTCCCCTCCATGGTCAAGGATTTCATCGGTGATGATATCTGGGTGAAGTCAGGAATGAACATCAGGTAATATCCTGCCAATACAAGGAAGCTCCACACCTCTATCATGCTTTGAGGTGTCTCCCATGCTAACACATCCTCCACCTTGACTGGGACTACAACTACTCCATTTGCAGAGATGACATGTCCCAAAATGTGGACCTCCTGAATCAAGAATTTGATCTTTGAGATCTTCCCATAAAGCTGGTGCTCCCTAAGTACGTCTAGAACCATCCTCCGGTGTCTCAGATGCTCTTAATCTGATGCTTAGTAAACTAGGATGTCATCGATGAAGACCACTACAAACTGGTCCAAGTACGGCTGGAATATTTAGTTTATCAGTCCCATGAACACTATAGGGTCGTTTTTCACACAAAAAGGCATCATTATGTACTCATAGTGACCGTAGCGACATCATTATGTTTTATTCGGTATATCCTATTCCCGTACTCATAAATAATGATATTGTAGAGACCCGAAGCCTGACGTACATTGACATTACATTACTTTTGCGGAATACATAGTACATAACAAAAACACACACACAAGGATCGTAATAGTTTAGTGTCTTTGGAAACTCGGAATATAATCTTCTAATCGTGGAGAAAGATCTTCAACATCTCCCATAACGATCTTCCTTTTTTTTACCTAAACCCTTTCATTATATCCTGGGGAAAAGAAAACATAAAAGGGTGAGATCAAATGCTCAGTAAGGGTAAACAAAAGAAATATCAATCACATCGTATACACAAGCACATAACTTTTGGAAATCTTAACCTGAAAATGAGATCATAATTTCATAACATTGGATAAATCATGGCAGTGAAATGTAATCACAATAATCATAACATAAAACATGAAACTTTGTGGCATTCACACATAATCATAGAGAATCATTTCTTGTTAGTCAAGACTCATTGCCAAGACTATCTTAGTGGACAAAGTCCCTTTCTGAATCGATTAACCCTCGTTTCAGTCCTGTTTCACTGAACCGGTATAACCTACCATTTCAGTCATGTCTATCTCATGAGATATAAAATCTTTACCCAATTCATTGGAGGGAGATATAGGTCCCACCCATCTCATAATGATACCATTCTTATGTGTTCCACAAAATCTTAAATCATACATCATTGCATAACCCATGTAATAAAAATGGGAATCTTAAACATCATGACATCATAAAACAATACATATACGATAAAGGAATTCATAAAAATAATTCCATCACAACATAATCAAATCAATGTAATAATAGGGATGAAAACAGAACCCTGTATTATCTTAGATGGAAAATAATTTTGATAAAACACTTGAACTTCATTCTTGAGGAAAATATTCTTTCTACTTCAAAAACACTTTTCCTTTCTTAACATGTCATAAAATTATGAACTAAAAGAAGTTGATTAAAAATAAACTTGAAAACTTTTAAAGGAATATTCTTGGAAATAATTTTTTAAAAACCCTTTCATGCCGTATAAGTTAAAAAAAACATTCTTCGTACTTTTGTCGGAAAATCCAAAAAGTACCTCGTACGAAAAACGACAAAAGATTCCTTTCATATCTTTTACTAAAAACACACCGAAGGGTAAAATTGGATATAAACTATTTTAGAAGGATGAAAATAATATTACATATTTAAGAAACATGGATTTGGTTGATAAAATACACCCCAGTAAATACCAAAGTATAAACAATCTCGGATAAAAATGAGATTGTGATATTTCCCCTTACCTTAGGTCCAACTTGCTTTGCACGTGTCCGAACCTCCTGTATAATGATTTAAATCATGTTATTGACTTATTCCAGAATAATATTCATTGTTATTATATCATATATGGTCCCTTTATGACTTTATATTACCCGTTCTTTTCTAAATTCATGTTTAAGAAGCGTTTTGGGTAAAATTGTTTCATTTATCGTAGGTGTTTGGACTTGTTGTTCTGGACATTATTATTACTTATATCATGATTTACTTACTTCCAGAATATATTTTATGATTTATATATCATATATATTCAGTATATATATATATTTAATAGATAGATAAATGAAATGAAACACACCGTTCATGGAGACGGTAGTCCGTACGTACGAATGAACGTTGTTTTCCTTTCCTTATTGTCTTGAATGGAATTAAGTAGATGACATACATATAAATATAAATAAATCCAGTAGATTTAACATGTCATATATTTCATTATTCTACATTATATATACTTTATAATCATTCATGAATGGTTAATGTGGAAAATGAATCTCATCGCGTCGTGGAGACGGTATTCCGTACGTACGCACGAGCGATGATATCGTTCTCATGATCGTGGGAATGTATTGGAGTGTATGTATACTATTTCAGAATCAATATCAATTTAAAATAATAATATATAGTTATTATTTATTCCATTATACCCATCCAAGTAAGGTGGTGGTGGAAAATGGATTTCACCACGGCGTGGTGACGGTATTCCGTACGTACGCACGTGCGGTGATTTCATTTTTCCGTAGGATGTATAGAATGTGAATTAGGATTGTTTCATAATTATAATAACATATAATTATATGAGTGATACTGATGTTATTACTTCATAATGAAACAACTTAATAAGAAGAAGTGGAAGAAGAAATAAAGGTGAACGAATCGGTAACGGAAATTACCTCTTCTTTGAAGCGCCTCTTTGAGACCTCCTCTTAGGGAACTAAAATTGGTCTTTGAGGAATACCAGAACCTCTAGGATGTTCCTAGGGAAGTGGAAAAGAATTTGGCAGGGTTTGGCCGTGCTTGAAGGCTCAATGTTGTGTGAGGAAGAGAGGGAGGAGGTGCCCTTTTATAAGGGAGGAGAGGGGCACCTTAGGAATATCTCAAAATATTATTTTATTATAAAGAAAAGTTCGGTTTTAAATAGCTCCAAATTGATTTTTTTCGAGACTAAGGAGGGGATGGGTCGAAATCATATCAACCAATAGGATTTAGACAAGTTTAGTTTATTATTTTAACCTTATCAATTAGATTTAAATCTAAGTTAAATAATTTAACTTTTACCGTGTCTTTTTGTTTTCTTACACTATATGGTTAATACACTTACTATAACATGATAAAAAAACCAAAAATTGTTTATTATTAATATATATATCCTTATCTAAGTCATTTGGCCGAGCCTTAGATTTTTAGGAATAAAATAACAATTAATAATATAATATTTGATTTAACAACTATTTTGTGTCAATTCTGACACTATTTGATATATGATTTTTGTGAAAGTCATAACAGAATTATATGTTCGAAC
Organism: Viscum album; assembly: GCA_963277665.1. Lineage (NCBI taxonomy): Eukaryota > Viridiplantae > Streptophyta > Magnoliopsida > Santalales > Viscaceae > Viscum > Viscum album. The sequence continues at coordinate 945,975,881 of OY728138.1, forward strand.
CAAGTTGATCAAATCAACAATAATATATCATAGTAACCTAGAAAATTAGTGGAATTAAAAAAAGTCTCAAATTACATTTATTTGGGTATTTATAACATCAATTATGTTAACATTTCCTTAATAGGGTAATTACTGTATCATCGTTGTGTCAAAAATAAAATAATTTATTTAAAGTCTAAAAATTATAAATAAAATATAATTATGTAGTAAATCTTTTTATATTTCTAATGAATATTTATAATCGAATTTATCTTATGTATAAACTCATATTAAAAATGTTTTAGTTATTAAACATTGATTTTAACTATTTTAACTATTCATTAAATAAAATAATATTAAATGTCATAATATAATCCAAGTGGACCTAAATGGTCATATTATATTCATAAGGTTGTTTTTGGTCGAATTACACTTATACAATAGAATTAGGAAATGTGTTAGGGTAATAGTAATATCATATTTACCCTTACTTACCCTATTTACTATTAACCGCGGTAAAAAAAAGTAAAAGTTACTATTCACCAAAAATTATTTTCATCTCATTGAACCACATTTTAGTCCTTGATATTAACCGTGTCTCTAGGATTTTTGAAATTCCATTCACAGAAGCGGTAAAATTAAGTTTTATGAAAAATTCAGTTTTTTTAACAACCACTTAGTAGTTTCACTATTCATCAAAAATTGAAAGTTTTCAGAAAATTACCAAAATTTCACCCTAGGATAATTTCGATATTCTGAATCCAAAAATGAAGTCCATTTAGAAAAATAAAATTTATAAAATTTCAAAAAGTGGTTATTACTATTAATAATGGATAGTTTTAATAATATTTTAATAGCATATCGTTGTTTAGTGACACTCGGTATTGCATACTACACACGCTATCAAGGAAGGTCGTGATGGCGTGTAATACAAGGCACGTCAAGGATGCGTGTTGAGCAAGATCCTTTTGGTGTAGCGTACAACACAAGACATTAATGAAATTAAAGAGAATATTTTTCATAAAATCTCGGGGTGTTATATTCTACCCCCCTTAAAATGAATTTCTTCCTCGAAATTCGTCGGGGTTATAAATGGTTTACTATTTGAAAGTTTCTTTAATCGAAACCCACATCGTAAAAAGGAATACCAAAACCAATCTTTAAAAACAAAAGTATGAAACGTAACGGTGACCCAAATAAACTAATCACTGGGTTTCCACATAGGTGAAAATATGGATATGGAAGAGAAATCTAACCATCATGTTCTGATGGAGAGTGGTAGATAACATGTCTATGAAAAATCCAACAATCGAAAAGCCATAAATTTGTGATGATCTAGGGTACTATCTGATTCATCAGATATAAGATCACTAGGACAACATTTTTAGTTTTCAAGATCATTTCACTAAAGTTGAAGAATTTGAATTAGAATAAATACTTACTTTATTTTGGTACAATCTCACTATTGTTCGTGACTTGAACAATTTCTACTTCATCTCTTAAATAAATGAAGTTGAATTTGTTATTCGTGAAGTGTTAGCAGATCATGTGATAGAATGACGGGTCATTACATCTGTCTCAAACAAAAGGTTAGCAAAAATTTATATATATAAGTCGATCTATAGTAAGATTAATCATATATGGTTCCTAAAATGGACTTATACTTCATATATCATACTGCTTAATATAATAAAACTAGTTTCTACTAAACAGGGACTTCCTGTAGGTCAGTGGTAGGTGATAAAGGCCAGTCGCACTTCGGTTGTGGGTTCGATTCCCACAGCCTTGTCCGACGTGATGGGCTGTCGCTTGTCCTGTAGGTTTTCCTTTTTCTAAAACTATATTACTCTAACATCCCATCAATAATATCGAAAAAACTTATATCCTTAAATAATACTATCTTATTTCCAACATAATCCATTCCATTCTTTAGGCTTATCCATAATACTTCATTCCACTCTCATAATATAGCGAAAACGATTACCAGAGATTGAATACCATCGTTGATCCCCATATATCATAAGATATGTCTTTTTGGTCACATTCTAAAAATTCAAAGGCCTTAATCATGTATTCTCTTGAATACCCATTGAACCATAGTGAAAACATGAATGAAGTTAAAAGTTAACACCTTCCAAATACCAAAATCCTCAAAATTCTATATACTCAAACCATGATATCACATAGTCCTTATATCAATCATGAGCTCATGAATACTGTTAAACATTTCGTTTTCTCGTTTTCCCTTCATTATGCGCATATCATCTTATTTCCAAAAATATCTCAATTAATTTGAATACCACATTAGACCAATACATAAATATTCCAATACTCCATGATACAATATTATTTTGGAATCCCATTACATAAACACTTAATCATTCCACCACATCGTTATCATATTCAACATTGCCAATGGTGATCGCATGTGACTTCCCTTTTTCCTTTGCCTTAAGTGGTTGTTCATGTCGATCATCACTAACCCTTGGATTAGGGAATTTATTATCATAATGCCCCATTTCCTTTCACTTGAAGCATTGAAGTGTTGGTGGTGCGTTCTCTGCAGTGTTTGCTTTATTCACATCATTAGAATCACTTTTTTCCATCTCTTTGACACTCAGCTGCTCGATGACCTTCTTTTCCACACTTAAAACATTTTCTAGTCTCTTTGAGACAATCTCCACCATGCTTCATTCCACACTTTTTGGATAAGGAAACATTCATCTTCTTTTCACCATTATTATGAGATTTCTCCATGAACTCCATCTTTCATTTCTTTTCAAAACCATGAGATGGATATGTAACACCAACTTCCATTTATACCTTGATAGCGCAACACACAATTTCTTCATAGCTACTAAAGTCTCTTATAGCTAATTCCCTTCGAAGACTTGGTTTTAAGCCACTGAAAAATCGATCAACTTTACTTTCAGGTTGGATGATAATGCCAGATGCATACCTTTCAAGTCTTGTAAAATTTTATTCGTATATACCAACAGATTCATCATCCTTCTACTTCAGCTCAAGAAACTCCTTTTCCATATTTGTTTAAAGAATACGAGGGAAGTACTTACTGAAATACAAGTTCTTGATCTCGTCCCATTCCATGGACTCAATTTCATCTCTTTGCCTCGTATTCTTGATTAGATTCCACCATTGATCAGCTTCACCTTCCAAACCATATACTGCTAAGATGACTTTATCATGCTCAGAACATTGAAGAACTGAAAATATCTTTTCAGTGGTACTGATCCATTGTTCAGCAACAAGTGGATCAGAAGACCCACTGATAGAAGGTGGATGTTGCCTCATGACGGACTCAATAGAATATTGTTCCCTTCTCTGCTCATTTGGAAGTCCAGAATGATTCATAGCTTGTGTAAGTATAGCAATAAGATTTTTCACTCCATCTCCCATAACATTTGGTTGTTTAGGAGGGAAATCATTGCATTGTCCGTTGCATTGATCAACACGGTTCCTTCGGGTTCCAGCCATCGTCTAAAACCCAAAAAGAATAGTGTGAGAGGAAAAAATCATTCTAGGGAATACAAAATAATAAAGGGGGAGTACCTTCAATATCTAACATCTTAGGTTTAATTCTATGATCGTTAGCGTAATTCTAGTACTATAACCTATACTTATACTTAACCTTAGGGACATCCCTAGACATACCGTAGAAATATCTCTAGGGATTTCACTAACGTTTTCGCATCCTAGTTTCCAATGGTTGACTAAACCTATCCTATGATACCAACTGTAGAGACCCGAAGCCTGACGTACATTCACATTACATTACTTTTTCGGAATACTTAGTACATAAAAAAAACACACACACAAGGATCGTAATAGTTTAGTGTCTTTGGAAACTCGGAATATAATCATCTAATCATGGAGAAAGATCTTCAACATCTCCCATAAAGATCATCCTTTTTTTACCTAAACCCTTTCATTATATCCTGGGGAAAAGAAAATATAAAAGGGTGAGCTCAAATGCTCAGTAAGTGTAAACAAAAGAAATATCAATGACATCGTATACACAAGCACATAACTTTTGGAAATCTTAACCTGCAAATGAGATCATAATTTCATAACATTGGATAAATCATGGCAGTGAAATGTAATCACAATAATCATAACATAAAACATGAAACTTTGTGGCATTCACACATAATCATAGAGAATCATTTCTTGTTAGTCAAGACTCATTGCCAAGACTATCTTAGTGGACAAAGTCCCTTTCTGAATCGATTAACCCTCGTTTCAGTCCTGTTTCACTGAACCGGTATAACCTACCATTTCAGTCATGTCTATCTCATGAGATATAAAATCTTTACCCAATTCATTGGAGGGAGATATAGGTCCCACCCATCTCATAATGATACCATTCTTATGTGTTCCACAAAATCTTAAATCATACATCATTGCATAACCCATGTAATAAAAATGGGAATCTTAAACATCATGACATCATAAAACAATACATATACGATAAAGGAATTCATAAAAATAATTCCATCACAACATAATCAAATCAATGTAATAATAGGGATGAAAACAGAACCCTGTATTATCTTAGATGGAAAATAATTTTGATAAAACACTTGAACTTCATTCTTGAGGAAAATATTCTTTCTACTTCAAAAACACTTTTCCTTTCTTAACATGTCATAAAATTATGAACTAAAAGAAGTTGATTAAAAATAAACATGAAAACTTTTAAAGGAATATTCTTGGAAATAATTTTTTAAAAACCCTTTCATGCCGTATAAGTTAAAAAAAACATTCATCGTACTTTTGTCGGAAAATCCAAAAAGTACCTCGTACGAAAAACGACAAAAGATTCCTTTCATATCTTTTACTAAAAACACACCGAAGGGTAAAATTGGATATAAACTATTTTAGAAGGATGAAAATAATATTACATATTGAAGAAACATGGATTTGGTTGATAAAATACACCCCAGTAAATACCAAAGTATAAACAATCTCGGATAAAAATGAGATTGTGATATTTCCCCTTACCTTAGGTCCAACTTGCTTTGCACGTGTCCGAACCTCCTGTATAATGATTTAAATCATGTTATTGACTTATTCCAGAATAATATTCATTGTTATTATATCATATATGGTCCCTTTATGACTTTATATTACCCGTTCTTTTCTAAATTCATGTTTAAGAAGCGTTTTGGGTAAAATTGTTTCATTTATCGTAGGTGTTTGGACTTGTTGTTCTGGACATTATTATTACTTATATCATGATTTACTTACTTCCAGAATATATTTTATGATTTATATATCATATATATTCAGTATATATATATATTTAATAGATAGATAAATGAAATGAAACACACCGTTCATGGAGACGGTAGTCCGTACGTACACATGAACGCTGTTTTCCTTTCCTTATTGTCTTGAATGGAATTAAGTAGATGACATACATATAAATATAAATAAATCCAGTAGATTTAACATGTCATATATTTCATTATTCTACATTATATATACTTTATAATCATTCATGAATGGTTAATGTGGAGAATGAATCTCATCGCGTCGTGGAGACGGTATTCCGTACGTACGCACGAGCGATGATATCGTTCTCATGATCGTGGGAATGTATTGGAGTGTATGTATACTATTTCAGAATCAATATCAATTTAAAATAATAATATATAGTTATTATTTATTCCATTATACCCATCCAAGTAAGGTGGTGGTGGAAAATGGATTTCACCACGGCGTGGTGACGGTATTCCGTACGTACGCACGTGCGGTGATTTCATTTTTCCGTAGGATGTATAGAATGTGAATTAGGATTGTTTCATAATTATAATAACATATAATTATATGAGTGATACTGATGTTATTACTTCATAATGAAACAACTTAATAAGAAGAAGTGGAAGAAGAAATAAAGGTGAACGAATCGGTAACGGAAATTACCTCTTCTTTGAAGCGCCTCTTTGAAACCTCCTCTTAGGGAACTAAAATTGGTCTTTGAGGAATACAAGAACCTCTAGGATGTTCCTAGGGAAGTGGAAAAGAATTTGGCAGGGTTTGGCCGTGCTTGAAGGCTCAATGTTGTGTGAGGAAGAGAGGGAGGAGGTGCCCTTTTATAAGGGAGGAGAGGGGCATCTTAGGAATATCTCAAAATATTATTTTATTATAAAGAAAAGTTCGGTTTTAAATAGCTCCAAATTGATTTTTTTCGAGACTAAGGAGGGGATGGGTCGAAATCATATCAACCAATAGGATTTAGACAAGTTTAGTTTATTATATTAACCTTATCAATTAGATTTAAATCTAAGTTAAATAATTTAACTTTTACCGTGTCTTTTTGTTTTCTTACACTATATGGTTAATACACTTACTATAACATGATAAAAAAACCAAAAATTGTTTATTATTAATATATATATCCTTATCTAAGTCATTTGGCCGAGCCTTAGATTTTTAGGAATAAAATAACAATTAATAATATAATATTTGATTTAACAACTATTTTGTGTCAATTCTGACACTATTTGATATATGATTTTTGTGAAAGTCATAACAGAATTATATGTTCGAACCAAGTTGATCAAATCAACAATAATATATCATAGTAACCTAGAAAATTAGTGGAATTAAAAAAAGTCTCAAATTACATTTATTTGGGTATTTATAACATCAATTATGTTAACATTTCCTTAATAGGGTAATTACTGTATCATCGTTGTGTCAAAAATAAAATAATTTATTTAAAGTCTAAAAATTATAAATAAAATATAATTATGTAGTAAATCTTTTTATATTTCTAATGAATATTTATAATCGAATTTATCTTATGTATAAACTCATATTAAAAATGTTTTAGTTATTAAACATTGATTTTAACTATTTTAACTATTCATTAAATAAAATAATATTAAATGTCATAATATAATCCAAGTGGACCTAAATGGTCATATTATATTCATAAGGTTGTTTTTGGTCGAATTACACTTATACAATAGAATTAGGAAATGTGTTAGGGTAATAGTAATATCATATTTACCCTTACTTACCCTATTTACTATTAACCGCGGTAAAAAAAAGTAAAAGTTACTATTCACCAAAAATTATTTTCATCTCATTGAACCACATTTTAGTCCTTGATATTAACCGTGTCTCTAGGATTTTCGAAATTCCATTCACAGAAGCGGTAAAATTAAGTTTTATGAAAAATTCAGTTTTTTTAACAACCACTTAGTAGTTTCACTATTCATCAAAAATTGAAAGTTTTCAGAAAATTACCAAAATTTCACCCTAGGATAATTTCGATATTCTGAATCCAAAAATGAAGTCCATTTAGAAAAATAAAATTTATAAAATTTCAAAAAGTGGTTATTACTATTCATAATGGATAGTTTTAATAATATTTTAATAGCATATCGTTGTTTAGTGACACTCGGTATTGCATACTACACACGCTATCAAGGAAGGTCGTGATGGCGTGTAATACAAGGCACGTCAAGGATGCGTGTTGAGCAAGATCCTTTTGGTGTAGCGTACAACACAAGACATTAATGAAATTAAAGAGAATATTTTTCATAAAATCTCGGGGTGTTATATTCTACCCCCCTTAAAATGAATTTCTTCCTCGAAATTCGTCGGGGTTATAAATGGTTTACTATTTGAAAGTTTCTTTAATCGAAACCCACATCGTAAAAAGGAATACCAAAACCAATCTTTAAAAACAAAAGTATGAAACGTAACGGTGACCCAAATAAACTAATCACTGGGTTTCCACATAGGTGAAAATATGGATATGGAAGAGAAATCTAACCATCATGTTCTGATGGAGAGTGGTAGATAACATGTCTATGAAAAATCCAACAATCGAAAAGCCATAAATTTGTGATGATCTAGGGTACTATCTGATTCATCAGATATAAGATCACTAGGACAACATTTTTAGTTTTCAAGATCATTTCACTAAAGTTGAAGAATTTGAATTAGAATAAATACTTACTTTATTTTGGTACAATCTCACTATTGTTCGTGACTTGAACAATTTCTACTTCATCTCTTAAATAAATGAAGTTGAATTTGTTATTCGTGAAGTGTTAGCAGATCATGTGATAGAATGACGGGTCATTACATCTGTCTCAAACAAAAGGTTAGCAAAAATTTATATATATAAGTCGATCTATAGTAAGATTAATCATATATGGTTCCTAAAATGGACTTATACTTCATATATCATACTGCTTAATATAATAAAACTAGTTTCTACTAAACAGGGACTTCCTGTAGGTCAGTGGTAGGTGATAAAGGCCAGTCGCACTTCGGTTGTGGGTTCGATTCCCACAGCCTTGTCCGACGTGATGGGCTGTCGCTTGTCCTGTAGGTTTTCCTTTTTCTAAAACTATATTACTCTAACATCCCATCAATAATATCGAAAAAACTTATATCCTTAAATAATACTATCTTATTTCCAACATAATCCATTCCATTCTTTAGGCTTATCCATAATACTTCATTCCACTCTCATAATATAGCGAAAACGATTACCAGAGATTTAATACCATCGTTGATCCCCATATATCATAAGATATGTCTTTTTGGTCACATTCTAAAAATTCAAAGGCCTTAATCATGTATTCTCTTGAATACCCATTGAACCATAGTGAAAACATGAATGAAGTTAAAAGTTAACACCTTCCAAATACCAAAATCCTCAAAATTCTATATACTCAAACCATGATATCACATAGTCCTTATATCAATCATGAGCTCATGAATACTGTTAAACATTTCGTTTTCTCGTTTTCCCTTCATTATGCGCATATCATCTTATTTCCAAAAATATCTCAATTACTTTGAATACCACATTAGACCAATACATAAATATTCCAATACTCCATGATACAATATTATTTTGGAATCCCATTACATAAACACTTAATCATTCCACCACATCGTTATCATATTCAACATTGCCAATGGTGATCGCATGTGACTTCCCTTTTTCCTTTGCCTTAAGCGGTTGTTCATGTCGATCATCACTAACCCTTGGATTAGGGAATTTATTATCATAATGCCCCATTTCCTTTCACTTGAAGCATTGAAGTGTTGGTGGTGCGTTCTATGCAGTGTTTGCTTTATTCACATCATTAGAATCACTTTTTTCCATCTCTTTGACACTCAGCTGCTCGATGACCTTCTTTTCCACACTTAAAACATTTTCTAGTCTCTTTGAGACAATCTCCACCATGCTTCATTCCACACTTTTTGGATAAGGAAACATTCATCTTCTTTTCACCATTATTATGAGATTTCTCCATGAACTCCATCTTTCATTTCTTTTCAAAACCATGAGATGGATATGTAACACCAACTTCCATTTATACCTTGATAGCGCAACACACAATTTCTTCATAGCTACTAAAGTCTCTTATAGCTAATTCCCTTCGAAGACTTGGTTTTAAGCCACTGAAAAATCGATCAACTTTACTTTCAGGTTGGATGATAATGCCAGATGCATACCTTTCAAGTCTTGTAAAATTTTATTCGTATATACCAACAGATTCATCATCCTTCTACTTCAGCTCAAGAAACTCCTTTTCCATATTTGTTTAAAGAATACGAGGGAAGTACTTACTGAAATACAAGTTCTTGATCTCGTCCCATTCCATGGACTCAATTTCATCTCTTTGCCTCGTATTCTTGATTAGATTCCACCATTGATCAGCTTCACCTTCCAAACGATATACTGCTAAGATGACTTTATCATGCTCAGAACATTGAAGAACTGAAAATATCTTTTCAGTGGTACTGATCCATTGTTCAGCAACAAGTGGATCAGAAGACCCACTGATAGAAGGTGGATGTTGCCTCATGACGGACTCAATAGAATATTGTTCCCTTCTCTGCTCATTTGGAAGTCCAGAATGATTCATAGCTTGTGTAAGTATAGCAATAAGATTTTTCACTCCATCTCCCATAACATTTGGTTGTTTAGGAGGGAAATCATTGCATTGTCCGTTGCATTGATCAACACGGTTCCTTCGGGTTCCAGCCATCGTCTAAAACCCAAAAAGAATAGTGTGAGAGGAAAAAATCATTCTAGGGAATACAAAATAATAAAGGGGGAGTACCTTCAATATCTAACATCTTAGGTTTAATTCTATGATCGTTAGCGTAATTCTAGTACTATAACCTATACTTATACTTAACCTTAGGGACATCCCTAGACATACCGTAGAAATATCTCTAGGGATTTCACTAACGTTTTCGCATCCTAGTTTCCAATGGTTGACTAAACCTATCCTATGATACCAACTGTAGAGACCCGAAGCCTGACGTACATTCACATTACATTACTTTTTCGGAATACTTAGTACATAAAAAAAACACACACACAAGGATCGTAATAGTTTAGTGTCTTTGGAAACTCGGAATATAATCATCTAATCATGGAGAAAGATCTTCAACATCTCCCATAAAGATCATCCTTTTTTTACCTAAACCCTTTCATTATATCCTGGGGAAAAGAAAATATAAAAGGGTGAGCTCAAATGCTCAGTAAGTGTAAACAAAAGAAATATCAATTACATCGTATACACAAGCACATAACTTTTGGAAATCTTAACCTGCAAATGAGATCATAATTTCATAACATGGGATAAATCATGGCAGTGAAAAGTAATCACAATAATCATTACATAAAACATGAAACTTTGTGACATTCACACATAATCATAGAGAATAATTTCTTGTTAGTCAAGACTCATTTCCAAGACTCTCTTAGTGGACAAAGTTCCTTTCTGAATCGAGTAACCCTCATTTCAGTCTTGTTTCACTGAACCGGTATAACCTACCATTTCAGCCTTGTCTATCTCATGTGATATAAAGTATTTACCCAATGCATTGGAGGGAGATATTGGTCCCACCCATCTCATAATGATACCATTCTTATGTGTGCCACAAAATCTTAAATCATACATCATTGCATAACCCATGTAATAAAAATGGGAATCTTAAACATCATGACATCATAAAACAATTCATATACGATAAAGGAATTCATAAAAATAATTCCATCACAACAGAATCAAATCAATGTAATAATAGGTATGAAGACAGAACCCATTATTATCTTAGATGGAAAATAATTTTGATAAAACACTTGAACTTCATTCTTGAGGAAAATATTCTTTCTACTTCAAAAACACTTTTCCTTTCTTAACATGTCATACAATTATAAACTAAAATAAGTTGATTAAAAATAAACATGAAAACTTTTAAAGTAAGATTCTTGGAAATAATGTTTTAAAAACCCATTCATGCCGTATAAGTTAAAAAAACATTCTTCGTACTTTTGTCGGAAAAGCCAAAAAGTACCTCGTAAGAAAAACGACAAAAGATTCCTTTCATATCTTTTACTAAAAACACACTGAAGGGTAAAATTGGATATAAACTATTTTAGAAGGATGGAAATAATATTACATATTTAAGAAACATGGATTTGGATTATAAAATACACCCCAGTAAATACCAACGTATAAACAATCTCGGATAAAAATGAGATTGAGATATTTCCCCTTACCTTAGGTCCGACTTGCTTTGTACGTGTCCGAACCTCCTGTATAATGATTTAAATCATGTTATTGACTTATTCCAGAATAATATTCATTGTTATTATATCATATATGGTCCCCTTATGACTTTATATTACCCGTTCTTTTGTAAATTCATGTTAAAGAAGCGTTTTGGGTAAAATTGTTTCATTTATCGTAGGTGTTTGGACATGTTGTTATTGACATTATTATTACTTATATCATGATTTACTTACTTCCAGAATATAAAGTATGATTTATATATCATATATATTCAGTATATATATATATAATAGATAGATAAATGAAATGAAACACACCGTTCATGGAGATGGTAGTCCGTACGTACGCATGAACGCTGCTTTCCTTTCCTTATTGTCTTGAATGGAATTAAGTAGATGACAAAGATATAAATATAAATAAATCCTTCAGATTTAACATGTAATATATTTCATTATTATTCATTATATATTCTTTATAATCATTCATTAATGGTTAATGTGGAGAATGAATCTCATCGCGTCGTGGAGACGGGATTCCGTACGTACGCACGAGCGATGATATCGTTCTCATGATCGTCGGACTGTATTGGAGTGTATGTATACTATTTCAGAATCAATATCACTTTAAAATAATAATGTATAGTTATTATTTACACCATTATACCCATCCAAGTAAGGTGGTGGTGGAAAATGGATTTCACCACGGCGCGGAGACGATATTCCGTACGTACGCACGCGCGGTGATTTCATTTTTCCGTAGGATGGATAGAAGGTGAATTAGGATTGTTTCATACTTATAATAAAATATCAGTATATGAGTGATACTGATTTTATTACTTCATAATGAAACAACTTAAGAAGAAGAAGTGGAGGAAGAAATAAAGGTGAATGAATCGGTAACGGAAATTACCTCTTCTTTGAAGCGCCTCTTTGAGACCTCCTCTTAGGGAACTAAAATTGGTCTTTGAGGAATACCAGAACCTCTAGGATGTTTCTAGGGAAGTGGAGAAAAGAATTTGGCAGGGGTTGGCCGAGCTTGAAGGCTCAATGTTGTGTGAGGAAGAGAGGGAGGAGGTGCCCTTTTATAAGGGAGGGGAGGGGCACCTTAGGAATATCTCAAAATATTATTTTATTATAAAGTCAATTTAGGTTTTAAATAGCTCCAAATTGATTTATTTCTAGGATAAGGTTGGTATGGGTCGAATTCCTATCAACCAATAGGATTTAGACATGTTTATGTTATTATTTTAACCTTATCAATTAGATTTAACTCTAAGGTAAATAATTTAACTTTTACCGTGTCTTTTTTTTTCTTACACTATATGGTTAATACACTTACTATAACATGCCAAACGAACCCCAAATTGTTTATTATTAATATATATATCCTTATCTAAGTCATTTGGCCGACCTTAGATTTTTAGGAATAAAATATCAATTAATAATATAATATTTGATTTAAAAACTATTTTGTGTCAATTTTGACACTATTTGATATATGATTTTTGTGAAAGTCATAACAGAATTATATGTTCGAACCAAGTTGATTAAATCAACGCTAATATATCAGAGTAACCTAGAAAATTAGTGGAATTAATAAAAAGTCTCAAATTAAATTTATTTGGGTATTTATAACATCAATTATGTTAAAATTTCTTTAAAAGGGTAATTACTATATCATCGTTGTGTCATAAAAAAATTAATGTATTTAAAGTCTAAAAATTATAAATAAAATATAATTATGTAGAAAATCGTTTTAGCTTTCAAATGAATATTTATAATCGAATTTATCTTATGTATAAACTCATATTAAAAATGTTTTAATTATTAAACTTTGATTTTAACTATTTTAACTATTCATTAAATAAAATAATATTAAATGTCATAATCTAATCCAAGTAGACCTAAATGGTCATATTATATTCATAAGGTTTTTTTGGTCGAATTACACTTATCCAATAGAATTAGGACATGTGTTAGGGTAATAGTAATATCATATTTACCCTTAGTTACCCTATTTACTATTAACCGCGGTAAAAAAAAGTAAAAGTTACTATTCACCAAAAAATAATTTCATCTCATTGAACCACATTTTAGTCCTTGATATTAACCATGTCTCTCGAATTTTCGAAATTCCATTCACAGAAGCGGTAAAATTATGTTTTATGAAAAATGTAGTTTTTTTAACAACCACTTAGTGGTTTCATTATTCATCAAAAATTGAAAGTTTTCAGAAAAATACTAAAATTTCACCCTAGGATAATTTTGATATTCTGAATCCAAAAATGAAGTCCATTTTGAAAAATAAAATTTATAAAATTTAAAAAAGTGGTTATTACTATTCATAACGGTTAGTTTTAATAATATTTTAATAGAATATCCTTGTTTAGTGAAACTCGGTATTGCATACTACACACGCTATCAAGGAAGGTCGTGATTGCGTGTAATACATGGAAAGTCAAGGATGCGTGTTGAGAAAGATCCTTTTCGTGTAGCGTACAACACAAGACATTAATGAAATTAAAAAGAATATTTTTCATAAAATCTCAGGGTGTTACAAATACCCTGATTAAAGGTCAATCTTCAAGAACCAATGTGACCCTCTTATCTGATCGAAGAGGTCATCGATCTTTGGCAGTGGATAATTGTTCTTCACCATCACCTGGTTCAGGTGCTGGTAATCCATGCACATCATCAAACACTCGTCTGCCTTCTTGGAAAACAAGAATAGGTCCACCCAGGATGAAACGATGGGTCTCACGAAACCCTTGATATTTAAATCCTCCAACGGCACCCTCAGCTCGCGAAGCTCTACGGGAGCCATCAGATATGCTAATGACGAAATCAGTATCGTCTCTGGGTGTATGTCAATACAGAAGTCGATTTCCCGGTGGGGAGGTAATCCTGGTACATCTTCAAGAATGACGTCCTCATACACCACCACTACTACTGGGAACTGGGAGCTCACGACATCCACTACTCTGAGGGCAAGGCTAGACAAGTCACTGGTGATTGGATGCACCCTACTTTGCATAAGATCATTCTGTGTTTCCTGGGGTTCCCTTTCTCCCACAATGGAAAACCATGTTCCATCATGGCAGACACACCGCACTCTTCACCTAAAATAGTCAATCTTGTTAAGGACCAAAGATAACCAATCCATACCAAGAATTACGTCGTAAGGCCTCGACGCTACCACCAAGAGGTTCCATCCGAAACTCACTCTTCCTAGGGTAAGATCACACTGTCCGCAAAGGTACGTGATTGTCAAGTCTCCTCTTGTAGGTGTCTCCAAGTGTAAGGATCGAGCCAACGGTTCTACCGGAATCTCGAGGATTTGTACCAAACATGTGTCTAGGAAGGAGTGACTAGCACTAGTGTCTATAAGTACAGAAGCTAAGGTAGAAAAGACATATACCATATCTCGAATCATACCTGGAGCCCCTGGGTCGTAAGGCTCGACTGCATGCAGCTGTCCCCATCCTAGTCCTCCCGCTCCTTGAGCCTGGTGGGGGCCTCCTAGGGGTGGTTGTGGAAGTAAGTCGAAATGTATACCACCACCCATATTTATCCCTGCTCCTCTGCCACATCTTCTGCCTGAAGGGTCTTTATTCTCCACTCTCTGCATCTGCCTCATTGGTCTATCCACCGCTTCCCTATCAGCAGCTCGATGGGTTGGGTAATCTCTAGCGAGATGTCCCCTACTATCACACGTGTAGAATCACTTCTCCCTAGGCTGACTAGATCAAACCTGAGAGCCCAGGACTATCGATCCTTTATCCTGGGTCCCCCTATGACGCCTCCCGCATCCAGGTCCCTGTGTCTGACACCAGATCTCTACTGCCGATGACTCCGCACCTATCTGCCTTCTGCTGACTGTCATTAGCTGTCACTGCTCTGCCAAGAAGCTCTCGATCACAAAGGCATACTCGAGAACTCTAGCATAAGTTGATATGCATTGAGGCACAAAACTATCTCAGATGTCCTGCCGTAGAACTCTCTCAAATTTACATGCATTAAATTATTGATCCCAGACCATATTCATCGAGTATCGGGCAAGGATGGTGAACCTCGATGAATATTCATCTACTGTCATACTGCCCTTCTGGAGATGGAGATGCTCCAGGATGGGCACAAATCTCAAAATAACCAGAGAGAACTCCTCCCTGAAGAGTCACTCGAACTCCGTCCATGGAACAGTATCCTCGTTGTGAGTATGTGTGGCCAGAGTCCACCATTGTCCCGCCGAACCCTGTAGAAGGCTTGCCCCTAGAATCACCATCTGATCAGTTGGTGTCCTCACTAGACAGAAAACTTTGGTCACTACCTCATGCGAATCCTCAGCCTCCTAAGGATCGGGCTCACCTCATAACCTGAGGGGTCTCTATCTTTGGAACTCATGGAGCATGCTAAGCTCGTGCTCTTCGTCAGCCGGTACCGCAGGTAACACGGGATGCTCTATCGGTGGTGGAATAGCAGGTTCACCACCAGGTGGAAACGCCTGGGGGACTAGCCCTTGTATCGAAGGCTTGTCACTGAGGGGGTCATCCTCGTGATTGTGATGCTCAATCCTAGTGGGTATGCGTCACGAGGTATCCTTTAATGAAACAAAATGTAAAATGGTCAATGAGTATATCTGGATAGCTGACACAAAGGATACCGAAAACCCAACCCATTACTATATGCTACATGTACCATTCTTTTATTTCCCCGCAACCAGTGTCTTCGTGTACTAATTCAAAAAGTAGGTTATCAGAGTCCTGGTGTATGGATATGTTAGCCGCCACACCAACACTGTAGTCTCTGGCCTGAAATCCGAACTAGAAACACTTAACATTGTTTCCCCAAACCAATCTCACAGACTCTTGGACCAAAGATAGAACTGACCACCTCTGATACCACTCAATCACGACCCGTCCCAGTGGGGCCCGCATCGTGACTCCCCAAGCCCACATCCAATAGGCCAGGGGCTTGTGACTTGCACTGAGTAGGCATATTACTAATCATGTGAGGCATTGACTAAGTACCTGTACACACACTCACACCTCCAAGCCCACAAATATTGAAATGTAAAAACACTAAGGAACAAAATGCATGCATACAACTAAACCCAACCAATAGTTAATGAGAAAAGGTAATGTATTGAATGTAAACTGGGCAAGAATACAAGCCCCCCAAATCGAAAATTTGAAAACTACAAGGTCCAACCTGTAATCACAAAAGGTATTGGGACTACCGCTCATTGCCATAGGAATGCCTCGGCCTGTAGGGAACTCCGAAAGCTCGATCATGTCCAGGTCCTCCCTGGACTCCATTAAAAGGCTGTTCATCTGCACAAGACACGACACGTGCGGGGAAAGCCCGTGTCGGTGTGAGTATAAGAATACTCAGTAGAGAACCTTGAAAACCACTAATCATTACACAAAGTAAAGGTATAGTCAACTATTCATAGTATATGTCTTCATAACATATAGCACAAACCATATATACTGAAACCCTAGACCCGTAGTCTAGAGACATGTCACACAACCGCATACCCCCAACATGGGGTTCAGTTCGAAGATTCCATGAAGCACTCGTTTTGGGAGAACACACTCCATGAATCATATTGATCTGATGATGTCCATCTGAGATGTACGGTTCGTTAGAAAGCATCACAAGAGTTAGTTACACTCATTACGGGAGACACACTCCGGAGTTAGAAGGTTACGATAGGTAGATTCACTCATTAAAGGAGACACACTCTTGATTGGGAAAGATCACGATACACAAATGAGGATCACTTCAAGGGAAATGGAAGATACCACGAATCATCCGGAATTAATCATCTAGGTAGAAGATCGACACCCAGTGGAGTTGGTGACGTCGATGTCGGACTCTACCTAGGGTCAAAAATGGATTGAGGATCTTATTCATGGTCTCTCGGATGGATGTATGGCTCTGTCACAGATAGTCATGCTGAAGGGATCATACTCCTATGAAGGAAATGCTTTCTGACCGTTAGGGGAACGAGAAGAAGGGGCACTAACCCAAACAAAAGATGTCCAAAATGTGGGGAAAAAGAGGACCATGTCGTTTTCCAAAAAGTACACGGCGTGTAGAAAATTTAAATGCCATGTTGTCTTACCCCGGGTACTGCCCGTGTACAATGGCACATGTCATAAGGATGGTCGTGTAGAAAAAACTGAGTACAGGGCATGTAGTACATTGTACACGCCGTGCCGAGTGACTACGGTTGGCTATGTGTACGCTATCCATGTTCCTGTACATAGTCATCAACCCATGTCATCGGTACATGGGATGGCACACTTTACTGGCCTCTCCAGGTGGTGTGATAGAGTACACGGTCATGTACTCCATCACGTGACCTTGTGCCCATTTGATATATGCTGAGTTCCACATAGATCCCTCTTCTATGGCATACACTCCGTGTCACCGGAATCTGTGTAGTCTAACCCATGTCCATTTACTTCCCAAAATACACACCGAGCATCGGGGAAATTCTAACATGTCGTGTGACCAGGGTCACATCCCGTGTGATTCCTATCTAACCCTCACAGCCCTAGCCTCTATCCGTAGTACTACACGACATGTTTTTCGGATGTACACGCCGTTTATTATGGAAATTTCTAGAAAGATGAACCTCCACCATCGGGCCTTCTGAACTACCCCGTTCGTCGATATGGTCGTCTGATCTCCATAAAAATGTTGGGTTTTGGTTGCCCCGACACCACAAAGCCACATCCAGTGTTTTTGGACTGCCAATCTTCTCCGTAAACATGTTTTGAACATCCCGCGCGATGAATTCCCAATGAATGACCCTTCCTGATCTGGTACGATTTGCAATATACCATTGTCGTCGCACCTCTCCAAGGTCATTGTAGTGTTGATTCTTCAATTTGGGATCATTGTGTCATAGAATGGATGCGCAACGATCTCTTGTTCGTCACCATACATTGAACATGAAGAACACGAAAACCAAAGAAAAATCCAATAAATCCAATTGCGGAACGAACCACCACCTTTTTTTGTCACATTGTTGATCTTCTCCTTTTAGAAAGATTTAAACGAGGCGGAACCAAACAAAAACAGTTCAACATGAATCAATTCCCCAAATAATCTTGATAAAACCCTCCCACAAGAGAGAATGAATCTGTGGATCAACTTGGTCATGGTTGACCCATGTTCATCATTTAAAATAAAAAACAGGGGAAAAGAATTCAAATAAAAAAACCTCTAACTCAAAATGGGATCAATCTCCAATGAAGAGGTCGTGCTACCGTCATCGTCGAGATCCTCCAATGTTGTTGGTGCAGTGATTCGCAGCTTCAATCCGTTATCGTTCATCGCCGAGAGTTTTCTCCAGAATTTCCCTCAATCTTTCACCCATGATCGACATTCGATTATCCCCATAAAAAGGAAAATGTATTTGACATTCAAAAATACAATGTGGTATTAATGAGACCAACGTTCCATTCTTGAGTCATTATGACGTGCCATTTATTAATGAAACAGCTTCCCCATTGTCGCGCTGCAGTAGATGTTTCCATAAATGAAATAAAATAACTTTCGAATTTATTTTGTTTTATTTTACTTAAAACATCCAAAAATAAAATTTTTACCTTGACCTATGCCGGTCAAGGTTAGGATCTTTCTCAGGTAATGTCATTTCCCTAGATGCAACGGTGCCCTCAGAATTTTAATCTAGGAATCTGTTTGGAAACTGCCACAACTGTGCACAAGTGCCAAGTCACTTAACATAGAAAAAGTTCAAACCACCATTCTGGGATCACTAGGCCTTGGAATGATGATCCCTTTTTACACCTAGTCTCGAAATAATTCTATATAATATTTAAAAATAATAGACAGAAAATTTGAGACATTATATTTCTCACCATGTATCTAATTCACCGAACAACAACATTTCCCAATAGACCCCTATATAGATCTCACTACATGGATGATGATTTGATCTATAGGTATCATTATAATGTGGAATCATCAAGTCATTTCCCACAACTATTCATTAGTATCCGGGTGGTTTGGATTTAAAAAAGGTGTAGAGGTACTACCTCAAAAACTCATGGTGTATTCCTATCCTCTAAAAATACTCACCTTTTAATATCATCACAACCTTCATCTCAAATTGTGGTGAAGAAAATTGAAAACTATATAGTGGTAGCACCTTCTATATAATACATTTTACTACTACCTCTTCAAAGTGTAAATCTTAAATGTGATCCAATGTATGAATCCAAAATGGTTATCATCAGACATGATTCCTAAAAATTTTAGATGCATCATGGCCAATGAGTAAATCTAAAGAGATTACTCAATTATGAAATGGAAGCCACAACACATTCCTATATGATAATTGTACCAATGATTTCCCATTCATCTAGTTTCTACTTGTAATGAGTAACTATATACATTATCAGAGTCATAGTGAATGAAAACACATTCAACCCTTAACACAAAAGGCCCAATTTCTTGAAATATAAACTCTAGAATATTAATTTTTATCCATAAATAACAAAAAAATCTCACAGTTATAAAAATTTCCAAATCTAATTCCTGATATGAAACAATTATAATACCACCCTATCAATAAATTACCCATCAGGACTGCCTAGTTGGTTATAAGATAAGCATGACTCCTTAATCCGACCTCTAATAAGCTAGGGGTTGGTGACTATTTCCTATTAGTAATATGACATATATTGGAGGTATTAAACTAATGTTCATATATGCACACACAAATCTCCAAGATCATATAACATTTAATGAAAAATACCATTGATATTAAAGCATTCATATATTTAAATCACACAATATGTGTACAATAATAATGATAATGTAAAAGGGATAGAAACACGAACACTAAAAATTAAAAATAATATATCTTTCTCAGATGTAGGGGAATAATTTTAAATGACACACTAATATTTTCTATGAATTTTCTAGCCTAAACAATGCATATTCTCCTGCAAGTCCTCATAGAACACTATCAATAGGCTATTATTCTATATAATGAATTTCACATTTGGATAGAGCATCGGTTGGGTGTGTATTAAAGTTCCGTGTGTGAATCTTTAAAAACACTTGACATAAAGCATCAATAATATTCATGTTATCAAAGCACTTTTATTCCAAAAAATATATGTTACATATAGATAATAAGAACCCATATATATTCATAATAGTCTACATGTAAAAAATGAATACTCATCCATACAACCATCCAATATATTATACTCTAGTATTCAAGTTAAGGATCATTCGAGAGACATTTCTCCATAAGAAATGATATCCGAGATGGATCATATATCTGAGTTCATTTTTATTTGGTCTTCTAATGATGCACTCTCTAGATATCCAATGATGTATTAATCTATGTAGGTGATGACACCCATGACCACATTGGTAAACCATAAACTCAATTGGATCAACCAAATATTTAGGGTAGGGTACCCCTATTCATGGTTGTCTAGTGGATACCATAAACCATCCCCATAGATTAATATTTGATAAGGGATACCATTTGGGTCCAAACAGATGTATAAAAAAATCTACATCCATGAGAAAATCTTTATAGGGGACCAAATAAAATTTCTCCAGATGTAATGTCACATTTTACCCACATAGGGGATGAATAAGGAATAATAATCCAAATTTATTTGATTATAATGAATAAAATAAGGTTTAAAAACTACCCTAGAAAAGTACATGGTCTATATAGAAGGTTTAAAACATCTACCAAGATACCTAGAACTCTCTTTTTCCATGAACATATTACTCCTCCCATTATAATGTACACTAGGATATTCTTGTTTATTAGATTAGGTCCATATACCTAGCCTTGTCTGAGTAACGAGATTTTCCCCTGTACTCTATCCATGACCATATGCATGGCCATTTCTGATTTTATGTATCCTCCATGATACACAATGATCTTCCATTACTTGGTAATATGAAATAAGGTTAGGACCATATGTCATTTGTTCTTTTTCAACATTTTTAAACAATTTCATCATAGAAAGGGGATAACATGTCCTATATTCCCCATACAAAAATTCATTATGTCTAGAATTTATTAATATATAATATGTTTTTTGATTCATATTTACTGACTCTTTAATTATTTGACTTTGATTTGAATTACAATAAATATAATTGATATGGATGGACATTCAATCATTTACACAAGTCTAATAAATCAAGGATTTGATCAAGTCAAATATAAACTATTATCCAATCATTCCATCACCACACATGAAAAAGTGATTCAAAAATCACTGATTTAATCAAATCCCACCTCCTATCATACATCATAACCATCATCACCCCTCGATCAATCCCATATTGTGCATCTCACCAAAAGTACTGATCTATTTCACTGAATAATGGTCGCACATTGATCCAATACAAGTGATTATTCAAAACATTAGAAGATTAATTTTTTTTATTTAACCTACATAAAAATTAAGTGGGGGACCATGAAACAGAAATGATAAAAAACATCATCATTATTGGTTTTTTTTCTTTGAATCAATTCAATTATAATGATAAATTAAGTAAAACATAAATAATAAGTTATAATTTTCACAAAAACCATGTAAATATTCGTGCACCAACAACATGATCGACCCATTATTAATTTTTTTTGTTGACTTGATTCATGTTAATTTTAATATAATAAAATAGGAAAATAAAAACAAATAGATTAATGTTCTACCTCATGTTAGGATTTATCCCTTTATAGATAATGAATTTTCATTTTCATCCATTGAAAGATCAACAAAATACATTATTGATAATGATCCTTAACCCAATTTTTTATGCTCTCCTCCAACAACCCCACTCATTATCCATGTGTCATGAGTTTAACACAAGTGATTTGCGATTAACATATATTTATAGAAAATACGTTCTCTTTGTATTCGAGTTAAAATAAAAAATAATTTATTACATTATTATTTACACCAATAACAACACTTTTTCACAAATTCCACTACCATGGGAATTATTTTATCATGAGTTTTAGTAAACCCATTTTTTTTTGACATAATGATGGTCTTATATATACCATCAGTTTACTCCATTTTTTGTTATTAAACTACTATATAGAAACAATGATCACATGATATAATATATTTAATTTTTATATAATATCAATAATGAGGCACTCTGATATATAGAATCCCACAACATCACAACATCTTAATATGAAATTATTATAATATATTTTTTAATTGTATCCATTGGTAAATAGCGAGGATATATAAATTTTAAATTTCTGATTGGGTGATGAATCAAAGTCATAGTTCCCTTATGAGTTGTACTCACAAACTACTTGGCTTCCCAGGTCATATAGGAACTCTATCAGTGCTCATATGATACATGTAGCTGTTTGGTTAAGGGACTAGTTGATCATCATATGTGATAGATATATATTTCTGTTTAGTAGGATATGTTGTCTCTTAGAGTGGGAGTATATGACCAAGTACATTTTTTCTCATCTAGGACATTTATTATCGGTCATATGAGATATTATTGAATTGATTCTAGCTGTGGATATTAAATATATTATATGAACAAGAATCCATTAATTATTGCATTATATTTTTATAATACTTCCATTAAATATATAATTTTTTACATATTTTATTTATTTATTTATTTATAATGGATCTATTTGAAATTATAAAATCTTTAATGTTCCACCATAGACTCTCACATCTAATTTGATGCCACTGGAATATAGGGAGTTATTCTAATGGAAACCTATAATTTTTGTTTAGATCTTGTGATTTGGGCATATATTTTACAAAATATGTATCTCTAATATAACACCATTAATAATTCATATACATTCACCTCCACTACTAAACTAAATCTATTCGACCTTGAAGGATAAATTTGGAATGTACATCAATCATCATACGCATTAAAACCGTCTATATAAAAAATTAGAGAATAATATAGTGATGATTGGATGATCTCAAATCACATTTAAATCACCACTAATGGGAACATACTCTTGAATCATCTAACGATGAGACAATATGATAATATGTGATTTATTGATTCATTGAAAAATAATTAATTCATTTAAATGTAATTAATTATATATTTAAATTAAAAATAAACAAAATGGTAAATGATTCTATCATTTTAGTCAATTTTTATTGAATATTAATATTTTCATTAATTGAAACAATATCAACCCCAATAGCCAAGAGTTGGTGGCCATTTTATTAAAATATAATAGATTCATGAGATCTCAACACCAATGATCAATTAATTTAGTATTCTTAAAGAAATATATACATACTTAGTTCCCTTATTGTACTAGAAATTAAACATAAAATAATAAAATGATTCATGCCACTAATTCAATGATTTATTCTTCACAACCTAGTGAAAGAAATCATATAATTGGGTGAACTAAAAACTGTAGTGAGTGTTATATGATACTATAATAAATGAAAGAAAAGTCAATAAGTTATAGAAATTATTATAAGGAAAATAATCTAAATATACATTTCATCAATAAAGCCATAATGAAAATTAATCACTGGATTTTTTCCATGTGAACCCATAATGGAAAATAATAATTGAATACTGAATGAAGAAAATACTTATTTAGATGATATCATGTATCTAGATCATTAACCATTATACCATTTATACAGTTTATGTCTATGGTTAAAGCCCCATACAATTCTCTTTGAAAACAATCAAATAAAGGTTGTTGCTAACATTTTTTTCCTAATAGTCTTGTCGATGTATCAAGGGGCTAACAATATTTTTCCCCAACCATAAACACATGTCCTGATAATTATTCAAACATATATTCAATTAATATACACACAATTAATGACTTATATAAAAATGGTAAATAACTAAGATAACAATCATAACCCCGATTCAAAAAATGGGTATACTTAATGAAATTGTAAGTAAACTATGATCATAAAAAAATGGAAGTATATATACACCACACATAAATATTAAGTGGTCAAATAGAAATATGATAATGGTTTCTCTGAAATAATGGATTAAAATCATAAATAGACATTCCTATGAGAAAATAGTCATAGATTATGATAAATGATGTCCAGCTAAGGTGAAATCATTTAATAGGAATTTTTATGAAACTATAGAAAAGAACATCTATAGTGAAATTTATTGGAAAATATAAAAGAGAGTATAAAGAGGGAAGATGCATAATTGTATTAATAATAACAAAAATGGAAAATTATTTTCTATAATTTATACAAGAGATATTTTATTAAAATATCTGTTTCATAAATATTTTTATGGAGTGTAATTAAAAATGGGTAATAAATTGGAAAGTTCCCTTTAATTGGGTTTTCTTATTGGGAGGAATCCAAAAAAGAACCTTATAAACATATATTTCTCCAAAAAGGAAAAAATTAATTACGATATGCACATATTTTTTTATCATACACATTGATTGTAGGAGGTGAAAATAATAAGACTTATGGATTTTATTGGTGTAAATAGATAAAGAAATTGTATCTCGAATAAAAAATTGATATTCTTGGAGAATACCTTAACTTATGTCTGAATATGTTATGAAATTTCATATAAATTACTTTATAATTAAATTATTTTCCTTAATAAATTAATTTATAATGACATAAAATTGTAATTTATTGATTATAATTTTATTATGATGATTTTTTGTACTTTTATTGAGCTATATTATTTAACATTGTTATTCATGAGCATTTATTTATTTCGTTTTCATGATTTGTTCAAATATATACATGTATGGAAGTTCACAGAAAATTAAATTCATACACCATAAATAAAACTAAATATATTAGTGAACATAAATAATATTAAATTTTTTTATATGTATTTTTATTTCTAGATATGAGGATGATTCATTTGATAAAATGTTAATGATGAACGTAAG
Source organism: Viscum album (assembly GCA_963277665.1). Classification (NCBI taxonomy): domain Eukaryota; kingdom Viridiplantae; phylum Streptophyta; class Magnoliopsida; order Santalales; family Viscaceae; genus Viscum; species Viscum album. Next base: position 946,001,395 of record OY728138.1, read on the forward strand.
TTTATTTTTCTGAATGTTTGACTATCATGAAGTAGTTTTGTTTAAATAATTAATTTTATGTTTATTTACATGTTCAACAACATTATATGAATGATGATATTTATAAAAATATATTATTTGAAGATATCAATTATTATATGTCTATCCTTGAAGGCTTTAACAGAATATTAAAATGATTGGTCCTTGATGTTGGTAAATCATCACATCATGGGTGATATTATCAATTTTTGAATAAAAGTGAAAATATAAGCGGATTGATGATTTATTTTAGACTAAAAAAACTACCAACTATAAATAAAATAATTGATTTATCATGAATTTTTGTGTAGAGGAGGTGAGGTATGTATAAGAAAAGAAAAAAATTGAAAAAAAAGGAAAACGAATGAGTATATTTCCTCATGAATATCATATCCATAGAAACCTCTTTATGGGGATTTCCAATGTTCTATTTGAGAAAAAATGAATCTAGTTATGTGGAAGAGACATGGGATGATCATTTCACATGAATTGGATATGTTTCAAGGCTTTAGAGGTGTCAGGATAAGAGGGTGTGAGTGATGGTATTTATAGTGAATGAGAGGTGTGGTTTCTCATTATTTCAATCATTAGTTTATTATTTCTCATCAAGACAATGAATATTATTATCTATATCACAAAATATATTAATGCTAGTTCGATAGTATGGGATTACAATAGTGGTACATCATCTTGGACATAATTATTTATGTATTCAGCTTATACCTTAAATAACATTTTTTCACAATTTTAAAAAAACACAACTATGTAGAAAGATAACAAAAACTCACCCAAACCAATTTTCAATTTATATAGATAAAAAATGAAATAATTTTATTAATAATAATTTTATAAATATGTGAAATTTATTTTTTATTTATAATCATCAATTACATGAAAAATAATTTTTTTTTAATTTATAACGGATTTAATAAGACATTAAAAACTAACTTACATCTCATAAAATTAAATTATAAATAGAAGAAAAAATATTAATTTTTGAATTCAGTTTATAAAGATAAATTTTATTTTAAATATTGATTTGAATTATAAAATGGAAAATAAACATATATGTATATAAAAAAAATAATTAATTATATCTAAAATATTTATTTAGTTAAACTATGATATAATAATATCATATTGAAATTTATAATTTTTCAATATATTATTTATACTTATATTGGTGACATTACTATTCTATTTTCATAATTAATATTCATATGTGTCACATTAAAATTCTAGAAGACATGACACTATTTCATTAATCAATGTCCCAAAATTTTTAGAAAAAATGTGTCATTTCATTCATAATTCATTTACAAAGTGTATTTTCTTTTCTCTATGTGATTTTATATTAATTATACTATATGAAATATTTTTTTGTGTATTGTAATCAACTGAATGAACATACATTATTTAAGATTACAACTACTATAAAACAATGGGTTGTTCGATACATCCAAACATTAGAAATTTATTACTAAAATTTTCATGAAAATTTCCCTCTAAGAACACATGACTGGTTATTATTTATAACATATTTCGGCTCCCACAATGCTTCATCCATTGTATTGTTCCTCAATTGAACCATTACAACCTATGTCATCTAATTTTTTAATACATTCACTCTTGATTCATGAATCTTGATAAGATCATTGAAGAAAGACAAATCAGCTTATAATTATATTTAATCATAGGTGAGTACCTGGGTATTGTCTAGCATGAAATTCTTTAACAAATATTTATGGAATAAATTATGTTCCTTGGAGAGACTTGGGGGAATTTCTATTAAATAAGGTAAAACTCCAAATCATTCCATAATTTAAAATGGTTTGATGAACAAGTGACTAAGTTTCACATTTTAACTGATCATTAAGACACCCTTACAAAAACATAATTTTAGAATTTCATGATCTACTTGTTGAAATTCCTTATCTTTGTTTTCAAATTTTTCGGCATATTTTTTTTCTACTTTGAGAGTATTTAATATGAGCCCAAAAAATAGATACTTTTTTGTGTCTTTAATATGATTTGGGCCTATTAGTTTCCCTTAGCAATTTTATCCCAGAATTTTCAAGTTCGACATCTCTTACCATATAATGATTCATATGGGGACATTTCAATATTAGAATGGAAATTATTGTTGTAGGTGAATTATGAAGAAGGTAATAATAACCCAATATACCATAAATGTCAAGTTATTATGATCCCAACATGTCTTCCATATGATTGAACATACATTTCATAACATCCAACTGTTTTAGGGTTACATGCAGTACTCAAATAAAGCTAAGTATCGAAATCCTATTATAGACACTTCATGAATTTGGATATAAATAAGGGGTCACAATCATACAAAATCAATAGCTGTTCACCATTAATTATTAAAAAATAATCAATATAGTGTATTTATAGGTTCTTAAGAGGTAAATATTATATAATTGAATATTAATGTGCTTATATTGTAATATGATCAACAATAGACCATATTGCATCATTCCATCTAGGTTTAATTGGATGCCCTTTGAAAACGTCTATCGTAATGTCATCCCACTTACACATAGGAATACGTGTAGTTTGCATGAATCATCTTGGAAGTTGTCTTGAATCTTATATATTTTTAGAAAACTAGAAATATTGACACATAGTGAATAAATTCACAATTCATGTTATCCAACTAAATTGTTCCTTCATATAACTATACATCTTGGTACTACATTTGTTTATATAGAAAATTCATTTATGAGAATATTCTAATAGTTCCCTTTGTGATCAGGAATTGATGGAATTCATAACCTCCTTCCAAATTTATGAATTTCATCCTCATACATGAATTCAACCAATAATTCATCCTTATAGGCATTATTTTTGTTTTGAAAATTTTCACCCCCAGATTGAGTAATTTTTTCTTCTCTAGTAAATATTTATTAGAATTCATTTGAAAAAGGGTTCATTTTTCCCTTTCCATAAATATTCCCATACACATCATTTATAAATCCATGAAAATAAAATCTTTCTCCATCCTCATTTGAGACACAAGTCCATAATATTTCATTATTAAACGATCCTCTACTATATTTACAAATATAGGTTTGAATTGTATTGATCTGTAATAATATTTGTGTAACTATAGAAATTTCAAATACCACTAGTTGAGTTCATTATATATTATGTTGTATTTAAAAATAACATGATCCATTTATATCTCACATCATTCACCATATAGATATTTTTTTCCATGTGATCATAGAAAAGAATATGGCTACTAACTCAAGGTAATGATTTGTGTAATATTGTTCAAAATTTGTAATATGACATTAATAAAATTGAAATAAAATTATCATTTTGTATAAGCAAACAACCGAGTCCCTTATTCATTTTGTTATTATATATCATAAACCCATTATTTTATGAGTTAGATTCCAAATCATGTCATTAAGAAATATTATTTTCAATTCATAAATGATTTCTTCACATTCATTTATCCATAAAATTATAAGCCCTTTACATTATATCAATGTTAATAGGTGATCCAATTGGGAAGAATTGTCACCAAAACATAGATATTAACAATTAAATTAAATGTAACAACATACCTTGGGTGTGTACATTTGAATAGCCCATTCCTGGGATGCCTATTTCTTTATAGGATCAACCGAGATTCCATTATTAGAGATAATGTGCCCAAAAAAAGAATTTCATGAAGCTAGAGTTACCTTGGGCGAAATTTACCAGATAACACATTACTTCTTAGAGTCTCAAGTAGAATATTCATGTGATTCACATGTTCATCATAGATTTAATAATACAAAAGAATATCATTAATAAATAATTCAATAAAATCCTCACAATATTCCATGAATACTCTGTTAATTAGAGAAATGAAAACATATGGTGCATTATTCTATCAAAAATGCACTATAATGAACTTTTATTGTCCATACTTCATCCAAAAATATATCTTCATAATATATTCCATCTTTAATCGCAACTCTTGACACCCAAAATGAAGGCACTCTTTTTATAAATATCTAGATCTACCATGGTGATCTAATAAATCATCAATGTGATGAATTGGATACGTATTATTTATTGTAATATCATTATAATCTATATAGTAAAATAACACCCTCATGGATGTGTCATTATTTCTAAAAAATGGGTCATGTTCTCTCCATAAGGAATCACTAGGTATATTATGTTCCTTATTACTCGAATCCTATATTTGTATCTTCTTCTGCACTAATTTTACGATCTCTATTATTTAAAATGACTTTGATATAGGAATTTTATTAGGGATTGGATTAATGTTAAATTCATCTGCAACCTATAGGGGGTCCCTAGTTAATTTCTCGAGAAATACATCAATGTATTGGAAAACAATTTTTACATAATAAATTGGAAAATGAAATTACACATGCCTAAATATAGTTTAATATTCCTCCTAAATAATTTAATTTAGTATATTTAATTCTGGTGAATCTAGATAAGAATAATATGATGATGTTTTTGATCTAATGATAATGAATTTCACATCATCATCAAAAAAACAAAATATCTTTATTTGTTCAATAAATTTTCACAACAATTATTGAAATCCAATCAATTCTGAGGATTATATAAAAATAAACCATATGTATGGAGATAAGATCATGAGAAAGAATATGTGTATATGTCATAATGAGAACATCTCTTCATATTCATGTGGAAATTAGACTTCCCTTAGGGGTTTACCAAAAAATATATTTTTAAATGAAATGGTAAATATTTAATATTTTTTGAAAAAAGTATGATATAAATGATTGAGATGGTATATAATCAAATAAATAATGGGATAGTTTTGATGATAGGGTTAAACTATATGACACAAAATTATTAGGTACTTCAACATTAATTGTACTGATCACATATGCTTCGCCATCTCCCCTTTGAAATTTTTTTGTATATTCTTTTAATACCTGAGAAATATATTTGATTTTTCCCCATTTCATTACAATTCAAGTAGTGAACATCATTTACTTGATTCTTCTTCTTGCGATCCTCAACTAGATTCCCCCATTCTCTATAATTATTGTAAACTCCCATGCCATTGAAAAAATTACAAGGATGATTCTTTCAAAATTATCACCATAATAGAAGTTGATTCATTCCATTTTCATTGTTTCACACATACCTTTTCATACGACATAATAAGAACACGTATTCTATTGATTATACTTGAACATATGTGATATATAATATTTCATCTCTGTTTCCAAGAAACATATTACTATTTCATCAAATATGGAAAATATTTCAGAAGAAGATTCCCTTAAAATACATAGATTAAACCAACAATAATTAGCATCTCTATTGAGGAAATATACTACAGGTTATACATTTTCATTTTCATTACATCCAAATACTGGAAATATATTTTTAAGGTACTTTATCTACTAATCTACTATAACCAAAATATTATTCCCAATAAATTATTTGTGATTTTTCCCCGTGAAATGATCCAACATAGGAGTAGTATGGTTATTCATCATATCCTATATAAGTTGTCATAATATGGACCTGATCTCTTTATCTCCAACACTAATTGTGTTTAATTTCTAACTAGGTAAAACCTTACATTTTTTATGGGTATTGATTCCCTTACATGCATTAATAATGATCACTAAATAATGGTGCACACTACATTGGCATATAATCATCATGAATATTAATCCAAAAATTCACTATAATTAGATATTATAATTCAAATGTTTATTTAACATTTTGTTCCAACGGATTATACTAAAAAAATCTGTAATACCAATTGTAACAACCCCAACACTAGTATCATATATTTTATTGTCATTTTATTACAAAGGTATAGATACAAGGGATCACATCACCAAGGATCAATCAGATATGTAGTCTTGATGAACTAGAAACATACATGGATACCATATTACCTTGGTTATTGAACATAATGAAAAAAAAATAAACTAATTCAAGTCACTTATTAAATTATATCCTCATCATAACGTGGGAATGAGAAATAAATAAAAGGGTGAGCTAAAATTTTCCATAAGAGTTATATGAACAATTATAATTGAATAAAAGTCAATAATCCATATACATTATGACAAGTTAAATAATATGAAAAACAAATTTTCTCAATACACTAATAATGAAAATTTATCCATAATATTTCATACTAAAAATCACATGGAAAATAATAAATAAATTGTGAATATAGAAAATTGTAATTTACTAGAGGACATGTCTCAAGTAGATTTACCATTATACCATTATGATTGTTTTATTAGGTTGCTAATTACTCATTTGATTCTGTTTTCTGAAAATCATGAAGGATCTCGGATGAACTATATTATATCATAAGACTTGTCAATGCATCCAGGGACTATCTAAAACTGAGACCCACCCATCACTGTATGTCTAAATAATTATTCAAACCTATAATAATTTAAAAAACATTATATAAGAACGCCTTAAAAATGTTATACATATAAGATAATATTCTCCTACAAGATAGAAGAAATATATATATTAAATGAAATCTAAAATGAATGATGATCACAAATAAAATGGATTTATACAGACACCATAGATAATGAATAAGTGATGGAAATGAATTTTCCTAATGCTTTCCCAAAAAGAATGCATTTAAATAATACATAGATAATAATAAGTGAAAAATTTCCAAAATAATAATAAATTATATCCAACTGATTTGAAAACAAATCTTATGAAACTTAAGTAAATAGCCTCTATAGTGAGATTAATGAAATAATATAAAATTGTGTATGAAGCTGTAAAAGAAGTAATTATTTCCATAAATCCAGAAATTTATAAATATATTTTTAAATAATTAGGAAATTTATTTTACAAAAATATTTGTGGTTTAAAATATATAATATATTGTACTTGATATTTGGATTGATGTAAGAAATATCCCTTAAAATGGGCTTGCATAGCTGGAGGAATTGAATATAGAACCTTATAAAATATGTAATTCCCTATAAAATAAAGAAGAATTGATATTGGTATATATTTTTTGTAAAAAAAATAAGTAGAAGGAGTGAATAATAATAATTAAGAATTAAATTTCTGATAGAGAGAGAAATGGTAAATTGAATGAAAAAATAGATACTCAGGGAGAATCAATAACCATTTATCAGAAAGTGTTATAAATGTCCACATAATGTCCTAGATAATGAAATTATATGAATTTTTAATTTAGTTTAATGATTCGTAATCATTTAGATTATTAGGTATAATTTTATAAGATTAATTTATTTTCATTTTTTTGAGTTATAAGATTCAACATTGTCATTCATGAGTGTTCATTTATATGGTTTTCCGTACTGGTTCACTTGTATACATATATGGAAGTTCTTGTAATATGGGATTAATTCTTGGATATTGAAAATATATATTATTATTGAATATACAGAATAATAAATTATATTATATATTATTTCTTCATATAGGAAAATTATTCATTAGATAAAACATTAATGATCCTTATTTGTTTATTTTTCTGAATTTTTTATTATCATAATGTTGTTTTTTTATAAATTTTTATTACCTATATTCAATGGTTCCAAAACATTATATAACATATAATATTTGTAAAATAAATAAACCACATTATTGGATTTATGACTAGCTTTCAAGGTGGTTGTGTTAAATGAATATGCATCATCCATGATGGGGATAAATCATTACATCATAGATAATATTTTTATTTTCAGAATAAATGGGAGGGTAAAAGGATATTGATGATGGATTTTATGTTAGAATAATAAAATTTTATTATATATATGTTACCAGAGTTTTCATTCATTATTGAATATAATAGTTTTTTATAAGGATAAGAGTAGACATGGAATTGAAAAGAAAATAAAGGAAAATTATTGAGGATTTTACCTCTGGAATTTATTTTAATTTAAAAAATTCATAAGGGGTATAGGATTGGATAATTTGTGATTAAAAAGGATTTAAGATGTGGGGAAAATAATTGGGATGATTATTGGAAAGGAATTAGATAATATTATTTTCATAGGACATGTGACGGTAATAGGTGGTTAGGGGTGGTATTTATAGTGGAGGACGTGAGAGGTTTCTCAATACATCATTCATTATATTATTATTTTTCCTCAAGACTATGAATAGTTTGAGAATTATCCATATATATAAAAATATAATTATTTTTATTTATATATTAGCGGATAAAAAAATCCATACATCATCAATTAGTTGGTATATCATGTATAATAACCCACTTTTTCTCATTGGCTTGAGATCACAACAAGTTGTTACGTGGACTTAAGAGACATCCCCAAGACGCCAATGGATGAAAATAAATTCCAAAGCATTTCAAATACAAGCGGGGGATGATTTATCATTTATTAAATAAACCTATAAACAAAAAAACATTACCAAAACATTTACAAAATGATTCATGAGAAAAAGAAAGATAACTTAACAACTTCATGTATCTCAAAACCATATCAATGTCCAAAAAATCAGAATCCCAAACTTGTACCAAAGTAAACAGAGGATAAAAAACTCATGACTTTAAAGAGGCCACAAGACTCCATGATATACATGATCCAAGCAGAAACATCATTTAATATCCAAAATATCACGAGGTAGTGCTAAAAATGAGGAAAATGTACCTTTCCCCCAGTCCTGGATGATAGCATCTACAAAATCCCCAAAGATCCAAAGAATGGGTGAGTATAATACATAGTAGTTTTTCCAAATAATTCCCAACTCACACCACCAGGATAGAAATGTTATCGACATTTATATTACACAGTTTATATAAAAAATTTACCAAAACAGTTTATAACCAAATATAAACAAGTTTCAAAAACTGTTTGCAACCATGTAAGTACAAAACTAAATGAAACCAATTTAAAAGTATGTGTTTTCCATAAAAATAACTAATCAAATAATTAAAAGCAATTATTCTTTTCATTTTTCATACCCATTCCATGGTTCCCAACACACCCACATGAATTGTTAATTTTATAGTTCTATAGTCTTGAGCGGTCTCTCGTTCAATTACCTTGTATCCCAATGACACACACCCATGATCCAGGTTCACCGCCCTTATATCCCAATATTACTCATCCTTTATTAAGGGAACATTATGCATGAACTCAGACAAACCCCATTTATTCCTAATATTTCCATTTCTAAAACAAACCACTCCAATAAAACTAGATTTATATTGAAAACCAAATCAAAAAAAATTCAATGAAAATTTTTATTTAATAAAACCTTACATTTTATAAGATAACTATTATCTAATTCATGTGCACACAATACATAAAAATACCCTTTATGAATAAAAATTTAAAAAAATGTGCAAAATCAATTTACTCAAATAACCAATATTACAGATTTCACAACCATCACTCAAAAAGGTTTCCAAAAGGTCTTACAAAACCAAAACACAATCCATTAAACACAACTAATTCTATTTTAAATACTCCAATCAGTTCTACTAACTAGAGTCGATAAATAAGAATCCTACATTGATTTTTTTGAAAAAAAACAACGAACAAAGAACACACAAGAAAACATGGCCGATTATCCAAGAACATGCCTTGGATATCTTCACTTAAAATGATAAAGACATAATTTCATCATAATTATAATACACATAGATAGATATACCCATAATGGATGCATATCTAATAATTCATAGGAAAAGGAGAAGTAAATCTATGGAAATCTAAGAAAGTGATCAAGAATGAAGATAAAAAATAACATACCTGAAGATTCTGGCATCGAATCACATAGGAAATCCTTTGGATTGAATCCAAAATTTTTGTTATACGTTCTAATACCTTCAAGTAGGAGAAAAATAAAGTTATGTACACTTATGAAAAACATGAGCTACATAGTGGAAAATACCTATAAGATCCACTTTTTAGGATATCACTTAAACCATCTGTACGGTTAAGAAGAATGTCACAGAGCTTCATTGCTTAGTCTCTCTAACCATTATCTGACCGTTCTGGAGATTCAGCCGGATGAGGACCATAGCACACTATTTCTTCACATGGTTAGGCAATCCTTGTGATGTCCATGCAACTTTCATTTTCCCCAATACCCATTTCAAAATTCTCTTAACTCTTCCATCCAACACATTTAATCATTATAACCATAAAAAAATCATGTAAGGTTTATACACCGTAAACTGGGGGTACTAAATTTTTCCGTCCATTTTCATTGTTGTCATCATAATTAGAAAACAATTACCCATATTAATGAATTCAAGCCATTTCTCTTTAATCTCTTTCTCATGTTCCCAAGTCTCTTCTGGAATCCAACCATGCTGCCATAAAATCCACACTATACCGATGATTTTTCAAGGAATGACAATATCTTGATTATCTGAAAAACTCAACAAGATATGAACCATTTAAGCATTTTCCTCGAGGTCAATGTGATCCCATCTTATCACATAGTCAGGATCAATTAGATACTTTTTTCAACAGAGATACATGGAACATATTATGCACCGAACTGAACTATGGTAGTAATGACTGCTAATATGCCACATATCCAAACTGTTTCTTTATTTGTAAAGGTACAATGTATCTAGGATGTAACTTTACCTACTCCGGGAATAAACGAAATCCCTGTCTTGCAGAGATCCTCATAAAAATATTATCAATCAAGAAAAATGATAGTGGTCTTCAGTTGTTATCTGCTGAATATTTCTGAAAACTTTGAGCCATCACCACCGTCTTTCTAATGAACTAGATATTATCCATTGTTTCCTAGAAAAATATCAGCCCACCTAGTGAATAATCACCCGTTTCCACTCAGCATAGTGGTGAATGACAAGGACGACCATAAAATTCTTCAAATAGAACCACATTTTTAGAGGCCTGATAGCTGTTATTATATGATATCTCCATCAAGGGTATATTCCCATCCAATAAAACATAAAAATCAGTTACAAAATCCAAAAAAATCTCTACCATTGTTTTTATCTTCCTCTCGTATTTCCTATATTTCTAAAAGAGATACACCATTTCTCATAGTCCACTAAATCCCAATGCCTTGCAGTATGGATTTCAAGAAAAAAATATGTGAACCTCTTATCTCGGTTACAGATGATTGAAACGGGTATTCCATGTCTCTTTACAACTTCGTAGATATATATTTTTGATAGATCGTCCACCATAGGAGTTTCCTGAATTGGGATGAAATGGGCCCACAAGGTAAGATGATCCATTATCTCCCAAATGAAACATTGTTTGCAAAACATTCATGGAAGACCGTTAACAAAATCAATCACTATCTGATCCAATTTTCACACTATAATGGTTAATGAATATAACATACCTATTGGTTTATGATTCTTTTCTTCCACTTTCTATCTATTTGAACACATATAGATGAACTCAGCCACCTTCATTTTCATGCCGCTTCCCCAAACTATGCCTTTAATTCCTTATACATCTTCAGTGTACTGTGATGTACAACCCATCTTGAATGGTGGTGATCATGAAGGTGTTTTTTCTGAAAATACATTGGTACTACCATATAATATTTAATGAACAAAACTAAACACCCATCATCTTTCCAGCCATCAATGGTCTCCCCACCATTAAGCATTGAACTCATAACCATGCATTAAACATCATATTATTATGCCTCTTTGACCATATTTAACAAACTAAGAACAAGGGTGGCTGAAAAAAAGTTGCATCATCATGTTGGACAACACATTACAAATGTCTGCCAGCTAGGATTGACATCAAATTACATTCATCGAATGCTTTATTCTTCAACTGAGATTATGATTTCTTATATAATTAATATTCCACTTAATTCTCTTTTCCTAGTGTATACATCATATCAAAGTCAATCATTTCGAGAAATTCTATCCATATCCTTTTCCTTAGATTCAAATATAATTGCGTGAAAATGTGTTTCAAGATTTTTTGGCCTGTGAACACATTTAATTTATCACCAAAGAGATTGTGTCTCCATAATTTCAATGCATGGAAAATTGTAGCTAATTATAAATTGAGTGTTGGGTAACTCTTCTCATGCACCCTCAACTTCCTTAAACCATAGGCAACCACATGATCTCCTTAAATGGGAATACATTCCAACCCTGATTCTAAAGAATTAAAGTACTCCACAAACCCACGTCCAAATTTTTGAAAAATGAATATGGGTCCCAATAGAAGAAGAACATTTAGTTCCTAGAATGTCTTTTGACATACCTCTCTTAATTTAAATGTAGCATTATTCTTTTTCAGAGCTGTCATTGGAGATTATATTAGTGAGCAGTCACACAAAAATAATTTTTAGTAACCAACTGGGACAAGGAAACATCGTATCATGAAGATATTCTTTGGAAAATTCCATGATATAACAACATATATCTTTTCAGAATCAACTGAAAAACAATTCCCAGAAATTACAGGGCCAAGGAAACATACTTCTTCAATCCAAAAATCAAACTTTGATAATTTATCATACAAACAGTGATATATCAATATTTGTAACAATATTTTCAGATGCTCATCATGGTCAGTCTTTATATTTTAATAAACCATTTTGTTTTCCACATAAACCACAAAAAAGTATTCAAGATATCATAGGAATATCTGATTCTTAAAATACATGAAATCTTCAGGTGCATTCAACATCCCAAACGGTAGGATTATATATTCATTATGTCCATGTCTACTTTTTCAATATTTATTTGGTACATCTTCCTTACAAACTCTAAATTGGTGATATAGTGATGGCATGTCAATCTTAGTGAACCACTAATATCTCAACAATTTTTCGAACAGATCTTCATTTCATGGAAGTGGATATTAGTTCTTTATCCAAACGTGGTTAAGCATGTGATAATCAACACACATCCAAAGAGTTACATCTTCCTTCTTGATGAAAATAAACTGGAGATGCCCACAGAGACATACTTTTTTGAAATAAACCATTTCTTTCCTACTCCTCCAACAACACATTCAATTCACGTAACATTGATGGTGCAATCATATTAGACGGAAGGGAAATTGGACAGGTCCCCGTAAGGTGATCAATAATAAACTCCACTACCCTTATAGGTGGTAACCCTAAGAAGTTCTTGACAAATATGTCAGAAAATTGGACCAAAACTACTGGAAAACTAATTGCTATGATCTCATTCATTGATGCTAATTTCGACATTACCAACTGATAATAGATCGTTCCCACTGTTGATGCCAAAAAACACTTTGCACCTTTTTTTGCTATCCTTGCTCCTATGAAGTGATGATTGATGCCATACTTAGTTAGGAAACTCACTGTTCTCCTATAACTGTCGATATGAGCCTTAATCGTTGTCAAGAAATCCATACCCAGAATTACATCATAAAAATCTACGTCCAATTTCCGCTACATGACATCAACAGTTATAGTACATCTTCCACAGAAAAATGCATGACATTCTCTTTCACAGAGAAGAATTGGATGTTTTAAAATAGAATCCATCATTTTGAACATTAAACAATGAAAATAAATAGCATGAGAAGTAATTGAAAAATGTGATGCACTTGTATTGTAGAGCACATTCACAAGGGTCTAATTCGAAAGAATCGTACCATTCACCATCGACACAACAACTTGATCATCGAATATCATCTTCTCATCACTATAAAATTACTTCATCTCAATTTTTTATCCTTGTCGTCTTATTGAGATTTACCTAGTTGAGGAATCGTGGTATATCTAGAATCACCATGTCTAGATCTCTTCTGCTGATGAGACTCATTCTGCTATCCTCGTCCTGTCAAAGCATATAATGCTTGTGACACATGAGAATTGTCTCGACCAACTGGCCTTGGGGCACTGTGACAATATCATTGGAGATCTCCCATATTGTTGAAATTGTGGCATTCTCTAGGTTGTTCCATACACTCTCGCGTTATGTGGTCAGGAGAACCAAATTGAAAGAAACATTATTTGTTATAGGCTCGTGGAGGAAGGTTCACTGATCCAGCTGTCTGATTTTGATTTTCACTTAAACCATGGAAATAGGCTATTCTTTTCTGCTTGATTCCTACATTTGAGATCCCACCATTCCCAGAAGGTATCATCATACCTCCTCCTATTGATCTTGAGATGTCACATTCATCCATAGTGACTTTGTACACCATCTCTATATAATCTGTAACACAGAGAACTATAATCTTTGATTGTATCTTTTACTATAGCCCCGATTCAATGATACATGACTTCAATTATTCAATTTCTGAAACATCAAGTTAATATCATATTAATTTTTTTATCTTCATACACTGTGATAGAGAGACTATCTTGATTTAGGCTGAATAATTCATCATTTTCTAAATCATGAATGTGTGAGGAAAAAATTGTTTGTCTAACAATTCCTCAACATCCATATGTGTCTGACTATAATCCAATTTAGCTTTCTCCGCTAAATACCACCACTAACATGCAATATGTTTGAGCATATACGTCGCTATTTTGACATTTAGCTCTACTTGTATAGTTATTATGTCGAAGATATGATTTATCCAACTCATCCTTACATCCGCCTTTTCAGGCTTAAAATCACATTAGTAGTTGGGTGGATTCTACTTCATGAACTGGATGGTATCATCCATATGCCTTGTCAAATTCCTCTTGTTCTTGGTATCCATAGCTTGAAAATATTGGACAATACACTGAACTAGAACTTGGTTCAACTGTGGTTCAGGTGCAACCACATTCTACACAACATCCATCAGTTTGATATGACGATGCAAACCAGCTTCCATTTTCTAAACCAAAAATAAACTTCATCAATCTCACTCTCTTGCAACTTCTAGCAAAGTATTTCAAATTCTATCACATTAACTATCACAACATTGTTTTTCAAAAAAATATTTTCTATGTTTAACAATTTTTGAAAACATTCAATCTTTATTTTTTAAATTAAACCATTTTTCAAATACACCAAATATCGTCTTTTCAAAAACATACATTTGAAAACATATTATGAATTTTTAAAAAATTATCTCCTTAAAAAAATAATAAATCAATACTCCAAATTAAATACAGAATACTTATAGGATTCTATGCCTCTACAATGCATGTCATGGTCATCTCATTGGCTAAACCCATAAAATGAGATACCTAATTCCTAAAAGTGTCTCTAAACACTTATGTACCCAACATTCTGGTAACACGAAGTTCATCATAAAAGGGTTATCTAAGCCCATTTATGGTAAGCATTTCATGTAATGACAAATCATACTTCTGTCTAATAATTCATCCCAAATAATAGACATGAAGGAATTTTAACTCCCAGACCAAGAACACTTATGTCCACTTGTTAGGAGAGGACCAAAAAAGATGGTAACATTTATACCTCAATGGATGGAAGAATATGATACCATTTATAATGATCCCCTCATTCCCATTGGCTTGAGAGCACAATGAGTAATTACATGGACTTAACTGAAATCCTCAAGATGCTAAAGGCTGGAAATAAATGATGAAGGGTTTCCAATACAAGTGGGGGAGATATTCCCTTTACGAAATAAACTAATAAACCAACAAACCATAACCAAACCATTTATTAAATAATTCATGACCAAAAAAAAGATAACTAAAAAACTACATGTTTCTCAAAACCATATCAAAGTCTGAAATAGTGGAAGACTGAACTAGTATCAATGTAAACATTAGATGAAAAACTCAAAACACATAAGAGGTAAAAAGACACCATTCTCCACAAGTTACAATCTCCTTAATCATCGAAAAACCCAAATAACACGTGGTAGTTCCAAAAATGAGGGAAACATTACATTTTCCAAGTCTTGGAAGATATCAACTACAACAACTCAATTGCTCTAAATAAAAAGTGAATAAAAAACTCATTAGGTTTTCCCCAATTTCTTCCATACTCATGAAAATAGGATATAATATTTATCCACATCTATATAAACATGTTTATAAAAAATAATTTACCAAAATAGTTTATAACAAAATATAAACCATTTTCAAATACTGTTTTAAACCATGTGAAATCTAAACTAAATAAAACCAGTTTCTTGAAAGTAATTTTTCCCCAAAAATATCTAATGATAGATTTAAAACCAATTATTATTATCATTTGGCCTACCAATTCTATTATTTACCACACAACCACACATGAATGCTTTGTTTCATTTTTTCATTCTCTTGTGCAGTCTCTCATTCAATTACCAAGTGTCCCAATGAAACATGCCCCCAGTCCAGGGTCATTTCCCTTTTATCCAAATTGTACTAGTCCCTTATTATGGGCCAGTTAACCATTAACTTACTCAAACACCATTTTTTCCAAATACTTCCATTTCAAAAACTAAGCACTCCAATAAAACAATACTTTTATTGAAAACCAAAGAAGAACTGATTTAAAAAAAATTATTTTCATAAAAACCATCCCATTATTATAAAACAAATGATCCAATTCCTATGCCAACAATACAAAAATAATACCCTTTTTAAAATGAATATTTTAAAATGATATGAAATAACACTTTACTAAAACACCCAGTATTCCAGATTTCACAACCATCAGTCAAAACTGTTTTCAAGAAGTGTTCAAAAACCAAATAAAAATAAATTTAACACCATGAAATAAATATGAAAACATCACTATAAATTCCACTATGTGGAGTCAAGAAGTAAGTCTCATACAATAATGGTTTTGAAAAAAACCCCAACAAATGATGAACACACAAGAAAGCTGGGTTGATTCTTCATGAACTTGCCTTTGATATATTCTCCTATAAATATGATGGATAAATATCATCATAATTCACATCAATACACCTAGATATACCCATAATGGGCTTAGATCTATGAATTAATGATATATGGAGTAGTTAATATATGTAGATCTATGAAACTGTTCAACAATGAAGAATAATGATCACAAACCTCATGAATCTGGCTTTTATTCACCAAGGAAAGCCATCTGATTGACTCCAAAACGCATGGGAGCAGTTATAATACCATAAAGTATAAAAAATCCTGATTTATGGATACTTATGTGAAAGATAAACCAATTACAGGAAAAACATGTGAGCTCAACTTTTTAGGATATCACTTAAACCATTTGCATTGTTAGTTCACATAGTTAGACAAACTATGCGCTAAACATGTGTTCGATTCTACCTATGTTTACCCTCTCATGGATTCATCACACGGTATCTATAACTGTGCTCCAACCATTCTAGTGCATCTGCCTCAATAGGACCATTGTACATAGTCTGGCCGCACGGTTAGGCAAACTGTGCACCGCCTATGCCACTTCCATTTTTCCCAAAAACCACTTCCAAAATTCTCCCAACTCTACCATCCAACACCCTTAGACATTATAACCCTAAAAATCATCAAGGGATACATTTCAGAAACTGGGGTACTATATCAAATATTTGTATTATATCATAAATTATCATACTTCACAATTCAATAAATCTTTTAATTTTTTAGAAAAATCAAAAAACATTATGAAAACCATATTTTTATTTGTATATTTCTAAAATGAAAACAATGTTATGAAACTATTTATATATATGAGGAATTGAACATTAAATTAAATTTACCATATTCTAAAAAAATTAAAATTTAATACTATAACTTATTTTAAAGCACTTTGACATATTAATTACGGTCTCATAAAATTTACATAAAATCATAAGTCAAACGAAAAATCATATTTGAATATATTTTAGGAAAATATAATTTATTTCAAAACAGTATATGAATTATAAAATTGAAAATAAATATTTATGTTTTAAAAATATATATAAATTGTTAATTATTTACATGTAATGTAATCTTCATGGAAATACTAGTTAATGAAGGCATTATCATCTGTTCATGTCCTATATGTTTGAAAACATTCTTCCCATCGTTTTTCTGGAAGAGGTAAATAGTATATCATTTGAAAAAAATCAAAAATATTAGGTCAAAGAATTTTATATAAAAATAGAACATGTTAAGAAGAATATTAATAATTTTTAGGAATATGTGTAAAATATTGTGTATTTTTTTTCTATTATTCATGGACACATATGATAAATATTCCATAATATATACATTCATATAAAGAGTCATATACAATACTAATATTTTGAAATAACCCTTAAAAATTTATAAAAAGTTGAATCATATTCCCCATGAATGAAATAAAATTATAAATATATATAAAAAACATAATATTATAGTTACTAATAATTGAAAAAATTCTTGGGAATTGTATAAATCACATCTAAGAAAAAACAATTTTGTGCGTATAATGTCTCAAAAAAGTAAAGGTGAGACAAAAAATCTTCTTACATAGATATGATTCCCATCGTACATGTCTAAAAATCTTTTATAGGGGTTTTAAATATATTATTCTCTTATAAAAAATCTTAATAATATTAATGATATAATATATGATAAATTTATTACTTTAATTAAACCATGTAATTAAAATTCCAAGTTAATGAAATATTTCGGATAAGATGTAATGTTTTATTTAATATTTTTTGACTTGTTATGCTTGATCCCATTGCATAAATCATGATTTAAATATATGATGAATGTAAAACCAGATTTATATATCATATATAGTTAATATATAAATATATACAGTTGACATATATATATATATGTATATATATATATGAAATGGAATACATATTTCATGCAGACAGTAAGTCATGCATGGGCATGAATGTTGTTTCTATATTCTTTATCGCACTAAATGGAAGAAGGTAAACAAAATATATGAATATATATATATATATTAAATTATGATTATTATGTATTTTATTTCATATTTAATAATTATATTTAATTTTTTAATAATTCTTAAAATTTATATCAAAGAAGATGAATCTCAACGTGTCGCGGAGAGGGTATGTCGTACATACGCATGAGTGAAAATATCATTATATTAATGTAATAAGGGTGATTAATTAGATGGTATTATATTGAATCTATATCATTTCATATTTTTTATTTATATCCATTATATCTATCATTATACCAATCAAAATAATATAATGATGAAAAGATATTAAACCACATCATGGAGACAGTAAATCATACATACGCATGTGTGGTACTTTCATTTTTCAAAGTATGAATAAAACATGGAATATAGTTGTTCCATAATCATTATAATATAATATAATAAGGTTTGTACTGTTTTTATTAGATTTTAATCGAATAAATATATGTGGAGGATGTAGAAGAAGAAACAATTAGTATAAAGTCAATAAAAATATTACCTCTTCTTCGATGATCTCCCTCAATATATCCTCATAAAGAAACTAAAGATGGACTTTTGAGAAGACCAAAACATATATATTGTTATGAAGAAATTTTATAGGGTAAATGGGAAGGGGTTTTTTGAGCTAGATGTATCACTGTGGTTTAGTGAAGTGAGTGAGGTGGAGACCTTTTGTAATTGAGGTGTGGGGAACATTTGAAAATCATCATAATACTATCATATAATAATAATATTATATATCTTCATGCATAAAAAAGAACCATAAAGTAATATTATAAAACATGTTCAAAAATATCCTATATCCTTCTTATTATTTAATAATTATGTGATTTTTAAATATCATAATAACACATTAATTAAATAAGATAACTTTATGAAAAAATATAATAATATTCATTTAGTTAGAATTCAAATACATTAAGATAAATTTTGAATTAGATTGTAATGATTTCATACATATATAATATTTCGAATGGATCTATTAAATTTTTCAAACACATTAACTACTCGTAAATAAATCAAAATCAATAGTATTATTATCAAATATTTAATTTTTTAATTAAATAAATATTGATTTAGCATTAAAGAGGATTTTATGGTTATAATATTACTTAAAAAAATCAAATTAAATTTATATAATTAATATAATATAATTTTATCAAAATATATATTTATATTTGTTTATAGCATGATGAAATACTTATGTGAACACATAGAATATATTAAATACCAAATAGTGATAAATGTAAATATAATTTATTTAAAATAATATATAATTTATTTTATTGTAAATGTGTCCAATAAAAATATAAAATCCCATCATTACGTTATTAGGGTCTAATCATCTTCATCCAATAATTGCTGGACATGGTTTTTGTTTTATTTTAAACCTTACAATTTTTATTTACCCTTCATTAATCTATAGTAATTATAATTGTACTAACAAAAAGTTAATATTAAGTGGTTATAGAATATTATTTATATGAGATAATGGCTAATATATTGAAAAAAATACGAAATTGAAGGCCTTATCATAATCGATTTTTATTTTTAAAATATATTTATGATTTAATAAATTTAAAAAAATTTATAGGTTTTCATATATCATTATTGCCAATTTTGATCCTATTAAAAACTCGGTATATATATGAAATCAGAGAAGAAAATTAATTTCAAACCCAAACATATAACACTATTGTAAAATTTAATATTATAATATATAATTATTTTTCTACCTCCATTACATAAAATTATATTTATTTTAATATTTGTTAATATAATTTATTTAATCCTTTTATTAATTAAACTATTTATGAATAATAATTGTGTCACAATCATTATTAATTATTTTATCCATAAAAATTATAAATAACTAATCATGATGTATATAAAAATATTATATTTTAAATATCTATTTATAGTCAATGTTATCTTCTGAATAACCCAATATTAAACATGATTTTCTAATTAAAAATATGACGGGGATATCATTAACTTGAATTTAATTAAAATATAATACATGTTATATTCTTAGAAATGTATATTAATAAGGTTATAGTTCTATTCTATAGATGAAATTTGTTTATATAAACTTATCTATTGAAATTAAGAAATGTTATAGTGTAATTTTATAATTTTATAATATTATTTTTACATTTAATTATCCAATTTAACCATAACTGAGGTATGTAAAAAATATCATATATATATTATTCAAAAATATAATTAAGTTGAATATACTAGTATAAAATTTTTAGTGTTATTTAAATCATTTTTTCCCTTTTCAAATTTAATTAACAGATGTATCAAAATTTTGTTCAACACTAACCCCATATATTTGGTGAGAAGGTGGGTAAAAGAGACGTTTAAAATTTAAATATGTTTTTATATATAATTTCAGTATAAAATTATTCAAATTACATAAATTTAATTAAAATATGTATTATATTATATATTATGTCTCATAAATAAATTTAAATTATAATAATTATTTAAACCAAAAAGGCAGTTTTATCTACAATGGAATTTTTTCCATATTAAACAAAAAAAATAATCTTCATTGAAAAATAATAAAACGTCACCATATGATACTTTTTATACTGAAAAATATAAAATGAACAATATATTATGTTATTCAATTTCTAATAGTGTTTAAAATAAATTGTATTGTCATTTATATATGAACATAAAATGAAATTTCATTATGAAACTAATATTTGAAAAAATAAAAAAACATTACCAAATAACAATTATTTTGATCATTATCAATATTTTTTATTTATATAAAATCATTATAAATAATATTTGAAACTATTCAGATTTCTATGTCTGACATCTAGGATAAATATATCATTTATATAATTATATTAACAAATTTTTGTTTCATGGAGACTTAGTGTTGTGTGCAGAAAAATCCATGTCGGTGTTGCTTGTAACAATAGATTATCTTGGTATTTTGTATCACATAATCCCAAATTAGTACTCTTATTTAATAATAAAAAACTATATTTGGTGATATGTTATGTAAAAAATATCAAAAATATTAAAATAATTTGAATAAAATTCACAAAATCTAGGGTTTTTAATTTTTACCCTCCCTAAAATTAATTTCTTCATTTAAAATTTTCTGGTTTATCAAAGGATTAATAGTTTAACATTCCATTCATATAATCCCACATAATAACAATTAATTCTAAAAAATCCTTCTAAAACAAAATTCTGGAATATAATTGTTACCCAATCTAATTCAAAACAATCTTTATATGTACAATAATATAGGTTATGATGTGATCTTAGAGGAAAATAATAAATAATAATATATATTGATAAATGTATTTACTAACAACAAACTGGGAGAACCATAGAATGATAACTATCAGAAAACAATAAAAAACATCAGTGAAAGAGGTCATTAATATCATAAAAAATGATCATAATAAGAATGTTTTTTACATATTGATAACTTTTACTAATGTTGAAGGCTTTTCATTATAAGATATCTATACATAATTTAGGACAAATATCACCCTTATGTAGTGACATGACTGATTTCCACTTCATCTATTTTTCTAATAAGAAAAATTGAATTTATCACTCTAGAAGTGTTAACAGATAATGATATTAATAGGTCATTCGATCTATCAATATCACAACCAAAATGTTAGAACCAATAATCTAATATTATTAATTCCATCTATAGTGAGATTGTAAATAAATATTAAAAAATAATATGTGGTTCAAAATAATCTTTAAATTAATAGATAAACTTATAATCCTTCCAAAATATGAAAATCCAAATCATTAGAAATATGCGCACTAAATTGGTTTAACCATTATCTATCTCCAATCATAAAAAAGTTAATTGTTCTCTTATTCCATACATGTGAATACCATAATCATGTATTCTATTCATACATTGTAATAAACTGAATTATCATACATTAATATTGAAATGTTTCTTATTTATTTATTCTAAAATTTAAATGATATATTCTTCTAATCCCAAAAGTTGTAAACATCATCCATGATAGCATAAACTACATTTCATCAAATATTTAATAATTTCCAAGGAAATTATTACGATCTAATTTTCATATTCTTATACATGATATACTTATCCAATTATTAGCATCTTGTCTTCAAGTACATATTATCTTTTCTCCTCCCATTATCCATGTGTTTTGAAAAAATATCAACCTATTACATTGGTTACATTTCATCATTACCAATGCCTTTCATCATATGATTTTAAATTCTTATCCAAAATTTAAATTGGAACAATCATTAGATGTTACAATATTGAATAATACCATTACTAAAATTGTACATCATTATTATTGAATACCATTACATAAACACATGAATAATATAACATTATTCTTAAAACATTACTCATTCTTCATAATCTTAATTTTTAAATGAATATGAAATATGAATCACATATTGTGTTCATCATCCAAAATCTTATCATGATTCTTTTATATAATATAAATAATATATTAGGATCATACCATACCTTACACATGTCAATTTTGGACTTTATATCCTCAATAGTGTGACAAATACTCATACCACCTTCTTGGTATTCATTATGAGATTTAAAACTAGTATATTAATTATAAAAAAACCCCAACCATCCAAATATTAATCATTTAATGTTAAAATTATTCCTTATAGTTTCTACTAATATCTAATACCAGAATTCATAGTGTGAGAAATAATTATCATAGTATAAAAACAAATAACCATTTATAATTACTTATAGGATACTTAAATAATTACATCTAGTTTTGAATCTATAATACCTTAGGATTATACTTTTAGACATCTCTATAAATATCCTTATAAATACCATTAGGTATTTCACAATTTTTTATCAACCTATTTTTCATGGGATAAGAAATCTTATTCTTTGATACAGACTATAAGGTCCCCATGATGACTGCTGTGGACATTACATAACTTGTACAGAAAACGTAAAAAATTTAAAAATATAGACACCCAAATACTGTATTATTTTAGCACCTTTAGAAACCTAGAATCGTAAAAAAAATATTTGATACACATCTAATTATTCTTCCACCTATTAATTTTTAACTATATCCATTTTCAAATATTAGACTTTTTACCTTTCATCAAATCCTAGTGAAGAGTTACATCAGAAACTGTAAGCTCATTTTCTTAGTAATGGTACACATGAATGATATATATGAATAAAAATAACATTAGTGTATAGAAACATGAGCATAACATTTGATGATTATAACATGCATATCATAAAATCATATGCATGATTCATAACATAAATATTGTTATTTCATAAAACATGAATCATTAGGAAATAAAGAACATAATACATGATATCATATAATTAAAATAAGAATTAAATTATGGCATGCACATAAAGATGTAACATTGTGAAAATGTATAAATAGTAGTATGTTCACATAATACATTAACAAAACGAATTCAGTCCCACACATAAACATAAGGACATGAAATACAAGTCCACAAAATGAATTTTGAACATATAATTATCTGTAAGAATAACATATATACCTCATGAGTTCATTATCTTTACCTAATGAATTATCGGGATATATAGGTCCCACCTATCACATAATCAAAACCATACATATTTTGTTCACAAGAGGATGAATATTTAATTATATTAGAACCCATGTAATTAAATGGATTTCATAATCATCATTCAGTCATAATATATACCATGAAAAAAATGTTTCATTAACAAAATTACATCATTAAGATATACCATTAAATGAATGACTAAAAATTAAAACATTGAATCAATTCCCCAGTAAATCATAAGTAACATCGAATAGTTAAATCTTATATGGAAAATAGTTTTTCTAAATATATTGAAAACAAAACTTGATGAAATTATTCTTTTTTCTTTGAAATCATTTTCATTACATGAAATGGAAAGACGAATAAATTTCAAGGAACTTTTTTTCTTAATTTTTTTGGAATTTTACAATTACGCAGTTTTCGACGGTGCCTCATTCCGAGGCCCGGTGTTCCCAGAATCAATTTTTGAATTTTAGCTCTGGTACATTAAGTGAATGAACTAGAGGTGTTTTCTAACTTTTAATCTGGTGCTCAGAATCGAAATCCTAGAGCACCGATGAAATGGAAGCATCAGTAATTGCTTAAGAAGACCCTTTCTAGAGTTGCGTTTGCTCAGGAGGAGTTGTTAAAAAAATGTGAGGAATAAATAAATATAACTGTTTTACAATTTTATTTTTATTTCTTGCTAAGTGGTTTAAGTGTTTTTTCACAACACTTTTTTCCCTCTCTTATGTGGTTTAACTCCTAGTTGTGGGAGTTGGAGTGGGACCCATTGGGTTTCTAACTTCCCTTGGGGAGAATAAAAGAGAAGTGGGTCCCACACGAGCCCCACACCTTCAAATTCCCCTTAAACTCCTTTTAAACCTCCTTTTTTGTTTTTAATGATGTGGTTCCTCCTCTTCCACATTATTAATGTTGCCAACTTAACTCACCATTAAATTTGACAACTCAAGATTAATTAAGTGAATTCAACTTTTGTAAATTTGAAAAGCTTGGCTTGAGTTAATAAAATAATGTGGAACCTTTTTTTGTTAAGGGTTGGAATTTGTGGTGTTTAGGGAAAGGGAAGAGAGATTTGGAGTTTTAATGAACATCTTCTTCTTATTCGTCAAGGAACGTCGAATCGGCGACCCAAATTCTTTCGTCTTCTTCTTCCTCCATGACAAGGTAGAAGCCTCTGACCGCGGTGATCATCACCAACGACAACGTACCTTCCTTCTTCATCTTTTCTACAAGTGAGGAGATGTCATTTCCTCCTCGGACGCACCCCGATGTCCACACAATCTTTGTCCGACCCCCCGTGACGCCATTCTCGATGATGCCTGACGTGCGACGTCATATATCCATGTAGGGGTGTGTTTTGTTTATAAATGTTCATTGTTGTCCAACGTCAATTTCCTAGACACTTGATATCATATTAATGAGAGGGGGCCGAATCGCACGAACACGACCGAAACTCCTCCCCCTTGATGTTGTGTTTGTCACGACACAATCAAAGGCATCGTGGTGCAACGAAACCCCGCAGAAACAAAGAAGAACGGGCGAAGAAGCGAGGCGATGTAACGCCGTTCCATCGAGGCCTCACAAAGTCGCGGCACCGTCATGCCGGGCCGGAGAACCACGAGGAGCCCGTAGACAATGCGGGGCCGCGAAGGAGGGGTGCGTCACCATCGCACCATGCTGGATGAATCAAGGGCACGACCTGTGGCCGCGGTAGAACAAGGGAGTGGTGGTCGAAACCGTCGGACGCCAGTGCAAGGAAGGAGGGACCTAAGGGTGCTCCCACGGTGACACATCGTCTAGTCAAACCGGCCAGTTTCCGAGAAGCCCGGGGGTCGTAAACCCCAGCTGGAAAAGGGAGCGGCCCCCACGTGGGGTCGCGGTTTCAATCATGGGGCAGCACACCCCCCCTTCCGCGGCGGATCGGCCAGCACCAAGCTGTCCATGCAGGTCGCGCCGGCCGGGTTGTGCCGCGCCCCCCGGTCCGGGATGTTCCCTAATGGGCCAGACCCGAAACTCGGTCGGTTCGACCCGGTTTGGGCCGACCTAGGGGGTCTCGGGCCGGGTCGGTCCGGGGCCAAAACCCCCAAAACCAGATAGGTTAGCATAAAATCCAATAACATGGGCTACGAAACTCTGATCGACGCACTGTATGTTGTGATGTGCTACTTTGATCGAGATGGTCGTTTCGGTATATTACACTCAATGTTTTGGAGAAATTTTGGTATGGCCGGGTTGGTTCGAGCGCGAAACCAACAGGGCCCTTGGAGTAGAAATGCTTATAACATGAGCTCCGAACGTCTGATAGACTTGTCGTTGACTTTGTTGGATTCCTGTTGATGAGATGGAACTTTTTGAAAACATAGCCCGACGATTGGACGCAGTTGGATAGTGGGAAGGTTGGATTGAACCCAAAATCCAACTAGGCCCCTGGAACAGAAAATCTGATAACTTTTAGAACGGATGTCCGTTTGACGAACCGTCAACGACGTTGGTGATCACATTGAGAAATAGTCCCTATGATTATACAATATGAGTGTTCGGGGTACAGTTGAGATACGGTCGGGTTGGTTCGTAGACGAAACCAACCGGGCCCCTGGGATGAAAATGCTGATAACACACAGACCTGGCGTCTGAATGATGCGTCTTCTGCTTTGTTGGGTTTTCTATGATGTAGCTGACCCTTGGGATACTTCTTCGTAGAACATTGTGATACTTGGAGTATCGACTAGTAGATCGTGGAGAGGACTCTCTTAGTGACGAGCTAGCAAAGTGCAGATACCTAGTAGTTAGTTGAGACATGACGACTGCTGATCGATCATCTCAGAGTGATTCAAATAGCCTAGTGGGGTGTGCTTGGTTGTAGCAGTTGACTCGCGGTGGAGGTGCGTTTGGTTGTAGCAGAAGACCTGCGGTACTCGACAGAAGGAGTACCTTTATAGGCTATGAGGGGGTGCGCTTGGTTGTAGCGGCAGACCCATGGTGGGATGTGCATGGTTGCAGCGGCAGGCCAACAGTACTCGACATGTGGAGTACTTCAGCACTCCAATGATAGTGGGGAACACTTGGTTGTAGTGGTCGGACCACTATACCCGACAGTGGAGGAGTTCTCTAGTAGTCGTGGTTTCGACATCATGAATAAAATCCTAGTTTGAGCTGATTCAATAACTATTATGTTTTCCTCATGATTGAGATGAGATACTTGATAAATTTTGTATATATATGGGAATATACCTAAGTAGAGGTTATCTATTGAGATATTTCATTGTGGTTATCCTTGTTGGATTTAGTGAGTCCTTGAGGGTCTCAGGACCCCTACTGAGTATCGTTATACTCACCCCTACACGGGCTATGCCCGCACCTCGTTTTGTTTGATTGAGACG
Organism: Viscum album; assembly: GCA_963277665.1. NCBI lineage: Eukaryota > Viridiplantae > Streptophyta > Magnoliopsida > Santalales > Viscaceae > Viscum > Viscum album. The sequence continues at coordinate 946,029,187 of OY728138.1, forward strand.
ATGGATAGCGTTGACAGAGGCCGAGTGTTCGAGGACTGGACGGTACCCGGAGGTGGACCTCATGACAAGTCAGTATCCGGAGGTGGACTTCACAACGAGAGGATACTCGGATGAGGTTGACTGGCGTGAGTGTTTTGGATGGTCCAGGAGCTACGCTATCTGTACCTACCCTTCTGGTAGGATCCGAGGGGGACGACCCAGGAGCTGCTTATATTCTTCCAACTGCTTGTCTTTTCTGTTGTACTTCGATTCAGTTGTAGTTGTACTTTTCATTTGGGTTTGTATTCTGGACCATTTAATATTCATCACTTTCTTCTGTACTTAGTATATTACTTCTTCTTGTAATCTGTGGTGTTTTTATTACTTTTATAATGGCAATGTCTTCCCAGTTATCGGGATTTACGCCTTTGGTTCTAGTACCAGCCCTTGGACTCTGGAAGGCGGGCTTGGGGTAGTTACGACATGGGCCCCAGGGGATGGGTCGTGAAAAATTGGTATCATAGGAGTCGGTTCTACCGCAGAACATATAACTCTGATATTTTCTTTCTTTGAATCAATAGTGTTAAGGGTACCAAGATTGGTTTTCAGTTCAAGGAGTCCAGTGTTAGTGCAGGCGGCCGACGTATCCATACACCAGGACCCTGACAACTGATTTCCAACATTGTGCATGAGAACAATGATTGCGTGTGTGTTTCCAAAAGTTTTTAAAAGAAAGCTAAAACAAGGTCAGCTCACTAGGTAAAAATCATTAGACGATGTCATGTTTTTTTCTTTCAGAATGCCTCCCCACGGACGACCAGCTAGAGCCCCGAGATTTGTACATACTGACTTCCCGCCGAGTGATGAGGCCTCAGTACAAGGCCCTCTTCTAGTTGAGGAACCAGTGGTACTACCACATGTTGGGCCACCGATTCCACCAACCCTAGAAGCAGAGAGTTCACATTGCTTGAGCGCAATGCACGAGTTCCAACGCCAGAGGCCACCCATGTTCAGGGGAGAGACGGACCCGCAGGCGGCTGAGGATTGTCTTGAGGCTGTGGTGAGAGTCTTCAGGCTAGTAGGGACACTAGATGACTTCATGGTGATCCTTGCTACCAGCCTCCTTCAGGCAGTAGCAGGAATATGGTGGAGCCTGATGCTCATGATGCATGACGAGGCGACACTTCTGTGGGAAGACTTCGAGAGCCTGTTCCAGGAAGAGTTTGTACCATCCACCCTCCGAACGGTGCGTATACAAGAGATACTACATCTACAGCAGGGTAGCATGATAGTGTATCAGTACTTAGTGTGGTTCACAGACCTCTCACGCTACTCCACAAATATGGTATGGGACCCGTTCTTCAGGGCCCGAACCTTCGAGCAGGGGATCATGCAAGAGATTAGAGCTTCAGTTGTTTCTCACAACATCCCGATGTAGACATGGGTATTGGAGAGATCCCTCTAAGTGGAGAGTTTCCTTGCTGAGTAGTCTGCAACAGTAGGACCCACCACTAGCAAGCATGCGGCAGAGTCTTCAGCAGTGGGAAGTAGACAGATGACGCAGAGGTCCAAGAGGACCATACCTACAGGTGGTCATCCGCATGACACAAGATCGTGTGTGCGGGGCACCTGGGGTGGGGAGAGACTTACCAGGAGAGGATAGTGTTACTCCTATGGCGGGGTTAGTCACATGGCACGTGAATATCTGACCCGCCATAAAGATGACCATCAGATAAACGAAGGACCTCCCAGGTAGAGGAAGAGGTTCGATCGAGGTGGACCGCAAGGAGAAGAAGACCAAGGCAGGGGAGCTGGCCGCACAGCTGGAGGTGGACGACGCTTCGAGGTGTTTCCACCACCACCACCAGATGGTCCACCCCGACCACAGGGAATAGGTGGACATGGGAGAGCTCAGCTTCAGGCAGTAGAAGCATACGACAACGGAGCTCTGGAAGCGGGCGAACAAGAGCGGGACTAGTTCCAGGCATGGGACCTTTGATCTTAATGCTTCTATTTTCATTGTTGTCATTGATGTGTGTCTTTGTACATCAATCTGCAGTAATAAAATAAAATTGTCCATTGTGACACTTTCTTCCTTTCTTTTTGTGTACTGAGAGGTCCCTGTTAAAACTATTGACTTGACCCTCACATTAAAGATTCCTACTGGAGGAGACCTAGTTACCTCACGCTGATGCAGATAGTGTGACTCGACCCTTAGATGAGAGAGTGACAGTTCGATCTCTTGGTAGAATCTTTGAGGCCTTATGACGTCATCCATGGCATGAATGCATCATCCATGTCTGGATTGACTGTATTAGGCAATGAATGTGGTTCATCCAGGCGATGAGACCATATTTCAATTATCGGAAAAGAAGAAATCATAGCAGCACTTGTGGGACAAGAGATGGTCGATGCCATGATAGAGAAGGTCCAGATCATCCAGGAGTGGATGAGGACACCTCAAAGCTGAAAAAAGGCTTATGTTGACAGGAGGTAGAGACCACTAGAGTTCAAGGATGGAAACCACGTTTTCTTATTGGTCTCACCTCGACGTGGAATTACGGAGATTTGGTTGAGGCGACAGGTTGTCTCCGCGCTTCATCGGGCCGTTCAAGGTCCTCAGCAGGGTAGGCAAGGTGGGTTACCACTTGACCCATCAACCTCAGTTTCACTAGGTGCACGAAGACCTCCATGTATATCAACTGAAGAGATACGAGCATGACCCTTCGCATATCATCGACCATGGGGAGCTAGACATTGGCGATGGGTTGACTTTTCTGGGGTTCCAGTAGAGGTTGAGGATCGACATGAGTGGATCCTACGAGGAAGGTCGATTCCTATTGTGTGCTTTAGTTGGATGCACAAGAACCTCATGAGAGCACATGGGAGCGGAAGGCTCAGATACATGCTCAATACTACTTTTGTATCCCTAGTTTGAGTTAATGATTTACGGGGACGTAAATCCCTGATGTGGGAGTAATGTAATGACCCAGAAATTTCAATGAATTTTTTTTCATAATTTCTTTGGAATTTTACGAGTACGCAGTTTCTGACGGCACCTGATTCTGAGGCCTGGTGTTCCCATAATCAATTTTCGATGTTTAGCTCGGGTATGTTCAGTGAATAAACGATCAGGTTGTTATAACTTTTATTCCGGTGATAAGAATCGAAATCTGAGGGCACCGATGAAATCGCAACATCAGTAATTGCTTAAGAAGACCCTTTCTGGAGTTTCGTTTTCTCTGGAGGAGTAGTTAAAAAAAGTGAGGAATAAAAAAATATAATTTTTTACAATTTAATTTTTATTTCCTGCTAAATGGGTTAAGTTTTGTGTCACAACACTTCTTTCCCTCTCTTATGTGGTTTAACTCATAGGTGTGGGAGTTGGAGTGGGACCCATTGGGTTTCTAACTTCTCTCGGAGAGAATAAAGGAGAGGTGGGGCCCACACGAGCCCCACCACTTCAAATTCCCCTTAAACTCCTTTTAAACCACTTTTGTTGTTTTTAATGATGTGGCTCATCCTCTTCCACATTATTAATTTTTCCAACTTTACTCACCATTAATTTTGAAAACTCATGATTAATTAAGTGTATTCAACTTTTGTAAATTTCAAAATTTTGGCTTGATTTAATAAAATGATGTGGAACCTTTTTTTATTAAGGGTTGTCATTTATGGTGTTGAGGGTAAGGGAAGAGGGATTTGGAGTTTTAAAGAACATTTTATTCTTCCTCGTCAAGGAACATCGAATTGACAACCTGGATTATTACGTCTTCTTCTTCCTCCACGACAAGGGAGAAGTCGCCGACTGTGGTAATTATCACTAACGACAACGTACCTTCCTACTTCATCTCCGCAACAAGTGAGGAGACATCATTTCCTCCTCGGACGCACCCCGACGTCCATGGAATCTATGCTTGAACCCCACGACGCCGTTCTTTTCAACGCCCGACGTGCGACGTCAAATATACATGTAGGGGTTTGTTTTGTTCATAAATTTTCTTTGCCATCCATCGTCAATTTCTTAGACGCTTGATATCGGATTAACGAGAGGGGGCCAGACTGCACTAACACGACTGACTCTCCTCCCCCTTGATTTTGTATTTTTCGCGGCATGAACAAAAGTAGTGCGGTGCTATGACACCGTGCATAAAAAAAGAAGAACGTACAAAGAAGCACGGTGCCGTCGCGCCACGCCGTTGAGGCCGAAAAAAGCCGCGGTGGCCGGAACCGCTTTCCGTAGGTGCAAGGAGGGCGGGACCGGAGGGGTGTCCCACGGTGACACACAGGCCGGTCATACCGTCTGGTTTCCATGAATCTCGGGGGTCATAACCCCCAGCTGGAAAAGGGAGAAGCCCCCACGTGGGGGCCGTGGTTTCAATCAGGGGGCCAGAGCCCCCATTCCATGGCGGCTCGGCCGGCGCCGATCTTGCCATGCGGGCCGCGCCCGTGCTAGGCCAGGCTGGGCCGAGCCGTGCCTTAATAGGCCGGACCCGGTCCTGGGTCGGGTCGACCCGGTTCGGGCCGACCCAGGGGGTCTCCACCTGGGATGGTCCGAGCACAAAACCGCCTAAACCGGATAGGTTCGCATAAAATATCATATCATTGGCTAAAGACCTCTGATCGACGCACCGTTAGATGCGATGTGATCCTTGGATCAAGGCGGTTGTTTCGGTATATTATACTGAAGATTTCGGAAAACATTGGGTATGGCCGGGTTGGTTCGAGCACGAAACCAACCGGGCCCTCGGAGCAGAAACACTTATAACATTAGCTCCGGACATCCGATAGACGTGTCATATACTTTGTTGGGTTATATTGATGAGACAGATATTTTGGAATACTTCGCTTGAGGTTTGGACACAGTTTGATAGTGGTCGGGTTGGATTGAACCCGAAATCCAACTGGGACCCAGGAACAGAAAATGTGATAACTTTCAGACCGTATGTGAGTTTGACGAACCGTCAGCGGGGTTGGTGATCACGTTGAAAAATGGTCCATATGATTATAGCTTATTAGATTTCGGGGTATAGTTGAGATACAGTTGGTTTTGTTCATACACGACACCAACCGGGCCCTTGGAAGGAAAAGGCCTATAACACAAAAATAGGGCGTCCTATTGACGCACTGTCTGTTGTGTTGAGTTTCCTATGATGTGGCTGACCCTTGGGATTATTATTTGTAGAACATTGTGATACATGGAGTATCGACCAATAGCTTGTGGAGTGGACCCTCCCATTGACGAGCTAGTAGAGTGTAGAGTCCTAGTAGCTGGCAGAGACTTGACGACTGCTGATCGATCATCTCAGAGTGATTTTGATAGCCCAGTGGGGTATGCTTGGGTGTAGCTGTAGATCCACGGCGGAGGTGCGCTTGGTGGTAGCGGCAGACCCGCGGTACTCGACAGAAGGAGTACCTCTATAGGCTATGATGGGGTGTGCTTGGTTGTAGAAGCAGACCCATGGTGGGATGCTCTTGGTTGCAGCAGCATGCCCATAGTACTTGACAGGTGGAGTACTTCAGCAGTCCAAGGTTAGTGGGGCGCGCTTGGTTGTAGCTGCAGGCGCACCATACTCGACAGAGGAGGGGTTCTCCAGTAACCGTGGTTTATACATCATGAATAAAATCCTGGTTTGAGATGAGTCAATAACAATTGTGTTTTCCTCATGATTGATATGGGTTACTTGATAACTTAGGTATATGTTTGGGCATATACGTAAGTAGAGGTTATCTATTGAGATATTTCTTTGTGGTTATCCTTGTTGGATTTATTGAGACCTTAAGGGTATTGGGGTCCTTACTGAGTATCGTTATACTCACCCTACACGGGCTATGCACGCACCTCGTTGTGTTGGATGTAGATGGAGAACAGCACTGACCGAGGCCTAGTGTTCAAGGACTGGGCGGTACATGGAGGTGGACCTCACGACAAGTCAGTATCCGGAGGTGGACATCATGACGAGATGATACACGGAGGAGGTCGACGGGAGAGAGCGTTGTGGATGATCCAGGAGCTGCGCTATCTGTACCTAACCTTCTGGTAGGATTCGAGGTGGATGACCTAGGAGCTGATTCTATTTGTCCAGCTGCTTGTCTTTTCAGTTGTACTTTCATTAAGTTGTAGCTGTACATTTCAGTTTGATTTGTATTCTGGCCAATTTCCTTTTCAGAACGTTATTTTGTACTTAGTATATTACTTCTACTTGTACTCTGTGGTGTTTTGTTTACTTTTATAAAGGCAATGCCTTCCCAGTTATTGGGATTTACGGCTTTGGTGCTAGTCTTTGGACCCTGGCCTATGGAAGGCTGGCTTGGGGTAGTTATGACACATGCCCCGTAGGATGGGTCATGACATGAAATGCTACCAAATTTTAAAATAAAAAAATGATTTTATTTTTTTTTGAAATTTTTTGTGAATTTTCACGGAAATAAGAAATAATGAAAGAATATAAATCGTTTCATATCGAATAAGTTAAGAACTTTATTCCCTTACTTTTTACAGAAAAGTCAAAAAGTATTTCATTTAAAAAAAGTCAAAAATATTCCTTTCAAACAATTTTATAAAAAGTATAACAAGTGTAAAAATTAGTTAATTATTTTTATAAATATTGTAAAAATATTTTAGGAAATATTAGTTAACAAATATAAAAATTGTAGATAAATATTCCCATATAGATACCTATATATAAACAATATCATATAATAATGAGATTTCGAAATAATCAATACAACTCAATAATAAATAGAATTGTATTCCACATGAAATAATGAAAATTAAATGCCTATGAAAATAACATAATCTTATATCTAATACTCATAATATAAAATTATGGGTAATGTATAAACTTCATATAAGAAATATGTAGTGTGTGAGGCATGTGTCTTGGTGAAGTAATGGTTAGACCTAAATTAATTTTTCGAGGTCTGATTCACTCACTAAGTGTCTGAAACATTACTATATGGATTTTAAACAAATTATTATCTTAGCTTAGAATGATGGTAATTTTTATGATATAATATACAGTTCGTTTATTACTTTAAATTATATAAATATTATCACTACCATGTTAAGGCAGCATCTCGGGTAATAACTATCATGGTTACCATACGTGATTTGACTTATTATACAAGATTGTATTACGTAGAAATTTATATAATTACATCCAAAATATACAACATTATTTATATATCATATTTATTTAATATATAAATATATATAGTTAAGAGAGAGATATATATATATATATATGTATATATATATGAACTCAAATATATCATTCATGGATAAGATAAGTCATACAACGCATTAACATTGTTTCTATTTTTTTAATCATATTTAATGGAAGAATGTAAATGATATATATATATATATATTATAATTAAAATATCATAATTTTTATATTTATTATTTATATATATTTTTAAAAAATTGAAGTGGTTAGCATTGAAGATTAATCTCATCCCGTCATAAACACGGTAGGTTGTACGTATTCTTGACCGATGATATCATTATATTAATTATGAATGGGGTGATGACTTATATTTTATTATAAATAATAAATGGCATTACATATTTTTTATTTATATCCATTTTATAAATCATCATACCCATACAAATAAAATAGTGTTGAAAAACTGAGAACACCATGACATGGATACAATAAGCCGTTTGTATGCACACTTGGTACTTTATATTATCATATGAAAAATAAAATATTAAATATGTTAAATCATTAATAATAATTAAATATCCTAATATATTTTATTCTGTAGTTATCAAAAAATAATGGAATCAACACTTGAATAGGATGTAGATGAGGAAACAATTTTGAATGTTTCGACAATGATATTACCACTCCTTTGATGATATTATTCATGATCACCTCGTAGAGACACTATAGTTTTTATTATAAGAAGACCAGATACTCTATAATGTGACTATATATGTTTATAAGGTATATTTTCAGGGTATTTTCGAGATATATGGTTCATGGTGTGCTGAATAAGTGAGGGAGGAGGTTCTATTTAATTATTTAAGTGATGGGCATAGTTTGAAATCCTAAAAATAACAAAATGTATCAGTATTATTTAAGATATACATGCTAACAAATGAATTATAAATTAAGATTAGTTGACTTGTTCGACCATATCATTCCCCTTTGTGATTATTTAATCTTTTTTATTTCTAAATAATTTAATAAAAAATTAATTCAATAAGATATCGTTAATGTCAAACTTAATACTATTAATTTAATTTTGCTTCACCAACATCTAGTAATGGTGGGATTTCGAATATACTTATTGAAAACATGTTGAATATATATTATATATATATATATTAAATTATTTATACACATTATATAATCCTAAATATATCAAAAGAAATAATAATAAAATAATTTTTGCTATTTTTTGATTAATTAAATAATTATTTTTTATAATTGATGATACTTTTTAGGTAATTATATAACTAATAAAAATTAAAAATAAATTTCAATAATAAAATTAGTTTTATATATATCAAAATAGTCATTTATATTCATTCACATCTTGAATTTTTCACTATGTGAACACATAAAAGATATTAAATACAAGAGTGATACATTGTAACTATCATTGTTTTCAATAGAATATATTTTATTTTCATATACAAGATTCCATTTAAAAAAGAAAAAATAAATAATAACTTTATAATTGTTTAATCCTCTTCGTCTAATAATTTTTGAGAACTTTTTGATTCATTTTAAACATTACCATTTTGATATAACCATAAATATTCTATTGTAATTTTAATTTTGAAAACAACATTATAAATATTAATAAGTTATATATTTTTACATATATGATGTCACTTATGATGAAATGATAACAATATGACATTTTATACTTAATCAAAATCCATTTTTAATTTTTAATGATTTTTTTTGTTTTTTCGATAATTTAATGAATTAATTTTGTAAAAAATATTATTACTATCAATTTTGACACTATTCATAACATTATCTTTATATAAAATCAATGAATCAATGTAATTTGTAAGAATGCAATTTATTGTACTCCTAAGATGTAATAATCACCTATAAATTTTTTTAGCACATTAATTACTTAAATTTATATTTATTTTAGTATTTTTAATTATCATTTATTAAATAATTTTATTAATTGAACAATAACTGCATCTTCAATGTTTCACAATTTATGTTAATTATTTTTTAACAAATAATTAATGTAGATAAATATTTTATCTTTCATATTTCTATTTTTTTGAATTTATCTTATTTATAACATTATATTAATAATAATTTACTTATTAAAATTATGAGAATAAAATCTTTATCTTATCTTTAATTAGAATATAATAAATTTCATATTCATCGTGATGTAGATTAAAAATGGTTATAATTTCATACTAAGTTTGTTATATATCCAAACACACTTATCCAATTAAATTCAGACATGTGTTAGAGTAAATAAATATTATTATAATATTATTTTTACGTTTAATTATCTAATTTAACGTTTACCAAGGTAAATAAAAAATATATAAACTTTTACCAATTACCAAAAATTATGTCGATACAATTAAACCAAAAATTTTATAAGGATTAAAACCTACTATTTATATTTTTTTCAAATTCAATTTAGAAAATTAACTAAATTATGTATAATATTGTTCTCACAACTATAGTGAGAAGGCTGTTAAAAGTGTCATTCAAAAGTTCAATATGTTTTTATATCTAATTACACATTAAAATTATTCTAATGAACTAAATTGGATTTAAAAATGTATTATTGATTTATTTTGACTCTAAAAATCATTTTCAAGTATCCTAATTCTTTAAAAAAGCCATTTTTTATTTTCAATGTTGTATTTTTAATAATTCTTCAAAACAATTATTCTTCTAAAAAAATCGATAAATTTGGCATAAGTTAATTTTGAAATTAAAAATTAAAAAAATATATTTATCCTAACAAATTAAATTACTAATAGTATTTAAAATTAGTATTATTATTATTCACAAAAGGACAAAAAAGCAGTTCATTTAAAAAACAAGTGTTTCTAAACATAAAAACACATTACAAAAAATTATTATACTTTTCATTTCAATATTTTTTATTTATAAAAATCATTAAACTTTATTTAAATCTAGTTATTACTAGTCATATTACTATGTTTAATGACAAGTCTATAACTACATTGTTTAAATAATAATAATAAATTGATGTTTCACATGTACTCAATGTCTTGTGTAGTACATGCCAAGTAGGAACATCATTCATCACAACCATGACATGATGTTTCATATAAATTAAAACAATCTTAGTTATCTTATGTAATAATAATAAAATATTTAATTTTATGTGAAGTCAGAAATGTCAAAATGATTATTTTACTTCTGAAAAAATATTTCAAAAATCTCAGGGTTTTACAGTTCACCAATATTAGACTCTTCATATGGCTATTGATCAATTAGACATGGTTCCTTGATAGTGTAAATACATATTTTTAGACATGAATTGTGTATAAAATATTTAGTTGGGGGAATGAATTCATAGGTATATTTGATTTGGATGAATCATGGGAATTGCTCAATTGTGGTTGTTAAGAACAAGTTGAGTGGGATATTTATCTTCCTTTTTTTGAGTAGTTTCTATTTATATTCTTATTTATACACATTTCTAATTATTGATCTTTGACCGACACATGTTGGTGGGGGTCCACTGAGTTAATACATATACTCCACACAACCCCCTCAATATATTAATATAAATTATGGTTTTGAGATATGGTAAGGGATAAATAATTAGATATAATCTTTATTGATCATGATGTAATACATATTAAGGGGATGTATGTTAGTGGATCAAGTTTTTCCATTTCATTTAGTTTCTCCTTCTCATGAATTTCTATATATGTTCTTATTTGGTCAGTCTCAGGAAACCATGTACATATGTTTTGTATGAACTATGTTTATATGTATTAATATTAAATTTATATTATAACATATGTTTTTTTATTTTTCATGTTTATTGTGATTTTGGTTCATTTAATTATTGCTTATGACATTATGATCCTTAGTTATCTAGGTTATATATGTATAGACCATTTTTATTCTCATCACCAGGGGGTATATTCTTCCCACTATCACCTAATCAAACCATCACTTCTAGATGGAATCCATTGGCGTATGGAAAAGGTTTCTTATGTTCTAGTGACCATCCTTCCTGGATAATAGTTTTGCTTTAAAATCATGTTGGGGCACTAGAAATGGAATCATTGAGGATTATTTTACTTGTTTTTTGACTATAACAATAATTATTGAAAAAACTAATTTGTAGTTAAAAATTTATAAATATATTGTATTTGGGTTTTTTTAGCTCCTTTCATGGTGGACATACCCTGTTTATAGGAGTTTTAAATTGATGTAAACCACTGTGATTTTCCAATTGTTGGATTTTCCACATCATATAGCACTAATGGGTGTGATTTTTTGGATTATTAGGTTTTTACACATGGGTTATTATGGGAATGAAGGATTCTTATACATAATGATATAAACATAGGCTCATATGATATGTCTTTATTTTTTCATTCCATTGGGGACCTAGAAGAAAAAAATGGGTTCGATATATGGGTCTGACTATATTAGTTTTGGGAATGTGTATTTAAAGGGGGTGTGTTGTTTACAATTTTTTTAAAAATCAAAATAGTTTTTTCCAGCATATCCATTTGGTGGAATTATTCTCATCCACCTCAGATCTCTAATATTTGAGAAATTTTATATAATATTTCTAACATAATTATTGTTATTAAATGTTTGTTGATGTCAAACATTTTGTGATTCCAATTTTTATGGGATAGCAATGAGCCCATAGTCCGGATATCTTATGACTTTGTTGTGGTAGTGGTGTGTGTGTGTGGTGAAATGTGATTCCAGTTTCTATGAACCCTATATTCGAAATATATTTTACTATTATCACTATATGATAACATTGCATATTCTTCATCATTATCCCATCTATATTGATTCTAGTGGAGCATTAGGAGGGTAGAGATAGGTTACTGAATGAGCATACATCAAATGAGGTCCCCAAGGGTTATGATGAGAACCATGAGTGCCAGGATAATCATTATTCATAGGTATAGCCTATGGTACAAGTGAGGTAGATTAATCAGATGGAAGATTATATACTATAGTTAGAATATTCACATAGTGTGAGCTTGGTATTGTTCATTAAAGGTATTGACTAGGGAGAAGATGGAGTTAGTCCATCTACAGAAAATAAGAAGTGGGATTTCATGTCTGAGTACCCATCATAATTTTATGGCGAGGGTAGACTGTAGCTAAAAAATTACTGGATCGATTTCAAAAATATGGTTTTTTACCATCTTGTGACACTCACTAGTCTATGGCTGAAGCTATATACCTACATTCTTATAGGAACGACAAATCAATTGTGGTATGAATTGTTTGAGGAAGCTATAAATAGATACTATAATAGAAGGATCTTGTTTCCAGGATCATCAACCAATTATTCCTAATGTTTTTTAGGGTGGACCAAGCCTAAGAGATCATGAACCTACAGAATATAGATACATCTCTTATGGGTTATGTGTAAAATTTCATATTTTTCTATATTTTTAACTTCTATAGTGGGAGATGATGTTTCCATGATGGGTAATTTTGATGATGGATTGAGGAATTCCATCTGGTTTTAGGAAAATACTTTTAATCTAAAATCAATTATTCAGGTAGGGAATCAAGTGGTGATAGCAATTAGAGGCATGATGAGAAGGTCCTAATCGAGCATGGTGAAGATTTTAGGTGAGTGTAGCAGTTGGTCCTTATGGAGCTAGAACTACGACCACGATATGTCTCATTATGATAACCAAGAAAGATATTTTTGATTTTCACAATAGAGTGGTTCTTCGGTGGTGTATATATAGTGTCGAAAGAAGAGGCATGTTCAGAATCAATGTGAGTTGTCTCCAAAAGAGTGATATAAATGTTGATAGATGGGAAATAGAGATAGGTTTTTCAGGAAATCATATCAGATTGGTAAGATATAGGGTGTAGTTCATACACAAGGATATGATATCGGACCAGGAGTGGGACCATAGCGGGTAGACATGATTATTATATAGGTGTTCGGTGTGATAGAGACAGAGGGACCCAATAATGAAGATGGTGTCCGGTTTGTGATTTATCTCTAATGGGAGGTTAGTCCCTAAGAAATCTGGCATCATTTAAAGTGAAAAAATTTGAGATCTCAGATGAGGTGTGTTGTGGTGATCTAACTAAAATTATATGTACTCTAAGGAAATTATGAGTTCTATTTTTTTCAGTGACAAGTATGGGTGCTTGAGTTTTGTATGCTTTACTTTGAAAACCAGCTACTGGTTAGTATGTCAAAATCAGATATGATGAGTGTTTTTTATGAGATTCATATGCATCGAAACTGTGAAGGGATTGAATATATATATATTATTGAATAATAATTTTTAACATCTGAAGTCATGCAATATATTATGGAAGTTAGGAGAGATTCAAGACTCATTGTTGTTAGGTATGACATAAGTACTATTGATCATCTCATGAGTTCGAAGAATTAGTGGTGTTTAATGTATGACATGGTAATGAATTGATAACATTATGAGGTTTAGTAATTTGGATATATCATGTTTAGAGAAATACTACTTGGGATGGCTGGTGGAATCATAAATATGTTTGATTGGTTGGATGAAAAGTGACGTATTTGTTAATTTAAATGTTGGGAGAGAAGTTATAAGAATTAACCATGTATAATAACTGGGGTAGACTCTATTAATTCATATGAGATGGGTTTTTTATGTACCATCTCATTGTGGTATCATATATCTAGGTAATGAGGTATCTTAATTTGGGTTGATGGTAACATCCTAGGGTTTTCAATTGGTCATATTTTCAGGGTAAAAATGAATTTTGAGATTGATGGAGCGACAGACATGAATTATAAACATTAGAACTTAATTCATAGATTTTGAATGATCAAGGGAAATTTATATAGATTCTTTATAAGTTTTTTATTATTTAACTTTGGTTTATATGGGTTTCATGTTCAATAGGATCTGAAATTATTTTTTTCCAACTGTGAATACATAGGTTCATGACTATACATAACCATAATGTCTGCAAAGCGATACTATGTAGGGTGTATGAATCTCCTCAACGACTATGTGGATGAGTTTAAAATATTTTTTCATCACATGTATCCTAGTCCGAATGTCTAGTTGGACATAGCCAATAGGTTCTCATATTTGGGCATAGTCAGGCTAAACCGCTCAGAAAAATTGTGTGACTAGTTTTAATATGGAAAACATTTAGATAGAGATTGTGCACGGGTAGTGAATAGTTTTAGTAACCATATAAACTAACCACAACACTCATTAAAAAGTGGTAGAAATAACTTTTTTACTAAATATTTTTTAGTTGGATTTATCCTTTTTCCCTCCCATTAGTACACCTACTCAAGAAGTTGGGAATCGTTTACTTCATTCACCTCATACTCCTTATCATCCTTTATCAATTTGACCTATGATTATATCTATGTTTGGGGAAATGAATTCCTCATTATAATAAATTAAATTCTCACTTTTCTATTCCTATTTTATCTGTCCATGTTAAATTCTATATATATATCTTCACCTTCACCCTATTTTTAAAGCATTATATAAAAAGACAGATTTATCATGTCCTAAATCATTTTAGTTGTTAAGAAAAAGTTTGTATGATCTTAATTTTTTTGGTACCTATCATACTAATTTATTTGTTGAATTATATTTAATTTTTTATAATATATAGTAATGGGGTTATTTTATGGAAACATATAATTAATTAAATTCTTGTACATATTTTTTAAAAAAATGTTATGAGTTGTCATTGTGAATGATCCTCAATTATTTAATGTAATCTAAGATGGGTTAACTTGTTTTTTCCAACATGTACATTTAGAATGATTATTTATTCGGAAATTAATTAAGTGTTATATTAGTATAATGGTTTCTTTGAAGTGTGACCATAATGACCTAGGTCTTCAAGGATATGAGAATCACTAGTATGGTGGGGACACAGTTCGCTGGGCTAGGCTTGTCATGTGATTCATTGGGTGATTTGGATCACCTAGATAAGTTCAAATGGTCATTAGTTTTAATTGATAAAGTCATCATGATGAGTTCATATAATATGATATTTTTGATGGGTTTGACTTTAAGACGTGTTTGTTGTGGTTTTTGTGGAACAAGGAGAAATATTATGTGTCATGGTTAATGTTAGTGATTTGTTCTCATCATTGTTGGTTGAAATTTATATTGGAGTCTTGTAAATAGTAATAAGAATCATTTGGTTTTGTCTTGAACTAATTTTGTGGGTATAGGGATCCATAGGTATTGTATATTATGGGATTGTGTGGAGCATTATTTATAGAGGAGTTCCTAACAATAAAAATATAAGTTTGAGGGTGATGGAAAATAAAATGATGGTTTTGAGACCGCGAGTTGGGGGATGAGGCTCTTTATAATATATGAGGGTGATATGATGAGATTAATAGATGACAGTTATCAATGTACCTTGGGATGACATGTTGTTCAACTAATGGTTATTTATTATATATTGGAGGATGAATATCGATGTTCCTCATGAAATCATACAATTGATTTGATGGTGAAAATGGAACCAAAATCCAATGTACTTCAGAAATATTGATTGGGCATGAAAAGAGGATTTCAATACATTCTTGAAATATGATATAGGTGGTATTGGGTGTCATGTTGTTCTGGGTGATGTGGTTGTTGATGAAACCTAAGGGTTCACCTTGCATGAAACTCTTCATAGATTTCTTGAGTAATGATTCATTGGTATTCACAGCTGAAAATATTTTCATGCCAGTCTTGTTTCTGAAATACATATTTGTGTTAAATTATTTTTTGATATACTATTGTTGGATGATGAAGGAAAAACACTCAATTGTTACTATTTAGGATAAGTAGACAGAGTTATTTATATATTTTTTTGTTATTTGAAATCATTTATTTATGTATGCATACAATTATAATATTATCAATATAAGACATTCAAACAATGGGGCTGGCCTACTATGTTATTACTCACACCCTATACGGGACACTCAGGGTGTACATAAACATGATGGTTTTTTGAGAAGTTATGTAATTAGGCTCAATACATTGTCCTAATTTGTATGGTTATAAAATATTTTCATAGGATATATTGATCTTTGATAGGTGGTTCCCGACTATATATTTTTATCTTCTTCCAGATTTCTATATATGTACATATACTCTTGAATATATATTAGCTTTCTTATTTTTTCTATGACATAAATTAATTTATATTCACATGTATACTTTACAATGCCGTCAGGGTTTTTATTATTGATTCCCTTTATTATTAATCCACTAAATTTTATAGTTTCAATTATTTTTTGGGGATTATTATGTTGTCTTATATATGTTTATACAATTATTCTTTAACGTATCTAACTGTTATAATCTTACCACTATCAAAACATAAATTCAATATGTCTAGTCTATATCATTTTCAATATTTTGAGGTGTTCTTATGCATTAGTGTCCAAATATATTAGGGAGACAATTATGTGGAGAACTCGGTTAGGGTGCTTCAATCATGATCCATATTTATTAAAACCCATACATTTTATTCCCTTCATTTTATTTTTTGTATTTTCAGATTTTTCATTTCCTTATATACTCCTTGGTAATTAAACTAATTGAGAATATGGTTTTTAGAATTGACGGCCGTATTTCCAATTTGGTTGGAGAATCATCAATTTCATGTCTATGTTCATTAATTTGTTTTCAATGATGTGTTATTTATGACCCAATGAATATTTACATTCATTTTTAGTATTATTTTAGTTATTTTAAATTAATGAAAATGGAATTTTTTCAATTCCATGCTAATGATTTTATTTATGATATCTTCTCAAAAGTGTTAATGTAATCCATCTTTTAAAATGGGCTGAAATTAAAAAAAAATACCTCAGTTATGAGAGTTCTTTTTTTTCAATCTTGGAATAACATTTTTCTTGGTTATATTCAGAGAAAGTAATTTTTTCATATTTTTTAGAATTTTAATTGACTGTTTGATCAATATAAAAGTATGTATTCATATATTTTTAATGATGGTTTTGAAAAATATTGTAATTATATTTCTCAACTTTTCAAACATCTTTAATTTTTCATGTGTTTCATTATGGATATGATATAATAAAACAATTCATGTTCTTTCATTACATGGATTGTGATTGTATGATAAATAATGTTTTCTGAAACCAATTTCATATCCATGGGGTCTTCTATGATGGAATGATTATTATTTGTATTTTTTTGTTCCCCAAATAGGTGTGGAATTCATTATATAATATGTTTTCCAAAAAAATCAAATCCCAACAAATAAATTTGTGATTATTGTTGAATCCTAAGATAAAATTCATGTTTTTGGGGGGTGAATCCAATCCATCAATGAAATGAAGTTTAGTAGTGACCCCAATTCATACATGGACACTTTTGACTATTTTATAATGGTCATTGAAGTGATACACGACAAATGAAATGATTTTATGTGCTTATTATTGTTCCATAATTAATATTCCATGTTCATGTACTTATTATCTATTTTCATAGATTGGGAATAATTAATGATTATTCCTCACAATTATAAATAATGTATTATAAACATAAAAAACATTATTCTGTGATTCATGATTTATTATCTATTATAGATTATGTATGAATATTTTATGATTTTCGCATGATCTCCCACCATTTTACTTATTATATGATTGAATATAATAATTTATTTATATATCCTCTGTTTACACTCACAAGGAACAATATCATATACTTTCATATGTATGAATTTCCCTAATTTTTTATGCCATTATTTATATAGTATATTCTTATGAAGGTAATTCCATGATAAGATCATTGTAGAAGATATTGAATATCACTCATAAACAATTGTGATTATATATCCAGTCTCCCAATCCAAAAAACAATAATGGTTTTTATGATTGAGTTTTATCATAATATTATTTGGATTCATTTATAATGAATATATATATATGTGCACATTTTTCTAAGGATTTATCACTTTGGTGACATGATTTACTGCTCCATAGCATCATTTGGAGTTCATTATTGATGGGGCCACGAATACTACTTTCAAAACTACTAATGGAGGAAACTATTCATTGGTGAGAAATCTATGCTTTAAAATAAGTATTTCATAAAATATCTAACTAGAATCCTCTAATAAAATAATACATAATTATTTTGGATATTAAATTCTACTACAACTATATGTGACCAATCATTATAAATTTAGAATTAACTCCTACCATTCGTGACCATAGACGATTTATTCATAAAAATAAAATTAATACCATAATATATTTTTATAACGATAAAATATTTTATGATTAATCATTAAAACATGTAATCCATATATTATAAACCATCAAAGATATAATGATGAATATTTTTATTCCATGAAACCATGAAATGTGAATTTTTTAAAAAATAATAATTAAAATAAGAAATTTTTTTGTTATTTAGAACTATAAATCTAAAAAAATAAATACCCAAACATACATTTCATCATGTTGAAATTTTTAATCCCTAAAATAAAACAATAACAAAATTCAATAAGAAAATATCCAAGTAAATGTGATTAGGTTAGGTGATATTAAATTCTACAAAAATATTTATGATGTAAATAAAATATGTCATTTTTATAGATTAGTAAACAAAACAATATTATATAAAAAAATAAAAATCATGAACCCAAGTAAATTTTTGATGTACTACTATAATAATAATTGATTGAAAAAAAGTAAAGATAATTATACAATGTCATGTTATACTAATTTCAACCATCTGAATGTATTTTTGAAATATTAATGATATTATGAATAGCCTTCAAAATGAAATATATTGTACATATAGGTGGCATATGTTAAATAAAATTTCAAAAAGATAAATATTGCAAAACTTAAACATAAGTTATTTTCAAATAAGATAAGTATTATTAATAGGTTTTTGAGGTAGATAATTTTTTTGAACATTATGTAAAATATTGAAACACGTAACATACTAAAATTATGAAAATTAAAAAGAAAATATTATTTCATTGTTTCAGAATATAAATACATTTTTAGAATAAATTGATGATGATAGAGTTTTAGTTGAAAAAATTAATATACTATGTGTTAATGAATTACTTTTACTTAAATATCATAAAATTATTAATGTTATATTTGTTACAGTAGTGATGAATAATTATAATTTAGATTATTATGAAAATTGGGATAAGAGAAACATGATGCATAAAAAGAAAAATAATATTCAAAACCAAAATATCATCTTTAAATCACATCGTTTTTGTGTACATGAATTGAGGAATAGAAGTAAAAATGATTTGAAACATCATAAATTAAAATTAATTAATATAATGTTTTTTAATCCAAAATAATCATGAAAAAAATATAATATTATAAATGGTTAGCAATGTGTAATAAGACTCATACATAACCAAAATATATATATTGAGGTGAAATTTTTATACAAAATTATCATCATGTGGTTAAATTCACTATTAAAAAATAATAGAGATTCAAAAAACTTCTATATTATAGTGAATTTTAGAAAATATAACTGTTATTTAATTACAAAGATTTATAGAAGTACAAATTTTATCTTCCAATGAATTTAAGGGCCATGAAACATTCTTAGGTGTATATAAAAGTTTCTGAAAATTGATAATGAAAGAAACAAATTGAAATAAATAATCAATGCCTCCATTTTACTTATATAACAGAAGACGCAAGACCTTTATTATAAATATCATAGATGCTGATGAAAAACCTAGTGACACATGGATTACAATTAATGGAGGGATCAGATTACAAAAAACAACAATAAGAAATAACACTAATAACCACCATGTCATGTAATTAAAATAGATATATTAAAATGAAAAACATTAGGTGGCTTTCTTTCTTAAAAAATAAATGAGAAATAAAAATTGGAATACTCCTAAAAAATTATTAAATATTATTTTTGATAAAAATGTATATCTATGTTTTGAATTCCTAAAATATAGTGGCATAAATTATAAATGAAAAATAATTACAAATGTAACTAAACCTATTAAAAAATACTTGATATAATAATTATTTAACATATTATACCTACTTTATAAATATAATGAAAAACACATCCATCCAGTATATTTTGATATACTCTTTTTCCATGAAAAATATCATCATAGATTCATATTCATATCGAAGCAGATATAATAAAAGATAAATGAGTTTTTTACTAATGATAAAAAAATAAAATATAACATTTGATTTTGATTATTCTCCAAAAAAATTACTTAATATAAAAATAACTGAAGTAGTCGATGACTATATATAAAATTATGATATAGATTAGTGATATCTAAAAAAACTAATTTAATAATAAAAAAATATCATAAAATGAAAATATCAAATATCAATAATAATATAGAGGAAATTCTTTATTTATATTTTCAAATCCGTTCATTTCACAATTTTTAAAATCACATTATAAAATAATCAATCATTTTCAATTATTACAAAATTTTTGATAGACATTTAACTATCATGTCTCTATGGAATTTAACGGGTTTTCATATTTTGTAGAGATAATTAAACAAGTATATATTTTTAATTTCATGAAATTTAAATAAAAATTATAAAAACAATATATATTGTTATTCTAAGAGTGAAGGAGTAATTCAACGTGACCACTAGATAATAGTATATTTTTTATTTTATAAAACATTTTAGTACAACCACAATAAAATATTTTTTTCTTACTAATTTTTAATCCAAAAAGAATGTTTCAATTAATTGTATAATAAATTTTCTAATTTATATAATATTAAAATAAATATAATAATTAATATATAAAAATTAGAATCTTTCAATAAAAATTATAAATTAATATGGAAAATTGATTGTAACTTGAAACCATCTTATCAAAGTGATGTTATGTATGAAATAATAAATTACTAAATAATTTCATTTTAATATGAAATAATTATTAATGAAAAAAATAATATTAAATATATTATATAATATTTTCTTTTAGATTTCATACAAAACTACTCAATTTATTTTAAGTAATTCATGAAAGAGAAGAGAAACTTAATAAAAATGAATTATTTTGTAATTTAATTTACCATTTAGATAATAGATTTCTCTTATATGGATATATATAAAATAAATTTTTTCCCACTTTTGAATAAATATAAATTCCCTCAAGCTATAGAGATTAATTTTTCACAATCAAAATTATTTTTATAAAATTCATAAATAATTATTTTATTATATATGTATCATAAATTTTTCTGTCTTATATATATTATTTATTAAAAGGGAAAAAAATACCTTCTTGAAAAACAACTCAATGTCTGTTCTACAATGTTAACGATATCATTCAAACCTGATTCATAACAATCTATAATAATAATTCTAAGCTAGTAAATATTTTTTTAATTAGTATTATATTTGATGGATTTATATATAGTTATATAGGGGGGATAATTGTTTTTATGATATATTCCGAAAATTTCTCAGTTTACAAAATTTATATTATATATATGAATAGTAAAAATTAAATTCATCACAATTAAATTTTACAAATACACAAGATGGAAAACACTTAAAATATAAAATATTTTGTGAATAGGACTAATATAATTATTATCTATTGCATATATTAAATAATATATAGAATTTTATAATATATTATATAATATATTTCATAGATAATGAGATAACACATTAAAGACCATATAACTATAATGATGAGTTAGGTGGGGGTGGTCCAGAGAGGTGGATTAGGCTATTGTTACAATGATGGGAGTGTGAGGTGATGAATATATTAAAGGTTGGGCAGGGAAGAATCATAATTGATGTGTGGTATAACGGGTTTTTACGGTTGATATTGTAGTGTAAGATGGTTGTGAAAGTTATTTTTAGTAGAAAGTGTTGAAATATGAAGAGGTGGTATTGGAAATGGGGGTAACTCAAGAAACAATGACGTTATGAAATTATAAAATAAGATATGGACTTGAAATTATTATGGAAAGGTCTTGGATTTATAGAGGGAGAACTTATGTGGGGATAAAAATAAGATCTAGTTTTTTTATAGCATGATTGGTTATCATCTACATATTTTAATTCCGTTATTAGAGACTCTGTTAATTAGTTTCTGATTTCCCATGAATTTATATATCTAAATTTATAGTAATGAATGCTTTCTACTAAACATCATTTTCACCATAGTTATATGTAGATTTATTTTTATTAAAATAGTATTAATATCATTTTAGTGGTTGGGTTGTGATATGTATATATATATATTTGAGACTTTGGGTGGTAATGCATATTTTTTTGATCAACACTCTATATAATGGGTTTCAACTATTTATGATGTTGATATAAAAATTTAAATTATTTCATGTAATAAAAATGTCAAAATATTATGAGTCACTTATTAAGACACAATATCATTACATTTTATCTTTATAATGTGCATTAAGTAATAAATTTTTGACGATGATAGAACATACTCCTAAGGAAAAAATGATCTGGATATAAAAATCAAGGCATTTAAAAATCATAAAAATACACCTATGTTTACCATTTTATTAATTAAATTTTATAGAGTATAGTATATTTATTAGATACCTATAAAAAACATAACAACATAACAAACATATATAATTTGGTATGTTTTATTTCGTATCATTCACCCATTTATTGTTTGATTTGGTCTTTTCAATGTTATTTTGTTAGATTATATCAATTATATGTTGTTCAGTTTAATTATTTTCTATTTTAATCAATCAAATTGATTTATATTAATATATATTCAATTTATTTTTTTATATTTGATGATAATTGAGCACGCTATGTTTGGTCGGTTTTTTGGATTTAATTTTCATTGAGTGAACAACTTTTTATATAGGAGGAATTAAATTATATATATGTTTAACCATTGAAGATGTTGACCATGTCATACTATATTATAATTTAGTATGCCAAAAATAATATAGGTTCCCTATGCATCCACATTGACCTGACATATATTTATATTTTAGTTTTCTAGATCGTATTTGCACATGAATCAAACAAAAATATAATATAAACTATTTATATCAAATTAATGTTAAAGAATCATAGTGATATTTTAATGTTATACATCTACCACATTCACTAATAGAGTTTTAAAGATTCTTATTATGACTATCGGAATAAATTATATGCCAAACATAACCATTCACTCCAAAATCTATTGTGAAAAATATATACATGGAATTTCTGGATTTGATTACAATAAACTAGATCCAGTTTTATCCACCAAAATCATATCATACAAAATTCCAATATTGGATAACATAAAATTTGAAGTACTATTTTTGGTATAGAGTATAATATTATTAGGAAAAACACTTACATAAAATTGCAATTTTCATTAGGTGATAATTTTTTCGACCATACACCCATCTTATTTCATTTCATAATATGTTTTCAATGTCTCCCTTAAAATTTTATAGAAATTAAATATTTCTAAACACGTATCATTTAACATCATTCCTCAAAACATTTGGAAAATGAATCATCAAAATGGTCATATTGTATTATCAATAAGTTTATACATTGACATTAATAATGAATGGTCATTAGGAATAATAAAAATATTGTAATGATATGATGACATAATCATAGTGCATTATCATAACATAAAAAAAATCATAAACATCAATTACTGGGTCATCAATCATGTGAATTGAAATAATGATTTACAAGGGAAAGTATAATTTGAATCGATAAACATGAGCTACAAAATTTTAATATTTATCAAATTAATCATTTAAAAATTACAAGAAAATTAAAACCATTTTGACAAATCATTATTTCATATTTATACCTCATTTTAATCCTACATCCAAAATAATATTATCTTAGTGAAATCCATATATGAAACCACATCATTTAACTACATCTATATTTCCTTTGATGACAAGGAACATTACCCCATTAATTTATGTTCTATGAAGTGTATTATTCTATACATAATCTATATTGGACTCACACATTTTTTATGAGATATAATATCATTGAAACCTTCCAATAAGCTATTTTGGGCCCAACCATTACTGTAATATTATTCTACAATACAATATCTTGAATAAAACAATAAAACCTCTTAGAAAAATATATTATACCAATAAATAAAACACTTTATGATATTGAAATACACATTACATTAGAAAGAAAAATTTATAAACATAAATCATCTAGAAAAAAGGGAAGGTTGGGTTTTTATTAAAGAAAAATTAGAATTTTGTATATGCTGATATGGGATTCCTTGTTTGATGAATAGAGTCATTTGACACCATGGGTATCCTATAATATATTTGTTTCCATACCTACATAAAATTGACTACTAATCACATAGTTCTCTTATTGGAAGGATAAATTTCTTAATCTTCCATCACAGGTCCTTTTAGTGTGTTTATTCCTCACTATCACACACACTGGGAAACATCCTAGAAGGTTACCCATAATGGTCACTAATCCAAAACAAGCATGCTTAACTATAAGGCTCTAAAGATACATGCACCTGAAAAGAATGGGGAACCTCACAGAAATGGTACTAACATTTAGACATTCGATTTTATATTTTTAAAGGGTGTTAAACACTCATCTCTTAAAATAATGACACCTTTGTTTTAGAACCCAAGACACAAACTAGGTAGTGACTCTACAGTTCCTGTCAGTAATTGTCTTTGATACCATGTTTCCATCCCCAACCTTCCACATTCCATGGAAGTAGAATTATATCACCATGGGTATTATATGATACCTTGGTTGCCTTCTCATCACACCATAGTCTATTACTCACTAGTGTGTCTTATAAAACTAAAGACTATCCCCACATGCCAAAAGATTATATGTTATTTTATTTTTTCATCAATAAAACCCATCATAAGAACCTTTCATGGAGGTCACCATCTTGATCACCACTCAATACCACGAATGACAAACAGTTGAGTTATAATCATGAAGGATCCCACAAATAAATTTGATCCTTGTGGACATTGGTACTTACATTTAGATCAATAACAAAGAATGTGAGTACATAACTAACCATTCTAAAGGGTAACATGAATCATAGAATTTAGAAAATGGAGGTAAAGAAAAGAATAGAAGATTCAATATCTGAAAAAATGAATTTTGATCCATAAAGAAGATGGCGGAATAAAAAATCGAATGGATGAGAAATTTGTTGTGTAGGACATAGATAATGGTATAAGAATCCATACCATATTTGAAATAATTTATTTTTTCCATTATTAGATCATCAATGCAATGTGTTTGTAGATTCCAAAATTGGTTCATGAACGAACTCTAAACATAGGAAATTGCGATATTTTGTGTTATGGTCAAGTTGGAAAACAAATTGGAGGTTGGGAGTTTTAAATTCTTTTTCAGAATTAAAAATTAACACATTTATGGTTTCCCTGTGGGGGTCAGGTACTAGTCACTAACTAATGGGGATTTGGAATGACCATTGGGATATGCCTTTGTTATCTTGTGTCTCAGGTTACCATATTATATAAGATAGTTTTGACAAAATAACGTTATCCAAAAAATAGATATTTTTTTATTGGTGTTAATATTCATTGTTATTGTATAAGTTAAAATAAGAAAATCCTTTCCTAACATGATTAACCAGTGGGATATAAATTGATTCTCTCGAAATATATGTCAAACAAATATAATACTTAGAAATAAATAATGAGGGTAGTATGATTAAAAAGTGAAACTAGTTTAAAATATCTAATATAAATGTTTTCTATCATTGATTAATAGATATTCATTTTGAATATAATATATATAATTCTTATAGAAAATACCCATTTCACATTAATGATCAATTATAAAGACCATAAATTCTAAAAAATTTGTGACAACAATTTTTTTAAAAAATCCATATAACGATGTTAATTAATATTCAATGAAAAATAAATTCAAGATAGTCCTAATATTTTCTCCTGTTTTAAATGATAAAAATAGACAAACTATCCAATGATTTTATAAATGGTTTCTATATTGTCCTCTTTGGAAACTATTTAAAAATTTATCTTTAATATATTTCTAAAAGTAGGTAAAATTCCATTTGAGATTTATTTTATAGAT
Organism: Viscum album; assembly: GCA_963277665.1. Classification (NCBI taxonomy): domain Eukaryota; kingdom Viridiplantae; phylum Streptophyta; class Magnoliopsida; order Santalales; family Viscaceae; genus Viscum; species Viscum album. The sequence goes on from OY728138.1 coordinate 946,055,485, forward strand.
AAGTAATGTTTAGAAAAAAATTAAATTATTTTAAAATTCAAGGATGTTGAAGATAACTTTTATCGATCTAAAATTATCTACATATTTTTTTAAAAAAATAAAACATTCATGATTCTTTTTAGTCAAGATGTTTTGAAATGAAAATTATACATGTAAAAATCAATAACTAATATAGTATAATAAAAAAAATTTCTTATGAGAATAAGTGCATATGATTTCCCACAAATGTAGTTGATCCTAAGCAATCATAAAAATAATTGAGATATTATCATATATCATTTTAAACTTTTTTAACTCTTTAATTATAATCAGAATGATTGAATAAAACCATATTAAACATTACATATGATGAAATTATGTATATAATTGAAATATTATTTCAAATTAGTTTTATATACTCATCATAGTGGAATATCTGTGAATATCATAAATATATGTCCCACAGAATGATAACCAAGTGATAAATAACCATTAAAAATTTCATATTTATGATTTGTGAATTTATAAAAAAATTGATTATGTGTATTGAATTTAATAAATAAAAATATTTAAATATTCAATAAATAAACATAGATATCAATTAGAACATAGTAATATCACAAAATGGTTAATGAAAAAGACGTATAAACCAATTGACATAAATTGAGTTGTGAATCCTATTACCAATTCATAACATCCAAATAAAATCACCTTAAGAAACTTATTTCCATATGAATCAAAAACTATAATTAATTATTAATTATTCAATATTTATAATGAAAAACGATATTACATATATTACATAAAAGAAAATTGATGCACATGCTCAAAATAATCCTCAATGAATGTAATGGAGACGAAATCCATTATATCATGTTTGACTCATCAAATATGATTTTTATCATCCTAAGTAATAATATCTTAATTATATATAACATTAAGAAAAAATTTCACGGTTATTATTCATTTTATTTTATAAATTATGTTTTTTTATTCCATTACTTAATCAATAATATTTACATTAAAAATTATGATGATATTCATCTTATTTGTAGAAAATAACTTCAATAGTTTGACTATGGTGATGTGGTAATTATTAAATCATCTCAAACATAATATTCAAGTCCTAATTAAAATTTTTATAGGTCAATTATAATATTAAAGAAAATCTTGAGTGATGATAATGAAAAATGAACTATGATACAACAATGAAGATAATATGTCATTTGTTCGCATGAGTAACTTTCCCATTTTAAACAATCATTATTGGAGGAAGATATAAATAGTATTATATTAATAGTAATAATATTATACCCTAAAAATAGTATTATTCCTTCAAATATACTAATATATATCATACATGTGATGTGATGTTGAAAATGTAATCACATAACTTCGATGTGGTGGTAATCCAAACATATGCATGAAATATTTTATCATATTCATTAAATGGAAATGAATGAAATCAAAAAATATATTATATTTTCATAATGACAAATATTTAATTAATATACTATTTTAAAATTAAATATATTCTTTAACCAATTTTGATATGTATTGATATAACACTAATTCCAAAAGTTCATGTGGTGGTAGTCTGTCATACATATAAATGATGATTTCAATTCTCGATTGATGGTAGATGGAGAAGGATATAGGTCAATAAATATAAAAAATAACATAAATGTATCTTATATATACTGATTTTACCATTTAATCACTATTCAAAAAGATTTCAATGATGTTCAAGAAGAAATAAAATCTAAATACGAGGTTAAGAACTATAATCCTTTTTTTTAGAAAACCTCCATTTAAATTCTCATTCATACATCTACTGTTGATGTGGTTCTATACAAATTCATCTACAATATGTAGAGGGATAATAGGAATGGGTTTTTATAACTATTTTTCGCATAATAATTCATTTTTTTCAATAAATATGAATAATAAGATCCATTTTATAAGATATGGGAGGGGCACTAATGGAATATCAAAAAATATTAAATTATTTGAAATTAATTTTGATTTCGTATACAAACCAAAATTGATACTAATATAATATTTGATTATTATGAGTCCAAATATTGTTATAAAAAAATTAGTGAAAATATAGGTCACATTGTGGGCCTAATATAATTTTCATAACAATTTTTTACCCTTTTTTTTAAAAAATTATTGGTATGTAAATAATTTTTATAATTAAGTGAATTTAATTGTAAGTATTAAATGAAAAAAATGAAAAATAGAAACAATATTATGGCATTAACCAAATTCCATCTAATTGGACAATGATAAATATTTAAGAATTTAAATTCATCAAATAAAAATATGTTTTAATAAATTACCATTTATCTAAATTTTGAAACTATTCCATTAATTTTACTTAAAAAAATTGAATTTGAATAAAATGAATAGAAACCCCACAATTTTTATTAATCTATATAAACCATTTAATATAAATATTCTTTTATTTAATATATTTTACAATCATATTTAAAATTAATTATTATTATTAATCAATTAATTAAATAATTATTTCACCAGTATTACTGCTGAATTTAAAGAAATTATTTCAACAATAAAAATTGAAATTAAATTACGAAGATAAAAAATCTTTTAGATTTAAAATTTCCATTAATATCTATATATATAATCTATTTCCCCTTGTGAAAAATATTATATTTATTAAAATGAAGAGTGTAACAGTTAGCTCTTTATATCAACATAAATTATATAATGGTCACATTATTGTCTGAATGGATAAAATTACATATATTATAATATTGGAATAATATGGAGGGAAAAAATATTAATAACTAAAATTAATTTTCGTTTTATGGTAATTATATATCACCTATCATTATATTTTGAATAATAATTTACATATTTACGCTTGACTGTGACAATAAATATTAAAAATTTAAATATTGATATTTAAAAAAAATAAAATTTATATATTTAGAAAATTGTGACTTACTAATTAAATTTTTGTAATACATTTTTTAAAATTACAATAATTAAAGTTATAAAACTAAATTTTAATTTAGTCTACATAACATTAAAATAATGATTTTTTTTGAAAATCCCCAGTATTGTATTAAATGTTATTATACTAATATAATTTAAATAAATTTAAAAAAAAATAATTATAATATTTTAAATCAAAAGGAACCGTTATATTTAATAACTAATCCATAACATATTTTTAATTTATAAATATTTTATATGAAAATTTAATTTTTTAATAAAAATAAGTATTTTTACTTTTAAATGAAAAGAAATCATTTCAATAAATATAAAAATACTAATGTAATTGAATTTTTATGTAATTTTTTAAAAGATCATATACTTTTTATCGATTAAGATTTATAAATGATATGAATAATAATTATTTTATGTTATTATTAAATGAAATAAATACCAAATTTTGACAAACTTATTTTGAATAATGAAATGTTATATCTAACAATCATGTGCTTATTTAATAATAATTGATCCATATATTTCTATTTCCTTGGTCCAATATATATTTTTTATAAAAATTACAATAATGTTTTAACATTAAATTCAATGGCTAGATTCTAATGTTCAGATATCAATAATAATATATTTTTGTTCATTTAAACAATTTTTTTGTGTATCTTTTATGCCTTTAGTCATAGTGCTTTTTTAAACATGGGATATTAAATATTCTCTTAATTTCATAATTGAGTTCTCATAATTTTAACTTGATATAAATGATAAATTGTTTATCATTTTAATATACCATTCATTAAATCCCACATCACATAATTTTTTAATGAGACTTCATCATAAAATGTTTGAATTGGAATATAATGGTATTCTGGAGGAGACACAGAACTGATATTCGAAAGAGTAAAACACTAGTGTAAATTGAACATATTTATTTGGATGTGAAAAATAATTCCCAATGACTTATAGATAGGGATTGAGAACATGGTCATGATAATGTTAACATCCAAAATTATAATAACATATGATGGGTGGAGAAATCATTTATTCCTTTTAAAATTCATGTAATATGATATTTTCTTCCCAAGTAACATTTTACTAGAATTTAGGAATGTCATTACCATATAGAATAAAATTATAATGAAATAAACTTACATGAAAGGTATAATTTCATTTTTAAATCTATTTCAAATATAAACTCATATTTTATCCACACAATGACCAATCAATATTATTCTTTCATTCATGATATACTATAATAATATTATAATAGATCGGTGAATAATATAAATGGATAATAATATACACCTCTATTAATATGAAATTAATAATAACCAAAATCATTAGAAAATGATAATACAACTCACCAAAATAAAAAGACATTAAAAATAAGGAACATGTCATTATTCTAAAAAGACAGGAAAAATTACCCCCGAGTTAACATATATCATTTGATAAATATTTAACCATAAATATTAGAATAATACTTTTGATAGTGAATGAAACCAAAAAATTATAATGTATTTTCATAAATTCATGAAATATAATTTATGAATTTATCCTTAAAATACATTAATAACTCTTAATGTCTCATATGAAAATTTTTTATTCCCTTATATAATTTTTTTTATTATATGGTATTAATATATCAAAATAACATGAATCACAAAAAATACAAAATAATATCATATATTCTTCTAATACAATATTCATCATTTATTTCATTAATTGAATCCCATTATACTCTATTTAACATAGTCATATCATGTTATGAAAATATGAACATATTCCAAATTTGACATCAATCATTTAATCAAAAACATTAATTTTCAACCTCATTGATATCTATATCATAAATGATATTTTCCAAAATTAATATATTCAATATTCATCAAATCATATATGGTTGGAAAATATTCTTATACTTACAAGGAAGTCACAAATACAAGTGGTAAGTGCTGCATCCTTTTCTCCCATTGGTTATTGTTTCATGCCCTGTGGGTTTTTGTATGTGAAGGGTTTTCTCGCAGAGTATGGGACATCAATTTTCTAAAATTATAATTACCAGAACTTTATATAATGTGTTATGAAAATTCACAAAAAAACCATAATAATATTTTAATTAAGTAATATTTAAATTCTCAATAATATCGCATACCTTATATCTTATATCCCCAAAATGTAAAATCATTATTCTAAAATATTATCACATGTAAAACTATAGGGTTACATATTTCCAAACCCAATAAAATAACATCAAAATATCAAAAATGTTCTAATAAAACAAACACATTAAACTATAAATGTTTATCCATAAGTCTTTTAATATAAAACTTATCGTAATCATATATAACAATGTTTTTATTGATTACTCATAAGGTTACCTCACATGAAAATTTCATATTCATTAAATTTATCTAATCCAAAATTTGATTCCAAGAATTACAGACACAAAACCATACAAAAATATACAGTGCAACATACATAAAATTTATATTTTTATCTTTGATACCAATAAATGCGACAAATTTTTTTACGTCAATAAATTACATCATTAAAATAAAACATTTGATAAAAAACATAACCAATTATATTTTTTGGATTATAGATATAGAAATTTATGAAAAGAAATTACAAAATCATACCCTTTTTATAATGATATCATTCTTCCAACATTCACCCATAATTTCTTATTTTATAGTACATATTCAATATCTCCAATAAAATTATTTCTCACAGTAATCATTTAATAGACTAAATCGTTTTCCATAATGTTTTAAAACATTTTGAAAAGGAAAAATTTGAAGCATGAGATTAAATTTTCAGTAATGGTAGACATAATAATTTACAATTTAATATTATTAGTTATAATAAGATTATCAAAAGGGTACAATGAAATAATCTATGAGCATGATACCATTATAAAGGAATCCATATCCATTATTACACAAATTATTAATCATCAGACATAGAATAATGAATTATCAATTTGATTATTCATTTGAATCAATAATCATAGACCATTGGATTTCAATCTTGACCAATGGAATCACTAAAAACATAATGAAATAAAAAAACTACTTTTTGGGAAAATATAGAATCATATTCAGAACATGTTTTAAAACCATGTGAAAAATATATTTCTTCATGTTACGGAAATAGGAGAAAAAATTCTATCTAAAAACCACCTTTTCATTTTTTATTTGGATCAAAACCAAATCGATTTTAGACATATAATAAGGATCTCCCTTTTAAAAACATTACTATGATAAACCTTTTTTAAAAGAGATTATGGTATTAAAATCATATAAGATTTGTAAAGATATGTTATTTCTCAAATATATTTCCCACGTACAATTTCATGAATATAACATCCAAAACATTGATAAATAAATTTAAATCATTTTAAAAAAAACCATCATATTGAAATACATTTTTTGTTAATAAAACTAATTTTCATAAGCTAAATAAACCCCAAAAAAATGATTTATTTTCTATAAACCAAACAATTATTATAATTAAATCTTGATAACATATAATGATGATGGTGGAATTGAATATCATTGTTTCTATATACATTATAATTAAAAATTTCGTCTATAATATGATTAACCCATGAAGAGTAAATTCATTCCATCACAACACTATTTAATCAATAATGATAAATAATGAAAAATAATAAATATTGTATTATTACAAAATATCGATATTTAATTTTATGTAGCACCAATAGTAGTTGGCCTTTATGACTGTAAATTACACTAAAACCCAAGAAAATAACACGAGGAAAATATACATTTCAATTTGAAAATAACTTTTAAAAACTAAAAATTCATAAAAATTTTTAGAAAAAAAATTATTTTTAAAAAATAATGATATATTATATTCTAATATTAATATAAAATAATGGTCATGGGGGTAGAAAATTATGTTAACACTGTAAAATATAAAAATGATCATTCTTTTCAAACATTTTTAAATGTGATTATAAAGTAATTGGTTTAGAAAATATTAACAAATACCTTTTCAAAAACCATTAAGTTGAATTTTATTGAAAATGTTAAATAGATATAAGAAATTTCTTATATTTTAATAAATTAATATATTTTTTTAAATAATTTTAGGAAACATGGTTACAAAAATGAATGATTCTAAATGTAAGAGAAGATATAAAGTTGATATCAGTTACAAATGACTGTATTCATATTTATTTAATCAATAAGGGAGGAAATGAAAATTTTAAATTTAAACAAATTTCATATCCCAAGTAAAATAAAATATATTTGGTTAATTAAAATATAAACATATGATTTTTCTTATGGACCCTTGAACATAGAAAATCCTGAAAATAAATAAGATAGTAATATAATTCCTTTTCTAGTTTGGTTACTATTAAATCAAAATATGAATGATATAATAAAAAGAAATGAATTATTAAATAACATAAATATTGTGATATAAATGATATATTAGGTCAATTGGGTATTATATACACAACATAAAATAATATTGTTTCATTTGACAAATATATATCCCAAGGAAATGAAATTCAAGACCAATAATAATACCATGATGATATAAATGGAATGATAATTAATCAAGTAAGAGATAATGTGTATCAAATCATATCCAAAAGATAGATTAAATATAAAAGGAAATCAATTTATATATTAATTCACATATTATCACAAAAAAATTAATGTTAATTGAGAAGAGTTATAATAGATCATAAATAAATTATGTTAAGTAACCCTTTACAAAGTAGTAATGTTCGGTTAGATACATTTTAAAAAAATTTAATACAAAATTTTACATAACTTATCAGGAAATATATATACTTATGATATAAAATCTAAGGGATAAATATATAAAACACAAAATAATAGTTGTATACTATTAAAATATACATCAATGAATGTACACTAAGATGAAATCTCTTACCTTGAGTCCCACACAAAACTTATTTTTTATATAAATCTCTATAATATAAATATATTTAGAATTTATATTTTCAAGAACATTTTACATTTTTATTATCCTTTTTAAATTTTTAATTTTCTTGGTATATTAAATTATTTAATAAATTATGTTCAGACATTTTGATGATATTCATATTATATGTCCAAAATTACTTTGATAGGTTGGATATAATCAGTAATTTAATTATTAAAAAATCAACATAATATTATTCATGAAATTATTATCATTTTTTAATTATAATCATAAATCAAATAATAAATTATTTCAATTAAAAATAAATAAAGTTACAATCATGGAGACGGTAGTCCATACTTACACATGAGTTATATTTGAATTTTTCAATTGTCAATAAAAATATCTGGTAGGTATTATTTTGTACATACATAATTGTAATAACATGATAAATACTACATTATCCCATTAGATATATTTATATATATCAACTATGTGATATCATCATGAAAATTGAATAACTTCTCTTTGCTAGGTTGGTTATCCATGCATACACACGAATGGCATAGTCATTTTTCGAGCGACTGAAATTGTATGAAATTAGAATATATATTATCATTTTATAATGATATATATATATATATATATGATTATTATCAAATATATAAATTAAATTTATCATTATAACCAGTCATGATAGGCAGATATGGATACCAAATTGCATCAATTTGTGAGGCGGCAGTTCTCTATACACATGAATGATTAATTGCATACCCAATTGAAGGTGTTTATAGATAGATAAAGTTTATTACAATAAAATTATGAAATCATAGTATGTAGTTGAAAAAAAATCTAGTTATCTTATAATGGGATGATAATATTTATGGAGGATGAAGAATAAATTAAAAAATTATTTTTTTATATCAAGATATCTTCTTCTAAAAATCATAGTTTTTCTAAACATGAGGACCTATATGGATCAAATGTTTCTCAAACTAAGTACAATATAACATCTAGAGTAGTTTTAGGATGTTATTTTATCCAGTATTAGTGAAATGATATTTATTTTATAGGTTACGTTAAATGAGTAGAAGAGGATGAATTTCATAGTAGATGGGGGATCTATATGAATATCATAAAATATTAAATTAATAGAAATAAATTTTGATGTCCGAATGATCCCAAAAATAAGAGATTAAAAATTATTACCATTATGATTCAAAATAATACCCTCAAATAATATTTGGAAAAGTAGGGATGAAATATTTAACATTAGACTTTTGTTTTAACACTTTTTTATCCATTGTGAAAATAATGGTGATAACAATGTATTTTTTCTAATGGGGGTAATAAATTTAGTATAAAATATAAAATTCTTATAAATATACCATATTTTATTTCATATACCATACCCAATCACATATACAAATAATATTTTTAGGAATTTTAAATAATTTATTTAAATTTTATAAATTATAAAATATCAATAATTTCAATTTTGGAACTTTTATATTAATTTAAAATTTAAAATTTCAGTATAAAAATTGAATTCAAATAAAATTGATTAAAAACACTCTTATAGGTCATATATATCTAACAGAATCAATAAAGGAAATGATTTGAAAAATCATATTATATTTATCATTTTTATATTACATTTTTTTTACATATGAATATTATTTTTACTGCACCAATATTGGGTAAGATTTTATGACAATTATTTAATAACTAAAAATTAAAAATAAATTTATTTTGTTGAAAAGAATTTATATTTAAATTTATTATTTATAATCGAACATATCTTCAATTTATCATAATTTATAAAAATTATTTTTTTGAAAGAAAGTGTGTTATATTTTTGTATTTATATCCACATAGATATTATCAAGGTCAATATAATTTTGTAATGTAAAAGAATTTGATATATTTGAAAACCAGGAGATAATAAACAATATATATTATTCTAATAAAATTAATGGAAGTGCTAAGGTAAATTTTGGCCCCTTATCATTTTATTACTATCTTAAATACGGAATTAATCTATCATTCTGTTAACTAATATTATTAATTTTACAATTCATATTGACCAAAAATAAAAAGGGTTCTTTTGTTTAATGATACAATTTAATTCCAAATATGGAATATATTTTATAATATTTGTATAATTGAAGGTGTAGTATTTTATTTATATTTAAACCAATTAAACATTATAAAAAATAGTTATTATAAAACAAATGGAACTAATATCTTAAAAAAATATTAATTAATTTATAAATAAAATTAATTTCAAATTTAATGATCAATAAAAATTTCTATTGTGAACTATTCATCGGAAATTCAATCATTTTCGATTAATCTAAAAATTTCAACCCAAACTAATCATTATATGAACAAATACAACATTATATATTTTCTATCAAATAATAATATTTTAATTTCAAAAAACTTATTATAATAATCTCACCTAAAAATAACTAATTACCATTTGTGATGAAAACAACATTTGAAGGAATGTTTTGTGTTCTAAAAATATATTTCTTTAATTACAATGTATTAGTAAATATATGTTTATTTACCAGTACGGTTATATATTTCCCATGAAGTAATTAATCATATTTATAACAACTAATTAAATGGATTTGTAATAATGCTCATATTAAAATAATTATATTTTTTGATTCATTTAAACTCTATGATATATTTTTAGTATATTATAAAATATAAAAATTCTCTTTTTAAATTGATAGATATTAAAACATAGTGTTATACAAGTTAAAATCTTATAAATTTACATGTAAATAATCATAAAAAATCCATCTCAAGTATTTATTGACTATTGAAAACAACTGTATAAGTGGTTAAATAGAATATAATATATTTTTATATAATATTTAGTTAAAAGTTAATTTCAAATAAATAAAAATATATAATGTTTTCATGGAAACGTACATTGGAAAAGTTATAATAATTAAAAAAATTGAGTTAAGTATTTCTTGAAAAAATCATTCCCATTTTACACATGAATGTTCTCATTATACATAGCCATCCCCAAGGTCATAGAAAAAAACTAATGGAAAAATATATAAATAAAACCATTATCTATGTGTTCTCTATGTGTTATGAAAATCACATATAATTACCACAATTTTCTATACATTCAATTGAATGTATATGTTTCAAATTTCACAATGGAATATTGAAATTTCAATGGAATATCAAATGTGTATTCAATTTTTTCTATCTATTTCTATACATATAGATGTAAATGAATAGTCATTATATTTGGTGGGTTCTAGCTATTAAATTTATGACTATGATTTACATGTCATGTAGGTTATCTTTAAGAATATGTACTATTTTATATAGTACAAAAAAATTATTTAGAAATGATAAGATCAACTATATTATATCTTATAATAGAATATTCAACTAATACTTCCTAATTGTTGACTACCATCTTTCATGATGGTATATTATTATATCAAAAAGGATAATAATATATATTAAATCAAATTTCATGGTTTTAATAATAAATTTTATAAATTATATATCTAAAAGATAATGTTAATATATATTAAATGATCCATCCAATTATCTAGAATAATGTTAATGTAATAATTTGAGTGATATAAATCATAAATATTCAATCCAATAAAATTATTGGATTTAAAAAATTCATGGCATGTTAATGATGTTAGTTACAGCATAATAATTATAATTTTATCCCCATAATATAGCTCATATATAGTTTTGTATTATATATTCGTAGTGTAAATTCAATGGAATACTCTATGATTTAATTTTATAAGATGAAAAAATATCATATAATCATTAAATGAATATGTAAGTAATTGGTGTTTTGTCCTCCTTTAGAGAGAATCATTATAGGGGTTCTATCTGGAAAGGGTTCTAACATGGTCAATCCAACCTTAATGATCTTTAAATACTTATATATCCAAATTATTATCTTAAAAAATTAACTATCTATTAGTTATATAACTAAATATATATATCATTAACCATGTATCCTACTCTAATGGAGGTCCCATGCATTCATTTAGAAAAATGGAAATCCTGGATATTGGATGATTTCAATGCGCCCTAGTTAACAACTTTAGATATTTTATATTCTTGGACTCATTTCAATATGTTGTTGGTAGCTAAATCTAGTAGTATATTTTCATTTGTTGGCATGTTTATTCAAAACATAATATTTAATGGGGCATACAAAATTGATCTATTGTTGTCTTATTTAGTACACATAATATATATCGATGTGACCACACATCATCCATTAAAAATCCACAATGAATCATTGACAAATATTGAGTTATTTAGTTAAGATGGTGGCTTTATATATATAATGGTATAGAAAACCTTATTTTAACTAGTTATATCAGTCTTCTTAAGAATCGAAAACCATTTCAGAATCAATTAATACATCCAGAATGTGTAAATTTTATTATCGGTATTCTATTAGGGGAATAAAATATACAGATAAGAAAAGATTATATTCAATGACTATTGTGTTTCAAATTTTATTTATTAGAAATTATATATACATTGTTTTTGTTTTTCATTTTGTATAGAGTTCATTAAAAGGAAAAAATCACCAATGAATCTATGGATGATTTATTTACAAAATATGATATTTATGGGATTCTAGTTATAAATTTATGATTGTTTGGTATGAATTGTTTTGTAATGGATTTAAATGTATATAATGATGCAGTGAATTGAAGTACTAATGACTAGACCCCTCAATGTTATGATTAAGTGAGTGTATTGGGAGTACCAAACAGTGAAGGGATTAATGAGTACTCTATATTTTAGGGGGTCAATATTTCTATAATCGGAGGTCCAAGAACTATACATCCATTTTCAATTGATTATCAACCATAATATAAATTGAAAAGAACCATTAAAATGTTATTCAGTAGAGTATCGACGTTTTATTGATGTATATGATTTTAGTTATTGATACCCAACCTCTATGGGATACAAATTTTCAACATGGGAATGGGTCAGGTCAACATGAAACATATCACATATTTACTATTGATAAATAATAAATACCATTTGTATCATATGAGGTTCATTAATTAAGGGAAAAGGATATAATGGTCATAACATTGGATGGTGGTCTAATTTTGGAGTCCCCACCCTTGGTTGTGAGAAAAGATCCATGTTATTTTCAACAATATAGTAATATACAATCCATTATTAATGAGTGATTCCAAAATAATGTGAATAAATCGTAATATTGTAAATTTTTTATAATGTTTATTTATCCAATATTAATGAGAAAAGGGTACTCATTCGTTGTAAGTAAATGTTTAATAAAATAGGAACCATAATTTCTACATTGTATAGTTGACTCATATATATGTATGAGGAACAAAGAGATTATATTGCATTCCCCTAATTGGATTTCAAAAGTAGTTATTTTCACTAAATCTATACTTGAGGGAAATAAATTTTTCTATAATCAGGGAAAATTAAAATTTTCAAAATATATGGTTGTTCAATGAAACACTAAATATAATCAATCTGTGGGATATTATTTATTAATAACTCTTAATCTTTATGAGGAAGGAAAACCAATATTATGTGGATTCAATCTCAATACCCTAAATCCCCTATAAATTTCATGAGGGGTTTAGAATAAATTCAGATAAATTAAATTATTATAACCCAAATGTGTTTGTGGAATCATTTGTACAATGTGGTACATGTTGACTTTTTTATTTGTTTCTATGTCATGTTTTTTAATTGGATCAGACCTCACTCAATAAATTCATGTTGTTAAAAATAAGACAAATAGATTTATATATTTTTTAATGTTTTGATTAAATATTAAAAATATGACTCCATTTGATGATATATAAATTTTTTTAAAAAAAATTACGATTTTTTTAAAATACACATAAGAAAATTGTGATTTATTTTTAATAATATCAAAAAAAATTAGAGTCTATAGTTATCCAAATTATATAAAACCAATATAATTATAATAAATATAACTAGAGAGTATGTTTCTAGAAGAAAAATTATGGATGTACATGGAATATAATGAATTTGGAAATTTGAATAAATAACCATTATAATTGAAAACTAATTTTGAAGAAATACATTTTTTCACTAAATAATAAAACTATTATTTATTTCATAAAGATAAAAAAAATCTATTACACCTATATAAATATTAAAATTATACACAATTGAATCATTTTGGATACCAAAAAGGATTATAAGAAACATATCATGGAAATAGGAAATAATTATGTACATAAACATCCATTATAATGATTTTATTTATGGGTAATCGATCCTTCATCTATGATTATTGATGTTTTATTAACCCATTGGTACTCGATATAATTTTAATATGAATCATTATTATGAAGAGGTGTATATATGTAGCATAATGTTGTTTATGATGATATCATGGAATATTTTAATTTATATATATATATATATTGTGGGTAGAGTGTAATAATGATCTTTGGGAATATTTCCATTGTATTGTATTTAAAAATGTTCCATTATGCCATTATATATGTTTTTATACTAAATTTCAATTTGAAATATTGTATACAGTATAATAAAGGTAAAACATTTATTGGGAGTTTACCTAACCCTAAATTAATATGGAATACAATGGAAAAAATAAAAATTATCTCATCATTAACTAAAAACTATTCTATGTTGGTGAAAACATTTTCAGTGGGATTATAAATTATATCTTAATTTTTCATCAATTTTCAAAGCTACCGAAATTAACTAAGAACCATAAGGTATTTTTTTGAACAACTTGAAAAAAATCACTCAAATGTTTTTGACATAAAACTGAGTGGACATTGTTAGAATCCAATAATAAAATAGTAATAAAAAAATTATTCAAGGGTATATTTTCATACAGTGTAACATTACATAATATTTCATCTTGAGATCTTCATTAGAACAATGAAAACACAAAACTTTCTTAAGTTCAATCCTTAATCACATTAGGTTATGAACTAGAAGCAATAGTTTGAAAATATCACTTGGGCTGTAATTTACCCTCTATTTGATAAATTAAATTAAAAAAATTCAACCATAATGACTACCTAAACAAAAAACCACAAAACTGTATAGTCTAATAAATTTCATAAAATCAAACACAACATATAATAATATCCATATACATATTCTACATTGATTCATATCTAAGATACCCAAACATAAAATGTAATATATTTCCATAAATATAATTTTTATACTATATGAACATTGATCAAGGAAATCAACAATGACCATCACCCACCCCAAAAGAAATATTTCCCTTACCTATATTGTTAAATTTTATGACTAGGAACACATATGATATGTACATATATATTTTCAGAACAAATTAATACGAACTTAAAAAATACACCTACCATCTCCTGTAAAATAAATTTTATAATTTAATTTCGATAATTTCAAAATATTTTTTCAAAACATTAAATAAAAAATAATTAAATAAAATCATATACATTTCAAGCCACACGTACACCATATATAAATGATTCAACTAATTTAAAAATAAATTTAGTATGTCATTTAATTCATGTCTTAGTTATGCACCCATTTTATCCTACAATGTACACACCCACACATTGTAACACCTGTAATTATATTACAATGTGTATGTGTTTACATATAGAGAAAACACAATATGCATATATATATTTATTAAAGAAATAAATTAAAACCTAAATTATGGAATTTTATAAATTTAACTTGATTAAAAAAATCATTTTTTGTTTTAGCATATGAAAATTTCTATTTCAGCAATTTTTTTTATTTCTCAGAAATAATGGGTTTTGGGTGAATATCGACAAATAATGAATTTCAATAAAACTATTAATTGTATGAAAATATAATGATTTTTGAATAAAAAAATGTCTCATGATATATTTTTTCAACAAAATATATATATATTGGATATATTATATTTCATTTAAAAATATAGTAATGGAAATAAAAATGTATTCATTAAATTTTTAATGTTTATGTAATGTACTTGTTAAAATTAAATATATTTTGATATATAATATATTAGTAATTTATATATAATGTTAATCATTATTTGGTTCATTTTATATAAATATAAATCAAAATTTATTTCCCAAAATCGATTACTGCAATTGGAAATTATATTATACATTATTTTTTTATAAAAAAAATTTATATTCCTAAAACAAAAATTTTTCATAGAGCCATATTCATTGTGAGTTGTAGAATTATATTAAAAATGAAAACATATAATTACAGAAATGAAATATTTTAAAATAGTTTAATTTTTTATTTAAAATAAAACAATTTATTTATAAACACAACTTAATTTTTTTCCATAGATAATAATAAAATAGATAAATTTGAGAGAATGTTTCAAATTACATTTAAAATTATTAAATAATAATTTATAAGAATCTATAAATATTATAAAACATTTAATTTTTTTTAAATTATTATCATGAAAATGGAAATGAATTTTTTTATAGAAATTAATTAAGTGATTACATGTGTGACCCTTCCCATAGTTATCAATGGAAAACAATTATCCTACATTAATAAAAAACAATGCCTACTTTACCTTTTAGTTTCTCTTATGATCAACTTAAGAATGGTTTAGGTGTGATCATAAGGAGGATGCTAAAAGAATAATTAATTGTATTAAATGGGAATTTCAAATTATATTTCTTCTTTAAATTCTATAAACTATAATTTATTCATCCTAAAATAAACAATCTAATATAAGAAATATTTTTGTATGTTATTATGACTATGGTTCAACCATTTTACAACTCATTTCCATCAAAAGGGAAATTATATCATCCCTTATGGAACAGTATGGACAACCTTCTCCACAAAATTCTGAAATTTAATTTGATACAACACATTATATGAATATTAAAAAGTGTGTTAATGATGATTAAATATGATACATGTTAAATTATTATTTTTACTAATATGATGAACTACTATTAATGTTTTATGGATTCATATTTCCATACCAAAACACACATTATATTAAAAACATTTCTATATCTGAACTGATAATTTTAATAATGAATCTTTAAAAAATTTGTGTTGAAAAATATAAATAAATGTTATATGATATTTAATTTATTAATATTATTTTAATATAGAACCATAATAAATTCATATTTACTACAGAGGATAGTAAAACCAACCATGATGCATATCAAACATGATGTACATGCTTTATATTAATATATTTCTTTCCATAATGATTGTTTCTAATTTATTTAATAGTGATGAAATTTTTACTATCCAAAAAAAATATTATATAATTTATTATCCTATTGATATGTCTATAAATTAAATGTATTCTATTAATTTTTTCTCCCTATGTGTTGAAAATTTTGAAGACATCGTTTTTATGAAAACCTAGTTTGATTTTCTATTTGTTCATGGTAATATTTATACCATATTCATAAAATGATTAAAATATTTATAATAATTTATTTCAATTAAATAATGATATATTAATATAAATTTCCCTCGTTTTATTCTATGTAAATATAGATGGAATAAATATTATACTTTTTTTGAATGATGTACTTTTTTACGAAGGTGTGAATGAAATAATTTTTTTACATTTACCAAACCAATTAATTACCCATAATCATGAATATTCTATAATTTGATGATTCATTTTTACGAATCCATGTTACTTTTCATTGAAATAGATTTTCTGATATATATTTACATATTTTGATTTTAATTTAGTGATTTCAAAATATTTATGGTACTTTACTCTTAAAATATTCAAGTCATATTTTAAAATTA
Source organism: Viscum album (assembly GCA_963277665.1). Classification (NCBI taxonomy): domain Eukaryota; kingdom Viridiplantae; phylum Streptophyta; class Magnoliopsida; order Santalales; family Viscaceae; genus Viscum; species Viscum album. Next base: position 946,073,209 of record OY728138.1, read on the forward strand.
TTTTCATATATATATATATATAAATCTTTTAATGAATATTGTATTCTATCAAGGTTATACTATAGTGATATTATCTATCTTATTTACCTGGACAGCATATGGTGACATTTTTCAATTTATTAACATGGGAATTCAATATCATTTATATATGATCTTTGTTCCAACTCATGGGTTTTCCTAAAAAATAGATCATTTATAAATATGTATAATGATGTGTCTTTTGTTAAGTTATTTAAAAATTCCTATATTATGATTAATTTAATAAATAATCATACATTTTAAGTCACATAAAATATAAAATATTTCTATGATAATCTATATCATCAAAAACACCATGTCAAACACAAGTTGTTCCACATATTTAAAGATACCAATATAGTGAATTGTTTACCTATGCATAATATTCATGTAACTAAAGTTTATTTATATTTTTTATAATGATCACAATACAATTTTTTCTGTTCAGTGTTTAATGGATTATGATGTACACTATAATCCTTGAAAATATATAATTAAAAAAACTAAATTGTAAACGTCTTTTTTATCAATATGATGTGTTAATAAATTTTTCAAATGGTTTATTAAATTCCAAAAAAACATATTATATAATAATTTAATTATCATTTATAATATTCCTCAACACTTATGATTGAAGTATAAAACTTCGAATGTGTATACTTATATTTGAATGGGTTAGATAAATGGGATAAAATCATATAGCATTGTAATGTATTATATTTTATGATATTGAATATGGTTTAGATCAATAGAAAATGAAGACAAATTAAAATAATTTAATATAATAAGAAATATTAAATATTATAATGTAATAAAATGTGTCACACATGGGTTTTTCTTTTAACTATTTTTTCTAGTTCATTTTTTTATACTGGATTTCAACATTTGGGTTATTCTTCTAACTTTATTTCACATCTGGTTTCCTCTTCAGTTTTTGGTGTGATGGGATATATATTTTTTGTAGATGACTTCTTTTCATTGATCTATTATTCATTCCATAGTTTCCCATGATTTGTTTTGGTGAATGGTTGAATTTTTCTGCAAGAGAGTATGTCTCGCGTGGTTGGCACACAATTAGAGGAATTCGTGAAGCACAGCATAGGAAACCATTCGTCATTGGGTTATAGTATTAGTATTGTGTAACAACATGCACACTTTTTCTCAAACCATGTGACAATAATTTGAATAATTTCTATCTATATGTATAACCATTCTTCATGGTTGGAATATTATTTTCCCAACTATATAACCAAACCATGCAATCTTCCAAGATATTAAAAATTGTGTATTTATTAATTTACCCTTTTAGTATTTGAACCCAAAATCACCCATTTTCTCCTCCCCCTAAATCCTACGACCCTAATGGGACTCCTTAGTTTTTCATCAATTCCATCCTCCTAACCCATGTTTTTTATAATTGTATTCCTCAAGGATTTGGGTTAGATCATCAAGTTAATACTCCATTCTCTTCTTTCTCTTCATTATATTTCCAATTTTCTCATGATTTTTTATTCCCCCTTATATTTATAGACCAAGGGTATATGTTTACATTGTTTTATGTTGGGTTTTTTTTGTGTTTAAGGTATATCTAGGAATCCCTTGTTTTCTTGATCCATTGTGTAGTGGTTTCGGGTGTACATTGTGGAAGCATTGTAATCCTGACGTAATGTTCCCATTTAAATTAACATTAAATTTTAAAAAAATATTTAATGATTTTTTCACAATCTTTATATGATATATATTGATTTCCATTCTATGGAATAATTTTTTGATGTGAAATGACGTGGTTTTCATGATGGTTTTGAAGTATATGTCATTTTTTTGTTATGTGATGCCCACCCATTGTTTCATAAAATTTGTAGTGGGGTTTTGAGATAGATCATTTATTTTTGAAGCATGGGTATTCATTTTAAATATATTTCTCACATGTAAATAGATTTTTTGGGTTCCTAAAAATGATATATAAGTTGATTTTTATTTATAAGTTGGCTGAGTTAAAGTTTGGAAAATGTAATGGAAAGTGATTATAAATTTTATCCCATTTGTAGTTTTAATGATAGTGGGTTTGGTATTCAATTTTGGTGAGAATACCTAAATATTATTTGTAAAATTATTATAGAAATGGAAAATTTGATGTTTCCACCTATTTAGGATGGTGTATTTAATTCTACTTAAAAAGGATGCATGTTCCTCATTTGAATAATTTTTAAAATACATGGATATAATTATTATGAAAACCCTCCATCAATAATATTATTTCCTTGTGTATATTCAAATAAATGAATTTATATGTAGTAGAATCCTCATGATCCATTATTTTTAATCAGTGGGCCTTACCACTGTAGACTCCTCCTAATCCATTTACATTGAGTATAATGGGATATCATAAATATGGAATCCTTTGAGATATATTTTTTTATGGATATCGATTGTTCCTTTGGGTTACTCAAGGTTTTCCATATTGTGTGGATTATTATATATGATATATGTTGTTTTACTTGGATGGTCAGTTTGATTTAGTTTCCTCACCACAATTTTGTACTCTTGACATGGGTATATACCATAACTAGATAATTGTCTTAGAATTATTTCTGTAGTAGTTAGGATTAGGCTTTAACTAGTGGACCATAACAGGGGATATGTTATATATTTTTTATTATTGCAATAGAATATTTCCCATCTGTTAGGCCATTTTTAGTGTGATTGATAATGTGGGTGAAATTTTACATCATTAAGTGAGACGTTCCTTCAAATATGGGTCATGATGTATTATATATTCAATATTATTTATGAGGTCCTAGGTTCACACTTTTCTATTAGAACATAGATGTCATGTGGTGCATGATTGAGATGAATTTTTTGGCTGGTTACTCCTTTTTTATATTTTCCATTTTCCTTCCATTATTATTCTCATTCCTTCATTATAATGTAGTGTTTCTTTTTTAAAAAAGTAAATAATTGTATTCAAGTGTCTATAAAAAATTATTATGGAAATTTCATAACTATTTACTTTTCTAAATTAATATTTTTCATTCTCATAAATTTGTTTCTATATCAACCTTAGAGGATAGTGTGAATTCAAAAAATTAAAAGGGAAATAAATGGGGTTTGATTTTGAAGTTGAAATATGTAAGGAAAATCAAACAATTATATATTATATTTCAAAACAGGTGTTGATGATTATTTTATATTAAACTCAGTGCTTTGTCAACAGATTGGTTTATGCATGCCTACTCTATTTTAATACTCACACTAATAATTTTATATCTTTTATAGCTAGTGTTGTAGGTTTCTTCTTTATAACGATTGTTGTGGATGATATGTTTTCATAGTATTAGAGAATGACCCCTAGGGTCACATGGATATTTAGTGGTTGTTAGGATTCAGTTGGTTTTTTTTGTTTAGTTTTTTATATTTTTTATTTCTATTATACAATAAGGTTATGTTGGGATATTCTATAAATGTTTTGATGTGAAATTTTTTTTTAGTTTATTTTTATTAGGAGAAATCATTTCTCTGGTTACTCTAATGATTCCTGACAAAAGTTGCAATCCATTGGGGACCATGAATGCACTACATGCCTTTCTAGTGATTTTCATGGGTGACTGGTCAAGGATGACCTTAATTGGGTTGCGATAAAATGGTAACAAAATAGTGTGGTGGTTTAAAGGACCTATCTTCCTAAGCACACATTTTTATTTAGGATACAGAATTATAAAGAGTAAGACTGTCATGTATTGTGTTGAAAGTCGGGGTGTGTCTCTCACACACCTTATCTTCTGAAATATGGGATTCCATGGGATGTCAAGATATGTTTTGTGACATTATTTTATGTTCGATGTATTGTATATTAGATCAAAAAATGGAGTTGGAGCTAATAGTCCATGTGTGCTTGTGTGGCCTGGAAATCCACGATGATCTAAAGACATTGTTCAAGAGGTATATCTATGATAGTATATTGATTGGAAATAGCATCCAAATATATGGAAACGTCACCCATCGACAATATATTACCATTTTGGGTTTTTTTGGTCTTCATTTATTCGAAAAATTGTTTTAAAAGATTCTATTTTGAATTGTGGAAATTATATTTTTAGAAATAGCTATTTTACTGTGAAAATGAAATATGCCTTTTTATAATTCAGTTTGATGATGGCTTTTGAAGAGGGTATTTTTATAGTAATTCACTTTTGGGTGAAACATAAATGGTTTAATGTAATTTTATTATTATAATAATAATATTGTGTTTTTGAATTTCCATAATTGGAAATATTAAATCCATTTTGATGATGGTTTTGGACAAAAAATTTATCCGAGGAAGAATGAGTTTTTATTGAATTTTTTTTTTGATGAATTATGATTTTTTGTGTTGTTGAAAATATTTACAATAGAATAAAATGGGTTTTATGGGGACACAATCGATTTTAAAAAAATAATAAAATAATATAAGATGTTTTCTAGGGTTTAGAAATGGTTTATGATTATTAGATAATGGTCTTTTGAAAATGGTCTTGTGAAAGGTGAAATAGAATGTTGATTGTGTGTGTTAAAAAATGGGTGGATTGATTTCTGGAAGAAATGGAATATTTTTTTTTGAACTTTAGTATCTCAAGGGGTGTTTAAATGAAAAAATATGTATAGAATAGTAGACAAATGATGGAGTAGGAGGTTGAGTGCCCGGATTGGCATGTGTTAATGAGTTCCTATGGTGTTGTAATGACCCACCAATTCTCATTGGCTTGAGGGCTCAAAGAGTCATTACTTGGCCTTCAGCGACATCCCCAAGGCGCCAAAGGAAAGGGAATAAATGCTGAAGTGTTTCAAACAAGTGGGGGAAGATTTAAATTTTTTGGAACATATCACATGACCAACATCCATAACCAAACTAATCAACTAAATGATGCCTGATAAAGTTAAGGTAACTCAACCATGTATATTATCACAACCAACCAAGAGTACCATAATGGAAACCAACACTAAATAGGAGTAAACAGTGGAAAGACAAAATAAAATACCACAATACAACAACCCAACTCCATGCTCCACAAGCTCCAAGCTCCAACATCACGAACCAGCCCAAGCATCACGAAGTAGTGCTGTAAACATTTGATGCTTTACCTTTTCCAACATCCCGGTATCTGACATCTGCAAAAGCACCAACGTGCCAAAGCAGGTGGTGAGTAATGAAACTCAGTAGGTTTCCCCGATGACTTCCCAACACAAGCCTCTAGGATAATACATGTTAGAATTTATATAAAACAATTTAAATAAAAAAATTCCAAAACAATTCACAATAAACACGTTTCATGTCAAAACTAGTTTCTAACAAAACCATCTTTCGCAAGAAGAACAACCAAGCAAGGTTTCCAATCTAATTCACATTTCCATTTTGGCACATCCATTCCATTTGACAAATCAACACAAACAACCATGCATGAAACCTGGACCTCCTTATACTAGCGAGTTTTGGGTTATCCTTCCATTAAGTCATTACATGATGAACTACCTTGACAGGGGTACTTCATGACCTTATTTGTCCCATTTGATGTGGGTACTTCTCTCCCATATACATCCCAAACTTTTCGATGGGGGGACTTCATGCCCTTATCCATCCCAATGCATATGAACACACACCACAACCTATGAAAATCCATTCCCAAAACCAATTGTGTTAAAAACCTTTTAATAAAGAATCAAACCTTTTATTTAAAACCATTCTTTTCAAGCAGCAAAACCATTTTCCAAATCTAGCTATTCCATATTTTACAATCACTACTTTAAAATTCAGAAACCAAAACACTTTTCACAACCATTCCTTCATTTTCTAAAATTAAATTTAAACCATAAATTATCACTAATGATGATTTATAACCTGCTATGCACCTAAGCCTTCATGTTCTAGAAAGTGGATTTGAGAGCGAAGCCAACTACCTCAATGGTTTTGACGAAAACCCTAACAAATGGAGAACGCAGAAGAAAAACCGGCTGATTTACCATGGATCTTACTTAGATCACTTCTCCTAACACAACCAAGACCAAAACGCATCATGTTCGGCATCCAAACTCTTATATATATCCATAATAGGTGTAGATCTAAGAAACCTAGAGAAGAGGAGAAGTACATCGAAGTAGATCTTAGAAATCAAACAAGAACGAGAAAATACCATAAGAATTTGGCTTCAATTCACCAAGAGAAGACTTTGGATCTCCTTTGGAATGATGGGAGAACACTCTTTGATCAATGGTGAACCAAAATCCCATGTTTGGGCTGCATGGGAGCTTAAACGGGGCACTTAGAGGAAAAAAAATCTGAGATCAGCTTTTATAGGATCTTGTTTAAGTGGACGCATAGTTAGTTCACACGGTTTGACAAACCATGTGCTGACCATGTGTTAGCTACTGCCTCGGCCTCACTTCTTGCATGGTTTGGCTGCATGGTTAGACAAACTTTGTTCCGAACGTGTGGAAGCCACTGCCTCCAATACCCACTTCACACGGTTTGGCCGCACGGTTTTTAAAAACCATGGACCTCCTGTGCGACTTCCCCTTTTGCCTCAAAACATCATTCCATGTTCTCCCGACTCTCTCAATTAACACCCTTATCTTTAAAAACATGAAAATCATATAGTAAGGGTTACATACCAGAAACTGGGGTTACTACATTCTCCCCACCATTAGCCTTTCTTACCCTATAAATTAGAAAACCATCGCTTGCATAAAAGAGTTTTGGCCACTGCTCTTTTGTTTCTTTCTCACATTCCCATGTCTATTCCTGAATTTGACCATGCTTCCATAAAACCCCCACTAGTCTGATGCTTTTTCCGTGCATGACTTTCTCTAGCCTATCCATAATCCATACCAGGATATGTATTAACAAATCATCCTGCTCTAGGTCAACGTGATCCCATTTGATCACATGGTCAAGATCAGGATGATACTTATTCAATTGAGATACATGGAACACATTATGCAATGCAATGAACTGTGGTGGTAATGCCATCCGATATTCCACCTCTCAAACCTCTTCTAGTATCTCAAAAGGGAAAATTTATCTAGGAGATAACTTGCCCTAGTTCCTGAAATGACGTTGTCCATGCCTTGGAGAGATTCTCAAAAACACATGATCACTCACCGCAAATGACAACGGTCTATGGCGATAATACCAATAATATTTATAATTACTCTATGCCATCTCCATCCTCTTTTAAATCAACGGAATCTTCTCCATTGTTTCTTGGGCAAGGCTCGGCCCAACTAGTGTAGAATCACCTGTTTCCACCCAACAAAATGGAGAACGACAAGGACACCCATACAATGCTTCAAAAAGAGCCATGCATATCAAATATTTTTAGATGCTATTATATGATAACTCCAATAAGGGTACATGATCCTCCCCTGATACCCCAAAATGCATTACACAAGCTCGCAACATGTCTTCTAATTTCTGTATCGTCCTTTCAAATTGTCCATCCATCTGTGGATGATACGTCGTGCTCGTCAACAACGGAGTCCCAAGGGATTACTGTAATTATTTTTAGAAACTAGATGTGAACCTCGAATCTCTATCTGAGACTATAGACAATGGTACACCATGCCTCTTTACTGCTTCTCAGATATATATTATTGAAAGATCTTCCACCATATGGGTTTTACGAATCAGGATGAAATGGGCCGACTTGGTTAGATGATCCACTATCACCCAAATGGCATCATGTTTCCTGAACATTCTTGGAAGACCTGTAACAAAATCCATTTCTATCTGATCCCATTTCCACACTGGGATAGGTAATGATTGTAAAGTACCAGCTGGCCACTGGTGTTCTTCTTTAACTTGCTAAAAAGATAAAAATCTTGAAACAAATTTAGCTACCTTGGGTTTCATGCCACTTCGCCAAAAATATTCCTTCAACACCTTATACATATTCCGTTTACCCAAATGTACAACCCATCTTGAATGGTGGTAAGCATGAAGAAGTTTTCCCTGAGCATCTAAAGGTAATACCATCAGATATTGAAATCGAAAAACTGAACTCCCCTCTAGCTTCCATCCCTCAATGGTCTCCCCAACATCGAGTTTTGAACTCATTTCAAAATAGTCAACATCAGATGCATGTGCCTCCTTTACTATCTCCACCAAATTAGGAACAAGTGAAACTGGAATGAAATCTTCAACATCACATCAGTCTTCACATTCCACATGCATGTCGGTTAGGACCATCATCAACTACCACTCATCTAAATCTTATTTCACCAACTGAGTATACGGCGTTCTGCTTAATTCACAAGCCACCGAATACACCTTACCCAGTGTATACATCACATCAAAGTTGAACATTTGATGATACTCCATAAATATCCTCTTCCCCAGATTCAAATATCACTATGAGAAAATGCATTTCATGCTTTTGAGATCCGTAAACACCATAAATTTCTCACCAAAGAGATAATGTCTCCATGTTTTTAAAGAATGGACGACTGTAGCCAACTCCAAATCATGTGCTGGGTAATTTTTCACATGCACCCTCAACTTCCATGATCCATAAGCAACCACATGGTTTACTAGAATGGTAACACAACCCAACACTATTCATGAAGCATCACAATACACCACATACCTCTATCTTGATTTAGGAAAAATCAAGATGGGTGCTGATGTAAGGTGAACTTTTAACTCTTGAAAAGATCTCTTACATTATTCAGTCCATTGAAATGAACTATTCTTCTTTGTCAATGCTATCATAAGTGAAGATAGTCATGAGAATTCACAGACAAAGCATCGGTAATAACCAGCTAGACCAAGAAAACTTCGTATTTTAAAGACATTCTTCGGAGGTTGCAAAGAATGAACAACTTCTAACTTTTTTGGATCCACTATAACACCTTTCTCAGAAACAACTTGTCCCCTAAAGCATACCTCTTGTATCCAAAAATCGCACTTTGATAATTTGGAATACAACTGATGGTCTCTCAAGATTTCCAACACTATCATCAAGTGTTTCTCATTATCAACCCTTGGAATTGAATACACCAATATGTCGTCCACATTCACCACAAAAAAAGAATCCAGATAGTGTTGAAATATCTGATTCATCAATTCCATAAATACTGCTGGTGAATTCATAATACCAAAAGGCATGAATACATATTTGTAGTGGTCATATCTGCTTCTGAAGGTTGTCTTTAGAATATCATCTTGCCGAACTCGCAACTGTTGATATCCTGACCGCATGTCAATCTTGAAAAACCCTTGAGCTCCCTTCAATTGATCACACAGTTCATCAATGCGAGGAAGTGTATTTCTATTCTTTATCGTAACTTGGTTAAGTTTACGATAATCCACACATAGCCTCAATGTTCCATCTTCTTTCTTTACAATAAAACTGGTGCTGCCAATGGTGACATTCTTGGATGGATGACACCCTTGATTTCCAGCTCCTCTAACTGCACTATCAATTCCCGTAACTCTATTGGTTACATCCAATAAGATAGAAGTGAAATAGGATTGGTCCCCGGAAGAAGATCAACCACAAACTCCACTTCTCTTACAGGTGGAAAACTTGAGAAGTTCTTAGAAAAGACATCTGGTAATTGATCCACCATAGCAGGAAAACTATTTTCTTCAATATATTCCATTGATGCCAAACTCAACTCTTCCAATTAGTGAGAGGCCATTCCTACTATTGGTGCCAACAATCTCTTTCCAGCTTTCTTTACTATCCTCTCTTATCTATAGAAATGGTCGATGTTGTCCTTAGTGGTGAAACTAACCATTATCCTATATCAGTCGATGTGATCCTTAAACCTTGTCAATCAATCCATACCTAGGATTACATCATAGATATCCATATTCAACATGGAGAAGTCCCATTTCAGTTCAACTCCATCAACAGTAATAGTACATGCTCAACACAATAAGGCTTGACATTCTATTTCACCAATAGAAGTTTTCAGTTTCAATACAGAAGGCATCATTTCCAGTTTTAATCATAGCAAGTCAACAAAACGAGAAGAAATGAAGGAATGTGATGCACCAATATCAAACAACACTTGAAAAAAGGTATAATTCAAAATAATCGTACCTATTACTATTGATGGTCCAGCCTGATCATCAACAATCATATGCTCAACTCCATACAATTTCTTCGTCATTGCACTATACACCTTGTTGCCTTGTTGAGATTGTCCTCGTTGAAAATTCAGGGTATTTTTAGAATAACCATTTCTAGATCTATTATGCTAACGAGGCTGACTCTGTTTTCCTCGTCCTGTCAAAGCATACGATGCTTGTGAGGCCTGGGATGTGTCACGTGCACCAGACCTCGATGTATTTCTATAATAGCACTGCAGATGCCCCATCTGTATTCAATTGTGACATTGTCTAGGTTGTGTTGTTCACTCTTACTTTATGTTATCAGTCGAGACACATTGAAAACACATGGCTTTCATCAGGGGTCGTGGAGGAATATTCACTGATCCAGCTGTCTGATTATGATTCTCACTCCCACCATGGAAGTAGGTGTCCCTCTTCCGCTTGTTACCAACATTAGAGTTCCCACCCATTCCTGTGGGTATCATCATACTTTCTCCTTCCATAACTCCTGATATGTCTCCTTCAGCAACTGTTAATTTGATTACCATTTTTGTATAATTAGTAATACATAGCACAACTATATTCAAGTGAATCTCCTATCGCAACCCTGATTCAATGATGCGTCCCTTCAACAACGCACTTACAGCAACTTCCAATGCAAAGAGCCCTAAATTCATTAATTTAGCCGCATAATCCATCACAGATAGATTCTCATACTTCAGGATGAAAAAGATCATTGTACAATGGATCATGAAAGTGTGATGATAGAATTGTTTATTGAAAAACACCTCAACTTTCTCCCAGCATAGTTCTTCATCCATCTTAGACTGCACCACTAGCTCCCACCACTATTCTGCAAGATCCTGCACCATATATGTGTCCAACTTTACTTTCAGTTCTACTGGTGTGCCGATGAAATCAAAAATACAATTCATCATACATAGCCACAACTCTGCCCTTTCTTCATGTTCAACCATTTTTTAAAACATCCCATATACATTTTGAAAATCAACCCATTTTCAAAATACACAAAATATCCACTTTTCAACATTTTTCATTTGAAAATCAATTTCTACATTTCACAAAAAATATTCACTTTCCCAGAAATCATAAATCATTCTTTACAATGAGATATGAAATCCAAGTGGAGAGTCATTCCCCAAATTCATGTCATGCTCATTTCATTGGCTAAAACCATGACAATGATATTTCCAAGATTCTATAAGAGTATCCAAAACACTTATGTACCCAACACCCAGGTAACATGAAGTTCATAATAAATAGGCTCGAAACGTCCTATTATGCCATACATTTCATGTTCCGAAAATTCTACTCTGGTCTATGATTCCGACCCAAGGAATAAACGAAAAGAATTTTCAACTCAAAAACCAAGATCATCGATGACCACTTATTAGGCAAGTATCGAACAATCTGATACCATTTTTAATGACCCGCCAATTCTCATTGTCTTGAGAACTCAATGAGTCATGACTTGGCCTTAAGCGACATCCCAAAGGTGAAAAATGATGTAAATAAATTCCAAAGGGTTTCTAACAAGTGGGGGAGGATTTACCCTTTTTGGAAAATTCCACATGACCAACATCCATAACCAAACTAATCTACTAAATGATGCATGATACAGTTAAGGAAACTCAACCATTTATAATATCATAACCAACCAAGAGTACCACAATGGAAACCTACACAAAATCAGAGTAAACAGTAGAAAGACAAACTAAATGACCACAAGACGACGACCCCACTCCATGCTCCACAATATCCAAGCTCCTACATCATGAACCAGCCTAAGCATCATGAAGTAGTGCTACAAACCTGTAACGCTTTACCATTGCCAACATCCAGGTATATGTCATCTGCAAAAGCACCAACATGCCAAAGAAGGGGATGAGTAATGAAACTCAATAGTTTTTTCCTGATGACATCCCAACCCATGCCTCTAGGATAAAACATGTTAGCACATTTATATAAAACAATTTATATAAAACAATTCCAAAACAGTTCACAATATACAAGTTCCATGTATGAACCATTTTCCATCAAAACCATCTTTCTCCAGAAGGACAACCATGCAAGGTTTCCAATCAAATTCACATTTCCATTTTTTGCACGTCCATTCGATTTCAAAAATCCACAAAACCCACCAATCATGCAACCTGGAACTCCCTATACTTCCGAGTAGTGAGTTATCCTTCAACTAAGTCATCACTTAGTGAACTACCTTGACGGGGGTATTTCACGACCTTATCCATCGAATTTGAAGGGGTTACTTCCACCCTTATCCATCCCCACCATTTTGATTGGGGGAATTCTCGCCCTTATACATCCCAATTCATATGAACACACACCACAACCCATGCAATTCCATTCCCAAAACCACGTGTGTTCAAATCCTTTCAATAAAGAATCAATCCTATTATTGAAAAACTTTCCTTTCAAGTAGAAGAACCATTTTCCAAATCCAGAAAAGCTATATTTTAAAATCACTATTTTAAAATTCAGAAACCAAATCAATTTGCACAACCCATTCTTTCAATTTCCACAATTCCATTAAACCCATAAATCATCAATAAAGAAGATTTAGAACATGTGTTGCACCATAATTTCACAATGAAGGAAAATAAATTGAAACTAATACTTCAAGTTTTAGGAAAGTAGAATCGAGAGTAAACCCTCATAACTCAATGGTTTTGATGAAAACCCTACCAACCGGAGAACAGACAAGAAAACCTGGCCGATTTACCAAGGATCCTGCTTAGATCTCTTCTCATAACTCAACCAAGGCCAAAACACATCATGGTTGGAATCCACACACTTAGATCTACCCATAACGTGAGTAGATCTATGAAACCGAGAGAATAGGAGAAGAAGATATAAGTAGATCTGAGAAATCAAACAAGAACGATCACATACCTTAAGAATCCAGCTTTGAATCACCAAGAGAATCCTTCATATCGCCTCTAGAATGATGGGAGAACCCTATTTGGCCTTAGGAGAACCAATATCCCATGTTAGGGCCGCTTAGAATCTTAAAAAAGGCACTTAGAGGGAAAAACGAGTGAGATCCACTTTTATAGGATCTCATTTAAGTAGCTGCATGATTAGTTCGCACGGTTTGACCAATCGTGTGGTAAACATGTGTTAGCTACTGCCTCGGCCACCCTTCTCACACGGTTTGGCCACATAGTTAGAAAAAACATGCACCGACCATGTGGAAGCAACTTTCTTCAAGACCCACTTATACATGGTTTGGCTGCAAGGTTTATAAAAACCATGCACCTCCCATGCGACTTCCCCTTTTTCATCAAAACAACATTACATGTTCTCCTGACTCTCTCAGTCAACACCCTTAACTTTAGAACCATGAAAATCATCAATTAAGGGTTACATACCACAAACTGGGGGTACTACTGGTGTAATGGTAATGTTAATGTGTGAGGTTTTATGAAATAACATTGGTGAGTTTGAACCATCCAATGATTATTTTATTTTCAAAATTATTTAAGGAAGTTGTTTGGTTTTTATAACCAGTGGTCATGAATAATTTTTCCCTTATGTATTGGGGAATGTTTCTTGTTATGTATTCGAGTCTGAAAACTCTTATTGATATATTGGTTTTAATTTAACTCTTGATTTTCTTATTTCATACTGTCTACCCCCTTAACTATTATTAGGATATTCATGGTATATATATGGGTGGTTCCTCATTAAAATGTTTTCTATTTGATCAAAATAAGGATTTTTTCATGTGTTTTTAATGATAAATCCCCCTCTATATTATGGTCAAGATGATCCACTCAAAGTGGAAGAGAGGATGTTGAAAATAGAAATAATATTTTCTCTCCTTGAGTTTCCTATGTTGTTCGAAGGGATGTTTATATACAATATAGCTTGATGGACTGACCTTGATGTAGTAGATGTCAGTGAAATGGACCAAGACATGGGAATATATTAAATAGGAAATAGTAGAGGCTGTGTTCATCTGTCTATATTTTTCAGAGATAATAATTGTGGGTAATGGGATGGAGATGTGGTATCTTCATCAAAGTGATGGTTTAATTTTGTAGTCATTCTATCATTTTTGAATCGTAAACCATATCTTATTGAGATTATTGTGGATGATTCCATCAAATATCGAATTTTTGAGAGTGAGATTCATCCTAATTATAAGTTGATGGTGTTATGGATCATATTAACCTTATATTCCAATGTGGTGAGAAAATATGTTCAGGTAGAATCCATGGTAGTGGGAGTGATTGAGATAGATAGTTTTCCTCCAATATTAGAAAACACTGAAGGGAATTTCTATAATGATGTGGGAAAATTGCATGAAGATATTTTTGTTGGTGACAAAATAAAAACATCTCTTGATTTTTCAATAACTTGTTCTAAGAGAGGGATAATGTTGTGAAATTAGTGTTGAAAGAAAAATTATAAAATTTCATCATTACCAAATACTATAATATTCTATCTTATTTTTGGAAGCCTATGTCACTATCAACATTTTTTATGGGAGTTACCATGAGTCAACATGGGATATATTCATAGGAGTATTCTTCCATTCTCGGCTATGCTTAAAATCACTTTTTATGTTTTATTCACTTATTGTATTGGATATGTATTGTGTTATTCTATAGTGTGGTGTTCTCTTTAAATTTTTAACGTTGATTTTTTCTTTCTTCTAATAACCTCTACTCTGATGAATGTTTGATATCATTCAAAATATTTTAGAGTATTTCCTTTTTAATATTTGGCGTGTTTTACAAGTTCCTTGTTCCATTCATTTATCATATAAAGTAGAAAAGGTTGAGATTATATTTTATGATTCATTGTTTCCGTAGATAGAATTAGTTTTAATTAGGGGTTTCAGTTATGGACAATGAAGCAGTTGATTCATCAAATATCAAGCCTCTATCCATTGTCACCAATGTGAACCCAGCTCATAGTCAGGAATCATGGGTGTGGGGGATCTTTAACTATATTTTTTCGTCAGTGAAATAATAAGAATAGTTTTAGTCTCTTTATTATATCTTATTATAATGAAAGGTCTTATTTTGTGAAAAAGGGTATAGATACCCTACTTTTTTTGATACTTCTGGATTGAAATATTTATCCTTTATTATAAGGATGGTTCGTGGACTCAGTTTCTTGAGATTTTTATGATGGTTCCTTTTTATATGTGGACCTTGTATTTTTTGGTACTTGTGCAGTTAGCCCTTATATGCCGGTTTTGGGTTGGTCATGTGGGATAGAGTTTAATTAATTGTGTTTTCTCCCTTATGGTGAGGGGTTATGTTGGATTGTTTAACATAGTTGATTCTGAATAGTGGGAAGACCCATCATGGGTATCATTATTGTTTATCCTATATTTTCTTAGTTTTAGTTAATTTTTAATGGTAGTGAGTCTATTATAGATTCCCATGTTAATAATTTATTTTATGTTATTCAATTTTTCATGTAATTGGTGGTATCATTCAAACATTATGGATTTTTTAATACCTGTATTTAAGAGGGAATCTTGGGATTTTAAGGAACACCCTGTTTTTTTATCTATAGATATGTTGTTCAGGTAATAATTTTAGTTTTATGTATTTCCTCGAGAAGTGGCTTGTTTTATCTAGGTAAGAGGTATAATTTTTGTTTGGTGGAGGAGGGGGTTATGGTTAGAGATATTAGATGACGTGTTTTTCTGAATACATTGTCTATGATTGATCTATATGAAAATTTTGTTTAATTATGGGGGAAAAAGTAATTAATGTTTGGAAGAATTGTTACACTAGACATCTTGTTTTAACCCCTTATTTAGGTTCATTTTTGGATGTCACTTTTTATATTATGTTTCAAATGTTACAGGTTTTAAATTTTGAGGTAATACTTTTTTTCCTTGATATTGTGTTCATTACATAGTTCCATTTGTGTGATTTTGTTGAATGGTTGTGTTTTTAGTCTTGACAGCATGTGATGCATTGTTAGCACACAATTAGGGGAAACCAATTAGTTTATTATAGGATATCATACAATATTAGGTTTGTGTTTGTTCCATGGCACGTGGCTTGTGCTTAGTTTTTTAAACCTGAAAGATTGAATTATGGGATGATCTATCGCTTATAAGAACCATTAAACATGGGTTTTACATAGTTTTTCAAATTGGGTCGTCAATCTAAGTGAACGTCCAAGATAATAAGAATGATAAATTCATTTTTAACCTTATTGTGATTTTAACCCCAAATTTTTCATTTCATCCTCTCCTCAGTTTGTATGACTTAATTGGGCCTCCTCTATTTTTTATAAGGATCACCTCCTCTATCATGTTGAGGATATAGGGTTTTTTCATTGTTTTGGACTTGATCATCATTACAATCCTCTATTCTATTCTTACTATTCAATATTCATTGATTTATATCTTGATTACATATTATCCCTTCCCATTGGGTCCTAGTGTTCTTGTTTACTTTGGTTAATGTTTCAGAGTTTTTTTAGGGTTCTCAATGGATGTTCATTCTTCCTTGAGCATTCATGAGGTTGTTTCGGGTGTCCATTGTCAGTGCACTATAAGATTGAGGATAGTTTCCTTTTTCAATTTTAATTATGTTTCTAAATCATTGGTTCCATTTATTTCAAACCCTAGTTATATGCCAAATATTGATGTGGGATCATTTGAATAATTTATGGATGTGTAATGAGGTTGTTTCCATGGGGTTTTTTGATGTATTTTCTTTTTTATTTCTTATCTAATGAACACCAATTGGTAGATAAAATGATCGGTTGGATTTTTTGAGTGATATTTGATATCTAATGCGTGATTTTTCTTTTTAATTTTTTTTTAAAAATCAAAATGCTCGTTTTGGTTTCTAAAATTCATTTAAAAGAGGTTTTAGAAATAGAAGATGTGTGTGTTCATCTTTTGAAATTGAAATGGATTGTGATGATTATGTGTGGCATGTTTTGAATTTTAATAAAATTATATTTTTTTTCCATATATAGTGTTACTAAATGAATGTTATCCGTAATTTTTTTAAAATTTGAAAATGGTGTTTTAATCATTTTTGCAATGGAGGATTTGATTTTTTTATATAGGATTCTTGAGTCCCATTTGACACATTTTATTAAGTTGGTGGAAATGATTATTATGAAAACACACCATGGATAATATTATTATATTTTTTATATTTAATGGATGATATATTCTATCTTTTGAATCCACATGATCAATTATGCTGGAGGGGTTTGATTTACATGGTGTGGATCATGACCCAATTAATTTAAGGGGAATGCGAGATTCTCGGTGTGGACTCCATTAAGATCTTTTTTTAGAATGATATTGACCCTTAGGTTGAGTAGATTGTTTTCATATTAAATATATTAATATATATGAAATATTTTTTGGTGATTGGATGATCCATTTGAATGGATTGGATCATCCAAATTTTAATCTCTTGAAAAGGGGACATGGTATAACTCAAAAATTTTCATTGTAATATTTCTTTAATAATTAAGGTTATACTATTACTAGTGGATCATAAAATAAAATATGATATATATTGTTTATTATTAATATTGGATAGTGAACCAATTTTTGTCGATTATGGATGTGATCGAGCATGTGGGTAATATTTGATGCCATTGAGTGATGAATTTTTTTATATAATGTTTAAAAATGTATAGTATGTTCTGGATTATTCATGAGATCCTATGTGTGAACATATCTATAGTACTTAGTTACATTTTGTATAAGATTTAGATTTAGGATTTGGACGGTTACTCTTGTGTGATATTTTCTATTTCCCTTTCTGTATGATTTTTTTATTACATTCTTGAGCAGTGTGGCATGCTAATTTTTTATTAAAAAATTAAACTATATATATAAAATACTTTTTGAAATATCTAATACTTTATCCCTTTTCTAAATTAAATGCTATAATTCTCTAAAAAATCTTATATATCCTCCTTAGTGTAGAGTGTGGATTAAAATGGTAAAAATGGGAATTGACCATGTGTGTATTAATGTGAAAAAATATGCTGAAACGATTACAAATATATATATATTGTATTTAAAACATGACGTTGATGTTTATTATATGTTAAAGGAAGTGAATAGGGAATATATTTGTTCAGGTATACCTAGGGAGTTTTAATACTCCCACGTAAGGTTTCTTCAGGTGTATATATTTTGGGGAATGTTTCTTTTTTGAATTGATTGTGTGCGTGATTGTTGGTATTAGTATCAATTATTTACCTATGGTGTCACATGGAGATGTTTTGGATAATAGGATTTTGTTGGTATTTACTGTTTAGTTTGTGGTTTTTTTATTTCCCTTGTTAAATGATTTTTATTATGCATAATCTATATATTTTTGGGATTTCATAATTATTTATGTAGTTTAATTTCATCATTAGTTTTATGTGATATTTCTTCCCTCGAATACATGAATATGGTCTACACTGGTTGATGATGCGTAGGGATAGAAAAGTCCCTCCAGGCTTCACTGTGGTTTGGTTGAAGGGACTGGTTCGAGGTCAACCTGGGTTACATCTTGAAACTTATAATCATCATGAAAAATTATCTATACATCATAATCATAAAATCCTTGTAATGATTCATAGTGTAAATTCTAACCCATTCAATCCTAAAAAAACATTCATGATTTGAATTCCTTTCTAGTCAACCACACTATTATTTATAGTGAGAATAAAATCATTACCCATAATTAATTTTATTTTTCCAACCCAAAACACCAAATATATTAAAAATTCATACCCATTTTAAATATTATCTTTTGTTAGTGTTGTATTTATATCATGTTTTTGGACATTAAAATGATATATTCCGTAAAATAAAAAATAATAGTATATATATTCACTCTTATCCATTATAAACTTATAATAATACTATAATTGTAAAAAATTTAATCTTTGAGCGTTAAAGGATAATGATGAAAGAAAAATACAAATATTTAAATATTCATGTCGTATGATTTATTTTGATATGAACTCATATTAAATAAAGCAAAAATAAAATATTATTTTAATTATAATATAAACAAATTGTAGAATGAGAATATATATACTATAATATTGTTTATCATATTCTTCCGACGTAAATATTTTATAACTTTTTAACATACCAAAATTAATTAAATGTGAGGTATATTTTTTACTTCACATGTTTATATATAGACACTTTAGATAATTTAATTGAAAATAAATCTTAAACCATGAATTTATATATTATGGTATAATAGTATTCTCATAAAATCAACAATATGAAATTCCATAATTCCCTTATAAATTCATATTGTAAGATATATTCTAACTGTTTTATTAAGGAATATATTTTTTTAAATTTTATTCATTCCTTATCTATTAAAATAAATATGTTTCTAAAATTTCAGTTTATAAAAAACCCCTGTCCTTATTGAAAATCATGCCTTTGTAAAGTGAATCAATGTGATAAAATGTTTTGATAATTAATTTTCATCTTATATTAATATATTCAGAATCATTATATATATATTTAAATTGATTTAAATATATCATTGGAAAGGTTGTGAATTGAAAAAATGGAATAAAACAACATTATAAACCTATTGTTTATTAAATAATCTAATGAAATTATTTTTTAAAATTTAAAAATATCATTTATACGAAATATAGGAAACATTTTAAATAATATTTCATTAGAAAATTAAATAATTTTTTTAAGATCGCGCATCTAATTCAGGATTTGAAAAATATTCATAACTCATATTCTAAGTGTTTTCATATTGACTACGATAACTATTATATTTTAAAATTTGATAAAATTTATTCCAGGAACAAAGGATTTTTTAGGGAAAGGACAAAGAGTATAATATATATTAATTTTTATTCATGTGATTGAAATATTCAAACTTGATTATAAGTAATTTGAATAATGATTTTCAATTATGATAAATATTAAATAATTTTGAATGTATGGGAAATAATTTTAATACTTACACAAATGAATCAGAAAAATTTACATTAATTATATTTAAATTTTTAGAATTAAAAATTATAATTTTAAAATACGAGGTAAAAGGAATATTAAAATTAATAATTAAAAAATATTATTTCATGTCAAAATTATCTGAAATATAAAATTGAGGCCTTCTTATATATTTTATATCTAATCTGAGAACATTTTAATTCATCAAAAAACCTATGACCAATGTTTAATTTAGATAAATGATTAAACACAGAATTTTTCTCCAAAAATTTACTTATAAGAATTATATAATTTCATAACTATTGAATTTTTGTAAACCAAAATCAATATTATATTGTAAAAAATAATTTAATACAAATAAAATAAAAACATTTTTTACAAAAATATTAATACATTCACATGATAAAAATAATTGTTTAATATTTGAGAGGATTACAAAATATTACCAAAATAATAATAATACATAATAGAAGAGTATCATTTTACACATAATAAATATCAATTTCATTCCTATGCCATGTTTATAAAAACTTCACATTATTTTCTGAAGAAAAAAACTAATAACTTGAATATTGATGTAATTTTCGTTCATAATCATTGAGAAACCTATAAATTTCCTATGAAATCATGAAATTATCATATAAAACACATTGAAACATAAAATAAGATACTAATACTACTTTGAAACGTAAAACTGACATATCATGGGGTTAAATACTGTATTCTTGATTTCAATAAAAAGATACAAATAATATATACAAAATAGTAAAATTTTATACAAAAATGGAATCAATATGATCATTTTAAAAATTTCCATAGAATTAATATTCCTAAATAAACATAATATCTCATAAAATTTTATATATCATTACCATTCCCAACATTATACATATAATAGAAAGTCCTAGTTCATATATCCAAATAACTTTTATTTTTAGAATAAATTAATTAAGTAAACCACTCAATATTTTCTTATAATTTTTTTTTATATTTCAAAAAATACTATTATATAGAAATGATTTTAATTTATATCATTATTTTTACTAGTACTTTGTTTTTGGGAAATCAGGATTTTTATATGTCAAAAATATAGTTTTTTTAGAGGTAGTTATTATTTCGTTATACTTATTTTAATATTATAAAACTTATTCATCAATCAATTTTAATTTTATATAATGAAATGAAGGAATTACTATTTCAGGAATTACTCTATAAAATTAATTTTATAATAATGTAATATTATATATAAGAAAATAAAAAAATAATTATTTATGAAGAACTTAAAATATATAATATGGATATTCAAATTAAAATTTAGGGCTTCAATGTTGAAAATTATTTACAATTTTCTATTAATATTTACTAACCAGATGATTATATAATAGAATTATTGTAATCTTTAAATCATAAAAACCCATCTAAATAAATTGTTTATTATGAAGCCAAATTATTTATCTTATAAACCTATCTTTTCATATTTTTACATAAACTCAACATTATCTGTTTATAACCTTATAAATTAAACAAACAAAAGACTTCTAAAAACATAAAATTAAATACTCTAAAATAACATTCATCATTTTATAATAAAATAGATAAAATTAAATCATCCAAAATACATTAAATAATTATTAAAATAACTATAACATCTTTAAAAAATATGCCCATTTACATTTTTATTTACATTTATCTTAAAATCCATTTTTATTGGAAAACAACTTATTGATTCATGAATAGTTCAATACACATAAATGTATATAATGGAATATAAAATCTTAAATTAATGTACATATTTTATATTGTAATCATTAATCACAAAATTTATATAGTTAATAGATAATTTATTACTCAAAAACATATTATAACTCATTTATATAATTACATTATTATTAATATTATTCTATTCCATGTCCATTATTTTATACAAATTAATGTTTGAGACCGATTAGTCGTCCATGTAACCTATAATAGAGTTGTATAATCCTCATAAATGCCTCTTAATATTCCAATGGTTTCCAAAAAAAGAGTACTCATATTCTAATTTTATAAATTATTTGTAACACCAGATGACTTATGGAATTTTTTTTAATAATTTAATCTATTTTGAAATTCAAATTTCACACAATACTAGATGTAGATTTTGATATATGAAATCACTATGTTTTTATTGTAGCTTACGAAATACGATGTTAATATGTTGAGATATTAGAAACCTAAATTTTCTTTTATCATGCACAAAAATATGTTCGGCATGTCTTATAAAAAATGTTGACATTCATCCGTACATTGTGTTACATGAAACACAATGTTTTAACAATTTAAAATATAATATTAATATTTTTTTTAAAAAAATTGATCTAGTTTAAACCTATAAACTGGATTGAAACACATTATTAATATTATCTAAATAATAAATATAAAATCAACACATATATATAAAATGATTCCTCTGTTTATTAAATATTTAGAAATGAATTTACCAACATTTTGTGAATGAATAAATTCATTTTATTTAAAAACTATTTTTTATGTACTAAAATCGTTTTATCTTATTAAATTAAATAAAATTTTTTAATAAACTATATTAAAAATACTTATATATTTTATATTAAAACAATTTATTTGACCATCATCCAACATATATGAAATAAATAAGATTACATTATATCTAATTGTATGAATAAAAAATGTATTTTTCAAAAAGGTAATTTCACAACCTTTTATTGGAAAAACAATTATTAATACATTTATTTTTAAAACATTTATAGTTTATATTTTAAAAAATAATCTTCATTGTATAAATAAATATATCAAAATTCAATTTTGGGGAATTTTTTATATTTTTTTGTGAAATTTCAAATATGGTTAAATTATGAATATTAATGATTGCATGAAATTAATTTATTAGGTAAATGGAAATGGATTTGTAGAAAAAAACTAAATGAACATCAATGAATATTGAAATTATTAAATCCCAAATCATCACTCCTAACAATGATGTTATCATCATTATTTTGGGCCCCGTGATATAGATATGAGGTGATTCCAATGCGAGAGTTCATAATCTTATAGATGGCATCTTCGAAAATTACTCTATCTATAATTGTGCTTTAAAATATTATCTGATACACTATTTCCATTAATTTCATGAATTTATATGTAATGTTCTCTAGAGGTCTATATTTCCCAAGAATCATATTGAAATAATAAATAATTTGTAAAAATAAAATTGGACTTTTTCACTTAAAAACCCATCATCTAATCTTGTTAAAAGGAGTAATTTTAAATTTATTAGTTCCACATGTATGATTAGAATTTTAAAAATTGAATTTCATATTATAAAAAAATAATTATAATTTCAGATAAGGTAAAGATAGTTATTGTCCAAAAATATTAGAAAAATAAATTAAAATTAATTACATCGATTAAGGTAATAACATGGTTACATAATGGTTAATAAATAATATTAAAAGGGTGAATACCATGAAACTTTTCTGAAATTCATTAGATATTAATATTTCCAAAAAGTAGATTTTTACGACTAAAAATGAAAATTATTGGGGTCATGTGCTGTAAGGAAGACCTATCAATAGTTTATTCTTATATATATTTAATAGAATACCACTCATCCATTATTAAAGGAAACTCAAAAACGTCACTTCCTCAAAACTCTTAGGACAATTTGTATCAACCAAAAACATCCCCAATATGATCCAAATTTTATTCCTCTATATCTATAAGCCTGTCTTTATTCAATATTACAACGAAGGAATATATTTTGTGTTATCTAAAAGGAGGAACCCAGATAAATGATTATATATCTCCCCATGAACATTTATTATATTTTCACACTGCACTAATAAATTATTATAATTGAATTATTAACTAATAACCTCATTATCATCAATATAATATTTTTTTATGTAATGTTTTATATTTACAATAACACAAACATCCATAGACTGGGAAAAGACACCTCATTCTTGTGTAAGGTAGACTAGAACATCTCTAATTGATGTCGCTCGTTCATCCATTTCCACCATTCAAGGATAGAAATAATGATAGTACTTAAATTATTATTTTATATATATGATATATATGACTCCTTTATTATTTTATATGTATTATTCGAAACATATACATCCAAGATTTTCATATTGTGTAAATATGGTAATATCATTTTCGGATATGTGGACTATCATCTCCTGAAAGAGATGTTATTCATTAAAAATTTGAATGGAATGTATTAAGGGATAAATTAGTAAACATTCATGATATTAATAACATAATAATTTTAAAATCTATAAATATATTAATTTTAATTTCCTTCTTTAAATATAACAGGAAGAAAACAATTTTCATGCATATGTGCGACCAACCATCTCCATGAACTGGGTATTTCATTTCAAATTTATATCACTTATAGATTAATATAAATTTTTATATACTGAATATATATGAAATTTATATCATGTTTTATAATCTTTAAATATGTAAATAATTATCTATGTAATAGTATTTAAAATAATTTGGGGAAAGATATATGAAAAACAAAGTGGATATTACTCGAAACATTACATTAACACTAAATCGTCAAAGAAAGGATAATATAAAAGAATAATAAAATAATATTTTGTATTAGATATAGGAATATTGTTTTATATTATATTTATAATAAAAATATATTAAATATAAATGATGTGTTAACATGTACAAAGTAATTCAAGACATAGAGTAAGGTTTTTTCTCATAAAACCTTTATTTTTGTGAGATATATGACTTATTCATGAATCAATTTATTTTGTTTGGTGTATATAAAGAAAATAAACAAATTATATGATTATTATAATTAAATTTATTCGTATCATTATAAACCTTTTATGATATTTCATTCATTGTATTTATGGTTCATAATATAACATATTGGTAATGTAATGTTCTCTCAATTTTCCATCTTTGAGACACATTCTACATTATGAAACTGTATTTTTCTATGAGGTTTATATATGTACATTTTAAATGATATTCTAGGAATAAATTTATTTTAATTATATTATAATATTATTTTAATGTTATTATTTCCATATTATTATGATTCAATGTTACCAAAGTGGAAACTTTTTGTCACTACAATCTCATCATTTATTGATATTATTTTTTATTATTCTTCCATTTATAAAATAACATCATAAATATCTCAATAACGTTCGTGAATTTTATTATCCTATAGTATTCATGATATATCCTGGTATTGGTACTATTTTTCCCTAATTTGGAACATAAGATTATTATTAAATACTTTTTATAAAAATCACAATTTATTTCTCTCTTAGGTCATAATTATTTCTTGTTCCCAAAATCAATTTTCCTAAAATGGATTTAAAAAATTTATTATTATTATTTGTAGAAGATTTCTTTCATTTATTTTTCCTTTTTATTAATTTTTGTAAATGGAATCTCTATTTTATTTTTGGATAACTAAACATTTCAAAAAAATTTACATTGTAAAAGGAATATTTGGGATGCATGGATTTACCCACTATCCTTTACTTTATACTTACTTTGATATATTACAGTGGTATTTTTATAATAAATTGGTTCATAATATTTTTTAAATTCTTCAATTTAAATTGGTTATCAAATAATATGGTTTCAAAAAATAATCATAAATATTAAAAAGTTTTTAAAATGGATTTAAAAGAATATTTTATAGGATTTTACGATAATTTTCAAAGACATTATTTTTAAAATTATTAAGTTTTACAAATATTTTCTAAAATAGAAAAATTTATTGCCATCAATAAATTATTCTAATCAGTTTTGATGATTTCTATTTATGGTTCAAAAGTGTTTTCACGGGAAAAAACATTGAAAATAATAGCTATTTTAAAACTGATTTTCAATGCTATTATAAGTTTTATGTGATATTTCAAAAATCTAACCCATATAATATGATATCTTTTGAAATATTTTATTTTATAATAGAGTTATAGTCCATGGTTTACTTTATTATTGCGTCATTAAATTCTTTATAACTAATATGGAACAATACATATGAATCTAGTTTCTCTTCAACATGTTATACCTCGGTAAAATGACGATAAATCTTGTTTTTCTTCTGGGGTAATTATATGATGAAATGAATATGGAACCTATATCATTTCCATATGATATGATATGATGAAATTTTTATGATACTGATTTCATTTTAGGGGTTATTATATGCTATTTGTTAAACCCATCACTTTTTTAATAGTTATGATATGAGGGATGATTTATTATCTTATGGAATATGCATGTGTGGTTTCATTATGGGATATGTGGGACCTATATCATCTGCCATATAATTGGGTGATGAAAAAGGTTTTACAATATCAAAAATTAAATATTATTTAATCCCATTCCTGAAAAATGTGGTACATGTGATGAGATCCAAGTCTGAAAAAGTGGATAAATGGGTGGGAATCCTAGTCCTAAAATAAGAGCGTACTCTAGAGGGAATCTCAAGCCATCAATGATATCTTACACCGAAGGGAATACAAATCCCTAAACAATAGGGTACAAGGGGGATCATCACATTCAAAAAAACAGGTGGGAAAATTGGAGAAAATATCACTGTTGGGACAATAGGTTATACAATAAGGACTCCCAATCTCAAGATAGGTAGAGATGTGATTATCCCAAGACTAACATGTTATGATGTTCAAGGTAGGTTATATTAAGATATTAATTTATATTATTATGTGTATGAAACAATTTGATAACACGTTCCCATGTTATTATATGATGAATTATTTATATGAATCCACTATGATTCGTGTCTTATGAACACCCAAAATTTATGTCGTGGATATTAATTATGATATATAATATAGAATATATTATCTTCTATTATTTTTATCTTGTTCTCATAAATTTATGGTTATTCTATGAATATATATATATATATCAATAATTTACCATTACTGAGAATTTTATCTCGACCATTTCTTATGTTACATTTACCCATTTTACAATGACATGTCTTGTGTAGGAGTTAAAAAAAGGAGGAAATATTTAAGAGATATTTTTCCAATATTTAACTATGTTAGATGATTTATTTTCATGTTTCCAATGGAAATAAACTGTTATAGTCCATGAGCATGTATTATTTTAATGTTTTGTATATTCATAAAAAATGTCGGGACATCCTAATATGTTAATACTAGGATTCTATAGTTTTTTTAAACATTTTTTAGTCATCCTTTTGAAACAAGGATGTGAAATAATTATTGAGATCCATAGATATATTTATAATTATATTTTTAGTGTTAATTTTAAGTATAGTTATAATGTGTCATAGATTTAAATGAAGGTGGAATAAGATAGACATCTTATACGTAAATTTCCTTGTTTTTTAGGTTTTCTTCTATGATATGTGTTTTTTATAACGTTGAATTGTGGTCATAGTTAATATTTGTTCCATGAAAGAACTGATTTAACATTTAATATTCCTGATGTGAAATGTATGGTAATTATTCCAATTGACGTCGTAAGTGAAAATATCTAGAAGGGAATCTGGTAAGTGGTATGAGTATTACTTATACTACTCAAGATAGTGAGATGAACAATTAACTGTGAATGGTTTGTGATGTTATGACATAATTTTTTTATTAATTATAATAAGAATGAATATATTGATGTTGAGGAACCTTACAATATTATCAATATTTTGTATTCTCTAAAATGGGTATTAATAAATTACATAATGAAGCCAGGATAATAAGTAAATAATAAATATGGATGATTTGTGTGTATATAATTTGGAATTAAAAGATTATGTTATACGAATAATGAAATATATAATAATTTTTAGAATAAAAATTTCATTAGGTATTGAAATGAAATGTTGAATTGTGATGAAAAAAATAAAAGTGACATAATATAAAGGTTATAATTGATTTATTGAGAAGTAATCCATATAGTTTTACCGATTTTGAGAAAATTGTGTAAATCATTGATAAATAATTTATTATTTTGGATTATTTAATTGGGATAGTACTAATTAAAATGCATCTAATTAATTATTTTTTACAATGTGGTAATTGTTATCATGGATGATGTTTATAAATTTTTTATTAAAGGAATATATGTAATAATATTTTTTTGTAGTGAATGAAAAATCACAATTGATTTATAGATGTATTTATTCTAATTTTGGATATAAACATGTTTCAAGGGAATACACCATGAAGGTAATCATTTGTTTTCTATGAGAAACCCAAGAAAAACATTATAATACCTTGGAGATGAATGTAAATATAATTTTTATAAATTTAGTGATATTCATTATAAGGATTTGTATTTTCTACTACGAATGACTTATATGGTTAATCATTTATTCAATTTTTCAGTTAAACATCAAAAGAATTTTTTGACATTAATGTATTATCTCACTATATGAGGATTGTTTCATACCTGACAACCTATGATAACAGTTTTGCTTTAATGATAATTGAAGATAGATGGAATGGATTATCATTTTTTCTAGATCTTATGAACAGTTTTGTGCTTCAGGCATAACAAATGCACCGTCATCATTAATGCAAGAGATGAAGTTGAAATTAGTAAAGTCACATACAAAGGGTTATATTGTGAAGAAAATAAATAAGTATATCCTTTATGAATGTGATTAAACATTACAAAGAGGACTCCCAATAAAAAATGTTATCTCAATACATTTATTTTTCAAGAATCAAATAGTCCATATGATCAGTATTGATTTATGGATTTGTGATAACTAAATTTCTCAAAACCATATTCTCTATCACTCTCCATCCGAAATTGATTTGTTAGATTAATCTTCCATGTTCATGTTTTCACATAAATCCTATTGTCTAATATGTTCAAACATATTAATGTGTTATTTTGGGAAACTATTTTGTTTTATCTTTGGAATTTTAAAGGAATATTTAGTTTTCTTTTTTATGAGGTGGGTTTCTATGAAATAAATGCCTAAGTATTAAATTCTTCACAAACAATATTAACATAAAGAGATAAATTTATTTTTATGGTAGTATAATGTAACAACCGTGTATTTTTTTATTTTTTAAATGATTTAATATTTTTGATATTTTTCATTTCATACAACACTGAATATACCTATTTTATATGAAAGTGGTATGTTTTTCTTTTGGATCATGAAACACCATTTTATTGTTTCACAAACCACAAAATATATACTAACTTCTGGTACACCAAACACTATATTTGGCTTGTATGACATACAATATAAGTACCTTTGATATCATGTGTTACATGCAATTATGAGTTTTATGAAACTATAATTTATTATAAATATTTTTATTAAAATATTTTTATAGTTTTCACCTAACCATTAGAATAAACATTTTTTAAAAAGTTATCTATATTTTCAAAATAACATATGAATATGAATATAATATAAATTTGTTTTTTTCAATTAGTTATAAATGATATTAATAAATATTTTAGAATAAAAAAGGTCATTTTTCTAAGAATAATACATTTATAATTTGAATTTTTTTATCTCTATAAATTAAACATCCCACTTTTAATGAACTTTCTAATATTATTTTTATGCACTATATATTCCCAAAAAAAATTAAACTGATCCAAAGTGTTTATGGGAATACTGTTATAATAAATATATTTTTTGATTGAATGTTTTTTTTCAAAAAACTCATTTTACATACCATTACTCTAAAAGCCATCTAAATTTAATTTTTAAAATTAATATATTTTTTATAGGAGAAAAAAAATTCATTTCTAGATGAATGATATAGAATATTCTATTTGGATAATTTGTGGTATTTTTCAAAGAAGTTTCAAATTTATATGAATGATTTAAAATATTGAATTTCATTTCAATATTTTTTCATATAATTCAGTTATATAGATAAATTATATTTGAATTTGGTTTTAAAGTATAAATATATCAATTATAAGTAAATTCATCCAATTATTTAATTCTATGTAGTTATATATAGAAATTTAATATTGGAAATAGCTAAAATTTTCTCGCTATTTCACATTAAAAACACATTGTCTTATCTCATCTATAATAATAATTTATAATTAATTTATTCCAAATATATTATTAGGATATGTAATCATAGATTAAATATTTCTTATCAGAATAATTATTAATTTCATGTATGGTATTATTATTTTTTTACCAAAAATATTATTGAAAGTATAAAAAATTAATTATAGAAAATAAGTAAAAACAATGCTTAATTAATTGTTAAAATATATTTTTAAAAGGATAAATGGCCTCGAAACATGTAAAAAATAAATTGGTGAGAAATATTTTGAATAGTTATAATTTTGGATAAAAAAAATTAATATTATTTGTGGCACATGATATAAAGTAAACCTCACAATACATTTTTCATGTTTATATTTATAGCAACAACACTCCTCTTTCACAATAAAAGGGAACTCACTCCCTCTCATCCTTACATCACGGCCGACACATTGGATAATAAAAACCTTCCAAAATAAGTTATAAAATTATTCAAAACATATTAGCCTCAATCAGGGAATAAATCTAACCAAGGAAGCCATTTTCTGAAAACAAAAATGAGTTACCCAAACAACAAGCAACATCCATCCACATGCTCTTTTTTTTAGTTTCATTATCTACTTCATATTATTATTATTATTCATTAATTATATAACAAAATTCATATAATAAATATACATATATTTTTTATGTTAATGTTTATACCTACACTCACACAAAATTCCTTTAAATTGGATACACATTCATTATTTATGTGTACAACAGGCTACTGCCTCAGAAACTAATAGTGCGTGCTCTTCAATTTCCATCATTCGTGGATGGAAATAAATATGAAATTAATATTTTTATATAGTATATATATTTATATATTATATTATACGTATTTTTTATTTTTATTATTATTATATAAAACATAAATTATTTCATTTTAAATTTTTTAAATATGATAATTTCTTATGTGGGCATGTAGACTAACTCCTTCTCAAAGAGATGTCATTAATTATTTTTTTTTAAAATTTATTAAGTATGATTTTAAATAATTGATATTATATTTATAAAATAGTAAATATTCTAAATGAATATATATATATATATCATTTACATCTCTTTTGTCAATACATCAAAAAACATAAATAGTTACCATGCGTATGTACGATCTATAGAATTACATTTCATATTTCTATATTTTAATGATTATTATAAATATTTATATTCAAAACATATATAATATTTATATAATAGTTTAGATTCTTTAAATATATAATTTTTTATTTATTTAATATGATCAAGAATATCATGTCAAATAATGTAAGAAACAAAGTAGGTATTACCCGAAACATAAAATTAACATTTAAATGTAAATAAGAAAATAATATAAGGTCATAATTAAATCATATATTTTATTAAATATGAGAATATATTTCTGTGTTATATTTTAAATAAAATTATATTTTGTGTACATAATGTTTCAACTTGATCTACTAATAATTATTCGACAACTATATATTTAGATCTTTGATATGATAGGTTTCATATTTTAATATTATCTTCATGTTAACATACACTTATTACTAGGTAATGATTATATAAATTTGTTGTTAATATTTACTAGGCATATGGGCAGACCCCTTTCTTATGGTTCATTTCCCCATGTTGTGAACAAAGTATTAAAGTATGAGTTTTAAATGGAAGATACCTTTAAGGGAGTTTTATATGTTCTTTGACTGTGTCGTAGTATTATGTTTCCATATTTCCAAAGACATTAACTTGTATGGTCCTCCGGAATTTAGTTTTTTAATTTTCAATATATTCATCTAATATTATTTAATATCAATTTATATCAAATTTGGGTTGTTATAAAAGTAGTGAGATTATTCTAATATCAATGGATGACTATACCCTCTATCATGTAATCAGAAATTATGGAGAAATAATAAGAAACATTATAAAAAATAAAAAATATAATATGGGATTTATAATGATTGTATAAACAAAAATCATTTATATCACAAAATGTTCTAAAGTATCATATACATGTAATGTTATAAAATTAATATATCAAATTTAGGTTTATTCATCAAGATGTTATTATAAATGGAATGATATAAAAATAGAAAATAATAAAGGGACATTAAATAAATCAGGCCTCACTCAACCCCATATCACTTTCTCTATTATCCACCTACTTCTCACAAAAACAATGCAATCAAATTTCTCTTTCAAGGATCGAATACCATGTATATTTAATTCTAACTAATTTATTAATAATGTTATAAAATATACAATCAGTAGAATATCATCAATAATGTACTTCCATATTATATTATTTATATGAGTTTCATAAAAAATGTAATATATCATCTAAAAATAATTACATAATAATTTTTACATCCTCAGCTACTGTATGAAATTTCTATATTAATAAATTATGTAATATAAACATTATTGGGATATAAGGAAATTTTTCTAATGTATTTTCATAAAATAATCACTAGATTTATATTTAATGGTTAACCTAATGTTCATTGGATAATGTGGTGGGATATGTATATCTAACTCTTTGTAAATAATCTTAATTATAAGATAATAACTCTACTGGATATAAAATCAATATAAACTATATGTTCAAGGATAGAAAATAGCCCAATTATTACATGGTGTGGAATACGATATCACTATAAATCATAATTGATTTGAAATCATATATATTTTACTTCTGAAAGGATCACCAATAATAAAAATAATATGAAATAATTTATTCATTTACATAGGTTAATATAACATCAAATATTATCATAATATTATCTAAATTAATCCTCTCTATATGGTGAATGAAATATCACCAATCAAAAATTAAATGGGAGTGTAGTACGCTGGACATTTTATTATATGTGATAATAATATCACAATTCATTAATCCTAATAAGAAATCACACCCATTTAAAATCCCTATTAGACCCAAATCCCGTGGTTCGATACCTGTAAATTATGCATGAGTCATATATCATGATATACATAGTCCAATGTTATCCACCATTATCATGGATCTTGATAGTATAAAATCATCTTTAAAATGATTATGTAGCAATAAAATCTAGTGAATAACCTAATTAATCCCTTGATTTCATTCTTTTGATTATACCATCACATGAAAGGGCTTTGACATTATAGATAAACACTTAAAGGAGCCTCTCGATATCAAATTACACTTTTCAAATGAAGGTACACACAATCCATGTTATAAATACAAATATACATACTAATTTCCATATATTTTAGATCCATAAAATGTTATATAGTAGAATCATAATGAAAAAAGTGTCTAATAATGCATATATCGGACCTCGCTGACCTCTCTACCCAAAATAAATCATTCTAGGGTTCCATTCCAGGATATTTATACTCGTTTATCATCATTCTTGAGTCATATGGTGTAATAATATCATATATAATGATGTAAAATACAATGGTAAACTCACAGTCTCTCATGGCTCCTTATATGAAAAAAAACCTCAGTTTATTCATCCTCAAGTGATGGTAATAAAAAATATATAATTTATAAAAAATATTATATATAGGGTAATGTAACAAAAAAATGTTAGAGAAATAAGGAATTATAGGGTATTAATGGTTTCCATATTGATGGGAGTGAAACATAATGAACCCTGAGTAATATTATCATGAAATTAAATTCAATGATCCAATCATGATATAGAATTTTTAGTGAGATTGACTACTACATTTAATGGACAAGTGGTGATGAAAATTAAATTTAATGTTCAATTTAGAAATAAATTACTAGAAAACCCAACTAAATTATTAGTTTTTCAGCCTATTAGTACTCTTCTAGAGTCGAATGATATTCTTCGAGGACATAGAAATCACATATTTACACCATTATCCACTCAGTAGTTATTAATTATACCCGAAACATGGCTATTTGAACTGTAGTTTCTCACCCACATAGGTTACATTAGTTCTCTTATATTATAAAAATTAGTAAAAAATCGCCAATGAAAAAAAAATATTTCCTAACATTATTTTATTAACAATAACATTAAATTTAATGTAAAATAAATATAATATAATTACAATTTAATCCTTTTAACATAAAAATATACATGATTCACTAATAACTTCATTCTATATCACATTATTCCCTATCATGAATCACTAGGAATCCCCAAATAAATATTCATACATTAGGATCAAATTTATACCTCCCACACTCATATTTCATGTTTTATACATACTTTATTATTTAATAAGGGAATAATATATATATTATTATAACAATATAACTTCTTAATTCGATAAACTATATTTAGATTTCAATCCCCAATTCATGTGTCAACATCCAACTCCACCACATTTTCATTATTCCCTTTAGTGGGTTCATTCTTCATTTTTTTAGATGGTTTTATACGTGAAATATTTAATATATAATACAATGAATCCATTATACATATATAATATTACATCATATTATACATAAATATTCAAAAAAATCAATGAAATAGTAATATATAGTGAATTTAATAAATTAAGATCATAATTAACCACTTTTAAGTCAACTATGAATCCATTTATTTCAATCATCATAAATTTATCATAGTGAAAAGATTAATTCTATTATTTAATAGGATATCCTAGGGACATACATAAAATAATTAATGATATGTAGATTCTATAAATGATATAATTTAAAATAATAATGTTGTGGGATATCAAGAGAATAAATAACTGTATCATATATCCAATAAAGAGAAAGAATATAAACCATATCCTATTAATAGAATAAGATAAAAAATTATACTTTCACAAGAATTTTTTTTTAATATTAATATAAAATAAAAATAATTCTTCATTACATGATAATTGGTCTAGGATTATTGACAAGAGATCATAATAATATTTCATGGTTCATTACCAAAACATCATTATACAATGGAAAAATCTATCTACAACATTACCAAACATAATTATATCATAATATATAATAAAATAAACAATTGATTATAGAGATTAATAGATATTGGGATAGTGATGATCAAAATATTTAATCTATATGTGTCTGACGAAGAATGACAAAATTAATAAATTATAAATATGATATAAAACTATGAGAATGAAATTGATTATATAATAAAGTTTGAACACTTAATTAAATGTATACTAAAAAAGAAACAAGAAATAATATGATTCAACACTTAATCAAATGGATACTAAAAAGGAGACAAGAAATAATATTATTCTCAAAGGGTTGAATCTTCAATTAATAAAAAATAATCTATTATAGAAATAATAATTGTCGGGGAACAATATAAAAATATTTTGGAAGAAGTGAAATAAATTAGAAACTCATTCCTTATATGTTTCAAGGTGTTTCAAATAATGATATAATAGAAATAAAAGTTTAATGTATTTAATATCCCCTAGAAAGGTAAGGATAGTTATCCAAGATGAAATAAATGAATAATATAAAAAATAATGATACTGGAACTGTGAGAAATAAAGGATAATTGAGAGCATATCAAAAAGAAAACGTAATAACAGAAATAAATAGATATCTTTGTTCCAAAATTACATTGGATACTCAAATTACTCCTTCTGTGTCATGTTATAATAAATATATACTAATTTGTTATCCTATTTTAGATTTATTTTATCTAGATAATTATTTCTTATTATTTTTTATTCAATTATTCAATAAACTTTTTCCACATTGTTCATTTTCATTTTCATAGCTTTATAGATCCCAAATAACATTAATACAGTGGCAATTGTTCATGAAAACTGATGAATCGTTGTCGTGCATGCTGTCAAAAATATTTTTACTATGTGCAGCACAATTGCTGACCTAGATCGATCTCTTGATGTGACCTTGCATTCAATCTCTCAATACTTCTAATTCAATATATATATATATATATATATAATAAAATGACCAGAAATGTATATTTGATAAATGATAATGAAACACTAATATTAGATATGTAGATGCAATTCAAAAAGAAAGAATGAAAACATAATGATGTTTGACAGACAGGAGATCCTTACAGGAGATTAGCCAGAGTGATCGTTCATCATCCCTTTGATAGCTTCACGTATACTTAATTAGCGTAATCATTAGTATGAATGAAAATTCCCTTCTGCCTATGGTTGGGAATATATAGTACATTCTATTATCCCTGGGAGACCTCACATAAACCTTCTTTATCTAGGGAAAATATTATAGAAGTAAAAACTACTCTTCTAGTGGAAAGTGGAGAAACAAAGGCACCTTTCCAACCAAGATACCCCTTAGTATAACTCTATGAAAAAAAGAAGCTATGTGGATTAATCCGCAATGTTTGGGGTTTGCAGCTGAATTAATTCCATGGGAACTTTCTCAGGATAGATACTGATTATCATGAGCATAAGTGGTCACAAAAATTATGAAAATGGGGGGTGGCCAAAAGAGAGAAATAATAAAAGAGAGAAACCATAATACTTAAATTAAAACATGTAATGAAATTATAGAATGAATTTAAAAAATGTATAAAACAATAAATTATAGATTATGGACTGTAAATAATACCCTTATGTTTCCAACAATTAGAAATGAAAGATACATACAATTTTATATGAAATGTGAGTGAAATATTTGGATCGAAAAACCATCCTATGAAATAATTTTCCCTGGTAACCCTTTAAATGAATGAAATTTGGGCATTTTTCCTCATGAACATTGTTCCAATATTTATCCTCTCTCTAAAAAAAATATTTGAGAATATTTGGACATGAGAGGATGGAAATATTTCCAAATTACTCCAGATATTTAATTATCTTAAAATCACTCTTCATATTTGAATCCAGTGTGTTCCATAGAATTAATGGCATTGATAATTAAGGAATATTTCAGAGACATCTGAATGAATGTTGTTACCCCATATCTATTATTTCTAAATGAAAAATATAATATTATTTGGTTATGTATTATTATATATGGGCTCATAAATAATATTCATTAGATCTGTGCACAGTTTTTGAGGCCTGATTTGTGTGATTGATTTCAGGTTCCAAATGATTGATTTGTCATTGGGTCCAGAAGGATAAATTTTTTTACATTGACTATAGGAACCAATAAAATAAAATAAATTTAATTTGGATCAGTGAAGGAAATTTTATGGCAGAATCGTTAAAATAAATTTAAATAGTAAAATTACAAAATGTTTCATTCTATAAATCATGCTCTAAAATACTTAGAAAATTATAAAAGGTGGCATTTTCCCTTGAAATTACACATTGATGGGATTAGAAACATATAAATTCATTTTAAAATAATTGAAAATATCTTTTCTATCAATTACACTACACATAAAAATTGCACTAATAGGCAATCAACTTATAAAAAGGTCAAAACAAAATTCACATATCATAAATGACAAACAACACAATTATAACATCAATGATTATATCAAGCCTTATACAGGGATAATATTTTTTCAATTAGTAAAAAATTATTCAATTTCCTTTTTCTCTCTTCACTCAATGATTTTAATCTGGATTTTTTCTCATTATCAATAACATTTGTGAACACCAAAGTCATTCTATCCACCTAGTACCTCTACATAAAAGAGTCAAAAAATGAGTCAATCATGGGGCTATTCATGGTTTTTTCAAAGGATGAGGGTTGGTAGGATTAAAATGTAAAATCACTTGAGGAAGAATGGAGAGGGTTATTCTCTACGGGATGTAAATGCATGGAAATAGTTCTACTAAAATATTTTGTGCTCCTCAATCCGATGGAAAATGATTCACCTAAAAACTTTTTTTGGGAAGTTGAAACATGTTATTTTATCATCAATGATTTTCTTCCCTCTTTTACCCAATTTTTGTATTTTTTCATCTTGGATATAGATCTAGGTTTCACTTTATAATCATGTTTTTTAGAAAAGTGTTGCATATTATGATCTTCAAAAATTGGTTAATACCCAACCAATATGTGTGATGAAATTTGGTCCACCCATCCATCATTCAATCATGACATTTATTCCACTAAATTAGCAATAAATATGCAATCACATTTAATTGAAATTAGATATATTCTTCTATAATGAAAAATATATCCCTTCTTCTCCCTCCCCAATACTTGAGTTCAACAATAATCATGAATTTAACTTCTAAAGAAGGATGGAAATGGATAAATGGATTTAAATGTGGCTAAATAAATGATATTTCATCACTACTAGAGGCATAAAAAATGTCATATGAAATTGTAGTAAAAAATAAGAGTTTATCACAAAAGGGATTTGTATGTGTTGTCTCAATCATATATGACACATTCAAAAAATAAAACAGTTTTGAAAAGGAGAATGAAATTAGGATCTCACCACAAGTCTCATGATTCTAATGAAAATTTAAATTTATGAATATGTAAAACAGGTTTAGAAACCTCTTAGGTTTGGAATGATTTTCAGTTTTGATAGTAATTGGGCCCAAGAGATTCACGATCAATCAAACTTCTTCAAATGAAATGATCAAAAATCAATAAGAAAATCCATTAATAAATAATTTAAATCCTATGATAATAAAATCATTAAATGTTATAAAAATACCATGATGGTTTGAAATTTATAAATCATCCAATTCAACTCATGATTCATAAAAAAACCAAAAATGAAAAAGGGAAAACATAAAAAATTCATAAAATGACATGGAAGTCCAAATAGAAGCCCAGAAAAAATCCCTAATCCTGGTTTGAATCCCTCACCAAAACATATTCCACTCACTAAAATATTTTTATCTCAAATAAGATAAATAAATAGTTTCACAAAGAATTTAAATTGGGATGCAATCATAAAAAAGAAAAAGAAATACACAACCATATTTTTCAGTGAAAGCCTTGAGTTATGATCCAACATGATACCGCATTAAAACTACAAGAATTAAATAAAAAGGCATAAAAAATAAATAAAAATAAAGTGAAGTATAATAAAAAATGTTTTATTTGTGATTTAACCTCCCAAGAAGCTGCTATGTTTTTAATTCGACCTGTCAGGTAATTGAAATTTATTTGTAACACTCGAAACTTCCATGGTATGTTTCTCTTTAAATAATACAATAGTTTGCATTGTACGCAACTTCGAGATTCTAGCACACCGCGACCAATTAAACTAGTGGTTATGAATTTTCATACCAACTTTTGGAAATTTTATAAATATTATAATTCAAAATGGACTTCGTTTTTGGATTTGGAATATCGAAATTAGCTTAGGGTGAATTTTTGGTATTTTTCTGAAAAATTTCAAATT
This sequence comes from Viscum album, assembly GCA_963277665.1. NCBI lineage: Eukaryota > Viridiplantae > Streptophyta > Magnoliopsida > Santalales > Viscaceae > Viscum > Viscum album. The sequence goes on from OY728138.1 coordinate 946,112,643, forward strand.
TTGATGAATAGTGAAAAACAACAAGTTATTGATTAAAACCGAATTTTTATTTGAATAATTATTTATTTTATTAAAATCTATTTTAGACCAAAGTAGGTACAAAATTAATATATATGTTCAATGTAATTCATATGAGTCATTTAATAATGATTTTTGATATATAAAATTTTGTTGAACTTTTTACTGTCTTTTACACATCTCCTAGGAGCATTTTCAAATTTGTATAAAACATAATTTTACCACTTCTGTCAGTTAAATTTATAAAATCTAAGAGACATGGTTTATATCATTATGTAAATGTGGTTCAATAAAATGAAAATAATTTTTGGTGAATAGTAACTTTTTACTTTTATTTACCATGGCTAAAAGTAAATAGGGTAATTACGGGTAAAAATGATATTATTTTTACACTAATAAAAGTACTAATTCTATTGGAAAAGTATAATTCGACAAAAAAACCATATCAACATAATATGAACCTTTTTTATCCACATAGATTATATTAGGACATTTATTATTATTTTATTTAAAGAAGAGTTAAAAGAGTTAAATTCAATGTTTAGTAACTAAACCATTTCAAATATAGGGTTACACGCAATATAAATATGACTATAAATATTAATTATAAATATAATAATATTTCCTAGATAATGGTATTTTACTTCTAATTTATAGATATTAAATAATTAAATTTATTTATGACACAATGATGATGTTGTAATTAACATATTAATGAAAGATTAAAATAATTGATATTATAAATATCCAAATAAATCTATTTTGAGACTTTTAAGGAATTAAACTACTTTTATAAGTAAATATGATATTTTATGGTTGATTAAATGTATTTATTTCATTGTACTGATGTTTTTTGGACTTTAAAAAAATTAATTATTAAATAATTTCAAAATTGACATAAATGAGTTTTAATAACAAATACAATATTATTGGTTGATATAATAATCATAAGAATATAAGTATCAATAAAAAGACTTATATAATGATAATTGTATCATTAATAGACCACGTGGGGTTCTCTTGATAGTTTATATTATGTTTATTAACCATATAATATAAAAATACAAAGAGACATGGTAAATGTCAATATATTTAACTGAGAGATAAATCTAAAAGATATGGTTAATATAGTGGGACATACATGTATAAAACCTATTGGTTGATACTTTTTAGACCCATCCCCACATTATCATTTAGATAATTATTTTGGGATCCATTTGAAAATGAAAATTCTTTTATTATAAAAATTTATTTTAATCTTTTCCTAATGTGCCCCTCACCCCTCTTAATAAAGGGAACATCCCCTTATTTCAAATTGACACCTTCAAAGCCAACTGGATTTTCCAAAACCTACCCAAATATCGTTAAAACTGTCCTCCCTTAATCCTAGATTCCTTCCTTCAGTCATAAATATAACCTATGGAGCCCTTTTGGTCAAATCAAAAGGAAGAACCTGAAGAAGTGGTAAATATTTAATCTCCTCTTTCAAGTTATTTTTTTCTTCCACTTACTCTTCTTTGTTGTTTCCATTATAAAATAATAACCCTAGTATATTCTATTTTTTTTATAAATATTTCACAACCATATTCATTATTCAATTCATCCTATATGTGTCAATGTCACCATACCTGCGTACGTACGGATTACCATCTCCACTTTGTGGTGTAATTTGTTATTCAAACACTTTATCATTTGGATGGGTATAATAATGAGTACAAATGATGTAGATAATATATATAATATAATAATGATTCTTTATATATTATATACCTTCCAATTATATATGATTTTAATATCAAAATTATGATATTGTCGCTCGTGCGTACTTACAGAATATTAATATGATACATCCTATCCATAACAAACATTACTTATGAAACAAATTATATAAAGAAAAAAGAATCAGTTAACACGTGAAATGATGATACTAATGTTATATCATTAACAAAGCAATATTAGAAGATAATATATAATATCATAATTATGTATATAGTTCTTGATAATTTAATAAAAATTATTTAACTACTATACAATAAGTTAACCACCCCTATAGCAAGTAATATAACATGGTAATGGTTAATTTGGCAATCTCATTATTATTTGAGATTGTTTGTAGGTAAGTATATACTAGTACCACTTTATCATCCACATCCATGTTTCTTAAAAATATATTCCAAAACATTTTTATTATTTACTAGAGGCTGGTTAAAATGCATTTATACCCTTATTTGACATTATATGTTTTGAAAAGTTCCTTTATGACCTATTCGACAAAATTAAGGTAGGAATGTTTTTTTAACTTATACGGTGGGTGAGGCTATTTTCCATATATATAACATCGTGAAAGCTTTCCTTACAAGATTATAAGAATATTTTCAAAATAATTTTTTCTTTATAATTATGTGACTCTTAAATGATTACAAAATAGAACGAGATGTTTCTCTAAAATGAAGTTTTGATTTCTTCTATATAAACGTCCTTTGATGGATTTTATGATTAATAGAAGTTGACTTATTCTGATACAGAACATCCATATTGTATTGAAGGTTTTGTGATATGTTTGATTGTGGATGTGTTATTTTCAAACCACTCATGGTTTATAGAGAATGTATTGAAATTTTGTATGCTAGTTTTAATACGAATGTTTATGTTATGTTTAAACCTTCTCATATGAGGAATGCACTAGAATTAGTAAGTGATTGGTGGTGTCCAATATAGCTCTAAGATGCATCAGTAGGTATCATGAGACAAACTACTGTCTTGGAACACGTCATTGACAGAATCTTATTTGTAGTCATAGAACAAGGCCTTGACTATGTGGTTATAATGTATGACATTATGTATTCCATTATTATGAAAGTTTCTATTGATATTTCATGTGATTAATCGACTATTTGAATATCCATCTGAATACGTAAATGGAATTATTTGATTTTATCTTTTCATTATTATTACGTAGTTAAAGTTTAAAAGGCTTTTTTCTAGTCTTAAATTTCCTTAAATATTTATGCTAATATATGAATGTTTCCGCTATATTTTTATCCTTACTAAGCATCTGATCTCACTCCTTTCTATGTTTTATTTTTTCCAGGATGTGAAGAAGTATATTATGACTGACTAGCAGAGATAGTCTATGGGATATGAGTGTGGACTATAGATACTAGGTTATTGTAGTTTTTCATTTTAAAATGTAATGTAAAACTGATAAATGTACATAGTATTTTCAATGGTACTAACCTAATCGGTCTTACAAGACATCATCTTTTATGATCATTCCAATTTTATGTAATAATGCATTGACTCTTGGTAACTAGGGTCGGGTCGTTACATTTGGTATTAGAGGAAGTTATTACAATCCTTGGAAGCAAGATTTATAAAAACTCTGATTAGAGCACCTTATCCTAAGATTTACTTTGAGGATTAGTATATATGGACTTATTAAAATTTTGGTATTATTGATATTTTGTGAGTTTTTCAAGAAATACATCTCTATCTGGACGAGAAGGTAGTGGTGGCTTTTTCATAGATGTACCTAGGGTTAATACCCGAAAAAAACACTTTGAACTAGACTCAAAAGGGAACTGGTGCCCGACAACGGGCCATACTGCACTGTTGGTTACGACACTATTGAGGGATATTCTTAGGATAATTCGAATTTTCATTAAAAACCATTATGAAGGGTTTATGAGTATATACATCCTAAAATAAAACATTTTTATAATTTTTGATTATATCCATAAACTGTTCAATTTATGATAACTATTTTAAAAGTATGGAATTATTTATTGTGATTCATAAACTAATCTTTTGTATTCCATTGTTTTGAAATGGATACTAGTGGAAGGAATGGAAATATATCAATGCACATAATCCATGTAAGGATTTCCCTTCTACTCATGATAATTATATTGGAGCTGGTGAAGCAACTAGTGTAGATCATTTTATCACCTTACTAGGACAACTCCCTCAAGTTATGAATACTAACCTTACCCATATGGAGCACCCTGATCCACAACCTGGGGGATCAATGTTAGAACGTTTCATAAGGCTAAAACTACTAACATTCAATTGGAGATAAAATCCATTAGTAGGTGAGCAATGGATAAATTCCTTAGAGAAAATATTTCATTCTTTGGGATGTAACAAAAGAGAAAAACTTGTCATGGTAGATTATCGCCACACGAAAAATGAAGATCATTGGTGGTCATTGATTCCAAACACAAAGGAATATGATGAAGTATAAAATATGCAATAGAGGGAGTTTAATTTGTTTTTCATAGAAAAATACTTTCCTCATGACCATCGAACGGATGTGGAAAGGCAATTTCTGAGTCTGAGGCAAAAGGAGGATTAGAATGTTGCAAAGTGTGAGGCTATCATTACAAGGATAGCAAGGAATGCAGAAGATTGTATACTTATCCCAAGGAGTAGGATTGATCTATTATTTTATGGGTTAAATCAATTTCTTTGGTGAGCATTAGTCACACAATACTTCTTGTCATACGATGATATTGTCTCATTTTCTATCAATACAGAAAATAAACTCTCTAAGTCTTATGACTTTAAAGAAAATCAAGAGTAGAATAGATTTGTTGAACACTCTGAAAATATAAATAAGAGAAATAAGAAAAAAGCTAAATATTCATGCTGTAGTAAATGTAGAAAGAAACACCCTGGTACTTTCCTAAAGGAATGTGAGTCTATTAAATGTGTGGTGAAAAAGGCCACCAAGCTCGTGATTACAAGGGGAAGAAAGTGGTTGTCAATATTTAATGCTGCAATTGTAGATAAAGGGGGAATTATGAAAATGAATGTCATAAGCTCCAAGTAATATTACCTCTGAAAAGGCCAAGAGATCAATGACAGGATTATTCTATCACTACTTGTGAGGTTGAATCTCTGAAAGACGTGGTGGTAGGTAATTTAATAGTTTCGTCAAGTTTAGAAAATGATTTATTTGATTCTAGATCATCGCATTCTTTCATATCTTCCCATTTTGATAAGAAAATTAGTTATTTTCAATTTGACTTTACAAGGGTGTTGTCAGTCAAAACACCTATGGGATGTATCATTGCAATAAAGTTTTGTAAATCAGTTCCCATTTGGGAATATAAATGCTCTTTATCTACTATTCTCATCATCATACCCATCATTGAATTTGATATAATCCTTGGTATGGATATGATTTCGAACAATGATATGAAATTTTATTTTAAGAAAAGGAGGTTACAATTCTCAATGATGATAATAAGTACATTATCTATAGATCAAAAATGTCACCACCTAATTATTATCTTGATCCACCCCTAGTAGATCACCTAAATTCAATTATTCGGGAGGATGAGAATGAAATAACTATGGGTGGGTAAATGAATGTTCAAATGGAGGATATACTTATTGTGAAAAAATATGTTTGTGTGTTTCCAGAAGATTTACTTGGACATCCTCTAGAATGAGAAATTGAGTTTTCCATTGATATAATTCCAAGTTCAATGCCTATATCGAAGACCCCTTATATAATTACTGTTGTGGAATTAGTGGAACTAAAGAAAAAACAAGAGTAATTGAATAATAAAGGATTTATTCGTCCTTTTTTTTCTCCATGTGGAGCGCCTGTTATTTTTGTTAAGAAGAAAGATGGTTCTATGAGGTTGTGTATTGACTGTAGTGAGATCAATGCTATAACAATAATGAACTAGTATCCCCTACCTCGCATTGATGAGTTATTCAACCAACTTCATGGAGATCAATATTTTTCAAATATTGACCTTCGATCTGCATATCATCAGTTGTGTGTGAAAAAGGAAAGAATTCCGAAAATAGCATTTCGATCCAGGTATGGGCATTATGAGTTTAAATTAATGCGTTTTGGATTGACTAATTCAAACTATGTATTCATGGATCTATTGAATAATGTTTTCAATGAATATCTTGATTACTATTTAGTGGTATTTTTTTTATGATATCATGGTATACTCCAAAATCTAAAAAGATCATGTAAATCACTTGTGCATTATTCTAAAAACTCTTAGTAGAGATGAATTATATGGAATATTTAGCAAGTGTGAATTCTGGCTTCAAAATATTTTTTTATTCGCCATATTTTCTCTAAATATATAATCTATGTTGATCCTTAAATGACCAAAACAATCCATGAATGGCCTACACCGACGAGTATAACTAAGGTTAGCCGTTTTATTAGATTAGTATGGTATTATCGATTATTCATCCAAAAAATTTTCCAGCTGGCTAACCCATTAACAAAGCTCAATCATAAAGGGGTTAAATTTGTTTAGACAAAATATTGGGAAGAATGTTTTGAATAACTGAAGAGAATATTAGTCAATGCTCTTATCTTGACTCTACCATCAGGGAATGATGGGATTGTTTTTTATAGTGATGCTTCAATGAAAGGACTTGGTTGTGTCCTTAAGCCGAATGATAGATTTATTACCTATGCTTCACAGAAGCTAAAAATTCATGATAAAAATTATCCTACTCATGATATTGAGTTAGCATCATTAATCTTTTCTTTGATTATATGAATACATTATCTCTATGGGAAAAATGTGAGATATATACTGATCACAGGAGTTTGAAATATATTTTCTCACAGAAATAACTCAACATAAGGTAAAGGAGACGTCTTGAACTACTCAACAATTATGATTCCACAATACACTACCACCCAGGGAAGGCATTTAAGGTGGTATATGATTTGAGTAGAAAATATCATGGAGTTTTGATCAAGATGAGAGTTGAAAGGTATCCTATTTTCTTGAATCTAGTTAAAATGGATATAGTAATTATCATGTAAGGTGAAACATCAAATCTTATTCAAATGTTTTCCAAACCATCTTTACTAGAAAGGATAAAACATTCTTAGGATAATGATGATAAGTTTAAAAAGAAAATTAATGTTGTGAATGATGGTAGATTGAGTGACTTCATATATGAAGATGTATTTTTAAAATTTGGTAAGAGCCATTGTGTTCCTAACATACATGATATAAAAAGGGAATTGTTTGATGATGCTCATAGCTCCAATTTCTCTATACACCATGGTAGCACTAAGATGTATATATATTTTAAGGAACATTATGTGTAGGACAACATGAAGAGAGATATTGCTGATTTTGTGTACTGATGTATGGTTTTTCAACAAGATAAAGCTAGAAGGAAACAGCCTGGAGGAGGCATGAAACCTCTTCCCATACTTGAGTGGAAATGGGATAACATTACGATGGACTTTTTCATGGGGCAACTGAAGAAACCCAGAAGGGATTATATAATATGGGTCATTGATTATCGTCTTACCAAGTCAACACATTTTATTTTTATAAGAGAATATTTACCACTTGAACGTTTACAAAGACAATATATTAATAATGTTGTAAGACTCCATGGTGTACATCAATCAATTGATTCTGAATGTGATACTCATTTTACATCATGATTATGGAAAACTCATTAGAATGAACTAGATAATAAATTTCATTTGAGCACTACCTACCAACCTCAAACTAATGGACAATCAAAATGTACTATTCAAACTTTAGAAGACATGTTGATATCTTTTTCACCTGACTTTAAAGGCATGTGGGATCAATATTTACCACTGGTAGAATTTTCCTATAACAATAACTTCCAATCAAGTATTTAGATGGCACAATATGAAGCGTTATATGGAAAGAGATGATACACACCAACATGTTGGGATGATCATGGTGACAGAAAACTCATAGGCCGAGATATTATTGAGGAAGCGGCAGAAAAGGTGATGGTTATCCAAACCCACAACAAAATAGCACAAAGTAGGAAAAAGAGCTATGCCAATAACCTAAGGAAGGATTTGAATTTTAGGTAGGAGATCATGTTTCCTTGAAGCTGTCTCCATAGAAGGGAGTTGACCAATTTGGTAAGAAGAGTAAACTAAGTCCTAGGTATATCAGACCTTTTGAAATTCTAGAACGAATTGGGGTTATATCTTACAGGTTTGAAATGCCGCCAAGCCTCTCTAAAGTTCCCGATGTGTTCCACATATCAATGTTGATGAAAAACATTCCTTAACCAATGCATATACTAACCTATAAGGAAATTGAACTAGAACCTGGTCTGTCTTATTGTGAAGAGCCTGCCAAAATTATTGATACCAGAAATCAGTTGCAAAGAAACCGGACAACACGTCTGGTAAAACATCTGTGGATAAACCATAAGATGGAAGAGGCTACGTGGGAACAAAATGAACATATGATGAAGAACCACATGAATCTTTTTTATGTAGTAATACTCTAGAAATTTCAAGGATGAAATTATTTGAAGTACAGAAGAATTTAACACCCCATGAATCCACATTAAGTTTCCCTTTATATAATGCAATAGCTTGCATTTTACGCAACTTCAAGATTCTAACACACTACGACCAATCAAACTAGCCATTAGGAATTATAATACCCAATTTATGAAATTTTATAAATTTATTATTTCAAAATGGACTTCATTTTTGGATATGGAAAATTTTAATTATCTTTGGGTGAATTTTTGGTAATTTTTTTAAAACATTTCATTTTTGATGAATAGTGAAAAACACAGAGTTATTTTTTAAAACCGAATTTTTATTTAAATATTTATTTATTTCATTTAAATTTATTTCTGGTCAAAATAGAAACATAATACCAATATAAGTTCGATTTAATTCATTGGAGTCATTTTATAATGAGTTTAGATATATAAAATTTTATCGAACTTTTTACCATCTTTTACCCACCTCCTAGGAGCATTTCAAAATTTGTATATAACGTTATTTTACCACTTCTGTGAGTTGAATTTCAAAAATATTAGTTTCTCAGTTGATATCAGTATTTAAAATGTTGTTTGATAAGATTAAAACAATTTTTTTTGTGAATAGTAACTTTTTTCTTTTATTTAACTTAGTTTAAAGTAAATAGGGTAATTAAGGGTAAAAATGGTATTATTATTACCCTAACATGGGTCCTAATTCCATTGGATAAGAATAATTCAACAAAAATAAACTTTATTAATAAAATATGAACCTCTTTGGTTCAATTGGATTAGATTAGTACATTTATTATTATTTTATTGAAAGAAGAGTTAAAAGAGTTATAATCAATGTTTAATAACTAAAACACTTTTAAGATAGGGTTAAACACTGTACAAATTAGACTATAAATATTAAAAAGATTGATAAAAATATTTCATGCATACTGGTATTTTATTAAAAAAAATTAGACATTAAATAATTAAATTTATTTATGAAATAATGGTGATGTTGTAATTACCATATTAATGAAATATTAAAATAATCGATATTTTAATTGTCCAAATAAATCTAATTTGAGACTTTAAATGCATTCCACTAATTTTATAGGTTAATATGACATGTTAAGGATGGTAAAATGTATTTAGGTCGAATTAATAATGTTTATTGGACTTTAACTAAAATCAAATATTATATATTGTCAATATTGACATAAATGAGTTTTTATAACAAATACTATATTAAAGGTAGATATAATAATCCTAAAAATCTATTTTTTGGACATATACTTATATAATGATAATTGTATCATTAATTAACCACTTGGGGCTCTCTTGGAATTTTATAGTATGTTGATTAACCATATAATATAAAAATACCAAGAGACATGGTAAATGTCAATCTATTTAACAAAGAGTTAAATCTAAAAGATAATGTCAATATAGAGACCCAAACCTGTACAAAACTTATTTTTTGAGAGTTTTTGGACCCATCCATACCTTAGACTTTAAATAAATCATTTTTGATCTATTAGAAACCGAAAATGATTTTATTATAAAATAATATTTTCATGTTTTCTTAAGATGCCCCTCACCCCTCTTATAAAAGGGCACTTCCCCTTATCTGTATTCACACCTTCACAGCCATTTGTCTCGGCCAAACCCTTCCCAAATATCCTCCCAACTATACTTATATCGTCATAGAGGTATTATTTTAGTCATAAAGAAAACATATGGAGCCCTTTTGATCAAATCAAAAGGAATAATTAGAATGAGAGGTAAATATTTCATCACCTCTTTCATGTTCTTTTCTTCTTCCACTTCCTCTTTCTTTCTTGTTTCCACTCTAAAATAAAAACTCCATTATCGCATATATAAAATGATATTATTATAATAATGTTGAAACAATATTCATTATTCCATCCATCATATAAATGAAAAATTTACCATACATGCGTATGTACGAATTACTGTCTCTACGTAGTGGTGTAGTTTGTTTTTCCAACACTTCATCATTTGAATGGGTATAGTACTGAGTATAAACGATGTAAATAATAAATATAATATTATAATGAATATGTATATGTTTTATGAAATCCAATTATATTTGATTTTAATATCAAAATAATGATATTGTCGCTCGTACGTACGTACGGATTAACGTCTCCACGAACGGGATGAGATTCACTCCCCATCGTATACATTCAAGACTAATTTTCATATGATGATTAAAAATAATATTTAAAGACTTAATATATTCTTAATATGAATAATATATATCCTATAAATAACTATCATTACATACATAACATACCATATAAAGGAAAATGAATCACTTAACACCCGAAACGATTATACTACTAAAATATCATTAAACAAAGAAATATTAGAAGATCATATATGATATCAAATTTATGTATATAGTTCATGTAAAATTAAAAAAAATTTATTAAACTATTATATAAGAGGTTAATGTAACCTCTACCAAGGAAAAGTACAAGGTAATGGTTAATTTCAAAATCTCTTTATTATCCAAGATTATTTTTACATAAGTATCTACTGGGACCACTTTATCATACACATCTATGTTTCTTAAAAACTATATTTCAAAACATTTTTTATATTTTATAAACATTGTATTAAATTCATTTATACCGTTATTTGACCTTATATGTTTTGAAAGGAATCTTTCCATCATTTTCTAAACAAGGTACATTATGACTTATTTGACAAAATTTAGGTAAAAATGTTTTTTTACTTATACGGTGGGTGTGTCTATTTTCCTCCATTATAACATCATCAAAGATTCCCTTAAATGATTATATGAATATTTTTAAATAAATTATTTCTTTATAGTTATTTTACTCTGAAATTATTTCAATATATAAAGAGATACTTCTCTAAAAAATGTTTTTATTTCATCTATGTCTGTAACGCCCCGACCCCAGTTACCTGGGGTCGGTGCCTTATTACATAACATTGGCATCATCACAAGAATGATCAAGTCTCGAAAGACCGATTCGTTTAGTAGCCTTGGAAACACTAAATACAATCATAAATTTTTACATTACATAAAAAAACATCTTGTCTTCATATCCCCTCACACTATCCCTACAGGTCATTCATAAATTACATCTTCATACTCCTGGGAAAAATAAAACATTGAAACGGGTGAGCTCAGATGGTCAGTAAGGATAACATTATAGCAAAAGCATTCTTAGATAAGCATAAACACTTAAGGCGGTTTATAACTAAAACGAAAGCTTTTTAAACATGAACTTCAGCATAAAATGGAAAAGATAAAATAAAATAATGTCATTTAATTACTCAAATGGATATTATACTAGTCGAATGATCACATTCAATATCAATAACCACTTTCATAATGATGGAATGTATAATGCCAGACTATCAAAACCACATAGCCAAGGCCTCGTGCCAAGACTACAAATAAGATTTTGCCAAGGCCTTGTTCCAAGACACTAGTTTGTCTCATGAGACCTACCGAGGCCTCAAGGAGCTGTAGTGGGCTCCACCTGTCACTTATTAAGTACAATTCATTCCTCATATGAATATGTTTAAACATAACATAAACATTCGTATTAAAAGTAGCATACGAAATGTCAATACTTTAACCACAAACCCTGATTGGTATAAAAATAACACATCCATAGTCAAACATAACTCATTCGATACAATATGGAAGATTTTATTGTATCACATTAACCTCAATCAATAATAATGAAGGATGTTTACATAGATGAAAATAATCATCAAAACTATTTGAGAGAAATATCCCCCTTTTTCTTGAAATCTTTTAAAGGTAAAACTATTTGTCAAGAAGCCATTTAAAAATTGATTTTTGAATCAAAGTGTCCCATACCACTTTGAAACTTTTTAAAAGGAGTTTTAATTTTAAAACATTAATTTCCATATAAATAAATCCTTAAAACCATTTTTAAAACATGGACATTAATGATCAAGATTTAGATGAATAAGTCTTTTAAAACATTTAAAAATGGTATTTTAGTTAGAGTTTCTTACCAAAAGAGAGACACTTGAATACAAAAAAATTGAGGTAATAAAAACATTTTAATATCATGAGAATAAAGGGATTCATGATATATTATGTCAAATTACATTATATACGCCACATAAAAGTGATTTGGTGTATAACAACAAAGAAGTCTCAATGGAATGTAAATTGAGATGAAATCTCTCATAAAGGCCGTATCCTTAGGTTAAGGATAAATCAAAGACATAGTTATGTGTGAAAAATATAAATACACAAAATATGATTGGATATTCATTTTAAAACAATAAAAGGACATTCAAACATAATCTTGTAAAAACAACACCAATTAATTGGATGTTTAACTCAACAAATGGAGAATGAGTTAAAATTACTCTCATCAAATTCATATCGATGACTTGAGAAATTATCAAAGTAGTGATTATGTGTATAAATAGTATATACAAAGGAAGGGGAGTGGAAATTATGACATAATCAAATGAATAGTGATTACACACATAATCTCGGAGTAAAATAATCAATGAAGTATGCGTAAAGTCGAATGAGTGGAAATTGAAATCTCAAATTCCCTTATCGATTTGGTAACTTATGAAACATGAAACCATGAAAGAAGGATCATACAATGATTATGTAAATACCCATAAATAAAATTATATTACAAAATGAATACAATCATGGGAAGTACTCATACACCACATGAAATAAATAAGTGGTGAACAATGGAATTCTCATGAAATTAAGAGTGAGATAAGAAACCCCTTACTTTTTACTTTTTCCTTGGTTGAAGGTAGGTTAACCTCCTGTATAATGGTTAAATAATTTTTATTTAATTATACAAGAATCATATGGATTAATATTATATCATATATGATCTTTTAACATTGATTTGTTAATAATATCTTAGAATTATCGTCATTTCGGGTGTTAACAGGTTCATTTTACTTTATATTCATTATTATGTGAGCCATATTTGTTATTAATGGGATGTATATTATTCCTATCCAGAATGATATCAATTCCTTAAATATTAATTTTAATCAGAAAATGAGAATTATACTTGAATGGATATGATGGAGAATGAATCTCATCGCGTTCGTGGAGACGGTAGTCCGTACGTACGCACGAGCGACAATATCATTCTTCTGATATTAAAAAAATATATAATTGGATGGTATATCATATATACAGAATCATTATCATGTTATATTTATTATTTACATGAGTTACACATCATTATTATACCCATCCAAAATAATAATATATTGAATAACAATTACACCACGATGTGGAGACCGTAAGTCGTACGTACGCATGTATGGTGACATATTATTCAAAGGGTGGATATAATACTGAATATGGTTGTAACATATTTATAATAACATCACAGTATATATATGATACTGGAGTTATTATTTTAGAATGGTAATAACAAAGTAAGAATAAGTGGAAGAAGAAATGAACTTGGAAAAGGGTGGTGAAATCATTACCTCTTCTTCAGGTTCTTCCTTTTGATTTGATCAAAAGGGATCCATAGGTTGGCTTTATGATCAAAATAAGGCCTCTATGTTTTATTGAGGGAAGTTGGGAGAGTATTTGGGCAGGGGTTGGCCGAACCCAAAGGCTTTGAAGGTGTGAAGAAATGAGAAGGAGGAGTTCCCTTTTATAAGAGGGGTGAGGGTCATCTTTGGAAAATCAAGAAATATTAATTTATAATAAATTAATATTCGGTTTCTAATGGCTCCATAGTTAATTATTTAAAGGTTAAGGTGGTGATGGGTCGAAAACCACTCAAAGAATAGAATTTAGATAGGTTTGGGTCATTATATTAAACGTATCTTTAAGTATTAACTCTTAGTTAATCAGTTTCACTTTTACAATGTCTCTTTGTATTTTTATATTATATGGTTAATAAACATACCATATACAACCAAGCGACCACCAAGTGGTTCATTAATGATACACCTATAATTATATAAGTCTCTTGGCCGAAACATAGATTTTTAGGAATTTAATATCAATTAATAATATAATATTTGGTTTAAAAACTCTTTTATGTCAATTTTGACACTATTCAATAGTTAATTTTTTGAAACATGAAGAAGAATGATTACTCCTAAAAAAGTTAATTAAATAAATAATAATATGTAATATTAACTTATAAAATTAGTTTAATTCAATAAAATCTCAAATTATATTTATTTGGGTATTTATAATATCAATTATTCTAATTTTTCACTATTATGGTAATTACTGCATCACAATTGTGTCATAAATAAATTAACTTATTTAATGTCTAAAAATTATAAATAAAATATCATTATGTAGGAAATCGTTTTAGAGTTCTATTGAATATTTATAGTCTAAAATCCAACATATATAACCCTATGTAACAATTGTTTTTCAAAATGATATATGCTTGTGTAATTTTTGTATTCATTTTAACATAATTAAAATAAAGTGTCCCTATCAATTACAAGTGGATCCATGGGGTCCCCAAATCGACCCAAAGATGCCCATGGTCGACCATGTATCAACCAATAGGTTTAAGACACGTTTTAGGGTAATTTACTATTATTATAATATTATTTGTTAACCCTTGTTTACCGGATTTACCCTTTAACCATGGTAAATAAAATATTTTCCGAAGTAATTATCCAAAATGTCTAAAAATAAAAGTTACCTATTTACACAATTTGAACATACTGATTCCAAATATGGAATCCATTTTTCCAAATTCAAAACAACGAAGTGGTAGAAATTAATTTGTAATTAATTCCCGTTGTTAAAACAAAAAGCGTGTTTTTAAGAGATAATAATTATCAAAAGATTGGAACTTGTTTATGTCTGGTTTAATTGTGAAATTATGTCCAATGACAAACATTGAATTAAATGGTAAAAATATATTCTAAATATAATTTGAAACTACTCAAATTCATAATTTATCAATATTAATTATTTTGATTAAAAAAGTTGTTTTTAATTAAAAATTAGTAATTTTCACTATTCATCAAAATATGAAAGTTATCCAAAAAGTACCAAAATTTCACTTTAGGCTAATTTCAATATTCCGAATCTAAAAATGAAGTCCATTTTGAGATATAGAATTTATAAAATTTCAAAAAGTATGTATTACTATTCATAACGGCTAGTGTGATTGGTTATGGTGTGTTTGGACTCGGTGTTGCGTACAACACAGGCTATCACATTATTCAAAAAAAGCATACCATAGAATCTTGGGGTGTTACATTCTCCCCACCTTCAATAAATTGCATCCTCGAAATATTTAAAATTGTGCTTGGGAATATAATGGAAAGTCCCACATCAGAAAAAGAGTCAATAAAACTATCACTTTAAAAGAAAGAAAGAGAGGTATAAAGGTCAACCATGATAACCCATACTCGGATTCCATGTAGGAAAACATGGATATGGATGATAAACTATGTGTCATGTTTTGATGGAGAGGGATAGAAATCATGATCAGGATAAAGTTAACAATAAGAAAGCCACAAACTTGTTTTGGGACAAACGACCATTAGTCTCCTAGTAGGAATGTAAACGGACCACATTTTTTTTGTTTTAAGTTACATTCATTAATGATATTGATTAAGAATATAAATATATATACTCACATTTTATGTAGAGTTTCATTGTTTAATAAATTTCCACCACAAATTCATTTTTATTAAATGATTAGTATTCAAGAAGACTTGGTCACACTGGAAGAGCTAGAATAAAATTCTATAGAATCACATGATCTATGCAGGATGAACTATATATTTAAATTGTCTTTAGAGATTAATCAAAACCAAAATGGTTAGTACAAGATCTAATGATCCCCCAAAAGGATATTCCTTGAGAGAAATAGACACTAATCTTAATTTCCAAAATTAAACCAACAATACCCCAAAGTTAAATAAATACCATCCAATAATCAATTGTCCTTAAAATCCTTTAATATAATCAAAACTAATATTGAAAACCAAAACATATTATGAATTTAGTCTTCCACGTTAAATTTTATCTCCAAATGACATTAATTACTCTTAATGTCACATACTAAAAAGTAATTAACCTAATAATTTCATAAATAACCCAAATCATTATACATCCACAATAAAAACATAGATAAAAATCCACCATTACTCCTCAAATGAAATCCCATACTTCTCTATTTTCCTTTGGCATATAGTGTTCTCAACAAAGTGAACAACTTCCAAAATAACATTTATCACTTAATCACCAAATCATTTTCCTATACTAAGGGTATTCATTTCATAAGACATAAGATCCCAAATCAAATTATTATTGATCAATAAAATCATTTAACTAAAAATAATAGTCACACTAACCAGGGACTTCACGTAGTCCAGTGGTAGGTGATAAATCCCAATCGCACTTCGGTTGTGGTTTCGATTCCCACAGCTTTGTCCGACGCGATGGGTTGTCATACGGTCTACATGTTTTCCTTTTTCAAAAACTATATTTTATAATATTACCAAAATGAGATAAATTCCTCAAAATACCGTAACATAATTTAACCACAAATCTTATCTCATACCTTGCATTTTCACCCCAAATTATAATAACTTATAATTTCCTCAAACCCAATGATCATATATGACCAAATGGTTATTTATAACTATATCCGCAATAGAAAAGATAATTCTTCCTCAATTATCATTTTCACATGATAAATTGCAGGTTTATACATACAAGAGAAAATTATTCCAAAGTAATCCCATCAATAAAGAGCACTAACACTTTTAAACATTTCACCATCCATTTATTTCCACATAGGTTCTTCATCATATGTTCCTCGGGTTCCCACATTTCCTCTTCCTTCTTATGATTTCTCCATAGATCTTTTACCAGATGAGTCATCCGGTTTCTCAACACTTGATCTTTGGTATGAAGAAATCTGATAGGCTCTCCACAATAAGATAGATCGGGTTCGAGTTGTAATTCTTCATAGGTGAGTACATGCATTGGGTCAGGCATTTATTTTGTCACTAGATATATGTGGATCACAACATGAACTCTGGAGAGACTAGGCGGATTTTCTTTTTTGGTAGAATGCGTTCATGTGTCACAATGGTACCTCAGGAATTTTTCAAAATCATATACTTCCTTTACCCAATAACTCTTCATCCATCTTGGATTATATCGATGGAAGCTTCGATGCATCATAAAAAATAGGTATTTCTTATATATAATTTTGAGACATCATCTTTAACAAGTTTTTTTAGAAAAATTCTCACTAATTCATCTTCAAATATTTCAAAATAAGGTTTTGGTAAATCAGTTTTCGTAAATCCCAAAAGACATAAATATATAATTTGATACATATAGGTTGCTCGAAGGTCTCCCTCTTCTATAGTATTTAGAAAATCATTTAGTGCATCGTAATTTTGAGATAATGTGAATAATTTGAAAAGACCCTGATGGTACTTCCCACGCTTAGCGTGGTAAGAAAGTTGAGAGCGCAACATTATCCCATAGTTGGTACTTGATCCTTGAAAGAATCGTGCAATGCTATAGGTATTTTATGTCTCATAAATTTGTTTGCATGTAACTTGGACATTTGAAAAAGTTTCAATATCATCTGCACATGACTTCTGTATAATAATTGTAAGTAGTTCTTCAGGAAGAGAGAGAAGAGTTGTTCGTGATCTTTCTCCCTCCGTGTTTCAACTGACAAAAAGAAAATGCAATTAGGGTTTTTGAATACTTATCTAATAATAATGTGAAAAAATAGACATAACAGGATAATCTTTTAAATGAACAATATATCCTAACTTGGGGTACCCTATGTTAAAATCTAGGTTATCCACTATCTATTTTCTAACATATATTATTAGGGGCATTTTTTTTGTATTCCCTTAATAATGGTTTATACTAATCTTGTGAATTTACCAAATCATATCCCCCGAGAGTGTCGTAACCAAGAGTGAAACAAGGCCCATTGTCATGCACAAGTTCTCGTTCGAGTCTAGCTCAAAGCGGTGTTTTGGGTTTTACCCCTAGGTACATCTATGCCAGATCCACCTCTACCTTCTCGTATCTAGACAGGGATGTATTCCTCAGAAAACTCAAAAAATCTTATACAATACCAAAATTCTAGGAAGTTCTTCTATACTAATATTCAAAGTTCATCTTAGGTCTACGTGCTCTAATCAGAGTTTATCTGAATCTTGCTTCCAAGGTTTGTACTAAACTTCCTCTTATACCAACTGTAACGCCCCGACCCCAGTTACTTGGAGTTAGTGCATTATTACATAACATTGTCATGATCACAAGAAAGATCAAGTCTCGAAAGAATGATTAGTTTAGTAGCCTTGGAAACACTAGATACAATCATAACGTTTTACATTACATACAAAATATCTTTTCTTTATATCCCCTCACACTATCCCTACACTTCATTCATAAATTACTTCTTCATACTCCTGGAAAAAAGAAAACATTGAAAGGGGTGAGCTCAGATGCTCAGTAAGGATAACATTATAGCAGAAGCTTTCGTAGATAGTCATAAACACTTAAGGCAGTTGATAACTAAAATGAAAGCCTTTTAAACTTGAACTTCAGCATAAAATGGAAAAGATAAAATAAAATAATGCCATTTACTTACTCACATGGATATTCTACTAGCCGAATGATCACATGCAATATCAATAACCACTTTCATAATGATGGAATGCATAATGCCAGACTATCATAACCACATAGCCAAGGCCTCGTGCCAAGACTACAAATAATATTTTTCCAAGGCCTTGTGCCAAGACACTAGTTTGTCACATGAGACCTACCGATGCATCGAGGAGCTATAGAGGGATTCACTCGTAACTTATTATGTCCAATGCATTCCTCATATGAATAGGTTTAAACATAACATAAACATTGGTATTAAAACTAGCATACGAAATGTCTGTACTTTAACCACAAACCATGAATGGTATAAAAATAACACATCCAAAGTCAAACATAACTCATTCGATACAATATGGAAGATTTTGTTGTATCACATTAACCTCAATAAATAATAATGATGGATTTTGACATAGATGAAAATAATCATCAAAACTATTTGAGAGAAATATCCCCCTTTTTCTTGAAATCATTTAAAAGTCACACTATTTGTCAAGAAGCCATTTAAAAATAGATTTTTGAATCAAATTTTCCCATACCACTTTTAAACTTTTTAAAAGGAGTTTTAATTTTAAAACATTAATGTCCATATAAATAAATCCTTAAAACTATTTTTAAAACATGGACATTAATGAGCAATATTTAGATGAATAAGTCTTTTAAAACATTTAAAAATGGTATTTTAGTTAGAGTTTCTAACCAAAAGAGAGACACATGAATACAAAAAAATTGAGGTAATCAAAACTTTGTAATATCATGAGAATAAAGGGATTCATGTTATTCTATGTCAAATTACATTATATTCACCACATTAAAGTGATTTCGTGTATAACAACAAAGAAGTCTCAATGGAATGTAAATTGAGATGAAATCTCTCATAAAGGCCATATCCTTAGGTTAAGGATAAATCAAAGACATAGTTATGTGTGACAAATATAAATACACTAAATATGATTGGATATTAAGTTTAAAAAAATCAAAGGACATTCACACATAATCTTGTAAAAACAACACCAAGGAATTGGATGTTTAACTCATCAAATGGAGAATTAGTTAAAATTACTCTCATCAAATTCATATCGATGACTTGAGAAATTATCAATGGAGTGATTATGTGTATCAATAGTATATCCACAGGAAGGGGAATGTAAATTATGACATAATCAAATGAATAGTGATTCCACACATAATCTCAGAGTAAAATAATCAATGAAGTATGCATAAAGCCGAATGAGTGGAAATTGAAATCTCAAATTCCCTTATCGATTTGGTAACTTATGAAACATGAAACCATGAAAGAAGGATCATACAATGATGATGTAAATACCAATAAATAAATGTATATTACACAACAAATACAATCAAGGGAAGTACTCATACAGCACATGCAATAAATAAGTGGTGAACAATGGAATTCTCCCAAAATTAAAAGTGAGATAAGAAACCCCTTAATTTGTACTTTTTCCTTGGTCGACGGTAGGATAACCTCATGTATAATGGTGAAATAATTTTTATTTAATTATACAAGATTCATATGCATTAATATGATATCATATATGATCTTTTAACATTGATTTGTTAATAATATCTTTGAATTATTGTCATTTCGGGTGTTAACGGGTTCATTTTACTTTATATTCATTATTATGTGAGCCATATTTGTAATTAATGGGATGTATATTATTCATATCCAGAATGATATCAAGTCCTTAAATATTATTTTTAATCATAAAATGAGAATTATACTTGAATGGATATGATGGAGAATGAATCTCATCGCGTTCGTGGAGACGGTAGTCCGTACGTATGCACGAGCGACAATATCATTCTTTTGATATTAAAATAATATATAACTGGATGGTATATCATATATACAGAATCATTATAATGTTATATTTTTTATTTACATGAGTTACACATCATTATTATACCCATCCAAAATAATAATATATTGAATAAAAAATACACCACGACGCGGAGACGGTAAGGCATACGTACGCACGTATGGTGACATGTTATTTAAAGGGTGGATAGAATAATGAATATGGATGTACCATATTTAAATTAACATCACAGTATATATATGATACTGGAGTTATTATTTTATAATGGTAATAAAAAAGTAAGAAGAAGTGGAAGTAGAAATGAACTTGGAAAAGGGTGGTGAAATCATTACCTCTTCTTCAGGTTCTTCCTTTTGATTTGATCAAAAGGGCTCCTTAGGTTGCCTTTCTGATCAAAATAAGGCCTCTAGGTTGTATTGATGGATGTTGTGAGAGTATTTTTGCAGGGGTTGGCCGAACCAAAAGGTTTTTAAGGTGTGAAGAAATGAGAAGGAGGAGTGCCCTTTTATAAGAGAGGTGATGGGCATCTTTGGAAAATCTAGAAATATTAATTCATAATAAATTCATATTCGGTTTATAATGGCTCTAAAGTTGATTATTTAAAAGTTTAGGTGGGGATGGGTCTCATAACACTCAACCAATATAATTTAGACAGGTTTGGGTCATTATATTAACCTTATCATTATGTATTAACTCTTAGTTAATCTGTTTCACTTTTACAATGTCTCTTTGTATTTTTATATTATAGTGTTAATAAACATAACATATATATCCAAGAGACCCACAAGTGGTTCATTAATGATACAACTATTATGATATTAGTCTCTTGGCCAATCCTTAGATTTTTAGGAATTTAATATCAATTAATAATATAAAAATTGTTTTAAAAACTCTTTTATGTCAATTTTGACACTATTAAATAGTTTATTTTTGTGAAACACATAAAAGAATGATTAAATCAAAATAAGTTAATTAAATCAATAATAATATGTCATATTAACTTATAAAATTAGTTTAATTCAATAAAATTCTCAATGTATATTTATTTGGGTATTTATAATATCAATATTTTTTATTTTTCACTATTATGGTAGTTACTTCATCACAATTGTGTCATAAATAAATTAACTTATTTAATGTCTAAAAATTATAAATAAAATATCATTATGTAGGAAATATTTTTATCGTTCTATTGAATATTTATAGTCTAAAATAAAACATATATAACCCTATGTAACAATTGTTTTTCTAAAAGATATATGCTTGTGTCATTTTGGTATTCATTTTAACTTAATTAAAATAAAGTATCCCTATCACTTACAAGTGGATCAATGGGGTCCCCAAATCGACCAAAAGATGCCCATGGTCGACCATGTATCAACCAATAGGGTTAATACGCGTTTTAGGGTAATTTAGTAATATTTTATTATTATTTTTTAACCCTTGTTTACCGGATTTACCATTTAACCATGGTAAATAAAATATTTTCCGAAGTAATTATCCAAAAAGTCTAAAATTAAAAGTTACCTATTTACACAATTTGAACATACTGATTCCAAATATGGAATCCATTATTCCAAATTCAAAACACAGAAGTGGAAGAAATTAATTTGTAATTAATTCCCGTTGTTAAAACAAAAAACGTGTTTTTAAGAGATAATAACTATCAAAAGATTGGCACTTGTTTATGTCTGGTTTAATTGTGAAATTATGTCCAATGAAAAACATTGAAATAAATGGTAAAAATATATTCTAAATATACTTTAAAACTACTCAAATTCATAATTTATCAAAATTAATTATTTTGATTAAAAAAGTTGTTTTTAATTAAAATTTAGTATTTTTCACTATTCATCAAAATATGAAAGTTATCCAAAAAGAACCAAAATTTCACCGTAGGCTAATTTTGATATTCCGAACCCAAAAATGAAGTCCATTTTGAGGTATAGAATTTATAAATTTTCAAAAAGTAGGTATTACTATTCGTAACGGCTAGTGTGATTGGTTATGGTGTGTTTGGACTCGGTGTTGCGTACAACACACGCTATCACATTATTCAAAAAGAAGTGTACCATAAAATCTTGGGGTGTTACAATGTCAACATCCTTTGGTTTATTTTAATCTTAATTGAAGTTGATTTATTATGATACAAAACTTTCATATGTTATTAAAGGTTTTGTGATATGATTGATTATGCTTTGTTATTTTCACAACCTTCATGGTTTATAGAGAAATTATTTTCAATATGTAAAATAGTTTTAATACGAATATAAATGTAATGTTTGAACCTTTTCATATGAGGAATGAATTGGACTTAGTATGTTATGGGTGGAGCCCTCTATAGCTCTTCAATGCATTAGTATGTCTCATGAGACAAACTAGTGTCCTAGTACAAGGCCTTGACAAAATATTATTTGTAGTCATGTAACAATTAATTGAATATGTGGTTATTAAGTATCTCATTATGCATTCCATAATTATGAAAGTGGATATTGATATTTCATGTGATTATTCGACGTGTAGAATAACTATGTGAATAAGTAAATGGAATTATTTGATTTTATCTTCACCATATTATTATAAAGTTCATGTTTAAAAGTCTTTTGTTCTAGTCTTATATTAACTTAAATGTTTATGCTTATTTATGAAAGTCTCTTATATATTTTTATCCTTACTGAGAATCTGTGCTCACCCCTTTCTATGTTTCATTTTTTCCAGAATGAAAAGATGTATATTATAACTGACCTGCAGGGATAGTCTAAGTGGTATGAGTGTGGCTTATGGAGACTATCTTGTTGTAGTTTTTCATATTATAATGTAATGTAAAACTAATGAATGTATATAGTATTTACAAGAATACTAAACTAATCTATCTTTCAAGACAAGATCTTTTGTTATCATTCCAATGTTATGTAATAATGCACCGAATCAGGGTAACTTTTGTCAAGGTGTTACATGATTATACCCAATCAGAAGGTGGAAGTTGTTACTTAGTGATGAAGCACTACATGTGACATTTTATAGTGTCCATAAGTAGTAACAAAGAAGTAGAACCATATATATTATAAGAAAATTACAAACCCCAAATAAATAATAATTATAGAATTTTAGATGCAGAGTGGGTGGGAAAAGAAAATATTGGTTCTCCCTATTAATTTTTGTGGCTTCATCCTCCATATTATATGTAAGTTTCTTTAGGGGATACATGTGACCCATATTATTCACTTGTTATTATTCTTCTATCACAACCTCATTGGTGGTCTATTCCTTATAATACGATGATTGATCCATTTTTTCTATCTCAGAGATTTTAGGAAAAGAGATGATAGAAATCAATTCATCTTGAATACAATTAAAACATGAAGAATCAATAACAAAATCTTCCCTTTCAAGAATGTCATTTTAGGAATTGATCTCTACTTTAAGGACCAATGGAATCTCTATATACCCATGTACATATTCCTCATCATCTTCCAAAGTAATATAGAAGTCAAAATGTGTTGATTGTTCAATATTAATGACGGAAAGATCATGTTTTACGTTATATTTGACAATGTTATTCTTGGATTCTTCCAAAAAAATGTTGATTTCCAATTATTATGTCAGCTTGATTATGTAATTCATAGACCTCCTAGATGAATTTTTGATTATAGGATGATATGATTAACTCATTTAGCATCTTTTTCTGATCCACATCAGGTTTCATAACATAAAAAAAGATGGGTGAAATCTATTCCACCACACATTTTGGATTAGCTTCTAACTCATATTCAGGTTTGGGTTTAGGTTCGTGTTGCTGCAACAATGATAAAATATATTATTCCACTCATTCAGCGTAGATATTTATTTTTTTAATTTCATATTTTAGTTCATGCATCTAATATTTTTTTAATTTTATATCCATGTTGTAGCAGAGAGTATTTAGTCCATGCATTAAAATTTGAATTAAAATACGTCATGAACCAAGTTTTTTTTTCTAAATGAAAAAATCTTATTTAAAAATTTGAAGAAAATTGATTAGTAAATACCACTTGGATCCATGAAAATGATTAAAATTTCATGAACCTTTGTTGTGAATGCTCTCAAAAATATTTATATTATGTGCCCACAGTGGCAGACCTAGGTTGATCTCTTAAAGAGCCTTCATGGTCAATCCCTCAATACATATAATTCGATATATATATATATATATATATATATATATATATATATGTGAAATAAAATGACAAGAAACATAGATTTTATAAATTAGAGTGAAATAATAAAATTAAATATACAGAGTCGAGGAAAATAAAATGAAAGCCAATATAATGATGTTAGACCGACATGAGATCCTCCCAATAGATTATCTATAATGAACCTTCATTTTCTCTTTGTTAGCATTACATCTGGATAAGAAGAATGCACTATCATATGCATGAACATCCCTATATGCCTATGGTTGTGAATTTTTATTACACTCAACGATCATTGAGATACTATATATCCACCTCTTCGATTGATGGAGAATATGATAGAAGTGAATGTTAAGCCTTATGTTGTTGGTGGAGACACACATGCTCCTTTCCCACTAAGAACCCCATACTCTAATTCTATGTAAATAATGAACAATATGAATAAATGAGAAATTAATTGGGGTCACCAATGAGTTACTCCCACTGGAACTCTCTTGGTATATCTACTCATGATCACAATATTTAGAGTTTATAGTGATGAAGAATATGGAGGGAGAAAACTAAAGAGAGAGAGAAATAGGGAAAGGTTAACAATTAAATTAAAACATGTAATGAAATTACATAATTATATTAAAAACAATACAGTACTAAATTACAGAAAATGGCCAACAAAGGATACCCCTATGTTTCCATCAAATTGAAATTAAATAGGGATACACTTTTATAGAAAAATGTTGTGAATTATTTTTCTCAAAAAATAGTCTCCCAAAATAATGTGCATGCCTGACCCATTAAATGAAAAGAATTTTAGGAGTTGTTCTTCTGGAATGTTGTTCCAATATCTCCTCTATTTTTAACCAAAATAGTTGAGAATAATGGGACTCTGGGGAGATATTTATTTCCTAATTACTCTGGATATTTAATTATATCTGAAATACTCTTCATATTCCTATTTAGAAAGTTCACATAGTTTAACGGCCTCAATAATTAAGTAATAAGGTACATCCATATTAATAAAAGTTATTCCTTTGGATGTATTATTTCTCTATGAAAAATATTATCTCATGTTGTTTGGTATTTTACGAGATATGGTCCAATCAGAAAAACTCATCAGATCTATGCACATTTTTTGAGGTCTAAATTTCGTGCTGGATTTGAGCTTCCAATTAAGGATTGCGCTTTGAATCCAGATGGATAAAATGAAATAAATAGACTATTAAAACCAATAAATGTATAATATATCAATTTGGATTACTGTAGAAAATGTTATAAAAAAAATTAAATTAAATTAAAATAGTTAAATTCCAAAATTATCCATTTTATCAATTAAGCTCGAAAATGATACAAAATTATAAAATGTGACACTTTCTCTTGAAGTAACTCATTCGGGGGATTAAAAATTTGAAACATAGAATAAAATTATGCAAATTATGAGATCTATATATAACTATCCAATAGTAAATAATGTTCCAAAAAGTTGCAGGGTATTAATGTAATGTCATTATATAATAATGGTATTTCGGATGGAGTATTATGATAAAATCCCATATTCATGTGATTAAATAATTGTATATATAAGGATTTCAATATTAATTTTATAATGAAGAAAATTATATTTCGTATTATTTATATATTTATAACATATTTAATGATATATTGTATCATATGTCAGTATTAATTGATATTTTATGCTAATTTCTACAAAAATTTTAAAGGACTGCAGTATCATCTGGAGTGTCATGACTTTTCCTATAAGCACGTATTGCATCATATTGTATGTTTTCAAGGGGAATGTTTTTTATGTAGTCAGGTTATTTACATTATAATCGTACTTTTCATCTACCCAAACAATGTATATGATACCATCAACTTAGTTAAATAGGTAGATAAATTATTATATGAACAACCATGGTTATCTATTATCAAATAAGTTATTTCATGGGATGTAATGCAAGTGATTTTAAAAGAAATATTTACCTGACATTGATGTCTCATTTACTCAATTTGTAAAACACATGACTAAAAAACTCTCAATGAAAAAATTAGATAGTTAAATAAAAGAACAACTATACAAAAATTGTGGTTGGTATACTCAGTCCAATTGAATATTTCTCCTATATATAAGGATCTATCCTCTCTATTTATTTAAATTTTGAAACAAACATAATGTTATTAGAGAGGAGTTAAACATGATATCTAGATTACTCAATAGAAAATATATACATAATTAAGTGTAGATGTATTTATTATTCTATTTTTTATCCCCATAGAAGAATTTATTTTTATGAATATATTATGAATTTTCTTTATTGCATCTTAAATATATTTAAAAAATATATTAAATTCAATTATTTTATATTATAAATTTTAATATATTGAAGATATTGTCTTTTTTATATAATTAGAAGTACTTGTTATAAAGGGTGTTTTATCCTATAGAGACACTATTAGTGGAATCTAATCCAATGTTAACATCATATTTATAACATATTATTCTTAAATAATAAAAAATTATTGAAAATATGCTATATCGATAATGAAATATAAATTACAAAAAACACAAAACATTAAAAAATAATGTAATCTGAACCAGGGTCTTCAACATTATGTAGTTTTTATAATATAATAACTTCAATGTAATACTATTTCTATTTGAGGCAGAGGGATATTATGTGAAGATCATTATTCAATGAGTTTTATTTATTAAAAGAGTAAATAAGATATCATAAGATTCAACATATTTTTGATTATTATATTTTCATCTACTCATATATTATGAACCATAGTATACAATCTATGTTACTATGGACAAAACAATGCATCGTGACATAAAAATGATAAAAAGCATATCGTTAAAAAAAAGATTGATACACACTAGGATATGTTAAATCATTATCATTATGAAATATATAATATTATATATAAAAAGTCATATATAAAAATATAATTTTACATGAATCATTATATATGACTGAGTAAGAAAAAACATTATTTCTCCATATATTCAATTATAAAATCAATTAATTATTCATATATTTAATATAATTTATTATAAATAAAATTTTAGAGTATATATATATATATATATTTTTAAATATTTATAATAATAATTAATTACAATTAGTTTATAATAAATTTAATTAAAAATTATACAACATTATAAAAAAATCATATAATTAAATGTTAATATTAAACTACATATTTTAAAAAATATAGGGTTTGTAATTTTTATAAATAATTATTTTATTTAACAAATTAAAAATGGTAATTTTTAAATTTATATATATTAAAAAAAATTATAGTATATTAAATTACTTTAACTAAATATTTTAAAAAGTTAATGAAAACCAATTTGAATTTTTGAAAATTAAGGTGCCTTATTTTGAAAATTATTTATACCACCTAAATTTATATTATGAAAGATGTAATCAAAAAATTTATTAGGTTTTTAATGTGTGCTATTATATATTATGTATTTAGATTTATAGGAAATTTATAAATTTTTTTAATTTTATAATATAATATTTATCTAATTAATATTTCATATAATTATTTTACGAAAAATGTAATTATTATCGATAAAAAGTCATTAAAATTTAAATGATTGAATTTCTAGAATGATAAATATAATATTTATAATTTTTAAAATAATGATTTTATTTTTGAATTTCACATAGATAATTTATTTATATTTAAATGTTTAAAATATTATTTTATTGAACGACTCTTCCTTACAATATTTATAGTTATAATTTTTATATTTTATTCAGAAGTTTATTCAATAATTTATGATGTAAAAATTATCATTACAAAATTATTAATTATTGACTGACATGGTGGGTATGTCTTCATAAGACATAATTCTCATCATCATTGACCATAGTTTTTAATAGAAGTTTATTAAATTTAATCATTAAATTTATTTTTCAAATATTTATCTATAGATTAATGATTCATTTCATTCATTCCTAAGTAATATCTCGTTATAGAGAGGTAATTTTGTTCCAACATCTGACTCACATTAAAGTTATGCCTTGTTCTGGAGAGGTAGGGAAAGGATTTCTATAACTTTGATATTAAACAAGTTATGATTTTTGATCTCATAAACTCTAATACTAATGAAGTATTCACTAACGCAATTCATTAAATAAATTTTGTTATTTATAAATATATTTGGAATTTATATTCTAGGTGGTTAACATAAACTAATAGTTGGGTAATGATTTATACATAAAAATGGTTTGAATTTAATTATTTAGTTTAAGGAACATGATTCAATAAAAAAATAATTATAAAAAAATATACAAATATAGTGAACAAAATATATAACGTGGTGAGATTAGATACCTATAATAATATGTTGTGTCACATTCTTTCACAAAAATCATTTTTTAAAAACACGAATTTTCAACTAGTATGTTTTTTCTACATCATATTTTTAATTAATTATATATTATATAATATTTTAGAATATATTATTGTTGATATTACATGGGTGACGTCTAAAGTATCGTTGTTCCCTGATATTTTCTTTTGTTACGTTGTAATTTTAATTTTATTTATATTACACATTTGTGGGAAACCCTAAATGATAAGAAATAATTGGAATATTCTATTTTATCATACATTTGTTTATATTAGAAAAATATATTTCTACTCAACTATAACATAATCTTATATAAAACGATTACGATGATTCCCTAAAAAAATTGGAAAATGGGGGGGGGGGGGTTAAAACCCTAGCATAGTGAATTTTCAAGGAAATGTGAATATTGGGATACTCATGGTTATAATGTATTCAAAAGGGTTCATCATTTGGGGGGAATTTAAAAAATTTCCCAATGAAATGGTATCTAAATAATAAAATCATCTAATTAACAATTCATATGTAGATAAATTAATATAACTTAAATTTTAATCAAAGATCAATCCAATAGGAAAGTTAATACAATTTTTATTATATGTTTTTAAGAAAATAAATATAGGATTATGGTTTTAAAAATGTTATCATATTTATTTTACTTCTTATTAAAATAAATTCTTCAAATGAAAAAATTAACAAAATAATCCATCAATGATTTGAAAATAAGAGAACATAGATAATGCAATTATAAAATTATATTATATATATAAATATAAATATATTTTTTTTGTTATATTAAATTAAACTTTCTATGATTAATTATGATGTCACTAAACAATGGAGATTGAAATCAATGTCATAAAAAATGAGAAATAATTAATAAATCCTTATTTTAAAAATAAGCTATATCTATCTAATATATTCAAAATAGATAATAATAAATAAATTAAATTAATGTCAATTAAAATAAATATTGTAATTATATAGAATATAATGATATTATCTTTTTTCATATCAGAGTTTATAATGCAAATTACTAATTGATTTAGCATTTTAATGGTTTTATGTCTCAATTTTCAATCTCTTTGGAAAAACTTTTTAACATATAGAATTTTTTCATTTGAATGATGTTTCTAAAACACATGTAATATATTTTACTCTAATTATCTCAATATTAATGGTATTTAATAAATCATATTAAATCATATTCATCTTGGGTATTGATTCAAATTTATCTTATATCATAAGGGTTTTTGGTAACTCAATTTTATTCCATCGAGTTTCCTAAATAATTATTAATCTCTATTATTACCATATTTATATAATCCATCTAATGAATAAATTTTACTGAAAATCAATCTTATTAAATTATTTTTTATAATTCTTATTTATTACCTCATTATAGTTGAAGTCCTCAAACAATGATTATGCCTCATGAAATGGTTTCGTGGTCTCAATTAAATTTTCATAAGAAATAATTCATGTTATGGAAAAAATTAAAAATAGTATGGTGTATACGCTCTGAATTTATTATATCATATCATGAAATTTATTTCGTTATAGGTATTTTATGTTTAGTTTTATTATCTTATTCATTAATGTTTATTATTTAAATTTTCCACAACTGTGAATTCTTAGTTTCATTAAATCATTTCAAAATAATAAAATATCAATTATGATAAACCATACAAATTTTTTTATATGTTTTTTTAATATCACTATAATTTTTATTCCATTTGAAAATCAATGGTGACCATTTCTCACTCCTAATCATGTATTAATGAAAAATATTTAATTTTTTATGATTTCATTTTCAAAAAATGAATTTTTAAAAATTTAAAGAAAATTTTTTTAATTATATTTTATTATTGAATCCAAATTTATTGGATTTCATTATAATGGTTTCAAAAATAATAAAATTTTATCATTAAATATCTTCAATTTCATGGAAAACATTTTAAATATAAAATAATTTTGTCAATTACCTTATGGGATTTTTTTTGAAAAAATAAGCTTATTATATATTTCCCAATGATGATGATATTACTAATAATTTATAATTTTTTAAAAAAACAATCTCGTGTTCTTTTATATTTTCCATAACAAATTATTTTTCACCATGTTTTATAAAAATTTTATTTTAATGTCCTTCCCAATGATCAAAAATATTTATTTATCCAAATATAAGTTTTCTCAAACCCCTAAAACATGTATTTCAAAAAAGTAATAATATTATTAAATATATTATATTTGATTTATGATATATTTCAAAGGATAATTTCAACCTTCTTTCACTAGATAGATTATGTAATGTTATTTTCTATCTGCGGAATGATATATCACTACCTTTAAGAATCCTAATCATCTTCTGTCTATAACTGTAATTTTATATCAAATATTATTCATCTATGTGTACACTATTTTTAATTCATTTTATTGAATTGTTATCACCTATACACAAATGATCAATTTATCTTTTATATAATTTTAATCTTCATTTTAGACTTATATATATGGTGTAAATATAATGTTTTACAATATATTATGGGTATTTACCAATTGAGTAACATAGTATCTTTGAAATCCATTTATAATTCATTGGTTTATCATGAATATATATATGCTCATATTCATTATATTGGATTTTTATTAAATTTCTAAGTGAAAAAAAAATTTATATCCATGACTTCTTTTGATATGATAATGACTAATTTTAGTAGATATCAAAAATATAGATGATGAAGAGTGTGCTATTATATCTCACACAATTGTATTGGTGTATGTTTATTTCTCAAGAGATCTTTTTCAGGTATATAATTAGTCACTTCACATTCTTGGGGAATAATGAGTCTTCCCACATAGTTATTTATGGACATAATGTGTTTTTCTACATATGATTATCCATAATTTGTTTCTGAACACTTTTGATAATATAAAAAATATGTTTTTTTACATTGGTATTGTCATAATGAGTTTTTTTGAAATACTATTCATTTTTAATGGATTATCCTTAACTGTAAGTTTTTTCATTATATTTTACATTACAATGTTCCATTTTTTATTCAATATTGAATTCCATGTTTCTTCTTAATTTATAAAACATCCACCAACATTATATTATCCAATTAATTATCCTATGATATATGATATAGTATTATTTATTTTTTAAATTATTATAAGTCTTGAATATAAACATATAATCCCATTAGGATCACATATGACTATCAATTTTTATTAAAAATGTTTACCCTAATTGATCATTTGATATCCCAATTTATTAGGTTTCCATATCAATGGGTTATAAATATATGTAATATGAAACGTTAGAAAAGAATGGTATATTTTTTAAAAAATTGTTCAAAATGTAGAATACATGATCTGGATTAACATATATATCATTTAATAAGAAATAAATAAATAAATTATAATAGACATGGGTTATGTGAGTTAGTATTCATTCCTAATTCTATAAGACAATGAAAATGAATGATAATGGTTATGTATTGAGATTTAATGTTACTTTGTTGAATATAGTTTATAGGGTCAGATCTATGTGGCATGATATTTTTTATTATATTTTTTATATTTTTTAAGATAATTAGCCAATTTTTTATTCTCATTATGGAAAGAAAATATTAAATAAACCTACTGGGATACGTTAGAGTGATAAGTCTAATTGTTGGTTAAAAATGACGTTTTTAAATATGATATTATGTGGTTCTCCTAGAAATTAAACACTTATCTAGATAATATAACATTGATACAAAAATTCTACAGATGATACTATACGTATTGAACACAAAATTAATGATGTGTATCAATTCAATCATAATTTTTTCACAATAAGTGATATTTAGACAAAACATATGTCTATACAATGTTAGGTTATATTAATTTGTTAATATACACTCTCTTTATAAACCATTATAAAGGATTTAAAAATATTTAGGTTAAAAGTAAAAACAATGAATTAAAATAGATAACTTTGATTAAAATTTACATATTCATGAGTTATGGTACAAATTAATTTATATGTTATTATATTTATAGATTGAATGTAAAATATTAAGAACATAGATTCTAAGGGTTTTTAGTATTAAAATATTTTTTATAACAATTAATATAGCTTGTGGACTATTTTTTTCTAATTAATCTATGAATAAAAATATAATATACCATAGTAAAAACTTTATTAATAAAAAAATAACTGAACAAATAAATGATGTCATTATATAATACATTTTTCACACACCAATTTAATGTGTACCTCCATTGAACGTGTATATACACATGGGATTTTAATGTTTGGGCTTTTAGACGGGTATGAGAAATTTTAGTTTCTGGAATTATAAATACATTTGTTGATGGAAGGTTTATAATCATTTCATGATATAAAATCTAAACCATATAACAGGTGCAGATCCAGTAGCCAACCAATGGGATTTCTGAGTGAAAAATTTTCTACCCAAGATCCTCTATCTATTCATTATCATTTTTTGGGTACTAGTTACCCTATTCAAGTTTATCATTTTTTTAAACATACACACCTCAAATTTTATAACTTTTCATAGTACTTTTTTGACCCCAACACTATAATAGTTCTTTTACAATCCCTTTAGAAACTCTCTTCCACTTTTATCTATTCTATTGAACATTGTGACATCCATACTATCATATGTTCCCAAATATAGTGACTAATATCATGGTATTGGTTCATTAATTACAATTATAATTATTTAAAAAAATTAAATTTTTTATATACAGATTGATTATAATGGTTTTATCATGATCTAATAGGGGGATTTTCGGAGATTGATAGAATCATCACCAAAATTTGTATAATTGGAATTTTTCATATTGTTTGGACATCGAATATTGACTAAAATAGATGTTATAATTAATTATTGATCATTCCACCTATTTTGGGTGTTTTATCTCTTCATCCATGATCATAGAAATATAAACCACTGTGATTTGGGGACTGGTCTTGGTTTTAGAGTAGTGAAATTGGAATTTGAAATTGACCAATATCTTCATAAAGGCATTTCACATAATGTTGATAGTCCTTTTCATTAACACATGTTTATATATATTCATGGATTTACTGATTTCTATTTATTTTTACACTATTAGAAATATTTTTTATGGAGGAATACAAGAGTTTACACATGTTTCTATTGTTTGAATTATGCATGATATTTCCTCTCATGTGTATTTTAGAGGACTATAAATATTTCCTGATATGATGTGATGTTTGATCTACCATTAACTATAAAAGTAAATAAATAAATACTTATATTTAATTTTTTTTACAACAAAATAAATGATAGTTCATTTAGGATGATACTAATAGATTATCCATTTAAAGAGGATGTATTAGATATTGGTCGACATGTACATGGGCTATCTCAGCCTAGAGGATCTGTCATGTATGTCTTTAGCCTACCAATTCAAGATCATATTTTTTTTCTAAATATGGAGTGATAACATTCATTTTGACATGGAGATCATTTAGGAATAAATTTATTATAATGACCAAAAATATATTTATATTTTGTTTTTGATAATTTTTTTCTTATCAATGTTATATTTTTTTCAGCGCTTGAATGTGTATAAATAATAAACTTTTCTTAATGATTATTTTTCATTTTCATTTAATTATTGTACTAAAAACCTATTCAATAATCTCATATTATGTGTATATATGATGATTATGGATCCAGTAAATATTAATGGACTATAATGTGGGTGGTTGAGTAGGTTTAGGATGAGGGTTTAATGTTTTTCATAATTGAACTCATGGATGGATTTTGTTTCTACATTTTCATAGATATTTTTATTTTATACATTGTTCCACCATATGTGGGTATATATTTATTAGTTTCAGTATAAATGACTATCATTCCACATAACTATTTCATAATTTGATACCTTATATTATTTCATAAACATTGGTGATTTTTTATTTATTCATGTTTTTTGTAATCACATCCACTATATGTAATAATTATATGATAACAATGAAATATTCATCTAATGATGTTATTTATAGACATTTCCACTATTCAAAAAACTCTTGAATAATGTTCGGTTTGCATGAGGCCATGTAGAATCTCAATCTGGACACTACGATTCATGTATGTGAATTTTTAAATAGTTTTAAAGGAAAGATAAATAAATTGGGTCCTACCACTATATAGATTTATTTTAGTGAAGAAAAGAGATAGGATGGTTGGGTCTCATGTAATTGAAATATTAATGTACCTTTCCAACACCATGTATTAGTATATAGAGTGCTCATGGATGTTGTAATTGATTATTTAGTTGAATGCTGTAACCCTTGATTTAATTAACATTGGGTGTTTCAACTAGTGGTAATATATTTATTTTTGATATGTTCTGTGAGTTCATACATCGTTTCCATGATTGTATTCTTAGAATGAATATTTTTTTATTGAACTCAATGGGTCCTAAATTAATTAATTTATCATTGAAGATTTGATTTTACCTTTGGTTCAATATTCATTGATTTAAATTATTTTACAATGAGTCTTCAATGTATAAATTTAATATATACATTGATACAACTCTTGTGTAGTTACTGGATGCCTCAATTGGTTTACCAGAGGATCCTATGGCTTTTGAAATATTCATTATCTACCCACATTGGATAAACCATGTTATATCCTTATGTGTTCATTTTATCTGTTATCTAACATAATATTTTATTTTTTTATTTTATTCTATAGTTTATTCTATAATTTTAAAATAATACACCATATAAACAACTTATATGGAAAATTAGGAATGTTGTGGATATATCTATATTATAGGATGATGTAGTTGAGTATACTCTTTTAGATTCTTAAAAATATCAAGAAATAGAATCAATATTACAAGGAATTCTCTGAATATAAACTATTTAGGGTAGAGGATAACGTAAAGGTAGGCCAATAATAGTCCAACATGCATATAACTTCTAAATAAGATACCCCAATTAATTTAAGGAAATATTGGCTTCAAGGGTATAGATGACTCAATACGAGTCATTTAAATGATCAGGAATCTCATGGATACATTGTGAGATTGAAATGTGAAACATGGGAACCTTTTTCTTTTGAATGTTTTTTTAACATGAGATGATATTATTATTCAATCATATTGACATATTATACTTTCAATGAAATAATTTTCAACCTCTTATTAGATATCATGAAATTTTATCTTGATATGTGGTTCATGGATCCCATGTATTGGACAGTGTTAGTGTGTTAATATTCTATAATTATTCAATAAGTGGATGATATTTCAATCTCTTATGTCTAGGAATGTACAGTCAAAGATAGTGTTCAAGATTATAATTCATCGTGAACTAAAAATCCTGGTCAATTTTTTTTTCAAATCGCATATGTTATAGAACATCATAAGGATGTTACAATGTAAAAATGCATTGGGGGAAGACAATTTTTATGAAAATATTCTATATTCTAGTGGATCTATTGTTGTTATCTCTAGTTCATTCCAAATTGAATATTATAGGAATATGAAATAATGGATAGACTATAGAAGCCATGGTATTAGTTGATATTCAAAGTAGATTAGATGTTATTTTATGACCCCTAATGGAAATGAATATTTTTGGTTCTAAATTCCTGGGGAAAAGGG
Organism: Viscum album; assembly: GCA_963277665.1. Classification (NCBI taxonomy): domain Eukaryota; kingdom Viridiplantae; phylum Streptophyta; class Magnoliopsida; order Santalales; family Viscaceae; genus Viscum; species Viscum album. The sequence goes on from OY728138.1 coordinate 946,149,663, forward strand.
GACCATCTCAGGGATTTTTTTCAGTTAATACATTTCAATGATTTTTAGATAATTGTCTTCTATAGTGGTTATGTGAAAATGATTATTTAATCCTTATAGATATGTCATACAATTATGTTAGTGGTAGGCCATTGAATCATGATAAATCTCCTCAATGATCTATCAATGAAGTGACTTGTGAGTAGATGGGGGTTCATTGAGTGTTCTTTGGTAGTGTTTATATATACCATAATGATATAATAAACAGTTCAAATTTAGATTTGAATATTAAAAATATAATACTACATTATTCTAATTTATTATTTTCATTGTTTAATATATGTTATTTCAATTCATTAATATCTTCTAAATAGGATGATTAAATATAAAAATCAGTGTTTTTATCTTTTGAGTTGTTATCTATCGATACACCCCTAGGATAGAATATAGATTGTGTTGATATATTTTTAACGTGATCGGTGGAGATATATGGATTTCAAAATGTGTGTTGTTTCAGTATTATTAAGGGTTCTAGTTATGATGTGATCCTTTTAAGGGAATTATTGACCATCTAAAGTGCATATAATTGTTTTTTAGAGGAAGGTGAAATTTACATCACATAAATCATAGAATTTCATACTGATCAATAATTGATATGTTGATGTCTTAAGTGTGTTCTAAGATCCTCGTAAGAGATAATTCAAATTAGTATATGTATATAGTATAATACTTGAAATGGATCAATAAATTACCCTATTATCCTTTCATCATGTGTGGGAAAACATTTGATATTTTTCTAGGTTATCACTAGTTCTGGTAGTTGAATTCAAGTTTGAAATTATGTTTGGATCACAACCTATGAAAATTAAAATATATTAAATATCAGTAGTTGAAATGAAAATTTTCAAGAACTAGGTTGATAATAAAGAAGCTAAAATTGTCCATAGATAGATAAACTACACTAGGGGTTATATGATGGTATTCAATATGAAGGTAGATAATAGTCCTCAACATTATGTGAACTAAAAAAGGATTAATTACAAAACTTTCAAAATTGGTACCAATTTCTTAGTTGAAAATTTTTATAACCAAAAAGGGGATCAAAATTATTATCAATGATTTAAATGTTTTTTTGAAAGAAATATTATTCATGATGAAGATGATGATATATAGAATACAGTGTTTATGATATGGAATGCGATATATGATTAACTCATTATACCACTTCCACTAAAGAAATATATATAAGTGTTGAAAATATCATTCGCCCATACAAGAAATAATTCATCATTGTGTTAATTTATGACATCTTGAAATGTTCAAGGACTATGGAATCCCATTATAGACACATTAAAATCATATTGAGCACACATTGTGAACATGAGCATTACACTACTCCATAAAAGTGTAAGATTTGTATCAAATTGGTGATTTTTCCTATGAATGTGTTTTCATGGTCATAACTATCAAGTGATTTTTTTATGGTGGAAATAAATATTCCTTGTCAATGGCCTCATAATAAATTCACTATTTACTGACTCAACGGTTTGGTTGGATATAGTAAGATTTACATTATATACATTTATCATTTAGAAAATAATATGATTGTTCTTATAAAGTAGGGTCTAAATTTTTAATTAATGAACCTATTTGATGAAAAATTCTTAGTGATAAATAGGATATTGATGTTCAATCTGATTTTGATTCATCAAGATCATAGATTTTGGTATTATGTGTTTTACGATGAATATGTTGTTATATTGGGAGTTTCTTTTTTTTTTTGAATATTTATGAGGTAGTTGCTTATGGATATCATTTATGGGGACCTGAATAGTGGAACTTCATTACCCATGATGTAGATATATGAGATATGGTTAATACATTGAAATGTTTGTGACAATATATATTTGGTATGTGATTTTTTAGGTACAAAAAACATGATATAATTTTTCATATCTGGACCACAATCATCAAATGAGGCATTAGATAGAGAAATTTTATGAATTTGAGTTTTGAATGGAGTAATATTGTGGGATAGGGATTGTGGTTTTATATTTTCGATGTAGAAAGACATTGGAAGTGGTAGAATGGATATTAAATAACGAATTAAAGATTCTATATCTGCTTGAATAATGACATGTGAGATTATTCAACGATTTTAGGGTTGTTAAATATGAAATTTTGTTGATCAAACCCACATTGGTGGAATGAGTTAGGTCATATCAATAGTATTTCTCAATCTATATTGTGATGCACGAGAGGGTGGTTGTAGATGGTCAAGGAATTTATTTTTTTACTGTATGTTCATATTTTCTATATTTATTGAGGGATGATATTATATAATATGTCAAGATTCATAGTGCGTAGTTCACCAAGCATAATGAAACTTGTATCATGATTTCATACTTAAATTAATGTTGTCAAACATTAAATGCATTATCTATCACAATATTAATAATTAGTTGAATAGATCCTAAATTTAGAAACATATATGATTGATGTATCCTATTATAGTTCACATATATATAAGGGATGATAAGACCACTGACTTCATGAAATTGTATCATAAGACTCCAAGGGTTCATGATGTCATTTGGTTGGAATTGGTTGACCAAGGTGTAATCCTTTTTCCTAATCCATTATATTAACTTGTTAGATCATAATTGAATGATATATATTGTATTTTTTGGAACAAGTAGTGTCTAAAATAATTTAACATGATAGATATTATATGTTCATATCATGGTTAGGTAAATGATACAAAAAACAAAATGGGGACTAAGTTGTAGTTCATTATAACATACCATCCTCAGACTGAAATATAGTCAGATAAAATGATTAAGATGATTGATTATATGAATTATTATTATATCATAGAATTACCAAAATATTATGATGATAACATATATCATATATAGTATTAATATAATAATTGTATTTGTTGTTTTATTCTATTGTATCTGTTTTATGATATCTTTAAATGACAACTTCGCTCACTTCTGTGATATAACGTTTTAAGTGAATCATAAATTGTTGGGACTAATATGGGTTTTGAGTCTTAATATTGGGTGGAATTAAATTATGAATAATTTTATTATGTAATTGAGAAAACATTGGTTTTATTCCATTAGAGGATATGACCATTTCTATTCTCTATGTGTGAAACTGTTTTTCTACATCTATCCCCTTAGTTGGAGAATAAATGTTTGTAGAATCAATGGATATTTACACCATGAAATATAGGAAAATTAATTATCTTCCAATATATTTGGATGTTGTGATATTTTTCCTATCATCCTCCAAAAAATTAACATATGCATTATCTGTTTATCGTGTCATATAATCAATAGTAAAAGTCAAATCCTTCGAATTTGATCAAAATAAACGATGTTGAGTTGGAAACATGTGTACTTATTGTGGATTCTAATTTTTTTATTTTACACAGATTTAATAAGGTGAGGTGTGTCACTTTATTCATTATTTATTCAGTTCTGTGATAGTATAGTAGTATATATAAGTTATAAGGGAGTGGGAAACATAAAATATGGTGTAGGACATCAGTTGTTCAAGAATAAATCTAGAGACAATTAACATTGATGATGAGTTATTGTAGAAGAATATTTTGAATCATCTATTTAATAAAAATTTATATATTATACAAATTATTTGTGTTTTTTGTTACATGTTAGATGTTATGTTTTGAGAGTTTAAGTGTTTTTAATGAGAAATGTTATTGATGGTGGATGAATCTATATATTCTCCAGTTATAAAAAATCAAATGATAGGCAGTTGGATTCTATTGGGTATGCATTAAAATTGATTATCACATTGGATAGAGGGTGGGAAGTAATCCCCCTTCAGGTTTTAATCCCTATGTGATGGGGGTCCAACTATGATTCCACTGACCAACCAGTAGAGGTTACCAACTTGCTGTTCATGGCATTCGGGGCATAACAGGATCAAATTATTTTATTTGATTTATAATAAAACATGAACCCATTCAAATGTTCTTAATTCACTCAAGTATCCCTCAACCCGAATCACCCTAGGATGTCACTTCTAGTGATTTAGTTGACACTTTTCCAATTTTTCCTCCTCTATTTAGTAAATATATATCCTTTTGATATCAGTTTACTATATCTAAAGTGTTTTATGATGATATATATCCTATAAATCACACTATCCATGATCAAATTTTTTTAATATTAATCCCCTAATCAGATATAATGGTTTCATAATGGCTAAACTTGGGAATAATTACTTTTGGAAAAAATGAGCACTCATATCTTGATAATTGGAATTTTCATAATAGTGTGTATAAGAAAAGTAAACAATCTATATGAAATTCACATATCATGAGACAATGTAAAACATGTAAATATATGTAATTCTCATTATTTGTATATTTACCCAATTCAACATAATATATAAATATAAAATTCATTCCAAATTAACCATGTAAAAAATGGTGCACATATTCTTCTGGTCACATCAAAAATCCTCGGTCCCACTAATCATGTACATCCACCACCATTGAATGGTTCTCTCCCTTTTCATATACTAATCATTAGATAATATAAAACAACCTATATGAAATTATAGTATTTGAAAATCTAATCCCATAAGGATTTCACAATGCATTTTATATGAAATAAATAATAATAAAACTATATTTTGTAAATTTTAAATAAAACTTGGAATGAACTTGGTTTCAAAATTCATATGAAAACTAAATTTAAATAAAACATAAATGAATAATATAAAATATTTTTCAAAGTAAATTTCCATAAATTGTTTAATAATATGGAATCTTTAACAAATTTTCTTCTATAATAATTTTTTCTTAATACTAAAATGATTAAATAAACTCATAAATATCATAATTAATAACTCAGTTTCAATAACTTCCTCTCATTTTCATTCATAAAACCATAGTAATGGCTCATGTGGTTTTTTCTAGTAAAAATTATATCAATATAAATTAATAAAATCACAAACTATGTTATCCTCTTGATCACGTTACAAAACATTCAATATCATTTCCTAAAAAACTGTCAAATATGTTTTTAATCAATACGCATTATTCTAAATAAATTCATTACACGTGATACCATGAAACATTTTATTTATTTTAATATTAACATTCTTAAAAAATCATTCATAAAATTAATCATTTGAATTGAAGATCAATTTTTAAGAAATAAACAAATTATTAAAAAAACCAATACCCATGAAATTTCATCACAAACACACCATGCTATTGAGGTACTCCTCCTGTAGAGCATCATTGGTCTACCACGTCACACAGAGGTGCTCCCCACCGTGGGTCTATCACGTTACTAAGCACACTCTCCCTCGTAGCCTGCTGAGGTACTCCTCTTGCCATGTAACGTCGGTCTGCCATGCCACCAAGTGTGATCCTCCCCTATGGGTCTACCGTGACACCAAGGCACTCCCCACTGGACTAGTAGAGAATCTCTGAGTCAAACGGTCAGCAGTCACCAGGTCTCAGCCAGATACTAGGTCTCCGGAAAACTCTCACTCGTCTCATGGAGGATCCGCTCCATGAGCTACTGGTTGATACTCAATCTATCACTAAGTCCCACAAAGAAGTATTTCAACGGTATTCCATGTTAGAAGGGTCTCAACGCAACGGACATCACGTCAATCGGATGCCCGGTCTGTGAGTTATTATTATTATAGTCCAGGGGCCAAGTTGGATTTGTGCATGATCCAACCTCTCTGTATCTCAACTATACACTAAACATCAGTGGGGTATACTCAAAGGGATCGTCAGGCTCCATGATTATCAGTGTCACTGACGGTTCATCAAATAGACATCCAATGACAAAGATATTGCCAAAAGAAATTAAAATGGGTCGTAGTGGGCTCGAGTTCGTTCCGACCTAGAACGAACCAGTCTGGGACAAACCGGTTCGGGTCGACCCGACATGACCCATTGGGTCTAGCCTGTCTTGTTGGGCGGGCCAGCCCGTTGGGTTCGGCCCGGCCTGCTGGGCCCCTCCCAACAGGTCACGAGGGTCTACAGAGGGCCGAGAGGGAACGGACCGACCGTTAGGGCATGGACCGGCCGTGGGACGGCGTGAGAATGGTTTGGCCTAGAGGAAGATGTGTGGGCGGCTTTATTTGGGGCATGAGACCGGTTCAGAAGTGGCACCGCGAGGGCGTCAGCTGGTTCGGTCAGGGCTTCATGAGGGTGCAGGTCGGTTCGGCCAGGGTGCCATGAGGGGCGGGCCGGTTCGGTCGGGACGCCGTTAGGGTGTAGGAAGGCATGGACGGGGCGCTACAAGGGGCCAGTGGGATAGCGCCGCCAAGGTAGCTCGGAAGGCCAGCGGGCTGGTGCGGCTAGGGTGGCTTGGGAGGCCGGTGGGCCGGCGCGGCCGGGGTGACTCGAGAGGCCAGTGGGAGGCACGAGCCGGCGGGTGGCGCGGCAGGGGGGCAGTGCGATTTGGCCCAGGGTGACAGAGCTGGTTTGGTCATGGCACTGGAGTGTTGCGGGGGTGGCATGGGTCGTAGAGGCCGCAGGTGGTGCGGTTGTTGCCTTCATCTCCATCGACGCAATTTTCTCCCTCCTCGGATTCGAAGAACACCACAAAGAAGAACGGTAGAGGGTCGGGCCATGTTTGATTGTCCTGCACTCTCTGTGTTTAGAGTGGTAGCAAGTGTTTAATCATGAACATTAAGAAAGAAAGATCATGAAAGATATTTTAAAACACCACTTTCCATAATACCTTGATAATTTCTATTACTAGATCCGCAAAAGAAAAAGAGGCGGGAACATGGGATGTTTTAATCAAATAATGAATAAACCCCTACAACTTCCCACAAAAATTTATTCCCAACCCACAAGGAAAACATTCACGAATCAACTTGATAATAATTTGATCTGTGTTCTTTGTTTTTAGAAGGAAGGAATCAAGGGAAAAAAATAATACTTAATTAAAAACCCTACCTTGTTCGATGTTGGTCAATGGTTGCATGGTAAGGCAGACATCGATTCATTGTAGACAAATAGGTCCTACGTCGAAGAAAGTTCTGAGGTAAAAATTTGAATTCATCGACGTTCTTCGTGTTGGAAGCGTTCTTTGTTGGAGAAGAATTCTCTTAAGAGCTCCTCCTCTCCCCAATTCCACCAAAAAAAATAGATAACCAATAAAAAAAAGTGTTCCCCCTATTTAATTGTATGCACAATTAAAATTGGATTAAATTAAATTGGCTCAATTAAGTGGTCCATTGGCAATAATAATGGTATGTGTGTTAGAACAATTATGGTGGATGAGGTCAAGAGGCTCCCCCTCATTAATTGTGGGAGTTGAGGGTTTCTACCAATTAAAGGGTGGTTTCAAGTGGGTTTACATCTAGGTGGTCTCCATGCCCATAACCTCTCATGGGAGGTTATGGTTTGGGTGGTCCCCACCACCTTAACCTATCATGGGAGATTAAGCTCTGGTGGTCCTCACTTCAATCTTCCACAAGGAGGTTTAGTTATAATTTACCCCCCTGAAATATCCCCATGGAAGCTCAAAAAAAATAAAATGAAGTTTATGTTATTTTATTATTTCCACAAAAAACCCTAAAACTAATTTTATCCCTCGTCCATCTGTCGTCGATGAGAAATCCTCCATAATCAAATACCAGTTTTGCGAGTTCAACGGTGCCCTCAGATTTAAATTCCATGCACCGATTCAAATGTTAAAAAATCCCAATCATACGCTTACTGAACATACACGAACAAAACTTCAGAAAATGATTCTGTGCACACTGGGCCTCAGAATTAGGTGCCGGAAATTTTTACGGACTCATAAAATTTCCATTTTGTTAAAAACAAATTACATGGAAATTATGGGTCTTTTCACTCTCCCAACCTCATGACCCAACATCCTTATAATCCACAAATCAAACTTGGTAATCAAGTAGTGGTACTGAGCTCGCATCTGAGCCTTCCATTCCCATGTGGTCTCAGGAAGGTTCTCTTGCAGCCAGTGAACGCACAAAAGAGGTATTGATCATCCACGAATGACCCGCTCTTTGCGATCCCCAATATCTACTAGAACCACTGTAAAAGTATCCCCATTGTCGATGTCTAGCTCTCCATGGATGATAATGTGAGAAGGGTCATGCACGTATCTCCTCTGCTGAGATATGTGAAAGACGTCATGCACCTGGTGTGACTGAGGTGGAAGATCTAAGTGGTATGCTACTCCGCCAACTCTGATGACGACCTAAAAAGATATGATGAACCTTAAAAATAACTTTCCGCCTTGACCAAATCTCCATAGACCTCATCTTGGTGAGAAAAATATAAAAACGTGGTCACCATCCCTGAACTCTAGAGGTCTATGTCTCATGTTATCATACAACCTCTACCTACTCTATGCAGTCTTCATCCACTCCTAGATGATCTTAACCTTCTCTTTGGTAGCCTGTACCATCTCTATTCCCACATGTGCTGACTCCGCTGGGTCAGTACAACACAAAGGTGATCTGCAAGGTATTTCATGTAATGCCTCAAAAGGTGCCATCACTATGGTGGAGTGAAAGCTGTTGTTTTATGAAAACTCCACCAAAGGTAAGTGATCCTAACAGGTGTGTCCGAAGTCTAGGACACAAGAACACACCATGTCTTCAAGGGTATGAATGGTATGCTTAGTCTGGCCATTCGTTTGAGGTTAGAAGGCAGTGCTCAAATAAAGTTGTGTCCTGAAAGCTTCCTACAACCCATTAAATAACCAAGAAGTAAATTGTGCATCACGATCAGAGATAATTTTCGATGGTACTCCATGTATCCATACATTCTCCTACACATAGAGGCGTCCCAATCTCTCTATGGTACCATGCTCTCTGATCTGTAGGAAGTGGGCCGACTTGTTGTGGCGGTCGACGATCCCCCAAATCGAGTCATGTCCCCTGGATATACATCGATGTACTTTCACAATGAACTTGTATATCCCATCCCAAATCCACTCTGGGACATCTAATGGCTGAACCATGCCTGCTAGTTCCTGATTCTCTGCCTTCACTTACTGACAAGTGAGGCATCGAGAGACAAACTATGCAACAACTTTCTTCATTCCCGGTCAGATGTACTATCATCGGAGGTCCTGGTACATCTTCTCTACTCCTGGATGTACCACTAGAGGAGATTATTATACTCCCCACAATAATTCCTCATTAAGTGACATTGGTACCTTGGTACGTCCTCTGAAGAGGATGACGTGCTTCCCACCTTCAGAAAATCCAACATCTGCCTGTCCTATGGATATATAGGCATTTCGTGTCTCGTAGTCAGCATCCCCGCATTGTGCCTCCCAGAGTCACTGATGAAGTGGGGGAGTGAATGTTAGACACTACAAGAATGTTTATCCGACTATATCAACAAAGGATATCTTCAAAGAGGCCAACAACATCGTCGCCTCCCCTATAAGTTGTATACCAGATCTTCTGTTAAGTGCATCTGCAACAACGGTCCCCTTCCCCGGAGTATAGACTATCTCGGAGTCATAGTCCTGGAGGAACTCAAGCCAACACCGTTGTCTCAGGGTCAGGTCCTTCTGAGAGAAGATATAAATGAGACTCTTATGATAATATTACACGGTAAAATGCTCTCCCATCAAATTGTATCACCACATCTTCGAAGAAATGATCACGGTTGCTAACTCCAGGTCATGGGTTGCGTAGTTCTGCTCATGTTCTCTTAGTTGTCGAGATCCATAAGTGATCACTCCTCAATCCAGAATCAGGACACATCCGATTCTTGTCCTTGATGCATCGTATTAGACTACGTACTCTATGCCTTTCTCTGGAAGCCTCATGATGGGGGCACTAATTAGACTCTGCCTAATCTCTTAAAAGCTCAGCTGGCATCTCTCTGACCACCCAAAGGGTTTCCCCTTCTTAATCAAGGATGATTTTGGTTTAGAAACTGTGGAGAAATATTGAACAAATATCTGATAGTATCCAGCCTATCCCAGGAAACTCCATACTTCTATCACACTCTTGGTTGGCTCCCAAACAAGTACCACCTCAATCTTTGCTGGATCCACTACAATTCCAGCCTCCGAGATGATATGTCCCAGAAAGTGAACCTATCAGATCCAGAACTATCACTTCAAGAGATTACCATAAATATGGTGATCTCGGAGTGTGTCCAATACTACCCATAAATGATAGGTATGCTCCTCCTCAGTAGCTGAATAGATCAAAATGTCATCGATGAAGACTACTACGAAGCAATCAAGGTACGGCTGAAAGATATTGTGCATCAGTCCCATGAAAACTGCTGGAGCTTTAGATACGCCGAATGTAATAACTAAGTGCTCATAGTGGCCAAACCGACACATGAAGGCTATGTTATGCACATCCTCATCACATACTCTGAGCTAGTGATAGCCTAATAAGAGGTCTATCTTCAAGAACCACCATACACCATTTAGTTGATCAAAGAGGTATTCAATACTATGAAGTGGGTACTTGTTCTTCAGTGTCAGCTGGTTCAGGTGACAGTAGTCGAAAAAAAACCTCATCCCCCCATCCACCTTCATGGAAAATAGAATCATGGCTGTCAAAGTTGAAACATTGGGACAAATTAATCCCTTTCCCTACATGTACTCTATCTAAACTCACAGCTCGCAATGCTCCGCGAGAGTCATCCGATATGCTGCTGTAGATATCGGTGTTATGTCGGGTTACAAGTCAATTTAATAGTCCACCTCTCTATGAGGAGGTAGACTAGGGAAATCATCAGGTAAAACAATTGTGTATAGGTCCACCACGAATGGATAACTCAGAATCTCCACATTAACAGATTCGAGGGTAAGGCTAGCCAACTAATGATTGATATGATGCACTCTTCTCCGAGAAATTCCATCATGTGCTAGAAAGTCTCCCTTCTCACCGGTGAAGGTAAACATGGTCCCATTCATTTGGAAACACCACACTTTTCACCTTATATAGTCAATCTAAGCATGTACTATAGATAACCATTCCATACCCAGTATGACATCATAAGGGTACGACGTTGCTACTAGGAGATCCCAGCCAAAGCACTCGCCTCATATAGTATGCTCATACTACCGGAACTAGTGTGTAATTGTAGAATATTCTCTCGTATAAGTCATTTGCCATAAGAATCGATCCAACGGCTTCATCGAAATCTCCTAGCTCTGAATGTGGGTAGTGGAATTAAAAGAGTGACTGGAACCTGTGCCTATAAGTACTGCAGCTATTGTAGAGTAGACATATATTATACCACAAATCATCTCCAGAGCACCATGATCATATGACTCAGCTACCTGGAGCTGAGCTCTCCCATGTCCACCTACTCCCTCCAGTCGGGGAGGACCTCCTGGTGGAGGTGGTGGTGGTGGTAATATCTTAAATCGTCACCCACCGCCAGCTGAATGACCAACTCCGCTGCCATGTCCACCTGCTCCCTATGGACCACCTCGATCTACCCTCTATATTTTTCTGGGGTGTCCTTCCACCATCTGGTGATCATCAGAATGGTAGGTCAGACAGTCATGAGCCATGTGACCCTGCCCACCGCATGTGTAACACCTCCCTCTCCTGGAATGTCTTGTTCTATCTCTGGTTCCCCTCACAACCGATCATGATCCATGCGGTCGTACACCTATAGGTTTGGTCCTCTTGGACCTCTGCGACATCTGTCTGCTGGAAGCTATAGAAGACTCTGCTACATGATGACTGGCAGTGGGTCTTGTTGTCAGTTACTTCTCAGAAAAGAAACACTCCACCAAGAGGACACTCTCTAACACCCCTGCCTACGTCGGGATGTTGAGTGAGATCATCAAAGACACGATTGCTCTCCTGAGCCCCTGCTCGAATGTCCGGACCCTTAAGATTGGATATTCACCATATCTGTGGAGTAGTGTGAGAGGTTAATGAACCTCACTGAGTCTTGAGCTATAGTAATACTGCCCTGCTGCAGATGAAGTAGCTCCTAAATGCGCACTGCGAGAAGAGTCGCTCGAACAAACTCTTCCCGTAACAGGCTCTCGAAGTATTCATAGAGAAGTTTCGACTCCTCATGAACATGGGGAATCATGCTCCACCATCTTCTAACTGCTTCCTTTAGTAGGCTAGCAGCAAGGATCACCATGAGGTCTACTGGTGTCCCTACTAGTTGGAAAACATTCACCACAACCTCTTTCCAATCCTCAACCACATGTGGGTTCGTATCTCCCCTAAATCTGGGTGGCCCCTAGAACTGGAACTCATGAAACACACTCAAGCAGCATGCACCATCTGCTACTGGGGATGGTGGAATTGGTTGCCCAACGGGGAGTGGAACCGCTAGTGCCTCCGCTGAAAAAGGGCCCTGCACCGAGGCCTAATTGGTCGGTGGGAAATTGGTATGTAAAACTCTCAGAACCCTAGAAGGATGTATAAATGAAGGCATCCTGAAAAGAAACAGGTTTCCTATAGTTAAATGTTAAACCTGGTGAGATGACCTATTTGGGATGACAGAAATATAACTTTTTTAAACACACACGTAATCATTGTTTTCGTGTACTATGTCAGAAATCAGAAGTCAGGGCCTTGGTGTATGGATATGTCGGCCGCCACACCATCAATGGACTCCCTGACTAAAAAACAAACTCACTACACATAACAAAATTTCTTCACATAAATGATTAGAGTCTTATGTTCTCCGGTAGAACTGACTCCTCCGATACCAATTTGTCACGACTCATCCCACAGGGCTCGTGTTGTGACTACCCCAAACCCGCATTCCATAGGCCAGGGGCTGGTTACTAATACCCAAGGCATAATTCCCTAAAATTAGGAAGACATTTCCTTTAAAATCTGTAACACACACACAAGAATGCACACAACTGGACGAAACACCATGTAAACTATATAAAAAAATAGTGATGAATGTAAAAGGGGCCAGAATACAAGACCAACTGGAATGTACAAGTACAAATGATATTCAATACAACTGAAGAAAAAGAAAAGTCAACTGTTGGATCGTCCTCTAAGGTTCCTACCAGCAGGGTAGGTACATATAGTCTCTTCATCACTTCATGCCCGTCTGTCTCCACTGTGTATCAACAGGCCATATGGTCCACTTCCGGGTACCGTCCAGTACTGGTACTCTCAGCCTCAGTCAACACTGTATGTTGTCTGCATCCAACACAACAAGGTGCGGGCATATACCGTGTAGGGTTGAGTGTAACGATACTCAGTAGGGACCCCAAGACCCTCAAGGTCTCTCAAATTACACAAGGATAAACAACAAAGTATGAAATCAATAGATAAACCTACTTTGGTATATGCCCATATATATACCTAAGTTATTATGTAATCCATCTCAATCATGAGGAAAAAACAAAAGTAATGAATTAGCTCATCCAGGATTTTATTTTAGCTGTAGTATCTAGTAACATCCCAAATCACATTATCGAAACCTTAGCGGCTGGAAAAATCCTGCTCAATCGAGTACACTGGGCCTATCGCGACACCAATCATGCTTCCCACTAAACTTGGACGACTGAGGTACTCCTCTTGTCTAGTACCACGGGTCTGCCACGTCACACAGAGGTGCTCACCACTGTGGGTATGCCGCTTCACCAGGAATGCTCCCTATCGTAGCATAATTAGGTACTCCTCTTATCGAGTACAATGGATCTTCCACGTCACCAAGCGCGATCCTCCACCATGGGTCTTCCGTGAAACCAAGGTGCTCCCCACTGGGCTAATAGAATCACTCTTAGTCAAACGGTCTGCAGTCTTCATGCCCCAGCCAGCTAATAGGTCTCTGCACTACGCTTGCTCATCTCTTGGAGGATCCTCTCCACGAACTACTGGTCAATACTCCATCTTTCATGAGTTCCCACGAATAAGTATCTCAAAGTTCAGCCACATCATATGGGTCTCAATGTAACAGAAGGAGCATCAATCAGACGCCCAGTCTGTGAGTTATTAGACTTTTAGTCCTAGGGGCCCGGTTGGATTAATGCACGATCCAACCTGATTACAACCCATCTATATCCCAAAGACCTAAGGGGTATACTCAAAGGTACCTTCATGCTCCAATATTATCATTGTTACTGACGGTTCGGCAAACGTACGTCTGGTGTGAAAGATATGGCCAAAGGAAAGTAAAACGAGCAGTAAAGGGCCTGGGTCCGGACCGAACTGAGCAGACCGACCTGACCTAATCTAGTTCGTGATGACCAGATTCGGCTTGACCCAACCTTACTCATCGATTCTGGACCGACCCGTTGGGCAGGCAAGCTCGTAGGGTTTGCCCCGACCAGCTAGGCCCAACCTAGCTGGCCGTGAGGGGCAGCGGAGGGCTGAGAGAGTGCAGACCAGCCGAGAGGGCACAGACCGGCCATCGGTCTGCATGATTATTGTTCAGCCTAGAGGGAGCCGCATGGATGGCTTGTCCTGGAGCGTGTGGCCGGTTTGGTCGGGGCACCGCGAGGGTGCAAGCTGGCGCAGAAGGGGCATCGCGAGGGGCCAGCGAGCAGGCGTGAGCAACACTGCTCAGAATATCAGCGTGCTGGCACGGCTGGGGCGGCTTGGAAGGCCAGTGGGCTGGCGCGGCTCGAGAGTCCAGCGGGCAGGCATGGCCGGGGCAGCTCGAGATGCCAGCGGGATGGCGTGGAAGGGGCGGCTCGAGCGGCCGGTGGGTGGCACGAGATAGCGGGGGCGCGGCTGGTGGGCGGCGCGGTTCGGCCCAGGGCGGTAGAGCCAGTTCGACCAGGGTGCCAGAGCGTCGCAGGGGTGGTGCTAGTCGTGGAGCCCACATGTGGCGTGGTTGTTGCCTTCGTCACCTTCGAAGCCATTGTCGCCTTCCGCCATTTCAAAGAACACCACTAAGAAGAATGGCGGGGGGGTCAGATCATATTTGTTTTTCCCACAACCTCCGAGTTAACAGTGGTAGAAAGTGGTTCATCAAGAACATAAACAAATAATGAGTATCAAAGATATTATAAACCAAAAATTACAGTAATCCCTCAATAATTTCTATTCCCAGCCCCACAAAAGAAAAAGAGGGGAGATCATGGGAAGTGTTAATCAAATAATGAATAAACCCCTAGAACTTCTCACAACAATATATTCCCAACCAGCAAGGAAAATATTCACAGATCAACTTGATAATAAGTTGATCTGAATTATTTATTTTTAGAAGCAAAGAATCAAGGTAAAAAAATTATACTTAATTAAAAACCCAACCTTGTTCGATGTTGGTTGACGTTGGTGCAAGAAGGAGGATGTCAATTTGTTGTAGACGAATATGTCATACGTCGAAGGAGTTTTTGAAGAAAAAGGTCGAAGTCTTCAATGTTATTCCAGGAGGAAGAGTTCTTCATTGAAGAAGCTTTCTCCAAAGAGCTCATCCTCTCCCCAATTACACTAAATAAAACAGATAACCATTATTAAAATGTGTTTCCCCAAATTAATCATAGGAACAATTCAAATTGGATTTAATTAAATTGGCTCAATTAAGTGGTGTGTTGGCTAGATTAATGGTATGTGCATTGGAAAAATTAATGTGGAGGAGGTCAAGAGACTCTCTCTCATTAATTGTGGGAGTTTATCATTTCTCCCAATTAAAGGGAGATTTCAAGGGGGTTTAATCCCATGTGGTCCCCACCACCAAAACCTCTCATGGGAGGATATGGTTCGGGTGGTCCCCACCACCTTAACCACTCATTAGAGGTTAAGGTCTGGTGGTCCCCACATACAACTTCTACATGTAGGATTAGTTCTAGTAGAACCCATCAAAAATATCCACATGTAAGCTCAAAGTAAAATAAAATGATGTTTATTTTATTTTGTTATTTCCATGAAAAAACCCAAAAACTAAATTTCTCCCTCATCCATCTGTCGTCGGGGTGAAAGTCTCCTTAAGAGAATATTGGAGTTGTGAGTTCATCAGTTCCCCCATATTTCTATTACGAGCAATGGTTCAAAAGTTATAAAAACCATCTCATACGTTTACTAAATGTACTAGAACAAATGGTCATAAAATGATTCAGGGTACACCGGGCCTCGAAATCACGTGCCGTCAATTTTCACAGACTCCTAAAATATCCATTTATTTAAATAAAATTACTTTTAAATTATTGGGGTTTACATTATCCCCACCTCATGAATCTACATCTTTTTTAGCCACAACTCAAACTAGGTAAACAAGTGGGGTTACTGACCATAACAATTAAAATTTCAAACACCCAAAATGTGTTCCAATACAATCAAGTAATGAGAAATATAAAAATAATTTATGGAATCAATTTATAAAAAAGAATAATATTTCATTCTATAGAAAATAACTGTAAAAAATCTTCAATAGAAAATATTCAGTATTTAGGGAAGTAAGTGTTTGGTTATTTTTATAAATACAAATAGAAGTGTTTTTCACATCATTAAAAGTCTTAAATCATAATCACTATCTAATTTTACTTTTGAAATTTATATTCAATGGATTTGGATAAAAATAATTCAATATGAGATATTGAGATTATTAATTCTTAATAATTCAATTCTAATTATTTTATGATTTTCATATTGTCAAAGTTGTTGTTGGACCATTCTTGATGAAGAAAAATAAAATTAGGTTTTTGTAATTATATTTTTTATGAATATATATATATATATATATATATATTGTTAGTATAGAATACCCTTATATAGTTAATTTTTGTCACATAAGGGTGACGTGTTTTACATAGACATAGGCCAGGTGGTTTGAATTACCATTAAAAAAATTTAAATTAAACATATATATACATTAATGAGAAAACGTAACCCAGATCAGACCAAACCATAAGATAATTTTAAAAAAATGGGTTACATTACATATTTCTGGGTTTTAACAAATGAATTCAATGAAAATGTTACTTTTCTATAACAGAGTTTATAGAAAAATAACATACACTTATTCAATTACTAGTTTATAGTTATGAGACTGAATGAAATTTTTACAATAATCATCAACCAAAAAACAAAGTGCATATAAGTAGATGGTATTTACCTTCAAATAGAGAAAAAATGATATTTATGGGTAAAAATTAAATTTAAAATTATTTAACTATTAGAGAAATAAAATATTAATAAAATAAAACATTGTGATATAACAAACATTTAAAACCTAATAATGTTATACATTACCTCTAACACTTCTGAAATATAAAGGAAACATCAAAATCCAAAGAACATATTTTATACCCATCGTCTGAAAGCTATGGTTTTTTAAAAAAATATCTTAATGGGTATGTTTTATATTTCCCAAACTTTTGGGTTTGTTTTATCTTCGTCCATGATTATAGAACTCTAAATAATTATTTTTTTGAATGATAATGACCTTATATTGATTAAATTATACTTAGACATTTACCCTTGAATCCAAAAAATCATTTCACAAAATATAAAATTTCATTACCATTAGTTCAAGTTTATTTGTGTCCTGACATGTTTATTTGGATGTTGTGTGTTTTTGATGAGTCATATTTTTAATGTATGATCCCATGTGGAGTGTGTGTCTGTATCTAGTGGGAAATATGATTAATGTTTATTCACATTAATTTTAGTTATGTAAATGACCCATGACTGATATGATATGGTGTTTTATCTATCAACGTGTAAATAAAAATATTTATATTTCATTTTTTATTGTTATATTATATTAAATAAATTTTTATCTCGATCCATATATACTATAATCATATGGAAGATGTTTGAGACATTGATCAATAAGTACATAGTTTTTTTTAAGAAGGGTTTGTTTAAAAATTTTATTTGTGTATCCCATTTTAGGGGGAATGTGGCATACGTGGTAGATTGAAATTCAATCTAGAATAGTAACAAAATTTGTATATATAGTATCTATGTACTGAAAAATTACATATATATATCTACTGAAATATAATTTTTTAATTATTTGATTTTATTTAGTGTCATGGAATACAACAATATATCTTTTATATTTTCTTATGACTATTTGTGGTATCATTCTTGGTTTTATATGAAAATAATACTTTTTTATGTTGGTGAATGTATATATTCCATAGAAAAGGATCCCATTAGGAAAAAATATATGTAGTGGGTTGTTGGGAACGTTTAACAGGTGGTTTCAGGGCATTTTATGATACAAATTAGTCTTAAATTATTTTTCTTATTTTTATCATTAACATTTATTCAATACTTTTATCAACCACATATGGGTATCGTTTCTATATATTTTGTTTGGAAGACTAAGATTATATATAATTAATGCATAGGCCATTAATTTATGTGCATGATAAAACTCTAATTTTTTATTCTTAATTATTTATTTTACTATTTTTGTTTATTTAACTTGTTATATAAAATTATTATTTCATATTGATGAAATTTTCATCCTAGGAAGACTCTCTTTCCCCTCACCATTAATCAAAAGATTATTTTTTTATGGGGAGGTGCACATCTGTTATAGGGGTATGCCAATATTGATATAGGGATTTGGGTTAGTGTGATACAACATATTGGGATTGAGTTTTCATATTCATCTTATCATTAATATAATTTTAATGATAACTATTTTGATTTTAAGATTTTTTTGAAAATATATACTAATGGGGAATTTTAGAATGAAATTTTTACAAAAATTCTATATCTTATAACCGAAAAGGGAAGAATATATAATTTTTTTTAAAAATATATTATATATTTATATGATTTAAAATTTGAGTTTCTAAGTATTTCTTATGGTATTGATCATCATATCATAATAAAAATAAAATCCTGACACTCTTAAATATTATTATTAGTGACGGATATTTATCAATGATAATCCAGAATATTTTAAAGGTTATGTCAGTTATGTGAATCATGTAAGGATTCTTCATTAGTAGTTTCCTATATAATGTTTTGTAACATATTTTAAATTTTATAAAACACATTAAAATTTGAATTTATGAAAAGGTTATATTTTATAGGATTTTGTTTGGGGAAGATGTGACCGAAGGATGTATAACCTTATTGATTAAATATATGGTTCGTTTTGATGAATTTCATTGTCATATTACTTATAATCATAGAATTAATATATATATATTTTTAAAAATTATCCATAATATTTATATGATGTTTATTTTTTTGTGTATGATATATATTGTCTATTATGTAAAATTAAGAAATAGTGATTAATACCATATGCGGGTTAATGATAGTGTTATTTCATGGAATGTCATATGGTTAGCCTATGGAATAATTTCTGTCAAATTCAAAGGGTTTTTTGAAATTTATGTTTTTGAGAACATATGAATATGTAATAAAAATAATTGATCATATGATTTTATAAACATGAATATTATATTTTTAGGAAATATAATTATTTATATATGTCCTATGAGTGTATAAGAGATGTTAAATGTGATTAATTATACCCAATGATAAATTTTATCAGATTATTATTTACTACTTGCATCAGTTCTTAAGAATTAAAATATGATGCTTTAATTTATTTAAAGTATGTAAAATGTAAAGAGTTGAGATTATGGATATTTTAAATTAATATTATATTCAAAATCTTATGCCATGCCCAATATATAACAAACAAGACATCCAATTGAAATGAACCAGGAAATATTAAAATGTATGAATAATATAATCCTATGTATGTAAAAATATAAAAATAAGTTAAAATTACTACATATTATCATATCATGTTGAATTATAAAAATAAAAATTTCCCTTCACAAAAATGTTTGAAACTATATCTTTTATAAAATATTATTAAATAAAATTGATCAATATTAAATTTTTGCATAATATGATATATTTTTTTGTAAACTATTATGTGATGAATTAATTAATTATAAACATATTTAAAATAATAATAATTACACATAAATATTATTAATGTAATGTTTCAATACAAATAGGTTTCCATTTTAGTTTGACTTTTCCTTTTAATAACATAATATGTAAAAATTATAATTTTATTTGAATAATAATAACATAGTTAATGAATTTATAATTTCTGAATTACCTTAGGATTAAAATAATGGATTATCTATAATAATTTATTTTTCATTTAATAAAAAATAACAATGTTTTTATTGATAACCAAACTTTTATAAAATTAAAAATATATATGAATATAAGATAATAATATCATAATATATATATATATATAAGAATAAATATAATTTTTTAGATGTCTTGTGATGCATAAATAAATGAGATTATAAAATGTGATACTCTATTAAAATATTATTTAATCCTATCAACTATAACATTGAATTTAAATAATAGTTTATTAATAGAAATGTCTAAATTATGAATAAAATTTAATTGAAAAACGTTCATTTTTTTAAATTTAATATAATTAAAAATTATTATGTATTTAAAATAAATATATAATTTTTCTTCAAAAATAATTTTTTTATTAATTACATTTAAGTTACTCTTCATACACATAAATTTATATTAATATTTACGACATATATGAAAATAATTTAATAAAAATAAATTTATTATTCAAATTAAAATATTATTAGTATAGGGTTAATTCATGGGTAATATAAAAAAATAATATAGGGTTTAAAAGAATAAATTATATAACTGATATCAATAAGGTGGATCATTATTTTTAGAACCCTATCTGATTAGAAATCCATAGTTATGTGTGTTTGGACAAGAGTAATTATCAGTATGTATGTCATTAAAGAATGTATACAGGTTTATGTGCGAGTGAGGATGAAGATCACCGAAAAGAAAATTTGTTGGAAGTGGGGAAATTAATTAGTGATTTGGTTTGTTAGAGAAAATAGGTCATCCCCTAAGCGGGGACAATCTGTTCACAAGGCAATTGGTAGTACATAGAAATCTAGGAACTGATGTCCATGTTAAGGCGGCGAGTTTTTGCTAGCATTGGGGTCGGATTGTTACTATTGAATCAGATTTAAAACCCATAAATAAAAGAAGAGGCCCTATCTAACGTTGATATGTAAGGTCCTCAAAAATGAATTTGTGATTTATAGTAGGGATTAATATTACAATAAAAAATGGAAAGGGGTTAAATAAACTAAATTACATAACTCATAATAAAAATAAGCAACATTATTTTAAAGATCCTGTCTAATTAAAACTACATTATTATTCATTCTTGTCACACATTTTTGATTAGGGTGGGGGAAATAGGATGTTTCACAGGGTGTGTGAGAAAGTGGATAATGGACACTAAAAAGAACATGTGACGGCATTTGGGGATATCATTAGTCATAAGACACATTGTGGCATGTGGTTAGGCCCCATGGTGGGTACCACATGTATGTGGGTTAACTAGTTTTACAATGTATGGAAAGAACATATGAAAATGGTTAGGTGGGGTGTATGTGCTATCAGGGTTTCCTAGATGTTTCATTTTGGTATATTTTTGAATTTTTTTTGTTAGTTGTGAAAATTACTGAATTATAATTGAAAACTAAGATCTCATTTATAGAATTAACAATTTAATATTATTTTTTTAATTAATATTACTATATCATTAGAAAAGTTATACATATATAAATTTAATTTAAATAATTATAAAAATTTTATTATTGATTTTTTTGTATAAAATCATTTTATATTGTTGAACATTTTCACCTTGAAATTCTTATATCTTATATCCTCTATTGTATAAATTTTCAATTAAATTTTTTTAAAATAGAGTAAATATTTGGAATACAAATAATATATATTAATTAATATTATAATTTTAATATTATTTCTATAATTAATATTTAGGAAACTACAATATATTTAACGCATTTAATGTATCCATTTTTTATCATGGGCTAAACCAAGATGTTAAATATTAAAATGACCTAAGAAATTATATAAAAAAATTATGGACATATTTCAAACTAGTAATGTATATTACCCAATAACACATCATTTTGGACATTTTATGGAATTGGAAAAACTATTTTACACATTCTATCCATTAAAACATTATAAGTGTTCCACTCACCTTACAAATAATAATCCAACCCTCTAATAACATCTTCAAAAATCAACAAATTTTTACACTTATTTTTTCCATTACCTTCCTGAACCACTATGAATATTCTATTCCCTCATCCTAAAAAACATATTTTGGAAATATATCCTTCATTGGAAGGCTTTTTTTCAATCAAGATGAGGATACATAAACAAAAGGTTATGTTCTATTTTGAGTTATTTTCTTTTTTTATTTTATCACCTTTTCAAATTATTATTTGTAGAGACCCAAACCGTGACGTACAAGGACATTAAATTACTCTTGCAGAATATCTAATACATAACAAAAATAGACACCAAAGGACCGTAATAGTTTAGTGTCTATGGAAACTTGGAATATAAACTTCTAATCATGTTGAAGGATATTCAAAATCTCCCATAACGATCTTCCCCTTTTTGTTTCCTTACCTAAAACAATTCTTTTAATCCTGGGGGAAAAGAAAACATAATAAAGGTGAGCTCAAATGCTTAGAAAGGGAAAGCATGGGGAAAATAAAAAAACCATATATATTTGAACTTAAAAACATGAACATAATGTTTAAACATCATGATCTTGAGAAATGACATAAAACATGGTTGTATTTAAGGCATAGGTCATAATGGAACATCAATTATGATAAAATAGCATGGGAACAAAATATGTAATTATGGAAACCATTATGCACATGTTATGATTTCCATAGTAACCAAGGCATTACTACCAAGACCATCTTAGTGGACAAAGTCCATTAATGAACTGGGTTTACTTGATGTTCCAGCCCTGTCTATCTCAAGAGATATAAATCTTTACCCAATGCATTGTAGGGATTTATAGGTTCCACCCATCTCATAATGAAATCATTCTTTCGTGTTCTACAAAATAAACATACAACTTTCATAATAACCCACCAAATAAAATGGGTTTCATAAACATCATTCCATCATAACATAATCCATATAAAAAAATTGGATATCATTTCATCATAAGAGAAGTGAAATCATGTAAATCATAAAGACATTATATTTGAAACATACACATGTGAAATAATGTCATCTTATATAGAAAATGGTTTTTATAAAGCACTTGAAATGAATTCTTGAGGAAAATATCCTTTCTTATTGAAAATAATTTTCTTTTCACAAAATTCCACTCAATTTTAAAAGAAATGTATATTTTTGAAAATAGTCATGATATATTGTAGATTAAGCTTCATTAAAATATGGCGTTATGAAATTGTAAAAATCTGTTCATGTCGTATAAGTTAAAAATAACATTTTCTCGTACTTTTGTCTAAAAAGTCAAAAAGTACCTCGTATGGTATTAAAAAGAATGCTTCCTTACATACCATGATGTAAATGTAAGAAATGGGTAAAAATTTCTTTAAACAAACATGAAACTAATAGGAACATGGATGATAAATATAACCCCAGTAAATACTTACGGATAAACAATCTCGGATAAAAACGAGATTGGAAAAGTTATTCCTTAACATAGCTCTGATATGATTCCTACGTATCTGAACCTCAAGTATAATGATTTAAATAATATCATTGAATTATTTAATAATAATCTTCATTGTTATGATATCATATATGGTTCACTTATGACTTTATATTACCCGTTTTTTTGTAAATTCATGTTAAAGCACTGTTTTGGGTAAAATAGTTTTATTTATCGTACATGTTTGGACATGTTGTTCTTGATATTATTATTACTTATATCATGATTTACTTAATTCTAGAATGTGAATCATTATTTATATACCATATATATTATGTATATATATATATAATAGATAGATAAATGAAATGAAACACATCGTTCATGGAGATGGTAGGCCATACGTATGCATGAACGCTGTTTTCCTTTCCTTATTGACTTGAATAGAAGTAAGTAGATGAAATATATATATATATTAATAATTCCAGTAGCATTATAAATTCATATATTTCATTATTATTAATTATATATACATAATAATCATTCATGAGTGGTTAAAATGGATAATGAATCTCATCGCGTCGTGGAGACGGTAATCTGTACGTACGCACGAGCGATGATATCGTTCCCATATTTATTGAATGGATTTGGAGTGAATAATATGTTATCATAGAGTCATTATGATTTTATAATAATCATACATATTTATTCTTTACACAATTATACCCATCCAAGTAAGGTGGTGGTGGAAAAACAGATTACACCACGACGTGGAGACGGTATTCTGTACGTACGTACGCACAATGATTTCATTTTCTGTAGGATGGATATAAGGTAAAATGATGTTTTTTCATATTTATAATAACATATCACTATATTAGGAATACTGATGTTATTAAATCATATTTAAACCACTAAATAAGAATAAGTATAAGAAGAATGAAACTTTAATGAATCAGTAGAAGGTATTACGTCTTTCTCGAAGTGCCTCTTATGAACATCCTCTTAGGGCACTGGAGTTGGTCTTTTGAGAAGTCCAGTAACTCTATAAGGTTTATAGGGAAGTGGGGAAGTGAAATGGGCAGAGTATGGCCGAGCTTCAAGGCTCAAAATGGTGTGAGGAGGAGAGGGAGGAGGTTCCCTTTTATGAGGGAGGAGAGAGGCACCTTTAGAATTATAAGAAATATTTATTTATAATAAATTCCAATCCCATATAAAAACATCCTAAATGACTCGAATATGAATATTAGATGAGATAGGTTTTTAATTTCATCAACCAATAAAATTTAGACAAGTTGGTAATTTATTTTAATCATTATCAACATGATTTATCCTTATATAATCTATTTAATTTTATTTGTTGTAATAATATTCTAAAATTTAAATCATTATAAATGAGTACATATAATTTGTGAATTATCCATAATTTTATATTTTATTACATTGTAGACCATATAAATTTTAATTTATAATTTTTAAATATTTTTGTGATTTATAAACTATTTTATTATTTGTAAATTTTTGAAAATAACAAGTGTCAATTTTGACACTATTCATTTATTTGAATTTAAATAAAATATACACAGAATATATGTTCGAAATAAAAGATATAATATATTAATAACATGTCATATGTATCAATAAAATTAGTGGAGAACATTAAATATATCATTTAATATTTATTTGAATTTTATTAACATCATATATTTGATATTTCTCTTAATAAACAAATTACAACATCATTTTTGTAAAATAATTTTAAATAATTATTTGTTGAATAGAAATTAAAAAGAAACACCTATAAGTGATATAAATATAATATCTTTTATAATAATATTTTTACTCAAATTTATCATCTTAAAATCACAGCATATAAATTGTTATATTTATTAAATTATGAAGGTGACATCTTTGACATCATTTAAAATAAAATAATATAAATTTCCTAATCTGTTTTATTAGGCTCCAAATGGTCCAAAAATTGACCCTTGGATTATTAGAGTATGTATATACTCTACCAATAAGGTTTGGTCATGTTTCTGGTCCTTTTGATAGGTATTATTATTATAATAAAAAGTATATTATTGATTTTTCGCTATAAAAACAATTTCTGAATCACTATTGTGTCACCATTAATGACAATTATTTGATCCCTAAAAATTATAAATAAATTTATATGATGTAGATAATTTTATTATTGTTATGTAGACTATTCATGTTCTATGTTTCATGAATTTTATCAGTAAATTAAAATTATTATACTTATAATATTTTATAGACTGACATGTTGTCACTTTCATTTGTTTTAATAATAATTAAATTATTTTCATGGTAAAAATTACATAAAATGATTATAATATGACAATTAGGTAATATGGGTCGACCTTTAGTCATCCAATATAACATTGGCTTGTGTTAGGGTAATTTTATAATCATAGGATTACCCTTAATTACTCGATTTATCTTTAACTGAAGTAAATAAAAATTACCGTAGTTACAATTCATAGTTCCCAAAAATAAAAAGTACCCTATTAACATAATTTGGACCTACTGATTCCAAAAATGGATTCTATTTTTCAAAATTCAAAACACAGTAGTTTCAGTAATTAATTTAAAATTAATCCCATTATTAAGAAAATGAATTTTGAAAGTTAAAACATTGCAAAAGATTGAAATGATTTTTCCTATGATTTCAATGTAAAAAAAATGATAATGTCATAAACCATATTAAATTGTAAAAATATTTTTTTTCTACTTTAAAACCATTTAATATTATTATTTAACCATATAAATTATTACGATGAAAACTGTTTTTTTAATTAAAATATATCGTGGTTTTACAATTCATTAAAATATGAAAGTTGTTAGAATAATAAGAAAAAAAAATTCAAAGTAAATTTTAATATCCTGATTCCAAAGAAAAATATTATTTTTTCAAATTGAACTTATAAACATGTCAAAAACTAGATTAAATGTGGATGATCCATCAAAAGGCGACAAAACTGCATTTTTTTGAAATATACTTATTTTACCTGAAAATTTTATTTTGTTCTTATAACATGTTATAGAAAATGCGTAAGATGAAAAATAATATTATAAAATTAAAAATTTAGTTAATACTTGTCATAATGGATATTTTATAATAATATTATAAAAATATATCATTTTTTAGTGAAAACCCGTATTGCGTACAACACACACTATCGAGGAAGGTCGCGATTGTGTGTAGTTCAAGATCTTTTTGGTGTAGAGTATAACACAATACATAAATGAAAATAAAATGAATATTTTTCATAAACTCTTGGGGTGTTACATTCTACCCCCCTTAAAATTAATTTCACCATAAATATTCTTTAGGGTTATAAATGGTGTATTACATGACAGTATCTTTCATAGACACCCACATTGTAAAAAGGAATACTAAAACATCATTTTAAAATGGAACT
This sequence comes from Viscum album, assembly GCA_963277665.1. NCBI lineage: Eukaryota > Viridiplantae > Streptophyta > Magnoliopsida > Santalales > Viscaceae > Viscum > Viscum album. The sequence continues at coordinate 946,176,531 of OY728138.1, forward strand.
TTAGAAACATAATTCATACCCAAAGTAACTCATCACTGGGATTCCACATATGAGAACATAGGTGAAAATATGGATATAGAGAAGAAATCTAACCATCATGTTCTGATGGAATGAGGTAGAGAACATGTCTATGAAATATAAATTAATCACAAATCCATAAATGTGTGATGATTTAAGGTACCATCTGTTTCATCGGATATAAGGGCACTAGGGAAACATTTTTGGTTTTCAAGATGATTTCCCTAAAGTTGAAGGATTTGAATTAGAAGAAATACTTACTTTATTTCTGTATAATCTCATCGTTGTTCGTGCCTTGAACAATTTCCACTTCATCTCTTAACGAAATGAAGTTGAATTTGTCTTCCATGAAGTGCTAGCAGATCATGTGAAAAAATGATAGGTCATTATATCTGTCTCAAACAAGAGGATAGAAAATGTTATTAAATATACATAAGTCTATCTATGGTGATTTTAATCATATATGATTCCAAAAATGAACTTATACTTATTCTATCATACAGCTTAATAAAATAAAACTCATTTCTACTAAAAAGGGACTTCCTGTAGGCTAGTGGTAGGCGATAAAGGCATGTCGCACTTCGGTTGTGGGTTCGATTCCCACAGCCTTGTCCCATGCGATAGGTTGTCACATGTCCTGCAGGTTGTCCTTTTTCTATAACTATACTATTATAACATTTGAGAAATAATATCAAAATACAAGTTCTATCCATAAATAATACTATCTAATTTCCAACATAATCTATTCCAATATTTAGACTTATCCAAAATACATTGTCCAATCTCATAGTAAAAAGAAAACTATTACCAGAAAGGTCATATAAGAAGCATGTAAATACCATCATTTATCCCCCATACATCATATGATATATATTTTCGGCCACATTCCAAACATTTTAATACCTTAATCATGTATTTTCTTGAAACATAAATTACCATAGAACCATAGTGAAAACATGAATGCTATCAAAAGATAACTCATTCCACATACCAGAATCCCAAAAATTCTATATAATCAAACCATAATATCACATTGTCCTTACGTCAGTCTGATATCAATAATACTATCAAACATCTCATTATCTATTTATCCCTTCATTATGCACATATCATCTACCTTCCAAAAATATTACAATAAATTTTCATGGTTACCAGTACCATATAATTACTGAAAACCAATACATAGATATTACAAAATTTCACGATGACATAAATGAGATTCCATGATACTATTTTGAAATCCCATTACATAAAAACTTAATCATTACACTACATTGTTGTCATACTCAACATCACAAATAGTGATAGCATGTGACTTCCCTTTATCCTTTTCTTTAAGTGGTTTCTCACGTTGATCATCATTAACCCTTTGATTAGGGCATTGATTAGCATAATTACTCATTTCCTTCCACATGAAGCATTGAAGAGTTGGTGGTGTGTTAGCTGCAGTCTTTTATTTATTCACATCATTAGAAACCCTTTTTCCATTACTTTGATACTCACATGCTTGATGACCTTATTTTCCACAATTAAAACATTTTATAGTCGCTTGAAGACAATATCCACCATAATTCTTTTCACACTTTGAGAATAAAGAAACATACATCTTCTTTTCACCATTATTCTAAGATTTCTCCTTGAACATCATCTTTCATTTCTTGTCAAAACCATGAGATGCATATGTTACACCAACATCCAGTTACACCATGATAGCACAACGCACAATTTCTTCATAGCTACTAAAGTCTCTTATATCTAATGCCCTTCGAAGAATTTGTTTTAAGACACTAAAGAATCGATCAACTTTACTTTCAGGATGGATGATAAAGCCATATGCATACCATGAATGTCATGTAAAATTCACTTTGTATATACCAACAGATTCATCATCCTTCTTCTTAATCTCACGTAACTCCTTTTCCATCATTGTTCAAAGAATAAGACGAAATTACTTACTAAAAAACAGGTTCTTGAACTCGTCCCATTCCATTGATTCAATTTATCTTGGGGTCGTGTATTCTTAATTAGAGTCCACCACTAGGCTGCATCACCTTCCAAACGGTTTACAGCTAGAATAAATTTATCTTGTTCCGAACAGCGAATTATGGAAAATATCTTTTCAATGGTACTGATCCATTGTTCAGCAACAAGTGGATCAGATGACCCGTTGAAAGAAGGTGGATGTTTCCTCATGAAGGACTCAATAGAATATTGTTCCATTCTCTGATCATTTGGAAGTCCAGAATGATTCATAGCTTGTGTAAGTGTAGAAATAAGATTTTTTACTCCTCCCATCACAATTGTTTTTCATGAGGACAATAATTTCATTTTACATTACATTGATCAATATGGTTCCTTCGGGTTCCAGCCATTGTCTAAATCTGAAAAAGGATAATTTGAGAGGCAAAAATCATGCTAGAGAAAACAGCATAATAAAAGGGGAGTACCTTCAATATATAACATCTTAGGGTTAATTCTATGATTTTTACCATGATTCTATGACTATAAACTATTCTTATACTTAACCTTAGGGACATCCCTAGACATATCTTATAAATATCTCTTCGGATCTCACTAAAGTTTTCACATCCTAGTTTCCAAAGATTAACTAAACCTTTCCTCTGATACCAACTATAGAGACCCAATGTTGACGTACATAGACATTACAGTACTCTTATGGAATATCTAATACATAAAAAAATAGATATTAAAGTATAGTAATAGTTCAATGTCTTTGGAAACGTGAAATATAAACTTCTAATCATGTTGAAAGATCTTCAACATCTCCCATAATGATCTTCCCCTTTTTTTACCTTACCTAAAATCATTCTTTTAATCTCGGGGGAAAAGAAAACATAAAAATGGCAAGCTCAAATTCTTAGTAAGGGTAAGCATGGAGAAAATAAAAAAAACCATATATATTTGAAGTTATAAACATGAACATAATGTTTAAACATCAAGATCTTGAGAAATATCATAAAACATGGTAGTACGTAAGGCATAGATCATAATGGAACATCAATCATGATAAAATAGCATGGGAATAAAATATGTATTTGTGGCAACTACTAAGAACATATTGTGATTTCCATAGTAGCCAAGGCATTGCTGCCAGGACCATCTTAGTAGACAAAGTCCTTTACTGAACCAGTTTTACTTGTTGTTCCAGCCCTGTCTATCTCATGAGATATAAATCTTTACCCAATGCATTGGAGAGAGATATATGTCCCTCCCATTTCATAATGAAATAATTCTTTCATGTGTCACAAAATAAACATACATCATTCATAATAACCTGATGACTAAAATGGGTTTCATAAACATCATTCTATCTTAACATAATCTATATAAAACAAATGGATATCATTTCATCATAAGAGAAGTGGAATAATATAAATCATAGAGACATTATACTTGAATCATACACATGTGAACTAATGCCATCTTAGATGGAAAATGGTTTTTATTAAGCAAATGAAATGAATTATTGAGGAAAATATCCTTTCTTATTGAAAATAATTTTCTTTTCAGAAAATTCCAATCAATTTTAAAAGAAAAGTTGTGTGTTGAAAATAGTCATGAAATCTTTTAGAGTAAGCTTCCAGAAAATAAGACATTATGAAACTGTAAAAATCTGTTCATGTCGTATAATTTAAAAACATCATTTTTCTCATACTTTTGTCAGAAAAGTCAACAAGTACCTCGTATGGTAATCAAAAGAATAATTCCTTACACACGATGAAGTAAAATTCAAAAATGGGTTAAAAAGAAATTAAACATACATGAAACCAATATGATCATGGTTGATAAATATAACCCCATTAAATACTTACGAATAAACAACCTCGGATAAAAAAAATTGGAATAATTATCCCTGACCTTAGGTCTGATATGATTAATACGTATCCGATCCTCCTATATAATGTGTAATGACCCGTAAAATTCAAGGGAAATGTTTTTCTAAATTTTGTTTGGGATTTTTAAAGAACACAATTTTTTACGGCGCCTGATTCCGAGGCCCGGTGTGCCCGGAATCAATTTCTGAAGTTTAGCTCGGGTACATTCAGTGAATGAACGAGCGGGTTTTTCTATCTTTTGAGCTAGTGCACGGAATCTAAATCCAAGGGTAACGATGGAACCGCAACACTGGTAATTGCTTAAGCATACTCTTACTAGAGTTGTGTTTTCTCGGGAGGAGTTGTTTAAAAAAATGTGAGGGATAAAATTTAATTGTTACAATTATATTGTCTTTTCTTGTTATGTGGATTAAGTGTTGTGTTACAACACTTTGACCCTCTCTTATGTGGTTATAACCTATGTAAGGGAATTTTGGGTGGGACCCAGTTGATGTTAACCACCCATGAGAGGATTAAAGGTGACATGGGGCCCACACGAACCCCACCCCTTCACATTCCTCTTAAACTCCCTAACTCCCTCTTTAATTTTTTATAAACATATCTTTAATGAGTAACGTTCCATTTCCTCACTCTGTTCGTCATTAACTCTAGCCAACACACACATTAAATTAAGTGAATTCAAATTTTGAATTTATTTTGGAAAAGCATGTCTTGGGTTGATTAAATAATGTGGAACCATTATTTTTTGTGAAGGGTTGGCATTTGTGGTGTTGAGGGTAAGGGAAGAGAGCTTGGGAGTTTTTAAAGAACTTCTTCTTCTTATTATTCTTCTCCAAGGAACGTCGATTCGGCGACCTGGATTCTTCCGTCGTCTTCTTCCTCGAAAAAGGAGGAGGCACTGACGTGGGAACTTGCCAATGACATTCCTCCTTTCAATTTTTCTCTCCGCGTGAAAGGAATGGAGACGTTGCTTCCTCCTCGGATGTTCTCTGTCCGCATATACGGAACCTCACACCGCTATGCCGATTTCCACGACACCGTTGTTCGAAAACATTTGTCAAGGTAGGGGTTTTATGCATTTCTTTTCTTGAATTACTTCTATCATCTATCCACGTTCAATTGGACTGCTTTCTATCGTTTAACGGGAGGGGGCCGGACCACAGAAACACGGTCGACCCTCTTCAATTATTAATTTTTTTTTTGTGTTATTGAGATTCAAAGGAAAGTGACATGGTGTTGTCGCACCGCGCGGGAATGAGCGGCAAGGGTGCACGACTCCGTCACGCCGCACATTTGAAAATCGAACCAAGCCGCGGCGCCGTCGCGCCGCGCCAGAAGAAAAATGCGAAGACTCTATGGCCAGAGCGGGCCCGCGGCAGAGGGGCGCGGCGGCTTTGCACCGTGCCAGACAGAATAATCCGCGGCTTAGGCTGTGGCGAGGTAGGGGGACCGGTAGCCGGTTCCGGGCCGCCGGCGTTGGAGCAGGGGGACCGGCCCTCGCCGGTCCCGTGGCGGCAGAAGCCGGCCAGCCTGAGCGGGCCGTCCGGTAAGGGGGAGAGTCAGGGGTTATTACCCCTGGCTGGCCAGAATAGAGCTTCCCCCATTACGGGGGGCCACGGTTACAAACGGCGGGGGGCAGCCCCCCCCCCCCCCCCCCCCCGCACTCCCGAACAGCTCGGCCGTTCGGCCGAGCCACCTGACCAGCGCGCTGGGCCACCGAGCCGTGCCGCTCTCAACCAGGCCTGGCCGCGCCCAAGCGGGCCCACCTGGACCCGGGTCGGGTCGACCCGGTTCGGGCCAACCCAGGGGGTCTCGGGCCGGGTCGGTCCGAGCCCGAAACCCCCACTTTCAGACCTTTCACGGTCGTTTCAACAGAAAGTGGGTTGCGGACCTTCGATCTATGCACCGTCAGCTGTGATGCGATCTTTAGATCGAGACGGTCGTTTCGGTATATTACACTCAAGGTTTTGGAGTACTTTGGGTTCGGCCGAGTTGGTTCGTACACGAAACCAATCGGGCCCTCGAAGCGGAAACACTTATATCATGAGCTCTGGACATCTGATTGACGTGTAGTTGACTTTTTTGGATTCCTCCTAAGGAGAGGGATCATTTGGCATACTTTTCCAGAGGTTTGGACATAGTTGGAGTATGGCTGGGATGGATTGTACCCGAAATCCAACCGGGCCCCTTGAACGGAAAAGCTGATATCTTTCAAACCGAACGTCCATTTGACGAACCGTCAGCGGCGTTAGAGATCACGTTGAGAAACGATCCCTTTGAGTATACCCTATAAGAGTTCGGGGTACATTTGAGATACGGCTGGGTTTGTTAGCTCACGAAACTGATAGTGCCCCTAGGACGAAGAGGCTAATAACTCACATGCCAGGCATCCGATTGACGCGCCATCGGTTGGTTTGAGACCCCTATGATGAGGTAGTTCTTTGAGATACATATTCATGAGACTTTTTAATACTTGGAGTACCGACCTATAGCTCATGGAGATGACCCTCCCAGAGATGAGGGTATGGAGTACGAAGACCGTGTAGCTAGTTGAGACCTGATGACTGCGTGTCTGATTCTATTCAGAGTGACTAGCATAGCCCAGTTGGGAGCACTACTTTGTGAGGTGGCATACCCATGGAAGAGGAGCACTACTGTGTGAGGTGGCAGACTTGCGGTACTCGACAGGAGGAGTACCTCTGTAGGCTATTAGGGGGAGCACTACTGTGTGAGGTGGTAGACCAACGGTACTCGATAGGAGGAGTACCTCAAAAGTCGTAGGTTAGTGAGAAATACCTCGGTGTTGTGACAGGATCACTGAACACTCCAGAGACGGGCTCATCAGCAGTTATAGTTTTGATAATGAAAATCCTGGTTTGAGCTGAGTCAATGACCTTTGTGTTTTTCTCATGATTGAGATGGGTCACATGATAAATTAGGTATGTTTATGGGCATATACATAGGTAGTGGTTATCCATTGATTTCATAACATTTGTGTTTCCTCATGGTTGAGATGGGTTACTTGATAACTTAGGTATAAGTATGAGCTTATACCTAAGTATGGGTTATCTGTTGAGATCCTTCATTGTAGTAATCCTTGTTGGATTTAGTGAGAACTTCAGAGTCTCGGGTTCCCTACTGAGTATAGTATACTCACCCCTTCATGGGATATGAACGCAATTCGTTGTCTTGGTTGCAGACATCGGGCAGCGCTGACAGAGGCTGAGTGTTCGAGGACTGGACGGTACCCAGAGGTGGACCTCATGACGAGTCAGTATCCGGAGGCAGACTTCACGATGAGACGACACTCAAAGGAGGTTGACGGGCGAGAGCGTTGTGGAGGCTATCTATACCTACCCTTCAGGTAGGATCCGTTGTGGAAGATCCAGGAGCTGCGCTATCTGTACCTACCCTTCAGGTAGGATATGAGGAGGACGACTCGGGAGCTGTTTCCATTCTTCCAGCTATTTTTCTTTTTCTGTTGTACTTTTGTTCAGTTGTAGTTGTACTTTCTATTGGGTTTGTATTCTGGCCCATTTACTTTTCAAAACTTCCTTTTGTACTTAGTGTATTACTTCCTCTTGTACTCTGTGGTGTTTTGTTTACTTTTATAAAGGCAATGCCTTCCCAATTATCGGGAATTATGACTTTGGTGCTCGTCGCCAGCCCATGGCCTATGGAAAGCGGGCTTGGGGTAGTCACGGCACGGTCCTCACGGGAGGGTCGTGACAAATTGGTATCAGAGGGGTCAGTTCTACCGCAGAACTTATTACTCTGATATTTTCTTTCTGTAATGATATAGTGTTTAGGGTACCAGTTGTGGTTTTTAGTTCAGGGAGTCCTATGTTGGTGCGGGTGGCCGACGTATCCATACACCAGGACCCTGACAAATGATTTCCAAATTTGTGCACGAAAACAATAATTGCACGTGTGTTTTCAATGGTTTTCCCTTAAAACAGCTCAAACAGGTCAGCTCACCAGGTATAAATTGTTTGACCGTGTCATGTTTGTTTCTTTCAGGATGCCACCCCGCAGACGACCAGCTAGATCCCAGAGAGTTGTTCGTACTGATAGCCCGCTGAGCGACGTGGCCTAAGTACATGGCCCTATCCCAGTTGAGGCACCAGTGGAGGCACCAGCAGTACTACTACCCGTTGGGCCACCGATGCAACCATCCCCAGCAGCAGAGGGTGCACGTCTCTTGAGCACACTACACGAGTTCCATTTCCAGAGGCCACCTAGGTTCAGGGGAGAGACGGACCCGCAGGCGTCTGAGGATTGGCTGGAGGCTGTGGTGAGAGTCTTCAGGCTAGTGGGGACGCCAGCAGACTTCATGGTGATCCTTGCTGACAGCCTTATTCAGGCAGCAGCAGGCAGATGGTGGAGCCTGATGCTCCAGATGCATGACGAGGTGACACTTCTATGGGAAGATTTTGAGAGCCTGTTCTGGGCAGAGAATGTACTAGCCACCCATCGAGCAGTGCGTATACATAAAGCTACTTCAGCTGCTGCAGGGCAGCATGACAGTGGCGCAGTATTCAGCGAGGTACACAGAACTCTCGCGCTACTCCACATATATGGTACGAGACCCGTTCTTCAGGGCCCAAGCCTTCGAGTAGGGGATCAGGTGAGAGATTAGAGATTTTTTTTGTTTCTCACATCATTCCAACGTAGACAGGGGTGTTGGATCTATCCCTCTTAGTAGAGAGTTTCCTTGCTGAGCAGTCTCCAGTAGCATGACCCACCGCTAGCCGGCCTGCGGCAGAGTCTTCTGTAGTAGGCAGTAGACAGATGACGCAGTAGTCCAAGAGGACCAGACCTACAAGTGGTCGACCGCATGACTCATGGTCGGTAGTGAGAGGCACCAAGGGAAATAACAGATCTAGACCTGCTATGCAGTGTTACTCCTGTGGCAGGATTGGTCACATGGAACGTGACTTTCCGACCCGCCATGCAGATGACCAACAGTTAAATGAAGAACCTCCTAGGCAGAGGCAGAGGTTCGATCAAGGAAGACTGCTAGGAGAAGAAGGATGAGGGTGGGGAGTTGGTCGTGCAGCTGGAGGTGGACGATGCTTCGAGGTGTTGCCACCACCACCACCAGGAGGTCCACCCCAACCACAGGAAACATGTGGACATGAGAGAGCTCACTTTCAGGCAGTAGAAGCATATGACTATAGAGCTCCAGAAGCGAGTGGACCATAGCGGAACTAGTGGTTTCCTTTTATAATTTGTATATCTATTTCCATGTTGTTTTTGTTACATTTGTGTCTTTGTACCATGAGCTGCAATAATATAAATACACTTACCTTTGTGACATTTTCTTCCTTCCTTTTTGAGTACTAAGAGGTTCCGGTTTAAACTGTTTACTTGACCCTCACTTTCGAGATTCATACTAGAAGGGACCCAGTGACCTCTCACTCATGCCGACAGTGTGACTCGACCCTTAGAGGTGAGAGTGACCGTTGGATCTCTTGTTAGTAACATCGAGGCCTTACGAAGTCATCCATGGCATGAATACATCATTCATGTCTGGTTTGACTGTATTAGGCAAAGAACATGGTTTATCCAGGGGACGAGACCGGATTTCTCTTATCCTCATAGAAGACATCATAGCAGCTCTAGTGGGACCAGAGATGGTCCAGGTCATCCAAGAGCGGATGAGGACAAATCAGAGTCGACAGAAGCCTTATGCTGATAGAAGGCAGAGACCACTAGATTTCGAGGATGGCGACCACGTTTTCTTACAGGCCTCACCTCGACGTGGAATTATGGAGACGTGGCTGAGGTGAAAAGTTATCTCCATGGTTCAACAAACCATTCTAGTTCTTCAACAGGGTAGGAGATGTGTTTTACCGCTTGACCCATCCACCTCAATTGCACTAGGTGCACGAAGACTTCCATGTATCTCAACCGAGGAGATACGTGCTCGACCCTTCGCATATCATCGACCATGGGGATCTGGACATGGGAGATGGGGTGACTTTCTCAGAGGTTCCAGTGGGGACCGAGGATCGACAGGAGCGGATCCTACGAGGACGGTCGACTCCTCAGGAGCACTTTCTTTGGCAGTACGGGAATCTCCATGTAAGCACATGGGGGCAGAATGCTCAGATGCGTGCTCAATACCGCTTTTGTATCCCTAGTCTATGTTTATGCTTTATGAGGACGTAAATCCCTGAGGTGGGAGTAATGTAAAGACCCATAAAAATGAAGGGAAATTTTTTTCTAAATTTTTTTTGTGATTTTACAAGAACGTAGTTTTTGACGGCGTGTGATTTCGAGGCCCAGTGTTCCCGGAATCAATTTCCGAAGTTTAGCTCGGGTACGTTCAGTGAATGAACGAGCGAGTTTTTCTATCATTTGAGCTGGTGCATGGAATCGAAATCCGAGGGCACCGATGGAACTGCAGCACCGGTAATTGCTTAAGAAGACCCTTACTGGAGTTGTGTTTTCTCAGGAGGAGTTGTTCAAAAAAATGTGAGGGATAAAATATAATTGTTACAATTATATTTTCTTTTCTTGTTATGTGGATTAAGTATTGTGTTACAACAATTTGACCCTCTCTTAAGTGGTTATAACCTATGTAAGGGAGTTTGGGGTGGGACCCACTTGATGTTAACCACCCATCAGAGGATTAAAGAAGAGGTGGGGCCCACACGAACCCCACCCCTTCACATTCCTCTTAAACTCCCTAACTCCCTCTTTAATTTTTTTGTAAACATATCTTTAATGAGTAACCTTCCATTTCCTCACACTCTCCCTCATTAACTCTAGCCAACACACACATTAAATTAAGTGAATTCAGATTTTGAATATATTTGGGAAAAGCTTGGCTTGGGTTGATTAAATAATGTGGAACCATTATTTTTTGTGTAGGGTTGGCATTTGTGGTGTTGAGGGTAAGGGAAGAGAGCTTGGGATTTTTTAAAGAACATCTTCTTCTACTTCTTCTTCTTCTTCTTCATCAAGGAATGTCGATTTGGCGACCCTGATTCTAGCGTCTTTTTCTTCCTCGACAAAGGAGGAGGCACCGACGTGGGAACTCGCCAACGACATTCTTCCTTTCAATTTTTCTCTCCACGTTAAAGGAAGGGAGACTTTGCTTACTCCTTTTAAGTTCTCTATCGGCATATACGGAACCTCACACCGCGACGCCATTTTCCGTGACACCGTTGTTCGAAAAAATTTCTCAAGGTAGGGGTTTTATTCATTTCTTTTCGTGAATTACTTTCGTCATCTATTCACGTTCAATTGGACCTCTTGCTATCGTTTAACAGGAAGGGGCCGGACCTCACAAACACGGTCGACCCTCCTCCCTTATTATTTTTTTGTGTTGTTGCGATTCAATGGAATGTGACGTGGTGCTGTCGCACCGCGAGAGAACGAGCGGCAAGGATGCGTGGCGCCGCCGCGCTGCACTGGAAGAAAAACCCAAATACACCGCGGTTGCAGCGGGCCCACGATAGAGGGGGGAGGCACCTTCACGCCGCGCCAGACAGAATAAGTCGTTGCTTAGGCCAGGGCGAAGTAGGGAGACCTGCGGCCGGTTCTGGGCCGCCGACATCGGAGCAGGGGGACCGACCCTCGCCGGTCCCGTAGCGGCAGAAGGCGGCCAGCCGGAGCGGGTCGACCGGTCAGGGGGAGAGCTGGGGGTTACGACCCCCGGCTGGCTAGCAAAGAGCGGCCCCCATTATGGTGTGTCGCGGTTACAAACGGCGGGGGGCAGCCCCCCCCCCCCCTGCACTACCGAACGGATCGGCCAAACCACCTGGCCAGCGCGCTGGACCGCCATCGCGCCGGGCCGCCGAGACGGGCTACGCCTAGGCCGGGCCGCGACATGCCAGACCGGGCCTGGCCGCGCCCAAGAGGGCCAACCCAGTGGGTCTCGGGCCGGGTCAGTCCGAGCCCGAAACCCCCACTTTCGGACCTTTCACGGTCTTTTGCCGATAACATGGTCTACGGACCTCCGATATATGCATCGTCATCTGCGATGCGATCTTTGGATCGAGACGGTCGTTTCGGTATATTACACTCAAGGTTTGAGAGTACTTTGGGTTCGGCCGAGTTGGATCGCACACGAAACCAACCGGGCCCTCGAAGCAGAAACACTTATATCTTGAGCTCCAGACATCTGATTGACATGTAATCGACTTTTTTGGATTCCTATTGAGGAGAAGGAACGTTTGGCATAATTTTCCCGAGTTTTGGACGTAGTTGGAGTATGGAAGGGTTGGATTGTACCTGAAATCCAACTGGGCCCCTTGAAAGGAAAAGCTGATATCTTTTAGACCAGGCGTCCGTTTGACGAACCGTCCGCAGCGTTAGTGATCACGTTGAGAAACGATCCCTATGTGTATACCCTATGAGAGTTTGGGGTACAATTGAGATACGGTCGGGTTGGTTCGCTCACGAAACCAACAAGGCCCCTGGGACGAAAAGGCTAATAACTCACAGACCATGCGTCCGATTGACGCGTCATCTATTGTGTTAAGACCCCTATGATGAGGCGGTACATTGAGATACTTCTTCATGAGACTTTTTGATACTTGGAGTATTGACCTATAGCTCGTGGACAGGACCCCCCGGAGATGAGCCTACGGAGTACGGAGACCGTGTAGCTGGCTGAGACCTGATGACTGCTTGTCTAATTCGATTCGGAGTGACTAGAATAGCCCAGTGGGGAGCACTACTTTGTGAGGTGGCAGACCAATGGCGGAGGAGAACTACTATGTGAGGTGGCAGACCCACGGTACTCGACAGGAGGAGTATCTCTATAGGCTATGAGGGGGATCACTATTGTGTGAGGTGGCAGACCCATGGCGGAGGAGCACTACTGTGTGAGGTGGCAGACCCGCAGTACTCGACAGGAGGAGTACCTCAGCAGTATTAGGTTAGTGAGATGTACCTCGAAGTTTTGACAGGATCACTGTACACTCTAGAGATGGCTCATCAGCAGTTACTGTTTCGATAATGAAAATCCTAGTTTGAGCTGAGTAAATGACCTTTGTGTTTTCCTCATGATTGAGATGGGTCACTTGATCACTTAGGTATATGTATGGGCATATACCTAGGTAGTGGTTATTTGATGATTTTATAACCTTTTTGTTTCCTCATGGTTGAGATGGGATACTTGATAACTTAGGTATAAGTATGAGTTTATACCTAGGTATGGGTTATCGATTGAGATCGTTATTTGTGGTTATCTTTGTTTGATTTATTGAGAACTTGAGGGTCTCGGGGTCCCTACTGAGTATCGTATACTCACCCCTGCACGGTCTATGCCTGCACTTCGTTGTGTTGGTTGCAGACATCGGGTAGCGCCAACAGAGGCCGAGTGTTCGAGGACTAGACGATACCCGGAGGTGGACCTCACGACGAGTCAGTATCCGGAGGCGAACTTCACGATGAGACGACACTCGGAGGAGGTTGATGGGTGAGAGCGTTGTGGAGGATATCTATACCTACCCATCAGGTAGGATCCATGCCGGATGATCCAGGAGCTGCGCTATCTGTACCTACCCTTCAGGTAGGATATGAGGAGGACGACCCGGGAGCTGTTTCCATTCTTCCAGCAGTTTTTCTTTTTCTGTTGTACTTTGGTTCAGTTGTAGTTGTACTTTTGATTGGGGTTGTATTCTGGACCATTTACTTTTTAGAACATCCTTTTGTACTTAGTGTATTACTTCCTCTTGTTCTCTATGGTGTTTTGTTTACTTTTATAAAGGCAATGCCTTCCCAGTTATCAGGAATTACGCCTTTGGTGCTAGTCGCCAGCCCCTGGTCTATGGAAGGCGGGCTTGGGGTCGTCACAGCACATTCCTTGATGGAGGGTCATGACATAATGATTTATATAAGGTCATTGAATTATTACAGAATCATATTCATTGTTATTATATCATATATGGTTCACTTATGACATTATATTACCCATTCATTTATAAATTAATGTTAAAGCAGTGTTTTGGGTAAAATCATTTTATTTATCGTACCTGTTTGGACTTGTTGTTATTAATATTATTATTACTTATATCATGATATAGTTACTTCCAGAATGTGAATAATGATTTATATACCATATATATTCATTATATATATATAATAGATAGATAAATGAAATGAAACACACCGTTCATGGAGACGGTAGGTCGTGCGTACGCACGAACATTGTGTTCCTTTCCTTATTTACTTGAATGAAAGTAAGTAGATGATACATATATACATAAATCCAGTAGCATTATCATGTCATATATTTCATTATTATTCATTATATATACATAATAATCATTCTTGAGTGGTTAACATGGAGAATGAATCTCGTCACATCGTGGAGATGGTAATCCGTAAGTATACACGAGCGATGATATCGTTCTCATATTTATTTAATGGAATTGGAGTGAATTATATAATATCATAGAATAATTATGATGTTATAATAATCATATTTAGTTATTATTTACACCATTATACTCAACCATGTCAGGTAGTGGTGGAAAAACAGATTACACCATGATGTGTAGATGGTATTTTGTACGCACGCACGTGCGGTGATTTCATTTTCCGTAGGATGGATAGAATGTGAAATTCAGTTGTTTCATATTTATAATAACATATCAGCGTATTAGGGTTATTTATTTTATTACATCATAATGAAACCACTAATGAATAATAAGTATAAGAAGAAACAAACTTGAATGAATCAGTAGAAGGTTTTACATCTTTCCCGAAGTGCCTTCTTTAAAATTCCTCTTAGGGCACTAGAGATGGACATTTGAGAAGACCGATACCTATATAAGGATTCTATGGTAGTGGGGAAGTGAAATGGGAAGAGGATGTCTCAGAATCAATGCGCAAAATGGTGTGAGGAGGAGAGGGAGGAGATGCCCTTTTATAAGGGAGGAGAGGGGCACCATTGGAATTATAAGAAATATTATTTTATAATAAATTCCAACCCCACATAAAAACCTCCAAAAAGACTCAAATTAGAATATTAAATGATATAGGGTTGTAATCTCATCGACCAATAAATTTTAGACAAGTTGGGACTTTATTTTAAACATTATCAACATGATTTATCCTTATATAATCTTTTTAATTTTATTTGTGGTAATAATATTCTAAATTTTAATTCATTATAAATAATTACTTATGTGTTTTGAATTTTCCATAATTGTATGTTTTATTATATTGTCGACCATATTAATTTTAATTTATAATTGTTACATATTGTTGTGATTTTTAAACTATTTTATAATATGTAATTTTTATAAAATAACCATTTTATCAATTTTGACAATATTCATTTATTTGAATTTTAAAAAAAATATACACAGAAGATATGTTCGAAGTAAAAGATTTAATAGATTCAAAAAATTTCATATTTATCTAGAAAATTAGTGGAGAATATTAAATAGTTTATTTAATATTTATTATAATACTTTTAAAATCATTTATTTGATATTTCTCTTAATAAAACAATTACAACATCATTTTTGTATAATAATTTTATATACATCTTTTTTGTATAAAAATTAATAATAAACTCTTATTATGTAGATAAATATTATACCTTTAAAAATAATATTTTTACTTGAATTTATCATCTTAAAATCACAACATATAAATTGATATATTTAATAATTTATGAAGGTGACATCTTTGACATCATTTAAAATAAAATATTATAAATGTCCTAATCTGGTTTATAAGGATCCAAATGGTCCACAAATTTTCCCAAAGATTATTAGGGTATATATTTACTCGACCAATAATGTTTGGTCTGGTTTCTAGTCCTTTTGATAGGAATTATTATTTTAATAAAAACTATATTAATAATTTTTTGCTAAATAATCAATTTCTCCACCACTATTGTGTCAACATTAATGACAATTATTTAGTCCCTAAAAATTCTAAATAAATTTAAATGATTTAGATAATTTAATTATATTTCTGATGAATATTCATGTTTTACGTTTCATGAATTTTATCACTAAATTAATATTATTATACTTATAATATTTTAGAGAGTGACATGTTGTCACTTTCTTTGGTTTCAATAATAATTTAATTATTTTCATTTTCAAGAGTCCATAAATTTATTATAATCGGACTCTTAGGTAATATGGATCGACCATTAGTCATCCGATATAATTTTGGCATTTGTTAGGGTAAATTTATAATCTTAGGATTACCCTTGATTACCCGTTTTATCTTTAACTGAAGAAAAAAAATTTACCATAATTACTATTCATAGTGCCCAAAAAAATTATCCTATTTATATAATTTTGACCTAATTATTCCAAATATGGAATCCATTTTTCAAAATTCAAAAAACAGAAGTTGCAGTAATTAATTTAAAATTAATCCCGCTATTATGAAAACGAGTTTTAAAAGTTAGAATATTGCAAAATATTAAAATGATTTTACCTATGAATTCAATGTAAAATAAAAGATAATTTCATAAATTATATTAAATGGTAAAAATATATTATACTTATTCCATATAAATTATTATGATGAAAAAAGATGTTTTTAATTAAAATATAGCATGTTTTTACTATTCATTAAAATATGACAGCTGTCAGAATAATATGAAAAATTTATCCAAATTGAATTTTAATATTCTGATTCCAAATAAGAATTTAATTTTGTCATATTGAACTTATAGACATTTCAAAAAATAGATTTAAAGTTGGTGCTCCATAAGAATGTGGCAAAACTGTATTTTTTTAAAAATACTAATTTTACCTGAAAAATTTACATTGTTCTTATACAATGCTCTAGAAAATGTTTAAGATGAATAATAATGTTATAAAATAAAAAATATAGTTATTTATATTCATGAAGGGTAGTTCATAATAATATAATAATAATATATCGTTGTTTAGTGAAAAATGGTTTTGCGTACAACACACGCTATCGAGGAAGGCCGCGATTGCGTGTAGTGTATGTTCCTTTTGGTGTAGCGTACAACACAAGACATTAATGAAATTAAAAAGAATATTTTTCATAAACTCTCATTTTGTTACATTATTAATCCCAAATAAAATAATAACCTTTGTATATTCTATATAATTATATGTTTTATGTGTTGATTGTAACCTAAATTTATCCACAGTTCTATCAAATGGGTTACTATATCATTATTCGTGTGTACAATAGACTACATAAACACAAACTGTTTTCAATCATTATTACATTACCACCTCCATCAATTAGACATAATAGTGGATATATTTTATATATAATTATATGAAATTTATATCTAACTCATATATTATGGGTCATTATATCATATATAGACATATGTATACCTTTTATACTACACTTTACAGAATCACTCGTGTGTACGGAGGACTAAAGCCTCACAAAACGGTGTGATTTGTCTTCCACTAACTCTGTATATAGATGCTTATAAGAATATTGTTAAAAAAATATATTTTATATAAATTAAATAATAATTATTTTCATCATATATTTATCATTATAATAATATAATGATACATTTTATTTTTACTTTTTAACTCACTGAAAGATGGTAATGTCATTCATGTACATGTGGAAAACCACCATCCCAAATATTTTTAACACTCTTTTCATCACCATAACATTTAGATGAAATATATAAGAATATTTTTAGTTATAATATTCAAATTATTATGTAATTATCATTCTATAAAAAAAAGTTATTTCCCCCCTTTCCATAATGATCGTTGAAAAATCAAAACATTACCCATGTCTATGTACAACATACCATCTCAATGATCATAAGGTAATTCATTTTTCCTAACCATAAATCATGATAGGTTATAAAAGTAAAATTCATGGATATATAATACATTTTTTCATTATTATTACTTTAGTGATGTTTTAATAATTACCTCTTTTACTATAGTCATCCTTCCAAATTAATTTTTGACACATAATCTAAATACTATCAGAACATCTGATATAAACTAAAATTATTATGTAATCATATATATCATAGGAAAATGTAAATAAGAATAATTAAAATTAAAAAGGTTCAAAATTATGTTTCTAATTATAATAGTTTGGTTTTTTATGAAGATAAATAACATATGTGATGAGTCATACGCAATGTAAGACATCATCAAATTTTTCCTTCATTGTGGGATATTATAATGTCTAACCCCAAATATTATTTATAAAGTGTATATGTTGTCATTATGACATCTATTATCTTGATTAAATCATTCTTCAATAGATTATAATGTTATATTTTAAATATTTCATATATGGGGACTGAGATGAATTTTATGAAATGGAAAAAGATATTTTACAATATCACTTTTTTTATTACCATTGTTTTGTAATAGTAAATTTTTTGTGATAATTTCTCATTACATAGAACCTTTCTATTAATGATAAATATTATTGTATGATGGCTATAATTATTTCTTAAATCATATAAAATTTTTACATAAAATTTTTTATTCGAATTTTTGTTTATTTAAAGTAGAAATATAGATTAATTTATATCCTTTATTCATTAATGATACTGTATAATAAAGTATATTGGCGATGAATCAAATATATCATTAGATATATGTATAATTATTTTTTAATATATATATGTGTTCATACAAGTTATAGATATCATCTTGATGCATAAAAATGTTTCATGACTGAAATCAATTGTCCATATCTTATGGATTTTAACCTTGTAGTTATAAACATTGCTGAGGAAATATATTTACAATAGACGTGTCTTGATGACTAAGAATGTGAAATACAATAATTATGAAAATACTTCAATGATTATATATTTATTTTTATTCTATACGATATTATTTCTATAACATTATATCTAGTTGTATATCATTTAAACTTATGGAATACATGATATGTGTTTTATTTCATTTACATAGCCATATTGATTTTTTATAATCATCTCCATATTTTAAATATATTTTATTTAAATTTTATTAGTTATTGACAATTCCATGATGATTATAATTATTTATTTATGAATTATTCTGTTGTACTAATCCCTTACTATGACTTTGTGAACACTGATATTTTTTTAGTTTCCCCAAAATATAAAAAAGATTTCTTTTAAGGAGTTTTTAATGTTGTTGTTCATTTTATATTGAATTTTAATATGATTTATTTTCTTTTCCCAATGTAAAATGGTTATATTTCATTTATATTTTCACCTATAACTAATATATGGATTAGTTGTTTAGGATATAAATATGTATATCTATACAAATTTAATAAATTAAGACACCATCTTTTGGTTACAGGGTTTATATTCAGTACAATGAAGGTAAGAACCTGGTCTTTTTGGGATATTCCTCATGATATTTTATAGATATAATTTTTCTTCATTTCTAGTAAATTATTTGGGTATAAACATGGAGGGTATTGGGTGAAATTTATAATAATCAGAAGGATAGAGGGTTGTTCACGGTTGGTTCACATTACATCCAAATAGTGTTCCATGGCCTTTCATTTTGTAAAACCCATCATAGAGATGGATTTCACAGTTAGAAAATAGTTTCTCAAACCATGTTACATTTAAGGATAAAACATGCACATCCCATGGAAAATGATCAGAGTTTAGGCATAGGGTTTGGTAAACTGTGTGCCCGTGCCTACGAAATGGTGTAAATGTTTCTAATTTTCCAAAAAATAGATTTCATTATCCTAAATGATCATTTTTAACACAAATCCACCCTAAAACGAACATGACTTATAAATCTCATTTTTGAAGGCTCCTAAAATAATTCAAAGCACTTATGTAATTCGATCATGGGGATTAAAATCCTATGTTGATGATTTTTACTCCCCTAGGTATGTGGTATCATCCCTATTATTCTCTCTATCACACCATATCCTCTCCCCAAATAAAAGAGAGATGTTTATGCACTATTGATTATAGAAAAATATGTTTCTTTTTAGATATGGTTTTGTTTGAGCATGATACTAGGATTCAATTCAAGATATTTTTCTTTATCGCAGTTTTAACCAATCAATTTCAAATTACGTATTTTCAATTGAGTGATTTCTTAATAAGAGATAGTGGTTTGTGGTTTAATAAGGTATAGATTGGCGGCCACTCTAGCATCCACAACCACATCATTTCTCTTTCTATGACCTACATGTTAGATTGTTCAATACATAACATCCTCCTCCAAATCAATCCTTAAGTAACTATTTAAGCCATTATAGTTTACATTGAATCTTTTTCTTGTCTTGGACATCTAATATTATACGACATCACACTACATTGTTCATTCCAAAAGATATAAATGGGTAAATTTTCTTACATTAATGTTTTCTATATAAAAATGGAGTATTCATATTTTATTATCAATTTACACTAAAAATGACGAATAATTGTCTCCTTAAACTGTATAGAAATATGCTTCTATTATTCTGGTACAGTGACTTTCCCAACAATAAAGAACTACATTCAGACTTTTCATACAAATTCATTCAATACAATAATTGAGGGATTCCTATTAAACCAGATCAAAACATCTAACATAGGTATTCCTAAATCATTTTATTTAATATATAATATTCAATGTTTATATGTTCTATATTTTATTTATTTTTCATTACTAATAGTATAAAAATGTGAAATAAAAAATTTATCCAAATTTTTGTGTCCCATGAAAATTTATATTACATTCATATTACTATTCACTCTTAAAAATATGGTTTCCCAATAGAACATGTGTTCATCCAAAATCCCTCAATGTAATGTTGAAACATTTTGTGGTTGGTTCTATTTCTTGACAATGCATGTTTATATATTGAATTGTTTAGTTCTAGAGAAGTTCTTGAAAATCTATGTTGACAAAGAACAATGAAAAACGAATGAATTATCTCAAGGTGGTACAAAAAATTTAGAAACCATGAAAAAGTGGATATCATTGATGATCTAATAACAATTTTCAAAAGAAATTAGTTTCATGAAGATAGGATTCTTGATGTGGATTTTGCGAAGACATGAAGAAAGCTGGCAGTCTTCTTCACGATTATGACGTACATCACAAATAGCATCATTGAAATGAATTGTAGCAGCGAAGGGCATTGTGAGTGGAGGATCGAGGAGAAGGCGCAAAAGAATTGACTAAATGCTTTGTGAATAAGATGATCTCTGATATTTGAAACAAAATTTAGTGCTTCATGATACAAATATAACATCAGAGGAAATTTCAGAACTTCGCGGTTTGAGATAACGTGGCACTGAATTCTCATTGAAGGATCGAGGGATGATAGAATCTCCTTAGAAGTAGTGAGCCTGGCTATAAAATTAATATAGTCTGATCATTATGGGAAATCAGTTTTAGTGGATTTGGGACATCAGAAATTTTTTTTGTATGCACTTTTTACATAACCCATTGAGGATGAACCAATTAATAATCTATGTGTGTCCTTGTTTAAATTTATGTGTCCCATTAAAATCATCATCATCATAAAAAAATAGATGAATAAGATCAATTGTAACACATAAGTGAAAACAATGAGACCCTTATAATATTGAGGTCATGATCCAATGGGGTAGGAAGAATTTTGAAATATGATATCCTTGCCATAATTCATCCCCCTCTCAGGGTATTTAGGCACCTTTTGGTCCAAAAAATTGGTATCAGAGCGAAGGTTTCATTTAATCTAATTTTTTTCTCTAACGTGGTTCTGTAGATTTCTCCAGTTAAATATTCATCTTATCTTATATAAGTGTTCCATAGAAAAGGGTAGAACTTAATATAAGAAGAAGATTCCTGGTGAAATTAATCTAAGTGTAAGTATCTATGGAAAGAGTTTGATTTAGCAGAAGGAATCAAGTAGTGGACAAAAAAATTATTTCGATAAATCATACTGTCAAAATATGTACATATTCAATGATATAGAAAGAATGAGAGATTAACCTGATATTCCAAGTGATGTTTGAACTTATGATGATGAAGAAACACTTAGAAGAAAAAATTTAGAAGTTTTCCATGAAACAAAGAAATTACATCATAAGTTGGATACAGAGGTTAAATCTAAATATATCTGAATTCAAGCAACGTAAATTGTGGTTGACATGGTAAAAGGATTAATTTAGTGTCTTATTGATGTAGACACTGATCTAATGGAGACGAATGATTCTCAATATGACGAACTACAATAATTGTCTATGGATAAGGAAAATATCTAAGCTGGTTTCAGGGGAAAGAATACGAACTCATATGAAATTCAGAATCTGAAAGCCATAAATGATGATTGTTCGACACAATTATCTAAACTAGTTCATAAAAATGAAACCCTACAATATGGGAATTCACTCATCTATGATTATGTTTCTCAATAAAAATTTAAAATAAAAGAGCAATGTGATATGGTAGATAAGCACACACGAGGGGATGAAGATGAGATGAGTAGTGGGAAGAATCTCCAGAGAGAGCTCGATGCTCAAATTGAATCAAGAGATATAAAGATCTTGGAACTATATGAAGATAAAGATTTAGTGAAGAATGATGTGGAAAAACCGAATACCAAAGGAAATAATAAAATGATGGGTGAATTGCACTTACTGTTTGATTATCGATTGGAATGTGAGGATAAAATGAAAAAAATATTCTATATATGTAGATAAAAAACAAAATATTTTTTCTACTCAAAAACTATATAGTTTGGGATAAACTATAATGGTATTTGATGAATCCCCTCTCATTAATGAAATAAAGAGATCTATGAATAGTTCCATGAAATGAGAAAGTCTTGTAGGTTCTTGATACATAAAGAAGAATAAATTAATAAAATGTAGTGACAAAATTTGATATTTATGTGGGATTCAAGGACACACATCATGTTTTTTTAAAGGTCTGGGAAT
This sequence comes from Viscum album, assembly GCA_963277665.1. Lineage (NCBI taxonomy): Eukaryota > Viridiplantae > Streptophyta > Magnoliopsida > Santalales > Viscaceae > Viscum > Viscum album. The sequence continues at coordinate 946,199,256 of OY728138.1, forward strand.
AAATTTCAAAATACTATGATATAAATTTTATTAATAAAATAATAATAAGAAACATCATTAAGACTCTGAAAGGAACACCTCTTAGAATAATTCTTTCATCGGATGATGTTACTGTGGAAGAATGAGACACACACAGAACATGTTTCTATAATCCCAATGGCACAATGTTAGAAGAAGAATGCATATAGGAACAACATCTCAGCAGAGAAATGATGAAATGAGGTATTCCTATAATGGAAGATGTTTTATATGTTCTGATCTTGGGAATTTGTCTAGGCATTGTAGCAAGGACAATGTGACGTAGGAAAAGGAACGCAGAAGGAGATACCCAAAACAGGCAGTGTACAATGGAAAATCCTAAACTGGAATACAACATGATAAGATAAAAAATAGGTTAACAGCCTCAAGGAAATCACAAGGAGATATACAAAATTATATCAATAAATTTCTGTTTCATACTCACAAAATTTCTCTTGGATATAATATGAACAAACATGGAAGACTATGGGGAGATATACTCTAGCTATGAGTAAGAAGAATGCATGTTCAGAGAAGGACTCACAACCAGAAAAAAGAAGTTCTGTGAATATGTTATCTGATAACATAATAATAAAAAATTATTGCGTTGAAAAATTCGCATGTCATGTGCCACAATGAGAAGTTGAGGAAAGTATAAGATCCCTTCAATTATAGAAGAAGAAAGGGTAGATGATAATTAGAGAGAATCCAACCTAGAGAATAAATCAACGTACGTGGAATATTGGTAAAACATCAAAGAATGAAAGGTGTAAAAATGGGATTAAAGCCCAAATTGTGAGAATGTCCAATCTACCAGAATCATCATATATAAAAAAGTTTCAGCTTGTTAATAATGAATTCATAGTCATATGGTCGGAACCGTTGGAGTTTGGTAAGCAGTTGGAGCAGGAATGGAAGGAGTTTGAGGCTTTGAATGAAAGAATCAAATTGTTGACCCTTCTAGATCAACCATAATCCATATCTTGGGGATTCTAGAAGATCCCATTTCCATATATACAAAGCTTTTATTAACTTATATTTCATGTGTTTTAGGTATTAGGGAGATACGATCAATGGGGAAGAGGAATCTAAAGATGCAAAGTGAGAGAGTGATATTATTTATTCTTTTAATTTATTAAAACCAGGTACCAAAGTTGAATAAGAAAGGGGGTGATTGAGCATAATATAATTTGATTGTGTTAATATATTTATCTCTTGATTCCTACACTGATTTTCATCTCGGTAGGCTTGGATATTTTGTTGATGGCATAATGACTAGTGATAGATATGAATAAATGATGTTGGAGGAGAATGATGTTTTTTTTTTCAAAAAGTGGGCCATATAATAAGAAGAGTTGGAATAATAGGGGGATAATTCTATATATTATTCATTACAAATTACTTGAGAATACAATAATCAGAATTTATGATGTTCATATATGATATCAGATTCAACAAGTGTTGCTACAGATCAGTTATATTATTCAAATCTATATCAAATGGTTATGTCCTATGGAAAGTAGAGATGATATGATAAAGAGTCTATATTGATGATAAAAATATTTCAATGTTATACCAAGTTTATCCAATTGTTTTCAAGTGAATTGAATAAATATCCACTCATATCATTCCCCAGTTTAGGTGTTAGTTGTCCACTGAGAGAAGATAAATTGTAGTGAAGAAGTAATAATCAATCATTTCTTTATTATTCATTTTGTTCTAACAATGTGGTATTTGCTAACTATTTTCATGATACCAAGAATCTTCTATAAAATATAAAAAATGTTTCGACAAAAAACCAATAAAAGAATATGAATGAAATGATGCAATTGTTCAATGAAAAATTGATAAGATTCTTGTTGAATGTGATGACGTGGTAAGAGACTCATGAGGAGATTGTTTTGAGGTGAGTAGATGAGAATGTCATCAAGTCTAAATGTGTCTTTCCCAACTAGATAAATGAAGATGAAATAGTGATTCGAAACAAAGCACGAATAGTGTAAAAATGACACTCTTAGATAGAGGGAATAGATGTAGATGAGACATTTGAACTGGTTTCATGGTTGGAGTCAATCAGATTATTTATATCTATCACAGTGCAATGAAATTTCAAAGTGTTTTAGATTCAAGTTAAAATGGATTAGTTAATGTGGTTCTAGATGAAGAATTATATATCAAGCAGCCAGATGGTTTTCTAATTCATGACGATGAGACAAAAGGATTTTCGGCTGAATAGGGCATTATATAGACCGAAAAAAGCACCAATATCATGGTACTCAAGGCATGATAAGTATTTTAAATGGATTGGATTCCTACATGGTGAAGTTGATTGCAATATATATTTCAACAATGATGGTAATCAACGGATGATGGTTCAGGTTTATATAGATGGAATAATATTTGACAGATGAGATGAAGTTCCATGCAGACTGTTTTCTGAATTCATGAAAATTGAGTTTGAAATGTAAATGATTGGAGAGCTGATGTTTTTTCTTACTTTACAGGTAACACATGGAAGGATTGTGACTTTTATTTTTCAATCCAGACATTCCATGGAGGTCCTGAGAATATTTCTAGTGGTAAATTCCAAAGAGATAATAAATCTAGTTGCTACTCATATAGAATTATCAAAAGATGATGATGGTAATACGGTTAATATCCAGAATAAAAACAGAAAATTAGATGATTACTGTACCTAATAGTGATGAGACCTGATATTGTTTTCTCCACATTCCAAGCAGTGTATATCAAAGAAATAACAAGGAAATCCACAATCATTAAGTGAAAAGAGTACATCGGTATTTCAAAGGAACTATGGATTTTAGTTTAATGTATAATGAAATATATCTACAAGAGCTGTTGAGATTTACATATAAATATTGGGCCAGTTCAGTAGATGACAGAAAATCAACATTAGGAGGTGCTTTTTTATCTTTTTTGATTTTTTATTTCATTGCTAATCAAGGATTAATACTACATTTCATTGATCATTGTAGAAGCTGAGTAAATTGTGACCACTAAAGCATACACACATTTACTATGGATGAAGCCGCATCTTGATGTTATGGTAGTGCAAGTGAAATATCCAATAATAATCCAGTGTGTTAACTCATGTTCTATAAATCATAGAAAAAATTATTTTAATCACACAAGGGAAATGCACATTGAGATAAAGTATCATTTTAACAAGGAGATAGTTGAGAAGGGAATCGTGAAGTTGAAGTATGTGCCTACAGAACTACAAGTTGCAGACATTCAAAAAATGACCATACCCATGGAAAATTTTGAGAGGAATCAAATATCTCTAGGAGTTAAGTTGACTCGCGTTAATTAATCAATAGTATATGTGGGTACCCCCTCTCCTCATGGTATAGTGTTTTTCCCTAATGTTCAAATATGGGTTCATTCCAAGGCCTCAGACTACAGAGGAGTGACCTTTGGGTTCTTTGAAAATTGGCGATAAATAGTAACTCTAAAAGGGGGAGAAAATGTGGATAAGGATGGGAGAAAATGTATTAGTTAATGACATGGGTAGAAGCTAATAGGTGTAGTATGGAGTTAGGGGGAGAGTAATGAGATAGGGGGTGGTATTAAATCAGACGATGCTAGAAGTGATCAATTAAAAAATAGATATCATGACTGTTAAGGATCATTATAATAGAATAAGAGTAGAATTGGATTGGTTTTAAAATGTTTCAAGTGATCAAAAATTGGTATCAGTATGATATCAACGATTGGTGTCAAAATTGAAGTGATTCATTGATGAAATTTTCATCTACTCTTGTTTTTTATGCCAAACATTTCTCATGTGGGGTTAGATTACGTGGTGACGGAATCTTTGGTCGTTATCTAAATCTCAAGAGGTATATGATGGAAGATGATGTATGGATATTTAAAGAGGTATCTAATTGTAGAGAATTATTTTGAGAATTGTTTTCAACAAACCCAAAGTGGGAGATTATTGGGAAAAAATCCCTCGAAGGTAACAATGCATAATTTTGGGGTTGGTTTTGTTTGCTGACAATGAATGTTTCCATGGTGAATTGTCTAGTTGCATATATTATTTTGATAATCTATGTTGAAAATGAACCAAGAAAAAGGAATGGAATATCTAGATGCGGTAAAAAAACTGTAGATACATGGTGGGGATGGATTCCATTTTTTTCCAAATTTTTGGGTTCCAAATTTTTGAGTTTGGTGAGAATTGAGAAAAGTGTATTTCCTTGAAGATCTAAACCAATTTTGGCCAAGGAATGAGTTTCTCAGTGAAGGAATTCTTGATGTGGATTTTGTGAAGACATGAATAATTATGTCGGTGTTTTCATGATTATGAAGAGATTCACAAACTACAATGTTGAAGAGAATTGTGGCTATGAAATTGATTAGAGCCTTGAAGATAATGAACATATGAATTGGTAGAAAAATCCGTGATTATGAAGATCTCCACAATATTGAAATTTTTATAGTGATTCATGAAATAGAGAGAACTTCGACGAAAATTTTAGATATTTACGATTTGAGCTGACAAGGTGCTGACTTTGCGATGCCTTTCTCTTTATGAAGGCATGAGATCTATGATGTAGTGTTCCATGAAATGGATTGATATCTATGAAGGTGTGTGATTCACGGTGTGGTTGGGACATCCTGATGTCTTCTTTGAGCATTGAGAAATTTGGAGCTTCAGAAAGTAGGGTGCTTAGCGAATGTATTTTCAAAGGATGTTTCCCAGTTATTAGAGGCAAGGGGGTTTTGATCAGTGGATGAAATTTTGATTTCAATTGATAATATATCTATAATTGAGGTTTTATTCATTAGTGATAATTAAAAAACCTACAAGTCTATAAATTGTTAATGTATCCCTTCAATGTGTAGTGATTAAAAAATGGGAACAAGGTTATCCTTTCTACTGGCAGTGAGCTAGTGAGAGATAAATAAGGAGTGGCAATTGGGAATTTAGTGACAAGACCTTAAATATTGTATAGTCATTTATATAGGGAATAATAGTTATCTAGCCTAAACATAATTGGTAGTGATCTTTAGTGGATTGGGTACATCAGAACATTATCATTGAATGCTTCTTAGACATAACTCTGTGAGGGTGAACCAAGTAAAAATATACATGCCTTCCTATTTTCATTTATTCATCTAATTAAAACCATCATCATCATCATATAAATAATGGATGAATAAAATCAACTATAATGCATAAGTTCAAATAATGTGACCCTTATAATATTGAGGTCATGATCTTCTGGGGAGGAATGATTTTGGAATAGAATATACATAACCTGAATCACTCCCCCCCATCTTAGGGTATTTAGGCCCATTGTGGCCCTAAAAACATGACTATATATTCTCTACTCTAATGCTCAATACCTCTATCTTCTTGTGTCACCTTTCATTTGACTTCCCATAAATTTTCTATTGTATTTATACTAGTGTTACTAGGCCAAAAATAGTAAAATACATTAGGTTTCACTATTCGTGCCAAAGGATTAAATCTGGTGACTCTTCATCCATTAATTTTTTTCATATAAACTGAAAATTATTAGATTATTAACTATTTACTCTCAAATTTTCAACTCATTGTCTCATTTGACATCCCATAAAAATACTACTACATTTCCATTATAGTTATTCTGTGAATGACAGTAAACTTTTAGACATTTTATACAACAGATTTCAATGTCATATTAGACATCTCTCATTTACAACACATCATATTCTCTGACACAACTATACCAATATTATGTTATTCAATAACAGGAATTTTGTTTGTGAATGTTCTATAATTCATTCCACAGTCATCTATGATAGTATACAACTATGAAATTATCACACTAGTAAATTTTATTTTTTCCTTCATGACATTTATTACACTAAATTTGTTGTTATATATTCATAAAATGTTTTCCACATTATCATTGACAATGAAATATAAATAAAAACAATACAAAAAATCATATCCCATCAATCTATAGAGAATAATGGTTCCAGAATATGCTACTGATGATGGACACAATTTTTTTTGAGAAATCTATTTTATTAACATTAACATGATTTACAACTTGTTATTCTTTTAGTAGTATTATTCATTACAATTGTGACCATAAAAATGTTTCAATCATTTATAAATTCTTCAATTTGATATACTGATTAGTAGGGTAATCTAATAAGTGAACCACTATCAATAAATGGAATCACACATAAAGTCAGATGCAGGCCTCTATCACCTATATCGAAAACCTTTATTTTCATTATCGAGATTCTAAATCTATTTTTTACAATTTTTTGTGAGGAATCATTTAAAAAATCTGTTCAATGATGCATTCCACACACAAAGAACACTTATATAAATATCAGGAATGATTTATGGGTGTGTTATATTATTAATTTTTATGAGTCCATAGAGTACACAAGTGACTCTATCTTGAGAAATTCAAGTGAATAAATGAGATTCAGTAGTTACATAATTCCATATCTTGACATGTGTGAATTCAAATGGAATCATCTAGAAGATCCCCAACCATAACAAAAATGTGAGCATGAACTAATATTCATTCAATTAAGCTAAAATTTGATATCATATTGGTGTACTATGGTGAGTTAGTAGTAGAACATGAAGGTGGAGAAGGGGGGGGGATTTGGTTTCTAAGAAGGTTGTTGTTGTAGTGAAGGAATCCAGAGAAATCCCTAAGGTAGATCTTGAATGGGATTAGACCCATGTCATTCCCCATGGGTATTGCATAATTCTGCCTATAGTTTCCCCACCTCAATTTTATTGTATGATCCACATTTCTTACTTTATTGTTGATTTGGAATGTTTTTTATACCTTATCAGTTCCTTTTTCAAACTAAAATTCATTTCTTTTATATGTTCTAAATAGTTCTTCTCATTATTTTGTATTGAATGTATGGAATTTAACAAGCTACTGGTAAATTCACATGTCTTTATTAAGAATAAATATATAGAGATTCCCCAAATTTGAAGGTGACTGCACCAGTGGACATTAGAGGTTTCATTCAGGCACAAAATTATACAATTAATCTGATATCATATAATTCTTCTTATCGATGATCCTACATATTCATGATATTCATGATCCAAACAAAGTATTTGGAAAAAATTATTCATTTTTAATTGTACTTCTATTCTTATTCAGTTTTTTGACTATATGATTATAGATACATTTCAACATCATTATTGTCTCTGTATCAACTTCTGGTATAGTGGCTGTAGAATCCAATAGGGTAAATACCAATTGGGTTGTGTAAGAAAATTAATGATAAACTTGTATTTTAGTAGGAAAAATGAAATAACATATTGTTTCTTGTAAAACCATTTATTGATATATTATCATACAACTGAATCTGGAATAGAAGTGTTCAATAGAAGAACTACAATATAATATTGTGGTCTTGACCTGTTTCTTGTAGAATGATCTTCATATAAATTTATTAGATTCTCCTAATAATAAATCTGATGTAAAATATAACTTGTATATGGTAGATGAAACTATGAAAGAGAATTATAAAGATAGAAATGATTAATTAAATTCTATTCAAGGACCATCAGTTATTATAACATGTATTGTAGATATGGGAGCACTATTTACAAAAAAATTATCTAGGAACTCAATCCATATCACGTTCAATCCCTCAAACATCAATTTTTTCACCCCTGGGATGAATGAGGCAAAATAAGTGGTATCACACTACCACTAAATACGGGAGCTCTTTAGATCATATGCATGTGACATGAATCCCTTTATACCATTTTTAATATTACATTTATTTTGATTATGACGAGAAATGTGTTTCCCATTTGGATGATTTCCTATGTTTTTCCTTATATGTTACTATAGATTAACACCATTAATGGGTTATACTACGATATATTTTTCCCAGGAAATGGTTACATCATTGTGTTTATAATCCAAAAATAGAATTTTCATTAATTGTTCAATTTGAATTGATCATTCATTCATATTCAGTATTTATAAAAATCAGATTGAAAAAATATGTCAATATCATGCATTCCTTGTGGTGTAGTGGAAGCTGAATCTATGAACAAAAATGATAATTCAAGTGTGCTGCACATGTAATGCTCCACTTTTTTTTAGTAGGGAAAAATATTGGAAAATAGTATTTCTTCTCAAATTGTATACTTATCTCTTTGTAGACTAATAAATCCTTAAGTGAAGTGTTGTATGGAGTACAATCAATAAAATAGTATGTTAATGAATTGATCCCATTACGAAACTTGACCAATTAAATCTATTAGGATCAACAATTAAATAGTATAAAATATTTGATATCAAACATGTGGTAGATGATGCTACTGAATAGAATTATGAAGATAATATTGAATCATTAAAGTCAATCGAGGACCAAATGTTACTAAAACATGTAGTACAAAGATGGGAGCATCATTATGATCAGACCATGAAACATAATTTTTCATCATCCTTGTGATTAATGTAGAAAAAATGTGAAGTCACAGGATACTAAAAACTTGTGTCCCTTGGGTAATAGGAATCCAAGAAGAATCCCATGATCCTGTTGTTAGTGTTATAGTAATTTTTTTATGAACATGTTGTTTCACTCTGTTTTTACTTTTATGGGACTATATATTAACACATGTAATGATTTATACTATGATTAAATTTTCCCAAACTATGGAAACAATATTATTCTCTAGAACAAAACATAGTGTGAGAGGTATGTTAATAATCTTGCAAGATCATGAGTTGAGTAATTTTTTATAAAAAACTTTTTCTTTAGTTTTTTTCATGTTTATCTCATATTATCCTTCTTCTTCACCTTGTCTAAAGTTACAATAATTTATAGGGGATATGAAATTTTAACATTTTGAAGACATGGAAGGCCATAATAGATTAAATGGGCACACTATGGAGCAGAGGGGGAATCTGAAGTGAACTCAAACAATGGCTCACGGGCTACGCAGGGGATTTGAAAAGTTGTGAAATTCACCAACTGATTGATTTATAATGATGAAAAATCATCATGTTAGGTGTTTACATTATTTTAAGGTATGTTTAAACAAGTAGAATATCTTTTTTTTACAGAGGTGTCATATTTTGGATTAAAATCATTAGCTATTACTTTAGGTTATGAACGATTACATTAATTCAAGTATACTCAGCTTTAATTCCAACTGTATTATAGGAACAAAATTTAGTTGGAATTTCTATTTCATATCCATTACAGACTTTATGTTTTATTGATCTTTTATTTAAATAGTAAGTATGTACTTTAAACATAAAAAATTATTTACTGTATAAGTTTGGATACATGAATCACTTTTTAGATCATGTATGAACTAGGGTACTATTCACCAATCATTAAACCATATCTGTTGGTTTTAAATATTTATAAAAAAGGAATCATATTTCTTTATTATATATCATAGTTTATCACATTAATGTTAATAAAAATATTCAATCATATAATTATTATTTTAATCAACCTTTTTTCCAATTGATACTCCATTTGTCTCTACATGTACTCGATGCTCCTTATCTTTTCTTCTCTATTCATTTAACTATAATCTGATTAAAATAATATTTTCTGGTGATTGATATAACTATAAATGGAAATTTTATGGTCATATATATACCATGTTTTACATTAACTAAAATACCTTTTTTATTTTGACCATATTATTCTTCCATAAACAAGTTTTTATATTTACATCTTTTAAAAGAATCTTGACAAGCCTTGATATCCCCCATTAGAATGAAGAGAACTTATTCAAACATATAATTATATTTACCATTATTATTTAATATGAACTATTTTTAAATTCATATAGAAATTTTGAAAACACATACAATCTATTACATATTAATCAGAAAATGAATTTTAAAAAGATATTTATTTTTTGTATAATGGAATTTTTTTCTATGTTAGTATTCCCTTTTTCTATATTACATGTTGGATGAATTTGTTCTTTATTACAAATCTATGAACTAATTTTATTAAATTTAATGTCTAAATTATTATGTTAATGTTTTATAATATGTTATATTTGGATTACACTTATAAGTTTTGGGGTAAAACACCTGTTTGATTAACTTAATCTTAAACAATTCAATAATGGATTTATGTGGTTCAATAATATCAGATATTTTCAAATATAAAATCATAAATTTTCCTTGATTATCATGGTGTACATACTATTTAAATTATTTACTTTTTTAACAGGTCCATATATTCCAACATTTCATTGATGACGCTTCACCTCCATGTGATGCGGCTTTGGATTCTTCAATCAATGATTGATAATATTATACAAAAAATATACATAAATATATTTTTAATCACTTTTCACTTCACTATATGATCCAAAATATTATCCACCGCCTTTTATTAATTATTTTATTAATGGTGTATCCACATTTTATCTCATTGTATTTCAATATTATTCACCACTTTCTTGTGATTAAAATAGAGTCAAAATTTTTTTTCTTCAGAACTTTTATAAAAAATACCCTCTTATTATAAAATAACCATTAATATATATCATTGTACATACACATTGGTGAGTACAAGATGTTTGATAAATTTTTGTGAGACATATTTTATAGCATCAAAACCCCAAAGGGTCCTATGTATGGTGATGTAGACCCAAATTGTTAAAATTGGAAAATGATTTCAATTATCCATAATATAAATTGATACAGAATAAAAAATATAATATAATTGTATAAAATGAATTTTTATTTTACGATTTATTATGTTTCAATCTACTGAATGGGCCCAAGAATATATTGGCCGTTTTGGTTTCCCCAAGAATCTAAGTGTTATATAGTTAAATAAATAGTTGTAAAATAAAATAAAAAAAATTACATTATTAATTTAATTTTTTTTATTCAATTTTTTACAAAATTATTGTCTGTATTTTGTATTATATTCTATTGGGGTGGCCCACAGAGTTTTACTAACATCTTATATAGGATTCTTTATCAGTACCTGAATAGAGTACATGGTTTTTTGATTGTTTAATGGAAAGGGCCCCATGTTAGATCATTGAGTCAGAATGTATCACGGTTAAAATAAGAAGACATGATTCGAGACCATATTGGGATTTTTAATTGACTTATTTTTATTTTGGGATATCATATTCACATTTGATACATTCATTAAAATTTCATATCTACAATTTAATTTTTGTATTGCAATATTATTTTGGACACCGTGTGATAGTGGTTGGGTATGGTTTCAGATTATGTAATTTGGTTATTATTTATTATTTATAATTATATTTTACTACAATAATGTTATTATAGTATCACCCATTAAAATATTAGACCCTCACATCTATTTTTAATCCTCTTGTGTGTAGGGAGGTGGGATTTAGTAAATATGGGGGTTCGTCTCAGTAAACTGGAGGTTCGTACCTATGTCGGGGAATTACAAAGTGATATTGGTGAAAAAATTATATTTTGTTATATTTACATACAATTATAGGACTGGTGATACGAATCTAGGATGAGACAAGCTCTAGTAATGAGGTCATGAATATAATTAGATAACCCATATATGAGCTAAGAACCCATGTACCCATGTTTGAATTGGTGTTATTGATGTGTGTTCTTATAGTTGGATGCTATTTCACCTTTAGCGATGAACTTTTTGTGGGATGTGATTATTGATTATTATTTTTTTCTAAATATTACTTGTTTTCAAGTATGGAAAAAGATTTGAGGTTGAATGCATCTTTCCCATGACTCAATATTATTTTGGGAAATACACCATTTTAGCCCATAGGGGTAAACAAGTATTTTGTAAGTTGATGAACTTGAAATATTATTATTTTCTTGAGTAATTGAAATAATCAGGATCCTAATATAAATATTATATTAATATATTATGAAATTTGTTAATAAATGATTATATGATGTGAAACATTTTCAATGGTTATGAATTTACCCTTTTTAATCCATTACCTAGACATATAACGTTTAAGGATAGAGGTTGGGCCTCATTTTCAACTGTGTGGTGGGGTTTTGGTCTAAGGACATCTTATAGATTTATTTGAAACCCCATAATTGGGTGGATGTTCTGTTATGTGTCATGTGATGAATGTTTTGAGTTTTATAGACATGACTCACTGAAGGTAGTTCTACAGATGATGATAGGAGGACATGGCTGGAGATGCTCTTCAAGAAATGGATCATCAGGCACATGTTGTCCTAATTGTAGATGTTGGAGAGAAGATCTGGGAGAGAATTACTCGATTTATAAAATTGATGGAAAGAAACATAGGAAGGGTTTTAAGAAAAGTTTTTGATCAAATGTTGGATTTCAAAGTGTATAACCCTTCATAATTTACTGGAGAGGGAGGACCCAATGTCGTAATGTTGTGGATTGGATCCATTTAGACTATACATTAACTCCTAGAGACTCCGAATGAGAATATTTTCAAAATATCTACCTCTATGATACATGAACAAGAAAAGTGTTTGTGGGATATCTAAATTTAGGATGGAAGGATTGAGAAATTTGAGTCGGATGACTATTAGGAAGAGTTCATGGAAGAATTTTATCCTAAGAAGATCAGGTAGGAGAGATAAGATGAGATCATATTATTAAATTAGGGGAGTATGTATGGGATGGACTATGAAGGAAACATCACATATTTTAAAAGATTTGTTCAATCAATAGAATGAGATGATGGTACTGTGGATAAAAAATATTTTTATGGTATTAAATGTAATATTATTTATGAGATGAATATACTTATGAGGATGATGTCTTCAAAATTGGTGAATGAGGCCCCATATCTGAAGGGATCATAAAGGAGGAATCTATTAGAAGACATGTTGATCCTACTGTAGGGTCATGAGGTATAACTTCATAGTGAAGAAATCATCATTATGATAATGATAGTCATGGTGATACAATGGAGTGTAATAAAGGGAAAGGATCAGTTATATAGGAAATTTATAATGTGATCTATCACCAGTGTGGTAGATAATGAAATATCAAGAGACAGATCCCATACCATCTGTAGTGTGCTATAGATTAGATATAATATGAAATTTATAGAGGATATACTGGAACCCACGATAGACAAGTAGAGATGGATAATATATATTTTTCATGAGTGTAGGAAGGGTATTTTTAACACCTTAAAAATCATCCAATAGGAGATCTACTGGTCTCGGTGGTTGAGGTAGTGGTTGTGGAGCATCTAGGAAAGAGGAACCATACTAGTAGAGTGGTGTAGACCAGGGTACTTAAATCACATCATAGAGAAGAGGGAAAGGATAATTACATGACATATATATTACACATGGGGATAGAGGGGATAGACCATCAATAATATGAGGAACTATTATTTTTTTCTTCTATGCTAGATAGTTCCTTATTTGATTCTAGTTCCCCTAATTATTTTTAAATTTCAAAAATTTTGAATAGTATGTGGCTCGGGGTTATGATCATCATGTGGTTATGATGATAGACACAAATTTCAGAATATGGAAATGAGAAATATTTTTTTGATAGAGATGTTCTCTTGAGGTTGGGAGTATTGTTTTGGTTGGGATCTATATAAACGTCAACATTCATGCATTAACCAAATTATGGTTATGGAATTCATAGTAACATACCAAGACCATATAGATTGTTATCTCAAGATATTAACATTTATGTCTACTGCGATTGAAAATTATATTCTGAATGCAGAATGGGAAAACAAGGCAAGCCATAGAGGACATGTTTGTATGAAAATGGGGGAGAATACGGCCCATAATGATTGTTTGTTGATGGATTATGAAGTAGTAAAAAGGCTGAATTTCCACCCATAGTGAACCAGTTTCAAGACAAGTTTCTGGAAAACTTCTCATAGTCTAAAATATAAGGGGATGTGGATATTAAAATTGAAATCAATATAGGGGTGGATCCATATTTTATTCCACAATATAGAATGAATGTAACAAAGATTCATGATCATAACACCCAACTAGAAGAGATGAATGTTTTCCAATTTATCCATCTGATTATGTTTCCATCAGGATCCACCAAATGGTTATCTATGAAGGATGGAAGGACTCTACACATTTGATTAGATTACCAAAAGATGAACAAGATGATTGTGAATAATTAGTTTCCTCTTTCTCATATCAATGTTCTATTTGACCAGTTTAAGGGGGAATATGTATGCTATAAGCCTGACTTGAGATCAGGGTATCATAAATTCAGATTTCTACAATATGATATATATAATAAAACATCCAGAAGTTGTAATGGTATTTATGAGTTCATTTTTATGTCATTTGAGTTTTTTAGTGTTGTTGTTTTGTTTATGATCACGAGGAACAAAATCTTCCATCTATATCTGGATCAGTTTGTGGTGGGTTTTTGGATGAAATCTTGGTATACTCTATGATTCATGAAGATAATACCCATCATCATGAAATACTCAAGAGTAAACTATGATAGAATTGTTTATAATACAAGATATCTAACTGTCAATTTTATTTTAATCAGGTACACTTTAATGGTCATATCATCTCAAAGGAAGGTGTGTAAGGGGACGTAGATAATGTTCAAGCAGTTGTTTCACGAGATCAGCACAGTTTTTTTTGATATCCACATATTTTAGGGGTTATAGAGATATTATCAAAGGTTCATACAAGTATTTTCTTGATTTAAATCTCTAATTTTAGTCTTGAATAATAAATGGGTAATGTTTTAATGCATGGAATCATGTGATAGTGCCTTCTAGGAGATGGTGAGGCACAAGACATTATCACAAATCATGATACTACCTGAACAAGGTGAGAAGTATATGGTGTTTTTTAATTATTATGCTATTGGTATTGGATTATTAATGACGCAAGAAGATATATTCATAATGTATCGGTGTCGACAGTTGAGGTAACATGAATAAAAATACCATATTAACCACATCATGAGGGAATTATTTGATTCTTCTTTTCTGTGTTGGAGGAATAATTTTTTGGGATATAAAATTAATTTGTATACAAATGAAAATATCTTATATTAAATACATTCAAAATGCTATTTAATACTTCTAGTGTGGGGGATGGTTGAGTTTATTCATTATTTTTATTATTAGCTTGAGTATATTTCTTGGAAAAGAGAAAATTTTTATTCTGATGATTTATACAGGATGACTCAAAACCATTATATTGAGGAGTCTTGTGTGGAGTAAAAAATGATTTCATTACTAGTTGAGTTGAATGTTGTGGATCAACGGTGTTAGGATCAGATGAAAATTATATCTATTTCTTAGAGTATAAACTATTGATATTGATCATACATATTTAATATAAGGATCATGAATATAGGAACATGATGAGAAACCGTGATGATGGGAAGTCACCTTTGTCACATAACATCTCCAGGGGCTCGTGTCATGACTACCCAAAGACCACCTTCCGTAGGCCAGGGAATAAAAACTAGCACTGGAAAGGCATATCCTAATAACCGGAATAAATTTCCTTTAAACACGTACAAACACACAATCCATGAACACAACAAGAAGCAACCCCAAATTAAACTACCGTAGTAAAAAGTGTACCAAAATTTAAGGGGTCAGAATACAAGCCCAACTGAAAGGTACAAGTATAATTGAAAAGTGAAAAACTACTCTTGGAACATCCACTGAGGATTCTACCTGAAGGGTAGGTACAACTCATGATCAGTAGTCACTACGACACGTCATTTCAAATGATCCACCTCTGAGCACCATCTATCCATGGCTCCCTTAGCCTCGATCAAAGTTGTTTGTCATCTGCACAAGACACGGCAATGTACGGGCATAGCCCATGCATGGGTGATTATAAAAATACTCAATAGGGACCCCAATACCCCCGTAGGTCTCCCAAAGTTCTAAATAAAAATACCACATATAAATACTTCATTCAAAATGCACAAATAATTCATCAACTCTACATCGGTATATACCCGTACATATACCTAAGATATCAAAAGATAATCACCTCATTCATGAAGAAATATAAGGCTCCAACTTTTAATAAATTTTCACAACTAATCCACAAAGGAAGAATACCACAATGGAAATATTGTGAAGGAAACACCATGATGGTGAGAGTACCACAAAAGTAACACCATACAGGTAAGAGTACCACAAAGGTAAAACCAAGAAGCTAACACCACAAAGGTAAAAGTACCACCAATTTAATTACTCAGCTCACACCAGGTATATAACTCATGTACATAAGTAAATATGATTAGACATATCATGGGATCATCATATTCTCTAGAGAGGTTATGTTAGTAAACCATAGAAGAACGATAGATGTTAACCCACACAAGATCTTTAGGTGCTGATGCACAAAGTATCTGTAGATACTGACCGATATAAGATCGATATTCCTAACCCCACATATGATCGATAGATGATGACCCACACATGATTGATGTTCTTTATTCACATTATAGCCAGCCATGAGATTCCCACAATAAGAATGCCTTATTCCTATAGGATCTTCTCCTCAAGAAATTGTTAATATTTCAACTTACATGAAGTTCGATGAAAAATTATCCCAAAGGATGGCCATGTCTTAAGGGTTCTAACATGACAGATAGAGTGCCAATCGGACATCTGGTCTGTGACTTATATGCCTTTTTTTACCAAGAGCCCAGTTGGATTCAGGTTTCATCCAACCCTGCCATACTCAAACGTTTTTTCAAAACTCATGTTGAGTATACCGAAAGGAACATATTGCTCCAAACATCCCAGTTCCATAGATGGGTCATCAAACAGATATCTAGTTAACAATTTATGACTCTTTTATCGAATATGGGCCTGGAAGGGTCCGTGTCCGAGCCGACCAGATCGGAACTACCCATCTCAACCCGGTCTGAGTCTTAAAGGGATCGTCCCAATAGAGCATAGTCCGACATGGCCCACGGTGGAGCAGCCCTCTAGGCTCGTGAGGCCCGGCATGGTGAGGGGCTCTGCTCTCTAGAGGCACGGCCCGCTAGAGGCGCAACCTGATGGTGTGGGCCCGCACTAACTGGAACAAGAGATCCCCCACAGATTTTCCCATAATTGCATTAGCCATTCATTTTGTGCAGCGGACCTGCTGGCTGGGGCCCACCCATGCCGGTGGCCCCTCTTTGGAAATGGAGTGGCGGCACCACGGGGTGCTGCCAAGTCACCCACATGACTCACATGGAGTGGGTCCCAGCCATCCTCCATAGCCTTCGAGCCATTACCATCCATAGCAGCGTGTGACGGTGTGCCACTCACCTTCATCCATGGCTAGCTGGTGCCGACCGTCGCTATATGACATTGATATATGTCACAGCCCCCTTCTTCGGCATCACGCAATGGCATGCCTCCACTTCCTTCACAAATGGCTAGAGCCAGCCACCGTCTCCACCCACCGTAGCTTCATACATCTTCTTTTCCGCTAGCGGTGGACCACTATCTCCTCCATGGTCGGCCTTTTCCTTCTGCCACCAACGCCCACCATTTTGGGTTTCGTTCAACCTGAATAAAATGCTCATGAATAACACCCCAAATTCCAACAAAAGGTGAAGGGTTATGTCCTTGTTCATTTCACTCTCTCCCTCTGTATTATCTTGATACCAAGAGGGTTGAACAAGATACAACAACACTTGAAACTAAAACCAAATAAAAACAATACCACAAGATCATTGGATAATGTACACATTTGAGGAGGAGTCAGTGTTCATCGATTAGTGATTTGATGGTGCTCATCACCACCTTCTAGAACTGGTCCCATCATCCAAGTGGCTGGCATCATAGTACATTTCTAGAGCTTCATCGCTTGGTGATATCGTGCCAATACCCTTCCCCAAGTTCTATATAAATAGTATGGGGAAGAGGTCGGTAACACCGTTGGGAATTTATAACGTTCATTTAATAATGAACATTCCTAATTCCCATAGGACAGTTACAAATATTAAAAATTAATTCCAATTAATGCATTGACATGTCGTTGGTCCTAACATTTCTCTTTTCCATTGGTGGAAAAAGAAAAAAATAACATAACATGTTATATTATTATTATTATTTTAAAAAGCCACAAAATTAACTTTTTCACTTTTTCTACTGCAGTCGAAGTGAAGCCTCCCTTAAGAAAATCATTGTGCTGCAGATTCAATAGTTCCCTCAAAATTTTAATCTGAGCACCGGTTCAAAATATAGAAAATTCCACCCACACGTTTAATGAACATACCTTAAAAAGTTCTGTAATTTAGTCCAGGAACACCGGGCCTCGGAATCACGTACCGTCAATTTTGGACGACTAATAATAATTCCATATGATTCAAAATAAATTACATTGAAAAATAAATGTCTTTAAATTCTTCCCACATTAGTGATTTTCATCCCTGAAATCTACAACATAGACCATAGAAACAAATGGGGGTAATGAACATGTGTTTTGGGATCCCACTCCCATGTTGTCTCCTAAAGGTTATCATGTAGTTAGATAATGTGCACCATAGGTATCAATCACACAGGAAGCACCCACTCTGTTTGATCATCAATCTCCACTAGAACCTCCATAAACATCGCCCCATCTTAAAATTCCATCTCTTCACGACCGATAACGTGAGATGGTTCATTCTTGTATATCTTCATCTAGGATACTTGGAAGATGTCGTGCGCCCTATCCACCTGTAGTTGCAGTGCCAAGTAGTATGCCACCTCAAGAATCCTTAAAAATATCAAAATGTTCTGATAAATCTATATAAAACGTTGCCAACTCATCCAAATATCTATATTACCCATCAAGTGAAGACTTGTATGAATATGTGGTCCCCTACTGAAACATCATAGGTCTTTGTCTCCTATCATCATAAGACATCGGTCTGCTCAGTGGAAAATTCATCCCCTCCTGGATGACCTGCTCCTTCTCAGTGGTAGCTCGTACCAACTCTGGACCCATAAGTGCAGACTCCCCTAGGTAGTTCTATCATAGAGGTGATCTTCATAGTCGACCATACAAGGCCTCAAATGGTTCCATACCAGTGGTGGTGTGATAGATATTGTTGAACGCGAACTCTAACAAGGGAATGTGATCATCCCAACTACGACCAAAATCACGGACACAATAATGAATCTTGTCCTCCAGTTCCTGAATGGTCGGATCTATCTGACCATCCAATTGTAGATAATTGGAGGTACTCAAACAAAGATATGTCCCGAATGACTCCAACAATCCCTTCCACAACTGAGATGTAAAACGAGTTTCATGGTCAGAGATGATCGTCGATGGCACCCCAAGAAGCCGTAATATCTATTGTATATAGAGGAACCCCAAGCCCTCTAATGATCCCTACTCTTGGATGGTTAGGAAGTGGGCCGACATAGTGATTTGGTCAACAATCTCACAGATGGAATCATGTCCCCTGGATGTACATGTGAGCCCTGTCACAATGTCCATAGAGATACCATCCAACTTCCTATATGGTGCCTCTAATGGTTGTGTTAAGCCTAATGAAACCTTATGCTCAGCCCTCACTTGCTGAAAAATGAGGCATCGAGAAACAAACTATGCCACTACATTCTTCATCCATGGCCAGCATTTCTGACACCAGTGATCCTAATACATCTTCTTCACACTAGGATTCACCGCCATAGGCGATGTATGGAACTCCCCAAACACATCCTTCCATAGCACAACTTGTACCATGGTGCATCCTCTAAGGAGGATGAAATTCTCCCCATATTCAGAATATCTATCTTTTGTATATCTTGAGGATATCTAGGAACGTTGAGCTTCACAATAAATTTCCCCAATTTGTGCCTCCTGAACTCGCTGATGATGTGGGGAAGTGATAGTCATAGACTGAAGGTAACCTTCTCAATATCTATCCATAAAGGATATCTGTAACATGGATAGATGCTCTGTCACCTCACTCAAGAGCTATAAACCATACCTCCTCTTGAGTGCATCTTCCACTTCATTCCCCTTCCCAGGAGTGTAGACCATCTCATAGTCATAGTCATAGAAGAATTATTTCCAATTTCGTTTTCTCAGGTACATGTCTTTCTGTGGGACGATATACGCGAGGCTCTTATGAATAGAGTAGACTGTAAATTGTTCACCCATCAAGTAATGTCGCCACATATTCAAGGAAAGGACCACTTCTGCTAACTCCATGTCATGGGTAGCAAAGTTCTCATGTTTTCTCAGATGTTGTGAACAATAAGTTATCACATCACACACTTTCATTAGTACACATCCATATCTGTTCCCTGATGGGTCATAGTAGACTGCATACTCAATGCCCTCTTCTAATAGCCTCATGATGGGGGAACTTGTGAGAGTCTACCTTAGCATTGGAAAAATAAGATGGAATCTCTCCATACATAAAAAGGGATGTCCTTTAATCTTCCACACTGATAAAGGTTTTTCAAATCAGGAAAAGTTACCTACGAATCTCTAGTAGTACCCTGCCAATCGCAAGAAACTCTGCACCTTGACCACACTTCTGGGTGGCTCCCAAGCAAGCATTGCCCCTATCATTGCTGGATCCACCACAACTCTATCCTTTTAGATAACGTGTCCCAGAAAGTGGACCGTCTGTATCCATAACTATATCATCATGAGATTATTATTAAATGGGTTCTCTCTGAGTGTATCTAGAACTATCTGCAGATGATTGGCATGCTCCTCCTCTAACGCTGAGTATATCAAGATGTTGGCGATGAATACAACCTCAAAGCGATTGAGGTATGGTGGAAAGAGCCTATTCATGAGTCCCATGAACACTTCAGTGGTGTTAGTCACATTGACTACCATAACCATGAACTCATAATGGCCATACCAACATCCGATGATCATCTTATGTACATCCTCATCTTATACCATGAGGTGATGATAGCCTAATCTAAGGATTATCTTCCAAAACCATCAAGAACCCTTCATCTTATCGATGATATCATCATTCATCAGAGGTGGATACATTTTCTTCACAGTCACATGGTTCTTGGACTAACAGTCCACATTGTGTCTCAAACTCACATAATACTTCTTAGAGAACAAAATCAGGGTTCCCAATGGAGAAACACTGAGACTTATTTACCCCTTCCTCTGCAAGTCTGCCAACGACACGCATAACTCATGAAACTCTGGAGGATCCATCCGATATGATGGTGTAGAGATCAGTTTCGTCCTAAGTTAAATATTGATGTAAAATCTACCTCTCTATATGTAGTTAGTCCCATAACATCATCATGAAAGACAACGACATACTAGGCCAACACTACATGATAGTTCAGACTCTCAACATCAACTGCTCCATTGGTAAGGTGAGCCAACTGATGTGTGATTGGATGCATCCCCCTCTGGGTAAGTCCATCATGTGCTGGAAAGGTTCCCTTGTCATCAATGAATTAAGACATGGTCCCATGTTTGTGGACACATGACACTTTGTGCCTAATGTAGTCAATCATAGCATGGACAGTAGATGACCAGTCCATACACAAAATGACATTATAAGGCCTTCACACCAATACTAGATGATCCCATCAAAAGATCTCACCTCCTAGAGTATGCTTTCACTACTACCACAGTTGTATAATCATTGAGTCCACTCCCATAAGAGTATCTAGCCATAAGTGTAGATCCAACGTCTCCATAACAATCTTCAAGATGCAAACGAGGGTCATGGAAATGATTGAGTGACTAGAACGTTTTTCTATAAGTACTGCATCATGGGAGAATTAGACAGAGATTATAATTATAATCAAATTTGAAGCGTCGTGGTTGTAGGCCAAAGTTTTGTGGAGATGGGCCATCTGTGATCCTCTTGCTCCCTGGGGTTGGGGTGGACCACCTGAAGGTGGTGGCGGTAGAACCTCGAATTGTCGCCCATCACATGATGCAACACCGACACCTCTACCACAACCATCACCCTGTGGAACTCCTCACTCAAACCTCTACCTCTGCCTCAGTAATCCCTCGATCGTCTGCTGGTCATCCATATGGTAGGTTGGGTAGTCATGAGCCCTGTGTCCCTACCTACAACATGAGTATCATAACCTACTCCTCATTTTCCCTCCTATGTCCCATGAGACATGCACCACCAACCTTGTATCCAATGGTATCCCACCAGAAGGTCATATATACATGGGCCCATGCATCAAACTTCTACTTCCTACTGCAAATAACTCTGCTACCTGACATCCAGTGTTGTCTCTCGCTCTCGTTGCCTACTTAGGTAGGATGCGTTCCACCAAAATAGCTCGGTCTAGCACCCCAGCCTACATCAGAATGTTGAACGATATCATAGATGCTCTTAACTCCTACTACAGACCCTACTCAATGGTCTGGTCCTTGATAAAAGGGTCATGTACCATGTTGGTGGAGCAGCAGGAGCGATTAGTGAACCTCTCCAAGTACTGGGCCACGATCATGCTTCCCTACTATAAGTGCAGTAGCTATTGTTTACGCACTAAGAATAGGGTCGCTGGGATGAACTCTTCCTTGAAAAGGCCCTCAATGTACGCATAGATGAGGGTCGCATTGTCTTGTAACAGGTGTGTTAGACTCCACCATCTCCCAAGTGTTCCGATGAAGAAAATGGCAGCTATGATCACTATCAAATCATCTTTTGTCCTAACTAAGAGAAAAACTCTAGACACAACCTTCAGCCAGTCCTCAGCCGCCTGCAGATCCATCTCGCCTCAGAACCTCAGAGGCCACTACCACTAAAACATGTGCAATGTTCTCAGTTAGTGTGAACCCTCTCATGGTGGGGCTAGTGGAAACGGATGCCCAACTAGTATTGGTGTTGCTGGTATATCACCCGAAGCCGCTAACACCTTAAGAGGGTCTGGCACTGAGGCCTCATCGCTCGGTGGGTCACCATCGTCTACTCTCATGGGAATCCTAGCTAGCTATCGATGTTGTGGAATCCTGAAAGAAAACAGGTGAGACCCTGTCAAATAGTTATACATGGTAAACCAAGTCAATGAAATCAAATTTAGATCAATTTCAAAATAGAGACAATAAGTGTTTTCATGCACTGAGTAGGAAATCGGAACTCGGGGTCTTGGTGTATTGATACGTCATCCGCAGCACCAAAACTGGATTCCCTAAATTGAAAACCACACTCATAACACTTAACGGTATTAGCACATAAAAAAGATCATAGTAATGGTTCTTTGGTAGAATCAACTCCTCTGAAACCACATTGTCCTGACCCATCCCCCGGGGCCCGTTCTGTGACTACCCCAAGCCCACCCTCAAGAGGCCAGGGCTGATGACTAGCACAAGAAAGGTGTATCCATATAATGAGAAGTAATTTCTATTAAAACTGTAAAAACACACAATCCAAGAACACAGAAAAAGAAAATTGATGTAATCTACAGTAGTAAAAAGTGTACAGAATGTAAAGTGGCCGGATTACAAGCCTAACTGAAAGTTTCAAGTACAAATGAAAAGAGAAAAATAGCTTCTGGAAAGTCTACTAAGGATCCTACTTGAAGGGTAGGTAAAACTCAACATCTGTAGTTATGGAGGCATGGCATGTCAAATGGTCAACCTATGAGCACCGTCTAGTCCTGGCTCTCTCATCCTCGACCAACAATGTCTATTGTCTACAAAAAAACAACATGTTGTACGTGTAGCCCATGTAGGGGTGAGTATAACAATAATCAGTAGGGACCCCGAGACCCCTGTATGTCTCCCAGAGTTCCACAAAGGAAAATAACACAGAGAAATACATCAATAAAAAATCTAGAAGAAGTCCTTAATTATACATACGTATATTCCCATACATATACCTCATTTATCAAAAGATAATCATCTCATTCATGAAGAATATTAAGGTTCCATGTTTTAATCCATTTTCACTATTTATCCGCGAAGTAAGAAGACCACACTGGTAACCCCATGAAGGAAACACCACGATGGTGAGAGTACCAAAAAGGTAACACAATGAAGGTAACAATACCATGAATGTAACAACATGAAGCTAACACCATGAAGGTAAAAATACCAAAAAGGTAAAGACTCAGCTCACACCATGTATATAACTCTATTACATAAGTAATGAATATTAGACGTATCGATGGATCATCAAATTATGTTGAGAGGCTCTGATACTAACGCACATAGGATCGATAGATTCTGACCTATACATGATCATTAGTCTCATATCTCCATTGGATCGGTAGATAATGACCCACATAGTATCTCTAAGCACTGACCCACATAGGATCGATAGAATCTAACCCACATCGGGTCGATGTTATTTATTCATGTTACACCCTGCCACAAGATTCCCACAATAAGAATGGTTGATTATGGGAAGATATTCTCCTAAATCCATATGTCATATCTCAATTGCCACAATGTTCAATGAAGAAGTATTCTAAAGGTCCTCCGGGTCATAAGGGTTCTAAAGTAATAGACGGTGCGTCAATCAGAGGCATGGTATGTGACTTATAAGGAATTTATTTCTGAGTTTCCAGAATGATTAGGGTTTGATAGAACTCAGTCATACTCCAAAATTATCCAAAACTCATGTGAGGTATACTAAATGTACCATATCTCTCCAAGGATCCCATCACCATAGATTGTTCATCAAATGGATGTCTAGTTCACATGTTATGGATATTTTAACAAAACTGGGCCCGGTCGGACCGACACGATCCTGGTAAACTTGAGCCAGTCGAGTTCTAACTCAGTCTCGCCAGAATCCGCCTCAGTCGGCCTATTTTGGTTGGGCCGTGGTGGGCTTGACCCACTGGGCCATTGTCCGGTAGGGACAATGAAGGTGCGGCCAGCTGGGCTCCCGTGTCTCAGCCAAAAAGGGCATGGCCCACAATCCACATGTGGCCCAACCCAAAAGGGGCATAGCCCTTCATGCGGAGGGGTGCAACCCACCAGTGCAGGGCCCACCTGAGTTGGAATGGTGGAGCGTCCCCCCTTTTTTTCCCCAAACGGCCTTAGCCGTTCAGTTTGTGTGGCGGCCCTGTTGGGAAAGGGGGTCCCTTCGGTCGAAAATATAATGGTGGAATTATGAGGCACTTAATGGTCGCCCGTATGACTGGCTATGAGCACCTCATGGCCCTCCTCCATAGTTTTTGTACCACGACCATCAACAGTGGAACGCGATAGTGCGCTGGCCGCCTCAGTCCACAGCTAGCCGGTGCTGGCCCCCGCTATGCCATGACCCAATTCTCTGATAGCTCATGTCAGTGATCCACCAATTACTTCTTAGTCGGATGGTGTCAGCCACTATCTACACAGGCTGTGGCTTTGGCTGCGGCGTCCTCTTCCGACTGCGTGCGACGACACACCACTATCTCCTCCATGGATGGTTCTTGCTGGCTTCCACCATCACCCAACGTAACATGTTTCGTTCATCGGAATAGAATTCTTGAAAATAATGCACCGAATTCCAACAAAAGGCAGAGGATTCATGGCTTGTTCCTTTGGCTCATGCCCTCTACATTGTCTTGATAGCAAAAGGGTAGAAAAATATTCAACAACATTTGAAACTAAAACCCATTAAAAACAATATCTCAAGAACGTTGAAGAACATCTATGCTTGAGAAGGAGTCGATATTCATCAGTTAGGGATTCTGTGGTGTCCGTCAGCACCAGATTGAACTGATCCCATCCTCTATGTGGTTGGTGTTGCAGTAAATTTCCAGAGCATTGCTGATTGGTGAAGTCGTGCCGATACGGCTCCCCAAGCTCTATATAAATATGGGTGGGGAGTGGTGGGTAACAACATTGGGAATTTATGAGGTTAATTTAACAATGAAACTTACTAATTCCAATTGTAAAATTACAAATATGTAGGATTCAAGACAATTAATGGATTAACATATCATTGGTCCTGCCACAACGCATGTCCGTTGGAGGAAGAATAAAAAAATAAAAAAATTTGTTATTTTTTTTAACAGTCTTATAAATTAACGTTTTCACCCAATCTAGTAATGTCGAATTGAATCCACCGTTATGTGAATACTAGCACTACAGATTCAATGGTGCCATTGTATTTTTAATCTGAGCACTTTTTCAAAATATTGAAAACACTGCCCTCTCTTTTACTGAATGTTCCTTAAAAAAACTTCAGAAATATTTTTACGCACACTGGACCACGGAATCATGAACCGTAAATTTTAGCTGACTCATATTAATTCCATATGATTAAATACATTTTACATGTAAAAATTTATGTCATTACAACATTTATATTTTACCATGTTTGACGATGATATCATCTATGTCTGGAAGTAGGTTTTTTTACATTTGAGCATTCCTGAGGATATGATAAGTGCATTTCATCCCTCGTTGTCAGTGAAATATCTTACTTCTACTAAAAATATACCATTTCATAAAGATAAAATTGTGGTTTCAACTCTAGATAATTTAGATAGAAGGGTTTTTCGGATAATGATACACTTACAAATTATTGATGGTTGAGAATAAACGACCTGGTGGTTTTATGTTTCCATTACCCATAATAAATTAATGTTAGATTAGGTTACCATGGAACTTATGGTGGATACACCAAGGATTATATATAGTAATGAATCTATTTGGGTGATTGTAGATATAATGAAGAATGTATAACATTCCATACTATTATTAGAAACATTCTCAATGGAAATGTTCGGAGACAAGATTGTTCAAGAGATAGTATGTCTTCATGGTGTGTTTTATTCTATAGTTTCAGACCATGAGTATATCATTACATTGAGTTATTTTTAGTTCCTTGAAGAATATACTGTCACATAGAGTTTTTAGTACATATTTACACCCATAGAAAGATGGAATTTGGAGAAAACTATTTACGAGATTCAGGATATACAAGATGAATGTTTTTTTGATATAGGTGGGTCTTCATAATAGAACCTAGTTTTTGTGGATTTATTGTATAAAAAATATTTCATGAATCAATATTTAGGGAACCGTATGAGGATTATTATGATAGGACATGTAGTTCGAATCTATGCTAGATGGACACTAACAAGTTTGAGTATTTGGGAATGAGTCTTATGATATAATCATTGAAGCCTGTTTAGTTTATTTTGAAGTGTGTGAATGTGACTCAATGATGAATAATGTGTTAAGGTGAGACACATCAACAACCCTGAGCGATTTCCAGGCGTGATCAAGTATTCTTTATGGTTTTTCATATGATTGTACACTATTGGATATAGAGACTGGGAATATTTATACCATTATATGTTAGACTATTATAGGTTTTGGAGAGAATAAGTCTAGTTCCATGCTGATTATATCTTACAATGAGATACAATGCTAGGGAAAATGTTTTACATGTGTTAGAACATCAGAGTTATCGCTCTTATCCTTCTCCTATAATTGATTTGTATGATGTCAAGTTGGGGACTGATGCTTCCATTAAGGAGAGTACGATATGTGTGATGGATCGCAATGAAAATGTTTCTCACGGAATGAACATTCCAATAGATTTGTTTTGTGGAAACATGTACATGTG
This sequence comes from Viscum album, assembly GCA_963277665.1. NCBI lineage: Eukaryota > Viridiplantae > Streptophyta > Magnoliopsida > Santalales > Viscaceae > Viscum > Viscum album. The sequence continues at coordinate 946,226,757 of OY728138.1, forward strand.
CATTAGGAAACATCAGACACTGATGTGAATAAGTGAGGTATATTGACAGATCATTTGACTAAGACCATTAGTTATTTTTTTAGTACAACTCAAGGATGAGTGGTTATAGAGTGGGTTGATGGAATGTATCTATCCTTTTCCATATATGTCTAATACCTATTTATAGGTACTCTATTGCATTGATATTAGTATATATTTTGGGTATTACCTAAGTACCATTTGGATAGAATGTTAGAAAAATGAAAGGATGGAGGGATGAGTGCAGTTGGCGCACGGTTATTCCAAACTATGTTCCTTGGGCTATATATCAATGAATCATCTCATAGAGACGTATTTCAGGGATGGTACAATGTTTTTAAAACTATGTGACATTATTATTGAAAATATAGACCCTCTATAAGAGGTACACAATTTGGAAACTCATGCACTCTTTCCCTTGAAATAGTTTGAGGTTTATTAATTACCCATAATTATTGATTTATTTTTCATGAACCCCCTCTTCATTTTAATACATAATTGACCCTCTCTGAGACCTAATGCATACCTATCCATTTTATAGCTGTCAGTCGAATTCCAATAGTATTTTTTCACTTTTCATGGTGATTAGAAGCCTAAATTGATGATCTCTACCATTCAAGGAATGTTGATTCTTCCTCATTAGATATATCTATCTATCTCTTATGATACTATATTGGGATAAAAGAGGAATGTTTATTCATTTTATATCGTGATCTATATCAAATATTTTTGTATAATAATTTTTTTTATCTTGGATCTTTTATTATAAAATAGAGCATGTTTCTAATCATGGCATTGAACTGTTTGTTTAAAATTCTAGATTTACTATTGGCTGATTGATCATCAACGAGTTGAGGTAAATGGTATATAATTAAAATACTAATATCAAGATTTAAATTATGTGTATGTAGTTATTGAATTTCTATGGGACAGTAGGAAATTGAGTTTATTAAATTGAATTATATTAATTGGTAATTAATATTTTAGTGGATAGTGAAATTGGGATATTGAGATTATGAATTGAATAAGTATTTTTTGAAATAGTTATAGGATATTTGGATTGTGATTTGATTAATTAGTCATTTAGTTAATTAATTTAGAACATTTTTTATTATTTTGATTGAATTGGTAAAAAATTTATGAATTTATTAATGGGTATAGTGATCATGGAATTGAATAAATTAATTTATAATATAATTAATTGATTATTGGTTTTAGAATTTTTTTTATTTTGATATATTACATATTGAAATAATTAATGAGTGTTTTTTTTAATATTTTATTAGTGGAATTTGATTAATTTATTTGTGAATTAAATAATGTAATGTTGTGATTGTGAAATTTGATATTGTGGTATTAGATAAAATTTGCTTCTTTTGATTATTTTATATTCATGTATCGTACATAAAATACTTCATTGATATCCTATAGTGAAAAGATTATTAATAAATGTGTGTGGGAAATGGTAAGATATTTAAAATGTTCATTGTGATAAATATATTTATTAACATGTGGGTAAAATGGTTTGAAACATCGAAATTCTCTAGTGAATAATAGTTTTCTAAATGATTTTGGGACATGGAATGATCCATTAAAATCCCATGTAGCCCTTAGAATGGTTACCTAGACCCAAAATATTCATATTTGACCATGTTATAATATAGTGGTTTTATAATTTGAAAATAAATGGACAATTAATCCCTATGTGAAACAATGAATCTTGAATTGACTATCTAATATGTGTTAGACTTCAGCACATGGATAAAGAACGTGTTAATAGTTCAGGTTTCCTCGATAACCTGAGGGTTATCTGACTCGATTAAGATTAATTGAATAAATGTAATGTGTTTACATTATATATTTTATTTTTTATAAAATTATATACAATTTTGATGACTATATTTTATAAGATGATTTTAGTTGCTGCCTTTTGAGTGGTACTAAAAAACTACTTGGGCATTTGGATCATTACATGAATATATTTTATAATTGTAAGATATGTTATGGGAAATGACCCTATGTTAGATGAAAGAGTTGGCATAGATAATGGATGAGGGAACCATAAGTGGATTGAGACCTACATGAATGTTGTAAGTGAATTTTTTTATTTTGGAGTTTTCCAATCTATACTCATTAGATACTTTTCCATGGAATATCTATAGTTTAGTTTTGGTATTTTATTTTACATTTGGCCACTATGTGATATTGGATGTGTTTGGTTTTTGATTACATAATTTTATTTTTCTAATTTATATTCCTTGGTGATTTACTCTAATGTAGTGGGTATAGTGTCCCCATGTTCAATATTAGACTCTTCATATTAGTTGAAATATTCTATCATACGATGACACACACTTGGGAAAATGTATTACTTCTACTAGGGAACAAATTAGTGGATCTCATGTGAGGATGTTAACGAAAAACATCAAAATATTTTTTAAAACATATATATAATTATTTATTTGATTCAGTAGTAGAAATAAATATTTACTAATTTTATTTTAAATTTTTAATATATCAATTCAATAATCATAACATATGTATCATATCATTCAATTTTAATAATTATTTTATATCATTTCATACTAGTAGAAATTATAATATAGTTTTTTAGTTTTTTAGAATCTAGAGACCAATTTTTTCATATAATAAAATATTGTATATAATGAAAGTCAATTAAATTTAGAAATTTATACAAAATATAAATATTACTGATAAATTGTTTTATTAAAGAATTTTTATTTTTTATGTCAACTAAACTTAAAAATCTAATTTCTAACAATAAGAAATATTTTTTGAAAAAAAATTAATTCATATTATGAATTAATGTTTTCAAATTATGTAATAATATAAATTTAATTTTGTGGAATTATTGTATCATTACAATGTTAAATATTAATCCCCACTATAATCATAAAAAATTTATTTTCAATGATTTTATTTTAACATTATAAAATATTTATATTATCAATTAAATGTTAATATTTCAATTAATTAATAAAATAAATTTTTTAAAACATATATATATTTATGATGAAGAATTTTTATTTTTATTCATTTATTAATAACAATTAAAACACATAATAATTGAAATATTATTTCAATACAAAAATAATTTATATATATAAATAATTTTATAATTTAAAATATATTTTTCATTTAATTATAATTATAATAATACTAAATAGTAATTAAATTTAAATCCAAAAAATAAATTAGGTAATGATGGTTATTAATACTATTAATAAAAAATATAATACTTGGGAGAAATGATATTGGACTATTAAAAACAATAAAATTGTAACATTAATTGTTTTTGAGAAAATTTCGGGAAATCTGTTTAAAACACACATGGATATTAATTTTCTAGGAATTATAAAAACAGTTTCACCTGATATTTTATTATTTATAAAATTCAGATTAATTTAGAATAAAATAGTGTATTAATATCATATAAATTAAGAGGGTATTCAGAAACTTTCTATTTTCACCACCTAAAAGAAGAACACGTACACCCATTAATGTTTCTACTATTTCACTAAATTACCCTTGAAACCCTTTCATGTCTTCAATTGTATTAAGTCCCATTAAACTGATAAGTACAGCGGTCACTACAATATATCATAATAGATTCATATCTAAGGAGTCATATAATAAAATATTCAAGGTCCAAAAATACGTTTTAAATAATTATTATCATTATATTATAAGAATTTCTATTCAAAAAATATCATAGTAATATGAATATAATATCCATAGTGTGATTGTTTAATTATTTTTTATAATATTAATGTAGACCCCGTTACTATTCCTTTATACCAGCATATAAAAATTAAATAATTTCTATAATAGGTTATGGAATACATCCACTTCTATGAAGATATGTCTTCAATTTTCACCATTTAATCTCTTTCATTGTTATAATGATGTAAATGATGAATAAGTTTTATTTATATATTATAATAATTAAAATTATCATAAATATCATTATCAGCCATCATTATATAATAGTCATTGTGAAGTGAAAATGTTAACTGTGTGTTGAAAGACAACAACCTTTATAATGTAGTGTACCAAATTCTTCTTCTGGTACATTATTATTTACTAAACCATAGTGAAAAATTAGTGAACTAATTAAAAATTTCAACATTGCATCAGTATTATTCATTAATAATGGAATCATTATAAAGGAAACCACTCTCAATACCATATTCTTCAAATAATTATTACTGGTTTTTGTTTTGTTCGGTCTAATAACATAATTGAAATATTATATAAAAATATACAGTAAATTTATATTGGAAAATAAAAAAATTTATTAAAAAAATTTAATAATATAACAAATATGGGTTTTTTGGAATAATTTATACATTTATAATTTATCAACTTATTAAAATATCATCCTGAATCTATCTAATTACCAAAATAAGAAGACACCAATTTCATTTTCACGCAACGTAACCAAAACAATTATATGATTTGATATGGCCATAATACATAAATATCATTTACCATTTATAGTAAATTATGATCTATATTGATGATTGAATTAGTGTCATTTAATTATTTTAGAAATTAATATCATAAAACATGTGAAAAAAATCTAATGTTAGTTTCCACATATGAAAAAATATTTTTTTTAATATATTAATACTAAATTTTAAAAAATGAACTATATAAAATTTAAAATAAATTAATAAGGCATGAAATAGAATATTATTATAGTGATGTTTTCCTTGATGGGGTTTCTTGACATCAATTATTATGTCTTCAGCCATATTAATTTTTATATTCTAACTCACATATATACATTATAGATAATTACAGTTTTTTATATTATAGAATGAAATTCCATTCATAAATTGTATTTGAAGTTCATTTTCTATATATTAATTATTAAAAAAAATTTGTGTCACTCATGAAAAAATGTTATTTTACCTTCTTCATTTTAAAATTTGTATATCTAAAATGTGAAGACACACCAGGTGAATATATATGGTATTTATTTCCTATTTCACACCTATTTTATTCCTATCCAGTTATCTTAACTGAATTATTTTTCTATTTTCATATATTAAATTACATTATAGAAACACTTTTTATGTGATGAATTTATAAATAATGTATTTAAAATATATTATAAAGGACATTACTTGTCACATTTATCTAATATTTGACTACATATTTTCTAGATATCACAATATTTTTTTTAAATAATTGAATATGTTTTCATTTTTGAATACCTTTCCTTTCTTCCTCAATGTTTATAAAATGATATAGTTTTAGTATTTTATATATGTGTAGTTTTCAATAAAATAACTCCTTTTGGAATTTTTATGGGAATATTTCATTACTCTACAATTATTTTTTATATGAAACATAGTCTATATGATTTTGAGGAATCAAAAATATTTTCTATTTCATTTTTTTAATTATTTTCCCTTAAATTAATTTCAAATAATTAAGGTTATTTCTTATTTTTAAAATTGTCTATAATATTTAAAAAAATTTATTTGATGACATTTTCATTTATAATAAATTATTATAGAATGAGGATATTTATAAACTGATATCATCAATATTTATTATCTATATGAATTTTGTAAGGTTTTTTTATAACAAATAAATGAACCATAACTACATCTTTCATTTCTATTCACAATAAATGTATGACCGTAATTTTTTTTCAATGTATATTCTCTATAAATGAAGTATTTTATATTACGTTTATAGAAGGGTATTCTTCTAGATTTTTTTAATAAATGTATATGGAAAATTATTTACAAAATTTTATAATGGTTCACTACATGGTTCATATACAAAATATTGTCTCATTGTAAAGGTGGTTATTTTCAATGTTACCTATTTTAGTTCGATAAAAAATAATATTTCAGAGTTTTAGTATTTGTAGTATTAGAAATATTAATCATAAATCTATATGATTACATTAAAAAAATTAATGAACTTAATTTCCCTTTAATGTGTTATTTATGATATGATTATTGTTTAATTTAATGGAACTGACATGTATGAATTTTTATTTTTGTGGTACTCTATCCCCCTTCAATAAATTTTTGTAATTGTATATATCATCATAACGTTAGTGGGGGATTTAATGATTTTCTTCACAACGGTAATGGAATAATTATTTATCTAACATTGTTAGGTGAGGATATATTAATTTTTTCAAAACGTTATTTCAATAATGAGTTTTATCATGTATTAAGGCATGCAGATAATGATTTTTAACCAATAATTGTGTGAATAACGAGTTATGTCGTTGTATGTTCTCATGATTATTTATGAAGGATATATACATGATGTTATTCATGCATATAAACCATTATATACCCCTTTTCAAATCATCGTATGTTTTATTCTTTTTTATACATATTTTCTATGATATTTCACACATTTATGTCATCAAATTACGTATTCTATGATTTATTATCAATTATTTATTAGGTATAACTATATTTTGTATCTTTTATAATACCATATTATCATATTATGATCTCTTATGACCTTTTATCATTACATCTTATGTTGACCCTTACCGAGCATTAGATCTCATACCATTCATGAAATTTATTTATCCTAGTTTATGTATAAAATTCATATATAAGATAATCCAATAATAGTATATCATGAAGAGAAATTGTGGTAAATGTTTAAAAGTAACTGTGGATTTAATTGTTGTCCATATTTTTGAAAAAATTCAAATAATTTAAAAGGAATTGGTTTCATCATTTTACGATTTCTCATAAATTTATAATATTTTGATCCAAAATGGTTATAATTCTATAGTAGCATAGAAATTAAATTTTTATAAATTAATAGGAATAAATAATATTTTAAATAATGAAAATCTTAAAACTTAATATTTATTTATTCTTATGTAATTTGGGAAGGTCACAATTTTTTCAGTAAAGTCATTTTATTCTTCAAAAAATTGATTTCTTTGAATATGTATTTTTTTTAATTTTTGTGAGTTAAAAATTATATCCATCAGTTATATTAAATATATCTTATAAATTTTATAAATTTTTTTTTTTCATAATTCTAATATTATCATAATATTATTTTGTAGAAAATTTTATTAAAAATATTTATTTAAGAATGAATATTAAAAAAAATTGATTTTCTGGAAGTTATATTTTCAACTAATGGTTTTACAATTTTAAAAGATGGTTTTGTATTACATTTAAATTTTAATAAGAAAATTTTTATTGAATATAATCCAATTATAGTTTTTAAAATATATTTTATACATTAATTTAGTTGAATTTTTTATTTAATGGGGTATTTTTTTAGAAAAGCTATTTTTTCAAAAAAATATTGTTTAATTTTAAATAATTTATATTAATTAATTTTATTTTATTTTATTAAATTAATCGAATATTTATAATCATATGGGTTTTCTTTTTGAAATAAAATATATTTATTACTGGCCAATGTGAATAGTAATCTTGGATATTTTTGTTACAATGGTAAATAATATATTGTGTATCTTTGAACAAAAAAACTGATAAAGACTATAAAATGACCATGAAAATTGAAAAAATATTTATTTATTCAATTTAATTACCCCCTTAACAGAAATTTCTATAAATTGGTATGTTTAATGGGAATTTTTTTATGAAAAATGAATTATATTGTTTATATCAAAGAAATTCACAAAATGTCAGTTTCTTTTTCCTAAATGTATTATATGTTTCCAAATGGTGAATTATTTGTTATGAATGAATATAATATTACATATCTAACTTGATAAAGTTATTATCATACAAAAAATTTATTTTTGACATATTGGTTAACTTGGATTAGAGTAAGATGATTATTTTATATTATTTAATGAAAACTAAAAGAAGTCACATTCTTATCACTAATAACTATATAATTTTCAATCTTATCATATATAAAATATATTGTCGACTATAAATTTAATTTTGAATGGTAAAATTTATATCTAAATAGTTGTATTTTAGTTTTTATTTTCAGTGATGAAATAAGTATCTCAATTAATTACACAATGACTATGTAGTAATTATTCAATTAATTTAAAATTATAATTAATGATATTAAAAATATTTAAATAATTATATCCTAAATGAATTAAGGTGATATAATAAATTTATAGAGGATTATGAAATTTTATGGGTGGTTTAGATGAAATTTTTTTTGTAATTTTATTATTATTATTTTTATTAATTTAACATAATGATTACTTTCATAATTGAAAATAATGATATTTTGTAGAAATTTTTTTATTAATTTAAATAAAAATGAAATAAAACATTAAAAATAAAAATTTATTCTATTATGGTATAAAATATAAAAATATCAGTTACGGTCCAAATTACATCACATAAGTAAAAATTATCACCTTTTAATATTGAGTCATTTCATATCATAGTTAAAATTAAAATAGTGTAACTAATTGTTGATCAAATTATAAGGTTTAAAATAATAAAAAATATTCACTTAATATATTGGTTGATGATATTAAAATATTATCATATCTTTTATAGAATTCTGGAATACTATGGAGAATTTTCTTTAAAATTAATTTATTATAATTTAAAAATTTTAGAAATTTTTAGAGTTCCTCTCATCTCAAAAATAGAATGGTACCTCCTCTTTCACTAAATTAAATAAAATTGAGAAATATATATCAACCATAAAATGACAATTTATCTTCTAAAATTATCTATGTACATTCTAGAATAATTTTCCTTATCAAAAGTCCAACCCTTTATCCCTTTAGTGGATATCCAAAGGTGATCTTATGAAAAGGTGGTAATTTCTCTATCTAATTGCATTATTTTTGTAATCTTCCTTAACCCCCATAAATCGATTATATATTTCACCAAATAATAAATTCATTATCCTAAATATTTTCAAATATTATTATGATTATAAAAAAAGCATTATACACTATTTATCTAGTCAATAAATAATTGAATGTATCACTCGTGCGTATGTACGACTTATTATCTCCATGTTGCGATAAAATTAATTTTTCATCACTATATTTTCATGATTAGTAATATAATGGTCTTAATTAATATATATTATATATAATATGAAATGATATTATTTAAATATGATTTATTATCTACATTTCATTAATTTTATAAATAAAAAATGAAAATATTGTTCATGTGTGCGTACAACATACCATCTCCATGAATGGTGTAATTATTTTATCTATTAATCAATTATATGAATGTTTGTAACTATATATATAATTATTATATATTATTTTCACACCGTTATTTCCATTATATAAATTATGAGGCCATAATAAATGAAAAAGGACCAATACTACTGAACTAAAACCTTCTTGCAAAATGAAGTAGTTATCACTAACAACAGATGTTTTAATAAAAAATTAATCAAAAAAGGTGAAAAGATATTATAAAATTAGGGTAATTTAATATATTTATAATTATTCTATATTTATTATATAGTTTTTAATCATTAACCATAAATTCCATGACTTGAGGTAATGAAATTATAAACTCAAATTCCATTCATTTAGTAAAATTGATATTTCATTTATTATGAAACACTATGATTATATGTGAAATGAATTTTGATTATCATATTTTATATTTAAACATTATACATGTTTATTTTTGGTTATATTAGATAAATTATTCTTTTTAATAAATATCACTTTAATGACATTGTAGTACCCTTGGTTTCGGGAATGTAACCTTTTAATTTGGCTTTTCATATATATACAGTTTATCGGAGATGTTTGGGGTATTTTTTTGAATATTCAATAAGTTTTAGTGGATATAGTAGAGGAACACGTGCTGCATAATGTTTTTTAGATCATGAAAAAACCATTGATGAAACTGTGCATAGTAGTAGGTTTTAGATTGTAGAATCGGTTTGATTAGTGAAAAAATAGGGAGACCATGTGATGAGTATGTGTGTGGATATTCCTCAAGTAGATTCTAACAAAGAGTTAGTGAATGGTTTTCCAAACCGTGTAACTAAAATATGTGTGGGTTAAAACCCACCTCCTCATGAAGTGGATAACGGTCATCCATGACTTTATTACACTTGTTTTCCCCATACATTCTATAAATATGTATTTTGGTTCTTATATAAAAATGTTGTTTCTTCAATAAATCCGGAGGAAATAAAAAGGCATTCCTTTGTGATTTGAATCCGGATACATGAGTTATGTGATAGTTCATCACTGTTATTATCACACTTCCTTAGATATAAAATGATATACTTCTATTATCCTCTCAGATTCTCATATATACACCAATAATGGGAATATATAAGATAGTGGATGCTAAATATGTTGATATTTTGTGTTGATTGTGATAGTAGAGGATATCTAAGGTGTTTTCATGGAAAATAAACCCATATTAGTGAGCATTGCTCATCTGTTTTAAGATTCCATCAAAATAGATGAGGTTATTGGATTCACTCTCGATTCCTCTTGATATAATTGAATAGAATGGTTTTAAATTGGATATATTATTTTCACGAACATAATCAGGTCACCAAAAATATCGGCACAAATCCCAGCCCATTACATTTCTCGAAGTGTGTTACATATACCCAGGGGCTAGCACAAGTTCTCGACTATCATTTATCATGGTTTGGGAATGATTTACCAAATATAAATTCATAAAGCATAAAAAATATTTGATAAAATGAATCTAAAAAATTCATACCAGTATGGTTTATACAAAAATCTAGAACTGAATACATAAGTTCAAATGAAATACAAAAGATCCAAAAACACAATTAAATAACAACAAAACAACCCCATGGACTCCACATAACAAGGGGTCATCACCCCCAAGCAGACTCGACAACTCCTCCTCAAGGATGAGGACTAACACCATAAACCTCCATCACCCATAGCATTTCCTTTACCTAAACCAATAATAACCAAGCATACATTCTTACAAGTTGTGTAAATAGGGTGTGAGACTAATCCCAATATGATAGCACCCAATGATTCCAAAGATCATGAAATACAATGTGAAAAATCAAGAAGTTTTAATACGCAAAGAGAAGCGGTGATAAAATCCAAGAAATGAAAATTTTAATTGAAAATGTTTTTCAGGATAAAGTTATTAGAATGTTAACACATTTAAATAGAAATGTTATATACTATAACGTACAACCAAAAACACCTCAATACATGGTAAAATACTACAAACACAATGAGAACCAAAATTGGGAACACCCCTCTGTGCTCAAAAAATTTCAGAATGATACGTATATCCATTTTCATATAAAACACCACTTATGGTAACATATAATAATTAAAGTAAATACACAAATTTTATACCATTTAAAATACACAGCAAAACACTTTGAGATTCAATAAAACAACTTCTCCTAATAATTCATTGTTTTCGCCAATAAACCCTTTGAAAACCCCACTTGAACACAATATTCATACTCATATGTATGAAAATAGAATCCAACAGACCCTAAAAATTTCTTTAAACTCATTACATGTGTTATAAAACAATCCCAATAAGCATCACATAGAATACTCACGTAAAACACCCAATTCAACACCATATTGGTACTTAAAAACTATTTTCTTAACAAACGTGACCCAAACAAATTTCACAGCAACAACCAAAGAATAATAACATTTAAAACATTATGTTAAGACATAATACAGTTCAATAAGGTCAACTAAATAATTAAAATAATGCTCTTTATCAACCAATATGAGATTTATATGAAAAAAAAATTTCCCATGAAATTGGCCCTTAAAATTCAATTTCATTACAAACACCGCTAAAACCAATTTTTGTAGAACCAAATAAATGGGTTAAAAATTAAAACATAATAAACATAGTATCTATGTCACAAGGATTTCATACAATGTATAATCACCTACCTTTTATGTCGAAACCCTCAAAACATGGTGAGAAACATAAACCGCACCACCACCGTACCTCAAGGAAGTGAAATCAACCCTAAAACCACAAAATTGGACCAAAAAACCCAAGAATAAACCCAAGGTTAGAAACCATACCTCATAGTTATTTGGTAATTCAAGGAAAAGATAATAATCCCCAATCATATAGAATCAAACCCTAAGCCATTTGTAAGAATATTGGAAGAGACTCACTAACTTGAGGAATCATGAAGAATCACTCCAAATACAATAGTAGATGAAATTTAAAAAAGTAAAAAAAATGGATGTTTTAAGAAGGATGAGGAGGTCCTTTAGGAACTATAATTATGGAAAAAGAGTAATAATAGATAGAGTTAAGATGGATGGAACTTACCTCCTCAAATGTGTCCGATTTTATAAACCCTGAGAAGTTCTGCGCACAATCGCGATGAATAAGCACTCCAAAAATGTGGGAGAGAGGTAGGGAGTGCGGCTTGGATAAATGGTCTTGGGAGAGACATGGTATTACCAATAATGAATTAATGTTGAATATGTTATTAATTAAACAATTTTGATTTTTAATACAGGAATTGGTCTTCTGGGAAGGCCCAATCCCTTAGAAAAACCCATATACACCTTTGTTATGGATTTCTAAAGGCTCCAAATTGAAATGGTGGTGGTGTTAACATGCCAGGGGAGGACATTTAGTAATTTTACTGAATGAAAAATGTTGAACAATGATAAATTTATAAATGAAACAAAATTTGTTTTTAAATTTGGAATTGAGCTCACAGTTTAGCCCAATTCATTAAAACTCATCTATTCATCCATAAAACCTTGTGAAACCCCCAAAACAAATAATGAATGAAAAATAAATTAAAAATACCTTTAAAATACATTATGTATGTGACAATTTGTCCCACATTGAAAACCTAAAACCCCATAATGACACAATAAGGTCAATGCAACAACCAAACCCAACTGAGAAACCAGTAGGTACTCCTTTGCCCGGTTTTTCCCCCAAATGCCAAAACACCTTCAGTGATCAATTAATGAAGGATTAGTCTCACAACCAAAAATTTACACCACATTCATGAAATTATAAATCACATTAATACTTTATCCCAAAAGAATATTCCTCAAACACTATCGAAACAAGACTCAAGAAATTCACCCAAATGAACAACAACTTTTAACAAGGTTACACTAACCTTTAAAAAAACCATTGGGCCCTCTCCATTCCAAACGTTTACTCAAGGAAGATGTTGGTATCTAGATAGCTCAGAACGAGACTATCTACTCCATGCCAAGACCATGGATAAATCTATGTTACTGGTACGGGGGGACATAAATACTCTCTCCACCATAAGAGACAAATAATATTTTTTTCCGGGACAGAATCAGGACACTAATAAGGGGAGGTCTGAACGGAGTCCCTAGTACATAGGGTAGTCATCCATTAAATATTTGTAAATGAGCATACATTAGAATCATCTTGGGTCACCCCACCTTTAGAACCAACCATCTTAACTGACCAGCATGTGCCGACACAAAAAGACCTAAAAATTTCAAGATATGGGAACATCGCACAGTTAGTCCGCACTGTTTGTGAAACCGTGAACTAATTGTGCTGATCAATCTTCCTACATGGCTTCCTAGCACATGGTCACTCTAAATCATTCACAAACCATGTTATCATCTTGTCAAGACAAATTTCCAACCATTCTCCAAGGACTCAATGAAACCCAAAGGGGTAGGGAATGACAATGGGCGGTGACATGGGTACAAGGCCATCCAACAATTTCCACCAAATGTGAACAACAGAATAAAGATGATGATACCAGAGGTTTAAAATATTCATATCATTCATATTTAGGATATTAATATGTACAAGGGTTTAAATGACATTGGTATTTCCCCAGACTATTAGCCAACTTCTCTCTGAGAACTATGGGTGGAGCTTAAATAATTGAAACATACTCAGCCTCGTAGTTAGTCTTTAGAATCCCACTGAATGGGAATTCATTTTTTTTGTTCCACCAAAAACTACACCAAAATCCTAGATAAGGTTTCCATATATAACACATTCGAAACTCACTTTACCCAATCTCGATATTTCACTAACATAAGGTCTTAGAAGATGCACACACATCACACATTGTTGCTTCGGGTGAGAAACAATAGAATTAAAGAACACCTACACTCAACATCCTCTAAAATGAAAGATTTTGAAGTTTTTACAAGGGAGACATTCACCCAACATAATAAGGACTCTCATAGGATTTCAAGACTTTCACCATTATGGTCAATTGAGCACATGACATCACAAGGCGTCACCATATAGGTCCATGGTGACTGATATAAACAATGCAAGGAAATGGACCGTATACAACATCCCAAAATAACACACAATTCTAGAATGCGGCCACAATATCCTCTCGTGACCATATTTCCCCCACTGGTAGTTTAACATGAACACCATCTTCTAAGAGACTACAAAGGACATAGAGGACCTCTTAGACACCAACTAGATGCTCATGCAAGCTAACATCCCAAGACCACTTCCACCTTCGGAAAATCAGGAAACATAAGAAGCTAAGGTCTATTCAACCTTCCATGATCACTCTCCCACTAAAAGAGGATATAAAAAACCATTAAAGCAAAGGGTGTAGACATAATCTAAAAATATCAATAAAAATATTACTTACATTGATCAACTGGAGGACCATCCAATGGAAAACCAACCCGGGTTTCACTTCATTTGTGCACTAACCCATAATGGGTCGTACCAAATCCAACGAGTGAACCCAAGGACCCATCCAACCTGGTCTATTGGTGAAGACATACCTCAACCAGATCCAAAAATATGAGGGGAAACATCATAAAGTCTGCCCAAAATATTCTTATAGGAGGCCACAAATCATCCCTTCATCCAAGCTTACCGACCAAACAAAAAACTAAAATACTGTTCAAACAAGAGGGGTTCTTGGAATCAAAACATTCCACAACATCAACATTTCCCAAAACACATAATACACACTAAACCAAATAACTCACCAAGACATCATATTTTCCTTTTAAAAAAATATCTTTGAAAACAAAGGGTTCAACAATTAGCGTATCCCCCAATGGTACCCCATGGGCCCCACACATGCATGTTTCCATGCCACACTGGGAACCCTCCTCAAATACATCCTGACACTCATCCAGTCATGCCATTAATCATCCATCATCTCATATAACCTCATGCATGTGGTCTCACAATAAAATGCCAATGGTTAATACAAAAAATCATTCCACTTTTCAAAACCAAAACAATCAACCAATACTTCCTTTTTCTCAAGACCTCTAACCCCGAAATCGTGCCCAAATTTACAAATAAAAAAATTTCATTAAGGTATAATCATTCTAATGAATACTCAATTTCAATTTATTCACATCAATTTCAAAACATCTCATCCCATTAAATCACCTTTCAATAGTTTAGAAAACTATATTGGAAACACTTTTTCGAAACCAACCTTGACATAGTTCATGCTTTCAAAAGAGTTTCAAGCACACCATTTTCCATTACAATACAATTCTGAAAATTCATATCTCCATTTAGAAAAATAAAACCATTCCCTCTTTATTAGGTAATAATTTACCAAAAAAATTAAACTTCTTAAAAACAAGTCACTTTTAAACCAATGCTCCATGATTTCAAAACTAATGAACAAAAGACAATGCGAGAGGAAAATAGTTTCAGTGTGTGACTATGAAATATGGTTGGAAGCTATATTCCAATCACTTCACCATCATAGAGAGTGTTCTAGGGAATATACATGGATCCACATGGCGTTTCAGGCCCTACGATCTCACTGAGTCTATTAACCCAACTCTCTTTTCATTTCCCCTAAACATCATGAATTCAAGACATCCAAAGACTCATATAAATGTGGACTTCCCCTGGAGACTCGACTCTCGTCCGGAGGTGTGGTGATCAGGAACACTACCCAAAACTGAAATAACATGTCCCAACAATCCTAACTCTAGGCTTTCCTGATTATTCCCTAAATAACGTGACCCAAAGAGTTAACCAGAACCTCCTCTGATACCATTTTATCATGAACTGAATCTGGTCACCACAAATACCGGCACCAAACCCACCCCGTTACAAAGCCCAATGGGCGTTCCCAATCCCTAGGGGATGGAAATAGTGCAAGGGTATCATTTATCTTGGTTTGAGAATGATTTATGCGAATATGTATACATAAAACATCAAAACTATTTGATAAAATGAATCTAAAAAATTCATACCAGCAAGGATTATACAAAAAACCGGAACTAAAAATATAAGTTCAAATGAAATACAAAAGGTCCAAATAAAAAATGAAATAGCATCAAAACATCCCCACGGAATCCACATGACAAGGGGTCATCACGCCCAAGCCAACTCCACAACTCTGCCCCAAGGATAGGGACTAACACCCTGAACTGCCATCACCCTTAGACTTTCCTTTAAATGATCAAAACATAAACATGTCTACTTAAACCCAATGTGTGTAGGTAGGGTGTGAGACTATAGCCAATAGGATACCACCCATTTATTCCAAAGGGCATGCAATACAATGTGAAAATGCAAGCAGTTTTAATATGCAAAGAAAAGCAGTGATAAAATCAAAGAAATTCAACTTTCAATTGTAAAACGTCTTCAAGGTAATGTTTTTATAATGTTCACTCATTTAAATATACATGTTATATTCTGTAAATTACTTCCCAAAACACTCCAATAAATGGTAAAATACCATAAACACAATGATCAACAAAATCGGAAACACCCCTTTGTGCTCAAACAATTTCAGAATTATATATATAACCATTTTCATATAAAACTCCACTACTGGTCACATATAATTATTACAATAGCTAAACACATTTTATACCAGTTAAAACAAACAAAAAAAACTTTGAGTTTCAATAAAACAACATCTCCAAATCATTCCTTATTTTTCACCCAAAACTCATTGAAAATCCCACTTGAACTCCATACTCAAACTCATATTTATCAAAACAGAATCCAACACATCCTAAACATTTCTTTAAACTCATTACATGAGTTATAAAACAATCCCAATAAGTAGAGTATAGAATACCCATGTAAAACACCCAATTCAACACCAAATTGGTACTCAAAAACCATTTTCTTATCAAATGTAACCCATGCAAATTTCGCAGCAACAACCAAATAATAATACCATTTAAAATATTATTTTTAGAAATAATACAGTTCAATAAGGTCAACTAATAATTAAGAGGAAGCTATTAATCAACCAATAAAAGATTTATACGGAAAAACGAATTTTCACATGAAATTGGCCCTTAAAATTCACATGCATTAAAAACACCAATAAAACCAATTTTTGCAACACCAAATCAATGAGTTAAACATTAAAACATAATAAAAATCGTATCTAATTCACATGGATTAAATACAAATTGTAATCACAGAAATTTTATGTCGAAACCCTCAAAACATGGTCCAAAACATAAACCCCACCACTACCGCACCTCAAGGAAGTGAAATCAAACCAAAAACCTCAAAAATGGACAAAAACCCCCAATGTTAAACCCTAGGTTCTAAACCCTACCTCATGTGTATTTTTTAATTCAAGGAATAGGGAAGAAACCCCAATCAAATAGAATGAAACCCTATACAATTTGAAAGAGGAATGAAAGAGACTTAATTACTTGAGGGATCTTGATGATTCGCCTCAAATACTACAGTAGCTGAAATTTAAAATAGTAAAAACATCAATTTAGGTTTGAAGATGGATGAGGAGGTAATTTAGGAACAAGAATGTATGTAAAAGAGTAATAATTGAGATTTTTATGATGGAATGATCTTACCTTCTCAAATCTAGATGATTTTATAAACCCTAAGGAATTATTGCACCAAATCACGATGCAAATGAGATCCAAAAAGGTGGGAGAGAGATTGGGAGTGTGTCTGGGTTCAGTGGGCTTGGGTGAGACTTTGAATCACTGTAAACTAATTAAAATTGAATATTTTATTAATTAAACAAATTTTATTTTTGAAACTGGAATTGGGCTTCTGTGCATGCCCAATCCCTTAAATAAAATCCCATATATATATTTTTTATGGATTTATAAAGGCCCGAAATTTCGATGGTGGTGTTAACATGTTAGGGAATTCCATTTATGAATATTAATCGATGAAAAATATTGAAAAATAAAAAAGTTATAAAAGAAAAAATTGTTATTTTTTAATCTGGAATTGGGCACACGGTTTGACCCAATTCATGAAAACTCATCTATTCATCCATAAAAACATGGGAGACACCCCAAAACCAAGAATGAATGGAAAATAAATTGAAATTAACTTTTAAAATAACTTATGTATGTGAAAATTATTTTTAATTTATTTTCAATTGTCTATTTAAAAATATTTGGAATCCCTCTTCAGTTTCGGTTTTGTAAATTGTGGAAATATAAAAAATTGGGTGTTAATGAAAATGTTCATTTGTTCTTGATTTTAAATGTGAATTTTAAAATGAATATTTTTGAGATTTTTAGAATATTGAATTAATTAATATTATTCTAATATAATTAATTTTTTTACTAAAATGGAATGTTTTTTTGAATTGGCTCACTTCAGGATTTTTTTAAAAGAATGAGTTTATTGATGGGTTGAACACGGTTGGATTTGACCATGGTTTGGCATGGTTTTTTGTATTAATTTATATGATTTGTTAAGGATAAGGTTTTTAAGGACTCCCATAAAATGGTTGGGATAGAGATGGTCATGAAGAACACCCATCAATGTTATCTACAATTTGAAGGATTAGTGGATGGATAAATCACCGCTCGCGAATATAGGGAGTTTAAGGTTAAATTCATCATTGGTATTTATATTAAGGGAAATAAAATGGTTCTTAAAAATTTATACCATGAAATGGTTTTAAATCCTTGATTGTTTTTTTCTAGAAATATGAAATGATTGAAATTGGTTGAAAATAACAATTGTAAGAATTTTAATTTAAATTTTATGGTACTTAATTATATATAGTAATAAACTATATTGGGTAATTATGTTATATAAACTATTTTATATAAATATATTTATCACTTCGGTCCTATTTGTGTGAGTAGGGTAGTCATTGTTTATTGTCTACTAATCATTATACTCACCCATGCTTTAGAACATTAGTGATTTTTCAAATTATATATTATGGTACATGGGTAAAGGTAAAGTATCAAAATAATTTAGCACCACCTCATGGTATTTAGGATGATTGGGGATGTTGGATCATGGAGGTTTTGGATAATGGAGTCTTATGGTTTTTATTGATTTTATTTTAGTTATAAAATGATGTTTACTTTGATAGTTTCTTTTAATTCCACTGTAGTACGCTTTGGTATGTAGTTTGATATAAAGATGATGGCCTAGTTTCCTTTTTTTTCATGCATTATATATTTAGTTTTTTTGCATTGTTTGCTTAGTGGCTTATTTCTAAAATTATAAACCATCCCCCACCTTCATTTGAATCCCCTT
Organism: Viscum album; assembly: GCA_963277665.1. Lineage (NCBI taxonomy): Eukaryota > Viridiplantae > Streptophyta > Magnoliopsida > Santalales > Viscaceae > Viscum > Viscum album. The sequence continues at coordinate 946,246,229 of OY728138.1, forward strand.
CCCATTTATTTACAGCCTTTGGTATCTTGGGGATATTTTTTAATTCCTATGAAAGAATCATTTTATTCTCAATCCACATAGAATGAAAATAAGTCATTAAAAATGGTATCATTTCAGAAGATCAAAAATAATTCTTAATATCAGTGGTATCAACTTGTTCCTTTAATTATGGAGTAAGTATTCATTAGTTATTTTTGGTCCTAGAGTATAAATGCATTCTTGTATATTCCTCGAGTTGGAATCTCTAAAAGGAGTAATATTTTCATTTCTTGATATGTAGAGAATAAAAATATATATAAAACCATTTTATGTAGAAAATCAATTTACCAGGAATTTCGATACATAAGTGTTTTGGAGACACGTATAAGATTATGGAAATATAATTGTAACATGTATAACCAATGAGATGATATTGAAATTCATTATATATGAATAACTTCCCAATAGGATCAAATATTAACTTTATATAAATGATTAATGATTTTATTCATTGTGTTTAATTTTTAAAAATGAAAAAAAAATCAAGTGAATGGTTTTGAGAATACAATGAATAAGGCATCTCGAAAATGGTTTGATTTTCAATTCATTAAAGAAAATTTTAAGAAATGGTTGAAGGGGAAAATATGTTCTTAGAAACTAATTCATTGGTCCTTTTTGTGATATAACTTTAGATGCAATTTCATTATATTCTATAGAGTTATACTTACTGAGTTTGTTGTTTCTTTAAAAAATCGATCCTAATATGCTTCCTCAAACCCAACCAGAAGAAGCTCTAGAGTTTTTTGATTCACCAGAGCCATAGGTGCCCCAAGATCTCGTTTGAAGAATCATTAAAGTGTTTCAAAATGTGGATACTTGGAATCAGATGAATGAACCGTGGAATGGTGATCATTCCATGTAATTGATGCAACAACATCCACCCATCTTCTAGGGCGATTCTGAACCTGAAATGGAGGTGGTTTGGTTGGACATGATGAATTATAATTTTAATTTCATTGGAAAAACATCAGAGTTGAATGCTAAAATGGTAATTTATATACTTGAAGATAATTTCCCTCTAGTGGTGGGATCTATGATTTTAGGCCAAACAATATCAAGACCTTAGTTGGGAGGATTTTTTTAATTAATTAATAAACAATTCTATACTCAGACGTTCAGGATCCATCGAATGATGGAATTCCACAACCACAAGTAGGAAAATATATTGGTGATACAATATGAATCCAAATTCTTAAATTCAGTGTTTTTTACAATAACATTTACTGCAAGGGCATTCTTTAAGGATCATATCATTGAATTTTGGGAAAGGTATGAAATTCTCTCAACGATTAAAGTACTCAGTATTAAAGATTACACAAAGATAGTGAACATAGTGATAGTGGTTGAATGTGATACCACAAGATAATTGGGTGGAGAAGCTATTATGACACCTACGAGAAATGGTGGAAACATTAATACTGGGAGTAAGAAGAATATGAACACCTATTTCCATAGTGGAAGTGGGATTCAAAATCATGCCGCCGGATTAGTTAACCATCTTACATGACCCAATAACAAATAATTTTTTTTAATATTGTTTTCACGAAAAAATGAATTGACTGTTTACGACAAAAACTTTAGATTTTCATAAATATAACACGATGGGGAATCTTCAATGTTATTATCACAGTGCTATAAGGTCATCTGTCAGATACATTTCTCAGGTCTCGCAAGAATCACAAGCATCAACATGACAAGGACAACTGAATTAGACTCATAAGTAATATATAGGTTGAAATGGTAATTCAAGTAATACCATTACTCCTCAAGATGTTAAATATCAAAAAACAAACAAAAGGTAGATTGTAGAATTGAAGCAGTTTTTTATTGTTTAGTAGGTGATAATACAGGATTAGGATGGACTGTCAATGGTTTGGGGTATGATTCATTTGAAATATAACATTATAAAAATGTTGTTTTATATTATTTCATCACATTATTTCATTTATTCATGTTCTATTGATTTTCTATGTTTAAAAATTGAGATGATTCTGTCTGTGAAAAAACATCAATCTCTACTCAGTGAAAGACTTTGTTGAGCCTTTGTGAGTAAAAGATGTTATATAATCATTAATGGAGTGGAGGTGATGGGACTTCATAGAACTATTCCTGGATTGAAGTTATTTAATAATGGGTATGGATTTTTTTACCTCATTTAAGACCCAGATTTATTATTATAAAAGAAAAATTAGTTTCACAACTCAAGATGGTGTTTTGAATCTCATTAGAGGACAAAGGGTTGTAATAATAGGTGTAATGGTTATGTTGGAACCAGAAATGTGAATGATCTCTTACTAGTTGGTGGTGTTTACTCTGTAATCATTGGAGGAGATCAAGAATATAATATTTCTAGTAGTCATGGATTATTTTTTATATGTTTTCCCAATGAACATCCTAGGGTTACCACCAATAAGGGAAGTGGAGTATACAATTAATCTTCTTCCATGGACATGTCCTATTTCTCATTCATCTTATAGGATAGAACCAATACAATTAAGGGAATTTGATGTGATTTTTTAATAGCTTATAAAAATTTCATTATACTGAGTAGGTCTCTATGGGTAACACATATCTTGTTCCTGATGAAAGAAGTCAAAACACCATGAGAGTGAATCAATTATCATAAACATAACCATGATATGATAACGAATATGTATCCACTTCCATGAATTGATGGTCTTTTGGTAAATTGAGTGGATATTAGTGGTTCTATAAAATTGAATATTGATCATGATACCATCAATTTCGATTTCAGAAGGACGATATTCTAAAGTCTCCTTTTAGAAGCAGATATAGAAACTACGAATATATAGTCACTCCATTAGGTTTTTTGAATGCGCCAGTGTTCCTTTTGGAAATGGTAAATTGGAAATTTTAGAGATATCTGAATTTTTTATTATGGTGATTGTGGAAGACATATTGGTGTAATCAAGGAAACATTCTATGTATGAGAAACACTTGGTGAAAATGTTGGTAATTCTAAAAGGATGGAATTTTTTTAGAATACATGTTGCAGGCTTGAGTAATGAATTTTGGTCAATAATTGGAAGAGAATATAATGTTTTTGGAGTTTTCTTATAATAATATCTCTCATTCCATGATATGTATTTGTCATTTTGAAGCATTGAATATGTGTGTTTGTCTTTATACACGTTTTTTTGTTGGAAAGAGGTGACACATCACAAGTTGGGATAAACCTTTTCAAAGATGCAATGAAGATGAACCATTTTCTTAGAAAAGGGGTTGATAAAGTAGAGAGTCATCAAAAATCATATGTGTATCATCATTGAAGATTGTTGTCATTTTTTGTGAGTGATCATGTGTTCATGAGGATTTATCCTAGGCTTGGGAATCATTTTTTTTGGATGAAGAGAAATTTATTTCGTCGATACATTGAACATTTTAATATAATGGAATGAGTTAGAGAGGTGGAATATACGTTTTAATTTCCACCGTGGTTCATTTTGGTGTATAATGTATTCTAAATTTCTCATTTGAAAAATTATCATCATGATCATTACCATGTAATTAGATGGGATCATGTTTACCTAGAGTCAAATGCTTCCATTATAAATTTTTTAGTGTGGATTATGGATAGGAAATATAATTTATTTTATGGAAAACACATCATTATAGTCCATGTTTTATGGAAAACATTTCAGATATAAGAAGATAATAAGGAACATGGGAAGGAAATGAATGATTAATGGACAAAACTCTTTTAGGGAAACATTGGATTTCTACATTCTGAAGATGTAAATACCAATGGGGGAGAATTTAGTATGCTTGTTTTGAGGTATGAAATAATTTATTTATTCTTCTCATGTATATAATGATTATCGGTGATGTTTGAGAGATGGTGGTGATCTTGAAATAAGTTTTTGTTTCTAAAGGATAGGTACGTAGTTTGTGGACAGTTTATCTAAATTATGTGGAATCCAAGAAGAAACATTGCACAATAGCTTGTTTGAAGTAGCCGCTTCATCCAGGTTGGCACACAATTTGGGATACATTACATGGATATTGTGAAGGGCTATTCTTAAGGTAGTAGATAATATACATTTAACTCATGATTTTTCTAACTGTCTGACTAAAATGTGGGTGGGTTAAAAACCACCCCATATGAAGTTGATCTAGGATGTCCTTGCATTAAATCCATTATTTTTTTCCAAATTAAACCCAACTCAAAATTTTTTCCTCTAATAAGACCAAATAATTATATCCCATTGATCCAAAAAATATAAAATCATAAATTGGTGATTTGAAGAAGGATTCTTGAGTTATTTGATCATTCTTTACTGTTCTTATCACATTTCCTTACATCTAAATAGATCTACATCTCATATCCACTTAGTTTCTCATATATACAACCATTAGAGGTAGATCTAAATCATTGGATGCCCTATATGATGATAGTTGGTCCTGATAAAGATAATAAAAGATATATTTGGATTTTTCATGGTGAATAGATATGGTTTCATGAGAATTCCTTGTTTTTTTTCAGTTTACAACAAAATGTTTAAGGTAGGTTGGTTAAATCTGGAATCCTCATGATAGACCTGTTTGGAATGATTTAAAATTTAATATTTTATGTTGAATTTATTTTAAATTTGGTGTTTACAATATTTTTGGAAAACCTCTATTGTGAAGGTTTGGTAAATAGCAGAAATTTGGAAAATTAGGTGATCTTGAAAATAAGCATTTATTATTAGTATTAAAATATATATGTTAAAATGTATATTTTTTGTAATTGTGGAACATGTATTTCATTAATATGTTTTCAATAAAAGTAATTTTTTTATTGAAATGGTTTTTTTTAATTTGATCGCTTTACTATTTTCAATTTAAGAATAGTTTTATTAAATTAGTAGAATAAACTTGGATTTTTCATGGGTTTTCCATGGGTTGTGGTGTGTGTTCATATGAAATACGATGGACTAGAGTGATAAGTATCCCCATTAAATTTTTTGGGATGGATATGGGCATGATGTACACTTGTCATTGTTTTCCACTATGTGAGGCTTAGTGGAAGGAAATCTCGATGCTCTAGAGTGTATGGAGATTCAAGTTGCATGTTTGGTTGTGTGTGTGGATAAGATTATTGGAATTGGTATTAAAAAATGATATTGAGGAATGGTTTTAAATCCATGTTTTTTCAGCAAATGTGAATTTCTAGAAATTATTTTAAAATATTACTTGTTTACATATGGTTTTAAATGGTTTTGAGACATTTTATATATTTTTATAAATAGTTTTTTTAAATTGTGTTATATAAAATGTTATATATAAATTTTCTATCCATTCTATCATAGACTAATGAGTAAGAAATTCATTGGAAAATGCCTACTATGATTTATACTCACCCTTCTTTGGAATTTGGTACTTTTTTCATATGTTATCATCCTAGACATGGGAAATGATAATTTATCACGTGTATTTTGGATCATCACATGATACTTTGTTTATTTAGTGATTTTGGAGCGTGTAGCATGTGGTGTGTGTAGTCTTCTTTGCTACAGAGTTTCATGTAGTAATCTTTTTCAATTTACATATATAGTATATTTTTCATAAACAGTAGTACACTTTAGTTTTTGGTTAGATATAATTTTTATGGTCGACTTATCTTGTTTTAATCATGCATCATAAATTTTTTGTTTGGTTTCAGTTGACTGTTTAGTGATTTATTTCATAATGAGAAAATATTTCCACACATGCATTGGAAACCATTTATCATTTATTCCCAGCCATTTCCATCTTGGGGATGTCTCTTATTTCTTAGTATTGATTCACAGTATTCTCAAGAAAATTGGAATATTGGGTCACTTTAGACATTGTATTTGTATTGGATTATTTCAGAACATTTTAATTATTTTGAATTTTTTTAACATAATCCTCCATTGGGGAATATTTATATTCCCACCCATCATTTTCAAAAAATAAAATAAAAAATTATTTATAATTTTCATTATGGAATATTTAATCTTATTTTCACCATTTATTGATTTTTTACATATTAATTTGAATGAAATATTTTAATTATTTTTCAAATTGGGTACGTTTGTGACTTTTCTTTTAAAAAAATAATGAATTTTTTTTAACATATACAGAATGAGATTATTTATTATAATACATTAAACATTACTGTCACAAGTAATATTTTAAAATTTTATACGGTTATTTTTATGGAAAATCATTTCATTTATAAATGGATGGTTTTCTAAAAGGAATAATGATTTCAAAAAAGGAAAGAATTTTTTTTATGAATTTCATATCGTGATCTTTCGACACCATTATATGTCTATGACAAAATTATTTGATGGTACATATTATATAGTGGGTTGTTATTCATATAATCCATCATTATTATTTCTATAGTATGTTTATGGTTTTTTTGGAATGATATTTATAAAAATCATTTCTTTTTATGTGTGATTATTGGATGAATGATTTATGATTAGGTAGCACAAATCTGTATGGTTTTTGTTATATGATGGATGAGACATATATCTCCCACCAATTCATTTGAAAAAGTATAATTTCTTATGAGATATAAATTATAAAAAATTTGATAGTCTTGATACACAAGGGATAATAGTTGAATAATGATCAATTATGGTAGAAATATTCCTCATGATCTAAAATGGGGAATAAGTTTGTCATGAACCACTATATTGATGGTCTTGGTAGTTTACCTTGTCATGTGAAATGTTTTCATATATTTATGATATTTCAACAAATCTAGGACGTAATATTATGGTTCATGATTGACATATGATGATTTATTCCAATTATGTTCTATGTTTTATAAGATTATAATTTTTATCAAATGAATCATTTTTATGGTATATAGAATGTTGGTATTGACATGGAATATAATTTCCATGATCATATAACCTTATTTTTATCAATAATTTGATAATATTATAGATGGAAATATCTTGTGTTTACACTTACAATGCATCTGAGCACACCATTTCTTATATATATGTCCCCATGTGATAAAAAAAAGATGTTATGGTGGGGTATGAATATAAAGAGTAAAATGGGAGAAGATATTTATAGTACATGTTTAAGATCATTAATAAAATGGTAATATTTAATTTCTCATATAAAAGGAATATAAAATTTTTGTTTATTGAGTAGATAGTATATTTATATATTAAAAATTCATCTAACTAGATGTATTTACAATGTATAATATGTAAGGTCCATTATATTGGTTTTAAGTTTATGTTTTTTACAATAGTTATAGATTAGGGCTTGAAATATCTTATGAGATCCATAGTGATAGGACTAAGTAGAGGAAAAAATATAATATTTTTTATCCTGATCATGAATGAAATTAGTAAAACCAATGGTTTCATTTAAGAATATGTTTTCAATTATACATTAAATAAATGGTTTGTTATAATTATGCTGTTATTATCTTTGATTATTGTTTCTCACACTATGATTTGTTGATTCATTCAATGGTTGTAACCCAGTGGATCCTTAATGATGAGTGCAATAAAAAATTCTGTGATTGTCCTCTAGAAAAACCATATGATATGGTATCTAGAATAGATATCTTAACTACACTCACATAACATTCCTAGGACCAGAATCATGATGAGATCCATAATGATCATGGCATAGAACAATATACTGTATAACCTTATGCAAGGAAACATAAAACTTCTTTTAGATGGAATTATAATTCACTAGAGGCATAGTGAGGAATCAACAAAATTTCTAATTTATTTTAAATTATTCATTTCTAAAAATGATTAATCTTTTTCTTAGCAATTCATCATCTGGAAAGAAAGAAAATAAATGTTTGAATCTAATAAAGAATATGAGAAAAGTGAAATAAATTGAATAAATTGAATTTTATTGGAAAAATGGGATATTATTTAGTATTTACATTCCTCTAATTATGTGTACCATGATAGAGAAATAATTTCTTGATCTGATGAAAAGGGATGATGAACCCATTGGTACATTTTTCGGAAAAATGATACATTGATTGCATGGTATTCATATGGTTTGATTATCATCCATTAACCTAAAATTGAAAAATTATTTTATGGCCTAAATCAATGTATTTGAAAGGCATTATCAATATGAGACTTTAATACCTATGATGAAATTGTTCAATGTGATCTCAAAGTGTTAATGTAAATTGGATATGCATATTAATTATTTTGTTTTCATATGAAAAAAAAGACTAAGGATCATGAATTGTCAAATAAATCATATAGTGAAAACAAATTCAATAAATTTCCGCATCATAAACGTATGAATAAAAATAAATTGATGTATTGGGATTGAAATAATATTTCATTCAAATTTTGGTAGTTGGGTTAAAAATTTGATGAATGTCGAGATGTGATTAATGGGCTAGATGTTGAAACTGAAAAAGAAAACACCAATTAAATCACCACACACAAATGAGTGTTTCATATATAAGAATCATCAAAACTATGATAATAAATTCCCCAATTAAATAGATAATATTGGTGATTAGGTAAAAACCCTATTTAGATAATAATAATTTATAATTCTTATTGAATCACAATGGTTGAACTGAATCCTGATAAGTATGGAACACTCATTATCCCCTCCTTTTCAGGGACATTCATGTTTTGTTATGTATGAATATTTACTTTAAAAATATAATTGTTCACCCACCAGATAAATGGAATGTAATTGAATAATTTTACATGGATTCTTGAATAACGAAATAAAATTTTATATTTTATCAGTAAAAGTATATACCTTCTTTTCATATGATACACTTTTTTTATATTAAAAGAACATGTATATGGAATAATGGGTGATGTAATTATATGATTTGTATCCATGTAATATTAAAATTAGAGTTATGAATACCATAATAGGGTTTTTTGTTAACAATCCTTTTCATTATTTGATGTGATCATGAATAAATTTATTTAATTAGATATAGAGGGAAAACGCTTTCATTTTTTATACGTGAAAATTATTTTAAAAAAAGAATAAAATTTTCCTTTTGGGATATATTTGTATCCATTTGTGTTTATCTTATTTTATATATTGAAGTAGTAATGGGTTGTATTTAATCACATTATGATGTTAGTGAACTCTATTTAGATATTATTTCCCTTTTTATCATTCTGAAAGAATATATATTAATGAAGTGGTAATGTACCATGGATTACCATATTAACTTTTATTTGATTAGGATTTGAGGTATTCCTTGAACTTTTTTAATGTACTCAGCAATCTCTTAATAGATAGTTGTGTTTCATCCCAAAAAATCAACCTAAAGCATATGGTTAGTTTGATGGAATAGATAAAACACTATTGAATATACAAAACTCATTCACTTTGTATTTAAATCGTGTTTTTCATAAAAATCTTACACAATTTTAGTTTTTATTCTACATTATCTTTCCCTCGATCAATAAAATGGATACTTATTAATAACATTATTAAATTAAGTGTAGAAATACAATATACTTTATTTGAGTTAGTGAGTGAATTCTATTTGGACATGAATAAGATAATAACCTAGCATAGGTGGTTAGTAATATTTAGCAAGATGTAATGATTACACAATAAGGAGAAAAATGTTATGATGATAACCATCGAGACAATATTTAAATTTAATTTGGCGAGTACTCTTTTCAATGAATTTATATATAGACAAATTAGTGGAATACTGTTGGATTTTCTGGCCTAGAACTAACTACTTTGTACTTTAATCATTAATAAATACCTATTCACATCCTCATTTTTCTTCTGTGTGAAAATGCATGTGATAATGTCCTAAAGACACTTGTTGCATTAAAAGGTCATAGAGGATCCTTGCTATGATGAGAACCTGGAAATACCATAACACTATTCTTGAATATATGTTCAATGTCCGGATGATGTTATTAGAGGGACACAAATAATACATTCCATTAGGGGTGAGGACTCATAAAACATTGAGGCACCTTCTCATGGTGTGCACCCATGGTAATATTCAGAGGGATATTATGAGAACGAGACCTGCTAGTAGGAAATCCAAATTTCACAATGTCATTGGATTTTCCTATATGCAGACATGTGTATTGGTCCTTAGACTTTAAGATTATTATTAATGGGTGTTACAAATTTCTCACATAGATGTATTGACGAAAAATATGACGACACACTATTCTCCGAGAGTTATGATACATTGTGTGCGTCACGAGAAATACTGCATTAATAGATAATGTGTGAAAGGATTTTCCCTTAGATTCTATGACAAAAGTAGATATCTCAGGGCCTTTTATTGAATTGATGTAGCCTAAATAAATCCACGGCCATGGTAAGGTATGGGCGAGTTCAATTCTGGAAATTAAAAGAAAGAATAATCGAGCACATGGGTTGATGGCACTATCATGCAACCCAATTCATTTGGGATATTGTGAAAAAGGGATTATATTACATGGTAAACGTTCATAGAAGGTGACATGTCATTGCGGCGTTAACTTATTTCTCTATGGATTCCTTGGCGTGTTGCTAGATGCTATCCTTAAATTTTAGGTAAGCTCCGCCTAATGCCATTGAGAAAGGGGCCTAGAGGGTCACACACTGTGTGTCCATGTATCTTTGTTAAATATTAATTTAACAAGATAAATAAATATTATTCCTGCCTATGGTTTAATAATTATTTAAGGATGTCTGATTGAATTTATTTCGACACTATATATTTGAGAGAATATAGCGTAGATGAAATAATATATATTTATTAACGAGTAATGCAGTTACATTTATTTAAGAAATAAATAGCCATTACTCAAGGTCTAATAAATGTGGTGGAGGAAATAAATTAAAATGGAAACTAAAAGTACATGTCATGTATATTAAAAATACACGTCGTTTAATTTTATTGAAAAATAGTAAACGACGTGTATTAATGATTACACGGCGTGTATTTTATCCAGTCGGGATTTTGAGAAAATAATATCATTTAATTAAATGGTATTTATTTTAATCAGCGTGGGCGCATGTCAAGGAATTAATATTTTGACACAGGGGTTTTCAATAAGAGTAAATGAAATAAATAAAACACGTAACTCATTTATTTATTGTCATAATTCTGTAAACCTCAAACCCGATTATAAATATACTCACAACCCCAACATTGTTCCCAATTGGTGTTCACAAAAATTCTGATGAATTCATTCAAGGCCGAAAGAACTACATTCTCCAAGAACGCTCTCAAGACTGAGATAGACCATCCTCCATCGGATCAAGGCGATCGAAGGTGGACAACACAAAAGAATGTTCTTCCATAATGACACCTAGAGATACCTTCGGCGAAATCCAGAGATATGTGGAGCACGTATAGATCACCGCTAGAGGAGTCCTAAACATGGATTCTATGATATAACGCTGAATCACATCAGATTGTGACTAGAGACATGAATGAAAAAAAATCCAACCAAGGTAATTCTTATGAATTAATTAAATTAATTGTAACCAAAATATGATGATAATATCTCTATGGTTCCAGGACTCCCCCTTTTGTTTTTCGTTTTTTTCTCTATTCCAATGATTCAGCGTTTTATCTTGCGACAGATCATAGTTTAAATGTTGTTTAACACTAAAATTAAAGTTGTGCTATACCACCAATGCACTTCTGCTACGCTCGTAACCATCAAGTGGTATCAAAGGGATCACATCATTGATTATAATTAATCAGTTTTTCGTTGGTGGTTTAAGTATTTAATAATTTAGTTTTTTCAATTCAAGTTAATCGTTCTTTAAATCCGAATCTTGAGATCTGTTCCTCCTCTATCGTTTCTCGTTCACCATAAATAAACGACCATTTCTTTTAATTTTTTATTAAAATAAAATAGAGGATATCATCCGAAGGAGCCAAATGTTCTTGTCCGTACAACACCAAATACACAGTGTGTATTTGTAAGTACCCGATGTGTAGTCTAGGTTCATTCATAAGAATGGTATGCCAAATCGGGTCATGTATTTATCATATCTAAATAATTTATAACATAGTGTATTGACCAGGAATAGGTGGAACATGGTTTTTGAATTACACGCCATGTTGTAAAACAGAACACGGCGTGTAGTCCCATCAGGTTAGGGTTGGAACGTGTAACCTGTACATGGCTTTCCCTGCTGGAAACCGTGTAACGTGAAAACTACACGGCGTCTGTCCCACTGAACACGTTGTGTACTCTGAAAATTTCAATGTAAATTAACATGCCATATCCCCGGGGGTGTACTTCAGATAGACGGTGAAGAAAGGTACATTTCATGTAGTCGGAACCACATGCACTGTACTCACCCAAATTACGCAGATTTATTAAAATTTAATATTATATTATACAAACCCTTGAGACGTGTACCATGTTTCAGGCATAAAGCTGAGGCACAACACATGATAGATGTTTTATATATACGTGCTTGATTTAACATCTGTCTAATGAATAGGAATTCACCGGGTTTCCTCAACGGTACAAGTTAAGTACAAAGATAATTTTAATTAAATTTATTTGTTTAAAATTATGATGGAGGAGAATTTAATGGAAATTTAGAAAATGGTTTATGATAAAAGGATTGATTAATTAAAGATAATTAATTGATTCGAGCGTGAATTATATTAAACAAGAACGATTAAATAATTCAATTCTAGTTTTATTTATTTGTAAATATTGTTGCATGTATGGATGATCATGAGCTAGACCAATACCATTGTATGTGAATGGTTTTCATTAATTTATTTATTTAAATTAAATTTGTTGGCATGCGGGCCTTCTCCTCATTAATATGCAGGGTTTGTGCGCCCAAGGATTCTTTTATGTAAATACACATTTTTACCCCTCACCTATGTGTGATATAAATGCATATGTAATGGATAGAGCTACCAAGCTAGTGGAGGTGGCTAAAGTCAAGAGTCAAGGAGAGAAAACAATCCAAGGAGATACAAAGGTGGACAGGTGGAAATATATAAACACGAACCATAAAGGTTCAACAGGTTTCTCCACTAGGTCTTGGGTTAGTTTTTCATCCACTAGATAAAATAATCAATAGAAAAAAAGATCATGATCATTCAATTTATTTTACTTCTATCAGTTTCATGGTTTATTTATTGTGGGTGTGTTGTCACAATCACACAATATATGAAATAAACAATCATGCAAGATAGAACTAAAATAAAACTGGCTTATACGTAAATATTATCTTATACATTGTTAATCAATGAAGTATATCCCACTTAATATTAACAAGCATGTAATTAAAGACAATAAATTGTAAATTTACATATATGGATAAAATCCCTCAAATAAATATTAATTCAGTATATCCTTCTATAATCTTGGTTAGAATCGAACCATAGTTCAACGTTCTTTACCAACCCTAGTTGGGGTCATTTAAATTATTGGGGAATTCTAATTGAAGGTTATGGGTTAACATGACTTGGTTCACATAATCGGTTGACTACCATAGTATGACTTGATGCGACCAAGAGGAAAAGGATGAGGAAATCCAAAATAAATGGATTTCAGGATTGGGGAGTCCACTCAGCGTATCAAAGTGTTGTGAGTTAATGCAGTTGGCATTTGGAATGCCTACCTAAAACCCTTAAAGTTACTTTCATACCCTAATCGGGGTAATAGAAATGTAAATATGGATCCATTCCACTAGAATATTCAGGAAAAAGAATATTCCGAAGTCAATGGTGAGAGTTATTGGATTTTGATAAAATAGTGGGAGACTAATATGTATTAATTTATTTTTTGTCTCATTTTTCTAATAATGTATTAAACCTATTCTCATCTTAATTTTTAGAAATTTCATGAAAAATGACTTCAAACATATCTTTGTGAACCATACTCAATAAGAAAAAACCTTCTAACAGTCACCAATTCCCATGAGTGGTAGAGGCGTTTACGCATCATCCTTCGCCACGAAATGAAATTGTATGTGCTGGAAGAGCCTATCCTAGTGGCTCATGGAAAGGAGGCCAGTGACGATGAACTATCTCTCTATATGAAACACATGGATGATGCCACAAATGTCCAGTGTTTCGTGCTATCTTCCATGTCTAATGAGCTCTTGAAGAAACATGAAAACATGGACGCGTATAACATGATGTCTCACCTTAAGGATCTCTACCAGGAGAAGGCGAGACTAGAGAGATATGAGATCTCCATCGCTTTTTTTTTTCAACTAATCATAGAGAGTATGCGCCAGCTGGGCCTCAGGTAATCAAGCTCAATGGATACATTGAACGCTTGGACATCATATGGATTATGTTCCTGGATGAGTTGTGTATATATTTCATCCTATCTTCCCTGCGCAAGGAAATATCATGCTTTATTGTAAAATACAACTTGAGAAATAATGAGATGATTCTATCAGAACATTGGACCATGATTTTCTATGTAGATAAGGACATGGGGTGTGACAAACCCACAATCCTTATGGTGAATAAAAAAATGAAGGACAAGGAAAAGGGTCCAAAGACTTATAAATGGTCTGAATCCCTTGAGATTCGTCCTTCCAAGAAGGGGAAGATCCATAGGCAAGGAAAGGAACGAGAGGCGGTGTGTTTTTCATGTGGCAAGAAAGGCCACTGGAAGAGGAACTACACCCAAAAGCATGGGGATACTAATGGTGTGTTTTTTATTGAGAATAATTTTCCTATTTCTACACATTGGGTATTAGATATTGCTTGTGGGGATCACATATATATTCAAATGCATGAACCATGTAGATATAAAAATATTTCCAAAGGAGAGGTGGACCTTCGAGCTGCCAATGGTGCAAGGCTGGCTGCGTTGGCTATTGGCGATTACCACCTCTCATTGTCAACTGGCATGAATTTGGTTTTACAAACTATTATTATGTGACTAGTGTTACTAAGAACAAATTTAGGTATCTTGTTTGGATATGGATGGATTTATTTTCATGTTTGGATGTAAGGGTAATATATTTTATAAGAACAACGTATGTTATGGTATGGCACATTTAAATAATGGTTTGTATGTATTAAATTAAGAAAACCAAGTATTGGAAATCGATAACGAAAGATACTCACATGACTCATACATCACCCAGTTGTGACATCATGGTCTCGGTCATGTAAACGAGAAGTGCTGGACAAAACTCTGCCAAGATGTCTATTTAGACTCCACTGAGATAAAACCACATGACAGTTTCCATGATTGTTTAGAAGTAAAAATGACAATTCAACATTTTGGTGGATTGGGTGGAAGGGCCACAATGATTCTAGGATTGGTACATAAGGATGATGTGGACCATTTCCAATAAATTATAGAGGTGGATATTCTTACTTCATTGCTTATACATATGATTTGATAAGATAGGTCTCTATCTACTTAATTAGGTATAAGTAAGCAGCCTTAGATAAATTTAAGGAATTAAAGAATTAAGTATAGAATCATCTTGGTAAGAAAATAAATAATCCTCGAACGAATAGAGGTGGATAATATCTTAATCAAGAGTTCATCAATCTTCTACGGGAGTCTGGGATTCTATCTCCACTCAATACTCTTTATACACCACAGTGGAATAGTGTTAGTGAAAGGAGGAACTACCAATTTTTTGACATGGTGAGGTCAATGATGAGTCATGCAGATCATCCATTATCCTTTTGGGGATACGCATTACAAACTGTAGCAAACACATTAAACCGAGTACCAACTAAGGTGACAAATGGAATTACCTATGAGTTAGGGAATGGAAGGAAACCCATTTTGTTGCACACACTTTTATGGGGATGCGAGGAATTTTTTAAGTCCTTCTCAAGAAACAAACTAGAACCCTGAGGCCTGAAGTGTATCTTTATAGGCTATCCTAAGGAAATGAAAGGATATTACCTATATGACCCTTCAGACAAAAACGTCATTGTCTCCAGACATGCCGTATTTCTCAAAAGGGAGCACATCCTCAAAAGGGATAGTGAGGGCATGATTGAATTCGATGAAGTTGATTCTCAAGAGACATAGGATTTGGTACTGGAATAAGTACCACATGTCCCTAGGGAAGAGGTTCCAGAAACACAAGAGCTACGTAGGATTTCAAGAGTGGTAAACGAACCTGAGTGATTTGGTTTCCTAGTCACCAAGGATGGTGTTTCATTATTGTTGTCTAATGATGAACCTTTCTCCTACAAGGATTCCGTAGAATGCTCAGAGGCTGCATGATGGCTAGAAGCTATGAATTCTGAGATGGATTCGATGTATCAGAACCAATTCTGGGTTATGGTCGAGGAGCCAGTTGATGTAAAACCTATTGGTTTCAAATGGGGATTCAAGAGAAAGCTTGACATTGAAGGTCAAGTTAACACCTATAAAGAAATGCTAGTGGATAAAGGATTCAGAAAGAATCATGGAATTGACTATGATGATACCTTCTCAACAGTTTCCATGATTAAATCCATAATGTCATACTTTCCATAGTAGAAATTTATGACTATGATATTTTGAAAATGGATGTCAAAACATCATTCATTAATGGGAACCATCAAGAATATTTCTATATGACACAATCAAAAGGTTTTGTGACACTATTGAAGCCAAAAGGGTTTTCAAGTTGCAGAAATCCATTTATGGAATAAAGAAATCATCCAGGTCATGGAACATTCAATTTGATGAAGCCATAAAGTAATTTGGTTTCATTAAGAACCAATGTGAGCGCTATGTTTATAAGTGGTTTAATGGTAATGAAATCCTTATCCTAGTAGTGTATGTTCATGACAAATAGCTTATTGGAAATGATACACCAGTCTTATGATCATTTAAGGACTGGATGAACACGTGTTTCTTTGTGAAGGACATGGGTGAATAAGCCTACATTCTACGGATCAAGATCATTCTTGATAGATCCAAGAGGCCGCTTGAACTAAGTCAGGGTACATACACTAACCAGATACAAAAGAGATTTAGTGTGGAACAATACAAGAGGGGATTAGTTCATGTTTCACATGGCATACATAATTCTAAGAAAATGTGTCCACATACCCAATAGGAGAATAATAGAATGAGTAATATCCCATACGCTTCAGATATAGGATCCATCATGTATGCCATGTTATGTTTCAGGATTGATGTTGCTTGTGCACTAAGCAGGGTTGTCAGTTATCATGTGGATCCAGGAGAATAGCATTCGACTGCTGTTAATACTATCCTTAAGTATCTAATAAGAACTAAGGATATGTTCCTGGTGTATGGAGGAGACGAGGATCTAGTCATCAGTTGGTATGCTGATGCTGGTTTTCAGACAGATCAGAATGATCTGAAGTTGAAATCTAGATATGTTATCTGTCTTAATGGAGGAGCTGCGAGCCTGTAGAGCTCAAAGAAGCCAGTTGTCACCGATTCTACAACGGGGATTGAATATAAAGTGACTTCTGATGCATCCAAGGATTCCATCTAGAGTCATACCATTTTCTAGGAGCTTGATGAGGTTACTAGCAGTAATGACCATGTCACATTAAATAGTGATAATACGGCAGCGGAGGCTCTTTCAAAAGTAGCAATGTCACATCAACGGACAGAGAACATACTCCGGAAGTATCAACTCTTGAGGGATTTCTATCAGAGGAGTCATGTTGGAGTTAGTAGAGTGTCCACAGAAAAGAACATGGTGGACCCCATGACTAAAGGCATATCTCAACAGAAGCATGAATATCATGTGAGAGATAGAGGTTTAATGGTTGTTAGAAGTTGTCTCTTGTCCAAGTGGGAGTCTATTGGTGTTGTTGGACTAGAACCAACTACTTTTTAATTTATTCATTAATAAATAACTTATCACATCTTGATTGTTCTTCTGCGTCACAATGCATGTGATAATGTCCTAAGGACAGCTGTTGCATTAAAAGGTCATAGCAGATCCCAGCTATGATGAGAACCCAAAATTTCCATAACATTGTTCTTGAATATATGTTCTATGGATGGATGATGTGATTTGACGGAAAAAAATAATACATGACATTTGGGGTGAGGACACATAAAACTTTTAGGTTCCTGAATGCAGGCTCCATAAAAACTACATAAAGGGGCAGTCCCAGAAGCGGATTCAGAGCAGGTGCACTCACTAGAGAAGAGCCAAATGGATTGTCAGAATGAGAGGGTATGTCTATGACATCGGTACCAGCCTGTGCTTGCACGTGAATCCTAGGTAGACGGTCATGCAAAGGTGGAGAGCTACTATCAGGTTGCAGATGCTAGGGAGGGGCAGTTCCTTGTAGATAGTCTGGTTTAATTCTC
This sequence comes from Viscum album, assembly GCA_963277665.1. NCBI lineage: Eukaryota > Viridiplantae > Streptophyta > Magnoliopsida > Santalales > Viscaceae > Viscum > Viscum album. The sequence goes on from OY728138.1 coordinate 946,264,519, forward strand.
TAAGACCTTCGGGTTATGTAATCTCCTAAGCCTACGAGCCATGTAATCTTTGAGCCTACGTGCCTTGTAAGGGTTCCCCATAATACCTTGAAATGGAGTTATCAAAAATCAATAAAAATGAAGGCCTTCGGGCCATTTAGGCAGGATAAAGGATTTATCCCTTCTGTTCCATAACAGAAGTAGATATCTTAGGCCCTTTAATGGTATTTATATAGCCTAAATAAATCCATTTCCATGGTAAGTTATGGGTGAGTTCAATTCCGGAAAGTCAAAGAAAGAATAATTGAGCACATGTGTTGATGGCACTAGCATACAACCCACTTTATTTGATATATCGTGACAAGGGTATTATATTACATAGTAAATGTTCGTAGGAGGTGACACATCATTGTGTCATTAACTTCATTCTCTATGGGTGCATTGGCGTGTTTCTAGATGCTAACCTTGGTCTTTACGCTGACTCCATCTAATGTCACTGAGAAAGGGGCAAAGAGGGTCACACACTATGTGTGTCCTTGTATCTCCATTAAATATTAATTTCACAAGTTAAATAAATATTTTTCCTGACTGTGGTTTAAATATTATTTATGGATGCCTGATTGAATTTATTTCGACACTACATATTCGAGAGAATATATTGTGGACAAAATAATACATATTTATTAGCAAGTAATACAGTTACATTTATTTAATAAATAAATAGTTGTTATTAAAGGTCTAATAAATGTGGTGGAGGAAATAAAGGAAAATGGAAAATAAAAGTACATCTCGTGTATATTAAATATAAACTCTGTGTAGTGTTAGGCAAAAAGAGTACACGTCATTTATTAATGATTACACAACAAGTAGTTTTTCCAGTCAGGATTTTGAAGAAATAATATCATTTTATTAAATTATTTTTATATAATCAGAGTGGGTGCATATTAAGGAATTAATAATTTGTCATGGTGGTTTTCAATAAGATTTAATAAAATAAATAAAACACGTAACACATTTGTTTATTGCCATAAATCTGTAAACCTCATGCCCGATTATATAAATCCTCACAAACCCAACACTTTTCCCAATCATTGTGCACAATAGTTCTGGAGAATTATTTCAAGGCTGAAAGAACTACTTTCTCCAATAATTCTCTCAAGACCGAGAGATATCATCCTCCATCGAATCAAGGTGATCGATGGAGGACATCGCAAGTAAAGGTACATCTGTATTGGCACCTGGAGAACCCTTCGGCGACATCCAGAGAAACGTGGAGCACATGTGGATCACCGCTAGAGGAATCCTACACATAGATTCTACGATGAAACGACAGATCAGATCATATAGTTACTGTAGATATCAATAAAAAATGATTCCAACCAAAGTATTTATTGGGAATTAATTAAATTAATTATAACCATCATATGATAATCTTATCTATATGGTTCTGGGACTCCCTCATTTTTTTCGATCTTCATTCTATTTCGATGATCTGGTGTTTTATATTGTGACAGATCTTGGTCTGAAGGTTGTTTAACTCTAAAATTAATGTTCGGATCTACCACTAACGCGCTTCCACTACGCCCGGAACCATCAAATACTATGTATCAGGTACTCTAGTCCCATTGAAATTACTAATTGTATTATAATGGTAGCCTATAAATTAGATCTTCAACTAAAATTCTCTTAGTTTCATGTTTTTTTAACATTTATCTTTCTTGAGGAAGTACATTCCATATCCATAAAATTCAAAAAATAATTGGTTATATAGGAATAGAATAATACAATTTATGAGGAACAACTTATTTATTTTATTTATCTAATATTGATGGTTGTTTGAAACTGGAAGAATGACATCATCACCATTTTATGGAGGAACCACCAATTTGAAGAATGTATGTGGGTGTTAGGCTCTATCCATAAACATTAAAAATAATTGCATAAGCTAATAATTATATATTAATTCATATTGAGGATCATTTAAAGTTTTTAGATGTAGAGAATTATGTCATAACCCATACATAAAAACATAAATATTATAATTTTTAGAAAAATATTCACTATCAATTTTTTTCATGAAACTACATTTAAAATGAAACATGGTTTCATTTCTGGTTTAATCGTCATAAAATTTTCGTAATCCTAGACTTGATTCTATTATCCATTATATCATAAAAAGAATCCAACTTGGTATGACCATAAAATGATCAGTAAGGGATACCCAAAAAGGAAAACTTTTTTCTTTTTTTAAACATTTAAACAATGAATACATTACCATAATGTAACACTTTTTAGCTTTATGAAGTAGTATATACTCATCACTAAATATTAGTACCTTTCATACACATTTTTAATAAAACTATTATCATAATACTCATATAAATAAGATAAAATAAATAGAGGTATATAAGGATATAATAATACTTAAATTGAAACAAATATTGTCTATATACACACATATCACCATTACAAATTGAATATTCATTCGACCAACATACATAAACAATACATTGGAGGTTATAACATAACAGTCTATCCCTGGTTATCTTGGAACCACCCCTTCTTGGTTTGTCACATAACCACCAATCCTTGGATTATCAAGTAACCACCCGTAAAATGTCCATGTACCATTATATAGTAATAACACATAAAAGATTACAATTATCAAAATTTCTATTATGAAAATTTGAAATCAAAAGGAATCATTACAATATATTGATATAATCAGACCCTTTATAAAACCATTTTACTACCAAAATACCTTCAAAAGGAAATATGGTATTTATATTTCTATTAAAAACTTTTTGGTTTGTAGATGATTATAAATTCTAAATAATGGTAATGGTAGTAGAAAAGTCATTATTTCCATACACATTAATAAAAAAAATTAGTTTAGAAAAATGTATCAAAAAAATTTAACATTTGCAAAAAATATGAATGAAGTTAAATTTCAATGAGTTTAATTATACATCGTAGAAAATATGGAGGTGTATAATATCAAAATATGTATCAATAAAATGAGATTATGTTGATTTCCCTTTAAAATATCTAATTATTATATTAATTATAGATCAATGACATAATTATGTGTGATAAATATAAATACACAAAATATAAGTTGATATTTAGTGTCAAAATCATATCTACTTTACACATATTATAATATTCACGATTTAAATATCATACATATTCTTTATATATGTATTTATAATAATCCATAATATAGGGATATAAGAAATGAAATTCATCGTTCAAGGAGACAGTTGGCTATATGTACCCATGAATGATACATTCAATTCTTTTTCACATTGAATGAAAAATAATTAATTAATATAAATGTATATTATAAGACAATTATTATATTAATCTCATATATGTCTCATAGGATTAATAAAACCATCCTTTTTACGTTCAATGTATTGGAGTAATGAGTTATATCAATTTGATGGGGGTGGTAGTCCACACTTCCTCAATCGCAATTACTTATATACCCAACATGGAAAATAAAAAATGTAAATTATAAATAAATATTGAAGTGTGATAGAAACAATATAAATATGATATAAATCAATTTTAAAAATAGTCTCCATTATAATATCCACCATGAGGGGTGGAAGTGTATAACTGAACATTCATCATTTCTCGAGGAACTAGTATGTCATACATAGTAATATTACATTTGTTAACCTTTGAATAAAGGTATGTGTATGCATGGATTGAAACCTAATCGTTAAAACATAATATTATAGTTATGATACTGGTGTGGTTTTGTTATCATATAATAAGAAATTTATAGGTAGTGGAGAATGGAAATGAATCTAAAAAGCATGAGAGAAGGCGTTACCTATTAATCGGGTAATTGTTTTTGGGTTATGCCAAAAGGATTCCTTGAGAAGATTTATCCCCTATGTAAGGAATCTATGATGAGTATAAGGATTATAGGAAATGTTATTGATATGTATTTTCTGATCCAAAGGGTTCTTCAAGTGTGATTATTAACTAATAAACGATATCATTTTATAGGAGAGGGAAGGGGCACCCTTGGAAAATCTTAAATTATAAAATTAATATAAATAAAATTTTTAAATAAAATACCCCAAAAATGAGATATTAATAAGATATGATGAGTATATTTTGAAATAATCTAGACCAATTATTTTTATACATGTATTTAGTTTATTTTAAACCTTATCCTTTTATTTCACCCTTAAATATTATATTTAAATTTTAATTGAATTAACAACATTTTAATTATTAAGAGGATATAAATATAACTTATATGTGGTAAATTTCCCATAATTGGATTCTTAATTTACATTTTCACCTTCTTATAGTCAATTTTTTAAAAATATTTTTAGTCTTTTTAAATTATTTATTTAATTTCTATTTTTATAAAACATATATTATGTAAATTTGTACATTATTAATTTTATTGAATTTAAATAAAATATAAATAGGGAGATAATTAAAAAACCATTTAATATTCCTAATGAACTCAATATTAACTAATAAAACTAATTTTTGACATAAATTATATTAAATTATATTTATTTTAATATTTATAACATAATTTATTTGATTCCTTCATTAATATTGTATTCACTACCTCAAAATTATATAATTATTAAATAAAATAATTTACAGTCTAAAAATTAGAAAAAAATACTACAATGCATAAAATATTTTTATATTCAAAATGACTATTTAGATTCAAGTATATCACTTAAATAAAACCATATAAATTTTTTTAGTAATAAGATACATGTTTATAACATATTTTCCATTACATTAAATTAAAAATTATAAGTGTCATAATCACACGGAAATGAATTCCAATGTCCAATGATTCATCCCATTTGAATTATTTGTTTTCCATATATAATAAAATATGATTATAACAAATTTTAAGGTAGTATTAAATTATTATAATATTAATTTATCCTTATTTACCGAGTTTAACCTTTAATCATATTAAATAAAAAAATTACAAACGTTAAGATTAATGACGTCCAAAAATAAAAAGTTATAATTAATTTATATGGATCATATTATTCCATATATGGAATTTATTTTTCTATATTCAATACACTAAATTAGGGTAATTAATTTAAAATTAATTTCATTTGTTAAAATTAGAAAATGTGTTTTTTTAAAACATCATAAAATAATTGACATGTGTTTATATTAAATGTCAATATAAAGTTTCCTCCAATATCCAAAATTAGAATAAAAGATAATAAAATAATACAATTAAACATTTGAAATAATTAAAATAATATTCAAACTATATCAAAAATTAAACAAAAAAGGCAGTTTGGAATCAAAATAAAATATTTTCCACAATTCATTATAAATTAGTTCTATTAGAAAATAAAATTAACCAAAGTAAATTTTGGAGTCATTATTATAAAAAGAATTATTTTCGGTCAAATATAACATATAAAATTTTCAAAATATAATTTTAAAAGGGGTTCACTATTACAAGGTGGTAAAATAACCTTTTAATAATTTTATAGTATTTTATACCTAAATTTGGATTTAATTTCATTATAAAGATCTAAATTTTATTTGATGAATGAAAAAAAATTAATAGAAAGTTGAAAACATAATATAGTTAGTTTTGATTAATTATTCCAATTTTATAATAAGGGAATAGTTAAAATTTAAAATATTAATACTAATAATTCTTTATTTTTTGGTATAACTCAGTTTTGTGTGCAATGTCAGATTTATGAGAAACTTGTTGTTGCGTGACGGGATAAATATTAGACAATGTGTCCCCATTAGAATAAAATTAATATCTTATTCATAAATATTTATAGGTTTGAAAGTGTATTATTATATAATTACCAAGAATGTTACATCTTTCCCTCCTTTTGTAAATTCTATCCCCATAAATTTATTCACTTATCGAATAATTGGTAGAATTTATCCTTCAGGAAATATTTTGATTACGTTATCTCTTATTCAACCATATGGGGTTTTCAAAAATACTTTACCCGATTGTTAACCTTATTCCACAACACATCCTCTTTATAGTCAAAAATCATGATTAGTTACTCATCATAAGAAAAATATCATTCCAACTAAACTACTTCTGGACTCAACACTTGATATGAACCCAGTATATACATTCATAGCCTTGAAGCATGTAATCCGCTATGTACCTAGGATAAAATTAGCGGAAAATCCAGTCTATAGGCAACCAATCAAAATATCTCTAGGATTTTATAGGCTTCAATGAACCTCAATATCAGCATTAATTTCTTACGAACAACATCACATGTTTTCATGGTGAATCCTTTAGAAAGGCTTTCTCACCTACTTTGAAATAATGATCCTTATAATGGTTATCCACTAATATCTTCTTCTTTGTCAGATATTTCCTCTTTTTCTTCTGAATTAATTGATCATTTTCTACCATCTCCTCTTCCATTTATTGTACCATCAACATATTTTCACATACATCATCCATAAAAGATGGAGTTCGACACCATATTCCATATAATGTATCAAATGATGCAAAATGAAACAAATTTTCAGTCTTGGCATGTTTTTTTATGAATCAGCTTCAAATTTATACTGGATTTCTACTCTATATTGTTGGATGAACTACTTATCTCACTCTGAAACAAATTTTCAGTCTTGAACATCTGTTTGATCTACTGTAATCTTTACTTCATGGAGTCCTGTAGTCAATGTTTTTTCTGTATGGCTTGGTGAGCTGTTTGGAGTTGGGCGGGCAGTTGGTTCTGATTGCCTGTGTATCTACACTGTTTACCTGGATTTGATCAGCTTGGAGGCTCCGTTTATTTCTGGCTGAGGAGTTGCTGCATATACTAGATTCTGCAGGTTGTCTCTTGCTACAGACTCCGGATTTGATGGTTGTTTTGGCTGGAATCCTCAACATCATTGAAGGTGCTGCTATTTTCTCTCTTTTTCAACATTTCAGTTTGAGAAATCAAGGATGGGTGTATCTGGATGTCTTCTGCACTCTTATGGAGGATGATGTTTAAGTCTTGGATTGGAGGACAGTATTTCTTCGGTACTATCCTGATGTTGGTGTTCCTTATGACTGAGTTTGAATGGTTGATAAGTGAGGTCATGTATTACTCATCACATCCTACTGATAAGAAGCCACAAGGTTCGGTCTATCCAATAGGGAAGCTCGCTGCTTTTATGGATGGACATCATTTCTGATGGTCTAGCTTTGATACAACTGAATGATATTCAAGGGAGCATCATGATGACTCACTGGGATGATAGATGGACCACACAGTCTCTTGGTGATCTTTAATTTTGATGTTTTCCTATCTGAGTTGTTTGTTTGTCAGTTTTGTTTTATGGTCTTCAAATCCCTGCTGGTGTAAGTGTTTTACACCTTGATCTTGTACTGTTACTCTTTATTTTTTTAAAAATTCCATCGGTGACATGGAATGGGAAACCAATCCATGTCATCAATCTTCCAAAAAAAAATGTTATCATGATATGATACAATAGAGAGGGGTTCTACAAGTAAAAAGTCTATCTAATTTAGATTTAACCAATAAAGTTGATATAGATATAGAGTATCTTGGAAAAGATGGAAATGAGTATATGTAGTCAAATAATCAACAACAACCTAGATCACGTTGTTGCCTCAATATTTCATTGGTAATTCAACTATTAAATCCATTGATATATTTTCCCATTTCTACTAGGGCATTGGAAAAATCTGAAAAATTCTTTTCAGTAACATCTGCTCTGCTTTAACCAGTTGAAAAATCAAACATCTCATGGTAATGTCAGCAATATCTCTTTTAATTCCATCAAACCAGTAATACTCCTAACAACATTTGTAAATCTCAATGTTTCATTATTAAAATGAAAATGGGGAACTATGAGCTTCAAATAAAAAATATTTCTTCACATGTGAATAACATGGCCCACATAATCTTTTTCCAAACAACAAAACATAATAATTATCAATGAGATATTTATGTAACTTACCCTTCTTAAAAAATCATTATTTTTTTGAATCTCCTATTTTATTTCTTCACATGCTTAATTCTATGAGATAGTTATGATTTTACTGTCTTCAGATACAAAATAGAGGAGTTTCTAGCACCAAATAATTCCAAGAAAAAATTCATCAAATAATTAACCAATGGATATCGTTCCAAATGTATAATTGTTAATGTCACATTACTTCTTAGAATCAAATAATCAACAATTTTATTTTATTTTCAATGTTGTTAATGAATCACATTATCTTAATTTATGAATTCCTTCCATCTAATCTGTCTCAATTTTAATTTATTTTGATTGAATATATAATTAAATCTTTTGTAATCAATATATAGGTCAAAATTTAAACCATAAAAATTGTTCCTACAAATTTTTATTTATAAATATAACAGAATGTAATTCCAAATAATGTGTTAGAATATTTAACTCATGAAAATCTAACGGACCTGAATCAGAATAATTATCTACTTATTATGAATTATGATACAAACATGTACATTCAATGAATCATCACAATAACTAAAAAATTGACCATTCTTGTAAGTTAGGGTCAGAACTGAAGCATTTACCAATCTTATTTTAGGTTCCTAAAAACCATCATCACATTATGTTTTCTATATTAAAATAACTCCCTTACATGTTAACATAGTGAGTTGGCTAGATAACTGAGAAATGTTTTCAATAAACCTTCGGTAAAAACCCACTAATCCAAGAAAACTATGAATATCTATGATATTGGTAGGTCATGACCACTCTTCAACAACATTTGTTTTAGAAAAATAAAATTTTATTTCATTTATAGAGTTAATATGAAAATGGAATGATTTTTTCTGAAACTGAAATTTAGTCATGAAAAACATTACATATATTTTATTTCTGTTAATGTTTCCAAAAAAATCCTTTAGTGACATTAATATCCTCAAGATTTTTATAATATACCAATATTTTGTCTATAAAAAACAAAAAATGAACAAAAACTGATGAAATGCTATATTAATTATATTCATAAGCACTGAAGTGGCCTTATATAACCCAATTGCATTACTAAAAACTCATAATTACCATATATCATTCAGTATGATTTCTTTGGAATGTCATCCTCCATGAACTTTAGTTGTTGGTACCCAGACCTCAAATCAATCTTTAATAAATATTGAAATCCCAAGAGATGATCAAACAGATCATAGATATGAGGAAACAAATACAAGTTCTTAATATTGATGTCATTAAATGATATGTAATCAATACATCTGGTCATAGTACCATCCTTCACTTTCCCAAATAAAATAAGAGCACCCCATGGTGAAGTGCTAGGTCTAATGAAATCATTATCAATCAAATACTTTTACTATTTTTTCAATTAAACCAATAATCCTTGATCCATTTGATAATGGGGTTTATAAATAATATTAACATCAATCACTAAATAAATAGTAAATTCAACATCCGAGTTTGGTACAATACCAAGAAATTTATCTAGAAAACCATTAGTAAATTCATCCACAAATGGAATGTAACTAATCAAAACAGTTTCCTTATTTTTTAACAATATGATGTAGATAAAATTAGATCCAATCATCAATTAATATTAATTCTTCATGGTATGTTATAAATGGTATGAAATCATTGAGTAAAACATTGTTGTATATACAATCTATTTTAGGCTGAAAAATAGAATGCCAATCCATACAAAAAATATGATATCAAATTCCACTATGGGAAGTTCAACATGATTTATAGGAAATACAATACCACTGATTATCATAGAATGATTCCAATATATATACTTTGGTCTTGTTAATACATCCACATGGAGTTTTTAAAAAAAAATCTATATCGCATTCATTGGGTGTTAATTCCAATTTACTTGTAAAGACCTCACAAAATAATGAAGGTGAATACCCAAAGTCAAATAGAGTTTTGGAATATTTGAAAAAATCTATAAAATACTAATCACCACTTCATTTTATGGTCCCACATCAGTCGTATTTGTAGAAAGTTATTTTACAATTCCCTTCTGCATTGAACCTTACCGGTTTCCACACTGGGTAATCCACTTTGCACACACATTAGAATAATACCCAAAATCATTGGAAAAAAACTATTCCCTAGGTTTCATTTCCTATATAATCATCTTCATTAGAGTTATAATAAATATTACTAGTATTTCCACATCCTAAGAATTTCCCAAACATTGAGATACATTTCCCAAAAATCTTTTTACCACACTTCTCAAAAGGTGGAAATTTAGTTTTCTTAACTATATACATCTTTATTGAATTATTTAACATTCCATGCCAACTGAATTACATCATTCTCTATCTATCATGGAACAGATGATCATCAAAAAAACATTATTGAAATCTTGTCTGCACATCCAACAGAATTCCAATATGTTTTGAACTCATGAGAAACCAATTTCCTTTGATATTTCTCCTTCAATCCTGAGGAAATCAAAATTTTAATCATGTCAATATCCCATATAAAATATGGAACACAATTTGATGAAAAGGTGAATTTTGTTTCATAAGAATCCACCAAATATTTCTCCTTTAGTGTCAATTCCATTAATTTCTTTTCAATTATTTGTCGAATTCTATTTGTAAAACACTTCCCATAGTAGATATTCTTAAATTCATCCCATTTTAGGGTGTTGATATCTTCAAATCCTCACATATTTTTAAAAATTGACCACCTCTAATCTCCTTCACCTTAAAAATTATAAATAACAAGACAATCCAATGGATTTTATTACCACCACATTACATAAGTAATATATTCTAGTGATTTAATTCCCCCATCAACTTGTACAAGGTTATATGGTCATATGAATTATGGGAAACTTTGCCTCATTAAATTATCCACTACCTTCAATTTCCTGTGAAATTAATCTGGTTGATCTTAGGCATGTAAACCACCACCATTAATAACCTGTGTCAACTGATCCATCACTGCAACAAACTATTTAGTGTCAATTATGGCTATATCAAGATGCTGAATTGGAGGGTTTTTTCTTAAGTACGATATCCAAGCACATTATCCATGTTACCTTTGTGGAAAACCATTTTGAATAGATTCATAATAGTGGATGAAACATTGTAATTGTAAAATTTTATATCATATCAATTTGACCCGAAATTAAAAAAATTATTCAAATTCAATTAACAATATCCTAATCCCTAATGTTATCTAAATTAAACTCTGATTCCAACTAAAAATCCACTTCTTTAAACAATAAAATTCTTGAGATAAGTCAATAAATTTACTTTAATTCATATTGAAGATTTTTCAAGGTTATAGATTTATAAAATTAGGTCATAAAACATATATAACAACTTAAATATTACAATGTTAACACTTATACTCACTATCTATTTTTTCGTAAAACAATTTAAAAAAAGATATTTTCATTTCATGTTTAATTATCATAAATTTTCATTTATCCCTATCAAGACTCTACTATAATTTAATTCACGAGATACAATTTTTAATCTTATAATGAGCGTAAAATGCTCAGTAAGGGAAAAAAATGATGGAGAACTATTAGTCTTTTAAAAACATGTAATCTGTGAATTATTTATCATAATATAATAATTTTCACCTTTATGATGTAGTAAATACTCTTCACTAAATAGAATCACAATTCGTACCATTTTGTGTTGAAAATATTATAATAAAACTAATATAATGTGATCATAAAATATAATGGTAAATTGATATACAATCATACATAAATGGAATAACTGTATAGATGAATTCCATAGATATCACTATTATAAATGCTATTTACATATGTCCAACTTCCATACCCAATGCATTAGATGTTATAATGTAACCACTCAGCCTTGGTTTATCATGGAACCACCCGTGTTTGGATTATTATGTAACCAAACTTCTTTTTTTATGTAACCACCCATAATATTTCCAAGTACCATAATATAATCATAACACATAATAGATTTTAATTATCAACATTTCACATATAAAAGTTTTCTCAACAAGGAATAATAACTTGATATTGATATAATAAAACCATTCTGAAAACCATTTTCAATACCAAAACACCTAAAAAGTGAATATGTTATATATTTTTCTTTAAAAATAATATTTTTTATTAATTATGTCGAATACCAATTAATGGTGACATATGTGGACAATTCATTGTTGTTGCGTGTGCTAAAAACAATCCTTTTATTGATTAGTATAAAGAATCATATGAAAAGATTCCTTACGGAAAGTTTGAATTAAATTAAATTTAGAAGGGGTTAATTTTACACCGTATAAAATAGAGTGGTGTATAAAATCAAAATATTCCTTAATGGATGAAATTGAAAACCAAAGACATGGATATTTAACTCAATGAATGGAAAATGAGTTATGATTTCTATTATCTTGTGTTTGATTCATCACATATGTTCCTTGATATTAATGAATAATAAAAAGAGGTTAGTTGATACCTTATTAATAATTTTTTTCATTATTATTATTATTTTTATATTACTTATTACCTTGTTATAAAAAATACATAATTATTTATGTTCATATTAGTCATTTTTGAGATATTCAGTACCTATGTCGAAAATGAACATGGATTGATGACAATAGTCCATGTTGTCATAATACCATCACCTCTAAAATAATATTCAAAATTTAAATATCATAAATATCCATTATATATATATATTTATAACTATCCATAATATCTGTAGCTAAGGAAGTAAATGCATCACTCATGGAGATGATATGTCGTACGTACACATGGACGCTACATTCTTTTCATTATTCCTTTTAAAAGAATAACAATTTAATGATATAAATGTATATTATAAAAATTGTATTATATTATTGTAATATATTCCTCATACTCTTAATAAAATAATCCTTCACACATATCTTTTATAATGGGAATGAGTCAAATCAATTTGAGGGGGAGGTAGTCCACATTTCCTAAAATAAAATTTTAGTATTTACACAACCTGGAATGAATAAAGGAATTTTCTAAAAAAATTACATAATAATATAGAAAATATAAATATAATATTTATCATATGTATAAATAGTGTCTATTATTATTTCCACCATGAGAGGTGGTAGGGGAAAATTGAAAAATCACCTTTTTTGAGGTTGTAGTTCGTCATACGAAGTAACAATATATTGTTTACCCATTAAATTAAGGTGTATGTAAGAATATAATGAAATTGTATCGTAAAAAGCCCATTATATTTAGGAATCTAATAAAGTTTTGTAATCATATAATTAGAAGAGTGTTGTGAGTGGAAAATGGAAATGAAACTAAAAAACATGAGAAATGGTGTTACCTCTTTTTTGGGTAACTTATTTTGGTTTATACAAAAATGATTCTTCTGGAGGATTTATACCATATGGGAGGAATTTTGGATTTCGTTAGGTATTCTAGGAATTTTTTTCGGAAGGATATGGCTGAACCAAACGGTTCTTTAAGTGTTAGTAATAGAAAAGGGAGGTTACCTTTTTATAGGATAGGGAAGGGGAACCCTTAGAAACATTATAATTATAAAATAAATATAAATTACTTTATTAATTAAAATTGAAGAAACCTAAAATGTGTTAAAGATTATTTGTGGATATTTTAAAATCCATTCATCCAATAATTTATATGGATGTATTGATTTTATTTTAAACCCTGTCTTTTTGGATTACCCTTAATTATTCTCTTTTAATTTTAATTGTGGTAACAACATTTTAATTGCTAAGAGGATATTTATTTTACTTATATAGGTTAAATTTTCCATAATTATACACTTAATAATATTTTTAACATTATCATATTAACTTTTGGATTTTAATATATATTTTTTATTTTTAAATAAGTTATTAATTTTTTATTTTTATAAACCATCCATTATGTCAATTTTTACATTATTTACTTAATTGAATTTAAATATAATCTAAAATGATAGATAAATTCGAAAAAAAATATTTTATAGACTTATAACATGTCATATTAACCTATAAAATCATTGATGACATGAATTATGTTAAATAATATTTATTTTAACATTTATAATATCATTTGTTTGATTCCATTGTTAATAAATCAATCACTACATCATCATTGTGTCAAAATTTATTTTAATTATATAGTGTATAATAATTATAGATAAATTACCATGAATTATGAAATATATTTTTTCTTTCTAATTACTATTTATATTATAAGTGATCACTTATATAAAACCATATTAAAGTTTTTTTAGTAAAATCACACATATTGATACCATATTTTCCTTTAATTTAATTTAAATGATACAAATGTCATAATCACTCTAAAGAGACCTCAAAAGGTTAAAATTTCATTCAAATGGTTTTCCTGGTTAGAAATATCTCATAAAATAGGATTATGCATAATGATAGTGTAGTTTTATATTAATAAAATATTATTTTTACCCATAATTTAAAACATTAGCCTTTAACCTTGGTAAATAATTTTTTTTACTAAAGTTACTTTTCTTCATGTCCAAAAATTAAAGGGACATGTTTATCTATTTTGGAAATTATGATTCCAAATATTTAATCCATTATTCCAAATGTAAAACACATAAATTTTAGTCATTAATTTAAAATTAATTCTCATTGTCAAAATTAGAAAATGTTTTTTAAGTAAAACCCCTCAATATATTTACATGTTTTTGTGTCAAATTTAAATTTGAAATTTCATCCAATGACCAAAACTAAATTAAATTATATAAAATTAATAAAATTTTACTTTAAAACAATTTATGTCGAAAATATAATGATATAATTATTATAAACTGAAAGGTAGTTTTGAACTAAAATGCAACATTTTTCACTATTTATTATAAATTAATTGTAGTAAAAAAATTAAAAAAATTCAACCAAATATAATTTTAATGAGCAAATTATAAATAAAAAGTCTATTTTTTCAAATATAACATAAAAAAAATTCAAAAACATTATTTTAAAATGTTCAATGTCAAAAGGTAGTAAAACTACCTTTTAAAAATATTAGATGATTTTTTGTTTAAAATTTAATTTATTATCATTTTAAGACTCTAAAATTTATTTGATGATTGTAAAAACAGTTAACAGAGTTGTGTAGACATAGTATATTTAGTTATTTTCATTCATTCAAATAAAATAGTAAATCATTATCTACCATTCAAAATAATAATATTAGTAATGTTTTATTTTTTTTGTATAACTCAGTTTTGGGTGTAATAAAATTTTTCAGGGAAACCCATTGATGTGTGCCGATTACATTATTTTAAAAAGATTCTCCATTAAGGTAAATTTAATATCTTATTCATAAATATTAATAATTATTAAAATTTCTTATTTAATAATTATATTGGATGTTATTGTTGGAACTAAGAGTTATACTGAGGTAGAAGAATATTTACTTTATGATATAAATGTGATGAATTTCAAGGGTAAAATTAATTTGAGTGGGAGTATAATTTGAAACCATATTATTTTTATTAAATTGGTTTTTCTTTTAAATTTTATTTTTCAACGATAGGGTTACATGCAATTGGATGTTTAGTGAAACCATTGAATATTATTAAAATATTACATATCCAGTATATCCTAGTTGATAAATTGTAGTGAGATACAAGGAATAAATGTTTTTTGAAATAAAAATACTGTTCCAACCCAATATGAATGTTTTATGTACTTTGGAAACATCACACCATTTTTAGTAATTTCATATTGTTCTTCAAAAAGAATATTTTAGTAAAATGAAAATTTAAAGATTTTATGAGGGAAAATTAATTTCAAGATGTTTATGAAAAAATTAGTTTACAAATTTCATTTATTTACTGAATTAAGAATTTAAAAGTAATCTTAATATGGCTTTGTAGATAATTTTATAAATTGTTTTTAATGATGAATGAAAAAAATAAGAATCTTATTTAAAATTATAATTTATCATAATATTTTTATGAGGTAACAAACATTTATAGAATTTTTTTAAAAATATAATTTGTTTATTTTGATTTAAAATAATCTTGAAATGATATTTTATGCTGATATTATACTTTAATTTAGTATGAGAACATTTTATATTTAAATGTTAATTTTTCCAAAAAATGTTATTTGTTTCATTTTCCATGTTAATATTAAATTATATTTCGAAATAATTTTTCCATGATTTTTTTAAAATTAATAAAATATTTATAATAATTATTTTCATATTATGATGTTAACACTGTTTATTTTTTTAAAAATATCAATAGTAACATTGGTAACTTTTGTTATGATAGTAATAGGTAAAATTTGTAATTTAGGATAAAAATTAAATGATGTCGAATATAAAATTTTACGTATAATATGGAAAAAATTTTTAGATGGATCTAATTTGACCCTTAATACATAAGAATATATATATTGAGTTGTTTAATGAGCCATTTTACATGAAAATTTCATATATATTATTTAAATTATTGAAAGTCACAAAATGTCAATTTCTTTGTCCTAAAATCCTCTTTATTTCTCTAGATGTTGGAAAAATAGGTTATGAATTAATATAAGTATCCATTTAAAAATTAATAAAACTATTTTGTTGATGTAAATTTAAATATTCCTTTTGGGGTGACTAGGATAAGACAATGGTGTTTATAATATCTTATTTAATTAAATGTCTATGATGTCACGTTGATTTTAATAAAAAAAATAATTTTTAATATGGTATTATCTAGAATATATATTTGAAAATATATATAATTGAAAAGTATAAATTTTTATTTATTATAACAAAAACTTAGTTTTAATTTTTTTCAGAATAAATTAGTATTTTAAAAAATTACACATCAATGATGTTGTAATTATTCAACAAATGAATCAATCATATAAACAATATAACAAATATTAAAAAGAAATATAATTTTAATTATTTAATAGTCTGGAATAATTTTCTAGGAGATTATAACCTTTTTTATTAAATTATTTGGTTTGAATACATCTTTTGGTGTTGATTTTTTTTATATTATTGTAATGAATAATGTCTATATTTATAGAAATGCGAGTTTCATAAAATATTATTTTAATTAAATATTAAAAAATACTTGGTAACAAAACTAAAAATTTATTTTGATATGGTCTGGAATGGCATAAATCGTTCATTTATGGTCCAAACGTAATAAAAATTGTTAAAATTATCAATTTATAAAATTTATTTATATGATACCATATTAATCTTAAATAGGATAACTAATGGTTTGTGTAAATGATAATATTTAAAAAAATACCAAAAACTGTCCGAAATAATTTTATAATCATATTACAAACATTTAATATCATATATTTGAATCCATAACCATTTTATGGAATGGGGATATAAAATTTATTTATATTAATTTAATCTTTTGATAAATAGTAAAAGTGCCCCTCACCTCAATTATAGAAGGAAACATCATCAGTTATTTCCACCATGAGAGGTGGTAGGGGAAAATTGAAAAATCACCTTTTTTGAGGTTGTAGTTCGTCATACGAAGTAACAATATATTGTTTACCCATTAAATTAAGGTGTTTGTAAGAATATAATGAAATTGTATCGTAAAAAGCCCATTATATTTAGGAATCTAATAAAGTTTTGTAATCATATAATTAGAAGAGTGTTGTGAGTGGAAAATGGAAATGAAACTAAAAAACATGAGAAATGGTGTTACCTCTTTTTTGGGTAACTTATTTTGGTTTATACAAAAATGATTCTTCTGGAGGATTTATACCATATGGGAGGAATTTTGGATTTCGTTAGGTATTCTAGGAATTTTTTTCGGAAGGATATGGCTGAACCAAACGGTTCTTTAAGTGTTAGTAATAGAAAAGGGAGGTTACCTTTTTATAGGATAGGGAAGGGGAACCCTTAGAAACATTATAATTATAAAATAAATATAAATTACTTTATTAATTAAAATTGAAGAAACCTAAAATGTGTTAAAGATTATTTGTGGATATTTTAAAATCCATTCATCCAATAATTTATATGGATGTATTGATTTTATTTTAAACCCTGTCTTTTTGGATTACCCTTAATTATTCTCTTTTAATTTTAATTGTGGTAACAACATTTTAATTGCTAAGAGGATATTTATTTTACTTATATAGGTTAAATTTTCCATAATTATACACTTAATAATATTTTTAACATTATCATATTAACTTTTGGATTTTAATATATATTTTTTATTTTTAAATAAGTTATTAATTTTTTATTTTTATAAACCATCCATTATGTCAATTTTTACATTATTTACTTAATTGAATTTAAATATAATCTAAAATGATAGATAAATTCGAAAAAAAATATTTTATAGACTTATAACATGTCATATTAACCTATAAAATCATTGATGACATGAATTATGTTAAATAATATTTATTTTAACATTTATAATATCATTTGTTTGATTCCATTGTTAATAAATCAATCACTACATCATCATTGTGTCAAAATTTATTTTAATTATATAGTGTATAATAATTATAGATAAATTACCATGAATTATGAAATATATTTTTTCTTTCTAATTACTATTTATATTATAAGTGATCACTTATATAAAACCATATTAAAGTTTTTTTAGTAAAATCACACATATTGATACCATATTTTCCTTTAATTTAATTTAAATGATACAAATGTCATAATCACTCTAAAGAGACCTCAAAAGGTTAAAATTTCATTCAAATGGTTTTCCTGGTTAGAAATATCTCATAAAATAGGATTATGCATAATGATAGTGTAGTTTTATATTAATAAAATATTATTTTTACCCATAATTTAAAACATTAGCCTTTAACCTTGGTAAATAATTTTTTTTACTAAAGTTACTTTTCTTCATGTCCAAAAATTAAAGGGACATGTTTATCTATTTTGGAAATTATGATTCCAAATATTTAATCCATTATTCCAAATGTAAAACACATAAATTTTAGTAATTAATTTAAAATTAATTCTCATTGTCAAAATTAGAAAATGTTTTTTAAGTAAAACCCCTCAATATATTTACATGTTTTTGTGTCAAATTTAAATTTGAAATTTCATCCAATGACCAAAACTAAATTAAATTATATAAAATTAATAAAATTTTACTTTAAAACAATTTATGTCGAAAATATAATGATATAATTATTATAAACTGAAAGGTAGTTTTGAACTAAAATGCAACATTTTTCACTATTTATTATAAATTAATTGTAGTAAAAAAATTAAAAAAATTCAACCAAATATAATTTTAATGAGCAAATTATAAATAAAAAGTCTATTTTTTCAAATATAACATAAAAAAAATTCAAAAACATTATTTTAAAATGTTCAATGTCAAAAGGTAGTAAAACTACCTTTTAAAAATATTAGATGATTTTTTGTTTAAAATTTAATTTATTATCATTTTAAGACTCTAAAATTTATTTGATGATTGTAAAAACAGTTAACAGAGTTGTGTAGACATAGTATATTTAGTTATTTTCATTCATTCAAATAAAATAGTAAATCATTATCTACCATTCAAAATAATAATATTAGTAATGTTTTATTTTTTTTGTATAACTCAGTTTTGGGTGTAATAAAATTTTTCAGGGAAACCCATTGATGTGTGCCGATTACATTATTTTAAAAAGATTCTCCATTAAGGTAAATTTAATATCTTATTCATAAATATTAATAATTATTAAAATTTCTTATTTAATAATTATATTGGATGTTATTGTTGGAACTAAGAGTTATACTGAGGTAGAAGAATATTTACTTTATGATATAAATGTGATGAATTTCAAGGGTAAAATTAATTTGAGTGGGAGTATAATTTGAAACCATATTATTTTTATTAAATTGGTTTTTCTTTTAAATTTTATTTTTCAACGATAGGGTTACATGCAATTGGATGTTTAGTGAAACCATTGAATATTATTAAAATATTACATATCCAGTATATCCTAGTTGATAAATTGTAGTGAGATACAAGGAATAAATGTTTTTTGAAATAAAAATACTGTTCCAACCCAATATGAATGTTTTATGTACTTTGGAAACATCACACCATTTTTAGTAATTTCATATTGTTCTTCAAAAAGAATATTTTAGTAAAATGAAAATTTAAAGATTTTATGAGGGAAAATTAATTTCAAGATGTTTATGAAAAAATTAGTTTACAAATTTCATTTATTTACTGAATTAAGAATTTAAAAGTAATCTTAATATGGCTTTGTAGATAATTTTATAAATTGTTTTTAATGATGAATGAAAAAAATAAGAATCTTATTTAAAATTATAATTTATCATAATATTTTTATGAGGTAACAAACATTTATAGAATTTTTTTAAAAATATAATTTGTTTATTTTGATTTAAAATAATCTTGAAATGATATTTTATGCTGATATTATACTTTAATTTAGTATGAGAACATTTTATATTTAAATGTTAATTTTTCCAAAAAATGTTATTTGTTTCATTTTCCATGTTAATATTAAATTATATTTCGAAATAATTTTTCCATGATTTTTTTAAAATTAATAAAATATTTATAATAATTATTTTCATATTATGATGTTAACACTGTTTATTT
Organism: Viscum album; assembly: GCA_963277665.1. Lineage (NCBI taxonomy): Eukaryota > Viridiplantae > Streptophyta > Magnoliopsida > Santalales > Viscaceae > Viscum > Viscum album. Next base: position 946,285,074 of record OY728138.1, read on the forward strand.
TTTTAAAAATATCAATAGTAACATTGGTAACTTTTGTTATGATAGTAATAGGTAAAATTTGTAATTTAGGATAAAAATTAAATGATGTCGAATATAAAATTTTACGTATAATATGGAAAAAAATTTTAGATGGATCTAATTTGACCCTTAATACATAAGAATATATATATTGAGTTGTTTAATGAGCCATTTTACATGAAAATTTCATATATATTATTTAAATTATTGAAAGTCACAAAATGTCAATTTCTTTGTCCTAAAATCCTCTTTATTTCTCTAGATGTTGGAAAAATAGGTTATGAATTAATATAAGTATCCATTTAAAAATTAATAAAACTATTTTGTTGATATAAATTTAAATATTCCTTTTGGGGTGACTAGGATAAGACAATGGTGTTTATAATATCTTATTTAATTAAATGTCTATGATGTCACGTTGATTTTAATAAAAAAAATAATTTTTAATATGGTATTATCTAGAATATATATTTGAAAATATATATAATTGAAAAGTATAAATTTTTATTTATTATAACAAAAACTTAGTTTTAATTTTTTTCAGAATAAATTAGTATTTTAAAAAATTACACATCAATGATGTTGTAATTATTCAACAAATGAATCAATCATATAAACGATATAACAAATATTAAAAAGAAATATAATTTTAATTATTTAATAGTCTGGAATAATTTTCTAGGAGATTATAACCTTTTTTATTAAATTATTTGGTTTGAATACATCTTTTGGTGTTGATTTTTTTTATATTATTGTAATGAATAATGTCTATATTTATAGAAATGCGAGTTTCATAAAATATTATTTTAATTAAATATTAAAAAATACTTGGTAACAAAACTAAAAATTTATTTTGATATGGTCTGGAATGGCATAAATCGTTCATTTATGGTCCAAACGTAATAAAAATTGTTAAAATTATCAATTTATAAAATTTATTTATATGATACCATATTAATCTTAAATAGGATAACTAATGGTTTGTGTAAATGATAATATTTAAAAAAATACCAAAAACTGTCCGAAATAATTTTATAATCATATTACAAACATTTAATATCATATATTTGAATCCATAACCATTTTATGGAATGGGGATATAAAATTTATTTATATTAATTTAATCTTTTGATAAATAGTAAAAGTGCCCCTCACCTCAATTATAGAAGGAAACATCATCATTCATTCCATTACATCAAACTTATCCTTTTATATCAATATTATTATTTTAAATTACCATATGAACTTCCCATTATATATTCTATAGTTTATAGTATCCTCACAAACAAACCCTATATATCAATATATGAGAACCAAATGAGACATTTTAATGAAGAGATAATTACTCTAACTGAGAAATTTCTTTCTCTACTCTTCCTTACCTCATTTAGAACTATGAGAATAATTTTAAATTAGTAAATTCAGTATCATCAATATCTTTATGTGTTATCATGATGATATAAATACCATTATACACCCTCTTTCCTATAAAACAATAATTGAATGCATCCCTCATGCATATGTATGGATTATTGTATCAACATAGCAATATAATTCATTTATTGCCACCATTTTTATAGATTAATATTATGATTTGATTAATGGATACATATTATATAAATGAAATAATAATTGTTATGATAATATGAATTATTATTTAGATTTCATTCATTTCATATAGTTGATGACAGATACATCATTCATTACATTGTAAGGCCCAACATATCCATGAATGGTGTAAACCATTTTTCAATTTCTATATCTTTTAAATTATTATTAATATGTTCATAATTATTATTTATTATTTTTATGAAGATATTAACATTATAGAACCGATGCTACCAATATCAAACTATCAAGACAAAGACTGTCAACCTGAAACATTCATTGAAATAAATGAATTTACCACCCTTAACAACAATATTAATAAAAAACTATTAATAATCAGGATATAAGATGTCATAAATAAATAATAAATTATATTATAAAATTATGAGTATTGAATAAATTTATTATAAATATATAGTTATTATATAGTAGATTTAAATGTAATGAAATAAAATCAACACATTGGGAAAGGGATTTATTAACTCATTTCACATTCATTTGGTTAACCTATAATTTCCTTAATTATGTCATGATTCGAATATTTGTGTAATGATATTTTTTAAATTACATATTATTTCCACTATTTTAATGTTGATATATAGTGAATAAACAGAATCTGTTTATTTTTTTTCCAATAATATGTTATTTATAATAGTTTATTTCACAATCTTGTTATTAGATTGTATTTATTCTATTTCATTCTAATTAGGGGAAAAATTTTCTTCCACAAAAATGTTTTATAAAAATAATTAATTTTTTTGAATAATATTATATGAATCTATAATTTCATTTTAAACCTTGCATGAATTTCAAAAAAATTTAAAGTACTATTTTTATCATTTTGAAAACAGGGAACATTGTTACTTTTATGAAGAAAATAAGAAAGGTATGTTTTTAACATATACAACACAAGTGTTTTTTTTTTCACGTTTCTGAAATGATGATGTATTTTCGAATAATTTACATGTTAAAATGGTTATTTTAATATTAAATAATTTTCCTTTAAAATTCGATTACTTTCTAAAAGAAAAAAATAATTTCAATAATTGAAAGAATAAATTCACCATTAATTATTTCATGTCATATTTCAAAATCATATTTTATCTAAAATATGATTTTTTTTATTTCACTTATTCTCTATTAGGGTTATGATTCATGGATATTACCCTTATTATTTCGATGGAAAATTCATTATAATGGGATATTGTTTTTGAAACCCATTTAATTTAAAGGGATGTGATATGTTAAATTATTTTTGTTCATGTGGGTCACATTTGTTTCATTTTAATTAATTGATGTGTTGGACCTATATCTCACATTTATGAATTTGGTAAATCTTAATATCTAATGATATATCAGTGGGAAATACGATTATAGTCTTGATCGACTTTAGGAATCAGTTACATCCTAATATATTATGAGAAAGAGGTATATCCTAATTTAATATGGGAAACATGTGTGTGTTGATCCACTATATTGATAGTGTTATATGTTCACAATTAAATAAGATATTTTGTTCTATATATTTGAAATTTCCACTATTTTATGAAATTTTATTATGGTTATGGTTGATTTATGGTGATTTCTCACCCTTATGGTCCAGTTTTTTAAATTATAATATTTATTATAGGATTAATAATTATGGTTATTGATAGGATGGGTATGAACATGGTAAGTTTTGTGTATTATCCTATATATTTATTTTAATCTTATTATTACATATTATTATGTATTGATATCTCTATTTTTTTACCTTACTATGTATCTTAGCTCACCATTTTTTATAATTCCTTCACCATGTGATCAAAGAAAGGATTTGGATTAGTGTCCCCAAGAGGAGTATTATGAGAGATGATGTTTGTGGAAGATGGGGACGATCATTAAAAATATAAGTTTATTTAATTTATAATCTCAAATAATTATAAACCATTACGGTTATATTTCGGATATTATTTTTATGTTTTAAATATTCATCTAAATAGATTTAATGTTAGTGTATGGAATATATATGCCATTGTAAATATTCATTAAAATTATATGAGGAGTCACATGAATTATAAATTCCCTAACTTAGGAATTATAATAAAAGAGTTAATTATTCATCCAACACAAGAATGGATGCATGAAATAATAAAAATACCATGAATTGAATCTTATTTAATGGATCTTTTGCGATATAATGTCATTGGATACATCCTTGATTTATAATGGTTATCATTCAACATCCAAATAATCATAAATTCTACAATATCGTACATACCCATAGATCACCATAGGTTGTACCAAAGTATTTTTATGATATTAATCCCATTAATATAATAATATATTTGAATTAATGAACTTTTAATCCTTTTATTCTGGATATATTATATTCTACTTATTCTCATGAAATTAACATGGAAGCGTTAGTTACTATATATCCTCAATCATTATTTTAGAGATATGTAAGACACTATATATCCAAAATATTATGATTTGGGGAATATGATCTCATTCAAGTGCATCAACATTCATCCCATTACTGATCACATTTTGATGGGAGTTGTTAGATATTTTAAGATTCGTGTATTCAATAAGAATGAACAATGAAAAAAACTAAATGTCATAGGAATGATACTCCTTGGGATGGACTCAATTATGAAGGTTTTCCTATGAATCCCCTTCCATGGGTATTTATACTAAATCTAATGGTTTTTATCTTGAACCAAACTACCTCTTAGGATACATAACTCAATAAACTATCTCATCATATTATAAGGAAATACTATCACGAATCAACCATGGTCGAACTTGAACTGGTCACTCGAGCCAGTCCGTGACATGGCCCGAAGGGTGTTCCTGATCCCTACAGGATGAAAAAAAGTGTTGGGCATGAAAATTTAATTTTTGGGAATGGTTTGGCCCATAAATAAAAAATAAATAAACAAGGGTAAAAATTAAATAAAACTGAACTCTATAAGAGAAAAAAGAAAAAAAACTGAACATCTCAACATACTTCCACATGACCATCCTGCTCACCTCCCTACCAAGGGACGACCTTTCTCTAATATTGAGAAATCCAGCCAAGAGAACTAGAGAAAAGGTACCCCACAACTGAAATGATATAATATGCATGAGAAAGAATACTCTATAGGGACACCAAAAGTGAACCACAGAATCCATGCATTTTCCAATTCCAAAACAGACCAATAACACTAGTTTGAACTACAATTATAAAATAAGGATTTCATATATACACTGCATTTAGAAAACAAACATTCACAATTCCATTGACTTTATAATTCAAAAACAAGGAAATGAAATATATAGCGGTTCTCACAAACTATTCTAAAAAAGATACATTGAAATCCTTTTTAAAACAAAAACACATAAAAAAAATTTCCAAGATAAAACAAAACCATGTTAATGGTTATGATTCTACACACACAAGGGAAATGGTATTAAAATTTCTTATATCAATGGATTATATACAACTTAGGAACTTGGAGTAACGCCAAAACATACTATACATGTTACAAATACTAAAGGCATTCCTACTATAAATTATGTCAAAACACCCAAACACTTGGTGTTTCCCTACACTGCATAACGAAGGGGCCGAATCCCCTAGCAGGGACAAGTCTGTATTAATGGATACTAGATTGTGTGTAGTATAAACTAGTGAAGCAATCGTTCTCAGTAAACCCCTTTATTGTGATTTTCTTTTGTGATATGTTCACAATGTGGTGGGAAACAAATTCAAAGAACAATTCATATATATATATATATATATCCAAGAACGTGACAAAAATATGGCACCACCCCAACCAATTCCATATTTGTCTAATTCCTTTAAATAAATATTCTCAAAAGGAGTCCCATACTGAGGACCCTCTTTTCTAGTTATCAATAGTAGAGGCAAGAGAACAAACCAAAGAGAGGTCTTCCAGCATACCGTTTCAAAGATCACATATTGTCCTTTAGCATTTCCTCATTCAACAATCTACCAAATCATTTCAAAATGTATCCAAAATAGTAATAAATTTCATTTCATAGAAACATGGTAAGACATACCAAAACATGCAAATATTATTTATTGAAAACATGCAGTTACAAAAACATGTACTTTCCAATACATGCCAAAACAATAAACATTTACGAACCATTTTCATAACAACAATAAACAACAAAATATGATTCAAACAAAATGGTCTAGCCTTAAAGAACCCATTAAAACCTTTTTATTCCAAAACACTTAAAAACACTTTATAAGTTGTCATTTAAAAATCTCATAAGAATCCACTCAAGGGTACCAATATAATTTAATATTTTTAAGTCCATTTATGAAGAAAATGATGCATTAGAAAATATGGAAAAAGGTCCCTTAACAAGATATAACCAACCACACACCCAAATGCCCCCCCATAATTAATTTGAACAATTTTCCTTTCCAAAATCACACCAAACCACAATAACTATGTCTTTCAAAAACTATAATGTGATATAAACATTAAAAAATTAATTTCTGAACAATTACATGAAAAAGAAAAATAATTTATAAATAGGTTTTCCAACATACCAAATGATATATAAACCATTTTATAATGAATCAAAGAGTTTATTAAAAATTTTATAAACATATCCAACAAATTACACTAACTATAAAACATTATAGACACTAATTTTAACAAAACCAACTAACATGAAAACATAATAGCATATTCACCGTTATTTTTCAGAATGCAAATGAATTAAAAGAATTAATTAAAACAAGCATGTATTAAATGGACATATTTGGGAAAAATGTGTTGATTCACCTACTTCAAATCTAGTGTATATGACATAAAATCGCGATAGAATAAGGTAATATGTCGGTCAAACACCTCTCACACCCTAGCAAGTATGAAAAAAGCGTGAATGAATCCTAAGACAATATAATTTAACTAAAAAAGGAAAAACCCTAAAAATATGAAATGAAAATCACTAGAGATTCCAAATATAGAGGTGGAGACTGCTACTGGAGTGAATGGCGAGGCTGGGGCTAGTCAGCCGGATCGAGGGAGACTGGAGGTGGAGGGCCGGAGGCCGCTTTTCTAGGTCGGGTGGCTGGAGTGTGGGAGGGGTTCAGTGCGCAGAAGGGTATGGTGGTCGGAGGCTGGGGGAACCTGTCGCCATGGAGAGAACATTCTCTAATCCAAAAATGCATCCTCATCTAGTTCCATGGCTCAAAATGATACCAACCCCCTCTTTCCTGACACATCATAACTCTAACACATGCTACTCCTTCACATGCTCCTCTCCTCTTCAATACACTAGATCACAATCATTGAAACCACATCATTTGGCTCATCATCCCACATAATATCTCCTCATTCAAATCATGTATCTCCCACAATTCAACCAAAAACTAGTAAACCAACATCAAATCTCCTACCCCAACACGAAAAACAAGAGACACAAATGCCCTAAAATAATATAACTCAAACATACCCCGATTTGGCGTCGAAAGGACAAACAAGACCAAAATAACCACTCTTAATGGAAGGAAACCTGAAACAGAAAACACTAATGTGAACACCCTATTTGTCAATTTTTTATTTATAATAAGGCTCATTATCTGCCTCCAGATCCAGGAGATGTACACCGTTATCATTGAAGAAAAAAGACTTTGGAAAAATTTGGATGACACACAGCCAGAAACAAACAAAGGGAGACAATAGAAAATCACACAACACAAAGTATTCACATTCCATTTCTGGATCAATATCCCTACCTCCATATTCATCAATGATCCACGGAGGATTTATGACAGGGTGAGGTTGGGAGAGGGGATGAGGGGAGGCCAGATCAGTGAGGCCAGACGAGGGATGAGGTTGGAGGACATGTAGGGGTTCGAAAAGGCTGGTATGGAGAGACCGGAGGGGTCTGAGGAGGATAGATCAATAGCGGGTGTGAGGAAATGAAGGGTCGGGGCACTGAGGGTATTGTTTAAAAACATCAAAGAAGGGGGAAAACATGGAGGGTGTGAGGTGAGGGATTAGATGGATTGCCTGGGCGCAGAGGTTGGGGTGCGAGTAGGAGTCCGAAGGTGGAGGAACTGATCTTGGAGGGTTAATGAGGGTGGGGGGGTAGCGAGGGTTTGGGAGTAGGGTGTAGCACTACTGCGCAGATAGAAATCAGGGGGGATGAGTCGGGTAGCACTATAGTTAGGGTTATTTTTTTTTCTTTTTTTTATAATAACAATAATTATATTAATAAATCCATTAATAACAATCTTAAAACTAATATTAATAATACCCAAAATAACCATAATAGAAATAACAATAAAAAAAATAGTAAAAATAAAAATTAAGAACAACAAAAACAACAACAACAACAACAACAACAACAAGAATAATAATAATAAGAATAATTAGCAATTTCCTAACTCCTGTGCTAGTTGTACGGCTACCGCCAACTGTGCGGTGAACACGCATAGGTCGAAAACGTTTAAAAAAAATATTAAATGACAAAAATTATAATCTGATATCCAACATGAATCTTGGCGTGTGAACCCAGATCCCAACAATAAAATAAATTAAAATAAATTAAATGTTGGGGTGTAATAATTCTCCCCCACCATTGAAACTTTCTACCCCTAGAAAGTCACTTGGTCGAACAATAGACAAAACAAGAGTCCATTCTTAAATAAAACCTAGAGGAACTATCACACAAGAGAATAGGTGAACATGATAGGGTTATCACAACCCCAACTGTTCAACTATTTTAGAAATTTAACACTCAATCATATCACCTAGTGGGGTGATGCAGGAACACCCAACCTATCTAAGTATCTTCTATAGTATGACTGAAAAAACACACCCACAGAATCATGGAACTCTCAAACCAGACTATAAACCCCAAAAACTAAAGAAAAAAACCCTCCAAGAATAAAATTGTCCTTGAAGTGCAGTTAACCGTTACTACCAACATCGATTAATCCATAGAAACTTACATCTATAAACGAAAACTGTTAAACCATGATCAACCCATACACCGGCCCAACACACTTATAAGAAAAAATGCCCGACTCAGAAAAGCACAATCAGAAAAAAAACAAATTGGATTATTATAGAACATATTCATAAAAACTCAAAGATGAAACAATGAACTCACAAAGAGGTAAAAACATTAATGGTAGGAAAACAAGAATGAAATGACCTTAAATGTTTCACTGCCAACATAAAAACCAAACCCTAAACTGAGGTTTCAAACCCCCAACAACTCTTCATTATGCGTGAGCATCAACCAATGACCTATGGATGGGGATCTGATGGTTGATTCATCTCTTGCCTCATAGTTAGGCATTAAAATCCTTTGGTCATATCATTTTCATCTGGAAATTTATCCTGCAAAACTTCTCTAGATGACCCATACACTAGCTACGATAGCACGTCTTTGGAGGGATGTGGCATGATTGATTCACGGGCCCGAACCGGCTATACTAGTGGCCCACCAATGAAGGGTCCGACGAACTAGAAGCTAGAACAACTAGAGAGGACTCATTAGAAATGAATCCCTCTGGCACACCCTACTCACTAAATGGGAAACCTTCAGGAGAAATTGGATATGCTGGATTTCCGACCATCTGCGCTCCAGAGACCAACTCAACTAAGAATGCCTCATCCCCTAGCTTCTCCAAATGATGGTCCTTAGAAGGGTGTACATTATTCTAGATCAATGGAAAATGATCCCTGATGAAGAGGGATCCGTCATCAAATCATGTGATGCTACCTCGAACGAAAAATACACATGTTCCTTGAAATGGTCAACATATGCCTTCACTGATTTTTTGCCTTGTTGAATACACATTATCTCTTCCCGTGTTCAACATCTTCACATCCTCAAGTATATACCATCGGATGAAGATGAATTTAAATACAACTCATGTCATCCCAACATGCATTGATGGTTGGGCGAGCTACTCCCATTCATCCAGTACCAGACCATCGAACAGACCCAAAATGGCATGCATGTTGATAGCGTTGGGAGTCCCCAATACCCTGAAGATGTGTTAAATCTCTTCAAGCCACACTGCTAACTCTAATGGGACCAGTCACTATGTAGGATATGAAACATCTGAAATGGACCAAAAACTAGGCATGACTTATTAGAAACCTTGGGGGGTTTCTAGGTGGAATTTTCTAAACCACATATAAAACATAGATCCAAAACTAAAATCAAGCCGGAGTAATATCATTGAAATAATTTTCATCCAAAAATAGAAATCTCAGAAACCAATCAAATACAAACATAAGACAAAAATCCATTATTCATTTTAGAATTCAAAACCAAATTCTTTCAAGGAAATTTTCCAAATACTGAACCTTGTTTTCAAAGCATATTTAATTCCCAGAATCAATTCACCTTTTTAAAATCACTTTATCAAAACAGGGTCATGCCTTCAATTCCAATTACACACCCCAGTAATCTCAGGAACTGTTTCACATGTCATTATCTTCTTTTATCCTTACGCACCAACACACACATCCCATTCCATCCCTCACATGTAAAAATGTTCATAACGTGTACCCAATGATGCACCCAACCCATATCTTTACTAGTTCCAAGTGGACACCGGATTTTTATACCAAGAAAATTCAATTTTGAAACCATTTCATGTAATTATATCCATTTAAATGAAGCATTTATCAATTCCAAAATCCTTTTCTCATTTTCAAAAGCGCACTAACAAAAACCAGAACCAAGAATACACTCAACATGCATCCAAATAATTGAGGGAGGGACTAGTATTCATGCTTAAACTTGCGACATGGAAGTGGTTCATTCCTCTAGGAAGTTTTTACAATTAGAAAGAATTAAAACTGTGTACTCGGACTCTACAAGGGTCACTAATCCATGTAAAATCATGATGTAACATTACCATGCCTCTACTGTCATCCCTCAATCTAAAAAAACTAGAATGAGACTATGAATCAATTATCAGACTACCCTAAGAAATTCGATGTTCAGAACAGGCTATATTTCATGACCTCATTCTAATACCTACCTCTCGATTCCTGACAGTACATATCTCCATATACCAGACACCCAAAATAACCAGAACTCACCTCTGATACAATTTGGTCATGAACCAACCATAATCGACCCTAAACCAGTCACATGAGTTGGTCTGCAACATGGCCCAAGGGGTATTCCTGATCCCCACGTGCTGACAACTAGTGTCAGTCATCAAAATTTAATTGAGGGAAAAATGTTTCCCAAAACATTATAAATAAATAAACAAGGATAAAAAAACAATAAAATAGAACTCTAACAGTAGAAAAATAAAAAAAATTGAACAACTCAACATTCCTCCACGTGACCTTCCATGTCATCTCCCAACCAAGGGCTAACCTTTCTCTAATAATGAGAAATCCAGTGAAGAGAACCTATGAAATGTGAACCTCCAACTAAAAATATATAATAGGCGTGAGAATAAAATTGCTCTGTAGATATTCCAAAAGTAAACCATGAAATCCATGCATTTTACAAGTCCAAAATAGACCAAGAACTCTAGTTTGAACTATTGTAATAAAATAATGTCTTCATATGTACAATGCATTTTGAAACTAACAATCACAATTCCATTTCCCATATAATTCATAAACATTGAAAATAAATAAAGAGGGGTGCATACAAACTTTTCCAAAATAGGTACTTTGAAATCCTTTTTAAAACCAACCACACATACAATGTATTTCCACGAAAACCCCAAAACCAAGATAATGTCTATGATTCCACACACACAGTAAGGGAAATGGTACTGATAATGCTTATATCAAAGGATCCTAGAAAACCTAAGAACTATGAGGAATACTAGAATGTAATATACACGGGACTCATCATGAAGGCATGACTACTCTTGATGACATCATAATACCCAAACACTCAGTGTTTCTCTACATGGCCTAACAGAGGTGTCCAATCTCCTAGTAGTGCAATGTTCATACTAAGGGACACCAGGGCGTAGTCTTATCTACTGCATCAATAGTTCTCAGTAAACCCCATTGATATGCTATGTTTCTATGCTATGATAAGAAAGAGGTGTTTTACACATTGGAACAACAAGACGAATAAATATAACCAAGAAGATGACAAAAAATCTGGCACCACCCTGTCCACCTCGTGATTACTCTCATTCCATAAAATAAATATTTTTAAAAGGAGGCCCATACTAAGGAACCTCTTATCTCATGATCAATTGACTAGTCATGAGACCTAACCAAAGATCGGTTTTCCAACATACTATTTTTATGACAACCCTGCTTTTTATTACAACCTAAACATGCTTTATTACATAAAACTTCACTTGATACAACAAAGAAGATCGAGAGGTTTAGTGTCTTTGGGGCTTAGGATCATTACATAGAAACTTTAAACATGAAATACAACATCCTTATTGAAAACTTCCTTTACATGACCACTACATTCCTTCGTACTTAGCATTGCATGGGATAACCTGAGGACATGCATAAGAAAAGGGTGAGCTATAAAGCCCAGTAAGGGAGTACATAATGAATAACATGAGGAGTACAATACATGTTAGGCAATAGGCATATCAATAGATCATAAGAGAGACATGAACATAAAGGCATGATAAAGCATGATAATCATAACATGGAAATGTGGCAACAACACTTAACATTGAATTAGCATGAGCCAAGGCTCATTGCACATGGAGCATGAGTAAACCCTCATTGCACTTGAAGCACGAGTAAACCCTCGTTGCACTTGAATTAGCATGAGTCAACACTCATTGCACATGACGTATCATGATACTATACTTTACCCAATGCATTGGAGCGCTATAAAGGGCGCACCCTTCTTAAACATTTCATTTCATGCATAAGTGTGCCACATGGATCATAAAACATGGATTCATAAAACATAATAATTTCTTCCACGATAAAGGAAAGTGGAATTAATACATGAAACTTTACAATCAATAAGTAAATGTACATAAAGGTGAATACCCTTGATGGAGAAATGGGCATGGTATTCACTACACAATGACATTGGCTTAGAAAATCGGTGCGATTTCGGCAGCGTAACGGCGTGACATAAGAACTCATAAAAAGGGTTGATGAGAGAGAAAGGGGTTCCTCATCATATTTACATGTAATGGACAGTAAGGAGGTCATATAGATACATGTCCCAACAATTGAAAAGGAATTTAGATTCATGATACAAAAGTATTGCTTGAATATAGAAGAGGAGAAAAAGGTTCCTTTCGGAATTTCGGCATAGTAACGGGTGTACATGGGAGGCATTTAATGAGAGAGAAAGGGGTCTCCCATCATTCAAACAATAAGAGGGCAGTATGGGAGAGGTTCGAAACCATACCCCAACATTCATAAATGAAATTAAAAGGTCAATACAACTTAAAGAAAATTGACAAAAATGAGAAAGGAAGAAAAACCCTTACTTGGAAGTGTGCTTCCAAAGGCTAGAGAGAGGCTTGTGAGAGGCTTCTTGGGAGCTTGGGGCACCTTGAGAGGATTCTAGAGAGAGTAGGGCAGAGTTTGGACGAACTTCAAGGGCTTTGGGTGAGGAGGAAGTGGGAGCTTGGGTGGGTTTATATAGAAAAGGTGAGAGAATTCTTTATTATTTAGGTTTGGGACCCCTTATATTAAAATAATCCAAACCACAAACCATCCCATGGTATTTGCCCATGGTTTCTGGAAAAGGGAAGAGGAAAACAATATTTTACAAGGCCAAGGTCCGAACTTATTAAAAAATTAGGGTTGCTTATGTGGAGGTGAGTCACACTCCCATGGAAATTAATTTAAAAAGGCAAAGTGTTGAATAAGTCTTGAGGGCTCCATTAATGCTTTGAAAAGTGAGTCAAACAAACCCAAAACCTCATTATTTTATTGATAAAACACATATTGGCCGAACATAAGGATTATGGTATTTTATTACATCACCATTGGGTCATTATGATGTCATAAAACACATTATATATTTAAATGGTATTTAATTTTTACCCAAAAATTTGACTGTCTCAAAAAATTAAGAAAAATTCACCGTTGGATAATTTCGACGTCCTGATTCCAAAAATAATATTTATTTTATCTAAATAATTTTCTAAATATGTGAATTTTCACTTTTAAAATAAAAACCGACATTTATAAAAAAAATTCACGGGTTTTGACAGAAATGGCTTTCAAACCTTAATAAAAATTTTAATTGCATTCATAAAATTATAAGATCATTTATATTTAATAAAAATTAATTTAATATTAATAATAATATTTTATTAAAATATTATTTAATTCAAAAATCCTTTAATTTAATAAAATATAATTCTTAATTAAATAATAACTAAAAACATCATTTGTACTTTAAAAACAAATTACAATGCATCAAAAATGACTAGAAATTATATTCATTATTATATTCAAAAATAATGTACATGAACATGGTGCTACTTATTTGTTACATAACCCCTTAAAATAGCCGCATAAGACCTAAGGGTAAGGTGTGCGATGGTGACAGACTCTTGGGGTTGCTCGGATAACATCGCTCGAGTGGTGATCTCTATCAACTTCCATTTTTCCCGTAGACGATCACGTTCGAGCTTGACTTGATGAAGCTCAGCTTGGTCTTGGTCAAGGGCAAAGCCCAAAGACGCCACCTCCTTTCCGAGCTCCGACAAATGGGCTTCGTAAGGGGCAATTCTACTGGATGAGGCCATCGCTTCCTTTGTCTGAGTAGAAAATTGGTTTGTTAAAGCCTTATATTTAAACTACCCAGACGATCACTGTTCAACGGCTATAAAAGTAACGGTCACAAATCTTAACGTAAAACTTAAAGAAGTTGACATCTTATAAAAACATTTTTCATAAAGAAACATTTAACTGGATCAAGATGGATTTTCCATTAATGAAACTTTGGGTCGTTACAATTTTAATGATTCCAAACATGACTTTAGCTTCATCTCAATCAACCATCTACCATTTTTTAAAAAAATTCAATAGACTCTTCTTTATTTTTTGGTTTGTATTTCTAAAACTCCCCTTCAAACCAAAACTGACTAAATTCTGAGCATCATTCTAAGCCGTTTGAATATATCTGTTGGTAGTTCCTTTCTGAAAATATATACCACATGTTTCGTAGTAAGGGAATATTCTAATTTTAAAATTTTCTATTTCACATGATCCCATAGAAAATAAAAATGTGTATCAATGTGTTTGTTTCTCCCATGATGCACATGATTTTTGGCAAGTTTAATAGCCAAATTGTTATCCACATATATCACCATGGATCCTTCATGTGGATGTTTCAACTCCGTCAAAAAAAATTCTCAACCATATTCCCTCACAAACAGTAGAGGATGCTACCACATACTCTGCTTCACATGTGGATAATGCAACCACACTTTTCTTCCATGAATTCCAGGTGAAAGTAGTCTATCCAAGAAAAAATACATACCCAGTAGTGATTTTCCTTTCATTATGGAACCTCCCCAATAACTATCTGAGTATCCATACAGCTTTTCTTCTTCATTGTATTGATAAATGAGTCCAAAATCCAATGTTCTTTTAATGTACCTGAGGATATGGTTTTCTACTAGCCAGTGTGACTCTTTTTGTGCCTCCATATACCTGCATATAAGCCCAACACTATAGACAATATTGGGCCTTGTGATTGTGAGGTACCTCGGGCTTCCAATCAGACTCTTTAATAGAGTTGAGTCAACACATCTTCCTCCTCCATCATTTGTCAGTTTTAAGATTTTTACTACAGGTGTTTTTACAATATTGCAATTGGCCATCGTGAATTTTTCAAGAAACTCCAAAGCATAAATCTTCTGAGATATACAGATGCCGCCATGTTGTTGCTTTACCTATATTCCCAGAAAGAAGGAAACAAGACCCCCATCGGTCAACTTGAAAACCTTGAACATTTCCTCCATGAAATCATCAAACATCGGTCAACAATTCCCTATAAACAAAAAATCATCAACATACAAGCATGTAAAAAGTATATCCCCTCGATCATTCTTCTTGATGTTAAATGCATGCTCATATGGACATCGGGAGAAGCCGTTGTCTCGATGATAGCTTTCGAAGCATGAATTCCAAGCACGAGGAGCCTACTTCAACCCGTAAAGAGAATCATCTAGTCGATACACATTTTCTTCCTCCCCTTGCATAACAAATCCTTCAAGCTGGTCAATATAGACATCTTCCTCCATAATTCCATTCATAAACGCAGACATCACATCCAGTTGGTAGATCCTCCAACTGTTATGGATAGTAATGGTTATAATCATCTTTATAGTGTCAAGGCGAGCAACATGAGTGATGAATTCTTCATAGTCCACCACACACTTCTGTTTCTACCCCTTTGGTACGACCCTTTCCTTGTATCGATTGATCTCACCATAAACGTTTATCATTATTTTGTACATCCATTTGACACTAATGCTCTTCTGGATTTTTTTGGAGTGTATCCAACTCCCACATGTCATTTGTCTATATGGCACAAATTTCTTCTTCCATAGTCATTCACCAGATTTCATCCCTTATGGCTTCCAGAAACGTCAGAGGATCATGATCTGCATACAAGAAAAAATGATTTCCATCTTCAATATGATAATAAAAATCACTCAGATTATTCATCTTTATAGGAGCGACATGCGAGGAATGAACTGGCTAAAATTTTATTTGCTGGAGTGCTTTGAGAAGTGGGAAAATGTAATCTTGGATTTCTTCCAAATGATGATGCACCCGAGGAAGCTGTTGTGGGTGTTTTCTCTTGATGTTCATGCCCTTATTCAGGATCCTCTGTTTCGACTAGAACATCTATGCTAGATTCATCATCATTCCACTTCCACGCTTCTTCCTCAATAAATACCACATCTCTACCAACCACTAATATATTGGTTAGTGTATTGTAATTATTTTAGGCATTATAAGAATCACAATAGCCGAAGAAGATTCACTTTTCACCAGGATCATCATGTTTCCTACTTCTCTCTTTCAGATCATGACTGTAGGAGACACACCCGGAGATTCTTTGGTGTGCCACGCTCGGTTTGTAGCCACTCCATGCCTCTTGGGGTGTAATGTTCATGATGCTCCTTGTTGGACACCGATTGAGAAAGTAAGTAGTACATGTCACTGCCTCTACCAAAATACTCTTTGGCAGCCCTTTCCCCTTCAACATGGTCCTCTCCATGTTGAGGATAGTGCAGTTATTTCTTTCAGCAATGCCATTTTATTGTGGCGTGTAGGCTGAAGTGTATTGTTGTTTGATCCCATGTTCCCTGCATGAATCTTGAAATGAATTTTTAGTGTATTCTCCACCTCTATCAGATCTGAGCACTTTGATTTTGTGGCCATATTCAGTTTCAACATGATATCTATATGTTTTAAAGATAGTGAAAGAAGCTGATTTTTCATTGATGTAATACACCCTCAAATTTCTACTGAAATCATCAATAAAGGTAATAAAATACCTATTACCTCCAAGTTATTGTGTTTCATGTGGCCCACATATATCTATGTAAACCAAATGAAGTGGTTCCGATGATCTTCTAGACACTCCAATTGGAATGGAGTTCCTTTGTTGTTTTCTGAGTGTACACGCCTCACACAAATTATTTGGAACTTCAATCGTCGGAAAGCCATGCACCATACTTGATGTTGATATAAGTTTAAGCCCACTAAAATGGAGATTCCCAAAACAAAAATTCCATCTCCAAGAATCATTCTTCATGAGCCCAAAAAAACACTCCTTAGTTTTTGTTTTGATATGCAGCAGAAACATGCGATTCTTCGCCATTTGGACTTGAGAAAAAAGTCTCATGTGAGCATCCCTTATAGACAAAACAAAATTCCCCATGTGTATAACATACCCCTTCTCAAGGCATTTTCTAAGACTGATGATATTTTTTTTTCATGCTTGGTATGTAATACACATTAGAAATAGAAATAAACTCACTATTCATCAGATAGATTTTTATTTTACCTCTGCCAATCATGGGTACCTTTGATGAATCGCCAAATCTCACATCGCCATGTACATCTTCAGTGACTTCCTCGAAATATTATTTGTTACCACTCATGTGGTTTCTTTCACTCTTGTTGAGGTACCAAATATCGGGACGTTCACATGGCTTTTCTTGTCCTAGGAGGAGTGACATACATTCTTCTTCATGGTGTGACGTTTCAACATAGTTGGATCGTTCATCATGATCCAGCTTCCTCCAAAATTCAGATGCAAAATGGCTTAATTTCATACAGTTGTAGTATTGGATGTTCTTTGAATTTCCATGACCACGCGTGAATCAGCCTCCAGTATTTACTCTTCAACGAAAGTTGGTAAAGTTATGTTTATTATGTTGAGGGCTTGGAGGATGTCCACACCCTCTTCCTCTTGCACGATGACCGACTCATTGCATTTGGTAATTATTTTGATTTGGTATAGTCAACTTGGACTCAAAGGCATGCTCTATTATTGAACCTGCATTCTTCAGCATTCATTGCTCATGTACATGCAATGACCCCATCAGTTCATCAATAAAATTTTTTTCCAAATATTTTAACTCTTCGATTGCCACAACCACATGCTCGAACTTGGTTGTGAGCGATCAGAGTGCTTTTTCAATAATACAAATGTCCTCCATTTTTTCACCATTTCATCTCAAATTGTTAACAATGAGAATTAGGTGTGAAAAGTAATGAGAGTTACTCTCACCGTATTTCTAGTGTGCCGCTTTGAACTCTGCTCTTAGAGTTTGAAGACGAACCCGCACCACTAGATCAACCCCTTCAAAGATGGTGGAAAGCTTATCCCCAACTTGGTTGTTCGATGTTGCTTCAGCAATATTTTCGAATGTCGATTAATCCATCCCTTTGAAGAGAAGGAACAACTCCTTGTTGTCTATCTTACTTTGATTTTTGACGACTGAATTTTCTTCAATTGTGAAGGTGGCTTCTTCCTCCGTAGTGGGTACGATATATCGATCGATGACGATCTCCGATAATTCTTGTGACCTGAAAAATGACTTCATTTTAATGCACCAACGGTCGTAGTTGTCCTTAGATAGCATTAGATCTTTCTGCTGTGTTGTGGTTTCCATCATCGGAAAGTGGAGGATGATTATGTACTACCCACTAATACCAATTTTTTGGCTATACAAGCTGAGAAAAAATAGAGAAATAAAATGGGACAATAATAACGAACAAATAGATTTCATGCTTTTCTATTTCACACACCTCTATCAAATGATTACATATGCTCCCATATTTATACGATATTAAAATACACCAAAATGGAAAACCCATGTATTTAGTAAAAGGAACAAAAAACAAAGCAACATAAATGCCATAGGATTTAAACACATGCATGGGGAATTGAAGATCCATAAGGGAGTGGACGCATGGGAAGACGCCGCATGAAAAAAACTCACTACATATGGAATACATGAGTTGCATTGGAAAAATCAACAGACCCCTCTTTATATATTGGATTGTATTTCCAACACACCAGTGGTCCAGGTCACCCTGTTTTTTGGGTGCCAATGTCACGAAAGGCGGACAAAACCTGGAAGGCTTGAATCGAGGGCAGAGGCGGAGTGACTGGGTGCGGAGGCTGGGGCACGAGTAGTAGTCTGATGGAAGAGGGTCTAGGCATGGAGGGTCTGTTGTAGTGCCACAATGTAGAGATAAATAACCATGATACACATAAAATTGAGACTAACTCATATTTCTATACATGATTTCACTCTAAAAAATATCTTATGTGGAACAATGTATGTTAAACTATCGTCAATATTATCTTGAACTATTGAAGTGACAAATATTATCAACTACCCCATTACTCATCAGGTGTAAATGATTCAAACCAATATTATGATATCCCAATGTTTTTATTTTCCTACATACTAAGAAAATATAAAAATAACTACAATCAAATTTAACAATATCATTACACAAATGTTGGTTTCTCCAAGTGATTTTAATTTTTATATAGAATATTTCATTAGGATATAACATATGGGTAATCCAAATACCAAATATTGTATAGGAACACATAATAATAGAGCATCATCACCACAAGATAAAACTAACCAAAAATTATCTCAAAATAATCTCTTCTATTTTTCCATTAAATTCAACGAGAAAAATCCATTAAAATAATATCAATTGTTTTAATGATGTGGATTTAAACACAATTTAATATAGGACAAAAAACTATGAAAATCATGTTACAGATCACATACATTTAGTTGATCAAACATTAAAAAAATTTCATTAAATAACATTTTTCCATAAAAATACACTCTAAACCAAAGCCAAATTTTAATTAATAATTAAAAATAAAAAATTAATTAATTTTTGAAACCTATATCACACCACTAAAAATCCATAAAACAAGAATGAATATTTTATTTGTCCATGATTGAATCGATGACCCATTTAGCAAGCTATACATTACTTGATGATCAATAGAATGACGTGTCCTCCATCCATGATTAAAATGATATCACACATTGGTATTTATGTATTCAAATTATAATGTTAACAATGATATATATATATATATATCATCCAAATTGATAAATAACCAATGATTTACAGGGTACCTACCACAGATGATGATCTATAATGGATACCAAACTACTAATATCATCCAAATTCCCATAGAGATCCATGTCATCCATAAATACCAACTAATTAATAATATAATCCTTTAAATTAAAATTTATATGTTTTAGTAAAAAAATACAAACACATCAATTGATGTAACAAATCAACAACCATGATAAATATTTAGTAGTCCACTCCATATATGCACATTTTCCTATTCTACAAAAAAATATTAATTTTAAAAATTATTCAAGATGAATTTTGATTCTAATTTCCCAAAATACAAAAAAAAAATACAATGAATATACCTATGGATAATATTTCTTATATACATTATTATTTAATGAAACATATTCCTTGTACCATAGTGACCATGAAATTGTGTAGAATGATCTCTATAGTAGATTACATAGAAATATGAAAAAATGAACGTTAAAAACATGATAATAGTATGTGTTCATTATATCAAGGTGAAATAATAGTGTCCATTATAATCATTTTTTGACAATGAAGAACACCATACCAGTAAATAAAATAAATATATCTTTTATTTGTGTATATATGAGTCAGTATAAATCATCTCATGTTTTCATGGTACTATTAACCACCATGAAATTCATGTAACTCCATTATAATAGAAATGAATGATGATATATTATGGTATTTTAAAATTTTATTATGAAATATACACTTTATCTACATACCAATTTATGGTAGTTAGATATTTATAGGGCCCATGTGGATTCAATTCATATGGTTTAAAATTAACTTATATGTTATAACACATGAGTTAATGTATTTTCAAACAAATGTATCGTTTAGATGAATTACACACTATAGACGAGATTACTGATTGCTACTGCATAATCTGCTGGATGCCTGCTAGTATAGTACAACATCATCAATGCCTAACATTATACAGATCGTGGGCTTATTGATGAAAAGGTGTTTCGATCATTTTATGCTTCTTGACATGCTTGTCTTTCAACTAGGTAACTTGACATGTACTCCCCCTCAATCTCATATAGTGTATGATATTTACACATCATGGTTTTATGTATTTTATTTGGTTTTAATAAATTATTTGGGGTTTGAATTGGGTGAGAAATTCATGTAACCACCTTTATTGAAAAATTTGATAATGATATGTGTCATATTCATATCATAATATGTTTCAACCAATGTAATATTATTTTTATACTAAAGAATATATTAACTGTTATGATTCATAAATCATATACATAAGGATTTTTTTGGTTGCATATCATTGTTATCTCTACACGTTATCAACTTCACCATAAATCAAATTATGGACAATACATTGTTATAATGTCCGTCCATAATTCCATCAGATAAAATAAATATCACTTTCAATGTGTCATAGGGAGTTATACACAATGTATATATGTAAATGAAAAAATATTACCTCATAGACTATCATATCATTTGAAAAAATATATGAATCTCAATATCAACATATATGCTGAAAGGGATTTATCAGGAGAAAAATCAGTGGGTATCATCCATGACATCCATCAATCATATGTTTCCATATATCTTTTTTTACCAACAACATCTCATGTGAAAATTCACACTAATATGTTTCATTAATGTAATACATTGAATGGAAATGTGAAGTTTATTATTTCAATCCCATACACCGATCCAGTTAATTATGATCTCTTTATGTGTAAAATTTCTTTCCTTAAAAGTATGTCACAAGAAAATCAACTTTATGGATTATCACATAATGTTTTCTTAATTAAAATATATAATTACATCATATGTACTATATTGGTGAATTCCAAAAATATGTTTTCAATTACTATAGAGGACCTATATGATATAGTCATGGTAAGATATAATATATGAAATCCTGGTAAATCTCTAAATGATGACATTATCATTAATATTCAAAAAACTACCCTGATTATCTATTGAAAATGGATTTCATAATATTTGTCTCAATGTAAGAATGTTTTCAAGATTTCTATATCACAACCCCAAGTAGTGTGGACTCCTATATTAACCTTGAGCTCTTATTATTCTAATGACCTGGTGTTTGAAACGTAAAATGGTAACGTTTGAGTGAAAATATAGTGAAAAACCCCATCATATTCTTCATGATTATATTCTATATCTCATTGTAGAATCCTTCAAATTATAACCATGACAATTCATCAAAACATATAAAACACTTCATGAAAACCTATTAGGGATAACTAAACATATTATAATGGTATATCAATTATCTTAAAACTTTATGAAATATATATCAATATATACCTATATAAAACCAATGTGAAAGAGTTATCATGTCAAAATTTCCTTTTATTTTCTAAATTTTTTATTCATAAACATTAATTAAGAATATTTTAATAAACCCACAATATGGATAAATATGTCATATAATAAATTAATGAATGACATATAATTATTATGTATGTTGCAATATTTTGGGTTTAGTTAACTGATTAAAAATATAAATAATTAATTTAATTACAACATATTACTGATACGTTCATGTCGTGGGGTGTGTAAAAAAAAGTATTTACTAAGTTAAAATATAGTATAGAGGTTATCCTACGTTGTCTCCAGATAAGAGTGGACAATAATCAAGTTTGTTACTTTAAATATGGGAAATAACTTGGGTTGTTTTTTAATTGGTTTGGTTTTGGGAAAAATGTGTTGAAAAAAAAGAAATAAATAAAGTAAAAATATCGGCTGAAATTTGTATGGAAATTGATATAAAATAATGATATTAATTGAGTGATCAGGTTAGGGTTGGTTTTCCAATTACAATGTTTTCATAGTTTTAATTTATTCATTCCTCTTTTATATAGTCAATTAATATGAGATTTCACAGTCGCTTCCTCTCAATTCATTACTTAATGATGTTGGTGAGATTAAAACCTAAAAAGATCTTATTTTGGTCTAACATCCTTTATTTTGTGAAATATTTGTACCGAATACCCTAAATTGATTAAGGTAATTCCCAATGAGGTCATGTTTATCCCAAACAATATTGATTACTCAGTACAAGTCTCACACATATTGACGATCGCCAAGTACTTCACCATTATGTTATGATCTATTCCATCGTATATATACCATAACCTAGTGAGGGATATAATTTTCATTTAACAAAGCAATAATAAAAATAGAATATAAAATCAAATACAATCGTACAAGATAATATAATAGGTTTTTAAAATTGAAACCAACTTCATAATGGAGAAAACATTTTATAACATTAAGCGCATGAACTCAAACATTAAAAAATTGAAAAACTAAACTTCCCCAATAACTAATAAGATTTACCACACCATGTTAAGGGTAATTTAGATGACCGGGGAAGAATAATACATTAAAAAACTAAAATAAAGAAAAGAGGGAAAAAGGGAATGAACATTTCCTCCAAAATCTGTCCACCCAAAATTCGTCTTCAGTTCGTCCAACATCGCATCGAATCAGGTCGTGGTACCTTCTGATAATATTTTAGAAATGTATTAGGCCATATACCCAATAAAAATTTAAATAATTTTGAGCCATGTGGAATGAGTTATGGCCAAATTATTAGACCTTACATTTTCTGGTATCCAATCACTATTCCACAAACCAAAATTTTACAGGTTGAATAGGGGCCTTCATAGTCTTCTTTCTCAATAAACATTTATTTTTATCTTCCTATTCTATTTTTATTTGTATCCCAGATGGAATCTTCCAATTTGATGGTCGATAGCATGAGATATGATTCATTGAATGAGTCAAAGTGTATTCTGCTGACCAGATTATGTGTTCACATTGACCGATTTTGTCTGTCCTCTTAGCGTTCGAATTGGCTTGGGGTCCAGATGAATTATTTGTAGCCCACAACTCCTTTCATCCAAATAAAATTTAATCTGGTGGATTTGATTAAAATTTTAGTAGTTATGCTCTAAATATAAAGAAAAAAAAACAGTTAAATGTCCATAACTAACCAATTTTCACACTTATGCTCAAAACTCCCCAAAAGTCATAAAAAAATCCAAAGAAGCTCAAATTGGTTAATGAAAAGGGATTAAATAATTTAAAAACATATTTATAAATATGAAAATATAAGCTCTGTTAATTCCCCCACAATTTTTACTTGGAATCCTAGATAAGTAAACATCGATATCAAATCATAGAAAATTTAAAACACATATTCTTGAGGTCTAACAATTTAATACCAAGAAACATAATATAGCATGCATCCTAAAAAAATTATTTAAAGTTATAAATTCAGTTCATTAAATATATTTCCTCTAAAATTTTTATCCCATGCACTCAAAACACATACCTCGCTTTAATTTTCTATCATCACACAAATTTCATCTTTTTATCAATATATTTCTCATTCAATACTCATACAAGGGTCACCATATGATTAAAAATTTTCTACATCTCCAAACGATGTGATTCAAGGGAATATGTTTATCAAGAACTTTATAGGGTTATTCTGTGGCATTAGGTTGGTAGGATTTAGATGTCAAAAGTCTGAGGTATAATAAGGAGGGTTTGGCTCTTTTGAAACAAAATTGAATTATTCTAATTTTTACTCAAGTATAGTATTTTCTTCACTCCCCTTAGATGTAAATCAGCTATATTAGCTTGAAAAATCAGTGAAATTTCACACCATTAAAAATTTAATTAGTAACTATTTCAATCATCTAAAACAATCTTTTTCTTGAATTCTCTATAAAAGGCACAACTTCCAACAAAATGATTTTTTTCAGTAGTATATTCTTATCTTAAACATTTTATTTTCCACCCAATTTTTCACCAAATATGGTAGCATAGTACAAGACAGCTTCCCCCACACTTATGTTCGACTAGATTATACAATTTCACTTCAAGATCAGGTTGGATAGGGAAAATTGGCTTATGATGTGTCTAACCTACCAGGATGTTCATGGCTTCTATGGGATACAAGGATTAAATGTACAAGGTCGGCCATTATAAAAAGAATTATTTTAAAAAGGGGGCTTTAATACTATTGAAACACCTCAATAATTTAAAACACATGTAACCTCATCCCCTCATGTTTTGACAAGAATAAATCAAATTCTGGTTAAATCAATCATGTTATGTTTCTCTCAAGATATGATGTGAAATAAAAGATTATGAAAAATATGTTTTGAAGCCTCATAGGAAAGTGATTTCAAATATAAAGATAGTGAATTCTGGCATGAGATTAAAAAATAAGATTACATTCTATGAAATTTCCAAATATTTTAACTTGAAACAAAGTTATTTTCAGCATTCATTTAATCTTAGATTCATGCGATAAATTGTTTTAAAAAGTGAAATGGGTTTCACAAATGGTGATGATATTCATTTTAGCTCCAAAGTTTTAAAAACACACAAAAAATTGAAAATCACACAATTGAAAATACTAAACGTCAAAGGTTCCCTCCCCAAGACATAAATGATGTAGTGTCTCCAGTTCATCCAAATTGAGTTAACATGTATGAATATGTTTAATTTAATCATAGAAATCAATAAAGTGTAAAGGAAATGTACTAACAAACTTATTGGTAGTGAAATGTTGAGTAAATATCCTATGTGTAAAACACATAAAACCTAAAAACAAAGGTAGATAATAAAACATAATAAATTTATTGAAAGAAAAGAAAATAGAAATAGAATGAGACTAGAAGGATAGATCTTGGTTACATCCCCCAAGTGGGACCTGGGTTTTGACTACCTCTAGATGGGAAGTTTCAGTGGGTTATCCCCAATCTGATGGTGGGTTGAGTTTTTTTTGAGATGAAAAACCAACACATTTTCCTTCAAGTTAGAACATCTTCCTTTTTGTTGATGACTATATGAATATGTTACATCAAGTCCACTCTAATGAAAATGATATGTATCTTGTATGGTGGGGTTAGGATAATGAATGATTCCTAATATTTCTTGGTTTCTACATTCACAACATCTTCTTCATTCTCCAGTGGTTCCTCAAGGCATGAAACATCAAAATAATAGTCCAAGGGAAAATCAGAGAGTAATTCAATTTAAATAAAATTAAATCATGATTAATCAATATCAAGATCTTCCCTTTCAAAGTAAGAATCATGTGTCTCTTTTTCCTCATGGAAATCCACTTTTCTCTCCTCTTGAAATTCCTCTAATAAGAATTCATCTAGTTCAAGAAGCTCCATATGTTCTTATTCAAAAGCATCTTCTTTTTCTTCCTCATCCACAAAGGCAATACATTTGTTGTCCAAATCTGAAAATTTCAAACAAGGGAAGCTGATACTAAATTTATATTCTATATAATCAGAATGAAAAGTGTTAAGAAAAATATTATCTCCCTTATGTGGCTTTAATTAAATTTATTCTTCATTATGAGGTTTCTCTTGTAGTTGAATTTCACAAATAGATGTAGGTAGTCTGGCTCCTCCATCATTTCTTAAAATTCCACCACTTTGGTGGATCCTTCACTCAATAGTTTTGGATCTTCTAATTTGTAAGGAATATGTGGATAAAATTGTTATTTACACTTATTAGAGAATACATATAGATCTTTTTTATCTTCAACATATAGCTCAGTAGGTAATTCTTCCATCTTTCCTCCATAGGTTCATTCATAGGTTTTGGTTTTTCCATCAATGCACAGACATATTCAAATGCAAGTTTTGATATGTTCTCTAGTTTAACTATGTAATTCCTCTGTTCTTGCATCTTAACAATATCATAACCAGACTCATATACCTGGTCTAATTGTGGGTATTTGTTAAATGATTTAAAGAAATAACCATTTGAAGAAATCATGTAAAAATATTTCTTTATGTTTTTCTGAAAAGTGTTAAATATTTATAATGATATTGTGGCACTACCTCCCCGGCCATGGTGCCATGTTTTGATATGTGTCTATCATGGGGTATGGAAGAAACAATTATTTAATATGTTAAAATAAATTATATAGGTTAACCTAGGTTTTCACCAAAGAGGAGCACAAAACAATCAAGTTTGTCACTTTAAATTTTAGAAATAAGTGCTGTTATTTTTGAATTGGTTTGGTTTTGAAAACATCGTATCGAAACAAATGAAAGAAATAAAGTAAAAATATTGGAAGAAATTGGTAAATAAATTGATAGAAAATAGTGACATAAATTTAGTGATTAGGTTAGGGTGGGTTTTCCCATTGTAATTTTAAAATAGATCTAATTTATTCATTCCTCTTTTATTAAATTAATTAAAATGAGATTTCACGATCGCTTCCTCTCACTTTATTGTTTAATGATGTTGGTGAGATTAAAACATACCAAGATCTTAGTTTGGTCTAATATCAATATATTTGTGAAAGAGTTGTAGCGAATACCCTCAATTGATTAAGGCAATTCTTAATCAGTTCTTGATTATCCCAAACAATCATGAATACTCAGGACAAATCTCACACGTACTAACGATCCCAAACTAATTCACCACTATGTTCTGATCTATTCCATTGTATATATACCAAAACATAGTGAAGGATATAATTTTCATTAAACAATGAAACAATAATAATAGTATATAAAATCAAATACAATCGAACTTGATAATATAAGCTGTTTTTACAATTGAAAGTAACTTCATAATAGAGAAAAAATTATATAATTTTAAGCGCATTAACTCAAAAAATATAAAATGGAAAAACTAACCTTCTCCAATCACTAATAAGATTCACCCCACCATGTTAAGGGTAATTGGGAAGAACGGGGAATAATAATACATTACAAAACTAAAAGAAATAAATGATGACAACAGAAGAACATGAACATTTTCTCCAGAATCTTTCTATTAGAAGTTCAGCATCAGTTCATCCATCATCGCGTCGAATCAGGGCGAGGTCCCTTATTATTTCCATCTACCAACGATGTTTGAAATCCTTTTGAGCGAGGTGGAATGAGTTATCATCGAATTAGTAGACCAGACATTTTCTGGACGCTAATCACTATTCCACCAACCCAATATTGATCGGTTGAAGGGAGGCCATAATAAACTTATATCTCCATAATCTTGTAATTGAAGCTTCCGCTTCGAGTTGGATTTCTAACCCATATGGAGTCATAGAATTTTATGGTCGGTAGCCTGACATATGAGTCACTGAATGAGTCATTTTTTATTCTTCCGGCCACATTATGTGGTCACATATACTGATTTTTTTTGGCCTCATAGATTTCGAAATGGCTTGGGGTCCAGATGACTTCATTGTAGCCCACAACTCTTGTCATCCTAAAAAATATAATCTGGTGAATTGGATTACAATTGAAGTAGTTATGCTTGAAATAAAATAATAATATAAAACTGTTAAATGTCCAGAATTAACTAATTTTCTCACTTAAGCTCAAAACTCAACAAATGTCATAAAAAGATCCAAATAAGCTCAAATTGGTTAATGATACGGGATTAAATCATTTAAAAACATATTTATAAATATGAAAATATTAGCTTTGTCAATTAATATATTATGAAACCCTATTACTATAATAATTAGTTAATATCCTAAATAATGTAACCCAATTAGGGTAATGGTTATATTTAATAATAATATTCATAATCTGTAATAATTTTTAATTTCAAACTCCATATCATAAAAATGTAATATTTTACGGTATTAAAAAATGTGGTCAACAAAGAACAAATTTTATATCTTAAACAATTATCCTTGAATACAATTCCATCAATGATTCTATATTAATTATCTAACTATATATATTCTTACATTCTTGCATATCCTAAACTAATTTTGGTTAAAATGACATTCACATTATAGTTTAATTGGAAGATTAATTTTTAGAAATAGTTATTTAAAAAAATGATACTATTACATGTTTCTTCACATTAATATATCCTAAACTCATCAGGATATCAATTGAAAAATTAATTTAACATTATGAATCTATACTAATTACTTAGATATCATTCAATATATTATATAACACCACCAACATTTACACTCTCATCCATTCCTAATAACATACCCTTTATAATCCATTTTTTGAAACCAATAGATGATTGAAAATTTTAATAATCCAAAATTACAACATAATAAACAATTGCGTATCATATATACCCCATTCCATTAGGTTTACCATGTACAAAAATTGATACAAAAAAAACATAAAAAACCTTATCAATCTCACCCAAAGAGTATTTTTCAACTTAGTACATTATTTTATTAATGAATGATAAGTCTTAAACATGTACAATAAAATTAGCAACACTTGATTCCAAACATACTGAATATAATTTTTCATAAACTGGGATAATTGAAACATAATAAGGTTGAGTTCCAAAGATTAGTTCCTATAAACAAATGAATTGAAAATTAAATATCACATGTGATCTTAATATGAACACATGTTTATAACAACATAATCTATATGGATGAGAATAACATAATAGAATTCATATAAGAAATTATTCTCATAAAAAAATTAAAAGAAAAAAATATTTTATCATAATATATTATAAATTTCAGGTAAAAATATGTGCCATGTGATGTTTATATTTATTAATATAAAAAATTAATATTTTATGAAATATTAGAGAAACCCTATTTTTATATTAGGAAATTATATTTTCCACTCGTGTTTATCCTATGATGGAGTAATTGAAGACCAATTAATTACATAGGACCAACCTACTTAGGTTTCACCATCATTTTTAAATCCAAAGACTAAATCATTACCCAAGGAATTGGATGACTATATCTTGGAAAACAATCATCATGAGTGATGTTAAGCTTGCCAGTACTTATAAATAACATCAAATAAAATTATAATGATTAATGTATATATAGATTATCTTTTTTTCATAAATAGAAACTATACAAACTTATTTTCCTTTAAACCATGACTAAATTAGGGAAAAAAACTAGTTTCATGTGAATTTGACTAAAATTTATTCCCAAAACATATAAACTACTAGAATTAAAGGTATTTGTAATGTTCTATTTGCGACGAGATCCCGTCGCAAATAGCCCGTTGTAGAAAACAGCGTCGTAAATACTAATTGTTTTGCAACACGCTCATTGCAATTAAGTCTCCAATTATATTTTTTATATATAAATAATCCTATCGTGACATGCCCATTATAAATAGTATTTCCAAAAGGGATGTACCCCATTCCAAATAATCCTCTGATTAAATACATTATATATACAACCTTTTTCGATGGCCCCGTCACAAATTATTTTATAAAAAAATTATATTTATCTTATTGTGGTGGGAGCCCATCACAAAAGGCCTCATCGCAAATACTAAACTTAATAAAAAATAAATATTTAATAAATTTAGGATTAATGATAAATTAATATTATTATTGTTATTATAATAAAAAAATTCTAAAATTCTCAATATTTACAAAAAAAATAAAAAAACCATAAAATATTATTATTAATATTATTAGTAAAATAAACAAATAGTAAATAATATAATACTAATAATAAATAATAAAATATTTAAAAATTTTAAATTATTCAATATTTGCACCAATATAAAAGATATAAAATGTAAACAGTTCTTATTACAAAAAATCTAGAATTTATTTGTTTTTAACATTAAAAAATTACTAGGGAGGGTAATATTATGGAGGAGGGGGAGGAGCTATAGGAGATGGTGGAGAAAACTCCAATCCTAAAATACGGGTCAGATGACGCATGTACTCCATATTCTTGTGATGCTGCTGCTACCATTGAAACATCTTATCTTCGTGTTTTTTCTACTGCGGCTGCTGCCGACACATCTCTTCATGCTGCTTCGGCTAACTCTATATAAGCTCAGATTGAGTTCGCAATAGCTCATGATACTGTGAGGAAGAAGACGATGCCTCTCCATGAGCACCTCTCGAGCTAGACAGTAACATCGTAGTAGTACCATAATAAGTACCGGGAGTCAAATGAGAGCTGATACCAACTACTCGACTCTTCTCAAAGGCATACTGAGTCGCCTGCATCCATGTCGCCTCATCGAAATGGTGGGCACTGGTCTGATTAGTTGTCTCATCCTAACTCTGAGCCTATATCTGGGAGTTCGCAACCACATATGAATCCTTCAATTCCAATTTGAAATTATAATTTTTAAAATATTAAATGCATTTAATTTTCAAAAAAAAGAAAAATAATACTAACCACAATCTGACACTGGCGATCACCTCTAATCTCTCCAGTGGCAGTATCAATGTACATCCTCTGATAAATGTCATACTGTATAATATAGGGATGCTCAACTCCCTACAGAAATATAAAATAAACTATTTATATTTAATGTTATATCAAATATTTAAAAAAAGATACTTACCAGATTCTCTCTATGCATAGTGAATGTACAACTACAAACTCGATGTGTCACCTCCTGTCTACCCCATTTTTACCAACTAACTAAAGATATCCTTTTATATCCACCACCCTATCAGTGTAAATATAATCCACCCCAAACATGAGATAAAATATACTCTAGTCGTCAGGCACTACACAACTCATCAAATTCTGTCACTCCTGCTTTGTTAATGACTATTCGTCAAAAAATTGTATAAAACTGACTGAAATGGTCACACATAGACACTTTCCATGCCACATGGACAGCTTCACATATTCTATCATCAATGGGATATCATAATCCTTTCAACTA
The DNA here is from genome assembly GCA_963277665.1 of Viscum album. NCBI lineage: Eukaryota > Viridiplantae > Streptophyta > Magnoliopsida > Santalales > Viscaceae > Viscum > Viscum album. The sequence goes on from OY728138.1 coordinate 946,316,965, forward strand.
ATTTATAATATCATGTTATTAACAAAATAAATTTCAAAATAAATATTATTTATTTACATACTAGCCAATGATTGAACATGTCGAGTTTTATATCAACATGAATCTGTTCCCATGTGATCCATGGATGGGAAAAATAATTTCACAAGATAGCACACCCTTTTCCAACTGCTACATGTGAAAAATAGTAAAAAAGGAAAAAATAATCAAACAATTAGTATATATATAAATAAATTAATGAACGCTAACTGAAATATACAAGTTACCATACCTCTGTATGCATGGATCGAAGCCAAGATATGGACATAGCTCGAGGACTGGGTCAGGAATCACCAGTCGTGCAAGACCGCACCCCCTCTGCGTACCCCCTGAACCTTCAGTAGACTGAGGTTCTGATGATCGAAAATCCTCCGCATCCAAAGGTAGCTCACCCTTTTTCAAATCATGAAATAGATCATGATCCCTCTAAAACACAAAATTATTAATATTTGAAGATAATTGAAAATAACAATTTTATAAAGATATATATCAGTTATGATTATAACTAGCAGTTAACTGTGTCAATGTCCATCTTCACCCTCATCTACATAGATGTCAATGTCAATGTCTTCATCTTCCTCCACGGCATCATCAATAAACATATGCATTTCAGTTTCATCATCACTTTTAATTTCAAATCCATTTGTAACTTAATTAACATATTCATCATCATTGATCATTAATTGTGGGGTTTTCATCATTGATGTTCACGTCTATTTGTGAAAAAGATGGATATTGAGTAGTATTTAGAAAAATGTCAATTCCTTCCACTTCAGTAGAACCACATTCAGTTTGAGTAAACTTATTTTCCCGAGATTTCTTTTTTATTATGATCCACCAATCACTCAAGTCTCTTTAAGTAGATTAGTACTTTGTATAATTTATTTGATGTTCCTGTAGAGCTAGTAAATATGGTTCATTTAATGCAAGAAGACTTTCATATTTAACATTGATGATTCCATGAGTTGGATGAACACGTAATCCTCCCTCCTTATCCAAAAATTGACATTTAAAAATCATTATATAATTTTTCCTATATAGCATTGCTCAATAATTTCATCTAGAATGTCATAAAAGTGAAAATCTATTTCTCTGTGATGTGATCCTCTCAAGAAAAACCCACTGTTAATTGTTTTTTTGATTCCACATATGCATTTGTATGAAATCGAAAATCATTCACCAAATATTCATTATATGATTTAACCTTTTTGGATGGTGGGTTACTCAATATACACAATCACTTATCAATTTTATCAGGAAATTGATAGACCTGAAAATTTGTAAAAAAATTATTAATATAATAAATAATAAATGGAATTGATATTAAATCATCAATAATTAATGTTTCTAATTTTTGAAACTATTGAGAAAGAAAATTTTGTTCTGCGTCCCTCAAGAGAAACTTTTGTAATTTGGGGATGTTGTTTCGTGAAATGATTAACAGATAAACTAAAAATAATATAATAGTACATACTGTAACATAAATTATATAATATGTTATTCAAGCACTCACAGTACAAATTATTTCATTTCTTCATAGTTGAGGAAAACATATGTATGAGCTCTGTGATTTTCATCATCTAAAATCCATCAATCATAAACTCCACTAAATCAATGATTTGGATGATAAAAATCTAATAATTGATTTTCCATTATGTCATTAACATTTCCCTTGTTTATTCCCATGCAAATTTGTTTTAAGGATATTCAGATTCAACATAATGAGAGCAGAACAAAGTAATTTCCTCTTTCAAATAAATATCAGCAATTGAGCCTTAAACTAATGCTTTGTTATTTACTTATTTCTAATTTTATGAATGCATCTCTCGAATGGGTACATCCATCAAAGCTATACTGGACCTCAACATTTATCTTCAAGGGGAAATGTAATATCAGATGTTCCATTGAGTCAATGAATGCTGGTGGAATGATTTTTTCTAGTTTACATATAATTACAGAAACATCTTCTTCCAGTATTCTTAGCACATCATAGTATTTTGTTGCTACAAAAATGTCTCGAAAAAAGTATGATATATCTATTATCGAAACCGAAATCATATAATTCAAGAAACCTATGTATGAAATCGGTATAAGTCTATCAATTATAACATGAAAATCATGACTTTTTAATCCGGTAATATAACCATTCCTAAATATCTTCCCAAATTGGAAGCATAGACATATGGAAGTCTCAAATCTGTAAACCACTAACAAAATAATTATTGACTCTTTCTAGAAAATGTATAAGATGCTTTTGGCTTCATTAACCTCTGTGATCTGACCATTTAATATAATTCATGTTCTGGTTTCCTGCTAATTTGGCCATGATCTAATCGTGCCATTACTGTATCATTGGTCTTACCTGGTGTATCCAAAACTATATGAAATAAATTATCAAAATAGTTCTTTTCGATATGCATGACATCCAATATGTGGATGACCAACAAATCAGACCAATATTGAAGATCCCAAAAAATGCTTCGTTTTTTTCCAATTATTTTCTGTATTAAAGCCATGATTTTTCTTTTGTTTTACTATTGTCCCAAATGTTATTGGATGTAATGAAAATAAAACCGATTTTAACTCTGTACCTAAGATCATTTTGAGAGGTTCATCTCTTTCAATAATACCTTTTCTGAAATGATATTTGTTCCTTTAAAACGGATGATCGGTTGGAAGAAATCTGTGATGACAGTAAAAATAGAAAGGTTTTTCTAAATTGATTAGCATAAACGCATTCTTGTATTTCATACAGTAGGGACATGATTTCAGACCATGTGTACTCTAGTAAGATAACTTTCCATATACCGGAAAGTCATTAATTATCCAAATCAATGCATATTTTAATATATATTTTTTTCATTGCAACATCATACGTACTAACACCATCACTCCATAATACATTTAACTCATCAATCAGTGGTTTCAAATAAACGTCAATATTATTTTTTGGATGTCCTCGAATTAATAATGTGAATAAGATATACGGCTCCTTCATCAACATCAATGTAGGTAAATTGTACAAGGTTATAAAGACATGCCAACATGAATACTGACTACAATAAGAACAAAATGGATAGAAATCGTCTATGGAAAGACCCAATAGCACATTCCGGGCTTCTAAAGCAAATGATGGATACATATGGTCACAATTTTTCAATGAATCGCCATCAGATGGATGATTCATTCTTTTATCAGTAGAAATATTGGTTTTGGGTGAGTACATCATTGACACTATGTTATGAGTCCTAAATAAATGCTACAAACTGGGGGTATTTGGTAAATATCTCAACTATTTTACTAGAATCATTCTAGACATCCTTTGTTGATCTTCCTTATACCTTGATTATCCACATGTGGGACAACTATCCAACGAATCATTTTCACCATAATATAAGATGAAACCATTTGGACATGCATGAATCTCTTGATAACTAAGACAAAAATTACGAACCAACCTCTTTCTCTTATATTAATCTATAGGCAACACATTTCTTTCAGGTAAAAGTGTTTTAACCAAACAAAATATCTGATAAAAAAAGTAGTTTGACTTTGCATTATCTGATTTAATAGCCATAAATTTTGAAACCTATTCTAATTTTCTTATCTTATAAGAAGGATATAATGCATCCTCAGTAGACCTCAAAAACTCATAAAATACATATGGTGCCAACTCAGGAGTTAAATCAATATCATCTTGTGTTTTAGTTTGTTGAACAGATGGTCCTGCAACATCATGTACAATATTTTGAAACCGCAACTGATCCGGAATAAAGTTATTTGTACCTTCTCTGGAACTGCTTATATCGTGTTGGTACCAAAAAACATAATCTGGTTGAAAACCAAACCGCACGAGATATACCCCAACCTTGCCAAATGAGTCTAACATTCTCAGAGCCCATTTTTTACAAGGACACTTTATTGTTACTTCTGAAACATATTCTAGTTTTTATTATACCGATAATGAAAAAGCATCAACACCCTCAATATATACAGGATTTAAACCAAAACCATTTGGATTTCTATGCCGATTTATTTAAGAATGATCAACTAAAAATGACTTTTTTAGACTTCATTGTTCCATATTTTTCTACAAAATATAAAATTATCACTGTTTTTGAAGAATTTGAAATTATAAAAACACAATATGAGAAAAAGATAAATAATTACAAATAATTTTTAATAATTACCATTATTTACAAGATCATATATTCTTACGTAGACGCATATTTTTCATAATGTTTCGAGTCAGTGAAAGTTGAAAGGAGAAGTGTCATCGAACAAAAGGAGTGTCGTCAATCCACAAGAAATTGTGCCACATTATTACAAGTTATTAAAATTTATTACAATTGATTGTTATCCTAATTGTCCCTATTTCTTCCTAATTGTTTCCATTTATTTATAATTGTTACAATTTATTACTAATTTTTACAATTAAACACTAATTATTACAATTTATTACTAATTGTTATAATTTATTACTAATTGTTACAATTTATTACCAATTGTTGCAATTTCTTACTAATTATTCGTACGAATATTGCTTATTATTGCTTATTAGTTATTGATTGTTATTGTTATTTACTTATTTCTATTTATCACTATTTAGTTATTGCTATTTATTTCATTTTAGTTATTGCTGTTTATTTATTATTTATTGCTTATTATGGATTATTATTGCTAATTATAGGAAGTTATTGGTAATTATTGCTAATTAATTCTAATTATTTCTATTTATTGCTAATTGCTGCTAATTATTGCTAATTACTACTAATTATTTCTATTTATTGCTAATTATTGCTAATTATTGTTAATTATTCTTATTATTGTTATTTATTTCTAATTATTTCTATTTATTGCTAATTATAGCTAATTATTGCTAATTATTGAAATTTTCTTCCATTTATTGCTATTTATAATTATTTATTTCTGTTTATTTCTATTTATTAAAAAGTATTCTGAATTATTACTAATTATTAATATTTATTACTATTTATTTCTAAATATTACTATTTATTACATATTATTACAATTTATTACAATTTTTTAATATTTATTACTATTTATTACTATTTATTACTATTTATTATTAATAACTACTAATTATTACTAATTATTTATAATTATTACTAATTATTACTAATTATTACTATATATTACAATTTATTAATATATATTACTATATATTACTATATATTACTTTTTATTATTATTTATTACTAATTAGTACTAATTATTAGTAATTTTTATAATTATTACTATTTATTACTATTCATTCCTATTTATTCCTAATTATTTATATTTATTCCTAATTATATCTAATTATTTCTAATTATTACTAATTATTGATAATTATTGCCAATTTTTGGTAATTATTGCTAATTATTGCTAATTATTGCTAATTATTGTTAATTATTGCTAATTATTTCTATTTATTTCTATTTATTTATAATTATTCCTAATTAAAAATAATTATTCCTAATTATTACTAATTATTACTAATTATAACTATTTATTACTATTTATTAATATTTATTACTATTTATTAATATTTATTAATTTTTATTACTATTTATTACTATTTATTACTATTTATTACTAATTATTACCCATTATTACCCATTATTACTAATTATTATTAATTATTACTAATTATTACTAATTATTAGTAATTATTACTAATTATTATCAATTATTACTAATTAGTACCAATTATTACTAATTATTAATAATTATTACTATTTATTACTATTTATTACTATTTATTACTATTTATTAATATTTGTTTTTTTTATTACTATTTCATTACTATTTTTTAATATTTTTTACTATTTATTACTAATTATTACAAATTATTACAATTTGTAACAATTATTACTATTTATTACTATTTATTAATACTTATTAATAATTATTAATAATTATAACTAATTATAACTAATTATTACTAATCATTACTAATTATTACTAATTATTTATCTTTATTACTAATTATTACTATTTACTACTATTTATTTATATTTTTTTATTTATTTATATTTATTAATATTTATTAATAATTATTAATAATTGTCACTAATTATTACTAATTATTACTAATTATTACTCATTATTACTATTTATTAAAATTTATTAAAATTTATTCTTAATTATTACTATTATTACTATTTATTATAAATTATTATTATTTATTACAAATTATTACTATTTATTACAAATTATTACAAATTATTACTATTTATTACTATTTATTACAAATAATTACAAATTAGTACCAATTAATACAAATTATTACAAATTATTCCCAATTATTCCTAATTATTCTTATTATTCCTAATTATTCCTAACTATACCTAATTATTCCTAATTATTCCCAATTATTCCAAATTATTCCTAATTATTACTATTCATTAGTAATTATTCCAAATTTTTCCAAATTTTTCCTATTTTTTCTATTTTTTCCTATTTATTCTTATTTATTCCTATTTATTCATATTTATTCCAATTTATTCGAAATTATTTCTATTTTTTCCTGTTTATTACTAAATATTACTAATTATTACTAATTACTCTTAATTATCCTTAATTATTCCAATTTATTTCAAATTATTCCTAATTTTTCCTAATTATTCCTAATTATTCTTAATTATTTCTAATTATTCCTAATTATTTTTGTTTTTTACTAATTATTCCTATTTATTACAAATTATTTCTATTTATTACTAATTATTAATATCTATTACTAGTTCTTCCTTTTTATTACGAAGTATTAATATTTATTACTATTTATTCATATTTATCACCAATTACCAATAATTATTACTAATTAATCATATCTATTAGTAATTATTAATTATTACTAATTATTATGAATTATTACTAATAATTTCAATTTATTATTACAAATAAATACTAATAACAAAAAAATTTAAATCTAATTTAATTACAACTAATCCACAATAATGAAAATTGATATAAAAAAAATAAAATAAATACTAAACTAAATAAAATATAAAATCCATTAAACTTGATAACATATTGACGCAAAGGACTTCACAACTTCACTGTAAAAAACTAACTAAAAGAAATTTTCACTCTAAAAATAGAGTTTAGAGAGAGAAAATAAGAATTGAGGGGATGAGAAAGAAAAACAGAGGGGGTATAAAGAGGTCAAATTAGTTGCAACGAGACTATTGGTGATGAGTCCCATCGCAAATACCTTTGCCAGCATTAATTACTATCATCCATTAAAAGGGTATTTGCGACGGGCCCCATCGCAAAAAGTGTCCTTCTGACACACTTTTTGCAATGGGTCAACATCCCATCACAAAAACCCATTTACCTCCGCCGGTATTTGTAACTGGTCCCATCGCAAATACCCACTATTTGCGACGGGGGGATTCCCCCATCGCAAATAACCATCCTGCGTTTTGTCCTGTATCCCACGCCAAACCGCGCATTACATTTTGTGACAGGATCCAATATCTCGTCGGAAAAAACCACTGGGATAGACTATAAGCGATGGGGCTTAATCCCGTAGCAAATAGCCCGTCGCAAAATCCTGTTTTTCCCATAGGGATACTAAAAGAATTATTATAGAATAAATATAATGATTACAAAAAAAATAATTGGAATGTTATTATGGATGTTCATAGAGATTAAAATCACAATACTAAATTTATTTATTATATTATATAAAAAAGTGAGAATATACTTTTATATTGTATTATTTTAATAATAAAATTTTAATGAAAATAAGAAATATGATTTTATTCGGAAGAAAATGAATCCTATAAAATAATATTATTAGCAATAGAATGCCAAAATTGGAAGAAAATTAATTCATGTCTATACATATTTTTAATGAATTTTGTAATGATATTAAAAAGTGTATCATATAAAAAATACTACAAATATTGTTTTTAGAAAAATAATATAGTAATTAAAAAGTTGATCAGATTAAATATAAATATATTTAATATATAGATATTAAATTCATGATACATTTATATGAAAATGGTCAAGGAATAGAATGAGTATGAAACAATTAATGTAAATTTTTAAAGCTAAATCCAAAAAAAATTAAAAATAATAAACCACATTGGAACGGAAGTCATTTTTAAGGATGTTATAATACCATATTTATAAATATATGTGTTTTATTATTTTTTGATATATATTATGTACCATATAAATGAACATCAGTACATTAATCGAACCATATCTCATAGAAGGATGCTTGTCATTAGAAACCCTTACAACCTTGGTAATGCTAGAATAAAAAATACATTTAATAAAGAAACATAATATTATAATTTATAACCCAAAATAGTAATAAAAAAATATTTTGAAACACATTCATTGTGTATTATTTTCACTATATAAAACAAATCATGGTTCACAACATAAAACATTTCACAATTAATTAAATGTAGGGATCAAAAACCCATATGATGATTGTAAAATTCCATATATGAATCCATCAATGAAATAATTATAAAATAAAAATTTAAATAAAATTAAATCACTTTCACATAAAATATAAATAATTATGGATCATAACAGGCATAATATTATCTTATTATAATTAATTAAATGGCGACTTAACACTATGAAATGAAGTTGAATTTAAAATCCCCTTACCTTATACATTCAGTTATCTTAAAGCAATATTTAATCGTTGAATAATAAATATATTATTAATAAAAATGCCCAATATAAACATAATTATATATATATTAGTAGATCTAATTCACTAAAAACTAGAATGTCATAATTTAAATTTAATATTTTGTTCAAAATAAGTTTTATATGTACACGTCGATGATTCCCCTGACTTTTTGAAATTGATATTTTTGTACATTCACCTGGGTCTTGGTATAATCCTCTTTTGAAAAATAAATTTATAAAATTATCTTGTTTTCAAATTCAATATACCATAATAACCACCCATTTTAAAATGATATGTAAAATTAAACACATCACTGCATGGAGGTGTCAATATGTAGGTGTGAATGAATGAAATTTTATTTTTTTAGTTGATGAAAAATTCATAATATATAATATATTATAAATGTACATAATCATGAATGCATTATAATATAAATGTTTATTCATTATTCCAATATTTATGAAAATATATTTCAGGTGAAAAAAAATACACAAATCACATCCCATTGGGGAGGTCCTAGTGAAGACGTACATAAGGGTGGAGTTATAAATTAATAGTGGAATGACTGGTAAGAGGGTAGATAATATCATATATATTTTTATAAATGTATAAAGGGAAACATAATTATATCATAGATATATATATATATATATATATTATAATAATAACAGTCCATGAAAGGAAGATATAGAAAATGAAACTTATAGTTTCATTGAGATTTTATTCCATACGTATAAAAGTGAGATTAATTGATTTCTAACATGGTTCCTTGTGACACCACATACACCCAACCATAACATGCTCATCAGCTCCTGGCCCTCTAGGTACCACCAGTTTCCCCGCAGACATCTTGTCCCCACCTTGGGGCGAACCACATGCCTGAATGGGCCTTCTATCTATTGACTATCTTCACATGCCAACACATGTCCTTTCTAGTGTACATTTTTCTCCCTAACACAGACCCTGGAAAACATCCCAGGTGTTCATCCATCCTTATCACAACTCCATGCCAAGCATGTGCAACTTTGGAGTTCTAATCATGTAAGATCTCAAAAATAAAGGTGCACCCATTTAAGATGAGTCATATTATTATTCATTTAACCCTTTTACTATATGGTGTGTTTTATTCATCCCCCTACCCCACAACATTTAAATCACAACGTCCTCATTGTGGGAGCTATATGTCAATAGTGGTAGTGCACCACACTTATGGCTTGGTACCATCTATGATACCAAATGTGACAACTAGGTCCCTATGATAGCACATACACCCTTCCTTAACATTGTTTTCTTTTCATGACCCGCGAGGTACCACCAGTAGCCGCGCATAATTGTGGTTCCCACCCTCGGGCCCTTCCACATTCTTGAATGGGTCATCTAACTAATGATTTTTTCCACATGGTGACACATGTCTTTTCCAGTGTGCTTTTCCCTCACTCACAAACATTAGAGGAATCATCCCAGAAGGTAACCCATCCTGATCACAACTCCCAACCGCACACGCTTAACTATGATGTTTTAAACTTGTACTGTCCCGAAAAATATAGTTCACCATGTTGACATGGGTTATATCATTTATTCAATTAACCCTTTATCTATTTGAGGTGTTACAATAAGAACAATGAATGAGTGATTTATAGTCACTCTAGAGTATTAAAGAAGGTGGAATGTATTTTTAGAGATGTAATTTATAGTTGTTTTAAAGAAAATCAAACTCATATTTTCGATTGGAAATCTTGAATTTAGTCTCTTTTATAGGAAAAAATCAGTTTCATTATCATATTTTTTTATTCTAATCGTCATAAATGAATCATTTATGATTACAATTGTCACATACCAAAAAAATACAATAATTTATATAAAATTTCCCATATATATATGAGTTATTATTTGATTTTAATGACATAATAAAATCCAAACAATACATAACATTTAATGTTAGTTTTCATGACTAATCAAAAAATTATAATTTTAATATACGAAGAAAATAATAGAATTTAAATTAAAACAAATAAACCCTTACATAATCATTAAAATAATCTCAAAAATTTATTGCACAACATAATTGTAGAACCCTCGGTTTTGGTATTCAACCATTACTTTTTTATTTTTATGTATATTATGTAAAAGGTGATGGTTGGGTGATTTTGGGGAATTTTCAAGTGTTTTTTGGGGCTAAAGGGGAAGCACATTAGATGTGCTCAGTTATTCTATATCGTGCTAAATCATTAGAGAAACCATGTAGTGTTGCCGATATTGTACAATATATTGGGAACAATTTACAAATAACGTGGGAGACCCTGCATGGAGGAAGTATGAGGGACTACCCATGGAGTAGATAATGCACAGTTAACACGTGATATGTCTAATCGTGCAACTAAATCACGCATGAGGTCAAATTGAAATCCTAAATAAGTGGACATATTTCATTTTTAATATATGTTGATCATTTATCATTTTATGTTGCCTTAACTTGGGTTTCTTATCTCTTGATGGTTGAATAAACTCTCCTAAGAAAATTGGAATCAATCTAGATCATTTCCATATAGTTTAGATGACCAATTCTCATAGTAAGTACATGTTCTTCACTATTCATGTCATGTTTTCTTAGATCTACTTCATCCCACTTTTCGGTTTCAAAGATCTACACATGCTATGGGTAGATATTCTATTTTTTATGCAAATTTTTAAGGTATTTGTCTTGGGTGTTGATAAGGGTGGATAACTAAGGAGGTTTTTTGGTATTCTTACCAGGTTTTGTGAGTGTTCTTTGATTGTTTACCATTATTTTCACTACACTCAAGGTATGTGGCTTCAATCTCAAATCTTCTTTGTAAAACGGATTGGCATGCATTAAAATTTATTACTTGTGTGTGGATTTTATTTTGAATTTGTTTCTTTACGATTGATAGAAACTCTCTTTAGTGTTGGTTTGTGGAAGTCATGAGAATTGATGTCCTTGAATAATAGGATTTGATTCTTGATTTTAAAATGATGTTCTTAAAAGGTTATTTTTCTATAATTTTTTTAATTATATTTGATTAAATATTTATTAATTTTTTTTTATTTTTGTGAAATGGAATGGTAAAGTGAAATTTTTTTGTTGAGATATTTTCCAATAAAGAATAGTTTTTGTGAAATGGGTTACAATGGTTTATTTGAAATTCTTTTCACATATATGGGTTGTGTGATTTCATGTTTGATGTACCCCTAAATATGGGATGGGTACCAGTATGGTACCAGGTGTGTGACCCTAGAATGGCAGTGTGTGTCAGTTTGACTCATGGTAATTGAATGTGAGACCGCTCATTAGTGTGGATCTATCCAAACGTATCATGCATGGTAGGATGTGTGGTTTTATAGAATGATTATAACGAAAATTAATTTTTAGAAATGGTTTTAAATCATTGTTATGTTGATTTTAAAAAAAAATGACATTCTGGAAAATTGGATGATCTAGAACTTGTTTACCCTAGGTTATTAGTGGTTTATAGAACCTTTTTATATTTAGTTATAATTTTTATTGTAAAATAGTTTTATTTAAATGGTTTTATATAAATGTTTCTAACTTTTCCGCTATAGTGGATTGAGTAGGGAAGTCAGTGTGGAAAACAAATGGAGTTTTATACTCACCTCTAACATGGAACATTGGATCATTTTCATTTGTTATTATACAAGTCATGAGTAAAGGAAATGTATCATAGGTATTTAGCACCACCTTCTGATACATGTGATGTATGGTGATTAGATCATTAAGATTGTGGAGAATATATTCATATTGTCATCATGGAGTATAAATATTGTCTTTTTTCTATTTACATTAATGATTATTCTGCCTTTCACTATTGTAAAAATTGGTGGGTTTTGTTATAATATATATTTTTGAGTGGTAATTCGTTATCAATCATCAAATGGTGGTTGTTTGGTTATGGTTTTTTATTTCTATTTTTTATTCATAAAGGGTAAATCGTCCACCTCATGTGTTGGACCCCTTTAGCATTTTTCCAAACATTCACATCTTGGAAATGAATCTTAAGGCATATTGATGAATCCCATATCTCACAAGATAATGATAATAATTATTTCATTAAAATGGTATCATCTTGTTTGGTCATTTCTAATCAATTATTCCTTATATTCTTAATCTTGGTTTTGAATTCATTCATTAAAATTACATAGGAAGGAATATTAGATTGGAGTAGAATTTTAAAGACATAAATTGTTGATCATAAAATGATGTAGCTAACCTTTTTGTTATGATCCTAATGTTACCATTGAGTTGGGTAAAAATATTTTTTTTGAGAAACCTATATGATATTAGAATCTCATTGTCATGGGTCTAGCCAATTATAAGAACATTGAATACATTTGAAGAATGAATTCATACCATGATATCATATTTCTTTTATAAAAATTATATATGATGTGATAATTAGGGTATATTTTTTTAAAATTTATTTAAATGGTTTTTAAATTAATAATATTGAGAAGACATGGTTCATAAATTTTGAAAATGGGATTATTTTAAAAATAAGGAATGGATTTAAGAAAATGTTTAAATTTTTAATGGTTGATTTGGTAAAATAGTTATGTGATAGTTTATGTGATAGAATTTGAAATTTTAATCCTTCTGTTGATAGTGATAAAGACTTATAGAGTTTGTAGTTTGTTTATAAAATAAAACCCATTAAGAATTGTAGAAACCAAACACAATATGCTGCATATAATGTGGATGTTCTTGACCATAGATGAACCAAGAGTAGGTTTACAGTATTTTTCAAGAATTCCCTACTGTGTACATTAGGAACTAAAAGGATGGTCTAGTACATGTTGTTCATTCCATATAGTTAATAATGAATATTCCACCCACTTTTTGGGGTGATTCTAAACCGAAAAAGGTAGATCTGTAACTGAATATGAGGAATCATATCTTCAATTTCATCAACACACTAGTAGAGTTCAATGTAAAATAGTGATGTATTCTCGAAGATCTTTCATGCTTGTGACGGTACGTGGAAACCTTGGATAAACTAGATCAAGGACATAGTTGGGTGGATCTCACACATTCTGGATATAGATTCTGATGGATTTCGTCTACTTCATGATGAAAAATCTCTCTATCATATAATATCAAGATAATTTCATGATTTATGTGCTATTTTCACCAGATTTTTGGGTGAATTAATCATTTAAAGAATGCATCATTGAATCAAGGATATGGAAGGAGATTTGATCGATCATTCTCATGTTGTACATTATAGATTATATAAAGATGGAGAATAATTAAATATTGGCTGAGAGTGCCATATCAGGAATTATTAGAAGATGATGTATGATGATACCTATGGGATACTGTGAGAACTTTAATGTTGTGAGAAAGCAAAATTGGGACACATATTTCACTAGTGGAAGTATGAATCAAAACTAGATGGCTAGATCAGTGATCATTCCTCCACAAAGATAGTGCAAAGTGGGTTGTTTCCAATGTGGTTTTCTTGAACACCTAATGAAAGAGTGTATGGAACAACATAGATCATGTCATAGGTGAAAGTAGATGGGTAACCATATTATCAATTTTCATAGTTATATAATGTTTGCAGCTTGAGACACTTCTTAGGTGTCTTAAGAATCATATATTTTGATGGGGTGACAATAGCCCAATCCGACTCATCAGTAGAGTAGTTCAATCTACAGATATTCTAGGAATACCATGACTCCTCAGAAAGGGAAATAAAAACAAGGAAACATTGATCATAATAAAGGCATTATGTAATAATATAGAGGTGATAAAGAGATTATGGATGATCATGTGGGACCATCTATGGTGAGGGGTTTGATTCAATGGAATTCTACCCATAAGAAAGTGATGTTTGATACTGTTTCTTCACATTCATTCATTCCCTCTCTTTATTATAATTTTCTATGTTTAGAATATTAAATTATTCCCACTCTGATAAAAAAACATACTCATAAAAGGAATATAGAATGTCATCCCTTTAAATAAATTCTTGTTCTATAACCATAGATAGAGTTGATTTGAAATGTGAATTATCAGTGTTGGATATGGATATATTTGATGTATTCCTGGGCATGGATTGGTTGAGAATGATCAAGGATCACATTAGTTTTCATACAAGAACAATCATTTTGATGACTGAGGATGGAGTCGAACATCTCTTCAAATGATAAATAGGTTTAGAGATAGGTGTAAAGGTCATCCTTGATCTAAGAGAGGGAAAACCCCCTTTCCCATTGGAGGTGTTGTCCTTGTAATCAATAGAAGAGATCGAGGATACCATTTTTCTAACTGTTTGGGGTCAATTTCTCGTTGTTTTTCTTAAGAACATCTCTGGGATAACATCAATAAGGGAAGTGGAGTTTACGATTGATTACCTCCTAAATACATGTATTATTTCCCTTCAATATTATAGGATGTAACCAATTGAGTTGAGGTAATTTAATGTGGAGTTAAAAGATGTGGAAATAAAATGTTTTATTTGGCTGAGAACTTCTCTTTGGGTAGCACTAGTCATGCTCAAGAATAATGAATATGGAACTCTTAGTATGGGTGTGGATTTTTTTAACATTAACTATGTAACAATAAATAATAGATATCTATTTCCACATATTGATTTCATTTTCCATTAATTGAGGGGAACTCATTGATTCTATAAAATTGAATTATGATTAGGATATCACCAATTGAGAGTTTGGAAGGGGGATATTCCATTGAAAAAAAAATCATAAATTGATATAGACATTATAAATATATATCCCTACCTTTCGTTCTTATGAATGTATAATAAGTCATTATGTAATTGATAAATCATATATTCTAGAGATATATGGAGTCGTTTAATGGGGTGGATGTTGACAACATATAGGTTTAATTAATGATAGGAGATGAGAATGTCAAACACATGGTGACACTGTAAAGAATTTTTAGAGATCATTTTTTTATTCCAAACTATCAATGTATGATTTTCATATTTAATAAGAATTATTTTTTGGCCATGTAATTTCTAAAAAAGGTGTTTCATATGATCCAGAAAAGATAAAATCTTTTATCCCTTCGAAACGGTCATAAAATTTCATTGAGATAAATGATTTCTTATTTTATCTGGTTATGAAAAAATATTTATCCCTGACTTCTCACAATTGGATTCACTAATTATGGCATTGATAAAGAAAAATGTTCCATTTCAATTTACGAATTAATTTCAAACAAAATTTCAATAGATAAAAGGTAGTTTTACATCAGAACCTATTTTAATTTTTTCAAAATTGGGATAAGAGGGATGCAGTGTATTGTGATCAATCGGGATATGGGGTTAGATATATTCATATCCATGAAGACATTGTGGTTTCTTATGGCTTAATTAACATAAGAATGGATGAAAATAATTTCCCAACACATTATTTGGATTTAGCTATGGTCATCCATTATTTGAATACTTGTCATCACTATCTATTTGATAATAAATTCATTGTGTTCATGGATTATAGGATATTGAAACGTGTTTTATCAAAATAATATTTTAATATTATAAAAATTATATGGATGGAGTACCTCTAAATGTTTTACATTTACTTGATGTATAAACCATGTATAGGTAAATTGGTGGCCAATGGATTAAGAAAAAAGTCAAATGCTCAGTTTGAAAATGAAGCATCATATGAGTGGATTTTGATGTCATTACCTGAAAATATTCATATATAATGAGAATAAAGAGGTGATTTTTTGGATTTCTTTTTGGTGTTTGTGATTCATGATTTTGTAATAATGGTGAAAAAAGATTAATCATTCGATGAATAAGGTCTTGTTATGAGTTCAAAACTAAATAATGTGGAGACCATTGAAGGATAAAAACATGATTGGTGTTCCATTTTTTATTTTAAAAATTGGATGGTTGAACCTAAGGATTTTTAGTATCAACTTCTTTATGCATAAACCCCCTCAAGATGGAATGTAAATAAAAGAATACAAATGATGTATAGGGAGTTTAAGGCATAGTTTTGGAGGATTGGTAAGAAATGTAATGTGTGTGAGATCATTTCACGGTTCATAACATGTCAGCAAGTTATGGAAGACCATTAGTGACCAGCTTGTATGTTATGTTATTTACCTATCCGAGTGCAAAAATGGTACTAGAAAGTGACGGATTTTTTTTAATGGTCTCCAAATAACATTTTGGAAGCAATATTCCATATGGGTGATAGTCGATCAAATCACAAAGTCAACTCATTTCATTCATATTCATGAAACTCATACTATCGAGGATCTAACCAAAAATATATAGACAAGAAGTGGTGAATATACATCTAAGAAAGGTTTTGATCTTTTCAGACAAATATCAGCATATCACGTTTCGTTTTTGGAAATCCATATAGAAATCACTTCGAATATATTTGACTATAAGAACTACATTTGTAAGAAATGTTGCATGCATGAATAATGGATTTTGATGGCTCATGGGAGGAACATATAACCTTAATGGAGTTCACATATAATAACAGCTATTAATAATCAATACACATGTCTTCATTTGTAGTGTTTAATGGGATCCCTAGTTTTTCTCTACCGTATAGTATGAAAATAGGTGAGACTTCATTAGATGGGCCAATCCTTATCCATGAAACAACATAGAATATATAGTTTATAATAAATAGAATGTAGGTGGATTGGTGTTGTTATAAATTGAATGTGGATCATCATCGAAGACTATAGTCATTCTATGTGAGTGATCATGTGTTATTAAGGATCCCTCCAAGGATTGGACATCATGATTTTTGAATGCAATGAATTTTATCTCCTCTATTAATATTTCTCT
Source organism: Viscum album (assembly GCA_963277665.1). Lineage (NCBI taxonomy): Eukaryota > Viridiplantae > Streptophyta > Magnoliopsida > Santalales > Viscaceae > Viscum > Viscum album. The sequence goes on from OY728138.1 coordinate 946,334,503, forward strand.
TTTGAGATACTAGAGTGTGATAGAGTGCTAGAATATTAGTTGGTGTTAAAACGAAAGTCCAGTTCTATGTATAATGCCTACAAAGTATCATAATTTAAAAATAATTAGCCTGATCTTGACCATTTTATTTAATGTGATTACATTGACCTAGATTTAGATGCCTCATTAAGACATATCCTAGAATGTATTTTTTGATAGGAAGGATACAATAATGTGTAGTAAAACTTCATCCTAGTGTGAGTTTTATGAAAACACGGTTAGATTCTGAATGTGTCACGGGATTACGAGAAGGAATTTAAAGAGCAGTGTCCATTACTCTTTTAGGGGAAGGATGGTTCTCTACCATCTGGGGATAGAAGGGCCAATGGTGGGGAGAATTTTGTACCATTGTTTTCTCATTTGTAAAACTTAATTATTTATTTATATTATGTATAGATGTGAAGGTTGGGATGGTCTAGGAAACATTAAACTATTTTGGGGCTAAAGCGGAATCACATGTGCAACACACTGTTTGTATTAACCATGAAAAATCCTAGGAGAAACCGTGCTACATTGAAGATTTTGGGTTATAGCTCCATCATATTCTACACTTTATTATTGACATAGTGTGAGGTGAACATGTGAGGGCATACCTAGGTAGTAGCTAAATCATGGGTAGTGAAAGTTTTGTTAAATTGTGCGACTGAACCTTGCGTGGGGTCAAGGTGAGATCCTAAAAAAGTGGATCTCACACGTTTTTTACACTAAGTGGATCTCTTTTCTACTATAAGGACCTAACTCGGTATTCTTATCAATAGATGGTTAGATAACCTTTCCAATGAAAATTGGAATTGATTTGGAACATTACTTGGTTTTTATAAGACCAATTCATAAAGTAAGTACTTTATCACTATTCTTATCACATTTTCTTAGATCTAATTTCTCCCTCTTGTTGGGTTCATAGATCTACACCCTATGTGGGTAGATATATTATTATGCATTCCATTTAAAATTTTATTTTTCTTGGGTTTTGATATTTAATTATATCTAATGTGGTTTTGGGGAATTCTTACCTGGTTACATGAGTGTTCATTGATTGTTTTCAATTTTCATCAAAATGTAAAAGGTAGGTGACTACACTAAAGACACCTCTTAGTAGAACTAACTGTAATGATTTCAAATTGATTACATTATGTTTATTTTGTCTTTTTTTGGTTTCTTTATAATTTTTAGAAACCAAATTTGTTGATGGATTATCGAGATATGGAAAATTGGTGTCCTTGAATAATGTTTTTGATTATTGATTTTAAAATGATAATTATTAAAGACGTAATTTTCTGGAATCGTGTTTATCAGGTTTTATTAAGGACATTTAAATAAAAAGATTTTTTTTTAAAATTCAATTGTATACTACTAATTAGTTGTTTATTTTTTTTTCAATAAATGAAAAATTTTATTGAAATGATTATAATTCTTTTATTTAAATTGTTTTGTAACATACGGGTTGTGTGAGTTCATGTTTGTAATTAAACTAAATAATGGATGAGTACCAGTGGGGTACAAGGTGCATCACCCTAGATTGGGGTCTTGTGTTGGTTGGAAAAAAGGTAATTTGATGAGAGACAGATCCTGACTATGGAATTCTCAAAACGAATCATACGTGGTTGAAAGTGTAGTTATATGGAATGATTGCACGAAAAATGATATTGATAAATGGTTATAAAGCCTTATTTTTTTGATTTTTAGGAAATGTGACTATCTAAAAAATTCGTTAAAATGGAACTAGTTTACACTTGATTATAACTAGTTTTTTGAACTTGATTAAATTTAGTTATAAATATTTTTTTCATAATTGTTTTATATAAATGGTTTTATATAAATATTTAAAAATTTCATATCATAGTGGAATGGGTTGAGAAGTCATTGGGAGAAAACATATTGATTTTGATACTAACTCCTACATTGGAAATTTGGTTCTTTTTATATGCCATCTTCTAGGACTTCAGAAAAAGTAATGTATACCATATCTTTTGCACCACCTCGTGATACATGGTCTATTTGTTGATTTTAGTATGAAGCATAAATATCATGTAGTATTTTTGTCATCATTAATTTTATTAGTTTTCTTTATACTATTTACATTGATGATTGGTCTTCCTTCTGATATTGCACACTTTGGTTTCTTTTGTGATGAACGAAATTATTGAGTTGTATTTTTTTATGAAGCATCGCTTAGTGGTTACTTGGATATGATTGATGATTTTTAATTCAAAAAGTGTTAATCATCTCCCACTTGTAGTGAAACACTTCTCATTTATTTCCTTGCTTTGGCATCTTTGGGATATCGGTTAAGGCCTAGTAATGGCTCAATACCCTCTCAAGACAATTAGAATAAGTGGGTTATTATAATAATTCACCAAAAACATGTTTATTTAAATTTTTTTATTTTCATTTAAAAGGCATTACCTATTTATTATAAACATTTCATTAACTCCACATAAGAGTAATATTCTAATATAAATTCTCTATAATTGATATTAAATTATAAAATATATTGTAAAAAATTCAAAATATTTTAATTCATATATATTTTTCATAATGTATATATACATATATACATACAATAAAAACAAATTTATGTTATTAAATAAGTGAAAGATCATTTGTAAATATAATTTTATTAATTTTAATAGGGAATTAATAATCATTTCAACTGCATACAGAATGGATCAAAATTAAAAGGGATAAGGGATTGATTGATCAGTGCTCATCCAAAGATTTTTCTATTATATATTATTCTCATATAAAAAAATTTAACCTCAATTATCACATTTAACCTTTATAATGGTGAATACCTTTTTCTACAGTTATTATTTAGTATAATTAAAACTAAAATAGATGTTATTATCCAATATTAAATAAATTATTCTAAATACTGTATAAATTTCAAATTATCAATATATTTTAATTTATGATAATAATTTTAATATAAGATCCCTAAATTACATGAAAATTTAATTTAATATCAATACCCATGTTAACCATCAATAGGATTTTATATGAAAATTATTTATAATGTTTATATAAATTGAAATTATTTGTTTATATTTAATTAAATAAGAATACTTTTTATTTTTAAAGAAAATGAAAATAAAATTGGTAACTATTTGAAACATGATTAAAATATAAGTACTAATAATTGTTCGATATGAATTAAATCATTACATAGGTTTACAAAAAATAAAAAATATACTTGTTATTTAGAAATTAAATTTTAAATGTATTATATGAATTCCTATTTAAATATTTTTTTTTTAAAAAATCACTTCATAAACAATCATGTCATTCTTATTTAATAAAAAAATCTATAAAACTAATCGTATTTTAGATATTATAATTTTTCACTATTTATATAAAAATAACTCTTTTTCATAAAAATAAAAAAACAATCATTAGATTAATTTTCACTAATGATTAAAATTATATTTTCATTTTATCTAATAATATTTTTTAATTTTTTGAAAGGATATATAATATATTCATTGATATCACAATAAAACCATTTCTGATGAAAATGTATTTTATAAGTGGAAAATGAATTTATACTGCTTCTTTTTCTAGTGAAAATTATAAAATAATTATAAATTTAATTAATATATATAATATAAATTTCATTAAAAAATTTCATCTATATTTACTAAAATAATTTAATATCATTAATTCATTTCATTGAAAATGAGTTTTTCATAAAAATATCTCCATTAATCATATATGTTGATATTTGAATTTGTTTTTATTATTCATTGGAAAGAATTATTAAACCAGAATAATAAATAATTTTCAATATGTATTTCCCAATTTAGTTACTCTAATTTACTACCATTAAATAGAAAATGCTTAAAGTGTCTAATTTAAAAAATAAAATTTTAGTTATATATTTGAGTTTGTTTTAAGACAATCATTACATGTAGTACAAACAAGAGGACAAAGTATTATTTTTAGTGAATATAAACAATAATCAATTAGTGGTACATTCTACCCCCTTAAATAAATTTCTATAGTATAATTTTCATTATTTTATATTTAGAATGGTTTAGAAAATTTTCAAAATCATTTATAATGTGCCGTATATATATATATATATATATACATATATATATAATTTGTACGAGATACATGTTAATTTATATTTATAACATATACATTTGAAAAGTAAATTGATATTTCTAAAAATACTAGGAAACAAATTATTTATTGTATATTTTTTAAATAATTTGTTTTCCATAATTATACCCTTTATAATGAAAGCATTTTATAATGAATATATTTATAACTGGGCATTATTTTTAGTATAATATTCGATATATCATTCTTTGTTTTTATTTATTTGATGATTTGTTTTGAAATTAATATAAATAATAAGATAAAATATACTAAAATTCAATACATTCAATAAAATTAATTTTTCTATTCTGTTATATTTCTTTTTGTTTTCTACCTGTACATAAAATCATATTTTATATAATAAATTGAGAATTTTTCATTCGAACATCACTGAAAAAACAAGAAAAATATTAATATCCACTAAAGGATGAAATATAATTTCAATTACTTTAATAAAAACATCCTAAAAAATATAAAAAAATATATATAATAATATACAAAATTAATAATATTTTATAAGAAAACAACAACATTAATCTCCATATCCAAAATAATAATGCACACCGTTCCGTATTAACCATTCCATAAATAACCAATATCAAAGCTATTAAAATTATAGATGAAATTATTCAGAAACACAATAATAAATATATTTTTTATATCTACTCAACATTTATCTCTCTACACAACCAATTACCCAAAAACAGCCATAGAAGAAATGGATATTCTCTAACAACAAAATCACCCAAATAAGATAATAATTTATAAAATAAAATATTATATTATTTCTTAAATATCTAAGTATAAATTCATCACATAATGTTTACAATAATCATTTAATGTTCCCCAAAATGTGAAATTAATCAAAAATAACATTTCCCACTTATTCACAAATCACATTTATATCACACATTTTGAAATATTATAAAAGATATGACCAGAAAATATAATAACCCTATACCCGAATAAAATAATATTACATAAAATGAAACTACCTTATTAAAAAAATTTACAATAAATATTATCATATGTACATAAAATATAAATGTATTACTCGTTAAACAACAATTTCACATAAATAAATAATAAATTCAATTGTTGTTTCCCTAATATTATCATCTAAAATGAATTTACCCATCTCAAATTTCTATAACAGAAATCCATCAATGGGCATCAATATTAATAATAATATGATAAATCATATTATTTTTATACAATTTTTGAATTAAAACTCTTAAAATACCAATATATAAGTGATCCATTCTTCCAAAGATATTAAAACTCATGATTTTATATAATCAATAATTCCCCAATCATGTACAATAAGATCATGGAAAAAATAACATATTATTTTAATTTAATGACTGGATATAAATAGAATCAGATTAATTTTATCATATATAATTAAAATTTAAAATTTCATACAGATTTATTTACATAGACACAACATTTGGGTTTTGTGTATTAAGTATTTAGAAAAATCCAATGCATGATAATAATGTTTCATAAAAAATAGAATATTTTCCCCATATAACTATATTATGTTATTCTAATTTAATTATTAAATTTATCTTAAAATATTATTTATAAAAGGTTCTCACTAATAAATATTATACATAACATCATTACTCACAACAAGTGGAAATTATAATATATATTGGGTGAAATCGAGCACTCAATAATCGCAAATAGATGAATTTATAATTGAATATCACCATAGAATTTAAGGTGGGATATGATTGTGAAAACAAAATCAATTTTTAATAATTTAACATAAAATAATTAATAAAAATAAGTACATGGATGAAAAAATTTGATTCATGGCATAATCCAAGTGTGATATGTAAAGATAAAATTTAAAATACAACCATGAGACATGAAAAATCATTCATTACTCAATTTATCCATTAAAAATCATAAAATTCATAGAGAAATCATGTTGTAATCATGGTATATTAACTTCTCCAGTCATGTTCACTCATGTTTCACCCAAGTTGTAATAATAAATTTCGAATAAATTCTATAAGAGCATCCAACTTGGGTTGATCCCATATTGTAACGTTCAATACAAAATCATTATCTAATACATTGAAAATCAATAGCTTCATCACTAATTTTAGTGAGATAAATCAATATTATCAATCATAATCAATAATATAAATTACTATAATTGATTATATTACATTGATATTTTATTTCATCATAAAACTCTAAAATACTGTTCTTTTCCTTTATAACATGAATAACTAGTAGAATGGAATCGTGTTTTATGTAATTATCCCAAAAATATTTTTATAATCCATCTGAAAACATGATGTAGTTGGAATAAATATTAAAAATTTCCCATGAAATTTAATAAAAATTTAATGTATGATTATATATATTAAAAAAACATTATTATTGAATTTTAAATATTTTATAAAATTAGGTGGAAATGTTTTTTTGTTTAATATCAATAAAAAATTATAATCTCAATGAATAATAGAAATAATATTTCAATTAAAGAATAATATTAAAATTTAATTAAATAATATGTAGGAAAAAATTACATGAGGGTAATAAAATTTATTTTCTACATTTGAAAAAAACATTCCATTATCCGGTATACAATAAGAGTGAAATGTAACTGATACAAAAAAATTATATGTATTCCACTCAAAAAAATTTTAAGGAATATATTTATTTAAATGAAAAATATCAATATTGGAATTATAATAATTATTGTATTGAATAATATAAAGTAACATGAACATATAATGGAATGTGTTTGATACCTTTAAAGAACTATTTTAATGAAAAATAACTTATGTAGATAAAAATGTAAAACCCATTTGAAAGATATATCATTACAAGAGACATTAAAAAACATGTCTAAAATGTAATTAAAAATATTAAATTCCCAGTGGAATTATATAAAATATTTAAATGAATATAGGTTTATAAATATAAAAATATATCTTTGAAGGGTGTTTTATATGGAAAAAACTTACACATTTTAAAATTTATGAATCCAAATGATATTGAATAGTGAAACAATATATGATTCTATAAAATTCATAATTGATAAGAAATAATATATTAAAATACTTTCATGGAAAATTAAGGGTAAAATCCAATGATTTAATGATAATTTTCTCTTTATGAAAATTTTAATTATTTGATATCATTAATTATGCACAACACCATGTTAAAACAAACTATGATATACTATTAAAATTATATTATTAAATCTTTATGATATCACATATCCATTGGAATGGAATGTATAAATATTATTTGACACAATATGATATATATATATATATATTTTCTCCGTGACTAAAATTACTTTATTAATTCTTGTAAAAAAAATTAAATTTTAATCATATAATTTCATGACTAGAATAACATTTTCTCCAATGAAATGTATTTTTTAGGTGTTATGAATATTATATAATCAACAATAGTTTTTACATTAACATAGTTATTTTAATTAAATTTATTGATAATGTGTATATATTAATTTATTCATTAGTTATATAATTTTTAAGAATGAACATAAAATCATTAAAAGGTTGAAAAAGTATTTTTTAATAAAAATATTTTTTTTGTGTAATGTGTTTTAATATTAATAAATCAAATGAATTACTATAAATTAATCTTATTAATATAATTTATTGAATAAATAATCCATTAAAATTAGGACAATCATATATAAGTTTTTTACTATTAAATTTAAGAGATTAAATTCTGTCATATTTTTAAAATGAATTTTACTATGAAATTTTTTGTACTATATTCTACATGACCATAGTAAAATTAATTTATTCCTATTAATGGAATTGATTTTACTAAAATTTGTTCTCTATTTTTAATATCAATGGTATAATTTGTTAATGATACTATATTCATTTTTTATAAGGATGAATAGTAAAATTTATAAAAGTTTGTTAACTCGATTAGGGTTCAAAAATGATTAATGGGGGATACCCTAATAGATAACGAAGAAAATTACACTTAAATATGTATAAATAGTATTTTATAATGATATTTAGTATTTATATTATTATAAAATATTATTATGAATTTATTTTATACATTTACATGAAAATTAAATTTAATTATTTAAAACATTTATATAATTACACATGTGTTCCTCTAATCACATATAAAAGGGAAATTATTGACGTTCTTTAATCGGAAAATATGAGAATTGTGTAATGGTTACCACCTACCAAAAATATTCCATTTATAATTACATTATTTCAGGATCTCTGTGTACTAAAAGAAGGAAATATTATTTACGATTAAGGTGAAAAATGAATGAGGATTATTAAAAAGTAAGAAATCATTATAGCTGAGTTTTTATCGTTTATTTCATCTTCTAGAAACAATAAATTTATTTTATCCATCCAAAATTATAAGGTATATTTTAAAAATTACATTATGATATTATTATTATTATTATTACTTATATTGGACATTATTTTTGGCATCTTTCCCATCTATTGTAAAACCACTACATCTCTCATGTATATATATATTTACTAACACAACTATGAATTGATGTGACTCATTTTTCATTTCCAATTTACATGGATTTCTATATGGATATATTAATTTAATATATATGGAATATATTATATAATTATAATTCATTAATTATTAATAAATATGTACCAACAATTTATTCTATTCAATTAAATGTGAAATGATCACCTATGTGTAAATATTGCATATCTCCTCCAACAAGTGAATTAATTCATTTTTATTCACCAAAAAAATATAAATGGATATAAAATGTATATAATAGTAAATAAAGAATATTATTTCATGGTTAATATTCTATATAAGGTTTAACTATTACCATGGTGTAATTACATGAACTATTAATCATAAAAAATAATGGGAAACAAATTTTGATTACATGAATATAAATTTAATAAAGAAAATATTTATGAAAGAAAATTGTATATTATATATAAATAATAAATAATATTTTATATATGAATACAGTTCTAGTATATATTTCTAATAAATATATTTTTATAATATATAAGTTTTAAATGGATACAATGTATAACACCTCATGAGGTAATGGATCTCTATTAAGATAAATTCCCTTTTCTAGATTATCTATGATGAACGTGAATTGAGGGAAATTATCTAATACCTATATTTTTAGTTACATATTTTTTATATGTCATAGGTTATTTTTAAGAATTACACATTTATGTTTAATTTTTATCTATTTAATTGATAATAATATTGAGAATATGTTTTTATGATATTTCTATCATATGTATTATTTAGTCGATGAACATTTTCTACAGTAGCCATAATCATCATAAATAATTTAGGTAAATTAATAAGAATATAATTTTTAAAAAATGAAATTCACCATATATTTTTATTTATTTATTAATTTTTATGTGGTGTGATTTGAATAAAACTGTTCAAAGAAGTTATTTTATTCATTTTTAAAGGATTAAAATATTGTTGCATTTAAAATTAAATATTATGAATTGATTTTCCCATTCTTATAAAAGCCATTTAAAGTAATGAATGCATAACATAATTTAATGTTTATTTTTATGTAATTGTCTTTTCATAATATTTTGGGATTTAATAATAAAAATTTTATCAAAAGAAAAGTATTTTCCATATTTTTAGTGAATTGATCAAATTATCAACAATGGATATATTTAATCGATGACCACATCCTTTAATGATCATCTTATATAACTGATGATATTTTCTAATTATTCCATCTAATATTCAAAATACCATTTTTCAATAATGATCGCATGATAATTACATTGTTCCAATTCCTTTTCCTAAAGTTAATAAATCTATAATGATATAAAGAAGTATTTCATTATACCATGAACATATTTTCTCTAGATGGATTATGATTAAGTGGTGATGAGATATTTATAAAACCCATTTATTTGAAATGTATTTTTATTGACAATTAAATGATTGTTTTTTAAACATGTAGAAAACATATATATTTTATTATTTAACTGATGGGTAGACCTATAATTATATTTCCCAAAAAATTAATTGTATAAATAATGACATATCATGAGATAATACTGATTGGAATAGGGAGAAAACCCTTTACTGAAATAGACCATAACCCCTCATATAGTCACGTGTGTGGAATATGATTATAATCATTAAATATTGGGGTGTTACCCAATACAATATGATATTATTGGTTGTGATAACATATAGTACTTGACTAGAAAAGTTTTTTATTTTACAACTTTCATATATGATAACGATTACATCCCAAAAATAATATCACAATCTCAAGAATAGAGGGTTTAGTATCATTTTTAAATCGTAACATAAGCTACAAATTTTACAAACATTAGTAACATTTCTCCATAAGTTATCTAAAATAGTATCCATATAGAACTTCTTATGCATTATACTAATGTTAATAACCTATAAAAATGTATAAAAATGGTGTGATATCAAATTTTAATTCCACATTAAACATATCATATAGGAATTGAAAGTCATAAGTGAACATAAAATGAAAATATATGAATAATAAACATGGATTATAAAATTTGTAATAAAATATTTATAGATTATATATAATTATTGTTGACTGGGCCTTACATAAGGAATGAATTAACAACTAAATAAAAAATTGTTACAAAATTGAGCATCGATTTATTTAAACAATCCCGAGAATAATAATATAACTATAAAAGTCCATTCAAAATTTTCAAAATAATTGAATTGGGATAATTAATTTTATCACTAACAGCATTAGTTCCTTTGATTACATGAAAATAAAATGTACTTGGGAGTACTAAAATCATGATATATATACATTAAAACAAATAATTGGAGGGTGATAATGAATCCACCAATTATCATCCAAACATAGGAGTTCAACTGGAAATAATGAAAATAATACATAATAAAGAACCCATTGAAATAAAATGTGAATAAAAAAATCAAATGAGAATCATTGTAATAAATGAAGTAAAGAACCAATTGAATGAAAATGGTTTTCACTCAAGACATAGTAAATGACCCATATCACAAAATTGGGTTCATAGGGATTCAATTAAGAAAATATATAATAATTCTATCAATAATCATGACATTATAACCATACGGATAACACATTAGTATATAATGAACTTAATTAACATTATATGTACTTTCCATTAAATAATTATAATAATGAATATGGTATTTACTATCTTTTTATTATTCTTATAATTTTTAATCAATAATTTCCAAATTAAATGTTGTATAGAAGTTATGTGATAATATTTATGTGAAATGAATCAACAAACATGTTTTCAAAAAAATATTTCATTGGGTGAAATATAGGGATGATACATAGTGGATAAATAGAAAAGAAAAACGTAATTAATGGTTGTTCCTCCAAAAGTCAATGAAATTACATATGTTACCAAGATATAGAAGGTGGATACTTAATTTAAAATTATACAATTGATTAGGAATAATTTATTTCAATGGTGGAAAATCTAGATGAAAAGAACAATTAGTAGAATTAATAAAAACTGGTTTATAATAAGAAACATTGCTAATATTTTTGATAATATTAGATATAAATATTTTTAAATATAAGTTAAATAATGTTTTTCTTCAAACAAAATATGTATCTCAATGGATGTTTCACTTCCAAACCTGGATAACAACTCAAACTATACTCAAAATTAAATAGAGACAAGACACAAAGGTAATTGTAATCCCCATAGGTTGGGTACTTGAAATAGGGAAATAAAAAATATCAAAAGGTAATGATTTATCCAACATGGAATAGGATACATTGATTATATATTAAAAAAATGCATAACAAGACATTTCATAGTTTTATAGCCTAAAATGATGGTAGAAAGATAAAATTTAAGTACTTTCCTTTAAAAAATAGCATCTTCAATAAATAAATGATACACCATGTAACATGTGGGAATCATTACACTATTTCCACTCTATATACCAATACTATGATGACATAAACCCTACTACCTCAATGTGTTGCATTTTCCTTACTTTAATAAGATAAAACATGATATATAGATCCCCATGTTAGTGTATAGTATGTGGGATAAATTTCTCTGTTGTATCCCATTTATGTTTTATACAGTAAGTCCTTATACAATAACTCTAACATTATAAAGTAATATAAACAATGGAATGAAATTATTTTTTAATTTTTTTTATCAAAATTATGGAAATGTGTTACCCATTTTCATAGATTTGGAATATATATATATATATATATATTATAATTAATAATTTTAATTTCAATAACCCATTATAATTTCTCTATAAATGTATCATCTCATCTGAGATATAGTTATGAAACAAAATAACATACATAAAACCCATAATACTAATCATTTATGATAAGTGAGGAAACTAATACCATGAAAATAATCCATTACATGTGTGGACCAATGTCCCTATATTCAATGATTATATAAACTCTGGATTAAGTAACAACAAAAAAATTAATCTCTCTAAAGTAAAATTCATTTTTACAGAGAAAATATATCTATAATAATGTAATTGAAGAACACTATTGAAATTGGACCTCATTTAAAAATCAATTAAAAAGGGCCCATATTTAACCCTAAACCTAGGAAACCTAGTCTACTATGTATGATATATATATAAAAATTACAATGGATTACAACATTTAATGGAATAAAAAAATTATTTATAAAAACAATTATCCACTTTATATTCAATCTCACAATTATTTGAAAAAAACATTCAATTAGAAAAACGAAGGTAACACCCATATTTTCAAAAAGACCATAAAAACATTTCACTAAATATTTCATTAAAATTAATTTTGAAACAAATTTATAAATAAAATGAATCATGGATTTATAAAATATTTTGAAGAGATAGAAACATATAAACAAATTTTGGGGTGCAAAATAATCGTGACAACACCCAAACACACAATGATGAATAGAAAATAATAAAATGGATACCCTAATACCGATTATCACATATTATTGTTTTTTATAAAAAAATAATGGAATATGAGATTATATATCATCATATACCTCATGATTCAAAAGCACCGAGACACAACCAAAGTGATATATGACATACATATGGAAGACACCCAACTGATGTAAGAGATATTAGAGAAATATCATAACATGATCAATAGATCGCATTAAAAACCATGTACTACTACGAAATCCATGGATAACTAAGAAAATATTGAGGGAATGAGGAGATTGATCAATCATACCAAAAATAGGGGATACCAACCAACATTGGATCATGGTTCTGTGAATATTTTTGTCAAATAATAATATAATATAAATAGAGTGCCTTATAATGAGAAAAATATGTATTAGCTTTACCAATGTGTTAGAATTGGATTAATTAGGGTTTTATGGGGTTTTATTTTATAATTAGTTCTGTCTACATTCAACCTATCCTAGTTCTCCTAGATACAAGTTGACAACCAATAGAAATATGCAAGCCATTGTAACTGTGCATTGTATACTGAATGAAAATTGGAAGGATAGTGGAGGCCCATTACATATAAAATGGTTGAAGAACCCCCTAACTATTCTTTATATATCCACCAGTAGGTGGGTGGATTCATGTTCCCAATGCTAAACTTATGACTTTTTGTTAAACCAATGGAACTCCTCTCAATCCCATAGACCCTAAATTCAATATTTAAACATAAAAATACCATGAAATTTTTTATTGATATTATAATTCTTCCAAATATATGAATTTCTATAAAAAAAAGTCATATTTATGAATGGTGCTTCGATAGGTGGTGATTTTACAACTCACTTCTCAATGAATGATGGTCCAAAAACTTATGTGACTCAAGATGGTATAACAGCAACACAATTCAAATAAAATAAACATCTAAAATATGAATTTCATATCATAATAAATGATCTCCAATATTTTCAATACCAAAAATAACATTTGGTTCCTATATTATATTTTGAAACTATGAATGTGGGAATGGATGGTGAGGTACTTGTTATGTTGAGATATATAGAAAATTCCATGATAAACTGTAAAATAAGATAAGTTTTATAATTTATGAGAACACTATCAAACCCACTCATTGATCAGAAATGGTCCAAAATATCCTTTGGAATGTTCATGTTTTAAGGATCACATATCATGATTAATTATCATATAGTAGGTTACATTATTTTTAATCATGTTTACTTAAGATCATAAACCTATGGTGTTGGTGTTTTTATCATAATATATGTTAATCGATATTGGATATATATAATTCATCGATACTGGACTCACTGATACATAATTTACCTTCAGAAGTTAGAGCTACGGATGACATGAGCTACCGATTGAGGGACTACCCAACATAACGAATCAATGTTTTTCTATGTATGAGCTACTGATATGTGATTCACTGATTGTTAAGTTAATAACAAATCACATACAGACAAATCGACTGACTTATCCAGAGTTATTGATGCACGTTTGATCCTTCTATAGAATGATCTAGAACAGATTGACTATCTAAAAGCTTTAGACAATAATAAAATGAGTCAGAAATATCACGATTCACAAACATCTTGGGACACTGACAATATGAGACATCAGTAGTTTGAGATACAGATAGTCTGATATGGTAACAAACAAAGACACCGATGATGTTTTTTTTAAATTGAAACTTATTACTAAATATCGTATTGGTTGTATTTTATTATTCTTATTTTATTAATGATTCATTTGTAGAAAATATAACATAAAATATCAGATAAAAATATAGGGTATTAGGTACCAGAACATGATCAATAACATGATCATTTTCACCTGAAATGTATAAAGCACATACATGAACAATAAGATAAACACACATATATATGAGAAGTGAAGTAGTGAGACCAGAATCATTCATAAAAACGATAGAGTTTCATATTATGTATACATGATGACATTATTTATAAAAAACTCCACAAAAATTTGTAGTAACAATCATAAAAGGGAAGACAACATCGAGGAATCATCAACCTTCCTAGAAACAGAAGACAAAATAAAAAAACTATATTTTTCTATTCATTTCTCGATTTAGACTCCAACATCACTTCTTCAATAATTATATATTATATAAACTACATATCACATCATAGAAAGAATTAAAAACATTTTTCTCATTGTATTTATATATCTGTGTACATTATTTATAAATTGAGTAGTGTGTGTCAATATTTTTTAAAAACACACTAACTCCTGTGATATAATAGAAGATACATGAATTTATTCACCAACAAAACATTTTAAAACATACACTCCCATAAATAATATTGGAAGTGGTCCTTACGTGGAATGTTTATTTTTTTTTACACTCTTGAAAGTAAAGAAGAGGTATGTGGACCTAGATAGTTTGTATGTTGTTGTGAACACTGATCCATGATGTGGATGAAGACTATTTATATAAATTGATTTTTTGAAAGTGATCACCATGTGGAAAGGAATAATTCACTTCTTTTGATGGAACCCATTGTTTTAATCTATTGTGGTATTTCAAATTTTGTTTTTCTTATATGTTTTTGGTTATTAAAATTAGAAAATATCACATCTATTTGATATATAATCTTAGATGATGTTTGTATCATAATTTTATTGACTATATTTTTTTCAAAATATAGAATTCTAATTCATATAATCATTACTTGTAACTAATAAATCATTGGTAAATCTTCCAAATAATCAATCATTAATATGTATGCTACTTTGGTTAACTGGGCCATAATTGATTTAAAATTGGTTGATATTAAAAATGTTTTTTAAACAATAAATTTTATACAAACTCAATTCCCCCTATTGATTTTCATAATACAAATAAAAATATATTTATGTTATCTACCCATATTTACAAAGAAAAAAAGTTCCTAACTCAGGATAAACATTCATGAAAAATCAGTCTCATGTAGAAAAAACTAATGGATGAAAACAAAGTTCCACATATGATCATTATAGACTTTTCATTGTATACATGTGTTAATTTAGGTACAAAATTCTCATTCAAAAATATTTAATGTGACACAATCCAACAAGTGATTACTCTCCTAAATCATAAATAAAAATATATGTTACCTTTATGTGTTACCATAAAAAAGCATTGAAGGGATCCTCTATTGTTAAAGACTAGAATCTTTTATTATAATTTAATATGACCTTTCTGAAATATTAATCCAATGAATCAATGAAATCCATTACACCTACGCATAGAATTTCATCTAGAATATATATATCACACAACATCAAAGTATCGTTATTTGATTGATATCTTGCACCAAATTTTAAGTGAGTTTTCAAAGACTCATGGAAACAATTCAAAATATCTTATTAATAATCCATACATAAAAATAGCATGAATTTATATTCATATAATATCATTAACTGTGGTTGTTCTATTTATTGGAATAAATTGATTTTATTTCATATTAAATAAATTTATAATCAAATAGATTCATTAGACATGTATTCCATTGATATTTAATAATGATGTTTTTGGAAACCTCATCCCATTTATACTCTATAACTATATGTGGATGGATTATATTGTAAGTGTTTATGTGATATGGATTTATTGTAAGGAATGAGTAACAACGGGATACAATAATAATGTTGTTGTGAAATATATAGGTACACTAGATACGAAATTTCATGGAATAATATATTTTTACAATGTCAGGGTGAATGAACGAGGAAATATAATTAAAATAATAAAATACATTTTGATGATTGGTATATGGATGGAAATTGATTCTTCAATCAAGTAATCATGTCAAAGGGGAGATAAAAATCCAAAAATAGTCGTTCCATTATATCAAAATTATATAATTCAGCAGAACACATCATCGTACAATTTGTTCTATAGAACAGTTGAAAGGAAATATGATGGAAATGGAACACTATTAAAAACCACACAAGAATCATCCTCCTACATGTCATTATGTAATTGTGTGAAAACCCCATAATAATCCACATGTATTTTTATTCTAGTTTTTTCAGAGATGCGTACATCCTATTTAGAGTATGAAAACTGATGAATTTTTAACACAAGATTTCAAGACCCATTTCCGAGGAACACACATATCACATCCTGTATGTTCATAATTTTCTAGATTATTTGGGTAATTATGTATATTAGATATAAACATAAAAATACGTTTACATCATATTTATTGAAAGTGCACGTGACATGCTCATATTATTCCATAATTCCGAAAAATTTAAGTTAAAACCTAGGGATATAAAAAATAAAGGTTTGATATATATATATATATATATATATATATATATATCTAATTAATTGAATAATAAACAACTATAATGAAGATGGTCTTACATGTCAAAAATTAGGCACATGGATGAGATATATAATGGTTCAGAATCATAAAAACGAACAATGAGATATGCTATAACATGATAACACAAAGACAATATAAGAATGTGGGGAAAACATAAAACATTACATAGTGAAATATGTCAATTATCAACACCAATAAAACATGACATAATCTGCGTAAGATAACCTCTTAAACTCTATACATGAAATATTATAAGACAAAAACATGAAACAATTCATTAATTTGATATTTATAAACACCCATTATAATCAAATCTTGTGGATGAAAATTTATTCCAGGTTGATAATAAAAATAAGTACATATTTAAATACATTTATTAATTAATATAATTTATTTTGATTATATACATTTAATTCCATAATAAAATAATAGTAATTACCAAATGGTGAACTCCGTTGATAATAAATTCTTATGGATACTCATTACACAATTGTTTGTTATATAAAATTACTAAGAAATATATACAATTTAAAGGAGACTAGTAAATATTTATGGTGGAGATTAATTATAGAATAAGGGGATTATCATTTATATCAATAATAATGTCTGTAAGTGGGATATTCTAAAAATAATCAACACATTAGTAATTTATGTTAAATGATCAAATTTAATTGATATGCTTTAATAATGAAGGGAATTAGGGGATCACTTACATTAAGAGGGAGATTCAAAAATCATGAAATGAGCTTTATGATAGATTGGGTAATTCATTGGCGGAATCTAGAGAGTATAGAGTTTAATAAGGATTTAATCGATATATTTTAGAGTATATGAACATGACATTGGGTTGTACGATATAGCTAAAGAGGTGGGAGTTCATTTTTCATTCTCCAAATTAGGTTTCAAAGTTGATATAGTAATTTAATCCAGACTACAAACATTCCTAGGGATATTCCTAATATAGATTGATAAGGGAGAGTAATTATAATTATTTTAATTTTCTATAATGATTATTTTTTAAAAATATTACTTGTTGTGATGTGTATGTCTGTTATGTCTATAATAAATTTATTGTAAAACATTAAAATATAATATATGATTAGAAGAATTAAAAAATTATTAATAAAATTAATAAAATTTCATTTTAATAAAATTATATTATTGGGATAACATAGATTGGGACGTAGATACACATTATTTCATTTACTATATAACTTTTCTATAATTATGATCTTATAATTCACATTGTATATTTATACCAAATTTAATTTTTTCTTAAACATTCGACACACATTGAAAATTATGAAACAATAACTATTTTATAATATGACCAATTTGAATCCAAAATCCGATTTATTTTTATCAATATAATTTTACAAATACATTAAATTTAAATTATAAAATATAATATACATTTACAAGAAAAATGATTTAATTTTTTTCAATGATTATTTATTAAACCTTCTAAAATTTTAAATTTGAGATCATTATATTATCATTTACATTTAAAAATCATTACATTAAATTAATAATTTATTTATAAACAATTTCCTTAAAAACATAATTTTTTAATAAAAAAATTGTATTATTTCAAATTTGATATTTCATAAAAATAAAATATATATTTCGTGGTATCAAAAAAAATCATTTATAGTGTCACAAAAATAAAAAAAATTTTTTTTCTATGAAATGTAAATATTATTAATATTACGGTCTCAATATAAATACCGAAATTAATCTAGAAATTTAACAAATTGTAAGGTGTTCCATAGTGAAATTTTCATCAAGTGGATCAGGGTAAAGAATATGGGTCTTGAACTCAATGATATTCAACTTCTATCATAAATGGTATCACTTGTGCTTAATTTACTAGATCTCGACTTGGTATTGATCGACGGAAAATCCCAGTTACACTATCTTTCTCATATACTGCAATAAATTGGATTTATTCGGTATGATCTTACTACCTAAGGCTGTTACATAGTTTTTCATTTATAAGTGGATTTATGTAATCCATATATTTTTTCTAATTGTATGATCATTTTTCAAAGACTTTATTTTCAATGGATATTATAATTAATGGTATATTATATCATATAGGATATAATAAATCCATAGATGTTTATTTTTTTCTATAACCATAAAACATATTTTGGAATTTAATTGAATCACTGTGGGAATTGTATTTAAAATTATTTAGTTTGTCAAAATATTACCCCAATTGAAAATTTTCCTCATAATATTTCATTTAAAAAATACATATGTGGTAACTCAATTTCATCACCTCCACTATTTTCGTGGTAAATTATTCAGTCAAGGTAGTTCTGCATAACACATTAACCAGGTGAGTTTCAAACATTCAATTGAATTCTATATATGATCAAATATTTTCAAAAGATGCTCTTTTATCAAAGATATTTATCCAATGGTATAAATTATATATTTAGTGCATGTTAGTGTTGTATTTTGTACTTACCTAGTAGTGATACATGGAACACATTATGTACTTGAGAAATTTTACGTGGGAGTGATATATAGTATTCCACTGCTCAAATGTGATAAAACATCTAAAAGGGACCAATGTATCTTAGACTAAGCTTTACCATCATCCTAAATCAAATTAATCTCATCCATAGAGATATGTAGTGGAATACCTTGTGACAATCCTCAAACTCTATGTCAAATTGACAATGTTCTGTATAGACCTTCTCTTAAAAATGATCTTACATGACATACAGATGAATGGTGTAGTCATTTAATACAATTTCATTGCATTTTATGACATATAAGGTTTGGTTCCCAAACTCCATCCCAACATGTAGGTGATATGTACAACATACCATAAGTGGGATTAATGGGGGGGAGAATATGGATGTTTGACTGAAAAATATTAATGTATGAGAACTCTACCAGAAAATGATATTGATCTCAAACTCTGTCAATATCTAATTATCATTCAATAAACATGTCCCTGAGTCTCTAGATAGTCGGAAAATATTATCAATCAGTTTGGGGGTGATAATTCCTGCTCATGTTCCACATTGTATTTTGAGCTTGTAAGAGAGTATTTTAAAACATCGAGCTAAATATTGGACCATAATTAAAAAGACTGTATAATGGTGTTCCATGTATCCAGATAAATTATTTAATTTATATCATTTCAAGTTGAACATGGGATAATTACTCTCAAGTTTCTATAAAGTGAGGATATTTGATAGAAAATACACTTGAAGACGTATGACATTATATCCATTAGATTTCGTAAGTAGAAAAATAAAATGATTCTTGATAATATTTTCTTATTTCTTTGTGGGAATGGATAATTGTACCATAATTTTTTTTTTGTATTTTTAACTTTTAACCATTACATTCTCACATGTATAACCACTTGATTAGTATTATCTCAAATAACTCATTATATTCTCCCATTAGTAGTCCTCAAATAAATCTAATTACATCATTGTTCTCCCTATATAGATAGAGATGGTTTATCTATGCTTTTGATCCAAAGGGCCCTTCTTTACATAAAAGATTTACACTAGACATAGTCATGATCTAAATATTATAACTCATTATAAATTAACATTGAACTTCTAGTATTTCACATTTCATATTGATTCCAGCTTCCTATAAATTTCAACATCATCTCAGTAATAATCATTTATATTCTTTAGAATGGATGGTTTATTAATAAATTAAGAAAAAATTAATTATGTTCATTACATAATGATTCCAATGACCAATAATTTCAATTGATAGATGATTTAATCCTTCTAAATTCTCATAAATGTTAAAAATTGGTGGAACCACTCTACATAGTGTGTTTAAAACATTATTTTATTTTCCAAAATTATAGGGTATTTATTATTAATATTCCCTAATCATCTCTAATCATATTATCTGCATCACATTTTTCTTGTTCTACATGAATATGTACATGATTATCCTATGATCAGAATATAATAAAAAATTATAGAGAAGGAGATAACTTTAAAAAAACAACAACATTTTCATTGTGGAAAACTCTAGGTCATGTGTTTTGTAGTTATATTTATTGTCATTAAATTTCCATGATGCATATGATATCATATTGATGTTCAGCAATATTTCATATCAAATTAAATTCACTAAATAATCTTTGTGTACCGTGAAAATATCCCGACATATGTGAATAATATGTAAATGTCGAGTGATAAGAATATTTATCAACTTGAAGAACCCCTCTTAAAATTCACTATTCTAATAAATCATGACTCCCTTCAATGTCTGTTTTCTAAGATGGTTTGAAAATAGATATAAATTCCTTAGAAGCCAATTATAGTACCCATATAACCCATGGAATCTATAGTTACCTATCATATATTTTGTTCTAGACCATCCATTAATTTAATCTATTATTTGAGGGTCCATACATGTCCCTTTACATATGATAATATTCCTGAAGAATTGAATTTCTATAGGCCATAATTAACAATTTATATAAATTTTATAATTCTTATACATTTGTGTATTCATCAATCTAGTTCTCAAATAATCCTCATTACCGTTAATTTTAGTTTATTAGAATATTAGCTGTATATTATACCAAAAACATTCCAGGTCACATTTATATTCACTATTCATCTTGTCCTTGATGATTGAAGGAGAATTATTGAGTCTGAATGGAATTAATATGAACTCACAATTCTGATAAATTTTGTAGTTGTAATTCATGGTGATATCCTAAATATTAACAATTTTATGATAATACCCCGACTAGTAATTCACTTTGGTTAAGTAATTGGCTCCGTATATCTAATTAATCAAGTCATCAATCCATCGAAGAGGATTTGTGTTCTTTATCACAATAATTTTTATCCCATGGTATTCATTAAAAAATATATGGAATCTAATAAGTTAAAAAAAATGAATGTATACCTTAGCATCAATTCTAGTATATTTTCATTTAGTTTCCTTAAGAAAAAGAAGTCACAGTTTTGTTAATCCTTCGCTTACCTTATGATTCTCTTATCTAGCAAGACTACCAACATGAGATCCATACTTCAAGAGAAAATATCATAAGAAAAAATGGATACATTGGAGAATGATCACAAATATATTAATACAACCCTAAATTTAGTATAACTGATAGAAAATCCTTGGACAATAGAAATGGGAAGCAATATTGAGATTATTTCAACCAAACATAAAAAAAGAGAAGAAACAAATAAATCAGGGATAAAAGTTCCAAATAAAGGAGGTAATAGAAGAATAATATTTAAAGGGAGAACCACTTCAGGTTCCCATATTGAATTAGGTTCTCAAAATAGTGATTATGTGATAAATTATGGATTTTAGGGGCTTTATTTTATAATGTGCCCATTCATAATCTATCATTACCCAATTCGACTGGATGTAAGTTAAAAAAATTAATCCATGAAGTAAATATTGTTTATAATTTGTTTTCTTCTAGTATAGGCCCACTAGAGGGCCATTGGTATCAAAATCAATAATTGTTCTATCTAAGGACATTTTTTATCTGATCGATATATTTAAAAACTATTCAACCTATGTATTTTTTGAAAATATCTTATTATTATTTAACACCTTTTATATTGAACGAAAACTTAATAATAATAATAAAATGTAACATAAAATGTTTATTATAGTAAGTATAAAAAAATTAAATATTTTTGAAATATATTTTCAAATATAAAATAATAAATATTTTTTTTTACATTTTAATGAATAATATCCGGAGATAATAATTAAAAAAATTATATCAAATGTTTATAAGAAGATAATATAGTTAAAGTTGACCTAAATATATTATTTACGTATTGATAAGTTATTATTTATATATGTAGAATAAATTACCAGAAAAAATGGGAGTATCACGAATGAAAAAAATCAATGATGTTTTTTCAACTGATAAGAAAAAATTCCGGTAAAATATGAGTCAATGGGATAGGAAATATTAAGGGGGAACATAAAACCACCTGAATGAAAAGATAAATGATCAAACAATTTATATAAATATAAAATTCAATCAAATAGTATCTTTTAAAAAGAATTCATCACAAATTATATTGAAAATGAAAGACCATACATTTTGAGTAACATTTTTATCAATACTAAATTCATGTTTTGTATTTTTTAATTAATTGAGACTTAATAAACGTAAAAAATATATATCATAAAACCCAATGAATAAAGAATAATGGTTTCTTTATGTAGTAATAACACCTTATTAATGATATCATGGTGCATATTAAGAAACAAACCTTATGAAATTAAATTAGAGAAAATGACCACCTAAATATGTTTCCAAACATAGTAAATGTACTCTATTATCTTATAAAAGAAACTTAGAAATATTAATATAAAATATCATAATGAAATTTATAACTAATAGTATTTATGATTTTCTTTTATAATCAAGATGTAAATATATTTTTAAATACTTTTCCTATTTTCTCACATTTTTTGTTTATTATTTTCACTACATATAGATGTTTCAAAGGGGTGGATTCATTATTCACTCATAATCAAAATTTCATCGCTAAAAGTTCCTTATTTTACTATAATTATTGAGTAATATTAATTTATGAACATTAATAAACCGTTTAGTATTATTTATGCCTTTATCATTGATGTTGAAATTGAAAAATTAAAATTTTGGTGAATTTCATCATCTAATGTTTGTTATATAATTTATGATTTAAAATTTTTTATACCATTTAATGAAATTGTTTTTTATTATTTATATCAAATTAATGTAGAAATTATGTTTCCATGGTCACAAATGATAACATCTCAGAGAATTATTCATGTAGGTTGTCAAACCAAATAAAAAATTAACACACATTGATGATTAATGATGTTTACATTCAATAACAAAACACATATAGAATACAAGATAGATTATTTTGAATTATATTTATATATTAAAATTTTAATGTATTTAGTATACAAAATTTATTTATATTAAATATTACAAAATGAGAATTAATATTTTTCTTCTTATTAAGATTATTTTTAAGTAATAAATTAATAATAATATTTTTTTGATAAAATATTTAATCGGTTGTCCAATTTTTCATACTGGATCCGTAATGATATAAAAATATAATACTTATTAACTAAACCCATTCATAGTACTATTCATATATGTGGTTACAGATAGGAAAAATAGTTATCAATTGTCCCATGGAAGAGGTAATCCACACGTATGCTTAGTAGAAGATATCATTTTCTATAGAACATGGAAAATAAATAATTTTTTACCATTTATGAAAATTAATTATGTTATTAACATCATAATAGTTGATTAATATCAAAATTTGTAATAATAGTGTAATGAGGTTCTGGAAAACATGAAATTATGTTTTTTGGAGGTGGTAGTCCGTAAAGACAAAAATATATCTTTTTATTTTCTTATTGAAATTGTAAAGACTTGGAATTTCGTTGGAATTTTTTTCCCATAAATACATGGGAGTTTTACGAGTCCGTGAAAACTGATGGTCTGTGATTCCGAGACCCAGAGTTCCCGGAATCAATTTCCAAATTTTTGTTTAGGTACATTCAGTAATCATACGAGCATGATTTTATAACTTTTGAATAGGTGCATGTAATTGATATATGATGGAACCATTTAACTCGTAGATCTCGTATTCATTTAAGGAGACGTTCAACTCGACACCATTTGGTCGAGAATAAAAGTTAGATTTTGGGTTTTCATGGAAAATTAATACAATAAAGTGAGATACACTTTATTTTATTTGAGCCTCCATATGGTGTGTAGTGGTTTTAACCTCTTCATGGATGTTGGAGGTGGGACCACCGCACCATAACCTCCTATGAGAGGTTATGGTGGTGGGGCCCACCCAAAATCAACCTCCCATGAGATGATTAATGTGGTGGGGATCACACAGTGCTAAACGACCCCTATTAATGGGAGGAGAGTATAACATCTCGACTCTCCTTAATTAATGAGGGAGATCCTCTTTACCTTCCCTTAATTTTTTGGTGCCAAATCCCCAATTAATTCATGCCAACACACATGGATTAATTAAGGGGAGCCAGGTAATTAATTCTCTATTTTTTTATTTTGTTCCAACACCTAAAATAATAGATATATTAATATTTTTGGGTTACATTGTTCATTACGGTGGAATCCTTCGCTGTTTTGAGGAGTGGATTATTGGGAGAAGGCCCAAATGAAGAAATCTCACCAATGAAGAATGAAGAATGCCCCCAATCATTCTTAAACTTCTTCCTCAGATACCTACCGATGTGGAGCATCTTCCACAACCGACGCAACTCGGGATTGGAGGCATGTCGTGGATGTAATGAATGACGATCTTCTTTGTCTGCTTTCCGTGACTCCGTCAATGAACGATGACCGAAAATCAAATGTATGGGGTTTATTTAATGTTGATGATATTCCTTTTTTATATTCTTCAACAGTTAGAAAGGAATTTTTTGTGGGTGACTTGTTCTTCATATTCTTTTCTAGATGATCCAATTGATATGGCCCAAAATGTGGAGGGTGTGGGCCAAATCAACATGGCCCGACCCCTACACCGTTCATGTTTGATATAATCCTCTGCATGGTGATGAAGCAATGAGATGATGAAGGCGGTGAAGACAAAGGTCGTTCTTCCTGAAACCTCGGCATCTTGTGCCACCCTCGCGGCGCTCCGGCCGGACCGGCCCCAGCTGGGCCGAGCCTTGATAGTGCCGACCTCTGCCCGTCCTGCGCAACCGGCCACACCGTCGACCCGCGCTGGCCCAAGCATCACCCAACAGGCCAGCTCGGCCGCCTCCCACCCGACGTCCCGCCTCGTCGTGCCCTACCCAGCGCTCTCCCGGCCAGGTACCAGCCTACTCGGCACCCACCTGGCTACCCCGACCACCCCCTTGCCAGCCCGGCCACCCAGGTGACCGGCCCCAGAAGCCACCCCGCTTGCCCGGCCACACCGGCGGCCTGCCGCGGCCGCCGCTCACCTTTCCCAGTAGCCCCGCCGGCCTACCCAGGCCACCGCCCGGCCGGCCCAACTGAGCTGCGTTAGCCTCACAAGCTGGCCCGTGACCTCCCTCACTATGATGTTGGCCGAACTAGATCACCCTCCAGGGAAAAGACGCCTGATCCGTGCCCCTCGTGGCACTGACCAACCGAAAACGGAAGGGCCCTTTGGGCAGATCTGCGCCCCTCGCGGCGACCATGGGCCGAACTACCCACGCCGCCGGCTAGGCGGGACCTAGTGGGCTGGGCCAAATCTCATAGGCTGGGCCGCCCAATGGATCAGGCCAGACCCAACAGGTCTTACTGGGTCGAGACAGACCGGGTCGTCCCATACTAAGACGGGGTGAGTTGGTCCGACCAGGTCAGACTGGACTCAGGGCCACTACCAGCCTTTACTTTATTTTGTAAATAACATTGGCACCGATCGACTGTTTGGAAAACTTTCAGTGACGCTAGTAATCATGGAACATAGTGGTACCTTTCAGTCTACCCCACTAGAGTTAGGGTTAATGTTGAGATACGGTCAGGTTGGGTAGCACACGAATCCAACTGGGCCCCCGAGACAAAAAAAGCTAATAACACACAGACTGAGCATCTGATTGACGCGTCGTCTGTTGCGTTGAGACCCCTATGACGAGACAGACCTTTGAGATAATTCTACATGGGACATAATGGATGTTGTAGTATTGACTAGTAGATTGTGGAGAAGATCTTCTCGAGACAAGCAGAAATTTGTGTGGGAACCTAGTAGCTGGATGAGACTTGAAAACTACTGATCGAGCGACTCGAAGTGACCCACATGGCCCAGTGGGGAGCACCTGGTTGTGGTGGTATACCCATGATAGAGGAGAACCTAGTTGTGGAGTCATACCCGCAGTACTCAATATGAGGAGTAGCTCTGCAAGCTATGAGGGGGAGCGCGTGGTTGTGGCGGCAGACCCACAGTGGGGAGTGCCTCTTTGTGAAATCGGCACACCAATGGTACTCAACAGGAGATGTACTTCAGCATTCCAAGGTTAGTGGGAAGCGCCTTTGTGTGATGTGTCAGACCAACTGTACTCGATAAGGGATGAGTTCTCTAGTAGTCGAGGGTTCAGATTGATCCTATCCCTAGATTAATATCATTATTGAGCTAAGTCAGTAACTTTTGTGTTTACCTCATGATTGATATGGATTACTTGATAACTTAGGTATTTGTATGGGCATATACCTAAGTATGGATATTTTTTTAATTCATACATTTTGGTTTATCTTTGTTGGATTTTTTTAGACAACGAGGGGCTCGTGGTCCCTACCGAGTATCGTTATACTCACCCCTGCACGGTCTATGTCTGCACCTCATTGTATTGATTGTAGATGATGGACAGCACAGACTGAGGATCAGAGCAGCAGGACTGAAAAGTACCCATATTTGTACATTACGACTTGTCGGTACAAGGAGGAGACTGACATACATGGAGTGCTGATGTGGCGATCAGTACCTACCCATAAAGTAGGAATCCCCAGAGGATGACCCATTAGATGCACTACATTTTCTTCAATTGTACATGTTTTTGAGTTCGACTTTTATTTCTGGCCCCTTTACTTTTAAGCACTCCATTTGTATATAGTTTTACATAGTGATTTTCTTACATATTATACCTTGTTGTGTGTGATATAATTTATAAAGGTTATGCCTTCCATGTTTTATTGATTTACGCCTTTGGTGCTAGTCTCCATCCCATGGCCTATGGAAGGCGGGCATGGGGTAGTCATGGCACGGGCCCTGGGGTAGTCATGGAGTCCAGGGATGGTATGGCGACCGACGTATCCATGCACCAGGACTTTGACAAATGATTTCCGACTTAGTGCATGAAAACACTGATTGCGTGTGTGTTTTCAAATGTTTTTATTATGTCAGCTCAACCAGGTCATCTCCCCAGGTATAATCTTTAGACCATGTCGCATATGATTTATTCCAGATGCCTCCACGTGGATGACCATCTAGAGCCTCGAGAGTTGTACACATATATAGCCCACCGAGCGATGAGGCCTTGGTGTAGTGCCCTATTTTAGTGGAGGTACCAGCGGTACCACTACCTGTTGGGCCACCGATGCCACCAGCCCCAGAAGTAGACGATGCATGCCGCTTGAGTGAGTTTCATGAGTTCCAGTGCCAGAGGCCACCCAGGTTTAGGGGAGATACAGACCCACATGAAACTAAGTATTTCATGGGGGATGTGGTGAGAGAATTTCTGCTGGTAGGGACACTAGTAGACCTTATGCTGATCCTTGCTGTGAGTATCCTTCAGGCTGCAGTAGGATGATGGTGGAGCCTGATGCTACAGGTGCATGATGAGATGACTCAACTATAGACAGAGTTAGAGAGCCTGTTTCAGGCAGAGTTTTCCCAACCACCCTTCGTGCAGTGCGAATATAGGATATACTGCATCTACAACAGGGTAGCATGATGGTAGGACAGTACTCTGCGAGGTTCACCGACCTCTCACGGTATTCCACATATATGGGGCGAGTCCCATTCTTCATGGCCCGTACCATCAAGTAGGGTCTCAAACAAGAGATCAGGGCTTTGATGATCTCCCTCAGTATCCCGAAGCAAGCATGGGTGTTGAAGAGAGACCTCTTAGTGGAGTGTTTCCTTGCAAAGAAGCCTCTAGTAGGGAGACCCACCACAATTCGACATGCAGTGAAATATTCTACAACTGGAAGTAGACATATTATGTAGATTTCCAAGAGGATCAGACCTACAGGTGGATGACCGAACGACTTAGGATCGGTTGGGCGGGGCACCCGGGGTGGAGACAAACCTTCTGGGAGTGGGCAGTGTTACTTATGCGGCAGACACGGTCACATGCCTCATGACTGCCCGTCCCACCGTTCGGATGATCAGAAAAAAATTGAGGGACCTCTTAGGTAGCGGTAGCGGTTCGATCGAGGCGATCCACTTGAAGGAGGTTGACTTGGCAGAGGAGCTGGTCGTGTAGCTGGAGGTGGACGACATTAAGAGGTGTTACCACCACCACGACCAGAAGTTCTACCCCGACCACAAGGTGTAGGTGGATAGGCGAGAGCTCAGCTCTAGGAAGCTAAGGCTTACGATCACGACGCTCGGGGGATGATTTGATGTACGATCTGTGACTACTCCACCATAGCTTTAGTTCTTATAGACACATGTGCCAGTCCCTCTATCATTTCCACATCCCTCGTTCAGAGCTCGGATATTCTGATGGAGCTGTTGGATCAATACACATGGCTAGAGACTCCTACGATAGAAGACACGACGATTACGCACTGGTACCGACAGTGTGAGATAACTTTAGGTGGCGAGATTTTCGGCTGGGATCTCCTCATAGCGGCATCAAGGCCTTACGACATCAACTTCGGTATGGACTAGTTATCAATAGTCCATGTCCAGATCGAATGTATTAGGTGTAAAGTATGGTGTGTTAGCATGGATGGGACCAGGTTGACCTTCACTGGTGAGAAGGGAGACTTTGCTGCACTGGACAGACTTACTCGAAGGAGGGTGCAGCCGATCACTCATTAGTCGGAATGACTTACCATTATAGAAGTTGATGTGGAGTGTCCGAGCTATCCTATAGTGGTGGACCATTACATGGATGTTTTCCTTGACAATGTTCCAAGACTATCTCTTCGTAGAGAGGTGGACATCTCTATTGACCTATACCCCATGACAGCACCGATATCTACACCAGCATATCAGATGGCTCCCACTGACTTTCGTGAGCTGCGGGTATTGCTGGGGGGGACTTCAAGGGGAAGGGATTCATCTGACCGAGTGTATCTCCCTGGGAAGCCCCGATTCTGTTCACCAAGAAGGCGGATGGAAGCTTTAGACTTTGTTTAGACTATCGTCGCCTGGACCAGGTGACTGTGAAGAACATGTACCCACTCCCGAGGACTGACGACCACATTGATCAGTTGAAGGGATCACAATGGTTCTACAAGATAGACCTCAGTTCAGGATATCACCGGCTCATAGTTCGAGATGAGGGTGTACAGAAGATGGACTTCAGGTCTCGGTATTGCCATTACGAATTCTTGGTTATGACTTTTAGTGTAACCAATACTCTATCACTGTTCATGGGAATCATGAACATGATCTTCTAGCCATTCCTCGGTAGCTTTATCATAATCTTCATCAACGACTTTCTCTTCTACTCGACTACTGAGAAGGAGCATGCCTACCATTTGAGGGTAGTACTGGACACACTCTGAGAGCACTGACTTTATGGTAATCTCTCGAAGTGCCAGTTCTGGATCCAAGATGTTCACTTTTTGGTCCATGTCATCTTGGAGGCTTTATTTTCCATGGATCTAGTGAAGATTGAGGACATACTTTCTTGGGAGCCACCCAGGAGTGTGATGGAGTTACGAAGTTTCATGGGTTTTCCTAGTTACTACCAGAGGTTCATACCAGACTTCTCAAGAGATGCAAGACCACTATCCATATTGAGGAAGAAGGGGCACCCCTTTGTGCGGTCAGAGAGATTCCAACATAGCTTTCAAGAGCTGAGGCAGAGGCTGACTAGTGCCCCATCTTGAGGCTTCCAGAGGAAGGCGTAGAGTACATATTCTACTACGACGCATCAGGGAGCAGACTCAGGTGTGTCCTGATACAGGGGTGAGCTGTGATCACATATGTATCATGGCATTTGAGACAACATGAGCAGAACTATGCAACCCATGACCTATATTTAGCAGTAGTGGTATCACCTCGAAGCTATGACAACACTATCTGATTAGAGAATGTTTTATTGTGTACTATGATCACAAGAGTCTCAGGTATATCTTCTCTTAGAGGGACCTAAACCAGAGATAGTAGAGATGACATGAGTTATTATAGGACTATGACTTCGAGATAGTCTATACTCCTTGGAAGGGGAACGTTGTAGCAGATGCACTCAGCAGGTGATCTGGTATACAACTACTAGGAAAGGCGGCATAGAACATGGCTGCCATATAGACATCCTTTGTGGATAAAGATATAGCAGTCCTTCTACAGTATATTACAGTAGCTCCCCCACATCTTCAGCAAGTTAGGGAGGCACACCATGGGGATGCTGACTGTGAGACATGAAGTGCTCATATATCCACAGGGCACACACTTGATGGATTTTATGAAGGTGGGGAGCACATCAACCTCTTCAAATGATGTACTATGGTACTAGTGTCGCTTCCGGAGGATGTGTTGATGGATTTCCACAAATCCCCTTTATCCATACATCTAGTAGTGGAAAAGATGTATTAGGACCGTCAACGACAGCACTGGTAGCTAGGTAGGAAGAAGGTAGTAGTGGAGTTTTCTCTCGATGCCTCACTTGTTAGCAAGTGTAGGCAGAGCACCAGGTAACAGCTGGCTTGGTTTATCCTTTAGAGGTCCCAGAGTGGAAGTGGGATAAGATATACATGGATTTCGGGATAGGAATTCCATGTATATCTAGGAGTCATGATTCGATTTTGGTGATCATTGACCGACTCACCAAATTGGCCCACATCATACTGATATGAGAGTATGGATCAGTAGAGATTTTGGGAAGCCTCTACGTGAAAGATAATGTGCGGATACATGGAGTACCTACTACTATTGTCCCCGATAGTGACACATGGTTTACTTCCTGGCTATATAAGGAGTTGGAGGAGGCTTTCAGGACACAACTTTGTCTCGGCACCGCCTTCTATCCTCAAACGGATGGCCAGAATGAGAGGACCATTCAGACTCTAGAGGACATACTCTGTGCATGCGTCCTCGACTTCAGTAATATCTTCGAGGATAAATTACCTTTTGTGGAGTTTTTCTACAACAACAGCTATCACTCCACCATAGAGATGACACCATTTGAGGCATTGTACGGGCAACATTGCAGAGGATCCTTGTGCTGGACTGACCCCGGGGAGTCAGCACTAGTGTGACCAGAGATGGTACGAGCTACAACAGAGAAGGTGCATATCATCTAAGAATTGATGAAGATAGCATAGAGCAGATAGAAGTTATATGTTGATTAGAGACGGTGACCTATGGAGTTCGAGGATGGAGACCACGTCTTTCAACTGGTCTCACCCGAATGAGGTCTATAGTGATTTTGTCGAGGGGGTACGTTATCTCTGAGGTTCATCAGACCTTTTTAGGTCCTCAGCAAAGTTGGCAACGTGGATTACCATATATTTCTTCCACATTAGTTTCACTGGGTTCACGACGTCTTCCACGTATCTCAGTTGAGGAGTTACGTGAACGACCCATCTCAAATCATCGACCATGGAGATCCGGATGTCGAAGATAGGGAAACCATCACGAAGGTTCTAGTAGAGTTTTTGGATCGTAAGGAGTGGGTCCAATATAGACAATCTATACCTCTATTACTCATTTGCTGGCAGCATTGGAACCTCCAATATAGAACATGAGAGAAGGAGGCTCAGATGCGTGCTCAGTACCCCCACTTGTTCCCTCAGTTCGGGTTGTAGTTTACGAGGACGTAAAGCCCTTAGGTGGGGACAATGTAAAGGCCCGTAATTTTTGTAGAAAATTCATTTTTTCATAAATAAATGGGAATTTTATGAGTCCTTCCAAACTAAAGTCATGTGATTTTGAGGCCCGGTGTGCCCAGAATCAATTTCTGATTATTTTTTAGTACGTTTAGTAAACGTACGAGCAGGATTTTATAACATTTGAAATGGTGCTCAGAATTTAAATCTGATGGCACCATTGAACACGCTGCACCAATATTAATTTAAGGAGATATTCACCTCGATGGTAGTTGGTTGAGAATAAAAGTTATATTTTGGGTTTTCATTGGAAAATAATAAAATAAAGTGAGCTACACTTTATTTTATTTGAGCCGCCATTTGGTGTGTAGTTGTTAAAACCTTATCATGGAGGTTGGAGGTGGGACCACCACACCTTAACCTCCAATGGGAGATTATGGTGGTGGGGCACACCAGAACTCAACCTCCCATGAGGGGATAAATTTTTTTGTGGACCACACGAGGCTAAACGACACCAATTAATAGGAGGATAGTATAACCTCCAAACTCTCCCTCATTAATGAGGGAGAGCCTCTTTACCTTCACTTAATTTATTTGGTGCCAAATAACCAATTAATTCATGCCAACAAACATGGATTAATTACGGGGATCCATTTAATTAATTCTCCATTATTGAATTTTGTGCCAACACCTAAAATAATATATAAATTATTATTTTTGGGTTGGCATTGATCATTATGGTGGAATCCTTGGGTTTTTTGAGGAGAAGATTATTGGGAGAAGGCCCCAAGAAAGAACTCTCGCCAATGAAGAACGATGAAAGCCAACAATCATTCTTTGAAATCTTCCCTGAACACCTACCATTGTGGAGCATCTTCCACTACTGACACAACTCGAGATTGGAGGTGTGCAGCGGACGCAATGATCGACGATCATCTTCTTCTGCATTCCACGACTGCATCAACGAACGACAACCAAAAATAAAAGATAGGGTGTTTATTGCACATTGATGTCATTCCTTTTCTATTTTCTTCAATGGTTGGAAATAAATTGCTTTCTACTGAGTGGTTGTTCGTCTTCTTTTGTGGACGATCCAATTGATACAACCCTAAACGGGGAGGGTGTGGGCCAATCCAAAATGACCCACCCCTCTGCCGTTCTTATTTGAGATGATCATCGACATGGTGAAAATGAAATGAGATGATGAGGGCAGTGACGAAAAAGGTTGTGCTTCCTGTGGCCTCTGCATCCCGCGACACCCTCACGGTGCTTCGGCCGAATCGTCCCCTGCCCGGCTGAGCCCCGACCGCGCCGGCGTCCACGCATCGCAAACACAAGGCCACACCATCGTCCTGCTCTGGCCTGAGCCGCGCTGAACTAGCCTGCCCGGCCCCATCCCCGCACCCGGCCAGCCTGGCCGCGCCCTGCCCGGCTCCCTCCCTACTGCCCAGGACGCCGCCTGTCCTACCCGGCCATCCCACCGGAATGCCCAGGCTGCCACCCAGCCTTCCCAGCCACCCGGACGACCTCAACAGGTCGCCACCCAGCCTTCACTGCTGAGCCACGAAGACCTCCTGATTCGGCTCGTGACCTCCCTTGTGGTGCCTTTGGCCGAACCAAACCGGTCGCTCCCTCTGGTCCGATCCACAACCCTCACGGTGAACTCCGGGCCGAACCTAACAGGCTGGCCCACCCAAGGGGTCGGGCCAGACCCAACAGGTATGACCGTGTCAACCCAGACAGGGTCGGCCCAGGGTAAGACGGGCCGAGTCGGTCCGACCGGGTCGGACCAGACCCGGGCCCACTAGGGGCGTTTAATATATTTTTCCCATAACTTTGTCACCGGTCGACTGTTTGACGAACTATCAGTGGCGCTGGTAATCATGGAACATCACAGTCCCTTTGAGTATATCCCACTGTAGATTTGTGTAATGTTGAGAGACGGTCTGGTTGGGTCGTATAGGAATCCAACTGATCCCCCGTAACTGAAAAGCTAATAACTCACAGACCGAGCGTCCGATTGATGTGTCGTCTATTGTGCTGAGTCCCCTATGACGAGGCAGACCTTTGAGATACTTCAACGTGGGACTTCATGACATTTGGAGTATCGACCAGTAGCTTGTGTAGAAGATCTTCCAGAGTCTAGCAGGCATTTGTGTAGGAACCTAGTAGCTGGCCGAGACTTGACGACTACTGATCGAGCGACTCAGAGTGACTCATATGGCCCAGTGGGGAGTTCCTAGTTGTGGCAGAAGACCAACGCCGAAGGAGCGCTTGGTTTTGGTGGAAGACACATGGTACTCGATAGGAGGATTACCTCTTTAAGATATGAGGGGGAGCACATGGTTGTGGCAGAAGACCCACGGTGGGGAGTGCCAATGTTTGAGCATGACAGACCCACAGTCCTCAACATGAGGAGTATCTCACTAGTCCAAGGTTAGTGGGAAGCACCTATGTGTGACTCGGCAGGCCCACAGTACTCAATAGAGGAGGTGTTCTGCACCAGCCGAGGGATCAGATTGATCCTATCCCTAGAATAAAATCATGGTTGAGCTGACTCAGTAAGTTTTGTGTTTACCTCATGATTGAGATGGATTACTTGATAACATAGGTATATGTATGGAAATATACCTAAGTGAGTTTAACTTTTGAATTCATACTATGTGGTTTATCATGGTTGGATTTTGTGAGACCATTAGGGTGTCGGGGGACCTACTGAGTATCGTTATACTCACCCCTACAAGGTCTCTCTTGCACCTCTTTGTGTTGGTTGCAGACGATAGACAATGCGGAATGAGGATCAGAGTAACAACACTGTATGGTGCCCTGAGGTGGACCTTACAATGAGTTGGTACATGGAGGATACTGACAGTCGTGGAGTGCGGAAGAGGTGATCAATACCTACCCTTTATGTATGAATCCCCAGAGGATGACCATTTAGATGCTCTACCTTTTATTCAGTTGTACTTGTTTTTCAGTTGCTCTTATATTTCCATCTCCTATACTTTTCAGCACACCTTTTGTATATAGTTTTACTTAGTGTTTTTCTTCCAGCTTATACTCTGTTGTGTGTGATATAATTTATAAAGGAAATGCTTTCCAATTTTAAGGGAATTACACCTTTGGTGCTACTCTCCAGCCCCTGGCCTATGAAAGGAGGCCATAGGGTAGTCCCGACACGGGCCCTGGGGGATAGGTTGTGACATAAAATCTAAAGTTTAAATAAATATTGTATATTAATTGCAATAAAATTACAGTATACTAATGATAATAACTTTATGATTTTTATTTTATGAATTTCTTTAGAAATAATAAATTCACATAATGGAAATTGATTGAGGATGAAGCAGTTAGATATATATACCACATTACTTTAGTTATCATATTTGGGAAGGGGGTTAAACCATTAAAGGATTTTCTTATATGAAAGTCGAACCTTTTAATGTTTCTAGTAATGTTTATTAATGGTTATGATATATTTTTGACATATCTAATTGGGGTTTCTGTTCTCAATAATGAGGACAGTAGACTCATTTTTATGAGTGAAAAAGAATAGGAATTTTGAGAATAACCTATGATTTACAAAAATGGAATGTCATTATTAATGAAAATGGATAAAAATTAAGAAATGACTTTCAATAAAATATATATGGACAATTAACACATCAACCACAAAAATATGTTAATTATTTAAATTTTTTTCACATTATGGCTTATGTTATCAATTTTTATCATTTTGGGTCATAGCACATTGACCATATTTTTTAAAAAGTAATTTTACAGGTTTTCTTGAAAATATAATTTTGTATATTATATAATATTACATAATCATTCAAAAATGATATAATTTTCATGAAATTATTAATGTTTGAAATATAATTTTTTTAAAAACATATAATCTTTTTAATTAATTTTTAATAATAAAACTAAAATTCAAAATCGAAAAATACATTTTTTAAAATTTATATATTTTTTAATTTATAAATTACACATTATAGAAGGTATTTTTCTTGATTTTTATCTATATGTTTTATATTCACAAATTTATGCTAATAATTTCATGTGTATCATGTTATGTGTCAAAACAGTTTTTTATATTTTTCATTTATTTTTAATTTTTTTTCAAAAAAAATAAATAATACCTAATAATAGAAATTTTATATTATAAATTTAAAAAGTAATTTATTATTATATAATTAATAATCTAAAATTTGAATATTTATTTTAATAATGAAAATTATAATATTTTTTAAAAACTAATTTATTGAAAAAAAACATTATTGATGAATAAGTGTTCTTAATAATTGTCCTAAAATATTTTTTATTAAATAAATTTAATATTTTAATATATATGTATTATAATTTTCCAATTTTCCAGTTTTTTCTATAATAATAAAATATTCAATACATTACACCAAATAAATAAAAAATATTACTAAAATTGATTAATATAATACCATTAAAAATAAATTATTATATTAAAAAAATATTTTTATTAATTCATTAATTTCAAAATATATATTTAAATTTTATATAAACATCATAGAATATAATAATAAACACTTACCTGTTATTCTTATTATTTATACATAATACGGATATAAATAAATAAATATATATATATATATATTTTAATGACATATTTTATTTTATTCTAAATAAAAATAATTATAAATTAGTAATTAAAAATACATGATTTTTTATAACAGTTACATATATGATCAAGAAAGATATTTTAAATTAACATATTCCCAATGGACATATTTTTTTCTAATATATAAACATACTAAATCATTTTTTCATTCAAATATCAATTTACAAGGAACAAATCTTATTTCATTTTATTGATTACTCATAATTTTTTCGTATTTCATGGTGATATTCATCATTATAATTTTTTCAAAATTGATGAATGTCAAAGGTAATGATTATCAAGGAGATTTATTAGTTGTGATGACCTTATTTTTTTAATTCTATTATGAGCCATTAGTTTATGAATTCTTATTGGATGTATTTCCTCAATGAAGAGTCTATATAAATGATGTATGTAATTAATTATTTTTTAAATATTTTAAAAATGAATTAATTAAGTGTGTTCAAGTATTTTTATGTCCTATATAGAAAAAAATTTTACATTTTACAACACTTATTAATTAATAGAGAAATTATATTTTATAATTATATCCATAAATAACAAAAAAATGCAATAATGAAAACAACAAAACAACAAATATGAAGAAAATAATATTGATAATAATAAAATGGATCCTAAAACATAGGGTGTTACATCCCCCCTTTCTAAAAAAATTTTATCTATGAATTTTTAATTATCCCATTAGTATAAAAATAGCTTTTGAAATCTAAATTATATAGAGAAATTAGGATAATATATATATATATATAGGTGTATAGGTATTAACATTGGAAATATGGGAAACGTATATCATTTATCATAATATGATTATCCATAATAATTTCTTTTTCTATAATTTTTTGGGATAGGATACTACCAATTTTTTTGTGAAGGCCCATATTATAGATATTGATTCTTGAGGGTGATTATTATTATAATTTAAAATAATATTATATATCCTTATGAAATTTGTTTTTCTTTTTTTAATATTTTTTCCACAACGAGTTGGGAAAAAATAAATCAAATAAATCACATTAAACTTATCTAACATAAGGATAATATTATATACAAAAATAACATTTCTATATGAATAATTATATAATATAATAATTTTACAATATAAATTTTTTTTAGACTGTTATATCAATAGTGTGGTGATTTAAGCTTTTGTTTAATAATCTTATATATACAGGAGTTATTGGATTGAAATTCGAAGAAAAATGTATATTATTGTATTAGAAGGTATGTGTGCCTAATATTTGAAGATATTATTTTGGTGTTAGGTTTTCATTCGATTTTTGTTTTCATCATTTTCTTGAAGGTTGATGATGCTCATAATCATGGTTAATCCTTTGACTATTAATTTTATATGACAATTACAATGATTCACATAAAGAATGCATGGAATTGTTAATGATGCCACTAGAAAAATCTATTTCATTCCATTATGTTAACAAAACTATTTTTTACATTGTATATTCAATGGTCAATGAATCCATATTTCAAAAGTAAACAACCATCTAGTCTAATTGATTATATTCCATTAGTTCCACTTTCAAGATATTTTATGTATAGTATTTTGATCATTTATTTTGTTATCATCTTGACAACATGTTATTTCAGGAGACATAGTGTTTCTATTTGTTTGTATGTCTATGAATTTGACTATATTATCATTATATAAAATATTACATTATAGTTAATTTACAATATTCAGTAGGATCCCTATATAAAACAATTCTATTTATGAATTTCATTACATTATTCTTATACTAATAATGTATTAATTACAACCCATAGTTCTGGAGGAATCATGTCATTAGAATACTAGGTGTATAATTAATCAAAATGGGACTAAAATAAAAACTAATTATTTTATTCCTATTAATTATATACTAAATCCATAATACAATATGGAAGTAGTTGGGATAACTTGGAGAAGCATATTAAAATAATGG
Organism: Viscum album; assembly: GCA_963277665.1. Classification (NCBI taxonomy): domain Eukaryota; kingdom Viridiplantae; phylum Streptophyta; class Magnoliopsida; order Santalales; family Viscaceae; genus Viscum; species Viscum album. The sequence goes on from OY728138.1 coordinate 946,374,076, forward strand.
AAATATAAAAATCATTGTAATGTTATAATAATGTTATGGAATCAAAATGTTTGAGCTAATGATATTATATTTTATCAAAAAAGAGGATGATCATGTGTAATAAAAAGGATAGAAATAATATAAAAACATGGAATCATAAGATCATGGAAGCATTGAAAATGTGGTAATTTTATTAAAAATTAACTAAACATAATTCAAGGCTATCTTTTGAAATAAAATCACATGGTGAATATTGTCCAATATTAGATTAGGTTCATTCACTAATCCCTTACATGACATATCGTGAGATTAAAACATTACCTAATGAATTGGTGGGAAATATATTTATGGGGAAATCTATCACATTCGTATCATCTAAATTCATATTTGTGATACATATATAAAACATAATTTAGGTTTAATCAAAATAATTACACAAGGTATAAAAATTAGAATCATATTCTTACCTTATATCATAATGAGAAATGTTATCTTAGGAATGTTATTAATAAATGAAAATAAGTCAATTATTTCCCCAAAAATATGAAGTATAATAAATGTGGTACATGTGCGAGAGAAATATATAAATAATTTATAATCAATCCATACTATCCAAGGTGTTTTTTGTAACTATAAATTTGTTCAATATAATATATAAACTATTTTCTGGAAGAATGATCTATTAAATTTTAAATAATTTCTAAAAAATATAGAAATTTCCAAAAAAATTGTAAATCAATCTTTCAATAAAAAATAATAAAAAATTAGAAATTAAAATTCATAAATTTGAGTTGTAAAGATGTGGGTAATTCATTATATATAGTAAATTATAAAAAACATTTATTTCAAATTATTAGGAATTATTTTATATATCAGGATTAAAAAACTACATGTTTCCTATAAATAAATTTTTTAAATAATCTAACATAGATAAAAATATCCTTAATAAATATTTTGTGGAATTTTGAAAATATTTTATACAATAATATTATATTACATTTATATTAATGAAATATGTTTTTTGACCATTTTTATAAATAAATATATATTTTTATTATATATTATTCTAAATACTTTTATATTCAAAACTGTAGAAATTATAGTGTTACTTGTTAATATCGTAAATAAATAGTTCTAATGAAATATAATGTGTTTTACTATTCAATGATCAAATAATTTCCTACAATTGATATTCAAGAATAAAAAATCTCAAATGAAATGATAATTCAAAAAACTCTTACAACATTCATAAATATAAAACCATAAAACCGATGAATGTAATATATTAATTTAACTCAATGTATCATAATTAATGATGAATTCATGGTATAATAACTTACGGGGTTTACTATATACATGTTAAATGAAACTAGGATGATAAATAAACATATGTATCAAAATTGTATATTTTAAGATGAAATCATCTCCTCTATTCCCGCAGAGATGTCTTGTTTTTAATTAATATCATGTATAAAAACATATATAGATTATTGTTTTGATTCATAAGTAAAATAAACATATCCAATAAAATGAAATATTTTAATAACATTATTTATATAATGATATTAATTAAATAAATAGTTATGTCTTTGTTTTTAATGGACAGTTTTTTCATCAATTCAAAACTGATTCAGCGTGTTGAACCATAGTGTAATGTATAATAATTATAAAAAATATAAAATAAAATAAAAAAATTATAATCATGATTTTTATATCAATTATACTTATAATAGAATTCAAAATGTTTATGAATTATGGACATAGTTACAATCAGGTAGAAGGTTTTTCTTCTGTATGCATGAGTAACGTCACGACTTATCTAAAATACATATAGAAATACATTAGTATTTATATTATTATTACAGATTTATAATAGAATAATAAATAATATAGTATATATTTAAATACAATCACATATAAAATCCTTGGTAGTAAATTATCAAAAAAAATGAATCACATCAGTTTTGGAGGAAGTAATCTATAATATAAACAAATGATGTTATATTTTATCAATTAATGGTATGGTAAAAATTTATATAATATGTAAAATTTATATAGTTATTAATACATTATTAATATCATATATAAAAATTAAATATAATCTTGAATTTTCATGGTATAAAACGATGGAAAACTAATTACATTGATTTTTGAGGCAGTAGTTTGATGTACACAAAAACCATGGTTTCATATTACATTAGATGCAAGATAATATGATTGAATACAATTACATAATCATAAAACATCATAGTATATAAGAGTTACTATTGTAATTAAATTTTAAATTTTAAGACATAATTGATGCGGAAAAAAGAAGTAACTTGACGAAGATGATTACTTTTCGTTAGAGGAGCATCATTTTGATATCATAATAAAAACCCTAAGGGTGGTAATTGGGAAAAAATAAATTAAATATAATGTTGCTGAGTGTTATGAGGTTATATTTTAAAAGGGTCTGGTTGAGTCAATAGTCTTTACATATTCATTGATGTTAGGGGAGGGTGTAAACATTTACAATTAAGGAGGATAAATATTTTGTTAAATTACTATAAAAATTCATTAGGGGAAATTCACTAACAAAACATTAGGCTCCTAAATTGAAAAATAATTTTTAGGGGATTTCTATGGATTAGACACATCCATTCCACTAAATTGAATTATTTTTAATCATTTTATCCTATTAACTTCTAAGGTTATACACTTTGATCATTTTAGGTTTTTTACCAAGGTATCTATTTTTGTTATTGTGCTTACTATTAATTATGAAAAATAATTACGTTTTTCTTAATATAATATATATATATTGATAATTCTAAATTTTAAATCTATTTTATAAATTTTTATTCTTAAAATTGAAAGAATACAATTTTATATAAAACCAAAATATAAAACATTTCAATGTAAAATTGATATTTTGTTAAATGAATTCATATAAACATTAATTATAAGAATTAAAATTTTCAATGATTTTAAATATATATATATATATATATATGATTTTAAATCATTATTCATCAGTGTTTCTTTTAATTATTTTAAATTGATAAGCGTTATTCTAATTAAATATATTCAGAAAAACATATTTTATAATCCTAAGAATATACATGCCTTTATTCCCAATAAAAGTATTATTTAAATGTAGTTAAGTATATAAAATATTACATTATAATAGAAATATAAATTTAAAATAAAATTCAAATAATAATTGAAAATTTAAATTACTCATTTTATAAAATAAAATAACATCTTTTCAAAAAATGGTAATTTTAACACTTCACTGAAAATTGATGTTTTAAGAAAAATCTCAAAATTTAACCCTATGTTAATATTTATATACTTCATTTTAAAATAATTTTATTTATAAAAAAATTATATAACAAAAAAAATTAAATATATTGTTATCAATAAATCTAAATTAAAATATTTGTGGATGAAAAAGTATTTTATGAATCATAACATTAATTTACTGAATTTTGAATACTTATTTATTATGATATAAAAAACATTCTTTATACAAATACAATATTGTTACTATTCATAATACTATTATTTCTATTCATACAACCAATTTTAATATATATTTTATTGAAATAATCTTTAAATATTAATATAATAATAATATATCATTAGTCATTTAATCTCAATGTTCTGTGTTGTATACTATATCTAACATAGTGTTATATTAAAATTACATGGTTTTACATTCTTCCCTCCTTAAATTAATTTCATTTTATCAGTTTAAACATGATCCCCATTTTATATTTGGAAATTTATTTATGGGAACATCCCAATAGAAAAATGCTTACCAAGACATCCTATTAAATGAGTGAAAGATAAATATGGTGGTCATATGGATTAACAAATGTCTAGGATTCCATGTGAGTGAAAATTGATTAAAAGTAAAATCATTGGAATGGATTAAAAGTATAAATAATTTGGTAGAGTGATATAGATCATTGATAACTAATAAATTTAATCACCAACACAAATTCAATACCACAAATCAATTAATATGTAATGAATTTAAAGAACATTTATTCCTTAGATATGATGGTTGTATGGTAATGTCTTTGTTTGAAGAACACATTACATGATTTGAGGGATTATATAATGGTTGGGAATAAAAAAATGATAGCAACATGATATATTTTTTATTTTAATATAACTATTTATTCCTTTGATTTTGTTTTTACACGTTTCTACTTCACCTCCTACATTAATGAATTAAAAAACAATATTATTTTTATGCCTAAAGCAATGAAATTAAATCTTAATGGATCAAAAAATAAATAAATGTTATGCATGATATTCCACCTTTGTTATTTAAAATAAGTATTCATTGATAATGTAAGATAATGCACATAATGAATGTAGATATATTAATCTCATAAATTAAAAAATAAATCCAATGTTTTAAGTTAGATCATTTTATAAATCATCAATGTTACATCCTATATATCCTCAATAACATCAACATTAAATAAGGTTTTAATGTCAAAGGTTATCCCATACACTTCAGAATTGATATACAATAAAAACTATAATATTCCTCTCAAAATAACCATTAAAATAAACAAAATGGTTATATATATATAAACCAAATTAATAATTTCCCAAAATAATAACAATAACATATGATACTAAAATTATAAAATTTCTGGGTCCTCTAATATTTTCCCAACAATCCTGTTAATGTTTATTCATATTATCGTTTAATAAAACAACCATATACTAAATATTAAATTACATACATCCATGGAAGGATCGTCATAATTATCATACATTAGTTATGGGTTCAAGCCCCAAAACCTTAATACATGTGATGACTTTTTCACCTAGCATGAATTTTTCTTTTTAATAAAAATATTTTATTAAATTTGATTTGAAATTTTAAAAAACTATAATGAACATACTCAAAATAACATAAATAATAAAATCATTTTTAACCACTAAATAATTCTATATAAATCATTTATTTACAAAAAAACCAATAATCATAACTAAAATTAATTAATTCATTATCATGAACATATCATAGATTAATAATTTCCATAAAATATCACCATTCAAAAAATATAATTTTAAGTCATTTTAATGATTTTAAAAGTTTTTACTAAACAACAATGGTTTTGATAATATAATAATATTTGAATTAATAATTTTACTAGGGAATTAAATTTTATAATTACTGTGTTCCCTCTATCTACACAATAAAACTTTTTGTGGTACAATATCATAATTTTATTCCCCCTTTCCTATTAACCAGAATATTCACTTTTCTTTGTCAATTACCTAATATGTGTCTTTATTTTAAATGCATGGTGTATCATCCAATTTCTTTAACGGTTTTTACACAGTGAAACTTTCATAATTTCTCACATGTATGAAACTGAATCATCTTTTAATTTTAATCATTTATACAAAACATTATACGAGACACCATCTTTCTATTTAAGATGTGTTTAGAAATTTAAAGACATTATATTTTTTAATTTTAACTTATGAGATATAATATTTCATGATCACTAGATGTATAACCGTATTTACCTATTATTTTAGGAATCTTGATAGGGAAATAATTTCTTTTCCTTCCACATTTCTTATTGGCACGATTTCTCATATTTAACTCCATTAACTAAAAAAAGAAATAAAAAATTATGTAAATTAATTATCATATAGAAGGGGGAAAATAAAAATTTTTAAGAAGTGTCATGTAAATTAAAACTGAATAATGAATTACATGTTTCAAGGTTTGAAACAATATTATCCATGGTAACATTTCCTACATGGTTTCATAACATAAAAACTTTTTCATGTTATTAATAATGGTACATAAATTATTTATTGAATTTACAAAGTATATCAATGTGGAGAATTATACCCATTGTGAATAAAGGATATTAATTGTACCATAGGTTTTTATTGAGTCCTTATAAATGCACAATTTCAAGTTTTATTACCCTTTATATACAAATATTTATGATCCACATCAACTTTTAGTATTTTAACACATATGTAAAGTCATGGAACATACTTATTCTATAAATCAGAAAAGTTAAAACAATGTCATACTCCTACTTAAACATATACATATTCCTATGTTTATCATTAAAATATCATATTTTAATTCCCTAAAATATTTCATGAAAATTCCTTGATAAAAACTATAGTGTACTAATCCGTTCAAATATGAAGTTAAAATATTTTAAAAAGTAAAAATATAATTATTAGAATCGAAAAATCCACAGATATAGATTCCCTATATTACTATGTTCATAACACATAAATTATTGTTTAAAATTAATTTTATTAATATATTCACCATAATAAAATCCTGAATCCTTCAAATATCCTAATACTACATTGGATAACTTCAGGACGTACATAAAAGAATGGGGTGATATAAAAACTATATTAATGGAATTAAATGACATGAAAACATAACGTGTGTATTATAACTGTATAATGATATCCAAAAAGAGAAATAACAAGAGTAAAAATAGATAATTAAAAAATAATGTGGTATCATAAGATCAATGTGTCATATTAAATGTGCCACCAAAATAAAAAATGAAATAGGCATTAAATATGGATAACTTTTGAAACAATATTTCATTGTTGATAGAGTACCATAATGGATTATGTTCACTCCTTAATACCATTAATTTCACGTCATGAGGTTAAAAATCCATATTCATTAGAGGAGAATATGAATTTTGTCCCACCAATTACACTCATATTATTTAAATTATTATGAGTTCAGTTTAAGGAAAACAATCATAATATAGATACACAATAATTACACATATAATTAAAACGTGTTTTCTAAATACCCGAATCAGTTTCTCAGAGCCCTCAAATTATTACATTACATTGGAATGTTTATATAAAAGTCACATCCTAAATAAAAAAAATAGATTAATAGATTGGGAAAAAATATATATTCATAATTTCAACATTACAATAGGAAATGGAAAACATATATATGTTTTATGGGGAACATCCATAGTTATAGCCTTATCTATATAGGTCATTCATAATAAACAACATCATATCCAGAGAAAATAGAGCATAAAAATGTGGTGAGCTCAAATGCTTAGTAATAGTGACTAATATAGTAGAACATAACATAAAAATTAGGCATGATGAATAATTGATAACATAATCCATCAATAGAAAAACAGGAACATAATATGGAAGGAATATTAGCTGAGTAAATACCTCCATAATATTACATAATAATTGTTTTTATAGTAGTCAGATAATATCATTAACGTAGAATTTATATATTCATAATGATGGAAATTCATATTAAAATCATTCTGAAACATACCATCAAAGCACCATTAATGACATCCAAAAATGATTATGGCCTTGTCCAAAACCATATCTAAAAAGTGGTAAGGCCTTGGCCGAGTTCCCATCTTTTTTTCTCATGAGACACACCAAAAGTAGAGAGTGGTATAATGGGCCCCACCCATCACATAATTTTTCCAATTCATTCCTCATATAACAAGGGATAAACATAAAAATATTATAAATTTATATTGAAACAAGAATATGAAATGTTAATAAAGTTCCTCGAACATTATGCATAAACATTAACCATTCAGAGTAAACTACTAAATGATTTTAAGTAGAACATACATAGACCAACTAATAATAATCCATTCAATTAAATATTGTATTTGATATTATAAATTATTAATCCCAATAATACATAAGAAATAAAATGATTTTTGAAAGAGATGAAGATAATCTTATAAAATCATCGAGTAATTTTGGAGATAATTACTCTTTTATATGGAAAAGAATTGTTCTTTTGGAAACATCATTTTATAAAAGAATAAGTAACATAAGGAATTATTTTCAGGATAAAATTAGCGTTTTTTGAAATATAATTGTCTATAAAAATATATTATACAGTCACTTTGAAAATATATTAGAAGTATACAAATTTTCATCAATATGGCTTGTGTTTGGGAATAATTTTTAAAATATATAATTAAAACATATAACTCCCCATAAATGAAAGTTGGATTATAGTGCGTACATATAAAATAAAAATTATCATAGTATATTTTAGAATTAAATATTAATAAATACTAATTTAATTTATTTACATAGAGAATAAGAATAATCTGAATAAAAATTTAGATTGGGTAGAAAACACTTACATTAACTCTGAAGGATCCTCTGTTGACCTTTTATACCTAGAATATAAAATTAGAGTCATTATTAATATAATTATGAAAATATAATACATGTATTTTTTTGATCATAATTTTTTTTGGATTAATCATGTCCTTATTGATAAGTTATAATATTGAATTTTATCGTTCTGAAGTGTTTATTTTTTTTTTGATTTTCAAAATCGATTTTCTTTTTTCTAATTAATGGAGTTCATGTAGAATGAATTTAAATATACATAATTTAATTATAATATTATTTATGAACCTCTATTGGTGTTAATTTTCATTTGTATTATTTGGTTTCCTGGAATTATGATGAATCATTAGATGAAATATTAATGACAACCACATTGATTATTTTAGTTGTATTTTGATTAATAAAAAAAAAATTTGTCATATGATTCAATATTATGTTGATATTTTATTTCCTAAATATTAAAAAGGGTATAATACATATAATATTTGATGTTTCCTCCATTAAAATGGTTTTATGACCAGTATTTAATTGTAAGTTGATGAATGAAACTTCATCGCCCATGCAGATTGTAAATTAGCACCTCACAGACGATGATTTCGTTTATAAAATAAAAGTGATAGATTTAGGATTTTTATTATGGTCATTCGATTAACATGATATAATTATATTATATAAATGATACTAGATTTATCAAGGTAATTTTGATTGAGGAGGATAGAGAAGATAACAATAGAAAGGAACTTGAAATGAAATTGAATAAAATAGAATGTGAATTTACCTCTTGAAATAACATTCTTGAGAGCATATTTAGTGGATTGGTTTTTGTATTTTTATGAGAACATGGGCTACTGGTCATGGGGTAGGATCTTGGTTAGAGATTTGGGTAGAATACGGAGAAATAAAAAGGAACGAGAAGAGTGAAGACATGAGGGTTGAAGTGGTGGTCTTTAAAGTGGATGGGATGAGGTTTTTCTAAATATTTTAATCATTTCATTATTATTTTTCAAAAAGAGACGAATTAGTAATGATTCAATGACAAAAAATATAAATATTTGAATGTGAGTTTGAACCATTGGCTCATAAATTAGCAGAATATCAACAATGACTCAATAAATAAATTTTTTAGATTTTATTGTAAATTATCATATTTTACTATTCACCCAAAATTCAAGTATTTAAAAAAAATTAAAAAAAATTTCCTAAACTATTTTTTAAATAGTTGAATCTAAAATTGAAGTCCATTTAAAAATAATAATTTTTTAAATATGATTTATTTAATTTTCATTAAAATCATATTTTATATTAAAATACTATTTTTAAAACATTTATTTGCTTATTCAAAAACATTGGTATATGTTGTGAAAACATCCCTCAACGCATCATGGAATCATTTTTGTGGTGATTGTGTTTATTGAAAAAGTCGACATCTGTGTTGTTATTGTTGACAAAGAAAACCATGATGTACAAATTTGTTGATAAAGAGGATTTCATGGTGACAAGTCGAGTTCAAGGGTTGTGGTTAACGATCCATGTTTGATTCAAGAATGTAGACAAAGGAATTGATGATCTGGAGGCAGTACAAAAAGGGCAGATACAAGGTGGCTCTGTTTTGCATTGTTTGCCAAATTTTTGGGCCTAAAAATTGAAAAAACGAGAAAAGTGGTTTTGGAAATGGGACTTGTGTTTTGTCAACTTGAATGACAGGAAACTTGAGAGCCCTATTATTTTCAAGATCAGAACATAAAAATAAGGCAAAAGGAAAAGGGCCACCAAAGTTTTAGGGATGGTCACACAATTGACTTGTGCGGCAGAGACATGCGGGCTGAAACTTGCATACCTAGATGAGAATTGTTCGATGTTGAGTAGGGTGTACAAATGCCTATAAATTGAGGTTGACCTCTCCCCATTCCATGCGAGTTCAACATTTAGATAAAATTAGAGATCCAATAACGCAGGTGTGGTGGTTTCACATGTGGTGGTGTGGTCGCACCAGTAGAAGGTGCGCGCCAGTTGACTGTTGCACATCCAGAGTTGTTTGGGTGAGAAATAAAGGGAGTCACCCAAGTTTTGAGTTGAAGAAGGAGGTGTTATGAATGTCGTTTGGTGACACTTGTACCCCAGTTTTTTAAGAAGTACGAAAGTTCGTGGTTGCACGCCAAAATTTTTTTGGGCATAAAAGGGTATCAGTCCCACATGTTTAGAGTGAAATAAGGGAGTCTTGCGCAGGTGGTTGAGGTGAGCTTGTGTTCCTATTTGGACTTTCATGCCGGGGCTTGCGCGCCGTCTTAGAGAAGGGATCCAGGTTTGGTTGAAGAACGACAGTCATTTTACAGATGCGTGAAATCTAGAAGATTGTCTGATACCTTCGGTGCAATGTTATTTTCATCTACTGGTGAAAGATGGACTTCAACAGAGCATCTGCATACAACATAAGATGTATTCATTAGTGGTAATGAAGAGACCTACATGATCATAAACAGTGAGTGGATCCTCCCCAGAGTAGTGAACAAAGGAAGAGGAAGAAGGTGATCCTCTCTACCATTAGTGAGACAAAGAGAGAGACAGTGAGTGACCCTTGGTAAAGTAATGAGATGACCCTAAACATTGTAAAGGTAGTGAGCATGGGAATAGAAGTGGTTTATCCCAATCCTTGTAAACAGCCATGCACTTTTAGTGGATTCGGTACATCGTCACATCGCCGGTGTTTACTCCATGATGTAGCCCAGTGAGGTTGAACCCAGTAAAAATAGTTGTTTCTTGTGCATGATTTAGTTTTTGTTTATAGTTTTCTATAGGAAAGAGTGAGAAGAGACTCTTACTTAACAGCAAAAAAAGATCTATAGGGGCAGTTGTTTTAATCTATAATACACTGATTCACCCCCCTCTGTTAGGGAATCTAACCTAGTGGACCTAACTGTATATCATACATTCAATTAAACACTATATATATTATCATAGGTCATGTTAATATTCATAAGTGTATGTCACTATTCATAATGGTAACATTATTATTAAAAAACGTACATTAATCTTCATAAAGAAAAAATTAAATTGGTCATATATGACTCTAAATATCTTACTGATCTCAACCGTGTATGTCTGATTTTTGAAATTCAAATCATAGGGGCGTTAAAATTATGTTTACTAGCTAGGACATAAGTAAGTAGTGTTTTGTATAGTCTCAGTATTTCATGAATTCAATGTAAAATTTATTTGAAAACCCATATAGTGTTACATTATCCCATTAAAAAAAATTCATCAATATTTTATATTTCACTAGGAATGTTATTGAATGTTACTTGAAAATTTCCTTCTAAAAAACCCATGTTAGAAATATGGTTAATAGAATATATTCCATATAAAGGTAAATTTAAAAGTGGTGGTCAAATTATTAATAACAGATATATATATATATATATTCTTATCCAATGTAATGTCATTGATTGGAATTGAAAACCATGTCATAGAAGAAAAACCAAGAAATCAATTTCTAGTGATAAAAAATATGTTTAGATGGAATTAGATTAAAAAAATCCATAAACTAAAGTTATCAAAAATTTCATTTATGTTGTCAATTATTATTATAATAGAACAACATTTAATACTCTTTTCGTAGAGTTTAGTGATTATTCCACTCCATAAGTGTATAAATAAAAGTTTATATTTGATAAACAACATCTTATCCTTTGATGGTTACTTTAAATACATATACATCATCTCTTAGCATAAGTAGCATCATGTGGGGTCATTAACCTTAAAAATTCATACAAAGATCAATTTATATGATTTCAAAAATTGTTTGACATTCAAAAATATCAAGACCAATACTTTAGAATCATTCCCATTATAGTTAGTAATATCCAATTTAATTTATCAATAAATTTCATCTCTATATTCTAAAATTGATATTTATTTATTATACACATAATTCATATAACTAGTGATTTGATGTTAAAATATTAAAAAGAAATGTTTTGTGACTAGGAATATTAATCATTCTACATAATCATCATTTGTATCATAACATGAAATTTATCCAATAAAATAATTTGGTTATTATTCCCTTGACACGTGGAAAATTCATTCACATAGTGTCTCATCACCTAGCAGTTGTAGTATATTAAATTGTAATCCTTTTTCTTACCCTTCCAATCACAAACATTATGTCCCTTTTCACCACACTTATAACAGACTACCATTGTAACGACCCTGAGTTTTTCAATATAAATTCTCTTCTTATATTTATGTCATAAAATAACATGAAAACCCAAAATAATGAACTACAAAGTGATAAGTGACCTTTAAACATAATTTTGTCACTTCTATGTTTTAAATTATGAAAATCCTATATACATGGTTGTGTTCAAGATGATTTTTGGAGTATAATGAAACAAAAATAATTTTTGGTTAATAGTGACCTACCATTATGAATAGTAACATGCCCATATGAATAGTAATATGACCCTTATGAATAGTAAATCATCTAACATAATAGTAACATAACCAATGAATGATTAAATAAAATTTAGACATCTTAGAAAGTGAAAACATGACATTAGTAAACGTTTTGGTATTTTGTAAGTCATAAATAATTAATTATGATTAATTAATTAATTTAAAAAAATATTTATTTCATTAAATTGTATTGAATCAATTTATAATAGTTTTTAGATAATTTTATATGACCCTACGTAATTTTTGAAAGAACTATAAAATTAGTTTTAATCATAAAAACGGTTTTTAAGTAAATTATGATTTTAATTAAATATTAAATAAATAATATTTAGAAAATTATTTTTGAAAAATGGACTACATTTTTTTATTCTACACGTCGAAAAATTGTCGAGGTAAATTTTTGGGATTTTTTTGAGATACTTGAATTTTTTAGGAATAGTAGAATCTGATAATTCACACTAAATGCTCAATAATGTATTAATTGAGTCATCAATGATGTTATGCTGATGTAATCCCACTAGTTTTAGGATTAAATTATAAAATTACTATTCTTGGTCATTCAAGACTCACTATTCCTTGTCTTGTGGGGAAATAATAAACTAACGAATTTTATATCAAGGAAACCCCTCTCCCCTCCACTATAAAACACACCCTTCACTCCCACTTTTCCTCACACCTCTCAAGCTCCAAGCCTTCTCTAAACTCTGCTCATAAACCTTCCATACCCCTAACACATGTCAAAAAGCTTCTGGTCTCATCAAAAGACAAAACCTACCTTCCTTAAATAGGATCTCCAGAGGAAGATTTAAGAGGTAATTTCCTTCCCTCTTCTCCTTTAATTTCCTTTCAAGTTCAAATTCCTTTCTTGATCTCTCCCCACCTATATTCATCCAAATTGTTTGGTAACTCCATTATTATACATATTCTATAATTTTATGATTCTAATGGGATATTATATCACCCCACACCCTTTCCCTCTTTTATTTTATTAAGGAGGACGTTGTTAATGAGGTGTTAATTTATCACCTTCAAAAACTACATGCTCTCTTCTTCCATTTCTACCTTCAGATCTGGTCAGGAAACCATTTTTATGGTTGAATCAGAATATTTTATGTGTATTATGTTCTATTTAATGTTCTGGAAATAACCTATTAACATATTACAAAGGGATAAATTAAAACAAGTTTGTTGTGATCCAAAAACCGCCCAAATTGACCCAAATAACCATCATTTAATTATTATATAATGATTCATACACATGGATATAATGCAATCATTCAAGCTCCTATAGTATCATTAATGAAATGTAATTTCATTTCTGGATGTTTACTCATGTTCTACCCAAACTTCAATTTAAGAATACAAGTGAACCACCCATGAAAAACCATAATAACGAACATCCCCGAACAATGTTTTTAAACTCTATAAGTCATACAAAGGATCATAATATGACATAATGAAACCATAATTAACCCTATTAATGTACACATGTTTCTGGATTTCTAATTAATGAATATAATGTCATTATATAGAACATTAAAGAGAAGGAATCATTCAGGTACAAGGTAAGGGGAAATCTCGAATCCAATTTTCTTCCTTCGGGTTCTACCTATTTCACTCCATTTTTGATATGGTTACTCCTAAAAGATCATTTGGTCGTCATTTAAATTACTTTTCTGGGATATGAATGATTTTTACTGGTTTTTATGTCCAACAAAAAGTTTTCAAAAAGAACTCTTCTTTTAAGAACACCCATTTTACTTCTCTCTCAATGTGAGCGCTTCTTCTAACATGTATGTTATTCCCTATTTATTTTGGGAACCCAAATCATATGAATATGTTATTATGAGATGAAACCCATTCCTTTTCATGGGTTCATTATGTTAATTTATGTTATATGTTCATTGTGGCAATCATGATAAATGATAATGTTATGATGTGACGTGTGAAACTAGATTTATATAGCGCAATATGAATGTTAAAATGTGACGACTGCGCCTAGTATTATACAGCGCTCCAATGCATTGGGTAAAGTGATTAATCTCATGAGTAAATGTGAAATAATGTGTGAAAAAGATTCTAGCTTGGTTCAAAATTATGTGTTGTAGTCAACCACTAAGACATGATGTTTCATTTTTATGCATTTCCACATTTAAAGTCTATTATTTATGCTCCTCTCATGTTCGTTATATTTTGCCTATGTTATGATTATACTCACCCCATGCTATGTTGTTCTTATCTATCCTCTTACTGGGCTTCTATATCACCCATTTTTTTGTATATCCTCAGGTGGCTACATGTACTAAGGAGAAGAAAAATTCCACTAAGAAGCTAGTGAAGAAGAAATTAAATAAATGTTTATGGTTGATATTGTATTTGTTATTTGTTGTCCTAGTTTTCCCAAGACACTAAACCATTTGATCCTCTATGTGTCATACTATTATGTTGTTTATCTTTTAAATTATGTAATAGTATTGTAAGAAAAGGCTGGGATGCTATAGTTGCTATCAGAGTCAAGGTTTAGTTAATTTGGGAATTAGGATTAGTGAACCCTACAGAAAACCTACAACATGAGACTAAGGAATATTTACCTAGGGATACCATATGTTATGTTTTTGGTATAAATTGTTTAAATTAATAATATATTCATGACTTATTTACATATGTTTTCTTCTTACCTTTTATATTTTATAAAATGGTGGGAACTAGGAGAAATCAGTCCAACAACTCATGCGAGGGTCAATGCAAGGATTCCTCGAACGACATCCCCAATGATTTGGGAGGTGGAGTTCAAAACATCATGGCGATTCTTACCCCATTATCTCAGGTTATGAATAATAACCATAATAATGTTGAACATCCTCCTTCACCGAATAGGGAGCATCTAATTAACAAATGTTTTATGCGGAAACAACCACCAACGTTTTTTGGATCTTCTGATCCACTAGTTGCAGAACAGTGGGTCAACTCTATGGAGAGGATCTTTTTTGTTATCCACTATTCTGAGACAGAGAGGGTTACTTTATCCATTTATTATCTAGATGGATAATCCGATCAATGGTGGGCTTTGATTAAGAACACCAAGCCAAGGGGGAAATTGAAGAGATGGAAAGTGAAGACTTTAAGATTATGATTCTTAATAATTATTTCCCAAGAACTCTTCGCACGAAGATGGAGAGAGAATTCATATAGCTCAAGCAAAATGAAGGAGAATATTTCACAACCTATGAAGAAAATTTTACAAGGCTTTCAAGGAATGCTGTGGGATTTGATATCAACAATGATAGCAAAATTGGTATATTATTTAGTGGATTAAAACCACACCTTCGAGAGGGTCTTGCAATTTGAGACGTTGGGAGTTATGAAGAAGTTGTTAGGTGTGCTCTCAATGTGGGGATGGAGTTTGGAGAATAGTCCCATGGCTATGGGGATAAGAAACGAAAGATGGAGTTTCAAGTCGATGGATCTAATGACAATGGTGGGAAGAAAAATCAACGACCCACATGCCAAAAATGTGGGAAGTTGCCTCATGGGAACTGCCTCAAAGGGACGGGGAAATGCTTCAAGTGTGGGAATGAAGGAAACCATGCTCAAGATTGTTGAAAAGACATGAAAAGGAAGGATAATGTAGCTGATGAAAGGATATAACCACTCGTGGTTCAATGCTACAACTGTAGGGAGCTAGGGAACTATGAAATCTAGTGCACTAAACCTTGAGCTCTCGAGGGGAATCATCTTCAGTAGTCACCAAAGCCAAAGGAACAAGGGATGGCTTATTCCATCACTACTGCAGAGGTGGATCATGATAATGAAGTCATACAAGGTACACTTCCTATTCACCCAAGAATGGAAAAAGTATTATTTGATTCTAGAACTACGCATTCCTTTATATCTTGCAAGTTTTCTAGATCTATAGAATCGAAGCCCCAAAACCTTGAAGTAGAGATATCTGTAAAAACACCAAGTGGTGCAATCATTGCAACCCAAGTGTTTGACTATTTTCTTGTTGGCGTATGTGGGAATATTCTTCCGGAAAATCTCATAATACATCCATTGGTATAATTAGATGTTATAATTGGAATGGATTGGATCTCATTATATATAGCACATATCAACTGTCGGGAAAAGGAAATATCTTTTCATTTTCCGAACCATCGCATGCTCCTCTACAAATTCCAGGAAGATCCTTAATCTCCTTTGAAAAATCCGTCAATTGTGTGGGTGTTTATTCCCTATAAAGAATCATACCTCGTCCAAATGGTTGAGTCGAAGGAATTTTCCATCCTTGAAGAAATGTCCATCATGAGGGAATATGGTGATATATTTCCAGAAGAGTTGCCTGAAATTCCCCCAGATCGTGAGGTAGAGTTCTCAATTGAACTCATACCCGGAGCTACTCCTATCTCAATGTTCCCATATAGGATGTCTCCTATCGAACTGGAGGAGTTAAAGAAGAAGCTACAAGAGCATCTGGACAAAGGGTTCATACGTACTAGTGAATCACCTTGGGGTGCACCAGTACTATTTGTGAAGAAGAAGGAAGGAACAATGCAGTTGTGTATCGATTATAGGGAACTCAATCAGATCACCATAAATAACAAGTATACTCTCCCAAGGATTGATGACATGTTCGATCAGTTAAGAGGAGCTCAAAACTTCTCAAAGGTGGATCTTCCTTCTGGATATCATCAGGTAAAGGTGAAGAAGGAAGATATTCAGAAGACTGCCTTTCATACAAGGTATGTGCACTATGAGTTTTTGGTGATGCCCTTCGGACTTAATAATGCCCCTAAAATTTTAATGGATTTGATGAATAGAGTCTTTAGACATTACTTCGACAAATATTTGGTTGTGTTTATCGATGAAATTCTCATATACTACAAGAGCAAGGAGGAACATGAAGAACATCTAAGACTTGTTTTGGAGAAATTGATAAAGGAGAAGTTGTATGCCAAGTTCAGAAAGTGTGACTTTTGGATGAATCACGTCACGTTATTGGGACATGTGATCAGAAGTGAGGGAATTTCTATGGATATTAAAAAGATAAAGGCGATTGAGGAATGGCCCAGGCCCTCTAGTGTCACAGAAATCTGTAGTTTTCTTGGATTAGCTTGGTATTACCGATGTTTTGTGAGAAACATCTCACGATTGTCAAGCCCGCTAACTAAGTTAACAAGGAAAGTGGAAAAGTATGTCTGGAAGGAAGAATGTGAGGGAAGCTTCAAGAAGCTAAAGAGAAGGCTAATCACTACACTTGTACTCACACTACCAAAAAGTGGAGAAAGTTTTGTGATATACAGCGATGCTTCAAAGAAAGGATTGGGTAGTGTACTCATGAAAAATGATAATGTGATAGACTGCGCCTCACGCCAGTTGAATATCCATGATCAGAACTACCTGACACCTGATATAGAGCTGGCAGCCATGATTTGTTCCTTGAAAATCTGGCGGCACAACCTTTATGGTGAGAAGCGTGACATATACACCGACCACAAGATCCTAAAATATATATTCACACAAAATAAGCTCAACATGCGTCAAAGGATATGGTTAGAACTAATCAAGGATTACGATTGCTCTATTCACTATCATCCTGGAAAGGAGAACAAGGTAGCTGATGCTCTAAGCAGAAAAGAACCTACTACTCTTTCCATATTGTTGATTGAGAAAGACCCAATCTTCTTGGATATGTAAAGGATGGATTAGGAAATCATAAGGGCAGGGGATACATCCTACCTTTCACAAATGATTGCGCAACCATCCATCCAGGAGATGATTAAGGAAGCACAAAGGGTTGATGTGGAGAAACAAAATAGGGTGAATATAGAAAAGTAAGGGAAGCTGCAAGAGTTCAATATCGACGATGATGGTGTGATTCAGATTGGAACACGGATTTGTGTGCCTTCATCACCCGGGTTTAAGAAGGAGCTATTGGATAATGCCCATATCTCAACTTTCTCTATCCATCCTAGAAGTACCATGATGTATCGTGATCTCTGAAAACACTTCTGGTGGTATAACATGAATAAGTAGATTGCAGAATATATATTAAGGTGCTTGGTATGTCAGAAAGTTAAAGCTGAGTGACAAAAGTCCAACGGTATGATGCAACAATTACCTATACCTATGTGGAAATAGGAAAATGACACTATGGACATTGTCACAGGTCTCCCTAAGACATCAAAGGGAAGTAATGTGATATGGGTTGTGGTTGACTAACTCCCCAAGACTGCCCATTTTATCGTTATTCGGGAAGACCACTTTCTTGATCAACTTGCAAAGATATATGTGAAGGAAGTGGTGAGACTGCTTGGTGTTCCACTCACAATTGTCTCTAACAGTGATCCAAGGTTCACATCTAAATTCTGCAGGAGCCTTCAACATGTTTTGAGTCCTGAATTAAATTTCAGCATAGCCTATCATCCCCAAACTGATGGACTGTCAGAATGGACTATTAATATTCTTAATGATATGCTAAGATACTTCTCTATTGAATTCAAAGGTGGTTGGGATGATCATATCCCATTGTTTGAGTTCTCATACAACATTAGATTCCACTTTAGTATTCAGATGGCTCTGTATGAAGCTCTTTATGGGAAGAGGTGTAGAACTCCATCAAGTTGGGATGAAGTTAGAGAAAGAAATCTACTTGGACCTGATCTTGTTCAAGAGATGACAAAGAAGGTTCAAGTCATCCAGAAACACATCAACATTGCTCAAATTCGGCAAAAGGTATATTCTGGCAACCGTCGATGTGACCTGGAGTTCGACGTTGGAGATAATGTCTTCCTTCAAATATCTCCATGGAAGAGAGTCATGCGATTCGGGAAGAAAGGGACGCTAACCCCACGGTAGATTGTACCCTTTGAGATCCTTGAACGGATAGGAGTCGTGGCCTATCTTCTTACACTTCCACCGAATATGGATCATGTTCATGATGTGTTTCATGTATCACTACTGAGAAAGTACCTACCAGACCTCTCACATGTACTAAACACATAGGGGGTGCATTTGGAAGATGATATCTCCTATGAGGAGTAGCCAGTAATGATTCTAGATCGGAGAGATAAGGTTCTATGCAACAAGACAACACATCTTGTCAAAGTGTTGTGGAGGAACCATAAGTTTTAGGAAACAACTTGGGAACCAGAAGAGGCAATGAAGGAGAAGTACCCTCACCTGTTTGCATAAAGTGAAATTTTGGGGGCAAAATTTCTTAAGGGGGGAAGAATGTAACGACCCTATGTTTTTCAATGGAAATTACCTTCTTATATTTATTTCATAAAATAACATGAAAACTCAAAATAATTAACTACTAAGTAATAAGTGACCTTTAAACATATGTTTGTCACTTCTATCTTTTGAATTTTGAAAATCCAACATACACAGTTGTGTTCAAGATGATTTTTGGAGTCTAATGAAAAAAAATAATTTTTTCTGAATAGAGACATACCCATATAAATATTAACATTCCCTTATGAATAGTAATATGACCCTTATGAATAGTAATTCATCTAACATAGGAGTAACATTACCTATGAATGATTAAATAAAATTTAGACATCTTAGAATGTGACAATTTGACCTTAGTAAATGTTTTGGTATTTTGTAAGTCATAAATAATTAATTATAATTAATTAATTAATTTTAAAAAAATATTTATTTCATTAAAATGTATTGAATCAATGTCTAATATTTTTTTGATAATTTTATAAGACCCTACGATATTTTTGAAAGAACTATAAAATGGGTTTTAATCTTAACAACTGTTTTTTAAAGTAAATTATGATTTTAATTAAATATTAAATTAATAATAGTTAGAAAATTATTTTTTGAATATGTAATTTATTATTGGATTCTACACATCAAAAATGGTTGGGGTAAATTTTTTGGATTTTTCTGAGATACTTGAATTTTTGATGAATAGTAGAATCCGGTAATTCACAATAAATGGTAAATAATGTATTAATTGAGTCATCGATAAGGTTCTACTGATGTAATCCCACTTGGTTCGGGATTACATTATAAAATTACTATTCTTGGTCTTTTAAGACTCAATATTCCTTGTCTTGTGGGGAAATAATAAACTAATGAATTTTATATCAAGGAATCCCCTCTCCCCTCCACTATAAAAGTCACCCTTCACTCCCTCTTTTCCTCACACCTCTCAAGCTCCAAGAATTCTCTAAAATCTGCCAAAACACGTTCCCTATCCCCTCCCCCACGTCCAAAATCTTCTGGTCTCATCAAAAGACAAATCCTAGATTCCTTAAAGATGATCTCAAGAGGATGATTTAAGAGGTAATTTCCTTCCCTCTTCTCCTTTAATTTCCTTTCAAGTTCAAGTTCCTTTCTTGATCTCTCCCCACATATATTCATCCAAATTGTTTTGTAACACCATTATTATACATATAATGTAATTTTAAGAATCTAATGGGATATTATATCACCCCGCACCCTTTCCATCCACATTTTATTTTATTGAAGAGAACGTTGTTCACGAGGTGTTAATTTATCACCTTCAAAAACGACATTCTCTATTATTCCATTTCTACCTTCAGATCTGGTCAAGAAACCATTTTTATGGTTGAACCAGAATATGTTATGTGTATTATGTTCTATTTTAATGTTCTGGAAATAACCTATTAACATATTACTAAGGGATAAATTAAAACAAGTTCGTTGTGATCCAAAAACCGCCCAAATTGACCCAAATAACCATGATTTAATTATTATATAATGATTCAACCACATGGATTTAATGTAATCATTCAAGATACTATAATATCATTAATGAAATTTAATTTCGTTTATGTATGTTTACTCATGTTCTACCCAAACATCAATTTAAGAATACAAGTGAACCACCCAAGAAAAACCAAAAAAACAAACATCCACGAACAATGTTTTTAAACTCTATAAGTCTTCCAAAGGAACATAATATGACATAATGAAACCAGAATGAACCCTATTAATGTAAAAATGGTTCTGGATTTCTAATTATTGAATATAATGTCATTATACAAGACATTAAATAGAAGGAAGCATCCAGGTACAAGGTAATGTGAAATCTCGAACCCAATTTTCATCCTTCAGGTTCTCCCTCTTTCACTTCATTTATTATATGGTTACTCCTCAAAGATCCTTTTTTCATCATTTACTTTACTTCTATGGGATCTACATGTTTTTCATTTGTTTTTTTTTCAACAAAATGTTTTCCAAAAGAACTCTTCTTTTAATAACACCCATTTTACTTGTCACTCAAAGTGAGCGGTTCTTGTAATATGTATGTTATTCCCTATTTCTTTTGGGAACCCAAATCTTATGAATATGTTATTTTGAGATGAAACCAATTCCATTTCATGGGTTCATTATTTTAATTTATTGTATCTATTATTTTTGGCATGCATGATAAATGATAATGTTATGATGTGACGGGTGTGCCCAGAATTATATAGTGCAATATGATTGTTTAAATGGGATGGGTGCACCCGGAATTATACTGTGCCCCAATGCATTGGGTAGAGTGATGAATCTCATGAGTTAATGTCAAATTATTTGTGAAAAAGATGCTATCTTGGATCACAAATATGTGTGGTAGTCAACCAGTAAGACATGATGATTCATTTTTATGCATTACCACACTTAAAGTCTATTATTTATGCTCCTCTCACATTCATGATCTTTTGCCTATGTATCTTTATGGTCACCCCATGCTATGTTGTTCTTATCTATACTCTTACTGGGCTTCTAGATCATCCCTTTTATTGTATATCTTCATGTGGCTACATGTACTAAGTAGAGGGCAAGTGCCACTAAGAATCTAGTGAAGTAGAAATTTAATAAATGATTATGGTTGATGTTGTATTTGTTTTGTGCGGTCCTAGTTTTCCCAAGACACTAAACCATTGGATCCTCTATGTGTAATACTATTATGTTGTTTATCTTTGAAATGATGTAACAATATTGTAAGAAAGGTTCTGGATACTATAACCATTCCCTCCAAGCATATATGAGTTTGATTCATTCCACAATTATCACATTCGGGAAAACCCTACATTCTATTCATCCCTTTGACCACATTTTTATCTTCCATCCTTTATTTCATTTTCTTCCCTTAAAATCTATAGTACTTGTAGATATCCTTATATATCCTGTTAACACATGATATTGTTTCATCATATGATGGGGATACCTGGGGGACTATATTCCTTTGAAATTTTGGCATAAGACTATAAGAGATATGACCCTTCTTACACATTACGTCATGTGAACTAGGGATGTTCTCATTCCTTTTTCAATGTTCCAATCCAATTTAATTACATATAATATATTAGCTCATAAATTTATGAAATCATTATATCTCAAAACATTGTATAACTCATAACATAAATTTACACATCGTAAATCTTAGAAACATATACATTGGTTACTTTTGGGGCTTAAATCATTCATAATAGATTATAATAATATTACTAATTTACCAAAGAATATACCACGGTAGTGTTGAACCAAGAGTGCAGCAAGGGATGTTTTCATTCACTAATTTTGATTTGAGATGATCCCAAAGCCGTGTTTTCAGGTTTTAACCCTATATACATCTATGCCAAAGCCACCTCTACTTGTTCGTATCCCAATAGGGGTGTTTATTTTTGTCACAGCACATAATATATTCCATATATAAAATATATTATATAATTGTATTCATATACACAATGTATATATTAGAGTTTTTTCAATAGTATACCTTTTCTATATCTAGTTTTCATGATAACTTCTAAACATCATCTCATACCATCTATAAATACCTGAACCCAGTTGCCCAGAATAGGTGTGTTATTAAATTAAATTGGTTGGTTTAAAATAATTTTATATTCCAAAATTCCAAATAGTTTATTATATTTGGAATCAAGATACATACATAAATTAAACATTTTAACATGAAATGAAATACAACATATATGTTTTATTTTCAATATCCACTACTATAATCTTATCATTGTATGTCATTCACAATAAACTTCTACATATCCTGAGAAAATGAATCATAAGAAAGGGGTGAGCTCAAAAACTCTGGAAAATTGAGAAATAAGGAGAATGATAACATAAAAATTAGGATTGGTGAATAATTTAAAACACATGATTTTAAAAAAATACATGAACCTAATATGGCATGAATATGATTCGAGTAAATATTTTATTAATAAAACAAAATCATGGTTATATTCTAGTCAAATAAACTCATGATCATTGCATTTATAGCTTCATAATAAGGGAAATCATATTCTAGGAATTCTAAAACAAACTGTCAAGGTCTCTTCCAAGACATACAAAAATTATTAAGGCCTTAAACAAAACTATATCTAAAAATTAGCAAGGCCCCAACCAGGACCAAATCTATTTTATTCATGAGAACTACTAATGAATCGTTGAGATAGAGTGGGACCCACCTATCACATAATAATATCAATGAATTCCTCATATGAATGGGAATAAACATAAACTATATATAAATATATTTTGAAACTAACATATGAATGTTCAATAACATTCCCCAAATGGTAAGCGTAAACAGTAACCATTAATAGTAAATTGGTGAATGTTTTCAGTTATCCCATCCACATTAAATCTAATAATTAAACATTAAATTAAATATGTTATATTAAATCACAAAATATTAATCCCAATAATACATAAGAATAATCAAGAAGGCCTAAATAGATGAAGATACTCTCGTAAAATCATCGACTAATTCTTGAGATAACTACTCTTTTACATTGAAAAGAATAGATATTTTTGAAATTTATTTCATAAAAACAAGAAGTTAGGTATTATATTATTTTCATGATAAAATAATTTTTTATAAATGTAATGGTTTCTAAAATCAAATTATATATTTACCTTGAATATATGTATGAAGTTGACAGATTCCCTTCAAGCTGGCTTATGTTTCGAGAAGAATTTTTTAATGATCCTTTTAAAACCTATAAATCCCCATTATTGAAAGAAGGATTTCATTAAATAAATTTATATTTAACATTATCAGATAAAATATGATGGATAAATATAAATAAATAATAATTTTATTGAGGGTATTAGAGAATTATAATAACCTGAATGAAAAGGTATGTTTAGGTAGAAAACCATTACCTTAAGTCGGATTGTTCATATCATGACCATATGGTTCTGAAATGTGAAATTAGAATCATTAATGACATAATTATGAACATATTAGATATTTATTTAGTTCATCATTGTTTTTTTGTATATTTATGTCCTTATTGATAGGTTATAATATTGAATTCAGTCATTCCAGAGTGTTCATTTTCATGATTTTCATAATCAGTTTACTTGTTTTTAAGTAATGGAGTTCATTTGGAATGGATGTAAATCTACAGAATTGAATTTACAAATTATTTATGAAAATTAAAATTTTTTAGTGTTCATTTATATTATTTTGTTACATGGAATTATGATAAATCATTAGATGAAATATTGATAACAACCACTTAGATAATTTTAGTAGTATTTGGATTAATAGTAACTAGTTTAGTCGTATGATTTAATATCATGAACGTATACTAGTTATTGAACACTAAAATGGTTTTCAAGCTTATATTATATTCAGGATAAACCATAAAAATTGTTTCACGACTAGTATTGAAGGGGAAATTTTAGAATGAAATTGGGTCATCCATGACGGTTGTAAATGGGCACCTCACAGATGATGATTTCATTTATAAAATAAGAGAGAGTGGAAGAGATAAAGAGAGAGAGAGAGTTTAGATATTGATTATGGTTCTTCCATTCACAAGATAAAATTCTAGTATAAGGATAATAATGGATTTATCATGGTAATTTTTATAGATGAGGTGAGGAGAGTATAACAATATATAAAAACTAGAAATGTAGTTGAATGAAATTTAATGTAAATATACCTCCTAAAATAACCACCTTGAGAACCTCTTTAGGTGAGAGTTTCTTTATTAGAACAAGGGCAGATGGTATTGGAGGAGGATATTTGGATGAGATTTTAAAATATTTTGGAGAATCTAAAGGGCTTCATAGGAGTGAAGAAAATATGGTGGAAGAGGTAATATTTATAGTGGAGGGGGGGGGGTTCTTAATATTTTAATCATTAGTTTATTATTTTTCTATAAGAAAATAAAAAGGGTTATTTACATTATACAAAATAGTAATATATGCTTGTGATTTCAATCCATTGATTCTTAATTTATCATTACATCATCAATGAATCAATAAATTAATTATTTAGCATTTATTGTAAATTATCATATTTTATTATTCACTCAAAATTAATGTATGTTAGAAAAATTAAAAAAATTACCTCTAACCATTTATCGATGTGTAGAGTCCAAAAATGAAATCTTTTTTAACCTATAATTGTATAAATATTACTTAATAAATTTTTGATTAAAATTATAATTCACTTGAAATATATAGCTTTTAAAACATTTATTTTCTTATTCTAAAACATAGGTAAATCCTACATTCATGATCAGAATCCAGTTTGATAACTCAAGTGAAATCAATATTAGCCAAAATTAAGTTCATCACACAATGAAAATAATATTTTGATCAAATATAATTTCATCAAGGAGAAGGTTCAACATGGAATCGTGAATTTGGAGTATGTGCCTATAGAGCAACAGGTTGTAGACTTTCTCACATCGAGAATTTCTCATGTGGTCTTAGAGTATGTGTTGAGTAAATCATTGATCGCTATCCGAATTGCAATAGGTGAATGGTGGCTGAAGAATTAACAATGTATATTTTTATGGAAGAGTTTTCAACAAACCCATAGGGGATATTGTTGGGAAACAATCACTCAAGGAATCATTGAATCATTTTTGAGGTGATTGTGTCTGATGACAAAGTGGACATATGTGTTGAGATTGTTGACAAAGAAAACCATGTCGTACAAATTTTTTGACAAAGAGTACTTCATGATGACATGTCTAGTTAATGGGATGTGGTCAATGATCCATGATTTATTAAAGAACATCTACAAAGTAATTGATGATCTGGAGATAGTATAAAAATAGCAGATATAAGGTGGCTCAATTTTGCAGTGTTTTCCAAATTTTTGGGCCTGAAAATCGACAAAAGGAGAAAAGTGGTTTTGAAAAGGGACGTGTGAGCCATTGACATGAATTAGAGGAAACTTGTGGGCCCTATTTTTTTCAAGATATAAACATCAAAATATGGAAAAAGGAAATGGGGCGCCCAATTTTTAGGGATTGTTGCGCAAGTGACTTGCGCGGTTGAGACATGTGCGCCGAAACTTGCGCACCGAGGGGAGACTTGCACGCCATTGCGCAGGGTGTCCAAATGCCTATAAATTTAGTTTTTCCCCTCCTCATTCTGTGCGAGTTCAACAAAAAGAAAAAATTAGTGCTCTTGTCGTGCATATGTGGTTGTCGCGCAAGTGGTGGTGTGGTCGTGCACGTAGAAGTTGCACACTAGTTCATTGTTGCGCATCCAGAGTGGTTTGGTTGAGAAAAGAAGGGAGTCTCCCAAGTTTTCAGTTGAAGAAGGAGGTTTTGCACCAGTTATTTGGTGTCACTTGTTTTCCAGGTTTTTAAGAAGAACGAAAGTTGGTGGTTGCACACCAAAATTGGTTTGGGTGTAAAAGGGAGTGTGTCGCGCATGTTTGGAGTGGACGAAGGGAGTGTCGCGCAAGTGGTTGAGGTGAAATTGAGCGCCGGTTTGGGCTTGTGCACCGGGACATGTAGGCGGGCTTGGAAAAGGGTTCCAGGTTTGGTTGAAGAACGAAAGTCATTTTATGGCAGCGTGAATGATGATAGACTGCCTGATACCTTCGGTGCAAAGTGAGAATCATCTACGGGTGAACGTTGGATTAAACAGAGCATCTACATACATAAGAGGGTGTATTAATTATTGGTAATGAAGAGACCTACAAGTCCATAATCTGTGAGTGGATCTTTTCCAAATTAGTGAGGAAACGAAGCCGATGTAGGTGATCCTCTCCATAGGTAGTGAGCCAGAGAGAGAGAGACAAGGAGTGACCCTTGGAAAAGCAGTGAGCTGACCCTAAAAATTGAAAAGGCAGTAAGCCTAAGAATATAATTGTTTTATCCCAAACATTACAAATAGAAGTGCACTATTAGTGGATTTGGTACATCAGCACATCGCCAGTGTATGCTCCTTGGATGTAGCCCAGTGAAGGAGAACCAATTAAAACTCGTTGTGTCCTGTGCATGCTCTAGTTTTTGTTTATACTTTGCTGTAGGAAAGAGAGAGAAAAGAGTCTTTCATAGTGGGAAGGTTAATATCTGTGGTTCTTTCTCAAATGGAGGTCACCAATCATAATGGGATTCCGATCTTCAACAAGATCAATTTCTATCTATGGAAGAATCGGATGCAACACTACTTTCGATCACTAGGAATGGTTTTGTTCACAACAGTATTGCATGGCATACCAGCTGATATCAATAGTGGTAAATTATCATTGGTTGAACGTAGAGAGTTGGATGCAGATGCCAGAGGAATTAAATCCGTAGGGGGATCCATATCCAATCATATCTATACAAAGGTGATGTCATGAAAAACTTCACACACCATGTGGGAAAATCAATTTAATATATATAATGGGGATAAAAAGGTTAGATAAGAAAAGCTGCAAGTGTTGTGGAAGAAGTATGAAGATATGATAATGAACTCGAATGATTCTGTTGATGCATTCTTTGATAGGGTAAATGTTGTAGTGGAATACATGCGAGACGTTGAAGAATTTATTGAAGAAATAAATATTATGAAGCGTATCTTGAGGAAACCTTTACCTCGGTTCAATCCAAAAGTTCCAGTATTAGAAGATAATGACCTGAAAGATATGACATTGGATAACATGAACAACACCCTTGTTTCAAATGAAATGACAAATGGGTATTACTTTGTTGTGGAAAAGGGAAAATCCAAAGAGGTGGCATTCAAGGCCATGATGAAACCCACCATTGAAGACTCTAATGAAGAAGAAGAGACAGATGAGGTGATGTCATTCCTCTCCGCAAACCTTCAATGAAGAAAAGAAAATTTTAAAGGGAAGCTGCCACTTTCTTGTTTTCAATGTGGAACGATTGGACATATTGGCGCAAGGTTCCCCAAAATTTTTCAAGATGATGATGATGTCGATGAAATAAAAAATCCCCAGAAGAAGTCTCTAGCTTATGGGAAAGGCATGAAACATTTCAACAAAAATTTCCTTAAGAAGAAGAACCTTCGTTCAAAAGAATGTGAATGTCCAGAAGAGTCTGAGGTTTAAAAGGTTGAAGATATAGAGAACTGTAGAGATCATAGAGAAAATTCAATGGTGGAAGTTGTCAGTAGTTCTCAGAATAATAATGAAACTGAAGATAATGAAGAAGATGAAGTTGAGGGAAGAGTTGATATGAATGTTGAGTTAGAGTTTTCTCTTGAGGATATAGATGTTTGGAGATCCAAAACAAAGAATGCTAACAATGATGTTCGTGATGCCAAACTCTATATGCAGCAGCAGGAAGAATAGAAGTTTGTGTTGATGGACATCATTGAGAAACTCATGTTATCAACACCAGAGAACTTAGAATCAGTTAGTGACTATAAGATCAATATTAATGAATAGAAAATGGTGATCGATGGCTTGAATAGAAAAGTGAAAGATCAATTCATGTTTTTCAAATAATATGATGAAGAACTGTTTGATATTCAAGGAATAATGAAGGATCGTGAAAAATACTTGACCCCCAGTATGATATTAGAAAAGTAGGTCATTCAGAAGACATAAAAGATGAAAGCGGTGGCTAGTAGTTCCGCATGAAAAAAGCAGCAATTGAGCTCAAGTGTTAAGGCTGATTCAGGGATTGATCATAAAACAAAATCTGAGAAAATCGAAGTAAGAACACAAGCACCAATCCTGAGATTGGAGGATGATTTGGGAATAGAGGAAAATCAGAATATTCAGCGATCCAAAGGGGAAACTTGTAGTGCAGATGGAACACGAAGGAATTCATATTATATTAGGTGTTATTGTTGTGGAATGGTGGGATATTCATAGTATGTGTGTTCCATAGCCAAGAGATATAAAAGGGAACAAGAACAGAGGTGGCAGCCTAATAGAGAATGGTTTTCCAGAACATATTTTTAAACACACTGTTTTTGGTTCATAGGATTTGGGCACATGTCTAGGTACTGCACTTCAACCATACAAAGGAATGTGCCAAAGCAGAATCGAAATTTTCACAAGCAGCAGATCAACACACCAATAGGTGAGTTAAAATTGATGAATAGATTTTCATCATTGCATGATGAAGTTGGTCCATCATACACTGAGAAAGAAAAAAAGTCCCAATCCATTCCGAGCGTGAAAGAAGAAATATGGACCATGAAAAAGAAGAATGAGAAGGCTGTGGTGGCAGAAATTGCCCTTAAGGAATCAGATCGATCTGGTGTGTGGATCCATGATAGTGGTTTCACATCTCACATGACAGGTAATAAGGATATTCTTATAGGCATAAAATATGACAAAGAAAGAGTTGTAAAATTTGGAAATGATTAATGCCTGATGATTTTTGGCTCACAAAAGGCCAAGTTTGGTGGCAAAGAGATGAGACGTGTGAATTTCTTAGTAGTAGAAGGACTCAGTCACAATATGATTAGCTTCAGTCAACAATGTGACTCAATAAATTATATAAGGAATACTAAGAAGGAGTGTATTGTCAAAGGATTTTTTGGGACAGTGGTTCTATAGGGAAAAAGAACAAAGGGAAATCTATACCTTATATGTGGGGAAGTTGATATGTTATTTTTTTCTAGAGATGAAGAAAAATAATTCTAACAAAAACGACTTGGTCATCTATGTAAACCATATCTAGAAGATATGGTAAAGTGTGAAGTAGCTAGAGACCTCCTTAAGCTATCATGTGATCGTACACATATGTGTGACACCTACCAACAAGGGAAGATCATCAGAAACACGTACAAATAGAAGGAATAGATGTTGAAAAGAGTGCTTGAATTGGTGCATGCTGATGTCTGTGGACCTATTTCACCATGAGCGATAGAAAGGAAGATGTATTACTTTCATTTCATTGATGACTATAGCAGAATGTCATGGTTATATGTTATTTACCATAAGTCTGATGTGTTCAACTACCTAAAATAGTACCGAAGAGAATCTAAAAGGATGCTTGGATAAAAAATTCTAAAGTTTCGTACAGACAGTGCTATAGAATTTAAAAATAGTCAGGTGGAATAATATCATGAGAAACATGGGAGGAGGCATCAAGTTTCTTCAGTAAGAACTCCCTAATAGAATGGAGTGGTTGAAAGGAGAAATCAGACAATCAATAACATGGACAGAACAATGCTTATAGAAAAAGTCCTTCCAGATATGTTTTGTAAGGAAGTAGTATTGACATCCACATACATTTATAATATGGATCTGTTGTGTCTGAAAGAAGGAAAGACTCAGTACGAAATGTGGTACGAAAAGAAGTGAACAATTAAATAATTTCGAATAATTGGATGTATGTGTTTCAATACCAATAAAGAAATTAATAGGAAGTTTGAATCACGTGGAGAAAAGGGAATATTTTTGGGCTTCTCAGGAAAAATCAAAGCATACAAATGCTTTCACAATAGGCTGGGAAAACTAGTTGAGAGCAATGATGTCACTATTGTTGAAAATGAAGAGAATATTAAACAACAAAATGAACAGTTATTGGTGAATATGATGAAGAGGATAGTAACACAGGTGGAGCATAAGTGGCAGATCCTGACTCAGAAGAAGACACTAATGATGAACAAGAAAGTTTCAAGTATATGTATGCAAGGAAGCCAAAGAGACGAGCTGAATTTGACAGGAAAAATATCATTGGTGATCAGATAGCTCCAGTTCAGACAATAAGAATAAAGTCACTACAACTAACTTCTTTCCAATCTTAGGTAGAGATGAAATGCATTGCTGATGCAGCTAAATATAAAAATTTGGTTCATGCTATGAATGAAGAGCTTGATCAGATTGAGAAGAACCAGAGATGGGAGATTGTTTTGAGACCAGCATATAAGAATGTCATCGGGTCTAAATTGGTCTTTCCCAACCAGATGAATGAATATGGCATAGTGGTTAAAAACCAATCATGGATAGTGTGAAAAGGATACTCCCAGATAGAGGGAATTGATGTTGATAAGACAATTGCACTAGTTGCAAGGTTGGAGAATATCAGATTATTTCTAGCCATTAAAGTGAAACAGAAGTTGAAAGTGTTCCATATGGATTTCAAATCTCCATTCTTGAATGGGGTTCTAAAGAAGAAAGTGTATATTGAGCAACCAGATGGATTTCTCATTCATGAGGATGAGAACATGTTTTTAAGACCGAAGAAGGTGTTGTATGGGCTGAAACAAGCTCCAAGAGCATGGTACTCAAGGCTCGATCAGTACTTGAAAAAGATTGGTTTTTAGCATGGGGGAGTTAATTACAATCTCTATTTCAGGAACAAATGTAATCAAAGGATGATGGTGTTGGTTTATGTAGATGATATAATATTTTTTGGATCATATGAAGCTCAGTGTAGACAGTTTTCTGAATTCATGAAAATTGGGTTTGAATTGTCAATGATTGGAGAACTAACGTTTTTCCTTAGTCTACAAGTGACACAAGGAAGGAATGGAACATTCATTTCTCGATCCAAATATGTCATGGAGGTTTTAATAAGGTTTGAAATGTATAATTCCAAGGATATGAAGCCTCTGGTTTCTACCTGGATGAAATTATCAATAGATGAGGATGCAAAGGAAGTTAATATCGCAGAATACAGGCCAATTGTTGGATGTTTATTGTACTTTACCGCAACAAGGCCTAATATGGTTTTCTCCACATGCCAAGCAGCGTGATTTCATAGTAATCTCAAGGAGATTCACTTTCTTGATGTGAAAATAATACTTTGGTATGTCAAGGTCATGGTGGATTTCAGCTTGACATATAATGAAAAATATTAGAATGTGTTATTGGGGTATACTGATGCAGACTAGACCGGTTCATCGGATGAAAGAAAATCAACGCCAGGTGGGGCATTCTATCTTGGTGGACTGTGTATTTCTTGTCTAAGAATGATACAAGATTGCATTTCACTAAGCATCGTGGAAGCTGAGTATATTGCGGCCACTCAAGAATTCACACAGTTACTGTGGATGAAGCATCATCCTGTATATATGGGAGTTAAAGTTAAGTACCGATCCGAATCTATTGTGATAACTCAAGGCCTATCAACCTTAGAAAAAATCCAGTTCATCACTCAAGGACAAGCCACATTGAGATCAAATATAATTTCATCATGGAGAAGGTTGAGCAGGGAATCATGAAGCTGGATTATGTTCCTATATAGATATAGGTTGCAGACATTTTGACAAAGTCCTTACCAAAGGAAGATTTTGAGAGGCATCGACTGGCTCTGGGAGTTCAGTCGGTTCCTCATACTGGAAAAAGTGTGGATATGGGAACCCCCTATCCTCTATGTATGATGTGTTTTTCCCTTATGTGCTAATATGTCTTCTCTACTCTGTTGTAGACTGCAAAAGAGTAACATTTGGGTTCGTTGACAAAGGGGGTGAAAATAGTGATTGTCTATGGGGGAGATATTGTGGCTATTTGAGAAATCATGACTGATACGGGGAGAAGCTGACAGGTGGAGAAGTATATAGTGGGAGTTGAAGCTAGTTCAAAGTGATTATCCAGAGCTTAGCTTGGACAACACATGCAATAGTGTTGAAGAGGATTTGTAGCTGACAAGAGTTAAAGATGTGATCAGATAGGGGGAGCGTATTAAATCTGACGATGCTAGAAGTGATCGATCAAAGAATAGTTATCATGACAGTTGAGGATCATGGTAAAATAAGAAGAGTGGTGTTGGAATGTGTTAATAATCATTCCAAAACATGGTATCAGTTTGGTGTCAATAGTGGGTATCAAAGTTGAAGTGGTTCATTGATGAAATTTTCATTTACTCTTGTTTCTCATGCTGAGCATTACTAATGTGGGCTTAGAGTATGTGTTGAGTGAATCCTTGATTGCTATCGGAATCACAATAGGTGAATGGTGGCTGAAGAATTAACTATGTATCTTTTTATGGAAGAGTTTTCAACAAACCCAAAGGGGGATATTTTTGGGGAAAAACACCTCAAATCATCATTGAAGCATGTTTGAGTTGATTTTTTTTTTGACAAAGTGGACATCTTTGTGGTGATTGTATAAAAAGAAAACCATGACGTAAACTTTTGTTGAAAAAGAGGATTTCTTCATGACATGTTTATTTCTAGGGTTGTGTTTAACAATGCATGTTTGATTCAAGAATGACGAAAAAGGATTGGATGATATGGAGGCAGTGCAAAAAGAGTTGATATAAGGTGGCACAGTTTTCCAGTGTCTTCCAAATTTTTGGCCCTGAAAATTGACAAAAGGAGAAATGTGGTTTTGGAAAAGGGACTTGAGCATTGTTGAATTTAATTAGAGTAATCTTGCGCAACCTATGTTTTCATATATCAAAACATCAAAATATGGTAAAGGTATAAGAGGCTCCCAAGTTTTAGGGATGGTCACGCAAGTGACATTGCACGGCAGAGACTTGCGCGCTGAAACATTCGTGTCGAGATGAGACTTGCACCTGGCACAGGGTGTCCAAATTACTATAAATAGAGGTCGACCCTTACTAATTAGATGCGAGTTCAACACTTAGAGAAAATCAGATCTCCCTCCACACAGGTGTGGCGGTCGCGCAAGTGGTGGTGTGGTCGCACAAGTAGAAGTTTTGCGCCAGTTGATTATTGCGCGTCCGGAGTGGTTTGAATGAGAAAGGAAGGGATTTTATCATTTTTTGAGTTGAAGAAGGAGGTGTCATGAAAGTGGTTTGGTGACACTTGGATTCTATGTTTTGAAGAAGAGTGAATGTTGGTGGTTGCACACCAAAATTGGTTTGGGTGTAAAAGGATGTGGGTCACACAATTTTGGAGTAGAATAAGGGAGTGTTGCGCAAGTGGTTGGGGTAAACTTGCTCGCTGGTTTGGAATTTCACCCTGGAACATGCACTCCAGCTTTGAGAAGGCCACCAGTTTTGGTTGATGAACGAAAATCATTTTATGACTGCACGAAAGCTGGAAGATTTCCCGGTACCTTTGGTGCAAATTGATATTCATCTACGGGTGAAAGTTGGACTCAAAAAGATCATATACATATAATAGAGGATGTTTCAATTAGTGGTAATGAATAGACCAACATGTCCATAAACTGTGAGTCGATCTTTTCATGAGTAGTTAGAAAAGGAAGAGGAAGAAGGTGATCCTCTCCACCAGTAGTGAGCCAGAGAGAGAGAGAGAGAGAGACATGGAGTGACACTTGGGAATGTAGTGAGTTGACCCTAAACATTGTAAAGGCAGTGAGCCTGGGAATAGAAGTGATCTATCCTGAACTTTGAAAATAACAGTGCGCTTTTAATAGATTTGGTACATCGGCACATCACCAGTTTATGCTCCATGGATATAGCCTAGTGAGGGTGAACCAAGTAAAAATATTTATGTCCTATGCAATATTTAGTTTTGGTTTATTCTTTGATGCAGAAAGAGAGAGAAGAGAGTCTTTCTTAACAGCGAGACAAGATATATAGGGGTAGCTGTTTTAATCACTCATACCCTGATTCAGCCCCCTCTCAGGTTATCTAACATAGTGGAACTAACAATTGGTATCAGAGGGAATGTTAATATCAGTGGTTATCTCTCAAATAAGGGTCACCAATCGTAAAGGGATTCCAATCTTCGACGAGAACAATTTCTAGCTACGGAAGAATCAGATGCTACACTACTTCCAATCACTAGGAATGGTTGTTTTAAAAGTAGAAATGCATGGCATAGCAGCTGATATCAATAGTGTTGCATTATCAAAGGTTTAATGTAGAGAGTTGGATGTATATTCCAATGGAAATAATGCCTTAGGGGAGCCCTATCCAATCCTATCTATCCAAAGGTTATGTCAGGAAAAACGTCACATTCTATGTGGGAAAATATATTGAATATATATGAAGGGGATTCAAAGGTTAAAGAGGAAATGATGCATGTGTTGTGGAACAAGTATAAAGATCTGTGAATGATCCCGAATGATTCTGTTGTTGCATTCTTTGACAGTGTATATGTTGTAGTGGAAGACATGCGAGGCCTATAATAAGTTATTGAAGACATAAAGATTGTGAAGCGCATCTTGAGGAAACTTCCACCTCATTTCAATCCAAAAGTTTTGGTCTTAGAATATAATTACCCGAAAGGTATGACATTATATAACCTGCACAACACCCTTATTGCATATGAATTGAGAAATGACGATAATGATGTTGTGGAAAAGCTAAAATCCAAAGAGGTGACATTCAAGGCCATGAAGAAGCTCACCACTGAAGACTCTTTGAAAGAAGAATAGACAGATGAGGTGATGTCATTCCTCTCCTCGCCCATTCAATGAAGAAAATGAAATTTTAAAGGGAAGCTTCAACTAGATTGTTTTCGATGTAGAAATTCATGACATCTTGTGGCAAGGTGCCCTAAAAAGATTCAAGAGGATTATGATGTCGATGAAATCTAAAATCCCTAGAAGATGTATCCAGCTTATGGGAAAGGTAGGAAATAGTTCAAAAGAAATTTCATTAAGAAGATGAACCTTATTTCAAATGAATATGACAGTTTAGGCAAGTCTGAGGTTTATGAGTTTGAAGAGAAAGAAAACTATAGATATCATGGAAAAAATTCTATAGTGGCAGTTGTCTGTAATTCTCAAAATAAATATGAAACTGATGCTGATGAAGAAGAAAAAGAAGTTGAGGGA
Source organism: Viscum album (assembly GCA_963277665.1). NCBI lineage: Eukaryota > Viridiplantae > Streptophyta > Magnoliopsida > Santalales > Viscaceae > Viscum > Viscum album. Next base: position 946,410,557 of record OY728138.1, read on the forward strand.
AGAGTTGATATGCAATCTGAGTTAGAGGCTTCTCTTTAAAATATACATGTTTTATGAGCCAAAAAAATAAAGCAAACAAAGTTGTTCATGATTCCAAACTATATATGCAGTAGCAGGAAGAAGAGAAGTTTGAGTTGATAGAAGAAATTGAGAAACACATGTTATCGACACCTGAGAACTCATAATTAGTTAGTGAGAATATGGTCAAGATTGAAGAACATAAAAGGGAGATCGTTGGCTTGAATATAAAAGTGAAAGTTCAAGTAATGTGTATCAAAGAACATGAAGAAGAAGTGGTCTGTCTGCAAAGAAAAATTAATGATCAAGAAAAACAATTGACCCCCAGTATGATATTAAAAAAGCTAGTCATTCAGATGACAGAAAAGAAGAAATAGGAGGCTAGTAGTTCAGCAGGAAATAAGCAGCAATTGAGCTCAGATGTTAAGGATGATTCATTTCTTGATCAGAAAAAAAAATGTGAGAAAATTAATGTCAAACCGGAAGAACCCATCGTTAGATTGAACGATGGTTTGGGAAAAAAGTAAAATAATAATATTCAGAGATCCCAAGGGGAAACTCATAGTACAGAAGTAAAACTAATGAATGCACCTTAAATCAGGTGTTATTATTATGGATTTATGGGACATTCACAATATGTGTGTTCTATAGCCAAGAGATATCAAAGGGAACAAGAACAAAGGTGGCAGGAAAACAGACAATGGTTCTCCAGATCATATTTTGAATGACACTATTTTTGGGGTGGAGGATTTGGGAACATGGATAGGTACTGCACTTCTAACATATAGAGGAACGTGCCAAAGCATAATCAAAACACTCAGAAGTAGTAGAACAATAAACAAACAGCTATGTTAAAAATGAAGAAATGATTTGCAGTATTGCATAAAGAATCTGGTCCATCACACTCTAAGAAAAAAAAGAAGTCTCAATCCATGACGAGTGTCAAGGCAGAACTATGGACAAAGAAGAAGAAGTATGAGAATCTTGTGGTGGAAGAAATTTCCCTTAAGGAATCAGATCACTCTGTTGTGTGGATCCTTGTTAGTGGTTGCACATCTCTGATGACAGGTAATAAGGATCTTGTTAAAGGCAAAAAATATGGAAATGAAGGAGTTTTTATATCTGGAAACATTGAAGGCATGAAGATTATTGGCTCAGGAAAATCCATGTTCAGGGGCAAAGAGATGATACATGCGGATGTCTTAGTAGTAGAAGGCCTTAGTCAAAATCTGATCAGTTTCAGTCAACTATGTGACTCAAGAAATTCTATATGTTTTACTAAGAATTGTGTTTCTTCAAAGGAAGTGATGGGACAATGTTTCTATAGGTAAAAAGTGAAGAGGGAAATCCTTACCTTTTAAGTGTATAAGATGACATGTGGCTTTTCTCCAGAGATGAAGAAATCAAACTGTGGCATAAACGACTTGGTCATCTATGTCAACCATCTCTATAAATTCTCATAATGTTTTAAATAGAAAGAGACCTCCCTAACCCTCACGTGATAGTACACATATGTGTGATTATTTTCAACAAGAGAATATCATTAGAAAAACGTAAAAAGTGACAGAAAAGAATTCGAAAAGAGTACTTGAATTGGTGCAGGCTGATGTATGTGGACCTATTTCACCATGATCCATAGACGGGAAGAGGTATTACGATCCTTTAATTGAAGACTATAGAAGAATGGAATAGGTATTTGTTATTTTCCATATGTTTGATGTGTTCATCTTCCTAAAATAGTACAAAAGGGTATCTGAAAAGATGCTTGAATAGAAAATTCTGATGTTTCTATAGGTAATGTTATAGAATTCACAAACAGTCACGTGGAAGAATATCATGGGAAACATGAGATAAGGCATCAAGATTCATCAGTAAGAACTCCCCCAAAAAAATGGAGTGGTTGATGGTAGAAATCGGATCATCTATATCTTGGACAGAATAATGATTATAGAAAAAGTCCTACTAGAGATGTTTTGGAAGGAAGCAATATTGACAGCAATCTACATTTCTAATAGGGCTCTGTTGTTTCCTAAATAAGGAAAGACTCTGTATGAAATGTGGTACGGAAAGAATCTAATAGTGAAATACATTTGAATATTTTGAAGTTAGTGTTTCATTCTCAGCAATGAAAATCATATGATGTTTGAATCTCGTGGATATGAAGGAATATTTCTGGGCTACTCAAGAATAATCAAAGCATACAAATTCTTTATCAAGAGGCTGGGAAAAGTAGTTGAGATAAATGACATCACACTTGTGGAATACGAAGATAATATTCAATAACACAATGAAAAATTTCTTGATGAACTTGATGAAGAGGATAGTAACACATGAGGAGCAGAGGTGGAATATGCTGACTCAGAAGAAGACACTAATGATGAAAAAGAAAGTGTCATGTTTGTGTCTTCAAGGATGCCAAAGAGTCGAGCTGAAATTGATAGTCAAAATATCATTGGTGATCAGACAGCTCCATTTCAGAAAAGAAGAATGAAGTAACTATAGGAAACATCTTTCCTATCTTAGGTAGAGACGAAATGCTTTGCAGATGCAGCTGAAGATGAAAACTGGGTTCAGGCTATGAGTGAGGAGCTTGATCGGATTGAGTTGAGCCAGACATGTGAGATTGTTTCGAGACTAGAAAATAAGAATGTCACCAATACTAAATGGGACTTTTACAACAATATGAATGAATATGACACAGTGGTTTGAAACAAAGAATGACTAGTGTGCAAAGTATACTCCCAGATAGAGGGAATAGATGTTGATGAGACATTTTCACCCATTTCAAGGATGGAGACAATCAGATTATTCCTAGAAATTGCAGTGCAACAGAAGTTCAATGTGTTCTAGATGGATATCAAATATGCATTGGTGAAAGAGGTTCTGGAGGAGGATGTTTATATAGTGAAGCCATACGGTTTTCTCATTCGTGAAAATGAGAACAATGTTTTCAGAATGTAGAAGGCATTGTATGGGCTAAAACAAGCTCCAAGAGCATGGTACTCAAGGCTTTATTAGTACTTGAAAAATCTTGTTTTCCAGCATGGGGGAGTTGATTACAATCTCTATTTCGGCAACGACAGTAATCAAAGGATGATGGTGTTAGTTAATGTCGATGACATAATATTGGGAGGATCAAATGAAACTTAGTGCAGATAGTTTTCCGATTTCATGAAAAATGAGTTTGAAATGTCAATGATTATAGAGCTATCATTTTTCTTTGGTCTACATGTGACACAAGGAATGAATGGAACATTTATTTATCAGTCCAAATATTCCAAGGAGGATTTAAGAAGGTTTGGAATGGATAATTCCAAAGAAAAGAAGACTTTGGTTGCTACCAGGATGAAATTATCAAAATATTATGATGGAAAGGCAGTTAATATCATAGAATACCGGAAAATTATTGGATGTTTGTTGTACTTGACCACAACAATGCCTTATATTTTATTCACCTCATGCCAAGCACCGTGATATCAGAGTAATTCCAAGGAAAGCCACATTCTTGAAGTGAAATTAATACTTCAGTATATCAATGGCACTATGGATTTCTTCTGGACATATAATGACATATCATAGACAGAGTTATTGGGATATACTGATGCAGACTGTGACAGTTCAGCAGATGATAGAAAATCAATGTCAAGTGGTGCATTCTATCATGGTGTTCTTTGTATTTCTTGGATATGAAAGAAGAAATATTTCATTTCATTGAGCACCACAGAAGCTGAGTATATGGCAGAAACTCAAGCATGGACACATTTATTGTGGATGAAGCAGCAACTTGAAGATATGGGAGTTGAAGTGAAGTCTCCGATCGAAATCCTATGGGATAACTCAAGTTAATTCAATCTTAGAAAAAATCCAGTTCATCACTCAAGGAAAAATCCCAATGAGATCAAATATCATTTCATCATGGAGAATGTTGAGCAGGGAATCATGAGGTTAGAGTATGTTCCTAGAGAGATACAGGTTGTAGAAATTCTAACAGAGGCCTTACCCAAGGAATCTCTTTAGCAGCATCGACTGGCTCTGGAAGTTCAGTCGACTCCACGAACTTAAAATAGTGTCGATATTGGAACCCCATATCCCTGAGGTATGATTTGTTTTTCCCTCATGCGCGGATATGTGTTCTCTACTCCATTATAGACTGCAAAGGATTAACCTTTGTGTTCGTTGACAAAGGGGGAGACAATGTGGGTATTTGAGAAATCATGAATGATATGGGGAGAAAATGACAGGTGGAGATGCAGATAGGGGGAGTTGAATCTTGTAAAAAGTGCTTTGTCAGAGCTTAGCTTGGACGACACATGCAAAAGTGTTGACGAGAATTTGTAGCTGACAAGAGTTAATTCTGTGAGGAGATAGGGGGAGCATATTAAATCTGCAGATGCTAGAAGTGATCGATCAAAGAATAGATATCAAGACTATTGAGGATCGTTATAAAATCATAATAGTGGTGTTATAATGTGGTAATAATAATTCCAAAACATGGTATCAGTTTGGTGTCAACAATGGGTGTTAGATATTAAGTGATTCACTGATAAACTTTTCATTTACTATTGTTTCTCAAGCTGAACATTGCTCATGTGGGCTTAGAATATTTGTTGAGTAAATACATGATCTCTATTGGAATCCCAATAGGAAAATGGTTGATGAATAATTAACTATGTATCTGTTTATGGAAGAGTTGGCAATAAACCCAAAGTGGAGATTGGTGGGAAAAATCTCTCAAGGCATTATTGAATCATTTTTGAGGTGATTGTGTTTCATGAGAAAGTGGACATCTGTGTTGTGATTGTTTAAAAAGAAAATCATGAAGTACAAATTTGTTGACAAAGAGTATTTCATTGTGACATTTTGAGTTCAATGGATGTGGTCAATGATCCATGTTTGATTCAAGAACGTCGACAAAGAAATGGATGATCAGTAGGCGGTACAAAAAGAGCAGATATAAGGTGGGACCGTTTTGGAAAAGGGACTTGCACACCGTTGACATGAAGGAGAGAAAACATGCCTGCCCTATGGTTTTCAAGATCAGAACATAAAAATATAGAAAAAGGAAAAGGTGTGCCCATGTTTTAGGGATAGTCGCGCATTTGACATGCATGGTAGAGACATGCACGCCGAAACGTGCATGCAGAGAGGAGACTTGCGCGCCGACACACAGGGTGTCCAAATGCCTATAAATAGAGGTCACCCACTACTCATTCAGTGCAAGTTCAACACTTAGGGAAAATCAGTGCTCCCGTCATGCAGGTTTGGTTGTCGCGCAAGTGGTGGTGTGGTCGCACAAGTAGAAGTTGAGCGCCAGTTGATTGTTGCGCGTCCAAAGTGGTTTGGGCGAGAAATGAAGGGAGTCACCTATGTCTTGAGTTGAATAAAGAGGTGACGCACAAGTGGTTTGGTGACACTTGCGCGCCAGGTTTTGATGAAGCGCAAAAGTTGGTGGTTGCCCGCCAAAATTGGTTTGGGCGTAAAAGGGTGTGAGCTGCACAAGATTGGAGTGGAAGAAGGGAGTGTCTCACAAGTGGTTGAGGTGAATTTGAATGCCGGTTTGGAATTGCACGCCGGGACTTGTGCGCCGTCTTGTAAAAGGTCTCTAGGTTTTTTGAATAACGAAAGTCATTTTATGGGTGCATGAAAGCTGGAATATTTCCTGACACCTTCGGTGAAAAGTGATATTCATCTACGGGTGAAAGTTGGACTTCAATAGAGCATCTAATTACAAGACTGGATGTATTCATTAGTGGTAACGAAGAGATCTATATGTCCATAAACTGTGCGTGGATCCTTTCCAGAGTAGTGAGAAAATGAAGAGGGAGAAGGTGATCCTCTCTACCAGTAGTGAGCCAGAGGGAGAGAGATAGGGAGTGACCCTTGGGAAAGCAGTGAGCTGAACCTAATCATTTTAAAGGAAGTGAGCCTAGGAATATAAGTGATCTATCCCGAGCATTGTAAACAGCGGTGCCCTTTTAGTGTATTTTGTACATCGACACATCGCCGGTGTATGCTCATTGGACGTAGCCTAGTGAGGATGAACCAAGTAAAAATCGTTGTGTTCTATGCATGATTTAGTTTATGTTTATACTTTGCTGCAGTAAAGAGAGAGAAGAGAGTATTGCTTAACAGTTAGAAAAGATCAATATGGGCAGTTGTTTTAATCTTTCATTCCCTGATTCACACCCCTCTCTCAGGGTTTCTAACCTAGTGGACCTAACAGTATATCATACATTCACATAAATACTATATATATACTGTCATAGGTCAGGTTACTATTCATAAGTGTCTGTTACTATTCTTAAGGGTACCATTACTATTAATAAGGGTATATTACTATTCACCAAAAAAATTAAATTATTCATATATGACTGTAAATATCTTATTGATCACAACCGTGTATTTCTGATTTTTGAAATTCAAATCATAGTGGCGGTAAAATTATGTTTACTCGATGGGCATAAGTAAGTAGTGTTTTGTAGTGTCTCACTATTTCATACATTAAATGTAAAATTAATTTGAAAACCTATTTAGTGTTACATTATCCCATCACAAAAATTTATTCCCCAATATTTTCTATTTCACTTGGAAGGTTATTGATTGTTACTTGAAAATTTCCTTATGAAAAACCCATGTTAGAAATATGGTTAATAGAATATCTTCCTTAGAATAGCTAATGGGAAAGTGGTGGTAAAATTAATAATATATATATATATATATTATTATCCAATGTAATGTCATTGATTGGGATTGAAAACCATGTCATAGATGAAAAACCAAGAAATGAATTTCTAGTGATGGAAAATAGGTTTAGATGGAATTAGATTACCTAAATCCATAAACTAATGTTATCAAAAAAATTCATTAATGTTGTCAATTATTATGATATTGGAACAACATTTAAGACTCTTTTCATAGAGTAGAGTGATTATTCCACTTCATAAGTGTATAAATATACATTTAAATTTGATAAACCTGATCTTATCATTTGATTGTTACTTAAACTACTTACACATCATCTCTTAGCATACGTATCATCATGTGGGGTCATTAACCTCTAAAACATTATACAAATATAAATTTATATGATTTCATAAATGGTTTGACATTCAAAATGATCCAGACCAATACTTTAAATTCATTCCCGTTATAGTTAGTACTATCCAATTTACTTTATCCTCAAATATCATCTCTACATTCTATAATTGACATCTATGTATTATGAACATAATAAGGGTTTTATATCCCTTGACCATATATTTTTCAACATTTTGACATTCTAATGAGTTAATTTTCCCAGGTACCATTAGTTATACGACCTCAAATCCTTAAATAAAAAATAATACAGTACATTCTTCATATATTCCATAATTAATTTAACTAGTGAATTGATGATAAAATATTAAAAAGCCATGTTTTGTGATTAGGAATATTAATCATTCTACGTAATCATCATTAGTATCATAACATGAAATTCATCCAGTAACATAATTTGGTTACTATTCCACCGACACATGGGAAATTGATTCACATAGTGTCCCATCTCCTAGCAGTTATAGCATTGTAAATTGGAATCCTTTTTCTTACCCTTCCAATCATAAACATTATGCCCCTTTTCACCACACTTATAACAGACTCTCATTCCCTTCAAGCATTAATTAGATTGATTCTTTCCACATTTATGAAATGTGGGAAAACCCTACTTTACATTCATCCGTTTGACCAAATTTTTACCTAGAATCCTTTTATTCATTGTCTTCCCATAAAATCTATAGTACTCGTAGATATCCTTATATACCCTATTAACACATGATACTGTTTCATCATATGATAAGGATACCAAGGAGACTATATTCCATTGAAATTATTGCTTAATACCATCAAATATATGACACTTCTTACTCTTTACATCATGTGCACAGGTGATGTTCTCATTCATTTTTCTATGTTCCATTTCAATTTAATTACATATAATATATTAGCTCAAGAATTTATGAAATCTTTATATCTCCAAACATGGTATAACACATAACATAAATTTACGCATCCTAAATCCTAGAACAATATACATTGGTTACTTTTGGGGTTTAAATCATTCATAATAGATTATAATAAGATTATGAATTTACAATAGAATATACCACGAGAGTGTTGAACCAAGAGTGTAGTAAGGCACATTGTCATTCACTAATTCAAGTTCGAGTATAACTCAAAGCCATGTTTTCAGGTTTTACCCCTATATACATTTGTGCCAGAGCAACCTCAACATGTTCGAATCCCAATAAGGGTGTATATTCTTGACACACCACATAATATATTCCTTACATTGATAATATTATGTACTTTTATTCATATAAAAAATGTATATATTATGTTTTTTCACTAATATACCTTTTCTATATCTAGTTTCCATGTTACCTACTAAACATCCTCTGATACCATCTACAAAGACCAGACCCTAGATGCTCGGAATAGGTGTGTTATAAAATTAAAAAGGATTTTTTAAAAGAATGTTATATTCCAATTTTCCATATAGTTTAGTAGATTTGGAAACAAGATACATAAAAAAATTAAACATTATAACATGAAATTAAATACAACATATATCTTTTATTGGGAATATCCACTACTATAATATTACCATTGCACGTCATTCACATTAAAGTTCTTCATATCCCGAGAAAATGAATCATAGTTAAGGGGTGAGTTCGAAAACTACGTAAGAGTGAGAAATAAATCGAATTATAACATAAACATTAGTCTTGGTGAATAATTGAAAGAAAATGCTTTTAAAATAAATACATGAACATAATATGGAATGAATATGATTCGAGTAAATATTTTATTAATAAAACCATATCATGGGTATATACAATTAGAATAAACTCATCATCATTGAATTTATATCTTCATAAGGAGGGAGATTCATATTATATGAATTTTTCAAAAAACTATCAAGTCCCCTTCCAAGACATAAAAATATTATTAAGGCCATAAACAAAACCATATTTAAAAATTAGCAAAGCCTCAACCAAGACCAAATCTATTTTTTTCATGAGACTGACTAATGCATCAAGGGGATAGAGTGGGACCCAATTATCACATAATAAGTTAATTGAATTCCTCATATAAATGGGGATAAACATAAACTACATATAAATTTATTTTGAAACTATCATTTGAAATTTCAATAACGTTCCCCTAATGGTAAGCATAAACAATAACCATTTAGTGTAAATTGTTGAATGTTTTTAGTTAGACCATCCACATTCAATCTAATAATAAACCATTAAATTAAATGTGATATATTAAATCATATTATAATAATCCCAATAATACATAATAATCATCAAGATGGTCAAAATAGAAGAATATATTCTTGTAAAATCATTGAGTAATTCTTGAGATAAATACTCGTTTACTTTGAAAAGAATAGATATTTTGGAAAAGGAATTTTATAAAAAGAAGAAGTTAATAATTTTATTACATTTAAAATACAAAAGTTCTTTATAATGGTAATGTTTCTAAAATCATATTATAGGGTAGACTTGAATATATGTATGAATATGAGAGATTCCCTTGAAGCCGGCTTGTGTTTCGGGAAAAAGTTTTTAAAGAGCCTATAAAACCTATAAATCCCCATAATTGAAAGAAGGATTGCATTCAATAAAAATATATTTAAAATTATCAAATAAAATTTATTAATAAATATAAAATATATAATAATTTTATTGGCGATATTAGAGAATAATAATAACCCCAATGGAAAAGGAGGTTCAGGTAGAAAACCATTACCTTAAGTCGGATTGTTCCTATCATGACCATATGGTTCTGAAATGTGAAGTTATAGTCATTAATAATAGAATTATGTAACTATAAGATATTTATTTAGTTAATAAATGTTTTTTTGTATATTTATGTCTATAATGATATGTTTTAATATTGTATTCATTCATTCCAGAGTGTTCATTTTCTGGATTTTCATAATCGGTTCACTTGTTTTTGAGTAGTGGAGTTCATGTGGAATGGATGTAAATCAACAGAATTGAATTTACATATTTTTTAAGAAAATTAATATTTCTTAGTGTTAATTTATATAATTTGGTTAGATGGAATTATTATGAATTATTAGATGAAGTATTAATAATAACCACTTTGATCATTTTAGTAGTATATTTATTATTAGGAAGAAGTTTGGTCATATGATTTAATATCATGTATGTATACTAGTTACTGAATACTAAAATGGTTTTAATACATATATTATATTTATTATTAACCATAAAAATGGTTTTATGAACACCATTGAAGGAGAAATTTTTGAATGAATCTTTGTCATCCACAACGGTTGTAAATTGGCACCTCGCAGATGATGATTTCATTTATAAAATAAGAGAGAGAGAGAGAGAGTTTGGATATTGATTATGGTTCTTCCATTCACAAGATAAAAATATATTATATATATAATAATGGATTTATCATGGTCATTTATATAGTGGAGGTTATGAGAGTATAACAAAAAATAATAACTAGAAATGTAATTGAATGAAATTGAATGTAAATTTACCTCCTGAAATAACCTCCTTGAGACCCTCTTTAAGTGAGAGTTTTTTTTTTAGACCAAGTGATGGTGGTATTAGAGGAGTATATTAGGGTGATATTTTAAAATACTTTAGAGAATAGAGAAGGCTTCATTTATGTGAAGAGAAGAAGGTTGAAGAGGTAGTATTTATAGTGGGGGGAGGAGGGTTTTCTTAATATTTTAATCACTAGTTTATTATTTTTCCATATGACAATAAAAAGTTTTATTTACATTACCAAAAATAGTAATATGAGCTTGTGAGTTCAATCCATTGATTCTTACATCATAGTTACATAATAAATGACTCAATAAATTAATTATTTAGCATTTATTGTAAATTATCATATTTTACTATTCACTCAAAATTCAAGAATTTCAGAAAAATAAAAAAAAATCACCCTAACCATTTATCGATGTGTAGAATCAAAAAATGAAATCCTTTTTAACCATTAATTTTATAAATATTATTTAATGAATTTTTGATTAAAATTATAATTCACATGAAAAATATAGATTTTAAAACATTTATTTTCTTATTCTAATATATAGGTACATCAAACATTAAATTAAATTCTATATATACAATATAAAAAATGAACATAATATTAATAATGGTATTTAACTATTCATAAGGGTAATATTACTCTTCATAAGGGTATGTTACTATTTAAAAAAAATTATGTTGGACATATATATCTCTAAATAACATACTAATAACAACAGTGTATGTCAGAATTTCAAAATATAAATCATAGGGGTTGTAAAATTATGTTTTCATTCTATGTGATAATAATGTTGTGTTTTTAGGAGACTCAATATTTCAACTACTCAATATTAAATTAAATTTTAAAATATTTTGGTGTTAGAGTTTTCTTAATCATGCCTTGTATTATAAAAAAAAGACGCTTCTCAATGAATGAATTTGTGAAATGAACCCACTAAATGCATTAACCCATCAATTTAAGGAATAATAATATAGGTATATATATATGGGAGACATATATACATAATAAAGAATAAATCAAAAACATAAAGGGTTGTATTTATGGATTAAAATGTCTTTAAAAGATCATATAAAATTTTTATTTTAAAATATACCCTACTCACATTAAAATCAAACAATTAAAATCATAAAATTCGTAAAATATTATAGAAAATATTTTTTTTAAAATTATCCATTGAAACCTTATTCGAAAAATAAAAATATCTAATTGGTCATTATAATGGGTAATTCTATACATGAGGTATAAGTTAAAGAAATTATTCCATTAACATTATTATAAAATGATAAAAATTTCATACATTAGAAAAAAATTCACTGTTACCATTTATAACAAAATTAAATCATATATATTTATTTCATTGATAAATATTCTAGGAAATGTTAAATATTTAATTTAATATATTATTCAAAATCATATATATGGAGAGAAATGATTTTAGACTGAAGAAAAAAATTATGTCATCATTTCATAAAAACATTTAATGAATAAATCAATCTACTAAATAGTGTGAAATGGCACTAATAGATGAAATTTTCATGAATATTTTTAGGATAATAAAATTAAAGGTTTTATCAGACAACTATTAAATAATTTGTTTAAATGAAAATTCAATCATAATAAAATCTGGATTATAATGAGGATGAAAACATAATATCTTACTGAATTAGTATCATTTGAATCATAACTACCATGAATGATGTACAAGAATTTTAACATAAAATATTATGATGTTTTAAGAGATTATGTTAAAATATTTAATGGTGAAAAATATATAATATTGAATTAAATTCAGTCTTAATAAATTACATGTGTCTAAAAGAAGTATATTTTTAAACTAAACCCTTAACACATGCATGTAATTGGTGTATATGTCCATTATCTCAAGTATTGGAGAAAAATGTAATTTATTTCTTTCCTAAGTAAATTTACTGGTTTAATACATTATTCTTTAACCATTTAACTCATTTATTTTAAATAATTTCTATTTGTATAATTAGTTATGTCCACATCAGTTTTTTTAATGTTATTGAGTTCAAAAAATCAAAATCAAATATTTGGATAAACTATGAACCAACATGTCATTATTAAATCATAACTAAAAAATAGTCATGATATAATCATTAATTTATACATAAATTATTCATTTATATTAGTAACATCCAAGCCTAGGTTTCACACACCAGGGTCTCGATATAGTTAGTTACATTGCCTCAAGTATGCTCACTCTATTCTAGGGGAAGCTGAATTACAGGGAAGATCTTAAATGTTTTGGGGAAGACAATACCCTATTCAACAAAGCATCAAAACTATAGAAATAAAAAACCCAAAATATAATAAAAATGAAATATAATACAATATTATATAATAATCCAATATTAGTTGATGAATACCTAATAGAAAAAATATAAATAAACTAAAATGATAGATTATTCATGCATCACATGTGTCATGTTTCAATTGAATTCCCAAAGTAATGACACACATAAAATTCCGAATAGCTTCCTAACATGATGTATGGATCCATCGCCCCTTCTAAAACGTGATTCCCAACTGAAACATATGGAATAAGGCTTCTTCTCGTATCATTTCCTGATAACATTATGTTTATTTGGGTACCAATATTGAATCTTGCATAGAGGGTGAGTAAAACATAGTAGGAAATCACCAATGACATTAAATGAAATATCAATTCTATAACAATGTATTTATTTTTAAAAATAATAATGTATGAATAATAAATTAAATAGTAATCAATTTTAATATTATTTAAAAAACAACATTGTCCCTTGGGATCACATAGATAGTCGAACCAGTCATTCCTACTTCTTATGATGTCAATGTATGACCAATATTCCATATGAATTAGAGAATCCATTCATTCATGGACTATCACTATCCATTTAATTTTATATTAATAAAAATATACAATTGGGGCCTTGATTAATAGTCAATAACCCAATTGATACATGGATCAATAATCCAATCCCTACATCTCACTAATAACATAATTATAAAAATATGACATGGGGTCCTATAATGGTAGGATGGTACCCTGTTTGGAATAGAGAAACATTAAAAATCTCAAATTCATAGTTCATATTATTTAAAAATATCACATAATTGGGTTCCACTTCCCAACTCCTTTATCAAGTTTGTATTATTACATTTATTCAATAACTTTGGCATTCAAATTTTTCATCAAATTTAAAAAATCCATTATTCCACAAATTTCATAATCCTTTTCTAACACTAATTTGATAATACAATTATTCATATAACTTCCTAATCACATAGTAAAATAAATCAATAGATTCAATATATAGTTAAACATTCCCATTTTGGAAATTAAAATTGTAGAATTACATAAACACAATTATAATAAATTATTTCATAACAAAAAAAATAATCCACCAGCCTCAAGATCATTTATGAAAACATAGAAACCTATAACTCATAATTTGATGTGGAATACAAAAAATAACAATGGTATATGAGATATATTCATAAAAAAAGGATTAATATTCAATGAAAGAAGATACATTAAACCCTAGATAAAAACCCTCTATAAAGTAGAAAAATCATCCTTATAGAATAAGAGAGAATTATGGGATAGGGGAGGAATCCTTATAAAGAATAAATCAATTACCAATGAGGATTAAATCCCACATCGTAATATTTAACACATAATGAATTGGGTTATAGTATCCTGGTAATACTTTCTAAAGCCTACCAAATAATGAAAAAATATATAGGATGATCCCCAATTTTTTTAAAAAATATCAGGTGTTTTACATTTTTTATTTTAATAATTTTTTTTAATTTTATACACACAGTTTTCATTCACATGATTCCCATTTTTCAAAACCATTTTCCTCAACCATTTTCCAGTATTCATGGGTTTCATTTGTATCTCCATAGTTGTTTACGATTTAGAAATTCATTTTCCAACTATAGAAATCCCTTGTGTTTGGGGGTGTATAGATTGGGCCAAGAGGCCATGTGATTTGGCCAAACTATGTTCCATCACCTATGGCTCCAAAAAGGGGTGTATAGTTTGTTGTGGAAAATTACATGGTTTTACCAGACCATGAACCAATCATTAAAATACCCATGAGATACCATATTTCAAATATTTCATAAAAAATATTAATATATAAAAAACCAAAAATGTTTAACCAAAATAATGGTAATTGATTACATGAAAATTAGAAGAAGGAATCTCTAGAATGATGGAGATCTAATAGTCTCCCCATATTATGAAAGATCATACTCTAGTTATACTCCAAATAATATCTATGAGTCAAAGGTAATAAGGAAAGTTCACTTATCCCTCATATCTATTCTCATCTCCCATATTTCATCCATAACAAGACCATGATTCCAAAACACTTGGAATATTTTCATGGATAATCCCTACAACACTTTCCCACTATGATCCTCAGTATAAATCTGATTCTCCTCAAAGCATGGATCAAACCCATGGTCAAAATATTAAACATCGATCACATGAGAAGGATCATGGTGATACATACCTAGCATTGGCACATTAATAACATTGTGAATAGGAATATACCTCATTGGATATTAAAAATGGATCACCATCGGTCTGATTGTATGAACTATCTCATGAGGTCTAATATACCGAGGAACCACCATTCACTACTTATGAATACCATGGTGGCCCAATTTCAGTGAAACCTAAAGGAAAACATGACCAAACACTATAAAATAATGTTGTCGATGATTTTTTTAACCACAAAAATTCTAGATAATATGATATTTATCCATACTTTTCACATTAAATTAGATATAATCTAATGTATCCGGAAAAATATTCTATCCCATAAAATATTACTCACCACCCTCCATTTGACATATAGGTTATCTTCATAGTGTAACGTAATGATCCTCATTTGGTACCATATGAATACTCTCATGGTAACATCTTTTGTAGGTTAACCCAATGAGTTCAGTGTTCTTATCCTAATGCCTACAAAAATCGAGAATGAATGGTCATAAGAAATCAACCATACCTGAATAATATTATTATATTACTCATCTGTATGTGGGTGAATATTCATTCATTGAATAACATTTGTACAAAGTGACTTCATAATCCATTCCAGAAGCACTACAAAAAATATGAGTCATAGTTTGAAATAATACTAAATGGTAACTCATGAAAAATAATTATCCCCCAAATGTATATATCCACATACCGATCTTCTATAAAAGTCAACAAAATATTCAATAAATTGGGTGGTTTTATAAATCGGCCCATAACAAAACATATATTGTCATTATTACATGGTCTCTTTTTAAGAACCTCTATGAAGGCAATGATAACATGATATAAAATAGATTTGAGAGTGGGAAAATTAAGTAATAAAAAACATGGTCATTGTTGCTCGGCCTCACATATAGGTAGTTGTAGCATCGTGTTATGAAACCATTAATCTAATTTTCTATGATACACCACTAATAGTGACACTATTAGTAACTATTTATTTTGTGTAAAAGTGGATACACCTACCACATAGAGACAAGAATATCACACATCTTCTCCTCCTGTATACATGTAGAAATAATGACATGGTTCCAGAAGTAGGTAATCTCATCTTCGTATACATTCTAATTTCATGGTGGCTCCCCTCATTCATTTAATTACATCAAGTCCAAAAAATTTTGATCCTCATATTTCCTCTATCATGTCCTGATAAGAATTGTGGACTAAAATGATAAGGATACAATAGTCATCTACTTCTTTCCCTCCAAAAACCCAACGTCTATCTTAGTCGTCATGGTCATCATATTCAACTCATAACTGTACTCCTAAACTGTCTTAGTATATGAATTAATTTTTTATTAATTTTAAACATTATTTCCCTTATAATGAATATATTTTATCCCAAAATTAGATGGATGAAAATACACATACCACCACTACTACTAGTGATTAAATTTTCACTGCAAAAAGATATACTTTATGATCTTGTGATAATTATATAATGTTAATTTCTCACATAATATTTATTGAAACAAATATATTAAGGCCTTAACCAATTTCTCTAACTCAAAATCATCTATAGTGTAATTTAATTAATGCATCTCCATTTTTCAGGGACCATATTCTACATCATAACCCCACACAATAACAATGCACCTTGTGTGATCCCAACTACTTTAAAAAACAACGTATAGTCCTCACACATCAAGGGTATGATCAAAACTAGTGTAGTAGTCCAGTTATTCATTAAATCATAGAAGAAATTCGCACATTCAATTGGCCATTTAAACATCAATACCATCATGGTAATTCCCTAATCGAGGGATTATATATGAGAAAAGTCCTTGATGAACCTGTGATAATATCCTGAATCCCCCATTATGATACAAATATCTAAATTGTTATAGGTATTTTCCCATAAAAACAATCCCTCCACTATCTCAGGGTCAACTGATGCACCTTTCTCAGAGGTAAAGTGTCCCATGAAATGTGCATGGTCTATCTAGAAATGACCCTTATATAACAGGGTGTCAATCTAAATATATCTTAGTATATGCCGGATGGATCTATGATTTTGGTAATTATTGTCATTAGTCTTGGAGTATAACAATACTTCATTATCAAAAATAACCAAATATTGATCCATGTATGGGTGAATGTTTTGGGTTCATCAAGTAAATAATCATATATAGAGTATCAGAAATCCCATTTGGTTACATGAAAACAATGTATAATCCACATCAACGTCTGAAATATGTTCTAGGAACATCAGATGGTGTAACTCTATACTAAAGATACCATGATATCAATTAGATGTTGGAGAAAACACATGATCCCCCAAAATAGTCAAAGGGATTACTGATAGGTGAAAGAGGATATATGTTCATCAATATCATTATGTTAAAATTTTGATAATCATCCCTGAAAAGAAACAATATATCATCCAACTTAGAAAAAATTATAGAACCCCTAGGCCACATACATAAATGGATAAATACAATATCCATAAACACATCCATCTAATTATTGATATCTTGAATCTTTTTTAGTGCCATTATTTATGGTTTAATATAAACTGGTTTAACACCATGAATGCGAAGAATTTAAAACTCAATTCCCCTATAAGGGGAAGTACATAATAAGTATCCTCAAAAAATTACCAACAATATGTAGATTATGCGTTGAAATATATCATATATCACACCACTTTCATCCAATAAAACACACACAAACTGGACAGTGATGTACCCCAATTTTTAATGAAATAAAGAAACATGACCTTCTTGAATATCCCACATTCTTGGAGAACATAACCTGTTCCCTCAATTGAATTAATGGTAACTCTATTGTTGTATGAATTGATGTGGGATCAGTATACCACAAGACAGAACATACAAATTATCATTTAATATCTATACATGTCAAGTACATAAAAATCAAAAAGAAAACAACACCTCCCCGCCTCGAGAGAACAAACCTTATATAAATAGATTCACCTCAATGGTACTCCCAATATTTATTTAATCACCACAACCCCACCCAAAAATTAGACCATCATATATAACGTTTTCACAAGATGAGAATATTTTAATGAATATAAGGCTCCATTATCATGTAAATAAGTTAGAAGTTTTGAATCTATAATAGTAGTTCCTCTAAATATTGATGGTGAAATATTTTAATACACAATTACATAATAAACTATATAAAATGGTCTTACTATTGTTCCTTATATTATATTCTATGTCATATGAGGTACACAATTATGCTGATACCAGTGTTATTTTCACAAAGTACTGTTTCATCTTCCTCAAGTAACACATCAATAATAACCCCAAATTTCCAACTGATATATTCTATAATTTCCCATACCATTACTCCTAATCTATATGGATCCTCCATTATTGTATATCAATTATTTGTTTCTAAAATTCATCTCTACGTTAGGCGTCAGACCATTGGTTTGGGACACCACTGTGGTTAAAGGACACTGGATATGAATGTATACTGACCTACCACATTGGTGAATGTATAGCCATATACTAATATCAGTATCATAACAATCTCCATGGATATAGTTTCTCCATTTCTATAGTTGATGTTTTAATAGTGTTTATTCCTACTATGGGATGACATACATTTTGGTCATTAAGAAGAAACCAATTTTATTACTTTAGAATCCCCATACATATTTCCCTAAAAAATGAGATCTTGATTCCCCAATATATAAATATTCTGTAGCTAAAATATGTTAACCTAGGACTTAAAAATAATTTAATCCCATATTAATTTTTTTTCACTATATTTGTCTTATCTATTTCCAATGATGGGACAAAGCACCACATATTAGGTATGTTACTAGAATGGTCTCCCATTGACATACTCCCTTGGGCCAACCATATAAATTCAAATTTCTTGTCATTCATGAGATTCTATTTGTAAAGTATATCAACGAACTTTACCTGAATGTCATTCCATAATATCTTCTCCAGATACATATCCCGATTATGAAAATACTTTCTCCAGTTCACTTGTATGAACAACTGATAAGATTCCATTGTTGACCCATGTCTCTATATGAACCTAAAAATATAAAATTATTAACTAGATATAATATTATGAGAAATATTCTACCTCAGTTTCGACCTCTCTATTGATTGTTGGGGGTGCAGGAACTGGAAGTCACATGTCATGTAATATGTTTTCCACACATCCCTCCATGGGTATTTCTCTAAAAATTGTATAAATTTAGATATGTTATCATGGAACTACTCTACATATCATTCACATGGAATTATAAGATCCTATTTATCCACTTTTAGTGGAACATTTCAAGTGATGTCTTTATGTCATCATATAATGAAGTATCATCATGGTGGTATAACTCCAAAATGTAAAACTCATTTTGTTGGACACAAAAAATGTCATTATAGTTTTTTTTGAGGGATTCAAATAAATATAAAACAATTTATCCTCCACTATCCACTACACTATCAAAACTGAGTCACTATCACTACCCTCAACCATCCCTCATTTGGGTCATGGCTGTCATAGTGTAAAATAACATCATATATAACGTTTCCCATTAAACACCCATTAAACCCATTTCAAAATAATATTTTTTAATCATTTATGAATTGAAAATTTATCAATCGCCACCATTTAATTTTTAAAATAATCAAATAAGAAAATTTGATTTCATTACAACAACATACCGAAAAACATATTTTCTATGCATCCCTAAAATGATACATGTTGCATAAAATCACAAGTACCAAGATTGCTGTATGTAAACTCAATAAATGTTCCATCCCAGGACACATTTAAAATATCAAAAAACAATAATATCCCACAAAATTGAATTAATCAATGTAAAATATAATTTAAAAGAATAAAAAAACATCAATAAAAATAATCCCACACTGGGAGCTTCGATTTACCCTCATACATGGGTTTGATACTAACATGCACAAGCTTCGAAAAAACGCACCAATAATCCTTTTATTTAATCTAAATTTCCTAAATAGTAAGTCATGATAAATAAATTAAACTCAACTAGTACCACATTGTAACATTATGAAAATGGTTAAATTCACCAATTCCCTATGCTATCCAGTTACGTGACCTCAAGTGCTCCTCCTTGTATATCGGATCCTGTCAACTAGAAGTGGAGGTGAAATATGTTTTGTGGAAATACAATAGAAATTTTTTCAAAGTAGTACAACTATGTAAATATATAACCAATACCCAAAATAAATTAAATAACAAAAAATATAATACCATAATCAATAATAACGTAATTTCACATGATGAATCCAGAACTGGATGAAATGGACACACACAAAAAATGTAGAAATTTACAAAAATATATGTGAAATGTATCAACTGATAATCCAAATAAAAGACACACTACTAACTCTCATGTTGATCCCAATATCATGATGGGTTCCCTCATCCATGTTCTATCTCAAATCCCAACACATTCAACTTAAATATGGCTCATTCAATTATTAGGTCCAACAATCATGATGATTATATGAGTGACAATATGGAAGCCCAAGTAGGGTGTGAGAACTACTCAGTAGGCTTCATCTAATAGAATGTAATGAAATATACAGTCTATAAATATTTAAGAATTTGTACAATGAATAATGAACAAATTATAATGTGAACAATTTTGGTATTTTATATTTTTTAAATAACCACATTGGCCACTACGTTCATGGAGACAGCCGATCCAATCACTATTCATTTGCCCCATGTTGGATTCTAATACATGTTCGATAGGAATATCACAACATATTCATTCTTAAGATATATTTCATTAAATAATGTTCTCAATCATACAATGATATCCTGGAGTAGTAGTCTATCACTCCATGGTTATTTCTAGATGTATTAGATTTTTCACCACTCAATGATAAGATATAAAAATAAAACATGGAGGCCTTGAACAATAGTATTGAAAAAATTGAGTATTTGGAAAAGAAATCCTTTTCCCACTACTCATTTTCAAAATCATTCAAAAATATAACATACTATTTCTCCACATTTATAACACATTTATCAAACATTTTTATAGCATGTTATTCGACCACATTAATAATCACATTTTCAACTAATTTCATCATCTCATTATTCAAATAGTTCCATAATTTCATTATACCTAAAACTTTATATTCCAACTATTCTACCAATTTGACAATCACCTTGAAATATTTTCTTAATAATTTCAATTTTAAAATGAAATTATCCAATGTATAGATTGTGATTTCACATTTACCAATACCCAGTTATAATGAGGACTATAAGAATTTTCAATTATACCACCTAACTCAATATTATTGATGAAATATAACAAAACTGCAATCTTAAATCTGATATGGAACAACCAAAATCACAATGACAAGGAAGATCGTGGATCAAACCTTATAAGATTACCCAATTAATATAGTTCATTCTAAACATAGATCTATATCATCAAAAAATTGAAAACATAATTCCTACAAAAGAATAGAAAAATTCTAGAGATTGAGAGGATTCCTATTCAATACTGAATCACATACCAATGATTTTTCAATCCTTAAACATGATATTTTATTTTCCAATAGCACGGTCTGAGGAGCAATGGAATTATCTCATCTTACTCGAAAATATTGAGAAATAGGGTTAGGCTATGCCTGATTTATTTGGGGTTAAAATAGAGGTGGGGGGGGGTTGTGTATTTTTATAAAGCTTTCTAAGAGATTATATTATATATTTAGGGTTTTCAATGTAGTGGAACACTATTATCCAAATAGTTCCCATTAACCCAGTGCCCTTGCTCATGGGTGCAATGTGTATCCTTTGTGGAACATGATATGAAAAGGCATTTCCCACCCACAAATTAGCCTCTTTTTTGGACCCATGGTATATGGATAAAGGCCACATGGTTTCAAAAAACATCATTATAACTCATTTAGATAAAAAAATAGGCTTTCTAATTTCTAGGGTAAATCTAATGATTCTTTAACCGTGCATTTTCGTGGATTACCCCATAGAGATCTTCATTTCTCCAACATCACCTGAAATAACCCCAAATAAAAAATCATAAAAGGTATATTGAAAACAAGGTTAAAAGTGGAGTATAGAATGAGCATGATATATCAATAAAATGTTCAAGATCATTTAAAAATGAACCATGTAATATCCTTATAATTAATGGGTTAAAATACAATCATGTAGATGATATGTCATAAATATTAATGTGTAAAATTTCCGTTTTTTCATAATAATGTTGTGAGGAACTAAATTAAATTTTTAAATTTGATTTTTTTAATAATATCATAATTACCATATTATTTCATTAAACAAACGTACATATATATTCCATGGAATTCATTAATAATAAATGAATCAGGTCTATTTGCTAGGTGATTGTCCTCTGTTCAAAATAATGATGTTGCCATTTTTTAATGGATAGTAAGGTTTGAAGTTATTTATAATATAAATATTAAAAATGATTAATATTTCATTAAAAAATATAGAAACAAAAAATCATAGATTCAGAATAGATATTAGAGGCCATTATTGAAATCAAATTACCCTGATTTATTATACGGCAATCCATCATTTAAAAAAATTATAGACTTTTTTAACATTTCATGAGAGAAAGAATGGTTACAAATTATAGAATATACATAATATCATCTCAATATATATATTATATTATAGTTTTATTATAGAAGTATTGTTATATAAAATTTTAAACTGGAAGAATTAGTTGTAAACACAATGATCTAGGAGAGAGATTAACTTATCTTTAAATAACCTTTTCTATATTAGTTTTTAAGGACCCTTTAAATATTAATTTTTGAATACCAAAGGCTATAGAAAAAGAATAAAAAAATTTAGGAGACGGTTTGGAAGCATCTGTTTGAGTAAAAAGGCATGATATGGGTCATGTTGTGTGTGTAGGGTGTTCAATTTTATAACAGGTTGATAACAGACAAGTTTTTAAATACCAAAAAATATTCAATAATGAGATATACCTGTCATTCCATGAATATAAAAATTTAATAAATAAGGGATTGGAGTGTTTTTTAACGGCTATAAAAACTCAACAAGTAATAATAAACATTTTTTAAAAATTTTATCTTATTTACCTCAACATTACACACTTTTTCGTTTTTAACTTTTTAAACACTTTTACTATTTCTATTATTTTTTATTCGATTCAACATGAAAAAAAATTCTTTACAATATTATATGATATAAATTATTATAATTCCAAATATTGAATAGAATTTGTTTAATTTAATTAATATAATTGGTAGAATGGAATATAAAATAAAAATCTCAATGCATAAATGAAATGATGTTTTCTGTAAAAATAATTATTCAACGATATGATGATATCATATTAATTTAATGAATACAAATAATCACTATATAAATTTCAATTAAAAATTATAGAAATTTAATCAATATTTTTAATTTAAATAATTCTTCAATATGGTTCACCTTTATTAATTAAAATGGATGAACATTATTCACATTAAAACAATTTTCCATAAAATATATGTTTAATTACATAATAAAAAATATGATATAATCATGTATAATGATTATTTATATTAAATTTACTTAATTAGATCAAAAAAATGAGTTTTTATAATTTTAATAATTATAAATAATAATTGTATATTTTAATTACATAGTTTGTTAAAATAAATTACTATTGTAGAAAAATTAGTGTTGTTCACACTTTACTGAAAATTAAATCTTTTTAGAAAAATCTCAAAACCTCAGTTATACATAATGTTAATATGATGATTTAAAAATTGTTTTTATTTTTATTAAAAAAGGATTCTTATTTTTTTAAGCCATTATTATAATATCCATTGAAAAAAAATAATTTTTAATAAATCATAGTTTCAAAATTAAAAATTTCATTAATGTAATTTTATAATATGTTTAATATGAATTAAAAAACAAATTGTAATCATAAAAATTCATTAGAGATACATTTCATAAAACAATTATTCATATTTTTGCAGATAATTTTAGAAGGTAGATTATAATTTTCTTGTTTAATAAAAATATTTTAATAATATATCACATTTCCATTAACTATAGTGTTTTGTGTTGTATATACAATCTATCGTTTTTTCTCTTAAAATATCACAGTACTGCAATCCAGACTCTTTCATACTCTTAGATCATTTGTCTGTTTTAATGATATCTATATTACAAATCACACCAATGGTATACCCTAGTTCAACCCATAACTAAAACAAAAAATCGAGACATGAGTGACAAAACATTAACAATACACTAAATTTATCAAAATAATTAAATAAATTTACACATGAAAATAATTTTTAAAATATTATAACACTTCTGTATAGATATCAAAGTTAGGCCTATAATAATAATAGTGTATCCTATGTTATTTTGGGATAACTTATATTTTTTAAACTAATCCATAAATGTAACTCTAAAGAAAATTCATTATAATATTTTATAAGGGGTATGTGAATAACATGCATATATCAAATAGGTGGGTTAATCAAGCTCTGTATTCTCTGTCACACTCATATCATATTATAGAGGTAATAATTTTAATACATAACCAATCATTTTTAGGATGATTATCCTGAGGTGCATATCATCCCCAATAGATCCACATTCCATTAACCAAATAAGGATGGTTTTCTAGGAAAAATTACTAAAAAATATACCAATATTCAATGATATAACCATATACAAGTAAAAATATAACTATTTTTCATAAAGGATCAAAATCCATAAGACTAATAGAAACTAAAAAAATCCAATGGACGACTAAATCATATTCTAATACAAGTAATAGTGACCCCTAATATACATAAAATTATATTGTAAAATATCTATAAGGTAAGCGTAATATTTCCAAAATCATCACTTAATCAAAAGGATGAATGGTTTAATGTATATAAGGATTGGATATATACATTAAATACATTACATGCCTTGATAATATATTCCCATAAATGGTCCATACTAGACTCCCAACAATATTTTTAGATTTTTCTACCAATATTTATAATCTTGGGAAATTGTAAAATAAGAAAAAGATGCCCGATTTTCTCATTAAAACTAATAAGAAGTGTAAAAAATTGGATATAATAAGTGAATAAATGATAATAATATTATTATAATCAATATAAATGAGAAAAATTAAAACCAAAATTTAAGGACCTTGAATCAGGTATCCTTAAGATGATGACTTACATAATTATTTGTTGTACAATGTTACGAAAATTACATTCCAAGGGATTAAATAGACTAATATATTATAAATAACATATTGAAACATAATAATTACATTAAAACATGAAATTGTATACAACTTATTAAATAAATTAAAAACATCCCTATTTTCCTAGATTATCCATACATGATAATTGTAATATATATTATGGAATCTTGTAGAAAAATAAAACATTATAATGGCGTGAGATAAGATTCTCAATAAGTGTAAGGATATAACTTAATATATAACAATTAAACATAATAAAAAATTTATTGTGAATAATTATTTACACATGCAATTAAAGCATAATATTGACAATAATATATATGGATTAAAATATGATCAAATGATACCATATAATTAATCACATGAGAATGATACTTTACAATGGATATTGTACTCGTCGAATAATCACATGGATTTTCAATTACTAATATCATAACGAGGGAAGACATAATTTAGGAAATCATAAACATACCATCGAGGACTTAACAAATAAGTATGTATAAATAGGAAAGATATAAGGCAACACCCAAACTAGTTTGTATTATAATCCTAAAAGATGTATCGAGGGGATATTTCCAGAATCGAATAACACATACAAAGTCAAAATGCTTCCTATTATAATTGGGGAGAAACATAATAATTATATAAGATCCTATTTTGAAAATGTTATGAAATATAAACAATTTCAAAATATGTAAACATACTCTTAATCCGTCGAATATAATATGGATAATTGTATTAATATAGTACGTCCTTGATCAAAATGATTAAAAACCATTCAATAAAAATTTTATATGGTATCATCAGATTTAAATGTCAATTAATAGTAATATTAAATATATTGAATTGATTTAGATGAAATTAAACTAATGAAATCATTGGTAATTTCTTGATAGAAATCCCCTTTTTTATATTGGAATCATTAATTTAAAGAGCCACACAATTTTAAAAGAAAAAAAAAATTGACGACAACATTATAGACATGTAAACTATTTCTTATGAAATTATGGATTCATATAAGAGTGAATTTATTCTCATTAAATATTATTTAAAAAAATATTTCCTTTACATTATAATGAATAAAAAAATACTGAATATTTTCAAAAGATGGTTTGATTGTTAACCAAATGAATAGATTATCGGTAGAAGATGTAAATAAATATAGAAAAAGTCGATAAAAATGTTTTTATAGTAAATATACACATTAAAAATAATCATAGGATGAAATAATCAATATAGTATACATTTAACCCAAAAAATGGAAATTGGGTTAAAAATTCGCTTACCACATTGTAACCTCTATTACTGAACACCCCATGAAACAAATGATTATAAAATGAAGCATTTAACAATATGAATTTAATGATATTAATGATATAATACATAAAATGTATTTATACATATACCACATTAAATAAATAAGTTGTCAATATGGAAGATCCAACAGAAATAAAAGTGAGATTATAAAACTTTTAACTTAATTCCAACATATTGTTGTTGTGTTTGCACCTCCAGAGTTATTACAATATATTAAATTAAAAAATCAGTCTATAAGTAAATTATTTTCATTTATATAACTATAAGTCAATTATATTCATTGTACTATACTTATGAATTTATTTTCTATAAATTTACGCGTTATGATATATGTTTTACCTAAAAGTTTCATATTTTACTGATTTCTCAATTGTGTTAAATTGAAATAATAATTTACTATAATTAATTAAAGATGATTAAAATTCATATAATTAAATTTTACATAGTTTATAATATATATAATTGATAGCGGTAATGTGTGTACAAATGGAATTTTCCCTATAAGGGATTAACTAAAATTTGACGAGGCATTGTCAGGATAGCGGGAAGAATATGATGAAAATTAATATTTATAGTTTTATAATACACATACATGGATAATATATTTAATATAAAGTAAATTAAATTCCTTGAAAATTCTATTCATTTATTTTGTGAAATTACTTGAGGAAAATGAAATAGAATAGTATGAATAAAAAAGAGAGAGATTAGTAGATAAAAACTTACATGATCCTCGGAGTAACTACACTTTTACGACACAATAAATTATTATTTTTTAATTTTTATGTCTTTACAATATCCCTATGGATTATATGAAATTTGTGAAATAGTGATTATAAATAAATTTGACTTTGTAATGGGTTGGAGGAGTGGCTCTCTAGTAGAAGGTAGAGGGTTTATTTATACATGAGGAGAGGTGTATTGTTTAGAATAGAGTATTGAATAAAATAATATATCAATGTAATATCTATTAATAGTGATTTTTGACAATATAAATCTCTTATGATTATTATATATTGATTTTGAAACATTAATTCCCATTTTTAATTCAAAATGAGTAATTATTTAAAATTCAATGTCCATAAAATGAAAATATGTAATTTTAGTAAATCAATTTCGACATTTGGTTTTGGAATCTTATTTTTAAGAATGTAAATTTTTTCCATTATATAATAGTTAAACATTTATTATTTTAAATATACCTTGACCTAAAAAATATAGAAAGTATTATTTCAAAATTACATCATAAATGATGGAATTTCTGTTACAACGATTATGTGAAAAACTATTTGTCTACTAATCACCAGAAAATTAATGATTTCAGAAAATTAAAAAAATTGAACCTTTTATTATTCATATAATACTATTTCAATAATGGAATCCAAAGTTTGGATAATCTTTTACAAATATGAGAAATATGATTTTTTATTTAAAATCATCATTTATAATAAACAATTTATTTTAATATGATAACTAATATTATGACACATTGATTGATTATGTATTTTGTAATCATATTATTGTATAAATATAAGATTAAAAAATAATACATTATGATTATATTTAATGAATATAACCTTCCATATAAATCAATAAATTATTTATTCATTGGAAAATAGTCATTTAGGATTGAAAACATTCTAACACATAATTAATCATTTATCAAAAAATATTTACTTAATCAATGATATATATTATATTTAATTTATAAGATACCTAAATTTCTTTTTTACATTCATATGTGAGGGTATTCTTATAATATGTAGTTTACTATTCAAAACCGTCTTATTGTTATTACATTATTCAAGTTAATGTCTAATTGTATATTGGGTTCCATTTATATTCAATGTTGCATAGAACATAAGCAATCAATGTTGTTAAATTTAAAAGTGGGATACAAGCATAAAATATTCTATTATATTATACCCTCTTCAATAATTTATATCCTCAAAATTTGAAATTGAACTCATATAATCAATGTTTTAAACATGAATATTTGTTTTTGTGAAACCCATATCATAGATAGTGTTAACAAATCATTCTATAAATTGTTGGGAATGAAAAATGAGAGTTTACCTCCAAAATAAAATTTATAATAGGATAAAATTAGTATGATTTAAAAAAATGTGCCTGAGAATTAAATCAAACTATCAAGTTATGATGAAGAGTGACAAATAAAATATTCATTATAAATCCTTCCATTAGAAAACTGTTAATTTGTGAATTTCTAAAAAACAATTGATTTATCTACGTAAAAAGATCAATAATTAGATTTCTTATACAAAAACAATTTCTATAATTGAGTGATTATTTAAATTTAAAAACATGCACATGATAAAATAAACCTACCTAATTCCATTCCATGTTGAAATAACATCATTTCATTGTTCTCTCATCAATCTATACATCATTCATTAAATATGGAGGTGGATATCAAAAAAAGACCTAGGGAACTTTTCTGAATCATATGATCTAAAAGCCATTCTTTCATTATTTAAATGTTTACTGAAACCAAAATGGATAGATAATTTTATCTAATATTATAAATTATAATGTAATCTTAATCAATTATAAAATTGAAAATCATGTGATAAGGGTAAAAATTTCCTAAAAAGAACTTATATAAAATCTAAAAAAGAAAATTTAATGTTTCAAAGGATTATTACAAACAAGGGAATAAGTTATACCACACATATCTATATCCACTTTTTATTCACCAATTATTAGGGTCTTAAAGGAAAAAATAATGTTCATACCTGTGAATTTATTCATTGAAAACATGTCTACTACATGTTATTACTCTCTCTATATATATGGAATATTTTAAAATTAGGTTGACAAACATTACTGAGACATTCAATCCATTTAGGAAGGATCCTCCAAGTTACATCCCTTGATTTTTTTTTCAAGGAATACATAGAATCTTTACTGTTAAATTAAATTCACAATATATTCCATTTATATTGGAAGACATTGCCAATTACAAATTTCATGGATAATAATTTAACTTCATACTTAACCCCAATGATAGTATAATGAAAAATTAACATCATTAGAATTTAATATATGTGTGAGAAAAACCTCTATAACATGAGTGTCTATTTATACCAGAGGATTCAATATAGCCATTAAAATTAAATCATTGACTGATTCGAGGAATCCAAAGAATCAATATAATCATTTTTGGCCTCCTTGGTTGAGCTACAACACCTAATAATCTATGAATATTTGGATCATGTTGAGTGATATTCATACCTCTTATTTTCATTATAGATACTATAAAAACATACTATTGTTGGGTAAAAATTGTCATTAGTACAAATTTTTATTTTAAAATAATTTCATTAGCATTTTGTGTATTCCATATAGAAGAAAAGAAATATCAAACTACTATAAATAATAGATTTTGGACATGTTCAATAAATTCGGTATTGCATATTTTCTCTTGGAGCTCTTGACACTGGATGTTGATACCCGTTTTTTTCCCAATGATCGAACTTGTGTACTCCCATGAGGAATTAAAAATGATTCATGTAACAAATAGGTTATTGATATCCTCCCATGTTCAAAGGAAGATTTTATAGAAATGTGTGTGTTGATATACTGATCATTGAGGTTCATTATGGGTTAGAAGGCAATGCATCCATATATTTCATAATAGGATGAATTTGGAAGGTTGGATGAATAATGTTTTGAATTTATTTATCCATCTTAATGGTCAGGTTGGACTACCATATTACATTGCATGGAAATACATGATGTTAAAGTGACCAATCTGTTTGTGTTTCAAAATGAGTGTAACAACACACAAAACCACACTACTGAATTTATAGTTTTGTTTGAATAAGAGGTATGATCTCAAATCTGTGTAGTTGATATTAGATGTAAACAATACACTTTTGAAAAATCTTAGTTGGGATGATTCTAATATTCTTGTGTATGGTTATCCAACTATGTAGTGGACCTACAGTTAATAAATTAGAGGATTCATCATAAGTAATAAGTATCGAAGTGAATTACCTAATAAAGAAATCATTTAAGGTCATGAGGT
The DNA here is from genome assembly GCA_963277665.1 of Viscum album. Lineage (NCBI taxonomy): Eukaryota > Viridiplantae > Streptophyta > Magnoliopsida > Santalales > Viscaceae > Viscum > Viscum album. Next base: position 946,441,319 of record OY728138.1, read on the forward strand.
CATTATTTCCAAGACATCCCAATTTAATATGATTAATTTTTTCCATCCAAGAAACTGTGACCAAATACATTCCATAAACTATACCATACTATATGATCATTATGACCATCCCATGATGTGTCATTAAGAGGCACATATGCCATCTATAAATTGAGAAGTTGTATAAAATATAAAGGTGATGCTATATTTAACAATGCACTCCCTTGAAGGATGATAGATGGATTTCCATTAAAATAGGCCAATTAATTCATAATTATTGATTGTATGTCTTCTAGTTAAATACCTATCACCTTTCCCAAAAACAGAGGAACAATAAGATACTAAAATAGAAGATAACCTTTTTAACCTAATGAATTATTATTATCCCTTTTTATCTAATTGAATGACCATCTATTAAATCATTTAAATATCTATCTTAACTTATGGTTTTCCCAGTAACATTCACATAATAGGAAAATAATGCATCAATTAAAGATATAGACTTTTTTGAGGCTTAACTATGAAAAAATAATTTCAACTATTTACAATAGATGTTTGGGAACACATTCATTTCTACCTGCAATAATTTATTTATTGAGGCCATGTTGTGATAATATATTGGTACATATACTTATGTAACCTTCATAAATAGAAAAAATAATCCCTAATAGTGGATCAAATTTTCTCACACCTCTAGTACACTAAAAATAACCTTACAAAGCTCAATTAATGAAAATGGATATTGTTTAGGATCTGAGTTTCATGTTGAGTAGATTCATAAACATATTCTAGAATCCATAACATATAACAACATTATATGGGAATGTCAATTTAAAAGTGCTAATGGATTTGGATACGTCATTTTTGAGAGAAATATTACCATCCTTCATTTTCCTCCTCAAAATATTGACACCCTATAAGGATTTGCAAATACATTTTTTGATGTTCCTATTTAGAACAAATCTAAATTGATTCCTAGTGAGTATGTCTTTAACAAGTCCCCCATCCCGTTCATAATAATTATGCTAAGGAGTTTGGATATTTTATTCCCAACTGAAACAGGTCAGAAGACTTCAATACTAATTGAATTCTCATTCTTGGGTAATAGAAAATCTAATATTCCATTAATCCCATGAGGCATGCATAAGTAAATGAAAAAATACCGAATCAACTAAGTTACAATATCCTAAAGGATTTAATGTAAAACATGTAGAGAATATTATTAAATCTATCGAGGCCAAGAGTGCTATCCATATTGAGGGTAAAAAGGGAATCATGGATTTCCTCCCATAATGAATCTATTATAATATCATAATTATGAATCACCTCAACGTAGCAGCAATTTTATCATCCATCTTTTCAAGGTTAACTCGTCCATTTCATGAGTATAATCCCCTAAAAGTCTCCAAAATCACTTAAGATGTCACACTTTTAGAGGTGAATATGTTTACATTAATTATTATTTCATTGTTATATATACTTTCTTTTATCACTTTTTGCATTCTATTCATGAATTTTAAGTCTTTGTTTCAATATTTTATCCATTTTACATTCATCTAGTTTTTTTCGTTTCTTTCAATGTTAAACATATGTTCATCCGGATTATTATGAGCATGTTTATTAGCTCGAGAGGGAGTATTTAGGTGTTTATTCATAATGTCATTGTGATAAATCCTTTCCCCAATAGATTTAATTTCCAAATGCATATTGGAAAATGAAATTTTTTTCTCCACTCTATAAGTAGCTTATTTGCATGTTAAGTCATTCTAGACAATTTATGATGGGGGATTCCAATATGTTCAAATTTTTGGGCCAATTATAATGTCTATATTAATCTAGGATCCACAATACATCCATTATTAAATAGAAATGTCATGGTTCCTGAACATTCTATATGATTTTATAATTTCACCATGATGAGATTGTGATCAAAATAGTTCTTAGTAATTTTGAAAGAAGAACCAATATTTTTATAGATCCTAAAATTCCTCTGGACAATGAATTGATCAAGTTTGCATAAATTTCTACCATTGAGAGTGTATCTACTACATGTTAATTCATCTCTAAAAAATTGAATCTCTATAAGGATTAGTTGATTAATTCATGATGTTAAATCAATAGAGTCAATTTGGTTGAAGTTATCACCAGTGTTTTATTTCTAGTTTAATAATAGTATTTAAATCCCCAATAATAACCAATTTTTTAGTAATTATTTCTAATATTTCCATAATTTCATTACATATTTTGCTCCCCTTTATGTAGGATATAGATACCTAAAAATTGTGATATATAACATCCTGAGATATTACAAGATATTTTGATTCTACGTGGGTTATTATTTATTTAATTTACCAAATTAATCAACGGTTTATTGGGCATATTTATTTGCATAATGGATTTGATAGTCAAGGGATTCCCTATTCCTTGAATATAAAAATAGAACACATAAAATGTTTAAGTTTTTTCCCTTTGTTTGATGGCCTTAGTTCTATTCCAAACTAATATGGCCACACCCCTTTATTCCCATGATTTTATTTTTCTTCTATTTCTTTATACTTACAATTAAATATTTCACTTTGTTTCCTCCATTATTGAATTATTTTATATGGTCTGTAGATGATGAAATATATTATTAGATATATTTTTTTAATGATCAATATAATCGAACCAGAAGTGTCCATTTAGAGGGGTGAATCTATTCTTACAGTGCTCAATTTTTCCTTGTAATTGAATCTGAGGTTTCCTTTTAGAAAATATTGAGGAAGGAATCTATTAAACCCTCTTCCCCTCTTATTCTCTATGATTAGAGGGAACTAAAATATTAATGACATTAACATCATTTTATAATGAAAATTGCATGTGCCTCTATCAGTTAGAGTCAGGGATTTAGTCTATTCCAAAGATATATCCTATGAGAATGATGTTGAAGTAGACAATGGTGTTTTATTCAGAACTATTTTCATCATAAAATTGGTGGATTCTGAGATCCCAGTGTCATTTTTTTAAATTACACATTAAAGCTTATCGATGGTATTGTTATGTGTTTTTCACTAATGAATAGATTCAGGTGAATTATTCATCAATATCTTCTCATTAACAATGGGTGATCAAGGATTACCATAATTATCTACCTCATTAAAAAAATAACATTCTTACGGCTCAAGAGGTACATGTAACTTATATGCAATCCCATCATTTTAGGGTCCCGTGACATCTAGATGTGTGTCCAAATACCTTGGAAAATCCATCATCATTGGAGTTTCATGTGGAATATCATCATTTTTCATCTTGTCATACATGGGAATCCAATCAAGATAATATTTTTTTATAGTTTTACAATTACTCCACTGCTCTTTTGATCTTGATTGTTTCCAATGATTGACAGAAATCCATATATTTTTCATCTGGGGAATCCACATTTACCGTATCGTCATAGTAGTGAACATTGGCTTCCAATAGGTAAGGCTCATCCTTCACATCTGACACTGAATTTCCAGATTCATGATTGTTCTTTATAACAAATATATTATTCCCATCTATTGAATCAGGATTTTGAAAATCATTATACCCTTCCTTTTTATATTCCTACATGAATCCACCTCATTACCTTTCATATAAAAAATATACATTCAACATACCTTTTACATTCACATATTAAATGTCCAAAAATGTTTCATTTATTGAAAAATATTTTATATCATCCTCACCGACTCTCAAGGATCATTGAATCATGAATTATTGTTCAAAAAATTTCCTCTATGAGTGTATGGGACATGTAAACATCCACCATGATCCACATATAATGACAAAATCATATGTTGAATGTTTTCTTGTCCATTTCAATGGGGTTTCAAATAGAAGATGCAATATCCCAAACTTTTCTCAAGTGTTAATAAATTAAATTTTTCATAAAAGTGAGAATCCACATATGAATATATGAATTTCTTATTGTATCTATATTATTGTATATGACCCAATCATTAATTCTCATAAATTCAAGATTCAAGGATATTGATCCGAGAATCAATGCTCTCCACTGATATTCATATGATTGAAAGACCATATGATAGTAACCGTGACCCATAACTTTCATTTTCCCATTAAGAAACCCTAAAAATTTTCAATTCACTTAGTGGGATCGTGAAAATTACAAAATATTTCCCCCAATTTCAATGAGAACATGTTAAATTAGATAGTATTTTTATAGGATTACAATTTCCCCTACAACGTCTTAGTTAACCACCACATGCTCAATTCACCCCATCTGCATGACCCATTAAGGAGGGGTATATATAAATATATAATGGATACTATGGAATTTTATTTCACCACTTTTGTAATGTTATTCAAAATTTTAGTGAGAGGACTAGAATCATGTTCTATTAGGTTGAACATGGATGCCAGGTTAAAGTGCTCATGATTCACATCATATTCTTGGTGTGTCTATGTTCTGGATAATCCAATGGGGTTAGGATCATTATGCATTCCAAAATCATGATATTTATGGTTTTATCCCTTTGTACTATTCTCCCCATGAAATACCATCATCTCTAAATAAAAAAGTTTGTTGGGTAACTAGGTACAAGTGAGATTTACGCCACGCATGTCCTGGGCCCAACATACCACCTATGCACCACATGCCCCCATCTAATTATGAATGCGACATGAATTAAACATGATCCAGATCTATTTATAAGTAGTTTCGACCTTACATATTACCACTATACCAACCCTGATTAAACTAATAAATAATATACTCATTCGATTCCATAAGTATTTAACCATAAGAACCATCCAAAATATGTCTATCCAATATAAAAAACAAAAAATTTAGACGGCGGGTATCTAAATATCTAAATTTACCATAGCATAATATTTCCCAAAAATAATGTAGATCATATTATCTTATACCATATATATGAATGCATTAATCTCAATTAATCCTTTATGAAACAATAATTATTCGAAGATTAATATATCAAGTTGCTGAATATATTTCTTAAATACAATGATCTTATAATTCCATCACAACATATAACATTATATCACTAAATAGCATCAATTTAACCTATCATATCCCATAAATAACTATTTATTATTATCTCACAATCATGGACATATTTAGTCTTATATTTTCCATTTCAGGCATTTTCTAGAAGAAAAACTTAAGAAATAATCACCCATTCAAATTAATAGAGTTTTTCACCTCATGATTCAAATTCCATATAGAACATCTACAAAAGAATAATTATATATATTATGATTCTTAGGAAAATAATTCATATTAACAACATAATCCTTAGGACACAAATACATCAATTATAACACTACTACAATAGAAAATATATAAAATTGAACACAATCCCATTTTTCTTCTAAGATATATTACATAGACAATTTAAACATTCATTTTGATATCTCCCCATATCATTATAATTGGTTAAACAAAATGACTCATTCTTTATTTTCTAATTACTATCCTATTTTCCATAATATCCAAAAATGTAGAAAACATTAATTGAATCGATGAAATTACTAGTGTAATTTTATATTTTTTCCATATGGGAATGTTATTATTCCCATTCTTCCATTATCTATATTTTTTCGACCATTCTTTTGTTCTACTTACTCCTTTTAATCTAATCAGACAAGGAGGATTATTTTAATGTCTTGTCTGAAGAAGAAAATTTATCATAATTAATTGATAATGGACAAAAAAAATAAACCCCTTCAAAACAATTCAATAATACCATAAATGATTTGATCATATTTACTAATTGATCATGATAATTAGTGTGGTTCCTATTATATATATGAGGTTCTATTTGTATATATATATATATACAATAGATTAGAGGATATCACTATGAATCATAATTTTTAATCATGAAAATTCTGATATACTTAACATACTTTGAAAATTACTCTGTAGATAATTTCATAATAATTGTTTCTTTTTGATGCAAATTTATAATTATCCTCAAAACCTATATTATTGTTTTGTTCACTCATCTCAGTTTTTATAAATCAAGTTTCCAAAGATCTAAATAAATGTTCTCAATTTTTTTATGGACCCTAACACTAATAGCCTAGAGATGGTGACAGATGTTATTATTTGGGTACTATGTACAAGTAATCATATATCAATGGACCAAATAATATTTTGTATTTGGAAAACAATATAAAACAATAATATCATTTTTTACGTAAACATTTTCTATTTTTAAATCTATTTTCTACAATATAAAATGAAATACGAGTATTATTAAAAATAATTATTTAATAATATATTGAATATAAAAATATTTTTACATACATTATCATTTCTACACAATATTGTTTGTATATTTGTAGACCTTGAAATACATCCACATGTTGTTAACCTACCATTGACAGTGCATTGTTAGGAGATCATAAAAAAGATTTAAACTTATATATATATTGTATTATTATACTTAAAGTATGTCAACATAATTAATATAATGTAATGATAATTCATAAATAACTCCTTTAATGATTTTTTTGAGAAAGGGTTGGGTGAATTATAATGGGAAGTTGATCAATAATCAAAAGAGAGAGAAGTAGATCAAAACATACTTGATCCTCATTGTACAATCTCTTTTATATATAATATAACACCTTTTTATTAGAGTTTTATTACTCAAAAACAACCCTATTGGTTATAAGTGTATATATAGAGAATATTTTGGATGATATTTTTCTATTTAATAGACACGATGAGTTGATTTCCATGGAATGGAAGAGATGTTATTTATATTAGGGAAGAGAGGTGTTATTTACACAAAAATATTGAATATTAATAATATATGAAAGGTAAATAATTTAATACTTTTTTTTGAAAAATTTAATCATAAATTAATATTATATATCATTTTGAAGACATTAAATACCTTTTTTTAGGACCCACCTTTTTTATGATGTATGAGAGATAATGAAACCTGAGTCTTGACTTTAGTAGGCCCTAGCATGGAGAATTTCACTAAGCATGAAGATAATTACACAATGTTGAAATCATTACCCTTTTTAATATAAAAATATCAAGAGATAAGATGGTAAATCCCAAGAAACTGCAAATACTAAAAGAAAATGTAAATCTAATATACATTCCCACAATCATGTTCAAATTTGAAGTTGATACAATGTAGAATGAAACTATAAATTTAAAGTACTATAAGAAAATAACTAGGACGAAAAATCATCTGATTCTGACACCCAAGCTATTGTATTTTAACACTATACATAAAGTCCATCTGGAAACTAGGAAAAAATTATATACTTAGGGTGTGTATACATGTATTCCCAGTAAAAAACGCAATCCACCCATGCACAAGTGGGGGAACATAATATTGTACCTATGACAATATAGTAAAGCCACAACGCACCAAACATGAAATACTAACTAGACCAGCCTAAGAAAGGAACACTCACCAAATAACCCAAGTATAGTATTGTTATAGTTAAATCACATCATTATTTGGGTACACCACACCACTTTCCCACTGTCCAGATACTCATTACTAATGTATAATGTCTTTATGATACAACTCTTCCCATATGAAGTCAAACTAACACAACTTTTCCACACTCACCTGGACCTCAAACAGTACACATTCTCGCCTGCATTCACCTTGGCCACAACAACCACACCATTCCCCTGAAGAAACCTAGGTCTCATCCTTACTACACTAGGGAAAACAAACTTCAACTAGAAACACCTAGGCATTTCATAATAACAAACTCTCAATTGAAAAATCATGTACTATGTTATTCCCAAATCCAATATAGACTTCCTAGATATTCTCGAGAATTATGAACCTGGAAGAATGTGTGAGGAAGAATGTTAGCAACCAACAATTTATTCTACCACTGGGATGTTGGCAAAGACACAATTTTACACGAAATGGAGGTGTTTAGCACATAGTGATAAACATGGGTGGGGTGTATATAAAAATCATAGGGATGTACAATATATATATATATTATCAAACAGCCATCCCAATCTATGGGTTTTAAAACAGTCTAACCGACCGATAAATAATAACATTGTTTCTTACCCTATATGCATTACTACACAACACCAATGACCTAGCATAACCCAACCCCTATTTCATTCAACCAAATTCCATTTATTAATTATGGATCTCACTTAAATTTGTTCCAGCACTACCCAGGGAATATAATTACAACAAAATCTACAACCATCATCAAAATACTAATTTTCATTAAACACTACCACGGAAATACCCAACAATATCCCCAAATTACAACATCACAATCCCAGATTTTTAGTGTCCCACTATAATATCCCATTCAACCATTACCCATTTAACAATATTCAAACCAATATCGCACAATCCATCACTCACAACCCAATCTTATAGCCCCACTGCCCAAAAAATTTCCAAATGCAGTCCCACTACCCAACAAGGCCAAATCTAGATAGCAGCCTCACTACCCCATGTCAATCTGTGACCACAACACAACAAAGGCAGTTTACTTACCTATAAGTTCATCCATTACATAATGAATCAATAGCTCTGATTGAGAAGCCAAACCAGCACCTATTCCACCCCACACACAAATCCCATAGTAACTACCATTAACCAATTTTTTATTAACCATCATACCACACACTTCTCACGGAACCAAGTCCTCGGTCAAACCTTGTACCCACTTCCGTGCTCCAACATCAGCACCGCCAAGGTTTTATAACTCAAAAAAAAATAGCATTCAGCCACACATACTAACCAGATGTGTATATATTCAAATTTAACAAGTAGATGTTATTTAACTTAACCTACTTATACCTCAAGTGATCACTAGACAAGAATGATCCTTGGGGAATCATTTTATTTCACCATTAAATGTGATTAATTGGATTTCGTGTTACAATAATTTATTCAAGCATATCTACAAGAAAAAACATTATAGTGTTCAAAAACATACAATCAATTATTGATAATAAAACAAGTGATCAACATCAATCCACACTTGTCCCATTATTTAATTACCTCGTTACATTTTGATCATGTTTAATTATTGTTTATTTCTCTTTTTAAGGAAAAGTATTCTCCTATTCCTCAAAAGTAATCATTAGTACACCCAGCCCTGAATGATGAAAAAATAAACATAGATTGAAGATATACCTAACCAATACTACCAAAGGATCGATGTTCTAACACAAAGAAATATCAGGGGATCGATTAGGATCAAATGAAAGAACCCCAATAAAACCTAGCTGGAGGGGCTCTAGAATAGGCACATGACTCATATAAAGATGATGGATCAAGACACACAAAGGGAGAATGGAAAACAAAATAGGACTAGAATATACCATTATTTAATAGTATCAAAATATGTTAATGGAATAATAGTTTTAAAAGAAATTATTGTGGGATCATGGTCATGATCACAGGGTTTGGGTATCCGAAATCTCCCTGGACATTAGGATATTTAGAGAGATAATCAATACACATTTAAATTCCCTAAAAATTACTAAGTAAGGATTTAAATATATTTTCAGTCAAATAAAATGTTAGAGGGGTAAAACTAGAATACTATGAAAAACAAGAAATTCCATAAATTGGTCACTTGTAGGTGATTCAGTGACATTGAGCCACCAACGGGTGAGATAATAATGCGACCTACTGACACTGAGCCACCAATGCTAAGCTATCAACACTGAGATAATGATGTCAATGACTTCAAAAATAATTACCTACCAACCCTTTGGCCTATATACATATTGACCTACCTATAAAATAACATACCAACACTGTATCCTACTATTGGCTAAACCTACCGACGTTGACACACTCATCCCACCGATGTCGATGCACCTAAATCACTGATGTTGAAATCCCTAAATCCTTGTTATCGACGCACTTGACTCGCTGACATACCGATATATCAACGAGATGACATGTCGACACATTAAAATGTTAATTCCATGACATACCGATGCACATACAGAATAAAACCTTGATATAATGATGAAAAAATATGAAATTTGGAAAACTATTTATGTATACCACCGACAGATCCCAGAACACCTAAAAAACTAGATTTTAGAAATTTAAGGGCCTTAGGATATCCATGTTATTGAATCAGATATCTCTCAAACTATTATCGTCCTCTAGAATTAAAATTAAACCAGAATAGATAGGTTCTGTATAGCCACCCCTTAATATACCTCTTCGAGGAAAACCACCATCTATTATTCTAAAGATAGATTGAAAACCTAAAAATCTAAGGACACCTCATTATTATCTAACTCCTAAAAAAATATGAACAATAAGGAACCACACTTCCCTAAACAACCACACAAGCACCAAATGTCACACCGTCCATGAACAAGGATTATGGAGCTCCGTTCTCCATGTCAGGATGCTATCATGTTTGGGCAGCACTACCTCACCTGTAGAGATCTAATAGAATCTGCATTAATGAATCATGATTACGGATTAGGTACCTCTATCAAAATTTTGTGAATTTTATAGAAAATATATAATTTTAAAGAAACTTATCACACAACAAGATATGTCAAACATTTCATCACAAGCACGGTACACGGAATAAAAAAAGATCCACTCAGAACAAATCTTGGTAGTAGGAAAACATATGTTCTTATCACTCCCATGTACTCTCCTAGAGGCCCCCATGAGCTTGTAACAAACAAAAAAATTGGTTTATCCATCCACATGGAACCATCTCCTTACGATCCTCGATTCTTACTGGTCACTCCACAAACGTCAAGTTGCCCTCGATATCCAACTCCTCCCAGTCAACGACATACGAGTCATCATGTAGATAATGATGGAGCTGAGAGATATGAATGAAATTGTGGATATTTTCCAACTACGGTGGATACACCAGCTGATATTCCACCTCACCAACTAATCTCAACACCTTGAAAGGTTTGATGAACCTAGGAGAGAGCTTGATTCCCAAACCAAACCTCCACTTTCCCCACCGAGGGGAATCATTACAAAAATAAGGGTCTACGACCTCAAACTAAATATCAATCCTCCTATGATCGGTATAAAAATTCTTACGGGCATAGGTGTTCTTCACGCACTCATGCAAAACCTGATCCTTATCTGTTTTTCTCTGCACTACCCATGGTAAATGAACAAATGATTCCCTACCTTTGTTCAACACACCGAAGAAATGACATGTTCTTCCATAAAAGGCTTCAAACAGAGTCATTCAAATGGTAGAGTGTTATCTATTTTTGTTACCAAACACTATTAGGGGAATGTGTCCTACCCATAGTCTTATTATGTATAAAACACATGCCATAGCATATCCTCTTACGCCCGGATGGTCCTTTCTATCTTCCCATCTGTCTTAGGGTATAAAATAGTTCTAAGGCGTAACTGTGTGCCAAAAGAATGCATCAATACCCTCTAGACTCATGACGTAAAAAAACTACCCCAATATGAGACAATGGATCATGAAACTCCATGCATCTAAACCTCCTCATCCATATACCACTTTTATAGGAATTTATACACATGACTCCTTTATCGCCAAGAAAAGAGTTAACTTTGTCAATTGTTCCACAAATACCCAAAGATCATCGCATCCTACCTAATCCCTTTGTGATCTGGTCACCAAATCCATCGAAATTTCATTCCACATCCAATCGGTAACATCTAAGGGCTGATAAAGTCCATCGGGACACATTACTCAACCTTCACCTATTAACACACATGGAACCTTTCCACAGCCTCCACCAATTTCCACATAAACCCTAGAAACCAAAACATCTTCCTTACGCCTTGGTACATATTAGAGACTCTGGGATTCAATGCCATGGGATATCTGTTTAACTCATAGACATCTCCACCACACATTACTACAAGGACACAAAAATTCCCACAAAAAAACCTCAGACTCTAGAAAACCTCTAACCATTTATCTTGTGCATCAGCATGGATAATGAATTCACAAATCACATCTACCTATGAGCCTCACCACATAGACTCATCTACCACACACACCAAGGAATACTGCACTATCAAGAAAAATATATACCCTCTGCAACTTTCCTCCACAATGTATAGGCACATAGAGGCCAAATCTTCTATTGCATTCCATGCATTCTGAGAATCCCGAACTACCTCATTCTATGACTTCTTACTCAAGGAATCTGCTACCATGTTACCTTTATATGGGGTGTAATAGATATGGAGATTGTATTCCAATAAAAACACCATCCAAATTTATTGTTGTATGTTTATATCTCACTGGGAAAAGATATACCTCAGGCTCTTGTGATCCATGAAGACCACAAAGAGCTCCATGATGAGATAATTTTACAACAACATTTGTTTGAACACGACTTCTACAAGATCTAGATCATGGGTGGAATAATTAAATTCTTGAGGACATAACTTCCTAGACCTGTATGAGATTACCCTTCTCTAATGCATCTGTACACATCCAATGCCTACGCCGGAAGCATCACAGAACACCTTGAACATCATCCCTTTCTCTTTAAACCTATGATATGGAACACTGACCCGTTTCTCTTTAGATAACCAAAATATTCCTGACACTACTCACTCCACATGTTGGCCTGGTCTATTCCTGTCAAAGATATCAATTGATCATTAAATATAGAGAATTTTGATATTAACTATGGATAATATCACACTAGAACTAAGATTATGTGAACAATTACCACATTCATTGGGTGGACCAAAGGAAGCAATTACCTCAAACCTGGATAGGTCCACTACCATCCAATAATTTGAAACAACATGTCTGAGGAAGTAAACCTATATTTTCTAGAACGTGTAGTTGGAATACCATCCAAAGAGCTAGTGGTGTCAAAGGACCTCCACGATACTATTCAAATGTTCAGTGTTATATACCTATATATTGGAGTAGATAATGATGTCATTGTTGAAAATGACAACAATCCAATCAGAGTAGTCTTATAAGATAGGGTTCATGAGCCCCATGAACATAGCTGGAATATTCTTAATAACGGTAACCTTGACCAAGAACTCAATGTTCCCATACTTGCATCTAAAAGTAGAATTTGGGATAAAAATCTCATTACACTCATGTGGTGCATTTGAGACCACATTTAGATCCTAGAGAACCAACATGCTCCTGTTAACTGGCCGAAATGATCATTGATCATTGGATCGGGGTAATGGTTATTAACCATCACTGGATACAATATCTGGTAGTCTATGAATAGTCTCATACCACAGTCCACCTTCTACAGGAACAAGAATGGAGTACCACACCAAGACACACTTGGCTGGATAAAACCTTTCATCATCGGGTCTTCAACAAGAATCTACAAATCAGAAGGCACGATATAATATGTAGACATATAAATTGAATGGACACTAGGTTTCAAGTTTATCTTGAACTAAATTTCACATAGAAGGGGAAATGTTAAAAACTATTTTGGGATGACATCCAGGAACTCACTATCAAACCCAAGATCTTCCACCATATCTACATCTTCTGATCACACTGACAACTTAGATAAAAAAAGAAAAGGATCCACCTCCCAACTACACTCTTGAAAACCCCTCTTTCCAATGAAAGTAACAGGTTGTTCTCCCACATTTGAGAACCTATCTTTTACTGGAATCAGTCGATTATAGTGTGAATAGAAAACAACTAGTCAATGCATGGGATGATATCATTATGGTTCATCTGTAGTAGAAGAAGATTCCAACTGGACCGATGCAGACGCAACATCAGTCCTCATCCTCAAAAAATATCAATTATACTGGTTTGACCTCCACATAGAGTACAAAATTTTATGGCCATTGGATGTATATCTAATTCTCATCCCATATCATGGAAAATACAGTGTGAATAAATGGAGTATGAATCTTTTAAATAAAACAATGAAAAAAATTAAAAAACAGACTGATCGTACCTCAAACAACCTATGTCCCTGTTGTAATAGATACCTATGTGTTGTGCAACATCCCACACCCATCTCCTCTACCTCTCTATTTTTGACTGCCTCCCCGACTACTCCCTGGTTGAGGTCACTAAGTAGAAACCTATGATCGGTCTCCTCCAACAACGTCTACCCTCAGTTGAGTGGGATCTTGCTGCCCTAGATACTGGAAATACCTAACCAAAAACATTCACTACTGGGGAGGGAGATGAATCATCCTACCTTCACTATATGGCTCTTGAACTAGGCACTAGTTACAAATATTTCCTCATCCTTTAAATAAATAAGAACCTCGATCTCAGGCCCATAGGGAAATAAAATAAACTAGAATATTTAAATAGGAACTGCATCGGCCTACTTCCCATGGGTTGAAACCTAGAAGGCCTAGATACAGGTGACCAACTACTATATTCCTTCCCCTTCAACAAGCATAGATGGATTCATTCTCATGGCATGCATCACATAGAGTGAATCCTTTCAACAAGCTCACCCTTTTACTAAACCTCTATGCTTGTAGGTAGAGTGAAACAAGTAACAGAATACTGGAGAGAAATTCGGTGTTCCTACTTTAAGAATCTCATTCCAAACATCTCATCCAAGAAGAGATTTGGTGTGAAGCATATGAGATCCATGAACATGATCCCTAGTTTCCCCACTATCATACTCCCCTGGTCATGGAAGAGTATCTCCTGCCTACTTTCAGCCATCATCATGGAAGAAAGGAATTCTTCTTAAAACTCATCTTAATGTTATCTCATGAAACCTCTATTTCCTTCTTCAATCATAGGTAGTGTTTCCACCACTCACCTCACATATGGATAACCACTAGTGGAACCCGGTACATTATTAGAGCCCGAATCAAGCAATAAATTTACTACCACATTTTAAATCCATCCTCATATAATAATTTCTAAGATGATACCCTCATCATTTCTTTGAGTCATCCACTAAAATGAAAAAATAACCTTCTACCACTGGTCAACTTCCTCTTCTCGATCGACACATCATAATCAACAGGGTTTACCCACCAGGCCTCAACTGCTCTCATCACACAGGGGAGAAATTTAAGTTTCATAGCTAAAAAAGTAAACAAGGAACACTTAAGACCGAATAGTGTGTAATTTTTTTTAATATTGTTTTAAATATTAATTTATTTTAAATTACCAAACCACCCATGCCAATATAGTAAAAGAAATAATTTTGATGCATGTACCCATCATAGGGTTTTGTACATAGAATCTGTGAAGTATAACTTAGTTGTACAGTAGGTTCAGAGTCCTTGCATTGGCTCACAAGGGAACCTAAAATAATGTGTCCTTATCAGTCTTCCATATACTACCTGACACATTAAGATTGACTGACACTTTTTCCCATCCATCCCCTACAATCCTTACTGTTCCTAACACCGAATTACATCCTCTCTCTAAAACTCTCAAAACAACCCCTATAATACCATTTTTTAATGATCCTACTTCCACAAGATGATGTAGATATAATGGCCACCACGTCTATCCATCAATAGGCCCAATAGTAGAGTTTAGCACCAAGGGTATAGAATCTCACACAATATGGAAGTAATTAGCCTCTTATTATAGAACAAGATCAGGGGATTAGATGGTAAATTCCAAGAATATCAAAATACTATATGTAAAAATAATTCAAAAATCCATTCCCACATGCATGTTGATAAGTTATGCTTTTAAAAAGTACAATGAATCTCAAAAGTTTATATAACAAAAGAAAAAAACTATGAATCTAAAAAAACTATTCTTGATGATCGAGTTAATATTGTCTAGTATGGTCTTTTATGTTCTCATAGAAACAATAAAACATTATTATATACATAGAGTGTGTATAAATTTATACCATATAGGAAAACTAATGCTACCCATTCATAAGTGGGGGAATGTACTTAAGTCATGGTGAAAAACAATAGAATCTCAAAGCACATACAAATGAATACTAAAAATCTAAGCCTCACCATGGAACACTCACCAAATAATCAATTTCATGTAACATAATAGTATAATCACATCAATATTTGTGTACAACACCCCACTTTCATACTAGATAGCTGCTCATTCATAATAGCTAACGTCTTGACACTACCTATCTTCCCATACACAGTCCAACTACCACAACCAGCTCACACTCACTTGGGTATCAAAACACATACAATCCACCCCATAGAATTATGTTCCTCAACAACCACACCCTTTGACCAACGAAAACAGGGCCTCATCCTGAAGAAACATGGGTAAAAACCTGGCCCACAGGCACATAAGCCTCTCATATACAACAAACCCCCGCCTGGAGAATCATTGACTATGGTTAGCCTCAAGACATTAGAGCTTACTCGGATATGATCGAGTGGTATGAACCCAAAAGGGGGTGAGAGGATGAATGTTAGTTACCAACCATCCATCCTCCAACCATGATATAAGAAGGACACCCTCCCCCATGAAATGGAGGTGTTCGGCACATTGTTCCGAACATGGGTGGGGTGAATATAGAAATCACAAGGACCAAAAACATATATATAATCAATCAATCTGACCATTATAAGGATCCCCAAACAATCCAACCAACCCATAAAGAATCACATTAGTGAAACCCCAATTTTCATATACAAACAACATGCACTACCAAGCATTACCCAACCCATCTTTCAATATACTACATTCCATTTTTTAATTAAGGGGATCACATTAATATGTTCTAGCACTAACCCAAGAAAATAACAATCACAACATCTGCCACCATTATCAAAATTTTAAAGTCCACAAACGAATACCGAGGAAAAACCCAACTATAGTACCACTGCACGACATCAGAAACCCATGATTTTTGTAGTCCCACTGCTCAATACAGTTCAATTACTACCTAATAAAAATTATTTAAAACCATAATGTGCAATCCTTCTCTCACAACATAGTACCACATCCCGTTGCACAAACAATTTACTAATGGAGTCCAACTACACAGAATGTCTAAATCCACATAGAAATCCAACATCCCAAAGTTGTTTCGTGACCACAACACAACAATGCTAGTTTAGATGCCTACAATTTCATCCATTCCACAATCAATAAATATATTAGATAGAGAGGCTAACAAACCTTCTTTACCCCATACACTCAAATAAAATAGTAACTACCATTAACCACATCCCCACTGCACCATCATACCACACCCTTCTCACAGATCCAACTCCTCTGTCCATCCTTGTACCCACAACAATGCTCCCAACAACAATACCAAAAATGGTAAAAAAACACAACTGAAAACATCACTTAGACACAACTATCAATATGATGTGTATATATTCATATCTATCTAGAATGAGTTCTTTAAATACCTTTAATTATAACTGGGTTGATCAAGGAATACTCTTGATCCTTGGGGAATTCATTTATTTTTCCATTATACACGATTAATCAGATTTCATGTTACAATCATTTTTCCAGCACCAAAACAAAATAGAACAATACTAGTGCACCTGAAAAGAACACAAATTACCATTTTTTTGATGGTGTATAACAACGAAAACCATAATAGAGTCAAGGATAACAAATAAAATAGGTGATCAACATCAATCCACACATGGCCTATTATTTCATTATCTCGTTATCATTTGATCAAATTTACTTTATGTTTATTTATAATTTTGAATAAAAATATTCATTCATCCCTCACATAGAACCATTATTTCACTGAAACATCATGATGCGTAAATAAAAATAGTTAAAATAAATCCATACCTAGATGTCTAATAGATCAATGTTCCTCCTCAAGGGAATAACATGAGATCATGTGAATTCGTAGGAAGGATCTTCATAAAAACTATGTAAGAGGGGATCTTTCATAGGTTCCTGACTCTCCTTGAGAGGATAACTCTAGATGCACCAATGGATTGTGAAAAACACACTATGAAAGAATGATAATGGATTTGAAGATTCAAATACTATTTTAATGGAAAACAATTTTAAATTACATTAGTGTGGGATCATGGTGATGATCATGATGTTTGGGTATCAAAAATCATCTATGAATTTAGGGTATTTAAATATTTAATAAATACTCTTTGATAAACTCTAAAAAATACAAAATAATCCATTAAAAATGGTATATGTAAAATAAAATGTAGTAAGGGAAAACAAGAAAATTGTGAAAAACTAGAAAAACTGTGAATGAGTCCCTGATGGGTGACTCACCGACGTTGAGCCACCGACGGGTGATCTACCAACACGAATTTCCCACAATAGGGGGTCGAAACTAATCTATATAATATAAGAAACCAACACCATGACCAACCAATCCAATGAACTTCCGACACATCCACGTACCCACACCCTAATGTACTGATGTAATGACAAACTGACACCTCGACCTACAGACGCTCGGACCTACCGACGACACTACCCTCAACTGACTGATGTCGTCACACCTGACTCATCGATGATAATACACATAAATCACCGATGTCGACGCACCTACCTCACTGATGTTAAAACACCTTACTCATTGATGCACTGACATGCAGATGACTGATACGTTGACACACTGACATGCCAACAGAAAAACTTTATATTTTAAAAACACTTAAAGTAAGCCACCAAAATCTCCCAATACACCTAAATCACTACATTTTTACAAAATAAGTTTCTATGAAAATCCATGTAATTACACTTTTATAATTAAAATTCATTATTTTATCAAAAAATAACATTGAAATAATGAAATTACTTTATTTTAATGAATCACTTTTGGCATTAGGTTTTGGGAAAAAATTACGTTTAAAAATAAAGTGAATTGTATTATAATAAAAATGTAATGAAATAAAATAGGAAATGGTAATAAAATAATATTAAAGAATGAATTACTTCATTTTTACAACATGAATGGTGTTATTTGAGTTACCCCAGTTATGTGAGAAACTATATTTTTATAATTCAACCAAAAATCAGTGTATTTCAAAAAATCACCTAAAATTCAATCATCTATAATTATGAAATTATGACATAAAAAATAGTTCCTATTTTTTAGAATTTTTTTAAATATGTTAAATTAATTGTTTTAATTAAAATCATTATTTATTCACAAAAATAAAGATTTTAACATTATAAATGATTTTCTGTCAAATTAATGATCTATTTATAGTCCCATAAAATTATATTTAAATTATAATATAAAAAAATTATAATATATTCATCTATTTTATGAATGAAAATTTTAATTTTTATAATTACAACAATTAAATATTATTAATTAAAAATTTTATCTTCACAAAAACATGTAGACTTAATTTATTATTTTTATAAAATTTATTGACATATTTCTTTGATAAAAATATAACAGATTTTAATTTATGTGATACCTAAATTTTCATATAATTTCCTAAAATATTTTAATATTCTAATGGAACGGTTATTATTAATAACTGTCACATTGACATTCTAATGATCAAGTAAATATTAAATAGTATATGATTGATCATTTAATCTCGGTGAATCATGCAACATATTCAATTTAAGTTGATAAATTTAAAAGAGATATACCATAATAAAATAGATAGTTAAAAAATATATAATCTATTGTAAATCATGGAACATTAATTTGAATAACATAATAAGAAATTTTAAATATTGTGGAATAATGAGTTAAAAGAAATAATCCATTAGAGAATTAAAATACCATTATAATAATAATAAAATTGAAACACATATTTCAGTTTTGGTCTAGGGATTATTGTAGGGATTATTCATTTCATGAGCCACACTATTGTAGACACACTCCTAGGAACCTAAAATATACTCATGAATACTTATCTTAGGAAAAAAAATGTTAATCAAATAAATTGGAGTTATATATATAACCTCACCAATAATTGTATATACATAGTATAGACACATAAAATAAATAAATTAAAACTTCGTAAGGAACACAAGGAAATTCCAAGGGGTTTATAAAAAATCCCAGTTATAGTTATTCACTTTTATATAATAAAAATCCAATGAAAAGAAAAGGGGGATAATTCAAAAATATTATAAAGAAATAATGGAAGAATAATGTGACTCATGAGGATTAAAATATTAATATCATTAAAAATTCAATTAATAATAAGTAAAATGATAAAAGAATACAATAAAAATCCGTATCCAATCACATCAAGTAACATTTTAGGTAAATAACACTAAAACATTATAAAGAAGATTATTTAAATTAAAAAAAAAGATAAATGGTATATTATCATGTCTATAATTTCCCCAAAATCTTTTAATTTATGAAATATAGGTGAATAAGATTCAGTCAAATGAATAATAAGAACAATATTAAATAATGAATGGAATTGGGTCAATAGTTACGGTAATTTATAAATGATGATTAAGAAATAAAATGAATTGATGGATCATTACAACAAAACATATAGTCATTACATATGTCATCCCAAGATAGGTATTGGACTGTTCAATTTGGAAAAATATATGTTATCTAATATAATGTATTTCAAAGGATGTGGAATAAGACGAATAAAATATTAAAGAGTTTTAGGAAAAATCTTTTGGAAATTGATATCATCCCTGATCATTTTGGTATCATTTTTGATATAAATATTTAAAAAATAAAGGAGGTTATTAATTTCTATTATAAAACTATTAATCCATATAATATAATGTTTATATAAAACGGAAGAAATTCTAGAAGGAGGTATTCACATGGAAATCATTTAAAACTGATTTTTGTAGACATTCATGATGTTCGAAATCACATAAATTGTGAACAATTTCATCAAATTTCTGTAGAAAAGAATTATTATCAAATGAATATAGAAAATTACATAAATACTATTAAAAAGTTCTTCCTTATAATACAATTATTTATGAAAATATTATGTATAAGTTATTGATGGAAATTATTTGATGAGGATTATAATGCATAAAACAAACATTCTCTAAAATAAAGTATCGAAGGATAAATGAAATATATGTGGGATATATAAAACACAATTAATATAAAATCGAAATTATGTTGCTTTTTAACATTACTGAATATTTTCCATATATATTTATCATTAAAAAAATCAGTGATGCACGATTTATATTTTTAATTAATCCCATGCACTCTGATTAAAATTTTGATTTATCCCAATTTAGTTTTGTGTATTTTTTGAATTAATAAAAATTTAATTAAAGTACATGGTATAATTGAAAATACCAAATTAATGTGGTAAACATAATTCATTATTTATTTTTCATACCCAATTAAATTTACCATTTTCCTCAAAAAGAAATAAATATTTTTAAATAAAATCCAACACAATGTAACCCTTACATTATTTCCACGTATATTTGAATTCACCCAAATATTCATTAGAAAATTAATATATAAATATACTATTTCAAATTCAAATTCCTAAATAATATGTTTTATAATTTGGATTTATTATCATTGTATTTTTTTATAATAGATAATTTTTCATAGTTTCTATCATCATTTGTTAATATTTTTCTGTGTATATACTTGTTTGGCTTTTGTGGTTTTGGTATTTTTATTCATTAATTGTTTAAATTTCATGTTAACTAAATGAAATACAATAGATGAATTATAATTTCATTAAAATTTATATTTTCTATCATTAGTATATTAGTTTTATCTCTAAATATGAAATCCAAATCTATCATTTTTCGGTCAATTTCAACCTACAAAGGGTTTTTCCTATGTAATGAGTTAATTATTGATGATTCCAATTTATAAAAATGTAAAATATTTATTAAAATATCTATATAAAATTATAATACAAATTATGTTTTTATAATAATCCCTTGTACAATATCATATCATTTTCAAAGTAGGTGGCAAAATATAAACGAACAAGAACATACCATGATTATCGAGGATTATAAAGTGAATTTTTTGCATATAACTAAACCTACAGAATAATGGTATAGTTAAAAGTTTATTACTGTAAATAATATATTTATAAATATTTTAAGGGAATATTTAATGGATTTGAAAATACACCATATTTTGATTTAATTGATATCCACTATGTATCTATGTTTTAATGGAATGAAATAAATATAGTTGTTTTTTTGATAATACCATTAATAGGAACTCTTCTTTTTTATAGCATAACCATATAATATTAATCCATTAAACATATTCTAATGACCATAAATATGAGGATTTGGTGACTAATACATGGAACACAATTGTCCCATTAAAGTGACAGTCCACACATATTCATGATTGGTTTATTAATTTTACATATAATAGGAAAAAAGATTAATTTGTTTGAAAAATAAAGAATATTAAATATTTAATGAAAACAAACATATTTAATTAAATCAAAATCTGGATAATGTTTTATGGAAAATTGATACATGACATTATATTGAGTATGCTATATATGTATAAACATTGCAATTTTCACATTTTTTTATG
Organism: Viscum album; assembly: GCA_963277665.1. NCBI lineage: Eukaryota > Viridiplantae > Streptophyta > Magnoliopsida > Santalales > Viscaceae > Viscum > Viscum album. The sequence continues at coordinate 946,463,706 of OY728138.1, forward strand.
ATAAAAATATGTGTTTTTAATTATTATGAACTGTTCATAATAACATACAATTATAATAATTTACATTATAATATCATTTTAATATTTTGGAATTATATTTTATAAAAATTAAATGAAAAATAAGGTAAATGAAATGAATGTGAAGCTATTAAAAACATATACTTAAATACAAGGGTTATCTTCTTTGGGAATATGGTAAAATAATTAAAGGATGGTATTTTGGTAATAAAATATCATATTAATGTTTTATAAGAGTATTGATGAGTGGACTTGGTTTATTTAGGTGCTATCAAATGGGGACATGTGTGTTGGGATATTGGATGATGAGTGTCTCTTTTATTAGTTGAAAATTGGCGTGAATCATATAAATACCAAAATTATTTTAGAAATATAAAGTATCACTCATATAAAATTGACAAAAAATTTAAAATTAATCTATAATATAATAAATATGTTGAAAAAAATAATAAATTAATGATTAAATTTTTTTTTGTTCATTTAACTAGTATTTTTAATGTTTTTTCTATATTGGTTCTCACCACAATTAATAATTTTGGTATTAGTAATTTCCATTTATGAAAATAAACTTGATAATTATCAATTTATTTTGGACAAATGATTCACGTTTTTAAATTTATTTTAAAGTCTAAAATTTTAAGGATATAAATAAATTATTATTATATATTAAATGTAGAATGTAAAGTTTTTTTTGAAAAGTATAACATCATGACTAAAATGTAAAATATAGATTAATAAAATTAATAAATAATTATTTATAATATATATTCACATAAAAAATAAATATTTTATCTTATAAATATGATTATAAGGATTCAATTTATAAATATATACTAATATTGTAATAAAACTCATGTTACTTCTAAAAATAGTATTTTGAACAATTCCACTACCAGTACGTTATAAAAAAATTATGACAAGAAAATATTATTATAAAAATACAATTATTATATCTATTCTATATAACTCATAATATAATATTTATAATATTAGTTCTTAAATGTAAATAGAAGTATAAAAAATATCCTTTTATTAAAAAATACATTTTAGGATATTATGTTTTGCTACAATTATTTCATTACAATATAAAATTTAAAATTAATTAGTATTTTTATCCTTATATAATAATATAATAATATTGTTAAATATAATTTATTAGGTTATAATATAAAATTATGTAAAGAAAATACATGTTTCTTATTCACTAAATACACTTTAAAATTTCATTTTAAAATAATATTTACATTCTAATATAAAATATTACAACTCCATTGATATTAAATACATTATTGGAATTATAAATATCATGTCATATTTTTATAATAATAAAAATAAGTATTTATATGTAACACAAAAAAGATACATATATATACAGAATATTTTAATATCATATTTTATATTATTATGTTTAATTTAATTTTAAATTTATTAAATAAGAATACACAAAAAATATATACCAATTGAATATGTGACCCCTGATCATATTTTTAATGAATTAATTTTTAATGAACCAATATCTATCCATATAAATTAACATTAAAATCAATCATTCACTTCACACATACCGGATAAGGAAGATTTTTTATTTCTTATAATATATTTGGAATGATTATTTATCTATTCATGGTTCTATTCCACTAAATTGGTTCTATTATACTATTGCAAATCCTCATGGATAAAAGATGATCCAGAAAATTTTCTAAACATTAATATTATTTTATTTTTTATTCATTCACCCAATTTATTTATTCACTATTAATGGTTGTATTAATTTCAAGATGGGTATTAATCTATGGGGTGTAGTAATTTGTCTTTTTTTGGTTTTTTTTTTGAAATTTCCAAATTATAAGTGAATATAGTGACTTCTGATTGATTCATATATTGGGGGGACGATTTTTATTTATTATTCAATACTTTTGAAAAAAACGATTTTAAATTTTTTATGTAAATGATTATAATAATAAAATTAATGGTTTTGATGATAATGATATTAATACTGATAATAATAGATCCAAAATTTTGGATCATTACAGAGACCCACCAATGAAAATGATTTGATATGCTTATTTTTAAACCCAAAAATTATGTTGTTTATTTATGGTATATTCTCTAAGATCATGATTTATTAAAAATGATTCCACATTATTCTTAATTATATAAATTTATGTTATTATAATATATTCTATATAAGATAATTAATCATATAAAAAAGATCAGAAATGATTTTATAAAGTTCTAAATAGTTTCTCAAATTCATATACATATGTATAGTAATTGTGATCAATTTGAATCACCTATTTTTAACATTACTGACCATCTGAGATCGCCATTTTATACACCATTATTTCCCTATGATATAATTAATGTACAAAAGTAAGGTATTGTCATGACCCGTCCTTGGGGCCCGTGTCGTGACTACCCCAAGCCCGCCTTCCATAGGCCATGGGCTGGCGACTAGCACCAAAGGCGTAAATCCCGATAACTGGGAAGGCATTGCCTTTATAAAAGTAAGAAAAACACACCAAGTACAAGCAAAAGTAAACATTGTGTACAAAATATGTGATGAAAAGTAAAAGGGCCAGAATACAAACCCAAATGAAAAGTACAGCTACAACTGAACGAAAGTACAACAAAAAAGGCAAACAACTGGAAGAATAGAAACATCTCCTGAGTCGTCCACCTCGGATCCTACCTGAAGGGTAGGTACAGATAGCGCAGCTCCTAGATCGTCCACCACGGATCCTACCTGAAGGGTAGGTACAGATAGCGCAACTCATGGATCGTCCACCAGGGATCCTACCTGAAGGGTATGTATAGATAGCCTCCACAACGCTCTCGCCCGTCAACCAACTCCAAGTATTGTCACGTCGTGAAGTCCACCTCAGGATACTAACTCGTCGTGAGATCCACCTCCAGGTACTGTCCAGTCCTCAAACACTCGGCCTCTGTCAGCGTTGCCCGTCGTCTACAACCAACACAATGAGGTGCATGAATAGCATGTATAGGGGTGAGTATAATGTTACTCAGTAGGGACCCTGATTCCCTCAATGTCTCACTAAATCCAACAAGGATAACCACAAAGAATGATCTCAGCAGATAACCTCTACTTAGGTATATAACCATACATATATCTAAGTTATCATGTAACCCATCTCAATCATGAGGAAACACAAATATTATGAAATCAATGGATAACCACTAACCAGGTATATGCCCATACATATACCCAAGTTATCAATTGACCCATCTCAATCATGAGGTAAACACAAAGATCATAGACTCAGCTCAAACTAGGATTTTCATTATCGAAATTGTAACTGCTGAAGAGACCCTTCTCTGGAGTGTACAGTGATCCTGTCACGACTCCGAGGTACTGCTAAATAACCTAAGACTGCTGAGGTACTCTTCCGGTCGAGTACCTCAGGTCAGCCACCAAAACAAAGTAGTGCTTCCCGCCGGGTTATGCCACCCAAACACAGTAGTTCACACCCCCTAATAGCCTGTAGAGGTACTCCACAGACGAGTACCGCAGGTCTGCCCCCAAACTGAGTAGTTCCCTTTCCTCCTTGGTTCTACACCCAAACAAAGTAGTGCTCCGTCCACTGGGCTAGTTGACTCACTCCAAGTCGAGTCGGTCAAGCAGTCGTCAGGTCTCAACCGGCTACACGGTCTCCGTACTCCGTACGCTCATCTCTGGGAGGGTCCGCTCCACGAGATACTGGTCAATAGACAAAGTATCCAAATGTCCCATAAAGAATTATCTCAAAGTACCACCTCGTCATAGGGGTCTCAATTCATAGGACGGTGCATCAATAGGACGCCCGGTCTGTGAGTTATTAGCCTTTTCATCCTAGCGGCACGATTGGTTTCGTGTGTGAACCAACCAAGACGTATCTCAACTGTATCCCGAACTCTCATAGGGTATACTCATAGGGACCGTTTCTCAACAAGATCACCAACGCCGTTGACGGTTCTTCAAACGGATGATCGGTATGAAAGTTATCAGTTTTTCCATTCCAAGGGCCCAGTTGGATTTCGTGTACAATCCAACACGACCACTATCCAACTACGTTCAAAACTCAGGTGAAGTATGCCAAAAGTTCTGTCTAATCAAGTGGAATCCAACAAAGTCGATGGCACATCTATCGAACGTCCGGAGCTCATGTTATAAGTGTTTCGGCTCTGAGGGCCCGATTGGTTTCGGGTTCAAACCAACCCGACTGTACAAAATGTACTCCAAAACATTGAGTGTAATAGACCGAAACGACCATATCGATCCAAGGATCACATCGCAACTGACAGCGCATCGATCGGAGGTCAGTAACCAATGTTAGGGAAGTTTGAACGGAACTGTTCAAAAGTAGGGGTTCGAGCCCGGTCCGACACGGCCCGATACCCCCCATGGGTCAGCCCGAACTTGGTCGACCCGACCTGGGTCCGGTTCAGGCCCAGGAAGGCGCGGCCCAGCCTGGCCTAGGCAGCCGGATGCCCTGGTGCTGGCGCGACGCCTGCGTGGCCAGCAGGTGCGGGGAGTTACGCCCCCCACCCCCGATTGAAGAAAAACCGGCACAGCTTAATGGTGCGCCGCTCCGCCTCCGGAACGACATAGCCGTTCTGGTTGGTCTGCCATTGCGGCTCAGCCGCGGAGGTCTTGTTCCGGCGGCGCGCCATCGCCGCCTTCCCCGGACCACCGGACGCGCTCAGGTGGTCCGTTTCGCCTCCCGTCTTCTCCAACGGTCCTCCCGGGACCCAACCTTTACTATGATGGCTTTAAATCCCCTCTGCAGCCTGTTTCGTCATCTCCCGACAATCCGTACAAAAAATAACAAATCGAGGCCTCTTTGTGTTTTTCTGGCGTGGCGCGATGGCGCCGCGACTTTGTTCGGACTCCATGGCGCGACGATGCCACATTTCTTCGCCATGTTTCTTCCTTATTCTGCGCGGTGTCGTTGCACCGCGCCGCCTTCTTTCGTGCTGCAACAAAAACATCATTGAAGGGGGGAGGAGGGTCGACCGTATTTGTGATTTCTGACCTTCTCCCGTTATTACGATAACAGGCGGCAAAAAATAAGTCTATGAACGACAATGAATTCACGAACAAAATAAATTACCCCTACGGTTTTCCCCAGAACCAAGATTTCTGAACCAGCAATCATATTATTTCGCCGATCAACATAATATTTAGTTGATCTGCATTCTTTGTTTTAGAAGGGAATAAACATGGGTTCATTAACATTCAAAAATTAATTCCCTACCTCAAAAGAAGTTTACGAAAGCTAGCGTCGTGGGGGTGGTTTCGATGACGGTGTTAGCGCGCATCCAGGAAGGGAACGACGTCTCACACCAGCTGCGGAGAGGAGAAGGAATGAGACGTCATTGGCGAGTTTCTGCGCCAGTGCCTCCTCCTTTGTATAGGAGGAAGAAGAAGACCGAAGATACTGGGTCGCTGAGTCGATGATCCTTGACGAAGTGTTGTCATTCTTCATTGAGGATGAAGACGTTCTTCGCCAGAGAAGATGAAGTTCTTCAAGAGACTTAGAACTCTCTCCTCCAATCCTCAATACAAACAATCTAACCCCCAAAAATAAAATAACATATTCTTAATTTATTAAGTCATTTTATGATTTCAAAATTAAAAAACTCAATTCCATTAATTGGATTAGTTTTCATGATTAAATGTGAGGATAGGGTATGTTACCCAATTAATGGGAAGTTTAAAAGTTAAGATGAGTTACACATCTTAAGTGGGGGGGGTTTAGAGGAGTTAGGTAAAGTGAGGGGTTAGGCTCGTGTGGGCCCCACCCCACCTTTATTCTCTCAAGGGTAGCTAACAACAAGTAGGTCCCACCCAACTTCCACACATAGGTTATAACAACTTAGAATATGAAATAAAATAGTCACAAAATTTTATTACTTCACATTTAACTTCCCTTTGTTTGACAACTCCTCTCGAGAAAACGCACCTTCGGGAAAAGTCCTCCTAAGAAATTATCGGCACTGCGGTTTCATCGGTGCCCTCAGATTTCGATTCTGAGCACCGGTTAAAAAGATAGAAAATCTCGCTCGTTCGTTCACTGAACGTACCCGAGCTAAACTTCGTAAATTGATTCTGGGCACACCGGACCTCAGAATCAGGCGTCGTCCGAAACTGTGTTCTTGTAAAATCCCAATGAAATTACGAAAAAAAATTCCATGAAATTTTAGGGTCTTAACATTACTCCCAAATAAGGGCTTTACATCCCCGTAAATCTTTAACACATACTAGGGATACAAAAGCGGTAATGAGCACCCATCTGAGCATTCTGCTCCCATGTGCTCAGCTGGAGGTTCCCGTGCTGCCTACGAAAGCACACAAGAGGAATCAACCATCCTCGTAGGACACGCTCCTATCGATCCTCAACCTATACTGGAACCCTGAAAAATTCACCCCATCGCCAACGTCCATCTCCCTATGGTCGATGATATGCGTTCGGTCAAGCACGTATCTCCCCAGTTGAAATACGTGGAAGTCACCGTGAACCCTGTTTAACTGATGTGGAAAGGTCAAGCGGTAAACCACCTCACCTACCCTGATAAGTACCTAGAAAGTTCTGTTGAACCTCAGAGATAACATTCCACCTCAGCCACATCTTCGTAAACCTCATCGAGGTGAGACTCGTATAAAGAGGTGTTCGTCATCCTCAAACTCTAGAGGTCTCCCTTTCATGATTAGAACAGAAACTCAAGACTCTTGCTGACTTGTGGGTGAAGTTGGCCTACTCAATAGTGATCGGCTACACCTTCCTATGTGTGATTCCATCCAATGCTTCCTGGGTTTTCCTTTTCGCCGACCAAGGAAAACCCCATCCCAACGTTGTAGATAAACCACAACCTTTTTTCATAATACAGTCAATCCATGTATGAACTGTGGATCCAATCCATACTCAGACCAACATCGTAAGGCCTCGACATTTCCACCAAGAGATTCCAACCGAAACTCTCGCCTCGTGGGTCAGATCACACTGTCAGTGTAAGTGTGATTATCGAGTCTCCTCCCAAGGTATCTCTAGACGTGAGGGTCAAGTCTATGGATTACCGAAAACTCTAGGTCTAGGGAAGATTCATGGAAGGAAGGAATGATTCATATCAATTTATGTTACTACGACAACTAGTAGTGGACACAGATTATCCCTTGAATCATTTTTAGAGCCATTGGGTCACACTCCTTGACCGCATGCAGCTACTCTCTTCCCCCCTGACCTCCAGCTCCCTGATCCTAGCGGGGGCAACAAAGGCAGGTGATTGTAACATGTTGAAATGTACACCACCCATGCTTCTTTCCATGATCTACTTCTTTGTACACTACTCTGTAGATTTATCTATCCTTAACATTTCTTCTACGTGAAATATTTTACACGCACAAGTCTCCGAGACTGGCGCCAGTTTCTAGCTTTCCCACTGCTAACCTCCACTGACTGCATCTATTCAGAAAAAGAATTTTCAACCACAAAGGTTCATTCTAACACCCTAGATTAAGTAGGAATTCATTGAGAAAAAGGTGTTGGCTCGGCTGTTCGATGCCTAAAGCATTGATTGCATCGCATTCATCGAGTACCATGAATGGTTTGGTACGCCCCAATGAATTATCAGCTACCGACATATCGTCTTACTGAAGCAGTATAAGCTCTAGAAAACTCTCAGCCACCTCCTCAAGCCAGTCCTCAGCTGCCTGTGGGTCGGGCTCGCCTAGGAACTTGAGGGTATCTAATGTTGGAACATGTGTAAGGTATTAAGACTACTTGTGTCACCTACCAGTACTGCCGGTTGTAACTGCAGACCAACAGGTAGTGATATATCTGGGACACTACCTGAAGGTACTATCTCAGGATTCGGTCCACGTACAGAAGCCTCATCACTAAGCGGACCATCCTCATGGTCATTCACTCGAAAACACTAGTATCCACGTCCACCATCCACTCTAATTATGTCTCAGCTAGGCGGAAAACTCTAGCAATCACCTCCAGCCAGTCCTCTACTATTTGGGAATTTGCCTCACCTCGTAACCTCGGAGGCCAGTGCTGCTGCAACTCATGCAACGCGCTTTGCTAGCGTGTACAGTTATGTAGTATGGCTAGTGGAATCTGCTGCCCAACAGGTGGTGGTGCTGCTGGTACACCACCCGAGGGTGTCAACATAGAAAAAGGGCCCCGCACCGGAGCCTCGTCGCTCAGTGGTCCATCATCGAGTACACTCTCGGAACTCCAACTAACTGTCTACGTGGAGACATCCTGAATAGATATGACACAGTCAACGTTTATTACCTGGTGAGCTGACCTGGTTTGATCTGACTTTAATACTGTTGTAAACACACACACAATCAGTGTTTTTGTTCAAAAATTCGAAAACCTGTAGTCAGGGTCCTAGTGTAGGGATACGTCGGCCGCCGTACCAACATTGGACTCCCTAAACTGAAAACCACACTCGGTACCCTTAACATTATTGCTTCACAGAAAGGGAATTTCAAAGATATATGTTCTGCGGTAGAACCGACACCTCTGATACCAATTTTCCATGACCCGTCCTCGGGGCCTGTGTCGTGACTACCCCAAGCACGCCTTCCATAGGCCAGGGGATGGAGACTAGAACCAAAGAAGTAAACCCCAATAACTGGGAAGGCATAGCCTTTATAAATGTAAGAAAAACATACAGAGTATAAGAAGAAGTAAACACTAAGTACAAAAGATGTGCTGAAAAGTAAAAGGTCCAGAATACAAACCCAAATAAAAAGTACAGCTACAACTTAACGAAATTACAACAGAAAAGGCAAACACCTGGAAGAATAGAAACAGTTCCTGGGTCGTCCACCTTGGGTCCTACCTGAAGGGTTGGTAAATATTGGTTCCACAACACTCTCGCCCATCAACCTCCTCTGAATATTGACACGTCGTGAAGTCCACCTCTGGATACTAACTCGTCATGAGATCCACTTCCGGGTACTATCCAGTCCTCAAACACTCGGCCTCTATCAGCGCTGCCCGTCGTCTACAACCAACACAATGAGGTGCAGGCATTGCCTGTGCAGGGGTGGGTATAACGATACTCAGTAGGGACCTCGAGCCCCTCAAGGCCTCACTTAATCCAACAAGGATAACCACAAAGAAAGATCTCATCAGATAACCTCTACTTATGTATATACCAATACATATACATAAGTTATCAAGTAACCCATCTCAATCAAGAGAAAACACAAAGATTATGAAATCAATGGATAAACACTACCCAGGTATATGCACATACATATACCCAAGTTATCAAGTGACTCATCTCAATCATGAGGTAAACACAAAGATCATATACTCATCTCAAACCTGGATTTTCATTATCGAAACCGTAACTGCTGAAGAACCCCGTATCTGGAGTGTACAGTGGCACTATCATGACTCCGAGGCACTACTCACTAACCTAAGACTGCTGAGGTACTCCTCCTATCGATTACTGCCGGTCAGCCACCCAAACACAGTAGTGCTTCCGGCTGGGGTATGCCACCCAAACACAGTAGTGCACACCCCCTAATAGTCTGCAGAGGTACTCTCCGGACGATTACCACAGGTTTGCACACAAACTCAGTAGTTCTTCGTCCGTCATGGGTCTACACCCAAACAAAGTTGTGCTCCGTCCACTGGGCTAGTTGACTCACTCCACTTCGAGTCGGTCAAGCAGTCGTTAGGTCTCAGCTGGCTACACGGTCTCTGTACTCCATACGCTCGTCTCCTGGAGGGTCAGCTCCACGTGCTACTGGTCGATACTCCAAGTATAAAAAAGTTTCACGACGAAGTATCTCAAAGGACTGCCTCGTCATAGGGGTCTCAACGCATCAGACGACGCATCAATCGGATGCCCGGTCTGTGAGTTATTAGCCTTTTGTCACAGGGGCTCGGTTGGTTTCGTGTGCGAACCAACCCGGCCATATCTCAACTTTACCCTGAACTCTCATAGGGTATACTAATAGGGACTGTTTGTCAACATGATCACCAACGCCGCTGACGGTTCTTCAAATGGATATCCAGTCTGAAAGTTATCAGCTTTTCTGTTCCAGGGTCCCGGTTAGATTTTTGGTACAATACAACCTGGACACTATCCAACTGCATCCAATACATAGGAGAATTATGAAAAATGTTCCGTCTCATCAAGAGGAATCCAAAAAAGTCGGAGGCACATCTATCGGATGTCCGAAGCTCATGTTATAAGGGTTTCCCCTCCGGGGGCCCGATTGGTTTCGGGTTCGAACCAACCCGGTCATACCCAAAGTTCTCGAAAACTTGGAGTGTAATATATCAAAACAACCTTCTCGATTCAAGAATCACATCGCAACTAACAGTGCGTCGATCGGAGGTCTGTAGTCTATGATATGGGTGTTTGAACAGAACTGTCCAAAAATGGGGGTTTGGGCCCGGTCCGACCCGTCCCGATACCCCCCCTGGGTCGGCCCGAACCGGGCGACCCGACCTGGGTCCGGGTCCGGCCCAGAAGGGCGCGGCCTGGCCCGGTCTGGGCAGCCTGCAGGCCTGGCACTGCCATGGCGCCCGCATGGCCAGCGAGTGCAGGGAGTTACGCCCCCTCCCCCCGATTGAAGAAAAACTGGCGCTGCTTAATGCCGCACCGCTCCGCCTCCAGAATGGATTAGCCGTTCCGGTTTGGCCGCCACCGTGGCTCAGCCGCGGCGGTCCTGTCCCGGAGTTGCATCGTCGTCGCCTTCCTTGGACCACCGGACGCGCTCTGCTGGTCCGTTTCACCTCCCTTCTTCTCCAATGGTCCTCCCGGGACCCGACCTTTTACTGGAATGGCATTAAATCCCCTCAGTAGCATGTTTCATCATCTCCCGACGATCCTTACATCAAATAAAAAATTGAGGCCTCTTCATGGTTTTCCGGCATGGTGCGACGGCGCCGTGGCTTTGTTCGGTCTCCACGGCGCGGCACAGCGGCGCCACTTTTCTTCACCATGTTTCTTTCTGATTCAGTGCGGTGTCGTTGCACCGCACCATCTTCATTTGTGCCCCATTAAAAACAACATTGAAGGGGGGAGGAGGGTCGTCCGTGTTCGTGCGGTCCGACCTTCTCCCATTATTACGATAACATGTGGCCAAAAAAAAGTCGATGAACGAAAAATAATTCACGAACAAAATAAATTACCTCTACGGTTATCCCCACAATCAAGAATTACCAACCCCAAAACATATTCTTTTGCATATCAACATAATATTTAGTTGATCCGCGTTCTTTGTTTTAGAAGGGAATAATCATGGGTTCATTAACATTCCCCAATTAATTTCCTACAACAAAAGAAGTTTGCGGAAGCTAGCGTCGTGGTGGTGGTTTAGATGACGGCGTTGGCGCACATCCAAGAAGGGAACAACGTCTCACACCAGCTGCAGAGAGGAGAAGGACCGACATGTCGTTGGCGAGTTTCCGTGTCAGTGCCTCCTTCTTTATCGTGGAGGAAGAATAAGAACGAAGATTCCGGGTTTCCGAGTCGATGATCCTTGACGAAGTGTTGTCATTGTTCATTGAGGATGAAGACATTCTATGCCGGAGAAGATAAAGTTCTTCATGAGACTTATAACTCTCTCCTCCAATCCTCAACACAATCAATCTAAACCCCAAAAATAAAATAAGCTATTCTTATTTTATTAAGTCATTCTATGAGTTCAAAATTCAAAAAATTAATTCCATTAATTGGATTAGTTGTCATGATTAAATGTGAGGAGAGGGAAAGTTACCCAATTAATGGGATGTTTACATGTTAAGATGAGTTACACATCTTAAGTGGGGGGTTTAGAGTAGTTAGGGAAAGTGAGGGGTAAGGCTCATGTGCGACCCACCCCACATTTATTCTCTCAAGGGTAGTTAACAACAAGTAGGTCCCACCCAACTTCAACACATAGGTTATAAATACTTAAAATATGAAATAAAATTGTAACACAATTTTATTATTTCACATTTAACTTCCCTTTTTTTTATAACAACTCATCCTGAGAAAACACACCCTCAGGAAAAGTCCTCCTAAGCAATTACCGGAACTGCGGTTTCATCAGTGCCCTCAAATTTCGATTCCGAGCACTGATTAAAAATATAGAAAAATGTGCTCGTTCGTTCACTGAACGTACCCGAGCTAAACTTTGTAAATTGATTCCGGGAACAAAGGACCTCGGAATCAGGCGCCGTCAGAAACTGCGTTCTTGTAAAATCCCAAAAAAATTAAAAAAATATTTCCTTTGAAATTTCCGGGTCTTTATAGGTATGTTTGAAATGTTTTCTATGTGAGAAGTACATTATTCGATATTTTTAATATCTTTCATGAAATATGTTTATTATGCATATATTATGAAATTAAACAACACATTCATAGTCCTCATGAATATATTATTGTAAAATTTAATGAATATCCATCTAAAATGATAAAATAATTATCAATTTTATGCCAATGGGTTTCCCTCTACCCAGTTAAAAAGAGGACTTTGCTTTGATTTAATAATAAAAATGAGGATTCGACCCTAACCTTTAAAAAAATGTTATGCCAAGGTATCCCTAGATGTAATAAAACAAGGGTTTATAAATTTTTATTGTATATCATTAACAATATTTTTTAACACCCCAAACTTGGTTTTCCTTTTTTACTTTATTTAATTACAATTTTTTGATCTCGATGATGTTTTTCGTGATGTTTTTTCAATTTATGTTTTTTGGAGTTTTTTGACTATTTTGGTATCTGTGTAAAATTAGAGTGAATGATGTAATGGGAATATGTGTGGATATATGACCAGATGATTATATTCAAATAATTATTATCTTGAATCATATTATCTCGAAATATACAATCCAAAACAATCATTTTTCGGTCAATTTCATCCTACAAAGGGTTTTTCCAGAGTAATGAATTAATTATTGATGATTAAATTTTATAAAAATGTAAAATATTTATTAGCATATCTATTTAATATTATATTACAATTTATGTTTTTATAATAATCTGTCATACAATAACATATCATTTTCCAAGTAGGAGGTCAAATGTAGACAAAAAAGATCATATAATGATTTTATAGGATTATTAAGTGATTTTTTTCATATAATTAAACCTACAGAATAATAATATAATTAATAGTTTATTGGTGTAAAATAAAATAATTAAAAATATTTTATGAAAATATTTAATGGATTTGGAAAGACACCATATTTTGAATTAATTTCTTTCGACTAGGTATCCATGTTTTAAGGGAATGAAATAACGATAGATATTTTTTTGATAATACCATTAATAGGGTCTCTAATTTTTAATAGTAGAAAAATAATGATACCTCATATATAATATTAATCCATTAAACACATTCTAGTGACCATAAATATGAGGATGAGGGGAACTAATACAAGGAACACAATTGTACCATTAATTTGATAGTCCACACATATGAAAGTTTGGTTCATTAATTTTATATATAATAGGAATCATGATTAATTTGATTCAAAATTAAAGAATATTAAATATTTAATGAATACAAACATATTTATTAAATTTAACATTAGGATAATTTTTGTATTCTCTTTATGGAAAACAGATACATGACATTATATTGAGTATGCTATATGTGTACAAAAAAATATTATTTTCACTTTCCATATGATAGAAGGATGTGTTTTTAATTCTTATAAACTATTGATAATAACATAAAATTATAATATTTTATAGTATAATATCATTTTTATATATTTCAATATTATTTTATAAAAATTAAATGTAAATATGGTAAATGAAAATAAGATGAAGATATTTAAAAAATATAATTATATACTAGGGTTATCTTCTTTGAGAATCGGGTTAAATTATTACAGGATGGAATTTTGGGAATAGAAGATCATATTAATGTTTTCTGGAGTTTTGAGTGGAGGACTGAGTTTATCTTGGATCTATAAAATAGGGACATGTGTGAGGGGATTTTGGATGATGGGGGTTTCATTTTTTAGTGGAAAATTGTTTTGAATCATATAAATAAACAAATTATTTCGGAAATATTAAGTATCACTAAATGTAAAATGAAAAAAAAATTAAAATTAATTTATAATATAATAAATATGTAGAATAAATTAATAAATTAATGAATTAAAAAATTATTTATTCCTTTAACTCGTAGTTTTCATGCTTTTTCAATATTGGATCTGACCTTAATTAATAGTTTTTGTTGTATTAATTACCATTTATGAAAAAAAAAATTGATAATTATTACTTTATTTTGGCCAAATGATTCATATTTTTAAATTTATTTTAATGTTTCAACTTTTAAAGATGTAAATAATTTATTTTAATATGTTAATTGTATAATGTTATGATTTTCATTTTTGAAAGGTATATCATCACGTCTACAATGTAAAATATAGACTAATAAAACAAAAAAATTTATTTATATTTTATATTCACATCTAAAATAAATATTTTATCTTATAAATATGATTAAAAATATTCTATTTGTAATTATTAAAAAATATTTTTATAAAAGTCATATTACTTGTAAAAATAGTATTTTGAACAATTCAACTACTAGTTTTTTATAAAAATAATCATAACAAGAAAATATTAACCTAAAAATGCATTAATTATATCTATTTAATATAATTCATAATATAAAATTTATAATATTAGTTTTTATATTTAAATATAATTATAAAAAATGTGCATTTATTAAAAAAATACATTTTTGTAAATTAATTGTTCCGAAGATTATTTCTTAAAAATATAAAATTTAAAATAATGTAATATTTTAATCCTTATAAAATAATATTATAATATTTTCAAATTTAATTTATTAGTTTATGATAAAAAATTATTAATTGAATATACGTGTTACTTATATACTAAATGCATATTAATACATTCATTTTAAAAAAAAATTTACATTCTAATATTTAATTTTACAATGCTGTTGAATTTAAATACATAATTTTAATTATATATATCATGTCATATTTATATAATAATCGAAATGAGAATTTATACATTACAAAAAAAATTATATACACACAAATTTTTTTAATATCATATATTTGATTACTAAATGTAATTTAATTTTAAATTTACAAAATAAGAATACACAACAAATATATATCAATTGAATATGTGACCCATGATAATATTTTCAATGAATTTATTTTTAATGATCCAATATCTATCTATATAAATAAACATATGAAATAAATAAATCACTTCACACATATTTCATAGGGAAGAATTTTTATTTCATATAATATATTTGGAATGATTATATATCTATTCATGGTGATCTTCCATCAAATTGGATCTATTATTCTATTTCCTATGCTCATGGTTAAAAGATGAACCAAAAAATTTTCTAGTGATTAATATAATATAATTTTTTATTTATTTACACTATTTATTTATTCAAAATTATTGGTTGTATTAATTTCATGATGGGTAATAATCCATGGTGTGTTGTAATTTGTCTTTTTGTTCACATTTTTTTTCAAAATTTCCAAATTACAGCTGAATATAGTGACTTATGATTAGGTAA
The DNA here is from genome assembly GCA_963277665.1 of Viscum album. Classification (NCBI taxonomy): domain Eukaryota; kingdom Viridiplantae; phylum Streptophyta; class Magnoliopsida; order Santalales; family Viscaceae; genus Viscum; species Viscum album. Next base: position 946,479,283 of record OY728138.1, read on the forward strand.
TATCTTGTGCGGACCATTTTTAATCAGATTTCAATCCTTTGGAAAAAATGATGATTTTAAATTATTGATGTAAATGATAATAATAATAATAATGGTGATAATAATGATATTAATACAGATAATGATGGATCCTAAATTTTGGATCATTATAGAGACCCACTAATGTAAATGATTTTATATGCTTATATTTAGTGTCCAAAATAATGTCTTTTTTTAATGGTATATTTTCGTGGATCATGATTTATTAATAATGATTATATAGTATTTTTAAATGTGTTATTTTATATTATTATACCATATTATTTGAAACATAATCAATCATATAAAACAGACCAGAAATGATTTTATGATGTTCTAACTAGTTTCTCATACTCATATACTTTTGTTCGCTAATGGTGATCAATTGGATTAACTTATTTTTATCATTTCTGACCATCTGAGCTCACCATTTCATAAACCATTGTTTCTATATGTTATAATTAATGTATCAATGTAAGGTATGTCTGAGAATGTTGTAATGTGAGAAGAACATTGTTCGAAAATATTAATATCTTTCATGAAATATTTTTATTATGAATGTTGTATCCAATGAAACAACACCTTCATAGTCCTCATGCATATATGATTGTAAAATTTATTGAATATTCATATAACATGATGAAATAATTATCAATGTTATGCCTAGGTCTCCTTATATGTTATAAAATATGGTTTTAGTTATTTTTATGGTTTAGGATTAACAATATTTTGTAATAGCACAACCTTGATTTTCCTTTTTTACTTTATATAATTACAATTTTTTGATCTCAATGATGGTTTTCCTGATGTTTTTTCTATTTATTTTTTTGTTTATGAGTTTTAGGCCTATTTTGGTATATGTGTACAATTAGATTGAATGATATAATTGGAATATGTGTATCCTTATGACCACATGATTATATTCAATTACTTATTTACATGAATTGATTGTCTATCAATGTGGGATTGTTGGAGTGTCTGAGACCTAGCTTGTGGATTCCGTAGTGATAGAGAAAACCATACCACATGAATGTTAGGATGATTATCATTTATAAAAATATGTTTGGATTTATTGGTAAATGGTCTCAAAATATTGTTGTCCAATAGTTTTAGGGTCCATTTAATTTATTGTATGGTTTACATGGTTGGTTCATTGTTTTATTAATCCCAATGACCGAACCCTACAACTTTCCTAGATTCTATAAAACCATAATTTTAATAAGTTTTAGAATTTGGAAAAATGAAACTCAAAAGGGTTTATATCCAACCTCAATCAACCATTAGTGTATTACACAGTGGGTTATACTTATTCTCCACCTTCTATTATACCCTTATCATTTCTATATTCATTCATACCATTATTATATCATTTCATATCCATATAGTGATAGTAGGATCATTTTAGTTATTTATCTTAATGTTCGGGTGTGGAGATCAGTACATGGTTTTTGTTCCTCACTCATTCATGGATTCATTGTGTTTGCAAACAATTGAGGTTGTTGATTCCATTCATTTACTTTTTTGACCATTACTTGTTATTCCTTATTATACTAAATGAAATATAATTATTATTATTTATACATGAACATTTATAAAATGAATTTTCTAGGATTTCATGGTATGTGTATTTTATATGGTTTTTTTATTACTATATGTATAGAATTATTTATAATCTATGTGTTTGATGAATGAAAAGTGGCCATTAAAATATGTTTTTATGTTATAATCTTTTTATCGAACTTAATAAAATTTAGTTGAAATTATTTTATGAGTGGACATGTTTTTTATGGGTTTTGGCATCTTTATATTTTAGGGATATTTTTATCTCTTTTTTTATGAGATACATCATTGTTCTTGTTTGATTGAACCATTTACATTATTGATTATTATGATATGGATTCATGTGTGATAGTTTTATATCTACTTGTGCATGAGGTGTACTTATAGATGTGTGCATGCATATAAATATTATATTCATTTAATTATTTCAATCAATCCATAATATTTTAATAACCACAACTCAAAAGATAACATCCAATATTAAAATATCTCTCAATTATTGTTTGAACATATATCTGATTTGTAGATAAAACAATTGTTTACATAGAATATTTAAATGAATTTTTTGGGATAAAAATTATAATATTTTGTGTGGATACCTTTGGGGAACCTTTTATGTTGTGTTTGGATAACCACAAATACATTTGGAATAGAAATCGAAAATTATCTTTTCCTCAAAAAAATTGGATATTAAATGCTAATTCATTATTGGTATTTTATGTATTCTCAAGAATAATGACTTGAATATCAATATATTATTTCCTGATCAGAGAATAAAAAATTATTTCCATGTGATGTGAATCCAATTGTTTTCTTCCAGTTAGAGAGGGTATACACTTGGTAGGTGATTTTTATGGGAAAGTTATGCACCTTGTCCTTGGATAAATCCAAGAAAGTGATGACATATGAATTTTATTCTTATACTTTCACTATAGAATATATAAAAAAATATTTCTTTTCAATATATTGATTCATGTTAATAATTTTTATAAATAATATGTCCCCTTAGTAGAATATGTGATATGGAAGGTTTTTCTACTTTGGAGGATTTTATATAGTATCGAGGTTGGATATGGACTCTGGATAAAATCATAAGATGATAGTTCATTCTAAATGATGTACATCAAGGGTCTTCCCATGAGGTTTTTAAAAATTACCATAAATACATAATATATATGCCACATTAAATTTAATAGATCATTTGTTACCAGTTATATATATATATATTTGTATGTTTATTCATGATATCATTTATTTCAGAATTTTCATTTGATATTTCTTATTTCATCGGTTCAGTTCATAATTCCCATGTTTATGAACATACCTAGTTTACAGTTTCCCTCATACGATAGGTCTAAAAAAATGTTTATATAAAGGACGGATGTTTTATATAAAATAAACTTTCTACTTACAAAATAAATTTTGTGAATGTTTTGTTGGTTTTTAAAAAGATAAAAAACAATTTTACCACTATAATTTTAATGTAATATTCATGGAATATTTTTTGAATGAAAATGAATGGAATATTTAATTATAACATATAATAAATTTTTAAGCTCACACAATTTATATTCCACCGTGTTTCTCTATACACTAGAATTTTATATGTTTTAGCATATAATTTAAATTCGATCATGGGGGTGGTTATTTTTCAGGATGGTGGTCACTAATAGGTCACATGTTAATCATATATTATTATTTTTTGATTTGATATTTTTTTTAAGAATACTATAAAATGTGTTTCCATGTTTTTATTTACACTGAGGGATTTTTTATTCATCTTTTGTGATATTATATCTCTTTCATTTTATTATCAAGTTATTGGTATAAATATTCTCCTATAACCTATTAAATATTCATGGAAAATTATTGTTAATCTATAGGGACATGGTATTTAATTTAAACATTTTCATAAGAGGGATTGGGTATCCATTAATGGGAACACCTTTTATATTTATTGAATAAATGATATCATAGAATTCCATTTCTATATCAGGGTATCAGTTAGAGTTATGATAGGATAGTCATAGATGAGGAGGTTAGTCATGGTTTAGTTTTATATCATCACCGCTCATACTGAAGCATGCATATCCATATATTATTGCATTTCGAGTATTTGTTTTATATATTTGGTTTATAATACTAGAGTTTCATTTAGATTGAAGTGTCTGTGATGTTTTGGTGATGAAAATATATATGATATGTTATTATATAGTTATATTTCATTGCATAAAAAATTTTGTGGTTCTCTACTAAATGGATTAATATTCTTCTAGGGGACTATGCATTCTTAGTATGTGGATTACTAAGCATTATGGAAAATCATATAGGACTAGTAGTTAACAATTGTAATTCATTTTGGAGTTGGTATTGTTAATTTTTATTATCATTGTTGGCGGCAATGTATTTAGGTTGGAGAAAAATTTCATGTAATAATTCAAATTAAATGGGGGATTCATTATTAATGGGATGTGTGGTTTGAAAGGGAATATTGATGATGTTATTTTTTTAATGTGGGAATTCTAGAAAGGATTTTTTCAATGTGGATTTTAAAAGATAAATTTCATTTGATAAATTGTATTGGGAAATGGAATTATTTTTTGATGTGGAATGTCATCGAGTTTGAAATAGTTATAGTGGAATTTCATTAATGTTGTTTTTTTATTTTGTGATGAATAATTGTTATATGAGATTCTTATCATTGTTTGAGGTATTCTTTATTTGATTATTATTTGATAATGATTAAATATTTATATTTTTATGTTAAATAGAGTATACCACATACACAATATGAGATGGTTTTTATGTAGTATCTTTTTGTTATTGACTACCCCTAGAATACTTGTGGAGTGGAAGATCTAAATTCATCTCTAAAATTTCATATTTCCCATAGTGACTGTGATCTATTAGAGGTTGCAATGATAGTAATGTAAATCAATGGGTCCTCAGGTTCATGGAAATCCTTGAATCATGGATGGTTTAATTTTTCATTGGGTTGTTTGAGGGAATGATTATTGTTTAGATGAAAGTGGCTACTGTATACTCATTTATGAATGGGATGACTTGGGATATATTTAATACATATTTTATTAAATTTATTCTCAATGATGAGTAATGTTAAATAATTTTGTTGAGTGTGATGTTGTTCAGCATGATTAATATATGATGGAGTATGTTAACAATTTTATAGAGTTGGTTCCCTTTTCATTAAGGATTTAGAAGAGTGATATTTTAAGAGATCACCACTTTATATAGTGTATTATTCCATAGATTAAGGATTATTTTCTTCTAGCTCATAAATTATATTTATTAATGTCATCATTTGAGGAATTTATGGAACACTTGGTTTCTAGAGGGGAGCATGGGTCAATTAGAAACCCAATATCTCTTAGTCCCCATGAGGGTTCCACATATGGTGAGAAAACTAAATATCATGAACATTCTATCAATATGTGTCTCAAGATATTTAATTAATCTCATTCAATGGATAACTATAATGTTTTATTCTAATTTGTTCTAATGTGTAATTCTTATCCATCATTACCAAACAATATAAAGGCCTTACATCGGTGTGGTTGTAATGACCCAAAGTTTCATTAATAGAAAATCCCTATTGATCCAGTTAAATGTTTCTTTATGAAAAATGTTTTTATAAGATGTCAACTTCTTTAGTTTTACGTTAATATTTATGACCGTTAATTTTATAGCCGTTGAACAGTGATCATTTGAGTAGTATAAATATAAGTCTTTAACGAACCAATTTTCTACTCAGACAAAGGAAGCGATGGCCTCATCTAGTAGAATTGCCCCTTATGAAGCCCATTTGTCGGAGCTCGGAAAAGAGGTGGCGTCTTTGGGCTTTTCCCTTGACCAAGCCCAAGCTGAGCTTCATCAAGTCAAGCTCGAATGTGATCGTCTACGGGAAAAATGGAAGTTGATTGAAATTACAACTCGAGCGATGTTATCCGAGCAACCCCAAGAGTCTGTCACCATCGCACACCTTAACCATAGGTCTTATGCAGTTATTTTAAGGGGTTATGTAACAAATAAGTAGCACCATGTTCATGTACATTATTTTTGTATATAATAATGAATATAATTTCTAGTCATTTTTGATACATTGTAATTAGTTTTTAAAGTACAAATGGTGTTTTTAGTTATTATTTAATTAAGAATTATATTTTATTAAATTAAAGGATTTTTGAATTAAATAATATTTTAATAAAATATTATTATTAATATTAAATCAATTTTTTATTATGTATAAATCATCTTATAATTTGATGAATGCAATTAAAATTTTTATTAAGGTTTGAAAGTCATTTCTGTCAAAACCCGTGAATTTTTTTATAAATGTCAGTTTTTATATTAAAAGTGAAAATTCACATATTTAGAAAATTATTTAGATAAAATAAATATTATTTTTGGAATAAGGATGTCAAAATTATCCAACGGTGAATTTTTCATAATTTTCTGAGACAGTCAAATTTTTGGGTAAAAAATAAATACCATTTAAATAAATAATGTGTATTATGACATCATAATGACCCAATGGTGATGTAATAAAATACCATAATCCTTATGATCGGACAATATGTGTTTTATCATTAAAATAATGAGGTTTTGGGTTAGTTTGACTTACTTTTCAAAGCATTAATGGAGCCCTCAAGACTTATTCAACATTTTGCCTTTTTAAATTAATTTCCATGGGAGTGTGATTCACCTCCACATAAGCAACCCTAATTTTTTAATATGTTAGGACCTTGGGCTTGTAAAATATTGTTTTCCTCTTTGCTTTTCCAGAAACCATGGGCAAATACCACGGTATGGTTTGTGGTTTGGATTATTTTAATATAAGGGGTCCCAAAACTAAATAATAAAGAATTCTCTCACCTTTCCTATATAAACCCACCCAAGCTCCCACTTCCTCCTCACTAAAATTCCTTGGAGTTCGTCCAACCTCTACCCTACTCTCTCTATTATCTTACCAAGGTTCCCCAAGATCCCAAGAATCCTCTCACAAGCCTCTCTCTAGCCTTTGGAAGCACACTTCCAAGTAAGGGTTTTTTCTTCCTTTCTCATTTTTTTCAATTTTCTTTAAGTTGTATTGCCCTTTTTATTTCAATTATGAATGTTGGGGTATGGTTTTGAACCTCCCCCATAATTCCCTTTTATTGTTTGAATGATGGTATAACCCTTTCTCTCTCATTAAATTCCTCCCATGTACACCCGTTACTATGCCGAAATTCCGAAAGGAACTTCTCTCTCTTCTTTTACATTCAAGCAATACTTTTGTATCATGAATCTAAATTCCTTTTCAATTGTTGGGACATGTATCTATCTGACCTCCTTACAATCCAGTACATGTAAATATGATGAGGAACCCCTTTCTCTCTCATCAACCTTTTTTATGAATTCTTATGTCACGCCGCTACGCTACCGAAATCGCACCGATTTTCGAAGCCAATGTCATTGTGTAGTGAATACCATGCCCATTTCTCCATCAAAGGTATTCACCATTATGCACATTTACTTATTGATTATAAAGTTTCATGTTTTAATTCCACATTCCTTTATCGTGGAATAAATGATTATGTTTTATGAATCCATGTTTTATGATCCATGTGGCACACTTATGCATGAAATGAAATGTTTTAAGAAGGGTGCGCCCTTTATAGCGCTCCAATGCATTGGATAAAGTATAGTATCATGATACGTCATGTGCAATGAGTGTTGACTCATTCTAATTCAAGTGCAATGAGGGTTTACTCGTGCTTCAAGTGCAATGATGGTTTACTCATGCTCCATGTTCAATGAGCCTTGGCTCATGATAATTCAATGTTAAGTGTTGTTTCCACATTTCCATGTTATGATTATCATGCTTTATCATGCCTTTATGTTCATGTTTTTATTATGCTCTATTGATATTCCTATTTCCTAACATGTATTGTACTCCTCATGTTATTCATTGTGTACTCCCTTACTGGGCTTTATAGCTCACCCTTTTCTTATGCATGTCCTCAGGTTATCCCATGCAATGCTAAGTACGAAGGAATGTAGTGGTCATGTAAAGGAAGTTTTCAATAAATATGTTGTATTTCAAGTTTAAAGTTGTCATGTAATGATACTAAGCCCCAAAGACACTAAACCTCTCGATCTTCTTTGTTGTATCGAGTGAAATTTTATGTAATAAAGCATGTTTAAGTTGTAATAAAAAGAAGGGTTGTCATAGTTGATATCAGAGGGAGGTTTAGTTATTTTTGGGATTAGGAAACCCTAGTAAAGCCTTAGATACAATACTAAGTATAATAAAATAATCCCTAAGTTTTGGTAAATACTATGTAAGTGGTTTATCAAACAAATACATCCCTGTCTGGATACGAGCAGGTAGAGGCGGCTCTGGCACAGATGTATCCTAGGGGTAAAACCCGAAAACACCGCTTTGAGCTAAAGTTGAACGGGAAATGGTGCACGACAACGGGCCTTGCTGCACTCTTGGTTACGACACTCCCGGGGGTTATGTTTTGATAAATTCACAATCTCAGTATGAACCCTTATTAATGGAAAAACGCCCTTAAGAATATATGTTAGAAGGAAGATCATGAAAAGCCTGGATTGAATCTTATAGACTCATGAGTTAAAGAGATTAAATATTATTTATAAGTCACCAACTTTTGTCTTTGGATTACCCTTTATGTGTTTCCCCTAACATTACTTTTATTCCAGCTAATCGCCGGTAATAGGAGAACTCGGGCTAACAACCGTTGTGAAGATCAGTGTGAAGATTGTACTTATGAGATGACCAATCCAATGGGAGCGCGAATCACGAACTTTATCACGCTTCTCTCTCAGCTAACTCAAGTTTTGAATAGAAACACTGGTCAAGAGGAACATTCAACCCCCCCTAAGAAAGAACAAGTCGCTATTGAATGCTTCATGAGACAAAGGCCTCCTACTTTTAGTGGATCATCCGATCCCACGATCGCTGAACAATGGATCAACTCCATTGAAAAGATATTCTCCATCCTCCAATGCTCTGAAAAAGAGAGGGTTCTCCTGGCGGCTTATCGTATGGAGGGTGAAGCTGATCAATGGTGGACGTTGATCAAAAATACGAATCCTAAGGAGAAGATTGAGGCTTTGGAATCGAAGGAATTCTGGAAGATGTTTTTCGATAAATATTTTCCGCGCACCCTCCGTCTTAAGAAGGAAAGGGACTTCCTTTCCCTCAAGCAGAAAGATGAAGAATCTGTGGGAGCTTACGAGGAAAACTTCACAAGGCTTGCACGATACACTTATGGCTTTGTCGTTACCCCCCGAATGCAAGGTTGACCGCTTCTTTGGTGGGCTGAATCCTAGCTTGAGGAAAGCATTAGCGATCTGTGACTTCGACAGCTATGAGGAAATTGTCCGATGTTCCCTCAAGGTTGAAATGGAGATCGGAGAATCACAGGGGTATCATGGGGACAAGAAGCATAAGGTGGACTTCAATGCTGGTTGTCCGATGGATAAATCCAATGGCGCTAAGAAGTTCCAGCTTCCCACTTGCCAAAATTGTGGAAAAAAGAACCCTGAAAATTGCCTTAGGGGGACAAGAAAATGCTTCAAGTGTGGAAGAGAAGGGAACCTAGCTGTTAACTGTCAGGAAGAAGGACCCACGACTATGACAGAGGAAAGGAAAGATCCTTTCGAACCTCAACGCGTTGTTCAATGCTAAAAATGAAAAGAACCAGATCATTTTGCAAATCAGTTCCCTAATCCAAGGGTTATCAGAGGCAACCAACAACCTCCAAGACAGAAAGGAAGAACTTTTGCCATCACTTCTGCCGAAGTGAACCCCGACAACGAAGTGGTTACATGTACACTAGTTATTCATTCAAGAATAGCGAACATACTTTTTGATTTAGGTTCTATGCATTATTTTATATCTCGAATGTTTAGTAGAACAATCAGATCACCACCACAAATCCTGGAAGTGAAGATGTCGGTGAGTACGGAAAATGGGGAAATCATTGCATCTCATGAGTATAAGTCCTCCACTGTTATAATCTGTGGATTGAATTTCCCGGTGAACCTCGTCATACTCCCTTTGGTGGAATTTTATGCAATTCTTGGCATGGATTCGCTTTCCTTATATAGAGCCAACATAAATTGTCGGGAGAGGGAAATCACACTCCATATGGAGAATCGACCCCTGATTCTTTACAAGTGTCAGGAGGAAGATGAATCTCCTTTAGCTCCATCATCTCAAGCATGGATATTACTGCCTTATGAGCATGAATATCTGGCTCAGATGATTGAGTCCATGGAAGAAACCACCCTTGATGAAATGCCTATTGTGAGGGAATTCACTGAAGTATTTCCCGAGGAACTTCCTGGTCTTCCTCCAAGAAGAGATGTTGAGTTCTCAATTGAACTTATACCTGGGGCACTACCAATATCCGAGACTCTGTATAGAATTGATGTTGTTGATCTTGGAGAGATGAAGAAACAACTACATGAGAATCTGGATAAAGGGTTTATACGCCCAAGTGCATCACCATGGGGTGCACCAGTCCTCTTCGTCAAGAAGAAGGATGGGTCAATGAGGCTTTGCATCGATTATCGTGAACTTAACAAAATCACAATAAAGAACAAGTATCCTCTCCCAAGAATCGATGAATTGTTTGATCAGTTGCGTGGAGCACAATACTTCTCCAAGGTGGAGTTGCGGTCGGGATATTATCAAGTAAGGGTGAAGAAGGAAGATATCCCCAAGATTGATTTTCGTACAAGGTACGGGCACTATGAATTCATAGTAATGCCTTTAGGACTCACAAATGCTCCGGCAATATTCATGGACTTGATGAATAGAGTCTTTAGAGATTACCTAGACAAATTTGTGGTAGTCTTTATAGATGATATTCTAATGTACTCCAAAACCAAGGAGGACCATGAGGAGCATTTAAGAACTATACTGGAGACTTTACGCAAGGAGAAGCTCTATGCCAAGTACAACAAATGTGAGTTCTGGTTGAAGGAAGTATCATTCATGGGCCATATCATCACAAGCATTGGGATATCTGTGGACCCCTCCAAAACAAATGCAATTGAGGGATGGCCGAGGACAACATCGGTAACTGATATCCGTAGCTTCTTGGGGTTAGCTGGATATTATCGACGATTTGTGAGAAATTTATCACGATTGTCCAACCCTCTTACCAAGATAACTCGAAAGGGGGTAATGTTTTCTTGGAGTGATGAATGCGAAGAAAGATTCAAGGAGTTGAAAAGGAGGCTTATCACTGCACCCGTGCTCACTTTAACCACAAGTGGGGAGCTTTTTGTGGTATTCATTGATGCTTCGAAGAAGGGCTTAGGATGTGTGCTGATGTAGAATGATGAAGTGATATCCTATGCCTCAAGGCAGTTGAAAATCCATGAGCGAAACTATCCAACACATGATCTGGAGTTGGCAGCGGTGATCTTTGCCTTGAAAATATGGCGGCATTATCTCTATGGAGAGAAATGTGAGATATATACTGACCACAGGAGTCTTTAATATATATTCACACAGAAAGAGCTTAATATGCATCAGAGAAGATGGATAGAGCTCATCAAGGATTATGAATGTTCAATACACTACCACCTAGGGATGGCGAACAAGGTGGCAGATGCCCTAAGTATAAAGGATCCAGCAATTCTATCAATGATGAGAATTGATAAGGATCCAATCTTCTTAGACTTGATGAAGATGGAAGTGGGAATCATAAAGAAGGGAACATCATCAATTCTTTCACAAATGATTGCTCAACCATCTCTTTTGGAAAGGTTAAAGGATGCTCAAAAGGATGATGCGGGAATCCAATAAAAAGTGGAAGCTATCAAAAAGGGAAAATCCTCAGAGTTTAATGTTAATGAAGAAGGAATTGTGCGGTTTGGGAAAAGACTATGTGTTCCATCAAGTTCGGAGCTGAAAAAGGAACTTTTGGATGATGCACATAGATAAAATTTCTCTATTCACCCAGGGAGCACAAAGATGTATCGAGATCTCCGAGAAAACTTTTGGTGGGATAATATGAAGAAGGAGATCGCTGAATATACATCAATATGCCTAGTGTGTCAACAAGTGAAGGCAGAGAGGCAGAATTCTAAGGGGATGATGCAACCATTGCCCATACCAAAATGGAAATGGGAGAACATCACCATGGACTTTGTCACCGGACTTCCAAGGACATCCAAAGGCAACAATGCAATCTGGGTTGTTCTGGATCGTCTTACAAAGACTGGAAACTTCATTTCTATTCGAGAGGATTTCTCTTTGGATCAACTGGCACGGATATATATCAGGGAGGTGGTACGGTTGCATGGAGTACCACTATCTATTGTGTCTGACCGAGATCCAAGATTTACCTCTATGTTTTGGAAAAGTCTTCAACATGCTCTGAATACTGAACTGAACTTCAGTACGGCCTATCATCCTCAAACTGATGGACAATCCGAGCGGACTATACAAACACTCGAGGATATGTTGAGAGCGTGCTCAATGGACTTTAAAGGAGGATGGGATCAACATCTTCCTCTAGTTGAGTTCTCTTATAATAATAGTTTCCACTCGAGCATCCAAATGGCACCATATGAAGCCCTGTATGGGAAAATGTGTAGAACACCGGCATGTTGGGATGAGGTCGGTGAACGTAAGCTGCTTGGACTGGAAATGGTCGAAGAAATGGTGGAGAAGGTGAAAACCATTCAGCAGCATATCAAGGTATCCCAAAGTCGACAGAAGAGTTATGCAGATAATCGTTGACGAGACCTTGAGTTTAAAGTCGGAGACATGATGTTTTTACGCATATCTTCGTGGAAGAAGGTCATGAGTTTTGGAAAGAAAGGGAAGTTAAGTCCAAGGTACATTGACCCCTTCGAGATTCTTGATCATGTTAGGGTTGTGGCCTATCGACTAGCACTTCCACCTACTATGGCCAAGGTTAATGATGTCTTCCATGTATCCCTCTTAAGGAAGTACATACCAGACCCTTCACATGTACTCTCTTTCGAGGTGGTAAAATTAGAAGACGATCTTTCTTATGAGGAGCAACCAGTGAAGATCTTGGATCATAGAGAAAAAATTCTACAAAATAAGACAATGCCCCTCATCAAGGTGTTGTGGAGAAACCACAAGTTTGAAGAAGAAACATGGGAGTCGGAGGATATGATGAAGCTAAGTTACCCACATTTGTTTTAGTGTGGGAAAAGGAAAATGTTGAGGGAGAAATTTCTTAAGGGGGGAATATTGTAACGACCCAAAGTTTCATTAATAGAAAATCCCTCTTGATCCAGTTAAATGTTTCTTTATGAAAAATGTTTTTATAAGATGTCAAATTCTTTAGTTTTACGTTAAGATTTGTGACCGTTACTTTTATAGTCGTTGAACAGTGATCATCTGAGTAGTATAAATATAAGGCTTTAACGAACCAATTTTCTACTCAGACAAAGGAAGCGATGACCTCATCCAGTAGAATTCCCCTTATGAATCCCATTTTTCAGTGCTTGGAAAAGAGGTGGCGTCATTGGGCTTTGCCCTTGACCAAGACCAAGCTGAGCTTCATCAAGTCAAGCTCGAACGTGATCGTCTACAGGAAAAATGGAAGTTTATTGAAATTACAACTTGAGTGATGTTATCCGAGCAACCCAAAGAGTCTGTCACCATCGCACACCTTACCCTTAGGTCTTATGCGGCTATTTTAAGGGGTTATGTAACAAATAAGTAGCACCATGTTCATGTACATTATTTTTGTATATAATAATGAATATAATTTCTAGTCATTTTTGATACATTGTAATTAGTTTTTAAAGTACAAATGGTGTTTTTAGTTATTATTTAATTATGAATTATATTTTATTAAATTAAAGGATTTTTGAATTAAATAATATTTTAATAAAATATTATTATTAATATTAAATTAATTTTTTATTAACTATAAATGATATTATAATTTTATGAATGCAATTAAAATTTTTATTAAGGTTTGAATGTCATTTCTGTCAAAACCCGTGAATTTTTTTATAAATGTCGATTTTTATTTTAAAAGTAAAAATTCACATATTTAGAAAATTATTTAGATAAAATAAATATTATTTTTTGAATCAGGACGTTGAAATTATCCAACGGTGAATTTTTCATAATTTTCTGAGACAGTCAAATGTTTGGGTAAAAATTAAATACCATTTAAATATATAATGTGTTTTATGACATCATAATGACCCAATGATGATGTAATAAAATACCATAATCCTTATGTTCGGACAATATGTGTTTTATCAATAAAATAAGGAGGTTTTGTGTTTTTTTGACTTACTTTTCAAAGCATTAATGGAGCCCTCAAGACTTATTCATCATCGTGCCTTTTTAAATTAATTTCCATGGGAGTGTGACTCATCTCCACACAAGAAACCCTAATTTTTTAATAAGTTCAGACCTTGGCATTTTAAAATATTTTTTTCCTATTTCCTTTTCCAGAAACCATGGGCAAATACCATGGGATGGTTTGTGGTTTGGATTATTTTAATATAAGGGGTCCCAAACCTAAATAATAAAGAATTCTCTCACCTTTCCTATATAAACCCACCCAAGCTCCCACTTCCTCCTCACTAAAATCTCTTGAAGTTCGTCCAACCTCTGCCCTACTCTCTCTATAATCCTCCCAAGGTGCCCCAAGCTCCCAAGAAGCCTCTCACAAGCCTCTCTCTAGACTTTGGAAGCACACTTCCAAGTAAGGGTTTTTTCTTCCTTTCTCATTTTTGTCAATTTTCTTTAAGTTGTATTGCCCTTTTTATTTCAATTATGAATGTTGGGGTACGTTTTCACACCTCCCCCATACTGCCCTTTTATTGTTTTAAACATGGGAGAACCCTTTCTCTCTCATTAAATGCCTCCCATGTACACCCGTTACTATGCTGAAATTCCGAAAGGAACTTCTCTCTCTTCTTTTACATTCAAGCAATAATTTTGTATCATGAATCTAAATTCCTTTTCAATTGTTGGGACATGTATCTATATGACCTCCTTAATGTCCATTACATATAAATATTATGAGGAACCCCTTTCTCTCTCATCAACCTTTTTTTATGAATTTTTATGTCACGCCGTTACGCTGCCGAAATCGCACCGATTTTCTAAGCCAATGTCATTGTGTAGTGAATACCATGCCCATTTCTCTATCAAGGGTATTCACCTTTATGCACATTTACTTATTGATTATAAAGTTTCATGTTTTAATTCTATATTCCTTTATCATGGAATAAATGATTATGTTTTATGATTCCATGTTTTATGATCCATGTGGCACACTTATGCATGAAATGAAATGTTTTAAGAAGGGTGCGCCCTTTATAGCGCTCCAATGCATTGGGTAAAGTATAGTATCATGATACGTCATGTGAAATGAGTGTTGACTCATGCTAATTCAAGTGCAACGAGGGTTTACTCATGCTTCAAGTGCAATGAGGGTTTACTCATGCTCCATGTGCAATGAGACTTGGCTCATGCTAATTCAATGTTAAGTGTTGTTGCAACATTTCCATGTTATGATTATCATGCTTTATCATGCCTTTATGTTCATGTTTTTCTTATGATCTATTGATATTCCTATTGCCTAACATGTATTGTACTCCTCATGTTATTCATTGTGTACTCCCTTACTGGGCTTCTTAGCTCACCCTTTTCTTATGCATGTCCTCAGGTTATCCCATGCAATGCTAAGTACGAAGGAATGTAGTGGTCATGTAAAGGATGTTTTCAATAAAGATGTTGTATTTCAAGTTTAAAGTTTTTATGTAATGATCCTAATCTCCAAAGACACTAAACCTCTCGATCTTCTTTGTTGTATCAAGTGAAATTTTATGTAATAAAGCATCTTTAAGTTGTAATAAAAAGCAGGGTTGTCATAGTGGTCAATAGGGAAATCATAATATATTTTGTTAGGTGCTACATAAGAAAAGGAAAAATAATTCTACTATTGATTATGATAACTACATATCTTCTTCCTAGAGTTTTTATTATAAACACTTTCTATGTTTTCATCTAGATTTTTCTTCATTCGTTGACCCTTCGTCCACATTAATATTTGATATTATTTTTTTTAATTTTTTTTTGTTTCATGGGTGATTCAGTGTCTTGTACTAGTTTGGATATAGAGGAATTTTTGGGAAATTATAACATGTGGATTTATTTTCTTCTCTAGTTTATTTTCTATATTTGGGACCATTCCAATTTGGTGAGCTCATTCATTATGTGTTCTTTTTTTTCACCCAACGTACTATTCGATTTCGTAAATGGTGTTGATTCCCACTAGGAATCTCTTTATGTGCCAACATTTATAGTGTTGGGTAGGACATATAAGATTAATGGCTTATGTAATTGTCTAAGGTCTCATTAAAAAATACCCTATTTTAGATAAGAGTAAATATATTATTATCAATTATCATATAGTGACTTTCTTGGGGTTTCATGTTTGTTTTTGTGGGTAGAATTATCAATCCACATACTTAGTTTTATGATTTATATAATTTATTTTATATTTTGGATCCATTTTATGGTTTTATGGTTGAGATTCTGGTTGATGATTCTAAGTTTTATAATTTTATATAAGTTTTTTCAGTTTGTATACGTATTTGTGAACATTATAAAGGGAATCAATTTGGTTGTATTACTAGTGGATCATATCTATTTAATTTTTTTCATTTAATTTCTTGTTCATTATGGTCATGACATGGTTGATCCCAAATTATTTGTGGAAGATAAGTAACCATGGGGCATTCATGTGGTGTATAAGGTATATCACATGGATCCGAGATGGTTAGAGAAATCTGTGAAGCAACCATGTAAATGTGTCATTTATATAGAAACTATCATATTTTAGTATTGTTGTATGGTCTCTAAAACATGATGGGAAACTATGAAATTCTTTACTTTGTTATCAATATGGTTCATCTGGTTGGTACATTGTTTGGAATACCAGGAATCCTTATAGTATGACATTCCCATATTTTTTAAAACATGAATTTCTAACATTCTTCCCCTATAAATAATAACCAAAAGGTGTTATATCCTCTCCCATTCATTTGAATGGCATCATAAAAATCTTTGGTGGCCCCCTCCTCTCCTCCACATATTTTTGGTTTCTTTCTCTTCTATATGTGGTTGATTCATTCTTGTTTAATCATTAAAATCCATATTCTATTTATACCTGATGTTTTCATTCCCTTTAAGTGGCGTATTTATCTAACAGTAGAACCCTAGAGTTCGGTTTGGATCATGTGAGTTATTTCACATGATTTTTGTGTGTGATGTTCTTCTATTAGGTTTAGTTCACCCATATTTTGAAGTTTTATCATCTTCACAGTTTATTTAGGTTGGTGTTCCCTTTCATTTCCATTACATAAAATTCTATGTGACGCTTCAGAAATATTAATGGAAATAATTTTGTTGTTAATGATTTTACTTAACAAGAATGATTTTAAATAGACTTCTATGATTGTTGATTGGAGAAAAATATGTGTTTTTAAGGGCTTGTAATGTTATATCTCTATTTATAGAAGTAAATTTATGTTAGGTTTTTGATAAATTAAATATGTCCATTCATATAGATTTTGATGCTATAATGTATTTTTGGACTTGTTGAAATTTTTATAAAAATGGATTACCAATGGAACTGTGATTTAATGGGTTTTGGCCTATTTATTGTATGGTTATTTTGTGACATCTCTTATACTTAGATATGATGCTTTATTTTTTTTTCTTTAATTAAATGAAATTTCTATAGATATAAATATATATGCTACTGTGATACATCCATATCTATATGATTAATGGGTGTTAATATATATATGTGTGACTATATATTAAATGATTTGATAAGTAATTACAATTTAAAATCCCAAGAATTTAATAGATTGTCTATGTTCTATAGTCAAAATATACACAACATTGAACATAATATAATTATAAAATATTATTTTTAAAAATTTATTATTATTACCTAGTTTTTTAATTGGTTACGATGTAATACATTAAATAAAGATTAAAATATACAAATACTATCTAATTAATTTAAATGAATTGATGGTTTAGTGAAACAATATGAACTCTATTTCCTAAAATTAGTTTTTTCTTCTAAAATACGACTTCTAATATATATATTCATTTATTTTAAGTAAAAAATATTATAATTAATTTATTTATATTTTAGAAATTTTATTTGATAAAATAAAATGTATTTTTTATATTATCAAATTAAACATATATTAATATGATGTATTTTAAATTTTTTGAGATGTTGTATTTGTTAGTGAAACATGAAACATAACAAATTTAATTTAAGACAAATTTTCATTTTACATTAATTAAATATTTGAATTATATTCAATAATAGTTTTAAAATATCAAAATTTACATTTTAAATTTAATATTTAATTAATTAGTTATGAAATGAATTATACATTTTAATATAATATAAAAATATTATATAAATAAAATAATAAATATTTAGAAACATTTATAATCGAATTGTTTCTATATAATTTCTATTAAAAGTCTAAAAATGATTAGTTTTGAATGATGAAAAATATATTCTGTATTTCAACATAGGAGGTCAAAATTTGGTACATAGGTTTATTTTATTTTTGTTTAATATGAAAAATAACAATACTAAGATTTTCTACCATGTTAAAGGTTAATTTAGGTAATTAATGTTAAAATAAATTGATAAAGACTAAAAAAGGATCCTACCTCTTTCATTAATATTATATTATGATTATATACCATTCAAAAGAATCTAAAAATTTAATATAGAGCCTCATTATTAAATTATTCCACGATTTTTACCATGTATATTATTTTATATAATGAGATGTCTGAAGTGTCAGTATTAGTTTCAATTATTATTATTATTTTTAAATATGGATAAATAAAGGATATATTAATTCGAAATTATCATTTAAATTATATATTTCATGATTTATTCATAGTAATTTATCTTTAATTTATAGTTAAGAGATAATTTCTATTAATAATTATATAACAATGAAAAAATTATATTTCATGAATTAAAATTATAAATTTTCTAAAAGAATAAAAAAATAATATTATTTGAGTTATTTCATCATTTACAAACGACATTTTAAAAAAAATTAGACATTATTAATTCATCACAGTATTCAAAATAATTTTTTTCATTTTAGTATTACAATTAAAACTAATAATTTTTTTCCCAAATTTTCTTTAAATTAATTTAATAATTAATAAAATTTTCTTTCATGTTTTGATATTCTAGAAATTTTTTTATTCACCCGGCTAATGTGATATAAATAACTAAAATTAACATGGTCAATTTATGTGCCCTTTTTCCCTTTATGTTATTTTTAAGAACCATATATGTGGAAAAAAATTGATATCACATTAATTATAAATGGGTTAATAAACTGTTAAAACAATAATTAAATGAAAAAAATGTGACACAAACATATCCAGTATTTTTTGGATGAGAGTTTTTTACACATACATATATTATATTTTAGTTTAATTATTTACATTTTATTGACATTATTATGAAAAATTATATATTTTTTATTATTATGAAATTCAAAGACTGATCCTCCAATGTCTTCTAAATGGGAGATTATTTTTTCTATTTTCGTCACACTATAAAACCATTTGGATTTTAAAATACATAAAAAAATCATGTATTTATTACCATATTTATATGATTGAGTATTTTTTTTCATAAAACCAATTGATAAATGACTTTCTACTCAACCCAAAGTTGTTATTCAAATAAGAGTTATATTTCATAACAAAGCATTATTTCATTTTTCCTCAACCTATTTAAATATATATTCAAATATTATTAAATAATAAAATTAATATTTTCTATTTATTGATATTTATTATGAATATTGAAAAAACTATATCAATTCCCTCTTCTAATAAAATGGAAAGCAGTCTATCATATATGTGTATATGGAGATATATCAGAGTGAACCAAAGTAATTTTATTTAAACCTCCAACTATCATATCTATTTTTAATGATAGTTATAAGTTATATATATTATATTAATGAAATATTAATCAATAATAAATGAAAATATATCATTTAATATCTTATCATTTCATTCACTAGAAAATTATAATGTCTTTATTGCGTATGTGTGGACTACCACCTCCATGAAGAGATGTGATTTGTTTTGCATCATTACATAAATTGGATGATATATATAAGTATATATAAAACATAATAAGGTATTTATTATTATTCTAGGAAGAAAAATAATACTTAACTTATTTCACTAGTGATCAATGAAAATTGGAAACGCAACACATGTGTGTGCATGACCTACAATATCCAAGACTAAAACACATATCATTTTTCATAATAATCAGACATGATTGGATTAAAAGTTTTAATTTATGTAAAATTGTGAAAATTATTTACTTAATATAATTATTAATAAGATTTAAAAATTACATCTTTTACTTTGGTCAACCAATATAATATATTTTAGACATATGAGTCAAATATCATAAAAAATATGAACTTAACATAA
Organism: Viscum album; assembly: GCA_963277665.1. Lineage (NCBI taxonomy): Eukaryota > Viridiplantae > Streptophyta > Magnoliopsida > Santalales > Viscaceae > Viscum > Viscum album. The sequence continues at coordinate 946,499,444 of OY728138.1, forward strand.
TTGGCTATGGAATTGGGTGTAATATGGTATTATATAAAATAAAAATATTTTTTTATTTTTAAAAAGTTCTTATGTAATTATGTAATTAACATATTGTGTTTATTTATGAGGATATGGAAAATTCTTGATTTTTGGACTCAAAACAAGGGAAAATAATTTAAAAATAATATATATTTTATGTTTCCCATTAACATAAATTTCATCAAACTCCATACATTTTATATTATTTTTTAAAATAATCTATTTTGGTAAAAATATATTATTAATAAATTTTTTCTCAAATTTTACATTCATTCAAAATTTATTAAATTGAATCATTCTATAAAATATTTTGAAATTATTAACAAAAAGTCCAAAAGAATGATCTTTTTTAATGTATACAATGACAAAAAAATATCTATATTATAAAACTTATTTTATTATGGATTTAATTATAATAAACTGTGTTTTCTTAAAATGAAAATCCTCATTTACAGTTTCCAGTTGTTTAATAAAAATTAAAATGGATTTGATATTTCAATATCGTTAATTGTTTTTTTATGAATGTATTGTATAATTTGAAATCGAAATGATTTTATGTGTTATGATTATGTAATGCTTCGTTGAAAATTTTTATGATTTGGGGTATTTTCAATATTAATGAAGCATGTATTTTCTATTATATCACTTTAATTCATTGGACATGATTTATTTATGGATTATTAACATGTGGTTTATTCCAGGTACAACTGTGGTGGTAGTTTCCAGTGTGATTGTGACGATTTCTCCATATTTTACTGTGTCAGTTATTCCATCTGAACAATGAATAATTTTACATTTTAAGAAATAATGATATGTACATAAGTATGAGTTACATAAAACTTATTAATTATGTTACATATCTGATTTTTTAATGCAAAATAATTTTTTGTATAAAAATTATATGATTTAAAAAAATGTGAGAGACAATATTATTTTTATAATTGGAATATATATACGACATGATAAGGGGGTGTGTATATATTTGTAAAGAAGAATATATGTTAACATTATTATTTAAAAGAATCACATAAGAGTTAAATTTTACAATAACTTTTCTTGTGAAATGTTTTAATAAAATAATTTGATAGTGAGGCTTATTTCCTAGGAATGAAAATAGTTATTATGATCACAATGTAATAATTGATAAGTGGAATTTATTATAATAATTAATAGAGTACTAGATTCTTTAATAATTCAATGTCTATTATTGAACATTTATTTTTCGTCCCACGTTATATTTTTTTTATCATGGTTAATTTATTTATAATGGAATTGAAACACTCTAGTTGAATATATTGATGATTTTACTTGAAAAGTAATTGAGTTATATTTTAAATTTATTATATTTTGGTAAAAATTGGAACTATGTAAAGATTACCACTTTTAAATTTATGGGATAAATTATAATGATTTATAACGCAATTCACTAAAACTATATACCTAAAGGTTCAACATTATTGAATGAAAGTGAATTCATGTGAAAAGTTAATATATTATATATTTATTTAATATCATGTTATTATCATTGTTATTAGTTAAAATGAGTACGTCCAATTCGTGATTACTCAAACATGTGAAAATTGGGATAATAATTATTCTCTTCTTTAGGTATTTAGGTTTACATTAAAACCATATGGGAAAGAGGTAATATTTCTGTATAGAAGGTGAAGCTAGACATTGAGTTCCTAGATAACTATAAGTTATACCCCAATTGGAATGGGAATAAACTAATACTGTTGGATTTAGAGTAAATTATTAGATGAATATAGATAATAATATATTAATTTATAATATTTACAATGACCACTACAACTTGAATTATTAATATATTATGGAGATTTTTTTTAAATAAGTGGATCTAAATAGAATAAATTATGGTTAAAGATACATTAGAATTTATCTTCCTCATAATATGTTATACTAGGGTTCATATAATTATAATTTAACTTTCTTATTTTAGTAAATGGATAAAACTAGTTCAAACAAAAATTTGAATTGGTGTGAAGATTAATGATATTAATTTAATAATTAGAACCCAAAAAAGGTTATTATTGTTAAATATCATATAGTTACAAAAAAACCATGTATAATCAGTTATGTTTGAGAACATTAACATTGGAGAGAACACAAAAAAAAACAAAATAGGATAAAAATAATGTTCCATGGATGTTTAATAGATAATAATAACAATGATGAAAATATTTAAAATTCTACGTGATATGAATTTAGTGAGAGGTATGTCATGTTATGTCTAAAACAAATGAGAATTTATTTTATGGTAATAGTATGAATAATGAAATAATTTACCAAGGAAAATATTTGATCAATTAATTTGATGAAGAAGAATTAAGTTATTTAAAAGAAATAAATTGAATATTTCTAATTATAGGAGTATATGTATTATGTAATCGTTTTTCACGGTTGAATGCTCATGAAATTTAGGTTTATAACAATAAAAATATTTTTTTATCAATTCCAAATGAAATTATTTTTTATTACGAGAAAAGAAAACCATAAATTTGAATGGTATGGGTATTAATATGGATTCTGTTTTGAAATTGAATCAAAATATATTGGGATTATTTTTTTAATAATTCATTAATGTATAATATGTTAAAGTTATTCTAATGTATTATAAAAATGAAATTTGATTAAGAGGTCTACATATAGGGATTCAATAGTTATGATGTTGGGGTTTATTTAATGATAATCATACGCTTAATAACATCAACAAAATTTTTATCTTTTATGTTATATGACTACATTTGGATCCATTTATTTAGTATTGACAAATATTTTAGTTATAATTAACCTGTAAATTTAAAAGGTGAACATTATTTGATGAGGAATTATCAATTTATTTTTTAGTCACAATATTAGAAACATTGATAACCTTTAGTGTTTCTTAGATCGTTGATAAATATAGTTATTAGTATGTATTTACATCATATTTATTAAAATATTTGAATAATTATAATTATATACTTTTAGAAAAATTAAATCCTAATGGGTTCCCAACAACCAGTTTCATATGACAATGCCATCGACAACTAACCCGAAAATAAATGCCTAATAGGTTGTTCAACCTAAAACTAGATTTTTTTATGTCCTAATAAGTATGAAATAAAAAATATTTATTGAGATAATATTAGTACTAAATTTATTTTTAGATTGATATCCAAGGTACGGGAAAGTGATTATCTAATTAAGGGTATTTCATATGAAGATCACTATTTTTATGGGAACATTTTATGATTATAGAAAATAAAAAATTATGGGATTTTATATGGGGATTAAAGATCCAATTATATTTGGGAATAAAATAATATTTTTGATGTGGATTTATGATGAGATATGTTATTTATTGAAATTTTTGACATATTTTTTATATTGTGCGATTAAGATATATGAATTATTACAATGAATAATTAAGATATATTGATATTATTTGGGGAAAATGTTAGAAGTATTTGTCATACAATCATTATAATATTTTTCTAAATTTTAGTTCTATATATACTGATTAATTATATAAATCATTATTTAAAGATAGATTTAGTTTTAATTTTTTATATTAATTTTAAAATTTCAAAATCAATATATTTTTTCTACATATAAATCATTATTCAATTTAGAAATTATCATATATTGTTTTAACAATTTTGTTTTTGGTTGAAAACAATTAACCATATATAAATGTATATTTTCAAATGGAAGTTTATTTTTCTTCTCCATATATAGAAAAAAATAAATTCAATACACATCTTCTAGTATAAGTGATAAATCTTTGAGTTGAAATTTATTAATGGATTAAAATATATTAGGAATGTATATATTTATTTTTATTTTCATAACATGGATTGTAATATAAATCTTTAAATATTGGGAAGGGGTATTGAAAAAAAATTATTCCATAATCTTCATTTATCATGAACTCATAGTCTTGTTCACACTTTTTCATTTTATAGTATTCTAGGAATTTAGATTCTCATGTTCAATCAATTTTATATCATAAATGATATCAATAACCCATCATTATTATTTAGATTATATAATTTTTATACATATGTGAATATTTTATCCCATTGATGTTTTTGTTTTTTGGGAACAAGTTATGTACTCTTTTAGAGGGCCTTCACATTTCTATTTCCCTTTTTTAAGAGAATGTGTATTAATCCCATTCATGTAGTAGGATTTCATCCACTTTATTATCATATGAAATATCAATCATTAAGATGAATATTATAAAATTGATAGGATTAGATATCATTTGTGGTTAGAATTGTATACAAAATAAATTTTAAATAATATCTTTGTTTGATAGGATGAAAATATGAAACAACAAGCATAAATGAAAAGAAAAAAGTTAAAAATTAAATATAAAAATAATAAAATAGTAATTGAATTTATTGGTATATGTGGGATTGGATCAATTGTTAAATATAATTAATGTTTCTAATCAATTGAAACATATTGACCAATTTATTAAGAATATGAACTCAAATTTTAAAAAGTATTTGTATTCTTTTTAACTGCATCTCATTAAAAATATAATTTTTATTTCTTTTTATATGTAAATATTATATTTAATTTTTGTGTATATATATAAAATGTATATGATAAAATAAAGATAATTTCTAAATTATAATATTAAAATTATGTTCAGATATATGTTTTATAATTTTCTGAATTTTTTATCTTTCATTAAACAATGAAAATTAATTATTTGTACAAAAACTAAATATTATTTTAATATAAATACTATTAAATCTATTATTTGATAGTTTTAACATTTAATAAAATATTATATAATAATATTATCAAATTATTATTTTTAAAATAAAATTATTTTTTTGGCTTATTATAAATACATTTTATATTTATAAGAATTTTTTTTGAAAAACTATTTCCCCCTATTTTATTTGATTAATTTATACATTTTTTAGAATTATGTTTGTTTTGATTATATTTTGCCATGGTAAAAGAATATGTTTATTGAAATCAACCATGCTCCATTTACGGACCTTTTTGTATTTTATAGTATCTATATAAATATATTAATTATGAAATATATTAATTTCATTGTAATTATCAAAAAAGACAACAAAGGGTTATAACATAGTGATATTGGTAAACATTTTATTATAATATGAATTAAATTTATTATATGGCATTATTTACACCCATACATATGTTAGTTTCAACTATTATATGTTTTGGATGCATTTAGACATCAAAAATTAATTACATTAATTTAATATTATATGGATTTCCATGAGTTCCCCTCCCTAGCGTTATAAATGGGGACCTCTTAATCGAATTTATTTACAAATAATCCCCATTTTGGATTAGGAAATAACTACCATAATAAAATAATTACCTTGATCCTCATATCATATAGTGAATTTTAGAACATCAAACCAATATATCAATTCTTTTGGTGGAATAAATTATAGTTTATATGAAGCAGCGTTATAGTTCTTGACGAATATTTTTATCTTATTTATTCTTCAACATCCATAAAATATTTATCTTCCATGATGAAATAGTAATAAGAAATTATAATCCCTAAATGGTAAGGTTTTTATGATAATTTAATAAACTATATTTTTCTCAACATCGAAAAAATGTGAACTGAAACCACTGTTCATGTGTATAGTAAACTATAACCTCACAAACTGATGTAATTATTTTTCCCTCAATGTCTCTAATAACTAGTTGTATTGAAATATTTTATGAATATATATGAAATTATTTATAAATTAATAAAAATTAAAAAGAAATTATTTCATTTACTTTATTATATTAAAATTTATTGGAATTTGGTAACGTCGTTCGTGTGTACTTGTGAACTACAAACTCCACGAATCTATGTGATTTATATTAATATCCACATGAAATGGATGATAATTATATGTTATTTTAAATAAAAAATATGTTAATCATGTTCTATTATACCTTATATAATTTTTAAACAATACATATATTATTAATATAAGGATCATTGATAAATGGAAATGATAATCATCCATATGTACGACCGACCATCTATGCGATTGTAATGTAGTTTCTTTTTAGAAAATAATTTTCATGATTTTTTTAAATAAATAAATTTAGAATAAAATTATTAAATTATAATGATTATTATTCTGGGTTGTATATTATTATGAAAAATTGACCATATTCATCCTACCAAAGTAATTTTTGATGTACAATCCGAATATCATCAAGATATATGACAAAAATTTAAATAATTAAGAAATTGTATATAGAATGGAATTAAAACAAATAAATCAAATTATAATAACCTAAAAAATTTATGAAATTAAATTAGAAACATATTTATATTATTTATAATTTTGAAGGAAAAACATGGCATGTCAAACTCAAGGAAACAAAATTTCTCTTAAAAATTTAAACAACTCCTTTTTCCCAGAATTTTTTTTTCATTCATGTCTGAATTTTTATAATTAATTTATTTTATTTAATTGAATAGACATATAAAAATTTTAAAATAATTTATATATATACATTACACCAATTTAATTAGTTTTATAATGAATCTTTTTATTAAATTATTCGATGGTATTTATAAAATGAAAAATGAAATTGACTATTTTAATTTATATAGAGAAAATGAATACTCTTACCACCATAATAATTATTTAATTTCAATATTTAATTTTTTATTCCATTACATGAATAATGTATTTATTTAATGAAAAACCCTCCATTCTCATATTTGGGTTTTCTTAAAAAATGTTTTATAATGAGTAGATTTTTTAATATCGAGAAACGATTTATTATTGGTATAATGAATATTAATGACATTGGATTATTTTATATGTTATGATTTTCTTACAATTATTTGGAATTGTTTATGACCATGGGTAATTCTATTATATACCATGATTAGTTTGGTTAATGATCTCCCAATAATACATGTGGAATGATATATTTTTTGGAAGATTACAATGCGGGTTTTTCTAAGTATAATTATTATTATTATTTTTAGTGTAAACATGGTTGTTACATAAGTAAAATCACAATGGTTATTCCATTTAAACTATCACTGTTATTCCAATTATAACCATGATCGTTATTCCAAAGTTTGTAGTTATATGAAAAGTATTAATCTAGTACCCCATATGATGTATCTAAACTTTTTTACCTTTATTATATATTCCATAAGGATAAATAATGGTAATAAATGAGCTTATTTTTTAAATATTAAAAGAATATGATTCTTCTTATGGGTGTACTGTATTACAATGTGAAAATTTTATCATGTGTTTTTCATGAAATCAAATAACACATTATTAATTTTATTTTTCATTTTATATTTCTTATATTGTGTATTATGAAATATTTTAGATGTAAATATGGTATATTGGGAATTAATATGTTTATATGAATCCATTTATTAATTTGGAAAATGATAATTTTTAAATCTATTCAACATAAAATAATTGGTTTTATTATTTTTATGTCCCACACTGGTATTTTTATTCTCATCCCATGTTATAAAAATGTCATATTGGATAAAAATGGGTGAGGGAAAATAATAATTAAATATTAAACACATGAATATTTTACAAGAAAAAATATGTTTTTTAAAACTATAATATTATGGGAAAATTTGTTATTGATTTCAAGAGAACACATTTGCATTATATGGGAATGATATGAATGAGTTATGAATTCATTATATAAAACTCTATAAATAAATAATATATGGAATTAAATAAATTTGATTCTAATAAAAATATAATTGATTATGTAATGTTCATGTCTCTATCGTTACAATATTCTTTACTAATGATACCATTTCTAAAAACTGTGTCCAATGATCATTTTCTCTCATTAAATATTTCCGAGATGGTTTTGAATATTAAATATTTTCTACATGAACCCATTTTATATAAGTGAAAATTAAATTTGGTTTTTGGATTTATTTTAATGCATCTCATTTAGTGATATTTTGAAAATTTTAAAGGCCCATTTGGAACCTTGGATGTAATGTTTGGATAATATCCTTGAAATTTAGATTGTTCTAGAAATAATTTTTTTTATCTCATCAATGGATTTTGATTTCAAATGAAAATTATAGTTTCAAATTTTAATCATTGAGTACATAATATAGTTGGAAAATATTTTTATCATCGCTAGTTTTAACTGGATAAATGTATCACATTTGATGGACACCCTATGGTTGTGCTATAGTTAAAGGTTGTCTCTAAAAGGATGGTTTTGGGAATTTTCCTAGTCAGGCACATTGGCATAATTTAAATTCAAAAGTGTGATTACCTCTAAAAATTCCCCTTATATTATAATATTGTGATTGAGGTTGTCACCTAGGGGGTTCAGAGACAATTTCTATTTAGTCCTAATTTGATGAAATAGAACCTCTATTTTTAAAGTGAACAAACTAGGCTATGTCACTAGTGATACTACTATAGATCCTTTGAGTTGGTGATATACAATGGATCATAACATTTATAGATAGATGGTTTTTATCTGATTATTTATAGTGTCATCTCATTTGATGTTTAGAAAAATCACATTAACATATATCCTATTTTTTTATTTACCTATTATGGAACCTTATTTTCATGCTTTTTAGAGTGTGTCTTCTTATTAATGATTTTTCCTTTTATAATTTACATTTAAATATTCAATGCTTATTCATATATGTTTTGATTCCACTTATTTAGGATCATACATGGGATGTGGTTTCCATAATTGAATGGGTCTTTATACTTTTTTTTCATAATGGAATACAAATTTAAAATAAATCCATGTTTTTTTACAAAAGGTTATTTTGATAATGCTATGTGTGGTTGTTTAAATGATTAAAATCAATATTCTAAGTATATTTATTATAATTTATTGATGTAAAATTATTTGAAAGGTTGGGTATGGGCTCTATAAATATTAAATTTTTAGTTATTATATAATTACTCTGTCTTTGTTCGTCTCAACATTGGTAGAACAGAACTATTTTTATTGTTCAAGTTATTATTCATATTTTCAAATTGATTGGAGTTTTTGTATATAGAAGGTAAAATGAGTTATCATGTAGTTCATTTTAGTTTCTTGTAAGATTTTTTTGGTATGTTGTATCACGATTCAATGAATTGTTATTCTTGCTGAAGGATTTATGTATTATACCATCATGTTGCATATTCTATTTCATTTAATGTTTTGGTTGTTGGGTAAAATCATCTGCAATGATCTATTTATGATTCCAGGAATTATTTTCATACCCAATGTGGATTGGGGATCTTTATGACCTTATAATTAGTTGGTTTAGGTGTCCAATTTAGGTATGACTAATGATGGTTCATAAATATTCTATGACAACCCTTTATATAAAACATTGTTTATATAACCCCCTCTGTTTTAGGTAATTAATAATTTTAATGAATTTTATTTATATAATTGTTTGGTATTTTGATTGGGATAGATATGAGAAATTTTCAAGGGTTTTTGGGGATATTCATGAGGTTCATGGTGGGTTACCTGTATGTGAAAATCGTGAAATTCCAATAAGAAAGAAGGCTTAATGAGGCAACAGAAAAAGGGAAGTTTCATTTTCTATGGATGTTTTATACAAACCATGAAGATGCTATGGATAAAATATTAATTATCTGATAGTGGGATTTGTGATATATGGAACATAGTTTGGAAACCTTCTGAGATTCAACCACTAAACTAGTGGCTAATGCATGGATAGTGCACAAATTTTATAACATTGAGACTAACCATACCCTGGCTAAATGTGAGCTACTAAAATGGTGGATCTCACATGAATTAACTGATAACTCCATATTATTTCCTCATATATAGCCCTAACATAGCTTCCTATCTTACCAATGGACATTAATGGTTCTCCTATTTCTCTAATGAAAATCATAAGGATTCACAGGGTGATTTAAAACTATTTAATTTGGTTAAGTATTAAGTCTGGATCGTTATTGTTGAGTTTCATAGTTAAACATCCACCTCTATCTTAGATTATTTATATAAAACTAATTTGGGCAGATCTAATGTTTTTGATGCCAAATATTTTTATATTTTGTTTAGTTTTATTAAAGGATAAGATATATTAGGTATTTAGTGGATATTTAACATGGTTTTATGGACATTATTCATGTTGTTTTTCATTTTCATCATAAAACCTAAGGTCAGTGGCATCAATGTAAACTCTTCTATTATGGAAAATATAGATTAGTTTCATAATTAATAATTTTCTGTGATATTGATTTGGGATTTTTTGTGAAATGATTTTTTGAATACTTTATTGAATGATGATTTGTGGAAACATGTGAATTGGGTGTTTTGTAGAAAGTTCTTTTATTCATAATTTTAAAATGGTGATGTAAAAATATTTAATTTTATGGAATAATGTTATATGGATAAAAATTGATGTTTTAAATGAATGGATATTTTTGAAACAATATTACTGCTTTAGTTGTAATATTTTTGATGAAATGTTTTCAATGATAGGATAACTTATATTGGAATGGTTTTAATTGTTGTTTGGGATTGGATTTTAGAATAATTATTATATGGGGTCATGTTAATTAAGAAATGGATATTGGTAAGGATTCTCCCTATATTTCTTGTGGGATGGACAATATTTTTGTCTCTCCCCCATCAAATAGTCCATTAAGTGGAATCTTATCAAAGTGATTACAATCAACAAGTGACTATAGCAAGGTCTAGGTTTTCTTACCCGAATAGATGTGTGGATACAAATAATGAAATGGTTATACCATAATTAATCATGTGAAATGATTTAACTTATAATTTGGTTTCATTTCTATGAACATGATGATGTTTTGATAAAATTGTATCCTCGGAAATTGTTTATATTTATTTATAAAATATTTATAATTTTTTTATATAAATTTTATTATATAATATTTTCTAATTTTTTGTATCCTAGTGGAATGTGTATAGTTGTGATTGTCGGAATCATACTGAGTTTTAGTAAAAACCAATGTTTTGGTACATTGGTGATTTTTTATATGACATCTTCCAGGACATGGGGAATGATAAAGTATCACATGTCTTTAGCACAACCTCATGATAATTAGACAATTTATTGAAGTGGGATCATGGAGATTATGGAGCTTTGTATTCCTGTGATTCTTTCAGTGTTTTATTATTTCTAATTTTTAGTTTACATATATATTGAAGTCTTTCACTATGGTACATGAATTTATAATTATTTTTATATATTAAATTTTGAGTTGTCATTAATTATTATCAAACACCATAATGTGTTTTTTTAATTATTATTTTTGGTTATTTGTTTTATTATGAAAGGGAAAATTACCCCCACATGTATTAATTCCATTTGAAATTTATTTCCATCCATTAGAGTCATTGGAATAACACTTCAGAGAAATTAATATTCATACACCTTCTCTAGAAATTAAGGAGAATGAGGTTCATTACAGGTGGTATCATCATTATCCTTCCATTGTGGAACAGATGGTCATATGTATTGTTGGTCATATTATTTAAATTTATTCGATTATATTACTTCAATTTTTATCTTATAAAAGAAAATTTTTATCATGAATTGAAATATAGAGCATAAATAAATTTGGTTGACCTTTTTATGATGACCACCACATTACCAGTGAGTTAGGTACATACATGTTTTGGAGACACTTATGGATTTTAGAATCTCATTTTCAAGGGTTTGGCCAATGATAGAGGATGTCATGAATTAGTGTAATGAAATCCCATTATGATTGAATATTTCAATTTGAGTCTTTATATATGATTTCGTGAATCATAGTGATTTTTTAAAATTGTTGACTTTTTATTTCAATTGAATTATTTTGAAGAGGTGCATGATTGTGTTATTTTGTAAAAAATTTGATTTTGAGAAATATATTGGGATTATTTAAAAATGGAGGAATATGAAAAAGGATGGTTATGTGAAATAAATGTTGTGATATTAAATGTGATTTAATTTTATATGTTAATACTTCAGCTCATAGATGGTGAGACATATGGAATTGTTGATTTTTTTGATAATAGCTTATGTAGGAGTCATATAATCCTACTGGAAAACAATGTAGAGAATATGGTTTTACCTAATCCATAGGTGATTGAAAAAATTATTCAGAGTATCATCCATGGATTTTAGTCTATCGACAATGGTATCCAGAGGGATGGGAAAATACAATGGGATTATTCTATCTAGTTCTAGAAAAACCATCCACCCATATTTTGAGGTGATTTTGAAATAATAAAGCTGGAGGTGTGGATGAAGATAATAAATCATATATTCTAATTCTTTAAAATACTAGTAGAGATGAATGTTACAATGGTGATATATCTTATGGGGGATCTTAAATGTCAGTAGTGTGATCAAGCAGTGTGGAATATAGAGTATCATGACCATAATTGGGAGGAGCTTGATGAATTGTTTAATTATCAATTCCACCATCACATGTTCGAAATTTATCGAAATATAGATTTCATTAGATTGAAATAAGATAAAATTTTAGTGGTAGAATATAAGGCCATGTTGATGATATTTATCTATTTTTCAGCATAGTATATGGAATGTGAATCCTTAAAGTCACACATTTTTAAAGGAGTCCTGAGGTAGAAAATAAATTCAAATATCATAGTGCTTTGTGTCGTAAATTATACATGAATAAGAAATAGAGATATTATGGTTTAATTGGACAATCATGAACTATGGGAGAGGTAATCCGGTTAATACCCTTCAGAAGCAGTGGAAAATATATTATAGGAGGAAATCATAAGAGTTCCATCTATTTCTAAGCATGGAACGTGAATCAGAATAAAACTGCTAGATCATTAATTCTTCCTCCAAAATCTATTAGTGGAATCAAATTATTTCAATAGGGTTCATTTGACCACATGAAGTGAGATTCTATGGCTCCACCAAGACATTCCTATAATTTTAACAAGATGGGTTATCTTCATTGAAATTGTCTTAGTGATCCATGCTCATTTTCTCATGACACTTCTTAGGTATCATATGTTTTATATGCTTACATGGGGAGAGAGAAACAGAATCAATATCATTAGAATAATTTTGAAATCTATGGGTATTCTAGTTATTTCATGAATCCTTAGCAAGTTAAATATTACTAGGGTAACAATGATCAATGTGAATTGATGAAAGAAATTATATTGAGTTGATTATGTGATTGTGGATGATATGGATGTACCATATACTGTAAGAGTTATGAATCTTTTGAATTATAACCTAATTCAAGTAGTTATTGATATTGGTGAATAAAATTCATTTATTTCTTCTTGTCTTATTGTCTTTATGAGTACAAAACATGACATGATTTCCTATATTATAGAACATTAAAATACTCTTTGTCAATTAGAATGTTGAGGCTTTGTTTGTAATGCATATTATATAAATATTTATTGAGATGATAAAAAATATTATTTATCTATATTGGTCATGGATTTATATGATGTATTAATATGCAATTATCTATTGATAACAATATTAGATGACATAAAATTTTATATAAGAGTGGTTAGTTTTAAAACTGAGGATGGTGTCAAGAAAATATTTATAGGTGAAATGGATTTAATGATAGATGAAAAATGATTTTTTTTTACTAGAAAAAGGAACTATATCATATCTATTTAATGTATTTACATTGTCATAGAGGAAATAAAATGACAACAATAGTTTCACCTTGATGGTTGATTTATTTCCATATGTTTTCAGAAAAAACTATTCCTAGTTACCACCAATAAGTGATGTGGAGTTTACAATTGAAATCCTATGAGGGACCATTACTAACTCACTTCCATATTATAGGATGTCAATAATATAATTAAGGTGTTTTTGATGTTGTTGAATGATCTTGAAATGAAGGGTTTCATTGGGCTGAGCAAGTATCTATTGGCAGCCCCAATCTTGTTCGTGATAAAATAAGATGAAACTATAAAGTTGGGTGTAGATTATCATAAAAACTACTATGTTCCAATAATGAACATGTATTTTATTCCACACATTAGTGAACTATTTTATATATTTATGGGATATTTTTGGTTCTCTAACATTTTCATCTCATCAGGATAAAACAAACTGCAAGTTCTAATGTAGGGTATTCCAATGATAACATTGAGAAGAAGATATGGCCATTATGGATGTGTGGTAATTCTTTTTGGTAAGATTAATGCAACCTGAATTTTTTTTATTTGATGAATTATATATTTAATAGATATCTGGACTCTTTTTTGGTAGTTTTTATGGATGAAATACTGGTGTATTATAGGATAAGGAATGAGTGTGAACATCAGTTGACCACATTTTTAGGACTCTTTATAAATCACTTTTTGTTTGATGAATAATAAAAGTGTGATTTTTTGATACAGAAGTAATATTATATTCACCATGTTACCTTTTGTGGTCCACCTTATATCTGCACTGATCGTGATTTTAGCAAAATCAGTGAAAGGGTATATAGTATATTGCAATGCATCGTGGTCAGGGTTGGGATGTGTTCAGATATAGTGGGACTATGTTGTTTTTATTTTCAAGGGAGATACTAGTGCATTAAAAGGACTTCCTAACACATGAATAAGATTTAGATACTAGAGTCTATGCTTGGATGACATGGTATAAATATCTATTTAGTGATAAATTTTCTACAGTCACAATTCATAAGATCCTGAAAAATATTTTTTCACAATGAGATTTGAATCAACGACAATGATGATCTATAATGTATACTCTGATGTATGAATTTAAATTAATGTATAAAACTGGTAATAGACATTCTGCAGAAGTTGAAATAAGCAGATATTCATTTTTTTAGTTGGAAAAAGAGACATCATACCAGTGTTAGTTGAATGTTGTGATACATAACATGAACATGGAATGTGATGAATGAGTTATTATGGAAGTTTTACTTACCGTTTATTTTTTTTTCTGATTTGGTAAATTTGTTTAATAAGGCACAAAAATGAAACATAGAATGTGTAGAGAGGAGTTAATAAATCAATTGTGTGGAGAACATTGAGGGATGGAAACTCCATGGTAGATCAATGTTTTTGTATAGAAATTGGATGGTCGAACCTATGAATTGTCAGTAATATCTTATACATGTTTACCCCCATTAAGAATTTTATCTTCAACCTGTATCACATAAGATTTATAAGGTATTGAAATAAAAATTCTACTAGTGCGGTATTAAATGTAATGTGGCTATGTTCAATTGAAGATTAATAGATTATTAGCAAGTCAAGTAAGTGAATCAACATCTAACAAGAATTTTGTACTGTTTACCTATCACTGTGTGGAAATGGGAGAGTATAGAATTTTATTTTGTAACAAGTCTCCTAATTTTTTTTAGAAACACAATTATATATTGGTGTTTTTGGATCATCTCAAAAAGGAATCTCATTTCATATAGGTTCGTGAAACTCATATGGTAGAGGATCATTCAAAAATATATATCCAAGAAGTTGTAAAGTGGAATAGAGTTCATGTTTCAAAAGTTTCATATAGAGATCCAATGACCACATATCAATTTATGTGATTCCAATCAAAAATCAATTATCACTGATTTGACTATGAGTATGACATATCATCCTCCATTGGATGGGAAATATTATTGGATGATAAAAATGTGGGAATATGTGTTGTAGGGATGTGTAATGAATTTTTATTTCGTATAGGAATAACATGTATGATTATTTGAGTTATCGTATAACACAAATAATCAATCCATAACACATTTGGCTTTGTTTGATGCTTTTTTATGGGCATAATTTACATTCTATGCATTATTTGGTGGAAACATGTTAGACTTCAGTAGTCGATCCAATAATTGGGCATGAAGCAACATGGAAGATTATGTTGATCAAAAAAAGGATAGAGATTGCTATGAGTTTTCTAGAGTTTTATTCCTGATCATTTTCCATTTAATTTTTAATCCATGATGAGATATCAGGTGTTCCCATGGATCTCTCAAAGGAATGAAAATTCACATTTTGGGATGTAGAAAATGTTATTTTTGAGATATATATTATCTTTTGAGATATCAGAATGGGTTAGAGAGGTGGCCTATTAATTTTAATTAACACTAAATTTTATTGTGGTCTATAATTTGTTTCATGTGTCTTAGTTACAAAATAATCATCCTAATGCAATACATTTGATCAAATTTGATAATGTTGACCAAGATCCAAACGCTACATTTACGCACATGCATATGAATATTATAGATATGTAAGATAATGATTTTTTTAAAAAAAATTCTTTCTACTTTGTGGTTATATGAAACATTGTTAGATTTAGATATATTATTGGGAGTGGGGGAAGAAAATAAGTGACTAATTGATGTATCTCTTTCATGTAAACAATATATTTTTACTCTATGTGGATGAAAAGACCAATGATAGGGATAATTTAACACCAAAAATTTGAGTTAATTATCCATTATTTTATCTATATCTAGTATATAATATGTTGGGGTTATGTTTATGAGATTTTAGAGAAATGTTAAAGTGTCTTAGGTATTTAATTTATGTTCATGGGTTGTTCATGGACTTGTAAATTTGTATAAATCTTATAGGAAACTATGAATAATGATTCGGGGGATAAAAATAAGATACATAGTCAATATATGGTTAGTATACGTCATGTGTAATACTAGTAGAATCCATGATATGTTGAAAAGTGGGATTTGGCCAAGAAGGAATATTTTTGGAAATTGTACGGGCCACCTGTGCATAGTTGAACCCTTGAGTTAGTGGATAACACATAATTAGCACATTTGTTTTCCTAACCATGCGACTAACCTTACAAGAGATAAAAGTGAGATCCTAAAATGGTTGATGTCACTTATTGTAACCTCTAACTCTATTGTTTTTATCTTATTCGACCATAACACAATTTAATATCATAATGATGGTCACCGATGGCTCTCCCACTATTTTGGAGCTGATCTGAAGGCTTACCATGGTGATTTTATTTCATATTCGTGTGGTAAGGATTCATTCACGACTATTGGTAATGTGATTCATAGATCTACTTGTTCCTCTCTCTTAGAATCATATATACACACCCATTTTGGGTATATATAAGGTAGTTTAATGTAAATATGATTATATTTTGTTTTTATTTTATAAGGGATGAGATCTAAGGAGGGTTTTCAGATATTTGACCCAGTTTCAAGGAAGTGCTCCTTATCGTTATTCATTTTCAACATAATACCCATAGCATGTGGATTCACTATCAACCACTCTATTTAGTATATGAATTTATAGTTTCAAATTGATCATTTTTGTGAAATTTATTTTGTATTTTATATGAAATGATTTTTGGAAACACTCTTTAGTGATGGATTTTAGAAACATGGGATTTGGGTGTTTTGTAGAAATTTCCTTGGCTATTAATTATAAAATGGTGAATTTAAAATGTTATTTTACTTATATAATTGTGGTAAATGTCTTAATAAATATATTTCAATAATGGAAGAGTTTTTCTAAATGAATTATAATTTTTTTTTAATTTTTTAAATGGTTTTCAATAAGAGAATAGTTTTTATTATAATGGAAATAAATAATTTCCGAGAATTGGATTTATTTTTCATAATAATTGTGTGTGTCATTATGAATTTGGGTAGGATAAGGGTTAAAAGTCTCATGAATAATTTTTGGGATGAACAAGGGTCATGGATCTCCACTGTAAAATGGTTTATTATATGACGACATCGGGAAAGGATGACGCAATAGTCATGACTATAGGGAGGAAAAAGTTTTCATTCATGGTCGGTGGTATGGATACAAATAATGGAATTATTAAATTAGAATGAAACTTGTGATGTTATTAATGTATTGATTATTTTTCCTCTAATCATGTTGTTGTTTTAAGAAAATGGTTTCCTTGGATCTTGTTTATATATAGTTGTAAAATATTTAGAAATTTATTATATAAACCGCTATATATGAATGATGCTAATCTGTTATATTTTAGTGGAATGAGTATGTATTTCATTGGGGGAATCCAACTAATTTTACATCATAATCTTACATTGAAATTTCAGTGATTTTTCATATTTCATGTACCAATACATTGGAAAATGTAAATTATCACAGCTTTTTAGAACTAACTAGTGATATATGTTCTATTTGGTGAGTTAGAGAATAGTGATTGTGGTGATTTCAATTCCTGTGATTTTAATGGAGTTTTTTTAGTTTTAATCAACTTTTAACATTGATATTATTGTCTAACTCTATGGTATATAAATTTGGTATGATTTTATTAAATGAAATGTTTAGTTGTATTTTATTGTTATTATACATCAAATTATGATTTTATTATTATGGAATGATTGATTATATAGTTCTTTATTAAAGGGATAAAAGTCACCAAAATGTATTTAATTCCATTATAATTTATTACATTAATTTTATATCATGGGGATGTCACTTATGACCAAGTAAAATTCATCTTCATCATCGATATAATTAGGATACGGATGGACATTATAGTTTATGAGAACATCATATTTTATATTAAAAATTAGTGTTCATATTTGAAGTAAATGTATCTCCATATTGATAATGTAAAGAAGTTGTTGTAATGAAATTGATATACCAATTGTTAAATCCTCTAGAAGCTGAATTTTTTTAATAAATTAATTATCAATATTTCTTAATGAGTCATCCTAATACTTCCCGCATATCTTGAGACTCTTATTGGATATGGTTTTGTTATTTGAAATTATCTAGTAGAAAAATTATGATGAATGGGATGATTGAATCATTGATGATTGAGGATAAGAAATATTATTATGTGATGAACATTAAATGTAATGGGTTAAAATATGTTTTTATAGATTAGGAAACCATAAGAATTATTTTCGTAATAATATGATTATTTACTCTCATTATTAATGTTTTATACTCAAACAATGTTTCTTTTTTTATGACTTAAACTAAATCAATTCAAGTAAAAATTTAATATTTAAACTAATGAATATAAAATCATCATAGGATCCCACATTAAACATGAAATGTGGTGAAAACAATATGGTTATTCTTACTTGACTCACTAATTCTTTGAGAAGTAATTTCAATCATGTTTAACTCCAAAAAACAAAATAATCATCATTGATACTTTTATATTACATTTTCTGGCATACATTAGTGGTTTTTATGATTCCCTTATTATTGGGAAATGGTTAAATTATATTTAAATGTGTTCTTTTTCTCCAAATTTTCATGATAAGAGAATATTATTTTTTTGGTCTATAATTTTGATAGTGAAGAATAAAAAATGTGGAATGATTTTATTAATACTATATTAGATAAGGAAATTGATTCGTTGAAATGTGATGTTTTTAATAAGGAATTTTTCAATATGCTTTCCCATGAGAACCTCACATAAACATGTAATGATAATTTTATTACTAAATATGAAGGAAGGATAATAAAGAATTACATATGATTCAAATTTAACATGACATTAAATTTATACTTCTAATATTATCATCTACCCAAATAGTATTTCATACCAATTCATTTGTTCCTAAGTGTCATGCCTCTTGAAATTATTTCTAATAAGTGATTATGATAACTACATTGAATTTTTTTGATGTTCCCTCAAGTATTAAAAAGGTATTGGGTATTAATGTTGTTTACATTATTTTGATAAAAAAATAAATGATAGAAATTTAAATAAATTTTAATAGTAAATCAAATGGAGGACTATATAATAGAATTATTTATATTTCGATCCCTAGACTGATAAATGGAAAAATTTTCAATATATAGCATGGTGTAAATATTATTTTTAAAAAATAAGGCTATTGAGATGGAAAATTCTTATGCTAATTTCCTGGCTTGTCAATGACAATTAGAATCCTCAACAGAATGTTCCTAAAACACAATTATTATGTGACTAAATTTGATAAATAATGATATATAATCAACTATAAAATACAAGGATAAAAAATGTAAATATGTTTTATTAATCTCATAACACAACACACAAAGTGAATTAGCATGAGTCATAACCGCAGAACTAGGTCTGAATAATAATGTGAAAATGGTAAACATACCATCAAATATAGAATTTCAAATGTAGAATTACATTACTTATCAAACAACTATTTTTCAAAATTATAATTTCTATATGGGTGAGACCTAAGAACCTAAATAATAAGATATTGAGTAATTAATAAATTCTTATAACTGTATAATGATTTAATATTAATTCTATAGCTCATCTCTGATTGATTTTTATTGGAATGTGATTTCCACAAAACATATGATTCTATATATAGTTAAATTTTCATCAATTTTAAAAATTTATTGGATCTATTTATATTTAAACCATATCAATAAAAATGGAATGAAACTGACATGTTATTTTCTAAATCAACATATGATCTTCTTTTAGTGAATATCCTTCCAAATGATATTACTTCAACTGACTTGGTCAATATTGATAGTCATGGTAAATACTTATCTGAAATTATTTGGGATAATAGAACAATATAGATATTCCTATTATTAATTATTATAATAATTTATTTTAGGAATACAATCCTAGTCTTCCCAATTAATTATATTTTTTAATAGAACTCATTCCCAGTTCTATAAATTTTTAATATTATTAACATAGAATGACTAGAAAAACCCAAATATTTTATAAAAATTATTTAATAAAATTCTACATTAGGGAACACATAACATAATACCGCAATATTAATTTGGCATGGTGAAATTTTATAAGGATATATAACACTATAACATGAGATAAGAAAAAGAAATATATTATTTAAAAACTCAATAACATGCCATTAAACTAATGATACTTCAATGGATAACCCTAATATGTATATAAGAACTTGGTGGTCATTAAATCTGAGTAAGTTAATAATATATAAATAACACAAATAAAGAAATATGTCTCACTAAAGAGAAATATCATGGTGAACTTAATTATTGAGAATCATAAATATTAATGTAGAATACTAACATAAAATTGTAACATAAACGTATCATATGATTTTGGAAACAACATATAACAATAAATTATAATAATAAGTAATTCCAAATCACCCAAGAATCATAAAACATAGTTATTTAGAAATAATCTAAAAATCCATATATATTATCTTATTAATAAAAACATTTCCCAATTTATTTGAGGTCAGTATAATTCTAGTCGCACCCATGGCATTGATTTCATGTACATGAATTTGTATTCAACATAGATCATAAAATATAAATACATATATCATTACATTGATTACATTATTTAGGTGGGTGTGTTATATACATCAATGTACGTAATAAATTATAAATAGGTACATATTTTTTAATACCATCAATGTAAAATTATGATTTCTATTAACAACAGATAAATTCTGAATAGAAAATTTATGGATATTTTCAACACAATAACATGTGAAGATAATGGTTCTTATAAGGTTAAAATGATAGGTCGTATACCATTACATGAGAATCCCTATGTGATTAATTTAATTTATTAATAAACACTAGAAAATTATCACTTTGATATGATAAGGGATATTCAAAATAGTGTACTTGAATAATAAATAATATGTTGAGGGTCCCGTACATTGAAAGGGAATCTTGTGAACAATTTGGAGTATCATCTTGGGATATTGAGGGAAAATATTTTGAGATTTATAGATGGAGAAAGAAAGAGACCGAGTTAGAGGAAATTTTTTATCAATAGGTTTCTTATAATGAAATATTATAGGTTTGGAGGGTGTTTATATCAAAGGTGATGGGAATTCATTATTAATATGAAAACATAAGTAATGTAATTTAGGAAATAAATATTAGAAAATATAATACATCATATAGTTTTTTCCAATGGTTTATACAAAATTGTATTTTATTTCAATATTTATTTATTATATGAACTGAACTCAATTAAATATTAATATTCATGATGTGGAGTTGAGTAATATTCATATAGAATTCATTCAAAAAAATAATAATATTATAATGGATTTGGAAGATTTATTATACTATTGCAATATTAATCAAATAACATGAAAAAATTATTTTAAAGGGAAAACCTTCTAATAGTCATTGATGTATTTAACTGTACTTATTTCTTAACATTTAGAATATTATGATATCATAACAAATAATCTATATTTATACAGTATTTAGTTTTTACACAAAAAATATATTTTATTGATAAATTATAAAACATCCTCCAATGGATAACTTCATTGTTTTAATTCCAAAAAAAAAATTTAACAGAAAGATTTTTATAATGTTATGAATTTATAGTTTGAAATAAAAATCATTTTTTCCTATAAAATACTTTTTCAGGACACTAACAACCTTCTACCCATTATAAAAATATCTAGAAGAATTCATAACCTTTTTTATCATTTATATGTAATTAAATTTCCTTTAATAAAAATATTTAATAAAAATTATATTTAATTATAAAATTCTGGCAATTATTTGAAAGTTTGTATAAATTTAAATCCTTTATTAAAAAAATATAATTTTTTTTCATTTTATGATAATGTAATTTTTTAAAATAAATTTACAATCATGTAAAGGTATATAAATATATATATTCATTGAAAATTGGAAATTATAATCATTTTTAAAACTAAATAAAATTTAAATAATTAATTCTACTATTGTAAAGATATATAAATACTTATTACACCTGAATACACCCTATGTTTATTGTTTGAGATGGGGGTATTTTCTTTTGGATCTTTAGGTAATGTCATTTTAGATATGATCTCCATACCATTTATATTATCCTTAAATTAGATTAATTTGAGTATTAGTTTTCAAGTCTCTACTTTGTTTCCATCAAGGGAAAATCCCAATCATGACATCTTCCTCAGAAGATCTAAAAATGGGTGTCAAATTGTATGATTCTATTGGTTGTGGCTATAAATCATTCCATCTATATCATGTATGAATTAACATTACAGTTAGTATATATTAATTATAATGGTCAATATAGAGTGGGTATATTATAAATGATTAGGAACCTTAATGGTAATTTGAGATTTCAGAAAAAATTATGTCTATATTTTGTAAAAGTCTGTAGTGACAAATGTATTATACTGCACATGCTTTCTAAAACTAAATTACTTAACATGAAATTATTAATTTAAATTTAAATTTAATTATTAAATGTTTTTTTTATTATTATCCAGCAATATGTAGAACATTTTTGATAGAAATATCAATTCGTTCCCTAAAACAGATGATTGTACCTATATTTCATTCCCTCTTATGTTTTCCATATTAACTATTAAATATTGTGTTAATTCTACAATATTTCTAGTAGGTGGGTTTTCTCATTTCATTTAAAATCCACACTATGATCAATGATCCTAACATCTATTCATTATCAGAATAATTTTTCTATAAGGGCACCACCTCTTTATTTAGTACTTGTGAGTGGGTTGATATTTACTTCCTCTAGAGGGACACATGGATCCCATCACGTAAATGAAAATATGTATGGTTGGAATATTACTTGATATAATAAATCTATGATGTGATATGGGATATAAAAGGATTTACTATATCTTTTATTAATATTTTCTTTATTTACTAACCTCGTTATAGTCTATCATTGTGATATATGAAGAAAAAAATTATCTATCACCTCAAATAGTGGGTCTGATCGATGATTATCTTTGTAAAATTTAATATATATTTCATGGATTTAATATTATTTTAAATAGTTTGAACCATCCCTAAAAACACGTATGTTTGATTGAGTCATATCATAGTCTTATTTTCGAACTCATACCACAATGTAAGAGTCTGATACCCCTACCCATATGTAGAGATCCATATGATTCTATTTGAATCCATTAATTATTAATATTTTTGTGAAATAGCTAAAAAATTTGACGGTTCTTATCCATATGTTGCTTAAAATACATTGAACCTGATCTCAATATATCATCCAATGTTTCTCTAATAATTAATATCATTTTAGGATGATAAGAAGTACTGAATCTAAGAAATATATATAACACATAACAATGGATTCTCTACTATACATATTAAACCATTAGTCATTCAATTAAGGACCATCCTGAATATCTTATGTAACATCCCAAGTATGAATATAATAATTATTTTCATTTGTATTAATATATAACAATTAAAATAAAATATATATTCAGTAACATATATGATAGATCCTGTTTTATGTTTAAAAACAGTGTTTTTCTAAAAAACAGTACCACCATTTGATTGATTTTTTTTAAATATGTTGTTTTTCAATTTTATAAGTTATATTTGAATAAATAATGTTATTATTTGGAAAGAGAACATAAAAAATTAATTTTTTATATTTTTTTGTAAATTTTCTAATTAATTTCAAAATTAATGAATTGTAAATAAAAATAATATTTTAATTCATAACATCTTTGTTATCAAATATTATAGATTTTTATTTTAATTGATATTAAATTATAATTAGATTATGTTTTTATCATTAAATAAAATGTTGGAAATTTTGAGTAATTTCATATTGAAACTGGACATAAACACATGTATATCTTTTGATGGATTTTACTTTCAAACACCTTAGTTTTTCTTTCCCAAAAATGGATTAATTATAAATAGATTAGTAACACTTATGTGTTTTAAATTTTTAGAAATTGAATCCATATTTCATTTCAATGGTTCTATATTATTTTAATAGGTTCTTTTTATTTTTTTGGATTTTGTGAATATTATTTTTGGTAATCCTTTGTTTAACAATATTAAAGGTAAATCAGATAAATTAGGTTAACAAATAATATAATAATGACCATATAATTATCCTAATCACTAAAAATACTCAATCAGATGAATTAAATTATACCCTTAAACTATAATAATCTTAATTGTCTCATTTAATGGACTTATGTTCAAGAAAATGATATAAATATTATTAAAGTAAATAAATGTGAAAAAATATCATCCTCTTATTTCTTATATATAAAATAATTTCAATATGGTTTTAAACTAGGTAGATCATAGATCAAAAATATTATACAGAATGATAATGAAAATATCGACAAAATTATAATTTAATTAGTTTATATAGAGATCAAAAAATTACCATAAAATCTGACACAATAGTGATACAATAATTATTTTAATAAAATAAATATGAAACAAATGATATGAAAAATATTAAAATAAATATAATTTTAATGAATTACTAAACTAAATAATTTTCTTCCTGAGTATAAAATATATTATGTGTTTTAAATTTTTTTTTAAAAATTTATCTCCCTCATTATATTAAATTAAATGAATATAATACAGTAAAATAGTCAATATTCATATGTTTTAAAATTTAATAATTTATTATATTATTTTTAAACATAAATATCTAAAAAAATTATAGAGTGGATATTTTATGGTCTAAAAGTTCTTAAATAGTCCATTTATTTCAAATTGACCCCATCTAAGTAATATTTATAGCCCCGTAATTTTTAAAAATTTGTTACGACAATGAAGACTTATATAAAATTAATAAGGTTAAAGGAAATGATAGTGTTTAAAATGGGACCAAAAAATGATTAAAAATAATTGTGGGAGATTATTTACAACCCTATTCATATTTTCCTCCACATAACATAATTTTTTTCCAATTAGAGTTAAAAGTTAATTTATATTAATATAATATTTTTAGAGTTTACAATGGTTCCCTCCCCTATCCTATAAAATGGCCCCCATTCATCCTGCTTCTATAAACTTCAAAAATCATTTTTATAGGCGAATATATAATAGAAATATTTCTTATAATATATTCTGACATTTTATAGGTCGTATATTAGGTATAAAACCCTCCTTATTAGTGTTAATGATGTTATTAAATGAGACTATTCGATGATGAGTTATCATTTTTATGTGTTTCTATTTTATTTTTCCTCCCAATTCCATCAAATCTTTTTAATCCATGATGAATTAATAAAAAATATATCATTTATATAATAATATGATATTATATATATATATAATAACGTAGTTACATCTCCACTTTCATCAAACTGTAATGGAAGTATTCATACTTGCACACATGTGAACTATCACCACCTAAAATTGATATAATTCTTCTTCCATAACTATATCTCATGACTGGTTATAATGATATAATTAGAATTAATATGTGATATTAATGAAATATTAATCATTATAATATAATAATATATCAATTATGTTTAACATTAAACACACATAAAAATTATATCATCGTTCATGCATACATGTAAACTACCACCTCTATGAAGCGATGTAATTTTTTTAATTCACCATGTCTCATGGATAGAATATATAAGTATATTTAAACAATTATTAAGACATTAATGATGTTATTATACATTTGGGATGTTAAAATATTATTTACCTTCATTCCATAATGATAAATTTAAAATGTAAAATTTTACTCATGCGAATGTACAACCTATTATCTCTAGTATTACCACATTGTTCATTTTCATAACCATATTAGGTTTTTTGATTTAAAATTATAATTTCTGTACATAAATTATAATAATTTAAATAATATTACTATGGAGATGATGGAATTATTACAAAAAAAACTATAGGCATCATACCATGTTCATTTTGACTCATGTACTGAATATCAACAAAAAACCCAACATAAACATAAATAACTATATAATTATTACAAAAAGGTAATAATTGATATAAATTGAAGAATAAATAAGAAATATTTTCTCATTCATGATAAGAATTAACGTTTTTATTATTATTCAGGAATATAAATAACATATTTGACAAATCAGAATCGATATATGAGAAGTAATCTCAATCTACTATGATTAAGACATATTTTGAGGTTATACCCCACCTTCAATTATATGAATTATAAAAAATCCATTAGAATTTTAATAAAATCCAATTATTTCATATAGGAATATTTATATATGGAGCTTTTTTACTTTCATTATAATGAATAATATGAATTTCCCTTTCTAACACATACTGTGATAATGATTTCTCATCCCTCATAAACGTTATTTGATATTTGGATTCCACTACAGGGTATAATTTTTTTTAATGAAAAATAATTCATTTTGGTTGTTTTTTTATTTTGTTACTGAAAATGGTTTTTAAAATGTAATTGTTAATTCATTATCTTTAAATTAGTAATTTTTTATTCTAAATGAAATTTTATGAGTGAAATGAGGAAAATTTAAATATTCGATGTGTTATGATGGTACACATATATTTAAATGATGGTTTCATTATAAAGGATTGGTGGACCTTTTCTAAACCAATAGTGTGTATTTTTGTTATAGGCTCTAATGAATTGGATATGGATGTAGTCGTATTTCTATTCCATTTATAAGAGTAAAATGTTTGGAAGTCGCCCGCATTGTTATTCCAGAAATGTATATTTTTCAACCAAGATACATATATATGTTATATTTTATTTATAATATTTTATAATAATATTTTTCTTAAAAAACGGGTAATAAATATTATTGTTATCAATATAATGTATTTATTACTTCTTACGGGTGGAAATAATTACATTTTTAATAACCGTCCATTGGTTTACAAGTTTTCACAAAACTAGAGGTTTTTATTCCTTATGAATCCATTACTAAAATATTTTTTCTCATACAGAATTTTAAAAACATTTATATAGGATTTAATGGATAATAGGGATTGGGATGGTATTTTTTGAAAATTTTGGTGATTGAAGATGAAAATAAACCATGTATTTTTTTGTTTAATGAATGAAATGTATAGTACTTGGAAGAGTCCAAATTAAATTTCAATAGTATTTATCAATTACTTATGGGATAATACACGAAATTTATAAAGCTGAAAAGATCATAAATGTGAAATAATATAAAAATATTGACTATACTTATGATTCAGTAATGTTTTTAGTTTTTTTGTATGTAGTTGGTATCATTTGATAGTTTAGATAACATTAGAGGTTAATGAAATATTAATAATATTAAATGAAATAGTGTAACGTATGGTCAAGTAAAAATTTTACATA
The DNA here is from genome assembly GCA_963277665.1 of Viscum album. Classification (NCBI taxonomy): domain Eukaryota; kingdom Viridiplantae; phylum Streptophyta; class Magnoliopsida; order Santalales; family Viscaceae; genus Viscum; species Viscum album. Next base: position 946,527,525 of record OY728138.1, read on the forward strand.
ATTTAATTATTACCATGTTTCTTCATATAAGATATATCATTTCATAATGGTTTTCTATAGAGGTATCATTGAATCTGTGTGGGTATGGAATCAAGAGGAAAAAATCAATCCAAATCTGCATCTTGAGATTGTTGGAATTGGAACAGATATGTTGATCATAATGATGTCTATATTCACTCAAGTGATAAATAGTGGTTTTCATCATGTAAGAGAGAATCCTAATATACTATATTGGAACATACTGATAGTATATAATTATATGAGATGACATCCTCCACAATTTAGAGGACCATCAGGTAATTTGGATGTTAAATAATGGATTAAATATATAGAAATGGTATTCAACATCACATGTTGTTTTTAGAACCACAATGCAACTCATGCAATTTTTAATTTTGAAGGTGAAGCTGAACAGTTCTGGAAAATGGATAAAATATAAGAGGAATTGATGATATTGATCCAATGGAATTAAATGAATTTAAGAATATATACCTTTCAAAATATTTTTAAATATTTAATGGAATTATGATACAAAAAATGTATTGGAACTGAGAGAATATGTGGATGATTTTATTGTAGCATATAAAGATAATTTACATGCTTTTCAAAGTACATCCCGTATTTTAGCCGATATCATGATAGAAAGATAAATAGGTTATAAAAAATATTGGAGAAAATATTTAAAAGTGCATTAGATTAACAAGAGTTCAAAATATAGGAGAAGTTTTTTGATGTGCAAAGAAGGTAGAAATTGAGTTTTTTGATGATCATGTCTCCAATGAATGAATGGGAAAGAATATATATATTTAGAATGCAATGGGAATGTATTTGAAAAATAAGTTTCAATATAAGTATAAAAAATTATCACCTTGAAGGATGTGTGGTAAACATCATCTTGGAGAATGAAATTAAAGGTTTAGAATGTTCACTTGATATTTCCATACTAGTCTTATTGTTCATTACTATAAAGAATATGATTAGAATAGAATATAAATTTAGTGGAAAGAAGATTTAATTGTAAAAATTTAGGGAATAATGAAAATATTTTCCCAAAGTTGAATAACAAAGATGGAATCTAGAAAGAACTAAAATATAAAGGCAAGGAAAAAAATCTTTAACTATTAATTTTGTTCATATGGGAAAATGAAATGAAGTTGTGAGAGGTATCCTATAAGTTTTTTTCAAAATATACCAATTCTTTGGTTGAATCTAGATCATCACATGAATTCATTTATAAGATATATTTCTTGTAAATTGCTAATATAACCACATGAATATGATATAAGACGTTTTCAAAAAACTATGGGTGATAATATTCATAAAACCTAGATTTATTGTAATTGTCATATCACCATTTGTGGGATGTTATTTCCTGAAAATAATATAGAACATCCCCTTGTAGAGTATGATATTTTTTTTGGTAAGGATTGGATTTTTGTATGTCACGACCCGCCTTCACCAAAAGGAGGGAAGGTCAGCAGTTTGCCAGGCCCTTCCTTCATTAAGTTGAAGGAGAGATAATGACCCCCGAGACCCACCTTCAATAGGTCCCGGAGTGGCGACTAGCACCAAGGGTACATAAATTTCTCACAAATGGAAGGCATTACCCCTTTTTGTTTTATAAGATCGAGAGATGAGATGATGAAACTCAACAACACCAAGGTAAAAGAAAAGTAAAACCAAAAGAAATAAACCATTCCCACATGCATGTTCTAAAAGTAAAGCCACAGAGTACAAAGGGCGACTACAAATGTATGTACCAAAGAAGAAAAACAGCAACTGAAAATGCCTCAAAGGTCCGAGCTAGTAAGGTCTTGTGTGATCCCAGAAGTCCTATTGGAAACCTGAATGCATTTTTATATACGTAGGGTGAGAATACAAGTACACTCAGTAGAAAAAACCAAAGACTCTCGTGCACAAGTGGGGGAACGTACTAATGTCCCGTGAGAAAAGGTGTAAACCAAACACCTATCAAGGTAAACTATCCACCCCAGGCCTCACCAAGGCACACTCCCCAAATAACGTAAGCAAAGTAATATATATATTAAGAGCACGTCGATGTTTGGGTACCACACGCCACATTTCCACTAGTTATTGAGACATCCTACACATCTGACCAATCTCGCCATTCTCACAGCAGTCCCATTGCCACACCCGCCTGCACACACCTAGGCCACAACCACAAGTAGTCCCACTGCCGTAATCCTGCCCGTACACACCTGGGCCACAACTGTCACACATAACCACACCTGCAAACACCAAGTCCAGAACAACCACCACCACGCCCGAAGACACATGGGATAGAAAATCCACTACCACGCCCGAAGACACATGGGCCTCATCCTGAAGACACTTGGGAAACCACCTGTTGCACACACCTGGCCAACCACCACACCGCCCCACCCGAAGGTTCTTGGGCTAATAATGGACCTCTGGCCATCATAACCTGCCCGAAGATACTTGGGATATCTGGGAAAGGGAGTAGAAAAGGAGCTAATAACCAGCCACTAAGAATAGTGTTGGAAAAAACACCCTCCACCATGAAATGGGGGTGTACGGAAATAAGTTCTCAACTTGGGTGGGGCGCGAATAAGAAACACAAAGCTAAAAGTATATATATATATATAGGTAACAAGCACTCACCCAAGCTAGGTTTTTCTTCAAACAGCCTACAGATCACAACAACACTGAAGTCCGAGTCACGACTCATGCTAACAACCCATTTGTCCCATTTTCTTATTTCACGTTCAGCAAGAATTTTTATGTTTAGGCAGTACTGGGCAAATAGTAGGAATAAGAATAAGTCCAGGAAGGTAAAAAATCAGGGAATAATCGTAACACCCATACCCGGTTCTCAACAACAGAGGATTCCACCCCAATTCGTGATATAAACAAGTATCCACCAGATTTTAAAACTCACAACCACTGAAGCCGCATCAACAAGGGAGTCCATCCCCAGTTTCATAACCACCGAAAGAATAAAAGAACAGGGTATCCCATCCCCTTCCACATCTCTAGAAATCGACTCGTAAAATAAAACCACCAAAACATTGCCACCAACACTAAGCAAGGCCAAGCCTGCATTTTCAGATTTAAAATATTTTAAACGTTCCATGATTTCAATTCCATTTTGACTGGGGTTAGCACATAAGGGATTGATCATGGTGCTTTCAATTTATTTAGCCAGATATACGCGATTAACCAATTCACAACAGGAGTTCACATTTACAAACAAGCCATTTAAAAAATCATCGGGGTTCATCAGTGCACAAACAACGACCACCAACGTCCTCAATTTTCAGAAGGCATAAGACAGCACAACTCAACAAGATGGTTAAAAAAGAAACAGCATCAAAATATAAGAAATAATCAACGATCACATCCTCCCTCCTTTCTTTATATAATTTGTTCAATATCATTAATTAGGTCTGGTTTATCCAATTCTACGAAAATGAAAGCACGCCCACCCCGCATGATACACAAAACAGAGAGGCAAAGGGGAAAATTCCCTACCTATTGGATCAATGATATATGCTGAGGCCGGGGGAGGAAGTTCACGGATAGCGATTCGGTCTCTCCTGAACGAAAATCACTTCGTCCATCAATGCTTAGGACGGGCGCAGAACAATACGGATAACTATGCGCCTGATGCACCAGAAGATATTTGTGAAAAATCCAAGATCGAGGAATGGAGAAACCACAACTAACCCTTAGTTTATAAGATCCGTGGATGGTTGAGGTGAGAACGCGTAACCGCGTAAGGCTCGGGGGTCGTGGGTTGACCACGCGGCTGGGAAGTTACACACGGAGGCCTCTTGGGATTTTTAGGAATTAATTTTGGGATTTTAATGGTTTTAAAAATAGTAAAAGAATTAATTTACATCGAAACTTATGTTGCGGGAGCGGAAAAATCAGGTACTGGAAGAAGAACGAGGGGACACGGTGCCACCGTCATGGTGCACCCCCAAGGTGTCACCCTCACGGTGACACCCTCACGGTGTCACCCTCACGGTGACACCACCCTCACGGTGCCACCGTAACGGTGCCACAGTTTTGGTGAAACCTCACTTTTGGAAATGTAAGGGGCCTGGAGGGTCCGTGCCATTATATTAGATACCTATTAAACCATTCTCTTCCTCGAGAATCAAAAAAAAAACAAAGAAGGAAAGAGAGGGTCCGAACAACCATCTCGAAAGATAACTCTTAGAAGTGAACCCATGGTAACCAAAAACAATTCTCTGTCAAGAACCAAGTAACATACCTTGTCAAACTGCCCAGACATGTGGGTTGGGGAGTCTCCTCCCCCATGTCACGATATTATCCACTTTGGGCGGCACTGAATTTCCCGCACAGGCATAATCGCATCCACCTTAATGTGTCTTGATTAGCGGTCAGGCTCTCTCCTCCCTCATAACCAGGGCTTTTCAAACACATCCAGAGGAAGAAAAACCATCACATTTCAAAGCCAAAAGACAAAACGTTCTATCACAATAGGTACAACAAGGAACAAAACTTAAAACAACTATCGCTATTGGGTATGCATCTGCGCTTCCCTCTCCAACATACTCTCCTAAAGCCCACCATGTCTCCACAACATGTGAACCAAGGGAATGGTTCCCCCACAGAGCACATTCTCCTTGCGATCCTCGATCATCACTGGTCTCTCCACAATGGTCACGTCATCCAAGATGTACAACTCACCCCAATCAAGGATGTGTAAATCGTCATGTAGATACCGACGAAGCTGGGACGCATGGAAGACGCCATGTATCCTCAGCAGTAGCTGTGGCAATGCTAGCTGATAAGCCACCTCGCCGACCCGTCGCAACACTTTGAAGGGTCCTATGAACCTAGGAGAAAGCTTACTCCCCTTACCGAACCTCTTCTTCTCACACCGAGTGGATACCTTCAAGAACACATGGTCCCCAACCTCAAACTCCAAGTGCCTCCTCCTGGTATTAGTATATGACTTCTGTCGGTCCTAGGCCGCCTTCATCTGTTACCGTATGAGCTAAACCTACCCTGTTGTGTTCTATACCACCTCCGGGCCAAGGATTCCTGCCTCTCCTACTTCGGCCCAACACATAGGTGAACGACATGGCCTCCCGTACAAGGCTTTAAATGGGGCCATATCGATGGTAGAGTGATAGCTATTATTGTAAGCGAACTCTACCAGGGGCAGGTGTCACACCCATGAACCTCCTGAGTCCAGAACACATGCCCGTAGCATATCCTCCAAGGAATGGATGGTGCACTCTGTTTTTCCATCTGTCTGGGTATGGAAAGCAGTGCTAAGGCATAACTGGGTGCCAAACGCATTCTGTAATCCTCTCCAGACTCGCGAGATAAACCGTGCATCCCTATCCGAGACTATAGGCCTTGGAACTCCATGCAGCCTCACCACCTCATCCACGTACTTTCGTGCCAAAGCGTCCAAAGTACTCGACTCCCTGATCGCCAAAAAGTGAGCTGATTTCGTCAACCTGTCCACTACCACCCAAATGGCGTCGTATCCCCCTTGGGCATTGGGTAGTCCCGTGACGAAATCCATCGAGATGTCATCCCACTTCCACTCGGGGACATCTAGAGGCCGCAGTAGGCCGCCTGGAACTCGGTGTTCAGACTTCACTTGCTGACACACTAAGCACTTGGCCACAAACTCTGCCACCGCTCGCTTAACTCTGGGCCACCAAAACTCCCTCTTCAAACCCTAGTACATCTTGGAAACTCCTGGGTGTACCGCCAGGGGTGACTTGTGGAACTCACTATGAACCTTTTCGTGTATCGCCTCCGTGACAAACAACCTTTTTTGGAAAAGCATCCAGTTCTAACCATCCTCTGTCCATCCTTCCGGAGCATTACCCTGGTCAACCCGGTCACGCATCACTTCGCACTCTGGGTCTCCCCACTAAGACTCCTCCACCTGTAGAAACAGAGATAACTTCAATGTCATCTGATATAGGCAGCCTCTGCCGCTATCCATCCTCGCATCCAGGTGTAAGTCAGCCAACTCCTCCATTTCCTTCCAGGCGTCCGCCGACTCTCGGACCACATCCTTATTCATCTTCCTACTCAAGGCATCAGCCACTACATTTCCCTTACCCTCAATATAAGAGATCTCAAAGTCGTAATCCTGGAGGAAATCCACCCATCTCCGATGTCGAATGTTTATGTCCCGCTGGGAGAAGATATACCTCAAGCTTTTGTGATCCGTGAAGACCACAAAGCGTTCTCTGATGAGGTAGTGCCGCCATAACATTAGTGCAAAAACAACCGCTGCAAGCTCCAGGTCGTGGGTGGAATAATTAAGCTCATGGGAATGATGCTTCCTGGACCCATAAGAGATCACCCCTTGTTGCTGCATAAACATGCATCTCAGACCCTGTCCTGATGCATCACAGAACACCTCATAGGCTATCCCTTCTTTTGGTAATCTTAGCACTGGGGCACTGACCAACATATCCTTCAGATAGATGACGGCTGACTGGAACTGCTCACTCCATACGAAAGCCTGGTCCTTCTTGGGCATAGCCGTCATAGGGGCCGCAACTCTGGAGAAGTTGGGTACGAACCTCCGATAGTAACTTGCTAGCCCAAGGAAACTACAGACCTCTGCAACATTCTTGGGTGCTGCCCAAGAAACAACTGCCTAAACTTTTGGCGGGTCCACCGCTACCCCCATCTCGGACCCCACGTTCCCGAGGAAGTGCACTTCTCGTGTCCAGAACTTGAATTTTGACAACTTCCCGTAGAGCTGGTGCTATCGTAGGACCTCCAAAACTGTTCTCAAGTGCTCTGCATCGTCCTCCTCTGATCTAGAGTAAACCAGGATGTCGTCGATGAATACAACCACGAACCGATCCAGGTACTCACGGAATATAGAGTTCATAAGCCCTATGAACACAGCCGGGGTGTTCGTAACACCTAAGGTCATGACTATGAACTCGAAGTGTCCATACCTACACCTGAATGTTGTCTTCATGATGTCGTTGTCTTTCAACCTCAGCTGGTGGTACCCAGACCACAGGTCGATCTTCGAGAACCATCCTTCTCCTTTCAGCTGGTCGAAAAGATCATCTATCCTTAGAAGAGGGTAGTGATTCTTGATTGTCACCTGATTCAGCCTCCTGTAGTATATGCACAACCTAAGACCGCCATCTTCCTTCTTTACAAACAAAACCAGAGCACCCCATTGTGATGCACTTGGACGAACATAACCCCTCTCCATCAGATCGACAATCTGTATCCGCAACTCTCGTAGCTCCGAAGGTGCCATCCGGTAAGGAGCCATCGATATTGGACGAGAGTCGTGCTGCAGGTCTATCCCAAACTCGATATCATGTCGAGGGGGTAGAGTCGTCACCTCCTCAGGAAAGATGTCCATAAACTCACGGACAATCTATGTCACTTCCACCATTTTAGCATCTACTGATTCCACTGTCAGCTCAGTCAACAAGGAGAGGAGAGGTTCCCCTCTTTTGTTTCCCCTCGGACTACTCCGCTCGGCGGTGAAGGTAACACGCCGGCTGTCCATGTCTGAGAACACCACCCTTCTTTGGAAACAGTCGATGACGGCACACACATAAAATATCCAGTCGATGCCTAGGATGAAATCTTATGGATGAATCTGTACTAGGAGAAGATCCCTAACTGACTGATGTGGCCCTATCATCAGTCTACATCCCCAACAAATGAACAACAAGTCGGTCTGACCTTCGACTGGGGTGCACAAAACTAGGGGAACTAGAAGTCTCACGGCATCTAGACCCAAGGCACGGGCTAGACTGGGTGCAACAAAGGAGTGCGAAGCTCCGTTATTGAACAAAGAATGATCAAGAGTGCTAAACAGACTGATCGTACCTCGAACTACCTCTGGCCCTGCTGGAACTGCTACCTCTGCAGCATGTAACTGTCCACACCCAGCTCCCCTTCCTCTCGGCTGTCAGCCACCTCCCCAACCACGCCCTGGTCGAGGTTCCTATGGAGAACCCTGAGGTCGGCCTCCTCCTCCTACGTCTGCCCTCAGAGGAGCGGGAGCTCGCTGTCCCTGCTGCTGCTGCTAGACAGGTCTGGCTAGAAGCTACGGCTGGGGCGGGTGCTCGGGATGATTTCCACTACTGTACTGCACCCGGTCGGGGCACTGACTCCGGAGATTCCCAGGGCTCCCAAAGATGATGCACCACGGTCCCGAGCCCGTAGGAAAATGGGGAGGGCCGGTGGATCGAAACTGAAACTGTTGCGGCCTGCTCCCTGCGGGTCGGAACCTAGAGGGTCCTGACGCTGGAGGCCAAGTGCTGAAGGCCTTCCCCTTTAATGGTCCTAGCTGGATCCCCTCTCGCGACACTACTCCTAGAGCTTGCATCCTCTCCACCACTTCGGACTTCTTCTGGACCTCCATGTACATCGGCAGGGTAATGGGGGTAACAGCATACTGGAGGGAGGGTCGGAGTGCCTCCTCTAAACGTCTTTCCCGAGACTCCTCATCGGGAAAGAGGTCCGGAGAAAAACATAGGAGGTCCTTGAACTTTATCCCTAGCTCCCTCACGGACATACTCCCCTACTGGATGGAGAGTAGTTCCTACCTCTTTTCTGCCTTCATCATTGAGGATAGGAATTCTGCCCGGAACTCCCTCTGGAAATCCACCCAAGCCACCTCAGACTCTCTCCTCTCACCCAGGTAAAGAATCCACCACTGTCGTGCCGCTCCCCGCATCTGGCTAATGGCCAAAGGAACCCAGTACTCGGTCTGGGCCCGAATCAGTCCGAAGGCTATAACTAGCTCCTCTAGCCAGCCTTCCATCTTCATATCGGAGGTGTTGCCCTCATACTTCTCGAGGGCCTGTCGCTGGAAGGCTTGAAGGGTATTATGCCACTGGTCTTCCTCTTCCTCTCGATCAGCTCTCTGCCGATCGGCCAAAGTAGTCTCCAGGGCCTCGATCGCCTGTACCACACGTGGTCGCCTTCCTAGTGCCATAGCTGCAAGGTAAACAAGGAATTCCTATGCCCATGTAGTGCAGAATATTGTTCTTAAAACTTCTTAAATTTTAATTTATTCATAATCACCAGGACATCCCAGAAGCACAATAACACAAGTCATTATGATGCATATAACATTCGTAGGGTCTCTACCCTGCAATCAGTGTGGGCTTACTTTGTGGTTCGGTAGGTCCAGAGTCCTTGCATCAGATCACGGGGGGGCCCTAAAATCTCGTGTCACAGTCGGTCTTCCATGGCCTAATTCACGCGCCAAGGTAACCCTACACTGTTTCCTTACCATCCCATGCATTCCTCACTGTGCCTAACTCCAGACTCCATCCTATCTCTCAACCATCATCCTTTGATACTATTCTGTCATGACCCGCCTTCACCAAAAGGGGGGAAGGTCAGCATATTGCCAGACCCTTCCTTCTTTAAGTTGATGGAGAGAAAATGACCCCCCGAGACCCGCCTTCAATAGGTCCCAGAGTGGCGACTAGCACCAAGGGTATAGAAATTTCTCACAAATGGAAGGCATTACCCCTTTTTGTTTTATAAGATCGAGAGATGAGATGATGAAACTCAAAAACACCAAGGTAAAAGAAAAGTAAAACCAAAAGGAATAAACCATTCCAACATGCATGTTCTAAAAGTAAAGTCCCAAAGTACAAAGGGTGACTACAAAGGTAAGTACCAAAGAAGAAAAACAGTAACAGCAACTGCCCCAAAGGTTCGAGCTATGAAGGTCATGCGTGATCCTCGAAGTCCTCCTGGAAACCTGAAAGAACTTTTATATACGTAGTGTGAGCATACAAGTACACTAAGTAGGGAAAACCAAAGACTCTCATTCACAAGTGGGGGAACGTACTAAAGTCCCGTGAGAAAAGGAGTAAACCAAACACCTATCAAGGTAAACTATCCACCCCAGGCCTCACCAAGGCACACTCCCAAAATAACGCAAGCAAATTAATATATATATTAAGATCACGTCGATGTTTGGGTACCACGTGCCACATTCCCACTAGTTATTGAGACATCCTACACCTCAGACCAATCCCTCCATTGTCAGTGCAGTCCCACTACCACACCCGCCCGCACACACCTGGGCCACAACCACATGCAGTCCCACTGTTGTAATCCCGCCCGCACACACCTGTGCCACAACTTTCACACGTAACCACTCCTGCAACCACTTAGGCTAGAACAACCCCCACCACGCCCGAAGACACTTGGGCTTGAAAATCCACTGCCACGCCCGAAGACACCTGGGCCTCATCCCGAAGACACTTGGGAATCCACCTGCCGCACACACCTGGCCAACCACCACACCACCCCGCCCGAATGTTCGTCAGCTAATAATGGATCTCAGGCCATCATAGCCTACCCGAAGATACTTGGGCTATCTGGGGATGGGAGCCGAAAAAGAGCTAATAACCATCCACTAAGAATAGTGTTGGGAAAACACACTCCCCCATGAAATGGGGGTGTTTGGCACTAAGTGCTCAACTTGGGTGGGGCACGAATATGAAGCACAATGATACAAGTATATATATATAGGTAACAAGCACTCACCCAAGCTAGGTTTTTCATCAAACAGCCAACAGATTACGACAGAACTCAAGTCGGAGTCACGACTCACGCTAACAACCCATTTGTCCCCTTTTCTTATTTCACGGTCAGTAATAATGTTTATGTTTAGGCACTACTGGGAAACTAGTAGGCATAGGCATAAGTCCAGGAAAGTAAGCAATCAGGAAACAACCGTAACGCCCATACCCGGTTCTCAACAACAGAGGATTCCACCCCAATTCGTGATATAAACAAGTATCCACCCGGTCTTAAAACTCACAACCACCGAAGCCGCATCAACAGGGGATCCCATCCATAGTTTCATAACCACCAAAAGCATAAAAGAACAGGGGATCCCATCCCCTCCCACATCTCCAGCAATCGACTCGTAAAAGAAAACCACCAAAACACTGCCACCAACACTAAGCAATGCTAAACCTGTATTTTCAGATTTAAAAGATTTTATATGTTCCATGATTTCAATTGCATTTTGACCGGGTTTAGCACATAAGGGATTGATCCTCGTTCTTTCAATTTATTCATCTGGATATATGTGATTAACAAATTCACAGCAAGAGTTCAAATTTACAAACAAACCATTTAAAATATTAGCAGGGTTCATCAGTGCACAAACAATGACCACCAACGACCTCGATTTTCAGAAGGCAAAAGCCCGCACAACACAACAATATGGTCATAAAAGAAACAACATTAAAATATAGGACAACATCAACGATCACATCCCCCCTCCTTTCTTTATAGAATTCGTTCATTATCTTTAATTAGGTCTGGTTTTTCCAATTATACGGAAACAAAAGCACTCCCACCCCGCATGACACACAAAACAGAGAGGTAAAGGAGAAAACTTCCTACCTGTTGGATCAATGATCTACGCTGAGGCCAGGGGAGGAAGTTCACGGATAGCGATTCGGTCTCTCCTGAATGAAACTCACATCGTCTATCAAAGCTTAGGACAGGCGCAGAACTTTAAGGATAACGATGCGCCCGATGCACCAGAAGTTGTTTGTGAAAAAAGCCACAATCGAGGAAAGGAGAAACCACGGCTAACCCTTAGTTTATAAGAGCCACTAACGGTTGAGGTGAGAACTCATAACTGCGTAAGGCGTGGGGGTCGTGGGTTAACCACGCGGCTGGGCAGTTACACACGGAGGCCTCTCGGGATTTTTAGGAATTAATTATGGGCTTTTAATAGTTTTAAAAGGAGTAAAAGAATTAATTTACGTAGAAACTTACGTTGCGGGAGGGGAAAAGTTAGGTACTGGAAGAAGAATGATGGGAGACAGTGCCACCGTCATGGTGCACCCTCACGGTGTCACCCTCACGGTGCCACCGTCACGGTGGCACCCTCACGGTGCCACCTTCACGGTACCACCCTCACGGTGCCACCCTCACGACGCCACTGTCACGGTGCCACCGTCACGGTGTCACCCTCACAGTACCACCGTCACGGTGCCACCCTCACGGTTCCACCCTCACGGTGCCACCGTCACAGTGTCACCCTCACGGTTCCATCGTCACGGTGTCACCCTCACGGTGCTACTGTTTTGGTTAAACCTCACTTTTGGCAAAGTAATGTTCCAGGAGGGTCCAGGCCATTACATAGTATATAAATGTTAAATATATTGATACATTGAGAAGGTATTATTAAATGATTTCAATCTATTGATAACATACCAGTAAGTATAGAGACTAATTAAATATGAAACTGAATGTTATATAACTCATGCTGTTGAATAGAATAATTTTTTTTATTAGTGACATTCTAATAGTGAATGAATTTGTCTATTTTTTCTTGAGTAATTTCCTAATATTGTTTTTATGACGATGTTGAATTCATTATTGACTTGGTTCCCGATTCAAAGCCTATTTCAAAACCACATATAGAATGGATCATTTAGAACATGTATAATTAAAAAACTATTTCAAGAATTGATTAATATAGCTTTCATTTGACATAGCACTTCACCTTGGGGTGGAAGTAATTTTTTTGGGAAAAATAAATATGGATCCATGAGACTTTTATATTGATTATGGATCCTATAATAAAATCTACTTTAAGAAAAATATTTATTCCCTTAGATCAATGATTTTTTTATCTGTGCCATGGAACTCAAGACTTTTTGAATATTGAATTGAGGCCTGGGTACCATTAGATAATGTTGATGGAGGATGACATTCCAGAGAGAGCGTAATGAATGAGCTATGGGAATTATCATTTTTCAGATATTATTTATGGCTTATCAAATAAAAATTTTATGTTTATGAATCTCATGAATATAGTCATTCATCAGTTTTTGGATTATTTTCTTGTTGTGTTTGTATATGATATTTTTGAATATTATAAAATATTATAAGACTATGAAATTTAAATGTATATTAATTTTCAAACCAAATATTTAATAAATCTATATGAAATTTTAGAAATGCTAAATTTTAGTGGAAAAAATTATTTCCATGGTCATATTGCTTCTAAAGATGGCATAACTGTTGAGAATTATAAAAAAAATTCTTAAATAGTAGTAATTACATACCAATGTCATTATGATTTGTAGATATCATGGATTATCATGTTATTACCTAGAGTGTTTTGAAAAAAAAAATTTGTTATCTAGACCATAATATATTTTTACAAGTATCGTATTTATGTTCGTCTAACTATAATATAATGATGATTTTTTTCTAGAACCAAAAAAATATTGGTTAATTCTCTACTTTTGGACTTTCAGTCATGAAATGATGAATTTTTTATCGACAATGATGCTTCACTGAATGAATGTTTTTGTGTCATAATTAAAATCTTCCAAGTAATTCATTAATCATTATTTCAATCAAATCCTAATGGCTTGAATTACCCGAACTGTGATTTGGAATTAGATTCTACATATTTATATTAAAAATATGGATGAACTATTTGTATGTCATAATTTGTCAAATATATAGTGACAAGAAAATATTGAAGTATATAGTCACCCAAAATACTGAAAAATGTGAACAATGAGATTTTTGGAACTAATCCAGAGTTATTATTTCAAAACTCATTACCATCACTGAATCATAAATAATGTTTCTGATGATTTTATGGAAAATATTATTCCATAGTAACCATGAAAGTTTTGTAATATGAATATTTGGTTAATGATATAATGAATTTTTTATTACATGTTTTTGGTTTGTGAAATTTATTTATTTTGAATTAAGTTTCAGTGCGATCATAACTTTTAGATACAATTATGAAAGCATAGAATGCAGAAAATGACTTGTAGGAAAAGGTAGAATAGGATGAAAAGGGTATGTTATCAGAATTTAACATTGATAAATCTTGTTTATTGATGTTTTGTAAGATATTATGAATTAATTTTGATTTATACATGATGAAATATTAGTTAAATAAATCACACATTTCTCTTCTTTCAGTTCTTCTATGCAGTACTAATAAGTTCAGGGACCATTAAGTGTATTAATGGTGTGATAGAAAATAAATTATGATTTTAAATTGAGATGTTTGAATTGTTAAAATATTAAAGGATAGTAGTAGTTACTTAAAGGTATTTTTTACCTTTATAGTGATATAGTGGAAATATAAATATATATATATATATATATGAACATCATAGTATAATTTTCTAAGTCTCATTGAGGTAACAATGATATTTGGATTATTGTTGCCCAATTGAAAAAATCTAATCATTTTATTCCTATTAGATAAAGTATATATCTTGATAAACAATATCCATTTTATATTAAAGATATTTCTAGGTTACAGGGAGTTCATATCTCTATTGTATCTTATTGTTACTGAAAGGTTACTTCAATATTTTGGAAAGGTCTTCATAAGGCATTGGCTGCAAAATTATATTTCAGTACATCTTTTCATCCTTAATCAGTTAGGATGTAAGAATGAAAAATTCATACCATATATGATATGATATGTTCTACTTAGATAGAATAGTTTGAAATTAGGGATCAACAAATATCATTACTTGAATTTTCATATAATAATAGTTTTATTCTAGTATACATATGGAACCATTAGAGGCATTATATGAAAATTAATGTCGAAATCCATCATTTTGGGATGATATAGGTGAAATGATGTTGATAGAACATGATTTGGTAGAGGAAATGCAATGATATTCCCAATAATTCAATGATAAATGTGGAAATATTAGTGAAAGAAGAATAGTTTTGAGGATAAATGAAAGAATGATCTTTCTTTTAGGGTCGATGATTATGTCTTTCCCAATGATTATCCATGGAAAAGTGTGTTGTATTTTATTATTTAGAGGAAGTTGAATCCTAGTGTCAATTGACCATATTAAATAATTGATAAATTTGGATAATTATTCAATATATTAGATTTAAATATATTTTATCCTAGGTACATGATATTTTATATATTTAAATGTTATGGAAGAATATGCCATATCTATCTCATGTTTTTATTTTGGAAGTAGTTTAGTTGGAATTGAATTTTTCTTATGAGGATTTGCCATTCCAAATTATTGACTGAAAATAACATGTATTGTGGAATAATGTGATTCATTAGTTTATGTTTTTGGGAGAAAATGATATGGATGATGAGGCATCATGGGAATCTTAAAATGTTATAAATGAAAAATACCCCCACTTATTTAATAAGTTAACAAATCAAAGGGGCACAATATCTAAAAGGGGGAAGAATGTAACAACCCAAATAATGATAGAATAAATATTTTCATATTTATTATTATATTATAATTAAATAAACAAATATTTTCAATAACATATATGATCAATATATTTTTTATGGTTGAAAATGTTAATTTTAAAAAACAATTACCACCTTTTGACTGAAACCCCATTTTAAATAGGGGTTTTGACACTTATAATTTATATTTGAAAAAATAAACTTTTTATTTGGAATAATGAAATATAAATTGAGTTTGAAATAATTTTTGGTATTTATATGATAAATTTAATATATTAATGAATAGTTAAGAAAACTTCATTTAAATTTAATACTTCTCTGTCGACTAATACATTAAATTATAATTTTTAATTTGTTTTCAGAAAAAATTATATTATGTTTTTATAATATATTTTTATATAGTTTTTTAGTTGTAATTTCACAATAAAATTGGTTATAAACACATGTCAATTTTTTGAGCGGGATTACATTTAGAAATCATTTTTTCGCATTCCACCTATGAGTTTAATATTAAATTAGTTATTATAACATCTATGTTTTAATATTTTTTTAAATTATTCCATATTTGGAATCATTCGAAAAAAATTATTTAAATATCTTTCTTTCATTTTTTGGATTTTATGAACAGTAATAGTTGTAATTTTCTATTTTAATGGTTAATGGAAAATCTTGTAAATTTGGGTAACAAATAATTTGTTAAGGAAATTAGAAATTCCATAAAAACTGAAAAATATTTCTAGATAAATAAAATCTGACCATTAAAACATAAATATCATAATTTAATCATTTAATGTACATTATTCTAGGAAAATGATATTAATATTATAACAATAATAGAAAGTCAAAAAACTGTCTCCCACTAATTTTGTATATGTATAATAATTTTAATATTGTGATAAACATGATATAACAACATTCATAAATAGATATCCAGAAGTAAAATGAAATTATCTACATCATGAAATGTTATGTATTATATTTATAAATTAAATAATTTCCTCAAAATCTCACACAATAGTGACGCATTAATTATTTTATTAATAAAAATATCAAATTAATGGTTTTAAAATATATTAACATCATAATAATTTGAAATAATTAGGGATAGAAAATAATTTCATAGGTCAGTATAACATATTATAAATATATTAGAAGTTTTAATCTAATGGAATTATCTATTTTTATTTCATATAAATTCAATCTAATGAATAGTGTACAAATTGACACTTTTGTTATATTATAAAAAATAATATTTTATTAAATTTTGAAAAATTATTTGACTCTTAAAAAATAAAAAGTTGATCTTATTATGGATTAATGTTATTAAATATTAAATTTATTGAAAATTGACTTCATAGATGTAAAATTTATAGCCTCCCATTATTTAAAATGTTTTTACCATAATAAAAATTAAAAATATTAAAATTAAGTGTAAAATGAAATGATAGGGTTTAAAATAAAATCAATATATGTATAAAAATAATTCTATTAGAGGATTTATAACCATAAAATTATTATATTATTCATGAAAATATTTTGTGTCATTAAGAGATAAAAATTCATATATATTATTTAAATATTTTAGGAGTTTCCAAGGGAACCATCCCCTCTCCTATAACAAGGAACAAATTATACTCTATATCTTACAATAAAAACCCATTTGAATCAGTGAATATCTATCACAACCCCTTTATATAATTTCTCCCCACATTATATAGGTTATATATTAGGAATACCTCTCTAATTATAGTTGTTAAGGTTGTAATTTAATGAGGAAATTCGATAAAGTGCTATCGTTTTTTTGACTCTCAATATTATTTCTTTTTCCACATCATTCAAATATTATTCATTAATGATGAAATAATAAATCAAGTACCCTCAATATATGAAAAAAATTTATGTTATCATCATAACTGAATGAACATTAATTTTTTTTTCAAATGAATTGTATTACGGAAAAAATGGGAAATCAGATACATGAAATTACTTATATGAAGAAGACAAGGAACTGCCCCTCCCCAAAAACTACATAATTAGGTTAATCATCCACATCACATGATCAATTAACAAGATATTTAGTTCAATGTTTTTTAGGACTAGTACTAATTGAAAATCCATACAATATAATAATCCAAATGGCCATTTACAGCTGGAAGCGTCCTTCTATATAGCATCTTCTAGAGATGATCCTTATAGAGTGAGAGTTACTTCCACCATCAAAATTCATAATAAAACCAAATACCAAGAACATCCTCATATGTCATTTATTTTATGTTTCAAAAAACAATTAATTATATATGAAAAAATTAAAAAAATTACCAAAAATTTCTCAAATCGATCATCGCCTTTGATTTCTCTCAACTGGCCAATTGAACTCAAATCCCAATGGACCAAGATGTCCCCCATGCTACTCCTCCTAGTATAGAATAGTTGAATCCTGAAACTAGTGTATAGACCAATTAAAATAGAGTAAGGATGAAATTACAATAATGATAGGGACCAAATTCCAATCAAGTGTAGGACGAAAATGACATATATCCCTGTAGACACGAACTACACCAGATGATTCAGGAAGATAAAAAAACATTGCAGAAAATTACATGAGAAAACATCCACAACTGAATCTAGATTTTTTATTTGAAGGAGGCCCAAAAGACAACAATGCATCAAATTTGAAAGAAAAATAACTATGGATTAAAGCTATGTAAATCTATCATCATAAAATGTAACCCTCACTATAGATAAAATCTGCGAATGAATTCATTGAAAATCAAACTAGATCCAAAGAATATATAGATTTGAATCATCAATGTTGATGTAGAATAGATGTGACCTATGATAATGATATAAACCCACTGCCTCTAAAAACTAATTGTTGGGCTGAAGGTTCCTCCTACAACGCCACTAAAATAAAAATATCAAGAACTCATCAACTGTGATGATTAAATTTGAATGTTGAGATGAGACATTGATTACATGGACTTACAATGAATGAATGAAGTTATTATAATTGATGAACTTCTGACCTTGGAATTTAACAAGTGTTTGTCAAAGCTGCCTAACTAAAACCATGCATTGTCACCATAATGCAGCTAGAGAACCAGCAGTCTATGCTGATGGAAAACACTTAGGGTTATACTAATATAATAGATCCTATGATCTCCCTCTCATATAACTATAATTCAAATTATGTTAACATCAACCTTTTAATCAATTTCTAATTCAATAAAATTGAAATCAAATTATCATTCATATATATGTTTGAAATTTGACCTCCACAAACAGATATAATTCATTTTCTAATCCATTATGTCATAAATGGTTATAATATCATCATTAGTGTTCATATATGATTTTAATGACATGTTAATCATTGGAATATAATTATATATCAATTACGTTCTTACATTCTATTCACATAAAAATGAAAATATCGATCTTGTGTACGGGTAAACTATCACATCCACGAAGCGATTTGATGCATTTTTATTCTCCACATAACATTGATAGTATATATAAGTATATATTAATGATTAATATTCTATTAATGACATCATTATCAATTTTAAAATATTAAATAAGTCATAACTTCATTACATAATGTTCAATGATAAATGGTTAATTTTACTCATGCATATATATGACCTACTACATCTATGATTTCATGATTGTTCAGTTTTCAAATACATAGATATTGGTTCAATTTAATTGTATAATTTATGAACAAAAATGATAATAATTTCAGGAATATAATTGTTAACATGATGGACTTATGACCATGTGTCATATTGTCATCAAACAATTTTCATCATCAACTCAAGAAAAAAATACCGAAAAAACATCCAATGTGGACATAAATAATTTTTTAATTGAAAAAAATTATAATAAGTGATATAAAATGAATAATAAATTTAAATTTATTTTTCATGTATTTAAATAATTAAACTATGTTTATTATTCCAAATGATAAATAAAAATCAAGATGAATTAGAATCGATGTATGTACCATTATCTCAATCTCCATTCATTTAAGCATATATTAGTATTATACACCACCTACATATATAAGTTGTATAAAATGAAACTTTTACATTTAATTATAGTTCGAAGATTTAAAAGAAATATTAGTATATGGAGTGTTGGAAATTCTTTACAATTGATTAATATTATGTTATTTTTAACATATACAGTGGCAATGTCTTCTCCTTCAGTAGTATTGTTAGATGATATTTATCTTCCTCTATAAGCCTAAATGTTTTTTAAAAACAAAAATAAATAATTTATTGACTTTGGGCGTATTTTTGTTCTGAAAATGGATTTTAAATTGAATAATAATTTAAATATCTTGAAATTAATATATTTTATTACAAATAAAATATTATGAGTGAAATTATGTAAATTCAAATATTTTATGTTTTATGATGGAATATGAATATTTCTTAGGTCATTACAACATAATCAAAATAATAGTAGTTCATTGATAAACCATGGATTAGTTGTTACCTTATAACCACCAAAGAAATATATATGGAATTTAGACATGTGGTTATTCTATCTATAATATTTAAATGTATGGAAATCATCCACATGGTTATTCTATTTTAGAATTTTTATATCCAAAGTTACAGTTTAATGTTATGTGTTTTTATGGTTTTATAGAAATATTTTGATTAAAAAATGCATGATATGAGATTATTTTCAAGGGAATGTATTTATTACGTCATTAGGGTGTAATGTAATACATAATGATAGAGTATCCAATGTTTTACATGTTTTAGAATACTAAATATTTTCTTTCCTAGTGTATTCATTACCGACCTTATTATTCTCATCCCATGTTTGAAAACTGTTTATATAAGAATTAATAGAGAATAAAGATAATGATGTGATAATGGATTATTGTAAGGATTGAACATGAAAAGAATCCATGATTAGTTTTTTTTTCAATTTTTTGTTTTATAATGTAAATGGATATTTTTTTTCTTTATAATGTTGTATTACTATTGTTTTATGTATAAATTATGGCCTAATTACATTAATCCATATACCTTAAAAGATCCTCAATGGGAAATAAATTAAAATTATTGACTTAACTTAAGATTATGCAATTTTCTGGGAGATTTGTTTATTTTTTTCTTCTATCACAATGTGATAAAATCACAACATGAAAATATCAATGATATAGAATTTAATTATAGGGAATTTAATTTCAATAGTGTTGATATATTGTTCCTTGATCAAAGGATTATAATACTAATTAAAAGGTAGAGGCCCTTATTGTGTAATGACCTTATTTGAATGTATCTCATTCTAATGTGGGTGTGGTAGTTAATTATGATTAATATTTCAATTTTAAACATGAGCTAATATGTATATATTATTTAAAATTTCATGATACCTTTTTCCAATAGTCTTATAATATCATTTAGATAATCCACATGTTTCCCAACAGATCCGTTTTCACTCGATTCCCATATTTCTATACATTAAAAAAATAAACAGAAAACATGGGATTGTAATTTTAAAATATTATACAAATAAATGGTGAACTATAAAATTATAAGGATAACAATTATATGACTTATATTAATTATATTTCGCATTCCAATTTTTCATTATCAGTTATACATGGTCTATTTCCTAAAATAAAATGTCAGAATAGTTTTTTCGTCTATACTAGTTCATCAATTGCTTGTAATTTAAACAAAATATATCCCACAGTACTCTCAAACGGGTTGTTTATAATGGCCACTTTTCTATTAACCATGTTATTACTGATTTATCAATATATACACCATTTCCATGATTATTGGTTTTTGGTATAATGTTTTTAGATACATATTCACATGTTGTATAAGTAAATGGGTTTTATTTGAAAATACTCACTCTATATTTTTAATAATATTATGATTTTTTTAGATTATAGGACAAACTGTAATGTATTTGAAGAATAATTTAATATAACATTCTCTAGAAATAACTAAATAATTATCCTATACAAACAATGAAAACTAATTTCTTTCATAATCAATATTTATGACACATTAAATTATAAAAAAATAAAAAACCCTCAAGATTTTGAGGCCTAGTGTCATTGTATAATTTGATACATATCATATTGACTTGGAATGTGGATATAATTAAATGTTTCCTAAAATATATATCATTCCATTAACTTTCATATAATACATGTTATATGTTGGGGATGTACATAATAAAGATGCGAGAAATTAATCCTAGAAATGGATTAATCAATGTATAAAATGATGAAAAAAATTCTCATATGAAAAGAGGAATATCATGGTGACATAAAAGGGGGGTAAACATAAACATGAAAAAACTCTTGACATAATATTTTAATATCAATGTATAATAGGATTGTGGAAAAAATATAGAATATTTCATCAACAGAATAACACCAAGTTGTACGCCAAGAAATAAAAATATTGTGTTCATAGTCTAACATCACATTCCACATATATGGTATATTTTTAATGAAAATATTTCCAAATTAATTGGTGAGAAATATTATATTTTGTATTTTTTTCATATTAATATCATTTACATGCATTTATGTTCATTTGAAATCAGAAATTATACAATCATATTTCTTTATAGTTCATCATGTGTATGTGGAGCCTAGGTTACATACATGGATATACCTAAAAATTTGGTGATGATATATCTTGTTGAATACACTTAATTGGAAATGGGTCTTTGCATTGACAATACAGATGATTGGAATTGAATATTGTGGGATACATTTGACCACAAAATAGTTGTATAAAATGGATTATGTATGGGTGTTTGGATAGTTTAAACTAGTATTTCATTAGTTTGGAATCATATTTATTGGAAAGGTAAGTGTAGAAAAACATTACAACCTGAATATTATATGTCAGAGCATATATGAAATATAACATACATGTTGAAAATGTAAGTGGAAGACAATATCTTACCTTAAGTGGGATATTCAACTATATATGTAAGAGATTCATATGAGGTTGGAAGAGAAATGAGACTGATTTAGAGAGATACAACAAGAAAAGTATCTTCCAAAAAGGTATTTTGTGACGTTTAAAAGTAGGTTGGTTGGGTATTTATTGAAAAATCGAAGAAAATTATTAATGAATTTTTTATCATAGTCTTCAGACTCCATTTGATAATTTATTCAAAATTTCAAAGCATAGAATGGGGTTTTCCCATGTATTCTAATAAAGATGAATTGTTTTGAAAATTTTACTAGGATAATAATGAAAAAAATTAATATACAACCATTAATGATGGGGACATTATCCATGTTCATACAGAATTGTTTTTTGATTATTTAAAATTAAAAATAGCTTTTGTAGGATTCATTATTTCTCTATAAAATCTATCATATATCCTCAAAAATAAATAATATTATAAATAAATAATATTTTTGGTCATAAAATTATTTCATATTTATTATTACATGAGTTTTGGGCTATTATGATTTCTTAATTAGTAAGGTATAGTTATCTCATATTTGATTTAATGAATGAAATTCAACTATATATGGAAATTATTAAAAATTTACCGCTTTAGAAATTCAATACCTAGATTTAAAAAATAATATATTTTTCAAAAACATAATTTTTAAATTTCACAATTAAATACTTTTATATAAAAAATTTTTATTTATTGGATAATTAGATTTTTACTATACTAATAGATTTCTGAACCTTTTAAAAACATTTACTATAAATAATTATATTATACTATAATATATATTTAATAATTTTAATTTATTTATAATATTATATGGAAGTATTTTTTCCAACGATGAACAATTTAATATAACGTGTGATTCAATGGAAATTTTATATATCTAAATAATCATGTATTGATAAATTCATATCATTATCAAAATTTTTGAATATATTTATATAGTCATGAAAATGTAGAATGTAATTTTGACCTGTGATAAATAATACAATTATTTTATAAATAATATAAAAATTTATAATAGTATGATCAAGATATTTAATCCCTTATTACTTAATGTATGTTTTAAGGGTATTTTGTATGATAGTGGTATTTAATTACGGTGCTTTGGTGAACATATTGTGGGATGTGATCTCAAAAATCATGAAAACTCTTCAAAATGATTTTTCATGAGTTTTAGTTGTTTAGTCTTATCCTGAGATTTGTGATGGGAATATATTTGTGCTTACACCCCCTCAAAATCTTTGTTTATTAGGATTATTAGTTTTAGACTCTACTAGCCTAGGTTATATATTCATTAGTGTGTTAATTAGGATTTTTTATACAATTAATATATTCTAATATAAATGGTCAATATATAACAACTATATTATGAGTGATTATGATTCTAAATGGGATATAAAAATAATATTTTTTGGTTATATTCTATAATACTATATAGTAAAAATTTATATATATTGGATGTGTTTTCTTAAAATAAATATATAATAATGATTTTTTTCATTCAAATAAGAATTTCATTCATAATAATATGGATTTTCACTACATCTAAATTAGTTTCATGTATTTAAGAAAACTATATGAGAATCCTGATAAATGATACTTACACGCATGTAAAGCATCATTAAGGTCACATGTTTTTTGAATTAAATATGGATTATTGTATATTTAAATTTTTTATTAGAAACAATACCTGAAAATTCCAAAAAAATGCATTTTACATAATATTAATGATATTTTTTATAAACTATACATAGTATAATTATTTTCCATGACTAAATCTCATTCAAAATATCATCTATTAATGGTCATAATGGTGGATATATGCCTTAAAACCATTGAAATGTGGTATGTTCATCATCAATTTTTACTAAATATATTTAGACCTAGAAATGGACCACTTATCATCATGGAATAAACAATATAGTTTTTAGAGATTACCTTAAGAAATTTTTGGTAGTCATTAAATACTATATATTTATATATTCTATGATAAATAATCATAATAATTATTATTTGAATATTGTATTTTACTCTTTTATGAAGGAAAATTAGTTAAAAAGTTAATAAATTTTTTATTTATATAAAAAACAAATTTCCTACATTAATGTTATAAACTCAATTTTGATTCATTTATATATCCATAAATGAAGGGAATTATAGTGTTATTTAATTGAACAACCACAAAGACCGATAAAAATAGTTTTTTTGTTGGGTAAATACTAAAAAAAATATTGGAGAGTTTTCTCAATGATATGTAATCCAAAAAACATGCTCGATCATAAGGGAACCACATTTCATTAAAAATATAAATGTGAGGAATATTTCAGGAAATTAGAAATTTTTTCATCACAAGTATATTGATTGATCCATATATTGGAGAAGGGACCGTGATATATATTGATTCATAAAATAATGGATATATATTCATACACGTTCATAATGGTATGATGATAACTTTTTCTGTGTTTTAATTAATAAATTATTTTCAAGCCTATCATATTCACGTTTTTTATATTGAATTGCTATTTTTTAGTTATAGATGTGGTTGTGTTTTACTATAGATAGTGATTGTATATATATACTAATCATAAATTTTAGAAGAACATATTCAACTAGATTTAGTTGACCTTTTTTTCATAAAAGATAGTTAGATCTGATTAAATATTGAGTACCCAATAAATTCCCACCCTAGGATGGAAAATCAGTTGGTAATTTCAATAATTCAAAAGGAAGATTCTATATAATAAATTACATGTATAAAAAAATGTCAAATATTGTTTTTATTTTCAATGAATGGACCCTGAAACCTACGTTGAATAGGTGTAACATTATCTTACAAAAATTTGTGTTCAATGATCTATTTATATGATTGTTCAGAAGGTGCAGAAGGAATATATTTATCTACATATAATAGTGAGAAATTTTCATTATTCTATATTTTTTAATATGGAATGATAATTTTTAGGAAGAGATTATGTTTTATTGAAAAAAATGAATTGAAGAATGATTTTTTAACCTCCTAACTCATAAATTTTTATTGATCCAAAAATATTTATAATTTATTAAAATTAGAAATATTGTTTCATGGGGATGAAATGAAAGGGGTAATTCTAGAGTATATATCTCAACATCTAGAATGGATGAAATATAATGATAATAGATAAACTAATATGGGTATTGTATAATTATTTTCTACACTATAATAAATATTGTCAAAAAATTTATTATTTTGTCTTCATAATCAAAAAACATATATAGTCTATAATGATATATGGGGTTTAGTTGAACACTATATGATGATATCACAGTTAATTAAAATAAATGAGTATTTACCTCATGATTAATATTCTATGACATACATTAATGATGTTTTATGGTTAAGTCAATCACTATATTCTATTCCATTTGATTGAGATATGATTTTTACAAAATATTAATAATGTATTCTATAATGTCTAAAAAAGTGTTTTGTTTCAATACAGTCTTTAATACATAGACCGATGAAATATATTAGATAACTAATTGAATCCAATGGGATTTTAATTGACATTATACTATATATTTAAACTATTGTTTGCATCAACATCTTTATTGTATAGAAATTATATATAACAATTTCGTTCACTATATTGTTTTGAATGATCCTTATGAATATATATATGGAATGATATGTAGAACTCAGATACAACAATATGTTTTTTGATAAAAAGAAAATTGTTTAATGATACAGTTGAGTAAATGGAATATAATTTATAACTAAACAGTAGTGTATAATGGATCCTCAATCTCAACAAAATGTAAATTTTGTGAATTATTGGTGTGAACATGAATATAATGTTGTGAATAAGGTATTCATGTAAATTTATTTTTATAAGAAGATTCTACTATTTAATAATAATTTAAATCTAAAATTTAGATATATCATTACCCTATAAATCCTAGTTCATACTAGTAATGTTTCTTTTCCCATAGTGATTGCACAAAACATCTCCCATATTCTTGAAATATTTTATGTATCTATCATGGGGAGGTGCATACTAAATCCATCACATGTATTTAACTAAAATTTCATACCACTAGATCATGATATATCATATGGGTTAAAATAGTAGGATATTCCTTATTGAATATCTAATGTTACATGTAATAATAGAAATCACTTAGAAAATGATATTTGGGAATATCATAAAATTCAAGATGTTTCCTCAGAATAGAAATACGTGACTATGAAGAGGTATTCTACATTTATTATATAACAATTAAGGGAGTAAAAGTGAAATTTATATAATTTTGGTATAATTATTGTCCCAAATAATTGACGGTATTTTTCTATTTAATTAAATTTTATTTTATTGATACGTTTCAATAAAATAAAAAATTTATTTCAAATAACCAAGAAATATTATAGAAATATTACCATTAAATGTAATAATTACCACCAATACAACAGATTGGATGAAATCAATATGATTCACCAAATTATTGAGTATATATTAATATATATCGTATTTCCATGATTCAAATTTCATTTTCAATGTATAATAAATTATCATTATATATTTCTAAAATTGATTAATGATTAAATGTAAAATTATTCGGATGAATTGGAAAATATAATTTTTTTTTAATTTAATATAACATTAATATATTTCTCAATATTATTTATTATATTTATTTATTGTTTTTTGGAAATTAATGAATAATAGTTCATCCATTTTTTTGTATACTATTAATGAACGAAGATAAAATATTTTGAAGGTGAAAAATAATTTTTTTTTGAAAAATAATTCTACATGAAAGATATTTTTTGTAAAATTAAATTAAATAAATTACTCTTCATTAATTATTTTATTATATTATATTGAATATATATTAAATAAAAAATATTTAATATTAATTTAATATCAATTTTTCGGAAATGAAATGGAAGAATTTTTTTTCTTAAAACATCATTTTCAAATTTTTTAGATGTTTCTTGAATGATTACATTAAAAATAATATCTAAAACATAATTAAATACTATTTCATAAAATGTTTTCCATTAATTTAAAATAATTTTTACTTTTTTTTGGCGGATATATTAATTTTCCCCAGATAAATACTAAATAACAAAAATAAATGATAAGAATGTTTGGTTTTAGATGAGTTTATCATGGGTTAAAAAAAGTGACATGAATTAAAATGACACATAATAATTTAAAAATCCTATTATATAATAATGTTGATCATATATTACTTAGAAATCCCATTATCTTCAATTTATTTCATAATTTATAATAATTACAGCTTATAATATTTAAATCATTTATGTAGTTACGTGTTTTTACATACCCTCATATTTATATGTGGACATATTATTCTCCATTATTCATAAAAATTGATAATTATAACAAGGCCTAAGACTACAAATAACTATAATAGATCACTTCCATTAATTTTGAATATTATTTTATGATTAAAACAAAATTGTAAAATATCTAAAGGTGTATACTAGAGGTGTTATCCCAAATTGGTGTTGATTATCGCTCTTGTCTCTTTAATAATTTATTTAATATTTAATCCCTAAAAATTTATTATATCAATAGAAACATAATTAATCCAAAAAAAATAATTGGTTATTATGATTATTGTGTAATAAGTTTCAATTCCATTCAATTCTATTGGATAATCATAATATTGCTCGTGTGTAGTGTATAATTCCACTTCCATGAATGATATGATTCATTTTTTATTTCCTTATATCCTGGATTTTTATAAAAGAACAATGAGTTAATATATATTACTTTATTCATATAATTGTGATTATTTAATTTTTATTTTTTAATAGTTGATAATACTTGTAATGTATCTAGTACTGATTAATTTTTTCATATCACTTTCAACTATAATTAATGAATTACATAACACAGAATATAATTCATGGAATCATATTGTATCATGAATTTTTGATAATAATCAATCATATTCAGTAAATTATTATATATAAAAATCTTTTCATAATTTAATTCCTTTCAAATGTCGAGTGATTCATTATATGTTTCATTGAATATAGATTCATCTATTGAATAATAGCTAGAGTTTATTAGATGGGATGGTCATATACTGACACATATTAATTTTTATATTTACTAACATTTTATAAGATACCAATATAAGTATTTTTTACATAATAATTTTTCATTTTATAGGATTGAGTGGAAATTTATGTTTTATGATGATTAATCTATTAATCATATCAGAATATTTTACAATATGAGTTAGATTTTTTATTACAATTAATATAAAAATTTATTAAATGGGGTTCCACTAAAATGGATACACATTAAATATTAAATAATATCAATTAATTGGTCATCGTCAATATTTTATGATGAAATGATCCCACAATAGTGTCCCTATGATCACCATAAATTTTATATAGGGAATTATTGATAACATATAATAAATTACTCATGGTTAATTCAGGTAAAACTATTCTTATACAAATAAATAGGTATAAACAGAACACCATTCCTCTATAAATATAATATTAATTGATTGCTAAATTAGTGTGACCTATTTGAACTAAGAAAAACACACATAAAATTGATAATACATGGCAACATGTTTTCATTGAGAACCTATATATTAAATAACTATAGTAAAAAACTAACATTATATCATTATGCGTGATAATATAATGGTAGCTAAATCAAGAATAAAGATACACAGATTGATGATCATGGTTTTGGAAATATATTTTTTACAATGAATCTGACACATATAATTTTTAGAGGGTTTAAATCTAAACATATTATGTCTAGATATTCCATTCATGTATTCCTTCCTCTTAATAAGTTGTTTTGTAATCATATGAAATCCTCAAAAATAATAAGTTATAAATTATTTTACGTTTAAAAATATCCAAAATTACATTTTTTGTACTCACTAAAAAATTAAATCCCAAAAAATTTATTAATTTCTAAATTCACCATATAAACAATTTGAATGGAATATTCATTAAAATGTTTTAAATTATAATAGGCAAGAAATATTTACATGTGTAATCATCGATTTAAAAATATATTAACTTCATAATTATTTAAAATGACATAGCCTAAAAGTTAATAAGATGTACCCATGACACTCTACATATGGAGACAGTATTCAATAATCATATTTCAGTAAAACTACAACACATAATATTTATAAATGTTTTAAAATACTCAAGGATATGTTATGATACATTTGGATAATTTATTCAATAATTTCATGGAATGAATCCAAATCAAAATAATATTGAATTTAGTTCATATAAATTATAAAAATACATTTGTGAATGGATTTTCCATGAGAAATAGTAAAAGTGATAATGAAAATACAGAAAATATTTACCATGGACTATAATTTTAGAAGAAATCCAAACCAAATTTAGTAGAAATAGATTATTGATGTTGATTTAAAGGAATATAGACATAAAATACCTTGTCATACCACTAGTTTCATAACTATTTATGTTGTAATATATAAATGAGACCCTATATACCTTTGATTTATCCACCTTTATATATCACTTCTTTTCACCACTAAATATCAATAAAATCATAATTGGTCATGGTAAATCATGAATAAGGAAACAAATTATATATTCTAGAAAATAAAAATGAATTTCATAACAAATAATCATAATGCAACCACAATATGAATAAGGATAATAAATATCTAACCTTAATACCCACATCAATCAATGCATAATGAGTATTAAAAAGGTTAATCACAAACATAATACTGAAATAATATAATCGTGAGAATATAAATTATATTTAGGACACCACTCATTTTTCCAATTCCAACCCACTAATCAAATTTCAATTTTCAATCTAGTTTTATGTAAAATACGTCAAATTTTTTTTAAAATTTTTTTTTGAAAAAATATGCATCCCTTAAAAGAAAACATTATAAAAATAAAACAAATAAGACCATTTCAGGAAAAACATCACACAATGATCGATTTACACAACATATGGAAAAAAGGCAATATCTCCTTTCCAATTTTTTTTAATAAAGAATGTGTAAAAATCAATTTTTTATTTGTTTTGAATAGTATTAAATTAAATGTATCTTTTCATAATTTCGTATGTGAAAATTAATATATAACCATTTTGATGTTAAAAAATTTATACAACAATATATAAATGAAGATTTATTAAACCATTTCCCTTTTATTAATAATTTCATAAAAAATTCATATAATAACAATTAATTTTGGGAGGTAATCCTATGATAACATCATTTTAGGATATCAAGGATTTTTATACATGTTAAATCATGACTGGTTTGAAATATATATATATGCAACCATCCATTAACATGAACTGTGGAATAACCCAATGGTTGAATCTCCCATTGATGTCATATGAACGATTTTGTGACATTCCCCCAGAAAGAGTAGATATGTTCCATGATAGTGATTTAGTCTTAAAAATCAATTCAATGTCCCTACACAAAAATAAACCATATATGAATAAGGCTTCCAGGCGTTGTGATTATTAAAAAATTTCAAAGAGATAATCTGAATTGAATAAAAATTAAATTTACTCTTTTAATTTTCCAAATCTTGAAATGGAGAAAAAATTTAAAAATAGAATGGCATGGTTTTGAAATAATACATTCATTATCACTATAGAATGGTACACCATATTATAAAAGAAATTTCACGTGAATTTTTTAAATTATTTATTATTTGAATATATATTTATAAAAATTTATTCATTGAAATTTGTACATTAAATAAAATAAAAAAAAATTTAAAATTCTACTAGAAAATAAATTTTGAATTTCCCAAAAATTTATATGATGTTAAAAAATATATAAACACGTATTGATATTTTATATCAGGACCCAAATAGGGTCAAAGAATATATAAAAAATAATTTTTAATAAACAACCCTTAACGAAATTTATAAATACATGGAAGATCACATTCAACATGAAATTCCATTTTATTATTTTTTAAATGTAATCCTATAAACCCAATGAATTATATATATTCATTAATAAATTTTTAAAGGACCAATCAAGAAAATGTGTATAAGTGAAATGTCAAACAAAAATTGATGATATTATTTAATAAATTAATAAAAACCCAATTTATGTCAATTAAAACAAAAAATATATTCATTTTAATTATGAAAATAGAAACCAAAAAATTCAATACTAATATAAAATAATATAAATAATGATTATAAAAATATTAAATCTATATTTTAACAATTTAAAAATGTAATTTTAAAAACATACATAGACCCTACACAAATAAAGAATCGTTTGAGAATAGAGATTATTAGAACCCAAATAATGATAAGTCACATTAAATATCATGGAAAATAAATAATTGTATCTCAAAACACGACAAGGGTTGTTCTTGGGTCATTCATAGTTAGTATATGAGGAAAATATAGAGATGGGAATAAGAAATATGATAAGAAGAAATATAACCAAGGTGAAACCATTATAAGAATATAAGGACAAATGAGCTACATTCATTACTGGAATATGAGTAGAGGATCCTTGAGTTCATCAACATAGGTGCCTCATTCATCATGTTTAAGAATTTGGAGAACAATTTTTTCCTATAATGAAAATAATAATTAATTATAATTAATAATATTTATATTAGAATTGTTATTAATAATTTCATTAATATTATAAAAATCATTATTATCATAGTACTATAAAAAATAATAAAATCCTAAACAATATAACAAATATAATTAAAGTGGAACCAAAATTATTGAACACATAAAAATATAATATTAATAAACTGGGAATGTATGAGTGAGAAAATTTACAATACCATAATTATTTTTTCTAATATAAATCATTTTTAATCTATGTCAGTCAATGGAATGGATGTAACACATATTTATTTAAATTGAATCAAATATTAAACCAATGAAAACTATTACATAATTTATTCTAAATGAACCATCAAGGTCTTTAACTCTCTTGAAGAACATCTATGAAATCAAAAAAATTAATCTCTATTACACAATAGGTGGTTGAACGTGATTAAACTAGAAAAAAATATACTATTTTCTATTCAGACATGGTAAAATACTGAACATATTTTAATTAATCTAGAACATAAATTATTATTGATATGAATAATATTTCCCACTAAACTACTATGTAAAAAAATAATAAATAGAAAATATAAAAACATATTATACTATATAGGATTTATCATTATATATATAATTATTATACAATTACAAAATACATGGAGAACTAATATATTAATAACATAAAAAAACCACCAACACCCACTTGTCCAAACACAAACAAAAAATCTATCCAATGATCAATTTTCAAATTCAATGGATCCTCATAAATCCACATCACAATAGTTTTGATACATGAATAATTAAAATTTATTTGTATCATATGAATTCACCAATTATTAGTGGGTAAAACAATTATTAAATATAATGTTCTTTTTGACATCACATCAATGAAACTACTACTCAAAATTTAACTGAATATAAATGTCAATAGAAATTCACCCAATTAACCACATATATTATTATAGAAACTATTGTAAATAATTATCATTCCACAAACAAAGAAAAACATATAAATATAAAAATCATTGATAATAATCTATTAATTTCAATACAATAAATGATACCATAACTCATAAGACACACATTAGATAAAATTAATTGTAGATCACCTAAATGGTTTCAAATAGTATAAAATTTACAACGATAAATATAATATTCCACCAAATATAATTAGTAAAACTCATTGAAATACCATGGTATGATCAATGAATAAATCACACTATAAAAAATTTCTATGTATGAAATTTCATCCATATATTTTGAATTTTCCCTTGAATACTCAAAATAGTATGGTACAAAATAGTTAACTATTAAATCTAACCTAACAATAACTAAAATATTCCAATGTAAGCCATAGTATAACCCATCGAAAAAAACATTCTCATCAACTAAATCTAATTATTAAATCATATTTTCATTTAAATATAAAAAAATAATTAATTTTTTAACTACCATCCTGGAATATTTGTAACATTAAAATGAACTCATATTCTCTTTTAAAAACACATATACATATTTATAAATGAAATAATTTTTGTTTGTTTTACAGAAAATACATTTTCAAACTCAAATCATTAAAATATTAATTTAAAAACCATAAAAGCTTCCCAGATAAATAATGGAATAAGTAAAACAGAAATGATTAAATTTATTGGAAACTCATTTATAATCTACAAATAACATATATGGTCTCCTTTCAATTAAAAAACATTTAAAAAAATAAATTCCATAACCTTCTAAAAATGAATGTTCACAATGACATAAAAATAAAAACTAACACCCAATCATAGGTACAACATAGTGTAAATCCTAAACCAGGGATTATCAGATGTATCAACTAAAATAATATCCAACTATATAATCATATTATAATAAAACACTATTTTTCCAAAAAAATAACCCTATTCTCTTATGAATTATTTATTATTTTCTTTTATATACATCAATAATTTAATATAAAAAAAACAATATACATAATTATTTAGAAAAATATTAATAGTTTTCCATAAACAAAATAATGGGATAAATAACACATTTCATTAAAATATATTATAAGAATGTGAAAAATATTTAATCAATTATAAAAATCATCATTATTTAACAAATATTAAAATCATTTCAATGGAAAAAGAAAAACATTGAAATTTAAAAAACTATCATGTTCACATTGAAATAAATATTTGAATTTAAAAACATCCATTCAAATTAAATCTATGTTATAAGCTCAAAATGAATTTAAAAACTAACATAATCATTAATAAGTAAAACTCCTTTTTTAAAGTCTCATTTTTTTATTCAATTCACCACATATATATTAATATTTTTTATTGTTGAAATTGTACCTTTTATAAGGAAGAACGTTCCCAAAACCATCATGATTATTATCACATTAAAAAAATATCAAATAATGAACTTGTTGTTATGCATGAAACTTAAAAATGGTTTAGTGTGCCATCTTTTAATAAAGAAATTAGTACTATAAGAAATATTGAATAGTCACTCGGTTTAACATGGGTTTTAATATAAAGATAGGTAATTGTTTTATATAATTCCTCTCAAATTTTAAACCCCCCAATTCCCAAAAACATTACATATGATTAAAAAACATTACTTAAATTTTTATATCCATCACTGTAATTCATAAAAAAGTTCAAAAAAAAATGAAAACCTGAAATCCAATGGAATCCCATGATTCAAAATAGGTAGTGGTGACTGGGAACCAACCCATAACCAACATCATGAGTCACATAAAACTAATCTAACAATATACTAGATTCTTTAGTTATTAGTGGAAAATAATCATTTATACTAATTTCATTAATCTGACTCTATGTTCCACTCCAAAAAACAGGAAAACTATTTCTTAATATTCTTAAATGGTGTTCCCAAAACCTATAGATGGATAAAAGTACAAAGGAATAACATTAAATCATATGGGTTTAGATTCGACCATTTAACATTGAAAACCATTAATAAAAATAAGAAAAATATATCATGACCCGTCAGTATATCAGGCATCCATTATAAATAAAATATTCAAAAAATGTAAATAAATAACTAAACATAATTAATTGATCCACCCCACAAAATATCCAAAGTATCCCTCCCATAAGAATTCAAATACTATTTGTATAATCTAAAATCAATTACTTCACCCAATATCTGATATCAATACTACCATTTGGTAGAAATTATAAATATTAGAATTGGTAATGTCAAGTCATGTAAAAGGACAAATCAATATTATTCTAAATAAGAATTGGGACATTATAAATAAATCCTAAGAAAGGAACCATAATCCAAATTGATTAAAATAAATAACCGGTATCATTCACTAGATCATTAAACAGTTAATAAGTTGAAAAAATCTAGAAACTGAAATAGTGATGATATATATCTGATTATAAATATTCCTAGTAGTTTACCCCAAGCCTTGTATGATGAAACCCCATCAATTAAATATATAATTTACAATAATTTATGAAATATAATAATTCAAAATATTATTTTACCTATTTTTATGTTAAAAATTGAAAATATTTCCTAATATATTTTCCATAACAAAATCCAACAATTTTATGTCAAAAAATGACATAAAGATCATTTAAAAAGTTTAAATTAAACAATGGGAAATTTTCATTCCATTTGAATTTCATAAATTTAGTGTCAATAAACCAATTCGGATCATTTCATAATATATAATACATGAAAAAAATATTATCAAAATATGATATAAAATATGCAAGATATCTGTTTTTTATTAGTTGTGAATACAACTAATAAAAATGATTTAAATAAATTTAATTGTTCCATTATTGATTTTAAAAGATATCCATAGTGATCCGTATAAAAAACAATAAAAATGAAGTATCCCATGGTATAAAAATAGTTCGAACTATCATTATTTTTCATATAATGAAATTTCATTACTATGTTGCACTAAACATGTATTTGGAATGCCTTTTGAAGGAGTATAGTAACACTTCTAGGTCTAATTCCCACATTCAATGTTAGGTAAATTAGTCCCCGAAACTTCTTACTTAAGAGAAATTAAATTCCAAGACTTATGAATCCCCAATATATTAATCACATATCTTGAATTGAATCTTCGATCTATGTACACAGGGTTCCCATGTGTTACTCATACGAAAACATTTCATTGGGATCATCAATATTTAAGATACAATATGAATATTTTTATTTATTTGAATAATGATTTGAATAAAAATTTTACATAAAGCATGATTCATCTTCAAAATAATCATTTTATTAGCACTTTTTATGTGAAATACGACTATATATCAAAATTCACAATACATACATTTCAAAAATTTGATATCATGATTATGTCCATTAAAAATTTATACTTAAATATTAAAATAAAATTCAATAATAAAATAAAATTAAATATCCTACCTATATTCTATCAGGGGATTTCTAATCATTTATTTAGGATTTTTAAAATTTTAATAAAATGACATTTTATTTAATTCATGACTCAAATAGGAAATTTTTTTACAAATGAAACATTTCAATAAATTAAACCTTTTTGAAATTTTTCATTACTTTTTATTAGTGTATTTATATCAAATTTATAAGGTATATATTTAAAAAATGAATATTAAAACCCTCATCATAACTCATAATCTTAAATTCTATTCTAGTGGAAAAATCAGAAAATTTTATATGAATAATATTTTAAATAAAATTCATGTGATCATTGAAAAATATTAATAACCAACTGGTATCCATAAAAACCTTATTTAAATGAATTTTTATATTTAAAAATGAAATAAAATTATATAAAAATATTATTAAATAATTTTAAAAAAAATTTAGGACCTATGGAATCTTTAATTGTTAGATTTAATGATAGAACATTCTGAAAACCCACAGGGACCAAGTGCAGATGAAGATACCCCCAAGAGCCAGGAGATGATGATCCCAGAGAATGATCTCATACATAAAGAATCAAATCCATAGAAAAATAATTACCAAAAACCCTAATGAGTTTCATCCTTCGTCACACATTGAATGGATGGGGGATAATGGGATAGAGAATGGAATAATTACAAGTTGATGAAGTCCCATCTATGTAGAAAATTATTTTAAAATATAAAGGCTACCCCAATGAGTGTCTTTTGTCATGTATGATGTTCAGGTGATAATTTTTTTATTTTAAAAATGACATTACAAATAATTCTAATTAGTAACATTAATAATTAATTTAATTAAAATTGTTATTATTATAAATATAATTTTTTGAAAATATTATCATTCATAATAAATTAATCATAAATATTGAATATCCAAAATTATGTATATATTCCAAAATTATAAAATATTAAAATAAATACTTTAATTAAATAGGGAATGCGGGGATGAGAAAAAAAATCCATATATTAATTAAATATATAAACATTGACTATAAACTTATGCCATAGAAGACTAAAACCATATATTATTCCACACTAGAAGGTAAATAATGTTATGATAAATTATAAATGAAATGTATTTTTAATACATAAACTAACCCATAATGTTATTTCAAATATTAAAATTTTATACCTATAAAAAAATCAATGAAAAACTAATATTTAAATAAAATGTTTATATATTTAAATTGGAGAAAAGTATTTATTAACAATACATAAATACATATGAACTTGAAATATTTTATAATTTTTTTATCATTATATGAGGTCCTTAATCAATAAGATAAAAAATTTATATTCATTCAATAATATTATATTTTCATATTATTCTTTCTAAAATATTTACATTAAATAAATTATATATTAGGAATTATAATAATTTTATAATTAAAATTATATAACACAACCATTTTAAAAAATCAAAATATAATATACTTATTTAAATTTAATTTATGATCTGATTATTAACCTAAAAAATTCATGCGGTATATATAACATCTCAAATGCAACCCTTAATTTGAACAATATAGTGTATGGATCATTGAATGTTCTTAATAATAAATGATAATAAATTTATATTCCATCCCTAATTTGTAATATATAATCACTATATAGATTAATTTTATAATAATCTATCAATGTGTTTTGTAAATATTATGATTCATGCAATATATTTTGGGAGAATGTTTTCAATGTATTAAAAACTAATATTGTGAATACGTATTAAAATATATTGTATAAATATTAATTAATTAATTAATTATAATGAATTAATAATTAATTAATT
The DNA here is from genome assembly GCA_963277665.1 of Viscum album. Lineage (NCBI taxonomy): Eukaryota > Viridiplantae > Streptophyta > Magnoliopsida > Santalales > Viscaceae > Viscum > Viscum album. The sequence continues at coordinate 946,565,577 of OY728138.1, forward strand.
TATAAACAATATGAAAATCGATAAATTTCACCAAAATATATTTTATCAAAATTTATATGTAATTTATAATGAATAAAATTGTATACCATATTTTAAATTATCATGTAATCATAATATATGGTTTTTTCCATATTACCTTTTCACATAATGAAATATCATGATTTTCTGTTGAAAATTGGATTATTGTTTAATATAGTGTATGGTTAAACATTGAACATTATATTCTCTTAGAATGTAATTTCCTGAATAGTATTAATGATACTCTATTTTGGTGGAATCGAACTTAGGTTATCTTATCATAAACCATATTATAAGCCTTAAACATTATATTTTAATATGGGTTCATAATTACATCTTAGTCTTGTGATAATATTTTATTTTATAATAATAATAGGAGATTCACTGTTAAGAATATGTTATTATATATAACAGTTTTATGGAATGTAATCTCAAATTATGATATCATAACAACAAAATGCAATGTTCTTGTGTAGGATATCTTATCAAATAATTATAAATATAGTGCCTCACATAATATTGACATAGCTATTAATTAATAAATATTAAGCGATTCATAATTTAAAAAACATAATTTTATGATTTTTGATATATGATTGTATTTAATCAATTGATATGATTTTTATGGTACTAATAATGAATATTATAGGCATACATAAATAGAAATATTATATTTTAAAATTTTAAAATTGAGATAGTTGTTTATAAAATAGTTACCATATAATATAGCCACTGTAGATGTAATATTGGGAACTATATTCTTCATAGTACATATATGGAATATTTCTATAGTTATTAAATGATGGGAATTGGTTTCTTAGTTATATTTATAACCTTATACTTTATTTGACGTATATTATGTTTTAATAAACATTGGATATGACATAGAATAATAACCTACTGAATCGGAGATAACATCTTACCCACTAAAAAATCTATGTGTTCATAAAACATTAAATTATTTCTTATTTAATATTATATAATAAAAATTTATTAATATTAAAAATAATTAATTTCTATAATAATTTTTGTTATGAAATACATTTTAAAAATTTTATATACATATAGTTGTGGTATGAGAGTCTATAGATGTAGGTAATCTACTGCCATAGTTTTTTTAAAACATGGAAATATATAAAAAACTAACTATGGGTGTCAAAAAATGTGAATGAAGGATACTAATGTCGACATATATATTTGAGTTTGACAAAATTTATAAATATAACATTTAGAGCCTCCAATTTGAGAAACTATTGTTGTAGATAAGACTTGCAAACATAGTTTTATTAAAAAAATGGACATAATATATTTCATCCCACTGTTATGAAAACAATTAAAATAATAACATTGTAATAATATAACATTATATTAATGATTTAGGAAGAAACTAGAAAACTCTATACCTTGAAATCTGTGTCAAATTATTAAAATATTAATCCAAATTGAAAATAATGAATTGTATAACAGTAAATATAAAAAAAATTTAAGATACATAATTATGTAAACATTCATAATCATTGGTCAAAATATCATTATAATGATTTTGAGAATACATATCAACTATAGGAAACCTGTAAGTGTCTTGATGAGTCATCTTTAATTTATATGGGATCCATGCAACATATATGACATTAAAATGCATAATGAACAAATGAGGAGGTCAAATATGAAATACGGTATAATGGAGTTTTAGCCAAACATTATATAATATCACCAAAATCCATAAAACTATAGTTGACAAATTATAGTTCCATTTATGGTGGGCCCTTTCATGTTCGTGGATTAATTATAGAGTCATAATTCATCCATTAATGCCTAACCCAATTCATAAATGTGATTTTTGAATTAATATCTATTATCATTAAATATTATTTCATATCTTTTCCTTGATTATTTCACATATGGATGACTTATGAAAATGATTAATTTTATCTTTCCACAAAAAATTCAGATTATCATAATCAATATATCCATCGAATTCATGTCAAATTATGTTTCCACTATACTATATTAAATTTTTTCCCTAAATGATTTGTTGTAACTATGTATTATTAATTATCATAATATGGATACATTCGTTGTTAAATATATTTTAGATTGATATTAATAATATTCATATGTTTGGATATACCATATTTTATTACATAATCTATACATGGAAATTGGGGATACTAAATTTTCCAAAATCACAAATTATAGATAAATCAAAACACCCTTAAGTGTCTTTTATACACTACAAAAAATTATCCATCATATTGATTGTATTACATAATGATCCACTAGAATCACACCTATTAATTTATTTTACAATCTATGCATTAAAATAATAAAGATAAAGAAAAATATTGATAATGGAAAAATGATTTTATATTTAGTGAACAAAAACCATGTTGAATTCCATAAAATAAAATGGGGAAGGGGGAAACCTAGGTACATAACAGTGTGTGTGATTCTTACCATATATATAGTATACTAGTTATTCCAATTCCATAATAAAAAAACTAAATTGTACACATTTATATTTAACCACAAATATCACCGTGAAAAACCACATTCCATAGTAATATCATGACAAATCAAATGTTTTCCCAAAAAAAATCTACATTAAGAGTTTCCCTAAAAATTAATTACCCCTAGTTATGGAATAATTAATTTATTCATTTCACAACACATGAATTACTAGTGAAATCAGTCCATATACTAAGAACAATAATCATATATAGGTGCCTCAGGGCGCAATTGTTAAAATAATAGTTTGATACATCACATTGATCCATAATAAATTCTTATGATTCCTCTATGACATGGCACTATTTATACTAAATTTGGTAATTCTAGCACCTAATTTTAAAATTATATCATTCTCTAAAATATATTATCTACTCCTATCAAGTTTCATGGAAATATAGTGAACCAATTAGTTAGTTTATAATTATATCCAAAGTTCATTAAATAGAAATCATTTAAATTATTCTCATCTATATAAATTCATTATAGTCATTTCACAATATATTTTAATCTACAGTGTTTATTAATTTAACACTAACATCCCACATTATACCTCTGAATGTAAATCTTATTTTCAAGGATAAAATCATCTTCCTGAAAAAACTATTTAAAAACCAATTTACCCAATAAAAATTATTTCAATTAATATTTATTAATATTCATATCCTCATTCATTTTATTTCTCATCATTTTTCCACCAATAATCTATGAATTAAATTATTCACACATGATAACCTCACTCGAAATAATTACCGGATGTTTATATAGTGCTTATATATACCCAAAAATTTGGACACACCATGATCCTACAGAATCCATCCCTATAGAAAAAACTACATGATGAATTGAATACTATATTCCATTACCATATAATATATATAAATATCATATGAATCAATAACCCCAACCCAGGAAAATATGTCTAATCCTTGAAAAGAATGATCTCTAATAAGGTTACATAAAAATTAAATAATAACCCAACACAATTAACATTACTATGTCTCCCTCACAATAAAATCTAAAAAAATAATTAATAAATTGTAACAAAATTGACCAACTGTTAATCAATCAACTTATAAATATAAAAATCTAGTTTACATAGGGAATATTTTCTCATATAAAACCCTTCTAAATGAACATAAATCATATCCAAACACATGTGTTTGTTTTCAAAAATATCAATTCGAATCCATTGAATTTTGAACAAAACCACAAACCAATATATCTAAATATTCCTACCTATTTTATCCTAAAATGATATCCATTGAATAGCAATTTATTTATCATATACCTTAAATTTAAATAATTAAGTAGATCACATACTATTTCAATCACAACATGTGAAACTGCACAAGTATCCCTTTAAAAAGTTTGACGTATAAAAAATAAATCATCAAACATATTCCCCTGATAAAACACATTACATAATAATACAAAAAATATGGAATTTGTATATTAATGTAAAGATTAGTTATATTATATTAGAGAAATAATTGAATATAATATAAGTTGATTTAATTGATATTAGATCATAGAAATGTAATATTAAAAACACCACCACCCATTATATCATGTGTAATTCCCTATAAATTTCTCTGTCATGATAAAAGAAAAATTAAATTGGGTCATAACTATTCCTTGTAAATAATTATCAGTCTCATCTCCCCATATTAAAATTATTGTCCCACTACCTCACTCATTCTTAGAGTTCCCTGTCAAAACCAATATATCATCTAGATAATATTGGTTTCAATTGCAACATTGTTAGACAATAATGATCTTGAATGAAATTGAAAATATAAAAATCCAATATTCACCTCAAAATAAAATATTAATAATCTAAAAACAAAAATTAATACCATTTTTTCTGAACACGTATCATTTCACATACACCAAACTGGTGTAGGGGATGTCACATGCTAGTATGTTAGAATATCATTATAAAAAATTCCTCTAATTAGTAGAGTGGTAATCCAATTGTTTTGGGGAGATTGTTATATAAAATAAAAAATATATTTTTCTTCCAAACTAAATAATATCATTTTCTTCTCCCGTCAATAAAAAGATCATCAAAAATACAAAATAGTCAAAAATCATCGAGAAAATATGACACCCATAGTTCTTAATATTAAAGTGTAAATTTTTAGATTATAAATCAATGAAATGTATGGAAATATTAGAAGAAATATAAAGTAGTAATCAAAATTAATTTTAATGAAGAGGTCATTCCAGATGATAAATGTGCAGTTAAATTATAAATAATTATACATTGGACCTCTATGAATCTTATATGGGAAAATAAGTATGAATCATTATATTTTGATATGATATACATACAAGTAAAAGAAAGTATCTATTAGGTGATCCATTTATCTATAATGAAATGTAAATATAGCCCACTTAAATAGAACCCCATGTCATGTATGGGAAAATGGTGGTGTTCAACAACATAGTAGAATTTACTCACACAACGTGACAAGGTTAGTTTCAATGATCATGTAGACAAGCATGGGAATATATAGAGACTGTAAGAGGCTGATTAGTTTATCACACCAACATAGAAATATAAAATAGATACACATAAAAACCATATCAGTAATATCATGTATATAAGGTACATTCACCTTGAAGACTCATACTACTAATTCCTCATCCAGGTTAGAACTTAATTATAAGTAATTCATATCTCAAATAACATCACGACTTAATGAGATCTTCCTAAAATCATTATCATATCATAATTTAAAATACATATTTGTATCACGTTAACAATAATACTTTCACATCATTTTTCTACTTGATTCATCATTTATTTCACCATTTATAAATTAAAAAACACAAATATTTCCTATGAAATAATGTTTGAAAAAAATAATATTAATACCTTTTTATTATAAAGGGCCCATGAATCAATGTATAATTAAAACTAATAATGAAAAATATTATAAATTATCAAAGGAGACCAAAATAATTAATTAACTATTGAATAGAAATATAATGAAAAAATCGATTGCTAGACTAATGAATATATATGAAATAAAACAATATTAATCCCAATGTTCATTTTACGCCGTTTTTATAATAGAAAATATTAGTAAAACTATATTATATATTGACCAATGTAAACATTTTGAAAAACCCAATCATTATATGTTTTCATGAGAACTGTATCTTACTAGATTTTGTTATATTACTTCTACTATAAAAGAATTATCGAGATCATATCCTCAAATAAACATTATCATAAACATAAAAAAAATTCAATATCAATGATTGTATTATAGGTTGTTATTTGTAATGATTTTTATATTATTTATTTTATGATGACATAAATCAACTCTGATTGGCTATCTTCCTAATTTTATGGTGCCCAATTAACCATTACGTCATGTTTAAAAAATTTTATTAGAGAAAAAAATATATTGATCATTATAATTTCTTGATAAAATAAAAATATACTATATCTCATTATAGATGAACAAATTCTCTTGAATGTACCTGGTAATCTTAAAATTCATCCTAAAACTCTCATTATATGAGTATCTATATTGTATACAATTGTTTTCTCCCAAATCAAATCACATCCTTATCCAGGATCCAAGTAACATGATATTTAGTATAATATAAAATTGTATTTTGGATGGGAATATCATTCTCCTCCAAAAAACCCAAATTATGAATATTACATGTCTTATCCCAGTACATGACCAATGAAATGATTCTTTAATAAAAGTGTTTTCATTATTAAGGATATCTAAAATTCCACCATGGGGGTTTATCCATTTTCAAGAAGAACATGGACATACAAAATGCATTGAATGTTGAAATAAAAAATCAACTATTTAATAACAGTTGAGATAAATCATGATTAAATAAATGGATTTGAAAGAAATAATTATATTAATATCGATTTCTTATCAAAATAAATCAAATGCCCTGGACCTAATGTGTTTCTGTTATTTGAAATTAGATACCAAAAAGATATCTTTTACAACCCTGTGAATATTTCTTCATAATTTTGTCACATAGGAACCATTTACAATCATATTATATGTTATACTATTCATAAACAAATGAAGAGAGGAAACACTAGCTAGGGTAAAAAATTATACTCAGTAAGTGGTAAAACATGTTAAATGTTAATCAAGGATAATAAGTGATGTTAAGATTGACATCTTGATACAGGAAAATAATTAGTGTATACATATACTACTTATAGACATCATAAATAGTGAAACATAAGTCAAAAACTAAAAAATAACCTATCTATTACTCCATATTGTATTAATGTTGTGTTGGGAAAATGAAGCAGGAGAGAATAACCATAATTCATTGATTAAAAACAAACTATTATGAAAACTATTATAAAATATTTCAATGTATCATAGTGTATTGGACATCCCAGTTGATATTGTGGGAATAATAGAATAATATATGAATCATGAATAAAATATTGTTACACTGGAGGGATTCCATCATGTTTTACTCAGGGGGAAAGAACATGTTTTATAACATAGGATCTCATGTGTAAAAATTTATGAATGTAAAATTAATTCAAAATGATAAATTAATTAACATTTATATAATATGTGTTCCACACATTAATAGTAACAATTTCTCAATGTAACCAAATCTTAGACCCTATAGATTGAAAAAATAACTTTGATGACTACCAGTTCATTGATAATCATGTTTAGGGTTTTAGAAAAGATAATTAATAAAAAATTTGAATTATAAATAATTTATGTGACAATGTTCTATAAATTTGTGTATGGGAATTTTGATTTGGGTGCTAAGATGAACTCCATCCCACATTACGATATTTAAAAGAAGAGAATATTCTTTATAAATTAATGTATAGGTTGTGCTAATTAATTTAATCTCCTCCTGGGTGAAATTTAAAATATAAATTCATAAAAATTTCACATCGAACAAAGAATATTTTTTTCAATCTAATATAAATAAAAAATGATATAAATGAACCAGAAAATGTGTCTTTATAAATAGAAATATTATATCATATATTTGGAAAAGATAAAATAATTTTATGTGATAGAATATGGGAAATTAATATGGATCGACTATCCCAAAAATATTTAAAAATACATTAATTATAATTATGATGGGAAAAATCATATTGCTTTTTTTTAATTTTAAAAAATATAAATACACTAGTAAAATATTTTTAATATTTTTCATTTCAAACATGATATGTATTGGATTCATTTAATTCTAGTGGTCATTAAATATTTGAAATTTCACATTCTTCATAGTGGGGCCAACCACATCCAAAATTAAAATTCATTATAATTTTCGATTATTTTTTATATCCTTTGAGTGTTTCCCAATAGTTCTTTATCATGACTGTACTGATTGATTATAAAAACTGGGGTTTGTTTCTTGAAACACATCAAGACAAATAATGATATAAGTAGCAGTTTTCAAAAAAACATGTATGCACTCACACATTATATAATGTAATATATTTTTATTTTTTAATATATAATTAATGATGCAATACCATAAGAGACATCCATAAATACATGTTTCACACCATAATTGAAAGGACTAGTTTGGGATGTTCCCAAAAGTGAGAGGGGGTGAATATTAATGGGGAGATTTTTAATCCAATTATTTTACCCTAAATATCAAAAATCTATTAGGATGTGTATTCTCTTATACTATGATACATAACTCAAGAAATAAAATGAAAATAATTAAACATGGAATATCATACACTTTTAAGGAAAAAAATATAAAAATAGTAGTTAGTCATTATTAAGGTATGGTAATGTTCCAAAGACACAACCACTAGAATTTATGCCTTTCAATATGGTTACAACAATAATGAAATACCCCTTCAACGCAATAAACTATATTTAATTGATTGTTTTTGTTTAACATCACAACTAATGATATTTATATGGCCTATGAAGAAAATTGTTTTCTTCTTAATAATTGTTTGTAAAACCAATTATGTTTTTCAACTATTATGGCTTTTTGGAAGGCCTAGTACATAACTTTTCTTCAACATCCATCTTCTTGAAATTTTTACTTAAATAAAATCATTCATTAAAATCTTTTTCCCACTTCTTAGAAAAAAATAAAATTATTAAAAAATTTCCCCTTATTTTATCATTCAAAATTATATGATTCTTTTAACTAGTGAAATGAATTATGTAAGAAAAAATAATGATCAATTGAGTAGTTATTGTCCATTCCCTTCTTCTTCTCCTGTTATTCTTATTTAGGGAAAATATTAAATGAATGGAATCCATATTTTTATTCGTATTCATGAATAAAAAACCTCGTATTTCATTATAAAAACAAAAAATTATCACCTTAATATAACTTCATAACAATTAATATTTTGTGCATAATAAACAATATTAAGTAGGGAAACCCAAATTATTCACTAGAAAAAATATTATATGCAATTGAATAATAGTTTCATGTACTCATTATTCAATAATAAAATTCAAAAACTATTTGAATTTGTTTAACATAGTTCCATTATATATTTTTGATGAACGTATAACACTACATTGAGACACAGAGAATTATAAAAATGATTAAATCACATGAATTGGATGTGTTTCATGAATGATTCATAACAAATGGAACCATGGAACTTTTAACAATATATTATTATTTTATACACTAAATTTAACTTGTTTGAGGTTGAATAATTGTAATAAATATTTACATATTAATGTTTCAATACATGTAATTGAAAGAATGCATAATATTTTCAAAATCTCATTGTCTAATCGTACACACTGGTACATATGCATGCACACTATTTAATACTATATATAAAGTCACGTTTCCCTTGAACAATATAGATATATAGCTTCTAAAATTATACATAATATTTTAGGTGAATTTTTTCTGCATGCACCACCCCTTTCCTCATGCACTCTTTAACATTTCATGAACCAAAAATATTGGAATATTATCATTTCATTTTTGAAATATAAGATAAATGTATACTCTCTATTAATACACTATGTGAATTTTATCTAAATTATATATTTTGTATCAAAATGATACGCATAGGGTTTAACTTCATGATACTGAATGAAGTTATAATAAACAAGAGTTGTTTTATATAATATTTCATCATGAATCACTATAAGTGTGTAATGTAAACAAGAATCGTGTTTTTCTAAGCCACCATATTTACACAAGATAATGGCTTCAGAGAACATGTTCTCCACATAGTTTATTGAACTTATTTTTAAAGGGTGTGTGCATATCAGCTGCAAAACCCAAATGGTTCAAATGGAATCCCAACATCATGGTGACTTATAGGCTCAAGAGACTCTATTGGTTCACAAAAATGAATGATCAGGAGAACCTATACTTTTTCAAGAGATCTGATGATTAAAATCAATTAAATATAATAATGTCTTAGTGCCTATGTATTTAAAGGTAAAAAAATTCCAATTACATGGTGTTCTTATATAATAAAATCCACAAGAATTATGTCTTGTGATGACTGATATAAATATCACTGAAGATCATTCCATTAATATTATTCAAATTTCAATTGAAATGGAACATCATTTCATGTCATTTTCTTTTGTGATTGGCATGGTTATCCTCTATAGTGATTAAATCATGTTCGTGGTTTTGATAAATGTTTGGAACTCATTATTTCCAATCTTCCTAGATAAATTGGACTCCAATAACTACATTTTCAATTTGACCAAAGCATTTCCATCAGATTCTTCACATTAATCCTTAAAATATAGTTGAAAAATTATTTCGATTGATTTTTTCATAAAAATTAAACCATAAATACATTATAAAAACATATGGTTTGACCATGGGAGATTCATAAATATTCTACAGTGAGATAGTGGTGTCATAGAGGGAATTCATGTGGAAGAAACAAGTGAAATAAAAAAATAATTATGAATTTTTTAACCGGTGAGAACAAGAGGATCAGATGTTTGAGATCAACTGATCGAGATAATTTATTGTTCCATTTGTGATTGATTTTTTCGGGTTCATGAATAGGAACATATTGATTTAATCCCACATGTGAATATAGAAGTTATTTATAAATCATTTCATGTTGCCAAGAGGCCAAATTTCACTTATTCATCCCTTAGCACCATACCATAATGATTCTATCATATTAATGTTCCACCCAGCATGGTGTGACCACCTCTAACATAGCTATATACACCTTTTGGAATGACTGGGGAATACAAGAGGCCCCCCATGCCAACTGTGGACTATAGTGGATGGCCTCAATTCAGCATGGTCATCCTTGTGTCCCACAGAATTCCACGGTTGAGGCAGACTGATCATATTAACATGATTTCTATAATATTTAAAATAAACCCCATTAAACCACTTAGTTAAAAATACTTATATATAATTCAATTAAATATCAATTTACAGAATCCAATATACTGATTACTCTAGTATAGAATTCATTATACACAAAAACATCTCTTAACAAAATCATCAAATAATCATTCATTCAATGATAATTATATTTCATTGTTTTCCATCAATTTATGTGAATCAAAGTCTAATGGTTATTCAATATCATTCTTGGTTATCATTAAAAAATGAATTATTGTATAACCTTATTCAAATACACATTGTCTTATTCTTTTTGTAATATAAATTAAAAAAACTCTTCATCTAACTACCATCCTTTTACTCAAAATTTTCATTTTTTATGAAATATTTGACATGTTACATATGTTTTAAATCATAGAAGTTGTAACATCCCAGGTAAATAATGAATATGAAGTTTTCATATCTATGGATATTTGTGGATTAAATATTAATTTTACTTTAAAGCGGATACAATGATCTATGGCGTACCTGATACACAACAACTGATTTCTTAGAAATCATACGTTAAACAGAAAGTTGGGTCATACTAAATAATAATAATATAATATTATTTTAAATGGTTATTAATGCATAGAAGTTGTAATGTTGGGAATGAAATGAACTAACAAAAATTGATTATACATGTTTGTTACATGTTTTTACATTGATCTAATAATTTTTAATGGCTTAAAATAAGAAGGAATCTGATTTTAAGCATAAATACTCTAATATTCATTAAAAGGTCGATTTACCGCCTTTTGAAGGTGACCCATATTTAAATATTTATTTCGTACATTTTTATGTTACATTTGACAAAATAAAATTCTTTTTTACAATTGGGGCACCAAAATTATCATTGGGTAATGTTTTGGTATTTTTCTCATAAAATTCAATTTTTAATGAATAGTGAAAAATACTGTATTTTAATTCAAAAATTATTTTAATATAACTTATTTATATGGTTATATTATATTATTAAATGTTTTAAATATTTAATTCAATTATATTTTTTCCATTTAATCTAATTCTGGTCATTGGATGAGATTTCATTTTGAAATTGGGCATAAAAAAGTGCCAATCTTTAATACATATTGTTTTATAAAAACAGACTATTTGTTTTGACAATGAGAATTAATTTTAAATTAATTAATGAAACATATATGTTTTAAATTTTATAAAATAGAATTTTTTTTTGAATTTATAAGATCAAATTCATCTTAGGATAATTTTTTTATTTTTCTAAAAAACGTCAATTTTTTATGAATAGTGAAACCCCTAAGTAGTAGTTAAAAACTGATTTTTTCATTTAGATGATTTTTTACAACATTTGTAAATTTAATTTCGAAAATTAAATATAAATGGTAGTTATTATTATGTAAAACGTGGTTCAATAATATGATAATAAATTTTTCGTGAATAGTATCTTTTGACTTTTATTTACCGCTGTTAAAGGTAAATAAGGCAATTCAACATAAAAAGAATATTATAATAATAATCAATTACCATAAAACTTGTTCTAACCATATTGTATGAGTCACGGGCGACCATGGTCATCATTGTGTCGATTTTGGGACCCAATGGATCCACTTAAGAGTGATAATGACAGTTTATATTAATTAATTTAATTTAAAGACAAATATGACACAAACAAATATCTTTTAATAAATTAATTTTTTCATGGTCTTATATAAGTAATATTTTTTACTATAAAAATAATATTAAAAGATAAACAAATTTCCTACATATTTGTATTTTTTTATAATTTTTAGTAACCAAATAAATAAAATTATTTTTCACACAAATGTGATGTAGTATTTACCGCAATAATAAATTATTTAAATAAATAAGATTATAAATATTAAAATAAAACACAAAAATGGTACAATTATTAATAGATGAATTTAGTGTGACCATGAGTCATCTTATCTTCAACCTCAATGAGTTTTGGACCTTTAGAAACAGAAAATCAGTATATATTAAAATAATATTTTCACACATTCCTAATGAACCCCTTATCCCTCATATAAAAACCCTCACATTTAACCCATTCCTCACACCTATAAAGCCCATTGTATTGGCTATACCATGCACAAATAAGCTCTCAAGATCCATATCTTCCACTTATAAGCCATACCGTTGGAACAAGGCACATCTAGTTGTCCTTTTGGTTCAAACCAAAGGGAGTTACCTGAATTAATGTTAACATTATCTCTTATATATTTTCATTTATTTTACTTCTCCAACCCCTAAAATATTTTCGTTCATTTATTTTATAAAAAAACCAGTATCATCAATATAAGAGGATTTTTATATGATAAATATTTAAATTACACTTATACACACCTCTATCTAATTGGTAAATAACATATTATTTCTATGGGTGGGAAACTAACGCCTCACGAAACGATGATTGTTCAATTATCTCCTACAACATCTTCTGGTGGCCATTATGATGGATATATATTTATATATGATATTTAATATTTTTATTTTCTTGTTATGATTATTTATTTTTAATTTATTTCATAACATTATGCTTTCCATTATGAGTAAACGCGATAATTTATTTGAGGGAGTGTGGACTACAGCCCCCTCAAAGTAATATGACTCGTTCATACCATAATTGGGATGTATAAAGGATGAAGTTATTGAATTTATATATTATATTATACAATAATTATAATATAACAATGTATCATTATGTTTTCATTCAATTAAAATATAAAATAGAAATTAATGTAGCATTCATGCGTACGTACGGCTTACCATCTCCATGAACGATGCATTTAATTTCTTATCTCCAATGATATGTACTATTATAAATGCATATATATAGTAAATATATATGATATATATGATATCTAAATCAATAATATCATTCGATAGATAATGGAATCTTGAAAATATGGAAAACTTGTCATTTTAAGGTGGTCATTTTTGACTCAAGTATCAAATATCGACAAAACAAACATTATTAACATAAATGATTACATAATGTTTATAACATTATAATAAGTGCTATAAATGAAATAATAAACGTGATAAAGTTTTCTCAATCATGAATTTATTGACTTAAATTTATTATTCAAAAATAAAAAGTAACAAACAAGTCAATTCTGAAATGAGGTAAGGGATTTATTATCCCCCTTTTAATTATGTCAGATTTCCATTGGTCACCAATAAATTATTTCTTGTGGTGTATTTTTTACTTCAATTTTATATATATTATCATGATCCCATTTATATTAATTTTATTCTGTGATTCTTTTTTTTTCATTAAAATTTTCTCATATGACTCGATTAATTACAACATGGTAACTGATTTTCATCTCAATTTTTATTCACCTAAGATTCTTGGTATATTTTCCAATATTTCCTTTTTTGTGGTGTGTGTATAGCCCATGAATGTATTTATTGTGTAATATAAATCAATTTATGGGTATTTACATATTCATTTTATGATCATTCTTTCATGGGTTGTATGTTTCGTATGTTACCAAATCGGTAAGGGTACCTTTTACCCAATTTCCATTTGTTGGGTTAATATTATAATTCATAATTATTTCATGTTATGTTTATGTGTATAATAACTATTTATTTATCTATGTTTTAATTTCCACTTCCCTATTTTTTGATATATTATTGATATACATAATCACTCTATTTATAAATTCTTAATTCATCGATATGAACTTGATAAGAGTAATTGGAACTCAATTTCCATTCATTGTGTCAAACATCCAAGTCATTGGTTTTGTCTTAAAAGGAACATGTGTGAATTTCCTATGATTTATTTGCACTAAATATCCAATCATATTGAGTGTATTTATATTTTTCACAAATTATTATATTATTAATTTTTCATTAATCTATGGATATAAATTTTATATTGGATTTCATCTCAATGTACATTCCATTGAGACTTCATTATCATTATGTACCAGTTCACTTTTATACGGTGTATATAATTTCATTTGGCATATTATATGATGAATCCATTTATTCTCAATATATTATAAATTTCAGAATTCAATGATATACCTCAATTATTTGTATTCACGAGTCTCTCTTTTTATGAAAAAATATTTTACTAAAATATCATTTTAAATGTTTTAAATATTTATTCTTTTAAATAATTATTATTAATGTCCATGTTTTAAGAATTGTTATAAGGATTTATTTATATGAAAATTGATGTTTTCAAATGATAATTTCTTTAAAATTAACAATGTTGTGTGGGACACTTTGATTCAAAAATCTCTTTATTAAAGGTTTTAAATGGATATGAAAACAATTTGATAAATAATTGTATATTTCAATATCTTGACTTGATATATTTTAATTTGGAAATGCAATCTTTTTTTATAAATGTGTTATATGTTATGGTTATGTTATGGTTATTGGGCATTGTTTATGTATACGGGTGGTTACATGATAAACCTATGGTGGGTGAGCCCGAGATAGATCTCCAATGAATTGGGTAACATGATAGAGGTAAATGTTAATGCTTCTCCTAAGCGATTTAGGGAATATGTCATGATTGGTATTCCAAATGTGACTCCCTATATAGATGTGATAGATACAATGTAATTATGTTATGGATGATATAATTTACCTTTATGATTTATGGTTTTTGTTTGTTATTCATAAATCTCTTTATTTCCTCAGTTATGTTATGATAAAAAAGTATTGTTTCATTAATTTGTATTTATTGATGGGATAATGTTTTTTTATTATTTTATTACCCTTACTAAATTTTTTTATGCTCATACCAATTTTTGAAATGTTTTTCATAGGACATTATGATTAATAGTCTCAATGATGAAATCCAGGAAAAGTTATGCTGTTTAAAACATGGAACTAGACATGTCTCTTTTTTAAATAGTTTTTATTTTATGAAAAATGGATACTGTGTAATAGTGTCTACATGTAATATTCAAGTTGTTATGTAATATTTATGGCCTAATTCTCTAAAATTCTAAACCTTAATATATCCTCAATGTGAATTCTTTACATAATTCAAGATTATTTAAGGATGTGTTCTTATAGTTGGTATCATAGGTCATTTTAGACTACATTAGGGATTAAGAGTTTTCGTTAAACACTTGGTTAGTCCCTATGTATATTATTTTAGCTAAATCCTTGTCCTATAACTTTTTCAGATCAAGGAATGCCAGTTACAAATGGAAGGAGGATTATCTCAAATAACATTCATATCTCATCCTGATAACATGATTGCAATTATTATTTCCAAGTCATATTCAGATGATTGTGAAACTTTTATTGGAATACAACTCACTTTCAAGCAGTGGTTTGAGATATCAAACAGCTCCACTATACCTCGTTATCATTGTGGATCATGGTTTGTATTTATAAAAATCCTATTTTCACTATATTATCATATTTTCATGAAAGGTAAATATTTTAAAGGATTTTCAAATATTTTACCTTATCAAAATATTTTGAAGCATATTATGATTTTGAAAAAGGTGGTAAATAAGGAGACCCTTTCACAACCTATTTATATTATATTTTACAAAATAGTCTCTCTATACATACCTATGGTATTTTAAAAGGTCCATTAATTGAAATTTTCAACTCAAATGAGGTCCGACTATTTTATAAATATCATGTTTTATCAGATGTTTTCAAATTATATGTCATACCTCCTTAATCTGTAAATTTTTTTTTGCAAACACCCATATGAACCAATTTGTACAATGAGTATTTGGATGAAAAAAGGAAATTATTTTGAAGGATCTCTAAATCATTAATGCAATGCACGGACCTTCTACCTACATGAATAAGATAATGATGAAACCAAGGGGACACCCTGATAAAGGTATGATGTTCTTTATTTTGGGGATAATTTTATTTTATCATATGGTGGTGAAATAAAAAAATGTCAATATATATAAGACTTCAAGAATTATGAGGTTGAAGTCATAATGAATTGGGCTGAAAATGATAGGTATAAAGAAAACATTGAGGTTAAAACATGATTGGGTTATTTTTGAGATTTATAAAAAGAACAACACCTGGACGGTTTGACAACCAATGACGTCAGACAAAGCTATGGGAATCAAAACCACAACCAAAGTGCGATTGTGATATATCACCTACCACTAGACTATGTTAAGTCTATGGTTAGTATAACTTATTATTTTCTAGTTAAATGATTTTATGTATCAATAAAAACATGATTTGGGGAACTTATTTTTTATCTAATGGATATCCTTATTATTGGAAAATTATTTGGTGATTAGGTGATAATGGTTATTTTAAAAGATGTTGTCACTTTTGGAAATATTATATGCTTCAGGGAAATAAAATAATATGAGATTTAAATTATGGAGTAATGGTTGAAATATTATTTTTTAAGAATATATGTTATTATTGTGGACATAATTCAATTTGGGTTAGGTATGATAATGACTAATCTATCATAGAGAATATGTGTTTAGGTTAATTACACTTCAGAATGACACATTAAGAGTAGTCGATGTTATTTGGAGATAAATGTAAATATTTTTTGGAAGAATATGTGCCTAAATTCTTATAATATTTTGGTTTCAATCTTATTTTTGAATACATTGAAGAGTTTTATGGACTATTGCATATTGAATAGTCTTTGATGAACTTTGGGTATTGTTTGAGAATGTTTGGAGATTAAGAGTGGTTTTTCTTTTTATGAACGATTATCCTTTATTGGTGATTATCTGATCTTCTACTAATCATTTTTTTGGATAATGTCTAATGACATGGGAAAAATATATTTTATCTTTTTTGGATTATTTTATTCTCTAGAAGTGGATTATATAACTTTCAATGTTAATAATTCATTATGAATACACATCGTTTGATTAAAAAATATATGAATTTGTTGTAGGAATTTATTAAAGGATGAATGTCTACCTGAAAAGTGTTTATGATTCCATATGTTTTTAGTTAATATCATAAATAAATTACCCATCATTATGAAAAGTAACTTAAAACAAAAATTTAGTCTTTTAACTTTTCCTACTAGGGAATCAAAGACCATTTAACCCATCACAAGTTTGTGATTTTTTTGTGGTTAAATTTATCATAATCATGTTTTCTACCACTATCCATCTAAACTTGACGGTTCATTTTACCTTCTGTATCCTTGTTTTCCTACATGGAATCCTAGTATGGGTTATCTCAGGTGACCTTTTTACTTACCTTTCTTTATTTTTTAGCGATATGTTTATTAATTTTTTTTTTATGTGGGACATTCAATGAAGTTTCCTAGACCAATTTTAAAATTGCAAGGACACAATTACCAAAAGGTGGGAAGGATGTAACATCCTGGTTAAATAAAGTATATGATGTTTTCATATTTAATTATATTTTTGAATTAAATATAACATATACATTAAATGGGATGATATGTTTAATGGCGTACCTGATACACCACAATAGGTTTCTTTGAAATCTTATGTTCCACAAATTGTTGGGTCATACAGAAAAATAATAATATAATATTATTTTAATTGGTTCTTAACGCATACCCATTGTAATGGCATGAATGAACATAACCAACTAAAAATATTATAATACATGTTCGATAAATGTTTTTACATTTATCCAATAAATTTAAGAGTCTAAAAATAAGAAAAAATATGATTTTAAGCATAAATACTATAATATTCTTTAAAAGGTCGATTTACCACCTTTTGATGAAAAAATCTAGTTAAATTTAGTATTGGTCAATTTTATATGTTCTATTTATCAAAATATACTTTTTCAATATAATCGGGATATCAAATTTTACTTTGGGTAATTTTTTTGTATTTTTATGATAAAATTCATTATTAATGAATAATGAAAAGTACTGTATTTCTATTCAAATATACCTTTTAATAATACTTGTTTATATGGTTATATTATATTATTAAATGGTTTTAATGTGTAATTATATTATATTTTTTCCATTTAATCCATTTCTGGTCATTAGAAGAAATTTCTCTTTGAAATTGGGCATAAACAAGTGTTAATATTGTGAAAGATATCGTTTTATAAAAACACAATATTTTTTTTGACAAGAGGAATTAATTTTAAATTAATTAATGAACCTTATATGTTATTAATTTTTTGAAAATAGATATTTTTTTTTGAATTCGGAATATTAAATATAGAATACGCTATCTTTTTTTATTTTTCTGAAAAACTTCCATTTTTGACGAATAGTGAAACCACTAAGTAGTAGTTAAAAAACTGACTTTTTCATTTAAATAAAATTTTTCATCTTTTGTGAATTGAGTTTTGAAAATCCCACATAATGTGTTGTTATTAGTAAGTATAGTGTGGTACCATAAAATGAAAACAAATTTTTTGGTGAATAGTTACTTTGGACATTTATTTACTACAGTTAAAGTAAATAGGTTAATTCAAGGTAAAAATAATATTATAATAATAAAAATTACATTAAAACTTGTACTAAACTAATTTGATGAGTCATGGTATACCATTGGAGTCATTGGGTCTATTTTGGGACCCCATGGATCCACATTAGAGTGATAATGATACTTTATATTAATTAATTTAATGTAAAAACACAAATGACAAAAACAAATATATTTGAATAAATTAATTTTTATGTGGGGTTATATAAGTTATCATTTAGACAATAAATACGAATTTTAAAGCTTAATCATTTCCTACATTAGATTATATGTTTTATAATTTTTAGAAATTATATAAATAAAATTATTTAGGACAAATAAATGATTGAGTATTTACCTCACTAATAAATTATTTAAATAAATAAGATTATAAATATTAAAATACCTTCCAAAACCTGTCCAATTATTATTGGATGACTTTTATTCAACCATTAGTAATATTTTCTTTGACCTTAATGAGTTTTGGACCTTTATAAACAGAAAATAATTATATAATAAAATAATATTTTAACATATTCTTAAAGAACCCCTCATCCCCCTTATAAAAACCCTTTACTTCTAACCCATTCCTCACACCTCTAAAGACCCATGGATCATCCAAATTCAGACTAAATAATCTATAAATATCAATATATTCTTCATAAAATCCTTAACTTAGGTATAATGAATTTCAATATGTTCTTTTGGTTAAAACCAAAGGGAGTTACCCGAATTAAAGTTAATAGTTTCTCTTAAATTCTTTTATTTTATTTAACAATTCCATCCACTAAAGTCTTTTCATTAATTTCGTTAATTACAACACCAGTATCCTAGATATACAAGTATGTTTTTATGAGAAGTATTTGAACTAAACATACCCACACCTCTATAAAATGGGTAATGAACATACTGTTTCTGTGAGTGGCAAACTTATGTCTCACAAAATGATGATTGTTCAAATTTCTCCTACCACCTATTATGATATACATTATGATAGAAATATATTTATATATGATATATATCATGTTTAATTTTTATTTATGATTATGTATTTTTAATTTATAGATTTACTATGTGGTTTCCATTAGGAGTAAACTCGATAATTTCGTTTGAGAAAATGCGGACTACCGCCCCCTCAAAGTGATATGACAGGTTCATACCATACATGGGACGTATAAAAGATGGATTTATTGAATTTATATATGATATTATGTTGTAATTATAATATAAATATGTATTATTAATTTTTCATTCAATTAAAATATGAAATTGAAATGAAGGTTTCGTCCATGCGTACGTACAACTTACTGTCTACATGAACGGTGCATTTCATTTCTTATCTAAAAATGTTTTGTACTGTTATAAATACATATATATACTCAGTATAAATGATATATATGATATATAAATCATTAATATAATTTTGGAGATAATGGACTTTGGACCATATGGACAACTTGTAAATACAAGGTGGTCATTTTTTACTCAAGTACCAAATATCAACAAAACGACCATTATTAAATTAAATTATTACATAATGTTTATAACATTGTAATAAGTGATATAAAAGAAATAATAAAATTCAAAATGGTTCTCAATCATGTATAATTTAACTTATGTTTATTATTCAATATGAACGAGGAACAAACAAGTCAAGTCGGGCACGACGTAATAGATTTCTTATTTCACTTTTAATTCCGAGAGATTTCCATGGTTCCCCAATAATTTATTGCATGTGGTGTATTGTGTACTGACATTTGATATATATTAGCATCATCCATTTTATATTCATCTTATTCTGTGAGTCATTTGGAGGTTATTAACTTTTGGCTATATGACTCGATTAATTACAACATGGTAAGGGATTTTCATATCACTATTTATTCCCTTGAGATTCATGCTCTATTTTCCACTATTTCCTTTTTTGTGGTGTATGTACTTCCCATTATTGTATTCATTTTTTAACATACATAAATTTATGGTTATTTACATCTTCATTTTATGATCCTTCATTCATGGGTTGTATATTTTTTATGTTAACAAATCAGTAAGGGGACCTTTTAACCATATTTCTATTCCATGAGTTAATCGTCTCATTCAAATTTATGTCATGTTAGGATTATGTGTGGAATAAATATTTATTTATTTTTATTGCAATTTCATCTTCACTTTGTGAGGATATACTTTTGATACCCATAATCAATCCATTGATAAATTATCAAGTCATCGATATGAACATGATAAGAGTAATTTTAACTCAATTTCCATTCATTGAGTCAATCATCCAAGTCATTCGTTTTTTCTTAAAAAGAACATGTGTGAATTTCCTATGATTTATTTACATTGAATATCAAATCATATTGAGTGTATTTATATTTTTCACACATTATTATGTAATTTATTTATCCTTAATCTATGGATAACGTTTTTATAATGGATTTCATCTCAATTTAAATTCCATTGAGACATCATTATCATTATAAAATAATTCAGTTTTATACAGTGTATCTACTATCCATTGGAATATTATACCATGAATCCCTTAATTCTATTGATATTATTTTTTTCATAATTCAATTATATTCTTCAATTATTTTTATTCAAGATTCTCCCATTTTATTATAAACTCTATCTAAAATATTGTTTTAAATGTTTTAATGATTTATTCATCAAAATCATAAATTTTAATGTTCATGTTTTAAAAATTGGTTTATTGATTTATTTATATAGACATTAATGTTTTCAAATGATTATTTATTTAACAGTTTCAAATTGGTATGTGAAACATTGATTAAAAAATCTATTTATTAATGGTTTTAACTGGTTTTGAAAATTGTTTGATAAACAATAGTTTATTTAAATATCATGATTTGATATATTGGAATATAGAAATTTTATCTTTCCTTTATACTTGTGTTATGTGTTATGGTTATGTTATGGTTATTGGGCATTGTCTACGTATATGGGTGGTTCCATGATAAACCTAGGGTTGGTGACCCTGAGATAACTCTTCAATGCATTGGGTTACGTGACAAAAGTCAATGTTAATGTTTCTCCTGAGTGATTAAAGGAATATACTATGATGGGTATTCCATATGGGACTCCCTCTGTAGCTATGATTGATACAATGTTTTATGTTATGAATTCCATAAGATACCTTTATGATTTATGATTTCTGTATGTTATTCATTAATCTTATGATTTCATGATGTATGTTATGATTCAAATGTATGGTTTCATTTATATGTATTTATTCATGGCCTAATGTTTATTTTTCATTATTTTATTACCCTTACTGATATTTATATTCTCATAATATGTTTTGAATTGTTTTCATAGGATATAATGATGAATAGGGTCATGGATGATATCAAGGAAAAGTCATGATGTCTAAAACTTGGAATTAGACATGTCTCTTTTTTTCAACTGTTTTTAATATTTGAGTAATGGATTTTGGGTAGTAGTGTCTACACGTAATATTCAAGTAGATTTGTAATAGTTATGGCCTAATACTTTAATACTCAAAACCTGAAAATATCCACAATGTGAATTCTTAACATAATTTATGATTTTGTAATGTTTAAGGTTAAGTCCTTATATAAGTAGAAAAATAATCATCTGAATTTTGAAAAATGTTGAAATTTTCATGTATGACATAAAATTCTATGAATCCCAACAAATTATATAGGTATGAATATGAATAAATAAATACAAAATATCTATGAATCCCTATAATGGACGCTACAACAATTCTCCAAGAATAACAATGAAACTAAAAGTCATCAATCTAGTCCCTTGTTTCATTAAATTTGAATAATTCATCAATACATCCAAACTAAATTAACTTGTGAAAATCTTCATCACATTTACATTAATGGTTTTTACCAATCTCATTTATCACATTTGAAAAATAAATACAACATTTGGAAACAAATAAAAATAATAAAAAATGTGGGTTGTTCAATTTCCCCATTTTTATTTGTATTAAATTCTTTAAATGTTCTTTATAAATAGATGTGTTAATATATATATCACAGAAAGATCACTTACGCTTACATTTTTATACATTCATTTCACATTCTATCCAATTTATTAAAAAGTTAAAAAAATCATTGTAAAAGTTTTATCAATACATTAAAAATTAATCTGTCATCCATTATTTCAATGAAGGATAACATGATATATGTACGTTGTAGAAAATCATAGGATTTGATTAAAACAAATAAATTGTCCATTATCAACCATTCATGATACCTCATGAAATTAGAAGTCATACTGTTGTCTTCATGTATTAATGACATTCATTCCTTGTAGAGAATAAAAAATTGATATGATCCTTTTGAATGACATATTAATAGGAAAATCTATTTCTCAATTAAATATATAGATCAAAAAATCGTTTGAACATATTCTGATGGAAAAGTGAACTTTTGGAATGTAACATTTCTTATTACAATGAATTATTAAATTAATAACGCTTTATAATATTATAATGAACTAGGGTTACGAACTATGAGATATAAAAAAATTACCTTTGTCAATGAAATGACATTCATGAAAATTAAATAATAATTTTAGTTTATACCAATTGAAATAATTATTTTTTAGCTACATCACTTTTCTACCCCATATGGGAAAATGAATCTTAATGTACTTAATGATGATCCTAACTAAGTATTTATTTCAATAAGTTAATGTTTGGATAATAAACAATACTAGTGCATAAACATATAATTTTCTTTATTTAAAATTTTCAAAACATCACCAAGGATTGTATTTATAAACACTCATTCCCATGGCTAACAAAAGTAAGATCAAATGAAGATAGTTTCATCTTTATACTATATATCCAAAATAGTAAAAACAATTCTTAGCCTTCATCATGGATGATCATTAACTATCTTCATTTTTATATTTTAAAATATCAATCATTTAATAATTTTTACTTCCTTTTCTTCGCTATAATGATTTGAAAACCCGTATTGCATTCAATGCTCTACCCCTATGAATATGATTCAATGCGCATTTCTTGTATTATCAGAAAAAAATAAATACAAAAATGGAATAACTTGGATCCTCACTTCTTCATAAATATGAATATCAAGGTTTGGGTGATCTTTTTTACAAGGATGCTCTATTTTCTCTAGTTTTCATGCTTGAAAATAAAAAAAATTGTACTTATTAATATTAATGAATATTGGATCTCTTCATATCCCTTATCACATTGTGTGGAGAACATTTATTCATATTAGTCCTCACATAGGACACATTATTTCTCCACACCTGGAATGCTTCTTATTTTATTATAAAGGTTAAATAACCTTTTGTAATATGAAGACCTTTTATATATATCACACAAAATAATTTTTTAACATAAGAATTTATTTTTCTTAAATAACCCCTCATGCAAATTTTCCTCATCTTTTGTATTATTTTATTTCCCTTTTCTAAATATCATAGATTTTCCATCTTCTATATTTCTCATTATTTCTAAATATTTATACAAATAACTAAAATTTAATTATAAACATTGTTATCATATTTTGTTTTTCTACATGTGTAATTTTGAGTGTCATATTTCTTAATAGTTCATTTTTATTCACTACCATTGAACATATTGCATTTATTATGCATGTTACTCCAAGAATTATTTATTGAAATATTATTTGGATAATTTCTTTCAAAAAGTTATTTTGATTTCTTCCCATGGTTTATTCATCACTCTTATACATCTTAAATGATCTTATTCTATTAAAAACATTGTATACATGATGATATAAGAATTTACTAGCCTTGTGACCACTACCATTGTATGCATCATATTTGTAATCAAGGATTCCAAATCAATTTGTAATATACAATGCTTCATGATCTATGTATATTTCATGTTCTTATCAGACTTTATCCCTCTTCACATAGTCTAACATTGTGATTTCAAATTGTCGAGATTGTACCAACAATTAAATTCACTATTCCAAAATCTATAACAACACCAACATTGACCCAAAAATAATGATTTTATAATATCTTATATATAATATGATTTTCTATTAATCAATATATTTTTCCTCTCTATGGGGAACCAACATGCACAATCATTTTCTATCAACCCTTATCAGTGAAATTTTTTTATTATTCCCTTTCTACATCACAAATTCTTCAAAATTAGAATTACAAATAACACTATTCCTGATAAACAATTTATAAAAATTATTATATGATGGTATAACTAGTACCAGGTTATTATTAGATGATTGTGAAAAAACTTTGAATGAAGCCATAATATTCCTATCGCATGATGGAGTTATTTCAAATTTATAATCCTAAAACGAACATTGAGTAGCATTAGTAATTGTATCATTATATTGTGAACTTTCAATACATGACTTCTCAAGACTGGGATACTATGCTTCCCATTATATAAATTTCAAATTTTGGATTATTTTTTCCAATCATCAATCATAATTATCATTTATTTAAAAGGCATAATCATTATTTTATCTTCATTTTCATTCTACTTATCTTAGTGTTGTAACAATGAGTCTTGTTTTTTGAACATGTTGGATATTAATTACAAATGTAATCCCTTGATATCCTTGATATTATTAAATATATCTTTCGGTGGATGGATTTTTCATTCCTGTTCCTCGTGAGTACATATTTCTATTCAACTTCAATGCCACATTTATATGATCATATATCATGTTTCCAAATGTTTTCTTTAAAGGATCCAACCAATATATAGAGCATTAAACAATTGATAATCTTTTCATACACTCCATTGTCAAAAACATAGGTTTCTTACTCCATCATTGTGATCTCCTCTTGGTTTTATTTTAAGACTCAACTAAAAAAGGTGAATAATTATATAGGAATATAATATATAATAACTCTTAATATATAAATTAATAAATTTTTTAAATTTTTTGGTTTCTCATCATCCCCTATTATGATAGTATATTAATCTTGATGATTGTATTCATATTTAAAAACACATACCTTTAAATAACTTGAGGATTAATGGTAATCCATATACATGTTTTAAAATTTAGTCATATATTCATTACATTCCAATTTGGATATGTCTTCCTTGTCGTCAATGAATGGATAAATAGATAATTTCTATTATTTATATAAGAGGTGATTCTTATTTAACATTATTGTATCATTCATTTTTCATTTTCATCATGGTATTTTTAGATATAGAATTAAAATACTATGTATCATGAATGAAACACAAGACATCAAAATACTATGTATCATTTTCATCATGGTATTTTTATAATCTCATATACTAGATCCATTGACATGAAAAACAAAGAAGAGGTTAATGGTTGAGTAAAAAAATTAGTGTGAACATTTCTAGTTAGAGTTTAAGTGGAAATTGATAATGGATTCGATAATTACATTTCCAAATAATGGAGTCAGATATATAGTATAGTATAAATCCCAAATTTTTAATTAAATGGATATACTATTGAAGAGGGAACCTATATCATGTATCTTAGGGGTTTCACCAGCTATAAACCCATGACCTGTACTACCCAAAGCATATGACGGATTTAGAAGCTATGATACATCGATAAATATTTATGTTAGAAAATATTTATATTAAAATATATAATATAACTTTTCAAAATTGAGATTAAATAGAATATTTCATCAAAACAACTATTATAATCAAGAATTAGAAACAGTCATTGGATTTCCTATTTTTTCATTATCAATTCCCCTTTATTATTTTTCTAATTACATGATATTTTGGTAGTATTTTAATTCAATTATAAATAGGTGTATCTACACTATTTTATATTAATTCTTAATTTTAATATTGAATATTAAATCAAAATATTTGGGATAATAAGTTTACATTATTGAAATGTTGATGTGGATCTATCTGGATAGGTTAATCCAAAATAAGTCAGCCATAACATTCTATTATGTACTTGGATTGGCCTATAATATTTAACTCTATTTTAAGACATTCCATAAATAATTAAATGTTACTAGTGTAAGATATAGTTATAAATCTATCATTTCCATAAATCCGTGTGAAATTTATTTATCCAGACTAAATGATTCATTCAATTTAAATATGATATCATAATTTATAGAACCATAAGAAATTCAAAACATCATTAATGTGTTTGAAATTCTATTACTGAATGTGTAATACATTAGTGATCTTGTTCAATGATGAATAGTTTCCAGAATTCTTCAAATAAAATTTCAAAAAACATGTGTAATTTTGGTACATTGATTTAGGATTTTCTATATGGAAGTAAATAATTTATTTAATGATCCTTCCAAAAATATTCAATACATAGAGAAATGATAGAGGAATTTATTAGGTAATAAGTAGAATATGTGTAAAATCAATTGTCTTGAAGACAATATTCCCTGAATCTACTAATAAATATAAATCACTTGACTAAAATTATGTAATTAAAATCCCTTTGAAATGATACAATTTTTTAGTGGTCCATTTTACTTGATTTCTGTGTTGATTTTACAATGTAACACTTATTTTTATATTTATTTATACAATATTTTATATCACCCTCTTAATTTTTTTCTTTTTATTTACAATTTTGTATTCAGTTCTTTTTTCAATTACAAATACAAGGAAGTAATGAAATAAAAAAATTTCATGATATATAGGTGGATTGCTGGATTTTTAGATTTTTATTCCCTTTATAATTCCATGTATATTATTATAATAAATTCATTTGGGGATAAAATAGACATTTTATTTTCATTCACCCTTCTTTTTCGTATGATTTTATTATTACTATTCAAATTTATTCCTATATATCTAGACGAAAGATAACAACTAGAAGCAGAAAAAAGTATT
The DNA here is from genome assembly GCA_963277665.1 of Viscum album. Lineage (NCBI taxonomy): Eukaryota > Viridiplantae > Streptophyta > Magnoliopsida > Santalales > Viscaceae > Viscum > Viscum album. The sequence continues at coordinate 946,593,723 of OY728138.1, forward strand.
ATTGTAAATGTGTATGGGAGATTATCTTTTTTTTAATAATTTTGTTTTGGGTTAATTAATATTTCAATGGAAGGGTTAAGAGAGATAGGTCTGATCATTGAATTGAGTTTGATAATGATATGAAAATTTTAATGAATAATGATATTATATTTATAAATGGTCAATAACAAAAAATTCATACAATAATATTATTTTATTTTTATTATCAAAAATAATTTTTGATATATTTATATAATATATAAATATATATATTTCTTTTCACAAACCTCGCATCATGATATATTTTTTTATTTTGTATTATAATAATTATTTTACAAATATTATATTTCATGATTATAAGAAATAAACTCGTGTGAGTGTTATAATCGATAGAACAGACCTATGGCATAAATATAATGCTTTATAAGAAATATATGGATTTATTAAACTAGTAATCATGTTAAATTTTATGCATCTATTTGTCTACCTTTGTAGGGAGGTTCATAACTTGCATAATCTATTTCTGTAAAAATAGAAAACTAAATAATCATAGAAATTTTTAAAAAAATTAAATTGATTGATGATGGAATATTTATATTGTTATGTGAAGTAGTTTAATTTATTTAAAACAAGTTATGGTTTTTGAACATGTACTATTAGGGTGGAGGTTCTTCAATAGTTAATTAGAGACCTCAAGGAATACCTCTGGAAACCAATTACAAATTTCATGATGAAATAGATAAAATGATTATAGATTTACATTATGGGGTTCCATCAATATGATACTGAGGAATAAAAATATTTTATCCATACTAAATTTTAATTACATATATAATGGTTGGAAATAATACTACACAACCTATTTACCATACACAATTATATTACCATTATGATGGACTAGAAAGACAAACCAACAAATGAATATGATTAGTTGATGAGTGTAGTCATTTTATTTTAATTTACTATGTGATCAACACCAACTCACTAAAAAAATTATCTTTTTTATAGTAATAATATATTTAGGTCTTAGAGGGTGATGATGATAAGGATGAAGTGAGCACATCCTAGGATAATATTGTGCTGGAATTCATTTAATCTGGTGTTATAGGGGATTTTTAAATATATCATAAAACGATATTATAATAACGAGGATAATGAATATTTGAAATCATTATTTTTTAATCCTTATCAAATTTAATAGTTAATAGATGTTACATATTATTATAATGTGTACATGAATATTTTCACTTCCCCTAGATGATGTTGATGATTTTTCTAATATAGTGGTAGTAAATAAGGATCACATATTGTTTATATTTTCCCACCATGGATGTTTGAGTATATTTATAATGGGATTTAATTTTTTTACACTATCCATGGGTTCCTATACAACCATTGTTAAAGAAGATTAATTACATGTAAGAGGATGTGGTTGTTAAAATATCATAATCCACACCCACCATCTAATTTGGTATAATAAATAGAACTACCAACTACAAGCATCCATGAAATAGATACCCTCATGTGCTCTATATTTGTTTTATATATTTTCTTTTTCCCATTTCAATATATTTTTTATTTCAAATTAAATTAATTTCTTACGCTCATTTTTCATGTTCCATGTTCTTTTATGTCAAATTTTAAAATATATAAACACAATAATGGTACTAATAAATTATTTTCTTGTGTATCTTTAGTTATCATGGATTTTTATAAACATACCCATTTATTATTATTCGAATAAATGATGGATTGTAAAATTTATTTCTGTGAAGTGTTTCAACATTCTTATGATTCATTGTGTCGAATATTATTTAATTTTATTTCTAGGAACATTTATATTTAATTAATATCCAATTATTTGTTTTCAAATGAAATTATTATGAGGGATTTTTCATGTTTTGTTAAAAAAAATTATTTTTAAATTTATTTTTTATTTTCATATTTTTTGAAGAAGTTATATTGTAATTAATTTTAAGAGTTTGGATATTTTTTGAAATTCAAGTCCATGAAACACATATTCAAATTATTTATCTGAAAATTTAAGGTATTAAGATATTTTTTATATATGATTCCAAATAATGAATCATTTTTTTGAGATACTTTTATATTTTATCAAAATATCACTTTTTATTATTCTCAATCAAATTTTTAGATTTCATAATTTTATTTTGTTTTGATAGAGTCATTTTAAGAAAATCTACATTTCTGACTTGATGAATACCATATAAATTTATCAGTATTTTAATTTATAATAAATAAATTACCTTAAATGTTTTATAGAAATTATAATATAGTTTTCACTTAACTTCAACAACATTTAATATTTTTAATGGATATTTCATGTTTGAGATTCTAGGAATGACATTGATTATGTGTTCTTTGTGATGAAAATAATTTCTGTTTATCTGTGGTAAGTGTATCTATTATATTAGTAGAGTTTGAGAATTTATCTTGTGTGGAAAGTCATAGTACACCATTTTTGGCATACCATTATCAATTAAAATTATAAAAGAAATAAACTATATAAATAAAAAATAAACCATTTCATATATAGAAAAAATACCACATTACCTTGTATATGTTTTTAATTTTATATGCTCAATTTTTTGAATTAGGGATATATTCTATGTGTAACCATTTAAACATGACACAATGAAAAACCATTAAATTTTTTGAAAAAGAATATTTTAGATGATCTAGTTAATATTATGATTTTTTTAACTCATGAAACATAAATCATTAAAAATCTGATATGTGGGTGAATTGTTTGGGGAATTTAGTGAGGTATATTTCTTAATATTCAAATTAATTGTCAGTTATTTCTATTTACAATTTCAACAACCACAATTTAACATTAATCATTTATAATTTTTTACAAACTATCCTCTAACCACAAAATTTAACTCAAAAAATTCCTTATGATTAATAAGAATATCAATGTCTCATTATGTAGAGTAAGGATAAATTTCTTAGGCCAATGATGAAAAATAAACATTAATGATAATTGCATAAAACCATATTTACATTAAATTATGTGAAGTGGGACATGAATTTCTACTTTATGTAGGTCATATAATGTCTTGAATAGAATCAATACTTTGAAAAAAATTAACATTAATATAGGAAACCATAACGATTTTTTTTCTCAAAATCAGACAATGTAAATTATATAATAGAAGATATTGGAAATTTTATAATAAATGGGGTTTTTTATCAATATGATATATAAAATAATTAATTTTTCCTTGAGAGTAAAATATTATTATGTGCAAAGTAATTGATAAACCATGATTTTATAAAAAAAATTTATTTTCAATATTTTATTTTATTCCCACACATTTTGTTTTAATTTCATGATTACATAAAAATTTTAAATAAGATCATGAATTTTAAAAATAAATTAGAATTCAAATTTCCCCATTTAAAATGTGTATTATTATTTTCTAAATTTTCTATTGTGGTCCTATATTCATTGAAATTTTCATTATGTTGATTATAAAATAATATATAAACATTTTTGTTTTATGAAATACATGATTAATTCAAAATTTGTGGGTTTGGATGTGGGATATATGTACACACTGATGTGGATCTATCTAGAAGGGAACCAGTAAAATAATTCAATAAAAAAGTTTACACAATGCATGGATTTGAATTAATGTATGAACTAATTTAAAAAATATTATTTAAATGATATCAACCTACTAGAGAATCATATATTTTTAATGATATCATTGTTAAAAATGTCCTTTAATTTATTTTATCCATGATTAATTTATATGTGAGGGTATAAAAGTTTATATCAGGTATTCAACAATAATTCCATATAAACATAATTTACAACGCTATAATTTTATGCTTTAATGTTAATCAATCAAGCAAAATTTCACATAATTCTAAATTTTAATATTATACTAATAAAATATTCAAACATTCTTCAATATTTGTTTTTTATCACTAAAAGATTTTCATGAACGAAATAATTTAATTAAGAACACAAAAATTTCAACATCAATATATGGGGTTGTAATCATAGAATTTGTGGACATAATGATGAGATGTGATATACCAACTATATTGAATATAAAATTCTATATTTATCCATTCATTTCAGAAATATTACCACAATTTTTTTCGAATGATTTTATGAAAAAGTTTAACTTCCCTTCTCTATAAATATCCAATTCCTCTCCATATTGGGGGAAGTGATTTTTTATTGATATATTTTTTTATGATTTGTGGTCATTATAATGATATAATAGTTACTATTTTAAAATATTTATATATTAGTTTCTCTCCAAATAAACTTTTTACAATATTTATTTTTTCTCTTGTGTTTCATCATCTGCACCCTTCTCAACTCCTTGTAATTTTGGAACTAAAATCATTTCTTGTTCACGTTATAGAGTGGTAGATTCATGATTTTGATTCACATAGCTTTATATATTTATTTTAATATATTCATTCTATTTGGGGATGAGATAAAATTTGTTTATAGGCCACCCAAAATTTCTTACTATTTCTTTTTTAATTGAGTTCACATTCATACCTCTCCCTTATTATCATATTTTTTCATGTGGTGGTTCACTGTAACATTATACTAATAACGTGACGATGATTATATCATATGTAAAGGATCAATGGGGTTAATTAATAATATAATGGTAGGGCATTGGGTGGTAGGGTTCATTATTAAAATGATTGAGATAATGACATTAATTTTGTTTCATGAATACTTATATCACCATCTTAAACTAATAACAATGAAAACATGATCAGACTAAAATATTTTTCAGTTTAGATTTAATTTTTTCTTTTATATAAATTAATATCACATATATATATTTATATCATTTATTACATAATTTCACTATGCATATATTATTTAAGTGTTAATTATTATAATAGTTATTATGAAAATATTATTTATATCATTCATATTTTAAAAATATTTTTTTAGTGGTATCCTTGAGAAGTAGACCATAGTGTTCCACTATATTCCATTTTCAAGAAAATGTGAATTTTTTATATTTAGATATAAAAATTTTCTATTACATAATCATTTATCTGATGTTCTATAACCGTTATCTATTCTGATATAGATTTATCATACAAATAGATGACAAGAGAACGTTTTACAAATTCTTCTAATGATATTCATGTCTATGAAATAGAATTTTGTTGCAGTATCTATAAATAGTTTTATTTTAGATCACCTACTATCATGGGGATGATAATTCACTATATATTATATTGGTGGGGAAAATCATCTTATTGAGAGACATCTAGTGGAAAATATATAGTTTATGAGATTATTAATTAAATGGTTGATACATTCATTGATTTATTGAAGGGTGGTGACATGTACTCACAACATCATCACATCAATTTTGGTTCACCTAGGAAAAAATATCCATTAATAAAATCCAAAAAAGAATGTATTGGTGGAGTGGTTGGTAAAAAGTGACCCAATTCAAGGATGGTTGATGTATTCTCATGATGTTATCCATGTTCCTAGGATATGATTTGTTCCTAAATCCATGAGTAAATATGTGATGAGGGAATGAAAATACAATAAATTGTTTTCCACCAAGGATCGACGATGATTGAATGGTATATCGTTTAACCCATATTAATGATGTGAATAAAGAGAGATATCATTGAATTTGTCTTTACTTTCATGAATTCTTATAGAATCATATAGGAAAATAAATTTAAAAAGGGGTTTCTAAAAGAACATATAATGCTAAAATGGATCTGTAATGTGATGTAAAATGATACCATAATGTGGTGTTAGAGGATGTATAGATTTTTATATATAGTATGGATGTTAATTTTTTAACAGAAAACATTTGTAAATTCCACGATCATCTGAGAGACTAATTCAATACAAGAGTTGGGAATGAAATTTGTCAAAGATATTTTGTGAATACATGGAGTGAATTATATTATTAAATAAAAAAGGATTTTAATATAATTTCATGGTTTTGGTATGGCATTGATAATGTGTACGTTACATAGTAAAATATTATTATAGAGTTTGATATATAAACATATAGATAATCGAAGAGGATGATCAAAATATTATAGTTTATTCCTCTTCAATGCATAGAAGAAAATGGTGGAACATGTTGTGTTCATTAGATATTAGTGGAAATTAATTAAAATATTAATATACACTTTTTAATTTTGATTGAAACTTTTGGATTCTATTTTTTTCATCCATGTTTCTCACCACTATGTTGTCCCAAGGTTAGTGAGGTAGCTTTATGTGGGACTATTATGGTGTGTGAGACCATCTAGAGAGTGAATTTGATTAAAAATTAATTTTCTAACACTCAAAGTGAAAAATACAATATGTTAACTGAATTATGATACATTTAATGTTAATTATGGGAAATTAAGTTTTCATTTGGGTGTCAGATCTTCTAGGGAATTTCCATATGTTAGGGTTTGTGATTCTTGTAATACGGTTTGATGTATTTTTTTCATTATTTGAGATATATCCAATAATTTTCCAATCATCCATTATATAATTATATGAAAAATGTTCTTAATATGTCTTTGAATTATAGTTATGAACTTGATACTACACATGTGATCACCTATTAGGACATTTTTTTTGAAGGCAATGGTTCCTTTTTTGATCATCACAATGGATTTTGTACAAGTGTGTGAAAGTGCTACAGGTGATGATAATGATTTTTGTTTTTAGTTTTTGTGGTATCATGGATGAATTAAATAAGGTATGTCATGTCAAGGGACATATGTTTATTGGAAATGAGATGATGTGTTCGATCAAGACTGTTAGAAACACATTATGAGGCGGATAAGTCATTCGAGGGGGATATTTATAACATATTAAATTTTATTAGAATTAAATATTAGGACATATTTTGGATTAAAATTGGTTTATAATGTATTAGAGCTAGCATGATGGTTAAAATGGGGATTTTGGTGTGTGTGGGTGCACAGGAAGAAGGACCACACTGTTGAATGGGATGAATTTTCCAGGGAATATTCATTTGTGAAATGGGTTGAGCTATTTTATCATAGGTGGAATTAATTCATGATTTTTGTATTGTGTGTTCAATTGTGGACTGTGATTATAATTACATCACCTCACTGTAGAACAAGGATTTTGTCATGACCCATCCTAGTGGGGCCCGCACCACGACTCCCCAAGCCTGCCCCCAATAGGCCAGGGGCTTGTGACTTGCACCGAGTAAGCATTTTAACAACATTGAATACATTTCCTAAGTACTTGTACACATGTACACATCATCAAGCCCACAATGCTTAAATGTAAAAACTCATTGGGAAAAAAATTCATGAATACAACTTAACCGATCCAACAGAGTATGATGAAAAGTAATTTACTGAAACTAACATGGCCAGAATACATGATCACCAAAAACAAGTGTCTAAAAACATCAAAGTCCAACCTCTAAAAACAATGAGGTTTTGGGACTACTGATCTCAGCTGTAGGATCACCTCGGTCTATAGGGAACTTAGAAAGCTTGGTCTTGTCCTGGTCCACCCTGTACTCTGTCAACAAGCTGCTCGCCTGCACAAGACACGACACGTGCGGGCAAATCCCGTGCAGGGGTGAGTATAACAATACTCAATATAGGACCCCAAAAAAACATTGAAATACACAAATAAAAGGCACAATCAGATATGAAAAATATTTCTACTAATTACATAACATGAATTACAAAAACAAATGACAAGATATACTCAAATCCCAACCTGTAGTCTAGGGACAAGTCACTCAACAGCATACCCCCACTAGGGATTCAGTTCGAAGATTCCAAGAAGCACTATTATGGGAGAAATCACTCCTTGGGTCTAATAGCTTCGATGACATCCGTCCTAGAAGTACTGTCTATTTGCATGAGTCACAGGAGATAGATTTACTCATTCTTGGAGAACTCACTCTTGAGTGGGAAAGATCAAGATACTCATATGAGGATCACCTCCAGGGCCATGGTGGATACCACGACTCATCTAAAATTAACCTTATATATAGTGGATTGGTACCCTATGGAAGTGGTCATGTCGATAACTGACTCCACCTAGGGTCAAGAATGGATAGAAGATCATACTCTGGCCCTCTCGGAGGGATACCTGACTTTATCTGAGAATGCCCTACTGAAGAGATCATACTCCTATAGTAGGAAACAACACATGAGTTTTAGGGGAATGATAAAAAGGGGTACTATCCCAAAACAAAATATGCCCAAGATACATTGGACAAGAAGATCAAGCCATGTACTAAAAAGTACAGTTCTTGTAAAAGTGTCCCACTCCATGTCTTATGATCCCGGGTACTTCCCTTTTACAACGGGCTGTGTCATAAGGATTTTCATGTAAAATGAAAATAAATGGCATGTAGAAAGGATAAAACTCCATGTCAAAGTATCTAGGTTCGGCTACTTGTATGATGGACATGTGTTTACATATGGGATTAACCCATGTACGCCAATCCGTGTAACCGGAACAGGGGGTGACCCGCATTACTGGCCTCACCATGCCATGTGGTGGAGTACACGGCCATGTACATCACCTCGTGTCCATGTATCCCTTGTATACATGTCAACTCCCACGTATTCACCGTTTCCATGATGCGTAGTGTCTACACGTCGTGTTCAGAAGTCGTGTAGTCCATCCCATGTCTGTGTACTTCCCAAAATACATGTGGAACTTCGGGTAAAGTCCAACCCGCCGTGTGACTAGGGTCACACGTCGTGTGATACCTGTCTGACACCAGAAACCATAGCCACCAATGCTGGTACCACATGACATGTTCTTTAGGATACACGATGTGTTCTTTGGAAATTTCTAGAATTAACATTCTTCATTTTCATGCATCAGAGTAGCTTTGATCCTTGATCCGGCCATCCAGTCATTGTGAAACTGATAGGTGGAGGTTTTCCAGTCATCACGAAGCCAATTCTGCCTGTTTTGGGCCTCCGATCAGACCCGAAAAGATTTATTCATCATCCACAAGAATTAGGGCTGAATAACTATTATTTCAAAATGGGTTTTCTTTGATATCCAACATTATCGTCGCACTTCTATTATGTCTCCAGGATGTCAGATCTCTAATTTGGGATCGTTGCATCGCAAAACGGATGTGCAACGATCTTGTGTTCATCACCCCACAAAAAATGATAAGAACACGAGATAAAAGAAAGGGGAAGGAAATCCAAAATCAAATTGAGTAACATATCTCCTCCAACATTCATTACTTCATAGTTTCGCTCCCATTGGTAGGATCAAATAGAGTAGAATCAAAATATTAATCTAACAGGGATTATTTCCATGAGATCAATCCAATAAAAAAAACTCCCACAGAACATACGAATCTGTGGATCAACCTATTCATGGGATGACCTGCGTTCGTGGTATAATCCAAGAACGGGGAAGAAGAATTGAAATAACACCCTTACCTCAATCCTGTTGAAGAACGATCACTGCATCACATTAGGTGTTGAGGCTCATCGGATCCGAGATGCATCGTCATCATCCACCAACGGGTTGTCGTTCAAAGCTCTAAGAGACTCGCTCTCAATTTTCAGGGTTATGAGTCTATCCCTGTGATATTTCAATAAGCAGGTTTTCAAAAAGAGTTGAAATAGGTTGCTTCTCAAAAAGAAAACTTTTAAATAAAATAAATTATTATACCATTTTATTTCCTTTAAACGTCCATAATTGAACTCTCGCAGCTGACCCGTGCCGATCACTGTTAGGCCACACCTAAGGTAAATTCCCTGCTATGAATGCAAAGGTGCGCTTAATTTTTTGATCCAGGCACCTATTTAAAAGATATTCCACTTTTACAAGAAAATCCCTGGCACATACTGTTTAAAATTTTAATTTATTCCAAACATTTATTCCAGGCACTCTTGGCCTCGAAATAGCACGCTGTCAAAAGTTCTTGTCTCGAAATAATTCCATATAATATTTAAAAATAATAAACCAAAAATCCGAGACATTATATTCTCCCCACCATGGGGCTTTACATCCCCAAATAAACAAGAAAGGATACTAAAAGAGATGTGGGTCTTAGGCATGTATTTAAGCCTCCCGCTCCCACCTGCTCTCCTAAAGATTCAGGTTCTACCACTGGATGTGCACCCAGGGAATTGATTTCCCCAAAAGATCATCTACAACCAATCCTCGATCTCCACCAGGTACTAAGTAAAGGTCACTCTATCATTTATGTCTATGTCATCCCATTAGAGGATGTGTGATGGGTTATGCACATACCTTCTTAGTTCTAACATGTGGAAGACGTCATGCACCTAATGAAACTATGGTGGTTGTGCTAGGTGATACTCTACCTCGCCAACTCTGCTTAGTATATGGATGTTCTGATGTACCTCGGAGATAGCTTGTCACCCGGGAAAATCTATGAAACCCTCACCAAGGTGATACTCGTTGAAAGATGTGGTCTCCATCCTCGAACTCCAGAGGTCATTTTCATCTATCAGCATTAGACTTTTTTCATATTTTTGTAGTATTCATACACTCCAGGATTATTTTCACCTTCTCAGTGGTAGCTCGGATCAACTCTGGACTCATGAGTGTAGAATTTACGAGGTCGATCTAGCAATGCAGTGACTAGTAGGGTCTCTCATATAATGCCTTGAAAGGTTCCAAACAAATGGTGGGGTGGTAGCATTTTTTGTACACAAATCCAACCAGTGGTAGGTGTTCCTCCCAACTGTTATCAATGTCCAAGATATAGGCCCACAACATGTCCTCCAGAACCTTGATGGCCCTCTCTGTCTGACCATCAATCTAGGGACGAAATATTGTGCTCAAGCGTATTAGATTCCATAAATCCTATTGTAATCCCTTCCACAACTGGTACAAGAATCATGAATCTCAATACATTAATATTATCAATGGTATGTGAGGAAGTTGAATTATCTCATGGATGTTGAGGCGTCCCAAGGTCTCTATGGAAATCTGCTCCTTGATAGCTAGAGGTGGTCCGACCTAGTGATTCAGACAATGATCACCATGATAGAATTATGACACTTGGACATCTATGGTAATCCTATCATTATGTCCATAGATATTCATTCCCACTACCACTCTGGAACTTCCAGGGGGTGAGCTAAACCTACTGGAACCTGGTGATCACCCTTAACCTGATGGCATGTAAGGCATTGTGAAACAAACTCTACTAAAGCCATCTTCTTTCCTAACCACTAGAACATCCATTAGAGATCTGGTTACATCTTTTCCACTCCAAGATGTACTGCCAATGGGGACTAATGAAACTCACGAAGGACATCCTCCCATGACGCCACCAGTACAACAATGCGTTAATTGAAAGAAGTACGTGCTATCCACCTTGAATATATCCATCAGAACCATGTCTTTTGGATAAATTAGCAAGTAAAACCTCACAGTCAACATCCCCATGATGTGACTCCCTAACTCGCTGTAAGATAGGAGGGGTTACAACCATCAACAGAAGGTATGTTGGGTCCGCTCTATCCACGAAGGATATCTGCAACATGGATAACTACTTTTTCATCTCACTCAATAGCTATGAGCTCAACCTTATACAAAGTGCATCTTCCACCTTGTTCCACTTCCCTGGAGTCTAGATGATCTTAGAATCATAATCCTGGAGGATCTCTAGCTAAAGCCTCTTCCTTATATTTAGATCTGATTTCATGAAAATTTTTTGGAGGCTATTGTGGTCGGAGTAGACGATAAAACGATCGCCCATAATGTAGTGTCTCAACATCTTCAATGTTAAGACTACTAGTGCCATCTCTAGTTTTTGGGTCACATAGTTCTGCTCATGTGGACTAAGATAGTGCAAAGCATAAGCAATCTCTTCATGTCTCTGCTTTAGGAAACAGAAAAGCCCAGTCCCTGATGCGTGGAAAAAAACTATGTACCTAACACCCTCCATCGATAATATCAAAATCCGCGTGCTCGTCAAACTCTTCCTCAACTACTTGTAATCATACTCGAACTTATTTTCCCATATGAAGGGTTTTCCCTTTCTAGTAAAGGTTATCATCAGTTCTCATATTTGGGAGAAATCAGAATGAATCTACTATAGTATCTTGCTAACCCAAGAAAGCTATGCACCTCCATCATGATCTGAGGTGACACCCATGCCAACACTTCCTCCACCATGGTTGGGTCCACAGCTACACCATCATCTAAAATTAAAAGTCCTAGAATGTGGACCTCTAGAAACCAAAATTGGAATTTTGAGAGCTTCCTATAAACCCAGTGCTCTTGAAGTACATCTAGAATCGTCCCCATGTGTCTCTCGTGCTCCTCCACTGATACCGAGTACACAAGGATGTCATCATTGAAGATCACTACGAACTGATATAAATACAGCAAGAAGATCTGGTTCATCAGTCCCGTAAACACTACGGGGGAGTTTTCCAAACTGAAAGTCATCACCATGTACTCATATTGATCGTAGTGGCATCTGAAACCCATATTCGGTATGTCCTTCTCCCGTACTCACAACTGGTGATAACATGATCAAAGTTCAAACTTCAAGAAACATTGTTCCCCTCTTAGCTGATCGAAGAGGATGTCGATTATCAGAAGTGGATACATGTTCTTCACCGTTACCTAATTCAGGCACCGATAATCCACGCACAACCGCAAACTCTCATCTGACTTCTTATCAAACAAGATTGGGGCCTCCACGGGAGAAAAATTGGGTCATACAAAACTCTCTATATGAAAATCCTCCAAATTCACCCTCAGCTCATAAACCTCTATGAGACCCATCTGATATACTGATGAGTAATTCAGTGCCACTCCTAGGTGTATGTCGATGCAGAAAATGATTTCCCAGTAGGGAGGTAGTCCTAGAACTTATTCAGGAAAGACGACCTCATATTCCACCAATATTTTTGGGAATTTGGAGCTCATAACATCTACAGCTCCGAGGGAAAGGCTATCCAACTCATATGTGATAGGCTACACCCTACTAAGAATGAGCTCATTAGGTGCTTCATGGGTATCCTTTTCTCAGACAAAATAAAACATCATCCCATCACTGTGGACAGACCACACACTTCTCCTAAAACAGTCAATTTGGACATGATCCGAAGATAACCAATCCAACTCTAGAATGATGTCATAAGGCCTTGATTCTATCACCAAGATGTTAAACTATAAACTCTCACCTCCAAGGGTAATATCACATTTTCTACAAAGGATCATTATTATCGAGTCTCATCTCGTAGGTGTCTATAATCATATGGATCAAATCAACAGCTCTATCGAAATATCGAGGTTTTTCACAACATATGTGACGATGAAGTAACGACTAGATCAAGTGTCTATAAGTGAAATAGATAAGGTAGAGAATACAAAAATCATGCCTTGGATCGTCCATGGAGTCCCTGGGTCGTACACCTTGACTGCATGCAGCTATCCATGACCCTATCCCCTTGCTCTGTAATCCTACTGCAAACGTCCTATGGTGGTGGTGGAAGTAAATTGAAGAGTCTGCCACTACCTGCACCTGTCCTTGCTCCTCTGCCACATTCGCCGCCTGGCGGGTCTGTCTGGTCCACTGTCTACCTCTACCTCAGTGGTCCGTCAATCGTCTAACTATCAGCAGCTAGACAGGTATGAAATTATCTAGCATGATGTCCCCTACCATCACACAAGTCGCACTGCCTCTCAATAAGCTGAGTGGATCCAGCCCGAGAGCCATGGACTGTCGATCCCCTATACTGGGTCCTCCTATGGCGTCTCCCACGTCCTGATCCATGTGCCTAACATTTTTTCCCTACTACTGAGGTCTCCACGCCTATCTTCATACTGCTGACTATCGTTGGGTATATCTGCTTTGCTAAGATTCTATTGATCACCATGTCTCGCTCAAGCACTCTAGCATAAGTTGAAATGAATTGTGGCACGACACTAGCTCAGATGTCCATTAGTAGTCCTTGATCGACGGTCCGTGCCATGATCTACTAATCTATATCCATATACATGGAGTAAATGGTGAGATTGGTGAACCTCGATGAATAGTTAGCAACTATCAAACTGCCCTTCTAGAGCTTAAGAAGCTCTTAGATGCAGACTTCTCTGTAACTCATGGAGCGTGCTCAACCTGCGTTCCTCCTCTGTCAGTACTTCATGTACCACATGCTACTCAACTGGTGGTGGTATAACAGATGCACCACCTAGTGGAAATGCCTTGGGGAACTGGTCCATGTATCGAAGCCTCATCACTAAGTGGTCATCCTCGTTATCGTGCTGCCGAATCCTAGCAGGTATGCAACGCGGAGGCATCATGTAAGGAAATAAGATGTAACATGGTTAACAAGTATATCTGGAAAGCTGACACAAAGGATATGTAAATCTCAACAGATTCCAATATGATTCATGTACCATTAATTTATTTCCCTATAACTAGTGTTTTCATGTTTCGAGTCGAAAGGCAATTTATCAGAGTCATGTTGTATGGATATGTCGGCAGCCTACACCAACACTGGAGTCTCTGGACTAAAAGCTGAGCTCAAAACACTTAAATATATTTCCCCAAACCATCCACATAGATTTGTGGTCCTAAGGTAGAACCAACCACCTCTGATACCACTCTATCACATATCGTCCCAGTGGGGCCCGCACTGCAACTCCCCATGCCCGTCTCCAATAGGTCAGGCGCTAGTGAATAGCACAGAGTAGGCATATTAATAACAAGGGAGTCATTTACTATGCACATGTAATCATGCACACATATCTAATCCCACAGTGATGAAATGTAAAAACAACTGGGGAATAATATGCATGCATACAACTAAACCCAACCAATAGTGTACGTTTAGAAAGTAAAGTACAGAAAGTAAACTGGGCTAGAATAAATGACCACCCAAAACACGTGTCTGAAAAGTACAAAGTCCAAATGGTAATCACAAAGAGGAACTAGGAATTATGCTCAAAGATATAAGATCACCTTAGTCTTTTGGGAATTTATATAGAATCCCTCCTTTTTATAACATAAACTTTCATTACATTACACATAACTGAGGATCTTTAAGGTCTAGTGTCTTGGAAACCAGGAACATAAAACATGAAAACAACATAAAGCATTCTTCTTAAACACATGAAAGTCTTCTCCTTAAGTACATCCTAGGTTCATAACCGCATCTCATAACCTGGGGACATACATCACAAGAAAGGATGAGCAGAAGTCCCAGTAAGGGAAACAAGAGGAACATTTTACATGTGAACTTGATAAACTTCAATAAGGACATGAAAAGAACTTTAAGGCATGAGAAAGAAATCATGAGTCATTTCATAATAAAAATAAAATTTTTAATAACATGAAAATGTGGCCACATAATTTAACATAGACAATCATGAACATATCGCCAAGGTCCATCCCCAAGGTGTCATTTGAAAATTACAAAGGTTATTCACCCCGGTATCATGAAAATTGTAATCTCTAGTGGTTACATCCTTACCCAATGCATTGGAGCGCTATCAGGGTGCACCCTTAAATTTGCCTTTATTATAATATGAGCCACATATATCATCATCAAACATTTCATAAATATCCCATATAGCATAAAATAAATGGGTTTAATTTCATAATCATAACGTTTTAAAAACTGCTTTAAAGACATGATCTTTACGTCACATTAAACCCACAGAAAGGGAAAGCGGGTCTCATGTATGTAAATACAAGAATTTAAAATGGAACATTTTGATATATATGTGAATACCCTTGTATAAATAAGAGCTTTGAGTAATCACTTTATAACATAAAATAATTTTGAGAAAAGAGAGTGGCATTTTGAGACGAAAATTCTGCAGCATAACGACTATGTTACAAGGTTTTAGAAAACATTGAAAAGAGAGGGGACCTGGGTCACCCACTCATAAATGATCCATAAAATAGCAGGGGGATAGAATATAAGGTATTTAAGAACATGAAAATGAAATTTTAAAGATATACCATATGAAATGAAAAACATGGAAGTGAGACAAAACAAGATTTCTCTTATGAAAATTCGGCAGCCTAACGGCGTCACTTAACTTCAATAAAAAAAGATTTGACAAGATCAAATAGGGTCTCTCATCATATGATCATAATAGATAAGTATTATAGATATGGAGATAATACCCCAACATAATAAAAAGTAACTTGAATGATTTGACATGAAAATCGAACTTGAAAAATGAGAAGGGTGAAAGGATCACTTAAAAATTCGGCAGCCTAACGACGTCACTTAAACTTTCATAAAACGAAATGATGAGAGTAAGAGGAGATGTCTCATAATATAAACATGAAAGGGAAGTTAGAGTAATATAAAAGATCATCCTCTCACATAATAACATGGAGCATAAAAGGAATGACATAAAAGAGATTACATGAAAAGAAGGAAAGAGGTCAGATCCCTTACCTTAAAATGTGACTCTTGAAACTCAATGTTGTGGACCTTGAGGGATTGGGGGAACCTTGGGAGGACTCCTTGGGAGGTAAATAGACCATAACTTCGTTGGGGGAGAGTTGGGAGTGAAAACTAAAGGAGAAAAGGGTGGGTATTTAAAAGGAAAGTGAGGGGACAAGGCATTAATGGCCAAGGGACACCTCATTAGTGGTTTTGGAAAAACCATGGGCTTGCCCATGGTATTTTCCCATGGTATTGGCCACTTGGGACACCTCATACCTTATATTACTATTCATAATTCGAACATATTGAATATATACATCATTTAATGATGTCATTAAACACCTGTAACTTAAAAACTATATTTTCACTATTCATCGAAAATTTAACTTTCTCAGAATAATCCCAAAATTTCACCTTAACAAAATATCAATGCTCTGATTTCAAAAATGAAATCCATTTTATAAAAATAATTTTCTAAATATTTTTAATTTAATTTTTTAATAAAAACACTATTCATCGAAAATTCATTTTTTTCAGAAAAATCCCCAAAAATTACCTTAACATAATATCGATGCTCTGAGTTCAAAAATAAAGTCTTTTTTATAAAAATAATTTTCTAATTATTCTTAATTAAATTTTTAATTAAAAAAACTATTCACCCGAAAAAAACTAATACCTGACTAATAATTTATGAAACCGTTATGTAACCAGTTTATTGAATCACATTACTTAATCTAGGTGTCTAAATTATATTAAAACTTACTTTGAGTGAAATTACTAATCCATTTGGTCACATTACTAATCCTAAGCGAAAAAATGCTATTCATAATTTACTATTCATCAAAAATTAAGTTGATCTTATTAGACTCCAAATTCCTTACTGAACACTTTTGTAGAAGACCATTTTTTGAAAATGATTACACATCATTAATTATTTAGGGTTTAAATAAATGTTTTAAAATATCCCTTTTTCAAAAATTCATCAATAAAATATTTCCTAAAATTATCCGGACAAAAGAAATTCCACAAACATCACTAAAGGAAGGGATATCAATTTATCACCCGAAATGATTACACAAGGAAGCTAGGGTCTCGTCACATAGCCTCTTATAACACCGGCATAAGACCTAAGTGTAAGGTGTGCTATGGTGAGAGAATCTGAGGGAGGCTCAGATAACATTGCCCTAGTAGTAATCTCTACTAACTTGAACTTCTCCCGTAGGAGTTTCTGTTCAAGCTTGGCATGCTGGAGTTCGGCTTCGGCATGGTCCAAAGAGAATCCCACAGATGCTACCTCCTTCCCAAGCTCTGATAAGTGGGATTCATAAGGGCCGAGTCTACTGGATGAAGCCATCGACTCCTCTTTCTGCATTAACCATTAAAATTTTATTAAATCATTAAGTGTACGTTTATACACTACTCAAAAGGATTGGGTCGTTACATTCTTCCCCCCTTAAGAAATTTTGTCCCCGAAATTTTTACTTGAGGCCTAGTCGAAAAGGTGAGGGTACTTTTTCTTCATTGTTTCCTCAGGCTCCCAAGTCGCTTCTTCATATTTATGATTCCTCCACAACACTTTCAAAATGTGGGTAGTCTTGTTTCGTAGGACCTTGTCTCTACGGTCCAAGATCTCCACTGGCTTCTCCTCATAAGAGAGTTTATTTTCCAGTTGTACCAACTCTGGGTTCAGTACATGCGAAGGGTCGGGTATGTACTTCCTCAAGAGAGATACATGGAATACATCATGAACTTGAGCTAGGTTCGGTGGAAGTCCTAGATGATAGGCCACTGCTCCTATGCGATCAATGATTTCATAGGGGCCAATGTACCTAAGGCTGAGCTTCCCTTTCTTCCCAAACTGCATGACTCTCTTCCATGGAGAAATTCGAAGGAAGACTTTGTCACCAACACCAAATTCCAAGCCCCTTTGATGATTGTCAGCATAACTCTTCTGCCGACTCTGAGCAGCCTTTATGTGATGTTGGATGGCATGAACCTGTTCTATCATTTCTTGCACAAGATCAGGCCCAAGAAGCTTTCTCTCACCAGTTTCATCCCAACAAGTAGGAGTTCTACATCTCTTTCCATACAGATCTTCATAGGGTGCCATCTGAATACTTGAATGGAAGTTGTTGTTATAGGAGAACTCAACTAATGGGAGGTGTTGATCCCATCCGCCTTTAAATTCCATTGAGCATAATCTCAGCATGTCTTCCAGTGTCTGAATAGTCCTTTCAGATTGACCATCAGTTTGAGGATGATAGGCCGTACTAAAATTCAATTCAGTATTCAGAGCATGTTGAAGACTTCTCCAGAATTTTGATGTGAATCTTGGGTCATGATAAAATACGATGGATAGTGGTACCCCATGCAGCCATAATACTTCCTTCACGTATATCTTGGCAAGCTGATCCAGAGAGAAATCTTCCCGAATAGAGATAAAATGGGCTGTCTTGGTGAGACGGTCCACAATAACCCATATCGCATTGTTTCCTTTGGATGTTTTCAGGAGACCGGTTACAAAGTCCATAGTGATATTATCCCACTTCCATACTGGTATGGGTAGCGGTTGTAATACCCCCTTAGGAAGTTGTCGTTCTGCCTTTACTTGCTGACACAACAGGCACCTTGTAGTGAAATCAGCAATCTCCTTCTTCATGTCATCCCACCAATAATGATCACGAAGGTCTCTATACATCTTAGTGCTTCCCGGATGTATAGAAAAAGTAGAGCTATGAGCTTCATCCATTAGTTCTTTATTTATCTCCAGAATAGATGAAACACATAGTCTTGTACGAAATTTCAATACACCTTCTTGATCAATATTGAAATCAGGGAACTTCCCATCTTTTATAGCCTCCATCTTCTCCTACAGCAAAGGATCTTCTTTTTGAGCCTTCATGATCGTCTCTATTAATGAAGGTTGAGAAATCATTTGGGATAGGGTTGATGATGTCCCTTTCCTTATAATTCCCATGTCTAGTTTTTCTAGATCTTTAATCAAGGGATCTCCTAAGATCCTCATTGTTTCCAGAACAACATGATATTTCCTGCTTAACGCATCCGCGACTTTGTTTTCTCTTCCAGAGTGATAATGTATTGAACAATCATATTATTTAATAAGCTCCAACAATCTACTTTGTCTCATGTTCAATTCTTTCTGTGTGAAAATATACTTTAGACTTTGGTGGTCAGTGTATATATCACATTTCTCCCCATAAAGATAGTGCCTTCATATCTTTAGAGCAAAAACAACTGCCGCCAGATCTAGATCATGCGTAGCATAATTTTGCTCATTAATCTTCAACTGTCGAAATTCATAAACAATTACCTTGTCATTTTGCATGAGGACGCACCCAAGCCCTTTCAGAGATGCATCACTAAAAATAATGAATCCTTCTCCGATAGAGGGTAGTGTTAACACATGTGCAATAACCAATCTCTTCTTCAGCTCTTGGAAACTTTCCCCACATTCCTCTGTCTAGAAGAACTTATCCCCTTTTCGAGTCAACTTGGTTAGTGGATTAGAAAGCCGTGAAACGTTTTTTACAAACCTAAAATAATATCCTGTTAAACCAAGGAATCAATGAATCTCAGTTACTGTTGTGGGTTGAGTCCACTCCTCCACAACCATTGTCTTTGCAGGGTCAACCGAGATTCCTTCATTGGTTACGATGTGCCCCAAGAAATCCACTTGTTGTAACCAAAATTCACACTTGCTAAACATCCCAAAGAGCCTCTCCTTCCGTAGAGTTTTCAAAATAACCCTCAGATGATCTTCATGCTCCTCACGACTTTTTGAATATATCAAAATATAATCAATAAAAACTACCACAAAGTTATCAAGGTAGTCCTTAAAGACTCTAATCATCAAATCCATGAAAATAGAAGGAGCATTAGTCAAGCCGAAAGGCATAACATAAAACTTATAATGCGCATATCTTGATCGGAAGGCAGTCTTTGGAATATCTTCCTTCTTCACCCTCAGTTGATGATAACCAGATCGATGGTCAATCTTAGAGAAGAATTGAGCCCCGCAAAGTTGGTCAAATAAATCATCAATTCTTGGAAGAGGATATCTGTTTTTCACTTTGATCCTGTTCAGTTGTCTATAATCAATGCATAGCCGCATTGATCCATTCGTCTTCTTCACAAAGAGAATTGGTGCTCCCCAAGGAGTCACACTCGGTCAGATAAACCCCTTCTCCAAGAAGTCTTGGAGTTGTTTCTTTAACTCTTATAGCTCCACATTTTCCAATCTATACAGAGTCTTTGATATCGGTTGAGACCCAGGTACGAGTTCAATGGAGAACTCTTCCTCTCTTTCTGGGGAAGGTCCAGGTAACTCCCCAGGAAATACATCCATGTATTCTTGAACAATCGAAACATTTTCTATTTTTATTCTCCTTTTTCCTTCTTCATCATCACTGATTAACTCCATAAAGAAAGCTATAGGAGGTGCTTCTAGATAGGGATCAGTTCGGGATATCTCTCCTTGGAAGATAACTGTAAGTCGTTCATTCAAGACTACTGAGATTTCCTTACTTCTGCATTTGATCATAGAATTATACTTTGAGAGCCAGTCCATCCCTAGTATAACGTCGAATTCCAACATGGGAATGACTACTAGATTTACGATAAGATTTTTCTCACTAAAGTAAACACTAGAGTCTCTAAACACTGTTGATGCATGGATAATCCCACTTGGAGTCTTGACTGACAACTCTACCTCAAGCAATTCGGGGATTGATTCTATATTATTTGCAAACATGGAAGAAATAAAGGAATGCGTAGAACCAAAATCAAATAAAGTACTTGCTAGTTTTGAGAGGACGACAAGAGTACCTGCTACCACATCATTCGGAACTTCAACTTCAGTTGTTGTGATAGCGAAAGCACGACCTTGCTCCCTTGGCCTCTGCTGAGGATGATGGTGATTCCCCTCCACCGCCCTCAGATTTGGACATTGAATAGAAAACTGCCCAAGCTATTCACACTTGAAGAATGTGACTTCGTGTAGGGCCAGAACCATCTTTCCTCTGTCGTTAGTGTTGGGAAGTTTAGGCTTCACATCACTATGACAATTCCGAGAAATATGGCCTTCCTTTCCACAGCTATAGCACTTACCAATTACGATCAAGAATTTCACTGAATGCTTCTTCCAACATTTATTGCATGTGGCATGTTGCATATCATTTCCACCTCTTTCCTGATCAAAACTTCTTCCCAGGCTTGGTTCTAGAGTTCTCTTCTTCTCATTTGATTTGTGAGACCACTGTGTCTCCCCAAACTCTAGTTCAACTTTCGTAGCACTTCAAACAATTTCTTCATAGCTATTATAGTCCCTGTTGGCTAGATTTTTCCGTAGATGAGGTCGTAGTCCACCAAAGAATCTATCAACCTTCCCATTAGGGTCTATGATGAAGCTTGAGGTATAACGGGATATCCTTGTGAAGTTCATCTCGTAGTTTCCAACTGATTCAATCTCCTTTTGCTTCAGCTCGAGAAATTTTTTCTCCAATCTCGTTCTCATCGAACGAGGGAAATACTTATTAAAGAATATTCCCCAGAACTCTTCCCAATCCATAGCTTCCATCTCTCCTCGTGGCTTTGTGTTTTTTATCAGTGACCACCATTGATCAGCTTCTCCCTCTAGGAGGTAAACAGTAAGGGTGACTTTTTCTTGTTCCGAACAATGATGTACAGAAAAGACCTTTTCAATGGTGCTTATCCATTGTTCCACAACCAACGGGTCAGTAGATCCACTGAATGTTGGTGGTCGTTCGCGCATGAAGGACTCAAAAAAAAGTTGTTCCCTTCGTGGTGAGATCGGCCTCTCATCTTGATTCAAGTTATTACTCATAGCTTGAGTCAGTTGGTTCATCATTCGCATGAATGTTTCCATTCTGGCTTCCATTGGAGGGCCATCAGCACATAGTGTAGTGTGGTCACCATCGGCACGGTTCATCCTATTGCCTGCCATTTTCTAAAAGAATAAAACCTTAGTGAGAAACTTATTTCATTTATGAATCTTTTAACTATGTCTTCATGCTTAGACAATTACACTTTTCTATAATTCCTTCATAATGATTCATAAAAGCTTGTGATTAACCAAACATCTCCCCTGAGAGTTTCGTAACCAAGAGTGGAGCAAGGCCCGTTATCGTGCACCAGTTCTCGTTCGAGTCTATTTCAATGCAATTTTTTTGGGTTTTACCCCTATGTACATTTGTGCCAGAGCCGCCTCTACCTGCTCGTATCCAGATAAGGATGTATTTGTTTGATAAACCACTTACTCAATACTTACCAAAATACCAGGAAGTTTTCCTATATTTAAAATTTTCTATAGGGTTCTTCCTAATGTTTTTATATAATAATTTCCACAAATAACTAAACCATCCTTTTATACCAACTATAGCATCCTGCCTTTTTATAACATAAACTTTCATTACATTACACATATCTGAGGATCTTTAAGGTCTAGTGTCTTGGAAACCAGGAACATAAAACATGAAAACATCATAAATCATTCTTCTTAAAAACTTGAAAGTCTTCTCCTTAAGTTCATCCTTGGATCATAACCGCATCTCATAACCTGGGGACATACATCACAAGAAAGGGTGAGCATAAGGCCCATTAAGGGAAACAAGAGGAACATTTTACATGTGAACTTGATATACTTCAATAAGGACATGAAAAGAACTTTAAGGCATGAGAAAGAAATCATGAGTCATTTCATAATAAAAATAACATTTTTCATCACTTGAAAATGTGGCCAAATAATTTAACATAGACAATCATGAACATATCACCAAGGTCCATCCCCAAGGTGTCATTTTAAAATTACCAAGGTTATTCAACAAGGTATCGTGAAAATTGTAATCTCTAGTGGTTACATCATTACCCAATGCATTGGAGCGCTATCAGGGTGCACCCTTATATTTGACTTTATTATCATGTGATCCACATATATCATCATCAAACATTTCATAAATAACCCATATAGCATAAAATAAATAGGATTCATTTCATAATCATAACGTTTTAAAAACTACATTAAAGACATGATCTTTACGTCACATTAAACCCACAGAAAGGGAAAGCGGGTCTCATGTATGTAAATACTAGAATTTAAAATGGAAAATTTTGATATATATGTGAATACCCTTGTAGAAATAAGAGCTTTGAGTATTCACTTTATAACATAAAATAATTTTGAGAAAAGAGAGAGGCATTTTGAGACGAAAATTCTGCAGCATAACGGCTATGTTACAAGGTTTTAGAAACCATTGAAAAGAGAGGGGACATGGGTCACCCACTCATAAATGACCCATAAAATAGTAGGGGGACAGAATATAAGGGATTTAATAACATGGTAATGAAATTTGAAAGATATACCATATGAAATGAAAAACATGGAAGTGAGACAAAACAAGATTTCTCATGAAAATTCGGCAGCCTAACGGCGTCACTTAACATCAATAAAAAAAAGATTTTACAAGATCAAATAGTGTCTCTCATAATATGATCATAAGAGATCAGTATGATAGATATGGAGAACATACCCCAACATAATAAAATGTAACATGAAAGATTTGACATGAAAATCAAACATGAAAAATGAGAAGGGTGAAAGGATCACTTAAAAATTCGGAAGCCTAACGGTGTCACTTAAACTTTCATAAAACGAAATGGTGAGAGTAAGAGGGGATCTCTAATCATATAAACATGAAAGGGAAGTAAAAGGAATATAATAAAACATCCTCTCACATAATAACATGGAGCATAAAAGTAATGACATAAAAGAGATTACATGAAAAGAAGGAAAGAGGTCGGATCCCTTACTTTAAAACGTGACTCTTAAAACTCAAAGTTTTGGACCTTGAGGGCTTGGGGGCACCTTGGGAGGACTCCGTGGGAGGTAAGGAGACCAGAACTTCGTTGGGGGAGAGTTGAGAGTGGAAACTAAAGGAGGAAAGGGTGGGTATTTATAGGGAAAGTGAGGGGACAAGGCATTAACAGCCAAGGGACACCTCATTATTGGTTTTGGCAAAACCATGGGCTTTCCAATGGTATTTTCCCATGGTATTGGCCACTTGGGAAACCTCATACCTTATCTTACTATTCATAATTCGAACATATTGAATATATACATCATTTAATGACGTCATTAAACACACGTAACTTAAAAACTATATTTTCACTATTCGTCGAAAATTTAACTTTCTCAGAATAATCCCAAAATTTCACCTTAACCAAATATCAATGCTCTGATTTCAAAAATAAAATCCACTTTATAAAAATAATTTTCTAAATATTTTTAATTTAATATTTAAATAAAAAAACTATTCCTTGAAAATTCATTTTTTTTAGAAAAATCCCCAAAAATTACATTAACATAATATCGATTCTCTGAGTTCAAAAATAAAGTCCTTTTTATAAAAATTATTTTCTAATTATTTTTAATAAAATTTTTAATTAAAAAACACTATTCACCCGAAAAAACTAATGCCCAACAAATAATTTATGAAACCGTTATTTACACATTTTATTGAATCACATTACTTAATCTAGGTGTCTAAATTATATTAGAATTTTCTTTGAGTGAAATTACTAATCAATTTGGTCACATTACTAATACTGAGTGAAAAAACGCTATTCATAATTCACTATTCATCAAAAATTAAGTTGATCTTATTAGACTCCAAATTCCTTACTGAATACTATTGTAGAAGACCATTTTTTGAAAATCATTACACATCATTAATTATTTAGGGTTTACATTAATGTTTTAAAATATCTCTTTTTCAAAAATTCATCAATAAAATATATCCTAAAATTATCTGGACAAAAGAAATTCCACAAACATCACTAAAGGAAGAGATATCAATTTATCACCCAAAAGGATTACACAAGGAAGCTAGGGTCTCATCACATATCCCCTTATAACACCGACATAAGACCTAAGTGTAAGGTGTGCTATGGTGAGAGAATCCGAGGGAGTCTTAGATAACATTTCACTAGTAGTAATCTCTACTAACTTGAACTTCTCC
This sequence comes from Viscum album, assembly GCA_963277665.1. NCBI lineage: Eukaryota > Viridiplantae > Streptophyta > Magnoliopsida > Santalales > Viscaceae > Viscum > Viscum album. The sequence continues at coordinate 946,619,180 of OY728138.1, forward strand.
CGTAGGCGTTTCCGTTCAAGCTTGACATGATGGAGTTCGGCTTCGGCTTGGTCCAAAGTGAAGCCAACATATGCTACCTCCTTCCCAAGCTCTGATAAGTGGGCTTCATAAGGGTCGAGTCTACTGGATGAAGCCATCGACTCCTCTTTCTGCATTAACCATTAACATCTTATTAAATCATTAAGAGTAAGTTAATATACTACTCAAAAAGATTGGGTCGTTACATTCTTCCCATCTTAAGAAATTTCGTCCCCGAAATTTATACTTGGGGCCTAGTTGAAAAGCTGAGGGTACTTTTGCTTCATTGTTTCCTCAAGCTCCCAAGTCGCTTCATCATATTTATGATTCCTCCACATCACTTTCAGAAGGTGGGTAGTCTTGTTTCGTAGGACCTTGTCTCTACGGTCCAAGATCTCCACTGGATGCTCCTCATAAGAGAGTTCATTTTCTAGTTGTACCACCTCTGGGTTCAGTACATGCGAAGGGTCGGGTATGTACTTCCTCAAGAGAGATACATGGAAGACATCATGGACTTGATCTAGGTTCGGTGGAAGTGCTAGATGATAGGCCACTGCTCCTATGCGATCAAGGATTTCATAGGGTCCAATGTACCTAGGGCTGAGCTTCCCTTTCTTCCCAAACCGCATGACTCTCTTCCATGGATAAATTCGAAGGAAGACTTTGTCACCAACACCAAACTCCAAGTCCCTTCGACGATTGTCAGCATAGCTCTTCTGCCGACTCTGATCAACCTTTATGTGTTGTTGGATGGCATGAACCTGTTCTGTCATTTCATGCACAAGATGAGGCCCAAGAAGCTTTCTCTCACCAGTTTCATCCCAACAAGTAGGAGTTCTACATCGCTTTCCATACAGAGCTTCATAGGGTTCCATCGGAATACTCGAAAGGAAGTTGTTGTTGTAGGAGAACTCAACTAATGGGAGGTGTTGATCCCATCCACCTTTAAATTCCATTGAGCATAATCTCATCATGTCTTCGAGTGTCTGAATAGTCCTTTCAGATTGGCCATCAGTTTGAGGATGATAGTCCGTACTAAAATTTAATTCAGTATTCAGAGCATGTTGAAGACTTCTACAGAATTTTGATGTGAATCTTGGGTCACGATCAGATACGATGGATAGTGGTACCCCATGCAGCCTTACTACTTCCTTCACGTATATCTTGGCAAGCTGATCCAGAGAGAAATCTTCCCGAATAGAGATAAAATGGGCTCTCTTGGTAAGACTGTCCACAATAACCCATATCGCATTGTTTCCTTTGGCTGTTTTCGGGAGACCAGTTACAAAGTCCATAGTGATATTATCCCACTTCCATACTGGTATGGGTAGAGGTTGTAATACCACCTTAGGAAGTTGTCGTTCTGAAATTACTTGCTGACACACCAGGCACCTTGTAGTGAAATCAGCAATCTCCCTCTTCATGTTATCCCACCAATAATGATCACGAATGTCTCTATACATCTTAGTGCTTCCCGGATGTATAGAAAAAGTAGAGCTACGAGCTTCATCCATCAGTTCTTTAATTATCTCCGGAATAGATGGAACACATAGTCTTGTACGAAATTTCAATACACCTTCTTGATCAATATTTAAATCAGGGAACTTCCCATCTTTTACAGCCTCCAACTTCTCCTACAGCAAAGGATCTTCTTTTTGAGCCTTCTTGATCATCTCTAGAAATGAAGGTTGAGAAATCATTTGGTATAGGGTTGATGATGTACCTTTCCTTATAATTCCCATGTCCAGTTTTACTAGATCATTAATCAAGGGATCTACTAAGATCCTCATTGTTTCCAGAACAACAGGATCTTTCCTTCTTAACGCATCCACGACATTGTTTGCTCTTCCAGGGTGATAATGTATTGACCAATCATAGTCTTTAATAAGCTCCAACCATCTCCATTGTCTCATGTTCAATTCTTTCTGTGTGATAATATACTTTAGACTTTGGTGTTCAGTGTATATATCACATTTCTCCCCATAAAGATAGTTCCTCTATATCTTTAGAGCGAAAACAATTTCCTCTAGCTCTAGATCATTTGTAGGATAATTTTTCTCATGAGTCTTAAACTGTCGAGATGCATAAGCAATTACCTTGTCATTTTTCATGAGGACGCACCCAAGCCCTTTCAGAGATGCATCACTAAAAATAACGAATCCTTCTCCGATAGAGGGTAGTGTTAACACAGGTGCAGTAACAAATCTCTTCTTCAGCTCTTGGAAACTTTCCTCGCATTCCTTTGTCCAGATGAACTTAACCCCTTTTCGAGTCAACTTGGTTAGTGGATTACAAAGCCATGAAATGTTTTTCACAAACCTCCTATAATATCCCGCTAAACCAAGGAAACTACGAATCTCAGTTATTGTTGTGGGTTGAGGCCACTCCTCCACAACCATTGTCTTTGCAGGGTCAACTGAGATTCCTTCATTGGTTACGATGTGCACCAAGAAAGCCACTTGTTGAAACCAAAACTCACACTTGCTGAACTTCCCAAAGAGCCTCTCCTTCTGTAGAGTTTTTAAAATAACCCTCATATGATCTTCATGTTCCTCATGACTTTTTGAATATATAAAAATACCATCAATAAAAAATACCACAAAGTTATCAAGGTAGTACTTAAAGACTCTATTCATCAAATCCACGAAAATAGCAGGAGCATTAGTCAAGACGAAAGGCATAACAGTAAACTCATAATGCCCATATCTTGATCGGAAGGAAGTCTTTGGAATATCTTCCTTCTTCACCCTCAGTTGATGATAACCAGATCGAAGGTCAATCTTAGAGAAGAATTGAGCCCCGCGAAGTTGGTCAGATAAATCATCAATTCTTGGAAGAGGATATATGTTCTTCACTGTGATCCCGTTCAGTTCTCTATAATCAATGCATAGCCGCATTGATCCATCCTTCTTCTTCATAAAGAGAACTGGTGCTCCCCAAGGAGACACACTCGGTCGGATAAACCCCTTCTCCAACAAGTCTTGGAGTTGTTTCTTTAACTCTTCTAGCTCCACATTTGCCATTCTATATGGAGTCTTTGATATCGGTTGAGACCCAGGTACGAGTTCAATGGAGAACTCTACCTCTGTTTCTGGGGAAGGTCCAGGTAACTCCTCAGGAAATAAATCCATGTATTCATGAACAATCAGAACATCTTCTATTTGTATGCTCCCTTTTCCTTCTTCATCATCACAGATTAACTCCATAATGAAAGCTATAGGAGGTGCTTCTAGATAGGGATCAGTTCGGGATATCTCTCATCGGAAGATAACTGTAGGTCGTTCATTCAAGACTACTGAGATTTCCTTACTTTTGCATTTGATCATAGCATTATACTTTGAGAGCCTATCCATCCCTTGTATAACGTCGAATTCCAACATGGGAATGACTACTAGATTTGCGATAATATTGTGCTCACTAAAGTAAACACTAGAGTCTCTAAACACTGTTGATGCATGGATAATCCCACTTGGAGTCTTGACTGACAACTCTACCTCAAGCAATTCGGGGATTGATTCTATATTATTTGCAAACATGGAAGAAATAAAGGAATGTGTAGAACCAGAATCAAATAAAGTACTTGCTAGTTTTTAGAGGACGACAAGAGTACCTGCTACCACATCGTTCGGAACTTCAACTTCAGTTGTTGTGATAGAGAAAGCACGACCTTGCTCCCTTGGCCTCTGCTGAGGTTGATGGTGATTCCACTCCACCGCCCTCGGATTTGGACATTGATTAGAAAAGTGCCCAAGCTATCCACACTTGTAGCATGTGACTTTGGGTAGGGCCAGAACCATCTTTCCTCTGTTGTTAGTGTTGGGAAGTTGAGGCTTCACATCACTACGACAATTCCGAGAAATATGGCCTTCTTTTCCACACCTATAACACTTACCACTTCCGATCAAGAATTTCCCCGAATGCTTCTTCCAACATTTATTGCATATGGCATGTTGCATATGCTTTACACCTCTTTCCTGATCAAAAATTCTTCCCAGGGTTGGTTCTAGAGTTCTCATCTTCTCATTAGATTTGTGAGACCACTGTGTCTCCCCAAACCCTAGTTCAACTTTCATAGCACTTCGAACAATTTATTCATAGCTATCATAGTCCTCGTTGGCTAGATTCTTCCGTAGATGAGGTCGTAGTCCACCAAAGAATCTATCAACCTTCCCATTAGGGTCTATGACGAATCTTGAGGTATAACGGGAAAGCCTTGTGATGTTCATCTCGTAGGTTCCAACTGATTCATTCTCCTTTTTCATCAGCTCGAGAAATTCTTTCTCCATTCTCGTTCTCATCGAACGAGGGAAATACTTATTAAAGAATATTCCCTGGAACTCTTCCCAGTCCATAGCTTCCATCTCTCCTCTTGGCTTCATGTTTTTTATCAGTGACCACCACTGATCTGCTTCTCCCTCTAGGCGGTAAACAGCAAGGGTGACTTTTTCTTGTTCCGAACAATGATGTATAGAAAAGATCTTTTCAATGGAGCTTATCCATTGTTCCGCAACAAAAGGTTCAGTATATCCACTGAATGTTGGTGGTCGTTGGCGCATGATGGACTCAACAGAAAGTTTTTCCCTTCATGGTGAGATCGTCCACTCAGCATGATTCAAGTTATTACTCATAACTTGAGTCATTTGGTTCATCATTCGCATGAATGTTTCCATTCCGGCTTCCATTGGAGGGTTGTCAGCACATGGTGTAGTGCAGTCACCATCGGCAAGGTTCCTCCTATTTCTCGCCATTTTCTAAAAGAATAAAACCATAGTGAGAAACTTATTTCATTTATGAATCTTTTAACTAAGACTTCATGCTTAGAAAATTACACTTTTCTATAATTCCTTCATAATGATTCATAAAAACATGTGATTAACCAAACATATCCCCCGAGAGTGTCGTAACCAAGAGTGTAGCAAGGCCCGTAATCGTGCACCAGTTCCCGTTTGACTCTAGCTCAAAGTAGTGTTTTCGGGTTTTACCCCTATGTACATCTGTGCCAGAGCCGCCTCTACCTGCTCGTATCCAGACAGTGATGTATTTGTTTGATAAACCACTTACTCAATACTTACCAAAATACCAGGAAGCGTTCCTATATTTAAACTTTTCTATAGGGTTCTTCCTAAAGTTTTTATATCCTAATTTCCACAAATAACTAAACCATCCTTTGATACAAACTATAGAATCTTGCCTTTTTATAACATAAACTTTCATTACATTACCCATAACCGAGGATCTTTAAGGTCTAGTGTCTTGGAAACAAGGAACATAAAACATGAAAACACCATAAAGCATTTTTCTTAAACACTTGAAATTATTCTCCTTAAGTTCATCCTAGGTTTATAACCACATCTCAAAACCTGGGGACATACATCACAAGAATGGGTGAGTAGAAGTCCCATGAAGGGAAACAAGAGGAACATTTTACATGTGAACATGATAAACTTCAATAAGGACATGAAAAGAACTTTAAGGCATGAGAAATAAATCATGAGTCATTTCATAATAAAAACAACATTTTTCATAACTTGAAAATGTGGCCACATCATTTAACATAGACAATCATGAACATATCACCAAGGTCCATCCCCAAGGTGTCATTTGAAAATTACCAAGGTTATTCACCAAGGGATCGTGAAAATTGTAATCTCTAGTGGTTACATCATTACCCAATGCATTGGAGCGATATCAGGGTGCACCCTTAAATTTGCCTTTATTATCATGTGATCCACATATATCATCATAAAACATTTCATAAATGACCCATATAGCATAAAATAAATGGGTTTCATTTCATAATCATAACGTTTTACAAACTGCTTTAAAGACATGATCTTTACGTCACTTTAAACCCATGGAAATGGAAATAGGGTCTCATGTATGTAAATCCCATAATTTAAAATGGAAAATTTTGATATATATGTGAATACCATTGTATAAATAAGAGCATTGAGTATTCACTTTATAACATAAAATAATTTTGAGAAAAGAGAGAGGCATTTTGAGACGAAAATTCTGCAGCATAACGGCTATGTTACAAGGTTTTAGAAAACATTGAAAAGAGAGGGGACATGGGTCACCCACTCATAAATTATCCACAATATAGTAGGGGGACAGTATATAAGGAATTTAAGAACATGGTAATGAAATTTGAAAGATATACCATATGAAATGAAAAACATGGAAGTGAGACAAAACAAGATTTCTCTTATGAAAATTCGGCAGCCTAACGTCGTCACTTAACTTCAATAAAAAAAGATTTGACAAGATAAAATATGGTCTCTCATCATATGATCATAAGAGATAAGTATGATAGATATGTAGATCGTACCCCAACATAATAAAAAGTAACTTGAATGATTTGACATGAAAATCGAACTTGAAAATTGAGAAGTGTGAAAGGATAACTTTAAAATTTGGCAGCCTAACGACGTCACTTAAACATTCATAAAATGAAATGATGAGAGTAAGAGGGGATCTCTCATCATATAAACATGAAAGGGAAGTAAGAGGAATATAAAAGAACATCCTCTCACATAATAACATGGAGCATAAAAGGAATGACATAAAAGAGATTACCTGAAAAGAAGGAAAGTGGTCGGATCCCGTACCTTAAAACGTGACTCTTGAAACTCAATGTTTTGGACATTGAGGACTTGGGGGAACCTTGGGAGGACTACTTGGGAGGTAAGGAGACCAGAACATCGTTGGGGGAGAGTTGGGAGTGAAAACTAATGGAGGAAAGGGTGGGTATTTATAGGGAAAGTGAGGGGACAAGACATTAATGGCCAAGGGACACCTCATTAGTGGTTTTGGAAAAACCATGGGCTTGCCCATGGTTTTTGCCCATGGTATTGGCCATTTGGGACACCTCATACCTTATCTTACTATTCATAATTCGAACATATTGAATATATACATAATTTAATGAAGTCATTAAACACCCGTAACTTAAAAACTATATTTTCACTATTCATCGAAAATTTAACTTTCTCAGAATAATCCCAAAATTTCACCTTTACCAAATTTCAATGCTCTGATTTTAAAAATGAAATCCATTTTATAAAAATAATTTTCTAAATATTTTTAATTTAATTTTTAAATAAAAAAACTATTCATCGAAAATTCATTTTTTTCAGAAAAATCCCCAAAAATTACCTTAACATAATATCGATGCTATGAGTTCAAAAATAAAGTCCTTTTTATAAAAATAATTTTCTAATTATTTTTAATTAAATTTTTAATTAAAAAACACTATTCACCTGAAAAAACTAATACCTGGCTAATAATTTATGAAACCGTTATTTACCCATTTTATTGAATCACATTACTTAATCTAGGTGTCTAAATTATATTAAAATTTTCTTTGAGTGAAATTACTAATCCATTTGGTCACATTACTAATCCTAAGCGAAAATACACTATTCATAATTTACTATTCATCACAAATTAAGTTGATCTTATTAGACTCCAAATTCCTTACTGAACACTTTTGTAGAAGACCATCTTTGAAAATCATTACACATCATTAATTATTTAGGGTTTACATAAATGTTTTAAAATATCCCTTTTTCAAAGATTCATCAATAAAATATATCCTAAAATTATCCGGACAAAAGAAATTCCACAAACATAACTAAAGGAAGAGATCTCAATTTATCACCCGAAAGGATTACACAAGGAAGCTAGGGTCTCGTCACATAGCCCCTTATAACACCGGCATAAGACCTAAGTGTAAGGTGTGCTATGGTGAGAGAATCTGAGGGAGGCTCAGATAACATTTCCCTAGTAGTAATCTCTACAAACTTGAACTTCTCCCGTAGGCGTTTTTATTCAAGATTGACATGCTGGAGTTCGGCTTGGGCTTGGTCCAAAGCGAAGCCCACAGATGTTACCTCCTTCCCAAGCTCTGATAAGTGGGCTTCATAAGGGTCGAGTCTACTGGATGAATCCATCGACTCCTCTTTCTCCATTAACCATTAACATATTATTAAATAATTAAGATTAAGTTAATATAATTATCAAAAAGATAGGGTCGTTACAATTTAGAATGCTTAGTCCTTTCTTGGTCAACCCTAAACTCTGTAAAAAGGCAGTTCGTCTGCACAAGACATGACACGTGTGGGAAAATCCTGTATAGGTGTGAGTATAACAGTACTTAGTTGAGGACCCCAAAAACCACAATGCAATACCCAAGGGAATGGAAATGTTATCTATGAAAAATATTTCCACTGAACATATAAAAAGAGTAAAAAATTTTATCCAAATATACTCAAATCCCAACCTGTAGTCTAGGGATAAGTCATGAATCAACATTCCCCCTCTAGGGATTCAGTTTGAAGATTCCACAAAGCACTCATATGGGAGAACTCACTCCATGAGTCAAATAGACCTGATGACTTCCATCTGAGAATCACTATCTGTCAGGAAAAGTAATGAGAGATATATACAATCATTCATGGAGAACACACTCTTGAGTCGGAAAAGCTCACGAAACATAGATTAGGATCACTGGTAAGGCCATGGAGGATACCATGACATATCCAGAATTCACCTACTAGGTAAGGGATCAGCACCCTGTGGAAGGGGTCACGTCGATACCAGACTCCACATAGGTTGAATAATGGATAGAGGATCTTGCTTCGGGCCTCTCGGAGGGATACCTGACACTAGAATGGAAAATCCTTCTTCATGGATCATACTCATGACGTAAGACACAATACCTGACATCAGGGGAAAAAGAAATTGGTGGGGGGCACTAACTCAAACAAAACATGTCCAATATATGGTGGGAAAGAAGATCAAGCTATGTACTGAAAATTACACGATGTGTAGAAGTGTCGCATGATGTGTCTTATGACCCCGGGTACTTCCCATGTACAATGGCCCGTGTCCCAAGGTTTTTCATGTAAAACGAAACTACACAGCGTGTATAAAATATCACACACCATGTAAATGTATCTAGGGTCAGCTCCATGTAAGTTGTCCATGTGCACGTACACGGTCTTAACCCATGTATGCCAACTCGTGTTTCTGGAACACAAGGTGAGCCGTGTTAGTGGCCTCGCTAGTAAGTGTTTTGGAGTACATGGCCATGTACTCCACCTCATGTCCATATATCCCCTGGATACACGTCGTGTCATGCTTAGTCGCCTCAGCCAGGCCATGTAGGATCTACACATAGTGTTCCATAGTTGTGTAGTATAACCCATGTATGCATTCATTTTTTAATCCATGAACGGGGAAGAAAAATTGAAATAACACCCCTACCTCGATCTAGTTGAAGAACAATCGACACATCACGTTCGTTGGTGAGTCTCTTCAGATCCGAGATGTGTCGTTGTCTTCTGCCAATGGTTTCACCTTCCAAGATCTAAGAGTCCCTCTCTCAATTCACAGCGTAATGAGGCTAACCCAATGAACATTCCATAAGTAGGTATATAAAACGGGAGGAATTAGGTCACTGCAGAAAAAGGAATCACTAAAATAAAATAAATTATTATTTTAATTTATTTCCATTAAATGTCCAAAAACTAACTCTTAGAGCTGACCTGCACCAATCATTGTCAGACCATTCCTATGGTAATGTCACTTCTTTGAATGAAATGGTGCCCTCTGATTTATGATTTGGGCGCCTGTTTAAATTTTATTCCACTTTTATAGGAAAACTTCTCATAGACACTATTTATAAATTTAATTTATTTAAAACATTTTTTCTAGGAACTCCGAGCATTGGAATCACAGGCTATTGAAAGGACTGGTATAAAAATAATTCCATATGATATTTAAAAATAATACATAGAAAATCTGAGTCATTGTATCATGGTATGGTTAATATAGGCAATGTTTGACCCATCACTATGATGGGTCACCATGTTAGAATCATAGGGATACTTGATGGGAATTACCAAAATGTTGTTATAATGACCTAAATATTCATACATAACTAAATCAGATGATTTTAATCATGGGTTTTGGGGGTTTTAATGAGGAACCATCTGGTTATTAATTGGGATATTTGTTTGTGCAGTTTCCTCTTATTCATCATCTAATGACACTTTATATTCCTCTAATTTTGATGGATAGCAATCCAAAAATTCCCAGGATGATTCTTTGGATGTTCTTGTATCCTTTTCAAACTATTATCTAATTGATTTAGGATAAATAAATTCACAATCATTTGGAAAGTCACCATACAATAATATTGAAATACATTCTTTTTTTGGCCATCAAACATTTATGAAAAATACATTTTCTAGATATATGACCCCATATTGATATCACGGAGGATTTATCTTCGATTTATATATTAACATTGAATTGAGTTTTTTTGTACCATTTTCCTTTAGAGATTTCAGAACTATCATTAATGGTGCATCCCGTTGTGTAATTTTATGTGGTTCTACCTACATAGAATGATTCCCTTCTTGAATTTAAGTATATAACCATTGTAATGATTGGATGGAATCAAGCCATTAAAATACTTTTTATGAATTATTTTGATAATTATTATATATATATGAAATATATGATGACCCCTTAGACAAAAAATTATTTTGAATTAATATAATTTTGGATAGATAAACCATGCCATATAAGGATCTTGATTATAGTTGTTTTCATGATATGATGTTTTTTTATTATGTCCTTTCAGACTCATCATTTATGTGTGTTACATTTTCATATAAGGGTGGAATTGGGAGAAAATTTATTATTGTGACTAGTTATTATTTCCATGATATTGAAACACCTAAAAAAATTTGAATTATTTTTTTCAAATAATTTTACCTTTTTGATATTTTATATTTTATATAACATTGATGATTATTTATTTTGAATTCACGAACTATTTTAGTAACCCATTATATATAGTACCAGGATAATAATGCAATACATGAAATACTGACATTACATACACTACTTGCTATAATGATTGGCTTTTGCTACACACAACATCGATTTGGTATACGTTACACTCAACCTTGAGTTTCTATGATGCATTATTTAATTATATTTTTAAAAACATATAGTATAATAAATACATTAATGTTTGTGATAAGAATTTTAATAACAAATTTTATATTTTTTATAATGTTTTTATAGAAATAAATACTATTGATAAAAAAAGATATAAATTTTGATAAAATAATTTTTATGTTTAAAAATATTTTTTTCTCGAATGAACCCAAAATAAAAATAAAATTAATTTTGGGAACCTTTTTAATTTTAATTTTATAAATTAATCTTCATTTTTAATTCAATACATTGAAATTATTCTAGGGTTAATTTTTTGGATTTTTCTGAGAAACTTCGTATTTTTTATGAATAGTGAAAATAATTTTTTTTGTTTATAACATTATTTTTGTATAATTAATTATTAATGTTAGATGATATAAAAATTTTCATTTTATGTTAAATAAGAAAATATAAAATCGTTCAAAAATAATTAATTCATTGTATTCAATTTCACTTTGAAATTGAATATAAAATCTTAACAATCATTTGAACAATTTTCCATAGTAAAACCGTGTTTTTTCATCCCATATCGGGGATTAGCATTAAATTTACTTTTTACGATTATGTGATCTGAATTTCAGAAACAAAAAATAAACCTTTCTGTCAATAATAATATTTATAGTATAACATTAATGAGATAGTTTTGGAACAAAATGATTAGTAAAAGTGAATAAAATTAATCATAGTGATTACAGCAAAATTAAGTTTAATTAGTGACTAACTATATACTTAAGGAACCAAATGATATATCCACTTATATAAAACCAATGTTTGGTACATATACTGGCAATAAACCTTCAATTATGTGGTTTGGTTTTTTATAACTACTTTTTTGTAAGAACATGTGTACACCTAACATGTTTGGAAATATTTAAATTTAATCCTTTTCCTTTATTATAAAAAGCCAGAACCATTACCCATTACTCTAAACAAAAAAAACATATTATGGTTTGAAAATACCTTCATAATCCAATTAATAGAAATCCTCCCATTCTCATAGAATCATTCTAAATAAAATAAGGAAATCCAACGATTCTTTTTGTCACAAAATAAACAGAGTTACCCAATTAAGAGGTAACTTCTCTTCTCAAGTTCATTCATTTACTTTCCTTATACAAAACCTCATAATTCCTTTATTATATACTTACATAAAACCATTATCTTAAATACAATTGGTTCTTTTGTTGAAATTGTTTTTACAATACTTACACATACCTCTATCTAAGTGATAACGAACATATATTGTTTCTCTGTAGGGAAAACTACTTCCTCACAAAACAATGATTATTAATTTTTCCATTACCACATTTCATGGTGGAAATGATGTTGGAAACTGTGTTTATATATGATATACATAATATTTATAATGTCTTTATACATATTTAGTTAATAATTTTTAAAATATCATTATTTTTTCCATATCTTGTAAATAAAATAATTTGTTTTGATGATGTGTGAACTACCTTGCCCTCAATGTGATATGATTTGTTCATACACTACATGAAGTACATTAAATATGGTTTTACATAATATATATAATATATATCATATTATAAATCCTATTTAATGATGATATAAACATATAAATATATGTCATTTTTCTTTCTTACATTCAAAAAAAAATTATATTCGAAACAACATTCAATCATAAGTATGGATTACCATATCCATGAAAAATGTATTTCATTTCATAATCCAATATTAAATAGATAATTATAATACATATATATTGGATATTCCAAAAATTTATGTCATGTTATGAAATATGTAATCCTGATATATGTATAAGGACCAATGATATAACATATTATGACACGTGATAAAAAATGAAACTATTACCCAAAGTGAAACCTTAGCATAAGATCATTAAAAAGATGGTAATATAAGGTCATAATATATCCATATATGGTATTTTAAATAATTATCTTATTATTTAAATTTTTTTAAATATAAATATAATTATTATACAGTCATCTTGTATGAGTATGTCATGAGTCAAGACACAAGGGGATTTCATCTCACTTTTTATTCTCATGAGATAGATTTTTTCTTCGCCACTGATTACTATTTTGTGGGTTATATAATTTACATGATTGTATTCTATGTATACTATACCTAAATTAATGCGTATAAAAATATCTATTTTGATAAATTTCATTTACAAAGATAATGTTTCAAAATATTCCAATTCGTTAAAAATGATTTTTCCCAATTTGGCTTCAATGAGAGTAATGATTTGTTATGCACCTAAACTATTTTTTGAGGTTTATATACATAAATTTTACAAGATATATTATAAATAAAATTCATTTCATGATATTATTTTATTTATTTAATTTCTATTTCTTACATGTATATAATGATCCAAAGATAACATGTTACAAGTTTTTATTTAGACAATCTCATCACTATTAGAGATTGTTTACGTTTATACTTACATTAATGAATTATTTCGATAAATAACATAAAAATACTCATGAAATTTACTAAAATACATTTATTAATGAAATATTCATACTAAATTTCCACTTTTTACACTATTTTATACTTAATAAAATTTATCTACATAAAATTTGATATTATCTCTCTCTGGTCAGAAATCCATTATATTCAAAATGCATGTTTTCAAAAGGATTTTCAAAAATGTTTTTTTAAATGTTTTTTAAAATATCTATTAATAAATTTTTCAATGGAAAGTGTTTTTAAAAATGTAATATTGTCTTCAAATATTCTATTAAAAGTTTTCAAAATAATTTTCAAGTAATTTTTTTCAAAAAAGCCATTCAATCTTCTTTTATAGGTTTTCAATGAAAATGGTTTTAAATAAGTTATTCAAAATTTATTTATATTTTTTATGGAGTTTTAAAACTAAAGGTTTTAAAAAAAATTTAAAAATATTTTTATAAGTATTCATGTAATAATTTTTTTTGATAAGGTTTCATGTTTTTGAACATCTTTTATTAAGAAAGAAATATATTTTTCATAAAAAAATTATTTCAAAAATTATTTCAAAATTATTTTCCTTCTCAAATGATATCAGTTTAGGTTACTCATTACTTCTTAAGTAATTATAAAAAAATTCAATGCATATTATTTATATGAGTGGTATATTCATTAATTTCATGATATATATGAACCCTCATTCTCTTCCACATGTTATATGATTTGAAACCCTTTTATTTAACACTCTATGCATTCATGATGGTACAATGAAATCTATCTATTTTAATAGTTTTTGAATTGATGAAATATTAATGATACAAATTTTATTTCAAGGATTATAAATTGATGATTAAAAAACCATCTCATTTAATGGGTCATTAAATGATGATTTTTTTTGTAAGATGCATGAATGACATAATTATGTGATGGATGGGGTCTATATCTCCATCCAATGCATTGGGTAATGAATTTTTATATATGAGATCAAAGGGTACACGAGTAGTAGAACATGCCCAAAAAAGGTATATGTGTTGTATCTCGTGCATAAAAGAAATAGGAAACACTGTTTGTAGCCCAGGGCCAAAAATAAGAAGGTACATGGGTTGTTTCACATGCCTAAGAGAATGAGTGTACATAGGCCGTATCACAAGGTAGTAAATAATATGATACATAGGTTGTGGCCTAATAACGATGATACATGGGTTGTTTCCCAATCCCCAAAACCAAATTGTACATTTCTTGTATACCATGTTTTAATGTAATATGGAACAAGGGTTGTTAGCTCAATCCCACAGTATGTACATGGGACATAACATAAGACTATCTTGTTATAATATTTTTTGTAGGTATACTTGACAAAAAAAATTATATTGTTACGTATATTAAAGAAATATGATGTCTTGTCCCTTCATTTCGATTTCATGGATTATGATATTTATTTCCTAATGATTCGGGAATTGACTCACTTTATTCCACAATTCATGTATATGATCGTTGATATGAATGGAATGATATTCAAATGTAACTATGAAGTTCCATAACCTTTTTATAATGTTATGATTACACAAATACTTTATTTAACCTTACTAAGCATCTAAGATCTCTATTTTACTATGATTCTGTTCCCCATGTTATGAAGTATAGTTTTAGGTAGAATAAAAAAAAGGTGGAGATCATTGTTGGAGATGTTGAATATATTCCAGCAGGATAGATGATTTTTTCCAATGTCTTCAATGATAATAAACTATTATAGTCCCCCATCATGAATTTTATGAATATAAGGCCCCACCCTTAAACCTTACTTAATCTTGATTTATTACAAGATTACACATTGAGGATCTTTTCGGGTTTAGAGTTTTAGAGAATTAGATCATAAAACATGCATTACATTCCAAATTTAAACAACATGGTTACATAAAAGATAGTATTCATTTTTCCCATCAATGGAAACATATTTAAAATAAAACATGGATTCATTCTTGATACTTCCTTGAAACTATCATCATATCATGTACCTTTCCCTTGACCTATGAAAAAAATTTCAAAAAAACATGGGATGAGCATTAAAAGCTCGGTAAGGGATATAAAAATATGGAAAGGAAACATGGGTACATATATACATAAGAATTAAATCATACTTTACCCATAAAACATAAGCACTTTAACATACCTCATCAAATGATGAATAAATCATAGAAATCATAAGACATAAAGGTAACTTGAGGCATTCATAACATTCTTACGTAGGGAGTAACCCTCTTGGTTACGTTTGGAATACCCATCACAGTATATTCCATAAATCTCTACGGAGAAACCTTAAAGTTACACTACTTTGCGTTACCCAATGCATTGGAGAGCTATATCGGGCTCACCCGCCCTTAGTTTATCATGGAACCACCCGTCTTCATAATAATGCCCAAGAATCTCAACATAATCGTATCACATAAAACATGCATAATGGAAACATAACATTTCCACCTTTCAATCACAAGATATCAATACAACACATTGATATAAAAACATTATGAAAACCATTTTCAATACGAAAATAAATGAAAATTAAAACATGGTATTTATTTTTCTTTTAAAAAGAAGGTATGGCTTGTAGAGGAAGCCGAAACTCAAATAATGGTCACGGCGGTGGAGAATTCGTTGTTGCGGCATACGTACGACAAAAACATTCCCTTTTGTCGTTTAGTAAACGCTTCTTATAAAAAAGATTCTCTTTTTAATAAACATAAAAGTCAAAGGGGTTTATACACTGTATAAAAGATGGTTGTGTATAAAACAAAATATGCCTCAATGAAAGGAGATTGAGACGAAGTCCCATACCTCGGGTCCGACTTGACTCGATCGTTTTTTAATGTCCTGAATAATAAACTTGAGTTAA
Organism: Viscum album; assembly: GCA_963277665.1. NCBI lineage: Eukaryota > Viridiplantae > Streptophyta > Magnoliopsida > Santalales > Viscaceae > Viscum > Viscum album. The sequence goes on from OY728138.1 coordinate 946,635,546, forward strand.
TTTCTAATTTCTTAAGAACCATTTTCAAGTTCATTATTCCTTTTATATCGCTTATTTCCATGTCATGAACACTATCTAATTATTTATGTTAATAACGGTCGTTTTAATGATCATTGGTACTTGAGTCAAAAATAAACCCTTTATAATTACAAGTTGTTCATGTATCCATTATATCCAAAATTATAATCATGATGTATATATAATATATATCTAGTATATACATTCATTTATAATATTACATAATCATTTAGAGGTAATAAATGAAATGCACCGTTCATGGAGACAGTAAGTCGTACGTATGCATGAACGCTACTTTCATTTCTATTTCGTATTTTATAGAATGGAATCATAATGGTATAGAGGTATATTATAATTTTAGTGTAATATCAATATTTTATTCACAAATATGGATAAATGTGAAAATTTCATACTCTTTATTTACTTGGGCTGTTACATCCTTCCCCCCTTTTGGGAATTGCATCCTCACAATTTTAAAATTGAGCTTGGAAACATCCTTGAACGTCCCACATCGGAACAAGAGTTGGTAATACAATCACTTTAAAATAAATAATGATAAGTACAAAGGTCACCCGAGTTAACCCATACTAGGATTCCGAGTATGAAAATATGGACATGGAGGAGAAAACATAGGGTCATGTTCCGATGGAGAGTGATAGAAAACATGTTTAGGAGAAAGATAACCACAAGAAAATCACAAACTTGTGATGGGTTAAACGGTATTCGATTCCCTAGTAGGAAAATTTAACAGACAACATTTTTGTTTTAAGTTACTTTTCATTGAGGAATTTATTTTTGATCTTAAGGAAACATACTTACTTGTCTTGTTGACTTTCAACTTTTTCTAGATTTCTTACCTAGACTCATACTTTCTCCAAAAGACGAGTATTTAGGAAGACTTGTTCACTATAATAAACTTATAAGGAATCACCTAATCCACAAAAGAGAACTATAAACATCCCATTTCTTTAGAGATTAACCAAAACCAAAACCAAAAAGGTTAGTATGAGATCAGATAATCCAGAAAAGGATAACCCTTTATAAAAAGAAAATCTATTCTTAATCTCCAAAATTTGTCCAACAAAACCCAAAGTTCAATGAGGACCATTTGATAAACAATTTTTCCATAAAATTCTTCAAAGTAAACAAAACTAAGATTGAAACCCAAATATTTGAAGGATTTAGTCACATAGTCATCCAAGGTACAAATTAACATTATCTCCAAATAACATCAGTTGCTCTTAAATTCTCATATTGAAAAGTAATTAACCTAACCACACATCCTCGATGATAGGTTAATAATTTCCATAGATAACCCAAAATAAACTTACTATTGATTCCTAAAATCATCTAACTAAAATGAATTAGTCAAACTAACCAAGGACTTCACGTAGTCCAGTGGTAGGCGATAAATACCAATCTCACATTGGTTGTGGGTTCAATTCCCGCAGCTTTGTCCGATGCGACGGGTTGTCACACGGTATATGTGTTGTCCTTTTTCCAAAACAATATAATTATTAAAACATTCCCCAAAACAAGATAAATTCTTCAAAAGTGATCATAACATATTTTAACCACAAGTTTATCTCATGCCTTTAATTTTCCATCATAACATATAATAACCCATAATTACCTCAAAAGTAAGGATCATATAAACTCTAATGGTTACCTTTATAATTATTACCTGAACTTCTACATCGATTGGTCATCTCGTACATGACACATTACAGATCATACCAAGGTTCATGTGGTTGATCATGACTCCTTCATAGTTGTTTTAGAACAACCACGAGTTTCCTCATTGAATCCCCCATTTTATCTAGTATCTTAATCAGAGAACCACCACAGTTTCCTTCAAACCTGTTGTCTCTTTAGTTCCTATTAGATCCATCGATTCACTAAAAACTGAAATTTCAGTGTGATTATATCAACAAAATCATCACGTACTAATGAGGAAGGTAAGCACTAAGATATACTTACTCATTCACTTTATCTAAAACTAGGACTCTTTCTGAAATCCTAACCATTATGGTAATGTCACTTGTGCTTAGAGAATACCCTAACCTCCAAAGTTGTCTAAACCGACCTCTGGTACCAACTATAAGCCCCCATCCTTAAAACGTACTTAATCTTGATTTATTACAAGTTTACACATTGAGGATCTTTTCGGGTTTAGAGTTTTATAGAATTAGATCATAAAACTTGCATTACATTCCACATTTAAACAAAGTGGTCACAAAAAAGATAGTATTCATTTTTCCCATAAATAGAAACATATTTAAAATAAAACATGGATTCTTTCTTGACACTTCCTTGACACTATCATCATATCATGTACCTTTCCCTTGACCTGTGGAAAACATTTCAAAAAAACTTGGGATGAGCATAAAAAGCTCAGTAAGAGATATAAAAATATGGAAAGGAAACATGGGTACTTATATATATAATAATGAAATCATACTTTACCCATAAAACATAAGAAGATTAACATACCTCATCAAATCATGAATAAATCATAGAAATCATAAGACATTATGGAAACTTGAGGAATTCATAACATTCTTACGTAGGGAGTAACCCTGTCGGTTACGTTTGGAATACCCATCACAGTATATTCACTAAATCTCTTCGGAGAAACCTTAACGTTACAATCCTTCGTGTTACCCAATGCATTGGAGAGCTATATCGGGCTCACCCGCCCTTAGTTTATCACGGAACCAGCTGTCTTCATAATAATTCCCAAGAACCTCAACATAATCGTATCACACAAAACATGCATAAATGAAACATAACATTTCCACCTTTCAATCACAGGATATCAATACAACACATTGATATAAAATCACTATGAAAACCATTTTCAATACCAAAATAAATGAAAAGTAAAAAATGGTATTTATTTTTATTTTAAAAAGAAGGTATGGCTTGTAGAGGAAGCCGAAAATCAAATAATGGTCACCGCGGCGGAGAAGTCGTTGTCGCCGCATACGTACGACAAAAACATTCCCTTTTGTCATTTAGTAAACACTTCGTATAAAAAAGATTCTCTTTTTAATAAATTTAAATATCAAAGGGTTTATACACTGTATAAAATAAGGTTGTGTATAAAACAAAATATGCCTCAATGAAAGGAGATTGAGACGAAGTCTCATACCTCAGGTTCGACTTGACTCGATCGTTCCTTAATGTCCTGAATAATAAACTTGAGTTAATTTCTACTTGCTTAAGAACCTTTTTCAAGTTCATTATTCATTTTATATCACTTATTTCCATGACATGAACACTATGTAATTATTTAAGTTAATAACGGTCGTTTTAACGATCATTGGTACTTGAGTCAAAAATAAACCCTTTATAATTACAAGTTGTTCATGTATCCATTATATCCAGAATTATAATCATGATGTATTTATCATATATATCTAGTATATACATGCATTTATAATATTAAATAATCATTTAGAGGTATGAAATGAAATGCACCGTTCATGGAGACGGTAAGCCATACGTACGCATGAACACTACTTTCATTTCTATTTCGTATTTTATAGAATAGAATCATAATGATATAATGGTATATTATAATTCCAGTGTAATATCAATATTTTATTCACAAATATGGATAAATGTGAAAATTTTATACTCTTTATTTACCTGGGGTGTTACAATGAATGTACTGAATATTCATCTTAAATTATGTAATAATTATGTATGAAAATCCTGGGTTACTATAGTTTTTATCAAATGATAGGTATAGTTAACCATTGAAAATTGTTTGAGAAAACTTTATCTTGATCCATAAGTATATTTAAATGTATATGACTAGATATTCCAGTAAAGATAATTATAAGGATTTGAAAATGTTTACGAAATATTCCTGAAATTTTTTATAAGATAGAGTTTGTGGTGTCCATGAAATAAATCCATGTTTGGATACTAAAAGTGTATGTGGCTATAGCAGAAATATTAATTGTGGTAAAAACTACAAAATAATGTTATTATCGTGAAACAGTGTAATCTGGTAAACTATAATGGGCCTTGCTTCCCACTTTGTTTGACACTCATGGGGGATATGCTTTGGGAATTCAAAAACATTTCACAAACCACCATGAAATATTTATATATAATATAGATATGAATAACCTAGGGTAAACCTAAGGATTTATATATTAAGGAAGTTTTAATTAATTATAAATTCCATAAGTAAATATTTTTAGGACAATGTGGGTTTATGTCCTGATAATTAATACCCACACTATTCTTATTGGTTTTTTTAAGGGAGGATACTAGAAGGAACTGAGTTAACATTGATTATGATGGGAAATATAGTGATTATGTTGAAGAAAATTGGATAATTACAAGAGAGAAAGATATTATGATTATTCCAAATCAGCTATCGTGATATATGATGAACAATGTGAATGTTTGTGATATTCCTAACACATTTCATATGAGTAATATAGGGTATTAAAAAATTTTAAATTATTAAAAGAATATATTAAATAATATTTGGATTCCTACATGTTAGGTAGTTTAGAATAATTATATTGATAAAATAACACTTTGTGTGTTCTTAATGTTAAGATAATGATTTCTGGATGAAGGAAATGTCAGATATAAATAAGATAATAGGAATATATTGATTACCCATGATCTGATTATTGATTGGTTGAAATAGTCGTCTTTGTCACCAAGGATTAATTTTATGTCCTATTAGACTTGTAGAATATATCTAGTAATCATAATAATATGATATCATGCATGTCTTCCAAAAGGATTTATTGTAATTATGATTATTATCATGTTTCAATGTAATAAACAATAAGGGTCTTCAAATTAATGGAATGTGAAAAAAGTTTCACACAATGATATATGTGAGATCATGGTTAATATAATAACACGAATTTATTTTCTAAATCATTTTTTTCCATCGTTCATATGTGTGATGAGAATAAAAATATATGGACTGTTTAGGTTAAAATTTAGCTGATGTGAGGAAGTTTAAAATGTTATCGCTCCATATTAGGATTTATGCATATTGGATATCATGTTCTATTTACACTGTTTTGATGAAAATTATGACACATGGGATGGCATAACAAGGATCTATTAATCTATTAGTACTTCAGGAAAGAAAGAATTTCCTTTATTTTTAGTGAAACATGTGAAGTGGATCATGAAAAAACAAATGGAGAGGTTTTCCTAAAATAATGTAATTATATATTTTCAGGAAAATTACTCTACATTAAGCATAAGTATCTTGAATCCAAATATTTTTGCCTAGTGCATTCGTTTTGGATGAATCATATGGTCCTTTTGGCCATCAAATATTTTTTCCTTTTTGATTGTAAAATTTCTCTTGAACTTTTTTCATATCACTATCCGTCAAAACATGATTTTTATATTTTTCATCAATGTCCATTTTTTCACATCAAACAGAAGTTCTCCTATGTGGAATCCTAGTTATATGTTATTTTGGTTAATATTGATGGTTCCAACATTCCATTTTGATTAGAAGACATAATAGTCATTTTGAAGATGTTTCATTCTATGGATGAATATTTTCTATATTAATCTATTGAAATCCTTGATAATATTCGGGGGAGATATTAATTTTATGGGAGTAGAAAGTAACACCATTATATTAATTGAATTTTATTGAATTAATTTATCAATTTTTTGATTTTTGTCAATTCATGGAACACTGAATATATAATATTATATATTAAATTAAAATATTTTTCTTGTTTTATATGAAACAACACATGAACCATGCACTACACAATATATCGATTCAGCTAGTGATACAAGCAATTCATACTTGGCTTGTGCAATAAAAAACATCGACCTGGCATACCATAAAAGCAACAGAATGTTTCTATAAAGCATAATTGGATTATATTTTTAAAAAAATTTATGCATATAATTTTTATTAAATATAGTCTTATTAACATTGAAAACTATATTACAAATATTTTTTGTAATGCTTTTATAGTAACAAAACATATTGACAATGAAATATATTATTTTTTGTAAAGACATTAAGTTTAAAAATTCTATTTTCTCTAATGAATAAATATTACTAAATAAATTAATTTTAAACAAATTAATAAATTTAATTTGATAAAATAATATTCATTTTAATATAAAAACATATAAATTAGTCTAAGTTAAATTTTTGGGATTTTTCTATGAAATGTTATCATTTGTTGAATTTTGATAATTAAATTTTGTGTTAAAATTATCATTTTTTAATTTATAATTTTTGAAAAATAGAATTATAAAATTATTTTAAGGTCTCTTTATTTATATATTAAATATATTAATACAATATAATTCATTATAATCAATTTCACTTTGAAATTTAATAACAAGTCTTAATAATATTTTTATCATTGTTTCTACATTAAAAACTCATTATTTCATATTGTCAACTGTAGAAGATTTTATCTAAAGTTTAATAATTATATAATTTGAATTTATAATCACATAAATTCCCAATTTTGGAGAGTATATTATTTAGTTTCTAATAATACCAAGTAATATTTTGACCAAAATCATTAGTTAAATTGATTAAAATTAATCACAACGAATAAGGAAATGTTTTTTTATTAGGGACTAAAATTTAAAATTATTGTCTAAGGGATATATCCAATTGACCAATACTGATATTTTATCAATATTTCAGACACATAAAATCCATTATTGTGTTTTTTGGGTTTTTTATACTTTTTTATCATAGAACATATGTTCACCTAAGTTGTTTCTAAAAATTCAAATTAATCCATTTTCCATCCCTATAAATGGGCAACAAATCTACCCCTTAATCAAACCTCCAAAACCACATAATATTGGCCAGAAAATCATCATAAAAATCCAATTAATCGTCCCTTCCTGTTATAATCTTTCCATTTATAAGATGTAAATCCAAGGAATCCATATGGACCAAACGAAAAGAAGTTACCCGATTAAGAGGTATCCTCTATTCTCAAATCATTGTATTTATTTTCTTTCTCTATCCACTCTAAATAACATTATTATATTATTACATTACAAAAATAAAAAAATATTCTATATGTTTTAATGTAAATGGATATACTTACACTTATTTACACTTTCTTCTGATGGGTAATGAACATTATGTTTCTATTTATGGCAATCAACTGACTCATGAAATATTGATTTTTCCTTTTCCTATTAACACTTATCATTTTGTACATTTTTGGGGAAAAATACTTAAATATGATATATATTGTAATTATAATGTATTTATTATTCCATAATTTCAATTTAGTACATACCTTTATTCTTTACATCCTATGTAAATAAGATAATTTTGATTGATGAAGTGTGTACTATCGCCTCCTTAGAGAGATATGATTCGTTCATACAATGCACATATAGTCTTATGGATGGTTTAGTAAATATATATAATATATATGATATAATATGTTTTATTTTTTTAATTATATCTATATATAGATATTTATTTTTCTTTCTTTCTGTCAACACGACTACAAAAATAGAAGTAACATTGAAGAATACATACGACTTACTATGTTCATAAACATTGTATTCCATTTCATTGTCTAATATTATATATATTATTATATGAAACATATAATTCAAAAACAATATATTCATATCATGTTAAACATTTGTAAATTATTAGTTATTTATAAGGACTAATGATATAATAAATTAACACGCATGAGAAGAACAAAGAGAATATTAATCAATGAGAAACCAAAACATAGGTTTGTTAATAAATGGGTGATATAATGTCATAATTGAAAAATATATATAATTATATATATGAATAATATTCAATATATTATCTATAATTAATATATATTTATTATACATTAATATTGGATGAGTATTAATAGAGTCAGGGCACAAGGTAAAGGGATTTTATTTCACAATTTTATTCCCATTATATATATGTTATAGGCAGCGATATATATTTATTTTGGTGTATATAAATTCCATGATTTTATTAATTGTTTATTTTAACTACATGTATGTATATAAATGTATCCATATTATTAAATTTAATTCATGGGTTTTATGTTTCAAAAATTACTAAATGAGTAAAAATGATGGGTCTCAATTTTTCTCCTTTGAGACTCATGTATTGGAATACACCTCAACTCTTTTTGAGGAATTTATAATTCAAATTACATATTATATCAAGAATAACGGTCTATTAATAATATTTTAATCTTATTGTAATTTATTATTCGTACATGGAGAGTATGATCCCACGTTACAATGTTATAAGTCTATATTCATACAATCTCATTATATTTCAATATTTATTACCTTTATTCATTCGTTGATGAAATATATTGAAACATATCAGATGAATAATCATGAAATTATTTAATCTTGGTTTATTCAATATTCCCTCATATTTCATTACAACTTCTTTACAATATTTTATAATTAACATAACATCTTTATGTAAATTCTGACAAAATTTCTCTCCAGTTAGAAATGTATTGTATTAAAAAACCATGTTTTCAAAAATGGTTACAAAAATGTTGTCGAAAATATATTAGATATATACTTGAAACACATTTTAAAGGAAAAATTATTATAAATATTTTTATGGATTTAAAAGCATTATTTATATGGTTTCAAATATTTTTTACAAGATAAATTTTTTCAAAAATTTTTTCAAATCAAAATGTTTTCAAACATATTTTCAATAACCTTTTATAATATTTCAGGGAAAACGGTTATCAAAAAAAATTCTCAAATTTATTTAATTGTTCTTAAGTATTTTGAAATGAAATGGGTTTCAAACCTTCTCCAAACGTATATTTTAATTTTTCATGGAATATTGGTTTTGAAAAGGGTTCAGGTCTATAAAAATTATATGTCAAGAAGAATGGATATTTTCCTCCTAAAATGTTTTCAAAAACCATTTAAAAATTATGATCCATATATGATGAAATATTTTGATGTTATTCTTAACATTATAAGAAATTATCTATGGTTTAAATTCATATTCATTCTATGAATGTTTTATTTTTTTTATTTCATGTTACATATGAAACATATTTTTCTTAAATGAGTTATATGTTATGAAAGATTTTAATTTTCATGGGTTATAAATTCATGATGTTATTTCAAAAACATTATTTTTTGTTAATATTTTGTTATTAGAAAAATTAATAATGATACAAATTTTATATCATGTGTTAGGATTAGATGTTTATGAAACCCATATATTTCTATGGGTCAACAAATGATGAATATTTTCAGTCACATGAATGTATGATTTTATTATTTAATGTGGGGGACCTATATCTACCTCAGATTAAATTGTTATGAAAAATAATATATAAGATCAAATGTTACATGTGTTTTATCCCCATCCTGAAAAAAGATGATGAATGGATTATAGATCAATCCAAAAATAAAGAAGACACATGGGTTATAAAACAAGCCCAAAAATGAGATGGTACATGGGTCATATCCATGTCCTAAAAGAAAGATGGAACATGGGTTGTTTACCACGACTGTAAATAATAAGGTACATGGTTTGTAGACCAAGCCTTAATAAAATAGGATACCTGTTTTGTATCCTAATCCTAAAAATAAGATTTTACTTGGGTTATATCCCAATTCAAAAATAAAGAGGGGAAATGTGTTATTATCCCAATATCATATTAGGTACATATGTCATCGACGATGCCTAACATGCTATACATGTCTTGGTAGGTAGCCTTGACATAATTTTTTATATTATTATATGTACTCCAAAATGTCTATTTATTATCCCTTCATTATGATTTCATGGATTATGATATATAATAACTTGGGATGAATGAATAGAATTTCATTATACAATGATTCATTTCTATTATATTTGATATGTAGGGTATTATCTTCAAATGTTATGACCGACCTCCATACCCTTTTGTTCATGTTATCCTTACACATTTCTTTTATTTATCCTTACTATGAATATTTACTTACCCCTTTTTATATTTAATTTCCCTATGTAATGAAGAAAGGATTTAGTTATAAGTACCAAAAGTGGAGATATTTTCTGGAGATGTTTAATATCTTACACTAGGATAATATATTTTGGTTCCATGTTTCTAAAGTCTCTAAACTATTTTATTCCCCAGAAATTTATTTTTGTAATGTATTGAATATTCATCTTTATTGATCTAATATCCATTCATGTCAATGTTGTATCATTATATATATAAATTTCCTATGGGTTTTTGTGACTTATGAAAACAATTCATGATCAATTAAGATGATGGGGTTACTTATAACTATAAACACATCTGCTTAGATAGGGAGTGTGGGTATTGTGACAATGTTTATGAAAATTGGATAACATTGTAGAACAAGTCCAAAATGGTTGAAATGATTGAATTATTTTGAAATAGATTATATAGAGTAAATCAATATCGAATGTTTCACAATAAAAACAAAATAAAAAGACCATAAATATAGAAATTATAAGGTGGTGTGTGAGATATGACATATACAAAGGAATGGAATGTCTAGTAAAAGTATCATTATGAGATGAAATATAATGACCATAAGGTGAGTATGGTAGGTGACTTCATTGTGGATGGTTCACATAAGACTGGAGGGTATATTTATACAGAATAAATTATAGTTCTTTTGGCTTGTTCAGATATATAAAGTTACTAACATTGGAAACCTTGTACACATTTACTAAAATATGAATGGACTAGGTTTACGGTGGTTTGGTTTGTGCTTGATATCTCCACACAAGTTTGATATTTATCTCACTCATAATTACATATTAAAAAGTGCAAATACAAATTATTAATGTTAAACAATGATAAATATGCACATATAGTGAATTATAGGGTATATACTCTCACCCTTGAATGGAATCTTTTTGTTCTTGAACACATCTTGTCTTGAGATCTTAGAAGGAGAAAAAACTACTTTCTGATGATATGTGATGACAAAGACTTGTGGTTAGAGGAATTAAATTATTGAAATCCGAAGTTATTACTATGCGATTATTTCCCCAACGGATAGGTTATTATCACAATCTTCTTTCATCATTATATGAGATTTGTTTATTTATTGTTTTTAATTGATCTAACGTCTATGCAATCAGTAGGGTAATTATTTTAATTCAACTCCTCAATTGGATTTTATTTTATTATTCATTTCATTCTATAATTTGTATTTAAGAATCATTATATTGTCTTTATATTATCCCCATAAAACTATTGGGACCTTTTCCACTATTCCCAAACCTTTTCTGTATGGGGAGTTTAACACAAGGTAATGTTGGACTCCATACAAGTACACTAGATTTCAAATTGTGTGATTTATCACTTAACATAGTGATATGTAAAATATATCTCTATATTACTCTATAATACTATATAAGCCTACAAAATAATTGTTTTTCAAGAATGTGTTCAACTCTTAATATATATTAATGATATATTTCAAATACCATTACTTGTATATATAGAGCCTCAACATCATCAATTTTGTTCCAGATCCCACTATTCTGATAAAATATGAACTCCCTTTTATTTCATGTATTTTTTGAACAAGATTGTTATTTTTTATTTAACATTTAATTCTTATAAAGGAATATGCATCATATTAATGTGGAGTTATGATAGTTATTCATTGATGTAATTGTGTATTTTATTTTATATTTTTATTATTAATCTCTCACAATATATCTCTTGGAGATTACTTAACATCTTGAACAAAACACTACCACCAAAATATTTTTTATAGATCTCTATAAAATGTTGAAAAAAATGATGCATTATACAATTAATAAACCATCAATATTATACATATATTTTTATTATCATTAATTACAAATATATATGAAGGTTCAAATGATTTTGGTATTCCAACATAAAAATATATCTTTCAGGGTGTCATATTATGTGAAACAACATCTGTCACTCTAGGATGATATGGTCAGACAATATATTTTTTATTCCAAATTTTTAGAGTATCAATATATTGTTTTTGAATTATAAATTACGTCTATTGTTTTTAAATATACAAAATTGTTCAATATTATTGATTATGAATATAAATTGTGGATTTATTAATCTAGAAATATCTCAAATTATTTTATCAAATCATATTTTCAATATACAATTATATATGCTCATCTATGGATGATATAATCATTAAGCCTATGGTGGTAAAAAAATTAAACTTATCAAAGGAGTTTGATTGAATATTATTAGGGGTTTTTAGTTTAACTATCCAAATTGAATAGGTTTATATTTTTCATATTTTTTATGTAACCATAGTCATATTAAAACATAATTAAATATTGATGATTCACCATCCACTATTTCATTTTTTATCTATTTATGTTTTTTCATATTTATTTTCATTCATGTATAATCTATAAACCCATAATATAATTAATGGTTCATAAATAAATAATAAATTACCAATATTATTAGGATATTTTCTAATAGACAGCCCATTGAATAGAAAATTCATTTACATATATGGAAGGGTTATCTCCCTTTATCATATATGATAGAAGATATAATAACCACCTCTTCTGAAACATCAAACATCCATTTGAAATGTTTCTAAGCATCGATGAATATTACATATTCATTCTTCTTCCTTATTATAAAATAATATTCATTCAAAATTATTAGGATCTTATGAATATGTTGACATTTAGAAGAATCATTGATGAGCACACCAATATACATGTATGTGGTCAAGGGATGATTCACATATCATTATTTATTTATTATGTTTTACAACCCATCACATTCTGTAAAAAATAAATAAATAAAAAATACCATAATTATAATATCCAATCATGTTCATGAAAACAAGGCATAAAATAAAATTTCATTATATAATTCTTATAAATATAGAAACAGATGAATTAAAATGTGTTCATTTTTTTAAAATTTGAATATTAATTTTTTCTAGAACCAAACTGTTATTTTAAAAAATCCATAGTAATGGTATATATTTTAAAAAATTATGTTGTTTATGTTATATGGTGAATTAAAACAAAATATAGGGGGTATGTGTCACATATGGAGAAAAATGGTTTAGTAAGGTTATAATTTCCTAAGATAGTCTTCCAAAAGTTGGCAGGTAGATGCATACCACATTTGTGGGTTAAATTAGGAAGGAGCTTTGGAGTCTAGTTGGCCCAAAAAATTCAAAAATAAGATGAAATTTTTAATTATGGAATGAAAAATATGATGTAACTTTTTATTTAACTATTGTAAGTCGTTTGTGGATTTATCTAGGGAATATTTTCCTACATCCCCATCCTTATTATAATATTTTGGTTTTCACCTTTTTTTAATAAACGATTATTATATGGTCTCACATCCATGACCCATAACTTTTCATCCTCAAGCCAATCATTGTCCAGGGACCTTCAACCAATGAATTAATATAATTCCATTTGAACTAAATAAATGTACGTATATATATATATATATATATATCTATGTATTTATATTTTTTCCATAAAACTTATTTTTATCATAAATGTCTTTTTATCTACCAGCAGACGTTAGATGAAATAACAATTCGGGGCATTGAGGCCATATCGACTCTTTCTAAATTAATTTGTGTAAATATTACCTAAAATTGTTTTTAATTATACAAATTATCAATAATATAAGATTTATTGTCACAATATGAACAATTATAATTTGAGATCGTGATTTATTAAAATTTTAACAATTGGAATCAAATAATAAATTTATCTCTGTAGAAGAATAAAATAATTATAAACTCTTAGGTATCGTGAATAATAACATACACTTGGAAAATATTATTGAAATGATAAATCATTTGATTTTGGTATAATTCTTGTTCCATTCACATGTATTTTTCATCACTTAAAGGAATGAATTATAGAACCTTATTCATATTTCCCAAATTGGATTTCAACGTTTGATAGTGTATCAATCTATATTTACATGTTCTAACCTAGGGAATTCAAAAATAGTTTAACATTAATACCTTCACTAATACATAATTTCATTGATATAAGATGTATAATGTCAATTTATGTTCTTGTATTTCCTCTTTATCAACATAGTATGTGACTGATTGGACCTGTCCACCAAGGTATAGGCCATGACTACCCCAATCATGCCTCTTGATGGCCAGGGGTTGGTGACTAGAACCAACGGCATTGTCATAGATGTACATCCCCTCTATTGGATCCCACTAGGCCCCACCCGTTCATAGACCACCATGATCTATATTGTATAGTCCATCATCTATAAAATACACGGCACATACTGGTGGAGCATGTTCATGGGTGATTGACATAATACTCAGTAAGGATTCCAAAACACACTAGTAATACTACAATGGAAAGAAAAAACAAGTATAGTATTCTCACCTAGGTATATTCTAAAAAATGGAAAGAAAGGCAGTCAATCAATAAACATAGCACCCTATATTGTTGAAGAACTCGTCCCTGGTGATTACTTAGGTGTATTGGGTCACCTAATCCCTATCATATATTAGTCCAGTTGGATCACCATGACCTACTTATATCCTTGTACTATAGGGTAACCTATACCTGCTTGTCTCCTTGTCATTCTAAGTCACATAGACCTTCTCATCTCATTGGCTTGTTGGGTTACCTAGACTGACTAGTCTCCATGGCCTACTAGGTCACCTATACCCCCTCGTCTCCATGGCATGTTGGGTTAGCTAAACCCAATCATTGAATGCTCAATTTTGGGAGAGTCTACACTTCATGTCCTTGGTAACATATCAACTTCAACTAATGTCAACTTAGTGTATATCACAAGGGATTCCTTAATGTGGGGGTTCCAAAATCATAAATGGATCATCAATCAAATGTATAGTTTGACCATTAGGAGACTATTTTGAAAAGGTGTTTGTTGGGTCCCTCACAATGAGGCGGTAATTTTGATATACATTAAGTGGAATTTAGTGGATGTTAATATACGATCGATGGATTGATGAGTAGAATCTACTAATATGATGATAGTTACAATCCAGTCTTGGTAACTTAGCAGGACAAGGAGACGAGTGGTTCTAGTTGACACATCATGCACTGGAGATTAGTAGGTCTAGGTAACCTAGCTGGCCAATGTGATTAGTACGTCTAGGTCACCTAGTATACATAATCACTCATTATAGATTAGTGATTAAGAAGTAAAGGGTGTTATTTGTTTTAATTTTCAGTCCTTCATTCATTTATTTAGATGATACCTACATGATATGACTATAAATGTTTTTACCTTCCATTGTGGTACTACTATAGAGTTTTGGGGTCCCCACAGAGTATATTCTTACTCACCCCTGCATGGGATCCTCATGCATGAGTAAATTATTTTCCATATAAAAGAAACTTGAATAGAGACATTTTTGGTTTGGGAACAGGTGGTACCCATAGTGATCTTATAGATGAGACATACATCTACGACTTCAGGTGGAAGACACCTTCACAACCCTTTCAGGTACTATTTACTGCCGAAGAACATTAAGAGTTTGTAGATTTCTTTGTTGGGCTGGTATTCTGGCCCATTTACTTCCAGTTTTGAATTTTTACTCTCATTGGTTGTCTTAGTGGTATACTTTTTTACTTCTTTGAATTGTGGGTTTGAGATATAAGTGTGTTTTAGTAAAGGTGCTTCTATAAAATCATCATACTTGTATGATATTGACATTGGTTCTAGTCACCAGCCCATGGCCATTGGGAGGTGGGCTTGGGGAAGACGTAACACATACCTCATGGGAGGGGTCATCACAAAGTGGTATTAGAGAAAATCAAGAATCATCCAACATTCTCATATCAATATTAGGTTATTAAATGAAGTAACACATCTCAGTGTTTCTTTTAAATTGAGTGGCCTCAACGTTACACTGTTTCATTTATGAAATGAAAAAAAATTTCGATTAAGGTTATTTTTTAGTGGCACTCTGTTGTTTAATTTATTAAATGAAATTTTGGCTCAATATTGCAACACAATGAATCAAATTTTAATTAAATGAACATTCTTATTATTATTTTATTATTCAATAAATGATAAAAAATAAAATTGGCCGTTGACCATCTCTAGTCAGGGTAAGGTCCTTTCTTATGTAATATCGTCCATCATAATTCAATAGTTCAAAAATATTTTTAATCCAAGCCCTTGTTTAAATGAATCCTGAACCGTGGACACTAACTATTTTAAATAACATTAAATAATTGAGGAAATATTTATTCTGGGCTCACTCGGCCTTGGAATCACATGTCATCATAGTTATTGGTCACTAAAAAATCCCATATAATTTTCCCAATAAATATATGAAAATAATAGGACATTAAATTCTAACTAACCTAATTATTTACATCCTTGAAAGTCGAAACAAGGACTAAAAGAAAAAAAGGAAAAACTAAACAGGAATATTAGCCTCCCTCTCCCATGTGATTATCTTGAGATTCCCATGTTTCCATCGAAAATACACCAGAGGAATTGACTAACCATGATGGACCCACTCCTATCGATCCTCAATCTCCAACGAGAACTCTACAAAATGTCACACCGTTGTTAGTGTCCAACTCAACCTAGTCGATGACATGTGATGGATCATGAACGTACCACATTAGAAATGACACATGGAATAAATCATGCACCTGATTCATCTATGGGGGATTAGATATGCACTAAGCCACCTAAAAAACTCATCTTAGAATCTAGAATGGGACAACGAATCTCGGAGACAAATTACATCCCAAAGGAATGTATGGTATAGTATATTTGGAAAGATAGATACATAAATATGATCATCATTACTACATTAAATGAATTAAAACATGTTAATTTTACAAGTTACATCCATAACAATAAGTTTATCCCAATAGGTCATTCATAGTAAACATCATCAGGTCCTATGAAAATAAAACCTAAAAATGGGGTGAGCTTAAATGATCATTAAAGGAAATAAATACTGCATAATATATCATAATCATATTAACTATGCAAGTATAATAACAAAAACACATTCCTTATAAAACATGATCACATTATGATAGGAATAAGAGCTCATTTAATAATGCCATAATAATGAATAATCATCAGTATTCTACTAGTTTATTAACCAAATAAACATTCAATTAATATATTAATAATGAGGGAAACACATATGTTGAATATTCTTAAAAATACCATCAAGGACTCAGCCAAGAAATATGAAAATGATCAATGTCATAGCCAAAACCATATGTGAAAATGGGAAAGGTACCAGCCATATCATTATATTTTTTTCCCATTAGACCTACTGATGAATAGAGGGACTATAGAGGAACACAACAACCACATAATAAGTCCTATTTATTCTTCATATGAATCAGTATAAACATAAAAAACATACATATTCATATTAAAACTAACATATGAAATTTAAATAACATTCCCAGAACATTAATCATAAATGTTATCTTTGGATTAAATTAAACAATGAGTTTAAGAATGAAAATCCCCAATAAAACTAATATTTAAAAATTAAATTAAATTTGTAGATCATTTCATAGTTATTAATCCCAATAATACATAATAATTAATAGGAGTGTTGAAACATATGAAGATAGTCTTATAATATCAACGAGTAATTCTTGATATAAATAATCTTTTACATTAAAAAGAAGAGTTCTATTGTAAATGTGTTTGTATTTAACCAGAAATAATTTATGACAATATTTTTATTATAAAACGAGTTTTTGTAGAATGAAAATGGTTTTTAAAAATATATTATGCATTGCCCTTGAAAATTGGTAAGAATTCTGTGAAATTACCCTGAGTCAGGCTTGTAATTCAGAAATAATTTTTGAATGATCATTTAAAAACATATAATTCCCCATAATTGAAGGTATTATTATTGTAAAAACACATATATTGAATATTCCATAAATATATATGTTTATTAAATATTAATTAATAATTTTCTAGTTGAGACATGTAGATAATATGAGTACCTCAAATGAAAATAGTGGTTCGGGTGGAAAAAACATGCAACTTAGTAATCAATTGAATTGTATGACCCAAAATTAATAATCATAAAAGAAAACATTGAATATCATGAAAATAAAATATGTTAATGATATGAAACCTCAATGGTAATTATATATACACCATGCACAATTTATAGTAGTGAATATGGTATATCCCACAAAAAATGGAAGTGAGATGAAGAAACTCCTTACGTTAAGTATGAAGGTGTTCCTAAATTGATCATAATGTCCTATATAACCAAATTTAGGATTATAAATTAATTATTATAGACCCTACTATACACGTAATTTTTATATTATATCATATTATGGTTAATTCATTCC
The DNA here is from genome assembly GCA_963277665.1 of Viscum album. Classification (NCBI taxonomy): domain Eukaryota; kingdom Viridiplantae; phylum Streptophyta; class Magnoliopsida; order Santalales; family Viscaceae; genus Viscum; species Viscum album. The sequence goes on from OY728138.1 coordinate 946,653,922, forward strand.
CTTTTAACGCATTAAGCGATTCAATATCAATGTTTGGGAGTGTTTTCATCCTTGAATTACGTGATCAGTTTTCTTATATTCATGTATGGATAATGAAATAGAATTAGAAAGGTTTCCTAGAATATAAGTTGTATATTATTAGTGATCAAAAAATAAAATTATATTTTTATAAAATTCATTTGGTTATTTGGAGTGAAGATGAATCACTATATAATACTATAATTACACTTGTTTGGGTTGAGTGTCTGTTCTTAATCACAATTATTAAATTTTGATTGATAAATTAATATCATTTTTAAAAAGGATTAAAATTCCATTAGTAAGTTATAAAACTTATACTATATAATTTTTTCAACCATAAAAATTGTTTCATGACTGGAATGGAATATAATAATAGAAATTGAAAACCCATAGTCCTTGAATGTGAAAAAATAACGAATCATGGATCGTGTTTCAATTTCATGAAGAAAATAAGGGGAAAGGAGAGATTGTATTGAATTAATCTTTTTTTATAAAAATTTCTAGTTCATGTATGGTACAGGATTAATAGCATCATTTGTATAAAACTATTTTTGGAAAAAATAAAAAAATAATGGAACTTTAATTAAATGAATTTACTTGAAAAATATACCTCTTCGTGTTTTCTTCTTTGAGAGCCTCATTAGGGGAGAGGTTTTGGCCTTTTCATGAGACCACAGACTGCTGAACATTGGGGAGTATCCTGGAAGATTATTTGAGAATAATTAATTCAAGGAACAATGCTTCAAAGGAGTTAAGAGTGGATGGAGTGAGGGGGGTGTTATATTGGAGAAGGGGTGTGATTTTTAAATATATTATTCATTATTTTATTATTTCCACTAAGACAACCAATAGTTATGATACATGTTACCAATAATAGTAATATGTGATGGTGAGTTCTGACCAAGGGTGCATACATCAGCAAGGATTTTAGGATTATTTAATTTAATTTAAAATGTATATTTATGTTATATTACCGTATTTTACTATTCATCCAAAATTCAAGTATTTTAGAAAACTCCCAAAAATTCTCCATAACGATATTTCGACCTGTTGAATTCAAAAAAAACTCTATATTTTTTTAAAAAACTTAATTATTATTAATTTATTTTTTTTATAATGTCCAAATTTATTTGAAAAACAAATATTTTAAAACTATAATTCGTTTTATATCACCTTGAAAATTAATCAAGATCTAATTATCATTTAACCATAAGAAAAAAATAATAATATAATTTAATATTCATAAGGTTCATATTAGTATCTATATTACTATTCACAATGGTATGCTATTATTCATCAAAAATTATGATTATCTTAATAGACTCAAAATATCTTTCTTAATGCATCCTTTTATGTCAGTTTTTTGAAATTCAAATCATAATGGTGGAAAAATCATGTTTACAGAATAGGTTATAACAATGTGATGTTTTGTAGATATGCAGTGTTTCATGCATTTCTTTAAATCCTCTGTGATTTCCATGTTATTGCTAATCCAAGGCCACAATAATGTGGCTTGATATTATATGAATGTATTTATTTATACTATGGTATAATCAAAAGTATTTTGATGTCTGAGTCATTGATAAGAATTGGTGCTTTTTTATAGGAGATGAGAGGGTCACTATTAGAAGAACATAAAATATTAAATTAATATGAAATAAATATTAACCTCAAATGATTCCAATTTTTATTAGGTCGAATATATTTTGAGTATGGTTATATTTCCACTAAACCAATATTTTTGTTGACATTTAATGGTTTTATTTTAAACCATGTCTTTTTTTTAACTACTTCTTACACTTACTATTTTATCAAGTAATTTACAATTTTAATGTTAAATTAATTACCATAACATGCCAAATGACCAATGAATGGGATGTTAATGAAATATTTATACATATACTAACCATTTGGAATAATTTTATATTTTTATGAATTTTATAACCTTTAATAATATGTTTTATATTTTATAATACATATAGTGTCAATTATGAAAATTTTCATTAGTTGACTTTTTAAAAATATCACAACGGAAATAGATGTTAAGAACAACTCATTCAAATAATCACAAACAAGAAAAAATCATACATAAAATTATTTCATGGAATCAATTCAATTTAATAACATATATTCAATATTTATAATATCACTCATTTGATACATTCATTAATTAAGTAATTACCACATTATCATTATATAATAATTTAATATAATGATTTCTTTCCAAAAAAATAATAATTACTTTACAAGAAGTAGGGAAAAATTGTATGTTTCTGAATAACATTTATAGTATAATATATCACTTATATAACAACATATTAAGATGGTTTTAGTACAATGATACATGATTATAACATCTTTCTAATTAGTTTAAATAAAATTTTATTAATGTCATTATCACCTATAGTAATTACAAGGTCCATAATTACAGGAAAAGTATTTTCATGGCTGATAATAACACATCCAATAATATTAAGTCACTTTTAGGGTTTTTTATATTATTATAACATTATATTTCTCTTTAATTATTAGATTTACATTTAACCATTGTAAATAGCATACTAATGATAACATTCATCAAATTTTTTTCTCCTATTAGATAAAAAAATTCATGGTAATTAATTCCATGTATGTAAATTTTGTAAATTATAATTCATAATAGTTACTAAAATACATTTTAAAATTAATGTTGTTGAAAGATTGAGGAAACAAGATTTTTAATGTAAAACATTTGAGTGATCACAATGTTTTTATATCCTATTTAAATATGAGTTTTATTCAAATTTCATACATTGTATTAAATGATATTAAATTTAATGTGAGTATACCTTAATACCACATTACAGTATAATATAACGATTTTAAAAAATAAGAATCAAAAATAAATTTTCAATTAAAATGCATTATTTTTTAATATTCATTAGCTTATGAATATTATCTAAGAAATTTTAAAAAAATATCTAATGCAAAATATTATTCGCCACATCCAAATATGATTTTTATTTATTCTATTATTTTTTATGAAATTTAACATAATTATATTTCCAATGGGATCGCCATCAAATGGTGGTACAAATGCATTTTTTGGAAAAATAACCCTTTTATATGTAAAATGTAATGTGTTCTTATATCAGGTCTAAAAATTAAATAATATAATTTTTTAATATTATATTTAATTTATAATACATTAATATAATCCATAAATAGTTATTCATTTATTTTATATACAAAATTACTCGTATTAAAATATATTTTCCTTAAAACACTTCCATTATATTTAATAATTTTTTATTTAATTTCTTACTAAATTTGGTAACTATTGAATCATTATATATATGTGTGAAACATTTTTTCATAATTTTGTTAATCATTTGTATTCATGCTATTTTAATTTCTATTTGATAACTATTTTTTAAGTAATAATATAATGTTATTCAATTAATCTAAATGTTTCATATCATGACTACTATCGAATATAGTTAATCCTTTTTAAAAGTCGAAATGTTACATTAGATGAATTGTTAGTATGATATTTCCTCATTCTTGAAATGTATTTTACTGTGGACATCAATATGATATATTTTATTTCTAATGATCATATATATATATTTATTTTTATTAATAATATTTTTGTATTCTACTATCTATTGGAGATAAAAAATGTTACAGGGAGAGTTCTATTTTTTGATTGGTATTGCATGAACTTCCCACCTAGAGGAAAAAATATTTTAGAATACTATTTTTGTGGATTAAGATGATGGTTATTCATTTTTATTGATATTACAACTATTATTCAAGACATTCTTCATGTTTTACTAAATAATTTCTATGTGATCCCTCTATAATGGGAGGTAGAGTTCTGATTGATCTGGGGTTTGGTGCACATAACGTTTATTTAACCATTTTCAATATATATCAAGGAGTGATATGATGGATTCTAATTTTGTTTGATAATATGATTGTGAGGTGTACTTTTTACACATGTATTTCCCCTTGGGAATCCTCAGTGATCTTTTCCATGAAGAATGATAGTTCAATCCCACTCTGGTTGTAAAATTGGATGATGAACCATTTGAAATTTAAGAATATGTACAATCATCCATATATTGTTGATTTATTTTACCAGTTAAAGGGGGTAAATTAAGGTCTTTTAAAAATTATATTTGTCTAGTTTATCATCAACTCGATGATTGAGAAAATAATATATCTAATAACGAACTTTAGAGTATGTATAACCATTAAAAATATATTGTGATGTTGTTTAGCCCTTTTAATTCCCCTATATTTTTCATTGTATAGATGAAACTGACATTCCATGAGTATCTAGATACATTTATTTTAGTTAACATGTAAGATATTTTTTTATTCAAAATCATAGTGTGAGCATGATAACTATTTGAATATGGATCTAGATATCCCAAATAGTCTACACATAAATGGATAGCCTTAAAAATGTTATTTTATGGATACACAATGTGTTGTTTATAGAGAACATGATTTCTGTGGATATAATATATATTGATCCAAATAATCTAAATTAAATATTTTCATGGGATGATCAATAAAATGTATTTTAGATTCAAATCATCAGTTTTTATTCAATATACTACTAATTGTTTGAAATGGATTTCTTAGAGTTAGTTTCACCCTTGACATCTCTTACCATGACTATCATGGAATTAATAAATGATGAAATGTTTTAACCATTTTCAATAAGAAGAAACAAGTTTTACGCCAACTTGTATTCAAATATTTACATTTCTTGAAAAGGGTTATATGGTTTTCTGTGATGTGTGGGAGGGATGGTATGGGTTGTGTACATGAACAGGAAAATCATAAGAATCCTTAATAATCCCACCTTCATCAACTACATGAGAATAATTATGCCACTCATGGTTTAGATCATGTTGTTGTAATGAATGTTCATTAATTATGGACACATTATCATTAATGTGAATAATTTATAGTCATTTCAGACCAAAAGAGCTTTATCAATATTATTTTTATGAAATAAAATAAATAAAATAAAGTCGGTGACTGGAATATCATCAAATATTTGACTTAAAATCATATGAACTCCATCGAAGGGGATTTGGGTTGATAATTCTCCAAGAAGGAATATTACATCGCTAGACACCTAGAAATCAAAAGAGCAGATCCTTATGGGAATCATCACTTAGTCAGACCTAGATTCTTAAGGGAATTTATTAGGTATGGTTCTTCCCATTTTTCAATTATCATCATGTCTTATTTAGTGTATTAATATGGATTAATATCATGATGATGAGTTTAAATGAGTTTGAGAAAACCTATATGGTGGTGAGACCATTTCTATACGGTATCTGTGATAATATAGTTTTTTAGATTATGGAAATTGTGTTTTAATCGTAGAATCTATGATATAATAAAGTTTCTTTTACTTTCACAGTTCTTAATGGTTCATTCATCCAAGCACTATGAATATGTATTATGAAACGAAATGATGATTCATGTTTGCAGTTAAGAACCATGATATTTAAAATTATCTTTTCCACTATTACCCCATCAAATAGACATAGGCAGTTTATTTGAAATATTCTAGGATTCTCCACCACTTACGAGTTCAATTTTTCAACTGGGAATACGTTTCCATGATTTTGTTGCGGGATAAACATGGATATATGTTGGTGGAATATTTTTGAGTTTTTTATTGATTGTATGAATTCAAATGATACCTTACTCTGATCAATGACTGTACTTATTATTATAACCATATCAAGATATTTGATCATTATGGTGTGAGGATACATGGGTTCCATCATCAATATTTTCTAATGAAAATCTTATGTTTATGCTATGGTTTTTTATGAGTCACTAGTAGGGAATATGGACACATTCCATGTTGAGTATGACATACCATTCACTAAAAAATAACTAAATAGACAATTCTATTATGAGCATGGTGTAAATTCAATGTGCTCTCATCTTGGAATTTAGTGGAAAATGGGATATCCAATATGGATTAGTTGAGTGTTCATATAACTATGTTGTCAATAATTTATTATAATGGATACCAGAGTGGATTTGTATGGTTTACCTTGCATGGAACCTCTTTTTATGAAAACAGATTGCAATACCTCGCTTATTAGACTATGTGTCATTTTTGGCACCCCGTTTCATATTCCTGGTATATTTTTACATGTACCTATATGACATGGACAAGATAAATAATATGAATATTGTTGACATCAAAATTTAGAGTTATCCATTGGTGTTAGGGTTTTCCGGATCACCTTTACATGGATGTGACATTTTATTAATGGAAATAAACAATGTTGGCTCTATGATGTGATTAAAAATTTTGGTTACTGAATGAATTGGTAATTTTTCTAATCAATTAAAATTTATGGATTAACTGAAAGTTGATAATGTTGTTTTCCAATATATCTCATCCCATGATTGACATCCTGATCCCTCCCATGATCAAATATTGGAATTGATCAAGTTGGTTCCATGAGTTTTTGTTGTATATTGTCTAGTTGATATTATTGAACATCAGGTAAAATCAATGTTGGGACATTGAATACATATATCATAGTATTATGGCGGCACAAGTCATATTTTATTATGAATTTAGAGAATTATTAATCTATTGTTGAGAAGTTATCACACCACTTTCCGGATTCCAATCAACTAGATGACTTCATATAGATGTAATGTATTATGGTAGGGAGTCTGAGACATCTCATTACACTATTTAATGCATTTCTTATTTTTCATTTAATCTATAATTTCTTCTAGGTGTGTCTTGTAAATCCATAATATTGAGAGATTTTATTAGGGGGAGAAAAATTTCTAGGTCACCTTTTTGTTATAATTAATTGGAGTCAAGTTATAAATGGGAAATGGGTAATAAGGATGTCCTTTTTGTTCCAAAATTACTATTGAGAATTTTATATATGTATTGGAGAATGTTCTGCAGGATGATTTCTATTTATGAACATGTTAATTTAGATGAATTTATTTTCATAATTATTCCAATATTGGATCATATCGTGATGTGTTTACACAATATGATATTGTTTCATATCCTTAAATGTTCAATTTATATTCATTTATCCTAGTGAACAATTTGTTCATTGTATATATATATATATATTTGATTTTAAATCAAGAATATGTTATTCAAATATAGTAATTTTGACAATTTATATGACATTATACATTGATCATGGAATATTAGTTTTATTTGACCATATCCTTTTATCTCGAGAACAACGATTTCTCATAAGAAATTTAGGGTATCTTAACTCCATCCATGTCATTTCATTTGATGATTGATCATCTTTGTTCAAGTGATCTGTATTTCTAGGTAAGTTATCACTCTTCATAATTTGTAATGTTTGAAATTGAAATCTCATTTCTCTACATTTTATGACATATTCATCTTGTGGTGTTGATTCGCTTGATAATTTATAGGTATCCATTGTTGTCTTTTCGTTCTTCAAAGGTAGGGTTTACATTTCTAGGCATCTGTGACCAGAGATTGATGAAGTAGGCTTTAAAACTATAGTACCTTACATGTACTCTCGTTCAATAATTTGATAAAATGGTTCACAGAAGAATTGTATTGATTGTAATTTTTCTCTGAAAATGGGGGATTCAGGAAATATTTGTTCCCCATATTTTGGTGAAATAAAATTTATTTCTATGGAATGTGAAAATAGATTTATGAAATGTTTTTAAATGAATGTTTTTTTGTAATGGATATAAAAATAATGAACATGGGAAGCCTTGGGTTCTTAGGTGGATGATATAGTAATATGTCGTTTCATTTGATGTTGTTGGGGGCACTGAAGGGGTGTTACTATTCTCCCAATTCAAATTTTTCTATGTAATTTTTAGATATATTGGGAGGATCACATGATAGTGTGATAACTTATATCAAGATTCAATGCATATAACATTGAAATTGTTGTACGTGATTTTGTATGTTTTGGAATAACCTTTATAGATATCTGACTTATTGCTATCCTTCCATGACATCAGATATTCTTTTTATTTGTACTTATTTTGGTTTAATATTATATATGATACATGATTTTAATTTACTACCATGAAATATAATATTTTAATAAATTTTTCCAAGAATATTTAAAACTACGAAAAATTGGGATTTGTTTTACCAAAATATGGTAATAAAAAATAGTTTAGCATTTTATAATTCCATGTTCTATTTATTTTTTATCATATTATGATTTTTCTAAAGATACATGATATGGACCACCTATGTGGGATCCTTCTAAGATAGATTATCTCACACCCTATGATCCCCTTCTGTATTGTGTAGACATTTATCTTTCATTTGACATATGGAATAGAAGGGATCCATTGTGATGTAGAATTATTTATCTTAGTTGTGTTTGGGTATCTGTCAGTGATATTTTTGGAGTTTTTCTATTCTATCAAAATCAAAATTTCATTTTTTTAGAAGTGATTTGTTGATGGACATGCGTATTAGAGATTTTTTTGTTATTTTTGAGTAATATTTGTTCTTCTATTTCCATTTTTCTATTTTATATATATATAATTCTATTTTCATTTATTTTTTCTGTCATATATATATATTTATGTCATATTTCATTTTCCATGGAGGAAATTTTCAATCCCTCTTATTTATGTTGAATCTTGTGTTCTAGTCATAATCCAGATGTGAATGGGAATTACCTTTTAGTGTGTGATGGTTTTGGTCGGTTACTAAAGTGAGAGAGAATACGTGTTGGGTTTATAACATTGTAGTTATCAAAATACATTATAGATAATTATTTTGGAGAAATTTTTTAAAATCAAGAAAATATGCTATTGATATTTAATTATGTTGTTAATAATAAAACATTATATATAAATTAGGAGTATAATATACATTTCTTCATATGATCAAATTAATTTTCCTCACATTTTTTACCATGGTAAATTTTCCCTTTAATTTTACACAATAAGCGAAAGGGAAGTAATTTTTGAAAAATATCAATTAAATTACCTCCCATTTCAAAGAGTCATTTTATTTAATTTTTTCTTGTGTCCTTGTTTATAATTCACAATCGATATGACTAACTTTAAATATAGTAAATAAATAAAACATCATATCCATGATATAACCAATTAAGAACATAAAATATTATTTTTATTGTGATAATTATTTTTTATAATTATTGGATCATATGTGAAACTAATGGATATAGGAAATTACTTGATGAATAACTCAATGGATTGTTCTTCCATTATTTAAATTTTTTTGACTTTGACATGCTATATGATTTTCATAATAAAATATTATTATATTTTGAGAACATCTTAGAGAGGGTTTACTCTATCCCCTAGACCATTTCTCTTCTCATCAGGTCAATCCATTAATATTAAATTACAATATGTTTTTACATTGTTCCTCATGGATCTAGACAGTAACTAAAATATTAAATTCAAATGTGATTATTAAACAATTACATTCCAAGTATTTAATAATTTGATTATCTTAATATTCCAAAATATTTAATAAATTATGATATCAACATTTCATTGTATACCACATTATTTTAAACTTATGTAACTATTGTATAACACATTAATTTTTTGGAATATTTTATGATACCTTGTAGTTTTTCAAAATATTATCTATAACAATATCACTAAAAGTAAATAAAATATTCTTACAAATCTAATTAAAAGAACAAGATAATAAAATTATACATATTAAATCTTTTTAAGTTATTTTATATTATCTAGAATGAAAACTAAAATCCATATTACCCACTAAAATTCCTTAACTCAAAATTAGGTACATAAAAATCTTTTTATACAACATGGTGGTGTTTTATCTATAATTATACCACAAATCAACCGCATTTATAAAGATCACACGTCATAATATTCTTTATTAAATGAGGAATGTGAAAAGAATAAATGGTGATATAAAACACTCTATTTGGGGAAAATCATGTGTGAATTTAATAGAGGAAAAAATGTGTTAATACAATGGCCATGTGTGTACAAGAACATAATAATTGCACATGTGTATGTTATATGGAAATACAACCTAACTAAATATGAAGATAAATAATGATAACAGATCCAAAAAGGATAAAGCCCTAGGAGGTATCCTAATCAGCGTATAATTTTTTCTAGAACCTACCATAATACAACAAAAATTGGGGGAAAAATATTTCAAAAAAATGGAATATCAATGATACCTATCAAAAAGGTCAAACCACTTCATTTATAACGTTTTAAAAATAAATGATGCCAATAAAAAACCCAAGAAGAATATAATCAACGTAACAGAATATTAAAATATAAACCCAACATCCCAACAAACACATCACTGTACACCCCCTAAAATATTTAGAGAATCCACTTCCTCTAAGAGTATAATTACCTTTACATGGACTATTAAAAGAAAATATATAAATGAAAAAAAGGAAAAGGTAGGGTTTGAGCTATGATTCCAGAACCATAGTAGTATCTAACATATTATAAGACTCAATAATAATAATACGATATAGTTATATTAAATTTGATCAATATAGAAATGATAGTTCGTATTTATATTTATGAAAAAATTTATTTCATTTATATGATAGGTATAATTCCTTCAATGTCTTAATCAAATTATAAAAAAAATATATACATGAATATGAATTAGTAAAAAAGTTCAGTCTCATTAAATAATATATAAAACCTATCGGAAACAAACTTTTCATCTTACATATGGTATGATAGTTTCTATATATGGGATCCCCACTAACTCATATTAATGATCATGGTAGTATGTGTCACGCACCCCATAGACTTAGGTTGAATAGGACTCATCAACATCACATAAGTAATAATATCTTCTTGTCTATATCTTTTTTAGAGTTCCATCATCAATCTATTTTTAGGGAATTACCATGCCAATGTTCTCTTCCTAAATGACACATTAAATACCCATGATCCTATGTTCTAAATCAATAAATATAATAAGGGAAAATATTTACATTACAAATCATTCACCGTTTATAGTTTAATTTACCACATTTCCTTTTTTAAATCTAAATTAAAATTGAATGAAAAAATGTGTTTTTGATAAATTAATTGCATTTTAAAATAATATCATTCATATGATTTATTTGATTTAATTTATTCCATTTTATAAAATAAATTATAACTTTATTGAACACTTTTCATCAATTTCAAAACACACCCCAAAATCCAATTCAATTGGAATTGGGGGGGTTTTACAAATACCCAAACACATATCAATTTTGACCCTAATTCTTAACAAAAAATTGTATCACAATTAAATTGAAGGAAATTTAAATAAAATTATTAAAATAAATTATTTAATTAAGTGGATAATCTCAAACAGAACATGTTATCTTTACTCGCAAATGGAAACTACAAAAATGTGGATACCCAATAGAAAACAATGGTATGAATGATATTGGAAGACAATATAATGTTTATAATACACAACACATAGTTAAGATCCATCTATCCTAATAAGATCAATAAATCATCAATATAGAACATTAGAGTGAAAAGGTAAGATAAGAATACCTCTTATATAGAGAGATGCATTGCATCAAACATGACGATCATTCATCGAATAGATAATATTTTATGGGAAGAGGTGCAGAAAACACCCATATTCCATTATAGATTCAAATGGGGAATGTGAGGGTTGAATTAATGTTCTTTCAAAAAGAAATAATTTTTGCACCACATTTAAAAATACAAGCCTCGGTTATTATACAGTGTGTTACCATAGTTCACATCGAGTAATTTACCATCTGACATAAATGCTAAAAAAGGGATTGTGTTTTATTAATAAAAGGTTTTTAATATTCACACAATGTGTAAACTATTCCTGTTTTGTAAACATTCATACATTGTTCCCATTTCATCAAATATTCAGGGTGATGATTACACATATTGTAACCCAAATACTTGAAGGGTAAATCCCCAACAAAAAAAAATGTATCTTTTATAATGAAAATTATGAAAATTCCATAACTTCTCAATTATAGTTAGCCTGCTACTTCCTCCATAAATATATTAAACAAATGAAAAAAATAAAAAAAGGTTATGAAAATACTAGAATAAATGATAATTTGGTTTTATATAGTGTAATCATAAACACATATAATTGATTTTTCATAGAGAAAACCAACAAAAATATTTCTATAAAAAACCATATTAAAAACATTATATCATATATTTAAAATAATACTATAAACAATTGGTACAATAAATTCACTTAAATTGTAAAATGACCTTACAAAAATGTATAATTATAGATAATGAAATCCATAAAAATGGAAATACATAAAATGGATGAAATGATTATTACTTCTAATATAAAATATATTCAATTGAAATTACAAAAATAATGTCATGTAAATTATAAATAAAATAGAGTGAAGAAGAAATGAATAATTTTAAAATAAATAAAAAAATTTATAGAAATTATATATATCGGGTTTTAATGAGAAATAAAATATAATTTTCCTAAATGTATGTTTAGACGATGGAAATATTTATTTCAATGTACGAATGGAAGAAAAACCATTACATTTTATATTGATTCAAATAGATGAACATTAATGTTATGAAAAAATAAAGAAGACATTAAAGTATATTACAAGAATATTCACAACCAAAAATTAGATAACATTTAATTATAATAATTTATTACAAGAATATTATTTTATTATTTTTAATATCATCATAATATTTTATAAATTATAATTATGTCCTTCATGTTCTATAATCAAGGTATTGATCCTCATTCATTTATACTGAAATTATAATTTAATTATAGTAATTTAATACACATATAGGAATACATAAAAAAACAGTAATCCAATGATCATATCTATAATGATAGCCTATACAGTGGTTCTATATCCAACAATTAAATGTATATTTGTCATATAAAATTCATATATATGACATTTCAAGAATCACTAAATTATATTCACCACGTTCAATTTTTTCTATATCAAAATGAAGAATTTATTTCAGATGTTTTTCTATTTTTCTAAAGTTATAATCAGTTTTATGATCATCATAGAAAAACCTTGAAGGTGATTATTTTACGTTCATTGTATTGTAATATAATTTTGGATTTATACCAATTATAATTTTTCTAATGATGAATCATTTTTTCATTTTATTTTATTTTAATGCATTTCATATATTATCATCTAGTATATTAATGATATATAGAATTTTTTAATATTTGTGAGATATTACATGGGAAATAGATTATTCAAAATATTAATGGAATAAAATGGTTTAATATAACATCATTTTCTCGCTACCATCACAAGGATTCCAAATTATTCTATGGACATACTCCCCATGGAAATTTAACCACTACCCCAACCCAATTTATCTTACTGATCAAAACATGTACTATTTCATATATAACCTATATTTTATTATTCAAATTAATTTTTGAGTATAAAACATATTATCTATCCTAATAAATATCAATAATTAACACAATAAATGGAAAAATGGTTATGTGACCACACAAAAGAAAATATATTAAAACACTTCAAAAAATAACCCCTTATGTATTTCCATAAAAATATTTTATTTTAAACTATCATGATTCATTAAAAATTGAAATTAATGACCATTTTACTCCTTCCCTGTTGGATGAAAACCTCAATCAATGTCATTATAAAAATGCTTCCTTTTTTAAAACCCATTTCAAAAAATTGTATAGAAACAACAATTTCCAAGGACACACAGCATTAAAAACCTACTTTGCATAACACTATTATAATGTAAAATATGATTCCTTGAATAAATTAAACTCATTTGAAAAACAATAATTTTAGAAAATGAAACACGTTTTATTAATGTCCCGCTAATAAACTATTAACTATAACTAATATTCCTTGTTGAAAATTATGCAATCAAAAGATATTTATTTTTAATATGGGAGATCACATTATTTATTAACTGAATTATAATAATTGAGAAAAATTTTCAATTTTTCTATAGGAATTTATGTATTTTTTAGTTCACTACATTACAATCTTGGTTTATTGATATATATTTAATTATGTTTAATATTTTTTTTTATTATCCTTCTAATTTTTTTAATTATTCAATACTTATGTTTTAAATTACTTTTTATTCTAGATTTTACAAAATTAGGTATTTTCAAATTATTGGGAGTAGATTACAATGACTATTTACCTTTTATAGATTGATAAATACCCTTTGGTGTCATGTAACTAACTCTTACATATAATATATTTTAGACATACATATATTAAAGGATGGAATATTTATAAATGTACTAACTCATATAGATTTAAAAGAATACATATGATACTTTAATATTTTAAAGATATTATTATTAGGTATTCTGAGAGTTTATATTTGGGATAGTGAAGTAAAATTAAAATATTCACATAGAGGTGTTGAATTTCGTGTTATATATGATGATAGGATAAATGGAATTAATTTCTCCAATTAATATATATTCATAAATTGAATTTAAAAAATTGAATGGTTTTGAATGTAATAATAATAATAAGATATTTTTATTCGTAGTGATACCTTGATGAGTAATGGGTTCGAATAAAAATAATTTTAATGATAAGTCCAACTATCACATACTAAAGGACATTAATATTATATATTCAGAAGAAATTATTTGGAAGTTATGTTAATGTGATTAAAATATCGATTTCCAATGTTCTAAAGTATATGAATTATCATGATATAATCAGCTATATTTATAATTCACCAATTTATTGAAATTTTAGCTATTTTATATTAATCTCAAATACGGAGATGCAATATAAATATTTTTCACTACTAAATATTATATTATCTATCCAATGTTATGATTAATTCTATGTGAATATGATCCACATTTTTAGATTATTTTGACTATGGATATTTTTTACATTAATTTATATATTATAAAATTGAACACCTAAATATATAAAGGGAAATTTTTATATGTAATTTATTGAGAAATTATTCATGATTATTTAAAACTGATGTGAAGAATTATTAATTTTACTATTTAAATGATAAATAAATTTATAATTATTAGAATTATGGAATTGACTTTTTGTTCATGTATGGATTTTTATATTGTTTGTAATATAATTTATATTGATAAATTTATGGAAAATCACACATGAATTTCGAAATGGTGTTTTCAGAATAGGAATTTTGGATTATAATTTGTAGTTTATTTAATGATATAATGTTTCTGATTTTTGTAGTTTTGTGTGATATATTATTTTGAAATACTGAATTGAATTTTTATGTAATCATATTTTGTTACTAACTACCCATAATATAATTCCGAGCATCATCATTATTCATTTACATGTTGGTATGATGATGATAGATTTTTTATCTAAAATAAATTATATATATAGAAATAGTTTAATTAGAATATTTGTTCCAAGTATTGAGTAATATTCAATATAATTTCAATTGACAACTTGGATATAAAACTATAAAAATGTGAGTGTGTTGGTTATTCTAACCAGAACTAATAACATGTTCATATGTTCTTCATGCTCACATAAATATCAATGTTAGTACATTATCTACTACAAAATGTGGGTTTTGGGTTACTTGTTACTATTTTTAAAATTGAATGGGTTGGAGTTTTTGCAACTAGTAAAATGGAATTCAGTATTTATTTTTCTCTCTCCATTAAAAAAATGATATATATAGTTTATGACAAAAGCCAAGGTATAGAGGGAATGAAAATATCACACCCACTTATCACTACACTTATAGTTTATATTAAAATTATTTTTATTTTTATTTTTTATCTTATTCTGCATGGAAGTTCAAATAAATATTATTTTTCAATATATAAATAACAATAAATATTTTTTCTTCCAAAATTCCAATTTAATCCTTACAATTATAATCTATAGTTCACAGTTTATGTGAGATCACTGAGAGTTGGTGGGGGTAAATTAGTGATCTACATTTGTTAAACAATTTATCTAATTAAATTCATCCTTTATTTTTTGTTAATTCCTAATTCACTATTTTTTTTCTCTCAATCTTACTCGAGTGATGTAATTAATAAATTATGGAAGACAACAAATTTAAATTTACAATCCAAGATACCTTAATCCAGTATACATATATTTAATGAAAAAGATACATGTCTTGTCAACAATAAATAATTAAATAATTGTAGAAGGTTTATTTTCAAAAATGTTTTTGATAATGACTACAAAATAGAGTCTCTATGTGATAATTAGGCCACCTTAAAAAAATTTAATAATATTATCTCTAATGAATATAAGATATTTCTAGAAATATATCATGTAACCTCATGATTGGGTCTTATATTTGACATTGAATGAACAGTTCACCCCTGATTCCTTTCACTTGGTGAAGTATGTGGTAGCCGTTTTCTCCATTATGATCATTCAACATGATCTTCCAATGGATTTATTTTAGTTTCTCACCATATTACCATTGTTATATGATTAATTTATTGGTTAATGGATGTGTTTTTTTATTATCCTTCATTATAGATTCATTATTTTTGAAGTATAATTGGATTTCATATCAAGCATTTACCCAATAATGTTCCTGAGTGTAGGCATATCTCATTATATATCAATTAATGGTGATTCAAGATATTCAATCATGTTATTATTGTCACACAACATTAGGTATACTCATTGGTGGAGTAAAAGGTTATATCAAAAATCATATTTTCATTATTCTATATTTCAAGCATATTTATTGTATGATGTCCCAATAACCACATTTAATATAATAAATTTGGTGTCTTTTTTTAAAAAAATTCAGTTTTTTAAATCATTCAAATACTATGTGACCTATAATTTTCTTTTCTCCCAAGGAAGATATAATATTAAAGATCAAAATGTATTATGAAAACTTCATTATATATTCCATATATCCAATGAAACCACTAATCACCCAACTTAGGATTTAGGTTATTGTTATAATATAACTATAGACACTAAATCAACCCAATGACATAATCTTGAAAAATATAATGGTTCATTATAAAGAATTGTTTTACCATATGATGTCAATCAAAGTGTTTATGCATTTTCTAATACATCGATCACCATCTCCACATGTACCATATGAATTCTCTATGTTTTACATTATATATAGTCTATTACACCTTAAAATGTTCCTTGGATTACACTATTTTCCAATTCTTTTATTCAAACTACAAATTCATTACATTCAGTAAATATGAACATAATTTATTTTTCCCACGTAAATACATTTTCAATGATATAAAAAAATAAAACACCACATTCAATGAATCTCTTAACATAGAGTCATAAATTTTCTTGTTTAGATCATAAGGGATGGTTTATGAATTATTTCTTCACTCTTTATTTAATCATTTTATCGAAATATAAAAAATTACACATCGCCATTATTTTGATTCCTATGAAATCAATAATAAAAATAGAATATTTTATATATTCAAAATAGTAATTTCATGCCAGAAAACTAGAATAAAAAATTAGTATGTCATAAAATTTAGGTTTTACATCATGAATCTATGGGTATTGTTCATAAAAAATATGTATTATTTCTTCTTCAACATATAATGGTAGAATGTTAGCATTAAAACTATACTTCTCTAACCAATATTGAAAGTATTCTCGTCATCATGGAATTGTTTTTTATGATAAATATAAACCATCATATCGGAACTAAAATATACACCATCATGTTATTTTAAGTACCATTAATCTTATCTAAAATTATATTTGATTCACCATGTTTCATTTGATCTTTATCTAAAATATAGAATGGGAAATAAAAGTTGTAATACAACTCCATTACTCATTTTCATTTCCTCCTTTTTTGACAGTATTTATATTTAATAATCCTTCATTGATCATTCATAGACCCTATTGTTTTTATAGTATGTTTTGGATAAATTGTTTTTCACAATTTAAAATGTTATATTGTTTTCTATGCATTCGATAGGTTCAGTTGAGTTTTTTAAAAAAAATTATGAACATGATGGATTCATTGAAATAAATTTATTCTTCGAAGGCTATTCAACATCATCAAATATTTTTTTTATTATATATATCCCATTATTCATTCCTCCAATTTAGAATTGAAAATTTATACATGAAAATGCAGGCTATATTTTTAAATGTCCAACAACACCATCAACATCTTGTTGAAAATTTTATTTCATTATATAAGATGAAATATTGCTAGAAATATACAATGCATCATGATTAGTGACCTATTTTTTTCATTTTCTTGTGGTTCTTCCTATTTATAGTCACCTCCATCTATCTTCAATAAACGATGAGATATTATAGACATTATTTATCTTGATCTTTTCATGATTAAATTTTAGAATATATATATATAGATGAAATAGGATCAGTTTCACTAGAGAAACAATGATCAATATATAACATTTCCTAGGGAGTGTTCTTATCAGTAGTTTAAGATGATTTAGTTTTATTGTCAATTACATTTTAATTACCATCAATCATGGCATTCAAGGTGTTTTCAATTTTTTTCAGCTGTAGAATTCATCTTGAATCACAAATGTCATCACAACCAGTTTATCAATATGAAGTTTCATAATATTATACTGTTTTTAAATGTTTAACACATCAATTTTTATCTCTTAAAAGATGATCAATATTATTAAAAAACATATTTATTATCTAATTTTCAGGTAGTATGACTCTCTTATGGAAAGAGATATTTATTCTCTAGTAGGAAAAATGTCTAATCTCATCATAAATTTAATGTATCCATGTAATTATTACCCGAATCCAATACATTAAATTTTACCATGTTTCATTATATGAGTTATTTTAGTATTGTCCTTATTCATCTATGCGGGTATGATAAAATCCGTTAATGAGTCATCACAATCATCCAAACTCATTAATTTCTTCTAAATTTTGTCCAAGATATTTTATTATATTTATATTAATTTTATTAAGAGTTTTTGTATGATAAATTAAATATATCTTCATATACATCATCAATCTCAAAACGATTTATTTTATCATTTTCTAATTAATAATAAAAAATTACAATACATCAAAAATTGATGAATTAATTAGTATTCACACCTTATTAGTTGACTTTCATCATTCATTTTTCTAATAAAAAAATTATGTCCTTATTATTCTATTCAAACCTTTTCTCATAATCTTCAAAATTTGAATGAGATCTGTAAATAAATTCTTTAATATTTTTTTCTTTCATGTCTTTGAATTCCATGTCCTAAAATTCAATATTTCATAATACTGGTAATATACTCATTTACCAGTGAAAGAGAGTATTGTTAATGTCATCAAAGAATAGTTATCCAATATTTTATATATCTAAAATAATTGGACTAAATATATAGATAAAATAATAATAATATTAATTAAAATAGTTGATTCAACTTGATTTTCTCTAGATCCTATCATCTGACTGATAATATCATCAAAACATGAAAATTAATTTTATAAACTCAAAATAATTGACGAACTAAATGTGATCCAAAATATTTCTCCAAATTTGACCAATGTCTCCATTAATATTCCCATTTTTTATTATTTATTTTATAGATTAACCCCTAATTACATAGATGTTTTACATGTGATTTTCATTATTTATACAGTTTTATATATTGAATATGAGAGCGCATATCTTTCATTCACATAAATATCATGATTTTTTTTATCATTATATATAATGGTTTCTTCCCTTCAATGAATAGTAAACCACTTTGGGAAAAAATTAATTAACTCTAAACAACATGTATATAGATACAGAATAATTATATTATTTCATCAATGAAAATTCATTCCATATATTTTAGTACTCCTTTACTAATGTAGGATCATTGATTTTTAAACATGGTGAGATTTGATGAAAAATGTAGTTCCCATGTCTATTGATATCAATAAGATGTGTTGGGGTTTTATTAGTGATCCATTTAGATTATTAAATTTTCACTAATAATACGTCACAAAGATTAGATAAAATTAAATAATATCATTAGTATGTTTTTCATCATTACAAATGTAATGTTGTAGATTAGTCTTGAAGAATAACTTATTGAT
Source organism: Viscum album (assembly GCA_963277665.1). NCBI lineage: Eukaryota > Viridiplantae > Streptophyta > Magnoliopsida > Santalales > Viscaceae > Viscum > Viscum album. The sequence continues at coordinate 946,674,069 of OY728138.1, forward strand.
AGGATTATTCTATGAATTCCATTACCATTATAATCTTGGGACTAAAAACAAGACATATTTTATCCACAATAATTCTTATATTAAATAAGAAATTTGTATCTTGAAAATATTGTTAGATAATATCCCAAAATTAATTTTAAATATTAAATAATATGGCTTCCTCCTAATGTGATATTTATATATTTCACACCAGTACAAGGTTGTCTTCTAATAAAATACTACCTTATCCAAATGATTCCTTTATACTACCGCTTCGTATTACCAAAAATTGTCCCCCCAACTCCATTAATTAACATGCCTTTGATCAAACTTGCCTTTTGATGTTATTTCCAAAAAATATATTCTCCATCTTGTACATTTGTCTCTATATTCTTGATGATATTTCATCCTTGATTATTTTAATATTGACATGATGTAATGATATAGTATGATGTAGGACAAGTTTCATACTTTTCTTAAATCTAATTTTCATCATTTTAACAACAATGAAAAAATAATTATTGAAATTATCAACACATAAGTTTAATAGTGATGATAAATATCATAATTCTTTTAGGTATAAGGTTTTCCAAAATGAGATATCGTCCATGTCCTTTATCACATGACAATGTTTTCTTGTAACTAGTATTATTTTATATCATATATCCTAGTTTTTTTATTAATTTTTTCTTTAATATTATATATAAATATAAATATATTATATTGTAATAATATTATTCAAAGAATATTTCTATATTCTATATAGAAAATTTTCATTAATAATGACACAATAATGATTATTATGAATAAAATTAAATCCTTAGGCTGAGATGACAATAATAAATCTCCATAAGAATTTGGATATTTCACATTATTCTAACACAAAAATACTTTAATCTTTTGTTCAAATTTAATTACCTCTATGTATGAACGAAAAAATGAAAAATGATTACGTGGAACCTCTCTACGATGATTTGGAAGTCATAACATGTAACAAATGAGACAAAATTAGAATATGTATGATTTTTCATCAAACTAAACAATAGTAAAATATATGATGAATTATTCAAGATTTTTATTATGAACTATTTCATTATTTTAATCAATAGAAATATTTTAAAATAATTTATTCCTAAAATTCATCCAGAATAAATTATCCTCATGTTAAAAATTGATATTATTTATACCATGTTGATTTCAATGTGAATAGTTAAAGAAATAATGATTATATAATTACTATAACTAATAAATCCCATAAATTAATCCACTGTGTATTTACCTATTATTTTTCACCAAATGACATCAAGTGGGATACCCCATACAATGGAGGCTTCCAACTAGCAGTGAGGGCCTATGGTGCATACATGGAGAGACTATTCCATCTTGATTTGAGAGTAACAAAGTAGTAAATAATATTTATATAAAGATTATATATTAATTAAAAAACCAATATCGGGGTAATAATTCATCTAGATAAAAAAATTTCTAATTATATGACAATATAAATTAAAAATTAGATCAGATAGGATTTTACACAAAAAACAAATATTGGTTTATGTGGTACAAAAAGATAAAAAAATAAAATAAAAAGTACTAAATATACATATACCAACATCAAGAAAATATGATCAATCCTCTAATATCATACTATATCATAGTATGCAAAATAATATATCATTAGATAGGTGCTTCTGTTTCTCAATCACTACAATATTGAGGTCTATTCTAGTCTATATGTGGCTCGTATAGTGTGTGAGGTATAGTTAATGTGTCACCCCCAAATTATCTAAAATAATTTAATTTGTTATTAGATAATTTGTTTTTAATTTTATATCTATGTATAATAAATAAATAAATAAAATACATAAGTCCATATTCTTTATTGGTTGAATGACTGCTACATCATTCTTCATCATAAGCTGATGATCTTTAAGAAATTGTCAACCTATACTGATAGACTATATAACTGGATGTATATGAATATATATATATATATATCTAAATTATAAGCATTATAATGTGCATATATGTAAAACATAAAAATTAATTATCTACCCATGTGTAATCATAGATTTAACCCTAGAATGTTCTTTTTCTTGTTGGGTACATCCATAATGTTTATAAAAATATTACAGTGATTAAAACATAGAGGAATCATCATGAGTTCTAAATAAAAACGGATCATGTTCCCATCAAATGGGATCTATAAGGATGAACACATGTATTACACTAGGATAACTATATGTATCCACCACCATTAAATTCTTTCCTAGGAGAGCCATATGTGGAGCCCATGTATCTCTCTTGTCCTGGTCATAATATATAACCCACTGAGCTCTTCCATGTTATTCCACATAGGAATCCATTTATCAGTCATGAAATGGTATATTAGAATATCCAACTGTGAACATAAAAGGTAGTCTACTAGGGATCCTTTTTTCTCCCATGGGGACTTATGAAACTCATGAAGGACATCCTCCCATGACGCCACCAGTACAACAATGTGTTAATTGAAAGAAGTATGTGCTATCCACCTTGTATATATCTATCAGAAGCATGTCTTATGGATAAATGAGCATGTAAAACCTCACAGTCAACATCCCCATGATGTGACTCCCTAACTCGTTGTAAGATTGGATGGGTGCCAACCATCAACAGAAGGTATGTTTGGTCCTCTCTATCCACAAAGGATAGCTGCATCATGGATAACTACTTTTTCATATCACTCAATAGCTACGAGCTCAACATTATACTAATAGCATCTTCCACCTTGTTCCACTTCCCCGAGTCTAGATTATCTTTGAATCCTAATCCAGGAGGATCTCTAGCCAAAGCCTCTTCCTCATATTTAGATCGATTTTAATGAAAATGTTTTGGAGCCTATTGTGGTCAGAGTAGATGATAAAAAATTCTCCCATAATGTAGTGTCTCAACATTATCAATGTTAAGACTACCAGTGCCTTCTCTAGTTTTTGGGTCACATAGTTCTACTCATGTGGACTAAGCTAGTGAGAACCATAAGAAATCACTTCATGTCTCTGCTTTAGGACACAGCAAAGCCCAGTCCCTGATGTGTGGAAAAAAACTACGTACCTGACACCCTCCATCGATAATACAAAAATCCACATGCTTGTCAAACTCAGCCTCAACTTCTCGTAGTCATTCTCGAACTTATTTTCCCATATGAAGGGTTTTCCCTTCCTAGTGAAGGTTATCATCAGTTCTCATATTCGGGAGAAATCAAGAATGAATCTACTATAGTATCCTGCTAACCCAAGAAAGCTATGCACCTCCAACATGCTCTGAGGTGACACCCATGCCAACACTGCATCCACCATGGTTGGGTCCATAGCTACACCATCATCTAAAATTAAAAGTCCTAGAACGTGGACCTCTAGAAACCCGAACTGGAATTTTGAGAGCTTCCTATAAACCCAGTGCTCTCGAAGTACGTCTAGAATCGTCCTCATGTGTCTCTCATGCTCCTCCCCTGATACCGAGTATAAAAGTATGTCATCAATGAAGATCACTACGAACCGATATAAATACGGCAAGAAGATCTGGTTCATCAGTCCCATGAACACTACATGGGAGTTTTTCAAACTAAAAGTCATCACCATGTACTCATATTGATCGTAGTGGCATCTGAAAGCCATCATCGGTATATCCTTGTCCCGTACTCACAACTGGTGATAACATGATCAATGTTCAACATTCAAGAAACATTATTACTCCCTTAGTTGATTGAAGAGGATGTTGATTATCAGAAGTGGATACATGTTCTTCACCGTTACCTGATTCAGGCGCCGGTAATCCACACACAACCACAAACTCTCATCTGACTTCTTAGCAAACAACATTGGGGCCTCCACGGGAGAAACACTGGTTCATACAAAACTCTATATATGAAAATCCTCCAAATTCACCCTCAGCTCATAAACCTCTATGAGACCCATCTGATATGCTGATGAGTAATTCAGTGCCACTCCTAGGTGGAAGTCGACGCAGAAAATGATTTCCCAGTAGGGAGTTAGTCCTAGAACTTATTCAGGAAAGAAGACCTCATATTCTGCCAATATTTCTAGGAATTTGGAGCTCATAACATCTACAGCTCCATGGGAAAGGCTTGAAAACTCATATGTGATAGGTTAAACCCTCCAATAAATGAGCTCTTTCGGTGCTTCTTGGGTCTCCTTTTCTCAGACAAAATAAAACCTCATCACATCATTGTGGACACACTACACTCTTCTCCTAAGACAGTCAATTTGGACATGAACCGAAGATAACCAATCCAAATCTAGAATGATGTCATATGGCCTTGATTATATCACTAAGACGTTAAACCCTAAACTCTCTCATCCAAGGGTAATATCACATTGTCTGCAAAAGTGTTTGATCATAGAGTCTCATCTCGTAGGTGTCTATAATCATATGGATCAAGTCAACAGCTCTATCAAAATCTCAAGGTTTTTCACAACATATGTAACGATGAAGTAATGACTAGAACATGTGTCAATAAGTGCAAGAGATATGGTATAGAATACAAAAATCATGCCTTGGATCGTCCATGGAGTCCCTGGGTCGTATGCCTTGACCACATGCATCTATCCCAGACCCTATTCGCTTGCTCTTTAATCCTACTGCATAACTCCTGGGGTGGTGGTGGAAGTAAATTGAAGAGTCTGCCACTACCTGCACCTCTCCCTTCTCCTATGCCACATTTGCCGCCTGGCGGGTCTGTCTAGTCCACTGTCTACATCTGCCTCAGTGGTCCATCAATCGCCTCACTATCAGCAGCTGGACAGGTCTGATATTATCTATCATGATGTCCCCTAACATCACACAAGTCGCACCGCCTCTCAATAGGCTGATTGGATACAGACTGAGAGCCATGGACTGTCGATCCCCTATCCTGGGTCCTCCTATGACGTCTCCCATGTCCTGATCCGTGTGCCTAACATTTGTTCCCTACTGTTGAGGTCTCCACGCCAATCTTCCTACTGCTGACTATCGTCGGGTATCTCTGCTCCGCTAAGATAATCTTGATCACCAAGGTTCGCTCTAGCAGTCTAGCATAAGTCGAAATGAATTGTGGCACGACACTAGCTCAGATGTCCATTAGTAGTCCTCGATCGAAGGTCCGAGCCATGATGTACTAATCTGTAACCATATACATAGAGTACATGTTGAGATTGGTGAACCTCGATGAATAGTTAGCTACTATCAAACTGCCCTTCTGGAGCTTAAGAAGCTCCTAGATGCACACTTCTCTAAAACTCGTGGAGAGCGCTCAACCTGTGTTCCTCCTCTGTCAGTACTTCATGTACCACATGCTACTCAACTGGTGGTGGTATAACAGATGCACCACCTAGTGGCAATGCCTTAGGGAACAGGTCCTTGTATCAAAGCCTCATCACTCAGGGGGGTCATCCTCGTATCGTGCTGCCGAATCCTAGCAGGTATGCAATGCGGAGGCATCATGTAAGGAAATAAGATGTACCATTGTTAACAAGTATATCTGGAAAGCTGACACAAAGGATATGGAAATCTCAACAGATTCCAATATGATGAATGTACCATTATTTTATTTCCCTATAACTAGTGTTTTCATGTTTCGAGTCAAATGGCAGTTTATCAGATTCCTGTTGTATGGATATGTCAGCAGCATGCACCAACACTGGAGTCTCTGGCCTAAAAGCTGAGCTCAAAACACTTAACTCTATTTCCCCAAACCATCCACATAGACTTGTGGTCTTAAGTTAGAACCGACCACCTCTGATACCACTCTATCACATATCGTCCCAGTGGGCCCGCATTGCAACTCCCCATGCTCGCCTCCAATAGGCCACGCACTAGTGACTAGCACAGAGTAGGCATACTAATAACAAAGGAGTCATTGCCTATTCACATGTACTCATGCACACATCTCTAATCCCACAGTGCTGAAATGTAAAAACATCTAGGGAATAAAATGCATTCAAACAACTAAACCCAACCAATAGAGTATGATTAGAAAGTAAAGTACTGAAAGTAAACTGGGCTAGAATACAAGCCCACCCAAAACAAGTGTCTGAAAAGTACAAAGACCAAATGGTAATCACAAAGAGGAACTTGGAATTCTGCTCAAAGCCATAGGATCACCTTAGTCTTTAGGGAATTTAGAATGCTCAGTCCTTTCTTGGTCAACCCTAAACTCTATAAAAAGGCAGCTCATCTGCACAAGACACGACACGTGTGGAAAAATCCCTTGTAGGTGTGAGTATAATAGTACTTGGTAGAGGACCCCAAAAACCACAATGCAATACCCAAAGGAATGGAAATGTTAGCTATGAAAAATTTATCCACTGAACATATAAAAAGAGTAACAAAAAAAATATCCAAATATACTCAAATCCCAACCCGTAGTCTAATGACAAGTCATGAATCAACATTCCCCCTCTAGGGATTCAGTTTGAAGATTCCACAAAGCACTCATATGGGAGAACTCACTCCATGAGTCTAATAGCCCTGATGTCTTCCGTCCGAGAATCACTATCTGTCGGGAAAAGTAATGAGAGATAGATACATTCATTCAAGGAGAACACACGTTTGATTCGGAAATCTCACTAAACATAGATGAGGATCACTTCTAGGGCCATGGAGGATACCATGACATATCCAGAATTCACCTAATAGGTAAGGGATCAACGCCCTGTGGAAGGGGTCACATCGATTCCAAAATCCACATAGTTTGAATAATGGATAGAGGATCTTGCTTTGGGACTCTCGGAGGGATACCTGACTCTATCATGGAAAATCCTTTTGCATGGATCATACTCATGACGTAAGAAACAATACCTGACATCAGGGGAACAAGAAATTGGTGGGGGGCACTAACTCAAAAAAACATGTCCAATATATGGTGGGAAAGAAGATCAAGCTATGCACTAAAAAGTAAACGACGTGTAGAAGTGTCACATGATGTGTCTTATGACCCCGGGTACTTCCCATGTAAAATGGCCCGGGTCGCAAGGATTGTCATGTAAAAAGAAACTGCACAGTGTGTAGAAAATATCACACACCATGTAAAAGTATCTAGGGTCCGCTCTGTGTAAGTTGTCCATGTGCACGTACACGGTCTTAACCCATGTATGCCAACCCGTGTTACTGGAACACAAGGTGAGCCACGTTACTGGCCTCGCCAGGAAGTGTTTTGGAGTACATGTTCATGTACTCCACCTCGTGTCCATGTATCCCCTGGATACACGTCGTGTCGGGCGTAGTCGCCTCAGCCAGACCTTGTAGGATCTACACACAGGGTTCCATAGATATGTAGTACAACCCATGTATGCGTTCATTTTTTAATCCATGAATGGGGAAGAAGAATTGAAATAACACCCCTACCTCGATCTAGTTGAAGAAAAATCGCCACATCATGTTCGTTGGTGAGGCTCTTCAGATCTGAGATGTGTCGTTGTCATCTGCCAATCGTTTCACCTTCAAAGATCTAAGAGTCTCTCTCTCAATTCACAGGGTAATGAGGCTAACCCAATGAACATTCCATAAGTAGGTATATAAAATGGGAGTGTTTCTGACGCTTTCGCCGGGGCGCGCGCATGCGTCTGTGGAGGACGCGCTACTGTTGCACCACATTCCCGCTTTCCAAATGCGGGAGGCATTCGTTCCTTGTTCAGGTACGTCTGCTCCATGATCGAAACGGGATGATGGGATGTCGGTTCTTCCTTTCATGGATTCCTCCTCGGAACTCGTCACCTAGTTCGGGTCTCCCTCATAGATTTAATACGTTGTTCGTGAATCTCATTCCCCGGGCCATATCTTCATGGACGCCGGTTAATTACACTACTTCCGTCAAGACTTTCCATAGGGTCTTGACATGGTAGAGACCTTCAGTCAGAGTAGACGGCAACATCAGGTATGTCGGGGCATCTCTGGGTGCGTGGACTTAGGGGAGCCTGTATTCTTCCTCATGAAAGGGCATCTCAAGGGTGTGTAACCCAAGGCATGTATCTGAGGTTTTCCTCAGCTTCGCGTGTTTAACACAGGGTATGCAGCATGTTTGACATCTTCCGAAGATGGTTACGCCAAAGACGTTCCATCCGAGGTTTTTCTCAGGCATCTCATGTTTAGCATGAGGTAGGCCGAGAGTTTAACGTCTTGCAGAGACAGAATGAGGCTGACCAGAACGTCCCATGGAGACAGATCAGATTGGTACATCCCTAGGAGGGAACACCTGGATGTTTTACCAAGGGTATGGATCAGAACGCCCAACGAGGACGAATCTGAGGTGGTGCACTCCCTAGAGGGGAGATGTCACACCGTAATGGCTGATCTGAACACCACTGAGGGCGGATCAAGGGAAGTGCACCCCAGGATGGGATACACCATGGATTACCATTGGTTGGGATTGAACCTATGGGAGGTTTCCTACGCACCATGTGTATAGGAAAGGGATCAAAACCCACGTAGTTCGAAGGGGTGATGAATCAGGGTGTACGCAGAGGACAACGACCCGGAGATATGATGGGGCTTACATGTGGAAAGCGGCCCATGCACCGCTAGGAGCAGCGAGGTGGTGGATGGCATGATCCCACTAGGATGTGGTAGCCCGTGCGAGAATCAGGATGGGTGATGGATGGATGAATGAAGTGGAGGGGGGGAATGAAATGGGACCATCGCAGGGGCGACAGTGAAGTTGGGCTTGAGCCTTGAAGAGGCTTCCAACGTATCTCCATGGCAGGGAATCAAAGTCTGCGTAGTTCGGGATGGTGCCGGTAAACCGACGTGAAGGTGGAACTTGGCCCGATGAATGTCTTCAGCGAACCAATGTGAATGTGGACCTTGGTCCGATGGGCATCGTCAGAGTACCAACGTGAAGGTAGACCTTGGTCCGATGGGCATCGTCAGCATACCGACGTGAAGGTGGACCTTGGTCCGATGGGCATCGTCAGCGTACCGACGTGAAGGTGGACCTTGGTCCGATGAGAGATGGGCTTGAACCTCGAAAAGGCTTCCTACGTACCATGCCGTGACATGGATCAAAGAATTCATAGTTCAAAGGGTTTCATCGGTGAACCGACGTGAAAGTAGAACCATGGGTCCACTAGTGGTGGGCTTCAACCTTGGCAAGGTTTCCTACGTACCATGCCTTGACATGGATCAAAGTCCTCATAGTTCAAGTTGGGGAATACAGTTTAACGTCATGCGGGACGATAGTGAACCCTGACATGAATAAACGATGGGCATTGGGTGTTGGTGAACCGACATAAACGATGAGACCTTGGTCCAATGGGAGATGGGGGCTTGGCACACCGACAAGGAGACGGTCTGGGCCAATGATTGTTGGGATTGAACCTCAGGAAGGCTTCCTACGTACCATGCCTTGACACGGATCAAAGTCCTTGTAGTTCGGATTGGGGAATACAGTTTAACGTCATGCGGGACGGGGGTGAACCGACGTGAATGAGGTCATAACGACCGTATGGTGGGTTTGAACCTCGTACAGGCTTCATACGTACCATGCCTTGACATGGATCAAAGACCTCGTAGTTCGGGTTAGTCACAACGGCTTGCCGTCAGACTGGAATTTCAGTTTAACGTCGTTCTGGATGTAGGTGGAACACGACGTTAATTGGATGATGGATGGGCTTGAACCTCGTGGAGGCTTCCTACGTTCCACGCCTTAACATGGATCAAAGACCTCATAGTTCAGGTGGGGTTTTTTCGGCGAACCGACATGAAAGTGGACCTTGGTCCAATGGGTGGTGGGCTTGAACCTTTGGAAGGCTTCCTACGTACCATGCCTTGACATGGATCAAAGACCTCGTAGTTCAGGTGGGAATGGGTGTGCATTTTAATGTCATGCAGGACAAAGGCATACAGTTTATCGTCATGTTGGACGAGGGCATGCAGTTTAACATCATGCTGGACGTAGGTGAAACTCGACGTGAATGAGCGACCGAGCAATGTGTCTTGAACCTCATGGAGGCTTCCTACGTACCATGACTTGACATGGATCAGAAACCTCGTAGTTTTCTATGTGTGGGGGTCAGGGTCGGTGCTCACTCTAAGCCCACGTGATTCATGCTCGCTGTGAGAAACAAGAGGTTGCAAGGACCTGAAGATCACGTCGCGAAGGATGCGTCCGTTAGAAGCGAAGAGGGGCTTACGCGTTAGGCAACCCATGGTGCAGGGACTTACTCCAGGATGGAGGCCCATGGAAAAGTATGACGATAATTTTGGGCTTGAGCCTTGAAGAGGCTTCCTACGTACCATGCCTTGACATGGATCAAAGGCCACATAGTTCTTCTGATGACGACTTACCGCCGATTGGGGGTTTCAACAGCTTACCACTAGAATGGGTCATAAAGGCTTACCGCTGGATAAGGATGTGAACGGCTTACCGCTAAATGGGGTCACAACGGCTTACCGCTGGATGAGGATGTCAACAGCTTACCGCTGAATAGGATCACAATGGCTTACTGCAGGAAAAGAATTTCCATGGCTTACCGCTAAATGGGGTCATAACGGCTTACCACTGGATGAGGATGCCAACGGCTTATCGCTGATTAGGATCACAATGGCTTACTGCTGAAAAATAATTTCAACGGATTACCGCTAGTTGAGGATATCAACGACTTACCGCTGAATAGGGTCACAACGGCTTACCGCTGGAAAAGGATGTCAATGACTTACCGCTGAATGTGGTCGCAACAGCTTACCACTGGATAAGGATCACAACAGTGGATGGGGATTACGCGAGAAAGTTGCCCAGGTGCCGCTATGGAGAGGCACTGGTGAATGGGGCTTATGCAAGAAATCTGCCCGGGTGCCGCTATGGAGCGGCAATGGTGAATGGGGCTTATGCTAGGATGCTGCCCGGGTGCTGCTGAGGAGCGGTAACGGTGGTTGGGGAATACGCTAGGAAGCTGCCCAGGTACCGCTAAGGAGTGGCACTGGTGAATGGGGCTTACGCTAGGAAGCTTCCTGTATTGTATTCCTCATGTCTGGCCATGAGGGAATCCCAACTCACTGGTGATTTGAGGCTTTCACTTATGCACTAGTGCACAAGAGGGAAAATGCCAAGGGGCGTTGGAATCAGGCCATTGTAATCATGGCATTGAGCGTCTTACGCTTGGAGAAAAAGGCATCTCATGTTTGGAACAAGAGGCATCCAACATTAGGAACATAGGGAGAATACTACAGTTTATAGTCTTGTAGGTTGGACTGTTGACATCTCTTGCTAGAAGCATTAGGCATCTCTCGTATAGTGCAAGAGGAATCCTATAATTTGTTAGATAGGGTGTACTATAATTTATATTCATGTAGATAGGACTATTGGCATCTCATTCTTGGAGCATAAGGCATCTCTTATTTGGAGGAAGAGGCATCCTATGTTTGGAACATAGGGATTACTACAGTTTAAATTCATGTAGATAGGACTATTAGCATCTCATGCAAAGAGCACGAGGCATCTCTCGTGTAGGGAAAGAGGCATCCTATGTTTGGAACATAAGGATTACTACAGTTTAGAGTCATGTAGAAAGGACTGTTAGCATCTCATGCTAGGAGCATGATGCATCTCTCGTGTAGGGAAAGAGGCATCCTATGTTTGGAACATAAAGATTACTACATTTTAGAGTCATGTAGAAAGGACTGTTAGGAAGAAGGTGCTTAGAAATGGTTGGTGTTGGGACTTACGCAAAGGCGGCCCTTTCTGGTTCAACCTGGAATAGGAGCCAAGTGATTGGGTTTGGAGGAGTTGCCTGAGGTATGGTTCGACTCATGATACTCAGGGAATTGATGATGAGAATCTCGACTCACGGCATGGAATGAAACCCAGAGGAATATGTCGACTCTAGGTGTTCTACGGTGTGCAGAGGAGTGTATCAAATCATGGTATTCCATAGGTGGAAGGTGGGAGCGCATAAGGGTGCAATGGAAAATCCCGGCATCCCGGCCCAAAAAGATCATGGTGAGACTCTCCATTTTTCATGGGGGTATGTGACGGGAGAGAAGGGACCGGCCCGAAGGGCCGAGACCGCAGCCCGACACTGACCCCGAGGGGGGGTGCGAGGGCGCAGGCCCCGTGGTAAGGACCGGTGGGCGCGAAGGTAGGATCCTCGCGAAGGATAGGTCTTCGCGAAGTAGCTTCGCGGAGCATGGCCTCGCGGAGAAATGGTCTCTCGAGGAGCAAAGGGGTATCGCAGAGCTTGTTCTCGCAGAGAAAATGGGTCTCGCGGAGCAAAGGGGTCTCGCGGAGCAAATGGGTCTTGCAGTTCTTGGTCTCGTGGAGTAGCATCGCGGAGCATAGGCTCGTGGAGCATGGACTCATGGAGTCTCGGCTCGCGGAGCATGGACTCGCGGATCCTCCGCTCGTGGTGCAGCAACGTGAAGGAAGCTGCTCACGGAGCATGGCTTCGTGGAGCCGCAATGCGGATCCCCGCTCGGCCGCCCAAGGGGTGAAGTGGTCGTGGCCGTCCCCCTGAGAAGTTGGGTGAACTAGGGATTTATTGGCAAGGGTCTCCGCGAAGCAGAACATCCGCTCCTCCTCAGGAGCTTCGCGGCGCGCTCGAGAACGTCAAATTCGTTCGTGGAGAGGTACCTCCTCCGGAGCTTCGTGGAGGGCTCGCGAACGTCAAATTCGTTCACGGAGAGTTACCCCCTCCGGAGCTTCGTGGGACCGCGATGCTCGGGTGCTTCACATCGGTGCTTCGCATCAGTGATTCACGAGGTGTCTTCGCGGTGCATCGCGAATGTCAAACGGGTTCGCGGAGCCTCTCGCCTCATTACTTCGCGGCGGAACTCTGCGATCACAGAGGGGGGCTTCGCGAATGGGCTTTGTGAACCAGATTTCCAGCCCAACTTCAAATGTCCATAACTCCTATTCCGTAGCTCCGTTCGGGCCCTACGACCTACCAAATCGAAGCTTAAAAAAAGTTATACGATCTTGGATCGTGTATGGAGGCATTTGGAAAATTTCAGGAATGAGTTTCCCGAGGTCTACAGGGAGGAATTAGGTCGCCGCAGAAAAAGGAATCATTAATATAAAATATATTATTATTTTATTTTATTTCCATTAAATGTCCAAAAACTAACTCTCAGAGCTGACCTGCACCCATCATTGTCACACCTTTCGTATGGTAATGTCACTTCTTTGAATGCAATGGTGCCCTCTGATTTATGATTCGGGCGCCTGTTTAAAATAAATTCCACTTTTATAGGAAAATTTCTCACATACACTATTTATAAATTTAATTTATTTAAAACATTTTTTCTAGGCACTCCGAGCAATGGAATCACAAGCTGTTGAAAGGACTGGTATCAAAATAATTCCATATGATATTTAAAAATAATACATAGAAAATCTGAGTCATTGTGTCATGGTATGGTTAATATAGGCAATGTTTGACCCATCAATATGATAGGTCACCATGTTAGAATCGTAGGGATACTTGATGGGAATTACCAAAATGTTGTTCTAATGACCTAAATATTAATAAAAAACTATATTGGATGATTTTAATCATGGGTTTTGGGGGTTTTAATGAGGAACCATCAGGTCATTAATTGGGATATCTGTTTATGCAGTTTCCTCTTATTCATCACCTAATGACACATTATATTCCACTAATTTTGATGGATTGCAATCCAAAAATTCCCAGGATGATTCTTTGGATGTTCTTATATCCTTTTCAAACCATTATAGAATTGATTTGGGATAAATCAATTCACAATCATTTGGAATGTCACCATACCATAATATTGAAATATATTCTTTTTTTGGTCATCAAAAATTTATGAAAAATACATTTTCTAGATATATGACCCCATATTGCTCTCACGGAGGATTTATCTTCGATTTATATATTAACATCGAATTGAGTTTTTCTGTACCCTTTTCCTTTAGTGATTTCAGAACTATCATTAATGGTGCATCCCGTTGTGTAATTTTATGTGGTTCTACCTACATAGAATGATTCCCTTCTTGAATTTAAGTATATATCCACTGTAATGATTGGATGGAATCAAGACAATAAAATCCTTTTTATGAATTCTTTTTATAATTTATATATATATATGAAATATATGATGACCCCTTAGACAAAAAATTATTTTGAATTAAAATAATTTTGGTTATATGAACCATGCCATATAAGGATCTTGATTATAGTAGTTTTCCGGATATGATGTTTTTTTATTATGTGCTTTCAGACTCATGATTTATGTGTGTTACGTTTTCATATAAGGGTGGAATTGGGAGAGAATTTATTATTGTGACTAGCTAATATTTCCATGATATTGAAACACCTATAAAAATTTGAATTATTTTTTTCAAATAATTTTACCTTTTTAATATTATTTATTTTATGTAACATTGATGATTATTTATTTTGTATTCACAAACTATTTTAGGAACCCATTATATACATTACCAGGTTAATAATGCAATACATGAAATACTGACATACCATACACTACATTCTATAATGAATGGCTTTTTCTACACACAACATCGATTTTGTATATGTTACACTCAACCTTGTGTTTCTATGAAGCATTATTTAATTATATTTTTAAAAACATATAGTATAATAAATACATTACTGTTAGTGATATTAATTTTAATAACTAATTTTATATTTTTTATAATGTTTTTATAGAAATAAATCCTATTGATAAAGAAAGATATAATTTTTGATAGTACATATTATGACACATGTGATAAAAAATAAAACTATTACCCAAAGTGAAACCTTAGCATAAGATCATTAAAAAGATGGTAATATAAGGTCATAATCTATCCATATATGGTATTTTAAATAATCATCTTTTTATATAATTTTTTTAACAAACATATATTTATTATACAGTAATATTGTATGAGTATGTCATGAGTCAAGACACAAGGGGATTTCATATCGCTTTTTTTTTCTCATTAGTTTTATTTTTTGTTCGCCACTGATTACTATTTTGTGGGTTATATAATTTACAATATTGAATTCTATGTATACTATACCTAAATTAATGTGTATAAAAATATCTATTTTGATAACATTCATTTACAAGGATAATGTTTCAAAAGACTCGAATTCGTTAAATTGTTTTTTTCCCAATTTGGCTTCAATGAGAGTAATGATTTGTTATGCGCCTAAACTATTTTTTGAGGTTTATATACATAAATTTTACATGATATATTATAAATAAAATTCATTTCATGATATTATTTTATTTACTTAATTTCTATTTCTTACATGTATATAATGATCCAAAGATAACATGTTACAAGTTTTTATTTAGATAATCTCATCACTATTAGAGATTGTTTACATTTATACTTACATTAATGAATTATTTCGATAAATATCATAACAATACTCATGAAATTCTATAAAATACATTTATTAATGAAATGTTTATACTAAATTAGCACTTTTTACACTATTTTATTCTTAATATAATTTATCAACATAAAATTTGATATTATCTCTCTCTGGTCAGAAATCCATTATATTCAAAATGCATGGTTTCAAAAAGATTTTCAAAAATGTTTTTTTAAATGTTTTTTAAAGGATCTATTAAAAAAAATTTCAATGGAAAGTGGTTTTAAAAATGTAATCTGGTCTTCAAACATTCTTTTAAAAGTTTTCAAAATAATTTTCAGGTAATTTTTTTTCAAAAAATCCATTCAATCTTCTTTTATAGGTTTTCAATGAAAATGGTTTTCAATAGGTTATTCAAAATTTATTTATATTTTATTATGTATTTTTAAAACTAATTGTTTTAAAAATATTTTACAAATAATTTTATAAGTATTCATGTAATAATATTTTTCAGAAGGTTTCATGTTTTTGAACATCTTTTATCAAGAAAGAAAGATATTTTTCATAAAAAACATGATTTCAAAAATTATTTCAAATTTATTTTCATTCTCAGATGATATCAGTTTAGGTTACTCATTCCTTCTTAAGAAATTATATAAAATTTCAATGCATATTATTTATATGAATGGTATATTCATTAATGTCATGATATATATGAACCCTCATTCTCTTCCACAAGTTATATGATATAAAACCCTCTTATTTAACACTCTATGCATTCATGATGGTACAATGAAATCTATCTATTTTAATAGTTTGTGAATTGATGAAATATTAATGATACAAATTTTATTTCACGGGTTATAAATTGATGATTAAAAAACCATCTCATTTCATGGGTCATTAAATGATGATTTTTTTTGTAAGATGCATGAATGACATAATTATGTGATGGATGGGATCTATATCTCCATCCAATGCATTGGGTAAATAATTGTTATATATGATATGAAAGGGTACACGAGTAGTAGAACCTGCCCAAAAAAGGTATATGTGTTGTATCTCGTGCCTAAAAGAAATAGGAAATATTGTGTGTATCCGAGGGCCGAAAACAAGAAGATAAATGGGTTGTTTCCCATGCCTAATAGAATGAGTGTACATATGTTGTATCCCAAGGCTGTAAATAATATGATACATAGGTTGTGTCCTAATAAAGATGATACATGGGTTGTTTCCAAATCCCCAAAACCAAATTGTACATTGGTTGTATACCATGTTTTAATGTAATATGGAACAAGGGTTGTTAGATCAATCCAATAGTATGTACATGGGTAATAACATAAGACTATCTTGTTATAAAGGTTTTTGTAGGTATACTTGACAAAAAAAATTATATTGTTACATATATTCAAGAAATATGATGTCTTAACCCGTCATTTCGATTTCATGGATTATGATATTTATTTCCTAATGATTTGGTAATTGACTCACTTTATTCCACAATTCATATATATTATCGTTGATATGAATGGAATGATATTCAAATGTAACTATCAAGTTCCATAACCTTTTTATAATGTTATGATTACAAATATACTTTATTTAACCTTACTAAGCATCTAAGATCTCAATTTTACTATGATTTTATTCCACATGTTGTGATGTATAGTTTTAGGTAGAATAAAAAAAGGTGGAGATATTTATTGGAGATGTTGAATATATTTCAGAAGGATAGATGATTTTGTCCAATGTTTTCAATGATATTAAACTATTATACTCCCCCATCATTTATTTCATGAATGTACAGAATATTCATCTAAAATTATATAATAATTATGTATGTAAATCCGGGGTTACTATAGTTTTTATCAAAGGATAGGTATAGTGAAACATTGAAAATAGTTTGAGAAAACTTTAGTTTGATCCCTAAGTATATTTCAATGTATTTGACTAGAGATTTCATTAAGGATAATTATAAGGATTTGAAAATGTTTGCGAAATATTCCTGAAATTTTTTATAAGATAGAGTTAGTGGTTTCCAAGAAATAAATCCATGTTTGGATACTAAAAGTGTATGTGGCTCTAGCACAAATATTAATTGTGGTAAAAACTACAAAATAATGTTATTATCATGAAATAGTGTAATCTGGTAAACTATAATGGGCCTTGCTTCCCATCTTGTTTGACACTCATGGAGGATATGCTTTAGGAATTCAAAAACTTTTCACAAACCACCATGAAATATTTATATATAATATGGATATGAATAACCTAGGGTAAACCTAGGGATTTATATATTAAGGAAGTTTTAATTAATTATACAGTCCATAAGTAAATATTTTCAGGACAATGTGGGTTTATGTTCTGATAATTAATACCCACACTATTCTTATTGGTTTTATATATGGGAGGATACTAGAAGGAACTGGGTTAACATTGAGTTTGATGGGAAATATAGTGATTATGTGAATGAAAATTGGATAATTACAAGCGAGAAAGATATTATGATTATTCCAAATCAGCTATCGTGATATATGACGAACAATGTGAATGTTTGTGATATTCTTAACACATTTCATATGAGTAATATAGGGTATTAAAAAATTTTAAATTATGAAAAGAATATAATAAATAATATTTGGAATCCTACATGTTAGGTAGTTTAGAATAATTATATTGCGAAAATAACACTTTGTGTGTTCTTAATGTTAAAATAATGATTTCTAGATGAGGGAAATGTCAGATATAAATAAGACAATAGGAAGATATTGATTACCCATGATTTGATTATTGATTGGTTGAAATAGTCGTCTTTGTCACCAAGGATTAAGTTTATGTCCTATTAGACTTGTAGAATATATCTAGTAATCATAAAAATATGAAATCATGCATGTCTTCTAAATGAATTTATTTTAATTATGATTATTACCATGTTTCAATGTAATATACAATAATGGTCTTAAAATTAATGGAATGTGAAAAAAAGTTTCACACAATGATATATGCGGGATCATGGTTAATATAATAGAATGACTTTATTTTCTAAATCATTTGTTTTTCATCATTCATATGTGTGATGAGAATAAAAATATATGGATTGTTTGGGTTAAAATTAAGCTAATGTGAGGAAGATTAAAATGTTATCACTCCATATTAGGATTTATGCATATTGGATATCATGTTCTATTTACAAAGTTTTGATGAAAATTATGACACATGGGATGGCATAACAAGGACTTAATGATCTATTAGTACTTCGGGAAAGAAAGAATTTCCTTTATTTTTTGTGAAACATGTGAAGTGGATCATGAAAAAACAAATGGAGAGGTTTTCCTAAAATCATGTAATTATATATTTTCAGGAAAACTATTCTACATTAAGCATAAGTATCTTGAATCCAAATATTTTTTCCTAGTGCATTCGTTTTGGATGAATCATATGGTCCTTTTGGCCGTAAAATATTTTTTTCATTTCTGATTGTAAAATTTCTCTTGAACTTTTTGCATATCACAATCCGTCAAAACATGATAGTTATATTTTACATCAATGTCCATTTTTTCACATAAAACACAAGTTCTCATATGTGGAATCCTAGTTATATGTTATTTTTGTTAATATTGATGGTTCCATCATTCCATTTTGATTAGAAGTCATAATAGTCATTTTGAAGATGTTTAATTCTATAGATGAATATTTTCTATATTAATCTATTGAAATCCTTGATAATATTCGGGGGAGATATTCATTTTATGGTAGTAGAAAGTAACACCATTATATTAATTGAATTTTATTGAATTAATTTATCACTTTTTTGATTTTTTTTCAATTCATGGAACACTGGATATATAATATTTTATATTAAATTAAAATATTTTTCTTATGTTATACGAAACCCCACATGAACAATGCGCTACACAATATATCGATTCAGCTAGTGATACAAGAAATTCATAATTGGATTGTGCAATAAAAAACATCGACCTGGAATACCATAAATGCAACACAAAGTTTCTATAAAGCATAATTTGATTATATTTTTCAAAAAATTAATGCATGTAATTTTTATTAAATATAGTCTTATTAACATTAAAAAATAAATTACGAATATTTTTATAATGCTTTTACAGTAATAAAACATATTGACAATGAAATATATAATTTTTGGTAAAGTCATTAAGTTTAAAAATTCTATTTTCCTTAATGAAGCAATATTAATAATTAAATTAATTTTAAACAAATCAATAAATTTAATTTGATAAAATAATATTCATTTTAATATAAAAAAATATAAATTATTCTACGTTAAATTTTTGGGATTTTTCTATGAAATGTTATCATTTGTTGAATTTTGATAATTCAATTTTGTGTTAAAATTATCATTTTTTAATTTATAATTTATGAAAAAAATAGAAGTATAAAATTATTTTAATGTCTCTTTATTTATATATTAAATATATTAATACAATATAATTTATTATAATCAATTTCACTTTGAAATTTAATAACAAGTCTTAATAATATTTTTATCATTGTTTATACATTAAAAACTCATTATTTCATATTATCAACTGTATAAGAATTTATCTAAAGTTTAATAATTATATAATTTGAATTTATAATAACATAAATTCTCAATTTTGGAGAGTAAATTATTTAGTTTCTAATAATACCATGTAATATTTTGACCAAAATCATTAGTTAAATTGATTAAAATTAATCACAACGAATAAGGAAATGTTTTTTATTAGGGACTAAAATTTAAAATTATGGCCTAACTGATATATCCAATTGACCAATACATATATTTTATCAATATTTCAGACATAGAAAATCCATTATTGTGATTTTTGGGTTTTTTATACTTTTTTATCAAAGAACATGTGTTCACCTAAGTTGTTTCTAAGAATTCAAGTTAATCCATTTTCTATCCCTATAAATGGGCGCCAAATATACCCATTAATGAAACCTAAAAACCCACATAATATTGGCCAAAAAAATCATAATAAAAATCCCATGAATCTTCCCTTCCTCTTATAATCCTTCCATTTATAAGATGTAAATCCAAGGAATCCTTATGGAACAATCTAAAAAGGAGTTACTCGATTAAGAGGTATCCTCTATTCTCAAATCATTGCATTTATTTTCTTTCTCTATCCACTCTAAATAACATTATTATATTATTACATTACAAAAATAAAAAATATTCTATATGTTTTAATGTAAATGGGTATTCTTACACTTATTTACACTTTCTTATAATGGGTAATGTATATAATGTTTCTATTTATGGAAAACAACGGCCTCATGAAATATTGATTTTTCTTTTTCCTGTTAACACTTATCATGTTGTCCATTTTTGGGAAAAATATTTAAATATGATATATATTTTAATTATAATGTATTCATTATTCCATAATTTCAATTTAGTACATACCTTTATTCTTTACATCCTATGTAAATAAGATAATTTTGATTGGTGAAGTGTGTACTATCGCCTCCTTAGAGAGATATGATTCATTCATACAATGCACATATTGTCTTATGGATGGTATAATAAATATATATAATATATATTATATAATATGTTTTATTTATTAATTATATCTATATATAGATATTTCTTTTTCATTATTTCTTTCAACATGACTACAAAAATAGAAGTAACATTGAAGAATACATACAACTTACTATGTTCATAAAAATTGTATTCCATTTCATTGTCTGATATTATATATATTATTATATGAAACATATAATTCAAAAACAAGATATTCATAACATTTTATACATTCGTAAATAATTAGTTATTTATATGGACTAATGATATAATAAATTAACATGGATGAGAAGAACAAAGAGAATATTAATCGAAGAGAAACCCAAACATAGGTCTGTTAATAAGTCGGTGATATAAGGTCATAATTGAAACATATATAGAATTATATATATGAATATTATTCAATATATTATCTATAATTAATATATATTTTTTATACATTAATACTCGATCAGTATGAATAGAGTCAGGGCACAAGGTAAAGGGATTTTATTTCACAATTTTATTCCCATTAGATATATATTATGGGTAGCGATATTTATTTATTTTGGTGTATATAACTTCCATTATTGTATTAATTTTTTATTTTAACTACATGTATGAATATAAATTTATCCATATTATTAAATTTCATTCATGGGTTTTATGTTTCAAAAATTACTAAATGAGTAAAAATGATGGTTCTCAATTTTTCTCTTTTAAGACTCATGTATTGGAATACACCTCAACTCTTTTTGAGGAATTTATAATTCCAATTACATATTATATCAAGAATAATGGTCTATTAATAATATTTTCATCTTCATGTAATTTATTTTACTTACATGGAGAGTATGATCCCGCGTTACCAAGTTATAAGTCTATATTCATACAATCTCATTATATTTCAATATTGATTACCTTTATTCATTCATTGATGAAATTTATTTAAACATATCAGATGAATAATCATGAAATTATTTAATCTTGGTTTATTCAATATTCCCTCATATTTCATTACAATTGCTTTACAATATTTTGTAATTAACATAACATATTTATGTAAATTCTGAAAAAATTTCTCTCCAGTTAGAAATGTATTGTATTAGAAAACCATGTTTTAAAAAATGGTTAAAAAAAATGTTTTCGAAAATTATTAAAAATATACATGAAACCCATTTTAAAGGAAAAACGATTATAGATATTTTTATGGATTTAAAATCATTACTTATATGTTTTCAAATATTTTTTACAAGAAATTTGTTTTCAAAATTTTTTTCAAATAAAAATGTTTTCAAACATATTTTCAATAACCTTTTATAATATTTCATAAAAATGGTTATCAAAAAAATTATCTCATATTTATTTATTTGTTCTTAAGTATTTTGAAATGCAGTAGGTTTCAAACCTTCTCCAAACGTATATTTTAATTTTTCATGGAATATTGGTTTTGAAAAGGATTCAGGTCTATAAAAATTATATGTCAAGAAGAATGGATATTTTCCACCAAAAATGTTTTCAAACCCCATTTCAAAATTATGATCCATATATGATGAAATATTTTGATATTATTCTTAACATTATAGGAAATTATCTATGGTTTAAATTCATATTCTTTCTATGAATGGTTCATTTTTTTATTTCATGTTACATATGAAACATATTTTTCTTAAATGAGTTATATGTTATGAAGGATTTTTATTTTCATGGGTTATAAATTCATGATGTTATTTCAAAAACATTATTTTTTCTTAATATTTTCTTAATAGAAAAATTAATAATGATACACATTTTATATCATGTGTTAGGATTAGATGTTTAGGAAACCCATATATTTCCATGGGTTAAGAAATGATGAATATTTTCAGTCACATGAATGTATTATTTAATTATTTAATAGGGGGACCTGTATCTACCTCAGATTAAATTGTTATAAAAAATAATATATAAGATCAAAGGTTACATGTGTTTTATCCCCATCCTGAAAAAAAGATGATGATTGGATTATAGATCAATCCAAAAATAAAGAAGACAGATGGGTTATAAAACATGCCCAAAAATGAGATGGTACATGGGCCATATCCATGTCTAAAAGAAATATGGAACATGGGTTGTTTACCAGGACTGTAAATAATAAGGTACATGGTTTGTAGACCAAGCCTCAATAAAATAGGATACCAGTTTTGTATCCTAATCCTAAAAATAAGATTTTACTTGGGTTATATCCCAATCCAAAAATAAAGATGAGAAATGTGTTATTATCCCAATATCACATTAGGTACATAGGTCATCGACGATGCCCAACATGCTATACAGGTCTTGGTAGGTTGCCTTGACATAATTTTTTATATTATTATATGTACTCCAAAATGTCTATTTATTATCCCTTAATTATGATTTCATGGATTATGATATCTAATAACTTGTGATGAATGAATAGAATTGCATTATACAATGATTCATTTCTATGATATTTGATATGTAGGGTATTATCTTCAAATGTTATGATCATGCTCCATACCCTTTTGTTCATGTTATCCTTACACATTTCTTTTATTTATCCTTACTGTGAATCTTTACTCACCCCTTTTTATATTTAATTTCCCTATGTTATGAAGAAAGGATTTAATTATAAGTACCAAATGTTGAGATATTTTCTGGAGATGTTTAATATCTTACACTAGGATAATATATTTTGGTTCCATGTTTCTAAAGACTCTAAACTATTTTATTCCCTAGAAATTTATTTTTGTAATGTATTGAATATTCATCTTCATTGATCTAATATCCATTCATGTCAATGTTGTATCATTATATATATCAATTTCCTATGGGTTTTTGTGACTTATGAAAACAATTCATGATCAATTAAGATGATGGGGTTACTTATAATTATAAACACATCCGCTTAGATAGGGAGTGTGGGTATTTTGACAATGTTTATGAAAATTGGATAACATTGTAGAACAAGTCCAAAATGGTTGACATGTTTGAATTATTTGGAAATAGATTATATAGGGTAAATCAATATCGAATGTTTCACAATACAAACATAATATAAATACCATAAATATAGAAATTATAAGGTGGTGTATGAGATATGACATAAATAAAGGAATGGAATGTCTAGTAGAAGAATCATTATGATATGAAATATAATGACCATAAGGTGAGAATGGTAGGTGACTTGATTGTGGATGGTTCACATAAGACTGGAGGTTATATTTATATAGAAAAAATTATATTTCTTTTGGCTTGTTCAGATATATACAGTTACTAACATTGGAAACCTTGTACACATTTACTAAAATATGAATGGACTAGTTTCATGGTGGTTTGGTTTGTGCTTGATCTATCCAAAAAAGTTTGATATTTATCTCACTAATAATTACATATTAAAAAGTGCAAATACAAATTAATCATGTTAAACAATGATAAAAATGCACATATGGTGAGTTATAGGGTATAAAATCTCACCCTAGAATGGAATCTTTTTGTTCTTGAACAGATCTTGTCTTGAGATCTTAGAAGGAGAAAAAACTACTTTCCAATGATATGTGATGACAAAGCCTAGTGGTTAGAGGAATTAAATTATTGAAATCCAAAGTTATTACTATGAGATTATTTCCCCAATGGATAGGTTATTATCACAATATTCTTTCATCATTATATGATATTTGTTTATTTATTGTTTTTAATTGATCTACCGTCTATGCAATCAGTAGGGTAATTATTTTAATTAAACTCCTCATTGGGATTTGATTTTATTATTCATTTCATTATATAATTTGTATTTAAGAATCATTATATTGTCTTTATGTTATCCCCAAAAAACTATTGGGACCTTTTCCACTATTCACAAACCTTTTCTCTATGGGGAGTTTAACAAAAGGTCATGTTGGACTCCATACAAGAACACTTGATTTCAAATTGTGTGATTTATCACTTGACATAGTGATATGTAAAATATATCTCTATATTACTCTATAATACTATATAAGCCGACAAAATAATTTTTTTTCAAGAATTTGGTCAACTCTTAATATATATTAATGATATATTTCAAATACCATTACTTGTATATATAGAGCCTCAACATCATCAATTTTGTTCCAGATCCCACTATTCTGATAAAAAATGAACTCCCTTTTATTTCATGTATTTTTGTAACAAGATTGTTCTTTTTTCATTTACATTTAATTATTATAAAAGAATATGCATCATATTAATGTGGAGTTATGATAGTTATTCATTGTTGTCATTGTGTATTTTATTTTATATTTTTATTATTAATCTCTCACAATATATCTCGTGGAGATTAGTTAACATCTTGAACAAAACACTATCACCAAAATATTTTTTATAGATCTCTATAAAATGTTGAAAGAAATGATGCATTAAACAATTAATAAACCATCAATATTATACTTATATTTTTATTATCATTAATTACAACTATATATGAAGGTTCAAATGATTTTTGTATTCCAACATAAAAATATATCTTTCAGGGTGTCATATTATGTGAAACAACATCTGTCACTCTTGGATGATATGGTCAGACAATATATTTTTTATTCCACATTTTTATAGTATCAATATAGTTTTTTTGAATTATAAGTTAGTTCTATTGTTTTTAATATAAAAAATTGGTCAATATTGTTGATTATGAATATAAATTATGGATTTATTAATCTAGAAATATCTCAAATTATTTTATCAAATCATATTTTCAATATACAATTATATATGCTCATCTATTGATGATATAATCATTAAACCTATGGTGGTAAAAAAATTAAACTGATCAAAGGAGTTTGAATGAATATTATTAGGGTTTTTTTTAACTATCCAAATTGAATAGGTTTATATTTTTCATATTTTTTATGTAACCATAGTCATATTAAAACCATAATTAAATATTATTGATTCACCATCCACTATTTCATTTTTTATCTATTTATGTTTTTTCATATTTATTTTCATTTATTTATAATCTATAAACCCATCAAATAATTAATGGTTCATAAATAAATAATAAATTACTAATATTATTAGGATATTTTCTAATAGATAGCCCATTGAATAGAAAATTGATTAACATATATCGAAAGGGTAGCTCCCTTTATCATATATGATAGAAGATATAATAACCACCTCTTCCAAAACATCAAACATCCATTTGGAATGTTTCAAAGCATCGATGAATATTTCATATTCATTCTTCTTCCTTATTATAAAATAAAATCTGTACAAAATTATTAGGATCTTATGAATACGTTGAAATTTAGATGAATCATTGATGATAACACCAATATACATGTATGTGGTCAAGGGATGATGCACATATCATTATTTATTTATTATTTTTTACAACCCATCACATTATGTAAAAAATAAATAAATAAAAAATACCATAATTATAATATCCAATCATGTTCATGAAAGCAAGGCATAAAATAAAATTTCATTAGACAATTCTTATAAATGTAGAAATAGATGAATTAATATGTGTTAATTTTTTTTAAATTTGAATATTAATTGTTTTTAGAACCAAACAGTTATTTTAAATAATCCCTAGTAATGGTATATATTTTAAAAAATTATGTTTTTTATGTTATATGGTGAATTAAAACAAAATATAGGGGGTATGCATCACATATGGATGAAAATGGTTTAGGAAGGTTATAATTTCCTAACATAGTCTTCCAAAAGTTGGAAGGTAGATGCATACCACATTTGTGGGTTAAATTAAGAAGGAGCTTTAGAGTCTAGTAGGCCCAAAAAAATATAAAAATAAGTTGAAATTTTTAATTATGGAATGCACAATATGATGTAAATTTTTATTTAACTATTGTAAGACGTTTGTGGATTTATCTAGTGAATATTTTCCTACATCCACATCCTTATTATAATATTTTGGTTTTCAACTTTTTTCAATAAACGATTATTATATGGTCTCACATCCATGACCCATAACTTTTCATCATCAAGCCAATTATTGTCCAGTGATCGTCAACCAGTGAATTAAAATCATACCATTTGATCTAAATATATGTACGTATATATA
Source organism: Viscum album (assembly GCA_963277665.1). Taxonomy (NCBI): domain Eukaryota; kingdom Viridiplantae; phylum Streptophyta; class Magnoliopsida; order Santalales; family Viscaceae; genus Viscum; species Viscum album. The sequence goes on from OY728138.1 coordinate 946,700,974, forward strand.
TATATATATATGTATGTATTTATATTTCTTCCATAAAACATCTTTTTATCATAAATGTCCATTTATCTACCAGCAGATGTCAGATGAAATAACAATTCGGGGCATTGAGGCCATATCAACTCTTTCTAAATTAATTTCTGTAAATATTACCTAAAATTATTTTTAATTATACAAATTATCAATAATATAAGATTTATTCGTACAATATGAACAATTATAAATTGAGATCGTGATTTATTAAAATTTTAACTATTGCAATCAAATAATAACTTTATATCTGTAGAAGAATAAAATAATTATAGACTCTTAGGTCTCGGGAATAATAACATACACTTGGAAAATATTATTGAAATGATAAATCATTTGATTTTGGTAGAATTCTTGTTCCATTAACTTGTATTTTTCATCACATAAAGGAATGAATTATAGAACCTTATTCATATTTCCCAAATTGGATTTGAAAGTTTGATAGTGTATCAATCGATATTTACATGTTCTTACAAAGGTAATTCAAGAATACTTTAACATTAATACCTTCACTAATACATCATTTCATTGATATAGGATGTATAATGTCAATTTATGTTCTTGGATTGCCTCTTTATCAACATAGTATGTGACTAATATGACCTGTCCACTAAGGTATAGGCCATGACTACCCCAATCATGCCTCTTGATGGCCAGATATTGGTGACTAAAAAAAAGGCATTGTCCTACAAGGGGGAGGAATTTTATGAGTACCTATAAGCATGAACACATATACCTCCCAAAAAAATGCTGAAAAGTAAACAATAATACCACTAAGATAACCACTATGTATAATAGAAAAAAACGGTATGTAAAGGGGGAACAATAGAAGACCAAAAAAGGAAATTTCAAACTCTATAAGACCATCCATGAAATTATATTTCAGATGGGTTGGTGAAGGGGGCTACCTCTGGAGGTCATAGATGTACATCCCCTCTATTGGATCCCACTATGCCCCACCCATTCATAGACCACCATGATATGTATTGTATAGTCCATCATCTATAAAATACATGGCACATAATGGTGGAGCATGTTCATGGGTGATTGACATAATACTCTGTAAGGATTCCAAAACACACTAGTAATACTACAAAGGAAAGCACAAACAAGTATAGTCTTCTCACCTAGGTATCTTCTAAAAAATGGAAAGCAAGACAGTCAATCAATAAACATAACACCCTATATTGTTGAAGAACTCATCCTAGGTGATTACTTAGGTGTATTGGGTCACCTAATCCCTATCATTTATTAGTCCAATTAGATCACCAAGACCTACTTATATCCTTGTACTATAGGGTAACCCATACCTGCTTGTCTCCTTGTCATTCTAGGTCACATAGACCTGCTCATCTCCATGGCTTGTTGGGTTACCTAGACTGACTAGTCTCCATGGCCTACTAGGTCACCTATACCCCCTCGTCTCCATGGCATGGTGGGTTAGCTAAACCGAATCATTGAATGCTTAATTTTGGGAGAGTCTACACCTCATGTCCTTGGTAACATATCAACTTGAACTAATGTCAACATAGTGTATATCACAAGGGATTCCTTAATGTGGGGGTTCCAAAATCATAAATGGATCATCAATCAAATGTATAGTTTAACAATTATGAGATTTTTATTGAAAAGGTGTTTGTTGGGTCCCTCACAATGAGGTGGTAATTTTGATATACATTAAGTGGAATTTAGTGGATGTTAATATACGATCGATGGATTGATGAGTAGAATCTCCTAATATGATGACTGTTACAAGACAGTCTTGGTAACTTAGCAGGCCAAGGAGACGAGTGGTTCTAGTTGACACATCATGCATAGGAGATTAGTGGGTCTAGGTAACTTAGCTGGCCTATGTGATTATTAGGTCTAGGTCACCTAGTATACATAATCAATCATTATATATTAGTGATTAAGAAGTAAAGGGTGTTATGTGTTATAATTTTCAGTACTTCATTCATTTATTTAGATGATACCTACATGATATGACTATAAATGTTTTTACCTTCCATTGTGGTATTACTATAGTGTTTTTGGGTCCCCATAGAGTATATTCTTACTCACCCCTGCATGGGATCCTCCTGCATGAGTAAATTATTTTTCATATAAAAGAAACTTGAATAGAGGCATTTTTGGTTTGGGACCAGGTGGTTCCCTTAGAGATCTTATAGATGAGACATACATCTATGACATCAGGTGGAAGACCCCTTCACCAACCTTTCAGGTACTATTTACTGCAGACGGACATTATGAGTTTGTAGATTTCTTTGTTGGGATGGTATTCTGGCCCATTTACTTCCAGTTTTGAATTTTTACTCTCATTGGTTGTCTTAGTGGTATACTTTTTTACTTCTTTGAATTGTGGGTTTGGGATATATGTGTGTTTTAGTAAAGGTAATTTTATAAAATAATCCTACTTGTATGATATTGACTTTGGTTCTAGTCACCAGCCCATGGCCATTGGGTGGTGGGCTTGCGGATGACGTAACACATACCTCATGGGAGGGGTCATCACAAAGTGGTATTAGAGAAAATCAAGAATCATCCAACATTCTCATATCAATATTAGGTTATTAAATGAAGTAACACATCTCAGTGTTTCTGTTACGTTGAGTGGCCTCAACGTTACGTTGTTTCATTTATGAAATGAAACAAATATTCGATTAAGGTTATTTTTAGGGACACTATGTTGTTTAATTTATTAAATGAAATTTTCGCTCAACATTGCAACATAATGAATCAAATTTTAATTAAATGAAAATTCTTATGATTATTTTATTATTCAATAAATGATAAAAAATAAAATTGGCCATCGGCCATCTCTAGTCAGGGTAAGGTCCTTTCGTATGTAATATTGTCCATCATAATGCAATAGTTCGAAAATATTTTTAATCCAAGCACATGTTTAAATGAATCCAGAACCGTGGACACAGACTATTTTAAATAACATTAAATAATGGGGGAAATATTTATTCTGGGCTCATTGGGCCTTGGAATCACATGTCATCATAGTTATTGGTCACTAAAAAATGAAATATAATTTTCCAAATAAACGCATGAAAATTCTAGGATATTAAATTCTAACTAACTTAAGTATTTACATCCTTGAAAGCTGAAACAAGGCCTAAAACAAAAAAATGAAAAACTAAACAGGAATATTATCCTCCCACTCCCATGTGATCATCTTGATATTCCCATGTTGCCATCGAAAATACACCATAGGAATTGACTAACCATGATGGACCCACTCCTGTCGATCCTCAATCTCCCATGAGAACTCTAAAAAATGTCACACCATCGTTAGTGTCCAACTCAACCTAGTCGATGACATGTGATGGATCATGGACGAACCACATTAGCAATGACACATGGAATAAATCATGCACCTGATTCATCTATGGGGGATTAGATATGCACTACGCCACCTCACAAACTCATGTAAGAATCTAGAAACGGACAATGAATCTCGGAGACAAATTACTTCCCAAAGGAATGTATGGTTTAGTATATTAGGAAAGATAGATACATAAATATGATCAACATTACTACATTAAATGATTTAAAACAAATTAATTTTACTAGTTGCATCCATAACAATAAGTTTATCCCAATAGGTCATTCATAGTAAACATCATCAGGTCCTATGAAAATAAAACCTAATAATGGGGTGACCTTAGATGATCATTAAAGAAAATAAATACTGCATAATATATCATAAACATATTAACTATTAAAGGATAATAACAAAAACACATTCATTAAAAAACATGATCACATTATGATAGGAATAAGAGCTCATTAAATAATGTCATAATAATGAATAATCGTCAGTATTCTACTAGTTTATTAACCAAATAAACATTATATTAATATATTAATAATGAGGGAATCACATATGATGGATATTCTTAAAAATACCATCAAGGCCTCAGCCAAGAAATATGAAAATGATTAATGTCATAGCCAAAACCATATCTGAAAATGGGAAAGGTACCAACCATATCAATATATTTTTGTCCCATTAGACCTACTGATGAATCGAGGGACAATAGAGGGACACAACCACCACATAATAAGTACTATTTATTCTTCATATGAATGGGGATAAACATAGACAACATACATATTCATATTAAAACTAACATATGAAATTTAAATAACATTCCCAGAAGATTAATCATAAATGTTACCCTTTGGATTAAATTAAACAATGAGTTTAAGAATGAAAATCCACAATAAAACTAATAATTAAAAATTAAATTAAAATTTTAGACCATTTCATAATTATTAATCCCAATAATACATAATAATTAATAGTAGTGTTGAAACATATGAAGATAGTCTTATAATATCAATGAGTAATTCTTGCTATAAATATTCTTTTACATTAAAAAGAAGAGTTCTTTTGTAAATGTGTTTGTATTAAACCAGAAATAATGTATGATAGTATTTTTATAATAAAACTAGTTTTTTTAGAATGAAAATGGTTTTTTAAAATATATTATGCAGTGCCCTTGAAAATAGGTAGGAATTCTGAGAAATTACCTTGAGTCAGGCTTGTAATTCAGAAATAATTTTTGAATGATCAGTTTAAAACAAATAACTCCCCATAATTGAAGGTATTATTATTGTCAAAAAACATATATAGAATATTCCATCAATATATATTTGTATTAAATATTAATTAATAATTTTCTAATTGAGGTATGTAGATAATATGAGTACCTCAAATGAAAATAGTGGTTCGGGTGGAAAAAACATGCAACTTAGTAATCAATTGAATTGTATGACCCAAAATTAATAGTCATAAAAGAAAACATTTAATATCATGAAAATAAAATAGATTAATGATATGAAACCTCAATGGTAATTATATATACACTATTCACAATTTATAGTAGTGAATATGGTATATCCCACAAAAAATGGATGTGAGATGAAGGAACTCCTTATGTTAAGTCTGAAGGTGTTCCTAAATTGAACTTAATTTCCTATATAACAAAATTTAGGATTATAAATTAATTATTATAGACCCTACTATATATTTAATTTGTTTATTATATCATATTATGGTTAATGCATTCCATTTTAACACATTAAGAGATTAAATATCATTGTTTGGGAGTGTTTTCATCCTTGAATTACGTGATCAGATTACTTATATTCATGTATGGATAATGAAATAGAATTAGAAAGGTTTTCTAGAATATAATTTGTATATAATTAGTGATCAAAAATTACATTATATTTTTATAAAATTCATTTGGTTATTGGGAGTGAAGATGAATCACTATATAAAACTATAATGACACTTGTTTGGGTTGAGTGTATGTTCTTAATCACAATGATTAAATTTTGATTTGTAAATTAATATCATTTTTAAAAAGGATTAAAATACCATTATTAAGTTATAAAACTTATATTATATAATTTTTTTCAACCATAAAAATTGTTTGATGACTGGAATGAAAGATAATAATAGAAATTGAAAACCTGTAGTACTTGAATGTGAAAAATTAACAAATCTTAGATCGTGTTTCAATTTCATGAAGAAAATAAGGGGAAATGAGAGATTGTAAAGAATTAATCTTTTTTATAACAAAATTCTAGTTAATGTACGGTACTGGATTAATAACATCATTTTTATAATTTTTTTTAAGAAATAATAAAAAAATAACGGAACTTGAAATAAATGAATTGACTTGAAAAATCTACCTCTTCATGTTTTCTTCTTTGAGAGCCTCATTAGGGAAGAGGTTTTGGCATTTTCATGAGACCACAAACTTCTGGACATTGGGGAGTAGCCTGGAAGATTATTTGGGAATATTTAATTCAAGGAATAATGCTTACAAGGAGTCAATAGAGGATGGAGTGAGGGGGGTGTTATATTGGAGAAGAGGTGTGATTTTTAAATATATTACTCATTATTTTATTATTTCCACTAAGACAACCAATAGTTATGATACATGTTACCAATAATAGTAATATTTGATGGTGAGTTTTGACCAAGGCTGCATACACCAGCAAGAATTTTATGATCATTGAATTTAATTTAAAATTTATATTTATATTATATTACCGTATTTTACTATTCATCCAAAATTCAAGTATTTTAGAAAACTCCCAAAAATTCTCCCTAACAATATTTCGACCTGTAGAATTCAAAAAAGAACTCCATGTTTTTTTAAAAAAAATTAATTATTATTAATTTATTTTTTGTATAAAGTCCAAATTTATTTGAAAAACAACAATTCTAAAACTATAATTCGTTTTATATCACCTTGAAAATTAATCAAGATCTAATTGTCTATTAACCATAAGAAAAACGTAATAATATAATTTAATATTCATAGGGGTCATATTAGTATCCATATTACTATTCACAATGGTATGCTATTATTCATCAAAAATTATGATTATTTTAATAGACTCAAAATATCTTTCTGAATGAATCCTTTTATGTCAGTTTTTCGAAATTCAAATCATAATGGTGGAAAAATTATGTTTACAGAATAGGTTATAACAATGTGATGTTTTTTAGATATGCAGTGTTTCATACATTTTTTTAAATCCTCTGTGATTTCCATGTTATTTCTAATCCAAGGCCACAATAATGTGGCTCGATATTATATAAATTTATTTAGTTATACTATGGTATAATCAAAAGGATTTTGATTTCTGAGTCAATGATAGGAATGAGTTCTTTTTTGTAGGAGATTAGAGGGTCACTGTTGGAAGAACATAAAATATTAAATTAATATGAAATAAATATTAACCTCAAATGATTCAAATTTCTATTAGGTCGAAGATATTTTGAGTATGGTTATATTTCCACTAAACCAATAATTTTTTGTCATTTAATGGTTTTATTTTAAACGATATCTTTTTGTTTTAACCACTTCTTACACTTACTATTTAATCAAGTAATTTACATTTTTTAATGTTAAATTAATTACCATAACATGCCAAATGACCAATGAATGGGACGTTAATGAAATATTTATACATTAACTAACCATTTGGAATAATTTTATATTTTTAAGAATTTTATAAACTTTAATAATATGTTTTATATTTTATAATACATATAGTGTCAATTTTGAAATTTTTCATTAGTTGACTTTTTAAAAATATCATAACAGAAATAGATTTTAAGACCAACTCATTCAAATAATCACAAACAACAAAAAATCATACGTAAAATTATTTTATGGAATCAATTCAAATTAATAAGGTATAATCAATATTTATAATATCACTCATTTGATACATTAATTAATTAATTAATTACCACATTATCATTATATAATAATTTAATATAATGAATTATTTTCAAAAAAATAATAATTAATTTACAAGAAGTAGGTAAAAATTGTATGTTTCTGAATAACATTTATAGTATAATATATCACTTATATAACAACATATTAAGATGGTTTTAGTACAATGATACATGATTATAACATCTTTCTAATTAGTTTAAATAAAATTTTATTAATGTCATTATCACCTATAGTAATTACAAGGTCCATAATTACAGGAAAAGAATTTTCATGGATGATAATAATACATCCAATAATATTAGGTCACTTTTAGGTTTTTTTATATTATTATAACATTATATTTCTCTTTAATTATCAGATTTACCTTCAACCATTGTAAATAGCATACTAATGATAATATTCACCAAATTTTTTTATCCTATTAGATAAAAAAATTCATGATAATTAATTCCATGTATGTAAATTTTTTAAATTATAAATCATAATAATCACTAATATAAATTTAAAAATTAATCTTGTTGACAGATTGAGGAAACAAGATTTTTAATGTAAAACATTTGAGTGATCACAAAGTTTTTATATCCTATTTAAATATGATTTTTATTCAAATTTCATACATTGTATTAAATGATATTAAAATTAATTTGAGTATACCTTAATACCACATTATAGTATAATAAAACGATTTAAAAAAATAAGAATCAAAAATAAATTTTCAATTAAAATGCAGTATTTTTTACTATTCATTAGCTTATGAATATTATCTAAGAAATTTTAAAAAAATATCCAATGTAAAATATTATTCCCCACATCCAAATATGATTTTTATTTTTTCTAATATTGTTTATGAAATTTAACATAATTATATTTCCATTGGGATCTCCATCAAATGGTGGTACAAATGCCTTTTTTGAAAAAATAATCATTTTATAAGTAAAATGTAATGTATTCTTATATCAGGTCTAAAAATTAAATAATATAAATTTTTAATATTATATTTAATTAATAATACATTAATATAATCCATAAATAGTTATTCATTTATTTTATATAAAAAATTACTCATATTGAAATATATTTTCCATAAAACACGTCCATTATATTTAATTATTTTTTATTTAATTTCTTACTAAATTTGGTAACTATTGAATCATTATATATATGTGCGAAACATTTTTTCATAATTTTGTTAGTCATTTGTATTCATGCTATTTTAATTTCTATTTGATAACTATTTTTTTAAGTAATAATATTATGTTATTCAATTAATCTAAATGTTTCATATCATGACTACTATCGAATATAGTTAATCCTTTTTAAAAGTCTAAATGTTACATTAGATGAATTGTTAGTATGATATTTCCTCATTCTAGAAATGTATTTTACTGTGGACATCAATATGATATATTTTATTTCTAATGATCATCTATATATTTATTTTTATCAATAATTTTTTTTGTTTTCTACTATCTATTGGAGATAAAAAATGTTACAGGGAGAGTTCTGTTTTTTGTTTGGTATTGCATGAACTTCCCACCTAGAGGAAAAAATATTTTAGAATACTATTTCTGTGGATAAAGATGATGTTTATTTATTTTTATTGATATTACAACTATTATTCAAGACATTCTTTATGTTTTACTAAATAATTTCAATATGATCCCTCTAGAATGGGAGGTAGAGTTCTGATTGATCTTGGGTTTGGTGAACATAACGTTTATTTAACCATTTTCAATATATATCAAGGAGTGATATGATGGATTCTAATTTTGTTTGATAATATGATTGTGAGGTGTACTTTTTACACACATATTTCCCCTTGGTAATCCTAAATGATCTTTTCCATGAAGAATGATAGTTCAATCCCACTATGGTTGTACAATTGGATAATGAACCATTTGAAATTTAAGAATATGTACAATCTTCCATATATTGTTGATTTATTTTACCAGTTAAAGTGGGTAAATGAAGGTCTTTTAATAATTATATTTTTCTAGTTTATCATCAACTCGATGTTTGAGAAAATAATATATCTAATAACGAACTTTAGAGTATGTATAACAATTAAAAATTTATTGTGATGTTGTTTGGTCCTTTTAATTCCCCTATATTTTTCATAGTATAGATGAAACTGACATTCCATGAGTATCTAGAGACATTTATTTTAGTTATCATGTATGATATTCTTTTATTCAAAATCATAGTGTGAGCATGATAATTATTTGAATTTGGATCTATATATCCCAAATGGTCTACACATAAATGGATAGCCTTAAAAATTTTATTTTATGGATACATAAAGTGTTGTTTATAGGGAACATGATTTCTGTGGATATAATATATATTGATCCAAATAATCTAAATTAAATATTTTCATGGGATGATCAATAAAATTTATTTTAGATTCAAATCATCAGTTTTTATTCAATATACTACTAATTGTTTGAAATGGATTTCTTAGAGTTAGTTTCACCCTTGACATCTCATACGATGACTATCATGGAATTAATAAATGATGAAATGTTTTAACCATTTTCAATTAAAAGAAACAAGTTTTACGCCAACTTGTTTTCAAATATTTACATTTCTTGAAAAGGGTTATATGGTTTTCTGTGATGTGTGGGAGGGATGGTATGGGTTGTGTACATGAACAGGAAAATCATAAGAAGCCTTAATAATCTCACCTTCATCAACTACATGAGAATAATTATACCACTCATGGTTTAGATCATGTTGTTATAATGAATGTTCATTAATTATGGACACATTATCATTAATGTAAATATTTCATAGTCTTTTCAGACCAAAAGAGCTTTATCAATATTATTTTTATGAAATAAAATAACTCTAATAAAGTCAGTGACTGGAATATCATCAAATATTTGACTTAAAATCACATGAACTCCATCGAAGGGGATTTGGGTTGATAGTTCTCCAAGATGGAATATTCCATCGATAGACACATAGAAATCAAAAGAGAAGATCCTTATGGGAATCATCACTTAGTCAGACCTAGATTCTTAAGGGAATTTATCTGGTATGGTTATTCCAATTTTTCAATTATCTTCATCGCTTATTTAGTGTATTAATATGGATTAACAGCATGATGATGAGTTTAAATGAGTTTGAGAAATCCTATATGGTGGGGAGACCATTTCTATACGGTATCTTCCATAATATAGTATTTTCGATTATGGAAATTGTGTTTTAATCGTAGAATCTATGATATAATAAAGTTTCAATTACTTTCACAGCTCTTAATGGTTCCCTCATCCAAGCACTATGAATATGTATTATGAAATGAAATGATGATTCATGTTTGTAGTTAAGAACCATGATATTTAAAATTATCTTTTCCACTATTACCCCATCCAATAAACATAGGCTGTTTATTTGAAATATTATAGGATTCTCCACCAATTACGAGTTCCATTTTTCAATTGGGAATATGTTTCCATGATTTTGTTGTGGGATAAACATGGATCTATGTTGGTGGAATTATTTTTGAGGTGGTTATTGATTGTATGAATTCCAATGATACCTTATTCTGATCAATGACTGTACCTATTATTATAACCCTATCAAGATATTTGATCATTAGGGTGTGAGGATACATGGGTTCCATCTTCATTTTTTTTCTAATGAAGATCTTATGTTTATGAAATGGTTTTTTATGAGTCACTAGTAGGGAATGGGGAGACATTTCATGTTGAGTATGACATAACATTCACTAAAAAATAACTAAATAGACAATTCTATTATGAGCATGCTGTAAATTCAATGTGCTTTCATATTGGAATTTAGTGGAAAATGGGATAGACATTATGGATTAGTTGAGTGTTCTTATAACTATGTTGTCAATAATTTATTATAATGGATACCAGAGTGGATTTGTATGGTTTACCTTGCATGAAACCTCTTTTTATGAAAATGGATTGCAATACCTCCATTATTAGACTATGTATCATTTTTGGCACCCCGTTTCATATTCCAGGTATATTTTTACATGTACCTATATGACATGGAGAAGATAAATAATATTATTATTGTTGACATAAAAATTTAGAGTTATCCATTGGTGTTAGGGTTTTCCGGATCACCTTTACATGGATGTGACATTTTATTAATGGAAAATAAACAATGTTGGCTCTGTGATGCGATTAAACATTTTGGTTACTGAATGAATTGGGAATGATTCTAATCAATTAAAATTTATGGATTAACTGAAAGTTGATAATGTTGTTTTCCAATATATCTCATCTCATGATTGACATCATGATCCCTCCCATGAACAAATATTGGAATAGATCAAGTTGTTTCCATGAGTTTTTGTTGTATATTGTCTAGTTGATATTATTGAACATCAGGTAAAATCAATGTTTGGGAAATTGATTATATATATCATAGTATTATGGAGGCACAAGTCATATTTTATTATGAATTGAGAGAATTATTAATCTATTGTTGAGAAGTTATCACACCACTTTCCGTATTCCAATCAACTAGATGACTTCATATGGATGTAATGTATTATGGTAGGGAGTCTAAGACATCTCATTACAATATTTCATGTATTTATTATTTTTCATTTAATCTATAACTTCTTATAGGTGTGTCTTGTAAATCCATAATATTGATAGATTTTATTAGGGGGAGAAAGATTTCTAGGTATCATTTTTGTTATAATTAATTGGAGTCAAGTTATAAATTTGAAAAGGGTAATAAGGATGTACTTTTTGTTCCAAAATTACTATTGAGAATTTTATATATGTTTTGGAGAATGTTCTGCATGATGATTTCTATTTATGAACATGTTAATCTACATGAATTTATTTTCATAATTATTTCAATATTGGTTCTGATCGTGATGTGTTTACACAATATGAGATTGTTTCATATCCTTAAATGTTCAATTTACATTCATTTAACCTAGTGAACAATTTGTTCATTGTATATATATATATTTTTTGATTTTAAATCATGAATATGTTATTCACATATAGTAATTTTGACAATTTATATGACATTATACATTGATCATGGAATATTAGTTTTATTTGACCATATCCTTTTATCTCGAGAACAACGATTTCTCATAAGAAATTTAGGGTATCTTAACTCCATACATATCATTTCATTTGATGATTGATCGTCTTTCTTGAAGTGATCTGTATTTCTATGTATGTGATCACACTTCTTAATTTGTAATGTTTGAAATTGAAATCTCATTTCTCTACATTTTATGATATATTCATCTTGTGGTGTTGATTCGCTTGATAATTTATAGGTATCCATTGTTGTCTTTTCATTCTTCCAAGGTAGGGTTTCACTTTCTAGGCATGTGTCACTAGATATTCAGGAAGGTGGATTTAAAACTATAGTACCTTACATGTACTCTATTTCAATAATTTGATAAAATGGTTCATAGAAGAATTGTATTAATTGTAATTTTTCTCTGAAAATGTGGGATTCATGAAATATTTGTTCCCCATATTTTGGTAAAATAAAATTTATTTTTATGGAATGTGAAAATAGATTTATGAAATGTTTTTAAATGAATGTTTTTTTAATGGATATAAAAATAATGAACATGGGAATCCTTGGGTTCTTAGGTGGATGATATAGTAATATGTTGTTTCATTTGATATTGTTGGGGGGCACTGAAGGGGTGTTACTTTTCTCCCAATTCAAAAGTTTCTATGTAATTTTTAGATATATTAGGAGGATCACATTATAGTGTGATAACTTATATCAAGATTCAATGCATATAACATTGAAATTGTTGTACGTGATATTCTATGTTTTGGAATAACCGTTATAGATAGCAGACTTATTCCTATCCATCCATGACATTACATATTATTTTTATTTGTACTTATTTAGGTTTAATATTATATGTGATACATGATTTTAATTTACTAACAAGAAATATAATATTATAATAAAGTTTTCCAAGAATATTTGAAACTACGAAAAATTGGGATTTGTTTTACCAAAATATGGTAATAAAAAATAGATTATTATTTTATAATTCCATGTTCTATTTATTTTTTATCATATTATGATTTTTTATAGATACATGATATGGACCACCTATGTGGGATCCTACTAAGCTAGATTATCTCACACACTATGATCCCCTTCTGTATTGTGTAGACCTATATCTTTCATTTGACATATAGAATAGAAGGGATCCATTTTGAAGTAGAATTATTTATCTCAGTTGTGTTTGGGTATCTGTCGGTGATATTTTTGGAGTTTTTCTATTATATCAAAATAAAAATTTCATTTTTTTAGTTGTTATTTGTTGATGGACATGCATATCAGAGATTGTTTTGTTATTTTTAAGTAATATTTCTTCTTCTATTTCTATTTTACTATTTTATATATATTTAATTCTATTTTCTTTTATTTTTTCTGTCATGTATATATATTTATGTCATATTTCATTTTCCATGTAGGAAATTTTCAATCCCTCTTATTTTTGTTGAATCTTGTGTTCTAGTCATAATCCAGATGTGAATGGGAATTACATTTTAGTGTGTGATGGTTTTGGTCGGTTACTAATGTGAGAGAGGATATGTGTTGGGTTTGTAACATTGTAGCTATCAAAATACATTATAGATAATTATTTTGGAGACATTTTATAAAATCAAGAAAATATGCTATTGATATTTAATTATGTTGTTAATAATAAAACATGATATATAAATTATGAGTATAATATACATTTCTTCATATGATCAAATTTATTTTCCTCACATTTTTTTACCATGGTAAATTTTCCCTTTAATTTAACACAATAAGCGAAAGGGAAGTAATTTTTGAAAAATATCAATTCAATTACCTCCCATTTCAAAGAGTCATTTTATTTAATTTTTTCTTATGCCCTTGTTTATAATTCACAATCAATATGACTAACTTTAAAAATAGTAAATAAATAAAACATCATATCCATGATATAATCAATTAAAAACATAAAATATTATTTTTATTGTGATAATTATTTTTAATAATTATTGGATCATATGTGAAACTAATGGATATATGAAATTACTTGATGAATAACTCAATGGATTGTTCTTCCATTATTTAAATTTTTTTTGGCTTTGACATGCTATATGATTTTCATAATAAAATCATATTATATTTTGAGAACATCGTAGAGAGGGTTTACTCTATCCCCTAGACCATTTCTCTTCTCATCAGGTCAATCCATTAATAATAAATTACAATATGTTTTTACATTGTTCCTCATGGATCTAGATAGTAACTAAAATATTAAATTCAAATGTGATTATTAAACAATTACATTCCAAGTATATAATAATTTGATTATCATAATATTCCAAAATATTTAATAAATTATGATATCAAAATTTCATTGTATACCACATTATGTTAAACTTATGTAACTATTGTATAACACATTAAATTTTTGGAATATTTTATGATACCTTGTAGTTTTTCAAAATATTATCTATAACAATATCACCAAAATTAAATAAAATATTCTTACAAATCTAATTAAAAGAACAATATAATACAATAATATATATTAAATGTTTTTAAGTTCTTTTATATTATCTAGAATGAAAACTAAAATCCATATTACCCACTAAATTTCATTAACACAAAATTAGGTACATAAAAAACATTTTATACAAAATGGTGGTGTTTTATCTATAATTATACCACAAATCAACCACATTTATAAAGATCACATGTCATAATATTCTTTATTAAATGAGGAATGTGAAATGAATAAATGGTGATACAAAACACTCTATTTAGGGAAAATCATGTGTGAATTTAATAGAGGAACAAATGTGTTAATACAATGGCCATGTGTGTATAAGAACATAATAATTGCACATGAGTATGTTATATGGAAATACAACCTAACTAAATATCAAGATAAATAATGAAAATATTAAAGGTACAGATGACTCATTCTGAGATTATCATATGATTTTGTAAAATATAGATAGTAATTATAATCAATTGAAATATAACTTGAAAATTTTGTACACCAATGATCTTTGAAATCATAACATATGACATTGGTATACACAAGTATCAACAATATATAGTGTATCTGACAACACTACCTAAAACATATAATATTTTCGATCCTATTTGTGAATGTGTTCCTCCTAACATAGTTGATTTATTGTCATAAATCTCATCAAAAATTAATATCATAAGAGTTAATGATTTAACAAAATAAATTATCGATATAATAGTTCCTCCCATCATATAATGTTAAACCGTGAATTTTTTTCAATATGACATTGATCACCTTTATATGTAATACATAAAATAATTAAGCCATCATAAAGATATTATTATCTTGATAATTACCACAATAAATAAATAAAGTATATAAGGAGACCTAATAAAATATTTTTTAAAATACATCCCTTATGATATATATTTTACCTTTAATGATATTGGAATGTTGAATTTCTCTATAAAAGAAAATTAATTTTTTTTTGAAATATAAAAATTAATTTCATTTATATTTTTTAATAAATTAGTTTTTAAATGAGAAATAATATGTAAATTATTTCAAAAATATTAGGAGAGTCTGTCCTGAACTAGTCGATATTCCTCGGTACCCTGATAACTGATCCATGAATGACATTGCACAAAAAAAATTCTAGATCCCAATGAGGTTCAGACTAGTAGTGGGAATCACACAACATAAAACGTGGGAATATTTTCCTCTACAAAATGGATGATATCATATATATATTAGTGTTTTCCAAACGTCTCATGGTGAAAGTACCAAAAACAAAACACATATATCGAAAACCATGATATTCGATCATTAATATACCATAATAACCCATGAAAACCCAACTTCCCAAGAGAAGTGTCTCTCCAAGGCCCAATAAATCTCGAATATCCACCTCTTCCAGGAGAAGCTTTCACATTATTGGGATCTGGATGATGAAAATATAAAAATTCATAAATGAAAATGTAGGCAGTAATCTATAAATACTGGTTGGGTCTCACCATGTGTTCTATAATAAAGTTATCCAATAATAAAAAATCAATTATTTCAATTTCTAACATTCATGTGATAGAAGTACATTTTGATATTTACAGGAAAAAAACCTTTCATTTCAATTAGATGGAAATACATTTCATCCTATCTAAAATAGTATTTTTATACTAAAATTTTTATATTCAATTATTGTTAGGGGTAAAAAATGTCTATATCAATGGAATATATATAAAATCACCCCAAGAACTACTTTCATCATATCTATGGTGTGATAGAGTCTATTTATGTTATAAAAAATTTCTAATATCAGTGATCACGGTAATATGTCTACCCACATGCCATAGGGTCACTCCTAATATGACTCAACAACATCCAATTGGGGATATGATATTCCTAACAAAATTTTTTTACATGTCATAATCAATCCATTACTAGGTAATTACCATCGTTGAGTTCATATCCCAACTAACCAACTAACTACTCAGGCTCACATGTACTCAAATAATTGCGAAGAGTAAATCATTTAATTTCTGACCATTCTTAATTAATAGTTCAATTTCCCACTTTGTTTGTACACATTACCAATTTCATTCAATAATGAAAGATGGTATTTTCATCAATTCATGTATTTTTCCGATATAAAATATCATTTGTTTTTATTAATTAAATTTAAAACATTTTATAACATTAATATTTATATCATTAAATAATTTCTACCAATTTCATAACACTCCACAAATTCAAATTTTTATTAGAATTGGTGGGTACAAAAAAAATCAATAATAATTTAAATTTTAATCCCAATAGAAAACATATTACGTTTTCCAAAATCAAATGAATGAAAATCAAATCATAAAATAAAAATGATTAATTTCATTATATTATAAATCACACTTTGATTCATCTAACATAAATCATGGAATGAAAAACCCAAAATAGGGCTCACCAATATAATACCATGTAAAATAATAGTAATGAAATCATCTTAGATTCATGATTAAACAACATAGAGTTTAGAGCCATCAATCCCAAGAAAACAGATTGAACTCCAAAGAGGAAAATTGAGAGAAAACGAGACATAAAGATTATTTACCATACCAGATGCACTATAGCAATCATGATGATATTTCATAGAAAAAATATCAAATTCAAAGTGTTCTATAGTAATAAAACAAAAATCAAATATTAAAGACCTTTTTTGAATGTCAGGGATTATGTTTGATTGAAATGAATAGATGTTCTACATGAATTTTAAAATTTACTACATCGATAATGATACAACATTTTACCTTGGTTAATTTCCTTTAAATTCATATATGCCATGTGTTCCAAAAAATATTATATTTCACTAAAAATATATATTTAATATTTAAATTTAGTGTATAAATTATACATAATTTAACCATTCCTGATACATACTCATTTCATGAATAATTCTAGGAGATTATTGGACTTTGTGTAACCCTATTAGACGTTTTTTAAATCCTCATAAGATTTCAAAAAAATATTTTTATGATGAAACATTGAAAAAAATCAATAAAATTCCCATTATTGTTATCCTTCTATTCCCATTTTAAAATACTCAAAAATAAACAAAATATCTAAATATAATTGACAATATGATAACAAAATTTTAGAACATCCCAACTATTAAAACATTATGTCTTCATGAAATACTATAATGAATCTTCCATATCATTTTAGTAATTCCACAACTCCTTCTTCAGTGCCTCTAGATCCCATTTTTCTAGAAAATTAGTGTCAGGATTCTATAGCTCATCGACCAATAATAAGATCCTCTCATGAAGAAAGTTGATCATATAATCAACTAACCCAACTACATGGAAATTCAGAGATAAATAAAACGCAACATCAAGATCACCCCATGTAAAAACATGATATAGATCAAAAATTTACTTTGGTATCAAGAATACGTGAATCACTTTATATTATTATTTCATCTATGACTGGTGTAAAAAATGTTAAACCAATTTCAACTATTTTTGTACAACCGTAGAAGCTCAGATAAAACAAGGAGTAATTTTCACTTGGCTCCCAAAAATTGAAGAGCCTAAATCAGCTGAATCTTTAATGAACAACAATTTCCCAAATGAAATCTCAAATAGTTAATGCTAATGATCTATATAATATTTATACAATATCTATTCCATAAAAATTATATGATAAATTTACTAAATCTTTAATAGCTTTTCTTGAATGACGCTCATTCCAACCATGTAATTTTCAACGATCATCGACCAACACAGTTTAGATTTAAAAAACCATCCAAAAATGGCATCATAATATGTCAATTATAATCACATATAATAAAATATTATTATATTAAAATTCATCCATGCCGAAATGGTCATCTCGTGATCCCACAAAATCGAGGATGTTTGCATGATTCATATCCATAAGAACTCGTACAGTTCAATATGTTTGGAAATCTCATTGTAGATGTTATATCATACTTAAATGAAACCTAGATCACAGTTCTTTTTGGAGACCACTATAAATGGTATAGTAAAAAGGATGAATTTATAAGAATATTGCATATGGAAGTCCACAATTATTATCAATGTATCTATCATAGAGTAACCCATTTCCTCATCATTGGTTATATATCAAATGTGTATTATGTGACATGAATTGGATATACTATCAATGGAAACCCACATCAAATTATACATTCGTAGTGTACATAGAATCCCAAAAAAAACATTCCATATAGATCTCATACCACTCTATTTCAGCTATAAAAGTGGATAAAGAAATATTTAATGATTCTGGTTCTCTTCCCTTACTTGGATTCATGTATAGTAGTGCGAAACAATGTTAGTGATGTCTCGTCTCATATGTAGACACAATAATTACCACCCAATTTTATAGAAATTTTTTTCTTTTCTAGGGTACAATGTACACTAAGGATTACAAGTAACTACAATCACAACTATTCTTATTGTGATGTACATAAAAAAAAATTCCAAAAATATTTAATACCATCTGTGGAAGACCACCACTCAGTTATTCATTCCCCAACGTAAATATAATCTCTAATGCTATATAATTCACAATCCAACAGATGTACATGAAAAATAATCTTTTTAAGAGTATATATAAACTTAATACAATCCAATATAGCCTTATACCCATTTCCCACACACATATATGAAATTAGGAAAATAGATCCATCATGTTCCACTCTTATGATGAGTTTATCGTAGCCTATGTCGGAATGTTCATACACAACACACTTGAAACAACCTTTAATATCCTCAGGTTATATGTGATCTCAAATTTAATATCTTTCTGGTAATCCACCTAACAAATGTACTTTACATTCTAATATTATTGAGATAATATGTAACTAATGCTCTTGTGGTTGGGATATATGGAAAATAATTCTAAAAAAATTTATTTATTTGACCGGTAAGTGCTTGAATCACAAAAATTTATTCAATTTCACGGGTTTTATAATATATCCTTATGTTATATGATTCTGAGATACATAGGCAATGACCTGATCATCCTACAATAAATCACAACCCAAAACTGAACTGGATTCTTCCCAAATTACCACATGACATTCCATGGCATTTGGAATAATCATCAGTAGTGAAAATTTAAAATTACGGTTTATCTACACAAATGAAAAATGATTTTCATTATCCAAAAATATCCTTTTGTGATTATTAGTAGGATTATTCACCATTAAATCCATCTTCATTAATTCCCATTAAAATGGAAATTATATATATCTAAACCCAGGATGCATATTTCCTCAATAACATCTCGGTGTTACTCCCATTTGATAACTTCATTCACCATTTCATGATTAAGTAGAATTCAATGTTCATAGACCAAATTCCCTATTAAATTATCATACCATATCTAAAAAAAATTCTTATTTCATTGTATAAATTTATTAATTTTTTAATAATTATAAAACCACTCCCAAGTGATGCACATGATCCTTAATAGACTTAGATTAAACTGATATATCATCCAAAAAGGACACCATTAGTTCTTGATGGCAATGAATGTAAGAAAATTTTCATTATATCCATAAGTCTTTTTAGAACATTGGTTAGACCAAATGAAATTACACAATAATCCTATTGAAAATACCTTCTATGAATGGTTTTTTTTTAATGTCAAATTATTTTATTCTTATTATGTGTTTGAAATATTAATGATTAATCTTAAAAAACTACATAAACCATTTAAAATGGTTAAACATATCATAAATATATTGAAATTGATACGTTTTACTTAACATTAATAACTTTTTCCAGTGATCAATACGTTGGTAATTTTACCCATTTGTTTTACTTGAATAAATGATACAAAATTCCCTAGGGTAAACACATGGTCATATAATTCCATTCTCTAAAAGATCATCTGGCTAGGTATTCAAGTCATTCATTATAGTGCGTTCCATTTGGTAAGAGGTTATAAATACATCTTCAGTAAAGGTACCTAAATCAGTATGAAATATTACTTCCCTTATTGGTGTAACACTATAGAATTTGGAATGGAAAATTCAAAAACCTCAAAGACAACTAGATGAATGTCATCAATAAAATAATCCCATTGTTTGTCAAAATAAGAAATTAATATTATTTTCACCAATTCATGATAAGTTGTTTGGTATTTACACGACCATATGATCCACTAATCTTGAAATATATGGTACATTCCTTTAGGTGCTATAATGAAGTG
This sequence comes from Viscum album, assembly GCA_963277665.1. Classification (NCBI taxonomy): domain Eukaryota; kingdom Viridiplantae; phylum Streptophyta; class Magnoliopsida; order Santalales; family Viscaceae; genus Viscum; species Viscum album. Next base: position 946,722,019 of record OY728138.1, read on the forward strand.
ACATCAAATATAACAATAAATTTTGGATTTTTTTACCATAAAATAATGCATCATAAATTTTAAATCAAGAGGATTCATTTTGGGAACCATAAAATCCCAATTGTTATCAATCTCTGATAATGTGAACACATAATGAGGACAACAAAGACCATTATCTTAATTCAATCCAAGGGGTGTAGTAATGTCTATCACACAAGAAAAAATATATATATGTTGATTTAGTATTTTCCAAATACAAGTTGAAATAAACAAAGGAGATGAAGTGCTATAAAATAAATCAATCACCAAAGATAAATATATATATATATGGTACCTCTCACTATAATTGTACCTTTATTTTCATTATATGGATATTTTTACACTATGTTAATTATTTTTTTCCTAGATTCTTATGGTTGGAACCCCTTATATCAGGAAGATTCTAGTTACATCATTGAACTCTTTTGGTGATGTTGATTATGTGTATTCATGAATGGTAGATATGATAAAATAGGACATCTCCAAGTGTATTAAACATCCAATGTATACACTTATAATGGCTTTCTTAGTGAAAAGCTAATTCAAATTCCCATATTTTCAAACCTGTAAACATGTAAAAGGGATTTTTCCAAGAATAAGAGTGGGTATAGAAGAACCCTAATGTCAAAATCCCTTATGAGACTCATCATGCTTTCTATTACATTAATGGGAACTCGTAAAATGTCATTTGGGAGAAAAAGACACCCTAATCAGCTTTGAATTACATTCTATTTCTTGTTTGAGCATAAACTCTATATCTAATATGTCAGAAAAAAAAGAGATTCCACAAAAAAACCTAAAAGACTATATCATACTGAAGATCCATAAACAATATTTGATTCATTATCTTCTCATTATATTAAATCTTATGTTTAAACTATATAATCTCTATAATTAAAAATACATATTCCATGATGGTTTATTTAGGCTTGACATGTTTGAAAAACTCTATAGCTATAGCCACCACCCTATACTCTAAATACAACTAGTCAATGAAAATAAATTTAATTTCCATCCACTCTAATCAATCATGCTTCTTTGCTGCCACCACTATATCCCACCATATCCAAATATGTCTCTCCAAATTAATCGATTCACACATTACCATAACAGCATTAAGTGTTTTCAAAAAATAAAAGAGAACATCTATAATTCTTAGAGAATCTGTGATATATTTAGAATCATTCAATCCTGGGAATGGAGGTTGTTTTTCAGGAAGAAAATGATGAGAAAAAATTTGAGATGTATCACTCTGATGTTCTAGAACTGGCGCCTCATAGATTACTTGTGCATATACCAATTTCAAATCAACAACAACACATATAAGAACCCCAATAGATTATGGTCCATGGGTGTGATGAATAACTCTAGTTCATTGTGATTTACCTCCATGATCATATTTACAAATCTTCTTAGTGTTATTATGATACATACAAATATTAGGCTACAATGTAGACATAATAATATTACTCACAACAACAGCTCAAACCAGAACAATATTAAAATTGACCACATCATGTTGGAAAATAATATTTTTATTTCTATGTATATATATCTAATGTATGAAAAAGACTAGAATTATTGATCTAAAAAATTTCAGGAACCACCCTTGATGAATTAAAACTTATTACATTGAGTGTGGTTAAGGAAAAAACTCCCAAATACATTATATTCCCTTAATATATATATATATTTTACAAACTCACATCAAATATTGGTGATTATCCACTATCATTGATATCTTGATTCCATGATAACAGATTCAAAAATGACATAGCCATAATAGGTATCCTAATCAGCATATAATTTTTTCTAGAACCTATAATAATACAACAAAAATTGGGGGGAAAATATTTCAAAAAAAATGGAATATAAATGATATATATCAAAAAGGTCAAACCACTTCATTTATAACGTTTTAAAAATCAAAGAGGCCAATAAAAACCCAAGAAGGAAATAATCAACATAACAGAATATTAAAATATAAACCCAAAATCCCAACAAACACATCACTATACACCCCCTAAAATATTTAGAGAATCCACTTCCTCTAAGAGTAGCATTACCTTTACATGGACTATTAAAAGAAAATATATAAATGCAAAAAAGGAAAAGGTAGGGTGTGAGCTATGATTCCAGAACCATAGTAGTATCTAACCTATTATAAGACTCAATAATAATAATACGATATAGTTATATTAAATTTGATCAATATAGAAATCATAGTTCATATTTATATTTATGAAAAAAGTGATTTCATTTATATGATAGGTATAATTCCTTCAATGTATTAAACAAATTAAAAAAAATTATACATGAATATGAATTAGTAAAAAAGTTCAGTCTCATTAAAAAATATATAAAACCTATAGGAAACAAACTTTTCATCTAACATATGGTATGATAGATTCTATATATGGGATCCCCACTAACTCATATTAATGATCATGGTAGTATGTGTCACGCACCCCATAGACATAGGTTGAATTGGACTCATCAACATCACATATGTAATAATATCTTCTTGTCTATATATTTATTAGAGTTCCATCACCAATGTATTTTTAGGGAATTATCATGCCAGTTTTCTTTTCCTAAATGACATGTTAAATACCCATGATCCTATGTTCTCAATCAATAAATATAATAAGGGAAAATATTTTCATTACAAATCACTCACCGTTTATAGTACAATTTAACACTTTTCCATTTTTAAATCTTAATTCAAATTGAATGCAAAAATGGGTTTTTCATAAATTAATTGCATTTTAAAATAATATCATTCATATGATTTATTTGATTAAATTTATAACATTTTATAAAATAAATTATAACTTTATTGAACACTTTTCATCAATTTTAAAACAAACGCCAAAATCCAATTCAATTGGAATTGGGGGGGGGGGGGTTTACAAATACCCAAAACATATCAATTTGGACCATAATTCTTATATAAAAAATTGTATCATAATTAAATTGAAGGAAATATAAATAAAATTATTAAAATAAATTATTTAATTAAATTGATAATCTCAAACAGAACATGTTATATTTACTCACAAATGGAAACTACAAAAATGCGGCTACCCAATAGAAAACAATGGTACGAATGATACTGGAAGAAAATATAACGTTTATATTACACAACACATAGATAGGATCCATCTATCCTGATAAGATCAATCAATCATCAATATAGAATAATAGATTGAAAAGGTAAGATAAGAATACCTATTATATTGAGATATGCATTGCATCAAACATGACGATCAATCATCGAATAGATGATATTTAATGGGAAGAGGTGCAAAAAACACCCATATTCCATTATGGATTCAAATGGGGAATTTGAGGGTTGAATTATTGTCCTTTCAAAAAGAAATAATTTTCTCTCCACATTTAAAAATGCATGCCTCAGTTATTATACAATGTGTTACCATAGTTCACATCGAGTAATTTACCATCTGACAAAAATGCTAAAAAAGGCATTGTGTTTTATTAATATAAGGTTCTTTAATATTCACACAATGTGTAAACTATTCTTGTTTTGTAAACCTTCACACTTTTTTCCCATTTCATCAAATATTTAGCGTGATGATTACACGTAATTTAACCCAAAAACATGAACGGTAAATCCCCAACAGACAACAAAAATGTATCTTTTATAATGAAAATTATGAAAAGTCCCTAACTTCTCAATTATAGTTAGCATCCTAATTCCTCCATAAATATATTAAACAAAAGAAAAAAATAAAAAAAGGTTATGAAAATACTAGAATGAATGATAATTTGGTTTTATATAGTGTAATCATAAACACATATAATTGATTCATCATAGAGAAAACCAACAACAATATTGCTATAAAAAACAATATTAAAAAAATTATATCATATATTTAAAATAATACTATAAAAAATTGGTACAATAAATTCACTTAAATTGTAAAATGACCTTACAAAAAGGTATAATTATAGATAATGAAATCCATAAAAATTGGAAATACATAAAATGGATGAAATGATTATTACTGAAAATATAAAATATATTCAATTGAACTTACAAAAATAATGTCATGTAAATTATAAATAAAATAGAGCGAAGAAGGAAGGAATAATTTTAAAATAAAAATAAAAAATTATAGAAATTATATATATCTGTTTTTAAGGAGAAATAAAATATAATTTTCCTAAATGTATGTTTAGACGATGGGAATATTTATTTCAACGTACGAATGGAAGAAAAACCATTACATTTTATATTGATTAAAATAGATGAACATTAATTTTATGAAAAAATAAAGAACACATATAAGTATATTACAAGAATATTCACAACCAAAAATTAGATAACATTTAATTATAATAATTTATTACAAGAATATTATTTTGTTATTTTTAATATCATCATAATGTTTTATAAATTATAACTATGTCCTTCATGTTCTATAATCAAGGTATCGATCCTCATTCATTTATACTGAAATTATAATTTATTTATAGTCATTTAATACACATATAGGAATACATAAAAAAACATTAATACAATGATCATATCTACAATGATAGCCTATACAGTGGTTCTATATCCAACAAATAAATGTATATTTGTCATATAAAATATATATATATGACATTTCAAGAATCACTAAATTATATTCACCACATTCAATTTTTTCTATATCAAAATGAATAATTTATTTCAGATGTTTTTCTATTTTTCTAAAGTTATAATCAGTTTTATAATCATCATAAAAAACTTTGAAGTTGATTATTTTACTTTCATTGTATTGTAATATAATTTTGGATTTATACCAATTATGATTTTTCTAATAATGAATTATTTTTTCATTTTATTATATTTTAATGCATATCATATATTATGATCTTGTATATTAATGATATATAGAATTTTTTAATATTTGTGAGATATTACATGGGAAACAGATTATTCAAAATATTCATGTAATAAAATGGTTTAATATTACATCATTTTACTGCTCTCATCACAAGGATTCCAAATTATCCTATGGACATACTCCCCATGGAAATTGAACCACTACCCAAACCCAATTTATCTTACTGATCAAAACACGTACTATTTCATATATAACCTATATTTTATTATTCAAATTAATTTAATAGTAGAAAACATATTATCTATCCTAATAAATATCAATAATTAACACAATAAATGGAAAAATGGTTATGTGACCACACAAAAAATATATATTAAAACACTTCTCAAAATAACCCCTTATGTATTTCCATAAAAATATTGTATTTTAAACTATCATGATTCATTAAAAACTGAAATTAATGACCATTTTACTCCTTCCCTATTGGATGAAAACCTCAATCAATGTCATTATAAAAATGCCTCCTTTTTTAAAACCCATTAAAAATTTTATTTATAGAAACAACTCTTTCCTAGGACACACATCATTAAAAACCAACTTTGCATAACACTATTATAATGTAAAATATGATTCCTTGAATAAATTAAACTCATTTGAAAAACAATAATTTTAGAAAATGACACACGTTTTATTAATGTCCCGCTAAAAAACTATTAACTATAACTAATATTCCTTGTTAAAAATTATGCAATCAAAAGATATTTATTTTTAATATGTGAGATCACATTATTTATTAAAGGAATTATAATAATTGAGATAAATTTTCAATTTTTCTATAAGATTTTATATATTTTTTAGTTCATTACATTAAAATATTGGTTTATTAATATATATTTAATTATGATTAATATTTTTAATTATTTTTTGTTATTATCCTTATAATTTTTTAAATTATTAAATACTTATGTTTTTAATTCCTTTTTATTCAAGATTTTACAAAATTAGGTATTTTCAATTTATTGGGAGTAGATTACAATGTCTATTTACCTTGTACAGATTGATAAATACCCTTTGGTGTCATGTAACTAACTCTTACATATAATATATTTTAGACATACATATATTGAAGGATGGAATATTTATAAATGTACTAACTCATATAGATTTAAAAGAATACATATGATACTTTAATATTTTAAAGATATTATTATTAGGTATTTTGAGAGTTTATATTTGGGATAGTGAAGTAAAATTAAAATATTCACATAGAGTTGTTGAATTTCGTGTTATATATAATGATAAGAGAAATGGAATTAATTTCTCCAATTTATATATATTCATAAATTGAATTTACTAAATTTAATGGTTTTGAATGTAATAATAATAATAAGATATTTTTATTGGTAGTGATACCATGATGAGTAAAGGGTTCGAATAAAAATAATTTTAATGATAAATACCACTTTCACATACTAAAGGACATTAATATTATATATTCAGAAGAAATTATTTGGAAGTTATGTTAATGTGGTTAAAATATTGATTTCCAATGTTCTAAAATATATGAATAATCATGATATAATCAGCTATATTTACAATTCACCAATTTATTGAAATTTTAGCTATGATATATTAATCTCAAATATAGAGATGCAATATGAATATTTTTCACTACTAAATATTATATCATCTATCCAATGTTATGATTAATTCTATGTGAATATGTTATAAATTTTTAGATTATTTTAACTATGGAGATTTTTTACATTAATTTATATATTCTAAAAGGGAAAACTAAAATATATAATGGGAAATTTTTATATGTAATTTAATGATAAATTATTCATTATTATTTAATACTGATGTGAATATTTATTAATTTTACTATTGAAATGACAAATAAATTTACAATTATTAGAATTATGGAATTGATTTTTTGTTCATGTATGGATTGTTATATTGTTTGTAATATAATTTATATTGATAATTTTATGGAAAATAACACATGAATTTAGAAATGGTAATTTCAAAATATGACTTTTGGATTATAATTTGTGATTTATTTAATGATATAATGTTTGTGATTTTTATAGTTTTGTGTGATGTATTATTTTGAAATACTGAATTGATTTTTTATGCAATCACAGTTTGTTACTAACTACCCCTAATATAATTCTGAGCATTATCATTATTCATTTACATGTTGGTATGATGACTATTGATTTTTTATCTAAAATAAATTATATATATAGAAATAGTTTAATTATAATATTTGTTCCAAGTATTGAGTAATATTCAATATAATTTCAATTGACAACTTGGATATAAAACTATAATAATGTGAGTGTGTTGGTTATTCTAACCAGAACAAATAACATGTTCATATGTTCTTCATGCTCACATAAATATCAATGTTAATACATTATCTACTACAAAATGTGGGTTATGGGTTACGTGTTCCTATTTTTTTAATTGAAGGGGTTTGAGTTTTTGCTACTACTAAAATGGAATTGAGTATTTATTTTTATCTCTCCATTAAAAAAATTTATATATAGTTTATAACAAAACCCAAGGTATAGAGGTATTGAAAATATTACAACAACTTATCACTACACTTATAGTTTATATTTAAATTATTTTTATTTTTATTTTTTATCTTATTCTGCATGGAAGTTCAAATTAATATTATTTTCCTATATATAAATAACAATAAATATTTTTTCTTCCAAAATCCCTATTTAATCCTTACAATTATAATCTATAGTTCACAGTTTATGTGAGATCACTGAGTGTTGGTGGGGGTAAATTAGTGATCTACATTGGTTAAACAATTTATCTAATTAAATTCATCCTTTGTTTTTTGTTAATTCCTAATTCACTATTTTTTTCTCTCAATATTACTCAAGTGATGTAATTAATAAATTATGGAACACAACATATTTAAATGTACAATCCAAGATACCTTAATCCAGTAGAAATTTATTTAACTAAAAGATACATGTCTTGTCAATAATAAATAATTAATTAATTGTAGAAGGTGTATTTTCAAAAAAAAATTGATAATGACTACAAAATAGAGTCTCTAGGTGATAATTTGGCCACCTTAAAAAATTTAATAATATTATCTCCAATGAATATAAGATATTTCTAGAAATATATCATGTAACCTCATGATTGGGACTTATATTTGACATTGAATAAACAGTTCACCCCTGATTCCTTCCACTTGGTGAAGTATGTGGTAGCCTTTTTCTCCATTATGATCATTCAACATGATCTTCCAATGGATTTATTTTAGTTTCTCAACATATTACCATTATTATATGATTAATTTATTGGTTAATGGATGTGTTTTTTTATTATCCGTCATTATAGATTCATTATTTTTGAAGTATAATTGGATGTCATATCAATCATTTACCCAATAATGTTTCTGAATGTAGACATATCTCATTTTATATCAATTCATGGTGATTCAAGATATTCAATCATGTAATTATTCTTCCACAACATTTGGTATACTCATTGGTGGAGTAAAAGGTTATCTCAAAAATCATATTTTCATTATTCTATATTTCAAGCATATTTATTATTCATTGAATTTTTCATGTCAATATTATTCAAAAAAAATTTATATATTTGATATATATATTATACATAATAATGTTTGGATCATCCATCATTTTCAAAATATAAAATAATTTTGTTAATGAATACACTTTTTATCTATTTTAGAAATGGGTTTTTCAATTTTTTAAAACTATATACAATTCATATAGTTTATTCTATTTCAATTCCCACTATCTATTAAAATGAGAATGAACCCTTTACATTTGTAACATATTTCATATGACCTTGAACTCCTCTTAATCCCCCACCACAAATTTTCTTTGACATGATTCATTTTCATAGAATAAATCATATTCCTATTAATTTAATTTTTTTCAGTAACATATTAATTGAAAATTGACCGCATAATACATAAATTTATGTAAAAATTGTCAAATTATTCACTTTATGGTTTTTTAAACATATTTATTAAAAACTTTATTCCAAATTATCATATATCTAAATCATTGGAGTTTTGTTGGAATTATTCTGTATGATGTCTCAATAACCACATTTAATATAATAAATTGGGTGTCTTTTTTAAAAAAAATTCAGTTTTTTAAAGCATTCAAATACTATGTGACCTATAATTTTCTTTTCACCCAAGTAAGATATAATATTAAAGATCAAAATGTATTATGAAAACTTCATTATATATTCCATATATCCAATGAAACCACTAATCACCCAACTTAGGATTTAGGTTATTGTTAAAATATAACTATAGACATTAAATCAACCCAATGACATAATCTTGAAAAATATAATGGTTCATTATGAAGAATTGTTTTACCATATGATGTCAATCAAAGTGTTTATGCATTTTCTAATACATCGATCACCATCTCCACATGTACCATATGAATTCTCTATGTTTTACATTATATATAGACTATTACACCTTAAAATGTTCCTTGGATTACTCTATTTTCCATTTCTTTTATTCAAACTACAAATTCATTACATTCAGTAATTATAAACAAAATTTATTTTTCCCACGTAAATACATTTTCAATGACATAAAAAAATAAAACACCACATTCAATGAATCTCTTAACATAGAATCATATATTTCCTTGTTTGGAACATAAGAGATGGTTTATGAAATATTTCTTCACTCTTGATTTAATCATTTTATCTAAATATAAAAAATTACATATCGCCATTATTTTGATTCCTATGAAATCAATAATAAAAATAGAATATTTTATATATTCAAAATAGTAATTTCATGCCTGAAAACTAGAATAAAAAATTAGTATGTCATAAAATTTAGGTTTTAAATCATGAATCTATGGGGTATTGTTCATAAAAAATATGTATTATTTCTTCTTCAACATATAATGGTAGAATGTTAGCATTAAAACTATACTTCTCTAAACCATATTGAAAGTATTCTCGTCATCATGGAATTTTTTTTATGATAAATATAAGCCATCACATGGGAACTAAAATATACACCATCATGTTATTTTAAGTACCATTAATCTTATCTATAATGATATTTGATTCACCATGTTTCATTTGATCTTTATCTAAAATATAGAATGGGAAATAGAAGTTGTAATACAACTCCATTACTCCTTTTCATTTCCTTCTTTATTTACAATAGTTATATTTAATCATCCTTAATTGATCATTCATAGCCCCTATTGTTTTTATAGTATGTTTTGGATAAATTTTTATGCACAATTTAAAATGATATATTGTTTTCTATGCATTCGATAGGTTCAGTTGAGTTTTTTTAAAAAAAATTATGAACATGATGGATTCATTGAAATAAATTTATTCTTCAAAGGCTATTCAAAATCATCAAATATATTTTTTTATTATATATATCCCATTAATCATTCCTCCTATTTAGAATTGAAAAATTATACATGAAATACAGGCTATATTTGTAAATGTCCAACAACACCATCAACTTCTTTTTGAAAATTTTATTTCATTATATAAGATGAAATATTTCTAGAAATCTACAATGCATCATGATTAGTGACATATTTTTTTAATTTTCTTGTGGTTCTTACTATTTATAGTCACCTCCATCTATCTTCAATAAACGATGAGATATTATAGACATTATTTATCTTGATCGTTTCATGATTAAATTTTAGAAAATATATATATATATATATATATATATATATATATATATGAAATAGGATCAGTTTCACTAGAGAAACAATGATAAATATATACCATTTCCTAGGCAGTGTTCTTAGCAGTAGTTTAAGATGATTTAGTTTTATTGTCAATTACATTTTAATTACCATCGATCATGGCATTCAAGGTGTTTTCAATTTTTTTCAGCTATAGAATTCATCCTGAATTACAAATGTCATCACAACCAGTTTATCAATATGACATTTCATAATATTATACTATTTTTGAATGTTTAACTCATCAATTTTTATCTCGTAAAAGATGATCAATATTATAAAAAAACATATTTATTATCTCATTTTCAGGTAGTATGACTCTCTTATGGAAAAAGATATTTTTTCTATAGTAGGAAAAATGTCTAATCTCATCACAAATTTAATGTATCCATGTAATTATTACCTCAATCCAATACATTAAATTTTAACATGTTTCATTATATGAGTTATGTTAGTATTGTCCTTATTCATCTATGCGGGTATGATAAAATCCGTTAACGAGTCATCACAATCTTCCAAACTCATTAATTTCTTCTAAATTTTCTCTAAGATATTTTATTATATTTATATTAATTTTATTAAGAGTTTTTATATGATAAATTAAATATATCTTCATATACATCATCATTCTCAAAACAATTTATTTTATAATTTTCTAATTAATAATAAAAAATTACAATACATCAAAAATTGATGAATTAATTAGTATTCACACCTTTTTAGTTGACTTTTACAATTCAATGTTCTAATAAAAAAATTATGTCCTTATTATTCTGTTCAAACCTTTTCTCAGAATCTTCAAAATTTGAATGAGATCTATAAATAAATTCTTTAAGATTTTTTTCTTTCTTGTCTTTTAATGACATGTCCTAAAATTCATTATTTCATAATACTGGTAATATACTCATTTACCAGTGAAAGAGAGTATTGTTAATGTCATCAAAGAATAGTTATCCAATATTTTGTATATCTAAAATCATTGGAATAAATATATAGATTAAATACTCATAATAATAATTAAAATAGTTGATTCAACACGATTTTCTCTAAATCCTATCATATGACTGATAATTTCATCAAAACATGAAAATTAATTTTATATACTAAAATATTTGACCAACTAAATGTGATCCAAAATATTTCTCCAAATTTAACCAATGTCTACATTAATATTCTCATTTTTTTTATATATTTTCTAAATTAACCCCCACCTACAGAGATATTTTACATGTGATTTTCATGATTTTTACTATTTTATATATTGAATATGAGAGAACATATCTTTAATTCACATAAATATCATGATTTTTTTTATCAGTACATGTAATGGTTTCTTCCCTTCAATGAATAGTAAACCCCTTTGGGAAAAAATTAATTAACTCTAAACAACATGTATATAGATAAAGAACAATTATATTTTTCCATCAATGAAAAATCATTCCATATATTTTAGTACTCCTTTACTAATGTAGGATCTTTGATTTTTAAACATGGTGAGATTTGATTAAAAATTTAGTTCCTATATCCACTGATATCAATAAGAGGTGTTGGGGTTTTATTAGTGATCCATTTAGATTATTAATTTTTCACTAATAATACGTCACAACGATTAGATAAAATTAAATAATATCATTAGTATGTTTTTCATCATTACAAATGTAATGTTGTAGATTAGTCTTGAAGAATAATTTATTGATAGGATTAGTATATGAATTCCATTACCATTATAATCTTGGGACTAAAAACAAGACATTGTTTATCCACAACAATTATCATATTAAATATGAAATATATATCTTGAAAATATTGTTAGATAATATCCCAAAATTAATTTTAAATATTAAATAATATGGCTTCCTCCTAATGTGATATTTAAATATTTCACACCAGTACAAGCTGTCTCCTAATAAAATACTACCTTGTCCAAATGTTTCCTATATACCACCGCTTCATATTACCTAAAAGTGTCCCCCAAACTCCATCAATTAACATGCCTTTGATCAAACTTTCCTTTTTATGTTATTTACTAAAAATATATTCTCCATCTTGTACATTTTTCTCTATATTGTTGATGATCTTTTATCCTTGTTTATTTTAATGTTGACCTGATGTAATGATATAGTATGATGTAGGACAATATTCATCATTTTAACAACAATGAAAAAATCATTATTGAAATTCTCAACACATAAGTTTAATAATGATGATAAATATCATTATTCTTTTAGGTATAAGGTTTTCCAAAATGAGATATCTTCCATGTCCTTTATCACATGACAATGTTTTCTTGGAACATGTATTATTTTTTATCATATATCCTAGTTTTTTTATTAATTTTTTCTTTAATATTATATATATATATATATTGTTGTAATAATATTATTCAAAGAATATTTCTATATTCCATATAGAAACTTTTCATTAATAATGACACAATAATGATTATTATGAATAAAATTAAATCCTTAGGCTGAGATGATAATAATAAATCTCCATAAGACTTTGGATATTTCAATTTATTCTAACACAAAAATACATTAATCTTTTTTTCAAATTTAATTACGTCTATATATGAACGAAAAAATGAAAAATGATTACGTGGAACCTCTCTACGATGATTTGGAACTCATATCATGTAACAAATGAGAAAAAATTAGAGTATGTATGATTTTTCATCAAACTAAACAATAGTATAATATATGATGAATTATTCAAGATTTTTGTTATGAACTATTTCATTATTTTAATCAATAGAAATATTTTAAAATAATTTATTCCTAAAATTCATCCAGAAAATATTATCCTCATGTTAAAAATTGAGATTATTTATACCATGTTGATTTCAATGTGAATAGTTAAAGAAATAATGATTATACAATTATTGTAACTAATAAATCCCATAAATTAATCCACTAAGTATTTACCTATTCTTTTTCACCAAATGACATCAAGTGGGCTACCCATACACTGGAGGCTTCCAACTAGCAGTGAGGGCCTATGGTGCGTACAAGGAGAGACTATCCCATCTTGATTTGAGAGTAACAAAGTAGTAAATTATATTAATATAAAGAATATATATTAATAAAAAAACCAATACCGGAGTAATAAATCATCTCGATAAAAAAATTCTAATTTTATGACAATATAAATAAAAAATGAGATCATGATAGGATTTTATACAAAAAAACTAAATATTTTTTTTTGTGGTACAAAAAGATAAAAAAATAAAATAAAAGGTACTAAATATACATATACCAACATCAAGAAAATATGATCAATGCTCTAATATCATACTATATCATAGTATGGAAAATAATATATCTTTAGATAGGTTCTTCTGTTTCTCAATCACTACAATCTTGAGGTCTGTTCTAGTCCATAGGTGGCTCGTATAGTGTTTGAGATATAGTTAATGTCTCACCCCCTAAATAATATAAAATAATTTAATTTGTTATTAGATAATGTGTTTTTAATTTTATATCCATGTATAATAAATAAATAAATAAAATACATAAGTCCATGTTCTTTATGGGTTGAATGACTGCTATGTCTTTCTTCATCATAAGCTGATGATCTCTGAGAAATTGTCAACCTATACTGATAGACTAGATAAGTTGATGTATATGAATATATATATATATCTAAATAATAATCATTATAATGTACATATATGGAAAACATAAAAATTAATTATCTACTCATGTGTAATCATAGAATTAAACCTAGAATGTTCTTTTTCTTATTGGGTACATCCATAATGTTTATAAAAATATTACACTGATTAAAACATAAATAAATCATCATGAGTTCTAAATAAATATAGATCATGTTCACATCAAATGGGATCTATATGGATGAACACATGTATCACACTAGGATAACTATATGTATCCACCACCATTAAATTCTTTCCTAGGAGAGCCATATGTGGAGCCCATGTATCACTCTTGTCCTGGTCAAAAACTATAACCCACTGAGCTCTTCCATGTTATTCCACATAGGAATCCATTTATCAGTCATGAAATGGTATATTAGAATATCCAACTATGAAAATAAAAGTTAGTCTACTAGGGAACCTTTTTTCTCTAATGTGTAAAATACATAAGGAATTTACAAAATCTGCACCCATGATATATTTAATAAACCGAACCATGTATCAATCATTGTGTATTGATATTCATTTAAAATTTGTATATTATGAAGCTCAATGAAGCAGTTTATGAATTCCATTAGTGGGACCCATGATTTTTTTTTGGATTTATTTCAATGGAATCATTTATCTAGAATGAAAAAAATCTTATCATTTAATACTACTAGTATAATATGTAAAAGGGGAATTTCACACATCGTTATTTGTGGTTCATGTCAATTATAGGTGAGCACATATAAGGTTATTAAGGTAGGATCATTCTTTATTTCAGATCATGTCAAGGTGGTCACCCTACAACATTATTTCCCAAGATTCTTAGACATCATTAACCATGTAAAAACCATTAAATTAAATTTATTAAATATTTGGGAGGCATCACCAAACATTTAATATTGATGAAAACATTGAATGATAAATACAAAGATAATTTTAGAGAAATTAACTTAACCCCAAATAATGGGTTTACAGATAACACTTAAGTAATTGTAGTATATATGTTTTTTCTGAAATGGATGAAAACGAAATAATTGACTAATGACATAAAAAGTTGGGTATACTATCATGAAAATATATAACACCAATGATGGATAGGTAAAAATGGAATATATGTTAGGTAATTAGACCTCCAACAATGTGAATTAAACATGATGAATTGTTGGTATATCAAATTATATATGGGGGAGTTACCCAAATCATATTTATGAGTTGAATAAGGAGTTGTCAATGGTGATAAAATATGTGGAAAATGATAGGATTCAAAAAAAAATATTTTCCTCATCCTTAATAAATAGGTCGTGGTAATTTCTTGATGTTAAAGTAACTAACATCATCAATATCATTCGTTTTATATTTTAGATAGTGAATATTATTTCATAACATGAATAATATTACTAAAATGTATAGAAATTATTAATTTCAAGAACACATGGGGTATATATAGAGAAAATAACATCATTAATATTATTCATTTCATGAATTTTTTCTGCATCTATGTTTTAGACCCCATCTATATTTTCTTCTAAATAAACTGGCCAAACTAATTAAATGGTTTCTTGGTATAATCCAAAAGGAAAAAAACTTGGGTTTAATTGAATTTTATTACTAAATAACTCTATAAAATAGGGAACTAAAACCTACCCTCTTTAGTATAACTCATAATAATTTATCCCTTTATATGTTGGAAAAACATTGATGTGTGAAATTTTCTAACCACTAAGTGTGAACAATTGTCCCTCTCCCCTATTATTATTCCTACAAACAACCCTTCAATCATAGAAACTAGAAAAAATTAAATTAAATTCCTTGTAGAACCATATTCATTAAATAAAAATTAATACAATATAATATTAAAAGGATATATTTGCCTATATAATTATATATATCATATGGATTTAATGAATGATATAGCTTAATGTATTAATTGAAGAGATGAGGAAGATATAAGTAGTCTGGAATCACATTATACCTCATTGGTAAGGTCAATCGATGGGTAACATAAATGAAATTATCCAATTTCTAATATGGTCTGACATAATGTGTCAAGAGATCTCCCAATATGTTAAATTTTTTATGAACCAGTCTAGGAAAGACTCACTAAAAACCATATGTCTCACCTCAAACTCATGTAGTAAGTGGTGATGATTTATATAAGAAACATGTCTTGAAGGAGCTATAGAAATACCCCTATGAATAAGTTAAACCTAATATGATGCCTCCTAGATGACAGGATATCACATTATCACTTATCCACCTACCTCTAGCCTATCCAAAATGAAATCATAATGATTCGTCTGATTATTTTAATGAATGATATTATTTTAGTGAAATTCAATTAGGTATATTTGTTTCTCAAATGAACTTCAATGATCACTGAATCATTGATGGAGTAGGTCCTCTAACACCACTTACATATTATTAGACTAACATTTGGTAAAGGGGTGTCCTGATATACTAAGGGGAACCTGGGAACCCAATTTATTTTTGAACACAATCCATAGCTAAAATGAAATATGGGAATCACATTATTATACGATATAGTCTTGAATACTATGATGTTTCACAATATCCATATTCAAAATACTCATACATTTTAAATATAATAGGGTTTTTCTTGTGTTACCTTTGTAAACCAATGGATGATCATCCATACCACATTACTACCGTAGTGGGATCACAATAATATTATTATGAATTCTAGGGTTACCCCATTATATTTAAACAATGGAATGGAAAGTGGCTATAAATTTTTGTTATTATATTGTTTCTCAACCTTCAAATACTGATTTGTGGAACATCATGTGTCAAACACATTTATCTACATATCTAAACAAGTCCCCCAATAAGGATGACTTATATATGTGTACATACTGTTAAGCCTAGAGTGCACTTATGTAATGGAGGAATAAGAACCAAACATAAAATACTACCATTTGTCTAATTATACCCATATATATCCACTTATTATTAGAATTTAATAATAATCAATTACATAGTTACACAGTCTGTCCTCCTTAGTGGATCTCTTTGTCGAGACCAGGCCTACGATGTCTGAGATTTTTATCACCCTCACCCATTAAAGAAAGGAAATATTTCACTACCAAAATTATTAAATAGGATGTCCAAAATATTCCTGATCATCTCAGTGCATCTTATAAAATTTCTCCTCCAACTATATATCACTACTTGCTTTTTGTATTGGTAGTGTATACTAGTTTCTTCTTATTGCAACAACTATAACATTTCTATTTCTAATTTATATGTTGGCTCATATTTGGATAGAATAAGGTACTATAACAACACATGCATCCTGAGATTCTAGTCACTATATGTGGAAAATTATATAATAATGTTATTGCCTATTAAAATGGTGATCCATTATCCTAGTATAAAATACTACTAATAACATAATGTGTGAACGATATACACTAAAAAATTATCATGGGTTGTGAAATTCTACTAATCATGTATTAGATGCGTTCTCCATGCTAATAACTGGTCTTATTACCTCAAAAAATGATCCAATATTGATTTTGTATTACTATAATTAATCATTATAACTTCTTCCTAGTTTTGGAATAATTAGGATCAAAAATGAAGATAAAATCCCTTTAAAACCCTTAAAAATTGTCCCACATGCATCTGACCAAAAAAACATTACACCCTTTTAGTCATATCTATGAGAGCTGCTACTAGGAATAATAATTACCTAAGAAAATACATGTAATAGATAAACATCCTCATGAAACATCATATGTTAATGAAATTATTCGATTGATACTACGATAGAACTTATATCAACTTCTATAGGCCAATAGATAATCTAATCCATTAAATAATATGACCAATGTAATAGAAATTATATATCCAAAAAAGGAATATGTTGATTCCAACATAGAGTTGATTATATATTAGTATATTCGTCAGGAACACATGATATATTGATGGTTTTTATATGGTATGGAAACACACTGATATATCTCCCATGAATACAAAAATAGAATAATCATGATATTGGTGGAAAATTTGAATAATTGTATATAGGTAAACAATTGGTGTGTACATTATCTTGAATGGTATATCCAGATAACAAATAAAAGGCGTATGGGCTCTAGAATGTCATACATGGTATGTTTGATGGTCTCAATAACAACTTATGGTATTTAGAACTAAAATATATCATTGAGAAATATATCATTTATCATAGATGGTCGAAGAGTACATCAATATGAGATAGTTGATAGAAATTAATTACCATAATTTTGTTTTATTAGAAATAGTCCCAATCAGTCTATGGTTACCATCTCCATTTAGGGTAAAATGGACTATTGAATCCCATGTTAGAGTACTGGGATGTAATAAAACAATTATCTTCAATGTCCTATAACTGATTTTTGTGTTCCTTGAGATCTGAAAGTTCCATCCTTTATGTTATAATAGATACTATTTCCACTCATGAAACTTTCCCAATTTTTATATCTACTAATCTCATAGGAGTTAATCTAGAGACATCATCAGGGGAATCATCCATGAAAAGATCCACTACAAGAGAGAAATCACTAAGCATCATTCCTTGATAATATATAAAAAGACTAGCCATTATGGTTATAACACCACCCATCCCACAAGGACACATTACATTTCAACATTATATAACATCTTATTTATCCTTATTTACATAATTACTACCCTCAAGTGTTGTAAAAGACACAATACAGTGATAACATTCAACCAAGGAATGGTATGAAACTAACTAATAAATCAGATGAAAAAAATTTAATGCTATCATCATGAGGGAAGAGTATTAATGAGGAATATATATCCTTACAACTAAATAGTGCAATCATTATACTTGTTTATACACTCTGGTTGCACACCAATAGGGGTATCTAGGGAGAAAACAAAAAAATGCTCTCTATCACTTGCCAAAGGAATCCTTGAATTTCTGTAGATAAAAATGTCTGTGAAGAACATGAATAAATAATATATCTATAAATTATAGTGTATTAAATAGTTACATGATTAGAATAATGTTATGGACTCTACTCTACTATAGTAGGCTTCACTACATAGATATAGTCAATTTATTGAACCTGAGGTGCAACCTTATTAAACTGGGTAGGTCAACATTTTTTGTGATGTGCCTATGAAATATATCTACATCAACCATGGATGAATCATGGGATTACCCGACCAATAATAGTCAAAATACATACTTAACATGGAGATAATATTCATGTATGCAATATTTATAATGGTGTAGATCCCTTCACAATAGGCAATGGAGGGACTGTTTGGAGGAATCGCTAAGGGAATCCCAACCTGTTATCATCTTGTCACTCAATTTGTCCCTTAGTACAGAAGTTCTTATGATATCCTACCTAACCAGACTATAGATAGAAAAAAATAACTATGAGTTTTTATCATTTGAATACATCTACTAGAATTTATAGAATCAATGTGATGATTCTTATATCCTAAAAAACTGCCTCTCTAACATGATGTTGAACTACCAAGATTTATACATTATGCTTTCCTATGGATCAGCTCTATGAAGAGGTAATGGTTCACTATCTCTAATGTGATGGTCAAACAACTAACATTAGTCTATGGTCGGATGACATATTAAATAATATCCACATCCCATATAGAAATAGTGAACTCATCAGTAGTCAGTGTTAACAAAAAAGTTTACTCTCATTAAATGATATAAATACTACATCAGATACATAATACCCAATTATAAGGGTGAGAAAATTAAAACATGTCAATCTCTTAGTGTATGATGCTGGAAATAGTTATATAATACTCTCTGGATGTCTTCCTTAACCATAACCTAATGATGATCCTCATGAGAGATGACATCCCAAATTTTTTTTTGGAGTGCCACGAACTATATTTATTTTCATCATGGCTCTTACCCCTAATGGGAAATAAATATGATTTAAAATTTATATCATGTACCTCCATGAATAATTCAGTATCATTGTGATAGTAACCCCGAATTAATGTGAGAGGAAGCAGCTACAAGATTTCATTTTCCAACTCATACATTTAAGTGGTAGGTCATACAGTTCCCATTAATACTTCATGATGTATAATAATATATACTATAATAGACATTTTTTCCCAATAGAGGTTGAATATATTGTTCAAGGGGAAATATGTGAGGTAATAATAGTGAATATGGTTCCCCCACAGCAGGAGCATAGACATCACCACCCACCTAGAGCATGAATCGATGTCATTGTGATGTCATGTCTCTTAATTTACCAATAAAATATCAAAGATATGATCTAAAATAGATTGGATCATAGATAGAAGAAAATTATATGTAAAAATTTATCTTATAATTGAGTTAAACACCTCTAAAAATTTATAAATCTAGTTTTACATGACATGAATTGTCACAGAAGTGGAAATAGAAACTACCACATCATACTCATATGGTCATGTCATTTTAGAGGTCTCACATACCACCACAAATAATCCATTATACAATTATATAAATTGAATGTTATATCGGAAAACAACCATTAAACTATAATTGGAATACCCATTTAAAAATTACAATTTCATTTAATGTTTTTAAAAACATTTTTTACTCTTATATTTATTTATATCATGGTACATTTTTATGTGTAACCATTTACAATTTATACATGTAAAATTATTATAATAACTAATTGTTATATTTTATAAATGGTTTAAGAACCTTACATCCTATATCATAATCGTACATGTAATATATAACAATTTTACTAAATTAATTACCATTACTAACAAGTATAATTACAAAATTCAGACATTATAAATGGAATTCATGAAATCATATCAACTAATGTGTCAGCCTATTTAACTTTTTATCCAAGATTGAAAAATGTTATAATTGGTTAATTATGGTGACATCATCAATATAGAGGGGAAAACAATATTTACATTAATGTAGATACTTTAATTGGACCAACTATTCTATTACAAAATGAAATATTATTTAATATTAGATACATAAAATTCAAAGAACTAGAAATATGTAGCATGAAATAAAGGAAATCAAATAATTGAAATATTCTAATTTGGCATTATATTATGAATGACAAAAAAATTATCAAGGGACTATAAGATTCATGATATGACACATAATTTTCATATGACTCCATAAAATATGTACTAAAAATTATTACTATAAATAAAAATAATGTCACAAAAAATTAGTGTCACCCATATGTGACCTGAATATATTAGTAATAAAAAAACAAAGTAGAAAAATAAATTATCCCATTAGATTTTTGTTTCCCCCGTCCATGGGATAGAAATTCCAAGGAACAGGTTCATTAAAATATTCTAAAACATTCCCAATCTCGATTATAAAACAAAAAAAAATTAATGAAAAAAAGAAACCTCTAATACTACATTATAGGATCCCTAGTTAGAAGTCACTAATAGGTTCCCTGACCTGGATGATAACATGACCTCAATCATCTCCCATCCTAGTATGTTAGAGTTTACTAACTACCAGCCAGGGAATTTAGACTGTTTGTGGATAGATTATTGTCTCATGATCAAATAGTTACATATTGATAAATAATAATGTTATGTAATGTAAATTTTGATAAATAAAAAAAAATTAATGATATAAATTACATTGATAATAAATAAGCTTAACCTTAAACCTCATCAGAATAATTAATTAAGATACATCTATAATGTTTTATAAAAATGGATATATAAGTGATATATGGGTACAATAACATATATGATGACAAATATTAAATCAGACTGAAATATTCATCCAATAGCATCATGATCATAGGAATTTTCCATTTCTCCCATACTCTATCATTTTACAAAATTTAAAACATCAATGTTTGTGAACTTTTTTTATGTACATCCATGTAGTGATAATGTCTATTTAGGGAACAAAGGAACCCGAACAGGGTATGATGTATACTCCGATGGGAAAAAAATGGTTTCTATAACTATCTAGTATGTTCATATAAAATTAGTTGTGTGCAAATAATATTAAGGTAATGAATTAAATAAATAATACAAATCGGTCTGAGTTCGACATTTTTTGACTAACAGATACTACATTCTTCAACATAAGATGAATATATCTAAAACATGCTCAATATTAATAGATACAATATATATCTGAACACATTAATATGTGTATATATATAAGGTATAATTTTTATAACATACATTTATGTAATTCATAAATATTCCTTCATATGCAATGTGTAAACATGGTAAAATAGATATCATGTTATTTGGCATGCGGAATGCCTCATTAGTCATTGTTAAATGTAATCATTATTTCACAATAAATAGAACTAATTCAATGTTCTTATTAAAGTAGAATAATAATAACTAACAAGGTGATATATATAGAGAAAAATGAGTATCACTCCAATAGAACTACATTTATCTGTCACACTAAGAGTCTATAAAAAAAATATGTAAGTGGAAAACAAGTATAACTCTTACCAAAGCCTAATGGATTAATCCTCAAAATGAAATGATGTTATTCCACATATGGATCCATGTAAAAATAATGAAATGGTATAGATTCATTTCCCACTAATGAACATACTTGGAATTCCTCTTTAGAACTAGGTATCTTTTGTTGGCAATGTATTTAAGGAATATTCCACATGATCCATTCCAATGAATTATATAAAAACTAAGGTATCATTCCTAGAATATTTTTATTTATAAAATAGGCTAATTTATAAATCTATATAATCTCTTCTAATGTTTCTTTCAGCTAGGACCAGTGTATATCCCTCTTCATGATGTTAGGGGAGGAACTTATCTTGAATAACAACACATACCATTTAATAAGTGGTGTAGAATAATTACAATTGGTATTTCATGCAACAAAATTTGTCTTTTACTTAAATTATTCTATTGAGTCACTTATTTATTTCCGAAATATCGACCGTTATCAGTGGATCACATTGGGGTGGTTATCCTAGGACACTATTTCTAGTGTTTCATGGACTATTTGCACAACGAAAATCCAATTTAATTTAATTTATTAAAAATTTTGGAAGAATAATCAAAGTATTTTGGTGCACATCTTATTGGTAAATCATAAAAATGAAACATTATGAGAATGTATCTAGACTACTTACCTTAGGATATATAATAATCCATCTTCTTTTATTAGATATTTATTAGTATTAAAATGATTATAAATGGAATAATTGACAAATTCCGTGAAAACACGATGTATTGGATGAGAGAGAAACACACATAAGATATATATATACACACACACACACACACATATATATATATATTCAATAGATGATAAAGATGAATTCTTTTATTAGAAATTTTATTCCAGCATGATGAGTGTTCTTTGAGTTATATTTTATATTTAGAATCATTTTGAAGGCCAAAGTATGGGGTGAAGAGTGAGCTCTCACATTTGAGTTGTTGGGTGTAAAAAAGAATAATTTCATAAAATTCATGTTTCTGGCCCAGTAAAAATACATGTAGTGATAATTTTAATAATATAATGGAATTCATGTCATCAATTCCATTTCATTCCTTTTACTTTCCTTGAAATCTATTTTATGTCATGAATACAATACGTTAAATGTATTGATTTTCCCAATAAAAACTAGTGGGGTTTATCCAATGTATTTCATTTTATGAATAAATTTCACGATGTTAATTTAAGATAAATTATTTAATTTATTACAGTATTAAATTAGTAATATAGCCAAGATATAGTCCCCTATATCATTTCCTTCCAAACCTAAACTACCATACATAATGTAATAGTAACATGGTCTAATCCAGGAGACAACCTAACCAGTGGTCAACCGTTTTTTATTAACCTATATAGAAATTGATGAAAAAAGATGTTATAGTAACTTTGATGACATTATTATGATATGAATGAAACATAATAAATTAAAAAAAACTCATAGAACAAGTTGATATGTTGGATGTATATAATGAATATAATTATTATGGTTAACCTAATAATATATAAATTACTTTTGAGATATCGATATAATATTTGTGATCAAATAAGAACTATTTTTATATCTTTATTCAAATAATGCACATATAAGGATTTTCCTTAATATTGTTTTTCTAGAATGAAAATTAGTTCTCCATGTTAAAAAAATTTGACAAATTAAATTGGAATAAATTTTATTTATTTCTTTATATATAAATTAATTATTAAATGTAAAACCATTTTTAAAAAAAATTATTCAATCAATTTTATGTGATAATATTAAAATTAACTACTAATAATTATAATAAATGAAAAATGAAATATATATTCCATATTTTGAATAAAAGTAATTAATGTTATATAATATTTTGAAATAGTTTATTACATAATTAATATTAAAAATATTAAACAAATATGTTACCATAGAAATGGTTCAAAAAACTTCACTGAGGGGGTGGTGGTTAAACATAATTTTAAAAGTAATAATGAAAATTTAAAAATAGTAAATATTATCAGATAGAGAAATTTTCATCTAATATTATATTACCATCCATGCACTTGAAATTTGGATCCACTTGTATAATAAATTTCCATATATAATTTTCGTCTTTTATTTACATACATGCATGACCCTTCATTAACATATAAAATGGAACCAATTCTCCTCTATTATTCACAAACATTGTCAACTATGGATCTAAAAGTCCCTAAAAACCTTCATTTATTCCAGGATTTAATAATTGTTCTATGTTTCTTAATACCATCACAATAATGTTTATGGTGTAATATAATAGAGGCCTTTTAAAGAATAAATAGTTATATTTACCATCTCTTTAAAATATTATTTTATTTTTATTAGTTTTCTTAATATATTGTATAGATCTTAACATAATGAATATATTGTCATAGAATCAATTTAAACCGCCTCTACTATTAACACTGATGACAGAAATAAATTTGTGGTCCCATACACTCTCGGGGTCCCTGACCACGTGCCAGCTTCACTCCGAGGCCTATGCCTGGAGCCTTGATATTTGAAGCATCTCTTGCCTCGTTGTTAGGTATTGAGGACTCCCGTGAGAAGCTTCTCTTTTTGGTTTCACACGCAACCACCCTACAAAGGAGGAAACACCAGAAAAAACAACACATTACAACATCCATATAATCATACACGAAACATTCACCAACACAAGAGATGAAATGGTGCATGCACATTACCCTTTGTGACACTGAATGAGAACAAGACACCACAAATCGTCACCTAGACAGGACTACTGCTAAAGAGAGGAACATTATATGGGGAGGGACTTAAAACTGACTCTTAAGCGACACGTGATTCCTGAAATCGACCGTAGCATCCCCATGTGACTGGGTCTGCCACACTAGTGGCCTAACATAGACCCTTTCTTCTTAAATGAAACCAATGAAGGACCAATGATCATTTATAATAGTGGTCATCACCGACCAGTCCATGATACTTCCACCTTTTCACCTTGAAGAAAACTCACACTGCAAAAGGTCACCAAACATGACCCTTATAGCTGATGAAAACACTACAGACCATTCAAGAAATCTGTAAGCACTGATAACTTTGAATCGCCTTCACCCTTCCCTGCTGGAATTCCATTCACCGTTTCAAGGGGGAACCTTCAGACGCAACGATGTCAAACATCATACTCGACGACTCAGACAACTCAAAGAGACAAAAAATCCCTTCAACTCCCCTCGCATCTATCATCCAAGTGCGAGAGGATCAGATTAATTGTAAAATTGAG
The DNA here is from genome assembly GCA_963277665.1 of Viscum album. NCBI lineage: Eukaryota > Viridiplantae > Streptophyta > Magnoliopsida > Santalales > Viscaceae > Viscum > Viscum album. The sequence goes on from OY728138.1 coordinate 946,748,067, forward strand.
AGGTGGGATTAATCCTAGAATTCAAGAAGAGATTCGTCTGATCAATGGGAGGGTCTCCCAACGGTGAATTTCATGTGGCCACACATCAATCACATGTCAACACTTTATGGGGGCGTACACTAATCAATAAAGAAAATCATATAACCAAATAAAACTGGTCCAATGGTCAAGACATACAGCAGGTGAACACCAAACGTGCAGGGGAACCACTACAAGGGCTTCCCGAAAAACTTTTCAAAAGATATGATTAACCACACGCTTTCACACCAAATGACAAAAAAAAAATTCAAACTCAATACACAAATCAATCAAAAAGGATTCTTGGCTCAAAACATCTCACATCCAACCTTTAAAAATTACAAGTACACACCACACAATCAACGGTTATTTAAAAACACAAAATTTTCCTTTATCAAAACATTTTGAAAATAAGCAATGCCATTGATTTTCACAAACACCAATGGTGTCCCATGGGCCTCGCACATAAATGTTCTCATGCCACACCGGGACCCCCCTCATGTCCATCCAGGCACTCATCCGCTCTTTCCATTAACCATTTCCCTTTTTGTAAACACTCATGCATGTGGATTCCCATGAGAGCGCCAAGGATCAAAACCAAAACTTTCTATTTTCCAAAACCAAAACATCCAACCCACAATTTTCAAACCTCACATGCCATTTCATTTTTTTCATGAACTTCATTTGAAAACATTGTCCAAGGCCAACAAATTTTTACTTAAAAACCAAATTTCCACGAATCCAAAACAAAGAGATGAGAAACAATGCAGGAGGAAACTAGTGTCAGCGGGTGATTGGAGCATATGGTTGGCGTCCATACGCCAATCATACCATTTGCCACAGAGAGTATTTTAGGACAGTGTCCCAGGCTCTAAAAGGCTTTCCAGACCCTGCGAGCTCACTAAGACCACTGACCTTACTCCCTTTTCATTTCTGTTGGAGATGATTAAACGCGATGAACAAAAACTCAGACAAACCCCAACATTCTTTGGTAACTTGAGTCACGCCACGTGGTGTGCTGGCCAGGCACCTTACTTGTAGCCAGGACATCGAGTCCCGACAACTTTAACTCAAGTATACAGTGACTCTATCCCAAAATTAATAGACCCAAGAGAGAAAACCTCCCTCTGATACCATTTTTTCACGAACCAGGTCGGGTCGCCAACCGACCCGGCGCTCGACCTAGTTCGCGACATGGCTCGAAGGGCATTCTGGATCCCCATGGGATGTCAGAAGTGCTCGAGTATCAGAACTATCACATGGGAACAATTTTACCTGAAATAAAAGACAAAAAAATAACTAACCAGATAAATAAACTTAAACTAGAAATAGACAACCAAAGACACCTTTAAAGTAAAAATATGTTTAAAGTCTACAACTTGAACCAATAACTAAAATGAAAAGATAAAAGCGGAAAATAAAACTCTGACTCAAACCTATCAGCAAAAGAGAGGCCACATCAACACCACTCTTTATGAGAAGACCAACTGCAACCTGAACCACCATCACTGAGCTCAATGCTTCAACCTGGAATACAAAAGAAACAGAATCTCCATACACCCAAAGGTGTATGTAGGGTGTGAGCCAAAATCCTAGTAGGAAGTCACCCAATAATAAGTTTCCGTGAAAAATTATCAAATGATAAATACATATTCAATTTTAATGAAAGAAAAAAGTAAATGCTAGAACAGTTTTAAAGAAAACAGTGTTAAGGAAAAGAGTTTCAAATGGAAAAACTTAATTTAAAACACACAGACACCCTTACTTTTTAAAATAACCAACGTGTCACTCCGACGAACGTAAAGTGACCAATGAGCACTAACATGGGAGATACCGCATGGGTGTTATGTAGCTTGGGTCCCCAGAACTTCGTGTCTCTATGAAACGTGGCTTAGAAGGCCACAACCCTTAGAAAATATGGCTTAGAAGACCACGAACCTCAGAAAAACGTTGATTAGAAAGCAATGACCCTCAAAAAATCATATGTTTAGTTAGTGTGGCAATCATTAGTCTTGTCAGTGAAACCAGGTCGAGTCACCTCCAGAACACTATCCCACTACTGTAGTCCACCCTCATAACTACCCAGGCTTCCCGGTTTGTGCTCATTCAAGTTTCAAGTTCATGTCACCTATCACAATAATGCATAACATCCAACCATGTACATACACATGCAAAATCATAATTTGCATGCCCAACCCCAATTTTAAAACCATACGCACACCAAAATATTTTTAAAACATAACCTCCCATTCTTACACATTAAATTTATCTAGATGCATGGTTTAACAAAACACATTGACAATTAAGAAAACCTCTAAGACAATTTAGTAAACAGTTTTCAAACATGTCGTAAGACACTAGAAGGTAAAAAATACATTCAAACCCTCTTTCCAAAATAAAACATATTCTGAAACACGCCAGAATATAATCCACGTCATGATCACTCCCTGACTCACACACTGCACAATTTACAAAACAACAGTAAACAGTCTAGAAGTAAAACATTGTAAAACAATTTAAACTAAATCTCTTGATGTTTACCACTAAACCCACACAAACCCCTTTTCACGGCTAAAGATACCCGACGTCATGCAAAAAATACAATTCCCAACACTTGCACATCTTAATAGGATAACCGTACAATTTAAAGGTCACTAACAATGTTCTCAGCAAAAAACACACTCCTAATATAAACAAACTAAAAAATAAATTCCAATGAAAATCAAACCTCAAATAAACCCGAATTCACACAACAAAAATTAATTTAATAATATGCCAAATAAATTAAGCATTGAAAATTAATTCATCATATAATAACTTGAATGTGGAACCACCTACCTCAACGCCGAGACTTCCAAACTTGGGTACGAAACTCCAATCACAACCAATTCGCATCACAACCAACTAAATTAATACCCTAAAAACAGAATACAAACAAAAATCGAGTCAAAACAACCCTTAACTAGCTTCATACCCATTGGATGGAACAAAACACATAGGGGAAAACAAGATAACTTAACCGAACTGGGGGCATTGTGCATGCTGAATGAAGGTGAGATGCCGGTGGGGGAGCCGGAGCGACACCGGCCAGTGAGGGAGGAGTCGTGCTGAACCAGGCTACGGCCAATAAGGATATCGCCGGCGATATTCTGAGAAGAATAGGGAGGTGTGATGATGGTGTCCAAGTGAGGTTGTGGGCACCGGCGTTTGGGGCAAGGAAGTAGGGTGGCTTGTGGTGGTGCAATGAAGCTATTTGACGAGGAAAGGAGGAGATGCCAGACAAAAGTTCAGCGGGTTTGAGTAGACCGGAGAGAGAGCAGGGCACCATGGGGGGGGGGGCGCAAGGAGGTAGGGCTACTGCTGGCGATGAGGAGGTGCGGTGCGGGCTGATGTCGTCGGACAGAGGTCATCCAAGGGGAGCCAGGGCCGGAGGTGAGGTAGGGATGCGTCGACATAGCATGATGTGAGGGGAAGGAAAAAAAATGGGGTTGGACATGGAAGAGTGGGTCGTGATGAGAAGGGGAAATAGGGGGGTCCGGTGGGATTCTGAGCCGGAGTAGGAGAGGGCGGCGGTCCCGAGCAGGGGGGAGTGATGCTCGAGTGGGACAACAAGGGGGAATAGGTGGGGTGCGGCATGACGTAGGGTTCGTAGGGGAGGAGGCGCGACCTACGTGGGGAGAAGGAAGAGGGGCTCGCCGAACCCTAAGGAAAAAGAAATATGAAAAAAAAAATTTAATGAAATTAATAAAATAAAATAAGTAAAATAGAAATTAAAAAAAAAGTTACAAACACTACATAATATTAACTATAATAAATATTATTACAAAGCTAATAAAAACATGTTAAATTTTTATATCCTTAACAATATGAATAATTTTATTATTATTACTCAAAAACAACACTCAAACTATTAACATTAAAACAATTACTTAAAGTTTATTAAACATCTATTTTTTTATTCCGGTTTTATTATTCATTATTATTTCATCATCCCATTATTAATCATTTTTAAAGCTGGACAGACTGCGCAGTCTCAAAACCGCGCCCTTCCCATGCATCTGGTGACGCAAAGCCCAAAAACACTCATAAAAATTAAGATAATAATAATAATAATAATAATAATAATATAATAACATACTTAATAATCTAAATAATAAACTATAAAATGATATACATAATACAATCCTATTAATAAAAATAATGATCTCAATTAAATTATTATCCAAGATAATAATAATGATATTCTAAAGTGACATTGATATTATTTCTTTTTGTTATTGAAACCATTCCCAAATCATTTTATTTAAACAATTTAACATCGGCAAGGCATGGGGTGACCCGGGCGGGGTCGTGTGGTGGCCCATGCGAGGCCGCACGACTTCGACTGCGTTGTGCTGGACGCAAACAAGGACAAAATATAAAGAACTCGAAAACATAAGTCGGGTTTGGACCCGAACTACCTGACACAAAGAAAATTAATAACATAAATAAATTAGAAACTATGGGAGTGACATTAATAATATGGTATTATGATTACATGTCAACAATTTTCTGAATCATTTCTATTAAATTGGAATTGAATGTATTTCTCATGTATACATTTGGGATACCACCTTCATATATTGATGAAAATAATTTTTTTGACTATCATTCATTATTGGTAATTATAATAGCCTTGTTATTAATTTATTTTATTTATCACATAATAAATCTTCAATACCAACATTATATGGCATCCTTCTTAGAGTCTTATTGGTAGGGTAATGATAATGTTTCCCATGCATTCATGTGGGCTACAACCTCTTTAATGTGATGGGAATTGTTTTTCATTTAGACATTATTTGGATGGTACGAGGATATATTTAATGAATATATATAATGTATTTTATATATTAAAAATTATAAAAAATTGTATTACTGTTTACATTTTTCAATTCTATCTATCTTAATATGAAAAAATTAATCATCCCTACCTATGGTCTACCATCTCCAAAAAGTGATATAAATTTGTTATCATCACTAAATTATAAGAATTTTTATAAAAGAGTATATAATTATTATATATGATACATATGATATTATTATAATAATGGATTTTATGTGAAATTATTGTGTATTATGGACTAATAATATAGAACCAATATGTACAAGAAAAATTTAAGAGTTAACAATCTAAAACAAAATTTTTGATAAAAATAATAAATTAAATGGTTATTGATGAGTTACAATTGGATAATATATGGTCTTATAAGTACATAAATATAATTATATGATATAATTATAATAAATTTAAATTTATTATACTGGTTACTAAAATAACTTCGTATTTATGTCAATCCTTCTAAAAGCTTTAATTTCATAATTTCAATTAATTAATTAAATTTTATATGAATAATTTTATGATGATCAAATTATATAATATTTCTAAGAAAATATGTTATATGACTATTTAAATTATATATATATATATAATTTAAAATTTTGGGTTTAATTTTTCTACCACTTATTAGATAAATGTTTAAATGATTGTATTATGGATTACTAACATAATTTTTTTCTTATTTTATAGATAATAATTTTATTCCATGGACATGAATTATGTATAACATTACAATATTTTTTTATCAATTAAAAAATTATTCATTAATTCATTTTTTACCATATTTTTGTTTTAAAAAAATTAATTATAATTTATTGTTTTATTTTATTTGGTACTATTTTTTTGTCGATTCTGTGAAATAATTTTGGATTGATCATTTCCAATATGAATGAATTTTCACACCATCATGGATTTTCATTTTTATACAATTACGTCAAAATGATCATTGGTTCTATACTTATGAAATTAATTTACTTATATTATCTAAAATTTTAGTATTTAATTATGTTATTTCAAAATAAAAATTTTATCTTCCATTAAAATAGAACCAGTGAGATTAGAAAGGTATTTTAAAATCCATTGAAGAATATAATGATTTACTGGGGGTTTACACTATTGAAAACATATAAAAAATTTCTAAAATGGAATATGATAATATTTATCTATTTATTTTCAATTTTAAATATTAATAATTTTAATGAAAATGAATCAATAATAATACGTATTTTGACTATGTATTGAAATTTTATCGATTTAAATTAGATGATAAATTTCATTAACATGGTATGTGATTAGAGGATCCAGTAATGTCCCCTTGATAAATTATTAGGTATCATGATTAGAAATATATTGATTATTTATTGTACAAAATAATTATTTTTTAATGATTTTTTTTCATGAGGTTAATATAATATGATTTATTAGGGATGGTACCCAATGCGAGAAAACATTTTATATTTAGATGACTAGTATATTCAATGAAATGAATACTTATTTGAATAATTTATTATAAATTTATTGTTCTTCGATTTAAAAGCATCATTACAATTTCAAATAGTATATTTACTGTTAAAAAAGTAATAATTGTTCCCCATAGTGAATATAATAAATAATATTAATGATAATACCTATAAATATAATACTATGGTAAGATAATAGTCTATGGTTGGAAACATAGTATCTTTAATTCGTAGTGAATGTGCAAATAAAATTTGAAATTTATTCATATGATTTCCACACATTGTAATTTCGAAGACCTGCGATTATGAGGAATGACCAACCCACAATAATTCAACATGTTTATCAATCATAACATATTACGATTTATGAGTGTACGTGATTTTCCATAGACATTATGATTATTGCAGAGTAATGTCATGAAACACATACTTTTATTTAATGACTAATAATAAGATGAAATATTATTGATTAATGTTGTGAACATTGGGTATGTTATAAAGAAAAATGTATTAATTAATATGTCATGTAATGGGTTGACCATTCTACCTATATGAATGTTGATATCCCATTATATTGGTAAAATTCCATCCATCCATATAAATTACATTTCCTTATTCTAATTACTTATTTTTATCATATAGTCAAAGTGTTATATATTAAAATGCAGATTGATGAAATGATTCGGTATCATACTGGATGAGATATTTTGATAATGGTATTATATTATATTGAGTGTTCATATATGTGGGTTTAGATGTTGAGACATTAAATTCATTAGACTGAGATTGATGCCCTATTTATATTCAATAATTTTAGACCTCTAGATTTTATGCCTCGTAAAAATGTGAAATAATCCTTGTGGAATAGATCCTATGTTCTACCATTTATCTCAATTAAATTATATTTGATGTAAGTAATTTTATTGACTTTTATTCCCATGATTGACGAATAATTTTCATTTGAATTTGTTGATAAAAAATATAAAATAAGTATGTATTCGATAGGTATATATATAATTTTATGAATAAATAATATTTATTTGTTTTATGTAATTTCGAATGTTATAAATAATTATATATTAAAAAATACCTATTAAATTAAATTATGTTATTATTTAATACATATTTATTCCATTTATAGTAAATATAATGTATTATTTATTTAATGAGTATTTTTTACAAAGTATCCAATGGAGATTTCATGTAATATTTACTTTTTTATTGAATATATAAATAATTAAATATGAATTTTTTATAGGATTTTATATTTATATGAGAAACATGAATATGTAAATAGATAAATATTAATTTTCATTAATATAAAATTATATTTTTCATTTTAACTACTTCTTTATGTTATATCATAATAATAATAGTATAATAACATGGAAGGGAACTAGTTGAGGTTTCATATATCATTTATTGTCCATATTTTTGTTATATAATATTTTGATTCTAACCCAAACTCAATAAATATATTATTTTTATATTATTTCGATATTGTTCAATATTGATCAAAAATATGAATCATTATGCCCATAAAAATCTAGACCACTCTATAAAGTGTAATGATTCACATAGTGATTCTTCGGCATCCCCTATTATGTATAGAAGGATTTTGTAAGCATTATTCATCAACTGTAAAGGAATCATAACAATGGTTAAGGTGAATACCAATAGAATAACCATCTATCATGATAGAACATGGATATCAACTAATGTTTTTTAATGTGAAATATAGAATCTACATATCAATGATAGGTAGATTCTACCTATATTACATACAAAGGAAATAATTGTAGAATAAAATTGGTATTACAAGGTCAACACTAACAATGAAAATTGATCTAAATTCCAAGTTAATCTCTATTAAAATTAATTTCAATAATGTGTAAATTTATCTGAAAAATATATCAACATTGATAAGTTTTATATCATTATCAATATTATTTGAAAAAATTACATGGGTCATGTTTCTTATTTCGAGTATAATATTTTAATTATGCTTCAAAATGATATTTTATAAGCCAGGTTTTCCTTCGATAAGATGTCCATTTATTCTTAGAAAAAATATGAATTATTAGAAGGGTCACATACAATTTATAATAAATTTTTTCACTTTGTAGCATACACAATTAATTTTTTGTTTCACGTTCTTTATATTTAAAAAAAAGGAGAATAATTAAATTTATTAAAATATATTAATTTTCCTCATTATAGTATTATAATTTTTTAATGATAAAATGTTTTATGCAATGAATGATATTATATTTCATTATTATAAGTAGAGTATTTTATTTATATATAGGGTTCGATAACATTTGACTGGATTACATATTGTCTATCCCAGTTTACATTAGCGAGACGTGTCACGGGTTATATGAAACTCAATATTGTAATAACACATGATTCATTTATTTTATTGTTTATTTTGATTGGACCATCAAATAACAAATATTTTTATCCTAAATGATGTGTACATGGAGTCACATCATGTACCTTATAAGGATTATTGGAGTTATTCTCTAAAAAATATGGTCAATTATGTGGTTTATATCAACTTGAGAATTAATATAATTAACAATAATGAGTCCCATAATGTTTATCATCACAACACATCATGTAACACCTTAATTTAGGTGTACAAAGAATGTGATTATTTTTTTCATCTCACGTGGAAATAAAACAAGAGACCTACATTATATGTAGATCCTTAGTATAGACAACATCATATAGCCAGAATACAATTCGAGTCAGTAGTTTTTTCCCCTTAATAAAAAAATAGAGGAACAAATCATGTAGATCATCATTATGCTATACATATTCTACCAGTGAATAATATAATTAAATTACTTTAAAACTAATTAATTAATTCATCAATAACATATTTTGACAATTATACCATGATATATAGAATAGATAATTTTTTTAATAATTAATAAATACATAATTAATCAAATATAATTATCAATAATTATATTATATTCCATTTAATTAGGTCAAATGTAGTAATAATTTGTATATTCATGATATAAATAATATAATTTAATGTGATGAAAAATATTTGGTCTATTAATTAATTTGTTGAATCAATTCATAATCATGTATCCCAGTAATTAATATTGAATTAAATTGAATACAAACTGATGTATAATGAAATATTTGTTTGATGGGTCAGACTAATCATGATATTTGACCATACCATTTCATGTGCTTATTTCATTTTATTTAATTATTATTAATGTGTCTATAATTATTTACTATTAAATTTGATAAGATGGAATATCTATCATTACTCTCCCCTTTAATATGTAGAACATTGGTGTCCGAGGGTGTCTAATTTATTTCCACTTAAAATATAACTTGGTTATTATCACTAGTATATAAGTAATAAATTATATTTTTTAAAATGATAATCCCATGGTTCATGTAGGTGGTTCCATATGAAAAAAGATTAAACTAACACTTCAAATCCATAGCTAGAAAATTAAAATATTATTACTTATTCAATGACAAAATCAATTATTATTTCTAGTGTTTTGGATAAAAATATTTTCTTTTATTATATAGATTATTATATATGTTCATGATATACATAAAAACATAGTTGTTTTATTTTATCCTTGTACATTACTTATTATATCAAAAGGAATTTTAATATACTAAATAAATTAAAGAAGATGAATAAATAGAAAAAAATAAATATATTATGAGTAATTTTTTATCAATACATGGTGAATCATTAATTTGCAATAATAAAAATATTTTTAATGGATAAAAAAATTACACAAAATAAATAATTTCAGAGAACATAACATTAATTTAGGTTAATCCTTCCATTAATTTATTTGAAATTAATATCATTGAACATACTGTTTGAATACCCCTTATTGGGACTCTCATTATTATCAATTAATTATTATATATGTTTATGATTGACATATCCAATTTATTTAAAGGTAAATACCCCTCAATATAGTTGATGTTATGTTGATGCAAGTGTTTCGGAAATCAATGCGATATATTCATGATTTGGGAGACTCCCCAAAAGAACATAGGGATGAAATCTGACTATTATAAAACACTGCATTACTGAAATAAATTTTAATAATTGGAAAATCCAATTCATGGGTTATGAAAAGTGGAATATTTATTATTTTTACAAAAATGTACATTTATGTACAAATTCTAACATCCATGATGAGGGCCATTTGAGCTTGGTAAAAGTTTGTAGATTTAATAAAATTAAATTTATCATGCATCACATAATTTATAATAATGTAATGGTATGATAATATATTTTAATTATTATAGAATAAAATTCTTACCAATAATATATAATCACAAAAATTAATTCCTCATATCATTATATGTCATTAAAAATAATGTTTATTTCATTTGATTCAATCATTTAGCTGTTGCATTATTATAAGAAAATTTATATTTTCTTTTAGAATCATTTATTTTTATTATACCACCATAAAAGTTGAGAATATGTGAAAATTATCCCTTAATAATATAATTTGTGGAGTATTCATAGGATTTCAGTCTTATATTAGTAGCTATTTATAAAAAGTTATTGAAATAACAGATGGACCTGAATTTTTAAAAAACAATATGTCATATCATTTTTCATGAGATATAAAATAAATTAATTAGAATCAATATGAATTTCCATGAACTATATAATTGAATAATGGTTGAAGGAAATATACCAACTGATTAAATTTTCAATATTTAGGGAATATTTTTATTTGATGAAATTAACCTTCCATATAGACAATAAATATTATTTTAATCATATTTTATTATCTATATCATGTAATGACTCTTAATTTTACCAATTGAAATTAAATTGTTATAATAATAACATATATTATACAGAAAAAATTAATAAATTACAAAATATAATAAATATAATTTACTAATGAATTGAATAAGGGGTATTTCTAGATGATATTGATCATACACGAATAGTAGAGGAAATTTACATTTGGAACAGTAATTTTAACATTAAAAATAGTAATTAAAACAATGGAACAAAAAGATCCTCTCTGAAATATAAAATAAAAAATATTCATCCTATAAATGATAGTATTATATTAATATATCATACTCTATGTAATTAAATATTTTAAAAATTATAAATTTATGGTTTTTATTTTTATAAAACAGAAAGAATTATTTATTATTTTATTTATAAATATATTAGGTTAAAATAAATATTATTTTCATTAAATATATTCATAAAATATTATTTTGTTTTATTGTAATTATATGATAATTTTTGGGGACCTTAAATATGATTTCAAAGTGATATAATGTAAGGTATTATTTTAAAATTGTAATTTTTTAAAAAATGATGATTTTATTCAAAAATACAATTTCTCATATTTATAAATTTAATTTCATAAAATGGAGTTCAATTTTTTTATTATACTAGTCAAAAAAAATAAATGTTTAATTTTTGGGATATTTCTATAATTTTGAATATTTTAGAATTGTAATATTTTGAAATTTTATGTATATATACATTAGAAAATTGAACACACTATTCCTTGAGTGAGGATTGATGAATGAAATATAATATCATACACCCCTTCATTATTATATATTTTTGGTTATTAATATCAATGTGTTTATTTTCATGATCCAATACAATAAACTAATCAATAAAATTTTGATAAAATACTCCTCTCCCCTAATAAATACCACCCCTCAACACCTCTTATCCTTATACATTCCCATATTTAATCATTGACCACATAATTCCCAATAATCATTCCAATATCCTCCTCAATTTTAATGATCTTTTTGTCCTAATAAAATACCAAAACTGCATTCCTTAAGGATGTTCTCGAGTTATATAATTCAATAGGTAATACCCTCTTCAATTCTCATTTAATTTATTATCATTTTATTTTATTTTTTTAGTATCGCCAAATATCCTATTGAAATGTGGAATGGTAACTCCAATATCATATATATTATTACTGTTTTTGGTTATTTGAATAATCCAACATTATACTTCTTATCCCCACTATTTTATTATAAAAAACGAAACAATTTTTCATATTGAGTGGATTTACCACCATAATAGAAAATGTGATTTTATTTTGATGATATCATGGATCTTCATTTAAGGATTATAATCATCTATGAATATGTTAAAATGTATAATTTATTTTTTTATGATTTTGAACTATTATATATATAATATTAAATAATAAAACATAAAAAGCTCATCTTGATTGAGTATCACTAAAATTCATCTAAACAATTATTATTATAATTTAATCAAATGAATAATCAGAATTTATGAAATAATTATATATTATACCAATTAAAATTATTTATTTTAATTAATAGCATATAATTTAAATTCCTAATATTCGTTATTATTATAATGTAGTTCCATGCCTATAAAAAATCGAGTCGATCCTGAAAACAAAGAATATAAACACTATTAAACTATTAAATTGAACTATATAAGTTAAAAAAAGGAAAAAACTGATCATCATAAAACTATAATAAATAAAATACATTTATTAGTGGTTCAAGGTTTTTCAATGAAATAATCATATTTTATTATCTATTATATTAAACTGTAGAAATCATTTAAACATAAGGTATAGGTATTCTCAAGACCAAATCTCTTCCATGGGGGCTTCCCTCTCTCACACCATTTTAAGTATGTATATTTCCACAATTTTACATAAATATAATTTTCCTTCACATTTTTCCATTCTTGGAAATACATTTTTTTTATTTGGATTTAGGAAAAATCCAATAAAAAATTCCAAAAAAAAACATTCTTTTAAAAACACATATTTTACTTCTATTGAGTGTGTTACTTCATCTTGTAATATTGATTTTTATTATACCATATAGGTTATTCTGTTTATATTTTGGTATCTCGCAAGTTCATTCCTACATTTATACTTTATTAAATTATCATGAATGCTATTTAATTTCAATGTGTTGTTATATTCCAATGGTGGATAAGCATTTTATTTGTAAAGCCTAATTAAACTAATATTATGATGTGATAGGTTCATCCAAAATTATATAAAACTAAAAATAATTGGGTAATATAATGTATATCATAAGATCATGTGAAATATTATTGAACATGATTCTATCATATGTCAAAATGATTATGTTATGATGATTCCCATATGTTATGCATGAACATGATGTTAGTGTTCTCATAATTATGTGTGGTATTTTATCAATAAGACATGATGTTTCATTTGTTTGCATTTCCACATTTCATTAAATTATCTCATTTTTCCTCAAATTATTATTATTAAGATGAAAATGATATGTAGTAATGATTTTGTTTATTCTCACCAACACTCATGTCTCTAATTCATCTACTTACTATGATTTTGGATCACCCTTTCATTTGATGTATATCATTAGGTGAATAAATATATTAATTAGAATAAAATGGAAAATTTGAAGATATATAATTATTAATTATGTATTTTTTTGATTTATTAATAATATGTTTGGTTTGGAATTAATTTTCCAAAGAAATTAATACGTTTTATTATGGGTCTGTAACCATATAATATTTTTTATCATTAAATTTTTTTAATTGTAATTTTAGAAAATATTGGTCTCTATATATGGTATTAGAAAAAAAGCTTATTTAATTTAGGAATTAGGATTAATAAAAATTATTTAAAATGCTTTGTATGAAACTAATTATACGAAATTAACTATGAATATTAGTTTTTAAATAATTCTATTCATAGATATCCAACAAAATATTCCTCAAAATTTATTTATTAAAATTATTAATTTATTTATTCATAACTTGTTAAGTTATATTTTTTCAAACCGAATTCAATTTTAGAAAATAGAGGTAATGGGGTGAAACCAAGGTAACATTCTACATTAGAGACAATGTAGTGATTTATGGAATGACATCAACAATTCCATATAAGATGGAGTTAAAAATTTGATGACAATTATTACACATAAATCTCCATATATGATCAATAATATAAATAATGTGGAATTTAAACTTTCACCTAATAGGGTGAAATAGACAATCGAATCTTTTAAGTATCAATGATAGTTGAGGTTTTGATTAATTTTTGATCTACTCATCGCTGAATAGTTGTTTTACTCAATGTAGAATATATTTTATATGCTTCGCTATTCTAACATGCAGAAGTTAAAACAAGAAATTTATTATCTACATTTTGAGGTAGGTAAAATGTGGTTAATTGATTATAAATACAATGTATAAGGTTGAAATTGAATAGATGGAGTTTGAAGACATTAGAATATTTATTCTTAACAATTATTTTACTCACATTTATTATGAAAATATGGGGAGAGAATTTATAGATCTGATGAAAATAGATAGTTGATATCTCACAACCTTTGAATCAAAATTCAAAATGTTTACACTTTATGCTTCTGGTCTTATTATCCCTATTGATATAAAAATTTATTGATGCTTTTATGGGTTAAGAAAAAACAATCAAAAGGATCTCAATTTTTGAGACATTAGTAATTATTTAGAGGTATTTTGGTATTTATGATAGGGTAAATAGAATTTAGATAATGGACCAATGTACATTGACATAATAAATTTAAGATGGAGTTTCAATAAGGAGGATCTGATGAAAATGGTGGAATAAAAAATAAACCACTCTCATGTCAAAAATTTGGGAAGAAACTTTATTGGAATTCCAATAGTTGGACAACTGAATTCATTATTTTTGGGAGAGAATGACACCAATCTAAATAATGGAATAAAGAATCAAGGAAGAAACAAAATGTAGAGGATGATATGATATTACCACCCATGTTTCAATTCTTCAATTATTTTGAGAATGGGCACTATGAAAACCAGTAAACTAAACCTCAAGTGTTTGCGGATAATCCTTATCAACATCTACCAAATCCAAATGAGAAAGGGAAAACTTATTCCATCACTACTGGTGAGGTGTACCCCCACAATTATTTGGTGATAGGTACAATTTTTATTAATTATATAGTATAGAATTAATGATTTTATTCGGTTTATAATCATTTATTCATATTTTGATGTTTTAGTAGAACAATTCAAACACAAACTAAAAATACAAAGGTTTAGTTACATGTGAGAAGAGTAAATGGATAAGTTATTACATATATAATATATAACTCATCCTCAATTAAATTTTATGGAATTATCCTCCTAAAAATTCATGTATTACATCCATTTGTGGAGACTGAGATTATATTATTCATGGATTGTGAAACAATATAGAAGCCAACATTAATTTTTTGGAAACAGACACCATTATTCACAACCATACACGTCTTCCTTTTTTGTATAAATGTAAGGAGGATGTTGCATCTATTTTATAATCATCATATCATGTGTGGATGTTATTACCATAAGAGCAAGAATTTATGGATCAAATGAATGAGACCGTAGAGAGAATTATGATCAATGACATGCCCAATGTATGGGACTAAAATGACCTGTTCCTTGAAAATTTTAATGGGATTCCACTAGAATAAATGGACGAGTTATAAATTTAACATATTCTGGACTATCATTATATTTCATGGAGACCATATAGAATATAAAATATTTTATTGGAGTATGTGGTGGATCAATTAAATAATAATATACACATGGATTTTTATAAAACTAGGTTCTTCCTTATTGGGAGCACCAGTGATCATTGTTAAGTCAAATAATGGATCAACGTCACTCTTCAGTTATTTTCGCAAGTTCAAAACTATAACACTAATTAATATGTATCCCTTTTGACAAAAATATTAATTTTTCAATCAAATTCATTGGTTCATGTATTACTAAAATATAGATATTTGGTCCCGAAATAATTAACTAAATATTAGGTAAGAAGATATTCACATGACTACCTTTTAAATGAGGTATGGAATCTATGAGTTCATCATGATTCCCTTCAAACTCACTAGTGATCCATAAATATTCATGGACTTATTGAATTGATTCATTAAACATTAATGTAATATTTTTCGTAATATTTATTGACAATATTTTGATATACTTCAATTCAAGTGTGTAAAATTATGAGTAGTTTTATAATATACTAATGGATTTGAGAACTGAGAATAATTCTGAAGAGTACATCAAATATGAGTGATGAATTGAGTAAGTATCTTTCTTGGGGAATTCCATCCCCAACAAAAGACTACATGTGGACCGTTCAAATATATAGGCAATCAAAGAGTAGACCAGGATAATATCTGTAACATTGATCTCTAGTTTTCCTATTGTAAGTGGTTATTGCAAATGATTTGTGAGGAACCAAAAATGATATTAAATCCCAGATAAATATAAAATTCAAATATGAGATTATCGTTTCATGACCAGTTGATGTGAGGACTTATACAAAAAGATGAAAAGGAGGTTGATCACCACTCCAATACTCACAAATATGACAAGTGGGTATCTCTTTTTGGTATATAATGATTCATAAAATAATATTTTAGATTGTGAAATAATTCAAAATGATAAAATGATATCCTACCACTCGCGGTAGATTAAAATTTGTAAGAAAAACAATCCAATTCATGATCTGGAATTTCCATCGATGATCATTACAATAACAATATGGAGGCGTTATCCTGATGGGGAGATGTATGAAATATATACTTTCATAAGAGTCTCTTACATATATTCACATAGAATTATTCTAATATACACCAATGAATATATTAATAACTCATCAATAATTATAATGGCTAAATCAACTAACCTCAGGTAATGGAAAAGATATTTGAAAATGCTCAAAGTAGATAAGATATTGCTACATTATCAATGATTGGCATTGATAATGATCGAATATTCAAAAAATTGAAATTGATGGACATGAAAAAAAATTAGAAGGAACTTCACCAGTCCATTCTCAATATATTTCCCATCCTTCCCTCATGGATAAAATAAAAGAATCGTATATAATTAATGTGGAAATTTATAAGAGTGTAGAAGATCTCAATGAAGTGAAATTCACAAGGTTCAAAAATGATGAGGAAGGAGTTTTATGATTTGGTAAATGACTATGTGTACCATTGAATCTAGAGATAAATAATGGGATTTTGAGTGAATCCTAGAGCCCATCCTTCTCTATTAAACCATGGAGAAGAAATATGTACCGAGATGTATGAGGAAAATATTGTTGGGACCATATAAATAAGTATACCACTGAATATACATCAAAGTAATAGGAATGTCATTGATTCCTGGCGGAAGGAGAAATTACATCGGGGATGATTCAAACAATACCCATAATAACATGGAAATTGTTGAACATCGTCATTAATTTATTCAGTTGACTTCTAAAGACATCCATATAAAACCATGCTATATGGGTTGTTGTGGACCACCATATAACCACATCTCAATTTATCATAGTTCATGTGGACTTGTCAGTATATCATATTTTTTAATTATAAATTAGTGAACTGTTAAGTATTTTTGGTGTTCCATTATTTATTATCTCTAATCATGATATTAGATTCATCTCTTTGTTTTCGAAAATCCTTCAATATGATATTTACACTTTCCTGAAAAACAATACATTTTAAAATACTAAAACAAAAGGACATTCTGAATAGACTATATAGTCCATGGAAGACATGTTGTGATTATATTATATGGACATCAAAGAAGGATGGCATTAACATATGCCTCTAGACATGTTCTCTTTAAATTCAATTCCACTCGTGTAGCCAATTTTCTCTATATGAAGCCCTTAATGGAAATGTACACAAACCACAGGAATTTTGGGTTTTAGTCATTGATTATAAACTAATGGGACTAGAAATTGTTGATAAAATTGTGGAAATGGTGAAATCCATTATACAGAACATCAAGTTATCCCAATGTTGAAAAAAGTGATATGAATCCAATTTTCTACGAGACATTGATATTGAGGTCATAAAAATAGTATTCTTTCACATATCTATGTCTAAGAGGATAACAATATTAGGGATGATAGAATATCAAATTCCCTGGTATATAGATGCATTTATAATCTAGATCATGTTAAGGTTTTGGCCTATCGATTGGATCTTAGACCAACCATTTCTCGAGTAATTTATTTTTTCTATGTATCCATATTCAGATTGTATAGACATGATCCCTCATTTGTACTAAATGTTGAGGTTTTGAATTTGTAAAATTATCTCCCTCATGAGGAGCAGACAATGAATTTCCTAGACTATAGAGATAATGTTTTACGCAACAATTCTACTCACCTTGTAAATGTAATATAGAGAAACCATAAGTATGTGTAGAAAAAATGGCATCTAGAAGAACCGATTTATGAGAACATACCTCAAATTTTTTTCACCTTAGTATGTGAAATTATATTTCCTGGGAGAAATTTCATAAGGGGGATGAATTTAATGAACAAAAAATTCCATAAATGGATATTAAAATCATTTAATTATGATATATAGCATTAATAAACTAAAATCACATAGGCTACACAACATAAACATTAGAAATCATGAATGAAAGGAATATGAGTTATCCCAAGAAGTTATGAAACCAATACCAAAGGAATTATAACATGGCCATTAGAATATTAAGGCGGCCATTTTGAATAGTATTATATCCAATAGAATACTACCCTCATCAATGAAATTGAAAATAAAATTCATTCATCCAATGAATGAAAATATGATATAAATAATTCATAGAATAAATAGTTATATATTTATAAAATTATTCATTAAGTAATGGTATTTTTCTAAAAAATAAATGTGGACATAAAATTTTATAAGAATTATTATTGTTAAAAATAAATATTAATTTTATAAAATAGATTCATATATAAGTATCTTCTTTCTTTTGATTATATGAGAAATTTAGGACACATTAAATAATTTTTCAATGTTTTATAAAATTTTATCTAATTTAAAATTCGGTACTTTTCTAGTAAATGATGAAATTAATTTAATATTAATTGTCTTATTTTTAAAATTCCATTCTCAAAATAGAGTTCATTTTTGAATTATACATGTTTAAAAATTTATAGATTGATTTTTAGGTATTTTTCTGAAATATATTATTTTTCGGTGAATATTAAAATATGTTAATTTATGGTATACATATATATTATAAATTAATTAAAATTTCATTTGAGTCAATGATAATGTAAGAAAAATAATCTCATAAAAACCTTCATTATTTAATATATTTGTTGATAATTGTAAATCTACTCCTAGTCACGAGCCAAAATAATAACAAATGAATAAAATAATGAAAAAACCTCGGTCTCTACCTTTATAAATACAACCCTCCACCACCTATTCCCCTTACACCTTCCAAGATTTGAGTAGTTTTAAAATTATGCGAAATAAATTTCTCAGGACCATACACCCTTTCCAAAATATTGTTTTATCATTAAAGTGAAAAACTATTCACCAAAATTAGGTTCTCTAGGAGGAGAGTTCAAAAGGTAAAACATCCGTTCATTTTATTTTAATATATTTTAAATTTATCTTATTTTATAAATATATCATCATATACCACACACCAAAGGGAATCGTAAATCTTATCAATTTAATTCTGTGATTATATTATGTTTATGGAATATTCATTATCCATCCTCTTCCCAAAGCTGTTAGTCCAAAAAATGAAACATTTGATGGTAATGTGGTGATTTTCAACATCATGTAATATGCATTTTCATTTTCTATTTCCACTTAAAATTATGATCATAAAATGATTATAATTTATTAGTAGGATTATAAAATATGTTTTATAAACATTTATATTTTCTTGAGAAAAATTACATAAATAATATTATTTAATAAAACAAAATGATTTTGTTATGATCAAAAACTGCTAAAATTAATCTAAACGAGTGTAATTAAATTTTTAAATGATTAATCATGATCATTTATAGAAAAGAAATATATAAGGAAAATTATACTACTTTATTTTTATTAATATCATATAATTTCATTGCTAGACAACCATTGTTATTATACATGAACATTCGTAATTATAAATAAGAAAACCGATCATGAAAACAAAGAAAATGAACACTTACGAACAATTGAATTGAAATCAATAACACATAAATAAGGCCATAAATGAATATATAGAAATTATAATATATCAAATACATTTTTATTGGGTTATTTATTTTTAAATTAATGAATATTATTTTATTATTTAGGATATTAATGTGAATAAATAATTCATAAATATGGTATTGTCTTTATTGAACTTAACTACCTTACCTTTGGGTTTCCGTTCTAAACATATTTTTTGAATGTATGTTACTTTAGGGTCCTATATATATAATTTCAATTACCATACTTGTATTTTATAGTATATACATTTCTCTATTCTGGTTTTATGATAAATAAATATATTATTCAAAGAGGACTGTTCATTTAATTAAATCATCATTTATTTCTCTTGAGATTTTTTATTCATCTATAATGTTTATTGATTATTATAAAAAGTATTATAATAAATTATTATATTAGGGAAACCAATGATTATTTTTAATGTCCCACAATTCAATGTAAATTTTTTACATTATATGTTATTATTTCGTGACCATTTACTTAAACGATGTGTGATTTCGAGGCCTGGAGTTCCCAAAGTGACAGATAAAAAACTGTTAAGGTTTAAATAGCATGTGTGAGTGGTTTTCGTAAAAAAAATGAATAAAATATAAATGGTTGGCGAGATCTGAAATTTTAGGGCATTGTTGTGATCATGATGGTAGGTTTACCATAAGAGAAATTTATGTTCAGCTGGTAAGGGCCTCCATTGAATAAACCTGAAAATAGAATAACCATAAATAATATTATTAAATGAAATTATTTGTGTTTTCAAATCCATATGACTCATGATTGGTGACTCTAATTGAAAATCAAATACCACAATTGAGCTAGATATGGTGTGGTTTCCTTATGTAGAGCCTAACATTGGTCGGGTACGAGAAAATAATGGAAGTTAGTTTTTAGCCGTAAATAAAATATTTAATAACAATTATTTGATTTAAAAATGATTATAACTCCTAAATCATAAATCAAATTTCAAATCAGCTAATACCGTTGATCTCATGATGGTGTGTTTCCCTTGGGCAGTGATTATCCTCAGCTATCATGGGTCGAGGGTGAATGATAGTTTTTGAAAAAAATTTAACCAAATTTAAATGGCATGTGTGCATGGTTTTATAAACATATAAACATGGACCTTGATTAAAAATCATATGGAACCATTGCGTCTGGAATAGTTAAATTACCTATAAATTGGAATAACATCAACTAGTGTGGGTCGTGGGAAAATGTTAATTTTTGTAGTTTTTGGAAGAAAAAGTAAATAACATAAATTCTATTTTATTTGTTTCTCTCTACTATTGAGTAGTATCACATCATCTCTATGGTGGTGAGGAGGCCATGACGAGTCTCACTAAGTGAATCCCATTAAATAGGATCTTAATTTTTCAGTGTAATGACACATTAATATAAACATAACAGATACACTATTTTGTTAATGAAATAGTGTGGTGACGTGACAATGAATCATAACAGAAACACTGCGACATGTATTTATTTAAAGGAGATAATGGGATTGAGAATCCAAGTAATATTTTATTTGATAGATATAATGAAAATTATCTCAAATTAAAATTGTCAGAGATTCACAAGTGAAAATGATGTTCATTGAAGAATGGGAATGACGAATGATGAATGAATTCTCCTCCCACCTTTTGATGGATCAATAGAAATGTGGGTGAAAAATCAAGAATGGAAAAATATGGCACATGACACCACTCCTCCGTGACCAACATCTATCCCAGCATGGGTTATTTTTTGTAATTGAATTTTCCAGTCCCTCATTCTAAAAAAATAATGTGAGTCAACTGATGAACAGGTAGATCCGCTGATCATTTATTCTTGTGGGAAGAAGAATTTTATTATTGTTTTGTATTGGGATTAATTTTAATAGAATCATAATCCCTTTTACCCCATGTATTAATAAAACTCAAATGAAAAGGATACAAGCTGACATTAATATGGTTCGAGCCCCTCCGCCTTGTGCGTTTTGTGCATTATTTGTGGCCAAGACACTGAGTTGATGGAAAATTATTTTGAAGTCCATTGTAGAGAATGTGGAACCTCATAGAGGGAATATATCAAATAGGTCTGAAGAAAGAAACATGGAGCTGACTTGGTGGTATGTGGAAATCCCTATCAGTGGCAGCAGTCTACTACAACAGATGCGGGAGGGTTACAACCCACATCGATGACACGCTGAGGTGGGTGACGTGGCCTCCTTGGGATGACAGTGAAGTTGTTTGTGGCAGGTGGAGGTGGGACATGGCTATCCGGCTATCTCCAAATGGTGGTCCGCACCATGCAGCCCATAGGGATCTGGGACGCGGTCCAACGAGGACTACATGCCCATGGATCGGGGCCCGTCTACTACAAGCAGCGTACAACCGAACCGGATGTCCGACTGGTGACCAGGATGGAGAATATGGGCCCACCCCACGGGCCATACCAGGTTAGATAAAACAATATAGCTATGCAGCATGGGACAGAAATAAATATGACCAGCTATTGGGGTCTAGGATAGCAGGATAAAATCGGGATGTTGGGCGGCCAGATGTAGGAACAAACAGGTCCGCCGGTTGCAGACCCAATCAGATGGAACTCGGTCACATGGAATCTGAATGGAGTAGACCCCTGGCCGAACTGGGCTGGGACCAGCAAGTCCCATTGGTCTAGGATGGCCCAAAAATCAACAGATTCTGGTCAGATCAATCAATGCTGACTAGAGTGTGTGAGGGCCCCTGCCCGATTTGGTTGGGTCTATCTGACCGAGTCGGACATGGCCCAGACACGAACGACTCCTGTTTACTAAAACACCAATATCATTCAGACCGGATAGCCAATTGTGTATTCATTTTTTGTGTTAGATCCCTTGGGACATGGTGGGTCTTTAGTAAACTCTAGGGGGTTTTCATTGAAATTTAAGAGAGTTGAATTGCTTGAGGAGAGGTTTCTCTTTGAATGAAGCGCACTACATGCAAGAAATCCAACGACTGACTATGAGATGAGGACTTCTGACAACCGAACCTCTATGGATTAGTTACAAGAGACTCTATATAGATAATCACTAGTGGTATAGTGGGAAGAAGCATTGTGTGACCTGGTAGGACCACGGTGGGGAGTGGCTCTATATGACCCAAACGACCCATGGTACCCATCATGGTTTATTTCCATAGTATAATGTCCAATGTTGGAAGAGGCTTTTCGTGACCCGACAGGCCCACGATGGGGAGCGGTTCTATGTGACCCGGTATACCCATAGTACTAATCATGTCTTAGGTATAAGGCCCTGGCCTTAAAAATTATTTAATCATGAGATATTTCAAGAATACACCTTGAGGATCTTTTCAGGTTTAGAGTTTTAGAGAATTAGATCATAAAACATGTATTAAATTCCACATTTAAACAAAGTGGTTACATAAAAGATAGTATTCATTTTTTTCCCATAAATGGAAACATATTTAAAATAAAACATGGATTCTTTCTTGACACTTCCTTGACACTATAATCATATCATGCACCTTTCCCTTGACCTGTGAAAAATAATTCAAAAACATGGGATGAGCATAAAATTCTCAGTAAGGGATATAAAAATATGGAAAGGAAACATGGGTACATATATACATAAGAATGAAATCATACTTTACCCATAAAACATAAGCACTTTAACATACATCATCAAATCATGAATAAATCATTGAAATCAAAAGACACAAATGTAACTTGAGGCATTCATAACATTCTTACGTAGGGAGGAACCCTCTTGGTTACATTTGGAATACCCATCACAGTATATTCCCTAAATCTCTTCGAAAAAACCTTAACGTTTCACTCGTTCTCATTACCCAATGCATTGGAGAGCTATGTTGGGCTCACCCGCCCTTAGATTATCACAGAACCACTCGTCTTCATAATAATGCCCAAGAACCTCAACATAATCGTATCACATAAAACTTGCATAAAGGAAACATAACATTTACACCATTCAATCACAATATATCAATAGAACACATTGATATAAAAACATTATGAAAACCATTTTTAATACCAAAATAAAATAAAAGTAAAACATGGTATTTATTTTTCTTTAAAAAAGGTATGGCTTATAGAGGAAGCAGAAACTCAAATAATGGTTATGGTGGCGGAGAAGTCGTTGTCGCCGCAAACGTATGACAAAAACATTCCATTTTTTCGTTTAGTAAATGCTTCGTATAAAAAAGATTTCTTTTGAATAAACATAAAAGTCAAAGGGGTTTATACACTGTATAAACGAAGGTTGTGTATAAAACAAAATATGCCTTAATGAAAGGAGATTGAGACGAAGTCCCATACCTCGGGTCCGAATTGACTCAGTCGTTCATTAATCTCATGAATAATAAACTTGAGTTAATTTATACATGTTTAAAAACCTTTTTCATGTTCATTATTCATTTTATATCACTTATTTCCATGTCATGAACACTATGTAATTATTTAAGTTAATAATAGTCATTTTAACGATCATTGGTACTTCAGTAAAAAATAAACCCTTTATAATTACAATTTTTTCTTGTATCCATTATATCCTGAATTGTATTCATGATGTAGATATCATATATATCATATATATCCAGTACATGCATGAATTTATAATATTACATAACATTTAGAGGTAAGAAATGAAATGCACCAATCATGGAGACAGTAAGTCGTTCGTAGGCATGAATGATACTTCCATTTCTATTTCATATTTAATGGTATGGAATAATAATGATATAAAGTTATATTATAATTCCAGTATAATATAATATATAATATCATAACTACATCCTTTATACATCCCACATATGGTTTTAACTAATCAAATCACTTTGAGGGGGCGGTAATCCGCACTTCCTTAAATGAAAATATCGCGTTTACCCATAATGGAAACCATAATGGTATGCCCAAAATGAAAAATAAATAA
The DNA here is from genome assembly GCA_963277665.1 of Viscum album. Classification (NCBI taxonomy): domain Eukaryota; kingdom Viridiplantae; phylum Streptophyta; class Magnoliopsida; order Santalales; family Viscaceae; genus Viscum; species Viscum album. The sequence continues at coordinate 946,773,460 of OY728138.1, forward strand.
GCTTAAAAAAAACCATAAACATATTATATATCATATATAAATATAGTGTCATCTTAATGTCCACCTTTGAATGTGTTAAGAGAATTTTGGACAATCATCGTTTCAGGAGGCATAAATTCGCCATCCACGGAAACAGTATGTTCTTTAACCGTTAGATGTAGGTGTCTGTATGTGTAGATCAAATACTTCTTATAACAACATCCTAGTATATGGAAGATACTTTTTATTTAAAAAATAAATTAATAAAAAGAGTTTAGAGGGTTGGATAATAAAATTAAACAAAAGAACACAAGTGAAGACATTACCTTAAAATCGGGTAACTCCCTTTGGTTTGAGCTCAAAGGATTCCTTGGGAAGACTTCTTCCCAAAGTGAGGCATCTAGGAGTAAGAGAGGGATGTGGAGTGACAAAATGGGAAGGGTTTGGCCGAGCCAAATGCTTTGGAAGTGTGGGTATGGTGGTAGAGTTGTGGGCCTTTTATAAGAGGAGAGGATGGGCACTCTTGGAAAGTAATGAAATGTTACTTTATTTTAAAATCATATTCGGATTAAAAAGTTCCCACATTGATATAATTCAAGGTTAAGGTGATAATGGTTCGAAATACACCCATCCAATAGGTTTTGGACATGTTTAGGTCATATATTTTACATTAACTTTTCATTTTATTTAAATCCATTATTAATGAGGTAATCGCTGCATCATCATGATGTCATAAATAATTTAATTTATTTAATGTCTAAAAATTATAAAAAAATATATTTATGTAGGAAATATTTTTATCTTTGTAATGAATATTTATAGTAAAAAATCTGAATTTTATAACCCCATTTAAAAATTGTTTTAGTAAAACAACTCATGTTTTTGTCATTATAATTTTAACATTAAATAAAAAGATATTAATGTCATTTTCCTACCAAAGTGGCTCCATGGGGTCCCCAAGTTTACCCATGTCTTGTCTTGGTGGGCCATGACACATCCAATAAGGGTAGTAAATGTTTCTATGTATTTTTATTTTATTATAATATCATTTTTTCCTTAAATTGCACTAATTACCTCTAATCGCGATTAAAAACATTAAAAGTTACTATTCACCAAAAAAATTATTTTAATCTCATTGAACCACATTTTACTTCTTAATGAAAATCATGTATTTAGGATTTTTGAAAATCAAATCGTAGAAGTGTCAAAGTTTCATTTAAACGAAAAATCAGTTTCTTTAACTACCACTTAGCGGTTTCACTATTCATCAAAAATTGATGTTTTTCAGAAAAATACCAAAACATCACCCTAAGCTATATTTGATATTCTGAATTCAAAAATGATGCCTATTTTACAAAATTCAAAACATATAAGTTGCATTAATTAATTGAATAATTAATTCCCGTTGTCATGACAAATAGGGTGTTTTTATGAAACAACAAGTATCAAAAGATTGACACTAGTTTAACTCCAATTTCAAAGTGAAATTGATTCCAATGACCACCACTGGATTAAATAGTAAAAATATATTCTAATTTCACTTCAAAACCAATTAAAAATATATTATAATCATATAAATAAATTATATTAAAAAGAGGATTTGAATTAAAATACAACATTTTTCACTATTCATTAAAAAAATGAACCTTATTGGAAAAATACCAAAAATTCACACAAAGTAAATTTTGATGTCCCAGTCATAAATAATAAGTTTATTATGACAATCATAGCTTATAAAATTGTCAAAAGATATATTTAAAAATGGTTTTCCATCAAAATGCGGTAAAACAATATTTTAAAAATACTAGTGTATTCCATGTTTAAGATTGGATTTATTCTCATTTAAAGCCTCTAAAAAACTATCTAATTCACTAATAGACATAGATAAAAATATCTATTATTCATTACTTACTTGGAATGTTACATCCTTCCACCCTTTAGAAAATTGTGTCCCCATAATTTATTTACTTATCTATTAAATGGGGGTACTTGTCCCTCATTGCATTTTCAGATTCCCATGTTGCCTCTTCCATCATGTGGTTTTTCCACGAAACCTTTACCTGATCAATCACCTTTTTCTGTAACACTTGCTCCCTGTGGTCAAGAATCTGGACCGGTTGTTCCTCATATGATAGGTTCTCTTCTAGCTGAACTACCTCTGGACTCAAAACAGGAGATGTATCTGGCATGTACTTTCTCAGCATCGAAACATGAAAAACATTGTGTTCCTGAGATAAACTCAGAGGTAAATCCACCCGGTATGCAACTGATCCAACTCTCTCCAGAATTTCATATGGTCCAATGAACCTTGGACTCAACTTTCCTTTCTTACCAAATCGTATCACACTTTTACATGGTGAGACTTTGAGAAAAACATGATCACCTACCTCTAAAGATAGATCCATCCTCCTATTGTTCGCATAACCCTTCTGCCTTCTCTGAGCTGTTCTCATGTGTTTCTGTATCAGCTGCACTTTTCCTGCCAACTCTTCTACCAATTCTGGTCCCATCATCTTTCTTTCACCCACTTCATCCCAAAAAGTTGGATTTCGACACCACTTTTCATATAATGCCCCAAATGGTGTCATCTGTATACTAGAATGAAAACTGTTATTATATGAAAATTAAACCAAAGAAATATGTTGGTCCCAACTTCCCAGATAATCCATAGAGAAAGAACGTAGCATATCCTCCAATGTCTGAATTGTTTGTTCTGACTGCCCATCTGATTGAGGATGAAAAGCTGTACTAAAATTTAATTCAGTACCCAACGACTTCTAAAGGCCTTTCCAAAAGGTAGAAGTGAACCTGTGATCACGGTCAGATACAATGGAGAGGGGAACTCCATGTAACCTGGATATCTCTTTAAGATACAAACGGGAATGTTGGTCTAGGGAAAAAGTATCTCGTATAGAAAGGAAATTAGCAGATTTAGTCAAGCGATCAACAATAACCCAGATCTCATTATTACCTCGAGATGTCCTCGGTAATCCCACAACAATGTCCATGGATATGTTTTCCCATTTCCACTCTGGCATTGGTAAAGGCTGAAGCATCCTTTTCAGTAACTGCTGCTCTTCTTTAACCTGCTGACAAGTCAAACACTTCACAGTAAAATTAGCAATATCTCTTTTCATTCCATCACACCAGTAATACTCCCACAGATCTTTGTACATCTTAGTACTGCCAGAATGAACTGAAAACAGAGAACTATGAGCTTCACATAACAACTCTCTCTTCAACTGTTAATCACAAGGAAAACACAATCTCTTCCCAAATCTCAAAACACAATCATTATCAATGTTTGATTCATGCAACTTAACTTTCTGAACCAGCTCTACCTTTTTCTGCAACTCACTATCTTGTTTCTATGCTTTCTTGATTTTGTCTGATAGAGAAGATTTCACTGATACCTGAAACAAAACAGAAGAACATCCTGCACCAACAACTTCTATGACAAAGTTCATCAAATCCTTAATTAAAGGGTCACGTTCCAAACGCAACATTGCTAATGAAGCATTACTTTTTCGACTAAAAACATCATCCACTTTATTTGATTTTCCCGGATGGTAATGAATTATACAATCATAACCCATGATTAATTCTAGACATCTCCTTTGTCTCATGTTCAATTATTTCGGAGTGAATATAAACTTTAAACTTTTGTGATGGGTATATATTTCACACTTTACCCCATAAAAAGGATGCCTCCAAATTTTTAAATCGAAAACAACAACAGCTAATTCAAATCATTTGTAGGGTAATTTACCTCATGAGTTTCAACTGTCGTGAAACATAAGCAATTACTTGATCATTCTGCATTAGGACACAACCGCGTCTTTTAAATGATGGATCACTGTAGATAACAAACTCACCATGCTTGGAAGGATGTTCCAAAACTGGAGCATTCACCAATCTTCTTTTCAACACCTGAAAACAATCATCACATTCATTTGTCCAGATAAACATAACACCCATCCGAGTTAGCTTAGTCATTGGACTAGATAACCGTGAAAAAGATTCAACAAATCTTCGGTAGTAACCTGCCAAACCAAGGAAACTACGGATCTCGGTTACATTTGTGGGTCTTGTCCATTCTTCAACAACTTTTGTTTTAGCAGGATCAACAATAATCCCATCTTTAGAAACAATGTGACCATGGAAAGAAATTTTTTGCAACCAAAACTTACACTTTCTGAATTTCCCATTCAATTTATTTTCTTTTAAAGTTTTCAAAATAACCCTTAAATGTCATTCATGCTCCTATTTACATTTAGAAAACCCAAAAATATAATCAATGAAAACCACCATAAACTTATCCAAGAACTCATGGAAAATTCTATTCATTATGTCCATGAATACAGAAGGTGCATTGGTTAGCCCAAAAGGCATTACTACAAATTCATAATGGCCATATCTTGTATGAAACGTAGTCTTCGGAACATCAGCTTCCTCTACCTTCAGCTGATGGTACCCCGATCTCAGGTCAATCTTTGAAAAAAACTGAGATCCCTAGAGCTGATCAAACAAATACTCGATATGAGGCAAAGGATATTTCTTCTTAACAGTGATGTTATTCAAGGCTCTATAATCAATGAAAAGTCTCATAGAACCATCTTTTTTTAACAAATAAAATAGGAGCACCCCATGGTGATGTTCTAAGTCGAATGAAACCTTTCTCTAATAAATCTTGCAATTTCTCCTTCAACTCTAAAAGTTCAATTTGATCCATTCGATAAGGGGGTTTTGAAATTGGATTAGCATCAGGAACTAAGTCAACAGTAAATTCATCTTCCTGATCTGGTATTATTCCAGGCAACTCATCCGGAAAAAAATCTGGATACTCATTTACCAATGGCACATCATTAATCTTAACAGTTCCCATCTTTTCAACAATATGTGCAAGGTAACATTCATTTCCATCTTTTACAAGTTTCTCGGCCTCTTGATAAGTTATCAACAGTAAGGGTTCATTCTTATACAAAAACTGAAAGTCTTTCTGAAAATAACCTTTTTTAACTCTATAGTCAATCTTAGCATGGTAAATAGAGATCCATTCCATACCCAGGATAACATCAAACTCTACTAGAGGTAGAACAATAAGGTTTTCAAGTAGGTTCTTTCCATAGATAAGGATAGGAAGAATCTTATAAAATCTTTTTGCCTCAAAATTTCCCCTAGGTGTTTTTACCAAAAGATAAGGAGTCATTTCTTGAGATGGTATTCCCATTTTACTAGAAAAGGTTTTAGAGATGAAAGAATGTGTAGACCCCGAATCAAACAACACATTGGCATAATCTGAAAAAACAAACAAAGTACCTGATACAACTTATTTTGATGGCCCGACATCAGCTGAAGTAGTTGCAAAGGATTTCACCACCCCATTCTACATGTAGTCTAACTACTTCCCATCACTCAAGCTCTTTGTAAGACACTCGTTTGCATAGTGACTCATCTCATTGCACTTAAAACATTTCACTGACTATAAATCAAATTTAGACTTACCATCACCTTGATCTTTTTTAGTGCAATCACGAGCCTTATGACCCATCTTACCACATAGGTAGAAAATTCCATAATTCATAAGACATTCCCCAGCATGCCTTTTACCACATTTATCACAACAAGGAAACTTTATTTTTCTTTCCATCAGACTTTTTTGAAGAATTATTCCCTTTCTCCTGCCACCTCGGTCTCTTCTTCTGCTGGTTGTTATAGAACACTTGATGATTGGAAAAGTCCTTTTCCACCTTCTCAGCACATCGAACATTCTTTTCATAAATTTTAAACTCACGAGAAGCTAATACCCTTCGATATTTTGGTTTTAATCCTGATTACAAACGATTGATTTTACTATCAATGTCTCAGATAAAATTTGGAGCATAGCTTGCCAATCGAGTGAACCTTTCTTCATAGGCAGCCACTGAGTCTTCCTCTTGCCTCAATTCCAGGAATTGTTTTTCCATCCTAAGTCGAATAGCCTTAGGAAAATACTTCTCAAGAAACATACCTTTGAAATCATCCCAGTCAAGAGAACAATCTCATCAGCATCCATGATATTTTTAACCATCGACAACCACTGATCTGCCTCACCCTCCAAACGGTAAATAGCAAGACTAACATTTTTATTGTCTGAACACCCCATGACATCGAAAATATTCTCCAGTTCATTAATCAATCCTTCAGCTAACATAGGGTCAGATGATCCTCTGAATGATGGGGGATGTTGCTTCATGAAATGTTCCACCACTGACATGTTCCTTTGCGGTAGATATGGCTGATCTCGTGCATGGATACCACCACCATTTATCGCTTGAGTCAACTGTTCCATTACTGCAACAAGCTATTCAGTTCCAATTCCAACCATCTCAGGATGCTGATTCGGAAGGTTATTTCCTTCTGTATGCCTTCGTAGCACTGCTTCCCTGTTTCCTCTGCAGAAAACCATTCTGAACAAACATGTCTTAGATGATGCAACATGGTAATCTTCAAATGCTATATCATTTCAAAAAAAATATTTTTGGATAAAAATTTAATAAAATTATATCTCCTAAAGTTATCTAAACTGACCACTGATACCAACTATAAGGCCTCGGCCTTAAACATTACTTAATCTTGAGAAATTTCAAGAATACCCCTTGAGGGTCTTTTCAGGTTTAGTGTTTTAGAGAATTAGATCATAAAACATGTATTACATTCCACATTTAAACAAAGTGGGTACATAAAATATAGTAATAATTTTTTCCCATCAATGAAAACATATTTAAAATAAAACATGTATTCTTCCTTGACACATCCTTGACACTATCATCTTATCATGTACCTTTCCCTTGACCTGTGAAAAACATTTCAAAAACTTGGGATGAGCATAAAAATCTCAGTAAGGGATATAAAAATATGGAAATGAAACATGGGTACATATATACATAAGAATGAAAACATACTTTACCCATAAAACATAAGCACGTTAACATACCTCATCAAATCATGAATAAATCATAGAAATAATAAGACATAAAGGTAACTTCAGGAATTCATTACATTATTACGTAGGGAGTAACCCTCTTGGTTACGTTTGGAATACCCATCACAGTATATTCCCTAAATCTATTCAAAGAAACATTAACGTTTCACTCTTTCACATTACCCAATGCATTGGAGAGCTATATCGGGCTCACCCACCCTTAGATTATCACAGAACCACCCGTCTTCTTAATAATTCCCAAGAACCTCAACATAATCGTATCACATAAAACATACATAAAGGAAACATAACTCTTCCACCTTTCAATCACAATATATCAATACAACACATTGATATAAAAACATTGTGAAAACCATTTTTAATACCAAAATAAAATAAAAGTAAAACATGGTATTTTTTTTCTTTAAAAAAAGTATGGCTTGTAGAGGAAGCCGAAACTCAAATAATGGTCACGGCGGCAGAGATGTCATTGTCGCCGCATATGTACGACAAAAACATTCCCTTTTTTTGTTTATTAAACGCTTCTTATTAAAAAGATTCCTTTTGAATAAATGTAAAATTCAAAGGGGTTTATACAATGTATAAAAAAGGTTGTGTATAAAACAAAATATGCCTCAATGAAATGAGATTGAGACAAAGTCCCATACCTCGGGTCCGACTTGACTCGGTCATTCTTTAATCTCCTGAATAATAAACATGAGTTAATTTATACTTGTTTAAGAACCATTTTCAAGTTCATTATTCCTTTTATATCACTTATTTCTTTGTCATGAACACTATGTAATTATTTATGTTAATAACAGTCATTTTAACGATCATTGGTACTTGAGTCACAAATAAACCCTTTATAATTACAAGTTGTTCATGTATCCATTATTTCCTGAATTTTATTCATGTTGTAGATATCATATATATCATATATATGCAGTACATGCAAGCATTTATAATATTACATAACATTTAGAGTTAAGAAATGAAATGCACCGTTCATGGAGACGGTAAGCCGTTCTTACGCATGAACGCTACTTCCATTTCTCTTTCATATTTAATGGAATGGAATCATAATGATATAAAGTTATATTATAATTCCTGTAAAATATTATATATTATATCATAACTCCATCCTTTATACATCCCATATATGGTATTAACGAATCAAATCACCTTGAGGGGGAGGTAGTCCGCACTTCCTTAAATGAAGATATCATGTTTACCCATAATGGAAACCATAAAGGTATGCCCAAAATGAAAAATACATAAGATTAAAGAAAATATAAACATATTATTTATCATATATAAATATAGTGTCATCTTAATGGCCACCTTTGAAGGTGTTAAAAGAATGTTGGACAATCATCGTTTCGGGAGGCAGAAATTGCCATCCACGGAAATAGTATGTTCTTTACCATTAGATGTAAGTGTGTGTATGTTTATTGCGAATAATTCTCATAACAACATCCTAGTATATGGTAGATAATGGTGTTGTTTCAAAAGAAATGAATAAAAAGAGTTTAGGGGGTTGGAGAAGAAAATAAAACAAAAGAACACAAGCGAAGACATTACCTTAAAATCGGGTAACTCCCTTTGGTTTGAGCTCAAAGGCTTCCTTGTGAAGACTTCTACCCAAAGTGAGGCTTCTAGGAGTAAGAGAGGGATGTTTATAGAAAACATGGGCAGGGTTTGGCCGATCCAAAGGCTTTGAAAGTGTGGGTAAGGGGGTAGAGGTGGGGGCCTTTTATAAGAGAAGAGGATGGGCATTTTGGAAAGTAAATAATTGTTACTTTATTTTAAAATGTGTTTCGGATTAAAAATGTCCCACATTGATATAATTAGAGGATAAGGTGATAAGGGTTAGAAATCCACACATCCAATAGGTTTTGGACATGTGTAGGTCGTATATTTTACATTATCATTTCATTTTATTTAAATCCTTTATTAATGAGGTAATCGCTTCATCATCATGATGTCTTAAATAATTTAATTTATTTAATATCTAAAAATTATAAAAAAAATATCATGAAGTAGTAAATCTCTTTATCTTTCTAATGAATATTTATAGTAAAAAATATGACTTGTATAACCCCATTTAAAAATTGTTTTAGTAAAACAACTCATGTTTGTGTCATTTTAATTTTAACATTAAATAATAAGATATTAATGTCATTTTCCTTCCAAAGTGGATCCATGGGGTCTCCAAGTTGACCCATGGCTTCTCTTGGTCGGCCATGACACATCCAGTAAGGGAAGGACATGTGTCTAGGTATTTTCATTTTATTATAATATCATTTGTTCCTTAAATTGAACTAATTACCTCTAATCGTGATTAAAAACTTTAAAAGTTACTATTCACAAAAAAATTATTTTAATCACATTGAACCACATTTTACTTCTTAATGAAAACCATGTATGTCGGATTTTTGAAAATCAAATCACAGAAGTGGAAAATATTATTTAAATGAAAAATCAGTTTCTCTAACTACCACTTAGTTGTTTCACTATTCATCAAAAATTGAAGTTTTTCAGAAAAATACCAAAACTTCACCATAAGATATATTTGATATTATGAATTCAAAAATGATTTCTATTTTACAAAATTAAAAACATATAAGTTTAATTAATTAATTTAAAAATTAATTCCCACTGTCATGACAAATAGCATGTTTTTTATGAAACAATAATTATCAAAAGATTGACACCAGTTTAAGTCCAATTTCAAAGTGAAATTGATTACAATGACCTCCATTGGATTAAATGGTAAAAATATATTCTAATTTCACTTAAAAACTAATTCAAAAGATAATATAATCATATAAATAAATTAGATTAAAAAGAGGTTTTGAATTAAAATACAACATTTTTCACTATTCATTAAAAAATGAACTTTATCACAAAAATATCAAAAATTCACACAAAGTAAATTTTGATGTCCCAATCATAAAGAATAAGTTTATCTTGACAAAAATAGATTATAAAATTGTCAAAATATAGATTTAAAAAAGCTTTGCCATCAAATGGCAGTAAAAAAATCTTTTAAAAATATTAGTGTATTCCATGCTTAAGATTAGATTTATTCTCATTTTAAGCCTCTAAAAAAACTATCTAATTCACTAATAGACATAGATAAAAATATATATTATTCATTACTTACTTGGGATGTAACATCCTTCCCCCCTTTAGAAAATTGTGTCCCCGCAATTTATTTACTTATCGAATAAATGGGGGTACTTATCCCTCATTTCATTTTCAGATTCCCATGTTGCCTCTTCCATCATGTGGTTTTTCCACAAAATCTTTACCTGATTAATCACCTTATTCCGTAACACTTTCTCCTTTTGGTCAAGAATCTGGATGAATTGTTCCTCATAAGATAGGTTCTCTTCCAGCTGAACTACCTCTGGACTCAAAACATGAGATGGATCTGGCATGTACTTTATCAGCATCGAAACATGAAAAACATTGTGTACCTGAGATAAACTCGGAGGTAAAGCCACCTGGTATTCAACTGATCCAAATCTTTCCAGAATTTCATATGGTCCAATGAACCTTGGACTCAACTTTCCATTCTTACCCAATCGTATCACACTTTTCCATGGTGAGACTTTGAGAAAAACATGATCACCTACCTCAAAAGATAGATCCTTCCTCCTATTGTCCGCATAACTCTTCTGCATACTCTGAGCTATTCTCATGTGTTTCTATATCAGCTAAACTTTTTCTGCCAACTCTTCTACCAATTCTGGTCCCATCAACTTTCTTTCACCCACTTCATCCCAAAATGTTGGAGTTCGAAACCTCTTCCCATATAATGCCTCAAATGGTGCCATCTGTATACTAGAATGAAAACTGTTATTATATGAAAATTCAACCAAAGAAATATGTTGGTCCCAACTTCCCTGATAATCCATAGAGCAAGAACGTATCATATCCTCCAATGTATGAATTGTTCGTTCTGACTGCCCATCTGATTGAGGGTGAAAAGCGGTACTAAAATTTAATTCAGTACCCAAAGACTTCTGAAGGCCTTGCCAAAAGTTATAAGTGAACCTATGATCACGGTCAGATACAATGGAGAGGGGAACTCCATGTAACCTGACTATCTCATTAAGATACATATGGGAAAGTTGATCTAGGGAAAAAGTTTCTCGTATAGCATGGAAATGAGAAGATTTAGTCAAATGATCAACAATAACCCAGATTGCATTATTACCTCGAGATGTCCTCGGTAATCCCACAACAAAGTCCATGGATATGTTTTCCCATTTCCACTCTGGCACTGATAAAGGTTGAAGCATCCCTTTCGGTAACTGCCGCTATGCTTTAACCTTCTAACAAGTAAAACACTTCACAGTAAAATCAGCAATATCTCTTTTCATTCCATCCCATCAGTAATATTCCTGCAGATCTCAGTACATCTTAGTACCGCCAGGATGAAATTAAAGCGGATAACTATGTGCCTCACATAACAACTCTCTTTTCAACTTTGAATCACAAGGAACACAAAATCTCTTCCCAAATCTCAAAACGCAATCATTATCAATGTAGAATTCAGGAAACATACCTTTCTGAACCAGCTCTACCTTTTTCGGAAACACACTGTCTTGCTTCTGTCCTTGCTTGATTCTGTCTGATAGAGAAGATTTCACTAATACCTGAAACAAAACAGAATAACATTCTTTACCAACAACTTCTATGCCAAATTTCATCAAATCCTTATCCAAAGGATCACGTTCGAAACGCAACATCGCTAATGAAGCATTACTTTTTCGACTCAAAGCATCAGCCACTTTATTTGATTTTCACGGATGGTAATGAATTGTGCAATCATAATCCTTGATTAATTCTAGCCATCTCCTCTGTCTCATGTTCAATTCTTTTTGAGTGAATACAAGCTTTAAACTTTTGTGATCGGTATATATTTCACACTTTACTCCATACAAATGATGCCTCCAAATTTTTAAAGCGAAAACAATAGCAGCTAATTCCAAATCATGTGTAGGGTAATTTACGTCATGAGTTTTCAACTGTCGTGAAGCATAAACAATTACCTGATCATTAAGGATTAGGACACAACCAAGTCCTTTCAATGAAGCATCACTGTAGATAACAAACTCACCATTCCTGGAAGGGAGTGCAAAACTGGAGCATTCACCAATCTTCTTTTCAACTCCTGAAAACAATCATCACATTCCTTTGTCCAGATATAATTAA